>CM068492.1:1015000-5815000 GCA_034769265.1 Remorina albescens | reverse complement strand
ACACTCTTCTATTTCTTACGATATAATGTTTAGAGTTCAGGTAGAAAACGAGGCACGTTTATTGTGTTGGTATTTGTACAATTGTGCAGAAGTAGCTCTGTTTGGCCTTCACTGATATATGTGCTCTACTCATTATTGGTGAATATGAAACTGATTTTCAAAAAAACAATGAAAGAAAAATAAATGAATGAAAGCCTGAACCAGCTACCTGTTGTGAGGCAGTTTCATCTGGCATTCATAATAACTATACAGTGACAGCATAGATACGTCCTTGTCACAGACACTTTATATTCCAAATCTTTACTGTCTTCTATTATTAACATAAGGTAATATAACTAATATTATTTATGAAACTTTTCAGCCTCAACATAAACTACTTGATAACTTGATTATTTCAAATTGGTATTTTTGAATTTTAAAACAAATCATTTTTGATTCATTAACAGCTCCCTCAGCACTTGTCTGGTGTGTTTAAGCTTCAAAACAGAAATGCAGTATAATGTAGATTATACAACTGATTCAATCACAAAGTTCACTCCTTCCTAGAACCATCAGATGATTTAAGTGTGTGTCTGCGGCCACTAAACCTGCTCAATTTTGCAAAATTATGTTAAGCAAAAGGTTAGCAACTTAGCTCCTGGACCACTGAGTCTGAAGTCAGGCTTAATCTCCATATGAAGCTGCTTTCCGGGATCGGAAACTTTACTAATCTGGGAATGTCAAATGTATTGCTCGGTATCAACGCTCCCTCTGATTTGATTGCCTGTGGTCATGTGACCAGGCTTCAATCAGGAAGTGATAAATTGCTGCCTGTCTCAGTGCAGAGCCCCTTTTGACTTGGCTGCAGCACCTTTGTATGGTGACTCTCCCTCTCACACAGGGTGATACTCAGATGCGACCGTCCTGTCACGGAGTCAAACAAAGTGAAAATAACGTTCGTGATTGATGTGACCACTACCAGTGATCCCGGGCTAGAGACCTAAAGATACTGCTGAGCACTGGATGTTTCCCTGTCCTCCCACATTAACTCTTCTACGGGACTTCTTTTTGTACCTGTGCAAAGACTAGGCCAGCCACTGTTTTCTACAGTTATTTTATTTTTGTGTTTTTATGTTACTGAAATTGTTGCATTCTCAGACTGTTGGCTTATAGGTTTGTAGGCTATATGTTCTAGGCGTGAGGCATTTATTGTACACTTTTTATCTATGGCTGATGTAATGTGTTATCTTTTTGGATGGTAATGTCTAACGTTTTGTCCTCTCTTTTATACTTACAGTTTGACTCTGTTCAAGGCCGGGTCCGCAGTGTCACACTGCCTCCTTTCTGTGGTGGGACTGCACTGGTGGTACTGCGTAGTGGTGTGTATACTTAATTGTGACACTGCATGCTTTTTTGTGTGATAGCTACATAGGTATTTTGTTGTGGTGTGTATACTTAATCAAGACACTGCATGTTGTTTTGTGTAATCGATAAATTGATAAGATTGTAGTGCATGTTGGGGTTTCCTCTGTCTCCATTCGTCTTGTCTTCCACAGCCTTTCTTGGTTGTTGTGCATAGCAGACTCGACCTTCTTATTGAGGACAAGTAACCAATTTCTACCATCCATTTATTGTCTTGGAGTGTTCTGTTTATTTTGCCTCATGCCTATTTACCTGAGATTTTAGATTTTTATATTTTAATAAAGCCAACATATTTTTTTATACCAGCTACGCCTCTGTTAAGTTGTTCCTGTTCGGGGAATATAGAGTGGGTCGTGCAACATGCTGATGAAATATTAAATGTTTAAGGGTTCCTCCTGCCCCTTAATAGGAGGTGGCGTTGCCAGGTACTTTTAAAGAGTAGTCTTAGCAGCCAGGTACTACACTAAGGAACCAGGAACCCTTTGAGGAACCCTGTGTGCT
Source organism: Remorina albescens (assembly GCA_034769265.1). Classification (NCBI taxonomy): domain Eukaryota; kingdom Metazoa; phylum Chordata; class Actinopteri; order Carangiformes; family Echeneidae; genus Remorina; species Remorina albescens. The sequence continues at coordinate 5,813,098 of CM068492.1, read as the reverse complement.
CCGACCAAAGGAAACAGGGTAAAAAAAAGAAGTTCCTGGGCCGTTGATTTGGGGGGGTAAGATTTTCCAATGAGACAGGAAGTTTGTGTTTGCAGCCTGCAGTGCTGAACTTTTCTGATTGGTTGAGTAACTACAGGAACCTTTTTGTTCCTGCAGGAGAAATACCAAGATATAGGGAGGTAATCAGCGTGGACTACACCATAGCGAAGGGGTGCATTAAACACCCCCCCCACCCCCACCCCCGTCAATCAACCAAATGGTCCTGCCCCAGCACTACAAATAGACTCAGCTGCATTTGGGACACTGCAAGATAGGCAGAGAGATAAGAATTACTATTCAATTGAACAGCACATTATGTTTCACTTATTCTCTATATTGCACTCAGTCATTTTGCACTTTGCACTGCTGGCTCAAATCATGACTCTGCCTCGTTAATGTGCAAACTGTGCAAAATTCTGAAGTGCAAATATGCTGTCCAAATAATCAATAAATCAATCAAGTTAGAACATATGTGCAAATATTAACTAGATGTGCAAAATAGTGCTAAGGATAATCAGTAATGGAGGGCCACTTCATGACACCCAGAGACAGAGACATAAAAACAATTATCAATATTACAGCCTATTTTTAACCATTTAAGCAGCTGCACGTGGAGACAGACATTTTACGGACATAATTTTCTTCAAAATTGAATCAAATTTATTTCTTATACAGAGTAATCGTTAAAAACAAAACAATTTTTGTGTTTGCTGTTTGCTGTTTTTTTGAATTTCACCTCAAAATCGTGCGGTGGAGGATTTGAACTCAACTGACCTAGGTAAAGCTTACTGCCTCCCATGAGACGAGAGGGAGGGGTGGAGGTAAAATTCACAGGGGAATATGTGGTGTCATCCATCAACAAATAGCCATTAATGCAGCTCCACACTCGTTTCTCAACTTTGTTTACCTCACCGCCACACCAATTAGCTCTCTGTAACAAAGAGCAGGTCATGAAAAAAGGGAGAAAAGTCACAGTCTCTGTAATAGAAAAGGGTTAAAAGAGGCTAAAAAGTCAGGATTATTCATGAAAAATGCAAGAATGTGGGTGTCCATGACCCTGGTCACGTACTTTCAGCTGGAAGCGGCAGACAAGACAACATCATTATAATTGATGTAAGTGTGAGCTGAGGTCCTGTGTATGGAAGAGCTACTTCTCTTTTAATGAAGTGGCGATGAGAGGCAGCAACATAAGCACTGAACTCTGTGCATATGGGAAGCTGATGATCACTGTTTCCCCCTGGCGTGCTCCTCCTTGTTTGCATTCAATTAACACATGATATAATGCAAGAACACTAAAGACTTAATAGATGAGAGTTTGCTTCAAACCTCTCCAACTGAAAGCTCTTCTTTTGCTGACGTCCGTTCAGCCTCGCCCATTGTTTCTGACTAATTAATGGATCCCTTCAGGGAAAAAAAATCGAACCAAAGTCAGTGCTTGATTACATTTGCATCATCTGGCTTTTATTGAAAAGGAGTCTTTTGTTTGTTACCCTGCTTTATAGTGCCATCAGTAATCAGCAGCACCATATTATAACATCAGCTTGGCTTGATGTGTATTCACAAAGAACAGGGTATGATGTTCAAAATCACACAGAATATTAGAGTATTTAAATGTGCATCAGGCCAACAGCCGTTGTGTAACCTTCAACCACCAATAAAATAAACGACAAGGAATACCAAAAAAAAAAAAAAGAATGTTTCTACATAGATTATAGATATTAGATATTACAGTTTAGACTACATTAGTTGTGATAATGACAAAGCGCTGGAACCCAATAGATGAGTGCTCAGGTCCGTACCATATGGGCATGCTTGGTCTAAGTGAGTCACAGGTTTAACGCCCAATGTGCTGGACTCTCTACTGGAAGTCATTCCCTCTATGTGTCCCCACAACTCATGTCTCTCTACTGGAGATGTTCTGATGCTCACTATAGTCTCAGAAATGCCTCAGGTCCTGCCCTAAAATATGAGCTCAGAAATTGGCAGGTACTGAGTTCATGTGCTGTTCTGATAGGCCTACCATGCAATTTGCACCTGTTGACATTTTGCTGAAGCCTGATGCTCATGCTAATGTTACAGTATTTATCCACAATCAATTCTTCTCGCCTCTAAAGCTGCAATCTTGTCTCTAACTACTATTTTAAATCAGTGAAGAATTGATTTCCCTTTAAGAGTCTAATGTTAGCCATTAGCAAAATGTCAGCAACACTTAGATGGCAGAAAGTTCTACTCACAAGCAGGGAACGTATACAGAACCCAAGCCTGAGATGTGAGGTGAAGGCGTTACAGATTTCACCGAAGAGAAAGGAACATAACAAACTAAAGCAACAAACCATTTCACAACAAAAGTATGAATTTTCAAAGGCACTAAAGCTTCCTTCCATTATCTGCACTGCTAACCTGCCCAGACTCACACTGACATTGGGTAAAGGTGGGATACTCCCTGGACAGGCTTCAATTCTCTCACTCATTCATAAGAATTTAAGTTGTGAATGAATTACTATGGTTAACTTTAGCTTTAGCTAAACACATGAAACAATCAATATTACAGCAGTCAAAAATAACACTAATCTTAGGTAAGCAATCACCATCTCTCACTGCCCCCCCCCCCAATTTGAAGCAGTCTAGAACTGAGCCCCGTGACAACATTGTGCCACAGCAGGTGTGACCCAGACACAAATTCTATAACCTCTTTTATTCATTTCAGCCAACTCCATCAGAGTACATTTCTATGTACTTCATGGATCTGCTCTCATCAAAAAGAACTAGTTCATGATGAGCTGTAATCGCTAAAGGCTCTTTCGCTCTTTCTCTTTCACTGTGGTGGCCAACAAGGGCCAAACGCACTGCAACGGCCGAATGCGTCTCAGTTACAGAAAACAGCTTCAAGTACAGAAACGATGAAAATTCACAGTCTAAACGAGGTACAAGAAGAGGAACGTGGTGCAAATGAAAAAACGTGCTGCAAAAAACAAAGACAAATGCATCATCATCAAACGCGCTGCAAATAGAGAAATGATGCAAAGCACAAAACGATGCAAACCAAGAAACCATCTGCAGACGAAAAACACTCCATAACCGGTCACTGCAAACGGAAGTGCTCATAACCTGCAGGGGGCGCTCTCAGCGTAATGTGCAGCATTGTACAGTGATATAAACATAATATATAAATATAATCAAATAAAAGTCACATTACCGTTCCTGCTGTATGATCAAACACCATGGTTCAGTCAGCTGTTCGGTCTCTCTCTCCATCCCGTGTCTCTCTCCATTGAACTGTCACGCTGTTACATTTCCAAATGAGCTTCACTTCTGATGGGATGTTTCAAATGAAGCTTCATTTACTCAGCATACTCTACAGTGGAAGTACATTCTGGCTTTATAAAGTGAAGCCAAGGCTGAAAATCCTCACCAGCATTCTATCTAATAACCATCAGGGGGCAACTCAACTGGTGTGCAAAGAAGTTGAACTGTATTGAATCAATGTGAAAATGCCCGTACTTATCCCCTGATTTATTAGCTCAGTAAATATTTTCCTCGTGAGTTTATGGTCTCAGTCTATAATTTCAAGTCTCCTTCAATAAAACATGATTTTAATTTTTTTAAATAATGGTCTGATTTGGAGGAAAATTAGACCATAAAGCAGGGGATGGATTAAGGCGAGGCTACTGTGGGAATGACAGACTGACTGTTGGTGGAAGAGGGAGGTCAGAGCTTCGGCTGGCACGCTGTCTGGGTCTTGTAGCAAATGATACAATTAGTGCAGGTTCGGTTGGAGATGCTGAGTGAACATGTATATAAGCTAATAAGCCATTCATACAATACCCACACTCACTCAGCCACCTCCAGCCTCACCACCTCATCAGTCACAATCTCCTGCACCTGGTCTCCCCAGCTGAAGCTCCTCTCCACTCATCAGCCATCCAGTATTTTATCAGCCCAGCTCCTCACAGACACTGCCAGACTGTTGTGTCATGCACTACTCTCCAGCACTCTTTCCCAGACTGAGCTCCTGGTATTGACTCTGCCTCTCCCTGACCACGTCTCCTCATCTCTGCCCTGATAACCTGACCTGTTTCCCGTTCCTCACTGTGAGTTCTGCCTGTCTTTCTCCTGGTTCTGGGTGCTCTGGCTCTCCTCGGAAGAATTGCTTGTGACTGTTTTTGAGAGTCAATGTGGCTGAGTGGTATTATCACTGTCTGTCCTTCCAGAGAACTGGGTTCACATCCTGCCAGGGAGACTAACCAAACTCAAATCCTTGCAGCAACTGAGTAATAATCCACAAGAATTTTCTCAATGTTCAAAGACCTTTTATATCTACGCTCCTGCTGTTGCACTGCTCTTGGGTCCTGCTTAAACCTGTGACAGACTGAGTATAGAACAGTCTATAAACTAGCCCTGAGCTGATCCTAACAGTTGATTGTGTGAATAAAGATGTCAGCGGAACATAAACCTACTATCGGACAAACATTTGTTATATCATCACAGCAGAACTGTGTGACAGGACGCATCATCATATGCGGCATGTTTAGTTTAGCATCAGTGTTTTTAGAGACAGGCTTACTGGTTCCCTCTGCTTCCAATCTATAAAGCAATCAATTTCTAACTGCAGGACCAAAATGAGTATCCAATTTCCACCCTAAACACACGATCCCCAAATACGACATGTGGCAGCTTCACTGCTTTAAGCTCCGGATGCCAACTAGTAATTCCACTGATAACCTATCTGGTCCCATGTTTGTCCTGTGTCAAGTTAGTTTGTGGAAATTTGCCACCTCTAAGGTTAAGGGATTAAGACTAACCTTAATAACCTATTAAGGTTAGTCTTAATCCCTTAACCTTAGAGGCGGCACCCAGGGAGCTGGCAGAGGACGAGTGGTTTTCCAATGCACTGCATGGATGACGAAAGGATTGCAGCTTACTGACTTTATGTTGATGAGCTCACAGGGTCAAGTCAGTTGTGGTACAGTTGTCCAGGGGCCCGCAGAGAATCCAGTAGGCCCCTAAACAGGACCCTGCCCTTTATCGCAACGCAGTGACAGGAACCAACCGTGAACCAACACAGGCCAGCAGTTGAAGCGCACCTCCACCCCTTGGGATGGCCAGGATGGATGGATACATGGAGACTGGCCACCGCAAGCCCCCAGCGTCCCCCAGCACGCCAGAGTCAAAGGACACGGATTCAGCAACACCAGTAAGGAGGAAAGGCCACCTCCTGCCCCACAGTGGCAAACCAGGGATGGCTGGCGGCTCCCAGGAGGAGGGAGAGAGGAAGATGCAGAGGAGGGAGCAGAGTGGGGGAAGATGGGAGCAAAGGGGAAGGCCTTGGAGTCATAGGGGGTCCAAGCGGGGTGCCAGAGTGCACCCAAACGCAAGAGGGAGGGAGATCAGATGGGCAAACCCATCAGAGCCAGAGATTTGGAACTGTAATTAATAATTACATTACTTGTATGGCTCAAATTAACACATTTACAATTAAGCTAAAGAGAATGAAATTAAAGAGAATTTGTATTAACGTATCCATATTATTATCAGCAATTTAAATTTGCATACATAATCAAACATAAAGAATATATATGGTTGCAACATGTTTTAACTATGTATAAATTATACATATTAAATATGCATGCACTGCAATGGACTGGCGACCCTTCCAGGGTGTGCCCCACCCTCACGCAATTTGAGCTGGGATTAGATCCAGCACCCCCTGTGAACAGGAAATGAGTAAATGGTAGAAGATGAATGAATTAATGAAATATGTATACACTATATAAATTGCATTAAGCATTTTCCTGCTCTTGAAAACAGGAAGTGGAGCAGGCTTTTACAACTCCATACACAGCTAAGTGAAGTGGTTCTCAACCAAGGATTCTAGGCCCCTTTAGAGGGTCAAAAGAAAAATCTGGGTTTCATTATAGAGTCAAGGGCCTAGGAAAGAAGAAAAAACAAAATCATTTTGGGGTGATGAAAATATTCCGCAAACATGAAAGGAAACTGGAGGATTTTTGTGTATCTGACATCTGAGCACTGATTGATCATCTGTGATTTATGGCACTCAGCTGTGAGATGACGAGTAGAAACCAGACAAGGAGCTGCCTCATATCCGTCACTATCAGCCTTGATCCTCCAGATGCAACAGCTTTTAGACACAAGCAGCTGATAAACGGTGCTATGTGGCTGCAGCATCTCTGTGTGGAGGTTCCCACAGTCCAAAACCATGTAGGGGAGGTGCTGTCAGGTGGTTGAACAGCATCTGAAACGTAGACATCAAAGATGGTCATCACCAACTGGTGTGTAAAAATGGCTTTTGAAGCCCACTTTGAGGTGGGTCACTATCTTGGCTGTGCGTAACTCTGCTGAACTCCCAACTGGGTGAATAAATGGATCATTATTTTAAGCTTCATAGACAGACGGGCCTGAAAAACCATACACAGAAAGAAAAGGTGAAGTTCTTCTTCAAAGGACCGAAATACAGTACTCCAACTTCTAATTTCCCACTGACTCAAAGAAAGTAGAACCTAAATAAAAGCATCAACTCAGCTTCTATGCTTCTCCAAACTTTTAAATAATACACTGACTGTGGGGCTGTGAGGAGTTTCACATTTAGGAGCTCACTGGGCAGCAAGGCATGTGCATGTTTCCGAGGAGCTTTTCAGAGGGGGAATTAGTAATTCTGAAAGCTTTTTCCTTGACACTTTAGTCCTCCTTAATGAACCTGTTTCTTGCTGCTATTATACATGGAAGGATTGTTTTCAGTCACTTTTGAGTCAAGCACTAATGGGGAAGATTAGCACGCAGTATAAACAAAGTGAAGTTGGTGTTGTCACTGAAATTTCATTAAATGTAATGTAATACATAATATAATAGTTAGGAAATAAAATCCAGAACAGCTGCCACGTGGATAATATTTTGCTTTCAGTTATGTCGTCTTGTCATATTAGTGACACTTTAATTAGCTGAACCTCTCATTTTGCGGTAAACTGTACTTTTTTTCATGTAGCTTCTTTTTTTTTTTTTTTTTTTTTTTGGAACAGATATCAGTTCATTACAGCATTGACCAGTGATGTTGACATTTTTTTTTATGCCTGGAAGGGATGATAGCAGAATTTCATTGTTGCCTTCTTCATTTGGTTACTAGAAGCGGGTCCTCTTGTCCTTTGATAAAAGGAATGGAGGTTCTGAATTTTATACAGTTTGCATGTCATCCCTGTGTCTGAGCGGGTTCTCCAGATTCTGCCACAGTCCAAATGTAATGTTTCCAGGTTAGTATATGGAAATTTGAACTAGTAGCGGTTATTGAAATAAACAGGTTTGTTGTTATTTATTTATCAGGGAGCAGAGCTGCAGTCAGGGAGACAACCAACCGGTTAATTGGTTCATACACGGTACTTTATTTTGTGCTAAACCAATTAACCCAGACCTACAAATTATCTGTTTAAAAGGGGCATGAATAGTCCCAGTGGTGCCACCACAGCCAGATAAAAACAAAGAACAAAAAAATATGCTGCATGAACAATTATTACGCGAGTTATTTTTGAGGATTCATTTAATTGAACAACCCAGTGCTCTCAGTCAATCCAAAATATTAGTAAACTTCAAACCTGAATATTTAAGTAAATTAAAGTGAGGTTTTGGCCATCTTAGGAGAATACTATAAGTGTGCAAAATTATTCTGCAACAAAATGAAGCAGCAAGGTGGCATAGTGTTTAGCGCTGTTGCCTCACAGCAAGAAGATCCTGGGCCTGGGGCCTTTCTGTGCGGAGTTTACATGTTCTCCCTGTGCCTGCGTGGGTTTTTCCGGGTACTCTGGTTTCCTCCCACCGTCCAAAGACATCATGTTTGGGTTAATTGGTGACTCTAAATTGTCTGTAGGTCTGAGTGTGAGTGTGAGTGGTTGCTGGTCTCTGTCTGTCTCTGTGTGTTGGCACTGCGATGGACTGGTGACCTGTCCAAGGTGTACACCACCCTCGCCTGATGTGAGCTGGGATTGGCTCCAGCATCCCCCATATAAGTGGTAGAAGATGAATGAATGAATGAATATTTCTGACATTTGAAAAAATGAAAAAATCAATGACCAGTATAGCTGTTCTTCTTTTAAATAAGAGTCACAAGCCTTCCATTCATGGAAGCTGTCAGTATCTTGATCTGTTGATGATCAACTTTTTCTGCAGCAGAGACCACAGCCTCCCAGACACTGTTCAGAGCGGTGTGATGTTTTCCCTTCACTGCAAATCTCCCATTTGAGAAGGGCCCACAAGTTGTCATGAGGATTTAGGTCAGGTGAGGGAGGGATCCATGTCCTTCTTTCATCTTTAAGGCCTTTACTGGCTAGCCACGCCCACCGTGGAGTTCTTTTATGGAGCTTTGTCCTGCATGAAAGTCATGGTCTTGTTGAAAGAAGCAGTCTTTTTCCTGTAACATTGCTTGAAGGAAGCGTCTTTTAAAAACTGGCAGTGGGTTTGCGAGTTAACTTTGAGTGTCAGTAGCCCACCTCCACCTTGCTGGCTCTTGAGTTGAGGTGGGGTTCTGTGCTATTACTGATCCTGCCACAGGCCCATCCATCTGGTCCATGAAGAGTCACTCTCATCTCATCAGTCTATAAAAGCTTTCAAAAATTGGTCTTCAGATATTTCTTGGCTCAGTCTTGATGTTTCAACTCATGTGTCTCGTTCAGTGGTGGTCGGGTGTCAGTCTTCCTTACCATGGTCGTGTCTCCAAGCACTGAACAGTTTGTACTTCTGGGCACTGCAGGCAGGTCTGAGTTCTGGAATATGATGGTACTGGAGGATAAAGGGATTTTTCCTGTAGCTTCATGTTTGATTCTTCTCAAATCTTCGGCAGAGTGCTCCATCCCTCTGAAAGACTTGTTTTCGACTTTTTAGAGTCAGTTAAATCTCTTTTTTGGCCCATTTTGCCTGAGGAAAAGAAGCTGCCTAATTATTATGCACACCTTAGGCCACACTCCCTTATTACAGAAAATGCACATCACCTGATATGCTTAAATCCAATAACAATTCAAGTTTACACAGCTTGGGGTTGGAAAGTATGCATAAAATTGATGAAATGGTCAAAATGCTCAATTGCCTAATAAAAGTGCATAGAGTGTAAAACCAAATTAAATAGTGTAACAGGCCCATCGAGACACACGCTTGGCGGGACAGGAGACAGTCACTGGTGCAAGTTGGCCAGGAAATAGTTCTCTTTATCTATCTAGTCTTAGTGCAGAGTGTGACTATATGTCCTAGAGGCATAGTCAAACCAACAGCAGATCTCTGAAATCTGCCAATGCGTTTCATTCACTTCGTGATGCTCTTGTATTACATCGCTTGGTTGCCTCTCTGAGTGCCATGCTCCACTGCTGTATCTCCGAGGCCAATGCTCACCTTTCTTTCATGTCCCACCTCAGCAAAGGCCACTGATTGGCTTGCAGTGGCCCTAACCCTAACCCCTCATTGTTTCGCCCCACTGTTCATCAACCCAACACCTCGCTCCCAGGTGCAGTTAATTTAAAATCACTTTGTCCACAGCAAGAAGTAAGTAATCGCAATAAAGGTTACAATAAAACAAAATAACCATATGTACTTTCAAGCAAGCACAGCAAAAGAATAAAAACACACAAGGACATAATCATTATAAAACCCTAAACACAGACATACATACACATGTACAATTCCCACATAAAATACTCTGTCAATGACATGTTTAGCATTAAATGCAAAATAAAACTGAACAAAAAAACAAAAAAAAGAGAGTATGTTGGGGAAAGATGCTCTATGAACTCATTAATGGAGGATTTAATGGGGTTGTTTATTCTGCTGACAATGATCATCTACTTAATAATCAACGCTAGCTTTTTCCTTCTCTGAACTCACAACATCAAGACGTAAAAGATATATGATAACACTCACAACGACAATATTAACAACCTGAAAGTTATTGAGTGTCATTTTTAATTGTATGTTAGTGTGTTAATATGCCAACATTTGCTGATTAACATTACATATAACTCATGTGTAGTTGAAGCTGATGGGAATGAGCTTTGCTGGTATTTCGTCATAAATTAAACGTGAAAGTGAAATCAAAAGTAGATGTCATGCTTCACCTGTAGTCCATCATTCCCTGCTGGTGTTTCGGAGACAAAAGCAAGGGGTCTTCAGCGGAACTTGATTGACCGCACAGACTGTATATTCCATGCTATGTCAGTCACTTGCCTAGAAGTGGAAATGAGCATTATCTTCTTTCTTCTCCTTAGAGGATTTCATGCCTTCATAAAACTTTCACATCATTCCCTGAAAGGCAATAATGTCACATTTTTCACAAGTCAGGTTACTCTGCTCATGGAGTGAAGGTTTTCATAATACACAAATCAGAGCCTGACCATTTGGGATCAAGATGTGAAAGCAAAAGCAGTAGCTCATTCCTAACTGGCCATACATCAGTGGTGTGGAAAATCAGAGTGGACATCTTTTTGCCTCAGGAAATTGTGCTGTTCTATCTTCAAAACACACACTGCCTCATTCTCATCCTGCTTTAATCATTGCACATATCAACCTTGCACTTTTCTGTAGTGTTGCAGTTTGGAAACCTGCAAGCACTCAGATAGTCGGTGCACCTCAATATTACAACCAGTAGAAACGCTGAATGAAGCAGTTTGATCAGAGAAAATCAATGATAACTGAGGCTCTTCAGTGTACGCAGGAAGTGGCTGAGCAGATGGAGGATGAGCTGTGTAACATTTGTTCGGCTTTCCTCTCTGGTAACTTCAGATCCAGAGGTCTGATGACTAAAACTCTCATAAGGTCAGAATGTAGAGCTGAAATTTGCCAAGGTATAACACGTGCATCTGAATAATGTGATTTTAAAACTAGTTGAAAGTCAGTTTTGGTAGAAACCACAAGACTAATAAATGGACATGGGGGACAAGTCACTGACAAGCATCCAAATGAATTAGCAATACCGCTGAAGACATTATAGAAAACTATCTGAATGATCTGCATCTGAGACTACACACAAAAAATTAATGCACAAATAGAAGCATGGCCTAAACACTTAAAGTATCTTCTTTTCAGCATGCAATTATATTCCACCATGTTGCATTAGACCGTTTATTGCCCCAGGTGTATTACCCTGCTGTGGTGCGTTTTGCTTGTTATGTGGCAGGGTATGTTGAGTATGTATCAAACATTGTTGTCATTTCAGCCCCCACATCTCTAGAGAAAAACTTCCAATCTCTGTCAGAGGACCGAGAGTGAATCAATAATATTTATGCATCTGTTTGTTCCTCAGTGGGTTTAGCATATTTTATGTTTGTTTCATGCGGCGCTCCAGTGGTTTGAGCACTCAGCAAAGCTTTGCTAATTAGACTAGATTGGAAGACGTGCCGTGGCATCCCTCTAATTACACCACAGATATATCACGCCTGTTGGGAAGGAGCTCAGCTATTTACTTCAGCTCTTGAGTTTTTGGAAGTGGAAGGAGTGGGGAGAGGGAAGTCATTCATTCATTCATTCCTCTTCTACTGCTTATCTGTTTCCAGGTTCCCAGCTCACTCTGAGTGAGGGCGGGGTGCACCCTGGACAGGTCGCCAGTCCATTACCGGGCCAACACACAGAGACAGACAGAGACAAACAACCACTCACACTCACACTCACACTCAGACCTACGGACAATTTAGAATCACCAATTAGCCCAGACATGATGTCTTTGGACGGTGGGATGAAACCGGAGTACCTGGAGGAATCAATGCACGGGGAGGACATACAAACTCCACGCAGAAATGCCCCAGGCCCGGGAACCGAACCCACAACCTTCTTATTATAGGGCAACAGCGCCAACCACTACTGAATGCCGCTGTGCTGCCGAGGGGGAGGTCAATATTGTTAAACTGCTGATGGGCAGCACATAAAGGGGCTTGTCGGTAAAGATTTTTGGAGAGAAAGTGAAAAAAAAGAAAGACAAAGGATAGAATTGGAAGCTCTGTTGTGCAAAAAGCAGCAGATGAGATGAATAGCTTTTTGCACTTCTGTAAAATGTATTTCATTTGCACTGCGGGGCAACAAAGAGATTCCTGCCAAGTCACAGACCTGATAAATCATCACTAGAGATCCATCTTGTTTGAATTTTGTGCAGTGCTTATGTCTGAATAAAGAGACGGAATGAACACGTGCTGTCATGGTTTCAGCCAACATTTTACGCCTTCATTTCTGTCTTCCCTGTGCTGCATTCCCTCTGTCTGACCCCTGCTTTTTCTTTCTCTGTACAGTTTCCAATCCAGGTCATTTTTCACAAGGGCTCTCATTCCAACAGGCATTGATTCAGCATCACACAGCCAGATAAAAGCGACTGGAAGCTTCACAATAGAAACTGGATGCTTGGTAGACAGCATGGCGGAAGCAAAGATTAGAATTACTTTGAACCATGTCTACAAAGTTTACACACTGAAAATGTTGCCTACATCCATCATGTGGATCCATTTAGAGGCCCGTTTTAGATCCATAGGCCTATCAGAATTAAGCTCTATCCATACTAAGAGACCTGAAACAGATCATAAGGCCATACCCTAAATTCAGGAACAGCAAAAACTGTTGTCACATTAAAGTGCAGAATATAACTTCACAGCAGCAGCTAACAAAGACAACAAGGTCAGTAACAATGAGTCATTTGTTATTCGTGTTTCTTTTGCCACTGGAGGTCATGGCTGTTAAGACCCAGGAAGGGAGCATCTGCCATTTAAAAAATGAATATCATGTTGTATTGAAGGAAGATTTGAAACCAGTGACACTAAACTCATTTGGAAAATGTTCACTGAGGTAATAGATTAAAGGCCATTTTTACATATTCTTCAACACAATCTGATGTCATTACAACCAGTGGAGAGGAGGATAGAGAGGAAAAACCGGCAGAGTGTCTGGAAGATTTTAATTATGTTTCACAAGTTCTCCTACCAATGTCCAATAATGAAGGAAAGGGAGAGACTTATGTTTCCCAGGACTGGCAGTTGTATAGCTACATTGCTTGCTTCCGCTGAGAGCAGCAGCTCAGTTATGATCTACTCTCATTGCTGCAAAAGCACTTTATAGTGTTACTACGAAAACAAGCAACATCAAAATGCAGCAGGAGCGGGAGTTACATCTTGCTTTTAGCCACTTGATGCAGATTTCATCATGCCTCAACTGCACAAACACAGTATAACTCTCTTGGGCAAACACAGTCCATCTCAGCAGTTATTTAGCCCGTGTGTGTGTTTGTATGAAGGCTGTGGAAGCAGACACTGTGCAAGAGCTTCACATGTCACATAACTATGGGCTCACAATTCAAACTTGAGTCCTGACTCTGTCCACCTCCATCACTACACAGAAAAAGGGCCCAGGCCCGGGAACCTTCTTATGTGGGGCAACAGCACTAACCACTATGCCACCATGCTGCTATCACATTGAGGAGCAGGACCAGCTCAGCTCAATAGATAGAATAGAAAGCTATCATCTGTGGCTATGGTACCCCTGTAACGGGACTTATTTAAATATACTAAGTGTAATGATGATGCCATCATGCACCAAATAAATAAATGCATCCAGGAAGTTGGCAACCCTAGTGTCAACATACTACAAGATCGCCAAAAAAAAACAAAAACAAAAACAAAACAAAAAAAAATTCAACAAAAGGCACAATAAGGATACAGTAACACGTAAAGATAAAACTGAATAAACTGGTGGACGCCTCTGTAGGAAACAGGTGTATGTTGAAATAAAAAAATAAAAAGGGAAACGAATAAACTTACAGGATAAAACCTAGCAGTGGCAAAGTTGCTGAAACATGTTTCTGACAGAGCAGCAGCAGGAATCTGCAGGAGGCTGCATGAGACAATTGATTCTCAGTGTGTTACTCTTTGAAAATATTCAAATTAAAAAAAAAAAAAAAAAAAAGTATCTTGGCTGTACATACGGGTTGTGCTCAGATTGGCTTCTGGTGTGTAACTTTCCACAGGCTAATGCTGAAAACACAAGGAGCAATACACCGACAGCACTGTCAGAAACAGACACAATGGCTGAACAAAAACATGAAAATGGTGCAGTTAAAGGAGACAGCATGTTGACTGCTGTGGACCTTCAACAATGGAGCGACATGCACCGTTTCAAGGAAAAACAGCAGCACAGCGGCCATTTTTAGGAGCGCTGCCACCTGCAGCTGGCTCCCACCGGCTGCCACCAGACTGTCAGACGGAAGCTGCAGGTAACAGATATATTCCTTTAAATCCCCATACAAAGACAGAGATGTTCAATACAATATATTTACATGTTAATTTACACTGAGGCAATGCTCTAATAAGTCTTCTTTTACAGCAAGAACAGGCAACACAGAAAATCTTTCTTTCTTGAGGTCAACCAAGCACGATGAGGCAGTTGGTAAATAGCCAAATCAGTTTTCTAGATGATAATTAAGGGCTAAATTCCCAAAATACGCCAGCAGTAAGATGTTGTGCTGGACTTTATGCCATGCAGCTACTTTTTGTAAGTCAAAATTTAAAAACTAACATGTAAAAATAGAACTAGACATAGAAAAAAAAAGAAAAAAAAAAAAAGTTGCTGATCTTGTCAGAGGTCAAGGGTCAAGTTTCGCTGCTATTTGCTGTTGAAACACTCATACCGGCAGGGAAATTACATCACTGTGAATTGATTTTCCATCCATCCATCTTTTACCGCTTTTCTGTTTCCGGGTTGTGGGGGCTGCTGGAGCCAATCCCAGCTTACACTGGGTTAAGGTGGGGTACACCCTGGACAGGTCACCTGTTCATCACAGGGCCAACACACAGAGACAGACAGAGATGAACAACCACTCACACTCACACTCAGACCTATGGACAATTTATAGTCACCAATTAACCCAAACATGATGTCTTTGGACGGAAAGGGGAAACTGGAGTACCCGGAGGAAACCCACGCAGGCACGGAGAGAACATGTAAACTCCACACAGAAAGGCCCCAAAGGCTGGGAACTGAACCCACAACCTTCTTATTGTAGGGAGACAGCGCTAACCACTACATCGCCGTGCTGAAATGATTTTGTTCTTCTTAAAATGAATACCCAATTGGGTGGAATGGTGGTTAGCACCATGGCCTCACAGTAAGAGGGTTAATATCCATGGTGTAACCCACCGTCACCCAGTGTCAGCCGAAGGTGCCAAGCCTGAATGACAAGTGTGATAGATAATGGATGGATGAGTACTTGATTACTGTCTTCAAACTACTGGCATTGTTTTTAGAAACTTATGGATTTTATGTCTTCCGCATTTTATTCAGCTGCCTCAGTCAATAAGGCCTATTATTATTTGCATTGTAGTTTGGCTACGATTTCGCTTTCTTTTCTGCAGCAGGAGATACTGAAAATCTAAACAAAGCCTCCATTCAATGCTCTATCATAAATGAATATTTGGAATTTGGAAATCATTTTTGCTCATCTCCATTACCTTCCCTGACCACAGAAAAGTGTGGCAAATTCAAATGTTATCAGTACAGCTGAACAGTAGACATAGGCAAACATCCTAGGATCCTTGATTGGTAGGAAATCACGGTATCAACGTTCAGGTGAGGATATGAAATGTGCGCGTTAACTGACTTAAACACATGTCATTGTTTCAGGTGATCTGTGCTGTATGCTCCTTTAACAGGCTCCTGAAATTTACCAGCAATTATCAGAAAGTGAGCCACCCAAATTACTCTAATAATCAGCGTCAACTTCTCGACAATTTAAACGTTTAACTTGCTATTTATGTAGTCTTGAAACACTAAATTAAATTTAGTGTCCTCTGGTGAAATTTCCAGCTTTGTTACTGGGAGACCCCCAGACAGCAGCACAGCACACGCAGGTCTCCAGTGTCTTCACCAAACAAGGGCGTCTGACGCAGTCTATAAAGTACCCAAAATCCATACTTGAGTAAAAGCACAGTTACCTTTCTGGAAAATGACTCAAGTCAAAAAGTGAAAGTCACCTGTTAGAATACTACTTGAGTGAAAGTCTTAAAAGTATCTGATATTGACTGTACTTGTGTTTCAAAATGAATTTGATATTAAATGTACTTTAAAAGTACTGAAAGTAAAAGTGCTATTAACAACTAAATCCTGTCAATAAAAATACATGTTTTCAAAAAATTTGTTTATTAACAATTTGCTTATTTTCAAACAACCAACAAAAATGGACCAACACAGGTTGGTCCAGTTCCAGCAGGAAAACACACGGCTCAGTGCCTGTAGGACTGAGTATGGGGGACCACACAGTGCAGCACTGCTGAGTGGGAGTTCGCCTTCAGCACGCGCACGCACACACACACACACACACACACACACACACACACACACACACACACAGACACACACACACACATACATACAATCGCCACTCCAAGCTGTCATCAGCAGCATCTTTAATTTACTGAACAGTTATAGTTGGCAATTAAATCTATAGAGAACAACCAACAACAGAACTCAAATCAGCTGGGAATAACATAGCTCAAAAGAATAAATTCAAAGGAAGGTAAAGTTTATTAAAATATATCTGAGGTCAAAACTAGTGACACTAACTCTCGACTATTCACAAGGACAGTAAATACTGATCTACACTCATGACAGACTGTGCATAAGGGGCTTCAGAGTGTGGCTCCGCTGATCTTCACTTTGCTCATGTATGTACGAAGAGTATGTACAAACATTTCTGTGAACACCACTTATCAATCAGGGTCACAGGGCGGCTGGAGACAATCCCAGCTAACAGTATGGAGGGCGAGGCCCATCACAGGGCTGACACATAGAGGCGAACGACCTTTCACACTCACTCTCAGGCCAACAGCACTCAACATTTAAAGCCATTAATTATCCCAAAGCTGCATGCCTTAGGACTGTGGGAGGAAGACAGAGAACCTAAGAAGCCACAGGAACAACTCGTCTCTACTAATTATTGTGTAATTATTAGAATTTGTTATTATACATATTATATGTTTACCTTCCTCCAAATCATCCCTTGGTATAAAAAGAATGGAGCATGCATCTTTATTTTCACATCAGTAAATCTGTAATCTGTTCAAGGCACATTTCACTGGATCATTAACTCACCATGGAGTAACTAAACTCTTTGAATTTGACATTAACTCACTTGCTCTGTGATCATGTAGTAAGCATCCAAGTAGGTTTAACAGTAGTGGCAAAACATGGGCCCTGTGTCTGTCTGAAAAGCTGAGAGATCTAACCCAAACAACCCCCGAGTTACTGATCCTCAAACAAATCTCCCTACTGCAATATAACCCTTATAAGATACAACTACATTTTATAGATGACACTTTTGAACGTTTAATTCAGTATATAGTAACTTGGTGAAATATTACACATTTTTTTTATATCCTGTGTTTTTCAACACATGGGAATGAGTGGAAATTACTACTATACGAAGAAGAATATGAAGTATTCAGATTTATGCATCAAGTGTTATAGACATGACATCAGCATTATATTGTAGTCTGTCTTGAATTATATATTTTGAAAGTTAGTTTATTCCCACTGGGCAGAGACAATGTGAAATATATTTTCCATATAGTGTTCATATACAGCATGTGAAGTGCACACAGCTCCCACTCAGAGTAACCACCTGCCAGAAGAGCATGTGGTGGGAGCTATGTATAATTGGCTTTCCCATTAGCTCTTGGCTTTGGTGAGTGGGCGATGTGTGGGACATTAACGTTCAGAAATGGCTCGGGGTGTTCTCTATCTGTATATTAAGCGAGGAGACTAACCAACAGTGGCTGCACATTATCTCCTCACCACCAACACCCATCACTCCAAAGAGGTCAATTAAGTCAGAGCGCTGTGCACTTTATTGATATTTTGTTACCTGGTTGCTGGATAATTAATTAATTTGACCTTTCAAAAATAGATAACAATTACAATCAGCAAACAATACACGCTCCATCTGTCTCTTTGTTTGCTTATAAAGGCAGAGATCAGAACCTAATTGAGTTGGACCTTTGTAAACTCATTAACTG
The DNA here is from genome assembly GCA_034769265.1 of Remorina albescens. NCBI lineage: Eukaryota > Metazoa > Chordata > Actinopteri > Carangiformes > Echeneidae > Remorina > Remorina albescens. The sequence continues at coordinate 5,795,033 of CM068492.1, read as the reverse complement.
AAGGAAAATCGGTGTAGCCAGATCATAGGGAAAGATTTGATGGGTCCAAATAAAGTCTCTCATCCTGCAGATGACAGGCCAGGCAGGGCACAAATCCCATACCTAGGAAACCCCTCCCAGCCCCAACAACCCCCAGCGAGGACATGAAATTAAACCACCACCAAATGCCTCTTCCACAATCCAGCTCATACTGCTTCAAAAGCAGCTTCCTCAAGGCTACTGTCTTTGAAGCAGTCTTCATTTGTGCTTCATCAGCAGCAGTAGAATGTGGGTAGGATGGGGTGTTTGGTTTACTGTAATAACCTGGGATTTCATTATTATTATCCTTAAACTGAGGCGTGAATATCAAAGCCATTCCTCCCATTTTTTGGAATCCCTAATCTTCCTCAGCAACATAAATATGACTAGATGATAGTGAAGTGTTTTTCGATTATAAATTGTCCCAAAGAGGGTTTTTTTTTTTTTTTTTTTATCTAATTCAGCTGCCTGCCACAAAAACTCAATGTATTGATTAGTTTCCAGGAAGATAAATTGGACATAAAATTTTCATTGCTTCAGTGCACTCATAAATATTAAATGCTCTTATCTAAGATAAAGTGGAGTTCAGCTCATTTTATTTTCTGTTTTTCCTACAAGAACACAATATCCCAACAGTAAACTAACTTGTTTTCAACATTTTGAGATCATCATTTATTCAAGCATAGATTTTCTCTGTGTTCCTTTCCTGTGCTTTACTTGGGCAGGTAGCTTTTGTTTTCTGTCACTTTATCATGAAATTTTGAGTTGATCCATCTTCACAGCATAAGATTAGGGATATAAGTCAAAAACAAGGCATCTGACGATTTTTTTTTTTTTATTGGTGGCTGCTCGACTCGTACCTCCAGAGACTGCTCTACTGACAAGAAGGCAAACAACAGGGGAGTTGATGTGTTTGCATTCTGACATTTGCTCATTAAATTTTCAGCTAACGATGGTGCTACATGAAAAATAACAGGGCTTTAAGGATTTATCATGAGACAGTTTGAATATCTGCATTGGCTACAACATGATTCTACTTTTTCTTCCTGCTACTTTTTTTGGTATTTTTTTCTATACCCGTGGTTGCTGCTGTAATGACAAATTTCCCATACGTGGGATAAATACTAGTTAAGTATAAAGTACTATCTTATCTGTCACATTTTTGCTGCTAACAGTCTGATGATATACCTAAGTCTTCTGACAGCTAAAGTGAGGTGACATGAGTGTGCACCAAAACTGGCCCCCATATGTGATCAGTGTCTAACATCATCAGTGTTAACCAAAATTATTTTGCTGCCCTAGCATGGCTTACCTTCTCCATTTCTATTCACTTAAGCTTTGCGCTAATAAGAGACATGACATGCTCACAAAAGCATCTTGAGTGTAATATCATATAATGCTTATCAAGTTCCAATAAAGTTCAACCTGTAGCGTGCTAACTTTTGCTAATTGGCAATAACAATAAATGATGCGAGAGGGAAAAGTCACAAGAGCACCAATTTCATCAGGCTTTGTCTTCTGATGCCTGTGAATACCTGTGCCAAATTTTTATGGTAATTCATGTGGTGGTTCGTCAAGTAATTCCACCGTGGACTAACGTAATGGAGCCAACGTTGACCCAGTGATGTTGCCATCATCCCATCCCATGCTGTTAGCACAAATAATAAGAAGTAGACAAGCACCACTACACTCCCTCTCCAGTTCCATTGAGTCATCTGGTCAGGATGCAGGATGTCAGATGCTCTCATTAGTTCCACAAATGTTCTGTAGCAGAAAGCACTTGACAGTGTGATAACTAGCTGCCCAATTTTGCGATGGCGAGTCTTCTCACAATCTGTTGCTAAGGACCCAAGAGTCAACTCAGCATTAATGTAACAACATGATTCATTTAGACCATGCTATGGACTGCTGGATGGACTTTACTGAATCCACAGGTTATCCTGTATGATATGCTCACTAATTTAGTGTTACTAATTTAAAATCATTTAACGTTCAGTTTTGTTTTTGTTTGGCATATTGATATTCTCTCTTTGAGGCGCCTCCTGTCCGGGCTGAAAACAAAGTTGTGGCCTCAGTTATTCATATCAAGAAGGTAGATTACAAGATGAGCAAAAAAAACCTAAAGTTGATGTTGAAGCAGAAAATTGGTCAAGTGTAAGAATGTGAGAGATTTTGACAAGAACCAAACTGATGTGTCGATGACAGAGTCAGAGAATCTCTAAAACTGCAGGTCTGTGGGATGTTCCTGGTCTGCAGGGGATCAGAAGTGTGCCAGGGATGGGAAACCACTCGACCACAGCCAGGGACAGGGGTCAAGGGTCAGTGATACATATGGGGAGCAAAGGCTGACCCAATAAAAGAGCTGATGTGGCCAACACTGTACCAAGGTGCATTTGCATTATGGGAGAAAAGTGGTGGAGACAGTCTGATGATGTGGAAAACATTCTGCTGGGAAGCCTTGGGTCCTTCATTCATGTGCATGTTACTTTGACCACTAACCTAAACCTGGTTCAGAGCAGGTCCAGCCCTTCATGGCCTCTTTCAGCAGCAACAACTCCTCAGGAATGTTTTGAGGAACAACAAAAACCTGTGTACATTTGCTGAATTATATGAAGTGAGGGATGTAAGAAAATCTATTCAAATTATTATTTGGTCTCAGGCTCTTTGGTCTTCTCATGTGATCCCTGATTGGTTCCATGATGTTGAAATCAGGACTGTACTGGTCCAACTATCTGCTGCAGGACTCTGGCTGTGTGTTTGGACACATATTCTGAAATACCTTTTGAGGAGAAAGAGGGGGGGATCTGCTGATCATTATAGTCTGAATAATTACACACCTTTTATTCCAGCAGGTGTTGACCCAAAAACAAATAAAAACAAATAGAGAATTTATCCCTCACATTGCTGTGCTTTATTGATCGTTTGAGGTTCAGTTACTATCTGAAGGATAGGTGGAAGATAACTTTGTCCCCATTGACTGACTCCACATCAATATGTTGATTAGCGTCACAGGGGAGGTTGAGGGGATAAATGCGGTTTGCTCAGAGAAATGTCAGTCACGCTTATCTGGAGCAAATGACTTTTGAGTTAAGGACAGTGAAACTCAATGGTCCCGGGTCCTGTGAGGGATGAAATGATTTTAATGATAACTTTATCTAAGACCACATTAATGGATTTCGGCACTGGAGTGGCAGTGAGTGGTTTGTGGATTTATATAACACTGCCCTCATGTGGTCCTTGCAGGTGGCCATACATTTCACACATCATTCATTTATCAAAGACTGACAATAGTAAGTGGACTGGCTGGAATAATCAAAATATGTTGAAATGAAAATCAATGGTTATTGTTATTTCTGAGTGGGTTGTTCATTTATACAGTGTGGTTGCAAATAGTTCAAAGATCTCTGTATCAAAAGAAAAATAAAAGGGTATTTGTGCCATTTCTACTGGGGAAAACATTTCAGAAAGACTTTACAATTAAAACATGTCAGCATTACTGTAGATACACAATATAAAGTCATTCAAATCTACACATTGATCTATACAATTGCAGCCATCTACGGACTTGCATATATAAAGTATCATAAAACAGGCAGGAAAATAAAAATATGTACATTTTCCTGCTTCAATAATTCATTTATAAACAGAAGAATTTGAGGCTTGATTTCTCTATACACCCAAAAAAAAGCGTAAGGTGCCTTATTAGAAGATAATTTAGTGATATGTGCTCGATGAGAATCATGTCAGTGATCAGGAAAGTACAGTAAAAATGCACAGATGTTGAGCTATTAGAGGGAAATCTGTGCTCTGAGGGCCACTGTTGATTCAGAAGAAGCTGCAACTGAGGTTTAAGTAAGACAGACGCTGCTGCACCAATGTCCTTCACATTTTGTCTACATTTAAATTACATGTGTGTTAGATCATATGAGGAGTAACGCTGGGCAGTCAGTTGTAGTACCAAACTTACACATATAAACAGTGTTTAAACAGCCTCAGTGGTGACATGATCAGTGCTACAATCATCTTTTTATGTACACGGTCTTCCTGCTTGGCCAGGAAGAGAGACACTGTATCATGAAGGCATGTAAAGGCATGTGAGAGAGGTGTCCTCTGAGGGAGACCCTGTGATAACCCTCCAGGAGTTACCCTTTCAGTTTGATCCAACTCATTCTGAGTCCCCCCCCCAGTGGTGGGAGGACTCTTCACCCTTTAGTGTTGGCACCTGATGCCAAACAAACTCTTCTGTGTCTCGAATTTGACAGTGTAAGAACTAGTGTGTTTTAGAAGCAGCAATGCTTAAACTGACTGCAGCTTTTTTTGCTTTGGTTGCAGTTTTTCAGTGACAGTGGGGAGTTTTCAAGCTGAGGCTTGTTTGCAGATAGCAGAGAGTTTAAAAAAAAAAAAGTTCATAGTGGGGGCGTCACTGCTCTGCAAAGACCACTAAGGGCGATGGAACCTGGAGGAAAGAGAGGGAAAATGTCAATGTTGGGTTATTCCAGATGCTAAAAAAGATAATATTTCTAAATGCGGCATCTACATATAGAGGTAACTTATTGACGCAGTGATGTGTACAAGCCTGACCGAGTATAGATCCTGCTTTCTTCGTGAACCTCCATCTCTGAGCTCTTAAATTCATTGAGCTCCTTGCGAATGGCAGCCTGAAAGGAGACAGGAAAGAAACAGCTCTTCAGTGGGCAAGACTTTAACCGTTTATAAGGCAAGGTGCAAAGGAAGAAAGGAAGTGTGTCATCAAAGCCCTGATTTTGTGTGGTAAAGAAGCAGGGAAATTTAAGCTCATGTCAGTGAAGTCAGTGAAACAACACATGTCATTCATAATTTTTGTCTAACATAATTTCACTGGACCAGGTTTATCCACTTGGTAAAACTGGTCCCATTCATTAAGCAGTGTGCCTATGGCATTCCTAGGATTCTTCTTTGATAGCGAATCTATTTGGAATGCAAATCCTCTCAAAATTTACTCGAATGAAATGTTGGGCTTAGGCACGCTCTTGCCAAGAGGCTGTGAGCTAGCAAGTATAACAGAGGTGCCGAGTCTCACCTTGTCAGCAGGAGTGAGCTTGGTCCACGGTTTATCAGCTCGCCGGTCGTAGTCGTGTGCGTGGGTGCACTCCACGTACTCGTGGAAACGCAGGATCTTCCTGGCCTGCAGCTCGGCCACTGTGGGCCTCTGGGACAGCTGGGTGTAGAATGAACAGGGTTAGTGAAGCCAGGTGTTCATGATAGCAACGATGACAAGATATACTGTGAAATATACAACACTGTTACTTTGCGGCATCCTGACCTTTCTGGTGAGCCTCCGTTTGATCTCGGATCTTTCCAATCGGCGATCGGCTTCGTTCTTGGCTGTGGGAGGAAAACACATTCCATAAGTGAGGGGAAATACTGAGGTCAGTCAGTTAGACTTCATCTGAGCTGCTGTTGGCACACTGCCGGCACAGGAATCTAATCACTGCCTTGCTGTGCACAAGGCCTGGCATTGTTGTAGTGCGAGTGCAAGCATTGTCTTGGCCCAGTTTTCTGAGCACAAGCAAGAGACAGCGGGGATGTAGGACTCCTGGATCAAAACGTGCTGACAGATTTGGTTCAGACCTGGTCCTAGGATCTGAGTTGAGTTTTACCACACTCATCCCTTGGTAGTCTGTTCTTAACAGTCTGTTGCATGGATATTGATGCCTTTTACTTGTAATGTGGTTCACACTATCTTAACCATAAATGTATTGATTTTCTTGAGAACAACCCACTCCTTTAGTTAAGAATTGTTTGGGTGACCAGTTTTTGAGAAACATTTAATGGCATACACTGGCTATGTTTGGTATGATTGGCCTCTTCCATGCAACCGACCATGTAAGCTGCAGGTACAAAACCTGCACAGCTAAGTCTCAGTTTCACAGAGACCCAAAGATTGCAGATTGGAAATGACTAATAACAGCAAAGCAAAAGCATCCTGGAGATCTTTGGGAAAGACAGTGATAGATCTGTGCATGTATGCACGTTTTAAACTACAAACATTGAATCATTTCTAATATTTTCCTTGGCAATAGTTTTCTTTAGTACTTGTTCCTCCAGTGATGAAATAAGCCCTCACAAGGCCACTTTAAGGTTATAAATACAAATTCTCAATTAATCTACACCTGTGCTGCAGCAGTTAAATATCCAGGAGTACTTAAAAAATTGGCAGGTTTAGCAGCAGTAATGTGGAAATTGGATGATGATGATAATATGATATAGTATTTAACTATTGATGAGATGAGCTCAAGCTAATTTTGAACTGCATGCAATGACATGTTAAATGCCCATCAGAGGCTGGTGACTGACAGCAGGTCATGCAGCTCTAATATTTTCTATTGAAACCAAGCATTACCTCAAATTCAGTTAAAATGAGAGACCACGGTTACCTGGTACCAAAAGATTTGAGAGTTCTAAGAATCAAAGAAGTGGAGTACTTGCATAGCCATCTCTGGTCGTTTGCCATTACAGTATGGCATAGTTTTATTTATTTTTGTATTTATTTTTAAATACAACATATGTTGTGCAAGCAGTGACAGGCACTAGTTACAAGGAGTGACCAATACTTTAGTTTATAGCACAAATATCAAACTGAACTACATTAGTTGTATTAGCACTGGTGAAATGAGTTGCAGATAAATTTGGTCCCTCATTCCTTTCCTCCATGTCTGAGATTTTTGTGACTCATAAAAAGAACAAAAAAAAAAAGTGAAAAGATCATAAACACGAAGAAGTGATGGAACAAGTAAACACATCAATAGCTCCATGCCTTTGCCTCCAAAACCTAACTTGATAAATCTAGTCTATGAAGTTAATCCATTATTCAAATCAGCCTAATATGTTTATTGAAGTACGGGGGGAAAAAACTATTACACATGGCTAAGAAAAATGAAAACCCCACTAGCGATTTATTTAGTGACTAATGATTCTAGAGTTTAAGATGAAACTTTAACTTTGTGCTGCTGAGGAGATAAACACCTGGGTGTAAATGGATGAAGGGAGAATCTCACCTTGAAGAATATTCCTCTGCTCCAGCTCCTCTGCTGTCGGCCTCTGACTCAACCGCCTGCGGAAGGACAATGCTGTTGATGAACCATTTCAAAGGCTGATATGGATCATATGAAACAGGTTTTATTAGGAAATCTTAAGCTGACAAACTGCAGTTGTGTGGGAAGGAATCCATAGAGCCTTTCAGATAGTGTGAATTCAAACTATCAATAATGGACTTGATCAGTCTGTTTATATCAACTGTACGAATGCTGCTATTTCAGATGAATGACAGCAACTTGCCACATCCAATATATGGGCTCTTTACCGTGTCAGTGTCGTGCCAATCTTGTTCCTCACTGCCATCCACTGCTCCTTGTTGTGCCAGCTCATGCCATGCTCATCATGGTTCTCCTGAGCATCCCTCTCCTCCCTTTCAATCTTCAGGGCCAAGGTGTCCTTCCTCTTCACGCGGCTGGCCAATGCACCTGTCACACACACATACAACATACCTACTTACACATACCGACTGTGCTAATGAGTTTTCTTCTACAATGCTCTTCCTAAAGAAGATGTTACTTAGTGCAGCATAATGTTCAGCACCACAGACAGCTAACTGTGTATTTAAGCAACTGTGCTATATATTGCAAATAAATACATCAAAAAACTGTAACCAACGCAAGAGGATGTTCTATACTTCTTCTACATTCCTCAGCCTTCAGCTCACTGCTCTCTGTCTTTTACAGTACTGGGTGCTCCAGGTTCATAACAAATCTGAAACCCAGCAGTGATTCTTCATACAGGTTACCCACATACATCATATATCAGACATCAATCATCCTTTCTGTGTTAGACTTATAAGCCTGCGGCGAGCAAGAGTACAGTGCTGAATAATTCTTTTGCTTTGGTAAATATTTACTCGAGAATAAAGGAAGTGAATATCCAGCTACTCAAAGGGTTATTATCAAGAAGTTTTCTCACCTCAGAATTAGTATCTACTGCCTCTCTAAGCCAAAACTTACTTGGGGGTCCCTCTTCATCGTCATCATCATCATCATCTCTGTACGGGATTGGGCCATCAGAGTCTGACTCCTCCTCACTTTCCCCTGGGCCTCCAACCTCTGGGATGACACTGACTCTGGGGTCTCCAACCAAACCCCTCCTACTGCGGGGCTCCAGTTCAGGCTGGCGGGGAAGCCTCTGAGGCTGAAGCTTCCTCATTTCTTCCTCCATGTCAAAGTCATCGTCCTCTGGCCTAAAACATAAACACAGCAGCTGTGACGGTGCTCAAGAGGCTCAGAATGTGCCATTGTCACAGGATCAGAACAAACTATAACACCTTCCTTATCACTCCCTGATGTTCTCACCTGGTCCTCAAACTAGTAACCATCAGGTCAACTGTCAAGGCTTAAAGATTCTGAGGAACTGAAGCTGAATAGTTTACTGAAGACGTAAAGGCAATACAGATTACCATACAGGTGGAAATAGACTCTGAGTCTCTAAAGTGAAGCTAACACTGTGCCTTAAATTTGCATTCTACCTAATGACCATCAGAGGGCGACTCCACAGGTTGTAAAATTAAGTCAGGTTGTTTTGAAATGTGACTTCTAGATTAGCTCAGTAAAGTTTTACTGAAAATGGGCCATAAAGCAGGGGATAAATTGGGGGGCTCAGTTATTATGTGATTGACAGGCTGTACCACCAAATCAGGACAGAGTACAGAGCTAGTCAGATCCAACCTTTACTCCTCCTCAGCTCCATTTTCTCCTCCTGATTTCAAAAAGCCGAGATGGCTAGTAGCCAAATTACAAACTGGGCCTCATATCAGCAATTTAAAACTAACAGGCAACCTCACAGTGGGTTGATACTTCAGCTCTATTCAGTTGGTAATGAATGCCTAGTCAATCCTAGTTTTCTTTCATGTCTGTATGGCTCATGGTTTCTCAAGGCTTTCTGCAATAAAATTACATTAATAAAAAAATGCTCCTTTACTTGACAGAAGATCTTAAAAAGACCTTGTTTCACCAGTTCAAAGCAGAATAACATTTAGTTTACTTTCAGACAGCAACCGTATACATGGAAGAGAATGTAACCAGTATCAGAATGTAACCAGTATTAATTTAAAGATTCATGTTCAATTTAATTTCAAAAAACCAAACACCAACAAAAACTAATGATACAGGAAGCTAAAACTAACATGTTTTGTAATCTCCTGTCCTTGTCTTAACTCATACACCCAGTAAAAGGAAAAAGCTGCTGTCATTTATATATGTGCTGTTCTATAAGCATGTAATGTTAAGTGCATGGAGGACTTACAGCCTGAGAGGTTCAATGGTGACTGGAAGAGAATACCGTGAGTTGCCCCCAGCCTCTGTGAGGAAATCTGGGGGAGACTCAAACAGCAGTGAGTGAGCTCTCTGGGAACCGTCTGGGTTGGGCAGAGCTAGGCCAGGGCTGGCGAGGGCTCTCTGGATGAGGATGTGCAAGGGGATGGCAGGAGGCTGGTTGGGAGGCTCAGTGGTTGGGCTTGGCGGATCTGTTTGCAGGATGGGCACAGGGCCAGAAGGGGTACTGCTGGGCAGCTGGAGAGACTGTACCCTGGGAGGAGATGGAGGTATATGGGACGGTGGTGAAGTCAGAGTGTCAGGGATGGTCTGAGGAGCTGTTGCCTTTTTTTTATCCTCACTGTCATCTCCTCTAAGGACAGCAGGGTGTACTGGTGCAGGGGCAGTAACAGGGTCATTGGGAGCAGACTCTGGGGCCTGACCGGGAGGGGAAGGATCCACGGAAAACCGCTTGGTGACGGGGGTCATCCTTTTTGGTGGAGTCGGTGGAGAGCGTTTGGCGGGTGCTGGGACAACAATAGTGCCACTGCCGGGCTGGGAAGGCTCAGCTGTGAATAAACCAGCCAACAAAAATAATCAGTACTTGGTCATAAAGAAGGAACTTCAGAAAAAAACCTGCAGGGAGAATGTGAGAACTCACATCCACTCTGCAGTATAGTTAGTTTAACAAAAATAAGCACAAATGCAATGATAGTTTTAGTCTGGAAAAAAAAAAAAATGGACAGTCCTGTTACAGCTGAGCTTCACACACATACACTACCAGGTTTGGACACACTTTCTTTTACAAATACATAGGAAAGTGCATCCAAACCTTTGACTTGTAGTGTATATCAGCAGTATTTAATGAACATCCACTATAATAAACACACTCAGTGCACAAGCAAATTAGACAAACATCCAATCTCCATGCAGTGTTTACTTGGGAGCATTTAGAATAAGTTAGTCGAGCTGAAAGTATCTCCACTGGCTGCAATACACATGCGATGATACTGATGTTAAAAATGTAGGCGAGTTATTTCAGATTCTTTGAAGCAGGAGGTTTTAGACCACCAGTCTGCAGGCTTTACTAAGACGGGTTGAGATGTTGCACCCCCGCTGGGTACCTGAGCAGGTCCCTCCCGCCCTGTGATGCCGGTATACGGGCAGAGAGAAGTAGAGCCCAAGTTCACTCTGGCGTCTCCAGGTGGTCCAGTAACAAGGCTGCCTGCCCTTAGAGCCCCTGTTCAATGAGGAAGCTGGCAAAAATGAGCGGAGATGTCAGGGATTGGGGGTGGGGGGTTTACTTTCCAAGCTGGGACAGAATACAAGAGGGAGGTTTCAGCTAATGATTTTCTCGGCCTGTACACTGTCCAGAAACAGAGCATACATCCAACTTTAGATGATAAATAACTTCTGAGTAGAAATAACCCAGCACTAGCTGAAAGATTAAAAAGAAAATAAAAGAAGAGAACTTTTTGTGAATTCTCCTGATTCCCAAGGCATCAGTTTCATTGTGAAGGTTCTTACATTCTTGCTCAATCAAGATGATCACACTAGTCTGTCAGGGAACTCCACTTCGACTTTTTATTCTTTCCAATAAGAGTGATCTAAGCTCACTGCGTATACAGTGGGGTAGCACGTTACTCCACAGATGTCTGACAAGTTTATTTTACAGTATAAAATGTGCTACTTTGTGCCTTGGCCATCTTTAAAATAAACTAGAAAGTAAATAAATCTTGTGATTGATTTTCTGATCAGTTTCATGAGCATTTGTAGAAATTGCTTCTGTCAATTTATCATCAACTGACTTCTTAATCTCTCACTTAACAGTGGTAGTAATGGCCTGTGTCAGTCAGGAATTCAATGTAACCCTGTCTTGTGGCAACGCACAATTGACATTATTATATACAAATCTAATGTCCATCAAAAGGGGAAAAAATTGAAAAAGTGAAGCCTATGCCAAGCATATGTATGTGCATATATTGCCATACAATAAAACACTGATGCTCCCCACTCACAGTCATGTAATAATTTAATCAGGCAGTCAATAAAGATCTTCACCTGAAGACTGTTGGCTGAAATTAAATGTACTGACCCACATACAGAAAGTTAACCTAACAAATTGTAATGGAATGTGTCAATGCCACAAACAGTAATGGGATGGGCTGTAAGCAAGAGCAGCTGTGGCATGCTGGGACAAAGGATATAAAAGCCAATCAGTTTCTATCTGCCCTCCAGAGAATTGCTGGTATTGCAAAAATACAAGCCAGTGCATGCCCCCCCCCCCCCCCCAAGAGACTAGTGGCTGCCACATATACACATCAGCATCATGTTGGAAAACACCCGTAGAACAACCTCAGACTCAGTGAGAGACTCGCCTCACTCTGAGATTAGGAGAAGGCTCAAGGAAATTACAGTAACTTCCCTAAGACCTTGAAAAAGTGGATGTTGATTTTTATTTGTGAGACAAGAGGCTAATGGAAACGATGACGATGCCAGCTTTTAGCCTGGTAGAAAATAAACTTTAGTTATTAAATAGAGATACAACGAGATACGAGTGTTTTATTCTCATTTTGAGTTTGAAACTATTGCTCTGAAATCCACGATGCATCCAAAAAGCACCAGTGAAAATAATTACTATCAAGCACAAAAACATGACATCCAAGACATACTGTGCTGTCAAGGATTATCTTGCTCCCAGCCCTAAAGTGACTTCCTCTTTCTTGAATCCCTATGTCAACCATAGATGAATGCATTTTTTCAGAGTATGCATAAATAAACACAATCCATGTTCCAAAGTGAGGCCCATGAATACATAAATACTGTGGTAGTTAACACTGTCTACCATGTCCTAACTCCTTAGTTTCACACCGAATTAAAAAACGCGTTCTGTTCCACAGTTTCACTTTACACTGCAACCTCACTCAGTCTATTGTATTTCAAAGAAATACAATACATAATAGAAACAACAGCAACATCAACAACATACAATAACACAGAGAAAAAAACAAAACAAAACAAAAAAAAAAAAACCCCACAAACGACATCCGAATGTTTCATTAACACAGTGACGATAAGACACCCAGTTATATGTCAATGCTCCATGATAAATTAAACTGAATAGAAAGGGCTCCACAGATTTTTACTCCACTGTCGTAGGAGTTAAGCTTCTGTTGTTGATTTTCTTTAATGTATGTTGACTGAATCAAACACAGACAAATGTGTTATGTATAGGTTTTAAGTCACTGGTTAAGTCGGTCCAAATGCCTTATCATTTAAAATCCATTTCAATGCATTGATAAGAATGGATTTATGTGAGATATGATGATTAATATGGAGCTAGGTGAACTTGGGGAAATTTCAAAAGGAACATGGAATACTTCCACCTCATACATTAAAGTATAGTTTGTTTGTATTTTGTTCATTCTGGATTGAATAGGTAGATGTGGTGTAATGGGTGTGTAGTCAACTGTAGTTCAGCCAGGTACTTATCTTTGAGACGTTTATGTATAGAGTGAATAGGTTTGATAGCATAGACTAGACAATCGATAAGGCCTTTGTATTTGATACCAGACTTGGATACCTAAGGAGTAAATGAAAAAATGTCATTGAGCCATATGAGTACTACTGTTGTGTTGTTTTGGTTTTTTTTTAATCCCAACTATGTTAACCTGTGTGGTGCAACCAGTTTTTTAATTACTAATTCCACTACGTTCCAACTCAATATGGAACATCAACAGTATGTTTGACACTAGGGTTTGCAGCCTTTTACACAACTGTATGTAAGTTCAGAGTCACAAAACCTGGTATGTTTTTAGAGCTCATGAGAAAAAGTGCCAACCTGGTTTGACATTTTATATATCAATGTATATTTGATATGCAATTTAAGACCATTATTTCTGTATTTCCCAGTGCATTTTTCTACTCCTAAATAAAACTGTATAGAGCTTGTTTGACTATTAACACCCAGAAAAATAGAAAGACAAAAGCAGCTGTTATAGAGTGAGGTAAATTTTATGAGTGCAGTAAAACTGCAGGAGCAGACGGTGACAAACTCACCAAGCGGTGCAGGGTTGCTGTAGCGGTTGCTGGGTTTGGGTGGAGGGACAGGAGGCTGTTTGGCATGTGGAGGGATAGGGGGTGGCATGTCAGAGTCTGTTGAGGAAGAAGCAGGGGGGGGCAGTCGAGGGAGATCATCCACTATTAGGGAGACAGTCCTTGGTGGCTTGGCCACAGCTATTGGAGCAATGGATGAGGATGAGGATGAGGATGAGGATGAAGAGGAAGAGGAAGAGGAGGAGGAAGAGGAGGGGGTGGGACTCCTGTCGGACTCTGTGGAAGAAGCAGTAAGGAATTTTGGGGGGAGTAAAGCTTGTTTGGCTGGGGGAGGATCCTGCTGCGAGTCTTGCGTAGGATGAGGGTGAGTAGCAGAGTGGACAACAGCAGACTCTACAATGAAGCACATACATATACACACACACACACACACACACACACACACACACACACACACACACACACAGACAGACGTACATTAAAGGAGAGGTCAGAACAAGGGATCTACAAAGGGGTCATCACATAGAGTAAAAACACTGAGAAAACGCTGAGGGGTTTGCGAACCTTGGAGAAAAAGCAGCAGCGACATTAATAAAACACAGCAGACATGGAGAAAGATCAAGGCTACACAGTGATTCCTTCTTAATGGTCACTTACATCCATGCAACAATGCCTGATATTTACTGTTTCAGGTTATAATCCCCGCAACACCACAAGAATGCACTGGTTTTTCATTATTACAAAATTTTCAGTGAACTATTCACTGAGAAAACTCAGACTCAGGGCAAGGGAGAGTAGTTTAGTTCTGACTTCTTTCATATCAACAAATACAAGGTATTTAATGGAAAAGGATCCTGAAGATTCACTGTTCTGGACCTCTACTCAATATACAGTATCTGCTGCCACAATAATAATATCTTCTTCCCTATCCTTCAAGCTTTATTGACTGGCTCCAACATCATCAAATCACTGCTCATCATCTTAACATCACTGCATTAGTCACTTCAAAAACAAAGTTCCATGTTGCACTCAGACAGTTATGTTCACTTTATGATACATACAGACAATTGCTGCACAAAAGGCAAACTACAAATATGCCACAACCTGAAAAAAGAAGACATTTACAGAACCTTAAGTGTTGTTCAAATTTTTGTTCCTATTAGCAATCTCTGGCAGTGGAAATATAAAAGAAAACTTAATTTTTATTGAACTTCAATATCCCTGCATTTACATTTTTACTGATGTTGAGTGTTGTTGTCCACTCTGACCTTTTTGATATAAAAGGTTAGCACTTAATCTCATCCTTAGATATTTGATTTAAATTGTGTCTTACAGATTTCTTTGTGAAATGCCAGAGTCCTACATTCTTGGGCCAAATTGAGAAAACGCCATAAAGGTGGGCCTGACATATGGCATTCACAGGAGGGGATGTTCACTAAACCATCTGGAATAGATGCTGCACTATTAATAAAATTAATTATTAAAGATGTTAATACAGTGCAGGGGGTCAACAAGACAATTGATACAGAGTTGAGTGAAAAGAACATTGCATTTCCCAAGAAAGGTTGCCAAATTCGATTAATTGTTAAACAAGATGGGAGGGAGTGTTTAATAATGACATAATGTAATGTCATAAAAAGGGTATCTGAATTGATGTTGTGAAACATCAACAGTAACTTCAGTTATATGACATAAAATGCTTCATTTTTACCAAGTGTTGGTACTGCAAGAATTATAACCAGAAAGTGTCTAATTCGTGCAGCAGCAGAACACAATCTTCTTGTGACCAGGAACGATTGTACTGGCATGGGTGTCCAAGCAAAAAGGTAAAGTTTCAGATTTAAACCCAAATGATAAAAGAGAACCTGATATTATTAATGAAGCAACTGGAAAACTTTGATGAATGTGGCAGCCTTTTACTTTATTCAGCAGTTAAGTTAAAATGCCTCTAATAAAGTTCCTCTTCTTTGGTGAACATTTCTAGAAGGCTTGACATCTTGAAATACCAAGTGCAAAATGATCCACTGTGAACCTTTAGTTGGTATAATAAAAATTAACTTTAAGGAGCTCTTACCTGAGCGTTGTCTGAACTCTGGAGATGGGCTGTATCTGGGCAGTGTGCTCCTCCGGTCTGCCTCTGAGGCAGGGCAAGTCTTCTTGGTGTCCTCTGAGGAGCTTTTTTGGAACAGAGGCCGGAAGTTCATCTCAGAGACAGGCCTAACAATTGACCGCATGTCATCTGGCTTTTCTCTCTTCTTCTCTTCTTCACCCTTTTCCAGCTCATCTCGTTTCTCTCTGTCATTTCTGTTTACCCATTCATCCCACCTGTCCCTCTCCTCGCTCCTTTGCCTGTTTTCTCGTGAGTCTCTATCTTCTCTGTCATCTTTTCGGTCATTTCGGTCTCTCTTTTCCCTCTCAGATCGCCGATCCCCATCTTCTTTCTTGTCTCTGTGGTCTCTCCTTTCTCTTTCATCGCGTTCCCTTCTTTCCCTCTCGTCCCGGTCCCGCCGTTCCCTTTCGTCCCTGTCCCGCCGTTCCCTCTCGTCCCGTTCCCGCCGTTCCCTCTCGTCCCTGTCCCGCCGTTCCCTCTCGTCCCTGTCCCGCCGTTCCCTCTCGTCCCGTTCCCGCCGTTCCCTCTCGTCCCTGTCCCGCCGTTCTCTCTCGTCACGGTCCCTCCTGTCTGTCCTTTCATCTCTTCTCTCTCGGTCATCTCTCCATTCCCGCTTTTCTCTGATGTCTCTGTCTTCCCTCCGGTCAAGTCCCCCATCCCTTTCCCTTTCCCTTTCCTCTCGCCAGTCCCTTCTTTCCATATCTTCCCTATCCCTCCTACCTCTGTCATCCCTGTCATCTTTTCCTTCTCTTCTCTCATCTCTGCGGTATCTATCGTCTTGAGGAGGTCCTCGTGGTAAAGATCCTCCTCTCTTATCAACATCTGACGGCAGACGGCTTCGTCTGTCTACATCCACAGAAAGACGTGCATGTGTGTCCACATCCAGAGGTGCCCGGTTACTTCGGGAGGCATCAGAGGGTGCTCTGTTTCGACGTTCATCTCCCTGCGGCAGCCTAAGGGCATTCACCTTCATGTCAGACTCCCCCCGAGATACTCGCACCCCAGCTTCTGACACCCTGTCCACGTCCATTGGCACAGGATGCCCATTTTTAACTGGTGGATGTTTGGAATGGTTGACATTGCTCTCTGACAATGAAGACAGACGATGATGTAAAAGTCATGAAAGATGTATAAATGCTAGGGTTAGACAATTATTCAATAAAATTTTTGGGATAGAAGATGTTTCAAAAACATTCCTTACAGGGTGCTGCTGTCAGTTCATTGCATTCAAGCTGAGCAAATACAGCAGAGCACAACAGGCCATGTCGGTGCGTCATGACATACACCACAGACATGCTGCCGATGCTTAGGGGTACTAAGTTCAGCTCTGATATGGTAGGTGTTAACTGCTAAATCTTTACCTCTGACCGCAATACAAATGGGACTGAACAAGCTTCCACAATATATAATATATATATATATTCATATTTATATAATATATACAATTTATAATAAAGCAGCCAAAATGGTTGATAAGAGACTAATTCAGTGGTGTGGAAGAGGTTCTGCTATGAAAGATCAGATAAACTTCAGGTTACAGTGTGCTGCTAAATGATCCAGGGAGGAGCGGACTAGCAGTGGGAGAATAATTTAGGATCCTGAAGATGAGGCAACATAGAAGCTAAAGCCAGCTTGTCCCAGAAATAACATAATCACCACCCCACGTGTTTTTGTTTTTTTATTGTTGCTCACTCTTTTTTTCTGTAGACGGCAACAACTCTGCAGCATTTTGCTTATAATTATTGTGGCTGAAGTACTTTTGTTACACCCAACTTAAACAAGAACAAGATAATTAGCCTACTTTGTAGTTTAAAGTTAGTTTAAACATATTAATATTAACAAAGCTGCAGTTTTTCTGTATTTGACAATGATTTCATTTAATATAGTTTCATCGGAGAAGGATTCACAGACTTGGAAAACAAAGAAGTTTGTAGATACAGAAATTTGTTGTGGGCATTCTTGGCAGTTTTTTCTTAGATTTTTATAATGTTCATGTTCAAATTTTGGCTATATCGTTCAGCCCTAATTCATCAACAGAAATCATTAAAGACCGAGCTTCGCATACCATTCTCTGGGATGTCCTTAAGAACCCCTCTTGCAATTAGCTCTTGGCGACTTTTTCTGACAGAAATCCTTCTTTCCAAGGCTGAGAGGACACGGAAAAACAGACAAATAAACCAATTGTAGAGTAATGAACACAAAAGGTGGAGTGAAAGAGTGAATGAAGTAAGCCCCTCTACCCAGCATACCTATAGACGTTTCAGTGAATTTCTCACTTGGCTTCTTCTTTCTCCATTTCCATGGTTTGAAGATCCTTCCCATTTTGGAGAACTTGCCCTTGCGTTTCGTTGGGGGAGTTCCCCCACCAGAGTTTCCGTCTTCCCCACCACCTGTTGTGCTGTGCAGGTCAACTTCATTATCTAAATGAACACAATAAGGGGGAAACAAGAGAACTGCTCATGAATATGTTTTCCCCCCCCTCCATTGATCCCAATACTGCACACAATCAAAATCGCCACAAAAAACACATTACAAACACACTCCCATCAGTCAGATATGCACAGGTTGAAAAAGCCGTTATCATAAAACACAATTTTTTTTGATTATACATCATGTTCTATAATAGTATAGTTAAAGTATCACAGAGTGCAGAGCACAGAGTTTGCAGAGAAATGCTCAAGGCCTGTATTCAGGAAATGAGCTTTAAAACCAGCTGTCTGGATTTCAACACTTCATATAAAAACTGAAATATTTTAATGATACTGCGCACACTTTGCTTAACTTTACAGTTCAAAGTTCAGTATGCTCATGTGAATGTAACTTACAAGTCCCCTGCTACATTGCATTTGCAACTACACAGCCTGTGGCAGAGATCTGCTGGTCAGCTGCTTTAACTCAGCAATCAGATTTTTTGTTACAGCAAGAACGACGACAATGGCTAACATAAAAAAACGCATTGTTTTTGCAGTTATCAGCTGAGTCATGTCCATAGGGCACAGCATCCACTCTAAGCTGCTGCTTCATTAATGTGTCATGGTAAGAGGACAAAACTCTAAACAAGGCGGGTCAAAATTCCTTTCTTTCTGTCTACTCAGCTGTCACTTGGGTGCCAGATGGGAAAATATGGGCACAGTTTCTTCTGATATAATTTACAAGATGGTGTGAATCAAATGGGATCTTTTACATGGTAGTGATAGGTAACAACATATCCTGTATTTGTTATGTTCACCATCAATATCAAAAGCTCTTGATCTTACAAACCAGGTTAATACGTCTAAAATAATAAAAACAAAATCAGAAGACTTGCAAAAACTCAGGCAGAAACCATGAGTCAAAGACAGCAATAACTAGGTGACAGACCACTATCATAGTTATTAGGCAATGAGTCGTATGGCAGCAGTTACCCAACACTGTGCAAAATGGCAGCATGCATAAAGCCAAGGAGTAGTCCTTTGGTTTAAGTGAAAGGAGCTGGAGGTTGGTCTGCACCATTGAGTCACTATTAAATGTACAAAACTACTCTAATGGGAATATGTGCTCATTTGTGTATTATAAAATCATTATTGTAAAAAGACACAAAGTTGAGGGGGTGAGAATTATCATACATGGCCCACAATTGGGAAATTTCCAATCAGTCCACATTCTTTACCTCACACATAGGACAGATTTCTTCCACCTGTGCAGCTGTGCAAAAATAAAAAACATTTTGTCTGAAATGGATTGCGAAAACCAGTCCATACATCTACCCCTTTAAATTTAACTGCAATTCCTCATTGTCAGGATTTCTCAACTCTGTTAAAAGCTCATCCAAAGTGGAGCAGCAAGTGGTGACAGGAAACAGAAAGGGAAATCATTTCTGTGTGTCTCTCTGTATGGGGCTCCCTGTTAAAAATTAAAATCATTCTGCCTACATACAAAATCCTTAATGAGGAGCTCATATTATCCCAATATAAAGCTTAACCACTGTTAACCGGTTGATGATGGTTCCTGGAGTCTCCAAGAGTAAAATGAACGCATCTGTGTTCTGAGGACAATAAAACAGACAAATGGGGACAAATCACAATCACATACTCATAATGTTCATAATGATGATAGCATATAATAAGTAAATATAACAGAACAAGAACCTTTCGTGGTCTTATCGTCCTATTACTGACTTTATAAATATAACATATGCATTACTTCCTCAAAAATACAAATTATATAAATACATTACCAAGCACACTCAAACCACATAATTAAAATATCAAGCCATTCTCACACTAACTGCTAAACTGATCAAAGTAGGACACAGTGTAGGTTTTAGGGGATGGATTATAAAACAAAAGAAATAAAAGCATGTGGAAAACCTATATACAC
This sequence comes from Remorina albescens, assembly GCA_034769265.1. Lineage (NCBI taxonomy): Eukaryota > Metazoa > Chordata > Actinopteri > Carangiformes > Echeneidae > Remorina > Remorina albescens. The sequence goes on along the minus strand of CM068492.1, from coordinate 5,775,152 downwards.
AATGGAGATAAAAATGGGTTAAAACTGACAAGACAGGAGGGAATGTGCTTGACAAGGGTGAAATGTGATCCCTGATTACTTTTCATCACAACCAAAATAACAGACCCTCAGTCTCTGCTTACAGAGCAGAGATTGGTAATGGATTCAATGGGTTTGTCACAGTGAGTGATTCAAAATGATTATTTCGTTATCTCATCACTGTAAAATCCATGTCCTGAATTTGATATTTTGAAGGCCATAGGTAAATGTAGCCAACATACTGTATGAGTCAGGGAAAAAAAACAAAACAAACAGGATATCAAGCTTCTTTGGGGAAAATAAATCTGTTTTATATATTGATCGAAGAGGTAAATGGCATATTAATCACTTATTAGAATTTGATCAATCAGGAATATAAGAGATGACAGTGCAGAACTGTTAAGCATGGCTGTGTTTATGTGGGCTTCCCCCCCCCCCATTTAATTTCCGTACAGCTTGCCTTAGACAGTAACAATTATATCAGATGATGCAGACACAACATGGGTAGTTTTCCATAAATTAGGATTGAGTTTGGGTTCATGACATATCTTTCTTGAACATTCTCTTCATGGAATATTATCTCTTAGAAAACTGAATGCCAAGTTACAACTCAAATCTAAACACTAAATAAAACAGGCAGTAAGACAAGTCTGTGCTGCACATTTTGGTTTTCTACTAATACTAAAATGAACAGCTACTTGTGATTATTTTTAGGATGATCCACATTTGAGTTCAACTCATGTTTAGTCTCTCTCTAGTTTAAGACCTCAGCTAAAGGCTAAAACCAAAGGTTTCTGTACACTACATTACATTAAGTGGACAACTAGAGACAGTAGTTGGTTGGTCAGCCTGTTGTCATGGTCCAAACTGTCTTTGCTATCTTAATATCACACATGAAAAACCGCAAATCCTAGCATTGAAGCCAAAGCCGTATACAAGTTTTTTTGTTTTTTTCAACTTGGAAAATATTTCAACTGATTATCAAAATAGTTGATTATTTTTTTCAGGTCAACAAATGTACATCAACTTTTCATTGCAGCTCTAACCTAAGATTTAATACTCACCACCTTCTACAATCAGACTGAGTAAATTCACTCAGTCACAGAGAACATCTGCTGACTGTGACCATCCCAAATCTCCAATGTCTCATTCATTCATTCATTCATTCTGGAGCCACCACCCATCCAATTAATCCAGAGAGAAGTCTTAAAGAGATGTCATGTGCAATCACCGTTTCTCTATATGGGGAACATTTTATATAAATTTTTGTTTTGATGTTTTGATTTTGAAAGTGTTAAAAAAAACATCAAACAAACAAAAAACAAAACAAAACAAAACACAGTTTAGCAATTTAAATCTACAACTATTTGGCTTAATGAATTCAAATTTTTGTTATTCTGTTCAGAAAAAGTTCCAAAGACTTTGATTCCATTTTAAAAAATATGATGCTTTAAAAATCTCGGCCAGAAAAAAAAAAAAAGGAAACATTTGCTGATGTCAACTTACGACTATTACTTTGTCAAATCTAAGGCATAATTGGCCACTAACTTATCAAACAGTAGTTTGTTGCTTCCCAAATTCTGATTATATGCAATAACATCCATAGGCTTGTCAATTGGTGCTCAACCTAAAAACTACCATCTAATCGTGTTCATAAAAAAAAGTATCTCCATCAGATGTTTAAACTATGCTGTCTATTCACTGTGAAAAGTGAAACAGGCTGCTGAATGTACAGTATGTGTGAAATCCAATGCTGAAATGTGGGCAAATAGGGGGCAGTGAACTCTTCATGGTGCACTGGCCTTCACAGTTATTCCTGACATAAAACCCAGACACCAGTGGGTGTCAAACTGCAAGGGTGGGGTGACGGCGTACTGGGATAACGCTTATGTGCCTTGGCTGTGGATTTGTGTCACACTAGAAGACAATCTGAGATGTCTGCTTTCTGCACAGAATTAAAAAGACTTCAACCTGTAACAGATGAGGTGAAAGACAAGGATCGCACAATGCTCAGACTGAATACCAACACAGTCTGTAAATGTTCAGCCACTCCAACTCTAAAAGCTAATAAAAGCTTGAAAGCTACAAAAACCAGCTGGCGCCAACAGAGACCCTGCACCCCCCCTTCTGGTTAAAGCTTGCCAAATGACTCATGCCAATCACATGACAAGTTGACACTGGCAATGCAGAATAGCTCACCAGAGGCAAAAATACATCTTGCACAGAAAGAAATTAGGCAAAGGGATATTCCTATTTTGTTCATTTTGTGTAGGAGTGATGGGAAAGTGAAACCCTACAGTAAAATGCAAAACAAATATTGATCCAACAAATTGCGAGTGAACAGGCCATTGTTTCTGTTGAACAAACACGAGGCAGTGATGAAATTAAAGTCTACATTATACAGATACTGGATTTAAACAGTTGACAGCTGTGTTGTAAGGTGAAATCGTAGGTGCGCAAATAGAACTTGAGATAGGATCCAGCAAAAACTAGTTTTCAGTGTTCAGTATAGTTATTAGCTTAACTGGAGTCAGGGGCTTTATGGTACACTGACAGATTACAGCACGACATGAGAAGTGAAGACATTTCACTTAAAGCAGATCCACATGTGGAGAGTTGGTGTCAGTTCGTGCCTTGTACCATCAACTCCCGCCTGCCCCCCAAGAGAGGCTTCCAGAGGGAGATGGAGGGCTGTATGTAGACACATAAGTTTGTCTGGTTGTATATTTCACAATCACCACATTCCATCTGCACGCATTCTTCTACACCTGTCTGTGCCTGCCGCCCTCTTGCTCCTCTCTGCTTTGAAAACACCTGCCCATTCTATGGAAAACTGAACATGCTCAAACAAGTCGTTTCCATATCTTGGAAAAATCAACACCAAAAAGTTTCCTCTGAACTTCAACTTGACTGAGCCTTTGGCCCCCAGACTCACCAGTGTTGTGTTGGGCTGGTTGCTGGGCCACTGTCTCACTGCTAGCACTGTGTCCCATGCTACGGCTCCAGTCCCCACTGGCCTGCCGGAGGCCCGTGGCAGGAGAAGAAAACCTAAAGCTACCTCACTCCCCTCCAAATAGACACAGAGCTCCTGTAAAGCAAGACTGTCTTGACTGCTCACTTGCGTCGTTTAGTCTTTCTTGTATCTATGGTCTTGTACTCCCCCTCCCTCCAGCCTGTGTTACTTGGTCTCTCCCTCCCTTCCTCCCTTCTTCGTTTGCTTTAAACCACAAGCACACTCACTCCACAGGTCCCTCCCTTCTTGGAGCTCTGACTTCATAAATAAGGTAAACCAATAAGGTAATCCAACAGCCTCACATGCCTTTCATTCCTCAGAGCAGATTTTTCAGGGGCAAAGTTCACCATAGCCAAGCTTTGAGGTTTGGTCCGTCCAGCCATCAAGCCTTGAGGGATTTGTGATGCAGTGGGGGCCCCCCTGCTAGCACCCTCTCACAGACTGGAAAACACTAGTCCCTGAAGGGCAAGGGGCGGGCCTAGCATGGTGAAGTAATTTGAGAAGGGGAAGGTGAGCCGGGCTAAGGTGGAGCTCAAAGGTGGAGAACAGGAAGTGACATGTAGAGGTGTCTGGTGACTGTTTGTGGATTGTCCTGTTAAACTATGAAATGCACCCAGAAACTGATAGGACTTGTTTCTGATATTAGCTCCTCTGTTTTATTGCGATGACTTATACACTTTGACAACACCTCCTCAGGTCTGGGTGAAAATTAAGGATGGCTAAAGACACCTCCTATTAATCCAACCCTGGTACTAAATTATTAAAGACCATGGTATCTACAAGCTCCAACCTCATCAGATCTGTTCTCAGAACTTTCAGAAGAAAAATAAATTTCGCACTTGTTATTACTGCACAAAGTTACCTTCTCTGCATTTTATCTCACCGTTTCTAATTAGAACATTCATGGGTTGAGACAGCTCTCCCATACTGCAGCATCATGCAGCATACACACAAAAACACTAAACTAGACGTTCACTTGTTGTCCAATATCCAACAAGTCTTTGGCATGTAATGGCAGACACACAAGCAATCTGTCAAAGCATCAAGCAAAGCAGCCATTAGGAATATGATGAAAAGGAACAGTTTACTATATGAAGGAAGATTCTTGTGTAGCAGAATATGCAACATTAATGCTGTTCTTAACTTCAAATGTTTTCCTCTTAAAACTTAAAATGACTAAAAGAACAGATAAGAGTACAGTTGAAGAAGCGGCTCAATAAGCAAAATTTCTAGTAAGGGTAAAAGGAACAGTTAGGGATGAATGGTTGGACGGGTTTGATAATATTTCAATGAACTGTTCAGCCATAATGTCAACATTTTAAGGAGTGCAAATGCTTATACAACAACTCCCTCAATCCTTTTGTAGCACACTGAAGAGACAAGTAACCATCTCTTGTTTAAACACACAACACCAGGCACAAGGTCAAAAACTTTAATCTTAAGAAACATCCCCCACAGACATAAGACATCTGGGAAGCTTGAACCTGAACATTTCCATCAGAGCACTGTGTGATTTCATTACATACAGTATAATCAGTGTGTAGGACTTAGATAAGCTCTTACTGGCATGTTTGAGACAAAATTAGTAGGGAAAAGGGATGTCTCTGGTCAGACTAAAATTGGTTTAAAGTTAAAAAGGACAAGACAGTACAGTGTAATGACATGTTCATAATGGATTTTCCCAGGGACAGAAGTGACTTATTTTTGGTTACATTTCATAAAAAGCAATCTATTGTCAGCTAAATTATGTCAGATTTAAGAAACTTGAATTTGAAAGGGTTGGAAGGGGAAGAAGCTGGTAGGCAGAGAGAGCAAGACTATCCTGTTGCTCCCCCTACAGTCTGATTTCAGCAACAATGCTGACAGAGGAATGTGAGGAACACGGGACCACAAGCTTGTATTTTGGCACTAAACCGATAATTAGGACAAGTGAAATCCCTGGTAAATAAAAAAAAAAAATTATCACTGACAACCTCAAACATGTGAGTCATCATGACACTTAGACTTCTTTTCCTTCGTTCCACAGAGAAGCTGCATATTGAGACAGATATTTTTCAGGGAAACGAGTACGTAAGGCCAGTTAAACAGGAACTATTTGATGATTCAGAAATACTTTTAAACTGTGTCATCATGACAGCCCAAAACGCACAATCTAATTTTTCGTCAAAATCCCAGTCTATCTGCATGCAGTATTTGACATTTTTATACTTGACACTATATTATATATATTTATTTCATTATGTGAAATATTCATATAATCACTTTCTTTCAATCTGTGCATCTATATTTTCTCATTAAAAGTTCCTTTTCATCTCTCATGTTGAATTAACAATGTGCAGTATACTTATTTACATATACATTGGTCTAGACCTGCTCTATATGTAAAGTGCCTTGATGTAACTTTTTTATGATTTCGCGCTACATAAATAAACTTTAATTTGATATATTTATATACTGATTTAATTTTTTTTCATGGCAATTTTGAAGACACTATCTTTTTATGTCATTGTTGCTATATTGGAATAATCTGGCAGAAGAAACTCCTTTGGCATGAATCAAGTCTTTTCTTAATGCAAGAAAAATTCACATGTTGGATGGCTATGACCTTTTGGATCAACATTAAAGCCAGGTGAAGCAGCCATATTCTGATTCATATATATATATATTTTTTTTATTTATTTATTTATTTATTTATTTATTTTTAAAGAGCTGAGGAGGAAGTTCAATTTATTTTTACCACTTGGGCACAGGACCAAGTAGGGATGAATAGCTACCTTAATCTCTTCCTAAAAGGCCTAACGTCTGTAAAGTTGTCATCGGGTCATGCCTTGTTCTAACTTTATGTCGACTAAAGCAATATGTGACATTTTTGCTTTAAATTCTGTCTCATATTTCAAAAAGTATAAAACATATGATTAGTCATGAAAGCAGACTGCAGTTTGAAGGTACAGAAAAACAAAGCTCAAATGTAAATTCAAATTTGATCATTTAAAATAACAAAACTGGTTTACTCACAAGTAGATTTAGACTGCACAGCCATCGCAGGTATCTCCCACAGATGTCAGAAATGCACAACAACAGCTAAATGAGCCTGAGAACATAGATCCTCTGAGCAATGTGAGTTTGTTCGTGATATGTCGAGGTGGTCAAACAATCAACGTCAGTGGTGAAATAAGACAAGACCACGCGTGGAAGTGATAAAAATCAGCAGCTCTGCTATCCTGCAGGTGTGTCCTCTAGGTGAGAGCCAGTCAGACAGCTGCAGTGTCAACAGCGCACTGCGTCACTGGGCCAACCCCTTTATGAACAGAATCATAACACGAGACTGTACTTGTTGACTCACCACTTTCTTTCCTCTCGATACTACAGTTGAGATAACATAAGTCTCACTACAGTCAGCATATACAGTGAAGTAACACTCAGAGGTTTCTACACAACACACAAACAGAAAAACAGTAAATTTGGTTTTATTACCAGGATTTTCCATCATGATGGTCAAATATCAGCAGTCAGCAGCTCCTGAAACACAAGAACAAATGGAGTCATTATGACATGTATAAATCTTGCAAAAGTTTAATAATGTAGCAAATATGCGAGATTATGCTTCAAGATTTGAGTCATAACCAGAGTTCTAAATAAAAAAAAAAAAAAAGACAGGCTAAACAAGTATCTTAACTCACTTAAATTTAAAGTTTCATTTACAGTTAATACAAAAAAGCCCCCCCCCCCCCCCCCAAAAAAAAAAAAAAAAAAATCAGTGGAACAAAAAAAGAAAAAAAAAAAAAAAGAATTGCACAGGATCCATAAGCAGCCGATAGAGAAACTCAACTTTAAAAAGAATGAACTTAAGTTATTCCAGCCACTTCAGACTCCATTAATGGTCCGTAAACCAATGAATGACTCTCAGTGCACTTCACCAGATTGTTCTCTCTGCAGCTAATGGGGTTGGCGGGTGGGGGGGGGGGGTTGACAGAAGCTGAACAAATGCTCTGTTGTGTTTAACAAACAGTGCTCACACAACTACAAATCCATCCTGAATCCTATTGGAATAAAAGGCAAATCAAAAACTCATTCCAAATTTAAGACACATGAAGCAATCATGATTAAGAATCAGCGAGAAGAGACCACTACAAAAAAAATCATACTGGATGGGAATGTGTGTAGCTAGACAAGGTTAATTGTTTTTGAACCTGAGACTGAAAAATCAAATATTCTGTTTTACACCATTGAACAACCAGATAACAATGAAAAAACATGTTGTGGGGAGATGCATCTGTCTGACACAAAAAGGCATCAAGTGATGAGGTACACATCTGAGTGAAGAGTGCAACCTGATGACATTAACAAGGCAGTCATTTCACATTCATATTCATCTATTGTCTATACTGCTTGGCTGGAACTCTGTCTGAAAATGTTGTGATGGCAAAGTATCTGTAGTTAATGAGACAGCCTATTAATAGTGCATGTGTCAAGTACAGGAGTCTAAACTTTTAAACCAGGGTTAGTCTTTTTTTTTCCCATCCAGGAGATCAATGATGGTCTGACCTAACTTGTGTGCTTGATGTGTCAGGTTTGTGATTTTCTGTAATTATCAAGCGTTTCCTAAACCAGACTTGATGCAGTCTGATCTCATCAGATCTTTGAAACAGCACAGTCCTGGTTTAGGGGTCAGGTTAATTCAAGTCTGTAAGCTCTTCCTGTCTGAGCTGCTGCGAAATTCACTGGTATGGAACGCCTCAACGTAGACAATCGAAGAAAAAAAAACAAAAAACAAAACAGGAGAACTACACTAAATTGAGCTGTGCATATCTTGTAGGGATCATCTGTCAAGGGTTTTTGATGTGTAATGATTGACACAGGAAGTGAATACACACAGAGGAGAAGACAGAATAGAGATGGATAGGCAGCTTTAACTATCTACTGTGTCAGAAATAACACAGGAAATCCGTGTCATTTGTAGTTCAGTATCACACTAACTATTCAAATGTTTCCCTGTCTCTAATTGGCCTGAGTCAGTAGGTGCAGCTAAAGCCATATCAGGCTCTGCGCACCTTTGGAATGTCAAAAGTCCTTTGACAACTTACTAGTGAAGCCCAACTTGTGTGACTCAACAGGCTTAACTATGTGTACACTGCAGAATAAACAGGAGACTGTAGCTTGGCAGGCAAATATGCAATCTGTGAAACAAATGCATCAGACCTGGTTCTAATGGTGTTTTTGATCAGGCCTAATTATCTCCCAAATTGAACCATTACTTGAACTGTAAACTACAAAAACAACATCCCCATGATTTTTTATCTATCCCCCCCCAAAAAAAGCTTTTCAAACTAAAAGTTTTAAGGGTGGCCAGTCCTTTGCTTGGTCAGCATGGGTTCAGTCTCAACTGGTTTGACAGGTTGTTGCATATAATGTAAACACCATACATACTCAACACATGCAGGCCAGATTACATGTCTGGTCTTTACCCCTCTTCAAATCATCCACAAACACTACTGTGCACCGCAACAGCATACGTTACTAATGGAGGTGATCAATGTGACAAGAAGACAATTGTCATGCACAGTGCAGCTGATTTAGAAGCAACTGCAACTTAGACATATATTTATAAAAACATTGATTAAAAATAAATGAATAAATTCTTACACTGACATTTATCAAGAAGCTGAGCTCCTGTCATGAGAAAATGGTTAGCTTCTACCTACTATGGGGGTACAAAAGACAAAACAAATGCACCCACTGCCTCACTGGTTTCATCTGGAAATACATACCTAAATAAAATAATTCTGTAAACTACAGAGACCCCCACCTATAGCCTATAGTTACAAAGGATGTCTAAAAGAAAATCTAACTGTACAGGGCTACAGTTACTGCAAGCTCAGTCAGCACACCCATTGTTGACAAAGTTTCTCCCTGGATATCAATGTCATAAAATACTCATAACTATACCCAAAACACCTATTAAATCTCAGTTTATCAACAATGATAGGTCTGTTTGATCACATTTATTTTCTTGTCAATTATGGACGGTTTACTCCATTTATTATTTATCTTTTTCAACCTGCCAATAAACAGATAGAAGTTGATACATACTTGAACTCACAAATAATTTACAAGATAAAGTTCAGCAGCACTGCAACCTAGTTATCTTCTCAAATATCCTATCTGTGCACAGGGCCCAACGTGAACTGCAACTATGAAGGCCAACAAATAGCTGGTGCCAGCCAGCAGTATGGGAGAACTAAGAGGAGGGTTTATGTGCACCACTTCGTGGAGGAATCCAATGTAGTTTAGCCAGAATAGTTTTGTAATGCTGAAGTTTTCAGGACACCACATGGACATGTACAAATGCACATAGGTTCACGCCAAGTCTTGCCATTATGTTACAGAGTAGCCAAAGGTTAGCAAGAATAACTAGGAGTTAGTCTGTGTCCGGTTTTGACTCATTCTCAGCAACAGGAAGAGTATAGCTTAGACTGCACCAAACAAGATGGCAGCTTGATTTTCAGGTTTTGGAAACAGGATCCAGTCACTGTATTTCATCACTTTGACATGGGAGCCAGTGAACAGCTTTCTATTACTTATGCTTCTAATGCATTTAATTCATTTTTAAAACAATTCTTCTAACTTTCCACAATATTAACTGATCTACATTTTCAAGGATGAGTGCGTATTGTATCAAATAATGCCTTGAAAATTAAATCACTAGTCTGGAAGCTGTAGCAACCAAGGTGAAATTATCTCTCATAAATCAAAGCTCACTCTGGAAAGCTAAAGAGAAGACTGCAAGAGTTTCTACTGCTGTCATTATCATTTGATAATCTTACTGACAGGATTGCTGCTTGTCATTAAAATAAAAACATGCAGCTCATACAAGTTAACAGCAGACTTGACGTTCAGTGGTTGGTTACTAAAATATCAAAAGACAGCACAATTTCCTTTACAGTAATGTCAGTATTTCAAACCATGAAGCTCCTAATGGGTCTGATCATATAGCTTCAGGAATGCAAAACCAACTCCTGAATGCCTGCATGAAGAACAATAATGTCAGAGGTACTTTTTACTCTCACACTCTTACAAGTGAAAACTCATAGTTTAAAAATCAACTGTGCTATAGATGCCCTGTGTTGTACTTCATAAATTTTATACAACTATGTTTGTTCAGTGTAAGCTCCCTATTAGCTCATTAGGAACTCTCAGTTCATTGGATAAAGGGGAAGAGCTCTGCAAAGCTGAGAGGAGTACAATAATGCTTTGTGCCAAGTTTCATTCTGCAGACTTAGCAATCACTAAATAAAGAGCCAAACTGTAGTTTGTTTGGGAGTGACCTGCATAGATCTCAATGAGCCACTGTCAACAGCCTGCAGTTAATGGCACACACACACATATCTGATTATATAAGACGCACAAACCCACAATGCTTTAATATGGCTTCTTTTGAACACTTCTGTTTTCGATTTATTCATGTTCAAAAAAATCTGTTGTAGCTTGTTTTATTATGTTCTGCTACTTACAGATAAGGTTTAAAGGACTTAAGGTTTTTATAAAAATGTGATCTGCATCAAAATTCAGATAACCTTACTTCCCACAAATGTTAGATGTTAAAAGTTTTGAACCTTACACCAGATAATCAGCCAAACTGAACCACAAATATTCCTTCTCTGGGTAAAATATTAACTGTAGATAAACAATTTGTTATCAGCCAAAGATGGTACAAATGCAAACAAGATTACATTACACAAATCATGGTGGGCGTCCGCTTCCCACCAAATTGGAATGCTCTGGGGGAGAAAAAAAAAGTGGCCTGCAAATACACGCAATCACTCTTGATCCCTCTATCTTATTCCACATTGATACCCACCTTTAAGAGTTTAGATTGAGCGGAAATTTGCCACCATCTGTTCTGCTTGGTAAGTGAGGTGTAATCCTTACGAGATGTAAACAACCCACCACTATCTGCACACACAAAGGACAAAAACCTGAATGGCCCCGATTACAATGCTGTTTATCTGGAACAAATACAATAAGTTGCTGCTCCTTTTGTTTTGTCTCTTCTAGTCTCTGTTGTCCTGTGGGCCGTATTGCTGTTCTCATGCAGCACTAAAAGCACTAAGTGCTTGTTGGAACAAGTAGACGGGCCTATGAATGGAATGCACAGGAATGTTTCACAGAGAGTGAAGTGACTTTTGATTATTAACACCTGAAGTCTCCCTTCAGTTCTTGTAGAATGGAAATAAATATGAATTCAAAATGAACATTATATAGCTCATGAATTCCATTTTCCTAGTGGTGCTGGGAACAAACACCGCAAAGACAAGGCTTTTTAGTACTGCCATTGACACCACCAACTAGTCAGTACCACACAACAACTGTAACTGAAGACAACTGAGGCCAACTGTGACACACTGTAACACGGTCCCAGTAGCTGTTGTCCGGCGTCCCTGGCCTTTTGGCCCTTTGGCCATTTTCTATCATGTACAACTGACAGTAGGTTTATGAGCTAAACATAGAAGCGCATTTCAAACAGCGCTGACATAATGCTAATCCGTGGCTGATGCTAGCTGAGCCCGAATGAGCAACAGGTGGCTACTGTCCCTGTACTGTACCATTAGCTTGGTTAGCTAATGGGAATTAGCTCGCGCTTGTCCTTCTATCTCCCAAACGCCAGCGTAATAAGTAAAAAAAAAAAAAAAAAGGCCCACTTACAGTTGTTGTCAGCGCTTAACTCGTGTGGAAGAGTGTCCGACAAGGAAGAGACGTGTTTTTCCCGGTGCCTCGATGACCCCTGATTACTTCTGACACTTGTCGTTGCTGTCCATCAACAGGGAGAGAGAAAGGCGGAACTAGCTTCACTGACTACCTTTTGACCCAAATAAAGTCCTAAAAGTCACTCTCTGGAGCGAACCAAAGAAATACAGCGCGGGAGCATCGGCTCAATTTTACACCCGGAATCTAGAGACGGTTTAATCTCAGATTTAAAACTCTTTTCTCCCCACTTTACTGTCAAAAACTGTTGCACATTAACTCGCTGGGGAGATTAAATACTCTCACGCATGCGCACTGTCTCTCAGGGTTTTTGCCCCCCCGCCCGCCTGTAAAAATCTGTACGCACAAACTTCAGGAACCACGTGACCACTTGACCTCGCTCAGCGACGCACATGAAGTTGAACCATTTTAATTTTTTTATTTTTTGGTTTGGGTTGGTACAGGTTGTGCCCACTGCTTAGAATGAAGGAAACAGAGGTTATGTGATTTACAGCAAGGCAGTACCATCGTTTTCACCCCTGCTCACTTACAAATAGATAAAAAGACAAAAGTCTTCTTTACAGTATTCTGAATAAGTTATTCCTCAACAAAAACTATTTAGACTACTTTGAATAATTGGTTCAAGTTTCAAAGGGAAATTAAATTCATTTCAATGTTTAAATATAGATAAATAGATAGCTTGCACAATGGGCTGAGTACAATGGTGGTAATATAATGAATACACTGTACTTAAATGCCTTTAATGAATCAAACAGCTATATGATGTGATGCAGGATCGCACATGATCATTGTGTCACTGTACAATACAACAGAATCATTTATACATATGAATGAAAATAAAATCAGCAGTTATACTATTCTTCTTGTTATTTAGACACATTTAATGCTGCCCATTTAAGAAATCCATGGTACATTGATTATACGTTCATTATGTGAGAAATAAATCTTTGCACATTAATATTCAATTCAAGAAAATCCAGACTTCTTGGTCTATTTGTTGAACAATGTTTGAATACAGATAGATGGTCCACATTAACATACATTTGTCTACTGTACACTGGATTTGCAGTTATCCCAGGTTGTGATACAGCTCTGGAGTAGTCTGTAACATTTGAGTCCAATTTAACTGCATTGATAAACCAAATCCTGACAGGATGTTGACATTATGAAGGAAAGCACTGATATGATTGCTGTATAATATTGTGTATGCAGTGCCCTGGGAAAATTTGTTATAAAAGTGAGAAATGGGGAGGTTTGAAGTCAGATTCCAAATACCCTTGTCATTTTCTGTACATTTTTGGAAAGAGAAAGATGTTTTTCCTATATTAAATGCTTCTTTGTGAAATTTGTACATGCTATTTTATATGCGAAAGAATATAAGAATGACTTATGGTCATTATAGGTAAATCTGCTATGTACATTTGAAGTTGCAGCCATTTGCCTTCTCTCATAGAAGAGAGCTTTCTTTCCAGTTGCAGGTACATACTTCAAAAGTTTGAAGACTGTGATCTCTTCTGGTCATTTGCTGAACTACATGCCATCCGTGCAGTTTATATTTTTTTTCAAGAAGTGAATGCCATAGATGAGTGACGTAAAGTTGTCTGCCACCTATTGGCCTTTTAAAGTCTGTATCATGTGATCACTCTGGAAACATAAAAAATAAACAGATATTATCTAAATAAATTTAAATAGAAATGAGATAAAGAAGGACAAAAACAGATTTCTCACATCTCCTTTTAGACAATCCAATAATGTTTGCAACAATTCGAGAACAAGGCACTGATGCCAGAGCTGATAGTGGTGCAGTTGAATTCATGTAACTGAAAAAAATTTATGTGTCCTTTGTCTGCCTGGTATTAGGAAGTAAACACACCATACTGTGCTGTCTGCTGTGAGAATAGCAGACATAGATATTCCCAGTCGAGAGTTGTTTTTTTTTTTTTTGTGGTTGAACACCACTTTACTAGTTCTCCATGCGAGGAGCTGTTGGATATGACGGAAAAGTCAGACAAAAGCAGGCTGGCTAGTGACCTTTAGCTGCACCCCATGCAGTTATATTGCCCCAGACAGTGCCTTCCACCCTCTTAGTGTATTTAATTATGGTGCCATTTGATGATTTGTCTCTTATGTGTAGTTTCTGGGCCACTGGTTAAGGTCTATAGGGGAATGAAATGGTGACATAGTAAAAAGTGATGACAGAAACAAGAGTAGCATTCAGTATTCTGTATTTTTACTTTGTTAAACCTGCATATCAACAATTTAAATAAAACAATACATGACCTTACAGCAAAATCCTTAGTTGGTTATAACAGGAACATAGTGTTCTTGAACTTATTGGATGCGTTCTCCACTTTCTAGTAGCTTTCCACAACGCAGATTCAGTTTATTCATATACAACATCCTATTATGGATGCATTTCCTCTTAAAAGAATAAATTGCTAATCTTTTACAGAACACCCTCATATTAAACTTAGAACAGTGAACAAACACAGGAAACCTGTGTCTCTGAACCCTGAAAAGGCTAACTATAAATACCCAACATAGTCCAACCATTTCATGGTGAATGGAATCTGGACAATACATGTGCATTTGATTAACCTCACCCACATTTTTAATTTTGTATTAAATCACCAGGATTATGTTTCAGCTTTTTGTTGTGTGTCTTTTATAAATGCTCATTTCCTATGACTAATTCGGGCGAGCTGATGATGAATTGTGTGGATGAATAGAAGGGAGGACAGCGATTCATATCTGCTCAACTCACTCAACTACCTGTCAGGTTTTTGGAACATTACAGATTAATAGATATCAGATGGATCCTATTGGAGTTTTATGCTGCACCCAACTCAAAGTCAGTGTCTACTTTTAATGTTCATGATACAAGTAAAGTTTATCTGTTAAATTTGTTGGCTCCCTCTTAAATCAACTGTTACAAGAAGGCAAAGATAATAAAAAAAATGCAGTATATTCAATGTCTGCAGTGTGGTATGGTGTTTTCATGATATGACACTGATAATAGCATGTACCAAACCATATAGTTTTATCATTTGGCATTCTGATTTGATGGCTCATTATACATTTGTTTTTCTCAGATTTACTGGACTGCAGTGTGATGTACAGAAAAACACTGCTTGCCCATAAAATAAGAGAGAGCAGAATAGCTACAGTGTTGGCATACCCAAATAGCTGCTATTTCCACTTGGAAGGACATTTAAGCCAACAGCTAACTTAAAACATATAATGGTATAGGCTAACAAAAAAGTGTATTTTTTTGTTAGCTCCTGTTTTATTTAACCAGACAACATATCGTTAAATAACAACATTTCAGATCACCGATGGCCCACATACATTTGCTATTAGAATAAAGGTATCAGTACTACATTAAAAATCAGGTGAAAAGTAAAAGTCTAAAAAAGCCCATTTGCTTTTAATTGTTATGTTTCAAGTTAGAATCAAAAAAAAGTATGAAAAGGAGGATAGACATTCAGAGGATATGCAAGAATCCAATAATTAATATATAATCCCATTGTTGTACAGATAGTGGGAATTATTACAATTATTCAATATGCAATCAGGTAATTTTGAGCAACAAGTATGATACTGCTCTTCAATACGTCCTGGAGATGTATAAAGAAGAATGAAATTTAAAAAACAAAGCTCAGGTGTATGGGTAATCATGTATATTTCCTTGTTATTAAAATCCTCATTCATGGGTTTTGCTCAGTTTTATTTTTTTCATAACCAACAACTACACCTTTATTAAAGTTAATCCTGCTTATACTTAGTAAGTTAAAAAAGATCTGCTTCGGGTCTAACAATCTCAATCTATTGGACTGCTCATGGGAGCACTCTTGTCCATTCTGTTGAATGGTAACAGATGTCAGCTAGCAAGCAACATGTAGGACAGCATATGGTAAAATAAATTTGGTTGAGGTTAATTACAGCATCCTGCGACAGCTAAGCGGTTGAAGATGAATGAATGATTGAGCATGGGTTTCACATAAAAAAGAAAAGAAATACTGATATTGTGTTAATGGTACATGGATGATGATGTATTTGTTTCATTTGTGAATGTTTTGTTTATTTTCTTGTTGCCTTTTCATCTAATGTAATTGTTCTTCTTGATTTAATTTCTACAGCCACATTTTGATTATGTTGACTGACAGAATTTTCATCATAGACATCGTGATAATTTGGTTATCATGAATGCTTTATAATGTGTAATGTTTCATTCAATTTTCATTCTTACACACAACAGACATCCTAGGTTAGGCCTACTTCATTAATGAAAATTTTATGAAGATGGAAAATGCAAAAAGGCAAAAACACAAGTAGGTTATATTTGGTTTGAAACCACAGGCCTGATAATAGAGCCACCTACGTTTCCCCTTGTGGGACAAAGCAGGAAACAGACAGGAAAACAATAAGATCATCACTACAGACGCAGAGGCTGTCCTATCACATCGTCACTCTAACATTAGATATGGCACTGCCATGCAATGTTTAAAAACAGATTGAGGGTGACTCATTATTTCAAACTTCATTACTAATCTAGACAAACCAAGACGACAGCATCATGACAGACTGCAGTGATACTGACCATTTCCTCATCAGTCAAGTTGACTATAAGCCGTACTGCTCAACACTTAAACAACTTCTGAAAGTAGCTCATGTGGTCATTAAACACTACAGTAAATTGCAAAAATGTTAATCATTTCACTGCAAATCACAACAAGGATACAACAAGACTAATGTTAACTGCCTAAATGGGATTTAAGATAGACTTTACATCAGCAAGTTTTGTGACAAGTCAAGTGAAAAGTAATTAGATTTTAAATTTGTTTCTAGATTTTATTCCCATGAGTCTATGTATAAATTAATTCCATTACAATTATGGTGGGCTATTTATCTTATAGATAAGAAAATAAAAAATGATATGAAGTTAAAAACTTTACTTATATGTGTTCATACATTGGTAGGCCCTAGGGCTGTGCTAGAGCACATGCTTTGCATGCAGAGGCATCTGGCATAAAAACTGTAGCCAAATCAACCCCAAACAGGGAAAAGGCCAAAAGAGAGAGAAAAAAAACTAAAAGATCATATATTATTAGCTGTGCCATCAAAACCTGAATTTAAAGAGCACATATTTTACATTGTCCCATTGTATCAATTGACATGTTTATTGTCATAAGAAGACATATTTGTAATGTTTTACAACCAAAATCCCCTTCATTGCAGTTTTACATCTCTTCCCTTAGATTTCTCTGTGGAGTTTTAGGGTCAGCCAATCAGAAGACAGACTCAAGACCTCTCAGTCAACAGAGAACAAAATTAGGTATTATGTCTGTTTTCACCATGTCATATGTAACTCCTGTGTATGTTACCTTAATGTGACTTCATCACAGAATGAAGCACATGGGTCTGACGTCTGACTTGAAGCGCTCAAACTATTTGAAATCATGTGGATGCTATACTGTAGGATAGGAGTATGGAATTTCTATTTCTCATTCTGGACATCATTCAAAAAGATGTAGACTTGAGACACTTTATAGTCCAATCTGTCTCAGTCAGCTGAGGCAGCAGAGAAGATTAAATCACTCGGAGGAAGTGGGAAATATTTAGATGTGGCTTTGAGATGAAAGAGTAAACTAAAATTTTAAATGAAAGGGAGATTGAAAGCTCTGATAGTGTACAAGTTGAAGGGTGATAATTCACTCTTTATACACTTTTTAAATTCACACATGATGCACTCTCACCCAAACTGGGACTTCTCACACATTTCTCCTGTCAGTTGTCTCTTTTGTTTTGACTTTTACTGTAAAAAGACGAGGAAAGGTGTGTTCCTTGTCGTTTTACATTGAGTGATAATTTGACAGGTGAAAGGATAATATGGAAACAAAATCACCATCTGATAGAGAACTCAGACAAGACCACAGAGCATCAAAAAATTAAGCCCTAGAAAAATTTGATATGATTAGTGGAAAATGCATCATGTATAGTAAAAACAGCCCAATTACAACCAATATAAGTCCCTTTGCATAACAGCTCACTCAGTGAGGGAATTAGTCAAAGTGAAGAGTAAAATTCCATGGCTTGTAAAAGGGTTTAGGAAAAATACAGAAGCCTTATCTGAGCAAACTACCACACAGGTCAGAAACTAGCAGATTAGGTTTTCTGCCAGGGCTCAACAAAGTCTGTCTGCCAAGGCTGACACATCGTCTGTTCATGGACTCACAGAAATTACAGACATCAATGTGACTGTAGAGAACAAACACAGTTTTATGATGGCCAGACAGGTGGACAGAAGATTTATGCACGACAGCATCAGTCACTGGGACTATTACAGCACCAATGTTTAATCATAACATTCAAGCTGCCATGTTTGCCTCGTTGTAAAGAAGCTTACACCTTTTTAGCCCGCCGGAGAGGACAAAGGTTCCATGTGATACCGTAGCCTGTGATTATTGCATGAATGATGAGGTGAATTAACCTTCAGTCAAAATGGCAACTGAAGATGTCCCACACTGTAAATAGTATTAGTCTAAACCAGCTTTAAATAGATGGGAAGGTTCAATTTACTGGCTGCCTTTTATCTTCTTGGCACCCCAACACTGGAAATAACAACTTTAGGCAAAGTAAGTGAAAATGAAATAAGATTAACTGTGGCAAAACTCAAAAATAAGACATCAATTGATAGTGATGGATTAGACATGATTATTGTGAAAAAAACAATTGACTGCATACTCAAACCTCTAAGTCATATTTTCAGTCTTTCTTTCCATACAGGTATTTTTCCTGACAGAAGGAAAACAGCAAGGGTTATTCCACTTTTTAAAACAGGGGATAAACACAGCTTAACTAACTATAGGCCAGTGTCTCTGCTTTCACAATTTTCAAAGGTGCTTGAAAAAGTGTTTGTGAAAAAACTTGATAATTTTCTTGAAAAGAACAAACTGCTGAGTGAGAGTCAGTATGGTTTTTGAACAAATCAATCAACATCTTTAGCATTAATGAAAATAGTGGAAGAAATCACAACAGCAATTGAATGTAAAAAATACACAATAGGGATATTTATTGATTTAAAAAAAGCATTTGATACGATAGATCATAACATATTAATTTCTAAATTGCAAATGTATGGGTTGAGAGGTGTAGTTTTACAATGGTTGAACAGTTATCTAGAGAACAGGCAACAGTATGTACAGTTGCTGGTAATATATCTGAGTGCAGGAAGATTGAGTGTGGTGTTCCCCAAGGCTCAGTCTTGGGGCCCAAACTTTTTATTTTATATATAAATGACATATGTGAAGTATCAAAAATATTACAGTTTGTGTTTTGACAGATAGAAATGGTTATTTTGAAAAAAATGGTTTGATGAAAATAAGTTATCACTGAATTTTAAAAAAACTAAGTTTATGGTTTTTTCTAAACGAAAACAGGACAGAAATGTTTCATTGACTATTGATGGATCTGCTATTGAAAGAGTCTTTGAGTTTAGATTTTTGGGTGTAATTGTGGATGAAAACCTCTCATGGAAATTACATAAAATATGTGAAAACTAAGGTGTCCCAGAATATTTTTGTTATGAACAAAATAAAACATGTATTAGATTATAAGACAATGCGAATTCTGTATTGTTCACTTATTATGGCATATTTTAGTTATTGTGTTGAAGTTTGGGGTAACACGCACACAACTAATATCAAGCCGCTGGTTATTTTACAGAAAAGAGTAGTACAAATTATCCATAATGTGGAAGCAAGAGAACACACAAATGGATTATTTATTAAGTCAGGATTAATTAAATGTATTGATATCGCTGAGTTACAGACTTTATTAGTTATGTTTAAGGCAAAAAGTACAACATTGACTGAAAATATACAAAAAATTTTTGTTTTTACATCAAAGAATTACAGAAGGAAATTTTATTTTAAACATCCCTATGCATGAACTACCATGAAACAAATGTGCATTTCAGTATGTGGTGTCATATTATGGAATTCTTTAAAAAATGATTTAAAAGCTTGCACCAGTATTTATCAGTTCAAGAAAATGTATAAAGAAAAAAAAAATCAGACACTATGAAATTGACAGGTAAAAGATCTGTTTCTGTTTGACTTTTTTGTTGATGGTAAGTTGTTGTGTATGGTTTTTCTTTGACACTTTTGTATTTTTTTTAAGTAGTGACTGTTAAATGACTGACGGATAGACCAACTGTTTATTTTATTGCTTTATTTATTTAAGAAAGGGGCTGGTAATATAAGACTTTCTTCTTCCTGCCCCTTTTCGATCATGGAATGAAAGAAATGTAATACAATTGTGACTGAGTACTGAAATATTGTTTACATGATGCGGAATAAATAAAAATGAAATGAAATGAAAATGAAATGATTTGGATGAATGCAACTGGTTAGGAATGGGGTTTGGGGTCAGGTGGGATAAGTCTCATTTAGACTGGTTAGAGTTAGGTTAGGTTTAAAGTGAGTAGAAACACAAAATGACAGGGGAAACTGAGGCAATTAGTAGATTAATTTGTTATTTGTGAGGGACAAGTAAATCCATGAGAAATCTTTGTTCAGTGAAGTAATAGAAGTAATAAAAAAGAAAAAAAAAATGCCCTAGCAGTCAAGAGAAAACAGTGAAAAGCTCAGGGATCTATTTTGACTGACTAGAACTATGGGCAGGGGGCAGCACGGCACCATAGTGGTTAGCGCTGTTTCCCGGGAATAATAAGGTCGCAGGTCAATCCATTTATATTTACCTGAAGTAATAAATTTACCAACCCCCCCTCCACCTCCCCCACTCCCTGCAATCATGACTTCAGACACTACAAAAGAAGAAGGCCTCTAAGGTGTTAGACAATCAAAAAGGAAAATTTGTGTTCCAATCTTTTCTCATTACCTGAAAAAGGAAGCAGCAACACTCTTTTCAAAAAGAGCTGAATGACGAAAGCAGAGCAAGGACATTTTTCACCTCCAGGGAATCTTCTTCTTGAACCGCAACAATTATTCCACCTGATCAGGTTCTGGACATAGCAGAAGATAAACTGAAAGCCTGCCTTGAGCCTTTTGGAAGTACAGAGTAAGCTTTTCTATGTCATGCAGCCAGAGTGAGCTTTTGTTTCTGTGCTTGTTGTTTATTCTGTCACAAGCCTCTGAACTCTCTGTGAACACCTAATGTATGGAGAAAACATCATTAATATTTGCTGGTATTGACTGCAAAGAGATTTGCACCGAATAGCTTCGCTACTCAATCTAATTGCACACCTGAGCACGAGGCAAACAGAAAACAACAAGGTATGCATCGGTGGGCAGCATGGCGGCATAGTGGTTAGTGCTGTGCCCCGCAACAAGAACGTCGCGTTCCTGGGGCCTTTCTTTGGAGAGTTCACATGTTCTCCCCGTACCTGTGTGGGTTTCCTCCGGGTACTCAGGTTTCTTCCCACCATCCAAAGACATCATGTTTGGGTAAATTGGTGACTCTAAATTGTCCGTAGGTTTGAGTGTGAGTGTGAGTGGTTGTTGGTCTCTGTCTGTCTCTGTGTGTTGGCCCTGTGATGGACTGATGACCTGTCCAGGGTGTACCCCGCCCCCACCCAGAGTGAGCTGGGATTGGCTCCAGCACCCCCCGTGACCCAGAAACAGATAAACGGTAGGAAATGAATGAATGAATTAATCCATAGAGTTATGGGCTGCCAAGCTAACAAGTTAACAACTAGCTTGCAAGTACTCCATTTTTACTTTTAGCCCTGCTGGTCACCACTTTGCAAATATGTGCAGATCAATTTAGTTTCAGCACTTTCAACTGTGGCCAGGCTTGTGGAGCACTTATTCACCCTGCCTGCCACAAGTCCTGCCTTTGGAATAATCTCCCTGGGCGTAACTGCTTGATAAAGCCAAGGATGGGAGTGTGTCCAAAGGATTAGAGTGTCATGGAAATTTGATTAAAAAAAAAAAAAAAAAAAAAAAAGGTTGTCCGAGAAGGCTTTTGTTCCAAGGGGAGATTCATGACACTATGATTAGCTACCCACAGATCTGCAGAATGTCAGATATATTTAGGCTAGAAACTAAAACAAAGGTATCTGAAGTTGTGGAATTTGTGCAAGTGTGGATTGATAAGATCAAGGTTCAGAATAGTATATGTAATGTTTATGAGGGGATAAACATTCTCAGCAGGGCATTAGCTCAGTTTTCCCCGCACATGTACAATAATGACATGATGTTAGTGTCTAGGGCTAAGATGGAATTTACCCACTGACATTCCTTTGTGAATAAGGTCATTGTAATGGTTTTCTCATTTTTGGATGAACATGATAAACCAACAACAACCAAAAGTCCAATTAGGACTAATTAGGACTGAGGCTAGTTAAAAAAAAAAAAGAAAAGAAAAAAAAATCTCCATCACATCAAAAGAAGATTAGATGGTAACGTGCGAGACATTAGTTGTGCTAAAGCTAAGGATCACAGTCCTGTACCTGAAGGCAGTGCTAATGTTTGAAGATTGACTACTTAATTGTATTTACTGCAGTTTGAGGAGACAGCACTGACGAAGGGTGCCATTGCCATGCTGATCGCACCCATCTCTAATCTTCAATGATCTGTAGCATGTTAGTGTCAACACTATAGCAGGGGGCCTGTAGCAGATATAATGTTTTCAATTTGAGGAGTTGAGGTGTGGGTCAGGGTGTCCTGCAGTCTTCGGGATTACATACATTACACAACAGCTCCAAAAGAAAAGATTTGGCATGAGGAGGTGTTTTTAACACACTGGTTCACATTAATGGAGGAACCATTGAATTAGGGGAACTAATAAAGACAAAAACATTACAAATTTTTATTGTATACGTTGTACACAGACCTAAAAGAATTTAAGTCATAGTGTTTATATATTTTTCTGAAAATGACATTGTTTGGGGAAACTGAAATATTGCATTAGACTACACCTACAATGTAAAATAAGTTACCCTAACTAACTAGTGGAAACATACGAACTGTTTCTAAACCAGGATGACCACATCATGAATCACACCTCATAGTAAAAATAAATGAATAAATAAATATATATATTAATTTTCTTAATTTGTTTTAGGGTAAAAAAAAAGCTAAAAATTTCAATTAAACATTAAAATCTTTTATTCACCATGTCCCTCTCTGGCTTTAAAGATGAAGTCTGGCGATAATATTTATTCTTTTCAGTTGCAAAGTCCAATCACAATAATGAATTGAATGAATTGTTCCTGTACTAACAAGTATTGTGTGTCCAAGCCTGATATCGTCTGTGCTGCAGAGCACCATTGTTGCCCTAAAAACTATTAAAAACATGCCAGTCGGTCATGCTGCTGCACTGGCTCACATGTCCCTTCATAGCCCAAAACACACACACATCATAAGTCTATTTTGACTCATATGCACTGTCTTACTGCCAGAAATACTTCCCGGAAGATGGAATGTACCAACTTTTAGAAAAGGCCCCAACAACACTTAAACCCTGACAAAAGCTCTTTTTAACCCTGCTTGGTAAAAATGTCACTGTCCAGCTATTTTAGGAAGTTACTGAGCCGGGTTTAAAAATAGAGTCATAAATATGGAGATTTTTGTTTTGTCTTGCTGGAAACATGTGGTCTTAGATGTAAGTGTCATAGTTAAGTCTGACAATGTCTGGGCAATTGTTTCTTATCTTTAGTAATAAGAAGTATAAATATAGCATTAGTGCTAATGTGAAAACGTGAATTTTCACACTTTCTTACAATGTTCAAATTTCAATGACTACAAAGGCAAGGTCCCTGGAAAAATTTCTCTTTTTCTCACTTTCTCACTTTTCCTCAGCGTTTTTTTTTTTTTTTTTTTCTGTTAGTATTCCACCGTATTCTCTTTGACAAGTGATTGATCACTGGCTTGCTAAAAATCCTGGCATAGGTTTCCCAGGATGAAGCAGCCCAGTCTGGTTGCACCGTTGTGACATAATTGGCCTCCAAATCTTTCTCAGAATGCAGCTCCTGCATTAAAATACAGTCCAAGCATGAGTTAACGATATTCTTATCATTACCATATTAGTAAATTTCTGTCACATGGCGCAGATCCACTACGTATAACTCACACCTGAAGCATTCCTTACAGATGTTTGCGATAAAACAGATTAGCCCATTTCTTGTTTGGTTATACCTGCAGTCATACGGATGATATGAATCAATATTCCAACCTGTTTATCATAAAATAAAAGAATTCCTGTCGAGCCGTCGCTAAATATCATGTCATGGGGAGTGACGTTTGATGCTGTACCTTACTTAGATTGTATTATAACTTGAAAAGCACATGGTTTATCTCCTCCAATGTACAGACAGACATTGTTTTGTTAGATGATGTGGCCAAGATCTCAAGAGTGACTCTGAATTTCCTCAGAAAGTCAAACAGATGATACGTGCCTTCTGTCCATTTCAGCCTGATTAATGAGCAGATACACTGCATTACATTGATCCCACTCATTCCCTCTCCCTCATTCACTGGAGGTGTGAGAAGATTTATGGCCCACAAACTAATGGTTAGATTAGGTGAGCAAGCACTTAATAAAAACTAAGTCCTGCCTACACCTGTTTGAATATCCCCTCCTCCTGCTCTCTTTCTCTCCCTACTCTACCCAACTTTGCCCCCCCTCCCCCCGTGCCTCTCACTCTCTCTCTCCCTCTCTCAACCCAACCGGTCGAGGCAGATGGCCGCCCCCCCTGAGCCTGGTTCTGCCCGAGGTTTCTGCCTCTTAAAGGAAGTTTTTCGTTGCCACTGTTGCCAAGTGCTTGCTCATCGGGGGATCTGTTGGGTCTCTTTAAATAATTTTATAAGGAGTTTGGTCTAGACCTGCTCTATATGTAAAGTGCCTTGGTGTAACTTTGTTATGATTTGGCGCTATACAAATAAATCTGATTTGATTTGATTTGATTTGATTTGACTGTACTTCATGTGGGCAAGAATGGAGGAAGAAATTATTGTATAATGACCTGCATCTGCAGGTGAAATGCAAAACATGAATTTCCTTTGTGGATTCTATCAGTATAAATCGCATTAACAATGATATTATAAATACATGAATAAAACTTTGACACAGCACCCAAATGCTTGATTTCACTTTTGTAGATGATTAAATATTAACATACCATCTGCACATTATTTCAGGCTGGCAGCCAATAGACTTTGTGTCCTGCTCTCAGAGAATACAAAGGTCTCTTCAATATCAAATTTAACTAACTTTTGAGCCAGCTAAGTTTGTGTGTGTGTGTGTGTGTGTGTGTGTGTGTGTGTGTGTGTTGAACCACCTACTAATCAGATGCCTTGGCCTTGCTTGACTGAGTAGATTGTATTTTGGATTTTTTTAGTCTCTGACTTCATCACAAAGCTTTGGGAGTCTCCAAATAAGGGGAGACAAAAGTTTCTTAATGCTTAACTTTCACTTTCAAAAAACTGATACAGTAGACAGGAAATGTAAGACACATCTAAAGCAAATCAGGCCTCTGTAATATAAAGATAATCTTTAAAACAATTGTTTTTATGTAATGCAGCCTTTGACTGCAGTGCTCATCAAAACCTTTTCATACAATTGTATGACCTCGGTTTGCCTCCAGACATGTACATCTTTTCTCGACTATGACTACATGAGGCTAAAATTGTGAACAGTTTGAGGTCTGTGACATCATCAGCCCACCTTTGGTAGTATGCCTGTTACTTGTCCACTGTTGATCCCCCCCCCCCCATCTCCTCCTGGTGATCAACCCAAAACATGAGGAAACTGCCCTAATGCCTCTGTCTTTCTTCAGAGTAACTTTACCTTTATGTGTCTCCTGGATTTAATCAAGATAAAATGTGAAAATGTTGTTGAACTCCAAAAGTTCTTTGGTGTAAATATTTTCCTTGATTAACTTATTTGCATTTGATTTTTGTTACCATTATAAAAAAAAAGAGAAAGATTTATTAAGCAGTATACAAATGCATCTGAAGAGTGATTTGTCTTCTCTTTTGCATTTTTTTTATGTATTAACTTTAATTTTACCTTTTTTTTATATCTTTGATACACTTTGATACTCTGATGTTGATTCATATTGTATACTCGATGGGCTTTTTTTTAGTTACAAGACATGCTACGTACTCATAGTCCTGCATCCCAATCCATACACCAACACAAACATAATCCATGGGCATATATTGAATTTCCATATACATATATCAAATAAAAGCTAGCAATGAAAATAAACTAGACAAGAAAATTTTGAACTAGTGAGCCCATATGAATACTATACATGTTCATATTGTAGAAATATTAAATCCCTATATACCCAGTTCAATCATATCAGATTTGTCAATATACAAATAACATTACATATATAAATACATAGAATAATTCATGATGTACATATTTTACTATGAGTACATGTGTTATGTTAATATATATGTTTACTCTATTAATATACGAGGTCTAAGGACATAGTATGCGCATTGCTTAATGCTCTGCAGGTGAAACTGCCATGTGTACACACTGCACTTGGGACACAGCTACATTGTATATAGCATTTGCACCCTCTACAGCCACATCACATTATAGTCTTCTGTGGGGTATATTGGTCCATCCAGTCCTATAGTCGACGTGCATTCTAACACTGTCCTTTCGCCCTTGTTGACACCGCTCTGCTACAGTTCATCACGTATCCACCTGCTCTTTATGTACTTTCTAAGATAGCACACAGCCATTATCAGGTGTCTGAATGGCCAATTAAGATGCCCATCAGCCATTTGAGAGAGAGGAGGGCAGCTGTTTACAGAAATTCACACACTGTTTACACTGTTACAGTGGAAGACATATATGATACACCGTGAGCTGCTATCATTGCATCTGTTGTACGTGTGCCCGCAGACTGAAGATGTGCTGATGATCAAGATCATAATGTGAAGAATTTGCCCAGTACAGGCATGCCAGCAAGGTTGGATGAGTAAGTAAAGATCTGGGTTTACAGTCAGGGAAGGAATGTCTGTGGTCTGAGGACATTATTGGAAGAAAAATTATAAGCAGGTTGTATCCCACAGGAAAAACCGACCACACGCTGTTAAATATACAAACTTTCTCCATATGCTATAATGTTAAACACTTTGACTGATAACGCTGCTGCTGCTTAATGAAGCTCACTTTTGAACTTCATGAGGAAGCATCCAGGAATGCCTGCAATTCACAACATCATTGTAAGTGTTTATTCAGTGTGAGCGAGTTCTTTGAAGTCATGACACTTGGTCTGAAGTAACTGGAAAGTTACCGTGAAACAACATTACCCTCTTTCACTGACTGAGCCTACTTCCTTCCTGCTGGTCCTTGCAGCCTGGTTATGTCAAGACTTCATGTTTTAGTATCAGCAGGCTTGTTTGGACCAGCGATGCTGATAGGCCAGTCTGTCCCCAGTCTGTCCCCCAGCCACTCCGGTCCCTGCAAACAAAACCAGGAAGAGGAGGAATGTACCGACACCGGCTCTTACTGTAATCCCAGTGAGTTGGGACTGGACCTGTACAACAACAACAACAACAAAAAACAAAAAAAACAGGTGACATAGCAATAATCTTTAGTCATAAAACATTTCATACTTGCCGTTTTCTTTTCGTTGTTAAATTTTGACATATGCGCAAAACACTACATTATATCTGAATCAAAAGACAACTCCTTTCATTGCAGAAACTATTTCTTAAAAGTAAAAAAGTAAAACTGGTAATATTAAACGACCCAATATTACATTTATATTCATTATGCTTTTAGTCCAGGTTGAAATATACTGTATCTCCACCATGACAGTTAATTCTACATTCAATGATATGTAGGCATTAAGCACCCTTCATTTTTTGTCTGGTTCCATTCATTACCTATTAGTTATTATTCAGTTTCAAATGGGTAATATCCAATGACTTCCAATCAGCCTTAGCTGAACTTATGTTTACCGCTTGTTAGCATATTAATACACTAAACTAAGATGGTGAACTCAGTTAACATTGTATTTACTAAGCGTCAGTGTGCTGTCATGTTGTGATGATGTTTTTAGCATGCTGACATTAGCATGTAGCTCAAACACAGCTGCTGGTGTGGCTGTAGATTGTAGTCTGGTCAAATTACATATCAATGTTATGTCTGGTCCTTTTATTTGAAATAGGATGATGGAAGATTTTTGCTTTGCTCACCAGCTGTTTGTGTTACATTGCAAAGGACCGCTCCAGTTGCCTAGCAACCTTCATAACACTTAACTTTTTTCCACAAACCCTGACGATTTAAGGTTGATGGTTTCGACAGTTGTGCCATAACTTTTTTGGAGTTTTTTTCTATTAATTTCATTGCCAACGTGCTATGAATCTTGGGAAAGGTTGAGTTGAGAAGGAATCCACCTGTTGGTGCCTTCGTTTTCCAGTAGACAGAAAAAACGTTTGTTGGCTGCATATGAAGGAGACTTTGAAATGGGATCGACACATTCAGGCTTCAAGTCCCCAAAGTTCTTAATTAGGAGTCTGATTTACTCTGTCTTTCCCGCAACAGTAATTTTCATACAGTCTCTTAATCAATTCATTTTATTGCCAAATGCGCAGTAAATAATTAAATATGAGGTCATTTGTTCCCATTTTGAATGTGTTTGTGATAAAATAGAAGCGTCCTGTGGATATTTTCACAAAACATTTGCAGTCACATAATCATGATTCACCATCGAGCAGCATATTGAGAACAAAAAAACAATCAGGGCAACAACATCGAATAAGGACTAAAACAAAGCATAACAATGCAACCAGTGTTATGACAGTGGAATGATTAGGGTTGCAATCTCAATGCTCCATCCAGCCCATATCAGTTCCCTGTGCAAATAGCAGACATGCTCCTGTTTTTCCTTTGTTTCTTTTCCTTTCCCTGTTCTCTCCTGTGCTAAAGGAATTCAAGAGGAATGCAGAAAAAGCATCCTGTTTTCATTCCGCACTCTTAGTCAGCTATTCACACTCTGTGGCGCACACTGGGGGGTCTGAGAGTTCACACTGACGTCACGATAAATAACAAGGACGTCACTGCATGAAATAATGGAGAAACAGGTGCATACTACTGTATCACCGCTCGGCCCAATTAGTTTTCATGCCACAATCCCTCCATTCATAATCCAATACAAACTCTATCGGTTTCACTGGACGTGCAATACAAGTACAAAAAATAAACCATCATATCAAGAGTTTGCACTTAAAATAGTGCAGATATCAAGTTTAATGTTACTATCTTTCATTGATTTAACAGTGGACCTGCAGCTAGGGACATCCTGTAGATAATGGGAAGCCAATAGTCTACACCATCCTCTTTAATAAACATTTTCTGAGCTCAAGTCCCTCTGGCAGAACAATCTAAAGTACACGCCAGCTTATGGAGCTATAAGGAGGCAGACTACCCACCGTGAAGAGATACGCACCGCACATTACACTACAGACAAAGGAAACCTATGTGAAATAACCACATGCTTCGTTTTATTTTGCCCCTCTGCAGGATCACCTTGTTCAGCGGTCCAATGTTAAGCACAACTTCAAAGGCAGACACGCCTGTTACTTTTCTGCACAGTCAGGCTGGAGTGAGGATTTAAAGGCTTTTACTAACAGCCATATGTATGAGGTGGCTTATTCCTTGAGCTGTGCTGTGTGTTTGTGCCCGGCCAAAATGAGCAGAAACCCCAGTACTTTTCTTCACTTAATGGATCCACAAACATCTGTTGTAAAATATGATCCATTTGTTGGACAAACATCTGTAAATCCACCAGTATTTAAATGATACTTATATATTACTTATTTTAAACATCTGAATTGATGTTTTTTTCTATTCCTGTCACACTCATAATTGAAAACTGTGGATATCATACTCAGTGGTTTGTATGTGTGTCAGTCTATTAATGTGCAATTGTGTCTGAATATACCTACCAACAGTTCGCAAATGCATTTGTTGTGCCCTCGGTGTTGAAAAGTGTGCAAGGTATGTAGTGCTAAAATAATTGCACCCTGCCTGCGGTGCCTGCATAAGTACGTACATGTGCAAGTTTTGAAATCACCAATTTGACAAAGATTGCTTTTTGTTTTTGCACTTTTATTTTCCCACACAATCCAGTTCTTTATTCATAAAAATATAAATACATCTCTGAATAAGTTAGAGAATAAATTAATTCAATCATTCAGCATTCGACAGTAAACAGGTACATTTTCCATCATATACAGCACTGAGGATGAATGTTTTCTATTGCTTCCTGGTGACTGCAGTTACACAGGCCATTGGGGAAGGTGGATCCATGGCATAATGTGGGCCACAGGTAAAGAGTTTTTGAAGTGCATAAGACAAGCCAAGAGTGAAAACTGTAGCTGTAGCTAATGCAGAGAAATTATGTAGACATTTGTCAGGGGAGAAAAGCAATTGTTGCCAGTTTTTGGCAAGCTGCTCATTATTGAATCCCTCTGGCTTATCTTCAATCAAAACATTAAGCTGGAGCTATGCAGTAAACACTCGAGCCAACACAATAGACCAACTATAGATGTTATGCTACAAAGCATACTGTATGTGCAGAGCAGCTGACAATAGACTTTGTATAAACCTAATTGTTTTTCAGATGAATCTTCAAGTGATGACCTTCATTTCATCATGTGTTTAAACTGTTATTTTCAAGTAAGTGTCCTAATTAAAAAGCTATTCGCTAATTTGCCATAAACATTAGGCAGGACGGTAGATTCCAGCTCTGATACAGAGGAATATTAAACCAAACCAACGGTCAGCAGTGACAGGAAAGTTTGAAGGATATTTGAGTAAACGTGGGTAAATAAATCCAAACTAAATACAGAGTTTATATGACTAGAAACATGGGTTGATCCCATAATCCTAAGTGTGGAGGAGCTGCGTGTGGAACTCAATATAGACGAGTCAAGCCAGAGTTTTGTCCATTGAAACCAAACAACTGGTTATTGTAAAATTTCCTTGACCTGGTTACACACCAGTCTGAAAGTCAGCCCCCATATTCTTCCTTTGAACGATCCGTCCTTGGCAATCAGGCTGTTTTTAAGTTCAAGGAGAGTTCAACAAATAACTCTTGACGTCTCCACCCAATGTTGCTACTGCCACAGGGGTTCTAGCTTGGGTAGCTGCCAGTCTTCCAAAGCTCTGTGTTGTTATTCAGTTGCCTGATCTGTTGCTTCCACTGCCCTTCCATCCCTAAAGTAAGAGGGACGATGGTGGAGCCTCTTGTACATGGTGACCAAACACATCGTTGATTAAACCACTTGTGCTTCTTGTTCAGTCTTCTACCTTCTTGTTCTGCTCCTGAGCCTTTTGACTCGAGCCACGTTCTTGTTTGTTGACGGTAGCTTTTTTGCAATGACCATGTTGGAGCTCACCACAGATCTGCAGAAAACAAAAATAAAGGAACACAAGTCAGAAATGCTCAAGGCGTCTTACAAAATTACCATCACACCACAGCACAATATGGATGTAAACACCGATATCCTCATTCTTTTAAATTTACCTGAAAGATGCAAGCATTTTGTTCACATTTTCCGATTTTCTCAGTGGGTCCACGATATTGCTCCTTGGATTCTGATGGCTGTGGGCAAATACAACAACAGCATTACAACAAGGAAACAATAACCCTGCTAGATCCTAATTAAGCCTGACAGTTTTTTCTTACATTATTGTTACTTGACTTAGTTCAGGGTTGACAAAGCAATTTTTCTAGAAATTACGAGTATATTTTTAGACGCCTTATGGACAGAAATGCAGGGTGCGCCTTATAAACCACCACCAAGGATAAGATCTAAAGATGATGACTAATCTTTTCTGGAAGCCTCAGGACAGTAATAACACAAAGACACAACAAACATTCCCTTGAGCAAACGCTGAATTCTTAACTTTCCAAAAATAGCACCACTAATCACACTTTGTTATTTCTCTCAAGGTTTCCAATGAAATGCAGGCCATTCGGTCCATTGTGATTACTGCCCTCATATAGTTACACCATTATCGCAGACTGAATCATTTAGTCTCCTGACTGACTCGTCTTTTACATTAACATACTGTTCAGGCTTGTCACACCTGATAAACACTGGAAGGAGACAAAAAAGCTGCTTTGATACAATCTAGCATCTTGTGGAAGGCAACCTACGTGATGGATTGGATTTTCTTTGAGGCAAGTTGTGGCTAATGGTAGAATGAAAAGTGGGGAGGGCAGAGCGCTCACCTTTTATGACAGAAGCTGGAACACGTTTTATCAGCTGGGTTGAGGCATTTACAACGGTCGGCTGAACGGCGGCGGCGAGACAGAGGACTTCCCAGACCATACGGAAGGAGTTTACTGTGAGGGGGAAATGAAAACATTTAAGGCCACAGTGATTAAAGGGTGTAGACATCAACTGGAGGTCAGGGTTACACTAAGGATAAAGGTTAGGGGAGGGACCAGCGGCTGGATGTCAAGTCCTCTGCAGCCTCACCTCGGTGTATTGACCCAGATAATATCCAGGTGACAGAAGTAGATGCATTCTTTATCATCCCAGCTGCTGCAGGAGCAGCGTTTGGTCCTGACATGTAGTGACTGTGGAGCCTTAGCTGGCAGCTCTGCCCTCTCTGATAACGGGTGTCCACAACCTAGAAAAACACAAAAGGTACCTGAGATTAAGAAGTGCTTACTAATCCTTTGCAGTACGACTTTGCAGTTGGTGATTATCATTTGCCAGTAAAAACAAATCCACTGAGCAGGCTAATACCCATTAGTGCAGGTCAACAGATGCAGAAGTGATTACAGTGGAGCCCATTTTTCATGTAAGAAGTCAAGGAACTTAAACCAAGTCAAACAATTCTGCCAGCTTGCCATAGGTGGTTGTATTTCTGAGGATTCTGAGGTATGTGCTCATTCTTCAATAAGAAGTGGTTACCAATTAAAGCAAGTGGAAGGCTGAACCCAGCTTCACATGCAACATTATCTGCTCTGCTCCATGGTGACTGGTAGGTGGCCAGTGGCTGCAGCATTAAACCATATCCCAGCAAATTAATCTGTGACCGCTTATTTCAATAACCAACAATCCCTAACTGTTATATATAGGGCAGAACAGGTCAGCAAAGAAATGGTCATTGTTAGTACAAACATACAGAAGGAGCATGTTGTGTGCAAGTAAAAATGTCTTTTCGAAGTTTTCACCAAAAACATGTTTACAAACAGTTAGAAATAAAAGAAAAGTTTCTCACCTTCATGCAGAGCCATACAGATGATGAGTAAAATCAGGGTCTTGCATATGAAGGAAACCATCATCATCCTCACTGTTTGAAGTTCTGATGTGTAAAAGCAGCTGGAGTCAGTTCACACACTCCAAGAGCAGCAGACAACCTTAAAGGTCTTGTGTGTTCAGGCTAAAGTGCAGCAACAGGTGCTTTGTCTTCATGTCCTTGTGTGGACTTCTACTTATACCCCTCTCCGTGGGTGATATGACTATGGCCCCTCCCACCACTGTGTATTCATCCGTCTATGCAGAACAGTGTTGTTACACAACTCACATACTCCACCTGCCCTCCTCACATTCCAGCACTGACCTCAGCACACGGCACAGTGATTGCCCCCCACTGGCCAAGAAAATTGGAGAGAACTTGACAACTGCAGATTATGTTGGTGGATCTCAAGTGGATTTTCCATGCCATGAAATTATTATTTACTCCATAGTTTTTCCTAAATTAAAGAAAAAATAAATAAATAAAGGTGAAAAATGGTGGCAGAGAAAACCTGAAGTGGTGTGTCACGTTCATGAAATTGGGGCAAAAGGAATTCAGTTGGGTTTTGTGCATGTTGGGCGTGTGTATTTTCTGCTGGAGTCTGTGTGGACATGTCTGAGGGTGATGTTAGAAAACGAAAGAGAGGCAAAAACACACAGAAAAAAAAACCGATGAGGTCATTGAAAAAATTTTTTAGGGAAACTCCACTACATATAAATTATTTCTCTGATGAAATAAAAAGATATAAAAAAAACACAAAGTTTGTAGTTGTCTGGCAGCAGCAGGTGGCAACACCTTACTTTATGTATTTATCAGCAGCCTACTTAATAAAAGGTTGATAACATATTATAATGGGACTACACATTTAATTTCAACTGGTCCTCTAAATTAAATGCAGTAATTAAATATAATAATGTATGACACCTGACACCTGAAAAATTCCAACAGTGAAAAAGCATATTTATGAGTTAATGTGCATGAACTTTCTACAACTTCATTTTGGTTTGTTCTTCCTGAAAAGTCCTCATTAGAGACAAATGCATTCCATTCATGTGAGCTAATTACATCATCCTGGTATCAGACAAGCTGACTCATTTTTACTCTGTATTGTAATGTAACAATAGTTTTAGTTTCACCTGAGCTGCTCCTTCCATGACAATTCAAAATATTAGGCGTCTGTTACCAGGCGGGTTTAAAACTGGGTTGTTTAAATGCAAAACAACACAAAATATTCAGCTGTCCTGCAAAAAATTTGACTTCAGGATATCTTTATCAACCACTTAAAAGTGATACAAAGTTATGTGAGGTCATGCCAACCCCCCCCCCCCCTCTTTTTCCAGAGGTATTGGGCATGGGGATGAGGTTGGAGGCGGCGGGGGAAGAGATCACAGAAACAGGCAGAAGGTTCACATGTGCCACACTGATAATATGAGGATGATGAAGTCAAGGAGCGCTGTCAGCACACAAGAAGGTGATATCATAGCACAACCCTCAAACACATCCCTACACTAACACACAAACAACATGTCCAACATAATCTGACCTTCCAAGAAAGATACGCAGCTGACTGCCACATTAGCTCTCTGCTACATACACACACACACTATCTTTTTCCAGCGAGAAAACCAGTCACCATGGGTTCGACCACAGCATGGCTGCCCACGCTGTCCGGACAGTTAAAGTGTGTCATGCACCCTCAGGTATTCCGTCCTCTTAGTTGCTATAGAATGGATAATATAATGCAAATCCACAGGCATTTCGAAGCATCAGAAACTATGATTATATGTACATCTGATAACAGTGAAGAATGTGGGGATTAGGACAGAGTTGGAATGACACTCAAAGTAAAGGACAAGACTGACGTGATTTCCATAGTCACATAATTCAACCAGGCGTGCTTTGTTTCCACTGACCTTCAAGGCTTCTTTTCAAAGCTATTAGACTATTTTAACACAGAAAAGCGTCCTGTTTGCATATCATGTGCCAAATTACAGATATTGTATTGTAAATTGTGTTTATTTCTTTAAAAGGAATTTTCTTTATTATCCAGATCTCTCATTTCAACACATTTAACAACAAAAACAAACAAAAAAAATACTATAATGACATATTTGATATGATCATTCCTTATGTGTTAGCTATTGCTATGAGTACATAAAATTCATTTTAACAACATTTTTTAATAAAATTTGTATCTAAACCTTCAATTTTTTTCATCCACTAATTCCTTTATGAATATATATCCTTTTCAAACAACCCTCATAATATTAAATAATACATCAGCAAATAGAATCATATTCATATTTAGTAACAGTTGACAAGTCAGATAAAGCAAAGTTTAGTTTAATGATAAGTATTACACAATATTTCATGGTCAGCAGAAGTAGTTTGTGAAATATCAGTCAGGAATTTTTCATGCGACAATCCAGATTATTTTCATTCAATCTTTACCATACATGGTTTTCTAATTTAAGGAGGCCACTGCAAAACACTGCAGTGTATAAACAGGAAGAAATACAATGGTTTAGGTCACTGAAGAGCGTCAATGAAGTATGGAAAAGCTTACAAATGCCGCGGCAACCCAGGAGATAAAAGGTGACAGTGACAGGAAGAAGAAAAAAAACACTGCTGAAGCATGCATAATGTACGTGTTTGTAGGGGTGAAGGGGAAATGCCAAGGGGATTTCACAATGAGGAAAGACTGACATTCCACCAACGATTAAAAAGAAAAAAGAAAAAGAAAAAACTCATGTAGAGCAAATATTTGTTAACTGGTGCAGTCTGGAGGAATGAATTCCATCTTTGGGTCACCCCCCGTCTCATTTCCCCTCCCCTCTTTCTTTTCTCCAGACAAGGCAGTGGCAGTGTAAAATATGTGCCCTTATCCATTTCCCACTTCCGGCGGCTGCTGAGGGCGACAGAGGAATGTGAGATTGTGCAATGACAACGAATAACAGAACCATGAAGAGGGTATAAAAATTCCTCTCAAATGATGCTGAGCATGTGGACCGTGACACAGTAACACACAAACAAGCCGCTACATTCAGCCCCAGGTGGAGAAGATAAATGGGGTTCAGGTTTTTTATGCACCTGGTAACTGCATCACATTTCCAGCTATATTAACTTCAGTGGTAATCATTTAAGGCTGATAGTTAGCTAACCCAAAAATTTCATGATGAGCTCACCTGTGTACCTGTGTCTTTACCCAGATGCTAATTCTTTGGCATCTCTCAAACAAATCGAACGTGTCCCCCAAGGACCAGTTTTATCTGAGAAGCACACGAATATGGTCGTAAAAGACACAAACTAATTTTTTAGATATACAAAAACGAAAGTATAAATTGAAGGTTTTCCTGTAGGAATGCATAGAAACAGGGACACAGTAATTTTCATGGTAACACTGTTTTATTTTCTATAATGAGTGTTTGACAACTGTCGGTCACCATACACGACTCATTTATAAAAAGTTCCCTGGGTTGAACATGTAAGTTGGAGGTAACAGGAAACTCTCTCTGTATTTACAAAATTGGAATTGAACAGTTTCAAAGCTGTTTTTCACGGGCTGGCCTTCTAATTACTGTTGCCCGTCTTGTTCTTTACTTTATGCCCACATTTTATGATGGAAGCACGGGGCAGGACATGTCTGTTACTATTATCAACACGCTTTCAACATGTGAGATCAATATCGTAGTCATCTTGAACAACCATTACTCACACTCACACACCTTTTATCCCGATGGGAGTAAAGTGAGCAATGTGGGCCAAACGCCTTTTGGAGTAGATGGGAGTTTTGATAGCAGCATCACTATAGACTGAATGAAAGAAAACAACTTAGTCTACTGAGACAGTTTCAGTAGGAGGAGATGAGAGTATCTGCCACCTGTCTGTGGGCAAGTGTTATGCATTATGGAAACTCTAAGTCATTGGACACAATACAGTGATTAGAAAATACGTTGTGCAATATACATAATTATAATCCAACAGTCACAGGTGTGAGGAAATTATATCAAAACATTGGACAATAGTTGTGTTTCAATCAGACTTTTTCCCAAAATAACAGCGATATTTCAAAAAATGTATGCAATTTACGTTGTTTCCATTGAAGGGTGTTTTGCGTATGAACCGTAAATCTCTTAAATACTAGTCTCGCGACATCCCATCATTCTCGTAAAATCTCGTCCCGCGAAACTCCATTTTGAGGAAGATGGACGAAAGCATTTTGCGTTTCCGTGGATTTTGGAACATTAATTTCGGTTGGGGCTACTGCTGTTGCCGTAGTGACCCCCATTAAACTTTTGCGATACGCATTTCATTTCATGAAAGCTAGAAAACTTTTTTCAATATTTGAGAGATTTTTCTAAATCCCCGCGTTTCCATTACCGGGTTTTTGTTTTGCTACTTAGATTTTGCTCATTTCTAAGGGCAATGGAAACGCACCATTGTT
The DNA here is from genome assembly GCA_034769265.1 of Remorina albescens. NCBI lineage: Eukaryota > Metazoa > Chordata > Actinopteri > Carangiformes > Echeneidae > Remorina > Remorina albescens. The sequence continues at coordinate 5,737,656 of CM068492.1, read as the reverse complement.
GAGGTCATGAACTAACTACTCCATTTTCTGAGGGGAGTCAGTTATGGTCAAAAGCTTTGGAAAAGTCACAAGCAATCAACCCTCATTAAAACAAAACATTTCAAATCAGCATACCAGGAAGTGCAGCAGTTACAGAAAAACCTTAGAAGACCTACTCGTGGGTTTTGCAAATGCCGCACGGTCAACATTAGTTTACTTCTTTAGATCTGCTGTCAGAGACCAAAAATTCTTGTTTTGCACAACTTTTCTTATACAAAAGTTAGCATGCTAACCACCTAGCTCCTTCCTGGCTCTGGTTGCTAATGTTGGCTACATGGCTTCTTTTAGTGGTCAGCAAATATGGACCTAAATAAAAATACTTTGTTAATTATTTTTGAAATAGAATTTATTGCTTCTCTCTTGTCTGAAGGCAACCATTTATTTAAGCAACAGTGTTTTATATCTAATTTACCTGTGATCTGTAGGCCTATTGATTACCTTGGTTTCTTTCTTTCTTTCTTTTTGTTTTTAAATAAAGATGCTATTTGTAAAATTTGCTGTGTATGATGCCTAAAAACAAACTGTTGTAAATGCAAAGTTGGCTGTGCAACAATAGTTGCATAAAACTTACTTAAAGCTTCTTTAATTTGTTTGTTATGCCGTAGTGACACTCAAGGCAGTCTTAACACACAAAGTGCATGGAGAAACAATAAATCCTCTCATCAGAAGCTGGAATTACAGAGTGGTCGGGGTTTTCAGTGGAAGTAACTGGTTTGAATGGTTTAAATTAAATAAAAATTATTAATTTTATGTCAGTAGACAAGAATGATTTCAGCTCTTTTCAAAGGAAATAATTGAATAAAGACATATCTTAAAAAAAATCACGAGCGCTTGAATAAATTAAAAGTTAAATTATAAGTCTCCTCTATGACGACACTGTGTCTGCATTTGATGTTATTATAAGAGCTTAAAATCCCTGTGAACTTAAGGTGACTTGCATTATGATCAAATGGAAACTAGGGATTTAATATAATTTTATATAAAAAGGAACATGCTGGAAAAAATGAAAATGATTTATCATTTAGTTTAACATTTTGGAAGAAAGATCAGGTGAAATGTCAATCAAGCCTTGGTTTAAAAAAAATTATAAAAACAGCCTGAACTCAGAGAGACATTGACGCATTTATGAGTAAGGCAACATAAGCACAAGTAAAATGGAGAGGTTTGCATTTTAATTTGAAAGTTTTGCTAACATGCAGTCAAGGATATTTGTTCACTGTTATCAGATGCTGTGATGACAGCTGGGTCACTTTGTTCTCTTGTGTTTGCACTGACAGAAATCTCCCCCTCTTTGTTTCATCTGGCATCCTGGCAAGTGAGGAAATGCTTTAATGCCTTCTAAAGAAGCTTATTCTTTGGAAATACATAATTGTCTGGTAAATTTCACAGTTTTTGTGATTTTATCAATGTGTATATTTTGATGGGAATTGGAAAAGGGATTTGTAGTTAGAGTTTTGTTATTTTTGCTACTATGGAATCCAATCATCGTGGCTGAATCAAACAGATGGTATAAACAGTCTTTCCTTCCTTTTTTTTATTAGATTGATGCCCTTTGAGTCTTGCAGATTTTATTATTTTAATTCTTGTCTGTGTGGAGTGAGAGTTGCTGTGCTGTTTTTTCCCACAGCCACCTCAAGATTATAATAAACCAAGAAATACAGTGCTGATCACCATATATGTGGGAATAAACACAGTAACACAGTCTTTGCTTTTTCCTCATCTGTCTGTGGTTTCTAGTAGCGGCCTTTCACAATAAAATGCTAAAAAAATGTCTCCCTGTCCCCTGCATCCAGTGTCTTCACTGTGTGATGTCATCATTTTCAATCACCCTTCGTTCACACTTGAGTAGCTTTCTCCTGCCACCCAGTGGTGATATGAGTCATCTTCAGTGTTGTGGAACAAAGCCTTGTTAGTTCAGAGGAAGAACAGGATGATCCGAGCAGACACTAATCATTTCCACAAAAATAGTCACATATCTCAAAAAAAAAAAAAAAAAAGTGCATGAAATGGGTTTCGAGCAAAAAAAAAAAAAGACTGTTTAGGACTAAAAACAATGTCACCGCTGAAAATGAATTAACCACGGCCACAGGGTGGTGCTACATTCATTAACACACTTTCTGCAGCTTTTAGGAGATTACATTTTCCTCCTCTTAACTAACACTTGCTCCAAAGACACCTTGCCAGAAAATACACGAGAAAGAAGATAGATAGAAATATAGCAAACTACTTAAGTGAGATAGCAGAAGTGACCCCATAACACCCTGCTGGTGAGGTGGAATTATGCTGAAAAGATTTTGGGTCAAACTTGCTGTGGTTGAATGGTGTGTCAAGGCGACTGCTTTGTTGCGACATCACAATGTTCCAGAAGTATTGACAGCTGGTTTTAGAATCTACACCTGATTTATTCATCAAAGAAGACAATGAAGTCCTGATAATATGGGACCTTTAAATGTGGCTTTCCTTCCTGGTTACCCTTCTGTTAAGCTGTGTTGTGTGTGTTTCCATGTAATCAAATTTTGTCTGTTTTTAATTGTTTATGGCGATTTGAAGCACTGCTTTGCTCTGTTGAGTCACGATATTTTTGTGTTGTATTCCCTGTTCGCATTTGAACTCATCTTTACTGTTTTTGGCTCTATAAACCTCATTTGACTCGTATCTTTGAGGAGTGTATAAATAAATAAACTTAAACTACTAAGTTACACCTTCAAAACTCAGCAGTCGGAGTAACTGACTCAAAAAGCAGACACTTACCACAGTTTTAATATAAATCTGTAAAAATGAGAAGTTTAATGGTAAACATGAAAATGACAGTGATTGTATCATTTATAAAAGCAAAAACACAAAAATACATGTATCTGTTTATGAAAAAAAAAACAACAACGAAAAACCGTACTGTAGCTACCATGTACGTGAAACAGGTTTCCTCTGGTTATCAAATCATTTGTCAGTGCACTCTGAACGCCTTGATCCCAAAACTTCTTTTCTTAATGATCTTAGAAAAGGAAGTTGATGGTAACCCTGCTTCTTTGAAACACAAAGGCGACAACAACAACAAAACAAAAAAGAACAAACTGACAAACAATATTAAGAATAATCACAGCCTTTAAGAATGACAGGTCAACCACAATCTTGACGTAAAATTGCACTTTAAAATACTGGTCAGGGTGAATAAATATTTGTAGTACCTTTCTATATCCATTTTGGTAATACAGTACATTAACACAGCAATAGTATATTAGAGCTGTCAAAGAGTTAATAGGGAAACTGATTAAAACTTTGTCTATTTTCATTCCAGCTGTTTTTGCATATAGTACAGAATTTGCATAATAGCACATAAATAAATTAACACCAATGACATCAAACAAGAAGGTAAAAAAAGATTTACAAAACATACTGCATATCTAACATAGTGTCTATATATATTATTCATATAATTACATAATAGCGTCATTCAAAAGCGGTGCTCAAGTGCTCTTGGCATTTGTCTTCAGAGTCTAAACCAGTGTGGTGCAGGATTTTCACACGCAGACTCTGCTTTTCAGTCGTTTGCACTGTCCCTTCAGACTCTCCCTCCTCTCAGAGTTATGTCTGGGAGGAAGGAGTCTCATTTTGGCCTTGGGCGATCTCGTAATCACACCTCTCTGTAACACGTTCGTCTGTGCTCACCTCTGGGTGCCTCGTCTCTGTCCTGGGACTGGACGGTGTGAAGCATCCTTGACTCTTCTTGTGTGACAGAGAGTCTGAATGGCTGCCCCCAGATGTTTCCCCTGATGCCTCAGGGCTCACCGGGCTGGCTCTGCTGCTGGACGACATCTCTTTGAGAGTATCTTGTCGCTGCAGTTTAGAAAACCTCCCCTTCAAAGTGTCTCTCAGTTTGCAGGACATCCCTGCACCTGTGGGGCTGACCGTGGCTGCTGCAGGGCTGGTTACCAGGCTGTAAAGAGGGAGGGGGGACCTGGGCTGAATCATGTGAATCCCGCCAATGGGTATCAGGAGACTTGGGGCCCTGCTCGGCTGCTGGGAGTGCAGGGGGAGGTGACTCAGGAGATTGTGGGGTCCCCGAAGCCGTGTGGAATGTGGGGTGATGTGGGTCAGACTTGCCTCATCCCCAGACTACAACAAAACATGACAGAGTAAAAGTTCAATATTTCAATTGATTTGGTCACTACAGCAGTAACCTGCACAGGACACAGTAGAGACAGACTGTTTAAATTCAAGTGTTGATGACTATATTGACTTTTTTTTCCTGCTGTGTATAATTGAGGCTTTTTTAACCCTCCACACAGGAAAAGACTTTGTTTGGCTGTTGAGGTTTGATACAGGGTTCATTTATTAATTTTTTCCTTGATTTGCTTTTAAAGTAAAACGCGGTAACTTTCTGAATTTTCACAGAGAAACATCTCGGTTTTGCTGACTGGTGTACTGTTGCTGTACTGTTGTACTGGTGTGTTCCAGGACCCTGTGACATCACTCTTGTGTGTGGTTGCTCCGGGTGACTTGAATGAAACTTTATAATTGAGATGAATCATCGCTTGTATAATCCCTATCCATTCACAAAATCAAAAGCAGCAGAGACATTCACTGCAGTCGGAGGGGAAACAATCAAACTGTGTTTTTTGTGTCTGGCCTTTTCCAGGGGTGTGTGACGCTGTAAATCCTTTTAGACTAGTTGGCCACGTTAGACACCTGTGCAGTGGCTATGTTATATGTCTAGAACAGTGTTTCTCAAACCTTTTCAGACCAAGGACTGCAAACATCCCCAAAACCTACAGGGCTGCTACTGTTGTGGAGACTGTGCATGGAAAATATTGAATAGGTGGGTAATAAAACAGGAAATGTGAGATCAAAAAAAGCAAAGCAGCAAAGAGTCCAGCTGCCTAGGAATTAAACCAGGGTCTCAAAATAATAACACAAACATTCCATGCCCCTAATAGTAATTTACTCATTTACTGATGGACCATCTGGGTTTCTGCTGGGCCACACCTGGAGAATGACTGCCCTAAAGTTTTGTGCATTGAAGTGCTTAGTTTGTGTTCTACCCTTAAATATTAAACACTTTTAATAATTCATCGGGATAGAGGAGAAATTTACAGCATTAGCCCTCTAAGGACCTCATTCACGTCAAAACAAGACTGGTCTCGTCACCGGCATTTCCCTGAATCAATCGGGATTTTGCGAGTAAGAATTGAACACCCAACACTGCAGTGATACCAACTGTGGTCAGTGCTTTTCACTATTGCTGTGTTACTCTTTAATATTAGGAGGAAAGCTGCCTCAGAGCGAGAAGAAAGTGACCGCGGACAGGAAGCAACAAACACGTCTCCTGGAGAGAAAATGTGGTTGAAAACAAATGTCTGTGTTTTCTCACGCTCACAGATTTGTTGAGGTAATGGGCAAATTCCCTGGAAGTCTGCGAGCGCAGATCCAAGATTCATCGAGTCCACATGGGGACTTCCAGGGAGTCCACAGGATTTTCCTTAAGGAAACCGTGAAAAAAAAAAAAAAAAGAAAAAAAAAAAGGGACCACCCACAATTATTAATACCTAAATAAGTTTGATTAACAACTTTTATATATTTTTATACGTTTTGTATTGTTTGTGAAGGACCAGCATCGAATGTGTTCAGGACCATTCCAAGATCACTAGGACCTTTAATTGTCAGCCATAAAAACCATTGACAATGTCTTGTTCAAATATAATTTTTTTTTCTTTGGTCCCAGTGCCTCGAGAGGACAAAAACATCCTTTTATTATACATATGCTGTTAATGCATCCTTCTAATTTTTAATTTACAGTTATTATTCATACACACTATTAATGAAGTGAAGAGAAGTGAAGCTGTAGCAACAAAACCCAGAATGTGCTGAATTCATCAAAAGTGCCTTTTAATGCCTGTGAGGTGAAGTTAAAAATGTTCTTTTCCCTGTTTTATATAGTTTCACTATAAAAGAAACAGATAAAAATACCGTATTATTTATTATGGGGACGATGTAGTTACTTCGAAAATGATAACCTTATAAGTGTTTGATAAGAAATCCCTCATTCTTGGTTTCTACATTTACAGCAGGAATGTATTTAAATTAGAAAAATTTAAATTACAGTATCACAATGATGTGAAAAATATGATTGGCAAAAAATTAAATATGATTTTTTTTTTAAATTCATTGAGAAAATTTAAGAAAAAACTAAGTAAAATTTCCATGAAGAGAAATGTCTCAGTTTTTTTTTTTTGTTTTGTTTTCTGCCCACATGGGGAAAGAGAATGTGAATTGGACTCAGCTCCTATGGGACTTATATCAGTGTGAAGGGTAAGTGGTGAGACCATAACATAACCAGTTTGGAGGATACATGTTTTTTTTTTTTTTTTTTAAAGGCTGAACTGAGATATCCGCCAATGTTGTTTTCACTGTTGACATGTACATGTGGTTCCAATCTTTGGTATTTAAGAATCGGCCCCTGGTCTCGTTTTATCAGTGGCTGCCCAGAGAAAACATGTTGTGTCTATTTGGGAGCTCTCCTGTATTATTTTAAGGCTGAGAGCTGCAGGCTTGGTCTGAGCGATATAAAACACGAGAGTTGCCTTTCCTTCCTCTTCCAATAAATGTACAACTTTGAAATAACCTCATATGTACCAGCCTATCTATATTTGCTCTAAATGTTGACTTACGGGGATTTAACCGAGCCACACAAGATTATCTTTGTGAGCCAAAAGCTGATTTATTTTAAACTGTAGGCCAAACTAACAGAATTGGATCAAGTCACAGGTACGTGAAGATGGTGGTTGGAGGGAAAGCCACATTTTGACCAGTGTTAATTATACACAAATGACATAAACACTGCCTATAACAGTAACAAACAAACCAAAAAAAAGTATTATTGTATATGATATATATATGTCGCCAGGTGTAGCTGAAGGGACTCACCAGTCTTGCTGTGGACGCTCGCTCCCTCGGGTGAAGACACTGAGCGGAGGTGTCTGCAAGGGAGCCTGGAGGCCCAAAGGTCTCCAATCCGTGGGGCTGGACTATTATTGGAGATAGGGCTCTAACCGGGGAGTCTGACCTGATTGCTGAGGGAGAGACATGACAAATGGACGGGGAGAGGGAGGGAGGAGGAGCAGGGGTCAGGTGAGGCCTGGACGATGGGCTGTGAGGTGGGGATGTCTCCCTGTGAGGATCCATGGCCTGAGTGCTGGGAAAATGGGAGCCTCTGGAGAACATCGAGGCTGAAGTGTCGAGGTGCTTGCGGGCAAACAGGGCCCTCCTGGTCCTGGCCGAGGCCCTTGTGGTAGAATCGTTGGGATTGAGCTCGAGCAGTCGGCTTGGTTCAGGCTCTGCTGGCTGGCCCCCTGAATGGGGTTTTTCACTAAGAGAGGATGCAGCGTAGTAGCAGCGTTCAGCCACACTGGACCAGGTGTCTTCACTTCCACCATCCTTGTCCTTTGCTTTGTCATCCCCAACGTGTCTACACTGTCCTAGACCAGAGGACTGCTGATCTTTTAGTTTGTCTGGGTGAACTGATGGGTCCTCGGAGATGCCTAGGACAAAAAAAACACATACTACCAAGGCTGTAAGGAATAAAATTCTGGGACAATCACTTAAAATTTCAGGTTATGTTATGACACATCATCACTGCACCAATGTGTGTAAGTATACAGTAAATAAAACCAAAAGGCTCAGGCATTAGTGAGGTGTGTTGTGGCCAGTTATAACCAGCCAAGTACATTCCTTCCCTGGGTGTAACACAAGAGAGCCTCTCCAATGTTTCCATGTATCTTCCCTCTCATAACTTGTACGCCCATGATCTTGATAACTTCTGTGGATATTTACTGTTCACTTCAAACAGATGCGAGATGTTCAAGTTTAAACAAATTGGGTTACTTAGACAGAATTAGTCTCCAGATGAGAATTCATGTGGCTCAGGTTACAGCAGTGGGGTTAAATGTGAAGTCGCCAAAAGATAACCAATGATCTCTTAAACCAATCAATTAAATAAATTCAGTGCTTCCATATAAATCTAACTTGTGTTTGAAAGTCAGTTTGAAAACAAAATTGTTTGACACTTTAACAGTCCAAACATCTGAGCAGAATGTTAATTTTCATTCATTGGTTTGGATTGGATTGGAGCCAATCCCAGCTCACATTGGGTGAGAGAATGTTAATTTGAAATTTACTATTAGTATTTTTTTTTATAGCAGAGAGAAAGAAGAAGAAAAATAGTCTCCTTCAGCCTTGACTGGCTCTGCCAGTGTCTGTTTGATTGACAGCCGCAACTTAAAGGGCACTGAGGCACGATGTAAACCTCTCCCTGTATTAAGAGAGTTAGATTTGGTGCAGCCATTCTGTGTTATAGGTGGGGTGGGCGAGACGGCTGCACCTATGTGTTCACCCTAGCTGTGTGTCTACTGCGTCACAGCCAGCTCTGTCCGTCTATGTAGAGTTTGTCTTGGATAATGTCCATTAGCAGGTTACCTGAATGTTGGATTTATTTTCATTATAAATACATTTCTGATTAGTTTTTGACCTAATATGTGACTAAAAAAAGTCACTGTCTCCCTGTGTAGCTGCTAAAAAGGATAAAAAACACAGTGTATTTATATTTTTTCAGTGGTTAGTACTGGCGCCTCAAGCCAGTCTAGAGATACACAGGTTAAGATTTATTGTTGAGCCAAAATATCTGTGCGTTTGCGTGTGAGTGAGCGTTTGCATGTCTCTGTATGTCGTCCTTGTGATAGAGTAGTGACCTGTGATAGCTGGAATTCAACCCTAAACATATAAGCTCTATAGGTAATGGATAAATGGATGGATGGATTGATGTCTGCCATCTACAGGTTTGGCCTAGACATAAAAAACTATAGTGGAAAGTGGTACTTTTATCGTAACGTTGGTGGTATTAAATCAACAGGTGTTTTTTTTCATTCTTTTTGGGAAGTTGAAAAATAGGTGAGATGCTGCTGACAGGCGCAGTCTTCACCCTTAAGCCACACACCAAAAAACTACACCGAGATGGATTTTGGTCCTTAAAAACAAAACTCCTTATAGCGATAAACATTTCATAAGAAAATTAGGGAAAGCTCTAAAATATGGAACCTTTAAAATTATGAACAACCTTAATTGCGATGTAAAAAAATCTAATCGTTAAAACTGTGAAATGAACAACTGCATCCACAGCGGGAAACAACACCCAGTTTTGGTGTAGACAGGAAGTTGTGAATTCAATGGCAATGGTGAACAAACAACATAGTCTACCTCCAGCTGTGTGGTCTGGGTAACAGCAGGGATGTTTTCCCCGTGGCTCAGGACTCAGGTGGTCGCCGAGGCTCCCTGTAAAAATATCAACAAGAGAAACTGAGAAACTCACAGAAGAGAAGCGACATGATCCTGCCTCAGTATTTCTCATCATCAGATCATACCTTCATCTTTGAGAGAAACCTTGCACTGACTGCAATCACACCGGGAGGATTCTATAGGGTGGCCCGTGCACTTTTGTAGCACACTAGTACTCTTAAGGTGGAATCCACAGTCTTCACACTGGCATTTCTCTCCACTTCCACGGTGCAGCGCTCCAGACTTCTCATCAGATCTGAAGGTGTGAGGAGAGTAGAGGTTTTCAGTTTGTCTGTCAGTTGTCTACCAATGCCGATGCCCTCAGGATGATAGTGACAATCAATATGAGTGTAACAGGAGCTGACAGACATGTTAGCACCTGCAAGCAGCTTTTTAATGCCTGTATTTATCCTGTGTAAGTACACTATCTGTTTGGCCTCGACTACACAGTGAGCTCACACTGTGGCAGCTGGGTCTGGGGTCCAGCCCTCCATGTACACTGAGGGTCTCTCAGCAAGGCACCCACTTCGGCTTCAACAGAGCTGCTTTCATAAGCCAAACCCCGAGACCCCCCCTTCTCCCATCACCACCACCACCTTCCTTCCCTCCCACTGCCTTATAACCCCCATCAGAGCTCACACCACCACTGAGTCCAAACATCGGGGGCGAGGGGCGCCTACGATGTGGCCCAAGGTCCGGGGATTTGTTGCATCCAGCCAATAAAAACATCTGGGAGAGGGAGGGAAACCCTGGCCCAGACCAGCTGCTGCCCCAAATATGCATGAAAAAACACTGAAAATGAAAACACGCTCCTCTGACAAACAATCGTTCTGATTATAATCAGCTGTTTTTTCTTCTATTTCAACTGCAGGCTTCACGGCTGGATAAACTCTGCAGGTATCATAAACGGAGGGTTTTTACAGTCTCAAAAAACTTTCAGTTTAATGAAAGAGAAACACTTTGCCATCATGCCTGGACACTTTACTCCTACACTGTAAAGAGGCTATATTCATAGGCTTGTCTTGCAAGACCCATAGATGGAGTGAACCTAGCCCTGCCTTCCCCCCACCTCAGTAATAAAAACAAGCACCTTTCTGCCTCAGTTTTGTCTTTTTGGCTCAGACCAAGCAGACGCTGAAGAAGAAAGTGAGCAGGCGAGAGAATGACTCACTCTTTTAGGAAAGGCTGTGATGAGTGTCAACATGAGTCACAACAGGGATTTGTTCACGGACACACTCCCAACCCAAAAAAAGAGACACACAGATGGCAGCTCTCTGCACCCCCCCAGCCCACCCCTGCATCACTGTGCTGCAGTGCTGTTTATTTCTGATGGGTATCAGAAAGGCCTCATTGAGAATGAATTTAGGAAGACTGATGTGTTTGTGTGCATGTGATTTACAGTAGTTAAGACAAAACTGCGTCCAAACAATTTCAAAACTTGCATGTTTTAACACTACGTTTTATAGCTGTGATGTGATGTGTGTGAATGACATTGTTGTGACTTTAATGGATTCATGACTGATGTTCACCTATTTATGATTCAATAAAATAAAAATGGAAAGAAATCTGTCCATTTGTCCATCCTTCACCCTTTTGTTCAGACCCACTCACCTGATCGTATCCACCTTCATATGTTTTATTCCTGGGGACCTGAGGTGTGCAGTGATGACAATGGTGCGGTTGTCCACGAACACAAAAACACATTTCACACATTATTATAATTATATACTAAACTGATGCTGTCACAACAATGGTGGTTTGCAAAGATGGCCGCACCTAGTCAAAGAGAACTGCAGCTACGTAATCTGAACAGACTGAACCTGAAGTGTGGGAGGATGGAAACAGAGACAGACTCTGCAGATTGGAAATGATTAATAACAGCAGGACAACAAGAAAGCAAAAGCCTCCTGGAGATCTATTTGAAAGGTGCAGTGACACCCTGACATTGCTGTTTCGTTTACTTTCTGTCCCTAACTGAGCTTATGAACGCTTACTGTAACAGCAAGCATTACATCATGAGTTATCTAATCCTGTTCCCTTTAACTGCCACAAGTGAGAAAATGGGAAAACTAACATCAATTTCTGTTGTAACAATCTTAAACTTGTGCCTACTGTTTTCCTCATTGATGATTCTACCCACTGCATGTTTCCACGGCAATGAAATATATCCATGTCAAAGCTAGTTTAGGTTTTACCTCAAGTTGTTAAATTCAGGTGAAGGACAATAAGTGCTATGACGCAAACTGAATGAAATAATCGTAATTCATATAAATAGGGTGGACAAAATATTAGGAACACCTCTCACCGTGACCCGATGCAGTTACAAAACTCCAGAAATGACATTTGATCCACACGAAGAAGGATTTATTGCCTGTTGCTTGTTGTATTTTAGTGCATTAGTATTATATAGGTGTACTTTCTAAACGTGTGCATACTACAAGTCACAGCTATCCTTTTGAATTAGTGAGTCACTATTTTCTGATGAGGAATCTGATAAATAGAGTTTATTACAGTCATCATAAGAAAACACTTCAAGTACTTGTGGTTGGTTTACGGTGATTTATATATTGTGATCAGAAGGTGTTATGTTACATTGGTAGAAATAATAATAATACTGGTAGTTTAAATTTACTACTTGGAAACAGCAACAGTTTTTCAATAAGCCTGGCCTGTCAAGGGAGTCAGGCTCAACTAAGGGTTAGAATCCAAATATCATACATTGTTCTGATTCAAATGTTAACATTGCAATAGAGGTGTGACTGTTAGTTGATTTATGAATTTAACTTCTGACTATTTTGAATAGTCAGCCTGTGATTTGACCCAGGACAATGTAGTTACTGTTTTAAAGACTGGATATCATCATGAGCTAATCCAATTGGATTTCTTTTTTCAATTTGTTGGTTTTTCTACTCCTTTCCATATGGCTCCCCTTTATGACTAATGCCACTTGTACATGCCCATATGTCGATGTTCGACTCATTCCACTGGCGTCAGAGAAAGAATGAAGAATGTTCCTCTATATGAATGGCTGCAATGGTTTATATAAATGAATCTCAGCAGGAGCAGAGGAAGCTGGATTGTTTCCTGGCTTCAGCCCCTCAACAGACGGGCTCTGCTGGTGCAGACAGCCGACCCACGGCCTCTCCCAACATGGTGGACAGACAAACAGTTTCCAAAATACACCGCACTAGGTGACGCAAGACTTCAATGCTGGCAGTGATTAGGCTTGTATAGAAATAGACAGTGTGTCACCTGTAAAACCAATTTGATCAAGTCATTTCGTCATATATAGCGCTCACACTTACCGCCCCTCAGAGATCCAAACTTCAGGAAGTTCTTCATTTCCAGTGCATGGCTGGACCTCCTCCTCCTCCTCCTCCTCCGCCGTCTTCTTCGCTTCATCCTTCCCCTCTTCTCTGATTGGTTCGTTGTCCTCAGCTGACATCCGTCCTTTCCTTGCTCCCTCGTGGTCACTAAAGTATGACTGGCTGTTGTAGACCTACACTCGAAAGAGACATGGGCAAATTCACCAATTCTGCTCCAGCATGCCCAGGGAGACAAAAATTGGGAATTCTCATTGAACATCGTGTTTTGTAAAATTTCTTTATTTATTTAAGCACTTTTTTTTATCTTTGCGGGACTTGATCAATATTACTCATCTTGTCAACAAATTCCTATTAGGAGATTGCAAAGATGCGACCTTGCAATGCCCGCCCGCAACTCTTAATGCTTTAGTTCACAGGATGATACATCCTAACCTAAAAAGGCTGTAAAAAACACCCACAACACTAACTTAATTTAGGATGAATTTGGGGGCTGCAGGATTACTATTGTAATTATGTCACTCTCTTGGTCCTCCATTTTTAGCAGTTTAATGACACATTATAAATATATAGTTAACTCTAATCAATACTTGGTGGTGTAATTACCTCAGTGGAGCACGGTCTTCTGTTGTCCTCTTGCTCCATTGACTCAGTTGTCCGGACTGATATGGAAGATATAGTGTAGATAGAGGGACTGAGCCTCTGCTTACAATGCAGCAGAGAGAGGGCCGTCTTGCTGGAGAGGCCGGGTGGGTTGGGGTCATAGCCGCTGGTGGACCATGATGAATACACTGAGGGCTTCTGTTCATCCAGAGTGGAAGGGTTTGGTTTAATGTAGTTCAGATAGCACCAGCTGTTACAGGTGCTGGACAGTAGACTGGGGAATGAAGGTCTAACATGGCCAATGGGGGAACAAACCTCTGGTAGACACGACCGACTCTCCTGTTTGACTTCCCTGTCGCATGGGTCCACTGATGCCTTACCAACACTTCCCACTTCCCTCTCTTCTTCTTCTTTTACTCGTTTCTGCTGCTGTTGTGACTCTGGGGGGAGTTCTATACTGTTGGAGGGGGAAAGCATGCGCTTGTTTCCCCCTGAGCCAGATAACCTCAGGCCATCGTCAGACCACACCTGAAAGTCTGGACTTGCATTGCTGCGGTTTCTGTGTTCAGCTGTTGGGACATTTACATTGTGTGAAATGGCATCAACTGCCTCCTGGGGCTGAGGAGAGGTGGACTGAGACAGTGTGGTGTATATGGCACATGCTGGGGTGAGCGTGTCTGTTTGGAGACGCACCGCCACTGAAGGAGATGTGACTGGCCTCAGTAACTCCAGACTGGATGTAATGTGAGGAACAGGGAGTTGAATATGCGAGTGACTTCCTCGAATGTCTGAATAATCTTCGTGTTGTGAGGGAATCTCCAGCTTCAGCCCTCCTGACATGGGGAGGTAGCAAGCTCTGGCTGCCCCTGACGGTCCATGTGTAGGATAGGACTGTGGTGCTTGGGGAGCAGGGGGTTGTACTGTATGAATGGATGAGGCCTCTTCTTTTACTGAATCTACTGATGGACCGTGAGCATGAGAAAGTTCTGTGCTGCCTGTTAATTGAATATTTTGACTAAGTTTCCACTGAGAGAAGATCTCTTTACATTGGGATCTAACTGGATTACACGAGACGGCATCACTGGATAAAGGAGTAGAAGGGGACCGACTGCAGCCTACAGAAGTTGGAATTGCTTGTGCAGAGGTGCTGGTTGTGGCATGTTCAGGGCTACGGCTTGATAGGGTACACTGATCCTCCTCCTCCTCATCTGGATCTCTGATAGCAGTGTGTCTCATAAGGAGGCATTTTCTTCTTTCCCTCCAGCCAACTGCAGAGCGCTCTGGAGAAAGACAGCTGTAGTCAAACGACTTACTGCGGGTCTCGGCCATAAGGACAGTTGGTTGTGGGTCATGAGGTGCCTGTTCAGATGCTGAGCGCCGCATCTCTCTGTGCTGATGAACCCCAGGCACCGTTAGCATGTGAAGAGCTCTTGATCTCCTCAGCGGCGATGATGTCCCTATCTCCATGTCGGGTCTATTTGACTCCTCAAAAGATGTGGAACGACTGGATGCATAGGATGCACTACTGTCTTGACTAGGGCTATGGGGCAGAGATACTGAGTCAAAACTGGATTCCCCTGAGGACTGGGCAGCCTCAGCAAGACGTAAGCGCTTCTTCTTTGGAGGCAGTTTTTCAATGGGGAGCTGCGCCAAAGAGGGACTTCTCTGAGGCCACTGAAATTCATCAGGTTTCTCTGATGGTTTTGCTATGGAGGTTGGATCTACCGAGATTTCTGTGCTCATGTTGGAATCTTCCGTCACCAGTATTTCTGGAACTTGCACATTGTGTTGACGGACCAGCTTTCGGGTTGGTAGTTTGGCCGGCTGCTGTTTGAGTTGTTTTTGAGGCACTAATTGATGTTCATCATGAGGTGGAGAGTTTTTCAACACCTCAACACCTTTATTCTCATTGCACAAAGATTCTTGTTTCTCAAATGAACTGGTATGTTGAATGACTGAGCAGGTTTGCAGTGCAAGTCTTCTGGGGCCCTCATATGGTATATTGCTTTCATCTTTACACTGCCCTGACAAGAGGGCAGGAGAGGGTAGAGAAGGAGAGGAGGGATCATCAAATTCAAAACTCTCTTCTTTCCTTCTTTTGCGCACTGCTGAAGCTCCTGCTTTGACTGCATGGTTAATTAGCTGTGAGAACTCCATTTGACTCATTACCACCTCATTTCGGGGATGTTGTGCTAAGCACAGGCTTTGCTTATGTTTCTTATACCCTTCCCAATCTTTGCATCCAGTGCCGCAGGCCTCACACTCATACGGCTGGGGTTGATTTTGCTCGTGGTCAGGCACAGTGTTTCTGCTATCAGGGTAAAAAGAATGGGAACCATCTTGATCCTCTTTTGTAAGTTCGGCACTAAGTGGGATTTCAATAGCTGGCTGCCGTCGGAGCATCCCATAACGACGGGACGCCTGTGTCTCTGAAGGCTGACGCTCATCGAAGGACTGACTAAGGCGGAATTTGCTGTGGCCCCCAGTGGAGGTCTCAGATGAGCTAGGCGCTGATGGCATAGACTGACTCCTCACCAATGGCGCCGTGGATGTCCGGCCAGCTGGCTGCTCCACATTTAGAGACTGATGATGAAATTTTTCACATGGAACTCCCATGGTGATGGAGCCACTGTTTTTATAACCTGGATCTCCGGCTTTAGGGCTATGAATCAGTGGTTCCTTCAAAGAGGAACTCTTTTGAGACTCTGAGCTATTTTTTCTGGAGAGTGAAAATCTTCTTGGTTTTACACTGTCAATTTTACTTGTGTCCACCACTGCCTCATTGATGGTAATGAGTTTGGTAATGTGGTCTATGACTTGCTTCTTGGGCACTGTGAATGGGATACTTTTGTCCTTTTGACCAGAGGGCTGCTGGTTATGATGACGAGACATCCTCTGTAGGTGTCCAAGGCGACCATATTTGCCAAGGATGATCTCTGCATAGCTTTTGGCACTTGTGTTTGGGGGACTGTCCTGCGATTGCTCAGTACTTTCAGAGCGAGAGAAATAGCCAGATTCGGTACTGCCCTTACTACCTAAAGTTAGAGATGAGGTCTTATCATCAGATGAATCCTGAGGACCGTGTTTCCCTCTGCTTAGACGCAAGGCCAATCTCTTTTTCACTGCGTAAGAGTCGTCATTTCCTGTGGTTCTATCTTTTGCCCCATCTGTTTCATGACTCTTGATTGAGGCTGCACTGCTTTGTCTTTCTACGTGGGAAGAGGCTGATGACAGCTGTCTGGTTTCATCTTCTGACTCAGTGACTTGTTCCTCTAAAGATCTTGGCTCCCCAAGTGCTAGGCCTGCCTTCACCCTGTGGGTATGTGATTTGCGGTGTTTGTACAGGTTACTTTTGGTCTTAAAAGAGAAGCCACATGGGGCACAGGGATAGGGTCTTTCACCTGTGTGGGAGCGAATGTGTTTCTGTAGGACACTAGGTTTTGCACATGCGCGACCACAGTAAGTGCAGACATATTTTCCTGGCCTCTGAGGCTTACGCTCTCGTTTCTGTTTTGGGGTGCCCTCTTGGGTTTCTGGTTTAGCTTGGGTTGGGCTACCTGCTGAAGAAGGTTGGGCTCCTGGTGACACACTAGAAATGCTAGTTGCTTTTGTCGCCTCATGTTTGTCTTCCAGTACTGTGTCTGAGTCAGTGCTCTGCCGCTGGTGCCTGAGACGCTTTCGTTCAGGATGCTGTCTTCTGGACTGTTTAGGCTGCTGTAATGTGCCATGGGGCTTCAGAGAGCCTGGCTGTTGTTGCTGACGGGGCTGGGAGGGAGACTGATGCTGCAGGTCTCGCTGAGGAGAGTCTGGTTGACAATGTTCTTGATCTCCGGACTGCTCCCCAGTCGTCAGGCGACTATGCAAGGTCTCCATATAATGGAAAGACAGCCTCAGGTAGACACGTGTGATGCGTCTGCCTGTGCCAGACTATCAAGTTCAAACCAAATCATTAACTGGGTAATCAGTTTAATGTGGATGAATTCTACAAAAATTATATCCACTTCAGTTGATGGGGAGGCCTCATGACTTCCTCTTGTGTAACGAAAACTTTATTGCTTGACAGCAGAACAATACCATCAAATGAAGAAAAGCAGCAACAAACAACGCAGCTGTGACATGTCCTGCGCTGTAGAGGAGGTCCTCTGCGGGGCTGACCTGAGGAGTTCCATCCTGAAGAGGTCAGCCAGTCACACACTGATTTTTGGTTGAGTCAGTGGGATATATGATCCTTCCTTCTTCTCAACATAAAGATCTGTGAAGAGAAACAACTCATTATAAAGAACGATTAAGATATATTTTAGTCTGGAGACACAGATAAGCCAGTGACCCATTCTTGCTAAATATATACATTTATGTTTCATGCCTTACGTAATCACTGTATGTGTCATAACATTCGGTTTTCACTTCTTCCAGCTGCTGAATATGTTTAAATTCAAATGTTTTATGAAATGCTTTTTTTCTACAAAAATACATGCAGCAAGTAAAAACACAGATTCCTCTAACTTATCTCCCTGAGGGAAGAAATGTCCAATGACTGTTACAGGAACATTTCAAAAACAGCTTCATCCAAACGGTTTCAACCTTCAGTGATTTCTAATCAACCTTATGTTACATATTTCAAAACTGCAGACAACAATGTCTTTACGTTGGATGGCATCACATTATGTATCGCACCCACTCCTGTGAAATGAATGACATGTTCCTGCTGAAAGGCAGCCAAAAAAAAAAAAAAAGCTGGCCAATGAAATTTTTGTCATTTCCAGATAGATACAAGATTGTCCCGTTTGAGGAGGGAGTTACATCATTCCAGCAGTAAATGAAAATGAATTCAGTTAGTCAGTGATTCAAATTAAAATTAGTTGTCAGAAAAGCACCTTTTTCCTCCTAGCTCATCGTGCAATTTCTTTGCATAATGAATTACACCCAACTACAAGACTGTGGCATGTGAACCCAGTAGTGTAACACTCACTAATTAATGCTGCATATTTGACGTGTTGTGTAATCCATTATCAGACCTTGCTTCCTTCCAAATTAAGATCATTAAACAGTGCTGCGGGACAATACTCACAGCACATGTGAATGCCATTACTTTCTTTTTTGTTGTACAGCATACGGATCATTTTCACTGATTAGCTGGGATTTTAGATACTTCAAAAAGGAGAAGACAAAGAGATGGCTGTTAGCTGGGAGTACATATACAAGGTGAGTCAGTAGAGATACTGAAGAAAACTCCCAGTGTTTTTTTGTGCCAGCATACTGAAACAGTAAACAAGACATCCCACGCACTGACCAGCTGGTTTCTACACCCACGTTTTGGTGGAAGACGGCAAAGATGCTGGATTACATCCAAATTGCTGATAACAGGTTGATAAGCATCTTTGGTTTAACTTGTGGGCACATCATATACGCCGGTATGCGATGAAAGTTATACCAGCGTTTTTGTTCACAATGTAAAAGCAGGCATAATAAAATCATATAGTTTTAGTAGCTTGTATGATTTCCTTATTTTGCATGGGGCCGTTCAGATGTCACAGCCCTGAATCTCTTGCAGTAAGACTAATAGTGGTAGATGTAGGTTACACAGGTACTGGACTGAGAGCTTTTACAGGAGAGACTGAAATTAAGAGCTCAGACAGTGAGACGTTCAGAGCGGCTGCATACTCTGAACCAGGGTGAAAATGACTGGAGTGTAATTTAAGATAGAGCAGAAAGGTGCCCTAAAACCAAGCAACATTTTTAACCCCTTAATCCCTGAATTTATTTACAATTGTATAAAAGCTTTGTTATTTGTGTTTCTGCTTTCAAGTAGATGCCACATTCACTGGAAAATGTTAATTTGACTATAACACATGGAATAAAAAGAAAATTTAGGTATGATGCAAATCAGCAACAACAGGGAATAATGACTGGTCCTATGAGAAACCTGTGTTTGCAAAAGGTTCCTAGGTATGTATTGAATATGCACCAACAGGCATTTGGGGGAGTAAACACGCTATCTCTGCTGCATCCTGAATGGAAGCAGTTGGTTGGTTTATTCTAAAATGCATTGAAATACAAAAATACATGTATGTATTTTTTTGCAGGTTGATGCATCAAACAGAATCCACATCACATGACACACACAACTTGTGATTTTTATGGTACTGGCTTACATAAAGGTTTGAGTTTGAGGTGCATTTGCAGTTTGAAGCGAATTTGTGCCAATAGGTGTTAAGGGGTTAAAGTCATCTGCTCATTTACACGTGTCTAACTCGCCCCAGATTGAACTATAGACTCTTGATTTACACCTCTCATGGTGCAAAGGAAGCTTGCAGGCAGTTTTTTTCCTTTTTCTCTGCATGGATCCTGCCCATCGCCCCCCTTCCCCCCTGTCCTTGGCTCTCAGCCCCAGATTTTCCCTGGATGAACCATTGCAAAGCTTCACTAGAAAACACACGTCTAGGGATAATGTTCCCAGTGTTGTTGTCAGACAGCAGTTTGTTTGTGAAAATTACTATGTATTTATCAAAAACATCAACATCTTTCTATAGCAACAATTCTTCCAAACTCAGTACTTTTTCTTTTAAAGGGGAACTCCACATGAAAGTGTGTTTGGATTTGTGTTTCTCATCTGTGCTTGAGGCTGGCACTAGCATAACTGTTGGCATTTGCATTCTGGGTAAGTCAGATATGATATTTGATGTAGAAAAGCATGCAAGGAATAACAGTAATGGAAAATGACATTCTTATACCATCACATCAATTTTGAATGGTTGTTACAGTCTATTTATGGGGGGTGCTGGAGCCAATCCCAGCTCACACTGAGTGAGGATGGGGTACACCCTAGATAGGTCACCAGTCCATCACAGGGCCAACACACAGAGACAGACAACCACTCACACTCAGACCTATGGACAGTTTAGAGGCACCAGTTAACCCAAACATGATGTCTTTGGACGGTGGGAGGAAACCAGAGTACCTGGAGGAAATCCACACAGGCACAGGGAGAACATGTAAACTCCACACAGAAAGACCCCAGGCCGGGAACCGAACCCACGACCTTCTTATTGTTGGGCAACAGCGGTAACCATTACGCTCTCGTGCTACCCCCGCTAAATAATCCACAGTGTGTAGATATTTTCGTACATGCACACACACATATGATCATTTATTTATATAAAAATAAGACAACTTGTTTCATTCAACTCAGCAGCCAAGCCATTAGCTGCTCCTAGCATAATGCATAACACACACAGAATCCCAACTGACTGACTTGTTTGTCATGCTGTTGCACTTTGATTAATTTGGATACCATATTTTGACCAAGATGAAAATAAAACAAAAATAAGTATAAAAACTGCATAAAAACAAAATATGTATTTTCTGTCGCATCCGTTGTTTGCGTAGGTGTTTCTTGTACATCACAGTGTTACTGGTGTGCTATGCAAAATGGGTAAGATACTCCTCATGGTCAGTGGAAACTGTCACAAAAGAAAAAAAAGAAAAAAAAAGAATGAAATCTATCGGTAAGCCATACCAGTGAGTCAGAGTTCACAACGTCATGTTCAAATCTTTATGGAATACTGGCATCATTAGTTAAATTAATTACACCTGTGCTTTTCCAACAGCCAGCAAGAAACTTTTGACTGGGCATTGGCATCGGGCAGACAATAAAAGATATATCGAATTTAATGTATGGATAATATCTGCAAATATTTGTTGCAGGCATACAGTTTAAGTTAAAATCTATCTATAAGCCAATTACAACTCTTCTATAAATTTGTGAAATGCTGCATCCATTCACATACCGTGCAGAAAGGGACTATTGTATAAATGGTTTTTTAAAAATCTTGTCAATTTACTCTCCTCAGACTAATGGGCACCCAGCAGTGGTTCCTATGGTAACAGCCCTAAACCATGTGGTAGCAGATGGAAGGAGAGCTGGAGGGCTAAATTTATCTTCCAGCATCCTCACCGACTACACAGGGAGAGAGAGGAAGAGACCGAGGCAGGCGAAGGTGCCTCCTTCGAAGAAGCTACAGTATTTGCAGAGAGAGAGAGAAAATGGTACACACCTCAAAAGAAAATCAATACTTTGGGAGTCTTGAATTTGTACTACACAGATACTCCTCCATTCTTTCTGGGGGCTACTGGGAAGGAAAATGCATGCACAGGAATGACAAAGGGGGGGTTATTCTCCACCGTTCTGCCAAAAACACGATTTTAACCCATCTTTTGTTTTCCAAAAATACCGTAGTAACCCAAACCACAAATACAGCAAACTGGTGTGTTGCACAATGCCTTGAATCTAAGAGATTTCTGCAACAACAAAAGCAGCGGAAAGCAAAGCATGCCAAAGTGTGGCATTTCCATGATAAAACACAATGAAAACATGTTAATCTTGACTTCTTTTGCCATCATCATCAAGCAGACTCATCTAAACAAACGCTGTGAATATGTTGCTCGGTTGTCATGTGTTGTGTGTCCACCACTATGACAACTGGGCATTAGCAATGGTGTCAAGTTAGAAAGCGCAGCTTCATCAGCAGCCCGACAGAGGCGTTCTCTGGGGATGGAGGAGGAGACCCCTTTGGAAATTAGTGCATTCACAGCCATCCCTCCGTGTTTCTGAGTGTTAGTCTGTGTGTGTGTGTGTGTGTGTGTGTGTGTGTGTGTGTGTGCATGCCTTGGGAGTAACTCCCCAGTCCAAGGGAAGACAAGTCAAGCATAGGAGGTTAGGATGCAAAACACAGGGAACTCATTCACTCCTAGTCTGAGCTGTGAGATTTAAAACATACACAGCCCACGAACCACTCACCGTATACACTCTCCATTCACACACAGACACACAAACACAAACAGCCTCACTGCAGGAGCTGCACTCACTGCATATGTTTAAAATGGCTAAAATATTCTACTAATTTCAAACGTTTCGGTGCATGATCCAACAAATGATTCCTGCTTTTTCCACCGCTCCCTGGTTCATTGATGAGGCAGCCTTTTACAACAACAAAGACCTGAATGGAGAGGACCCCCCCCCCCCCCAACCCCTCACATCACGTCACTAACATCACCTCACACACATAAAATCAAAGCGGATCACAGAATATCACTGGCTTTCCTTTTTTTTTTTTTTTTACCTGGTAGCAGGTGCTTGTCCTCCTTGTTGTGAATGACTGGACGAAGGGAAAGCAGAAACAGCCAGAGAGAGGTGAAGGGAAGGAGAGAGAGAGAGCGAAAGGATGAATGAGAGTGACAGCGAGGAGAGAGGGGTAATCGAGTCTCCGCTCTACGTGCACTGGGCTGCAAACAGGTAGCAGAGTATATTATGCGTATGAATGAGGAGGAGGGGACACTCTCTCTCTGT
Source organism: Remorina albescens (assembly GCA_034769265.1). Classification (NCBI taxonomy): domain Eukaryota; kingdom Metazoa; phylum Chordata; class Actinopteri; order Carangiformes; family Echeneidae; genus Remorina; species Remorina albescens. The sequence continues at coordinate 5,715,021 of CM068492.1, read as the reverse complement.
CTATCTCCACCTCTTTCACACACACACCCCCCCACCTCTCCCTCGGTGTCTCTCGCTCAGGTCAAAGTGAAGTAGCACCTCCTTATTTGGAAGTTGACGTAAGCTTGTGTTTCTTTTGGCAGCAGTCTCAGGCTGCACAGCTGGCAAAGCGGCGAGAGGTAGAGGGGCAGGGCGAGTGGTCGGCGTTTTAATTTGGCTGAGAGATGGGGTGGAGGGGGTTACTTCATAAATTTAAAGTACAGTTTCCCATTCAGGTCTCATTTTCCATCAGAGGCGGAGAGCTATTGCTGCTGCTTTTTGAGAAAAATCCTCGGAAAATCTGAAAACATATAAGGACCGGCATGGAAAAAAAACAAGAGAGAGCGGAGGTGCAGGCGTTCGGGTTTTTAAGAGCAGCTCTGGACTATGTCCACACACTACAGTGCAAGTGTTCATGCTCCTGCCAGGGGTCCGACTGAAACGAGTCCAGGCAACTCTGACATCACCCTCTGCTCTTTCATGCCATGGGTTTTTCCCCCCCTCTGCCAACTGACTTTTTTTTTTTTTTTTCAGCAGGCTAAAAGCTTGCAGACATGTGGAGCTTTGAGGGAATACCAGGCGGTAGGATGAAGGCAGGCGGTCAGCCGCTCATCTGGCTGGGCGTGAAAAGGGGAAGCTGAGAGGAATGGAAGAGAGCCCAGGGTATCCATCCTGCACCAGGCAACAGAGAGAGTCATTGTGTCTAGGAGTCCAAATTTGAAAAATGGTACGTGGAAGCCAGGTCCAATGCTAACATTTTTGGATTAGGGTTGCTCATGTACAATTTTTTTTAGCATTGTCAGTAAACAGCATCTAGACTTTGATCCTTCCCCCCACAGTCACCGCTAAAACAATAGCTGGGACAAACTGTACTATCAATCTTCAGGACTGCCTGCCATTTACCGAACACACCAAGTGCTTTCTATCTTCCCTTCCTTCAGGTGCATTTTCTGTTGGCACACAAAACCCTGGGCAGAAAACTGGTGTATTGAATAGAGCAAAATAGAGACTTTCCAATACTGCTGCTGCCTTCCCAATATCAGTTCTGACACCTGGACCAAAGCATCTATGGATCCAGAGTACAGAGCCAATACTGTTGCATTAAAAAATGAACAGCCTCATACTAATAATACGATCTTTTGCAAAATGTGAAGAAAAATATGACTGACAGGTATATACAGGAAAAACAATACACTTGACATATAGTCGTATTCCACTTGTCCTTATATCCATATTTTTCCGTTGTCTACAAGATGAACTCCAGCTAAATGTCAATAACGACCGCAGAGTTGTCCACACAAGCGCACCTGTCAGATGGTGTGCTGAGGCTTGTCTGTCTACATGCCCATCGCAGAAACGCTCACGGCCAAATCAGCAGAGTACAACTACGCAGAGCATTTCTGACCGTTACAGAGTTGCCCTGTGTCGATGTTTATAAGTACAGATCATTGAATGGGTGTCAGGGTGTCGTGGTGGACCTGTGGTGAACGCTTTCGCCGTTCTGGTTTCAAAACCTGAGGTTATGGCCTTTCTGTGTGGAATTGGCATTTTCTCATATTCAGTAAGTAATTATAGACTTATAATTACATAATTGCATAAAGTATTGTTCGTTAATAGTTTCATAGTTTCTGGCTTTTAATTAGTCCATATATAGTGAATCAGTTAATGCACTGTGAACATATGTAGTTAACTAGATATGCGCCAGATTAGCTTGCATGTATATAGAATGCATGTATTTATGGTTTTGGCAACATTATGATATTATGGTGTTGTAATAAGTGATTACGACAAGACAATAATTTAATGCTTAAGAATGCTCCGGGTCATTCACAGAAAATATTTGGCGATATTTAACATCAAGATTGAGAGGTTGTTTTTTTTTTTTAATCTCAAACCCCTTCCCATTATTGACGAATGACTGTTTACCCAAAGCTAAATCTGCTGAAAATAAAGGTGGTTATTGGGTTCAACATATTTCGGGTTGCTGTCGTCCCTTTCAGTGCGACGTGAGGACTAATATTGGCTCAGTAAATCGGTCTTCCTCCACTTGTCAGCCTTTCTGTAGGGTGTCAGATCTGCCAGTGTTGAGCTGTCTCACAGGGGAGTGTTGCCTCTGTGCAGCTGGGGCTTGTCTGGATGGCCTTGTCACTCTGTGAACATCAAGCTACCAAACACAGGAACATTTCTTTTTGTTAGGAATGCAGAATGAGACAGGGGATGAAAACAAAGAGATAATACTGACCTCCTTTTTTTTCCTCCAAACCATTCACTGCGAATTCATTCACTGGCTCCAGCTACACTATACATTTTATATTTAATTGCTAAATAGAAATGATGGGCTATTTTTAAAATGACAGATGCATTTCAGCAACAATTCATTTTCAACTGTTTTTTTTTTTAATGGCATTTCCTCCGCTTTGAAAGCCAACATAAACCTGAGGCAGAAAAAAAAAAAAAAAATCTTTTAAGAGAATAAGTGCAAGCTACTTTTTTAGTGCAAATGTGTGCAAAAGTGTTGCGTCTATAATGGTTTCTTTTCATGTTTTGGACAATAATCACCAACAGAGAATCTTAAATAAAATCTTTTTTCATTTGTCACCAAATTACATGATAATGTGTGAACTGCTGTAAAATTGCTACATGACAAAATACATTGTGTATGTAAAAGTCAACAATTACGGAAGGTCAAACTGCTAACAGGGCATGTGCTCTCAGACAGTGACTCACAGAAGAAGCCTCGTGTTGTCCATCCCATCGATCAACTAGTCTGCAATCAATCTGGGTTTTCCCTCACTTTACAATCAGGTCAGATGAAGTCATGTCCAAACAGCACTCATGCACTTTAATCTTTATAATAATAATAATTAAAGCCAAGATTTGTTTTGTTTAGGGATATTTTACTTTGAGACTTCCTCATTTAGTTATTAACATTAAACAAGCCCATGTTACACGTTGTCTTTGGTTATATAGCAGGTTCTTGATAATAAGCTGTCCGGACGTCTGTGACTTCGTGATATCAAAACTATACTGTCTTCAGCTAAGCCTCTGCCACGCCCCTTGCCACAGCCCCACCAGAATACACAGTCTTACTACCCACCGTTCCTTATTTATACTAAGTGCTAATTCAATCATTCAGTAAGCTGCTGCAAGATACAAAGATGTTGGAGAAAAATTTCCTTCAGTGAACAGTGAAGGTATATTAAACACATTCATTGTCAGCAGGCCATCATATCATTTCATGCCTTCCCAGAATTAGAATATTACAAACCAGTGGCAGATGTTTTTTTTTTCTTTCTTTTTTTTAAAACCCACATAATATTTGTCCAAAAGTGACCATCTGTTAGTGTCATTTTGGTGCTGACTGATTATACAGCTATTTAATTTACAAATGACATTTACCAAGCTAGACTACACTGGCCATGCCTTATCATCAAACCTTAAATTAAAAACACTGGGTAAGTGTAAATATAGGGGACCTTTAAATGTTAATAATTTATCTTAATTTTTCGTAATCTGTCACACATATTGGATTTTGTGGTGGTATAATTGTATTCATGAGCCAAGGCAAACAAAAACTCAGTGTTTTCCTCAAATTTGTTGGTGGGCAGAGCTTGTGGAACATAAAATCTTCCATACTAAAAAAATATATTAAATAAATTCTTTCAAGAGGCATTTATTGTTTTTCCCTTCCACACACTAGATTGCCTGTTGCTGTAAATAAAGTACTAATGCATTCACCTTATCATCACCTTATAAATTTGAAATATATTTTTTGGTCTCCATGTCTGCTCACAACAATGTCTGGCTCCTCTCGTGCTATTTTGGCAATCTCGAGGGGATGAATAAATCGAAATGCTTGCCAGGAGAGCCATGTTTTGTTAATTGCTTGGTCTATGCTTCTTTGCCTCTTGCAAAAATCTTGAGACGAGACTGAGGGAAACGGCAGTCGGGTGGTGACTCCTGGTTTAAATGAGCAGTATCTAATTCAATCTATAGAATTTTATATTCATTGCTAATATAAAAATATTGATCCCAGGAGCTCTGAGGAAAGTTATGAGATATTTTATATTTATATTATAGAACTTTCAGTGCAGGTTTTAAAGACAGTTACTTAAAACCACATTGAAATCCTTTCTCTGCCAAGAGTTTTGACTGATTTGCTGTAATCAGGGACACACTGTCATCAAACTGGAGGCTAACAACATTGACATGTCAATATTTGAGTTCACCTCAAAGGCCAATAATGGCAAATACACTGGCCTGACCCTGGTTGGTTTGGGTTAGAGCATCAGCAGCAGTAGCAGCAGCAGCAGCATAGCAGCACCAGGAGCAGCAGCGTCCATGCTTAGGACATTGCTGGTTCCATCCTGCAGAGCAACAGAGCAAGGTTCTGGGCAAAGTGCCACCAGAGGAAAGAAAACACAGTGTCCTCCAAAGCATCCTAGCAGTCCAGGGATTCACACCTCCCCGAAACACTATAGAGACCACAGAATCTGCCTCTGCCGCTGCCTGCAAATTTCTGTACTGGATTGCAGGTTCCAACAGGGTAGTAGCTGATTACGAGTAATTAAGATTACACATTCAGACTATCAAAAATATAGGAGAGAAAAGAAAAGAAGTTTGATGTTGAATTGGCACATTTCTTCTTGACTAGCAGGTTACAACTTGCTAACATTTAGTTTCTTTAAAATAGACCAATTCTAAAGTCATTAATCTTTGCATGAACTAATGATAAATGGCTCTGACATGAAGGGTTTCAAATGCTCCATCTTGTTGTGGGAAATAAAAGATCCGTGTTGAGTCAAGCTGGAAGGTAGAGCAGCAAAACAGCCTTCCATTCCTGCCACTATGCAACACAGTGCTGCCTGGTATCTCATGCAGACAGTTTGAACCAAAAATCTAATTGCTGTCATCAGAAAAGACCTCTAATGCTAATCTGAAGAAGTTCTTGAAGGTAAACCTCTCAGTCAGCTGGCTAACATTACAAAATAGTTTTATCCGAGGTAAAATGGTTGATAATAGTAGTGATGGTTTACATTATTAACAAAAAAAAAAAAAAAAAAAAGAGCGAATTACAGAATGCATAATGTTAAATATTTAAAATGCATTTTATTCACTTTGAGAGTATTTTGAGATGCTTCAGTAGAAAAAGGGAACTTTTTTCCTTTTTTTCAATAACATGCAATATTTTTTTGATTGATTTAATTAATTTGAGTTATTCAGAAGAAATCCAAAACTATTCAAATTAGAGTTTATTTGTAATCTGTGGGATTGTGTTATTCATTACAAAAACAACCACGTAATCATGCTACCAGGAAGACCTGACTTCCCAATCTAAGAACATGTTGACAGATGTTGTACAGAGCTCAGCTGTAGTGGGTGTTGCTCGTACAAACCCTCCTACCAAATGTTCCAATAACATACTAATTCAATGTATGTACAATATTTCCTTTATGGACCAAGGAGGCCTGTGTATGCACTTGTTTGTCAAGTATTTTCCTGTTTTTTTTCAGCAGAATCAACAACTGACAAATACAGTCCCCTCCAAAGTTATTGGAACAGCATGACCAATTCCTTTGTTTTTGTTGTTCACTGAAGACGTTCAGTGAACAACTGTGTTTAAAATCAAGATAAATATGAGACAAGAGTTCAAAATTTCAGCTTTTATCGCCTGGTATTTACACCTAGATGTGTTGAACATTTTAGGACATGCCACCTTTTATTGGAACACACCCATTTTTCAAGTGAGCAAAACTATTGGAGCATGTGACTGACAAGGTGTTTCTTGTTGTCTTTTAGAGTGATTGTTTACACATGAAATAGCTCTGAATGACTGCGCTTGGCTTTAGCTTTGGGTTTCACCTGTAAAAACTGCATTTCTTGTTAAAAAGGTTAAACCAACATGACAACCAGAGAGCTGTCAATGGGAGAAAAGCAAGCCATTTTGAAGCTGAGAAAAGAAGGAAAATCGATCAGAGCCACTGGACAAACATTGGGCATAGCCAACACAACAATTTGAAATACCCTGAAAAAGAAAGAAAGTACAGGTATACTGAGCAACAGACATCAAACAGGTCGGCCAAGGAAGGCAATAGGAATTAATGACAGAAACATTGTGAGAGCTGTGAAGGAAAACCGAAAAACAACAGTCAGTGACATCACCAACAACCTCCACAGTGTAGACATGAAGGTATTACAATGCACTCTCCGAAGAAGAAATATAGAGGCCATACCAAAAGATGCAAACCATTCATCAGCAGTATGAATCGGAAGGCCAGATTCAAATTTGCAAAGCAGTACAAAGACAAGCTGCAAAAGCTCTGGAACAAAGTCTTCTGGACTGATGAGACCATTGGAATGGAGTTAGAAAGGATCTGCTTATGATCCAAAACATACAGGCTCAGCTGTATTTATTGATGTCGTCACTCATGATGGTAGCAGTAGAATGAATTCAGAAGTCTACAGAAATATTTTGTCTGCCAATTTACAGAGGAATGCATCCAAACTAATTGGGAGGAAGATTATCTTGCAACAGGACTGTGACCCAAAACACACTGCCAACACAACAAAGGACTTCATCAGGGGAAAAAAGTGGAAGGTTTTAGACTGGCCAAGTATAACCGGATCTTAACCTAATAGAGCATGCATTCCACCTCCTGAAGAGGAGACTGAAGGGAGAAACCCCCCGAAACAAAGAAGGACTAAGAGAGGCAAAAGCCCGAAAAGGCATCACAGATGAAGAAAGCAACAGTTTGGTAATGTCAGTGGGTCGCAGGCCTGATGCAGTTATTACAAGCAAGGGTTATGCAACCAAATATTAAATGTTATTTACTTCCTTTACTAAAAATGGGGTGGTCTGATACAAAAGGTCATATGTCCTTAGTTTGTTTAACACGTGTAAATGTAAATACCAGGAAATAAAAACTGAAATTCTGAACTCTTGTCTCATATTAGTCTTTTGATCTTAAATCCAAATATCTTCAGTCAACAACAAAAACAAAGGAATTGGCTTTGCCATTCCAGTAATTTTCGGGGGGACTGAATCTAATGTTTGCTGGCAATAAATTTTGAATATGTTTAAATTTAGCATTTACATTCGCTCATTTGACCCACTTTTATCCAAAGCAACTTACACTTGAGGAACATCGATGCAGTAGAAGGTCTTAGTGGAAGTATTAAGAACGTGATCTAGTAAAAAGTGCAGGAGATCAAATAAGAAAAAGCAACAAATTGCAGCATCGAGAACTAGCCCTGAAAAGAGCAGGAGACAGTTTTCAGGAACTTCTTGAAGACAGTGAGGGACATCCCTGCTCTGATAGACTTTAAGAGCTGACCCCACCATCAGTGAACCACAGACCAGAGTGGTCTGGAATGAAATTGTCTTGTTTGATGCCAGACGCCGCTCCTAGAGGAACGCAGTCGCCTAGAAGAAGCGCAGGACTAAATGAGTTCAAGTGGATGGTGCAGACCCAGAGGTCCCTGTGAAAGCATTGCTGCTGACTTGAACTTGAGTCAGGTGACTATGGGTAGGCATTGTAGGCCAGTGAGATATAGAGCGACGTGCTCTTTTGGATTGCAGGCTGCTGCATTCTGGACCGTCTGTGAGTGTTTCAATCTGCCCATGGGAAAAACCTGCCAGAGGAGGAGACCTGAAGGTGAGAGTTGACCAAGACCTGGACCAGGAGCTGGGTGTGGTACTGAATCAGGTAAGGCCTGATTATCCTGATGTTGTGTAGAGTTGACATGGTCACAGAAGGGTAACTGGTCATCAACAACACACCGGGTTCTTGCAAGCCCTTTTAGAGTAAGAAATTATGAAATGGATGATTTTTGGTTGATATCATGCTGAATCACTGGGGATGACTAGTTCTCCACTGTTACGGAGATTAATTTGAAGGTGCTGTTCCTTCATCCAGTGGGCTCCTCGGGTGGGAACGACACATAAAGGGTATAAAAAAAACTATTGAAGTCAGTCTAACACTTGACTGTGTGGTCAGTTGTTGGTGACTAACGCACATATGTACACACATCACAGTTGCACTCCGCTTCTCCACAACGATCGAGGCAGAGCTGATAAACAGTCCTGGTGGAAGCGGGGCTGTTAATCACTGTAAATGAGATTTTCATTCAGAGCTGAACAACTTGCTCCTGTCAGTCTGTGAAATACTGACATTTATGAAATTCTGTTTTATTTTTGAGTGATTGTTAGCAGTAAATTAAAAAACCATTAAACTTAGTATTAATGGCTCCATTATTGTTCTGATGTATGCACTCACTACTTTAACATCGAGGAATTTTGAGTTCTGTCAATATTGCTATGCATCTTATTGTTGCTGCTGCTTTTAGAGCTATTATATATTCTGTAGAGAATATTACTATCATACTACAACCACATGCCTTAGTATTTTAAATAAATACAGAAAAATACTTCCTTATCCTTTTCAAAATGTGCAGGAAACTGATGTGCACTGACATGTGTGCGGCACGGACCACCAAAGCGAAAATGGTTAACCAATACCTTAACAGTTTCAGTCAATCTTTCTCTGCATACTGATCAACAGGGGTGGTCCACCAGCAAAGGCCTATTTTGAGCCAGGAAAAACCCCCTGCTTGCAGGCCGCTGGGAGCTGTGCCAGACACTGGCTGATGCTGTGGCAGTTCCTTGGTCAGCAGTGCAGGCTGATAAAAGTCGATAGTTCAAGCCTTAAATGATAGAAACAGCGGAGGAGAGGATTCAGAGGACACACTGTACATGGGAAGGCCTGATAGTAACAATTGTATGTTCTGGTCAGTACCCGGATTTGTAGATGCCACAGAGTTTCTATTTGACAAAATTCATACACAAACCTCAGATTTCTTTTCCGCTGTTCAAACTTTCCCCGATGTATATCCCACATAAACAGAGGGTGATCACTCTATAAATAAAAATACGCTATACTGATATTTACATTCAGGGACTCACAGACAACAGGTCCATTTACAGGAAAGTGGGGAAATCATATATTTGGAGCAGCAGCAAACCAAATTGGGAACAAGCAGAGGGGGACAAAGAAGCATAGAATGGGAGGCATTGTATATGGGAAGAGAAAACAAGTTGAAAACGTTTGGAGGAACTGCTAAATAGAGGAAAAAATGACCAGCTGCCTGCTATATCCGTCCCCACATCTAAGTTAGGCTGCTTCAGCGAGCGTTTGTGGTTTCAGGGTGTGAGTGTGGGTTTCGGCAGGCCCGCCGGCCGAAATTGTGACACTGTTTGCACTCACACCAAAACTACGATGACAAAGTCACACTGTTAAAAGGCTGCACCTGCAGTCAAATGAAAAGGCTGCATCTCTAAAGTCTGTGTGGATCAATGTTTCTGAGCTCGGAACAATTAATTAGAGACAGAGAACAAATGAGAAAGATTCATAGAAGCAGACAAAGAGAACAAAGCTAACAAAGCTTATGTTTGAGGTGTTTGCTCTGACAGAGCAACATCAGTCCTGTGACAGGAAATCCCCACCAACGCTCTCTCCATAGCTTTGAGACAGCGGCTCCAGACTTCATTACTTTTGCTTCTCTAGTTTCAGATTCTGTTAAAACAAATGCACACTACCTGGATTCTTCTGGACCAAAGTTAATCTTTTACAATGGATGAAAAACCTGCTAACATCTGGCTTTTGTTATCGACGTTAAATCAATCACTATCAGGATTAACTCGCAGGTCAAAATACTTTGCAGTAATCGTTCCAGCTCTGATCAGCGATGATATAAATGACTGAACATGCTAATTTATGGTGCTGTTATGAAGCCAACAGTGTTGAAAAGCCAAAGGGAGGCTGGAACAAGCTGAGGATGTGATACCTTTAGCTAAAAACCATTTGAAATGTTTTTGTAACAGTGCTAACACAACATCTTGGTTTTGGTTTCAGATGCCTCTTTGGATTCCTTACATGCATCTCTACAAAAACCTGCTTCGTTTAAAACCAACAAAAATGTTTTTATGAAACAATCCCAACTTCAGTCATCAGTTTTGATTGCATCACATGGCTTTCATCAGTGGATCACTCTACACAGGGTTGTGTTATTGACCTGGCTGCCACTTGAGTTGAAGCTGGTTACTCTTCATGTAAGAGTAATAAAGTCAGAAAGTAGCCTTACATTTGCTGGTAATTTTTTCATCTACAGAGCACAACTCAAAATACTTCAGTTCTCTCCAGTCTCATGGTTATCTGGCCATCATGGCTTTGCTCAATATCACATTTACCTTTTAGCTTAGTTAACTGGTCAGTAGGATGGTGGTTAGCGCTGTTGCCCCTCAATAAGAGGGTCACCGGTTCGGTTCCTGGCCTGGGGCCTTTCTGTGTGGGTTTTGCATGTTCTCCCCGTGCTTGCGTGGGTTTCCTCCCAACATCCAAAGACATCATGTTTGGGTTAACTGGTGACTCTAAGGCCCAATCCCAATGTTCACCCTACTCACTACCCCTTAACCCTCGAAAGGAAGCCACAAGGGGTAGGGCTTTGTAATCTTCGCTAGGAATTGGGACACAACTTGCTACGTCACTACGTAGTTTACGCACGCAAGCGACTGTGTAGACCCAGCAGCAACATGGAGGCTACGGTTCATGTAAATTTCAATTGGCATGATCTTAATTTTTGTACGTAACGCCCTCACCCTGTTCGTACTCTGTCTGTCAATGAACATTTTGTCAATATATATAAAAAAAAAAAAAAACAAACAAAAAAAGAAAACATGGAGTCTACGGCCGCAATTAGTTGCGATCGTTTTTTGTTTTTTTTAGCATTCATCAAGCTTTGGTTGATAAATAAATCAAGAGGTACACAGAGAAAAATACAACATCGACGTCTGTTGTCTCTTGTGAATTTTTTGTGGTTTTATTTCTCCGACTTCTCCACATCCTCTCGCTCTCTGGGGATCACGAAACTGGCCCTTCCTCGGGAAGTCAGCATCGGAAAACCCTCGCTCTGAGGGCCCAGATTCATACCCCCTACCCCTTGTTACGCCCCCATACCCCTACGTGAAAAAAGGAATTGGGACACCACTACCCTCGCGGGAACGCGCAAAATTTAGGGGTAGGGCTAAAAAGTAGGGGTAGGGGGCGTACTGGGACTGGGCCTAAATCGTCCGTAGGTCTGAGTGTGAGTGGTTGTTGGTCTCTGTCTGTCTTTGTGTGTTGGCCCTCCCTCGACCAGAGTGAGCTGGGATTGGTTCCAGCACCCCCTGAATACCGGAAACAGATAAGGGGTAGAAGATGAATGAATGAATAACTAGTCAATAAGATATCCAATGAGTGACATGAGTACCCTCTGCTGGACACTCATATACACTATACATATAGACTCCATCTGATGATAACTGACCAGAACAATCTGGACTGAAATGGTTTTGTTTGCAAGGATAGTGATGGCAGGCGACATTCGCTGGAGAAAGGCAGTGGCTGTGAAGGAGAATAGGGCTGAATGATTGAGTTCAGGTGGTTGTTGCAGACCCAGGAGTCCCCTCTAAAGGCCACATTAGTGTCTGGACCTTGATTTAGATAATGATGGTTAGGCCAAAGAGCTGGGGAGCTTTGGTTGAGACTATGTTTACTCAAACACACTTTCAATATTCAATCTTCAATGTTGTCATAACAGAAGCTGTTATTGAAGCCCCTTATCCATGTTGCGGTATTGTGATTAAAACAGTGAGTTTGATTCAAAACAGGCCTCCAATAAGAGCTCTTTGGCTCAGTAAGGAGAGACAGTGGCTGAAGTTAAGACGCCGTGAAGGTTCAAACCAAATCACTACCAATATCCGAGCAGTGAAACCAGTGAGAGAACGAGGAGCATCGGTGCATGAAAAGAGCCAGAGAGAGAAGCTCAATTGGGAAGCTAATGGAAACCAGTGGATAGCTGATAACAACCACATGCAAAGTCTTCACAGCAGCTTTAATGTGTGCAGCCGGCAGCATCTCCTGATGATGTGATATAACTCATGATGGATCAATACTAACACTGTTGAGCCTGATGCATCTGGTTGAGCTGTGCGCTGGGTTAAGCGGGATAGAGAGTACAGAAAAACATCCCAGCCGGCTTTTATTTCAAGCACACACACGCACACACACACAAAAAGGTTCTGACCTTTTGTGCATTTACTTCATTAAGACACAGTTCATTTCTGCAGCCACCATGCCAATTTTTGTGGAAAACACTGTTCATATAAAAACCCATCCAATTTTTTTCCCCCCTGAGTTGGACTGTAAATGCAAACCGATCTGCTTGGATTTCAAGGTGATGTAATGCAGGGAGAGGGCCGCCATATGTTCTCTTATTTCACCACCAGTGAATCAACAGACAGGGATGAGGCAGTCTGCCAAGGAGCCTTCCCCTCCATGAATCTATATCCTGCACACACAGGGACACGGAGAAGCTAGTGTTACTTTAGGCAGCTGGAATATTTTGACATACACTCAGGATGTAAAGCAACAGCTGAGACTTCGCTGCCAACAATACCGAGGTCTACCTGTAGGTACCAGCTGAGTCAGCAGAAGCTCTGTGTGAATCCAGCGCTGCAATCTTTGTCGCTGGAGGATCATGGACAAAAGACCTACTGTGGAACACATCCAGGGAAACAAACTGTTGTTACATAATTCAGAAACCTGCGGTGTAGTACCACATATACAGCCGTCCTCTCTGTCCTCAGATAAAGAAGCACTTGATAGACAGTGACAATGTCAACAGGAGTAAACAGAGGAAAGGAGTCGATGTGACGTATGGTGGACATCACTCTGGCCGGTTTCCTCATTTGCTAAGACAATTTCTACCAAACAATGTGAACGTGTCCGAACTCCACTGTCATCAACATTTTTAATATTAACAAACAACCAAATGTGTGTGTAATGTCAATGTAACTCTTGTCCGCAGAAATTCATCACCACTGTTCCACTCCTCCCAGCGTTTTAAAGTCTTTCAGCTCACTGTTTTGGTCGCTCTACTGCTTTCTTTCACTACTACCATTCTACTTGTCCCAGTTTCCAGTAGTGGGAAACGATAAAACACAATGCCAAAAAAGGCAGCTATGATGTACCTGAACTCAAAACCAGCAACAAGTGGATGAACATTTCTTAAAGAGACAGATACTTTACCCAAGAGTTTGTGGAGACCAAGCAAAGTGAATAGTCCCATGGAGTATTAAAGTAGATACTCAGGACTTCAGGAACTTTATGATGTCACAACACAACAGTCACTACCAAAAATCGGCCACAACAAGCTCCGTCCATCTGGATCCAGCACTCAACCTAGCAGAATTTCTTGTACTCTCTCAGAAAGCAGTTGACAAACCAGAAGAGAGACTCCATGAGTCTGGTTCCGCAAAACTAAGTGGACACAAACAAAGCTCCAAATAATCACTGATATTGCTTCATGTCTGCAGGGTGTGTAACTCTGTAGGCTCATGCGTCAATGTTGTGCCTACAGCTCAGGAACATGAATATTTGCGAGTGATAAACACACCAGAAATAAGAAGGTGTCGCTTGGCGTTTGTCAACAGCAGACATTTTTCCTTGAGCACAGGTGTCACTAATAACATGAATGGCTCAGCTCCACTAAATGTCCCAGTGCATTAGCACGCACTCTTATTTTTAGTTACTGCAGCGTGTTTCCTCAATCAACATGAAGCTGGAAAAGAATAGAGGATATTAACCTCCGAGAAACCTATGAGATCATGCTATTAAGTCATGTGAAACCAGCTGTAAAACACCGGTGGCTCCTCTCTGTTGAATCTGACGACATCATGAAAGATTTGTAATAACTACAGGTTCAACACTGCTTCAGCTCCTTGGTTCAAAAAAGCCGGAGCAGGGTTGGACAAGAACGCGGGTACATTCTGGTGGTCATCTGTGTCTGTGTGCATTCACTAGGTGATTTGTGAATGAGAACTGCAGCTGACAGGCCTTCTGCCTGACAGGCTGCTCCCTCCGCAGGGGTCAAAGAAACCAGAGGCCCTTCCACCTCACGGAGCAACCCAAGCTGGGCCCATACGCTCGCCTCCAGGGTCACTGACGGCATCCAACCCCTTCCAGCAAAGGGCTGCAGCCCAGCCAAGGGCCTAACAACTCACAGTGTGCGCCCACATGCTCTGGTTCCCATGCACCTCTACACGCACACATACACACACACTGCGTGTAAAAATGAGACTTAACACCCAAGGATACGGCGTGCACTAAATACACGTGCAAGCTTTCCTGCCAACACGTTTTCCTGCCAACACGTTTTCCTGTGTACGAGCACATGGGCAGGCAAATGTGGATGCAAGGATGTGAACGCGCGCACACACACACACACATAGAGGAGAGTGTATCCTTTTATTAACAAGAATGAAAGTCAATTTCCGCTCCTGTTGTCTCAGGCCAGCTGCTGGTGGGAAGGAAACCTGCTCGCTTAGGGCAGTTCTGACATTTAAGCCAGAGCCTCTGAGGCTGGGGGAAGTCCTCCTGATTGATGACCAGGGTCCCCTGCTGCATGACAGGCTGGAATTTTCTTACCCTTACCTCAGTGCAGACAAACATGTGCATGCGCTGCACATCCTAACTCCCACGTGAGCACTGGTTACACGACACATCTTAAATCACTAAAGCATGATTTTGCAGAAGGAATTAGTGATTTATTGCCACTGTAGTCGCTTAGCGTTTTGAAAAAAATGGTGTTTTCCATGTTTGAGGCAAGGACGTGGAGTTGGATGATATATTGCACTGGGAAGAGATCTGTTCCAATGAGAGTATGCATGTTCAGCATTATGGGCTGGAACTGCTGTGAAGGATAGTGAAGGGTTGTTTCCTACTTCCTATTTACACTGAGTTGGACCATCAGGATTAATAATGTGATATAAAGAACTGGCTCCGATGGCCACGAGGATTCACAGGACTCATTCAAATTGGCTTGTTAAAGACAGTATGTGAAATGAACGTCGGAACATTAGTTTAACAGATTTTTCCACGAAATTGGTAACAAGTCTGATGATCAATTAAGCATTTAAGTCCTTTTATTAAGTCAGAGTTCACAATCTTCACTTATACATCTTTTCCAATGTGAACATTGTGTTATTTTCTTCTTCCTCTGTGATATGAGAACTGCCTGTACTGAATAGATTGGAGTTTGAGCTGCTGTCGGTTTGGGTCCTGAGTAATTGTGATGACACCAAACCATCAGCTGGGACTGGGTGATATGACTCCACATCAATATCACCATTTCAAACTTCTGGTATTTTTAGCAGTATAATTGTAATGATTATTTCAAGTTTCCACACACTGGAGGTCAATGGTTATCTTGAAGTGGTTTATCGTTTAATAATTAGGGCCAATACAGGTATCCACAAAGATCCAGATAAAAAGAACATCATCCATCCACGCACAATGAAAGAATCTCAACTATTTCCACACTCAAACCTCAACGCCAGGAAATGAGAGAAAACGGTGTATTCACGCTCATCAGATTGAGTCTGGACACATAAGCCATGCATTCACAGCATTTGGCCCATCAGGAGAATCTACCTAGCTGCCAGCTACGCTCCGACCGGCTGGTCAAAATATGGTGGCGACTCTGATAAGCTAGCACGATGGCAAAGGAAGACAGAAGGTATATGCACTAGAGTTGCATGGTATGCAATAAAAGAAATTTGATTGTCATTAGTTTGGTAAATATTAGTTGAAAGATGAAATGGTTAGAATGGTTGGTTGATTTGGATTTAAATTTGATTGCAATCCTAATTCGATTAATTTTGCAGCCCTAATGTGCACACTTCACATTCGTTTATTAATCACAACCCTTCATCACAGTAGTGAACAATGTTATTGCACATCACAGATTGTCCTAATATGATAAGGTGTAGACTTGATTCACAGTCTGCCATGTGTTTCACTTAGATTTTGAAGCAAAGCAAGGAAGGACAATTGCACATTTTCTCTTGCGTGAACACATTTCCTGTCCGTCACCCAGACGACTATTCACTCTGCTTCGTTAAAGTCCAGAAACTATGTCTGCTCTGCATCTTCTTCCTCCTCTTAGAGCCTGGAGGAGTGATATGCAATAGATCAGTGAAGCTCCAGAGATACGAGTGCCCTCACATTTCACCTGCTACCGAGGACACTGTAATGACTGACACATGAGGGATGAGGCACCTGCTGGTGATGCCGTAAGAACAAGCTGCGTGAATATCAATGTTGTCCTTTTGGACTCTACTACCCTTGACTGAACAACAACAACAAAAAAAAAACAAACCAAATCCATCCATCCATCCATCTTCTACCGCTTTTCCGTTTCCAGGTCGCGGGGGTGCTGGAACCAATCCTAGCCAACGTTCCCAGTGAGAGGCGTGGTACACCCTGGACAGGTCGCCAGTCCATCACAGGGCCAATACACAAAGACACACAGAGACGAACAACCACTCACGCTCGCATTCAGACCTACGGACAATTTAGTCACCAGTTAACCTAAACATGCATGTCTATGGACGGTGGGAGGAAACCGGAGTACCCGGAGGAAACCCACGCAGACACGGGGAGAACATACAAACTCCGTACAGAAAGGACCAAAAAAACAAACAAACAAAAACGAGCATGTGCCATTTCATAATGCAACACTGCACTTTGGGATTACAGGACACACTTTGAGCCTTTACACACCACACAAATGTTTACCATACCACCACTGTATGTGTAATGAGCCCAACAGGGTTAACTCCCTGACTGGACGCCTTCTGAGTCATGATGCTCGTCCACTGTTGGGAAACCTCACACAGCCGTCTGGCTCCAGTGCAAACACACTTGGGCTTTGGCTCTATCAGTGCCACAATAAGGCCATTATGCTCCCGCTTTAGCACCCATGATACATTTAGCTCATTAGGGGTAACTCTGTCCTCCGGGGTACGATAACAAACTGGGAATTACAGTGCTGATTATGGCAATGATGATGGTTTTGTTTTTATATGCTTGATACACACAGAGCGTAGTGAGTTATTACGGATTATAGCAAAACAATATCTGAATGAAGATCATCTCTGAGAAATGCAAGGAAAACGTATAAATTGATAATTTGGTTGACGAGACATTAACATTTCATCAGTTAGTTGGAAACCCAAAGGTATTTAGTGTATAACCAGGTATCACTGCATATGCTTGAAGGGCTGACATGGGTTATGTTATGATAGAAAAGTTAAAACTGAACAGAATTTGAGATGTCCTGAGTTTTACTTCCTGGTACAGTTGATCCTACAGTTCCCACAATGCAAATGAATAGCATCAAAAGCAATACAGATTCCTTTAGTTGTTTAATGCCTGTGTCAACTGACATCAGGACTGAATGATTTGCAAAATTTAATGTTGCGATACAAGTCTTGATTTAAGTCAGAATGATCAAATTCAAATTCCAATGTAATTAAAAAAAATTGAGAAATGGTGATGATGTGATTTTGGTTGGTTTGGTTACCAAGCAATCACACTCTTCTCTGTCTAGAGATTATGTTCTGTAGGAGCACAGCATGTTGTTAAACATTTGTTGTGACAAAGTTTACCTTAAAACTAGATTTAGCACCCAGTGGTTGCTAAGCCAAGTCAGAGGGAATACAGTCACAAGCGAAATGTTTTAACATTGTAAAGTCATAGAAAAGTTGACCTTTAAAATTAGTTAAACTTTGTCATCATTAATGTGTGAATTTGTAGATTGTTACAGAACATATTTTTTGTCATAGTGACATCTGACCACCAAATTCTAATTATTTCATCTTTAAGTCCAAGTGAATGTTTGTGCCACATTTTTGCTTAATACTTCAAATATCGCATTTGCAAAGCCAAAACTGTGTTTCAAGACATCACTGCAACCTTGTCCTTTGACCTCGACCACCAAAATGTAATCAGTTTGTACTTCATCCAAGTGGACATTTGTTTTGAAGTTGAAAAAATCCCCTCAAGGCGTTACTGAGCTATCATGTTCATGAGAGTGAAACGGACAGATGGACAGCCAACCCTGAAAACATAATATGTCTGGCTCTGACTGTCACCCCACAGAGGATAAAAAAAAAAAAAAATTACTGGATGCTGTGCTTGGCCATATTGTAGTTTTCATACTACTTCAATTAATTATTCAGTCCTAGTTCTTATCATATCTTTGGTGCAAAATAAATCACTATGCCCTAGATAAGAAGTCATATAAGGGAAGAATTTTAAATGTTTGTCATTATTATTATTATTATTATTACAATTATCATTATGGTTATTATTGATATAATAATATTTATATAATTATTACATTATTACATTGTATTTGCAGTTGTATCCAAGTTACAGCATTATTTTTCATTAGTATTTTGTACCCACCTGAATGTCTACTCATTACGTTCTATGTCCCACCTTCCATCAGCATTTACTGATGGTGTTAGATCTGCCGTTGATTCAAATATGTGTTTTCATGGCGCAACAAAAATGTGTGTTGTACTATCAAAAGGTACACAAGGTCAATGTCATCCTGGCCAGCAAACCTAAGCCAACACACAACTCCATCTCCTGTGAGTGATTGATGCAGGTACGCAGCATCACACCCAACTGCTGGAACATACAGTGGTGCACCACTACGACCTCGGTCTGTCTTTACACCCCTCTGAGGGTGAAGGACAAAGCTGGGGGGAGAAGAAAATGATAATAAACAACCACAGGCACAGCCACTGACTTTTCCAAGGGGCCTCTGAGGAAAGAAATTCCCTGTCGAGCCTGCAGAGTGACAAAAGAATGACAAAAATCTGACCCCCTCACTACGGAGCTGCAGGAGGACGCGAAACAGAGAGGCGGCCTCCAGTTCTGGCTGACAGAGCTCCACACACTGCAACTGGAAGACACTGGAGTGATAGAGAAATCACTTAACCAGGCCCGATTATCAAGTCAATCTGTTTGTTAGCACATAGCATTAGCACTTCCCTTCACGTTGACTCACTTTACATACACACTTTACGGTACTGCATTTCACAAATTCATTCGTCTATGAGATCAAAAAATATATATAAATATATATACATATGAGAATCAGTTGATTACTTTTTATAATTTATAAGGGGGACATTTGAAATACTTTTCAGTATGTATATGTAATTTTGAGATATTCTGCCTTTCATTTCATTGTAAACAGAATATATTTGCTTAAATAGTTTGAAAGGGGGACTTCGTCACAGTGTTTTTCAGATTTAATTCTAAAAGCCCAAATTGAAATAGACATGAGCCCAGTACTATCAAGAACCCAGTCCCCCCCCCCCAGGAGATATTATATCATAGAGATCAAATACCCAGTCAGCAATCATTGCACCACTTTGTGTTAAAATAATGATGTGTGCCACTGGAGAAATATTCTTATTGTTATAATTTGATGATAAACCCGTCACATTCCCGTGAAGGGGGGGGCTTGTTGTATTAAGTGTTTTGCAGCAGATCAGAGCAGCCTCAGATGTCCTCAATTGCCCTCTAATCCATCGGGCACCAATGCAATGAAGAGCGTTTCAAGGCTGCTAAATTGATCTGCACACTTGGGTCATTTTCCTGCTCCGTCTACACACATCCTCACACATATTATATTACGTTAGAACCAAGAAAAACAAAAACAAACACCCAGTTCATGCGGAAACCTCAGTAAAATGGGATGCTCGGGCTTATCCACTTGGCCACTACACCGACATCCAAATCAGACCAACAATTTGAGCTCCTACTCAGCTGGGATTATGTAATAATTTGCACCGATTTGATCCTGCGGTGCAAACCGGAATAAAGAAGAAGACGAAGAAAAAACCCGCCCTGATCGGGAATCTCTCTTTCTCTCTCTCTCGCGCGCGCGCATGATGTCATGTTGGATTCCTTACAGGCACAAATGTCCGGGCAGAATGAAGGCGTTCTTCGGGCTGGTTTCTCTTTCTGTGGCATGTGGGCCGACCGGCACCGCCAAACTCCTTTCAGTAAACGACACATTTTACTCTCAATACGATCTAACTTAAATATCGGCAATCATCAATAATGATTTGTCTTCTATCTGCACTGAGCGGTCGCCCGGCATTCGTTAAATGACTAAATACTAGAGTTTAAGCGTCGATTGTGATAATTTACCACATATCATGAAACGCACAGGAGTTCATATGAAAATGGGACAATAGAAAAGGCGGTGAGAATGATTTAGAAAACGTCTCAAGTGCTGATCTCAACGGGCATGCGCGCTTCCAGGCAAATTAATAAATATTAAAGTGTCGGGGGTTTTTTTGAATGGAGTTTTTTTTTTCTGCTACAAACGGGTGGCATAGTGGCCCAAAAACGTATCCGACATGAAATAAGCCCGACCCGTGAGCATATATGAAACACACCTGAGCAAAGGGGGCTGATCTGGGCTTTCTGAAATGGAATGAGTGGACAACAGGCGTTATATCTGCTACTTCAATCCGCATGTGTGTTTTCAGCAGGACGGGACCCATTCACATCACTGGGGTAAAGTAGGAGCTGACTACTACAGTTCTCCTACATGATGCCACACACTGAAGCACGCAGTTGTGTTACTACCGTCATCGTCAAGCTAAACTGAATTACAAAGCCCTCAGATATGCTGTTTTCAAAATAAAACTGCACCGCAAAACAAGAAGACAAACACCAAACCTTCTCCGGTCAGAGTATCGCCCACGTTCCCGATTTGTGTTTTAAGTTGGGTATTTTAAACAACCAGCTCAACCGTCCCTGTGGCACAACCGCTTTGTTATTTTCAGCCCAAAAAGGTACATTTGGAGTGTCTCATCTTTAAAGCTCATGTGGACACACTTCCTGTGTCGTTATGTCCAAATCTGGCTCGCTTGCCGCAGCTCACCTCCGCCTCCTCCCTCTCCTAGACAATGAATGGAGCCAGTTTTTGGGGGAACGGACAAGCCCAAGACCAGATCAGGTGGATCAACATCCGTGTAATATGACAGACAAAAAACACAAAGAAAAGCGTGACAGAAATACAACATCACCCGCCACTCCCGCTCAGCTCCCGTTCACCTCCACGTTAGCGGCATTTTATCTTCCCATTCTGGCCAAATCGCGGCGAGGAAGGCGCGCTAAATACTAAAGTGCTGCGCGTAAAATGTCACAGTCGCACGCGCCAACCCGTCCTGGAAGGGGCCACTGACATCGTGAATGATCTCACCTTACCTGCAGGATGCTCCACTCCACTTCCCTGCGCTGCGGCCGCGGCTTCACGAGCTTCGTCAAGTCTGTCGGGTTTCTTCAGGCCCACACCGGAAATGCTCAAACGCGGCCTTCAAAAATAAAAGTCGAGGTAATTCGGGCGTTGAGACCTTTCAAGGGCAGTTCCAAGTATTGCATGGATCGTAATGATGGACCGAGTCGTGAATTTCATTAAAGTGTTTTGGTTCCAACTTTATTCACGTTACTTTTTTTCTTCTTCTTTTTCTTTGGGGAGGTGGGGGGGCGGAAATGCAAAGATTTAGCGTCGGTAGTTTGAAATAGTCATATTCAGCTATAGCCAAGACAGTCCAATAAGTTCACATTAATGGTGGTGGTTTATCACTCCACCTCTATCTGTCAGTATGCTTCCTCTCCTGTCTACGTCGTGGCTGCAGCTTCCTGGCTGAATCAGTTGTTCCCACTTTAAAATCATCACCGGTCCGATCCAGATGCTGTGGGATAATGAGTCCTCCTGGAAGTGGATGCTGCAACTTGCTAACGAGCTTTCATCATCAAGTGTAAAAAAAAAAACAAAAAACAAAAAGAACCAACTTGAATGCAAATGTAAACGTATTTGAAACAACAAAAAGACATTCTTCAATTACTTAATCAATTATCACTAATGATAATGTTTAAGAAATGTCACGAATAATGAAAATGTGATGTTATTGTTTTTCTTTTTATAAAATAAATCCATTATTACATTCCGATAGAATTACTGCGAAGGCAAAATCATCCTAATTTCTGGGGTTGCGTGTTTTTTTGTTTGTTTGTTTGTTTTTTTTTCTCAGATCAGCTTGACCACAGTCAGCATCCCGCCACAGCTGGGATGCGAGACAAACACGCTGGTGCTTAAAACCCTTGCGCACTACCGCGAGACCCCGCTCCCTTACAGTAAAATTAGAAAGAAAAATTAATATAAAGGTGAAAATCTGTGCGTAACTATGCACTTTGGTCATTTCTCTATTGTTTTTGTCATAGTCACAAGGGTGTCAGTGTGGGGGATTTATTTTGTATTCATTTTTTAGTTTTAAATGACTAAACCTGCTGATGAAACAGCCAAATATGTAGAGGATGCAGCAGGAGTAGAAGATGAATCTGAAAACCAATTAGCCTTTTTTATCAGCTATCAGAATATCAGAATATGGAGTTGTACTCATCAATTATTAAACAATATTTGTATAATTTATCTTAATGATTTGAATATTGAAGTTTAAAACGTGAAACATTCCGTCTACCATCTAATCAGTGTCATCATAGTACGGGAGTATAAGGTGGCATGATTATTTTGTCCTCACACACTTAAACCTGTGAAAAATAGCACTCTAATGAAGACTATTGGGGCTGCCCATTAAAAAGTTTCACACAGCAGGGCTGCATTTTGCTTGTTTTTCCACCTGGGTTGCCAGGTGTTTTCGGCCCTCCAGGGAGGAGGTGTGTCATAACTGATGATAAAGATAGTGATGAGGATGATGAAGGTAAAAGTCCCTCGATGCAGGACCCAGAATGCAAAACCACATTAAAAGGGCTATGGTGAGCCCCCAATAACATGCTTATACAACTGATCAGAGACTCACTGAAGACTATTGAACAGCATTAGGTCAGCCTGCTGCTCACAGCTGGGGCAGAGACTACCACTGTCACCCACAACAATGTAGGTCAAATTGTAACTCCAGCAAGAATACACTATAATGGTCTCAACCCATACAGATATTGTGATGCTAAATGTGCTGCATTTGGTCTGTCATTCCTGTTTATGATAAAATTGTAATTGATCAAATTTGAATTATTTAATTTAGTGTGCTAAACAATTAGTTTCTTACATCACAACATCTTGTATATCTTTTTAAACTCTTGTTTTACTCTAGTTTGACTCTCACAATAGACAGACACTCATACTATAATCATCTGTATTTTAATGTGAAACTGTCTCCAAAATTGCATAGAACAACTTCCAGAGAACCCCGTTAATTCTATTATGCTTTTTATGGAATGCAAATGTATCTGAATCACCAGGCCATGATGTAATTAACTACAGACAGGCATCCGATGTATATATTTAGATCTGTGCAATTGAAGGAATGTGTGGGTAAAGGACTGCACAGCAATGCTGCAGTTACAATGTCTAGGATTTGTCACCAAATCTCTGAACATGTGTTTAGACAGTTGCCATTTATCGTTCTTCCAGCACAAGCCTCGAATGAATTTTGTTAAGTATAATGAAGTGTTGTCTTCAGCCCCCCTCCCCTGGTCATGCTGATCTTGTGACAGGGGTAGAGCACATTCCCTCTACATTATTTGCCAAGTGTTTGTGAGTGCATATGTGAGGGAGAGTGTGTGTCTGCTGCACTAGGGAATCCTGCAAAGGGGGAACACAACTAATAGCATTCTAGTGAGATCATGTGATTAATGGAGGGAGTGCAGGGAGGCACTTGGAAGTACACTTACCCCACACTTGGTGACATATTATTTACCGTTTGTGAACTATACAAACTGTCTCACAAGTTCAGAAGGTTTCAGAATCAACTGGACCTAATGAAATTTGAGCCAACACATTCAAACAGTCTAATGTAATGGACAACAGGCCCACCTGCTGGACAGAGCCAATATCTGCACTCTGATTGATGACAAAAAACAAAATGTCATCTTTATTAATAACAAAAGCGATTATATTATCAAAGGAAGTAAATTTACACTGAAAACTGATCCTCATAACAACATTCATAGATATAGTCCCTGTTAAGTGTATATAATACAATAAACCACTCTTTCAAAATTGAGCAAAATTGTATAACTAGGAAAAGTAGATCTCAGTAATTCAGACAGAACATTTCCATAAAATTAAACTGAGTAAAAGCCAATGATTAAAAAAGGAAAAAGAAAGAAAAGAAAAGGAAAAAAAGTCTAAACAATGTAAATGTTTGTCTTCAAAACATTCCCGAGAAGATACTTAATGATTCATTTGGTCTTGTCATGTAGTCATTTCCCAATTTTGTAACAGTAGAAGAAAAACAAGTAGAAAAATAACCTGCGGCAAAAAACTAGAGTATGATTAAAGCTCAACTTGGCTTTAAAAAAAGAAACTCAACTCAACAATCAACATTGCAGTAACGTGTGGTGGTTGAGGGTAATGCTATAATTTCTGTTTCTAATGCTAAATGTGGAGTTTGAGCAAAATCAATCACTCAAGCTGACCATTGTTGACAGTATCTACCGTTTCTAGCTGAAGTCTCTGTCTGGGAGCACCAGTGGGGCCACCAGGGTCCAGAGGTAGATGGCCAAGCCGAGCCAGCTGGAGCCGATTTTCACCCATACGGCTGGCATGGTGGTCTGCATTTCCCGTTCAGAGCTATCAGGCCTGGTCAGTGGGGAAGTCAGAGGCAATTCAGTGTTAGATGAGAGTCAGCTTTTGTAAAGAACTTGGCCAAGAATAATAAAGAACTGATACTTACCTATACCAGTTGGTGAGTGTCATCATGATGTAGAGAGAGGCCAGAAAGAGGCTGAAGTGGAAGAAAGAGTAGCTGTAAGTGACCCCCTCCTCTTCATTGTCCACAGCCCGTCGGACTCCATCCTCTCCAGGGGTGGCCTCATCATCAACGGTCAGACCGTGCCCCTCCTCAGTCTGCATTAGCTTGTTCACCTGGGCATTGTTGGAAGAGCGAATACTGTGGTGTTTGAGAGCACAGAGAGTCAATAACTATCTGAACATATCCCCACCAGACAACAGTATTTCAATTCAATTTGAAATATGACAGTAACAAACTTCTTTAGATTTGTTTTGAGACAGTGCAGGATGTGCTGGAGAATAAAGTTCACTGAGCTCATTGTGATGTTCAAAAAACATTTGAAACAACTTTATCTTTGTGACATGGAGCAAGAAGTAGCTCCACAGTAGACACAAACGGATGCACATGCTAGGTAACAGTACCCAGACTGTGGCAATCAAATGATCACTGCTTGGAACTGAGGCCCAGCATTATGACAAGAAAGGATGCTCCATGCCATCACAACCCCACTAACACCGTGGACTGTGTTGGCATGATTGGTTCATGACTTCGTCTTATTATCTAATGCTGACCAAAAAAATTCTGATTACAGACCAGGCTACATTTTCCAGTCTTAAGGGCCGTCCACACCAAGAACTATAACGATAAAATGCCAGCATCCACACCAATGAACAATATCGTTGTGTTGCTAGGTTACGGTCAGCAGTGGAGCAGAGATTTATTCATTCCAAGGGTGCGCCCGATTCCATTTTTTTTGTACCTCAATGATAAGCCTCTCTCCTACGTCGTCCACCATGTTGAATGAGTGTTTGAGTGACGTAGTGATGTGAAAAACGTCTCGACCTGTCATTCCTGATGGATTTTGATTGGCTGTCAGTGTTTTTATCGTTCAACAAATCGCTCTGAAAGTGATCCGAACAATATCGTCCACCACTATCGTTGTCATTATAGTTGTAGTGTGGACGGTCCTTTACTCCTTCTAGTTTTCATGAGCCTGTTCACTCTGCAGCCTCAAATTTCTGTCTTGGCTGGCAGGCATGGAACCTGACATAGTGTTTTACCGTTGTAATTAATCTTAACCTTTAACCTGTCACATATTTTGAAATGATTTTTCTGCTATTCATGGTTATAAAGCGTGGTAGCCAGATATACTTAGCCAGATTAGTTGTCAGTGCTTCCGTGCTCTTTAATCAACAGGCACCTTAGCAATAAAAAAACTCTATGGACTGTTGTAAGTGAAAACCGCAAGTTTGCTGCTCAGCCTGATTTGGATGAAGCTCCTGTATCTGCAGAATTTGATCAAGTACACTCACAATTGGTGTGGTGGTGGTGATATGAGCTTTCTGGCAGTAAAAAAAGATACAATTTCAATTTACCTGGCATAAAGAGTACAGAACAGGAAAATCATCAATCCCACGATGCTTTGTGCATCCCACCACTGGATAGTTGTAGAGGTACCCGGAGCAGGCCCTGGTGGTGGAGTTGGAGTTGGACCACTGCCCTGGACCAAACTCAACAGACTTGGGTTACACTGCCGGTCTGAAGTTTAAGACAGAAAATAATGTGGACTGTTGACAACATGACAAGTTAATGTTATGAGGCACTGAAGCCACTGGGTCTTGTAATTCAAATAAACTTTTAAACAATGGTTCTTTTGCAATCCTTTTTAACATCAGTTTATCTGGTTCATTTTGTGAAAATGCAGAAAAATGCAGTTGTGTTGTGACTTACTGGGGTTGTTGGTCATGGCTGACCAGGTGACGTACATGGTGTAGAGGGAAATGAGGGAGGCTTGGAGCAGGCCTGAGCTGGGCTGAGTCTCCTGTGGAAACATGACATAGGAAGAGTTGGATATCATTCATGGATATCGTCATTTATAGCTCACTTGCAGATATTAAGTTTAACTTTAAAGTTACAGTGGGAAAAAAAAAAAAAAAAAAAAAAAAAGATAATTTACAGGTGCATCTTAATAATTTTGAATATAAAAGCTCAAGCTCAAAAGCTTGACACAAGGAATCCGACTGTGCGTGGTGGCTCTGACTCTAGCTGCAGTCCACTCCTTGTGAATCTCTCCAAAACTCTTGAATGGGCTTCGTTTCACAATCATCTCAAGGCTGCAGTTATCTCTGTTGCTTGCGTACCTTTTTTACCGCATTTTTTCCTTCCATTCAACTTTCCAATAATGTGCTTGAATAAAGCACTCTGAATAGCCAGCTTCTTTAGCATTGAGCGTTAGTGTCGTTGTGCAGGGTGTCAACGATTGTCTTCTGGACAACTTTCAAGTCAGCAGTCTTTTCCATGATTGTGTAGCCTACTGAACAAGACCGGGAGACTATTTAAAGTCTCAGGAAACCTTTGCAGGTATTTTGAGTTAATTAGCTGATAACAGTGTGACACTCTGAGTCTGCAATATTGAACTTTTGCACAATAACTGCTGGACAATTACAATTGAAGGATAACAGATCATAACATCAAAGTTTAGATATTTCAGTCCACAAATACCTAAACACAATAAGTCCACTTTACCTGAACTTTGGGAAGAATGGCCACAATGGACACAATAATGCAGAAGATGAGGTTGAGACTGATGAAGACCTTATGCTCAGTGCAATCATCAGGCTGGGTGTAAAACACGTAGAACAGCACGACGGCAGAGAAAGCCAAGGCATAGTGGAGGAAGGTGAAAGACAGCAGAGCTGTGACAATAACAGAGCTAAATCAGTGCACAATGAAACTTGAACCTGAACATGTTGTCTGATGAAACAGGATTTCAGTGAGTCACTTCACTTCCATACACAATTAACTTTTCCATTAAAACTAGTGAATTTCATCTTGTTTGATTCATTACATATCTGTTATATAATTTGTCCATCTCTATTAATGATAATTATATATCCAATGTTCACATTAAGATGAATATGATGGATTTACAAAAGCATTAATTAATATTTCCAAGATGAACAGTTCTCATAATGTGAACAAAATGCCAAGAAATATTATTTGAAGTAAAAACTAGGAGAAAGGCAACTTTAATCCAAAAAATACTAGTACTTTGCCTCAAAAACATACAGCTACAGCCCTATTATTTGAATCCATGTCATCTTTTTACCTGCAAACCAGCACTTGGTGTTTCCATCCTCTGCCTTTTCCACCCAGGACTGGTTCCACGAATGGGCAAAGTCCACCAGCAGAATGAGCTGGATGACGATGAAGATGAAAGAGCAGACCATGCCAAAGTAATACCAAACTGAGAAGCAGAAAGACAAATATTTTAAGGTTACTGACTAGGCAGAACCAGAAGATTGAACACTAATCTTAATGCAGTGGATAGTCATAAAATTATGTAGCATCATAGATCAATTGTATCCATTGTGGTTTTTGTATAAACAGATAGTAAAAAAGGTTAGAATTTAGAATAGAACTGACAACCTCATCCACCTTCCCCGTGAAAATCAGAATAAACACTGAAAGTGATTAAGATCTAATTGTGGCTGGGTATTGTTTGATCTGCTTTTACTGATTATTCTTGAGTTTAGGTCTTCATTGCACAAAGATACTTTTTTTTTTTTTTTTTAAATACACTGAGTTTTGAGGAGTAGAAAGTAGTACCAAACTTTTAATTTTTTAATATATAAATCCCAGGCTTTCTGAACAAAGAACAGAGAAGGATTCATTGCTGACTGCATTTTTATTATGCCTTTAGTGCTTTTCTCTTAAACTCACACACTGATCATACATTGCAGGAATTGGGAGTTCAGTATACTGCCCAAAAGTTTGACATGCAGACTGAAGGCTGTAGAATCAAACCATCAACCTTCTGATTAACCTGTGACCAGAGGAACAGCTGTCTCTTAACACTTAGTACAAGATCTTATGTGCCATGTTGAGCTCTTATGTTGACTTAAGTTTTAGGGGATTTAAACTTGAGGCAAGCGGTGAAATATTTCATTTATCTGAGGAGTGCGGGAGCTACTGGGGGAGTTGAATAAAATCAAATCTGTCAACAAAGCATAAAATGCTACATTAATACCTGTGTTAAACGTGCCGTCTGGAATGAAGAAAGCTCCCACAGTTATGCCAACCAGCACGAGGAACTTGAAGAACCAGAAACTGAGAAAGAGAAGTCATGTCATGAATCAAAGTGTCAGAGGTATTGCTGTTGCGACATTAATGCAGTCTTTATAAGCGCTGTGCCCACGTTTGGCCACTAGAGTGCATCATTCTATCATCATAGATAGATCATATCATCATTTAGCCTGTACTAAAACAGTACTAGACACAGCACAAACCCATTTTGGATGGCAGCTCGGGGGTCCTTGCTGCTCCGCACTCGAATCATGATGATGGTGAAAAGGAAGAAGAAGCAGGCCATGGCAAAACACATGCGGTATACTGACTTGTAGCCCACAATGATGTCACAATTTACATGGTTTTCAATGCCAGGTATGCTTGTGCCACCAAGGCAGAAACCTGGAATCTGACAAAGCACACAAAGAAAATGATATTTAAGCCCAGGATTACAATGGGCCATCTAGAAACGTTTGGAAAACTCTTTAAAAAGATTTCAGTGAGAGGCACAGACACAAAATGCATTTCCACACCTACTCTGCAATATCACTCTCCCTGGGTTACAGCCTTATGAATGCAATTTGACTTACTCTGCTATTTGTACTTGATCTTGAAATGACATATGGGTTCAGAAAGGGTTAGTTGAACTATGAGTACCTGATACAACAGTCCCAACATCCGAATGTGGATAATTGAATTTGATCTAATCTAGTCTTAAATATATTAAATATACCTTTTTGAGATGTTCTTCCATGCCTGGCAGAATCATTATGACAGAAACCAGAGTCCCGAGTAGCAGGAGGAAGGAGAAGGCCAGGCGGGTCATGGTGGAGTTGTACGTCGAGGGACAGCATGACGACAGGAGGCATGGGGCCGAGCCACACAAACAGGACGCCTGGAGAAGAGATGAGGGTAAGAATTAGCAGAGCGCTCATAATGATTCATGTTTTATGAAGTTCAGGGACAGGGCTCTGTGTTGAGGGATAATCAGTGTAATGCATGTATGGCTTGCAATGAATGGGGCAGGCATAAATGATGATTCACAATGCCAGTAATCAGGCCTGTGATTAGACCTGCCATGATAAGAAATCTTTCCTTCTCCATGTTTCTTATCCAGTGCTGCGAACACGATCACAGAGGATTACTGTATTACTGTATGATTCAGAGGCAGGCTGCTGCCAGGTGCGTGCAGCAATGAGAGCTAAGCTAAGATCAGACAACCTTCATTAAACAGGAGGATGCAACTACACAGCCCTTGAGTGTAAACAATACAGCTCTGACTAGGAGAATACAGTTTCCATGCTTCAGACCGTCCTCTGCCGTAGCAGCAGAATGCTATAACCTTTCACCCTTAGTGTTAACAGTCAGGAAGAAAACCACACAAATACAGAAACCTTACCTTAAGTTTACTTGGGAATATTTAGATTTTTTATTTATTCTTTAGAAAAAGATGGTTATCAAACATCTATAATTTTCTGCGAAGCTTCGCCAAACTTCTCCTTGTCAGAGTAAGCTATCACAACGACTGTGACTGATTTCTGCTGCTGAATGTTCAAAATGGACAGCGTCAAGTGGCGCATGTATTAAAAAACAGAGACGGGCTATCTTGGAAAGATGGCGTTAAACGGGTAAAACACGGAAATGGCCCCTTCTTGGAAATATCTCACAAATAAACAAGGCATGGCATTCAAATCCTTTGTTGTCAATATGTTCAACATGTTACCTGTGCGGACTTCAGTAACTTTAGTGGACTAATTTCACTTTTAAGGGAACGGTAAAGAAAGTCTACAGCTGCCACATTATCGCGCAGAGAAATCAGTGCCGCTTTGTTTATCACTTTACTTACTGAACGACACTTTAACATGACAAATGAACATTTAACCCGGGTTATCTTATACCGGATGTGATTGAACAATTTCAACTGCTAAACCTTGAACGACGGGAGGACAATAAACTGTAAAACTTTCACGTCAAGGAGTGTGTCGCGTGGTTTTAACATTTAAACGTGACATAACAAATCAGATGTGTCAAAGTTGCCGGAAAAAACACCCAAAAAACTCTGATATCAGTCGAGACCCGGCCAAACGTTCACCGACAAAATTTAGTTTTTGATGAGAGTTCCACGTGACGTCATGCCGATTCCAAAACAAGCTAACGTCTAGGCTAAATGATTCCTAAAACTTCCCTTAAACGGAGCAAGAAACGTTGAAAAGACAACGCTTCGTGATGTAGCAGTAGTGGAAAGACATACTCACACAACTGGCAAGAGAACTCAGTGCTAAACAAGCACCCATGTCGAAAATTCAACACTCCGACAAAAGTCGTGTACACTTAAAAGTTCAGGAAGGTACGGAGTTAGAGTTGTGACGTCATTAAGTGGGGGAAAAAAAATGAGGAACTCATGTACATCCTTCAAAATAAAAGATGTATCACAAATCCATATATATACTATCAGGATCTCAAAATGTTTTATTTTTTTTGTATTTTAGAATATATAAACGCACATATAAAGAACCCACGAAAGTATTGCGATAATCTGCTCAGGCAATATATATTTACTGACTTGACTTTACACACAAAAGGGGGCAACAATCAGGAGTATTTATTTTGCCTGGTCTAAACTAACAATCAGACTGTGATTGGCTCAGTGAGCCATCACTCCAAACGTTTGGCCAATTGAGTGTTAACGCGCAATTTAAAAAATCATCCCGTCAAATATCCATTAGCACAAACATGTAAACTGGATTTCACTTGAGTAAATTCACTTCATATAATCCAGGTTGATCAAACATTTGTAGAAGTTTATCATATCACACAAGCACATGGAGAACATGCAAACTCCACACAGAGAGGCCCCAGGCCCGGGAATCAAACCCACAAGTGTCTTGCTGTGAGGAGACGTTGCTAACCACTATGCTGCCATTATTACAGCCAGAGCAATACATTTAATGTGTCATCTCCTCTGTTGTCAGTCCGCCAGTCAGGTAAATAACCATAAGTAACACTTAATAGTCTAGTGGAAGTCATATTCAGAATTTTTACATAAATAAATTTCACAATTAAACCCGACTCCACTTTCAACTTGACTGTTTTATTATAAATCCTCCTTCATGTTTCACCAGTTGCATGCATTAAATATTTGCAACCTAACCTTTTCATATAGTCCGCATATAACAATGAAGACTACAAAATAGTCCAATCATCAGAGAATGTTATTACGCTAACTTGCTATTGCTGAAAACATAAAAATAAAAATTTGATTTGACCAAGATCTTTAGAGGAATAACTTCATGTATAGTATTTAATGGATTAAAATATATGTAAATATTTTTCCACCAAAGAGGAGTTTTAGGGAAACACACCAATTGGCAATATCTGTAATAAGACCATATTTTATTCAAATTTTATGACCATGTGGGAGCATAAAAGGAGCCAAATCAATAATTTGGTTTTACCAGAGGTAGCACACAGTGAGAAAACAGGAATGACAATGAAGGTCAGGCAATGTTTTTAAAGCCATAGGGGGCAAACCACCATCTGTTTGTGTCTAACCTTCAGAAACACAGTGAAGGTGTCCACCTGTGAGAAAATAAATGGTTTCAGTGCCAAGATAAAGCTCCCTCTTTTTCAGGTGTTTATTTGCCCACACTCTAAATAACAGCAGTTATAATATCCTAAAAAGAAATCATAATCATGGTTGGAATTAACACATGGATTAAGGAGTAGTATTCATTCATTTGGTAACTGCCTCATAATGATAAGTTATTGTAGATATTCAGTGCCACCAGAACTGGCTGTGTGCAATAATATAATAATATTTCTCTTTTTATAATTTTTTTTTATCGGTATCTGCTGAGAGATATTTGTGTGAGTAACTGGATACCTACAATACCCTCATAGTGATGAATAAAGTATC
This sequence comes from Remorina albescens, assembly GCA_034769265.1. Classification (NCBI taxonomy): domain Eukaryota; kingdom Metazoa; phylum Chordata; class Actinopteri; order Carangiformes; family Echeneidae; genus Remorina; species Remorina albescens. Next base: position 5,682,295 of record CM068492.1, on the reverse strand, counting down.
TATCTGTATGATAATCAATTTTTGTTTATGTGCAGTTTAGTAGTGAGTCTTATTTTTAGTCCAGTTTGTTCCCTGTTATTGTCCTGTGGCTTTCGCTTTTGGGAGCAGTGAGTTCATGCCCATGCATTTCGAACATTTATCATTGCCTTGATGATACTTGGCTGTGGGTGCTTGCTGTCATTGGACAACACCACATAGGATAAAGAACTCCCAAAACTGAAGATGTATAAGGGCCTGTTGATTGGAACAAACACAGTTGAGTTTGCTTAGCTCTGTTCATCTGTTTCTATTTTTAAGGTGGTAGTGGCCTACCCACAATACATGGTCCTTAGTTTAAAATACAACCAGCAACAATAGAATAGGAATGGGTACAATGTTTTGTCCATGTAGCTCAGGAATGAGGGAAAACTACATAATGTCTGAATATGATCTATTGACAGACAGAAAGACGGTGCCATCTCTAAATATCCCAATATGGAGACAAGGTGCACACCTTTACTAGAAAGACAATGGTACAAACCTTTGAACAGCAGTGTCAAAACAAAACGGCAACGTTGGGCAGAATTACACGGAATCGGTGCTATTGTGATTTCAAAATAAAACAAACAAACGAAAACGCTTTAAATTTTGTACTCATTGTTTTCATAGCAAAATTACTACCACCATTGCTGCTAATAATAACAGTAGAACTAATCATAGTTATTGAATTACAAAGTGAGTTCCCTAAAAATACCAGTTAATTTGGTGACTAAATAAATAAATTTACATTTATGCAGGGAATTTTCCAACTGAAAACCAGATGTTCTGCTTGGCTGTGATAGTATTATTGATATAACATACAGAGCTTCCGAAAGTCTGAAAGAAAATCCAGCAATCAAAACAGAGACATGCATTATATTAGTAAAGGTCTGGGAAATGTTAGATTAATTTCTTTTACTTCTTTTGATTATCATTTGTGATAGAATATGAAAAAAATCTGTTCCACATTGATACAATGGTAGTCATGGCATAATATTGTTTAAAAAAAAAAAAGACCATTTGGTTCATCTCTCTACCATCTACCTCTTGGCGTTCTCGACAATCGTTTTACTTTTACTTTGAAGGCCAAATTCTCTCTTTTCCTGTATCCACGGGGCTGAGCGGGTACAACTTGACACTCCTCCCTGTTGCTGCTGCGCGGTAGAGCGCTTTTGAGTATTTGTACTTGTACGTGCGTGTGTGTGTGTGTGTGTGTGCGAGAGAGAGAGAGAGAGAGAGAGAGAGAGAAAGAGAGAGTGTGAGTCCGTGTCATATCACCGCCACTCAGTCCGATATGCCGCCGGTCCAGCGTGTCAGCGGCGATGACGCCGTGTAACGCATCGCACCACACGGACTCCTTGACGCTCCGCACTTTCTCCTCTTCGGCGCCGCAGATTGGGGTGTCAGTCGGCTAGTTCCAACTTCGGACGCCTTGGTGGTTTTTTTTTTTTATTATTTATTATTCCACCCCCCCTCCTCTTCTTTCGGCGAAGCGCACTGAAAGCAGTTGGTGAGTGTCCGTTGTTGCGCACATACACTGTCACCTGTTCTGCTCCACAGGTAGGACATCAGGCTGTCTGCCGCCGTCCTCGGTGGGCAGGCTTTCAACAGGCAGCGGAATGAAGAAGCTGCTGGTGACAAAAGAGCATGCAGGGAAGAGTCAATGAGGCGTGCTGGAGCCATTATCTACACATAAACTAAAAAAAACAAGACAAACAATAACAACAACAAGAGATTAAACAACAAATCCTCACCACCAACCAAAGCCAGCAGCTATTATATGTGGCATCAGCTGCAGGCTTGTTAATATTTGACAGCGTTCTGTGGCAAATGTCAATTTACACAGCAGACAGTAGGCTACAGCCAAATACACCAGCCTGTCATCTCCATATGGGATCACAGCTTCGTGTCTGTGTGGTCAATGGCAGCTGGATTATTTTCCTTCATTTATTAAAAAGGTGCATCTGGCTGACCTTCAGATGCTGCTCATGATATGGATGACTGTAAAAGGGCAAAATGAGCCAGGATAAAAGCAGCACCTGAAATGTGAAACCCATCAGGCAGAATCAGTGAATGTGTTTGTTATTGTTCACCTTCAAAGACCTAAGGGACTTTAAAGAATGTAGTTAACAAGTAGTTGTGTTGTTTCAGTCAACAAGGACGGAAGCTGAAGGCCATTTTGTGTCATAGTACAGTATTTTAATTAGGACCACTTTGCATTTCTTAAAATAGCGGCCATAATGAGCTCCTCAAAAAGCAAAAATTAAAGAAATATTTTTTTAAACACTAAGTAGAATTTAATGTTGAATAAACCCAGCTAAAACATATCTGTGATGTGTCTTAGCAGCTTTATGTCCTTATTCTGTGGAAAACTTCTATTTACATTCATACTAGTGCCAGCTCCACATGTGTGCAAAGGCTTGTGTGCGGTCCTTGGATGCCAAAAAAAGCACAGAATTTAAATCAGCGTTAGTGTGTGTGTATGTCTGTGTGTAATGCTGTCTTCTTGAACGTGCTCTAATCGTTAAGTGAGGAAGATGAGACATTGATACCAGAGATTCCTTCTTGATATATATATAATGCTCTTCCTTTAATTTTAAGATACCCCCCCCCATGTTAATTACACGTGCACAAGGTCGTGTTTGAAAATAAGCCTTTCATGTTCTGATGGATTGCTGCTGCAGATGTTCTTCTGAGATACTGTGATCACCTGTTAATCAGACAGTGCGGTCAGCACTATGAGTTTTGATATTGGATGAAACGACTGTGTCTGGGTTTGATGTCCTTAAAACACTTACACACACACACACACACACATCACTAGTAACACTTTTGTAAATTGAGGCTTTTACTGTAATAGGTTTAACCTTTGGTATTTTTTATGACAACAACTGTTTTATGACCATACACAGTCATTATTTGGTGTCAGTTAGTTTAAGTTGCTTAGTCTTGCATCTGGGATACACATAGCAGACTTACCATGCATATGAAGTGTTTTTCTGATCACAGGAAGGATTTCAGCCTAATTTTCAGTTCTTGTTCACTCCTGTTTTGGTCTCCACCCACTTCAGGGAGGAAATATGAGGCTTAGTTGCTGAATGCTTCACTGTGTGCATCTAGCAAGTTGTTGATATTGTCTGTCTGTCATTTGGTGGCTTGAAGTAGCCGCTACTAAGAATGCTGAGGATCAACTTAGAGGTAAATTCACCCGGCAGGAAAACCAAAACAATATCTCAAAGTTTTGCAGAGCTGAAAATAAGTGGTTTAGGTGGTGTCACTTTTCACATTAAAAATCATAACATTCTATATTGCTGACAATATGAAGAGCTAGTAGATGTTTCATTTTAGTTCAATATAACTTTATTGTAAGAATGTTTCATAAACAGAGACCCAAAGAGCACTGAGGTTAGTAATAAAAAACAATATGAAGATTGTAAATCTTTCAAATGTGCCTGTGGGACTGGTTTTATAGTGCATTTGGGGAAGAGCAGCATTCTTGGCAATGCAGTCAATCTTATCATATTTAAACTCCCTTTGTTAATACTTAGTCACGTAAGTGAAGGTACCTTGCTGACGCTGCCGCCGCAGCCAGTCTGCTCTGTTCTGTCATCCCTGGGTGAATCATCTGACATCCTATCATCTGTTCTCCTTCCGCATCCTGCTCTTTCTTGGAAAATCAGCCGTTGTGTCACTGTGTGTTAACACAGACGATGGCAGACAGACGATGACATCGCAGCACGTGCCCTCCACCCACCCATTCTGACTCCCGAGTCCCAGAGGTGCCAGACATGGCTGGCTGCTCTGTCTTTTATCAGTAAAGCCTGAACTGCCCAGGTCAGGCTCATCTTCAGATTTAACAGGGAACAAAGGCTGCCACTGTAAACAGGTAACTGTTTCACCCATAAAATCTGTCTAATCTTCAGTAGCCAAACAAAACTGAGCAGCTTAGCTTCATCCCCTGTTTAAGACTTCCCCTCATTAGAGAGCCATGAGCGATTAAAAAAGGGTGCAGGCCTGTTTCAAGTACAGTTTGACCAGCGTTGATGTTTTTGTCTCTTAGAGTCTCATTCATTGTGTTGATATTTCAACACCCACTTGCTATAATATCTTGCTAATTGCTATAATATCATATTACAAAGCTCCCAACAAGAATATTGCTCAAAATGCAGTTGATTAATTTTTTAACTGGTCATTGGAACATGAAGCAACAGAAGGGGTTTAAATATCTTTAGGGTTGGGAAAGATGTAAAGCGGTTTTTTTTGTTTGTTTGTTTTTTTTTTGCTTGGCATTACAGGATATGGTTTATGAATGGTGATATCTAATACACTGACTGTGCAGAGATTAACTGTAGCTAACTGGCCAGCAATTTACACACCCATCATGTTTTTGTCTGCATGCTGTCTAAAGTTTTTGCCCAAGTAAATATGTTCCAACTTGCACATAGTTGCATCTGTGCAGAGGTTTATGCTCATGAATTAAATTTTTGCATCAGTTTGCACTTGCCAGTTCTTTACATTGACTACCATCTCTCAAAATTTTGCCACGCTCACTCTAAAGACACTTTAAAAGCAATTTGAAGACACCACCACAAACTTAATTGGGTGTCTGTGTTGGACACATTTTTCTGACATCTTACGAATTAAAAAAGAATGTGATTAATGTTTCCTTTGCTAGCTTGATTCCAGAGTTGCCCATGTGTCTGACTTGCTAAGCTTTTCCAGTAGGTCTGGTGTTGTGCTACTTAACAATCAGAAAGCTGAGAGCAGCATATTGCTTTAACATAGACAAAACATCATTGTCAAAAATCTAGATAACCTAAAATAATTAAATTAAACTGTTAACTGTTAGTGGTTAGTGCTGTTCCAAAAAGAAGGACGCGGGTTCGATTCCCGGCCTGGGGCCTTTCTGTGCGGGGTTTGCATGTTCTCTCCGTGCCTGTGTGGGTTTCCTCTGGGTACTCTGGTTTCCTCCCACCATCCAAAGACATCATGTTTAGGTTAATTGGTGACGCAAAATTGTCCGTAGGTCTGAGTGTGAGTGTGAGTGGTTGTTGGTCTCTGTCTGTCCCTGTGTGTTGGCCCTGTGATGGACTGGTTACCTGTCCAGGGTGTACCACTATCTCACCCAGTGTGAGCTGGGATTGGCTCCAGCAACCCCCCTGACCTGGAAACAGATAAGCGGTAGAAGATGGATGAATGAATTTCAAAAATATCCTATACAACAGACTTAATCAACCCAACCAAAGAAAATAGTAAGAAAGGAATTGACAAAAAGACAACAGCAACATGTCCAGATGAGATACTCAACTAGCTCAAAGAAAGCAAATAATGATTTGATTATAATTTGATGCCAATTAACCACTGCTACTTCATTCATAATATAGGTGATTGAATGAGCCCTAAGCAAAATGCCTAGGAAAATTGTAAATTCATACGTATTTTGTAATTGAGCTCATTTGAAACGTTTTCACGTGTATGAGAGCTTGTTTTCAATCTGAATTTTGAGAAGTTGGACTTCTTTGTTAAATGAAAATCATGGTTTGGTGAAAAAAGTCAAAGTAAGGTATTGGTAATGTTGCTTAAGGCCTGTCTACGGCGAAATTGCTTATGAAGGAAAAAAAGCAGTCCTCATGAAATGTGTCTTTGCAGTGAGATTAATGACAGCCAAGGGTCACCTGTCACAGTTTTACCACCCTTCATTTACCTTTGATTGGGGACCTTGCCACTTAGAGGATAGAAACAGTAATCTGCTAGATCAAATGCTTGCCCTTCATTATTTCACTGTATTGACCAGTGACCTATAAAAGTTTATTCTGAGCTGGTGCTTCTGTAAAGCCCATTGCCCTTTACTGTTACCAAGACTGGCTGCCATTTTGTTAAGGCTACTTTTATCTTTATGCCATTAAAACATGTTAGACAGTCCTTTCCCATCCTGGGTATGGAGGACATATAAGACAGCAAATGTGTTTTGCAGTGATGTAGAGGACGGAGGATGATAGTAGGAGCAAAAGCTGTGAGGCTGTTTCGACCTCAGCCTCTCCGTGCCCATTTTCCCAGCAGCCCAGCCTGATGGGAGCCAAGAGAGTGGCAGCGTTACTCAATAGACACCACCCAGCATGCCTACACCAAGCTGTACGGGGAAAGGAATGTGGTACTTCAATGTCATCTCTCCTCCTGCCAGTCTGTCCATACTGATTAGACGGGAAGGGGACAGTAGGTGAGATGTAAGGGTTCCTCTGTGGAGACAAAAGGCTTATTGTAATTTCTGAGGCATCTATTCAGTCCGCAGATCACTGACCTTTTTCACTGTATCAGACAACACAATAGAATCAGCAGCTTCCTTTTCCATGATAATTAACGCATGGAATTCCGTCTGCCCTGGAAACAGGCAAAGCATCTCAAAACGCTCTGTCAGACCATCGACCAGCTGAAGGGTTCATGCTGATTGGCCAATCAAGTGGCTATAAGAAGGCGAGATGTACAAATGTTTGAATTGCATTTCAGTGGGCTGCCAACTTTACACTTTTGTGTTGTCAGATGGTATGGCTTTTATTGGATTTGAATCAATCAGTTTGACAGAAACACAGCTTTAAATGTTTACTAGCACCATGGCAACAAGATGGTAAGAGGTAAAATGCTGTGTTTTTTCGAGTTTGTTTAATTGTCCGAAGACCATAAAAATCCACTAATGCATATTTAAAAGAACATCATGGTTGTAGAATTATGGTTGAAATAATAATAACAAGTAAGTAATAAATAAATAGTAATACTTTATCTAATGACAGCTCAAAATAAACTGTAATCATTTCATACTTATCCATTTTGGAAGCAAAATTGCTAAATATTCTCCGGTTCAAACTTCCTTTTTGTGATAATAAATTATATACACGTACATCTAGTTTTGTGTTGGTCAGACAAAACAAACAATTTTATATAATTTTCTTGTATGTTAGGAAATATGATATCCCACATCTTTTAGACCAAATGAAATGTCCCATGAAGCAAGTTGAGGTGGATGTGGCATCTGATCCACTTCCTGGATGCCTTCCTGTTGAGGTTTTCCTAGCAGGGCCACCATGAAACAAGTTATTGTAGGATTTGCCACAGACAGCTGAAGGGAATATAAGAGAAAATGGATGTAACCGCTGGTCTGCTGAATGATAGGAGTGGAAATCCCAGGGTTTCTATCGGCGGAGATGAAGTCCTCGTCTGTGGCAGCTCTTCTTTTAATCCCCATTCCTGAGCGCAGCTTTCATCACAATCACAGACACAAACACAAGAGCTTGACACGTCTGTTGATGCAGAATGGCAGTGTGTGCTTTGGCTTTGCTTTATTATTATTATCATTATTTTTTTGCTTTGTTTATGTGTATATTTCAGCCAATGCCTCATTTGCCAGGGTTGTTGCCAGAGCGTGCCAGAAGCCCATGGGTGGTAGCCAACGTGCAGGAGCAGCACGTAGCGCTGAAACCACCCTGGCTGCATCGCTGTTAACATGATGGTCTAGCTCATGGAGCGCCTGGGAGGGAGGACGGCCTAGGATGCACTCTTCAAAACAACAGGCTTTGTGCTGAAATATTGATGTGACGGCAGCACACACTGTCCTCATGGTGTCACACATGTATTGAACATGTGTGACGCATAAAGTGGATTTATTCGTCTGACCTTACTGCTGCTGCTAGAGTTCAACTGATATATGGCCTCTGATGGTTGATTGAAGCTTTTCAACAACTTTATGGGTTGCTGCATGGGACATTTTGAAAATGTCATTTCAGGCTTAAGTGAAAGCTGATGTGGTTTTTTAGACTAAATGATCGTCAGAGGAATTGAGAAGGAAAATAAGTGTTAGCTGCAGCCAAATGAACAGCTGGTAAAGCCAAATACTTTCCTGATGCTGATTAAAAGGTGCCTTTTACACTAAATATTGCAAACTGACGTACCCAAAAGCTCTCAATGAATGTCTGCTCTTTTAGTTAATTTTGTTCTATGATAAAATCATTCTAAATATAAATCATCTTAAATTCACATTAATATTTCAGAGTAATGAGTATAAAAGTATGCTGCATTAGTTGTAAATTAATGGATTACTCCGGGAGACTTGAAGAAGCTATAATGAGTTTTCTACAGAGCTAACATTAGCATTAGCAGCTGTCTAAGCAGTGTAGGAGAAACCATGTAAGCTCAACATCACTTTCTTTTCTTGCTATCTCCAGAGAAGGGATGCTATTTATTTGTCTCCCTTTTATTTATTTATTTATTTATTTATTTTTTACCAGTTCTTCTACTGAATTTAGCATGCTAAGCAGCCAGCTCCTGTCCAGTCAGGTCACCTCACCACTTTTCAAAATGATTTTATAAACCATGCAGACGGTCCTCAACTGAAGTTAGCCTGCTCACCATCTAACTTCATGTCTTCCTATGGGTCAGTGTAACATCCAGCTGGTCCTAAAGTAATCCTGCTCAGAGGACATATTATAAACTCTTGTCTTGTACAAAGATGGCACTAGCTATTGGCCAATCTGGTAATTAAGAAGCTGACACTATACTAACACTAGCTTTGTAGCTATAGCAAAACTTAAAAATACCTTATCTAATAATATGATTATTCTCATGCAATATATTGTCCATCTTATTTCCATGATTTATAAGGAGATTTATCAAACTTTTCTGATTATGGACATCAGAGATGATAATAGTATCAGCCACATTGAGTCTCAAAATATGTGCCTCATGTCTGTGTGTTCATGTTTGAGGTTTGACTTTGAGAAAGATTATTTTTGACTAAATTCTCCTCACGTAGTGCCTTACAATACTCCAACCCTCCCCGAGTCTTCTGGGAAAGGCAGCTGCACAGTTTGAAAACATCTGAACTAATATATCAAAAAAAAAAAAAAAAAAAAAATCACCTATGTGTCTGCTGCTGAACATCTGTGTCATAACCTCTTAATCTCAAGACAAAAAGTTTTGTTAGCTGAGTTTTATTAATGTCAAGATTTTTGGAGGATACCCACTTTTAACATGACTATTAATTATCTTCCAGAAATTAAACTTCCTGATATGGGGTGAAGTATCAGTGGTAAATCCTACAGTTTCCACAATGCTCAGTAAACACTACACTACAGTTTATAAGGAAGGCTTAGAGTTTTTCCCAGGCCTGAGGCATGACAAAGCTCAAGGAAGACATTACACAACTGCATAGGTTGAGTAATGCTTCTACTGACAAGTAATCTGTTATTCACACCAAGCAGACAAAGATGGGAGACAAAGGCAGCAATCTAATTAGCCGCTAAATCTTATCAACTGAAGCACTAGTATCATGTGTGTGGCTACCACCAGGTTAAAATAGGGCATTTGTCATGGGACAATGTGATTTTGCCCTTTGTAATTGAGCAAATTGGCGGAGCACTTGTGGATGGTCGCGATTAGTTAATAATCAGTGCTGCATTGGAACACAAAGTGTGAAAGCTGTACATGCCGCAAAATTGTCTGTTCTTACCTGACATGTTCAATGCCTAAAACCATCGCTGAGGCCTCTGCCAGAGCTGCTTGCCAGCCATTTTTACGGCTCTCTGTCAAATGTGCTAATGGTTGTAAATAGCTGAGTGCTCTGTTGTTGTGATTGACCCTTATGAAAAGCTGCTCAATCTGTCTCATATTTGGCAACGTGGAGGCCGCTCTGTTGCCCTAATTTCACGTAATGGCTTCTTGTTGTTATTACACATTAAATGCAGTTCATTAGGGAGTGGGCGGTTTGTTCTTTTATGCAATTCAAAGGCCTGTTACAGGAAGTATTCGTTGGACTTATGTAGCAGTAAACAATATAGATGAATTATATCAGTGAGTGCTTGTAACTTTTTAGTGTCGTGTGCTGTTTCTGAAACTAGCGTTGTAAACCATTAACAATGCTGGTATTCAGCAGATTGAGACTCAGCGGACTGTGTTATTGATATTTTCTCATGTTGATGATTTCATTTTTTTTTTTTTAGATGGTAAAAAAAATAAAAGACAAAAGCTGAAAGTTCATAAAACCTGCTACCAAGACAAATTAGTATTAGGCCCCACATGGTGGTTCTAGTTTTATAACGATAACGTAATGCAACCACACCAAATGCAGCACTATGATAACGATGTTCACAAGGCATGAAAACTGCCTAGTTTATAGTTGGACAGTTGCTGCTTGGAAAAGGGATTTAGTGCACTTTCAACTGAAGGATTCCACCAGACTTTGTTTATCATTTGGCTGGAAATCCTCTCAAACTGTTAGGGTATTTACTGGTGAAAAGACTTTCAGAACATTTCAGCTTGCACTATACATGCCCACATTTGTCTCAGAAGACCTTAATGGTTTCTTTGTAACCCAGAAAATTATTTAAAAAGTAAAAGCCCACACTGCTTGTGTTTTTGTCTGTAAGTACTGACTTCTGAAACATTAAAGCAGGCAGCCATAAAGAGAGAAAGATCTGCGTGGATCAGCAGAGAAGATGGGGAGATCTGCCTGGTATGTTTGTGACAGCTGAAGGGAAGCTGTGATCACACTGTCTCATTAGATCAGTCTCACCTCTCTGCTTCTCTCTCAGCTGCAAGAGCTTAGTGCTTCTTTTTTTCCCCCAAAGTCACCCTCTGATATCAGAGCTCCACTTTGCTTTCTACCTTTTGTGCACCATGCACTCACCATGTGAGTATGATGAGTGAAGCCTTGCTCCCTTCCTCACAATCCTTGGCCACTTGTTAAATTTTTGCATAGAACTTGATAGTTTTGCACTGAATTCCTCTCATCGCATGCATTTTCTGTTTATTCATTCTACCTCTTAGCCATTTCTGGGTCACGGGGGATGCTGGAGCCAATTCCAGCACACATTTTCTCTTTTCAACAGAAATTATTTTAATTGTTCTTTTTTTATTATGCGTTCCTGCATGTCCCGTTTTAAATCTTTTTTCAATTCCTGTAATAAAAAAAAAAAAAACAACAAAAATAAAACACAGCTTAAAATCAGATATAAACGAAATGAGACTCCTTTCGAAGCAGAAAAAAAGATCCAATACCAAAGGAGCATAAAGATAGTCCTCTGTTGTCTTTGCCTCCCTTCCTCCACTATATGGCTGCCTTTATAACAATGCTGCAGTTTCCATGGCAGCTAGAGTCATGTTAAGCTTTAGGATAAGAGTTAAAAAGTGGAGAGAAGGATAGGGAATAATCACAGGGTTTGAAGGACTAAAAATAGCAAGGGACTTAATCCCAGGCATTATTTATTCATCTAAAACTCATCGTGTCTGCAACAGCTGTGTAAACATTGTTGCAGTTCCTTTTTGGGTGGGAAGACAGTTCCCTGACCTAAACCCCCACAGTCTTAGTGACTGACTAATACCTTGACTATAGCAGAGAGAGAGAGGAGAGTGCAGTTGGAGCTAAAAGACAACACACGATTTGCTTTGCTGAGACTTTCGGGTGGGTCAAAGCAATTTATCATTCATTCCTTCCCACAAGGAGCACATTCCCTCTGCATATATGTCAGTAACCAGTTGAATACATATTGCCTGTGCAGTTATTTCTAGTGGAGCTGTGGTCTGTGCACTGAGTGTGTCTGCCTCTCTCTGACGACCACAATGTGAGTGTGAGACCGATGAGAAGAGGAATAGAGGTCAGCCTCAGGCAGCAGGCAGGGCCAGGCTGCTTGGTTCACACAGCTGATATCCATCATTGTCTCCAGTTCAGAGATTGATAGATATGGCTTTTTAAAGGCCGCTGCCAGTGCTGATATTTTTGTACTGAAACTGCACAGTAGCTTATATTTGGTGTGAATATTGTAGCCCTATAATGCCTGACCAGAGAAATAATGGACAGAAATTTCTTTTTTTTTCTTTAATCTGAAGTCTTTATTTGGCCCTTTAAATGAATGTAAAAAACAAAAAGTGTATTTGCCTTTCATATCATATTTGTTACATCAGGCATTACACCCAATTCAGGCAATAACAAAAACTTTTCTCCTTTGCCATCTGTAACATCTGCATCTTTATTTTTTTCCAAACAGCTGCCTTTTTCAATCTCTTTTTCTTTCATTTTGCCAAGGGGGATGCTCTCATAAATCTATGTATCAAATATGATACGCACGGCATTATAGGGTTAAAAAATATACACAGTTTCGAATTCTTTTAATACCTAAAACTAAAAACATATTTTTTGACTGTGACATTAAAACTTAAAGGTCTGAATTTTCAGATATTGTTCAAAAAAATTTCGTGCAGGGAAATATCCAATTTCTGCAGTTTCTGTTTCATTCTGTAAATTTCCAACTAATTCATGGTGTAACTTCAAGAGTCGGCACACAGCAGAGTCATGCTGATATATCAGCAAATATTTGCTTATTGCAGGTACATCACGTTCTGTACATATACCAGTGAATTAGTAATAAGAACAGAAACATAACAGTTTCCACAAATTTTGTGGAAATTGTGAATCTGTAGAATGCTAAAAAATATTCTACACTCAAGCACTACTTATTGTTTTTTTTTCCATCTTTTCTTGAGCTTTTTGTATTGCATGGCCTTCAGTAGATGGAATTTTAAGTGACAAGAAATTTACATTAAGTACAAAATTGTGGTCTGCAGGTGGGACTTTAAACTGTCAATTAGCTGTTGAGGTAGAAATGAAAGTTTTAGGGAAATGAATTAAGAAGAGAAGAAATTCATGCAGACGTGTCTTCCTGGTTAAGACTTCTCAATTTTTTTGCTTCAAATGGCTTAGTATTTGTCTTTGTAAAATAATACAAAGACAAATTTTTTAGAGTAAGATATGGGCCTTTCCCCGACCTACTTAGAAAGCGAGTTTCTATATGCCTCATCCTGGGAAAGTGTTGTGTTTGTAAACAAACAAAAAACTGTTTGCATCAACTCAAGGAGATGAGCTGGACAACGTGTGACTTTGATGCTGACATGACATTTTACTCATTTCTCTGTTCATGCGTTTTATAGAAGGGAATCGTCCAAACGATCAATTTTATGTTGTTCCCTATTACTGAGGTTTATTGTTCAAGCCTGAAACCAGTGTGAGTGACATTGTTGAATATATCCGTGTGGATTGCTATCTTAACCAAGTTAGCTCACTGAGCTTGCTGCCTTTCTCTTGCTCTGTCCGTGGTGCTGAAAGCTTCCATATAGCATCAGTGACAATTGCTGTTGAGTTTTCTTATTCGTCCTTGGACTAATGCATCCGTTCAGAATAGCTGTTGCTTCGTCTGAATAGAAGAAGCCTTCTCAGTGGTGGCTGAGAATGCTGTGAAGTTTGATCATAGACAATGTGCTCCTTTGCTGTGGCCAGAATTACCCTAAACACTGAGCTTGATGGGCTGCTTGAGTTCAGATGTGCAGCATATCTCCTTTGTTAATTGAATGGAAGATGATATGGGTGAAAGGGCTTTTTCCATGAGCACGTGTCCAATTGGAAATATATGAGAGGATAATTTTAGCTGTGTGATCATTTACACAGTGGCACTGCAAGACAGAAGAGGTGTCAAGTACATGCAGTGTAATTTGTTGCCAAATTATAGAGGTCACTGTGTTTAGAAATAGCCCAGGTAGCAATTTGCAGCATTAATTAGCTCTTATTTAATTGCTGAGCTGTCTTGTATTGCAGTTTGAAAGAAAACAGAAGGATTTGAGAGTTTCTTTATGCTCTAATGTTTTTGTGTGCAACTTGGCACCCTCTCCATAGACAACCCTTGGACTGTGACAGTTCTTCCATCAAAAAGGCTTTTAGAACTCCACCTTGTTGCGCAACTTACCTGCGGCTTGTTGTTGTGACTGACTAATTGGACATCAATGCATGTAGGGCAAATTTTCCTGACAAGATAATCCCATCTAAACTGTTGTTGGATTAACAGCTAAAATAAACCTGTTGATTGGGTCACTGCCTGTTTCAATGTTTAATCCAGCATTTTAGCAAAAGTTAACAACCAGATGTTCTAACTGTGGCTGGACTGTTGGTGGGTTTCCAAGGGTGTTATTGACACTGATATTTCTGGAATGAATCCATTGGAAGCTGATATTCCACTATGATTAATATTTACCCCAAAAAATGGCACACAGAAAAACCCCTTAGCAACTTTTATGTCATCGCTGGATGTGGAAACAAAGCTTGCAACATGTTTAGGGAGTGAAATAATTTGAAGCTGTTGAAGAAAATCATCTCACATTCAGTGGAAGCTATTATAAGATGGTATTAGATAAAAGGTCAACATAGCCCTGACATCACAGCAAGTCAATATATCAGCCAAAGGCTTGTTTCAGTTTTAATTATCCAGATTAGAAGTCAAATCCTAGCTTTTCATCAGCCGTCAAGCTCGAAGCAGGAGGAAGAGAGAAGCTATTGTTGGACTTTTAGAACGGTAGCCTCAAAACCAGGACAAAGAACAGCTTTGACAGTGTTGGGGCCTGAGAGGGAAAACAGTGTTCTGGATTCCCTGGACGCCTACAGGACCGTTCTACTAATTTGATACTGCAACCACACACCAATTCAGTTAAATAACCTGAGACTGGAGTGATTGTTGCTAACCAGGGGACAGCAAGGCCACGTCCTTAGAATTTTTATTTGAGTTAATGGGTGTAAAGCAGCATAGAAGATCATGACAGATTTGAGCTGTCACTGTTTATTCAAAACTATCTTTTAAAAATGAAAACAGTGATTTTTAATCACCAATTTTAATTCCGAATACAGGCTTCTTCTCAACCAGGGGGTGCTCCCCAGAATATACCGACTCACTGTTGCTATGATAATGTTCTTCTCTTGGCTAAACAAACGAAATTATTTTAGATTTAGATTTCATTGGATGAAAAAATGCATGCAAAAGTAACTTAACGTAAAGTCAGTTTGTCACTGATAGAAGGCAGTAAACAAAGGAAAAATGTCATTTCCAGCATAGCTGCTGGCAACAAAAGACAACTTCAGATTAATTTTAATAGGCTCAATCTTACAAATACGTCAGAAAAATTAAATTACCTGTTATCAAGATTAAGCTCCAAATCATATTATAGGTACAAAGGAACATGCTTGTTTGTAACAAGTCCAACCAAAAATGTTTTGTATTCTTCCAGTGGAAATGCAAAAATTCCCAGAGAAAAGTTTTCGGTTCAGCTGTCCTTACAGATTTACCCCATTTTGTCTGAGCTGGCTCATATTATAAAGGGTTTTTAGCAGGTTCGACTTTAAATGTGCAACATTTCCATATGAATAATTCACCACTGGATTAATTATTAGTGTCATACTATATGTTGCATACATACATGAACCTTACACATGGAACACTTTGTCCCTTAAACCTTATAACAAGATCAATTACTATCAATACTGCCGTTCAAAAGGCTTCACTTGGAACTTTTTATTTTGAATATAATGTTTTTAAACTTTTAACTTCACCTTATAATATTTTAATTGTCTTATTCGTTGTTTAATCTGATTTTATTTTCCTACTATTTTCTCTCCTTTGTTTAGTTACTCGTTTTGTGTGTTGTCATGTTCTCAACACCACTGTAAATGAGGATTCCTCCTCAGGGGTACTTTGTGGTAAAACAAAGATTAATACTATGTAAAATACAGTCATAAACTGTAATTAAAAATGCTACATCTATCATTGTTAATCAAACAAAACCAAACTAATCCTTCCATTGCATTGCATCCAGACATGGATTTTGTTAGTTTGTCGGAGGAAATACGTTTATGGTCATGTAATAATAAATAATAGGCCACTTTAAACTGTGGTTTACATGAGTCTAAGCTACAAAATTACTTGAGGCTAACAGGTGGCCAACCTGTGGTCACGTCCCTTGTTTAAATTTTTTTTTTTTTCTGGAGATTTAGATTGTGCATGGGTTTTATTGTGTATGTACTGTAAGTGTGATTTCATAGCTGCAAGTACGCATTAACTCACATGCCATTCCTTTGTTGAAAGAGAGCGATGGGAAAAGGGATTTCGCTCCACAGAAAGGTATGGTTATTTAAAGCCAGGCAACACAACAATAGAGGGAGACTGGGAAGAGAAAGGGACAGATAGTGAGAGAATGGATTCGAGTCATATACCTGCCAGTGGTGCTTTTCTTTTTCATTGCCATAGCAACAGTGGCTTTGCTGTATTTGTGTGTGTGAGACAAGGAATGTAATTCTGCTGGTCACCAGTGCAGCTTAGAGCCGATTCCCCAGCTGCTGCTCGCTGTGAGCCCAAACAAACGCATCCTTCGTGCTAGTGACAAATCTTTTCTCCTTGCGTTAAAATCCCTAAACAGATTAGGTTTTCTGAGATGTGTGAAGATGAACGGAAGCTTGTGGGCTCTGTATTAGGGAAAATCTAATCTCTGTCATTTTACGAGTGACATCGAGGGTAACTGTTGACTCAAAATAAAAATAGATGACGTAAAATTTACTTGACGTGGAACTTTCTCTACCACACAGGAAAAGAGCACAATATGACTAATGTGATGGTTATATACGCCACGTTCCAAATTATTATGCAAATTGGATTTAAGTGTCATAAACATTTCATTTTTTGTTTTTCCAATTAAATTCATGGATGGTATTGTGCCTCAGGGCTCTTTGATCACTGTAATAAGACACCTGTGATAATTAGTCTGCCAGGTGAGCCCAATTAAAAGAAAATTACTTAAGAAGGACGTTCCACATTGTTAAGCAGGTCACAGGCTTCAAGCGATATGGGAAAGAAAAAGGATCTCTCTGCTGCCGAGAAGCCTCAAATTGTGCAGTGCCTTAGATAAGGTATGAAAACAGATATTTCACGAAAACTTAAGTGTGATAATTGTAATGTGAAGAGATTTGTGGCTGATTCAGAGCATAGACGGGTTTGTGCAGGTGAGAAAGGTTTCTACCACACAGATTCGTTGGATTAAGAGAGCAGCTGCTAAAATGCCACTAAAGCAGCAAACAGGTATTTGAAGCTGCTGGTGCCTCTGGAGTCCCGTGAACTTCAAGGTGTAGGAACCTCCAGAGGCTTGCATCCATCCATCCATCCATCCATCCACCTTCTACCGCTTTTCCGTTTCTGGATCGTGGGGCTGCTGGAGCCAATCCCAGCCAACGTTCCGGGCGAGGGGCAGGGTACACCCTGGACAGGTCGCCAGTCCATCACAGGGCCAACACACAAAGACAAACAGAAACGAACAACCACTCACGCTCGCATTCACACCTACGGACAATTTAGAGTCACCAGTTAACCTAGACATGCATGTCTTTGGACGGTGGGAGGAAACCAGAGTACCTGGAGGAAACCCACACAGACATGGGGAGAACATGCAAACTCTGCACAGAAATGACCCAGGCCAGGAACCGAACCCGCGACCTTCTTATTGTGGGGCGAAAGCGCTAACCACTACAACGCTGTTCTGCCCCAGAGGCTTGCAGTTGTGCATAAATCTAAGATTAGGCCACCCATTACCAAACAGAAACAGTTGCAATAGACTATGAAATAGATGAAGACTAATTTAAACAGTCTTCAGTAAACAGTGTTGTTTACTGTTGAGTGCCATGCAACCCTGGATGGTCCAGATGGATGGAGTAGTGGATAGCTGGTGGATGGCCACCATGTCCCAACAAGGCTGCAACGTCAGCAAGGAGGTGGCGGAGTCATGTTTTTGGACAATCATGGGGAGAGAGCTGTAGGTCCCTTTAGAGGTCCATGAAGGTGTGACCATGACCCCAGGAAAGCATATAGTTTCTGACTGACCACTTTCTTCCATGGTACAAAAAGAAGAACAGTGCCATCCTTAGCAAAATCATCTTCATGCATGAAAAATGCACCATCTCATGCTGCAAAGAACACCTCTGTGTCATTGGCTGCTATGGGCATGAAAGGAGAGAAACTCATGGTGTGCCCCCCCCCAAACCCTGACCTCAACCCTATTGAGAACCTTTGGAGCATCCTCAAGCAAAAGATCTATGAGGGTGGGAAGTGGTTCACATCAAAATAGCAGCTCTGGGAGGCTATTCTGACATTCTGCAGAAATTCAAGCAGAAACTCCCCAAAAACTCACAAGTTCAATAGATACAGGAATTATGAATGTGATATCAGAGAAGAGGTCCTATGTTAACATGTTACTTGGCCTGTTAAGGTGTTTTTATTTATCAAAACAAATGACCATTTTCAGTTCTTTACAACCTATAAAATGTTTTGAAACTCTGTTGTGCACAATAATTTGGAACACTGCATTTTGAGTTTTTTATTTTTGAAAAAATACTGTTATCATTGGGAGGTTTGTTCAATAAAATTGAAATTATACTCTAACGGCTGATGACTTGAATATTATACTGACTGTCATTTGAAAAAATATCATTTGCATAATAAGTTGGAACGTGGTGTATTCTCTACCAGGCCGAACTGCACCTGCTTCCTATAAGGACAAAAGCACAAGAACTTGTAAGACACGACATCATAATGTGCTTCATAGTGCATTATATCATATATAATCAATATTCATTCAAAATGTATATATTAATCACGGCTGTCAGCATTAACATGGTCATTTTGATTCATTCAAAGGCCCCGATTAACATGCTTTAAAAAAAAAAAAAATCACATTCATTGCATTCTGCTATTTTGTCCCTTCGCCATAGACTTAACTTGCCATCTAGCAGCCAGCAGCTTCCTGCGTCCTGACGCTACATACGCCATGGAGGTGAACAGCAACACTTTGGTTCTGATGGTTCTTTTTACTGAGAGAGAGGAAAAAAAGAACGCCTTATTGGACAATTCAAAATATTTTATTTTTCATATTCAAGGCAAGCTGTATTTCTGATGTAGACATTATATTCCCTCAGGCCTATTGCACTTCTTTTGATTTAAACTAAACCTAAAAGGCAAGTTCTTAAAGTCATGTGGCTCCAATCAAAATACATTGGTTAGGACTGCCTTACATTGTTAATATAGCCCAAAAAACGAGGACATACAGGATCCATCCATTCTATATTTCCTAAACAAAATATGAAACAAATATCAAACATACAGTATATATGCACCATTTATCTTTCTGTTACAACAATATGCAGCAATTTTTTGGATCATATTTAGCAATGGTGATTAATCATGATGAATCCACAGCTACCCTGTGATTCATGAGGTTTAAAAGTTGTAATCATTTGATAGCCCTAATATTAATATTTAACAAATTGCTACAATTGTATTTGGTCTGCTGTTAACGAACTGTTTATCAAACAAAGCAGAAACAATACAGCAGGGCAGGCCCCGGAGAAATGTCTCATATAGCCTACCAATTTTTAATAGGTTTCATATATAATTTTATATGTACATATATGTTAAACATAGAAATTCAATACATGTACATACATAAAATTTCTGCTGTGGATGATAA
Organism: Remorina albescens; assembly: GCA_034769265.1. Lineage (NCBI taxonomy): Eukaryota > Metazoa > Chordata > Actinopteri > Carangiformes > Echeneidae > Remorina > Remorina albescens. Next base: position 5,662,912 of record CM068492.1, on the reverse strand, counting down.
TTCAGTTACTGTTACAAATACCATATATGAACATAAAAATAGATTACATGAATTGTGCTTTTGTTACATAGAAAGATATATATATATACAGATTGTGAGATGTATAAAACTTATAGTAAATTAAATTACTGTAATTTACAAGTTTGCAGGTTTCAAAGCCCAAGGAGAATTTTAACGGTGTGCCCCCTCTCTCTCTTTGATGGAACAGGGGTCCTGAGATGACGGAAGTAGAGCCAGTGCTGGACTTTGCCTCCTCTGGACGCTCGGGGAGGCGAAACGCCCTGCCTGACATCCTAGGGTCTCCAGCAGGCGTAAACCCTGGAGACCTACCTCTTAAACTAGCTGAGCTGTCCCTCAAAGGTAAATGATACCAGTTGTCTTTTTAAAGTAATGAATCTGTCAGGTTTCTTTTTTTGGAGTATGAGGAACTTTTTTTTTTTTTTACAGTTTTACAGTTAGTGAGTAGTAGTTAGTACAGTCTCCCCACCATACTGTTTGTGGTTAGCAAAAATGGCGATGGATTTTGTGGGATGATTACTTGGAGTTATTTTGGTCTAAGAATCAAATTAGAAGCATTTGGGCGTACTATGGGTTTGGATTGCACTGTGGCAATAAGCTAAGGGTCCACTTCCAGGGAGTTAATGTAATTCTAGGATGAATGTGGTTACCAAGCCACATTTGGACCACTGTTGGGCTGCATGGGCATCAAATACTGTAAAACAACACTTCAGCGTCCATAGAAGCTGTAAAATGACAGAAGAGCGTGTCAATATTATGAATGCCTAAGAATCGGTCTCAAACGCTGTAAACAAAGGTGTCAGAGGGTATAGAAGTCCTCCATTGAACCAAAGCCATGTAGGTTGTAATTGCTATTATTTTGCCAACATTCACACAAACTTACACAAAATTAATTCTTTTACGTTCTACAGCTCCAACCTGCAAATTGTGTTGTGTGGGCAGCAGTAGTTAGTCTTTAAGGGCAACGAAGAAGAATTAATTTACAGTAAGTAATGTACAGTTGGCATCAATATTAGCCGTTAGCAATTTGGCAACTTTGGAAAAGAGCCAGTGCCCAGATTTGTCAATTTTAATATCAGTTCTCAAACAGAGACACACTAAAGAGCAGGATAAGTTTACTGATGCTAATAGGAAGCGACAGGACTAACAGAAGCTGCAAAGCTCATAGCAAAAGCATTAATGTGAGTTACTTGTTCTTAGAAGTAGGCTTTTTAGTTTAGTAACTGTGGCACTCCTATAATGTTATTATTTAAACATTTAGATGTCCTATTTTATGAAACTGTGATTCCAGTTCAAGGTATTTAAAATATGCGTTATTTATTCTTAGATTAATTTTTTATGACAGTCACGTTTGATTAAAAAAAGAAAGAGTCGCTGGTTTCAGGGAGGAAAAAAAATATGGCAATATCTCTACATGTCAGCACCTAGTGAGGTAAAAATCTGGAAGCGTTTGGTTCATATCAACACAAGCTTTAGACAGAGTTTTTATTTCTTTTTCCACATGAATGTTACAGCAATATCTTTTGCCTTTTTTGGGGGGTTTGTGCACAGATGGTCCAGGAGGGGCCCAGTCACCAACAGCGGAGGAGCCACCGGTGCCACCGGAGAGCTCCGAAGGGAAGGAGGGATCGTAGGGACTTGTTTTTTTGACCTCCCTGGAGACCTGCAGAAATAACCTTCGTGAAGGTATGAGTGTCGCGATAGAGGGAGAAACCTGTGGGAGAAAGGGCGACGGCGGTGGGCTGTGGAGAGTCGGCCTGTTTTGCGAAAGCAGCTGAGCCACAGAGACTGAGGGATGGGCTGACTACCAGAGGACTGAAGCAGGGTGCTTAGGACTTTCTGGGGAACATGAGAAAAGAGTCCTACGTTACTTAGTTATAAAAGTGATAAGTGTGTGTGACAGAGTGAATTCAACACACAATGAAAAGGACATTAACAAAATTGTACACTACTATTTTTGTATGATTTATTTAAAACTAAAGCAAAAAACCTGGACTTCATAAGTGAAACTAAAATGTACCATTTCCTGCTGACATTTTCTTTTTGGTGACTTGTGTCATTTTTACTCTTTAGAGCCGGGGGGGGGTGGTGCGATAGTAGCTTTTTAGGATGGGAAATCTTTGTGTTGTCTTGCTCACTTAACACTTTAACACTAAATGTGTATTATCTACTGAGGGTTTTCAAATCTGAGGTCGTTGTATACACATTGTTCATGTACAGTTTTTACCCCTCTTCCCCAGAATCTATTGATCCTAGAAACAACGACCAGGGATTTGATCCATGTTTTTATTTAGATCCATAAAGTGGATTATGTGGAAGAGCTGTCTATCTTGAGACATTCCTGTACAGACTAGTTTCCCACTGCCAACAAAGTACTCACGGCTTCATTATGATGCAGAAAAAGAAAGGCTGTGATCTACATTTGTTTTGTTTTGTTTTTTCTTTTTTTTCTTTTTTTTTTCGCTCAAGGCTGCTTTTAAAAGTCTCCTCATTCTCCAAACCTCTGATGACGTGTGTAGCGGCAGTTTACAAACCAAACCCATGTGCTGTGTTCTCTCTCGGTGAAGTACTGTTAAACTCTTTTTTGGGCTACTGATGTTTCCTCAGTTTTAATCAGAGGTATCATCACACATCTTTACAGCTTGAATTGTAAATTAAACAAAAGACATACAAACACTTTTTCAACTTTCTGCAAAAGCTGCATTTGCGGATCCTATCAGTCTGTCAGGAAAATAGCATTGTGTAAAAACTTCAGAGGTTTTTTTTTTCCTCTTTGTCATTGCCCCTCATGCATGCTTCTTATATTATCAACAGCAAAAGCCCGTTGCCTGGGTAAGGAAGCAAGCAATGAGAAAGAACACCGCCGCCACAATGTGTTGCGCCCAAAAATGGCAGCACACATCGCCTTCTGCCTCTCTGGAGTGTTCACACTCATCAACACATGATGAGAGCTGTGAATAGGATGCAAGATGGAGAGCGGGGAGCACAGCGAAGGTCAACAGTTTCTCAGCTATCAACTCACTGTTAACTGTATATATACTGTGTTGTAGTATAATCAGTGTGTCACACATCCCACCTGTGCTGTATGATTACCAGACTTGCTGTAACCTGCAAAAGAAATGATGTTCTCTTATTGTTTCTATCTGAAGATTTGTTGTCAGCGGCCGGGTCCTTTATGTGGATGCGTTTTTGAAAACTGCAGCAAGGAAAGCCTGGTGTGCTGCTCTGATGCTGTGCACTGCTAAAACTGATGAGGAAGTGGTCATCAATTTTTTTTTTTTTTTTTTTGGGGGGGGGGGTGATAAATTAGAGGTTTAATTTGTAGTTTCTTGATCTCTTAATTGGTGCATATACTTAGCTGGATTGAATTCCGCTGATGAAAATTCCCATGTTCCCAAGCTTTACATATACAACTGTGTGTTGAGACGTTTCATTTCCATGGAAGGCACTCAGTGCTGGTGCTTGGCTTTTAGACGCTGGCACAATTTCTTTGAGTGATTTTGATCACTCGTGGTTTACAGATACAGTTTTTCCGGTACATTGTTTTATTTGAAAAAAAAAAAGGAAATTTAAACAATGTAAAAATACTTAAATATGTTAAATACGTTGCTTAATATGGTTTTTCCATATGAAAAGGTGGGAAAAAAAGGGAAACACAAAAACGCTGACGCACATCTTTTTTCCACTTCCTCACTGGGAATCCTGGATGAAGCTATATGCCCCGCCCACTTTCTGTGCGGAGTTTGCATGTTCTTCCCGAGCCTGCGTGGATTTCCTCCAGGTACCCTGGTTTCCTCCCACCGTCCAAAGACATCATTTTTAGGTTAACTGGTGACTCTAAATTGTCCGTAGGTCTGAGTGTGAGTGTGAGTGGTTGTTGGTCTCTGTCTGTCTCTGTGTGTTGGCCCTGTGATGGACTGGTGACCTATCCAGGGTGTACCCTGCCCTCACCCAATGTGAGCTGGGATTGGCTCCAGTTATCCCCACGACCCGGAAACGGATAAGCAGTTGAAGATGAATGAATGAATGAACACATGACATGAGGACAAAACAAGATGCTGATTTACTCCATATGACATACCTAGTATTAGACAATGACATTACAACAACATAATCCAAAAAATGCATCACATCAAACATTTTTATACCGGCTATAATGAACATTGCAGCCTCTAGTGGATGCTAACAGGACTATGGAATTCCTTTCATGTTAACTTGATGCAAAATTAAAGAATTTCATCTGAAGTTGATCATCAGATGAACCTTTTTTCTTTGTTACAATCCAGGAGTAACACACATTCAACACAACAACAACAACACAATGCTTTTGTCAGTGGTTGTTGGCTGGCTGAAGGTGATTGAGCCTTTCTTCCTGTTTGCCCTCTACAGCTGTGCACCATGCAAATACTGCCACAGTTACTGACAGAAAGCACTTCAAGTGGTGCCTGTCATGGTTTACGTTTCCTAAACTGTAATTTAAGATGGTCCAGGGAGCTCTTGAAGGCAGCACAAGGCATGTTAGTACACCTCTACTGTGGGTCCTCTTGCTGTCCAGCAGATGGAGACAGTCACTAAATGATCATTCACCTCGAATCATGCTTCCACAACGAAGGGAGTATTTTTCTTTGTTGTGTTTGTTCCCCAAAAACGGCTGAAATACAGTAAAATTTGAGACAATATTAACATGAATTCCTCATGTGAAATAAACACAGAGACTGACAACATGAGTTGAAGGTTTTGGTGTCAAATTCCTGCAAAAATCTTTCTGTGTTAAACCCAGTGAGTGATTTTGACCCAGACACACCCAGCATTGTCTGGATGCTCACACACCAATGGGAAGGGATTCAGTTAAAGCTGACCTCAAATGTGGTCCTGCTCCTAACCTGGCAAAGTGGAAAATGATGGGTGTGTTTGTCCTTGTGTCCTGAATACGTCGCTGAAAGGAGACAAGACACATACATGCAATACACCCAAGGGTTCTTTGTCTGTCTGCAGACGAAACAGCAAAAAGCACTACACATGATGTTCTGTCGCTGCTGCTGATGTCCATAGATTACATAATAGAAAACATGACTTATTAATGGAAAAGCAAATGCTCTAGTGCACGTTTTACATTTATGTATTAATCATGGTCATCTATTCAAACACAGCCGAAAGAGAGAGGTGTCATCCATTTGAGGCTCATTGTTTTAGTGAAAATATCTCCACCTTCGCTCTCAGGCATCCTCCTCTCCTCTGAGGTGGCTCTGTCGCCCGAGACTGCTGCTATGTATCTTGTTGCTAGGGTAACGTAGCCTTGAGAAAAGCTTCAGCCTTATTGCACCGCATGCAATCATGCATGTTTGGAGCGTGATGGTCGGGTGAGGAATTGACTTGATCTTAGCTCACAGTGAAGACAGAAGGTTTATGAACGATGTCTGCAGGGTATGGCAAAGTATGGGAGCCCTGCTACTTTTTTAGTTGGACCCTTTTTTTAAATAAATGCAGCTTTGAATGATGTAAATAAGCAGCCAGACCACTATAATATCTTCTACTGTTAACACTGTAGACACTTACAAATCTTTAGTAACTAGTCAGGGTGTATCTAATTCCACAGAGCAGAAGAACGGTGGAGAGGAAAGCTCTCTGTCTTCTTACATAATTGAATAGCATGGTTTAAGCGGTTTCCTACTGGCTTCCCTTAAGGAAACTGCCTCACAGAAAAGTACTATAGTTCCTCTCACAGACAGATTAGAGCCAAACGCTGTGTTATCAATCGAAGCAAAGTGAATGAGCAGCAGCCTTCACGTAGTCCACTACTTCTATCACTGTCTCTCCCTGTGTCTGTGAACATCTCTCACTCCTAATGACCAGGCCACGGATAAAGAGAGAGAGAGACAGAAAGAGAGAGAGGGATGGTGGTGGGGGGGTAAGACTTGCATTGAGGCCATGCAAACATGGGTCAGAGAGGATGCCAGGCAGGCAGCCCAATGAATAGAAAAGCCTTCACGTGGAATTCAATGTGCCATTTCCAACACACAGGAGTCTCAGGAGGAAAGACAGGGAGGAGAAGGAAAGATAGGCAGACCCTAAGGCAGAAAAGAGAGACAGGGACAAAGGAAGAGAGAGAACAGAAATGAGGAGCATACTTTCTTAGCTGAAGGACCATCAGTTGAATAATATTCCTGAACCAGGACCAGGCTGGTACATTTATCATCACCCACCACCAAAATATCCACACCTGCTCAGCTCAAGGAAAAGGCTGTTATTCTTCCTCCTTAGCATCAACCAAAGCCAGACAACAATACTATTTCTGCCCATCACCATTAGATCTCCCTGTGTGCCCTGTCTGTGGCTCTCAATGGCTCCCACTTAGGGCATAAATCTCTAAAGACTGCTCCCATATTCATTTAAAAAAAATTCTGTAATTTTCTAAAAAAAAGCTGGGCACTGAGGTTTTCAATAACTATCCCTCAAACTGGATGAAACGGAGCAAGCGGTATTGAGGGAACTATTTTCAGCCGTGGATTAATACAGATCTGGTGGGCTGAGTAGTGAAATTCAGCGTTCTTCAGTTTTTTGACAAGCAGCAGGAGCAGCAGTGCTCTGGAGATGGTGGCCGACTGGTTCATCTCTTTGAAACGGATTACCATGATCACTAGACATTGATTCCTCCAAAACAGTCCCATCAGGCTCAGCTGTGCAGTCTGTGATTTTGTATTTATCAAATTAGCAACATGCTAAACTAAGCTTGGGAAAATAGTCGACTGCACATAGTACATAGACATTTGTATGAACAGCTACCTGTAGCCTGCCAATGTTAGTATTTTAGCTAAGGGCTCACAGAGCTGCTATCACACACTGACGGATGTTTATGTGTGAAACGAAACATTTTGTGGCTGACACTTTAACTGATTGCTGATTAGTGATTAGACTGTTCTTGCTGTTTAATCTGTGGGCAGGCCGAGCAGCTGTCGGGTTAAGTAAAACATCACTCTGATCCTTTGTCCCCAATGTATAGAAGAAACCAAGACTGTCTGGACATGAGGGGTGATGAAACATGAGCAAACTATTTTGCTTCAAGTGAGGTCGACTTGTTTATCTCTCCATCAGATTTTTTCCCCTCCTCTTCCTTCTTTCCACAGCATCCCAGCATGTCTGTGACTTCATCCTTTGTCCATGGATGATCACAAGGCTGCAAATGCACCACATGCTCACACACAGACATATGACATCACCCAAGCAGCGACTGGGCGGAGACTGGCAGCGTCAGCCTGGCATCGAGCAAGCATAAAGTTAGGCACAGCGTCCTCCCTCCATAAGCTCTCTGTTGGACAGCTCAGCTTGGCATCACTCTCTCCAAATAAGATGAAAGGAGCATTAGCCTGACCCCTTTCTCATGGCCACCAAGTCGCTTTGTGCAAACATTATGTGCTGCTATCTGTGTGGTCTGGCATGTCTGGCCTCCTCCGGCTTGGAGGAAAGGGACAAATTTCCCTGCCTGCTAATGTTGATCTGTCCTCTGTCTTTCAGCTGAAGTCGGCTCTTAATTGGTTGTCTTCAACAGCAGCCTCTGAGGGAGGATTGCCCTGTCCCATCTCATCAATAGTCCAATATTAACTCCAAGAAATGATGCCTTGGAATTGACTTCACTCACATACATACATGTATGTAATGTATGTTAATCAGAGCCAACATTTCCCATAATGCTTTAAAATAGCCCAACAGACATCCTGAAGCTTCGTGAACATGCCGGACCTTTTCTGTCATCTTCTGAATTTACCTATGTATGAGTCTCGAGTAAATGATGTCATGCTCGCTCATAACAGCACTGAAAAAAGCGTCCCGCCTACATATCCAGCAAAATGGAAACCAGGCGAAAGGTTGGGTGTTTCAATAGAGGCTGTCTGTGTCATGTTTTTTTTTTTTTTGTTTGTTTTGTTTTTTTTTGATCATACAGAAAGCAGGGGCAATGTCAATAGTGGGGGAATAATTTTTTTCAGCAGGAAAGTGTCTGTATTGGGTTGTGGGTTGTTTGCCAGGAATATTTTGTATTATTACTGTGTCTGCTGGTCTCATTGCAGGGTTACACAAAACCTACTAGAGTGACTTCAACTGGATTTGGTGCAGGAATAAGGCAGATCCAGATTGTTCAGCTCTGTATTTAATATTCCTGGTCTGGTCTATGTTATTTTACATTAGCTTTGACCCTTGCATTGATCAAAATATTTAGGTCAAATATATAATTCGACAACCACATTTCAATCCATAATGATAACAAAAAGTTTTCCATTCTATTGTCCTTTTGTAGTAATGGATTACATTCAATTTTGTCACCACACTTTTCTTTATTTTGTGTAATAAACTCCTTGGTGGAGTTCTGTGTTGTTCTAGACCATTGTCATTAAACATTTAAAACAATCCAGGTTGACGAGAAGAAAAGCAAAACTAATGCTTACTGATGAGGTAAGTGCTACATCATGAAGTCACGCTTCACATTTTTATGCTTGGTCACACAACATTCAAAATAGCCCTGGTGACACCAGGTTTATACTGAATGGATACCCCATCCCCTATAGCCATTGGCAACACAACAGTGTTCATAGTTTTCTCTACATTTTCCACCTGGTTCATTTCTGCAGTAAAGATGCTATGGACTTGTTGTCCAACATTTCATGACAGCAGCAAAAGAAAAGCTTTAGGACTTACTTGTGTAGCAACAAGACAAATCATGAAGAATAAAGACTCAACCTGTCAGCATGCCAGATCAACATAAATTGAATGTAAGTTAGAAAAAGCGGTCGAGCATACCTTTTAAGACTGAGATCACTTTGTTTAATATCATTTCATCAGTGGGTCATACAGGACATGACTTGACTAAAGAGGTCAGAGTCATATCCAGGAGCTAGGAGCTGAGGGCTATTAAAGCTCCTGGACAGTCGGGAAAAAGATAATGCCCCAAAATGAACTGAACTCACATCTGGCCTGCATGACTGGATGTTGGTATTATAATAACAAGATCACACTAATCGGCCTGATTTGGATTATGATTATTATTCACCAGCACACAAGGAGACTTTGACAGACTCAGAGTAGCAGTAGCGACACGTGACCTGATCCAGTTTTGGAAAAAAATGGCAACGAGTTAAGACATGTTGTACAGCAGCACCACCTAATCAAGACTGTTAAAGAAGAATCAATAACTACTTGTAAAACTGATTTCTTCATGGGGACAAAAATTGGATTTGTTGCTGTCTAATACATCTCCACTGATATCCAGTGTTTGCCCGCAGCCTTCAGCAGCCATCTGTAGCTCATCCCTGCAGATCTTCTTTGTCAATCCCCCTGTGGTTTCCCTCATCACCTCCACCTCCCTCTCACCCTTCTCATCCCTTTGTTTGCTCCCATCGTCTCTCTGTCCTGGGGCTGACATCGCAGTCCCAGAGGACTCCTGTGATGGTAACAAGCCCTGATTCAGCACCAAGAAGTCCCTATCAATGTCCCCCCGCCCCTCTACTCACTCAGTGCTTTCTCTCTGTCCATATTGCATCCTTGTCTTCATCTTTTCTTTTTGTCTTCCTAACCCTCCTCCCTTTATCACTGTCCCCCAACCCCTCTAGCCTCAAGCAGGCTCTGGGGCTCAGACTACTCTTACTGTGCTGAAAACCAGCTGTCCCCAGTGGGCAGGGCTCTCCTTTCACCATAGGCTGTGCCGGGGAAAGCTCCAGAGCTCCATTACTGGGAAACATCAGGACATCTCCAAAATGAAATATTTATTTAAAGCATGAATATGGAGTAGAACATCAAAGTATCACTTTCCACTTTTCTGCCTCTTTTCAGACTTTTGGCTTCTTACCATTTCAAAATCAGAGCGCTCAGGTCTCACTCGCAGCAAAGAAATGTTGACAAAAGAGCAAAACTGAAAGTTAAGAGGTATGAAGGCAGGAGATGAATTGTTAAACGGGCTTAAAGGAAACATAAAATATAAAGAATCAACAACGTGGGAGAGATGCCTCCACTGTCCACAGAAGACATGATCCTGGAGTTTTTTTTCTGTTTTGGAGGATAAAGTCAGTAAGTAAGTCTGAGCAAACTTTTCAGATATTAACATCTGAAATCACATCATTTTATTGACGGATTTTCCAAAAATATGTTAAACATACTAAACACAATTTTTTGATGCACACACACAAAAATTTTGTATATTTTGTTCTAATTTGTTGGAAATCTTGTCAATGTCCATGTTTCATTAGTTACCTAATGACAGTTACCTGGATGGGCTAATTAGTATGAAGTATTGACCAGAATGTTGCATTGTGATGTTTTTCTTAACTGTCGTAATTAGTCAATTAATTTACAGATTTGGAAAAAACATGATATTACAGTATAGGAGCTGAGAAGGGTGATGGGCTTCAACTATTGTGTCTGGTTTCTAAAAAGGAAAACTGAGCTAGGGGACAGTTAGCCAAATTTATCATAAAGATTAGAATTAGATAATTTTTCTTTTTTTTATTTAATTCATCTTAAATTTATTTGGTACATAAATGTTTCTTTTAGTTTGGAGAAATCTAAACTAGCTGTTTCCTTCTTCTACCCAGATTTAAGATATCATTTAAGGCTCATCACCTCCCAGCTTCAACTCCAACTTTAATTGACTCAAAACCAAGACACCAACAGTTATTGTGTATTGTGTAAGGCTCCACTTTTAACAAAAAAAAAAAAATAAACAAAAAAAAAAAAATAGGCTTGATTACTCCTGAATTATACCAATCAAATGCTTTTAGTTCTTTCTCTTAGAGATGTAAAGTCTGCTTTGAAAAATTGCTGATGGGACAAAGCCCACACAGCGCCATTATCCTCGGCATGCATTATTAATCCAATCATTTGGAGTTAATATGAGCTACTGCTTGACGATTTGTTTCTGGTTGACATTAGGCTGACAAACGGCCATATAGTGAACACATTGTTATTCTCTCTGTGATCACTCTCAGCTCTGTCCTGGCCTGCTGTGTTAGAGGGTATGAGTCCCATCTGTTGTGCTTCATTAGGGAGAAAACCCAAAACAGGTCTATTGTATGCATACTGACGCGACAAGGCAGTGCGGGGCCAAGGACAAGGTGGACTGGGAGGGGGCATGAGAGACTAAAGGATTAGCTAATGGTGCAACAACTGAAGATGGGCTGTTTCTGAGCCCTGAGGTTGGGGGTCTCGACCTTGAAAAGGTCAATTGCTTTGACCTCAGGGGTCAGTAGGTGGCTTGGATGAAAAAATGAAAGAAATGACACACCATCACTGGCTTATAAGTAATTTTGTATTATTTTTTGGAACATCTGTTTTGCTAATCGATCTTAAAGGGCCAATGTGATCCAAAGCAGGGAGCCACACCTCATTTATCTATCATTGCCACCTATGTCTGGTCATTATGGAAACTGACTTTGAAAAATGACATCAGTATTCTTCTCCTCTCATATTAATTATTAGTTATAGAATCACTCACCGGGAGGACTACAGCAGTAGTTTGTCCTTATTTTGGGTCAAATAAAATGTGGTGTTATGGTCCTTTAATACAAGCCATCTCCAACTGTGAGCTTCTCAAACTGTCAGCACTGAGCTTGATGTCACAGTATGTCAACAACCTAGTGACAAACAATTGTGAGGTAACTAAAGCCCTTTTCCTTATTGTACAATATTCAGAGCAACACGACAAAGTTAGAACCGATAGGTGCTGCTCACAGTTATGAACCCACACGCAAGCACCCTTTCACCTTCATAAAGCCATTCACCTTCTTTCAGCTTGCTATTTTTTTTTTTTTTAATCTTCACTTTTGGTTGTGTTATTATCAGTGTGAGTTGATATGCATTCATTATGTGTTCTACATGGTTGCTTTTGTCACATGCAATTTTTAACCTACTGTTGTTTGTCGTCTCAGTACAAGGTGGATTCTAACTTAATGACTTTGGTGCAGCTTCAGAACATGAGCAGATACTGATGTTGATGCTACATCTGAAGATTTTTTTTTATTGCTATTTTTCTTTTTCATCTTTCTTGTTCAGCAGGTTCATAGTGTAGAGGCAGTCATTATAAAATCGTATATGTCTTCATCAAAGCCCCTTTAGACTATTTGGAGCCATGCAACACACTACACTTTTGATTTCTCCTCACAGTTGTACAATTTTTGCATTAGCATCAAATTGTATTACTAGGACTTCCAGATCTGAGAAGTCTGGCAAATGTTCTGCAAGGCTTTCCAAGAGTTATCTTGATACTAAAGACACTTGTCTTTAGTATTAAGGCTGCTCATATTCACAATAGTGTGTTGAAGGATGGATGGAAGGATGATGTGTCCATGGTCTCATTTGATAAGCTGTGAAGCTGCTACAAAGATGGTTGGTGAAGAGTAACAGGACTAATAACAGTTAATGGCCATGAGGATGAGTTGGGGGCTACACCACAGCCCTGATGACATAACACCCCTGGAAATTACCAAGAGAACACATTCTCTCTTAAAGGGGAACTCCATTGAAGTTATTCATCTGTTAGCACGTGCTGGGAATTACTATGGTAGATGTGAACAGTTGTTTGCTGCAAGATTTCGGAAAAACTCCAGATAAACCACCTCAAGTGATGTCAGTTTGGTCTGAAGCATTCATTGTTTCATCTTCAACCGCTTATCCGTTTCCAGGTCACAGGGGTTGCTAGAGCCAATCCCAGCTCACACTGGGTGATGTCAGTCACCAGTCCATCGCAGGGCAACATATAGAGACCAACAACCACTCACAGACAATTTAGAGTCACCAGTTAACCTAAACATGATGTTCTTCCAAAAACATGCAAACTCCGCACAGGAAGGCCCCAGGCCGGGAACTGAACCCACAATGTTCTTATTGTGGGGCAACAGCGCTAACCACTATGCCGCCTGGAGGCTACTGGCTAGATTCTACATTGGACACTGCTGACAACACCCATGAATTCTCAACAACACTACCACCATTGGAGTTGCATTGTAGGTAACATATGTGTCACTTTTTGACAAGGAAGAGCAATGTGCATGATAATGAACCCAGTATCTATGTTTCTGCAGCAATGGCCATCCCAATGCAGTTAGTGTGACAGAGATGCAGTGTTAGATCAGCAGTGAATCATCTTCTCAAATGCACCATGGAAAATCTTCATTTGTCTCTGAGCTTGTTCAATAACTCTGAGATGTGATGGTCTCTAGAATCAACATTACTCTGCAACTCACTGCATACACTTTTATGTAGATTGTGTATGAATGTGATTTTTCAAATACATGTTTTTTCTACAAAAAAGCCCTGATTCCTCCCAGCATAGACTGTCATGTCACTGTGTTGGGCCATAGACTGGGCCTCACTGCAGGATGATTAATCTCACTCTGCAGTCGTTATTGTCCTGTGTCTGATGTTCGATCTCTGAGATCATTTCCAACCCAGTAAGAATGTTGATGCTTTATTTCTTGGACCCTACTTGTCATTAGTAGGTTCTGCTTTGGTCAAAGGCAGTGAAGAGCAACATGAAAGGAATTCAACTTTATCATGTAACATCTAAAGCAAGCACCATTTTAAGTGCAGATGGTCATGTTCAGGGAAAATAGTCAACCAGGATCCCTCTGGGTTTGTCTGACTTAATATACATATACATTATAAAAATCTGTAATAATCTGGGGCAATGGTGCGGGGTTTTCTCTAGGGCTCTATTCCTTATATTTCATTTTCATATATGTTTTGATATATTTTAGAGAAAACAACAGAATTAAGAAATTAAGAAGTTATTAATAGTCAGACATTATTTTACAGGCCTCAAATGTTACAACCTGGTTCACAAGGGAAAAGAGAGGTATACAGTTAAAAGTAAAGCAGTTTATTGCTACTTAAATTTTTAATGGTTAACAACAACTCAGAGCAAACCAAGAAAGAGGGCCGGTGGGTGCTGTTCAAATCAAAAACAGAATATGACAAAAGGAGGACTTTGTAGGAGCTTTAGTCAGACCGTAAAACGTTTATGGTCTGACTAATTCAAATTAAAAGGAAAACGAATGCGGGCCACCTAAGATAACTGAAAACCAAAATACAACAGAATCAGCACCCCTGCACCCTGAAACCACCTGCCTGGGGAGGGAATCAGCAAAATCGGCCATTACCCAGCACTTTTCAACCCTGGCTTTCTAGTCTCTACAACAAATCACAAAACAACTCAACAGGAGCTACCAGGAGCTACAATATGGCCTTTACAAAGCACATAGTTTACAACCCAGCGGGGAGCTGCTACTAACAGTCAGCTGCCCCAACTCACAGGCTGGCAGGGGTTTTATAGCTCCTGGTTCTTGATTGGATGGCTGGGTGTGGCCAGCTGCATACAGGCCGCACCAGTCAGGAACCCAGGTGAGCTGAGGGCTGGGCTGCTAGGAGCCTGGAGGCCACACCAATCAGGAGAGATGGGGTGGAGCATCTGGGTCCTGACATAGTGCAAGCAGTGCGGCAGACAGAAGAAAACCAGACGCAGGAAATGTGGGAAGAGTAGCGGCTGTAACAGCTGACTAGTAGGGTTCGAGTTTTGATCACCACTTTCCTTTTGATACATGCATGATTCTACAGTACATTGTATACGTGTTAAGCGAACACTCAGACATACACACAGACGCACACACTTACACACGGAATATACACATGCGGGCTAAATGGGGGATGGGGGCAGGGATGCAGAAACCACTTCTAGACAGCCTGCAGCCTCCCAGGGAGGAGAGCAGCTGAGCTGGTGATTATGTAACTCACAGTTACATAAAAGGTATCATACACTTAAACATGGCTGCCCTTTAGATTGAGCATCTTGGTAACAGGGGACATACTGTATCATCTTGTGAGCATTGTTTATGTTTACAAATGTGTCTTTTGTGTGTGGTGCAAGTCACACATCAGGGTTGGGTTCTCAGCCGTACCTGATCAGGGTCCATACAAAGGAGCCATTCATCTCAACAAATACTGAACCTTAAGTGGCAAATTTTTAATTAACGTGTCCTGGCTCCCCACACATGAACCAGCCTCCCTTCTACATGCCCCAAAGACAAACATTATGCCTGCCAAGCTTCCTGTTAGGGCAGTTACAGCACCAACATGGTGGATTCCCTGTTCCCCCCCAATTCCCTAATCTGCTCACTATTGGATCCCACTGCCTGTGTGCTTAGAGAAAGGGTGGGGGGGACTGGCAGGGGAGGAGGCCTGCAACGTGTTTGTGTGGACTCAAAATGGGTCATGCTTCCAGCTCCAGCGCCAGCGCACACCAGCATGGCTGAGTGCTTTTGAAAAAGAGGGACCTCCACTCCACCACTGACTTATGAACTATGTTTTTTGTGGATCAGCTGCTGCTGGTAGGTGTGTTTGACACAGCGGCAGGCACAGTAGGAGAGGCATAGATTAATAATGACCCCCCTGTTGCAACCACTTGTCGTCTTTTATCACAAAGAAATCTCCATGCAGTTAAGCACTGCTCTGGATGTCTTCAGCTTGAAAATGTTTTCCAATGTTTTCACATTGCCTTAAATTTCTATGAGCACAGCATGAATAAATCAAAACTAAACTTCTGGTGAACATATAAGGTTGGATATTTGAAGAGCAAATTTGACTGCTTAAAGATCAAATTAGGCCATGAATCAAATCTGCTGAGCTGCTTTTGGTAAAATGAGTAATTTCAAATAAATTGAAAAATGCAAGTGAGCGAGCAAATTTAATAATTCAAAGCAGACCTGAATAAGAAAACTTACTTTAAAAAAATTTTTAGCCACAAGCGGGCCGGGTTTATGAAAAGATAATCATTAACATGAACACAAATATAAACAGAATCTGAAAACTTGCTCCACTCAGACAAGATCAAATCCCTCACACATACACACACACACACACACACATCTGCAGATTTTGGCTGGTGCTGTCACCGGATCCTTCTGACAGACAGCCCTCCTGCGCCTCCCTCTGCCCTCCCCAGCTCCCTCTCTCATTTGCCTGTCTTTGTCCTGTCAGGCAGCCACACCAGATCCACTTGGTGGGGGGAGACTGAGGCTGGCAGGCCGTGAAGACCATCTGGCCCTCCTTACTAAAGAAGGAGCAGCTCGGTGGCACTCAGAGCACTGGGGCTGGACACACAGTAAAACATGGACTCTTACTGATGGCGAAAAATACCACAATGTGAATAATTATGGAAAAAAAACATGTTAGACACGCTTGCATTGAGCTAACTTAGCAAATTTACTGAGCGGAATAGCCCGACATAATTATAATCAGCCTACAGAAACACCTGTAGAGCTCATTAAGCAACACCATATATCTTGTAAAACCTGTCAGGGACAACTGTTGATTTTGTTCCCCTGCCTACAGTCTTTATGCTAAGCTAACCAGCTGTAGCTTTATATAAAATAGACAGACAGGATTTTTGGAAATATTTAGGTTTAAAGACTCCTTCTGATGAAAATCAAGTTTTGTAACTTTCGACATATACCATTAGTTATAGAATTCAGCACATATTATGGGAGAAATAATCAGTGAGTATTCCTAACTTTAGTGAACCAATGATTCTCATAAATACACATTCAGAAAGTCAGGCAATCATATGCCACTAATTCATATCAAACGCATGTAAGTAGGTTGACACCTTGTCAGTAAAGTGGGATTTAGCATTAGCACAACAGTTTACAGTGTCAGCCACTGCCAGTTTAAACAAATGAAAGATGCTAACTACAATGATTGTTCTGATACGTCTGCTAGTCTCTGGTTCTGGTTTTAACAGGCTACTTATCTGAGTCTGGGTCTGGCTGAGACTCAGATGTGTGGCTGAATGTCTGTGATGTCTCCTCCTCTAACCATCTTCATACTATTTGCTCTTTAGCCCAACACTCTGGAGAAAGCAGTGGAGGCGAACGAGGCACAAGGTCTGATGTAGGCTTCAAGTGAGGAACTAACAGTAGATGAGCTTAGTTCCCCCCTTTTTTCACTTTTATGTGGAAAAACCACCATGAAAAACCAAAAACATTATATGAACCATAGCAGAGGATTTAAGGAGAGTTTAAAACATGTCTGAAAAACTGGATTGGATTTACCAGAAGTGGTAGAATAAACTACTTAAGGCCAACCAGGGTTTGTCCAATATCTCGTCTATGTCACGGTCTACGTTGCATATCTGGGCTGCTGCCTCAGTCAGGTTGTTACACTGATAGTTGTGTAGAATAATCTCAGTGAGGCATCTGTAGTGTAAGGGCATCTGCAGGGGAGTGGAGTTCTGGAGGTGAATGCAAAGGAAAATAACAAAAGGACTCATTTACAGTCTTGCCCATGTGGAAGGTGTAGTGTTCTGGCTGCACTGTGAGACAGAGAAAGGAAGAGCAGCCCTTTATAATCTTTTAAGAGTCTCCTCCTCCAGGTACAGACAACTAACGTGGGCAAGCCTTTCAAAACTGGCACTTTGGAGAAACCCATGAGAAACCCACTGAGAGTTAGAGCAGGAGATAGAGCAACCATCATACTCTCACTTATCTAGTACCTCTTCAGAGGGTGGTATCCTTTCAATATGCCTGGCTTCTACAGCTATATATGGAGCTCCTTAAGTATTTTCTATTCTGGTACCAACCAGAAACTTGAAAAACCAAACATTTCTCATGTCCCCTGACGGCCTCCGTAAACAGACTGTAGGTGTCTATTTAAAACATGTATTGTAATAAAAACTTAAAGTAGAAAAAAGTTAAGTCACCAACTTAACTGTGAACAATCCTGTTCCATTAATTACTTTTTACCAGAAAAAAATTCTCCCAATAGGAGTTGTTGAAAGGAAGTGCTATTGATTTTATTTATGTCAGTTTTCAGTCTCATGTTGTTTTGAAGCCATATATCATCTAAAAATCTGTATTGATTAAATAAATAATTCTATACAGACTACAATCACCAAATGAATAAAATATGAAGGTTTTGGTTTATTTAATGGTGAACAAACTATCTGACATTGAAAATCTGACTTATTGATTTCTGAAGTATATTTGTATATGATCTTTACCAATAAGTGAAAATATCAGCCAGTCCTTGTCATGTTTTCTGAGTTATTTGAATGAACTGACTCTTTAAATACATAAATTCTGTATCTACTGACAACAGAGTACATGATGGTCATCAGAAAGGTCCATCCTACACTATCATGCTTGTTCAGGATTGCTCTAAAATTAAATTAAAAAACATACTAAATGCTGCCCATTACACAGCTGCAGTACCAGTTGCACCCAAAGGCACCTTGCGCTTGTCTGTGTGAATGTTTCAGTTTCTCAATTGTCCCTCTCACACTAAGGGAGATTGAGCCAGTGACCTTTGAAGAAGGAAGAATCATGTCTGAGGGCTGATGTGAGTAATTGTTTGATTTCAGGCTGTAAAGCCATGCAGCCCAGTTGGTGACTGTACTGTTACAAAGTGTGAGACTCAATCAGGCTGTCTGTACTCTAACCATCCATTCAGTCAGACCACAGCACACTCAGATACGCACAGTCTCTATACGCTTCCACTGTGCAACCTGGATTGCTCTGTCTCCCTGCCCACCAAAACATCTCACTGAGTGTGCCTTCAACAAACATTTAAATCACTGCCCTACATCACAAGATGAAGTGACATCCACATGGCAACAGCAAAAAATAGATCTGTAGCCCTTGTGGTGGCAAAATATTTTCAGCACAGCTTGACTATGACTGAACAAATGCTGATCAGCTCCTCCTGTCCCTAGATTAATGTCAAACTAAAAATAGTCCAAATCAAATAGACCAGTTTAGGTCGATTGAAGCTGAAATCAGTCCAAGCTTTGGCATTTACATAATGGCTGGTGGTTTAATGGAAAACTGCAAAAAACTGCAGAGCAGGGAGTGCCAAAAATTCAGAGATTAAACATAAAACCTAACATTTTGTGTTCAGCTTGGAGTTGAACATAGGAAGAGCAAAAATTATGTATTAAAAAGTGACTTCAGATTTTGGGGTTCCTGATCATTTGCAGACCAAAGAGACCTTTTATCCATCCATCCATCTATCCATCTTCTACTGCTTTTTCCATTTCCGGATCACGGGACCTTTAAAGTGACAGCAGGAAAAATAAAAGCTGATAGAAACTATGATTCCTGCTTGGAAAGAGGTCAGTTCTTTGTTTGGTTTTTGTGAGCTTCAGCTTATTTTACAGGTGTTTTTCTCAGGCTAAAAAAAATACATAAAAAATCTATTAATTTTGTCCAAGATCAGAAACCATGGCAACTGAGGACATGTTCTTACACATCCCCCAAGTCCAAGCTAAATGTTAAGTCACTAGAAAATTAAACTACGGCCCCTTTTCCAAGGATGTAATTTTTGATATGTAGCCATTTACAGCCCTGACATCTTGTAAATATAACATTTTCACCTTTTTGGTTCTATATATATATATATATATATATATATATATATACATCACACCTCAGTATTTCTTTCCAGAGCATCGGATCTCCAAATGCAGCAGTTTCAGCCTTAAATCATGCAGTAGTTGTTATTGCTAATTCAGCTTTGTTAACTTACAAAGTGAAGGTTGTGTGTGCTGATTCAATGGTCTATATCAGCAGAATCCTATAGACAGTGAGCTGTAACTCCTTACAGATTCTTTTAGGATAAGTTCTGCATGTCTCAGTCAAAGACACTCAGGTCTGGAAGCTCACACAGCAGAAAGTCATAATTTCCATAAAACTCTTTATGTTCCTTTGTAGAACTTCTGTCCTCAGCATGTATGCCAGGTGGTTTTTGCATTTTAAAGGAAGTTGACGATATTTATCTTATATTTTCCTATAAAACCCAGTAAACCCAGTTGAATTCTCACATGAATTTTAAACATCCAAAAGAGGGACTGGCTTTATATTTCTATTTAGAAGCTTCTCTTTCTAGGTTTTCTTCATGGTTATGAATCTTTTAGATAATAGCCTGCTTTATTTTTTATGTTAATTCATCGAAAAATATATTTTCCTTATTTTTTTATTCATTTACATTTTTGCTTAAGATTAACATAGCATGAAACAATGTTAAGACGTTACTGCCATGTAACTTTCAAGAATTCATAATTTAATATTGGCTGATGAAATAAAACTAGAAAAATCATTATTTGTTTTGCTTTTTAAATCCTACAAAATTTAATGATCAAGTTAACAATTCTCAATAAAATAAAGTCAAACTTATTAGTCGACACACAAAAAGCCCATTTCTATGTGCATTTTGCACATTGAGAAATAACAGGGTTAAAATTCTGATGCCAAAAACTTATTCTTGTATAGTTACTGAAAATTCAAAATCTTTAAATCTTTAAATTTTGGAGGCTATAAGACTCTGCACATAGCCAGTGACAGTGAAATGAAAACAAAATAAAATAAATGAAAATAAAAACCTGTAGCTGTGTCAAAATAAGACAATTTATGACTGCAGAACTTCCAAAATTGATTATCTGTGACTGGGTGCTACGATGAAACTATGAAGAAACTATGAGCCCCAAAACACCATAATGTTTTTGTTTTTCTTCTTCAACCTGTTTTCCAGTATTTTTTTTTTTTTTTGGCTTAAAAGTTTTGAAGCCACATTTGAGGCAAACGAAGCTCGTTGTTGAAACTCGCAAGGCACAACTACAATTCCCGACACAACCCGGGGATTTCAAATCAACCAATGACTGACGGCGAACGTCGTGACGGCATTTCGCTTTTGGTCCATTTATGCGCGCGCCGGGCACGCTCGCGCAGAGGGCTCGCGGTAAATAGTGGGAGAGGAGCTCAGCATCCACAGCTTGTTGAAGGTGGGTGTGCCGTACAGCGGCTTTTCAAACACAGAGTCCACAGGAATCATTTTGCCTTCAGTCCGTGAGTACTAACTTTCTGCTGAATTAGTCATTTTGTTGGAGACGTGAGCGATACAAGTTAAATATGTTTATATGACCGTTTTTTTCCGGGGGGGGGCTGTTTTTCTCCCCCAAATTTCTTTGATTTCTTTGATTT
The DNA here is from genome assembly GCA_034769265.1 of Remorina albescens. Taxonomy (NCBI): domain Eukaryota; kingdom Metazoa; phylum Chordata; class Actinopteri; order Carangiformes; family Echeneidae; genus Remorina; species Remorina albescens. The sequence goes on along the minus strand of CM068492.1, from coordinate 5,641,889 downwards.
CTTTGACTTCTTTGACCGTTTTTTTTTTTTTTTTTTTTTTTTGGTGAACGGTTTGTGTGTGTGTGTGTGTGTGTGTGTGTGTGTGTGTGTGTGTGTGTGTGTGTGTGTGTGGTTTCTGTTAGCTCGGCACGTGAGCTAACTGATATTGCGACTGAAAGGTTGTTGGTACATTTCTTTAACCCGAGGGGACTTTTTTTTTTTTTTTTTGTTGAATTTCGGCTTATTTCAGAGGAGAGATGGAGACTGAAGGGGCGGTTGAGGCAGCTCCTCATGGCGGCTGCTTGGCGGGTAGTTAGCCTATTGTATGGTGGTAGACACTGGCACAGTTGGCACCGACAGACAGACAGACAGACAGACGAGGTTTGAGACTTGGGATGACTTCTTTTATGTCTGTGAAATTGGTGGACCCCCCCCCCCTTAAACATTTCTCACTCTTCAGCAACACCCGTGAGTGAAAAGCTTCAGTATTTCTTATTTTGTGTGGAAATGACCTGCCTTCAGCTCGTCTTTGTTTGCAGCTGCTCGTCACGTTGCTGTCAAAAGCGCCTTTGTTTGATGCTGTTTGTTATGCCTGAGCCAATCACACCAGCAAAGCTCACTGAAAAACCGAGTCTCAATGAAGGACCTATATTGTCATTGTCAGCAGGGACATTGTTAAGACGGAGTCGGCAAGCAGTTCACAAAAATGCCAACCGTGGGTGTCATTTTGGTATGGCAAGGTGTGGGCATCAACTAAACCACGATCACATCATGTCAGATCTTTTTTTTTTGGCGTTTTTTTTTGCCACACTATAGCTTGAAGGTGTCCTTTATGAAATAATTGGGAGGGGGGTCGTTTCACTCACTGAGCCCAGCTGATTTTTGGTGATCGTTTGGCTCCCATTAACCACTTGACCAAATGACATGACAGCTGTTGTTGCTACTCCCACATTCCCAGATCTAAGTTATTTTACTACACATTTAAGGAACAGGATCCAGTTATTCAAGCTCACATTACGTGTTTGTAGAATTTATACCATCCCCACCCACCTCCTCCCCTCCTGCAGCTCAAACACACGGTGGAAGGAACAGGTGCTTTCTGATGATCATTTTCTCTGGACATGCTCATTGCGCTCTAATCTCATTCCAGATGGTCCAGATTTTTTATTCCGAGGGCCAGGCCCAGGCCTGCCTGCACGTTGCACTGCCTGTTGTACCCACCCTGGTCACAGCCTTTTGTTTCAACAAAATGTGGCTTGTGTCGTTCATTATCAATTAACACAGCGGTAGGTAGGCTTTTGAAAAGCTCCAACCCCGCCCCCTCCCGTTGTCTGCTGTGATTTGGTTGTTTGCTGATCGATTTAAACGTCAGTGCAACCACGAATTAGAGAATAAACAATGGTGCATCTAAGACATGTAGGGCATTGGATGCTACAGTTTTTGTGTGGATTGATGGGCGGTGGTTGGATGCACTTGCTAAGGCTGAGCACTAGGGTGCGCAATAGCACCAGGTTTTAACTTGGCATGTTGTAGAGGTTGTCGAATTGGAGATACTTTAAAGGATCCACTAGGGGTCAGCAACTTTAGAGCCATTTAAGAAACAATCTGACCTTTCCTTAATGTCTCCCCCTTTAGGTAAATTGACCTGCAGCACACTCCTGAAATGGCATCTGCTGAAGGTGAATTATAATCTCAATCTACAAATCGCCTTCAAATATCTGAATATTGGTTCCGTGTGCCTAAATTTGTTATTTTACAATTTCTGTGTTCAGATATCCAGGTCAAGGAGCTTGACAAGCGGGCCTCCGGTCAGGCCTTTGAGGTCATCCTGGGTGCTCCTGCCCCAGACGCTAAGGGTGAGTTCCCCCTGTCACCTCCCAAGAAGAAGGATGTCTCACTGGAGGAGATTCAAAGGAAGTTGGATGCTGCAGAGGAGAGACGCAAGGTAAAAATAGACCATACATAAGACAGGAATTGAAAGACCTTATAAGCCATGAGCTGCTTAAATCTGAAACATTTTTGCATTCATCAACTAAAATGTGACAAGCTAACATTTTCAAAATTGTCCTTCAGAACCATGAAGCTGAGGTTCTGAAGCATTTAGCTGAGAAGCGTGAGCATGAAAAGGAAGTGCTACAGAAAGCTATGGAGGAGAACAACAACTTCAGCAAGATGGCAGAGGAAAAGCTCAATCAAAAGATGGAGGCCAACAAGGAGAACCGCACAGCGATCATGGCAGCGATGAATGAGAAATTCAAGGAGAAGGTTAGTATTGGTATCAACATTAAATGGATAAACTAACACTAAACAAGCAAGATGTTTGAATTCATTTAATTTATGTTCTTTTTAATAGGACAAGAAGTTGGAGGAGGTGCGGAAGAACAAAGAAACCAAAGATCCCACCTCAGAAGAAGGTGCTTCGGAAGACTGAAAGTCACAAAGGGGGGATTGTATAGGGTTTTTTACGTATCCAAAGATTGATTTATTTTTTGTTTGGCCAGTATTTTTGTTGTGTTCACTACCCACCTTTTTGAAATAAGAAATACAAGTTCCACTTTGACTTTTTCAATTCTCCTGCTATAAGTGTACTTGCGCTGGTTTTACATGTGGATCAATTCCTCCGTTTGAGTGTAATCCATTTGATATGTAGCTTGTTAGTGCAGCTTCAGCCCTTTTTGAAAATTAGCAGTGTGTACTTACCCTTTTTGAGGAAGCATGTTTCTATGCATAGGTCTTTTGTCCCTGCCTATTTCATAGTGCATTTTGAAAATGTCCCTGTGAACCACACCTGTTCTCGGCACTTACTGTATTAAAGAAGAGGGGGGGGGGGGAGAGACGTCGCACAAGGTCTGATCCAAGCATCGGCTGTTTATACATGCAGGTGTTTAGTGCAGCTTTGCTACCAAGATCCCATTAGTGTGCTCCAGATGATGTTTGGTGCCGCTGCTGACTTGCTTTTGTAAAAATATTGGGGTTGTCTTCAAAGCACGTGACTTCTTGCTGTATAGCTGTGAATTAACATGCCAGACATGGAAATGGATGCCACCTGAAATATCAGTGAACAGGGGGTCTACACATGGAATGCAAATGAGCAATACACTTTGGCATCTGAACAGACACAGTGGCTAGTTGACTTTGAACTGTTGTACTAAAACAAAATAAAATAAAAAAGTAAACACTCAGTTGGTGTCAGTGTTTATATATGGGCCTACTGTAGAAGATGGGAGAGGGAAATGTGTATAATCTCATTAACAAGTCTTTCAGTGGACTGAGGCCTTCACACAGTGACACTGCAATTATAAAGATTATGCATCTGCATATTTAACACATTCTGTTTACAGAGCAGGGAGAATTGAGGTTGCTCCATCCTGAAGAAATGGTAGTAAACTGACCTGAGCGCTTATTATCTATTCTGCAGACCTAGTTAGCTATCTTAAATGGTGTATCATCATAGGTGCTGTGAAATGACACTGTGCTTAGACTACTCCCGAGGCACTGGTTAATCAGCATCTCAGTAAGTAACATCACCAAGCCATAATCTCAATCAGGAAGGAGCTTCCTCAAAAATCAGTCTTTGCCTCCATCTGCTGGCGGTTTAATGATTTGGTATGAAATTTTTAATATGGCTGAATCGAACTTGATGCCAAATTTTGCTATAATGTACATGTTGATGTTTTGTAGATGTTTGTAGAGTATTTAATTATTGTGGGAAAAAAAAAGAAACAAGAAAACCTAAAAAAAAAAGAAAAAAACAGGGACCAGAGTATTACAATGACATAGAAAGTATTGAGCTATGAGAGGTGAACTCTGGACAGGGAATGAATTTAGAAGCTGATGGTTACAAGATGAATACGTGTAAAAGATGCATTTCAGAAAATGCTGAAAAGTATCCAGTAAAGAAAAAATTAAGTGAGTCCCCGATGAGAAATAAGGCTATCATGGTGTCAAGTCAGTTTCAAAAAGCCCAAATGAACAATCTGTACACGACATCAAACCTTATAATCACGATTTAGAGAAAAAGAAATTTCAAAACAGACCTCACTAAAAGGACTGCTAGTCAGATAAGCAGCCATTACTGAAGGACAAACAATATGGTTGTGGAGGAATAAATATATACCTGTTAGCTCTACAAGTGTTTCAGTCTCAGAAACACGATGTAAAAGCACTAATCAAGAAATCCGTTTCTGGGTCGTGGGGGGGTACTGGAGCCAATCCCAACTCACAGTGGGAGAGGGTGGTGTACACCCTGGACAGGTCACCAGTCCATCGCAGGGTCAACACTCAGAGACAGACAGAGACCAACAACCACTCACACTCACACTCAGAGCTACAGACAATTTAGAGTCACCAATTAACCTAAACATGATGTCTTTGGGTGGTGGGAGGAAACCAGAGTACTTGGAGGAAACCCACACAGGAACAGGGAGAACATGCAAACTCTGCACAGAAAGGGCCCAGGCCCAGGTATCTAACCCTAACCATTATACCGCTGTGCTGCCTGTAAATCACCTAATTCAGTCAATTTAACACCAGCAGAGTACTGGGGTAATTGTTGTTTACTGTTATTTTTCAAATATACATACATATAGATGCACAAGTCATTGTTGATTGTAACAGTTTCAAGAGGACTGCGCATACATATATATAGTATATATAACATACTGTAACAGTGACAGAAATACATGAATAGTAAACATAATTAAAAACATGTACATATTTATTAATTTGAACACTATGAGGCATTTGGTAAATGGAAAAACCAATCATTTAGGGGATAATTAAAGGTTAATTACCTCAAAAGCATTAATTTATTGTGCCAGATTTCAAAGGCCTGATCATTGAGCTATATTTTTAATGCCAAATTTAGAAATCCAAATATAAAATAATTACAGAAGAACAGAATAAAATGTCAAAAGGGCACTTTTTCTGTCAGATGCCAAAAAGGGAGGTGCTCAGTCCCTTTCCATTCTTTTAGTTCGGCACAATGTCTACAGAGACAGGGAAACAGTATGTAAATTATGTGTTGTTGTTGTTGTTGTTCATGCGCTGTGCATATTTCTTCAAATGCTACCTTTGAAGGTTACTCGTTGTTTTTATGATGTCATGCTTTTAAGTTGTGTATTTGCATTGCAGGAAGTGGAACTGGTTGTTGTTCTATTTCAAAGCACCACTAGAGGACAATGTTGTTCTCTTTGTTGTTCCTCTCTTTCTCTCTCACCAATTTCATATGGCATCAGTTAAAATACAATTTTCTACTGATGATATAAATGCAGCTCTTTGTTTTGTTCACCAAAAACCTACTTTTGTGGATAGGGTTAACCTAACCCTAACCCTTCCTCCAAACTCTTCTCTAAACTGTAATAATTACTGCATAGGTGCGTCACATTCTGTTTATGCAAATAAATTATTTCTCAAACATAAGGTTCACATTCCCTTGTTTACATCAGTCTGTATTTAAGGACTATATTACATGCTGAATGCAGCATTCATATCCTTAGCTTAAACTAGTACAAAAAAAAAAAAGTACTCAATAAAGTTCCTGTTTTCAATTCAGCCAAGACAAATGTATGGGTAAAGTGTAAGGAAAATGTGTAATATCAGACTGCAGAGGCTCTTCGCCCTATACATATTTAATACTAATATTATAAACCCCTTCACAGCTTACTGTTGTTTCATGCTGTGCAGTGACAGAAAAAAAAAATCCAGTTAGCAGCCCATCAAAGTCATTACACATCATCAATGAAGATTTATGTCAATAATTGTAATTGATGCTGAGATATTTCAAAGGATAAGTACAAACGCCTTTTAGAGTAGAGCTTGAAGTAATCACATCTGAAAGTAGGCAAGAAAGAGATAAACCATTGGCAGGTCACCAGTCTGCCACAGGGCTGATAAACAATCATTCATGCTCACATTCAAACCAAGGACTGTCCCTAACCTGCATTATTTTGGATTGTGGGATAAAGTCAGAGCATCTGAAGAAAACCCTGGCAGGTACAAGGACAATATGTAAACTTGGTAGGTTCAAACCAAGAAACAGGCTGGAACAAAGCGGTGGACTGACTTTGCCATTCTGTGGCAACTGCACAATTTCCATGAAAAGATTAAAATTTATTTAAAAAAGGACTGTACCTGCAGCTGTGAATGAATGTAGTGCAGTAAAAGGAAGAATAATAATAATACAACTTGAGGTACCTCCTAAGCACTCGACTTGATTACTTTCCACCAATGTGTTGAGATAATAACACAGGAGGGGAAACAAGAGATGAACTGTTTCTCACTGGGTCGATAAAACCTTTGAACACCACCACGAACCTCCGAGAGTCCCAGTTTGGGAGTTGGTGTCTCAGTTTACATATATGCTGTAATACCGTTTAAAACCTGTAGAATTTGTGTCAAATCATTTATCCCATAGAGGAACCCCACTTTCCTCACAGAAAGTACCTGGCTTAACGCAGTGCAGTGAAGGCAACAATCAGTGTTACTCTGACGCCAGGGAATTATCAGCAATTTATGACTATTCTGAGTCGAAAAAAAAAACAAAAAACAAACAAAAAAAAAAAACCCCTAAGATGGCAAAAAAGAAATATCACAGCTGTCAAAGTCCTGGTCGGAGAACTCGTTGGAGAACTCCTTAATTCACCATGCCTGATTTGCTCTGCTGTTCTCACACAGAAGGGAGTAATTAAGAAAAATCTATTGAAACTTGAGACTGTTGAGAGAAGGAGGAATGTGTGGGTTAAAATATGAAACACACGGTTAGCGCCTCCAGCACTGAAGTTTGAACATGACTGGAGACAGGGCACACTCAAGATAAATGACTTCCAATATCCTTCTGTGATACTGCTGCGTTACCACAGCAGGAGTGACCTGAGACAACCTGCTTGCATGACAACTCAATAACGTTCTGTGCGCACAAGAGCTTGGATAATTACTGACACATGCAGCGCGAAAAGACTATTCTTAATGTTTAACACGCACATTAGCCTCAGAAAGTTTGATGTAAAACCATCTTTAATTGGCACAACACTGCAGCTCTTGGCTTTGTGATTATACTCAGCTAACACAGAGTTGACCCAGTATGGACTGGGTGCTCATTATGGCTTACTGCTTACTCATGCAGAGCCCGCAGAGCACTAATCACATGCATTTACTGCAATCAGCCCTTGTTTTACTTTGCTTCCCTGCTCATTTTAACAAGAAATGTTGAGTAGGTCACCCTCTAAAGTAAATCTGTGAATCGAACTTTCTTTGAACACAGAGGTCTGGTGTATATATATACAAAGTCAGATTCTATAAAGTGAGGCCATTGCAGAAGAGCTTTAAACCTGCATTCTATCTACTGACCATCACAATACACTGTCTATGGGGAAATCGCCCTACTTCTCACTTGATTTATTAGCTCAGTAAACAGTTTCCTAATGAGTTTATGATCTCACTCTCTACTTTCAAATCTTCTTCTATACAACATAATGTTCATTTTTCCAAATCATGGTCCCTTTTAGCGGAAAATATACCATACGCAGGACTGAGAAGGTCAGGTCAAGCCCCCCCTCCCTCCTCAGCTCTACTTTCTCCTTCAGTTACAATTTTTTCTGGTTTTAAAAACCCCAATTGCTATCTGAAGGCTTCAAATTGGCAGTTCACAAACAGCTGGGTGATGTTGCGGTGGGTTTGGCATTTGCTGCACTACCAGAATTACCTACCATAACAGTGGACAGCCCCTGGGGGATTTTCCAGAAGTCATTTGGATTTTGGACCTTGTGGGCCATCCATCCAGTATTTGTTAACACATTTGAGTGAAATGCATACATAAACTTTGTGGTGGTACAAAAAGAAAAAGCCACAAGATCAACAAAGCCTTGAGGATTATCAGAGAATGTCTGAACCATATTTCAGGGCAATCCATCTGATAGTTCTTGGTTGTAGCCAAAACCATCAAATCATTCATAATCACAGACATAGTGAGCATTATTAATATGGTGGTTATGGACCATGAATTTTTGATGGTGACTCTAACATAGCCTGCAGACATGACAATTAGCATGAATAGCTCTGTCATAGACAGGTGACCAGTCCTACCTATTTGCTGATCCCAGCAGTTTTATTTTTGTTTTTGTAGTGAACTGTCTATGGTTTATTAATTCTTACTATACATTCAGACAACACTTGGAATTGTGAAGTCTCTGAGTTGTGGACGGTGGATTATAGAGGGAGCAGTGAATGATTTTGAACTGCTGAGAAATTTCTCTCTGGGTAGACATTACCGTCCACAAAACTGGCCTTTCAAATAGGCGGCTGGAGAATGTGCAGTGATACATGGCTGTGTACTACTGGCCTTCGCCCACATCATAGTTAGAACAGAAGCATGATGGAGAAAGCTCAGCAAATCTAATTTCTATTTCACCGTGCAAACAGCAACAACCTATATACATCTGTCTCTATTCCATTGCTGAATGGATTTCTCTCAAACACATATCCTTATGTATATTAAGATTTGAATTTTGGGACTCCAAATATGCTTTGCATCTTTTAGGAGAAGAAAATGTAAAAATATTGCAATAAAATTCCTGTTTTCGCTTCAATCAACACAAATATACACAGATAAATATGCAAAATGTTAAATTTTTAATATCAGATTCTGATATTTTTTTGCCAGATACATATTCAATACAAACATTATTGAACACCACTCAGCCATATTACTGTTCATTTAGGTTGTTTGGCAACTAAAAAAAAAAGAAAAAGAAAAAAAATCCACTTACTTTTTCAGGACGAAATTTGTGGCTCGCAAGCAACACCAAAATTAGCAGCCCATCGGATTTATTATAGTTCATCCTCAGAGGAGGAATGTTTGTACCAATCAATCTTGTAATCTTGAGCTTTTTCATAGGATAATTAAAAACAACTAGATCACATTTCATATTTACACCTATGTCTACACAGAACCTGCATGTCTTTGGGCTGTGAGATGAAGCGAGATAATCTGGAAGAACTTTCATGAGCACAAGGAGACTAAACAAACATGTTGTATTGAGGACTTGAAACTACAGACTGAGACCACAAACTCATTGGAAAAAATTTACTGAGCTAATAAATCAAAGGAGAAGTAAGGCCATGTTGACATGCACTACAATGTCATTTCTTTTTCCAACCTGTGGTGGTGCCCGCTGATTTGGCGCTATATAAATAAATCTGATTTGATTTGATTTGATTTAGAGCTCTTTAGCATTGACTTCACTTTATAGTACTTTGTGTACATCCATTTCTATATACAGTCAGACCCAGAAATGTCTTGCTGACCACTGCAGCATATTCATGTATCCTAATTGGTCAAGTCACTGAAATAATTAAATGGTGGACATTTTTATGAAATCATCAAATCATAATAAAGTATAACAGTAATTGCAAAGTACTGGAGTAAAACTTTACTCCAGTACTTTACCTTTTTACCTCTGTGCGAGGTACTTGAATGATGGTGTCACTAACCTCTGGGTTGGCTGTGTATATGGTAGAAGTTCTATGCGTATCACCTGTTACCTGTAGCCAGCTGCTTACAGCATTTATTCTTATGATATGTCTGTTGCATCTCTGCAATCATTTCAGTCGCTCTTGGTTAATGTTATCATGAAGAAGGCACTTCAGGGTGTCAGCCATTAAAACGCAAAGGCTGTGATCAAGTTGATAATGCTGTGATCACTGTTTTTACTGTACAGTTCAGACCTCACTATGCGCCGAACTTCACACACGACACATGATATTCCTGTGAACAGAAAATGTACAGAGTTGGACATTTGTTTTACGTCTGCATGCTCCTCTTATCTTGTTCCATTTTAATATCGTTTCTTCTTTCATTTGTTTTTTTTAGTAATGTAAAGCGAGCCGTTTTGAGCCCGGTAAGATCTCAACAAAGAGTAAAGACGTTGCGGCCCCTATCTCCTTCTGAGAACAGTGCAGAATGAGTTCAGTCTATCCTGACATCATCTTAATGAAAATGTCTCTGGAAAACAACAAATAGGGCCAGACTAAGGCTGGTACTCCAGGGAGCGTTCGAGTGCATACACACAGGTGGAAGCAGGTGTGTATAAGGTGGAGGGTATGAGATGAGCGGAGCGGGGTTAGCGGAGGTGAGACATGAGGCGCATTAAGGCTGAGAAACACAGATCAGCAGAAATGATGAGCAAGGCCAAGATAAGCCCGAATGGGGAGGAGGAATGATGATCTTGGATGTGGAAACGCTATTACAGGACTGGCTGAGTTTTTAATGCAGCAAAGAGATGGCAATAATATTAAAAGTAGCAGGTGGTTGAACATGTGTACTGATAAGAGCGAGGATGTCAGACTGCTCAGTGATATCAGCCTTGTTGAAACCAAAGTTGGGTTTTTAAGGGAGATACTGATATGTCGGTCAGTAACTGATGCTTTGTGCTGTGTTTCAACAGGCACGAATGTCTTGGCTTGAGCCAAATCTCTTCTCACAGTTTTGTTGTTTTTCTCAGATTGCTGCTCATGCAGTCATTTGAAGGCCGTCAGCAGATCCCAGAAGTCTTCCATATTGACATCATTAATGCAGGTTTTTGTGAGGGATATACTAAATGCACACCCCCATCTCATTCTCCTCTTTCTGTGTGCAATGTGTTCACTTTTCTGTTTTGGAGACTTCAACTGCATCTGCTTTTTGGAACTTATGACTGATCATAAGATCATCATACTGTCCTTTAATGGTGCGAAACATCGACAAAGTATCCCAGCGGCAGTTGCTCTGCCATGTGGTTTCTCATCCAGACATTTTTTCTTTTCATTTGGTCACCGGTCCACCACTTAGGTCTCGACTGAAATATCTCAACATCAATCGAAGGAAGGTCACAATATTAGGTTGAGAATTTTTTTAAGGATGTGCATTTATTGGTGACTCTAAATTGTCTGTAGGCGTTAGAGTAAGTATGACAGATTGTCTCTATATGTCTGCATTAGACCACCCCCCAACACACACACACACGCATCGAACTGAGCTTGGGTTCATGCCAAACCTGATACCATGCTAAACCTGTTGGCATCGTGACTTTATTCTGTAACTTGTGTGGTAGACTCTACACTTCACATCACATTAATGGTCAGTTCACGTAAATCAAAATGAAGTAGTTCCCATTTACTCCACATTTTTATCATGAGCAAACCAAGCCACTTTTCTCCAGGAGAAAAATATTTTCCTATCCATCCACTCCCTCAGCACCAAATCACTGCCACATAAATTTATACTACTCCAGAATCTCCGATATTAACTTCAAAAGCCAAGAAAGGCCAATGAGTAGGTTTTACAACCTAAAGCAGACCAATGTACAAAAGTAAATTAGCTATTTACTGGTGCCAGTTCAGATTCCCAAAAAAATCAGCATGGGACAACACTGCTCTGATCCAAATAAGGCCTGATGCAAATGAAATTGAATAATTCACAGTGAGATTTGGGGATTACTTAGAGGAATTGGGGGACGGTTTTTGTTGTATTTACTCATCACAGATATAACCAAGTTTTAGAAATACTGTGTCCATGAATCTAATTCAAAATCCCCCCTCTCAAAATATAATGCAGGGAACGTTCTTCGTTTTAATAATTCTGTGTCTTTATTGGCAGCTACAGTCCTGCTGTGTTTTGGGTTGTCTGCGCCTGAGGCAAGAGGGAGAATTTTGTATTTGTTAACGTATTCATGGATAATGTATTTGTATTCACTTTAACACACGGTTAGGTTACTCTATCCAATGATTTAACTGGTCATAAAGTTTAGAGATTGAGTTGTTATGATTACCAGTGTTGAATCTTGTACACCTATTTAGTGTGCTTGTCTAAATTAGTAACCAGTCAGTCATACACCACATCAAATATACTGGCCTAAAAGCCAAACAACAATAACAATTCAAGCCTGGAAAGGATTCTCCACACATGCTCTATCAGAGATATTGGCAAAGTGTTGATACAAATAAATGATGTCTCTGTCAGCATTGGTTTTTGTGTAGGTGTCGGCTAAGCCATCTAATTATCTCATCACTCTATTCTGGACACGCCAAGACTTTTCAATTTTTTGGGGTCACGGATGCCTCACAGCAAATTGGTATGATAGCCTAATTTGCCATATACAAATGGATGTGTGTAATTCTAAATGACATCTGTCCAGCTCAAGGCCTTAAACCCACACTGTTGGGTTGAAAGTCTATAAGCTCCACTCCCCCACCACGCGCCAGTATACCAGTATATGTAACAACTAGAAATACCATTCCCGCTAGTGCAGCCACGTCAACTGCTTCTAATGCATACAATTCCACATACTCCCCACGGTGGCATGCTCTTGCAAAAATAAACATGCAGTAAGAGTCTGATTGGGGAACCAGGGACTTGCCTGCTCTGTGCAGATGAGTACCTGCAGTACACACCTTGAACAGCACCTGGATATTTTATTTCTCACTGAAACCTGCCAAAAATCAGTTGAAATCAGCTCTTCCTCTTAGGCATGTCCTCCAAAACATAGAAGCTCACTGCAGCTCTCTGGAGATGGTTGAAATTATGACAGGAGCAAAGGGAAAAATGCAGTGATATATGTTAAATGGGGTTGGTGTGGATGGATGGGAGAGCAAAAATCAGGAAGGAGAGCAGTGTTTGATTCCCATGTCTTTTTGTTACCAATGCTTGATTAAGTCAATCAAAGGTCATACCACGCTGAGGAAGAACATATTTTAACCTAAATCACCGTCTTTTCCTGAACCTGAACAAGTCATTTTTATGCTTTAACAGGCCATAATTGTTACCGTAACCATTGTTATTGGAGTGGTACGTGGTTCTCATTATTGTCTACGTGTTTATTAATTTGACATGACATTCAAGCTCTGATATACCTTCCCAAAACTATTTAAGGAAGCAGAGTTGAGAAAAAGGACCTTTAAGGCTTTTGGGGCTGGAGGAAACAGACCCCCTAAATTCAGCGTGGTTTTTATTTATTAACTCATTGATTTTTAGTCAGTATGATTGCTGACGGCCTCTTGAGCATCTTGAATTTTAAATTTCACATTTGCTGTCCATCACCATTTTCAACCTCACTCCCATCCCTTTTGGCCTGTACACAGAATAACTGGTCACAGGAAGCAACTGCACGTATACAAATATTTTGGACTGAAATCGACATTTTTAAAGCATGTTAGAAAAGGAAAAACCAACCATGGTGAAGCTCCAAAACTCATACACTTAACGGACACGCAATTAGGACTGTGTAAAAGGGAAAAAATGAGTCTTATTGGCATCTCAGATGCTGTTCCCAGATTAAGGAGACTGGATCAACTATTTTCTGATATCCAGTTTTATTTGATACCATAAATACAGCACTTGGCCTAACAATCTGACAAAATTTTCTCTGGAGAAAAACTGACATAGTATGATTTCAAATCTCATTTTTTGATCAGAAAATTTAAATCTTTTTTTTTTTTTTAAACTCATAACAGCCCACCAATCTCAAAGCTTTTTTTTCCCTCAATGTCAACATACTAGATTCATTCCAATCAATCTTGAGGCTAGACCATGGTGCAGAGTGTGTGACGAGTGATTTGTTGTCATCTGTAAATTCAGGGAATTGTTGAGCACCACAAGTCTCCATAGTCGACCCTTTTCTATCCCACTGAAGCCTTGGGATCCATGCAGTGTTAATTCCCTTTTAAAATGCCTCATGGTTTAAAGAAATGAATAGCAAAAGCTTCCTTCCCCTAATGCATCGCCCAAATTAGGTCCTGATATTAAAACCTCTAGACAACTCTAACCACTATGGATACTTCTGATCAGCCTCTGTTATGTAATATAATTTCTGAGAAATCTTAGTTCTCTCTTTGATTTTGGTTTAAAATTTGATAAAGAAGTCATCTTAATATTCAATAAGTGAAGGTTTTCATCTTAGATCGCTTTCAAAAGCAAAATCATTCCGGCAAGTTACGGACTAGTTTCTGCTTTTATCTCCTCTTGCCACAGCTACTGTGAATTTCCCCGTAGGAAAGAGTCAGTCAGCCTTATCTGGCCTGGAGCTGGTTTGAAATGCAGCAGAGGGGAGACCATGTCTCCCCTCTACCAGCCTTTCCTCACTTAGCTGCAGAGCACACAATTGATTTCTGGATTGTTTTTACAACATTGCATTAACTGGTATCAGGTTACATCTCAAAGCTCATCCTCTTCTTGACTTATCAGCTTTCATTCTACACTCACAGCGAAAAATAAATTCAAAGTCAATTAATCACTTTGATTAACTAATCAGTTGGATTGATTGCCGCTAAAACGATCTTCTCCTCCCACTGATATCTTTAGAACCATTTTACAGGCCTATTGCCCTTCTTTCACATCTATTAACTGTCATCGCGACGACATGACTGACCACATTTTTATGTTGTTTGTGCAGTATTTAATATATATGTTTATCATATTTTTGAGCCTTTTTTTGTTTGGTTGTAATTATCAATAGGGGAATCCCATAGTTAAATCTCTGATGTGAGCTTTGTAAACAAATTGATTTGACATTACTTGAAGCTGCATCACTTATATTGATCAACTGTTTCCAGAAACCTACAGTGTGGTTTCAGAAAACCAAGAGCTGCCACATTACAAAACAATAGATTACAAACTGATGGGTGACATCACTTGGTGTAAATACTTGTATGTGTGTTTCAGCCAAGACACGTATGTCTTTCAAATGAAACAGTACAACAGTACGCCAGTTTAAGCGGAGCTGCCAAAGCATCTGAGTACTTCCAGCAGATAACGTGGAGAGTTAAGCTGTTCAAATATCAGGTGTATTGCACTATTGCTGCAATTTACTCCCAAACTGTGTGAGTAAGAAACAACAGATTGTTGGGCTTTACAGCGGTTTAGGCCGTGTGTTTCCCCCGCCACGCTCACAGACACAAACACACGCAGCCAGTCTCTCAAGTCACTGTGGAAAAGTTAACTAAATCCTGACTGGTGAATTCGTCGTTGTTTTTTCAGATGTGAAGCATGTTCCTTGAAGCGCTGTCAAGTCGCTGCAACCCTGAGCAGAGATGATGGCGGGAGTACGTAATGAAAAGCAGATAAACTCGGGTGTGATGGGAAGAGGAACTTTGCAGGCAGGAACTGCGCTCGATGTTTCTGCCTCAAAACTGAGTTGCTTTCAAACGGGGAGGAAGTGAGCATGCGTGTGTGTCTGGAGTCAGAGTTACTTGATTAAACTGGAAGAATGCCTAATTACATCAAGCACGCTTTGCTTGAGTGAATGCATGTGTATCCAAATACACCGAGGCTACGTCTGCAATTTTTAGATAAAGATTTATCTGAAGAAACAGGAAAATTAAATGTGATTCCAATTACCACGCGGAAGCAAGATCCTCGTACTGCAGCTGCAGTTTTACTTTTTGGACACTGTTCTTGTGAAATGCTGTAATACAGTAGATGAAGCTCAATTTATGCTCAGGTGTGAACAATCCGGATTTCTTGCACTCTAAGTTAAGTTTGAAGTCAACAATTTTATTCTCCGATTTCTCCAACAGGGAGGATGATTGGGTGGCTCAGCTACATTAGATTTAAATCACATAAAAGTGCTGTTGCTTTAAATGCTACAACAATGACCCTAAATAGGTGAAGATGCAGGTGAAGACTTCTCTTCGTGACCAGAGACATGCCAAAGTGATGACACTGATATATCATATGCTCAGTTTTTGGCCAAAATGGACTAAAGAGTTAACTCCACGTCTCCTCACTAACATGAGTTAAAGAAAACATATTTGGTGTGACAAACATGATCCAAGATTATGTTTTTCGATTCTCCAGATCACTCCATTCCACAAAAGTCAGTGCTGTTCAACAGCAGAAAATTACATGTCACCCAATTCAGCAGTTGAATGAAAGCATTGTGTGGATCATCCGGTTACCATGTATCTGTCAGGACCTGTGCTTTGTGTTTTCTGTTTCCTGTGTTCTATTTTGAAGGTCTTGTCTTCCCCTGTGTTGTCGTTCAGTTTACTTCCCTTCCCTGATTACCCCAGTGTGTTTCACCTGTGTCTTCTTATCACCCTGCCTGTATATGAACCCCGTGTTCTTTCGTCTTGTTGCCTGTTCGTCTTGTCCTGAGCAGTGTTCCAGCATTATTGTCTCGTGTCTAGTCCAAGTAGGTTTTTGATCAGTTTCTGTATTCCCGGCTCCATGATTATTGCCTGAGTGTCTGCCTGTACCTTCGCCTTGATAGTTTTGGTGTTCCCGTGTACTGACTTGGACTGTAATAAAGACCCTGAGTATTGCCACTACGTCTGCCCGTGCATTTGTGTCTGCCTGTTCTGTTTGGTTCATGACAGTATCATAGTTAATATAGAAATGCTGGCGAGACGTTTCAGTCAAGATTCATTGGAAGCAAAAACCTTATACGGCATCATATCCACCACTTTTCCTCATCACAGCTCAAATTTATCAAATGTATCAATAAATAAACAATTTAATATATAAATCGGGGCTGCTCACTTGCCAAAGGTGAAAAAGATGACAACCAACCGACCACAGGAAAACCGCAACAGGTGGTGTGACACAGTACTTGCAGATCAGTTTGGTTTTTTTAGGGTGACCCATTTCAAGAGGAAAACTGTGATTTTTTCCGAGAGTCGTTTCTCCAATAATTTTTATGACTTAACCACGCAGCACCATTTTGCAGGCACTTTTACTTCATTTGCATTAAAATGTTCTTTTTGTAACCCCTGAATAGTTCTGGATCACTTGTTAATTCTGCAACTGTGTTTCACAACCCTTTTTCACAACCCCTTAAAACAAAGTAATGTGTGCTTGCAGCCATTTGTCACAGGTTACGTGTAATTCTCAGTTACAGTGTTTTAAAGAAAAAAGAAAATTGACCAAAGTGACAAATGCTGAAACAATAAACTTAACTTTGTGTTCTAGATTTCTGCTCTTCCATGCTGTTAAATATCTCAAGACTCCTCACATTTATCTGGAGACCAAATATTTGGTGGTTTGGAATGTATGAGTTAGAATGTATTAGATGTATGTTAAACATATCAATGTCGCCTCTGTAATGTCACCCATAAGTAATCCATCTGCCTTTTAAAGCGACACACTCAAAAGTATTTTTTCTATCAGGCTTGAAAACATGTCAGCCTCAGCTCCTTTTTCTAACAGGAAGAAAGAAGTCAATGAACCCTACTGTCCTCTGGGATAAAATATACTTTACATTCCAGAATATGAAATGCTTATCTGCAGCATGGTCCAAAAACAGACTATACGTAGACTCGACATTACCAAATTACATCACCAGATATTTTTGAATAAATTGGAGTGAGTGTACATCACAATTTTTCAGTCTGTTCTCCAGGAGGAGATTATTGCAATGTCCAGGATAAAGACAAGGTTCACGACCACTCTAGAGAATGGATTTTTCAGGGTATTATTTGCTTTTGCAGTCGTTCTTGTCAAGATTCAAGTCCTAAATCCCATAACTGACACAGAATGTGAACGAAAAGAGAGACGGAGAGAGAGGATGTGTTTTTCTTTTCCATCAGGAACTACCTCAGTCAGTAAATCTCTTTGATGCCACGTATCATGTTCCTTGTTATGCAAATTGTTCCCTGTTAGAAACACAATGAAGAGAATTTATCTGCCTGGATTGAAATGTCTGTGGTAAAAATGTGAAATGAGAAGGATTAAGAGGGAAATGGAAAAATGTAAAGAGAACAAAGTGTGAAAGTGGAAGATAGAGGAGGGGATTGATTGAGGAGAAATAAGGCTGCATATTCTCTGACAAAATGGAAAACTATGAACAATTTAGTGTAGAAATGATTTCCACTTCTCCTGGATGTGGTCCCAGTTAATCTTTGATACATTGTACACTGCAACTTTGCCTGGATAAGTGGCAGGAGCCGATATATTTTTTTACCCTGTATTTTTTATCTGTTATCAGTCTTAGTTAGAAAGTGTTGGGAATAAAAATTAAGTCAAGATGTCACAGGTCAGGGGGTAGTATCCCATGAGCCCAATGTGCCTGCAAATAATGTCCCTTGCATGACAAGCCTGATAGTTTGCTCAGAAAGCAATTCAAATGGAATTGAAGCCCAAACATGTATAATGGAAACAAATCATCCCAAATCTTTTCCTCAGTGTGATGAGGAACACCTTTTTTTGTTGTTCAGATATGTAGTTGTAGATTAGCTTTGAGAAAATCAGGATAATGTATTGCCAGTCAACGACAAGAACAGCTGAGCTAGGTGATCCCAAGAATGAGCTGATTCATTAACGTCTTCATTTTTATTTTTAGCTTTTGTTTCAATTCTTAACTGTAATGAGGGACGTGAGCAGACAGACAAAGGTTTGCTTTGCTATCACGATTGTCTGGCAGGTCGTCGTTGGTGGTACAGTCTGATGGTAAAATCCAAAAAGAATAAAATTGACCCCCTGTTGTAATTAATCATTTATTCCCATTCACATGTTTTCACTGTAATTTTCAGTTTTGTCCACTTTTGTCTTCAAACAGAGCAAACTCAGATTTTTCAGAAGTTATGTGTGAAAAAATTACTAATCAATATCTTTATGCAAATGAATGGTCAAATACACTTCATCCTTTATATTATGTGCATGGAATGGTTCACAGTCAAAAAACCGCATAGAATCATCAAAGTGTGCAGCTTTGTTTTGTTTGCCAATGTTTTCTTTAAGCCTGAGACTTTATGGTATCTTTCAGCCTCACTGCTCTCATGAACCTCGGTCCCAATCTTAGAAGACAAGCAAGAAAAGCAGCAGAACAGATGAGTGCGAGACATATTTTCCTGAAAGAGTGAAAGTTTTTTTTTATTGCTTCAGGAGAAGGTTATTTGCAAGCATGGCTGCTTATTTGACAGGTGTCTCTTGTGGCGGTATTTGTGCTGGTTCCACTAAACTTTCCGCCCATTTATTCAAATTCGAGTATTCTGTGGTCAGTAATTGGGCTCAGAAAAACAAACAGCCCCCTACAAACATTTGTCTGTGGTTGTCGCAGCCAGAGCTGCTAAATATCAGTGATAATGAGCCACAGAACAGGTGAGGTGGATACACTGCCGCTCATAAATGTTGCAGAGAGGATTTGTCAAGGACAGAGGGACTACATCTCATGGGAAAATATTTCTGCCTCCATGCAGGCACAACAGTGACACTGGAAATGAAGTGGTGACAGGTTCAAATCGGCTTCCTACAGAGTCTGCTTTCTTTCTCTGAGGCTAATGTACTAGGTGCTACTTACACACTCTGTGACATACTGTACAGGTGGAAACACTTTTTTTTTTAACAACTTGAGAGAAAAGAACGTGTTTTGGTTTCTTTTTGAGTTTTCCAAGTCATAGTCCTAGCCTTCAGCACAGATGCTCCATCAACTAGCAGCTCTGCACATGCATAAACCAAAAAAAATCCATTTTACAGGTGCAAGCTGTATCTTGTACTAACACATGCCACAAAACATATGGTGCAGCAGGCGTTTGCAGCCCCTTCTATATTTTGCTTTCTGTGCTCCCCTGCTGCACATTTGACTTTATATCACCCAGCAGCCCTTCCTTTTTATTTTCTGACTCTGAAGTTTTGGGTAATTGATGGGGTTTCAGCTAAAGGCTTTCACAATGCTATAAGTTACGGTGGGCAAAAGCCTTAAAACAATAGGCCATTAGCATACTTCCCCCACCATCCATCAGTAGGTAGTGCCAGCCACTGGCAGCCATTCATCACACCAGTGCCACCGAGTGAGCAGGCCTCAGGCCCCTGCTGCACTCTTTATAAAGAGATATATGAATACAACATGAACATCAGGTTGGAAGATAAAGACTGATACGGCCCAATTCAAATGTGACTGTAAAGATGAATGTGTTAAAAGAAAACAGTGACAACATGACTGATAGTTTTAATACAGGCGTTGAATAAGCAGTCTGTGTTGAGCTTAGCTTACCGTGTTTATTTTTATGGAGTGTGACTATAATATGAGCGTCTGTGAAGCCACTAGAAGTGGTGCCTTCCTTGGGTGCAAAAGTGTTGGGAGGCCCCTTTGAGCTGCTTTCATGGAAACTGTATGATACAGATCAAGTTTCTCACCCGACTGTTAGTTTGTATCAGGGCTTGGTTCAGTTTGGGACTTGGAGCCAGCAGCTGCTGGAGCTCATGTCCGTTAAGCAAACTCCGGGGAACAACAAAAAATTAACCTCAATGCGCACGTTTTTGAATACTAACTAGGGGCTCTTTACTAAGTGCCGCTGAGTCTGTCCCACTGCGTGTTTGGCTATTTTTACTTATTTATTTCACAATTGAGAAGTTCATTCGGGAGAATCACTGAGTTGACAGGCAGGCTCGGTGGTTGCACCGACTCCATCATGGCTGCTTATTCACAGCCCGGGCTCTCCTCAACATCCCTCCTGCCTGCTGCGAGACTCTCCATAAATGCCAATTAGCAAAAATTTAAAACCAATTAGAGCTGCTTTGTGCTCAGCAAAACTGATTATTAAAAGTCATGCAAATCTTCAATGCAATCAGCGACTCGCGCTGTGCAACAGACACACTCTCATGCCAAAACATCCAGCCAGCGACTGCCCCCCTCCTCTTCAGTCCCATTCACTTTTTAATCTGATGGTAATGGTGTTTGTGTACAAAGTCCTGCCGCGCTTTTTCAAGGTTCAACCCCCACCTCACCATATGTATCACAGGCTTTTCTATGACTCCCAGGCTCGTTTTTACGACTCCTCTTCATTTGCATAATGATATCTCCTGTTTGTTATAAACCTGCACATCCATCTCACTAAGGTCCATTGAACAAGCTGAGGATTTTTTACAAAATTAGAATGCAAATGGAACGTAATACTGTTGCACTGCCAGAGATGGGCCAATAAACTGCCTGACCCCCCCCCCCCCCCCCAGTACCTAGAGGCAATATGCACTGCAGTCTCACACCTACACCACACTTTAAACAACAGAAGTATCATCAATCAAAACCCCTGGAATGCAGTTTGCAGCAGAGCATCTTGTAAACTGTGCTACAATAAAGATGTTGCAATGGACAAGTTAAACTGTATTTTGACATTGCTGCTGATGTGGCCCGAAGCCAAGGCTGACAAATTTTAAGGATTTAAAAATAAATAAATAAACAAACAAAATCCCGCCATCCTCCATCTATGGAAGCCTTTCCTCAACAGATGAATTCATCATGTGAATGAATAATCCATTTGAGTGTTACATCTTTCTCTCAGAGTAGCAGCAAACCCCCTGACCATCCAAGGACATTCTTTTTGGGCTAAGGATCCTAATCTATCCCCTGAATACGTTCTAACAGCCACTGCGTTATGTATTCACCCACTAATTAAGATGCACACTAGAGACATATCTTTTTATGCATGGCAGCTACAGTTTGATAACGCTTTATCAAATGCCACAGCAAAATAAGAACACTTTTGACTCTACAAAGAAAATGGCATTCCCTCATGAAATATTAATGCCGGTGTTCTATCTTTGTCCCTTTAGCTGGGTCTGAATATCAACTTTTTGGCACACGGGCCATGATAGCATGCGCCATGGGGCCCAATCTCTCCTCCCACGGCATTTAAATTAGATTAGAGGCAAGATAAATTCAACCAAGTCTGTAACGAAATGCACTGCGACAAATGCTGACTCAGGTGGCCACAAGCAAATCAAGGCAAAAATCACCGATGCAGTTCAAACCCAATGCTTTTTATTGCTGTGTTTTTTTTTTTATCTTATTTTCCTGACAGCATATTCTGGGAAGGAAAATGCAGCATTTCGATTGGATTGAGATGACCCTGTGATGGTTATTTAACATTCTTCCTGTCTAGAAGTTTTTTTTTTTACTCACTGTGCCAACTTCTGCCTCCCCAATGTGAGGAGGACCTCAGGGGAAGCATTTAATGGTTGGAATATATTCAATTTCAGCAAACTGTACCTGGAAAATATTCCCAGTGTAGTTCCACAAAATCAAAACTCAAGGCTGAAGAACTGTCCGCCCAGAGATGGGATATTTAGCCTGCTTAGTGTGAGACGTATCAACGAAAGACTCACAGCCCTTGAAAGCCCCTGCTATTTCAAGAACCAGTCATCTGTTAAAATCCTTGTAACAAGGTGTGAAACATCTATGAAGCCATGGAGCGGCCTGTGGCAAACCATCATTAGACTTTCTCTACCTTGGAAATCAATTAACACTAATGTGTTAGTGGACTGGAGGAATGCCAGCGGTCTGAGAGCGGGCTCACATTCTGCCAGCTACATTTGTAAACGCATCCTTTTCTTTTATTTGTGTCAGCCCTCTGTCCAGATGATTTTCTCTCTCATCCAAAACAGTATGCAAATCAGAAAATGCCTGCTCAGTGATTCAGTGTGTATGCTGTGAACAGAGCTTTAAAGAAGTACTGAGTTAAGCCAACGGTTTATAAGACCTCACATCTAACGTTCACTGTGATCACTCATTTTAAACGCCATGATGGCCAAATTCCTGGCGCCAATTTAACGATTCGGTCAGCTGCTTGTCCTTATCAGAAGTTGGCTCTCAAGTAGTTTCTGCTATTTGCCAAAGGAAAATTTTTGTTTTGATGTTATTTAGACGTTTCATTGTGGACATACATCTCAGTGTGGGGACATTACTCACATTGTTAGACAAATTAAAGGCTGATACCTTAAGGTAGCCCCCCGCCCCATACACAACACATTGCACTGCTGTTGCTCAAAAACCTTCCAAGAATGGAGCCCTTGATGATGTCCGATATGGCAAACTGCTATATGAGGCATTTGGGGAACATCTGCTTATGTTTTGCATGTGTGATGAAATTACTTTCTCCTAATGGACCACAGTCCCAAAACCTGTGCGACAAAAAGCAACATCAAGATCGAACAGAACACCAGAGGCACTAATGTGTTGCCTATATTGTTCAAGTTAATGTGTGAACACCTAAATGTACTGCCATTTTTATTTGTTTTTTTTTTATTATTTTGTCAAATTCAGCTCCTCTGGATGCTGACTCAGGTTACATCACTTTTCTTAGACATCCCACATATTCAAGTTGCAAAACTAAGGCAGGTGAGATGAAACAGTTTGTGCTGTACAATTGTTCCTCAAATATAATCCAATTTAACTCAACAAGAAAAACAGCACAAGCCAACAAATCCCCTAAAGGGATGTGTGTTTATGTTCTAAAGTCAAGGCCATGTGGCAGCAGCTGTTGTAATGGGAATTATCATATCTGTTGTTATGATTTCCTGATTCTTACAAACCTCCAACACCGGCTGCTTTTAACATTATCCAGTCTTTCACCATCACCACCTATTTTTTGTGGCTGCGTGACGCCAAACTCAACCTCGCCCACAGCAGTCACTGTCATTGGCCATCCCACCGGCTGCATTCCCCCCTCTAAAAAATTGGCCACGAGGGTTGCTCAAGTGTTACTGTTGCAGTCCTTGCAGCTTGAATAGGTTGCACACATATACTGGACTGTTACCTTCTAACTAACCCACCTCTCTCTGCTCTGGTCCCCAGTATCACCTCTGTTTCACTCTCCGTCTATCCACACTGATTTATTCCCAAAAGGAGCTGCTCTCCTACTCTAACAGTCTTTTGTCTCAGACTTCTTGAGCTCGCTGGAGATGATAAATCACGGTGTAATTAGCTGCCACCTCTTAACACTTAATGTGCAGGTTTATGTGCCACACACATTTGCACGTGTATGATGCTGCAACATCATAACTAAACTCAGATCCAGACTTTATCAAGACCCAAGGTCACCTCCATAAAATTGACAAACTATTGGTACGGTATTTAAACTTTACTGTGCATAATAATTCATGCAGGTTTGACACTGTTCTTATTCCTCTGCTGAGAGTGAAACTTTGAAATATATTTATAGATTCTTGTAAAGTGATATGTGATAACAGACACCTGACGACATATTGCAAAGTGAATAATTTATATTTTTTACAATATTTGTCTGTGTGCATCAAATCAC
Source organism: Remorina albescens (assembly GCA_034769265.1). Taxonomy (NCBI): domain Eukaryota; kingdom Metazoa; phylum Chordata; class Actinopteri; order Carangiformes; family Echeneidae; genus Remorina; species Remorina albescens. The sequence continues at coordinate 5,617,907 of CM068492.1, read as the reverse complement.
TCAGTAGTTGGGATTTTTTTTTTTTTTTTTTTGTGACACTGAAAGCCAAGTGGCCTCGCTCCTGAAATGATGAAATAACCAGCCTGATTGGAGGGTGCCGACAAAAACTATAAAATGTCTACAAAGACATACTTTTCAAGGAAAACAGCCGCAAGTGTTCCCAGCTTGATAGCCTCCTTGTCCCCAACAATGACAATATTGTGCATTTCAATGGCCCATGAGGCAGAAAAGGTTCAGATGAATTGACAGTACTGAAAAAAAAAAAAAAAAAATCTTCCAGTGATGTGGTAACACTGCCAGAAATATAATGGTTCAAATTTCTAATTATGATGTTAAAATGCTCTCACAAAAAAGTGAATTGGTTACCTTTCACAAAATTATCTCCCCATTACATTGAGCTATGCATCACTCACTATTGTCCGACATGCTAAGGACTAAATGATGAGTTAATTAAGCCACCGGAATATTTAATGATGGCAAACGCAATGGCAGCCCTCTGTGATCCTATTCTGCACCTTTTCCACTCACTCCCATCCTTTCACACTTCAAAACAAATGAAAAAAGGAACGTACTGCAGGGGGCAGTAGATGGACACGGATCCTCAGCCAAGCTCTGCTGTAAATCTCCTTACACAAGCCAACTGCAGCAGCAGTCAGAACTTTCTCATCGGAAGGTAAGGTAAGATGAAATCCCACGATTCAGTCAGAGCACATGAATATCCGCTGCAAATTAGTTATTTTGCTCCTTGTTTGCTGCACCTTGTTCCTTCCGTCAGACACACACGAAGCCAAGCCGGTCGGTGTCGTCACTGTATATGCGGCAGACATCACTTCAGACATCCATATAAGAAGATATTTGTGTTTGATTGATTCATTAAGCATTTTACACAATTGCAGAGCTGCGGGGACATAATGGTGAAAACGGCAAAAACTATGATTAGGATGCTGGAGTCAGTCTTCCAGACGACTGCTCAGGATCATTCCTCACCAGTTAAATTACACTCAAAAGATGTGTCACTGAGCTGTAGGTCCCACTAGACCTCTCAAGGACTGGAAGATCCACTGATTTGGTAATTAAATCATTCACTGCAAAGCACCATGGGAGCTGGGTTTTGAAAGGTGCTCTCGTCGTCAGGAGTGTTGATCCCACAGAAACAAATCCAGCCGGTTTTAGCGGAAAAGAAAAAAAAAAAAAAAAAGTGTCATATTTGCTCCATACTTTGCAGTGATGTGAGAAAGGCTCAGTGACTGAAATAATCAAATTGTTCACACACCAGTATCCACTGGTGAAACATCTGCAACCGTTTAAAAATATCACCCAAACTGTTATGCTGACTTGTAGGAAAGGCATATCCATTTCTTCTTCCAGTTCGTTGCCTTTTGTTTCCATAATTCACGCTAATGTGCAGCGATTGCCTTGTTCAAAATGAATGGCCTGCATAGCTCACTTTGCCGAGCTTGTTAGAGGATTTCTGCAACTTTGTGACCGATCAAACGGCACCTGAATCCTCACAGTCCCTCTGCTGTCTTTTTGCGTTTTCTCTTTCACCACTGCTGCTGTGATTTTTTTTTTTAATGATTTCTGATTTTTTTGTCAGCCCTTCTTCCCAGTGTTTATGCTTACGGCTTTAATCTTCATGCCTCCTTTCTGGTGTAGGGGTATAAATAAAGAAAGTGCGCCACGAAAGCAGAATCTGTGTTGAAATGTGTTTCTATTTTGGGTGAGTATACCTTTCGCACTGAGCTGTACAGCAGTGCACCGCTTGCCTCCGCCAGCTAGTCAACACCACCCACTGAGGTGTAACTTTAGTGCTTGAGGGAGCTCATCCTATCAGTCATCTCACAACCATAGCCCTGCCATCCCATCATGACACTCTCAGCTCTGCGCCATGCTTGGCTCCCCCATCAATGCAAAGCTGCCCATGTAGAAAAGTCTACTGATAGAGGGGACTTGCCGGGCGACTTCTGATTTATAAGCCCGTCCTATAAGAGCTGCTGTCAGAATATCTCCACAAACACAAGCTGCTGTTTCCCTTCATCTCTACGCTTCTATCCCATCTCATCTTTCTGCTCACATTTCAGCTTATTATTTAATCCTCCCATTCTTCTACTCCCCTCTGGCCCCCCTCTTTTTCTCCCCATTTCACCACACGATGCTCCCTCATTGCAGCCTGATTAGGGAAGTCTGATCCCAGCATGCACACATCCCTTCTTTTCAGACAAAAGAGCAGATACACACTCTGCATAACCCAACTCTGACAGTGATTTCTGCTGGATAAGTGCATGCAGGCTGGAATAACTTCCACTTAGCCTTGTAATTATGCAATGGGTAGTAATAATTTACTGTTTGAGATTGGAGAGGTGGATAGGGGTCACCGAGCTGGCTGCTGTCACTGCTCTGAGATGAATGTACTACACTGCACAGCGTGCACAGATAAAAATTTCTATTCTCGAACCTCTTTCACGTCTTGTGTTTTGGAGAGCATACAGTGCAGCATACATGCTGGAGGTACAAGGCTTCTGATGTAGGCTACAGAGATGAATGACCTGGGCAGCACATATGACTTACAGACATAGGGATGAATTCACATAGCCTCTGCCATTTTGGAACTAGTTTCATGCAGGAAATATGTTCAGATTTGTAAAAGGTGCTATACAGTCTACAGTTAGACCTCCATGCGCTCTTTGATTATAATTGATATCTGCGGTCTGTATTTATACAGTGAAAGTATCAAAGGTCTCCGTCCGCAGAGAAATGCTCACAGCCTGTTTTCAGAAACTGAGCCTTCAAAACCAGTCAGTTTTTCTAGTTGAATCTTTCTGAATCCCAAAGTAGGCAAAGTGGGCAACTGCCTCAGTGGCCCTAAGGGTTTAAAACAATGTGATTCAGTGTCAAAGAAAAAAAAGTCCTGTTTTAGAGGCTAGAGGCTTTCAATATTGTGTCCGTCTTGTGGAGAATATCTGCATCATGTATTAGTAATTGCACCAAAATAATGATGTTGAATTTCATGGAATCATAGAAAGTAGGAGCATAAAGTGCTGGTTGTACTGGATGGTTAGGAGACCAAAATGCATGTTTCACTACAGCCAGTGTTCCCTGCAGATCACACATGGTCTGACTCCAACCTCGTCATAAATTTCATCATCATCAGCAGGTAGTCAAATAGCACAATGTTGTCACGGTGATGGCGGTGTCGGGTGGGGAAATGCTAATTAGAGTAAGTCTGGACTGAGGGCACGGACCTGAGCTGAATGATGTCCCAATAATAAGAAGCTACAGTGGCACAGGGCTTTCAGAATACAGAGACAGACTGAATGCACATCTTGTTCCACCTCATTAAACTGAATGTATCACTGACTTATCATTTGTAATGCACAAAGAAAATATAATAAACCAGCAAACAAATACGTGAATCAAGTGAAAATGAAAAACGATTCAACTGTACGAAGCCTTTATTCTTGATGTTCAACCAAACTATTGGCTTTTGCATTGTGGGTAATGTAGGCCCCAGATTTTGGAAAGCCAAAAGGAAAGCCTCCTGGCTTTGGAACAACTTGCTGGAGGAGATAAACCCAGCAGAATTAGTGACTTCCTTTTAAATCACCCATTAAGGCCTCTTTTTACGGACTTATGTGATGTCTGTGTTTGATGGCCTTCTTATTGCTTGTTTTACTGTATCTACTCTCTGAACTGATTTTTATATATATCGCAATCTATTGTGTGTCTTTACTCTTTCACTTTTTTGCCCTGCTTTTCTCTGGTCTGGTTCTTTGTTACAGTATGTTACTGTTATGTTGATATGGAATTATGATGTTGTAATGTTCTTAATATTATGTTGGTGTTATGCCATTATGTTGTTATCATGTTACATTCAAAATTGATTTGACATCATAGCTACCTTGAATATTTAATACTGTTACATTGTTGATGTGTCATTTCCTTCTTATGATATTATATTATGACTATTTTTCTGTTGTTATATTGTCTTTCTGTTATTATGCTGATATATTGTTGCTATGAAATGTCATCTGTTATTTTTTTACATTATGTCATAATGTTATGTTATTTCATTATGTTGTCTTATTGTTGTTCTGCTGTTTTATTAATTTGTTATTGTTATGTTGTCAAATGACAAATCAAAGAGAAATAAAACTGTTATGAGAAATGACTGCACGGTAATATCAACACAATATCTGTGATCCTGGTGTCGGTCATAAGTCCAACGACAGTGAAACAAAGGCAGCTGACTTTAATGTGTAATAAATCAAAAAACTGATGAGATGACATATTATGGGATCCACTCGGAGAAACAAACAAACCGTTGTTACAGTTCACACTGGCCAAAAACAACAGCAAAACAAGTCCAACTGTTACAGAAGAGAAATGCATCTTTTTACTCCATCTCACAATTTTTTAACTCAGCTGTCTATGCAGCAGATGTCAGACACTGTGTGAACGCCATGGCTCCTCTCGTTACATCCTTTCAATGCTACACAAGTTTACACAAGGACTAGCAGCAGTATGACTGAAAGACAAACAGGTGTCATTTATCCCTCTCTATAAACTAAGCCAGTTTTCAGTTCATTTATTCATAAACAAAAACAACCATCAGAGCAATTTGAAAGTTGCGATACTCACATAACTCCACACAAAGCCCATTTAATTGAAACTGCCTGTGGCCAAATGTACGTGTTGATATGGTGAGGCAAATGAATCGACACAGCAACAATGACCATCAAAACTTTATCTGCAATTATTAAAATCCAGCTTCCTGTAGCTGCCAGCACTTCTACCGCTGCTAATAACACATTCATGTTTATTCATGTGGAATCTGTCCCTCCAATCATTTCTACTCTGATGTTTTCATCCACTACAGTGATTACAATAACCAAAAAAAACAACATCATATTAAGGGAGCGAACTGTGGAAACAAGTCACCCGGTCTTAAAAAGCTTGAGCCCCAATCAGCTTACTTCTTTATTTTCTGTTCGCCAAATTTCATCACTTCCTTTTTCATTTTATTAACAGATTTCTCTGATGTCTGCCAATTTTTTTTTTATTCACAAACTGGTATTGAGGCTGGAGTTGGAGCTATTATGTATTCGTTCCTGTTTCTCTCATTATCAAGCCGTGAGTCCTGAGCACTGTCAAAAACAAATTTTGTCTTTGAAGACTGGCTTCCCAGTTTACATAACCTACTTGATGAATTAAAGCGGATTTTTATTTTGATTCGGTGGCAGCAGAAGCAGCAGACACCTGCGCTGGTGATCAGGCAGTGCTAATGTGTACCAGAGAGCGACCAGTGGGCCGAGAGGAGCGGATTATCTTTCCTTTTGGAGAGGAGGAGTAAGCGTCATTTAAGGATTTGCAGAGGGATATCTCTATTTCTACTGCTAAGCTCTTGATGAAGAGGCACAGGGAAAAATATTTCACCTTCTTGGACAACTTTGGGCTGCGTTGACAACAAAGCAGAGCACATTCCCTCTGACGAACACACTGAAGGTCAAATTGAAATCAGTTATTCAGCCCACACAGCATCTAAGGACAAGATCTGCTGTTTTGATGAGTCCGCTCTCTCCCTGCAGCTCTCACCACAGCAACTCAGCGTCAGTCGATCATATATGGATTGATGGGGTTTGATCGACAGCCTCAATTAAGTGACATTTGTGGTCCAAGTCCGAGCTTGTCTTTACTCTATGGATATAACGTTCTGGAACAAAAAAAAAAAAAAAAAAAAAAAACACCATTCAGTGCAATGAGGCGCTGTTTATGGCTTTTTCTTGACAGTTTCCTGTGGTCATAAAGCGGCTGCTTCCAAATTGAACAGCAGAAAACGATGTAGTTAAGATGGTCAAGCGCTGCTCGGATCCTGAATTGACAATGACTTAATGTTTCCTTTGAGGCAGGCAGATGACTTCACCGAATGACAGAGTTGCGGTGTGTCATTTAAGGGTCTCAGCTCCTGATTTATACTTCACTAAAACTAATGAGGGCTTTGCTTTGTTAGTGTGTGTGCCTGCAGTGGCAAGGGTTGGGGGTGGGGTTGGATTAAAAACAGCACTCAACCACAACAACCTCCACAAACCAGTAAACCACCATTACACACACAGAGTCAGAAAATAATCTTCTCAACAGCTCATTTGCTTGCTTCTCTCTGCAGGCAAACGTGTACGTATGAAATGGGTCTAATTAAAGTCATTAGTACCATCATTTGGAGTTCATTAAAAGGATGCTAACGTCTCTGTGTGTCTGTCACACACATCTGTGATCACGGCAATTTTTTGTGGCCTGGTTCGCTCCATTGGGTGGGCTAGCTGCACCGCCTGCCACTCTCTGAATACCATAATGAGCTAATCAGGGAGCAAATGCCAACTGACCAGAAAATGAAGTACGAACAATGGGGGCTCCATCCCTCTGCTGAGCGTGTCTTTCAGAGCTCTCAGCTGGAGTGACCTTTCTGGCTCGAGGCCACCAACAGGTTGGGCTCAGTTCACACACGGGGGGCTAAAGGTTGCAAAAGAATTGCAGTTTGCAGCGGCAGGATATTCACATCGCGTCCTCCTGCGTGTAAGCAGCAAGGGGTCATGGAGTGTGCGGCGGCAACCAGCACACTAAGATCAAGATCAGCAAGGTGAGGAACGGCGGTCAGTGCAGTCAGTCTCAGTTGTCTTTCGGGTAACTCTCCATACCTAAAGTGCTCTTTGCCACTTTTTCTCACTAGCTCATCAGTGGTGTCGGGGGTCCATGCAGTCCATGTCCTCTTGTGTTTTTTTGACAAAACCAACCACGGAGGTTTGCAGGTGGCAGAGCCTTGCACATCTCCAAGGCAGATGTTTTTACTAATTTCCTCTGCAACTCTTCAGGGTCAGGACATTGAGGATTACTGGAAGTTTACCAGTGAACAGAACATGAAATTGTTAAGTCTGTTACTTGGCTTGCAGCTCTAAATGACCTGTATTTTCCGCTAGCCTTTTGGCCATTAAAAGTTTATGAGGCTTGTGTTCAAGTCATAGATCAGTAGATTAATACTGTAGAAAACAGCTTTTCTCCACAGCACGGAGGTGATCCCGAGAGTAATGCTGCTGGATCATCATCTGTATCATTTCCGACGAATGAGCCCCCCCAACCTCCCCCTCATCCCCACCGAGCCAATGCAGCTCTGCGACTGTCAAAACCCTCCCCTGTGGAAAATATGATCCTCTCCATCCGTTGCTCTGCCATATGTTAAAGCGAAGTGGAGGCAACACACTGCTGAGTTTGGCAGGATTTGAGCTCCAGGGAAGGGTGTTTTCATCAGCTTACATCCCCTATGGCTTTCTGCGATGGCTTCAACTGCTGTGGAGCTCCATTGTCAGGCAGTAAACTCCATACGCTTCTGCGTTGGTTTGTTTCAAGTGATAGTGAAAACTGATCAAAAATACTTGATGATCCTTTCCAGTTTAATCCCTCCATCTCCACTGCGCTTTAAACAAAGCCCATGTGATTGCCATTGTGATGTCTTTGGCTTTGACTTCAAGTAGACACCATGGATCAAAGGATTGGTAAATAACATCAAACATGCCAAACATGCAATTTTGTGTGAGGGAGAGAGAGGACATCCAAAGACCTGAATGAGCCCGTAGAATGTTTCTTTCTCACCTAAAAACCACCTCTGCTTTCCTGACATTAGGATGATTGTTAGCAAGCTAGCGCTCTCCTCTCTTTGTATTCCTATCTGTGGCCCATTTTGCAGAGAATAGCGTTGTGGGGTAATGCAATTCTGCATGGCCACTCCTATTAATCACTTCCTCTGGAGGAAGAGGGTTCATTAGGAAACGATTCTCTTAATGGAGCCTGGAATGGCTCATAGTTTAAGTGGTGCAGAGTCAGGGCAGCGGAGCTAAATCCGTCTGTCCGGTGTCAGGTGGAGGGGCCGCTCTCCCGGGTCCTGCTAAATGATGTTATCTACGGTAGCGGGGGCTCTCTCATAAATAAGCATGGAGGTGGTGTGCAGGTAGAAGACATGTACTGTTTTACTCAGATGAGCTGTGAGGATTAGATCAGTTAGAGGAAGGAAAAATATTCAATGCAAGAAATATGACAAATTAATCTTATCGGGGAATGCGGGTGTCTCGGTGACAAATGTCGACAGAATACCTGAGTGGGTCAAGTAATTATACCCAAATGAACTTGTCAGAGCTTGTAGGGAAACTATCACTTGAGTTAGTATCAACTCTACATGACTCGTCTGTGGTAAGATGACGGCTCCCGGCCTGGAGACAAACGAGTTCCTGGAGTGGTTGTACGCTGACAAAATGATAATATGTTGCCTTGGCTGCAGCGGAGCTTCTTGTTCTACTGCCTGGCCCCGACACCACTTCAGGTAACATGCAGTGACTTTAATATTGAGGTGAGGAAGAAGTATTCCTCTGCTTAGCGGTGATGGAAAGTTGGTTAAAACGCAGTTAGGGCTTTGATCCATCTCATTTCAAAGCAAATTCTTGTAATCTGACGGTTTTAAGTTGTCTGTTTTTTTTCACAGCTGCCAAATAATCCTTGATTATTTTCCAAAGCACTTAATACTCAACTAAGGTCATCGCCCCACGACTCTTCCCTAACACGGAGCCTGCACGGTACTTTCCACCTTTTTGTTTTATTACATAATGACAAATATCACACTGTTATAAAGAACAAATAAAATTAAAAGCTTCTGTAATAACTAAGATTCAACCCACTGTGACATCACCCATTGGTTTGTGAGCCGCTGATTTCAAGCGTCCAGTTCACAAAGGGGTCGGCGCCGTGCTGGTTTAAAAGCAGAAGTAACTTATTAGGAGGACAAGGTGGAGCTGAGGATCAGCGAGGGCTGGAGCTGACCTGCTCTGAACTCTAATTAATTCATCCCCAACTTTATGGTCTATTTTCCTCTTAATAGGACCATCATTTAAAAGATTATCATGATTTCAAACTATAGACTGAGACCATAAACTTATTAGGGAAACATTCCCTGAGCTGATAAATCAAGTGAGAAGTAAAAACATTTTCATATTGACTTCAATGCAATCTGACTTTTTTTTTGCGACCTATGGAGTCGCCTGTTGATGGTCATTAGATATAATTCAGCTTTAGGGCTCTATGGTAATAAGTTATGTCACTGATTTACACTTCACTCCTTTCCTATGCTACGGTGGCCCAGAGAGCTGTATACATTGGAACATAACAAAATATCTGGAAAAAAAAAAGAAAAAAACAAAAAGAAATATTAAAATACAAGCAAATTCAGAGGGTTAGGGTTACACACAACACTTGCAGTGTAGATGTGTATTTTGTGTGTTTTCAGGGAGCACAAACTCTTGGTTACTTTTTTGTTTTTCCTGGAAACACTTCCATTGTCACCTGTGCTAACTTATAGTGCATTTGTTATAGTGTGTTTGGTTGTGTTTGAGGCACTCATGTTGTCATTTTGAATTAGCTTGTGTGATTTTAATGTGACAATGCATTGAGCTGTCAAGGCCAGTGTATTATAATCCTGCCACAATTTCCTGATTCAAACCACAATATGTCACATAAAGAGGAGATATGAAACATGAGCTAAAATTCAGTGGGAGGTTGTTTAATGAAGTAAAAGTAACAAAACATAAAAATGTTACTTTGCTGAAATATACATATCAACAAAATAGATTTTTTTTTTGTCATTCCTTATTGAGTAGAGTGGCTTTGTTTTTATGCATTTTATATTATTGGTGTTTTATTATTGATGCTTTGGCGTATTAACACTATTTTAATGCTGTAGCTCATTTAGAGCCCTTTTCCCCTGACTTTCCACTCTCCTCACTGCATGGGGAAGCAGCCCTGTGTGTTGTTGTTCTATACTGCAAAATTTACTAAGTGGCCTCTGCTGTCTGCACTTATATGTCAGGTCAGAGGACACTATGAGCTTACTGTATCTTAACTGCAACTGTATCTCTTGGTCACAATGGAACTTGAAAGACACTAGATTCAGACACTGTACTGGAGTGAAAACACGGGGCTACGTTCTCTTATTTTGAACAGTTGTATGTATGTTTTAATAATCTAGGACATGAGTGAGTGTCTGTATTCTTTTTGAGCTCCAGATCTTGAGGTGAATGCCTACTAATGTGCACAGGTTTATCACAATAATAGTAATGTAGTGTATATCATGTCAATGCTTTAAAAAAAAAAAAAAAGCCACTTGTAGTTGAAGAAAAAGTACAACATCTTCCCCCCCGAGTTGTGTGGTGCACCACTTAAGGTTCTTATGCAAGTTCAAGAACAGAGCAAATACATTCATTTTCATTGAAAAGCTCAGTCTGTAAATACCTAAATAATTAAAGCCTTTTGCTGCTTTCGTTTCACGCCCCTGGTGCCAGATGCATAAAATTCTGCAAATTCATTCATCATTCATAGTTTTAGCCATTCATGGCTAAAACTAAGTGTCTACACAATGTCAGAAATATATCATTTGGTCAGACAAACTGGGCATGAACAACATCATATAGACAAAGACACTCCCTTAACGCTTCAGTTTGTAAACAAAATCATTGTCTGTGCCACACTTATTGTTGCTCTGATTGCACTCAGCTCATCAGTAAACTTTAAGACAATAACTCCAACTATAAAGTCTCCAAATCTGTAAATATTAAAATTGAGTAGCAAGAAAGGCATTGACACCTGATTAAACACTGTTAAACCAATAATTGAGCACAAAATTATTATTTCCATGAATAAATTGTCTTTGCCAATTGTCTTTGCCAGTTTTTGCCACGTGACACTAACACTAATGATAATCAATGCCATGTTTTACTAGGACACCTAAACAAAACAGAACTCTTGTGTTTTTGTCGCTTGGACAAATTCAAATGTATGCCGTGAGAAAAGGCCACTGACTGAACTGACTCTGCTGATGTTTCCCTCTCATTTTAGCTGAGCAGCTAGTGACATACTCCTGGAGTAAGTCAATTGCAGTTTACCTAAGCTTCTGTTAGGAAAAGCTGCAGCAGCTGATGTATGAACTGAAAACAGATGACAAAGCATGTGTTTAATGGATGGTAGAATCAATGACCCTTTTCATTCATTCATCTTCTACTGCTTATCCATTTCCTGGGGAGTGCTGGAGCCAATCCCAGCTCACTCTGAGTGAGGGTGGGGTACACCCTGGACAAGTTGCCAGTCCATCACAGGGCCAACACACAGAGACAAACAACCACTCACACTTGGACCTACGGACAGTTTAGAGTCACCAATTAACCTAAACATGATGTCTTTGGATGGGGGGAGGAATCTGGAGTACCCAGAGGAAACCCACACAGGCACAGGGAGAACATGCAAACTCCACACAGAAAGGCCCCAGGCCGGGAACCGAATCCATAACCTTCTTGTTGCACGGCAACAGCATTAACCACTATGCCACCGTGCTGCCCCCCAATGCGTACCTTTTAAAAACAAACAAACAAACAAACAAAAAAAAATAAACAGTGGTGTGCAACCTTCCCTAAGACACTTTATTAAACTCCTTCCTTATGTATTTGTCACCTGCCCTGCTAATTTATCCAAACAGGAGTTTTGCAGCAGTGAAAAACACTTCCATCACCATCACCCCTCTTGTGTGTTGTTTTCTGTTTGCCTCGTGCTCAGGTGTGCAATTAGATTGAATAGCGAAGCTATTCGGTGCAAATCTCTTTGCAGTCAATACCAGCAAATATTAATGATGTTTTCTCCATACATTAGGTGTTCACAGAGAGTTCAGAGGCTTGTGACAGAATAAACAACAAGCACAGAAACAAAAGCTCACTCTGGCTGAATGACATAGAAAAGCTTACTCTGTACTTCCAAAAGGCTCAAGGCAGACTTTCAGTTTGTCCTCTGCTATGTCCAGAACCTCACCAGGTGGAATAATTGTTGCGGTTCAAGAAGAAGATTCCCTGGAGGTGAAAAATGTCCCTGCTCTGCTTTCGTCATTCAGCTCTTTTTGAAAAGGGTGTTGCTGCTTCCTTTTTCAGGTAATGAGAAAGTACTGGGACACAAATTTTCCTTTTTGATTGTCTAACACCTTAGAGGCCTTCTTCTTTTGTAGTGTCTGAAGTCATGATTGGGAGGGTGGGGGTAAGTTTGTTACTTTATCCTAGCTTGCCAATTTCACTTTGAAATAGCTATTTGTATGCTTAACTTTTTATTTTGCATCATTGTGACAATTAGTGTTTTTTTGGATGATGTAAACTGGGCTTTTATTTGATGTGATAGACTTTCCCTGTCAAACACAAGTGATAGTGATTGATTCCCGTGGTTTGTCTAAATCGACTCATGTAGGCTGATGGTAAAGCTTGAAGAGTTTGGGGGCTTGAAAACAAGAAGTCAACAATAGCCATTAATTATGTGAATCTTATTGACTTAATAACTAATGGTGAACTTAAACCTTCTAAATACTTAAAGCTGTGAATCGTGTAAAGATAGAATTTTCTTTGATTATGAAATCAGGTCTAGGTTTATATTAATACTGCAAAAGTATATGTGAAGCAGCGCTCTAAAACATTCCCCGAGCCCCACATACCTGAATACCATCCAACCTTGAAGGATTTGGTGTTGAAATCTAAAGGATTCAGACATCATGAACATTGGGATTGTTTCAAAGTTGAACAGAACAAAGACTAGAGATACACTCTGGACCAGACCATGCAGGACCTTAGACTGGGTCAACAACAAGATTCTGACCCTAAGCTCAGAGCCAAGATGACATAGCCGTGGCTCAGAGACAAGTCTGGGTGTCCTTGAGAAGTCTGAGACCTGAACCATGCTCTCCACTGCCGGTCCCCATCCACCCCGACAAAGCTGAAGAGGATCAGCAGGAAAATCCCCTGATCCAAGTGAGCAAAGCTCATCATGCCTGACCCCAGAAGACTCTAATCGCTGCCAAAGGTGCTTCAACAGAGCACAAGAGTAAAGGGATATTTCACTATTTATTTTTAATTATTATTAAATTGTCAAACATTTAAGAATACATACATTTATTTTGTCATTATGGGATATTGGGAGTAGATTGATGAGGATGTAGCAGACTCTGGCTGGCAGAGATGAGATACACAGGTCACGGGGATGCTCTGGTACCAAGGAGAGCCTCCCAGGCTCACGTCCACCTCATAAAACTATCACTTGAACAGAAAACAGGAACCAAAGGAATGTCTAACACCAACAAATCCAGAGTAATTTACGGTTGGCTCAAGAAACCTACTCTCCCACAGGAAATGGACAATATGCATAAAACCCTACAAAAGGACACCGAATTCAGGTGGTAACAACGGCTATCACCTAGGATCGATAGTTGGTCATCACCTCCCACCAAACAATGTGGAAAGGTACCTTGAGTCCTATCAAGGTGCTACCCTGTGGTGCTCACATCAGGAACTCACTCAACTCGGATTATCAAGGAGGACATTTGTTCTCAACTTCAACACTCTCCTGCCCTCTCACACCAAAAAGGGGGTCATTGAGATAACACACAGACTCATACCATAAATCACCTCACACCCCAACCTGGACTGATAACTAGTGTTCCACTTATTAGACCATGTTTAAAATGTCATGGAAGAAAATGTCTAATCATTATGCAACCAATTTGTGAATACTCTGTGCAAGTCTTTAAGAATCCTAGTCCAAAGTGCATTTCTGTAGCCCACGGGATAGCTGAGATGTATTTTTCTAGCTGTTATGTAAGCCTCCATTCTGTGACAATACTGCCCTCTAAGGACCCCTCCAGATCCGAATCCTCTAGGGGATAAACTACCTCATAACCTCTGATGTACCATGCTATTGATTTTGTCTCATATAGTTAAACATTTATTTGTGTTTTGAAGAATTGTTATTTCCTTGACAATTGAGGTATATCATGTGTACCAATAGAATAGTTCGATGTCACTGTTCTATAACCACTCCTAGTATTAACTATATATGCAGTGTATGTATGTATTTTTAGTTACTTGTTTTTTCCACTTTACAACTCGTGTTCATACGTGAACAAGTCTTTTTAATTTTTCCACTCCACATCCTTGGAGTAAGTTTCTTTTGCGCGAGTTCTTACATAGTTACGGTAACGAGCCAGATTACTCCAAATTGAATCTCACACAAGTGAGCCTTTAAAAGAATTTTTCTTATTTCCTTTTTGATCCTCCAACGTTTGTTTGAGAAATTCTGAAGGTTTTTGCGTCGTTTGGCCAACACCAATTCCTTCCCGAAATTCTTTACAATATTAGTTGGAAGTGAAAGCTTATTCCGACGTCAACCTCCGGCCCGGCTACCCACCGACCAGGACCGGCTAACCAGACCCCGAGAGTGCCTAGAGAAGGAAGTCTGCTGGCAGACTGCGACGACGCTGATCCACCGAGATCCCGGCAGAGCCCGTTACCCCTGGCAACGATCGTCACATCCGAGAGAAACCACTTGGAGCGTGACGCCCGGTTGCCTGGCAACCTCAACTCCGTGGGCTCCAGCCAAAGATCTCGACAGCGCGCCGCGACTCAAAGTAGGCAACTCTGTCCTCTGCTTCTGACTGGGTTGATGTCGAAATAATCTTTGGTTTATTAGGGAGCATTCTAAACTTTATCATTAAGAATAACCGCGCTACACATAGCCGAATTTATTCTCTCACACCATCGCCCAACAGTAACCTAACTAGTGGAAATAGTCCTGTCTAGCATAGTCTCCAGGGTTTATTATCATTCATTTAGTTTCCTTTGTTAGTAATTAGTAACTAAGCTTATCAACTGGACCCAGTCGTTGTTCTGTGTTTCATTGGAGTGGAGGTCGGAGATCAATCTAATCGAGAGATCACTGCTTTTGGTGAGACCGATCAAACTAATTAATAAATTCAATAGAATTGTCCAGGCACGTGCACACATAGACATGAAAGGGCCCTTTTACTTCCTGAAGAAAAAGTGCCCTTTTTTCTGGGGCGTTTTATTTATTTTTTTTAATAAATAATTTTTCCCTCTCTCTTATATAAATATACGTTTCTGTTTTGGTATAGCTTCCCTGTCAAATAAATATAAATTAAAAAAAGAACTCCAAATCGCAGGTCGGGAGATAACACTCAATGCGCTCTGTTAGACGTTCCCCCTCCTCTCTCCCATATCGCGGCTGCCGACAACACAGAGGCAGACACAGGCAGCAGCAGACCCCAGCCCTCAGCACTGTTTTGCTTTTGTTTCTAGTTTTTTTTTTTTACTCTTGGAGTGGTGGAGTGGTGATGAAGGAAGTTCTCGAGTTCACAAATGACAAGGCCAAACATAGTTAACGTGTGTCTTGCTAACGTGCACATATGAGCTACTAGCTGATGTGTTTGGTTTAGCTAAGGCTCTTCATCATGGGCAGTACAGGTGAATACAGTTAGGTTTATCTCATTATGTCATGACTAAAACACCGCATTGACATGTAAATTGTGCGCTAATTTGCATATATTTGCAATTGCCAAGGCATTGCAGGGATAAAGAATGAAGGAAAACAAATCACCACAGATTTTCAGTTATCAGAGAGAATATCTTGCCCCTGACATGTTTCAATATGTAGAGGACAAGGAGTTTGTTTAGTGAATTAAGGAGAAATATACAGATACAAACAGAGGGCAGTTAAAACAAATGCCATCTAAATATGTATTTTTGGGAAGTTTTCTTCTATTCAACAATAACGTGAGTGTAAGGGTACTGAAATAAATAGGTAAGTCAGAGATTTCCTATTATTTATTTATGAATAAATTAAGCAATTTCCCCTAGGGATTAATAAAGTAGTTCGGACTCTGATTCTGAAATCACAAGAAGTGCCCTTTTTCTCACTTGAGCCCCTGCCCCCCAAAATGTCTGTGCACGTCCCTGGAATTGTCTTCGAGGACTGGTGCCCATTTTCAACGAGAGCAAAATCTAAATTGTGGTGTTCACGTCACAAGGGAAAAGAAATATACTATATGAATATTTCCTGACCTAAGAGGTAAGACTCAGGGCACAGGAGCTTGCAAAGCAATTGCCACACTGTCAACTGCTGCTCATTAAGCTAATTGCATTGAGCCAACAGTAATAACTAAAGGGACTCCATGGAGTCAGACAAGTATTCTAACTCTTCTCTCATCAGGATGAAACAGAAAGAAAGAAGGGAATTAAAATGCATATTACTGCTTCTAAACAAAGATTTTTGTTAGATACATGAAGCCCAACAATGACTGTAGAAAGGAGATGAGGTTGGTACCAGGTGAAACTTCAAATCAGATTATGGGATTGATTATGGATGCATGTGAGCAGTGAGGGTCTTGGGCAGGGATCGGCAACCTTCAGCATGAAAAGAGCCATTTGGGTGCGATTCCCACCAAATAAAACCCACCTGGAGCCACAAAACCTATTTGACCGCTGTAAGGAAAGCAGTTTCATTACATTTTTACAATGTATGTAAGAACTGTAATTTGTTACATATACAAAATAAAAGAAGTATGTTTTATTTTCCAAAAAAACTTTTTCTTTTTTGGACGTATCTATCTGTAGCTTACCGGGAATAAGTCACCAGCCTGTTGGCAACAGGCGACGCAAACAAGGTGGGACGCATATTTTGATCGACAAAACATACATTTTTATATATATAAAAGTTTTATTTCGATGTTCCAAGATCACCTAAACTTCCACAATCACGACTATTACATTGAAAATAAGGGGAAATAAAATAAAATTCTGTAAAATTAAACGGTCGTTATTTATTCACATTATTTTCTCAAAGCCCCAGGGAGCCACGGAAGAGGGATGAAGGAGCTGCATGCTGCTCTGGAGCTGTGGGTTGCCAACCCCTGGTCTTGGGTCTACACTCCGCAAAGCTTTGGGGGGGAATCGAAAATAAAAGCAAACTAGGAAGCAGGGTTAAAGATTCAAAAAACACATATAAGTAAATAAACAGGAAGAGTGGTATAAAACCCGTGAAATACAATGTACATTTACAAACTCACTAGAGCTTAGACTGTATGCCTTAAACCTGCATTCTCTCAGATAACCAACAGGGGGACGACTCCACTGGTCTCATAAAGTCAGATTGTATTGAGGTCTATGGGAAAATGTCCCCACTTCTCTCTTGATTTTTTTAGCCCAATAAATATTTTCCTAATGGGTTTATGGTCTCTGTCTCTACTTTCAAGTCTGCAAGACAACATGATGATCATCTTTTTAAATGATGGTCCTATTTAGAGGAAAAAAGAACATAGAGCCCGGCTAGGTTAGGGGGTGTGGCTACTGTGTGGCTTTTTGCACAACGAAAGTACTGTGGAGGATGACTTTTCTCAAAATTTCTGGAATTGCACTCGTATAAAGCTGGGAATAACATGTGATTGCATTTGTTCTTGTAAAAATATTTTGGGATATGACATTTAAAAGCACTTGGCCTGTGATTCATCTTGGGAAAATCAGAGTGGCTGTGATGAGAGAAGATCAACGTTACAATCCCAGCAGCTAAGAACCCTACTTCCAAAGCTGGTTACAAATTGACTGAATGTAAATAAACTCAACATCAGGAAAGAGTGGCTGACACATTTTCACAATTCAGACGTTTACAAATCTTTTGAAAGTCTGACAGAATATGTTTCCAAAGAACTGGGATGCACATAACATTAATATGAAAGACAATGCTGACTGAATAGGTAATTACAGTAGTTAAATATTGAGTATGAATAACTGAAATACTGAAATGCTATTTTATTTCATATATGCTTGTAGACCTGTTTTTCTGTTTTATCCTTGTAATGGGAAGTCTGTTGTGTTCCTATACTTGTGAAAACAAAACGATAAATTGAACTGATACAGGATTTTGTAAAGTAAAATGAACACATCCTCTCATCCCCAGGGGAAATTACACCTATAGCAATTTGTAAAGCCTAAACTAAAAATTAAGAGTGAAGGGAGAACTTGTCATTGTGATTCTTCACAGGGCACTTTATTTATGTCTTGTCTTTGCAGTGGTAGAGGATACAGTATGCTGTCCAGAATTGGTTTCCAACCTGCCGTCCAGGGGCCTGCTGGTGTGCTACCAATATATAATTTTCAAAATGGTATACAGATTTTAGAATTACATCTTTCATGTAATGTTTGAAATTTAAAATGAAAACCTATCATTGTGATGAACAAAAATAAAATCTTTGTTGACAATGTTACCTCTGTCCGGAACAAGTGGTATTCTACCATCTTTGTCTTATGTGCTAAATGGTGACATCCAAGAGTCATAGGATAATAATTTAGAGCCAGATAGTGATGGAGTTTCCTGCGTTCAGCTCAATCCTGAATGTCCAGTCATTGTTGTTAGAATAAAAAGAGCTAGGAGAAGATATTATTTGGGACCACTTGTGTAGAGATTGTCAAGCCTTTGTAATTTTACCTTTAATTCACTCCCTTGTACTATATATATATATATATTGGTTGATGGCCAAAGAGCAAAACCTCCTGTCTGAAAAAATCTTTCTTTGCAGATAAAAAGAATATGAGCAGCCTTCCTTGTTAGTGAAATCCACCAATCAGAAAATTCTGCAGTTAAGAGGTTTTCGCTTTGGCCGTGGATATATATGTTAGAGCTGCAGCTATCAATTATTTTTGCTGTTTAATCTAGTGATTTTTTTCTTCGATTTGATTAAATTAAATTGAAAAAATTATATATAAAAATAAAAAAAAAAACATGTCTGATAATGACAAACAACTTGTCCAATCAGAACCAGATAGACAACCAGAAAAATTGTAAAAGTAGAAGGATATATAAAAAATATCTTTACAGAAATAACAACAATAACAACAGTATAAAAGACCGGGTATTTCCAATGCCAATGCTGCATCCTTGAAGTTGTGCTCTTATGTTAAACCACAGTGCTTCCACGGTACAGAATTTATTTATTTTTTCCATTTTAAAGTGTTCCCACACTTGAGACATTTTCTGCCTTTTTGTTCTCGTCTCTTTGAGGGTCGCTCCAAGTAGTTTTTTTTCTTTTGCAATCCTGGCATCATGTGCATCACATGATGCCAGGATTGCAAAAAAAGCAAGCATCCGTGTGCAACACAACTGCGGAACCAAAATTTAGCAGCAGCGAAACTAAGGAAATGAAGCGAGCAACGTGAAACACTATGAGTCGATTAATCGATTTATTGTTTCACATATCATATCACACTCTCATTCAAATGAATAGGAAAGTGTGTCCAAACGTTTGACTGGTAGTGTGTATATAAATGACGGAGCAGAAATTTGTTGTGCTTTTTTTAAATATGCAAGTGTAAGCTGTTTGCTGTGGCTGTGTATGACTGTTTGTGTGCTTTAAGACAACAAAGATATGTTTGAACAGCAATCATCCAGACATCAGTGGGGGGTTTACCTATCTGTGACAGCCTGCCCTTTCCCTCACACAGCCAGCAGAAAAATCACAGGCCTAGCGCTGGTTGTCATGGAAACCTTTAACATGTTTTTGGTTGCCCTTGATGCTCCTTGCCTCAATCCACAATAAAGCAAACTCAGAAGAAGTTAGAAAACAATACGGGCAATAGAAGGCATTCTTGCTGTGCTGTATTCTCTGGCTGTGGTTGAAATTCACCAGCAGTTTCCATGTAGCTGTTTGAAAATGCATAGAATAATTGGAATTAAGGGAACGGCAATCTGTCCAGCTTAGCAGAGCGCCTGAAAGAGATGGAACAGAGAAGTGAGAGGGAGCGAGAGAGAGAAAAAAGTGACACATTGACAATGTTCAAATGCAGCTCTCCCCAGTCAATCAGCCCTGGGACAAACTTTGATACAACTTTACTCTGCGACAACGAAGTGGCCAATTTCAATGTCTCTCAAAGAGAAAGATTCAGCTGCACCTTGTTTTGCCACCGTTAACACCTTTAAAGAGTTTCTCGAACGCATTCATCTCTCTCTTTCTCCATCTCTAACCTTGACATGAGGGGGCTCCCCATCTCGCCACAAAGAACCTGATTAAATCTCAAAGTGAATGAGTTGGCGAAAGCCCAGATTTTGTATCCTGCCTGTAGACTTTTGATTGGATCTCCGGAAGCTCTGGCTCTTTCTCATCCAAAGGGCTCAATCACCATTCTCTGAATGGTCATCTTAACCCCACTGACCTGGCGTAGAAGGACTCCCACCACAGAGAGTGGGTGGCTTCACACTGCCCTATCGTTTCCCTCAATTGTGTTAAACATGCCCATACCACAATGAAAAGTTTGGAGGAGGTGCAGGGAAGACTTTAAAGAGCCGTGCTTTGTCCTCTCAGGTAGCTTTGTAAAACGCATTTGTTCCTTTAACAAACACCCACTTTTATCTGACAACAGCTCGCTTGGGGTGGGGGTGGGGGGGCAACACATTTTGATCATATGCCAGTGGATTGTTGATGCTGTGGGAGCTTTGTGAGAATGCATCCAGAATATGAAGGGGTACTCCTGCAGCTTTTGTGCCATCAACAGTAGAAAACATATAAAAAGGAGGAATGCAGCTCTTCAAAAGATCAGTCAGCTTCAATTAAACACATTTGCTGATAAAAGCATGCGGTGGATTAAGGAGGAGAAAAATTAACTTCTGCTGAGAATTCCCTAATGAAAGCCATACTTCCTTTCTGTGTCTGTGGCTCAGATGTAGGAGCTAGTACAGTAAGAAAACTGCATTTAAGTAACTCACAGCTGGGTTGAAAAATGCTGCCTGTGTTGTTTCACAGGACGAGAGACCGACATAAAAACTGAGATTTGCAGAGAGAGATAAAAAAAACTTTGTGAAGTGGGGAAAGACTCGGCAGCCCTCAGGTGTTGTTATACCAAGCGCAGCGGTACACTGTGCTCAGAAAAGCTGCTGTTTTTACTTCTCTGTGGAAGAGTTTGAGCCTTTGCCTCCACACACTATATCCCAGTTAAAGTGGAGGCCCGCTAAGGTCAAGCTCAGAGCTGAGGAAAGAAACACACATGCACACATTTTAATCCTGAAGTGAGTGGGACACACCTGCTACCATGTTAGAATTCAAGCATTCGCACTGCACATTTTTCTGTTTGCAGGCTCATTATTGTTTCTACTGACTCCCACAGATTTTCCATCAACAGACACAAAAAACATCAGCCATTACATCATGACCACTGACAGGTGAAGGGAGCAACACTGATTTACTGGTTACCAAGGATATGTGTCAGGGGGTCGATATGAGACAGCAGGTTAACATTTAGTCCTTAAATTGATGTGTAGGAGCAGAAAAATGGTCAAGTGTGAAAATCTGAGACACTTTGTAAAAAATGTGCGTGGTGTTTAGTTGAGTCGGATCATCTTCAACATCATAACTGTGGGATGATCCGGGTCTGCAGGGATCAGGATTAACCAGAAGTGGTCCAAGGATGGAAAATTGGACCCTGACCCTGAACCTCAGGGGTCAAGGTTCAGTAATACACATGAGTACAGATGAAACAGTACTTTGACCTAAATCTGGTTCAGACTAAGTCCAATCCTTCATGGAAACAGTATTCTCTGATGTCGGTGGCCTCTTTCAGCAGATCTCAATCTAATCCAATTTCTGTGGAATGAGCTGGACCAACAAGACTGATCTATGGAGGCTCCACTGCACCACTTCCAGTACTTAAAGAATCTGCTGCTAAAGTCTTGATCCAGATGCCACAGCTCATTCAGAGGTCTAGAAGAATCTAGGGCTCCAGGGTCAGGACTGTTTTGGTAGCAATACGGGGACTTGCTAAGAAAATGTTGATGAACAGCCCTTTATTACCAATTTATTACAGGTTTTTAATATATTGAAGCTGCATGAGGGCTTAGGAGAAACTGGCTAATTGCTTAAATTTGATTTTAAGGTAGAAATCTTGTGGAAGACAAAAGTTAAGTTTCCCTGTGGGGACAGAGTCAATCAGACCGTTCTCAGCAGAGGTATTTGGATATCAGCACAGGCTCTGTAACTTCAGGATCGTGCATTTGCAGAGATTGACAATGAATAAAAAACCTCAAAGCTTTTGCACCTTTGCTATTTCCCACGCTAAGGTAGCGATTAGTATACCAGTCACACTGACTGAAATAGGAAGCCTCATTCTTTAGCATCTCAAGACCTAAAACATGGTCATCACTCAAAGATTTTTATATGGGAACATTGGAGTTTGAGGTCCTTTTAATAGGCCCATATTTACTGATTCAATACACCCAACTAAAAGTGCTCACTGCATATCTGAAGCAGTCCGGCTAACTGGAGCTAAGATCTCTGATATCAGAGTTTGGAAAAAACCCTGCCAACTTAAATTAATTGTTTATTACTGATATGGGGCCGCAACGGTAGGTGTAAAAACATCTGGTTAAGGTTGCACAGAGATTGTTATTGTTTGAAAAATATCTACGTTAGCCATTGTGACAGAATATGAACATCGTCTTCACTGTAACATTTGTTCAGTGATGCTCGCACACCCCCAATACCAACCTCCACAACTTTCCTGTCCACCTGAATTGATGCAGAACATTCAAATTCAATCTAAACTGTGCATGAACACTTGATTTGGTCATGATTAACAGACTGTACTGCCAGGCAGACCCCACCTGATGCAATTGGCTTCCACCAGCTTAACCCCCCATGGCTCCAAAAAAAAAAAAAGCATTATGTTCAAAGAGTGGCTGGATAACAATATTAGAATAAATTCTCCCTGCATTTGTGAGAGAAACTGATAAAATTGATAAGGCATGTCAGCGCATAGCAGGTGTGCATGTTCAAGCATAGATGAGACTCAATAGTACTGAAAGCACTGAGGAAGTGGGCACAGCCAACAGCATTATCATCATGTACTGAACGTCATCTTGGCTGGTTTTCTTGTTGATGTTCAAGTCAAGATAAACCGGAGGCCATATTCTGATGGGATCAAACCAAACGCGCTGCCGTCCAAATGTTCCAACCATGAATGCTCATAAGAAAGAATAACAAATGGCATCTTAACCAAATGAGTTGGACTACTGAAGGGAAAGAACAGCATGAAATCACTGGTCTTTGTTTTTGTGCCATCAACCTCGGCAGTAAAATCTGTGTAATCCACCTTGGATTATTTTCAGTGAATATGGCAAACCCACACGGTCTCCACTGGTTCATTGATGTGCACAAATGTTTTGTACTGAACTAGTTTCAGCTTTAGCCTTCCTCTTTTTCAAAGCCTTGAAACACACACACAATTCAAGTTGTCACGGACTGACATTTATTAAATGCTGAGTTAAAAGGATTGGCTTGATATTTTGATGCTTTAATATGACTTTGATCATTTCAGTAGCACATAATGCTTTAAAAACTCATTGGTTTGTTTGACTCTACAGGTATATTACAATAGGCCTAAATTATAATACCAATTCATAATAAATAAATTAACATCATGTCAGTTACCTTCATATCCACTAAAGCTATTCCACATTACAGTAAACCCACAGAATCACCCTCCACACCTACTGCTTGCAACTGCCTGGAAAAAAAAAAAAAGCATGTTGAATCACTTTGTTCTGCCAAGAGCAAATTTGTTATCATTGTCTCTGCTTTCCATTCCAATCATTCCCCTTCAATCAACCTTTCCCCATTACAAAGCACCAGTGACTCTGAACTCAGCCGGAGCTGTAGGTGAGCTTAAATAAGAGATAACATATGATGAAATAAGGGTGTCTTTTGCTAATTAAATCAAAACACACGGTATCTGAGGCTGATGTATGGCGGCTGGGAAGTGCAAACCAACATTACAAAATCCGAAACACTTTTACAAAGTTTGAGACAAATGTACATTTTGGAAAACATTTTTGCATATCATAAAACAAAATTATCTAACCATAACACATTTACAAGTCCCGAAACAAATTTACATTTCAGAAAACAAATTAACAAAACGTGTAACACTTTTACAAACGCCAAGACAAATTTACAAGTCCCGAAACAAACCGGAACGGGAATGTCCCAACTCCGGGGTTGACCCAGGAGTGATAACGGGAGTGACACGGCCAGTTGGAGTTCGATGGAGTTCATGGATCGCGAACAAGTGATGTTTTGCCCCCTTTTAAATTTGTCTCAAGCTTTGTAAAAGTGTTTCAGATTTTGGAATGTTGGTTTGCACCTCCCAGCCACCGTACTGATGGGACAAGCATTGCAGCAGACTGATACTTCAGTTACTGGGTATTTTGTAAATAATTTGGTCAATAACGCCTCAACAAACAAAGCACAACAATCTTAATAGCTGTTAGTTAATTCTCTGCTGATCAACTAATTGACAGTAAATAACAGTCTGGAGAACTAAACCAAACCAAAATATGGTGAAGGGCTGTTGAGTTGATGGAATGATGAATAGCAGGTGTGCAGGAAGGTTGAATGGACCAGATATGCATACTCTGGTGTATGGTCTGTTTCCCTCTAAATGGGAGCGTCATTTAAGAAGTAAACATAATGTTGTACTGAAAACTTAAAGCTGGGGACTGAGACCATAAAGTCATTAGGAAAACATTTACTGAGCTAATATATCAAGTGAGAAGTAGGGCCATTTTCGCATACACTTCAATGCAATCTGACTTATTTTTTACAATCAGGAGTCTCCCCAGACGTCGTTCGACAACAATGCAGCTTTAAGGCTCTTTGAGGCTGAAAAGTGAAGCCAATGCTGGTGTGTAGCTCCAATTCTTCATACAGTTTCCCATCAGCAGGACACAAAGACAGGCAAAGACACAAACTGGGAGCAAACAAGACACAGTAGGTACAGGAAAAACAAACGAAACAACACAAAACAAAACAAAACAAGGAGGTGGAACTGGAGATATCACCGTTTCTTTCGTATGAAGGGATTGGTCCAAAGAAAATATGAGTAAAAAAAATAATCCAAGATTTTAATTGCTGACATTTCCTAGCAGTCCAACTCATCGTTGAGCTTCTTACATAAAAATGAAAGGACCTAAATGGCAGACCAGGATTGCACGAGTGTCAGCTGTTTGGGCATTGTTTATTTGTCAGGACTTATGACTGTGTGGGGGTGCTCAGAGTTATGTCAGTCTTCATGAATCACTGTCAGTGGGAAAAAGAATTGAAGGAGACATCTGACAAAAATCAGAGTGAAGAGGCAATACATCATGCTACTGAATGGAAGAGAGGAGAGTGAAGTGTGTAATTATGCTCATTAATTGCTGAGTCACTGTAGCTGCAGATATATGATGATGATGTGCTATCATTATGAGCGAAAATATGTCTTATTTATTGCCTTTTTTTTTTTTTATCAGATTCCATATTTTTTCCTGCCAATTTTCTCAAATAAAACTTTCATCTCACTTTAAAATAGTGCCACAGCACTCAGCTATCTCATCTTACATTATGTGGCCCACATATGAACGCAGATGTCACAGGAGCTGGACAGCCACGTATGGTGCGTAATGCCCGCATGGAGCCATTGATCACTTGCCTGGGAATTTCAAGGTAAATCTGTCCTCGGGGATGATTAAATGCAATTGCTTTCCTTCCCCAAATCTCAAGTATGTGCAGCTAAACACGCCACCAGGCAATGAAAGCTGGCAGTATGAATGATGGTCATTACTCTCACTACCGAAGCTGCAAATGCCTCATTCCAGGAGGGAGCTGTATGGTGAGCATCCTTAATGAGTATTCAGGAGCAGGAATTCATATATTTACTCTTGGTGTGATTAAATTGCGGTCCTAGTGAGGCATCAGATGGAGTGGTTGTTTACCTAACAATACATTATACCTGTGTGTACGATCAATTTATCCAATTCGTTAACACGTTTACTTATTGGTGCATTATAGAAATATGAGCGATCAATCCATTCAATCCCCAAACAGACAGGAAACGCAAAGCACCTTTCCGAGTTCAAGACCAGATTCTTAAACATTCCACAGAAGACATGAATATATTTAGCATTTTTTATTGCAGTGATTTTTCAGCCCACTATGTTTGCCTCTGATTTTTTTTTCTTTTCTCTTTTTGTCTGTGAGTCTTTAAATTAACATTGAAAAGGCAATATAGCCGAGTATTTTCCTTGACACGCAAGCATCCCATAGAGTGAATCTGACAGACATGTGAGAGATAGGAGACTAGCCGTCTGCTGGCTGTAAAGATCAGAGCTTCGCCTGCCCACGACATAGCAGGATGTTCCACTTGTTCTTAACACACACCGCACCATTTGTCATCACCTATCAAATCAATTACCATCAGTGCAGGGGAAATGCTGCATATGGCTGCTGGGAAAATGGATTTGAAAATGGTGCTGTCAAACGTATAATTAATTATTTTGTTTTGTTTAATATTGTACAAAATGGCTGGTGAAGAATGTATGAAAATGAAACATCTGCAGACTCTTCATTGCTTGATGCTTTGGCGTTGCCTGATAGCAGCACAGTCGCTGGCCGACAATAACCAATCACCGTTTACCGTTAGGGACACATGGGTAGCATCACTGGATAAGTAACTTGAGGTTTGTTTGAAAATGCAGTTAACAATAGTGCAAGCTGTAAAGATCCCCCTTATGTCCCTAACCCAAAGGCAAACAGCCAACAGGGAAATGCCAATATTGTACATTAACAGTGGCGAATTCAACTCTATCACTCATTCAGTCAGTCATTTGTGTTTGCAGAGCTGGCCCCACTGTCGTGGGCTAGATAAATGTTTAATTCAAACCCTCTCTTTCAGTTAATCTGTCATATTTATCACCATGGTTACTGGAGCTGATTTATTCTGTGTTACATGGTTTGAACTGAATCTGCGGATGTGGAGTTGTGAGGTCAGGTGGATTTCAGAGTTCATCAGACCTCTGTAGTCCTCTTCTCATCTCTATTTAAGGCTTGCAGGTCCAGCCTGCATTGGTTGCAATACACCTGAATAGACTCTGAGCAGACTGGAGCTGGTTGACTTGTAGCTAATGCATGCAGACTTCGTTTCAATAGTTATTATGAATTCATTTGATTCACCCTCAAACAGTTTGAGTCCTTTATGCTGGGAACACACTGCTTGTGTGAGTCTGTGTTTGTGTGTATGTGGCAGCTGTTTTTGTTGACCCATTGCTTCTTTCTCGTTCTCGTTCTTGCTCGTTCTGCCTTTCCACATGGGGCTGCAGACTACTGGAATGTTGTATTTCCCTTTCTAAATTGATGAGATTTTATTTTATTTTATTTTTCATAAAATCCCTCTCAAAAGCCACCGTCTCCACATGCAGCCGTTAACCAGGACACCTGCAGTGGAAGGAGACAGTTTTGACAGATGTTACTTAGACAATGTCAACAGGTCTTTTCTCGGTATGTTTGCTGCATCATGTGTGAAAGATACACCAGAGTAAGTCGGCGTTCACCTGTTAACATGGCTGAGATTAATAAAAATTGTTTTCTTAGTGTGTTCTTGGCCTGAACTACAAAACTACAGTAAATACTCTACTATAAAAAATTAGCTTTCAGTCAGTGAGTGGAGTCCAAATGCTACAAGCGAAGATGAGAGCTTTGGCATTCAGTTCAATTTAATTACAAAAACACTCTCATTGTCACTAGAGCTGATCAACAGAGCTCTGTGAAAAATTTTCGTACAACCTTGTAGAGAAAAAACTCTTTCAGTATTGGGTCTAAGATAAAGATTAGCTTTACCATAGAAACACGGCATGTTATAAATACATTTTACATCCTTGCAGTTGAAAAAAAAAAACACCTGATACCTTGCGTCTTGTCACTCCTTCTGAGCTTCACTGGAGATTGATTCTTGGCAGCTAATGTATGAAACAGCAGCAGTTCAATTAGTAATGGAAAATGTCAAAAATCGATTTTGTGGGGTTTTGTGATCTAAAATGATATTAAACTGTTGAGGTTTTGACTATTAAGGTTTTCTGCAAAAGAAAAAACAAACGGAATAATCCTCTGTCTGAAGGCTTGGGTAGGTTTGTGCATCTTCATGGTCTAGAACTGCATTTTGTTTTGTCTTTATGAAGGGCAACAGCTTGCCTTGAGAGAAGGTCGCAATGACAGAGGAAAACATTTGTTGGCACTGGGATTTTTAATACTTTAGAAATACAGATGCCAAGTATGCTTGATAAATTTTGTCTGAGAACAAATATTTTTTCACTTGCAGTATGGTCCCGTTGTCTGTTTGTGCCTCCATGCATGCTTGTGCATGTGTTAATTTGGATTTGAGTGCTTAATTGGATTCATGGGGCTCCACAGAGTGAGACGACGCCCTTTCCACGTCTGACATCCAACAGCACTGGGTTTGGACCCAGTTTCTTCTCACAGCCCATCTGCACCTCTCATTCTCTCCAAAAGTCCTTATAATCCCACCAATCCCTCTGCCTCTCACCACGGCTGCCTCCTATCTGGCAGCCCTGCCCTCCACATTATGATTTGGAACTATGCTGTAGGCTTCTTTTTCTCCCCCATTACCATCTCAGAGAGCTGATTCCCTCCTGTTCGTTTTTCTTTTCACCATTGGTAAATGCATTAGAGGCCTGGCCACTGGGGCCAAGTGAGCCAAGGTTTGGTCGTAATTCATTCACTGACTGTATAGGAATAGACTGTTTATTGGCCCTTGGGATATTCTTTTTGCTTTTGTCCTCACTCATGTGCTATTACAGAAAAACACCCAAGAGTGAAGAAAAATTACTGATGGCACTCTGTAAACTATGATCTCACAGATGAGGCCAATGGGCAGAAAAGGAAAGCAAGATGAAATTGGTGTACAAAAATAACAGGAGCAATTTGTTGACTGTTTCGATATGTCTTGATATGTTTTTCAACACCTCTTTTTCCTCGACATAGCAATTATCCGTGGCCGGATAGGGGTAATCAGATTTTACATTTACTGTTTCGTGCCTACTGAGCTAAGTTTTGGACATGCTGCATAGTTAGAATTGACAGCCTGTTGCCTCACTTAACAGTGACAGCATGTTTTTGAAAGTAAAAGCAGGAGTGTTTACAACCAAATAATTATAATAATAATAGGAGTAAAAAGAAGCATTTACTCCAATAACCATCCTGTAACCTGTTACCAAAATCAGGCAGAGGATTCAGGAAGTCCAAGAAACCCTGGCAGACTTCTCCTGCAGAATGCCAATCCTCTGCCGATGCACCTCTGTTTGAAACTGAATTTTTACATGCATATGTACAGTATAGAGAATGAAGACTTCAGACAAGTAACAAGAGCAGCATGATGAAAGGAGAGTAAATTACAGGGAATAAATCAGATTACAGACCTGTTACATGAACCAGTACTGAAACACTGTATAACAAAATTGAAGCACTCAATAACGTGGTAGGCGGCTAAACGGTCAGCTTGATGAAGAGAGACAGATAATGACTGATGTTTCAGTCATAGATGCTCCTCCTCAGGTAGGGTCGAACAAATGAAGGCAAGTGAGTAACATAGCAGAATTCAAAAATACAGCCTTCAAAATGATCATACAGTTGATAAAGACCTTAACACAGTTAAAGATAAACTGAACATTACCGTATAAGCCCCATGAAGGGAGGGTGTATTGGAGAACATTTGCATTAGTCTGTATTTGTTTTGGGTACAGTAAGTGCTCCTGAAAAACTCTTTTGAGTATTTGGACAATCGGCTTCAGGTAGAGTACAAGCCTTCCATCGGGGCTAGTTCCAGGTGGGACTCTACTTCCTTTTCATTTCTCTTGCCTATTATTCTTTTCATAAACACCATTCCAAAGGAGCACTATCTCTGAATCCTGGGCTGAGCGGCACCAAAGATGATTGTGATCAGTTTAAAGAAATGCTAATTTTTGTCCTACTGCAGACTGATAATAACTGTGTCCCAATTCAGGGGCCCCGTCATTCAGAGGACACAGCCTATGATGGGTATGTCCTATGTAACTGTTGTAGACCACAAAGGCAGAACTGGAATATAATCTAGTCTGGTACAATGGATACTCACTTTGCACTATCAGATGTGTGTAACAACGCGTGCCTTGACAAAACATACACATTTTTCAGAAAAACTTTAGGTTTTAAGGGGTATGGTTGAAAGGTAATACTTACAAACTGCAGGTGAAATTTTCTGATTTTCTGTTGGTGTTGTCTGCAGCCATCTATCTTAACATTGTGCAATATATCTTGGGATAAACTGGGCCACAAAGGGATCCAGCCATTGGAACCTTTGATGACCAGGAAAAGGAGGCCGCATATGGAGAACTTCGCAATGGGTTAGCCTAGTTGTGCCACCATGATGCAAATAGGTCTTGAAATGGAGTCCCTGAATTGGGACAGAGTGAATGGCTGCAGCTGAAACACTCTCCGGCACCGACAGTTCACTATGCATGACCAATAAGCTCACAAGTTTATTATTCATGTGCATCCCCAGCAATTACTATCAGACAGCAAATCACTGTTCAATTATTTATTTGGAGGAATTTATGTTGATATTATAAGTTTTACACAATTTTGCGGCGGTATAATTAAACTTTGGCCGGTGTTCAGTGAGATTATGGTGAAATAGTGATTTCTTTTCCCCCCTTTTTAAAATAAACTTACATGGTCCATGTTTATCTGACATGCTGATATATTTTCCAAGTCAGCCATATAAGAGACAGTAAGCCATAATAAGTGTTTATTTATTGAAGTATAAAATATCTAGCACAGGATCCACGCTGAATGTGATCAGACTTTAGATGTTGTAGACAGAATATTGGACATGTTTACTGCTCTAGCTTTTCTAGTTTTTCAGAAGATACTTCTTAGACAATCTGATGCATTCTGATGACCACTTTTACTTAAGCTGCCTACAGGAAAAACTTTCATTTTGAATATAGCTGCCAGTAACTCACCTGTGTTTAGACTGGGATTTCAATATTTTTTGAGCAAACAGCACATTCTTAATCAACCTCCAGCAAAGCAAAGTCTTTCATTTTCCACAGAGCGCCTCAGGATTAATCCAATGCTCCCTGATTAAAAGGGCCAAGCAGCAGCGGTGTTATGCCTTGCTGATGTTTGCAGGGGTAGATAATATTTAGCAGCTACAGTTTTTTCACCTGTATATGTTGACCTTTCATGTCACGTCCGTTCCCATAATGTCAGTCCAACGACGTGTGCGTGGACTTTTGCTGTTCTTTGGGACTGATCATCAGCCAGTTATCATTTATCAAGGTGCCGCTTCTCTGTCAGAAACTGGCCTCACAAATTTGCTGTCCTCCCAGCAGGGAGCACAGCGACTGGATGCGATTATGGTTGGCTGACTCTCTCAGACCTCTCTGGGTGGGATCACAACTGCAGTTTGCTTCTTGCTTGAAAAAGAAAATGGAGCAGATGATGTTTGCGCGACTCTTTTTTTTTTTCTTCTGCACGTTAAGGATTTGTTTTTCATGGTGTGTTTGATTTTCACTTTGGAAGCAGGCAGAAACCCCTGGGTGTGAAAAAGGAAGCCAACACAGAAATGAAAAAACCTGCAGTTCCTTGAGTGACCACTTGAGGTGAGTCAGTCCCCACCGAAACTAAAATGACCAACTTTACAGGAGAAACATATTTACAACCTGGTACAAGTGAACAATTTATCTCCTAAGCTGGTTTCTTCTTTCATGAAATGTATGGGGATGAATTTTTAGGCAGCTCAGCCATTTCAATTTCATTAGGACTTAAAATTCTGCATAGTTGACAGTTGGGTGAGCATATGTTTGCCAAACAGCTCCACATGCACCCCAGATCTTTGGCCAGTTTTTGACAGACCCAGAGTAAAGGGCGGAGCCAGTGACTGCCAGGATGGTGACAGCAGAGCAGCCCGCTCTGAGCTTCACAATAAGCCTTTAGTAACCTGTGGGTGACTTCGGTCACCCATATGTCCATTTTTCTGTGCTGTCTGTAGCTAGAGGCAAAGCAACCTTCGGGAAAGTCAATTCGGTGCTTATTCTGGATCTCGAGGCAACATTACACACACAGAAAAAGCAAACAAGTCTACCTTGAGGGAAAAATTGCTTTATCAAATTAAATTATGTTTTGAAAGTGATAGAGTCACAAAACCAACAGTTTATCTATCTATTGGGTCATGTTTATGCTTACACTGGTGTTCAACCGTATGAAGTTATGGAGTATATATGTACAACAGGCATTTTGTGGGTAGGTGTATGTGTGCATACGAAAAGTGGCATCAATCATTTTCATTTTTCAAGAACAGAGAATTATGAGTAAAGAAATATTAAAGCATATGCAGCGCTGTTAGATCGAAAAATAACAGCAGGGGAACAGAGGAGCAGATGACCAAGAACTAAAGAAAATATGTACGGTGAAATATGCAAATCATGCAATTCGTGCACAAAAACACACACTGAAAAGACAAATTACAAGAAATTAAGATCTAAAAGTACATTGTGTTACTGAGTAACTGCAAAATATGCAGCCTTTTCCCAGCTTTTTTTTTTTTTGGACCTCTGTGGCTCTGACATATTAGACTAATTTAAGGAGAGATTTAGCTTGAAAAATAAGGAATAAATTGTTATGGTCTGGGAAGAAGGGGGACTGTAAATTAGAAGGAGACTGAGACTGGGCACATGTTGTAAGTTGTTTATTGACACCAAATTCCAAAAAACACACACAGAACACAAAGAACAAAAAAAAACACGCAGGCAAGCGGCAGTGGAGGAGGCTGGCTGGTTGTACAGTAAGATGTGGAGTGACTCTGGAGGCAAAACGAGGCAGCGAGACTCACCACACTGGAGGCACAGGCAAAAGCAGAGCTTAAGTCAAGAACAGGAGCAACACTGGAGAAACAACAAAACCCAGTCAGAGGACTGGACAGCGTTGACAAGGGATCGCAGAAGATATCCATGACACTACCGAACTAGACGGAGAAGAGTGGAGTTTGAGCCGGTCTTTTATGGAGAGCTTGATGAAGGTGAACAGATGACCGTTGTGTCTCAGCTGCAGCCTGGGAAATTCAGACCAGCCACGCTTACTGCCACACACACACACTGCAGAGCACAACAGAAGGAGCGGGAAAGGGGAGAACTGGAAACCAAAACAAAACCAAACATACACTACACAAAAACCTCAGACCATAAGAGAAATGTCTTGATGTTGAAGGAAGAAATAATGCTCCGGTTGGGCTGTCATTACCACCAAGGCTGAGGGATATTCCTGCAAGTCAAAGTTTTTGAACCAGCGTATTGGAAGAATATGTTATGTGAAGAGTCAGCAAGGTGATACGACTGATTCTAAGTAACCCAAGCAGGAATGGCTGAAGGATGTACGGTGTGCATTTATGTGACATGAAAACTTTTCTGTGAAATGTTTGTTGTCTTGTGACTCCTGGGGAACATAAAAATTTGATACTGGAAAAAGATTTACAATGGATGGAGTGAAGTGTATGAGTCCTGCCAACTCTTGCACTTCCTTTGGGTTTCCCAGAAATGTGCAATCAATCCAACTCATGTAAAGGAATGGCTGTGTAAAAACCAAACAAAAAGTTAGCACTTGCACTTGTGTATCAGTAGTTACTCTGCCTCTATCAGGCCTAGGGTCACTGAAATGGATTTAAGCTGACTTTTGTACCTTTTCATCTGCTTTCAAACGTGCTGCTCTTTTTTTTATGTCAACGATTTTAAAATCTGTTGCTTTTTAACATCTCCTCTTAATCATGCTGCTGCTTGCACATCATTTTTATTCATTTATATTGTCATGTATTGTCTTCACTGCGGTCCAGCCTGTCAATCCATTACTCAATATCTCTCCCTCCATTCTCTGTGCAGCTTATCGTTTATCGTGCCTCACTCTACACTGGGCAAGGGGGCGTAGCTTCCTGGTCAGGCATATCGCAGGGGAACTCATCCATATTATTCTTTGACATGTTGCATTTTTGAGGCTTCCTATTTATTTGAATGGGAAAGTGCGTCTAAATTTTGAAGGTCGTTGGGGATGCAAGGATAATTGCTGGATGGTAGTTAGCGATCCTGATGGGGAGAATGAGACGGTTAGGCTTTACCTGGGGAGCGAGGGCTCCTGCATGAAACTAAACTCTTTTGACTGTTACCAGTTACACCTGTGCTTTTCCTAGAATGACACATTTGCCTGCTGTAAAAATCCCCCCCCCCCCCCCCCCCCCCCCCCCAAAAAAAAGGCAGTAAGGGGATCATGTGTCCAAAAGCCTGAGATTCACTCATGTCAAATTGTTTTGATGACTAGATTAACCATAATTGCTTCTACCACTGATGCACACCATCAACTATTACCAAGTGTTGCATGAGCTTTAAACACATGGAACGCCATGAATTATGCAGCCTCCTCATTCAGTGACACCAGCATGGCCATATTTTGTAGTACTCACAAGAGATGCCCGACTGCTGCCACCTGCATTACAAATACCAACCAAGAGGTCTGATACACCAGCATCCAGCTGAAGAATAGGCTCTAGTATACTGTACAATACTACACTTTACATCCCAGAGACAGTGCAGTGAATATCAGTATTAATTAGGAAACATATTGCCTCATTTAGCGAAGAAAAAAAAAAAAACCCCAAAACAAACAAAACATTAAAAAAGTATACCGAGCGTGAACAGGACCACAGCTGCTGACGGCACTGCCCTTGTTCTTTTGAACGAGGCCTTGTCCACGCAGCACAGGTGTCAGCTGATGTGAAAAAATATGCCAGTCAAATATGTGCAAGGGCGGGTTCACGATAAGTGAAGTTAAGTTATGTTATATTTTGAGTTATGATTTCGATTTTCAGCCAATGTTGCCGTATGAATGTTTAATCAGCACGGGCAATATTTCCCCTTCAATTGTGCTTTGTAATTTATTTTAAATAATGCATATTTGGTGGAGGATTTTTTTTTTTCTTTTTGTTTGCTCAACCTTTGCCTCCACCACATGGAAAGATCACTCACCACCTTAGGCAAAATTCATTTATTACTTGCTCCAACTCCCTCTTTCCTCATTTATTCCTCCAATCAAAGATGCTCTCGATGAAGCTGTATCAATCATTCAGATGTGTCAGCTCTATGCACACACCCCTCAGGCGTGATATAAAACATTCTACAATGCAATATTCAGTTGACTCAGGGGGGCGGAGGGGGTGGCAGTGGGTATGAAAAGCATCCCAACTCACAGACACTGTCAAAATAATGATTAATAAATAATAATTCATGAATATCAACACAGAGGTCTTTGCATGGCTTTGAAGTGGCCTCTCAATGGCTCCTGTTGCAATCTCAGTGAACCACATGGCGCTCGCCTTCATCTGCCCTTTTTGATGCTCCATCATGGCAGCAGACAGAAAAGGGGAAGAAGGAGGGGAGAGAGAAACTATTGCACACCAATTAACACTTAAAGGGTGTCTAGTGGTCTTCTAATTACTGCAGAGTGTGCTCAGGATGCAAAACTGTCTACCTACATCGAGAACTGCATATCCTTTTGAGGATAATGCCTATTTTTTCCCCTCACTTAGTGTAATTAATGACCTGAAAAGTTTACAGAAAAGTCTTAGTTTTGAAACGTGATTTTTCAGATAAGCAAGCTTTTCTGTGTGAATTAAAGCAGTTTGTATCAACAAACATCCCAGGAAGGCTTTGAGTGATGGGAATTTAGTCCAACTCAGAGCGTCTGTTCAGGTTTCTGTGGAGAACGTCTGCACAAGCAGC
Organism: Remorina albescens; assembly: GCA_034769265.1. Taxonomy (NCBI): domain Eukaryota; kingdom Metazoa; phylum Chordata; class Actinopteri; order Carangiformes; family Echeneidae; genus Remorina; species Remorina albescens. The sequence continues at coordinate 5,582,339 of CM068492.1, read as the reverse complement.
CAGACAAGTAAACTGGACCCTTGTTTTGTGCACCTTTTGATTGTTTAGTTGAAACAATCAGGACCTGAATGTCTCCAAGAGAAAAGAGATTCTCAGATGTATTGTACATGTATTATGTTTCTCTAAAAACTGACAGTAACCACACAACCTACTAAGAGTACTGCAGGACAATGTGTTGTTTTCAATATTAAATCAACTAATTGAAATTCAATAAACTTTATATAGATCACATCGATACAGGAAATTGACTTGTATGTGTGTCGGACTTCCAATTATTTAACTTTCTAATCACAAAGCTTCATCAGTAAACAGCTTAGGTTTTACAGCAAACGCCAAAAGTGAACTTCTGACATTGGCGTGGAAACGTGGATGAAGCTAACAGTTTGCCTGCTCTGGAATTGGGAAAAATTTCACCAGTTGCATGGACTCTTTTTGACATTTGTTAATAAGCAAATGTTGGGAAAAAAAAAAGCAGCAAACTGGTTAAGAGAATTTTTCACGAATGCACAGAGTCGCTGGAGTCAGAGCAATAAGGTTTTAATTCTTGCAGCAAGGAGACAAGTCAGCACGGTGATACAGAGTTGTCTGAAGTCTAAGCTGAATGCATGTGTTTTAATAGAGGAAAAGCTGGGTGTGCAAGGTCACCGCCCACGGAGTTGCTGGCAGCCTCTCTTAAACATAACAATAACCTGGGTGCAGTGTCTAAATATCATGATATGTGGTTAAGTCAAACTAAAATAATATGAAATAGATGAGTACATTGTGTCTGTATATTATGTTCTTTCCACACAGTGTAATTGATAGATAACAGACAAATTGAATTGAAAGACTGTGCACTCAATAAAACATAAACCAGAGCATGCAAACAAACCAAACATACGTGCAAGCTCATCCACACTTTTGAAGGACACCTTTAACATTAATATTAAAGCAAGTGAACAATGCAGTGTGAATGCAGGCCATTGAAGGCTTGTTGTGAGAATAATTTTACCTGTGTGAAATGTGAATATAAATACAAACATGTGGGGGGAGGACAGGTGTTGGCCTTGCAGGTTAAAGCACTCCAGTGAATTTGCCTTTGCAAAGAGAGTCAGTCATTGATACAAATCTGCCTGACAGGCTGAATAACCAACATTCATGATGAATCACAGCACAGTGGTGGGGATATACAAAAAAAGATGATAACACCACAGTCGGAATTCCTTATCTTTAACTACACTGAGGGTGAAATTATCAGTGTTGAAAAGAAGCACTAAGCTCCTTGATGCTGCAATGCCGCAATGTTATTACACACAACATTAGTGGAATGCTAATGCTGACAGTAAGCACGAAATTCCAGTCCTGCTAGTTGAAAAAAATAAAAAATAAAAAATAAAAAATGGAAGTAGTTAAGGTGAGGTCAGGTGGCTCCAAAGAACTTCAGCCATCCTTATGTTTGCAAGACAAGGTTACAAGTACATGCCCTGAGCAGTGCTACATCTTCTACAGCAATTCTGGAGAAGAGTTAAAATCTTAGAGTGGAAAGGATTTAAACTTGATGCTGAGCCTGCAACATTTCCTTCAAAATGATAAGAGCTGTTAAAGGTCCCCTAAGCTCCAATTCCATGTCTGTTTTCATTATAGATCAGGTCCAGGCTGCACATTAATACAGTGAAAGTATCAAAGGTCTCAGTCCACAGAGAAATGCTCACAGCCTGTATTCAGAAGCTGGACTTTAAAACCAGCAGTATGGACCTGTGTAGCTTTGTGATGTTACAACAAAGCATCCCCAAACTCCACCCACCTGGATCCACCATCTAATCTCCTTTGGTTTCTCCGACTATTTGATTGCCAAGAAAAGAACCAATCAGAGGAGATGATCCTAGCCCCTTATCTGATTTCATTACCAGCATGTTGGCACTACAGCTTCTGAGAGAGAAGATTGTAAAACAAAAACAGTTTTAAAGGAGCACAGCCTGCGTTTTGAAGAGTACTTCAAGAAAAAACTACAAAAATACCACAGAAAATGTGTATAAGAAATATTTTCCTCAGGTTTGCTTTCCATTTTTACATCAGACATCCCCTACAGCAATTAAGAGGTGATCACTGGGTGAGCATTAATAAATATATTTTCCATACTGAAAGAATCCTCTTCTAAACTGTAAACTTAAATCTGTGCCATTGTTCAGTTTCTTAATGTGACTTTCAACCTGTAATGACATGGACTAAACTGTGATATTAAATTGGTTTAATAACATATTCATATGGAATCAAAGCTGTTGAGGTGAGGTTTTTAATTGTCGATGGGAAGTTCCTTTTTTTGGAATGATCACCAAATATTACAGCTGCACTTTACTCTCTAGTCTCCATTTTAAGTATTTGTGGACTACATTATATTGTCTTACATTGTGAAGAAATGCTGCATTAGCCAGTTGCAGGTCCTGACTGTTTGAACACAACAGATATACAGATGATGGGAAAGATTGGGAAACAAACGTGATGCTTCCTGGGAAAGATGTGAAGATAAAAGTAACCTCCTTCTTATAATAATTATTAAGTTTCCATTAAGCTAAGCAGTTTTTTTTCCATCTCTGACAGTAAGGAAACAGTAGAAATGTAACCACAGAGCAACACTCATGTGACATCACCAGTCCCAGATATCAGTCATATATTGGATATTTTTTTGAGAATGAGTAGCAGTGACTGGATCTGAATATTTACAGTCACACTGAAACAGTTCAATAATTTTAATATCAAGTAATGCCACATTTGGTTTAATTACTTGAATATTTCAAATCTAATCATTGAATCACTCAAACACAGGCAGGGTTTAGTAACAAATGGAGAAATGAAAGAAAGGAGCTGAACAGGCTGAGAGCGGAGGACATGCAGCAAAGGCCTGGAGTCTTGATGGGTCACCCACCACCAGGTGAGTCACTGGAACGCCCCCAGATATGCATTTCTGCAGACTGCTATAACCAGATTTGCATCGACTTCAGGAAATACACTGACTAACCACATAAAGTCACATCAAATAACCCAAAGATCCATTCATTAAGTATTTATAATGATTTAAGTTACATCACAGGGGACACTCAGAGTCTTCTGTGAGAAAGGAAAAAAAAACCCTGCATGTTCCATCTGATTTGTTTTTTCATCTTTCCTCCAAAGCAACAAGCTCTACTTTTGTTCTGTTTTTGTTTCTGACACTCGAGACGCAGCATGACAAGTAATCACCGCTGGACCGAGAAGACATTTGGAACTCTTGCACTTGGTTTTGGATGAACAGTGTCACAGAAAACAAATCAAGAAGCTACGGCTTGTCTAACACGGCCATGCTGCAAGACAAATCCAGGAGACAGATATGAGAAGGCTTCAAACTGCGCCAGCTGGACTTTTGGCAGCAGCTGTGGAGACATAGCCTGATGTAAAATGAGGGAAGAAGTATTTTCTTCCAACTAATGATTGATTGATGATTTTATGCCTGCTGCTGAGATTTCTGATTTCGCTTGTACCTCTTACCTCAACCTGTGTGCTCTTGCACTTTCACCTGGATGAAAATGCATTAAACTCCTGCTCAGAAGGTGTTTTGTCTTTTGCAGCTGGACTTGATCCCTTGATTCCTTTATCCATATCACTGAGAACATTTGTTCCCACAAGTAAGTGCTTGCAAGTAGTCCCAGTGCATGGGAGGAGCTGTGGAATCATACAGGGGATTAAAAGAGGAAACGCTTGCTCTGAAGTGTAATTCATTCAGCGCTTCCTGTCAGCACTCTGGCGGGCTCTCAAGATCAGCTGCAAATGAATGTGTAAAAAATGTAAAAATTGAATTTCTCGGCATCATGTTGTGAGTGTGTGTGTGTGTGTGTGGGGGGGGGGCTGCAGGCTGACAAAATGGAAAATAAGTGAAGGCTTCCCATTGCATTTAGCTTCCCAGGTCTAAACTGCTATCACATGCAAAGCCTCCACAGTGTTGTGCATAATCGCAGTGAATACGTATTTAGATCTGTGTGCAGAAAACTGGAAAACATACAAATCTGGTAACATAACACACGGTGAATTTCTTCCCATACAATCTAATTAGCCTGCAACGCTGTGTGAAACGGCACATTATCAAAATCAGAGCGGTCTGATGGCAAAAGAGACGCCCTGACTAGTTATTTAAGTCCTAACTCTCCCACCTCTTTTGCAATTGTTTGTCTACAGCAGAGATTTCCTTTTTCCGTATTCACACTGAGATCGCTCGGAGCAGCAGCTTCAACACATTCACTTTCTTCAAAATAAAAATTCATGGCAGGCACAATCTGGCCCACAGGCCTGGAGATCCTCATGTGATACACAACTATACTGTCTTGAGTGAATTCCAACTCTGATAACGAACTGCTGTTTTTTTTTTTTATCAAGGTTGTTTTCTCGACCAAAAAAATTGTTATTTCTTTAATTCCATTTTTCCTTTTATTTTGATATTGTAACTCTAAATGTCATGGTGCTGCTGCTGCTGCTGCTGCTGCTACTTGTGTTGTTTGCTTTTGCAGAGCTCACAGAAAAACAGCGATAAATAAGAGTTCACACCTAACACTATGTGGTTTATGTTGTTTTAAATGGTGTGAATGACATTATATAATACAATATCCATAAGCAAAATAAGCAGGCGAGGTCATGAACTGCAGTGCCACTATAAAACTGAAGTAAATCAGTCTCTCCAAAAATTTATTCAAATACAGAAGTCATACTCAAGCTAACTAATAGATGAATGAAAACAGAAGGCCTTTGGTGGAGGCGGTGATAGCAATGGAAGTCATATTAGTAATTGTTGCAGTGGGGGCTACTGTCACAGATCAGAGTCTGTAGAAAAAAGAAAAAAGAAATGTTGTATATCAGTGAATATGTCACCATGACTGAACATCTTTCACAGTACACATTTGACCTCTTGCTAATATTAAAATATTAGCATAGCAGCCCATAGGTGTAGCTTTTTTTTTTTTTTGTTTTACTTGGTCAGACAACTCTTTCAAAAATGCTCAGTATCAAACAACTGCTCCTAAACTTCCGGCACAGCAGAATGCACCGAAAGTCTCTGTGTACCGTTTCACTGACATTTTGCTGATAAAAACACCACGTCCTCCACTGGCTGTGAAAATGGATGCTACTTCAGTGAGCGACAGAGGCGCCACTTTTTCAAATTAGTGACAAAATGCATCACTCTCTGAGTTTCCTCTCCAGAGGAGCGGTACGATATTTATGGTTCTGAAAAGTGTGAATTGATGGTTGTGAGTCAGAGCACCTGATATGCTCTGCCCTATGTTTCTCTTCAGACCTTTTAAAGTTACTAAAAGTGATTAATGCATAAAGACATGTCAAGTCTCTCCTTTTATGTCTCCAAACTTTTCCCGGACACATGAGACACTCTGTATCCTTGTTTCAAAGAACCATACCTCTACCTTTGCTTTCATTTACATAAGTATGAGTGTCATTTTATTGCCTTTTATTTGGCATATTCCTGTTTTTCCAGCCAGAGTTTTAAGTAATAAATGAATGAAAACAGGTGAAGATGAGTCACATTTCCTTGTCCTGAAATCGTCATATTACATTTTCATGTCAAACAAATTAACTGCCCTTTGATGCAGACTAACAAGGGATCCATTAAACAATGTGGCTCTCTGCTGTTTGTTCTCAGGAGTGCGTTGAACCGGGGACTGAAGAGTAAAATGTGGCATCTAAATGTTTCCCATGGGGACATCCAGGCTGAGGCAGAAATTGGTGTCATTTTCTGTCTTAGACTGAGTCATTATTACTTTTGATCATTTTCTTCCTTTCTGATAATAAATCCTACATCCATTACAATGTGCAGCTATTGTTGGAACAGGCTGCATTTTGCAGCACTGTGAAATAGTTTTGTTTTATACTGAGAGATTTATGTTATGAGAAGGTAAATGAGTTTGTTTACCCAAGTACTGTACTTCAGCATAACATATTCTGATTGACAATAAACTGAACCAGTCACAGCTCCACATATGCAGAAAGTGAACCTCAAAACCAACCGTCAGAACTTCTGGAGCTGTGGTTTAGTGCATTAAGTATATTTTATGATTATGATTTCTAATTCAAACATAAATGATCTGAATCCAATGCATCAGAGACACCTCTCAGTGTAACACACCGATATGCATATGCAAAGAAAACATGAGCCTCCACTTGCAAGTAGAAGTTATGTCACAACACAACACACACAAAGTTGGCGTGATATCAGCTGGAGCACACCAGAGTTGAAACAATCATTGGTGGAATATTAAGTTGAAATGATTTTTCTAATTTAAGCAAAGAAACTATTTAAAGGACTTAGGAAATCGTTGTGGGAATTTTAACAGTTTTCTGTCAGTCTTTCCCCTAATGAACGAAGAAAATAACGGGCAGCTGACAAAGTTTGCAACTAATGGCACCAGAAAAAACACAGAGTGAAAGTCTTTTGCTTTAGGTTGTGACCAGATTTACCAGTATAATCTGTTTCTTCCCCCTGCAACAGTCCATTTCAGTTTTCAGACAGTGCATGACATGTGGACAAGCAACTTACTGAGACAAAATATAAACGGATTAATCAAAGCAATTGCGTGATTAACAAGAGAAGGCTGGATGGCTGGAGTTCCACAGCATCCTCTTTAGCTATAATTTTGTATGGATTGGAAAATGAATAGATGATACTCTCTTCCCTGGCCGTAAAAATCTGTCTGTAATACCTTTTGGCACCAATACTGTGACGTTACAATGTTCAGCTCTACCTGCATAAAGATTAAAGACGTAACAGCAATAACACCATCACATTTGAGGGGTGGGATGGTGGTGGGGAAGGAGAATTTACTGGGTCAGAACTGATTGATCTCATGCATTATGAAACTCATTTGGTTGTAAAGTTTCTGACAAACATTGTATGAACCCAGACTATCAGTTTTCCATTCGATGGAGCTGCTCCGAGCTGTAAATCAATGTGACATTTTATGAAAGAGCCCGGCTTTCCTACAATATCTTCAGGCTAGAGCTGTTTGTGTTCAGCAATTGGGGAGTCTGTCTTTTACTACTTATTCTAACATCAGGTGTGATTTCTCTGTGTCATAAAAGTTCAAACATTTAAAACTTTTCAAAAATGCTTGATAATAGTTTTTTATTATTAATTCAAAAGGGTTTTACAGAAATTTCTCTTTGTGTTTTACACTAAATACCGACTTTCCTTCAAATGTACAAATAAAAACTATCAAATGCTCTGCATGTTCATTTATCGTCACACAGCAGCCTCCCTCAGTAGTCGTAATAAGACAGAAATGTCTACTGAAAAGCATAGGATATGCTAAAGACTCCTCTAACGTAACAAGTGAGGCAACGCCTATCTCCACAGTATCAATACTGTGGAGACCTTTGGAGATAAACAAATCACATTACAACTTCAAAGGCTTGTTTAAGCTTCATGAATCATTTATATGTCGACTCGCCATGCTACATAAATGATGCTAGAAGTTGTGTAGCAGCCATGCGAGTCTGCCAGGTTTAACTCCAGTCCTATTTTACAATACATATGCACAGCACTCACATAAAATGTGCTAATGGATGCAAACTGCCTACAGTTTTTTTGCTGGAGTCATAAAGCTTAAGGCATTACAGCATAAAATATTTTATTCAAGGTGAAATCTAATTTTTGTCTGTGTCAGTGCCCCGCTCATTGAAGTTACATTCTCCCGCCTCACCAAATATTGACAGTCGCATATGGGAAGAAACGGGAAGAAGTGAGAGAGGGGTGGGGGGGGGGGGGGGGGGGGGGTGGGTGCATTTCTTCTGATTAAATGGTGGTTGTGAAAGTTAGCTAACCTCTGCAGGCTCTGTGCATTTATATCCCTTTGAGGAATGAAGCAGCTTCGAGCAAGCCAGCTAATTTGTTTGACCTTTGAGTCTTTTTATTGATCGCTGAATAGATTGAGTAAATTAACATTCAGCTCCCATCTGGCATTTAATGACAAAGGATATGTTTGTGTTTATTCGCCTGTGGTATTAGGGGTATATTAAAGAGCATATTTTACTGGCATTTTCATGTTTTTGCCGCAGTGAGAGAGTTTGTTTGTATTCTGAGGTCTTTCAGAACATTAATCAGCAGCAAATGGATAAAGGATAAAAGAGTGGAGCAAAAACGGGTTTCTGTATCGCTCCATATTCACCTTTAAACTCAATTACTTCATCAAAATTCCTCCTTGGAGTTATTCATGGCTCAAGCATCAATCAGCAACAAAGCGGGGAAATTGTAATTGCACAATAGAGTGGAGTAAGGTTTTGAGGCTGCTAATTTTTCTGAGTTGATAAGAAACTACCTTGAAACAGAGCTGGAACATAATGTGGGATAGAGGGCTCTGTAGGAAATGTTAATGTGGAAAATGGCCAAGGTTTACATCTGTGAGCATGAATATAAACTTAGGTCCTGAGTGAGCAATAAAGCCAATACCGGATCCTCAGCTGTTAAACTTTTCATCTGGAGATTTAATCAGTTTTAGTTAATTCATGGTAATTTTGCTACAAAAGCGAACTGCTTGGTGTAACAGCAGCTGGTCTTCTACCCTGCTGTGGCTACAGGCAGTGGCTTCTGCTGATTGTGGTCTGCACTCATATCAGCCATAACATCATGACTATCTCCCCAATACTGTGCAGCTTTTCCTTTTCCTGATCCTGGCAGCATGGCGTCCTCTAGACCTCTGAAGGTGAGCTGTGGTATCTGGACCAAGACTTTAGCAGTGCATCCTTTAAGACCTGGAAATGGTGAGGTGGTGCCTCCGTGGATCAGACTAATCCCACAGATGCTGGGTTGGATTGGGATCTGGGGAATTTGGAGCCAAGTCCACACCTTGAACTTGTTGTTGCCCCTCAAACCATCACTGAAGCATTATTACAGTGAGTCAGGGAGCATTATCCTGCAGAAAGAGGCCACTGATATTAGAGAATACTGTTTCCATGAGGACCTGGACTTGGTCTTAATAATCAGCTTTGGCCAGTTCAGTGGGTTTCTTTCCTTGGACCACTTCTGGTAGATCCTGACCCCTGCAGACCAGGAACGTCCCACAGAGCTGCAGTGTTGGAGATGCTCTGACTCAGTCATTGACACAGTTTGGTTTGGTTCTTTTCAGTCTCTAACATTCTTACACTTGATCATTTTTCTGCTGCATCACATCAACTTCAGGACTAAATGTTCACCTGCTGTCTCAAATCAACCCGCTGACAGGTATCCATGGTAACCTGTTGATCAATGTTGTTCACTTCACCTGTCACAATGACTGGTGTACACAGCCACATTCACACAGACATATTCATACAACATTTTTTATCTACCCTTGCCCAAAGTCTCTTTAAATTAAAGGGGAATCAAATAAGAGGCCGTTCAATTAGGAGACTACCTGCTGTACTTCCTGAACCAATCATTGCTTTTATATAGTTTGGTGACTTCACTTAGACTCCATCACTGCATTTATTCATTGAAAGGAATCAGAAAAGTAAACATACACAGTTCAGGCTGTCAGTTTGATTATATATAATCAATAATTATAATGTACTAAATATTTAATAATGCGAGAGATGGCATCAATATTGATCAACTTGGACAATTATGGATCTTGGAGACTTTCAGGATGTTGCTTAAGGGGTTGTCCCACGACTTTAATGTTCTTCTTCATACTCACTCCTCTCAGCGCTGCTATATCACTAAACAAGAAGAAGCTGGTGCAGAATATATCGCTCTTATAAACAAAGTATATTAGACCCTTTTGATAACTGGAAACTGATAGACAGCCTTGCTTGTGTGAGGCGTCACTTAGGTGACACCTGTGTCGACTCGCCCTGCTGAAAGCAGTCTATGCTCTCTCAGTGATATTTAGCACAGTGTTCCCAAATGTCAATAGATGAACAGACTTCTAAGGTCCTTCACAGGCAAATCTGGCGACTGTTTGGGCAACCCTTAGGTGGCTTCGTTTGCCGTAGAGGAGCTGCCAGAGTTAGCCAGTGAATACGAGGTCAGCTTTCCCTCCCCTTTCTCCAGTAGCTGACTCAGATGTGAATGAGCTTGTAACTTTTTCTGCTGGTCTTTATTTTAGCAGTGACTAAGGCTGACACCACAAAATGCTCTAGTTAAGACATCTATTGATTTAGCCCAAATATGTCATGGCTATAACACCAGCATTTTACCAACCTCTTGGATGCGTCTGCTGACTTTCCTATTGTCTTAATGGGCCATGTTTCGGTCACTACAATACAACAGCAAAATCATTGATCAAAGCAGCTTTAGTGGGAACTCAGCTGTATTTAAACTCTGTACTCTGGAGAGGCAAACAGATAAAAGGCTGAAACATGCTGAAATGAGGCAGAATGCAAATAGCCTACAACGCAGTCCAGTCACATACCGAGCCAGACCTGTTGTATTGGTTTTAGGGGTCTTTCGTCTTATCACCACCACGGGGTTAAAGCCATTTCAAGTAAAAAAAAAAAAAAGAGTCCGTATCTGCTGGGGTACAAGAATTTATACTGCAGGTCATGTTGGTCACAGCAAATCGTGTACAAACCTTTATGTATTCATAACAGTTAGCGCACAGGGCTTCCATTAACAAAACAAGAAAAACTATTTTTCTTTTAAACATGGGAACACTACAAGGTTCTCTCAAAAGAATTCTTAAAAGAAGTTTTTCATTGTTTGCCTGATGTTTATACATACAAGTGCAAGTGAGTGTCATCCATTATCATATATATACTACTACTGCTGCTGCTACTATGTTGATGGTGGTGGTCATAATAGTGTAGATTACTATTTCTATTGTTGATATTAGTTTTCAATGTGTAGATACACAGGGATATCTCAACTTGGACACACTCACATGCACACACAGAGCAGAAATACGAATGGTGATGAAAGAAAGCTCTCAGATGTGATAAATACCAGGTGAACCAGGCCATGCCAAGTCAATTCCATGCTGGGGACTTGACGGATGTTATGTTTTTGCCTGGATCTTCCACTGTCAACTTACCCATAAAATAAACCTCTCCACAATAATGGCCCCTATCGTGTCGCACTGACAGATACTGAGCCTGTTCCTTCAGCTGTGGATGAGCCACCTGGCTTCCCCGACAGACTGGGGAAAGCACATTCAATAGAGATAAACAGGCACATCCTCAGTTTTGCAACATGCAAGATCGGGTTCATGTTGCAGACGTATTAGAATGATTGCCAAGTTTTTCTGCCTTTCTGCAGAGCCCTACTGATTTCACATCATAAACAAACAAACATGAACTTGTCTGCTTTGTTGTGTACTCCATTGAATTTGCTTTACACTCCATGAATATCTGACTTGCTTTGGGCTATTAAAGGTCTGTCTTACATAACCCGCAATTCTACTTGGCTTGCTCTTTATCACTTTCAACATCACCCTGTTTTTTGGTTCTCCCATTTGTTCTCCATGCATACATTAAACCCTTTAGTCACCACTGATTTACAGATGACAGATTCATCTATTATGTTGCATTTGTCTTAAATTGAAACAAAACTGAGATTAATCCTGTGTGGTCCGTCTCTGTACCTGAGACATGACAAACCATAGAAGGCTTTTCCTCTCTAAGCCACCTTACAGTCTTTTATCATTTCCTTTCTTTCTTTTCCCAACTGCTCAACTGTTTGAGCTTCAGCACCTTTAAAGCAGTAGCTGAATGCAAAGGTGGCCCATTCCTTCAAGGCACCAAACGATGTCACAACAGGACTGATTCAAAGGAATCTTGGGAAAATGAAATAGCAGTGTCTAAACATCTTGGGCACCAATTCTCACAGCAGCATGACAAAGTCACTCATTTGGAAGGATACAAAGGCAAGATGGGCACATCCTTATCTTCAAAGTTGAATTTTTACCACTTTCATGGCCAAATCTGAATGATGCAAAAATCGCAGTTAGGAGTTATAGTATGTGTGTGTGACTGGTTGCATTTTATTTCTCTTGTCCAAAGATTTGGTAAATATGAGTGAAGACCTTAGGATCAAATGCATTAGTCTCTATAAATACAGGTGCTCTCAGAGCTAGAAATGCTGTTAGAGATAACAGCTTGAAGACGACCTCTACTCTCTGAACTCTCGGCAATAAGTGAAGCTGCACATAAAGCCACAACTCGTCTCCAATAACTTCACATCCGAGCAGAGTCCGCATCACCTGGGCTAATACAGGGAACACCTGAGCTAGATAATGCCACTGTGTAGCCGTGCGTGAAGTGGCCTGCTGCTCTGTGCATTCATGGGTCTCTACCTGACAGTGTGTAGCCAGACAAGGTGTCAGTGTCTGTGCATGTTAACGTGGTCACGTACAGGATCAGTGCTTCAGTCACTTATTATATTCAGCGCCCGTAACGCATGATGGGAAGAGGCTTCCAGATTAGGGAGATGTGGAATTACAACACCAGCGACATAGAGATGTTTGGGGCCACTTTTAAACACAACTAAAGTTATAGTCTAACTTTTCTACATAAAGATGTCTAAAGAGGACTTGCCCTATGTTCGACATTTTGTTCAGTTGTGTACTTGCATATTCCCATATGTCCCAAAGTGAGTCTCACACCAAATGAGATTTTATTTATGGTCCCTTTTCATAAGGTTGGCTATCAGTGACACTGTAGCTGCTAATATGAACTTTCAAGCATAGTTTTGAGAAACACTTCCCATCCATACATTTTAACTGGTTGAAGGATTTTAGTCTTCATACAAATGTTACACAGCTCATCTTCCATCTGCTCAGCCACTTCCTGTGGCCACTGAAGAGCATCAGTTAATCATAGATTTTTAAAGTCAAACTGTTTCATTCAGTGTCCAGTGAAAACTTTTCTGTATGACAGAGCTTATAGTTAAAGTTAAAGTATAATTATAGTTAAAAAGTTAAAGTTCATTTACTCTTTAGCTATGCTGCTATAGGCCTAGACTGCTGGGGGAAGGACTGAGCACCCCTCTCTCTCTGTCTCTCTCTCTCTCCCTCTCCTCTCTCTTTCCCTCTCCCTCTCCCTCTCTCTCTGTCCCTCTCCCTCTCTGAACCCAACCGGTCGAGGCAGATGGCTGCCCCCCCTGAGCCTGGTTCTGCCCGAGGTTTCTGCCTCTTAAAGGAAGTTTTTCCTTGCCACTGTCGCCGAGTGCTTGCTCATCGGGGATCTGTTGGGTCTCTTTAAATAATTTTATAAAGAGTTTGGTCTAGACCTGCTCTATATGGAAAGTGCCTTGATGTAACTTTGTTATGATTTGGCGCTATACAAATAAATCTGATTTGATTTGATTTGAGTGTTTCTGATGGTTTTAATATCCTACCCTCTGAGAGGAGGAACCCCTGGATAATACAGCCATTAGTAAAAAAAATCCTAAATATCTGGATCATAAGTTATCAAATAAACAGAAACCAAATAAAGCTCCAGTCTCAGCTCCCAACCCTTCCTGACATTTTGTGTCAGCAACACACTGGCTTTAAATGTGACACTGGTTTACGCAGTTTTTATGGAAGGACCTCTGGATAACTCAGCTCCAGGCAAAAACTTTGTGAACCACTGACGCTGAAGGAATCATACCAGGAGCTGATGCCAACAACTCCAATGATTAAACGGTACTTCATTACTGCACTCGATGCAACTGCTAATGTTTTGACTAAGATCTTTGGCAGCTGAATGTACATATTATTCTATCAACTGTCAAATTACAATATATCCCATAACAAATGATCAATAGTAAAACTCAGAGCACAGATGATTAAAAATGACACCTCCACCTGTGATGAATTGAAAAGCAAATGAAGCCTAAAGGGGAACATTGTCCTCTTTATTACCTGACAGTTGTGGCCAGGATCGCAGAGACATGTTGATAATGAGGGAAGTGGACATCAACATTAGGTCCTTTGCTCAGTGTGCAGGGGCTGGTTCTTCACTGCTGGCTGAGGATATGCAAGGCAGGACATGAATATCATGTTAGGGCCATATTTTACAACCGTTCTGATTTTGAGCTTGGCTTTCCACATGATTATGAAAGTTACTTATTGTGAAAAACAGATCTTGATTTCATTTCAGATTCAACTCTATAGAAAGTGACTTTTACTGTTGCCAGTCATTGTCAGCTTTAACTGTAACTTAAACTGATGGAAACCAAAGGAAAAAAAAAAAAAGGAATTTTCAAACTTTATAGGAGGATAATACCCTCAGATTACATGTTGGCAGGAATAAAAGCCCTTAACTTGGTAAATTGTCTACTGTGTACTTGCCCAATACCATATTATCTCCACTAATGATGCGTACATGATATTCTGCGGTATTGGAGGCACATCTTTTTCCCCTTAAAAAGAAGTACATCTGTCTTTTTTTCATTTTGTTGCCCTTAAAACATGCGAGTAAAACGGTAAGATGAGAAGCCTGATAGGATTTTTGACAGAGCAGAGCTAATGGCCCATTAAGCAGAAAAAGCTGCTTTTGATGTGACAAAGTGGAAAAATGGAGAAACATGGAAGTGCTGCAAGAGAACAGAGGCGTCAGTGAAACGGCGAGGAAGAGAGCAGAAGAAGGAGGTGAAAACAATACCATGGAGCAATCATTTCCTGAACGTCATCTACTTATAGATCAGGCTTGCAGCCCAAAGAACAGCTTGGATCAGCTCACGCATGCCACGGATTTGGAATATTGTTATCTGATCAGTAGTATTCATGTGTTGATGAGCTTCCGCTGCGCCACTGTAGTCTGTAAGCGCACGTTCAATCCCTGAGTGGCTTTCTCCAGGCTTTTAAGACACGGTCTGACATCAGACACTGCTCACAGCGTGTGGTGATTATTATGGTTCCGTTAACGCTGTGATGCAGCACTTGTTACACTCATGGTTCAGCAGAGCCCTATTCAAAACAGACGATGGAAGTCATAGGCTACCTTCAAGCTGCCTGTATTCACATCCAGCAAGTCAAGCTAGTGCACGCAGAAAATACCCTCTGGCACAAGAAACAGATAGCAGCCAATCAAGCCGTCCATGAAAAATGATGAGAATGATGACGTGTTGATGCGTCATATTAGCTGGATCATTTTACGTGTCGGTCTTCTTCCAGTGGAGTAATTCATCAGTTTTAGTGTTATTAACCGCCTTGGTTCAGCAATCTAACACCAAAGCTTTCAAATAAAGTAATCAAATGTTTGATGAACAGCTGAATTTATAATTTTACATCCCCAGATTCTGTTCACTATCAAAGGCTCAGTTGTTGAAGAATCAGCAAGTTCTGTGTTGGAAGACTCCAGATAAGAACTACAGTTCTACAGTTCTACAGAGTTCATGGTTTTAAGTTCTAACTGTATAATATTCAGAATTTTAGATTTGTTGTTCTGATGAGTTTTGAAGAGCCAAATATAGTGAAACCCTAGAGAAAAGCTGGGAAGCTCGATACAGACAAGAAAGTCCAAAATATTTCAAAAAACCCTGAAATGCCATATATCCAAGCAAATGCAATCCAAACACCAGCAAAAATCAGGAACAGAAGGCAGCACATGAACACAACATGAAAGAGCTGATTCAAAAGAGGGAAGGGGCAAAACAGAAGACAGAGACTTAAATAGAGCAGGGAGGTGGGCTGAATTGATAACAGGTGAAACACATTAGGAACGGGGAATGCAAGTGAAATGGAGGGGAAAATGAGACAAAGACAGGAAATTAAAATACAGTGGACACACAAGGAATATTACTATAAAAGAAACCAGGAATCTGATGCCCTCAAATTTAATTGTTTTTTCATATTCTTCTTCTATCCATTAATCCATATTATGACAGGCACAAAGCACTAAGATATCCACAAAATTAGTTACTCTTTTGTGATTTTGCCAGCAACATACAGATGGTGCTGGTTAAGAATGGACACTTCACTCGCGGGGCGTGAGATTCACACTTTGCGTGACATGTACGTCACATCTGTAGCCAGTAGGTGGAAGCATAGTACTGAAATGTAGTTCAAAAGGTTTTGGGACAATTCCACGTTTGACCACAATGTACCCACTGAGCAAGCCGACGTTGAAACGACGTCTTTCAGACGTCTCCCGCGGAGGTCGAAATATGGTATAACAACGGTCGGTGAGGACTTCCTCTCGACGTCTTACATAGACCAAATTTGAACTTAATTTATATGTACAAAATTATATAAAATACTGGCCAAGTTAATGCCTAAATATATATATGTATATAAGTGGTAAATTTAGAACATTGTTTTCCAATGAAAATGCTGAGAACACCATTCAAAATGCACCAGCTGTTGTCTTGCACTGTGCGAGCATACAAACGCAAACCTTGGGGGTATTGAAACGTGTATATTTATTGTGTATGTCTCACTTCGTCCCTTCGTCCCCTGTTTTTGCTGTTTAAAACACAGCAGCAGCTTTATGCTGCTTTAGTTCAGTCTTAGTCATCTGTAAGTCTTTTATTTTTATTTTTTGCAGACATTTAATTTAGTTTAAATACACAAAAGATATCTACTGAAAAATGTCAAAATCTAACAGGGTTTTATATGCTCCTCAAATATTTAGATGACTAGATAATCACTTGTGCTTTCTTTGTTTCAGAGCTAAAATATGGGCATTGGGGTTATTGTTGGGTTTTTTTAATGGTTTGGAACATTTGTTAACAGGTGAAATAGAAATTGCCGGCCTGAATTATTGTCCCAGTCCACCCCTGAGAGCATATATCACGACCTGACTGGATGTTGCTTAAATAAAATAATATAGTAATATATGATATGAATAATTAGCCTATAGCCTATAAAGTAACATATAAAGACGTCTGAGGTTGGGATTTTCCTTGCTCGCAGCAGCAACGGCTAAGCGGAGAGAGAAACAACTACGCACAGTCTACAGAAGTTTCAAAGTCCATACAAGAAATGATTCTAATCAGTTGCATAATTCAGAGAGGATTTTTACTTAACGAAAAAAATTATGAAGATCAGTTTTTACAACTTTACAAAACAATTCTGTGAACTGAAAGGGAATCATAAAGCTGCTTGCGTGCACACATGCATGCACGTGCATGTGTGAGTGAAGGTGCTTCATTTGGAACTGCTTTTCCTGTTCACACGGACAAAGAACTGACGCCGAGCTGAACTGCTGTGAAAGAAGGGGGCAGGGCTCGCCTTCTGTCTGACAATGTACAGAAGGCTACTGTACTTAAAGAGGTGCCAATGTAAACTCATAGCTTTCATAGAGGAGAGTAAACAACCGTTAGCCTACAGGCAGAAAGAAAGCCGGTGAATCAGATCAATTAAACCTTATTTTTCTGACTGTTTCTCAGCGGTTACGTTCAACAGCACAAATAAACTCCACAGTTTAAATATGGACATTAGTTGTTTTTTTGTTTTTTATGGTTTGTTTGGAACATTTGTTAACTGGTAAAATAATCCCAACCTGAATTATCGTACAAATAATAATAATAATAATAATAATACAATTATTGCGAGTATTTTGCTCAGTCTACGGTGGTTGTTTAACACACAAACTCCCCCTGTCTCATCCAACGACTGGACAGTTTCAATGGGGAGCCTGAGGCAATGCTCGGACCAACGCACGTTTTCTGCGACACTCCTGTCCTTCTTGTTGCCCTCCTCCTTCCTCTCTGTCCATTGTCATTCACAAACACACACACACACTCAGAAAAACCCGTCACACTTTCCTTTTGTTTAGTTAATGAGCCTAAACTGTTGTGACTTTCATTAGCACACAGAAAAACTTTATCACTAGAAGGTTTAGTCTTTCTACTCCTCTTTATCCGAGACTAATTATATTTTCGTGCTGTTTAATTTATTTTAAATGTAATAGTTTGTAAAAAAAAAAAAAGTATTAGATAGAAACAGCCTACTATATAATAAAATACAGCATACACATCTTTTTCTACATTGTGTTTCTTCAAATTATTAAACTGTCTTTGCCTATCAATAAAAGACTTGACTTCTTGATGACTTCAGAGTTGATTTATTAAACAGATGGAAATAAGAATAATCGCTCATGAAGCCTTTGTTTTTTAAACTGAACCGACCAAACCAGCATAATGTTGCTGCAGTGTGCTGTTAACACTGTAAACGCACGCCAGGTTTGAGTGGAAATGTGTGGGGAAGTTTATTTGTGCTGTTGAACATAAACAATCAGAAAATAACGTTTTATTGATCTGATTCACAGCCTCCTCTCCCCGTTCACTCTCTAGCTCAAACCACAGCACCAGTCGATCCGGTGTTACGGTTTAACCCTCCTGTTGTGTTCCGGTCAAATCTGACCGATCTACAAGTTTCCTCTCTAAAAAGTGCAGTACATTTCATCCGTTTGTCATGAGGTTCCATGACTTTGTTCACACATGGCATTTGAACACATAAAATAAATCTGAAATATTTTTATAAAAATGTGTGTGTTTTATGGAACTTGTATACACCCATGGTGTTCCCGGTCAAAAATGACCGGTCATTGGAAATGAATGGGTAAGACTACAATTAGTGTATAAAACAGAGTTCAAGCACATATCTACTGTCCTTTCTCACACCTCAACACGCAGGTGTCTTTGAGTAGACACACACACATTAATACACACACACACACACACACACATCTTATGCCCCTTTATGGCTTCCATGGCAACCCCCAAGAAAGAGGTGCCAACTGTGTGCACCAAGAGATAAAAAAACAAGCTGTGTGTGCCACAGATGCGGTCGATGCACTTGCAAAGAACATGCAACGACCTCAGCATTTTGCCCAATATGCGCATGAGAGGGCAAAACTGAGGACCATGGACATGACACTATGGCACTGTCTTTTCAGAGCTACAATAGACAACTGCAAATCTGTTCAAACAGTGTATGGTTCAAGCTATTTGTAGCTTACTTTTGTAGTATAGTTGTAAGGTTTCCCTGTGTACCTTTCCCTGTGGTGTTTGTTTTCAATAAATAAATCATACCGGTCAGTTTTGACCGGGAACACAAAAGTTGTTATTTTGTGCCACAGTTTAGATAACTTAACTGGTTTAAAAAAAGTGACTTTGGTAAACATTTCAGTGAAGAACTCTGTGATAAAAAGTACAACAGGTTTCATCTTAGTATTTGTTATAGTCAAAATAATTTGTATATAATGTATTTTTCCTTAAAAAAACGAGTGGTATGAGCACAGGTAAATGAGGCCTGTAGGACATACACCGCAAATACAAGTTCAAAACTTGTAATGCTTACAAAAGCTGAAGTTTATAAAAAGATCTAATACAACATTAGGTGATAAGATTTGTATTATTATGGATTTAAAATGGAATAAAATGATCCCGGTCAAAAGTGACCGGGAACACTATGGGTGTTAGCCGAAACGAACACAACAGCAGGGTTAACTGGTGACCGTGCTACGTTGTGACTATCTCACATTACAATATATGTTATTGTATGGTCACCAATGAAACTACTGTACATACTTTTCGACATTACTGTCTATTTATACAGTTTATACTGTAAATTGTTACTGCTGCTGTAACACTGGAAATTTCCCCACGGTGGGACAAATAAAGGAATATCTTATCTCAACTGAAACACCGGCTTTGTTACAACTCCTTTGTCGCTTATTTCCGGAGTAACTCTGTTCCCGTTCATGTTCACTGCTCCCTGCTGCTGTCTTATATGGTGGCGTCCTCCTGCTCACAGATGCCCCCTGGTGGTTGTAACGAGGGGTAGGGGGTATGAATCTAGCCCTTCAGAGCGAGGGTTTTCCGATGCTGATTTACCGAGGAAGGGCCAGTCCCGCGATCCCCAGAGAGCGAGAGGATGTGGAGAAGTCGGAGAAAAAAAAAACAAAAATTTCACAAGAGACAACAGACGTCGATGGTGTATTCTTCTCCGTGTACCTCTTGGTTTATTTATCAACCGAAGCATGATGAATGCTAACAAAAAAAAACGATTGCAACTGATCGCGACTGTAGACCCCATGTTTTTTTGTTTTTTTTATATATATTGACAAAATGTACATTGACAGACAGAGTACAAACAGGGTGAGGGCGTTACATACAAAAATAAAATCATGCCGATTGAAATTTACATGAACTGTAGCCTCCATGTTGCTGCTGGGACTACGCAGTCACTTGCGTGCCCGAACGTAAACTACGAGGTGACGTAGCAAGTGGTGTCCCAATTCCTAGGGAAGATTACAAAGCCCTACCCCTTGTGGCTTCCTTTCGAGGGTTAAGGGGTAGTGGGTGAGGGCTAGTGGTAGTGAGTAGGGTGAACATTGGGATTGGGCCTAAGTCTTGGAGTCTGCCTGCACTTGGGTCGTGATGTAATCTGCAACACTGGTAATAAAAACAATAAGATGGCAAACAACACCAACTGAGAGCCTGAGAATTACATTTTCAAACATTAAGTATTGGGTTTTAGCCCAGGTCAGCAGCTAAATGCTGAAATCAAGGGTCTCAATTTTTCTGGAACAAAATCAAATTTGACATTGCTAAGGTTGCTCGGCATGAGCAGCCAGCACAGCAGTAAGACCAGAGACACACTGGAGTTGATGCGTGTTTGTGGCGGCTGCACAGCATCCCAGTTTTCCTTTTGCTTCTTTTGGCTGTAAACAGGTTTGAGTGAACACACTGCCAGCATGGCGTACACTTCTCGCACTTTGAATGAGCAGCACGTGATCTAGAGGGGCTGTATCTCAGCTTAACAGCAATGGCATGCCATGCCAGCATGTCACGGGGGGGTCAAGGGCGAACACAATCGGAAGGGGGAGCTCAAACCCTAAATGAAAGACTTGTTAAATGAACAGGGAGCCAGTGCAGAGAGAATAGAAGTGTGCTGATGTGGTCACACTATTTTGGCCCATCGGCATCCCTTCATTTGCCTTTTGGACCGCCTGTGGGCGTGTTAATAAAGCCCAACGCAGGCCAAAATATAGAGAAATGAAACAGTGTGGTTGTGATGGATAAAGTTGATTGAAGAAAGAAATGTCTGGACTTTTGAAATGGTTCCTGAGTGAGCTCAGCAGCAGAAGATGTAGAAGCTTCATTGTCGCCTCTTTGATTGTCAGCTAACCAATTTGCAGTGAGAGACCTTATCAATGGGGCTAGTAACCAGAGGCTTTGCAGTACCTAGAGGGCTTTGGTGGCAAACACCAGGAATGTGAACAGAAAAACATTCATCCTCAATATTAATATTACTTCAAAAACCCATAAGACATAATAGTGTGTACCCTGTTACACTAGTGGCTTTATTTATATTCTGTGGACGGCCAACTGAATCCAGGACATGTGGGAGATTGTTTGTGATGGGTTTGCCTTCACAATATACTTGAATACTAACATCATCCAACATCAACTATCTTGTCACGTCTGACACCTCCACAATTTCTTACAGGACAAAACAGAAAACCTGTGAAACAGATGGGTGGAAGAACAAAGGAGTAAGACACACTCTATATTAGGCCTCTACTGATTATATTTGCAGTGTTTCTAAATTCACAGCGTATTCGGGCCAACTGCATTTACTATTGTTTGTATTTTGTCCTTGAAGGCATTCTTGGCCTCAAAGCTCAATATCCACAAAGGAAAAGCAACATGGGGGTGAGCAACAAGTTTTACATTTTCCAGCCTGCTTTCCATTTTCTATACCCAGCCCCCCGTTCAGGGTGCATCAGGGATTGGCCCTGGGGTGCATCAAGGATTCAGACTGAAAACATGGCCTGGACCTGTGACCCATACACCCCCTCCAGCAATCCTCCCAATACCACTGACACTCAATGTAGATTTGGATGACTGGCAGAAAGGATGATGATTCAACATTTTGTAGGCAAAGTATTTTTACAACCCATCTGTTTCAAGTCGATTGTCCTAATAATTTCTCTTAACACTGTAGTCCAGTTGTGGGAAAGTCTTCATTCATTCATCCATCCTCCATACTGCTTATTCTTATTAAGTCATGGGAGGGGCTGGAGCCAATCCCAGCTGACACTGGGTGACCTGACAAAAATCTCAATAGCTTTATCTTGGTGGCCTTTAGCTGTTACCAGCAAGTTACACTGTGAATGCTTTTTTAACATCAGCTATCTACAAAGGAAACAATACAACTATGGTGACAAGAGAGAAAGAAAACAGTAACAAAGTATAATGAAAAGTTTTTTTTTTCTTTTTCAAAAGTGCTCTGTTAGGTCAGACTGAAGCATTATTTCACGATTTGTCTCCGCCCCAGGCATCACTATTTGCTGGCAAACCTAATTTTTTTTTTTTTTTAACAAGCACCAGATTAGTAAGAAATTTGAACATTATTCTTGTCTGAAAGGAAAATGATCCAAACTACAAACTGTAATTATGTTTTAGGTTTATGACGAAAGCAATTCACATAGAAATACGTTTTTTTACTAAGCATTTTAGTAATTTTGGTGCGTTAATAAAGGAGAAAGAGGATTTCCTGTCTGCAAGTTATGATTATATTATGCCGTTCTTTCTTGCTCTGAATGAGGGTCAACAAAAATGTAACTTCACTTTTCTGAAAGCTCATCATAACTGGATAATCACTACTACAGATGGCCATAGTCAAAGGCAAACTGTATGTAGAGAGGTTGACAGCAGCAGTTGTGGACATACTGCAGCTGCAGTTCAACAAAGCAGCGTCATACTCACAGATGAGTTGAGATGGTGCAACAGCTCAACAGGTCATTCATGCTTGTTGAGCTGGTCAAACAGACTGGTGAAACCCTTAGGAAAGCAAAGAAATATCCCAGTGATTAGGTCCCTGCACTTCTGAAACAAAAATAGTGAAGTGAAATAACTCAGTGGAATTTTTTTTAAATTGTACTTTTAAAAGGTGATAGAATCTGTAAATGATGAGAAGGTAGATGATTCTTTTGAGCACCAGAAGGCTGATCTTCAATTCATGTTTACGAAGGTTAAACTTTCTCACTGCCTTAAAATATGAAAAAGACAACAGCTGTCTTTTTGCTGATACAAATGTTTTCGGGTCTTTTTTTTTTTTTGTATCCATGTCTTCAGTTTTTATCATATCCTAAAATAAGAAATATTTGATTTGATTTGACTTTGACTTAATAAATGGAGTTGTTTACTTCGTACAGCTCTGTGTCGGTGAGAGATAAAGTATGAACACACACCCTCACCAAAGATACATTGTGTTTCCATATCAAATACAAATTGTTGTCTGGAACAGATAGTAATTTGTAGATTAAATGTTTATGCATAAACTAAAGTCAGGTTAATTGATTCATCAGTTCTTTCTGCACAGCACAAAAATACTGTTGACATTATTGTAGTTCCTGTCTTTTGCAGCTTGACTGTGGTGCATTTAGAATCTCTGAGAAGATAACGTCCACACACAGTTGGCTCCTGCTTCCATTTTCAAATGTCTGTGGCTTCAGAAATAAATACAGGAGTGTTTAACTGAACCAACAAATCATGACATTAACAATATGGGAATATAATATATGCACACTACCAGTCAAAAGTTTGGACACACTTTCTCATTCAAATGAATAGGAAAGTGTGTCCAAACTTTTGACTGGTATTGCATGTGTAGCTATTAGAGAGCACTGCTACAGTATCGAGGCTGACATTAAACATAAACTCAATAGAATTGAGAAATGAGAAATGTCATTAACAGTCACTGCTGTGGCTTCAACATGTCTTCTTATTAGAGCCTGTGTTGACGACACATTTCACAGAGGTAAAGGCAATCACATGGAATGGCATCACATGTGGGACCAAATGAGGACTGATGCGACGAGGACGAGACGAGGACGATATTTTGGGCAGAGAGAATGAAAGAAGAGCAAAGAGGTGCACCACAGAGAGGAAAAGGAGAGATGATGGATTGAACGTGAGAAGATAATGAGGAATGAAATGCTGTTCAACAAAATGTCATCTTTCAGACAGTGGTCTGGGGAGCACTGCTGCCATTTCACTGAGATTGTTGCTGTCAATGAATTTCACCTACAAAGACATTAATTCCTCAGATGCAGTGTTTCCTGGATTTTGCAGCGATAGTGGCAGGCTTTGAAAAACCTGGCACTGAAAGTGAACAGAGTGCGAGTCCCAGTGAGCCTGCTTTGCCATCAACATGAAGGTTGAATAGGAAAAGTTCACACACATATAGCTTTTGATCAAAACCGTTTGCTATGAGAATATCTAATTAGTGAGGGTATTAAAAACTCAGAGGAAAAAATGCCTCTGTGACTTCAGTGTTTAGTCTCCTAGTTTCCTTTGAAAAAATTGATCAACTTAAACATGGATAATTTTCTTTAGGTAAGGTGGTTTGAAATAATAAAGGTTATCTGTGACTTCGGCTTTATTTATTTTTGCACCAACATCTTGCAAGAAAATTTTTTGTTTCTTTTAACACAGATGTTCAAGTTCTACTATTCTGATGCTAGTTTTTAAAGGCCAGTGGATGTTGGAGGTCTTAGAAAAGGTCAACAAGCTGTCAATTAAAAGGTGGTAAAAGGAGTTATTTCCTAGTGTGACTTTGAAAATCTAACAAAACTTTGTACAAACAAGACAGACTACCACACTTTAAAAGCCAAGATGTTCCATTTGAAAAGTTCAGAGTGGAGGTCAAAGCGCAGCAGTTTGTCGTTTCTGGTGGTAAAGAGGATGAAATTACAAGCAGAAATTACAGGCTGACATCTGAATGAAGCAGAGTCCTCCACAAGCACAGCGGGGGAACTGAAGAACACCTCTGAAGCGTTAACATGTCACATCCCTGTAATAAGGTTTATGTTCTTTTCCTTAAAACGCTGTGACCTTCTATTAACTTTAAAGTTTCCAAAACAGTGTGTATGTAATCTTTGAAAATATTACAAGTGTGACAAATTGCAAAGTCAGGCCAAACTTCAGCAGGGTGCAATTATGTTCATACCAATTGGATTTGCATTAAAACAGAATTTAGGACACTGCAAAAACATTTTACATTACACTTACATTACACACACTAGTACACAGTAACTGCACACCCAGAGTTCATTACACTAAAGTATTTTGGTTGGGATTTTACTCCTGCATTCTAGGAAATGGACATTGTAATGGTATTTTTTTTTTTTTTAAGATAAATGATTCAACTCAATTTTAACCAATCACAGAGTTGCTGCATTTTTTTCTTGATCTGGAATCACAGCAACATCCACAAATATGCATTTTTCAATCATTCTTTCATATTCTACCACTTATCCATTTCCGGGTCGTGGGGGGTGCTGGAGCCAATCCCAGCTCACACTGGGTGAGGGCGGGGTACACCCTGGACAGGTCACCAGTCCATCACAGGGCCAACACACAGAGACAGACAGAGAACAACAACCACTCACACTCACACTCAGACCTACATTCAATTTAGAGTCACCAATTAACCTAAACATGATGTCTTTGAATGGTGGGAGGAAAGGACCTGGAGGAAACCCACACAGGAACAGGGAGAACATACAAACTCCACACAGAAAGGCCCCAGAAACTGAACCCACGACATTCTTGTTGTGGGGCAACTACACTAACCACTATGCCGCCTTGCTGCCTTTAATATACATTGTAATCTGTAGAAAATACATTTTAAAACAGCCACCCTGAATTACTTGCAGGTATGAAGCAAGTAAAATATTTTACAGCACTAATGGATAGGAGATTAAATTTATGCTCTGCATTTTATGGGTTTAATGTCTCAACAACAATTAGGATAATGGTTTCCTGTGTTTGGAATGGGTGGGAATAAGATAATGGAAAGCTCTGATGTGATATCAAAGAATAATTCTGATTAGGATGTACTAATGCAAAATAAGTAACCAGGCGCACCAGAGAGACTCAAATGGTAAATTGGTCATGGTGTGATGAGAGTACGAATGTGTGACAGAGACAGGGATGGAATTGTAAACTGTCCAAAAACCTTTTTTCTTCTGTCCTAGCAGCCTGGGATAGTTCCAAGCCCCAGTGACCCAGAACAGAAGGAAAAATAGCAAGATGAATGGTTGAATGCCGGTCAGCTGAATAGTTTGATAGTGTTTGTAAAAATGATAAATGGTTGAACAAAGCTGAGTAGGGAGCTGGATGAAAGGATGGCTGAATGATTGCACCACAGGTATAGAAAATGAATCGATAAGTGGAACAAGTCTATATGGCTTGTTAGACAACTAAATGGTCGGGTGGAAAGATGGATGGAGGTGATATACAACACAGATGGATGGAGAGGACATAAGAAAATTAACAGGATAAAGCAGATCGATGGAGAGCAGGAAGGAGCGATGGTTGGATAAAGCAGGTGTATAAAAGGAAAGGAATAAGGATGAGTGGGAGCAGAATATGGATGGAATTGGTAAAAAATTATTACACTTCACATTTACAGTCACTCATTTAGCAGACGTACAAGTGAGGAACAACACTCAAATGTTAATTTGAGTAAAGTCTGTCCAAATCTGTCCAATAGGACAAAGTGTGAGGAGATCAGGTGAAGGTCTGCACAGTCACTGTGTGTGAGGGGAGACCTGGCAGAGAACTGGGTTGTTGAGTTGTTATAAACTGTAAAACAACACAACTGGGAGTCACAGGCTAGCTGAATGTTTCTTGCGGATTTGATTAAGGCTAAAGCTGAAGAGACTGTGATGGAAAAACCGTCCAGAATGACCAATAGTTCAGTCTTTAGTTCAGATGAGGGCCTTGCATTACTTTATCTGCCTGGACATGGCTGACAGAAAACATCCAAGGTGAGACCATGATGCCTTCCAGCAGGAGTAGTTTGGTATCAACTGCACAATAATAGAAGCTGTGTGAGTGGATAAGTGGAAGAGCCCTTTGGGGAGTTGATAGAGTATGACACAGGAAGGAAAGAATCTGTGCTGTAGATGTGACTTTGAGAGAAGTAGGCGGTGAATGAAGACTGGACTGGTAATGAGGAGCATGACGGCAGGTAGGAGGATTACGATTTTTAAGCAAGAAATAAAGCTTAGCTATAGTTTGACACCAGGAGGCTTTGGCATAATAGAGTGCTGACAAACTGACTGCTGAGATGATAAGAATGAGTTTTGCAGGTAAAAGCTAAAAAACAAAAAAAGAGAGAGAGACAGTCACAATGGGAGAAATACAAAGGAAATGTAAAACTGCAGCAACAGAAGGAAATCACTTAGAGCCATAACTATGTGTTCAGGTTCAGGACCTGGATGGAGGGGTGGATCAGTGGATGGTGAATGAAATATGAATGGATGAATATGAATGATTGAATGGACATATGCATGGATGAATACAGAAAGATGATTTAGTGGATGAGTGGAATGACAGATAAGTGCACATTGTGGAAGGTGGAAGGATGGTTGACTACAGTAGGTGGAAGGAGTAAATAAAAGATATTGGCTGATGGGTGCATGGTCGTATGGATGGATCGCTGCTAAGATGACATGGCTAAAGTAAATGAATCCACGAATGAATGGATGCTCCCTAATTACTGCTCGCTGTCAATTTATTTCTTCATCAACATAAAAAAAAAAGAGAAAAGGCAAAACCAAGGTAGCGTAAACCCTGTGGTGTGGTGACACTAAATGTATTAAAAGTATTTCAACTGTGCCAGTCTTTAGCTGAAACTTTTCGTTAAATCCATTTTCTGTGAATATCAAGATTCTCCACAGACATCTTAATAGAAATGAAGAACTGATTGATTTGTTCTCAAGCTGTTAGGATCCTGTGTGTTCTCCGTTTGTTTTGGTCTCTCCTGTCTGTGACTGGCTGGGTGTGGCTGACCTACTTGTCTGCTGTAACACCGCTGATTGCCACTCACCTCGGCTGCAGCTCAAATAGGGGGTTTCACTCACCACTTGTCGCCAGTTCGTTGATTATCCTGCAGTGGTAACCAACTTGGCCTTTTTTTCTGCATAGCTAACAGTCTTGTTCATAGGATCCTGTTTGCCTTACCTCTTACTAACCCGTGTCTCCGCTTCTTTGTCCTCAATGCCCTGCCATATCCATCGTCCGTTTTTTTGCCCATCCTCTGCCAGCTGCCTGTGTTTCCCCAGCCTTGTAGTTCTCCCCTCTCCTCTCTCCCTTGGACTCTTTGTAAATAAAGTTGTTTTTTTCTATGATCTGTATTGTGGATTCAGCTTCGTTTATTAAGCTTGGGCTTAACACAAGCTCATATTCAAATCTAACATGAGTTGCAAATGAGCAGGCGAACAGTTCATTATTTTTAATCCTTCATCTTATTTTGGGGGAAATCATGTTTGCTGAACAATGAAATACTTATTAGCACCCCAGACAGAGGACATTTTGATTGACAGGAATATAGTTAAACAAAGCCAGTGGTTAGGCACTTCTCTCCGCACAAGGGCAAACAGCCTGGTATTTCTTCTCTATATCCAATTAAACAGCATTACATTTCATATTACAGCATGAAAGCTGTGGCATCTTTCAGACCAGACCAAAGCTGACTTGTGCTGGATGTTTTATAGGAAATAAACGTTTGACAGACATAATAGCCAGGCATGAATGCATCCTTACAGGGTCATGAGATCCCGACCTGAAAGTCTATGGTTGTCCTCAGATGCACCTGGCCAAGTAAAAAAATAAATAAAGCTTTGCAGTAATAGACAAGAATAGCCACTTGACTGAAGTACCTTCTCTTTCAACTATTTCAGTGCCTCTCACATGGGCTCAGTCATTCCAGCTGCCTATCTGTTATTTACCATCATTTATTTTTTCTGCTGTGATTTTGCACAATGTCATTTTCCACCTAGAATGAACATCATATGGTAAAGAGTGACCATAAACACAGTCTTGGAGATTGGATTAGAAGATTAGAAAGCATTTTTGAAGTGCTTGAAAGGGCTGAAGGTCTATTTAAATTTACAATGTGGGAGCCTGAATCCCATTATTAATGAAATTAACCACAGAATGGCTTTATTACCTTCATTTTCATCAGTAACAATAATGGCACAGTTGTGTTTTGAGCCTTTTGTGGTGGATTTTGATAGGACATAAAGTCCAGGTAAGTATGATGATACAGTGAAGGCATTATTAGTGTGTGCATGTGTTTCTGTGTATTTGCAGACACAATTAAGTGCATTAATCATTGCAGCAGGGGACAACGGTTTGTTCTATTATGTACAGTAATCCTCAGTATTTTGCTGTAATAATGACATTTTACTCAGAAAGGCAAGATATCTTGAAACAAGGCAACAGTGATGTCTGATGGGAAAAGAAACATGAGCAGTCAGAGAGTCAGAAGGTTCAGATTAGTCAAACAAATATAGATGAGGAAGCAAGGCCGAACCACATGTACCACTGATTTGTGCATTGTGTGCATAACTAAGGGAAGGAAGGCAGAGGCCAATCCCAGCTGACACTGGGTGAGGGTGACATGTCACTGGTTAATTGCTGTGCCAACATATAGAGACACAAAGCTAAACCATACAATACCATTTTTTCTGTAAATATCAGACCAATTTTCTGACCTTTTTTTTTTATCCAGTGAGTTTCTATCGTCTATTTATCTGTTTAAATGCAACACAGGAGACTGAAGGGACAAGGGTGACTAATAGAACTCCCTCTTCATCTGTATCAGACAGCCTCTAAAATGATAAAGGGCAATAGAACACCTCATTGACACTGATGCCATCACCCATCCATCCGAAGATGTATATATAGTGACTCATTCCAGACAGAACTATCAATTTACACTTTGAATATGATAATTTGTAGGACAAAGGAAGGTATAAAAACGCTGAAACATCCATGATCTGCTCAGCAGGTTTGCAAGGTTATTGCTGTTCTAAGAATCAATCGCTTGAGGATTTTAATGCTCTGGCCACTGAAATTCTCTCCTTACTTTTCCAGGATGATCAGTGAGGGAGTTGCCTCCAATCATTTTGTCTCCTCTGAATGCCAAAAGGATTCATGACAGACTAGACTGAAATTTTCCATCCATGAATATTCTGTGCCGTCAAAAGCAGCTCACAGTTTGTGCTTGAAAAATATCTACACCTGCCTCACCCCCATGTTTTACACTGAATGAGCTTCACTCTGAGCAATTAATTTATTATTCAGAGGAAATCTCTCCAGACCCCAGATTTGACCATATGATTTGATAAAACTTCATGCCTGCACACCAGCCTACACCCTTTGTCAGAACACAATTACAAGGATTTGTATCAATGACCCTGAAAGTGGTGATTTTACTTCCTACGCACTTTAGCACATTTCCATGTTGGTCTCTTTTAAAATCGACTGACAGGCTGAATATATTGATCAAGATCTGGAGGTGGTTAAAGATCTTTTCCAAAATGGCCCAATACAGCTCAATATGCATGAACATAATAATGGAAAAATAACCTAGGTTGTCAAGATTACAACAATAGAGTGTGCTGTTCTTGGATTGATTAGGTGCGAAGTTGACTTGATTGGGTTTTGGCAAAGCTGATTTGGTTAAAGTAAGTACTTCCTAACCAGTAGACAGAGTATTTTCTTGGTTACGGTAATTACAACGTGATTTACTTTGTGGATAACTTATTTTGTCAATATAGTCTTCTTTTTATGTCCAGTGGAGTCGCACCCTGAAGGTCATTGGATAGAATGCAGGACTGGCTTCATGATTGGCCCTTATGTTAATGTCTGTCATTTTATACACGACGATATATTATATTGGGTCAAATTGGCATCATCATCTTGTGTTTAAAAGTTAGAAAACCAGCAGTGGTTTAAAGACAAAAGCGTCATTAAAATTTGATCATTCATAAGTCCCGCTGACGGATCGCCTGCTTTTTTTTTTTTTTTTTTTTATAAGGGCAGTCTCAAAATGTGCCATGTGTCAGTCATATTTTGTCAAGACCCAAAGTGAACAGAACATTAGCAGCAGCTTTTTACATCTTCAATTGATGAGCAGCATTGAAAAACAGAGGCATTACATGTCATAAGAATCAATGGAAAGCACTTCCACTGCTCAAACTGTCCATTCATTCATTCTTTCATCTACCGCTTATCCATTTCTGGATTGCAGTGGGTGCTGGGGCCAATCCCAGCTCACACTGGGCGAGGTCGGGGTACACCCTGGACAGGTCACCAGTCCATCGCACCTTCTTGGGTTAGGATGAAGCAGGCAGGCCCAAGAATATCTCAAATCTATCCGTCTTGAATATTAGACCATCTTTGCTGTCACGGTGAAAAACCTCTCAGTTAGTTATGGGGAAATTCTCATTTTCTTCTTGGGTCCTTATTGCAGTGTGAAAAAACTCTATACAGTATGTTCATTCCAAAGTCACTGTTGGGGGTTCAAGGAGGGGGTTCTTTCAATTTTGCTGAAACTTGACAAAACAGGAAATCTTAGCGATGCTCGCAACTGCTTGATGGTGCAAACCCATTTTCAAAAACTATATATTTTTTGCTTTTTATTCAGCCAAGTCATTTGCAATAAATAATTTGAAGGAGGAATATGACAATAATAAATGCCCCTCTTGGGGAGTGTAGACACAGAGCCTCAGGTGGATGTTAAGATAGAAATTGGTCTCATGAAATGCAATGTGAACTGCGGCACAGTGAGCAGGAGCAGTAAGTGTCCCATGAGAATTCGGTCATATTCCAGTGGCCAAGCCCCACGAGAGCTTTGGTTAGATAATGGTAACAAATAAATCATTACAAAAAAAAAGAAAAACTGCTAAGTAAAATATGTAAAAAAAAAAGTTTTCCTGTGTGGAGGTAGCACATTATGTTGTCCTTTCTATTATCCATGACCAGTTTTGTTTTTATCATTGATATCATGGCAACAAACATTGTGCATTGTATTAGAAATTCTTATTTGAAACCATTTCAAGATCTTTTCTAAACCGAAACGTCTGCAGGTTTAAAGCCTAAATGGAAAAAAGCAGCGCTATTCTTATGGTGACCAAACAATGCATCCGGTACAGCATTGCATGTTTATTATTTCAAATATGACAACCCCATTGAACGCACTCTCACTTAATATTGGATCAATTATTATATCTTATTTTATAGATTATCTTTTGACTTATTATATTATATTTAAATTTCTTATTAGATTATCAAAGTTATATATTATGATTACATAACCTTGTCAAAACTTGGCACCTACATTGCCAACAAGGCAGTTTGACGGCAAACACTTTGGTCAGAGGCTGAAGCAGCTAGCCTCAAGTGCATATGAGCAGGGGCCTCACAGGTCTGGCGAACTCTTCTTTCAAATTCCACACTCTGATCTTCAGTCTTGTAATCTTCAAACTTGTCTTCAAACCTGACCAATCCTGACCAAAGTCACATCCCTTTCAGCTTTTTACACACACATCCTCCACAAAAAAGCTTTACGCACAGATATATGCAGTAGAACTCCTTCAGAAAGTGAGGAAGTTCTATGAGAACTAAAAAGTGGTGCAGTGGAAGCTGATTAAGAAAGTACGGCTGGACCTTTGCTCACTACATTGTGTATTTACAAGGGTCACTGTTAGAGGTACCAGTGCTTTGTGATTGTAGTGGGAAAATTTTCTCTATTTCTGGTGAGTCATCAGGCCAGCATGTGTAAATTAGATATAATTACAAATGATTATGTTCTTATGGAGTCATTTTCCAATAAGTGTTCTGTTTGACTCGTGAGTGGCATAAAGGCCTTACAGTGTGTGTTTTTGTTTAAAATGTTTAAGAGCGCAGCGCTCATTTGAGTGTTTTCAACATTTTCTTTCATCTGGTTATGTTCCCTGCAGCTCATATTCACGACTCCTGTAATGCATAATAGAGGCCGTGACGTGTTGTAGATCAGCAGAAGCAACAAAAGTCATGGAGCCTTCAAACAGGGCAATACTGTGCTGAAGAGCGCAGCTAATGATAAGGTATGAGTTTCAATAAGAGCGCAATATATGAGAACTACAGTAGCTAATGGGCTGAAACAAAAGCAGTGGAGTTACTTTCGATGCAAATAGAAGGAAAACAGAGGGAGCGCAAACAGTTGATGGGGATCGCAAACAGTCTGATGAGACACAACTCTTGCTATAACCGTGTCTATGAAAACTGGCATTCTCTACAATTTGCCACAACATTAGCTCCATTACAATAGAGTGGAGGTAATGGCATTGATAATTAGATTGTTTAGATGTATTAAAGTAGTGTCCAGAGGGTACATGGGTAAATTTCTTTATGCAAAAGTGATTTTTATGGGTGGAGTGGTGGGGGTGACAGCCAGGCAGCACTGATGCTGTATCCAGCTCTCGGATTTGTGTCTCCATTGCACTGACAGCCTTGAAAATCTGTTTAAACCACACTGATGGAAATCAATTGACACCAAAAGCTGAGCCAGTGTGGTTTCAAATGATGAGAGCATTAAATCTTTAACTATAGGAAAATCAATAACGTTATGAAAAGGAATCTATAGCGTTGTGATTAAAATCTGACTTAGTGAGGCAATAATTCAGACACTATTTGACTGAAGTTGGCCCGATTTGTAACCCCAAGAGCTACTTAAAAAATGTCCATACAGTAAACACATTCCCACTCCCATCATGCATCTCCTTCCTCAGGCTCAAGTCTTTAAAATCCTTCAATTTTCACTAACACTGCGAGGTGACATTTTTTTTCATATTCAAAGATTTTCGGAGGTACAAGACAGCAAATAACATTTTTTTTCTGCAGTGCTGTTTAATGTTCTGGATGACTACCTCTGTTCCTGCACTGTGTGCTGATATGTTTAGCCAGTGCATCTATTTTCCCATGCTGAGAGTGTAAGGACTTAGAGGGGTTTTGGAGGCTTGGGTTAACTGAGAGGAAAATGGGCTGTGATGGGATGTGATGAGCCAATGACAACAGAAAGCAACGAGGAGGCAGGAAGCGTCAGAGAGACACTCCGCCGGGACTGTCATGCACGTTTGAGCATCTCCAGTGGCACATGTGTCCTTCTGGCTGCTTAGGTAGATACTTTGGGTAGGTTTTTTTGCCTTCTTGTGGTAAAGAAGCTTTGTTTTGATCACTTATTAAGCCCTCAACATCTGTATTCCCCTGGGCAGATGACAGACATCGAGCCACGTATAAAGTAAAGCATGATGCATACAGACAGGGAGAAAAGGTTCAGTCCCTGCTGGTTGAAAGTTGCTACAGATGAGATGAAACATTTGGGTGACCTTGAGTGTTATCTTATGCGGTAAATGCACTAGTTTAAGCATATAAGAAACGGAACAGTCTCATGGGACTGACACACATAAAGGAAGTGTCTGCAGTCAGCGGTTAGAAATGAATGGTTTGAGAAAAGAGGGACGTTAGCGCATCACACCGAGGGATCATTGGAAGAGGAAAGCCAGAACACATCCCGCAATGAGCTTAAAATCTATGTGACCAGGTCCATCATGTCGCAGTTTACTGCCCGCCTCCACTGCCATTGCATTGAAGGTAAGCGGGACACATCCGTGCTGTGCTGCATCTGCGTGGAGTACAACTGTACAGACTGTAATTTACGTTCATTTACAATAAATCATAGGTGTGACTGGTTGCCATACTGCCCCTTTCCCAACCCTAAGCTTGTTTATCTAAACTCCTTTCCCCTCTACGCTATTTAAAAATGAATCACCACCTCTTGAGAAAAAAAATCTTCCATCCAGCTTGCGTTATTCACTCTTGCTTTGAGTTATCATAAACTGCAAATAAATGGGCTCAAATAAGAGGATAAAGGTGGGATGATTTGATCAAGCGATGAGGCCGAAATGAGTTGTATCAATATTTATGGTTTTCATCTACAGTATAGTCTTTTTACAGAAGGCCTGGTTCCTATTCCAAATAAAACAACAATCAAAATCAGAATCTGATTCATTGTGGAGTAGGTCTTTCAATGTAAAAGGAATTTGTTTTGGTGGTTTATTTCAAAGACAATAAACATAATAAGTAAGTAAGTAAAATCTATGATAAATATTATTGAAAAATGGACTTGGTTGATGATAGTGCCGTAGGATCTGGAAGTCCCAAACTCTTCAGGACATTTCCTGGTGGAGCCAAAAAGAATTTAAAGAGGGTCGACATCCTGTCATCTGAATTTCTTTAGATCAAGGTTTGTCTCATGAATTTCCAAACTAGCTATAACACATCAGCTCCAGCAGATAATGCTCCCACTCCAGATCCTTCCTACCTTTTCTTGCAGTGCTTCCTGTATTTTACTTTATTTTATATTTTATTTCTTTGGTCTGGATGAAACAGCTGTCACAACTGCAAGTGCATACTTAAGGCAGACACCCAAGCCTTTGATCTTTGCTGTACCCCTTTAAAGTGTGTACTGAAAAGCTCCAAGAGGCTGATAATGACCTACAGTTTCCATAAAAATCAGCACATATTTGGCTACAATGCAGATTTATACTAACAGTGTGCTTAATGGAACCTTTAATTGCCTCACTCATAGTTTCCCAAGATGAGTCTTTGAGGACTAAAACTCTGTCCCACCCTCAGTATTTCATAAAATGTGATTTTCTTTGTTGGATTTTATATTTCTGATCTGTGCCAGATGCTACAGGAGTAAGGTACTAACACACCAGGCAGGTTGGTGGTATTGACATCCATTTTGTGCCTCTCTTCCATTAAGCCCCATCATGCCGCTCTGAACCCAGCAGTCTGCCTTCCCACTGTCGCCGACTGGAATCCTTTCTCAGACCAAAACTCTTACATTTTGTCAAATTATGTTTCCAGCAGGACAATGCTCCACCACGTCTGAACGATTCCAGGAAAAGGAAAGTGACTTTACCATCACCGACTTATGAGGACAGGATGTCTGCTGCATGGATGTGCTGCCAAAGCACTCTGCAGTACCCAAGCGTCATTATGAATGAATCAGAACATTTCTAAACCTTTGGTGAACTCAGGCCTAAAATGAAGATGCTCTGCAGGCTAACAGCGCTAAAACCTCAAACTGCCACTAAATGTACTTCAAATAAAGTAGACGCCGGCACTGACTGTCTATGCAGCCTGTGAGTCTTGCCTTTCTGTATTTGTCAGCCTGTCCATTGCTGTGTAAAATATGAGGCAAGTACCCATTTCAAAGCCCCTTAAAGTCTGTAATTTCTCATTGATAGGAGACAAAGTCTTCTATATATATAATCATTGTTATCTTATGTTTTGATGGAATAATAATGTTAACATAGAACACTCAACTGAAGTCAGGAAACACCTATTACAAATACAACTTTGATAGTAGATGTATATGCACCAAGAGCTAAAAAAAGCCTTCAGATGAAAGAAAGGAAACAATAAAGCATTAAAGAAGTTCTCCAGGGTAATTGTGGTTTCAAAAGGAAGGATATGTTAACATGTTGCTTGAAATGGTTATTGATTTTATGCTCATGTGAAATAAGCACAGACTCTTTTAATAATTTTGATGCACAACTGCAAGATTTAATCTGGTCAACAGGCAAAACAATCAATACATTTTCATCTCTGTCAGCATGTGGCTGTGTAATGCCTGTTCCCATTTCCAGTGTTCTTCATCCCAGCTAAGCCCACATCTTAGGAGATTTTCTCTGCTTCCGTCTATATTAGGGTTTTCATCACTTTTTCTGACACACAGCCTGAGTTAGTGTGTGTGTACATGTCTCCTGTGATTCTATCCTTCTGGGGACCAATGCCTTCTATGGATAGATGAAATGACACCTGTGCAGGGGATCGTGGTATTATCGAATACACGATGATAGGAAAAAAAGTTTAGCCTTAAGTATTTTCATGGGGGAAATGTAATCAGAATATCATACATATTTTGGTAGATTAGCTCAAGTGAAGAACATACAGTTAAACACTATCATGAATGTGCCCCCACAGGGTTTCCTAGTCGAATTCTTTATTTTACACAGTTTAAGAACATTAAAAGAGAAGATTTATCCATGTGTCAATTTAAAAGAGTTGTTTTTGATACCCTGGAACAGAAGCAATTCAAATTCAAAGGGTTCATGTCCTCATTGTGAATACTGTTGGAACAATTCCCCCGATATTGGTGATACAGCTGCTGATGTTCTTTGGTCATTTCAAGGACAATGATAGCTGTAATAAGTAATAACATCATGGCAGAGAGCTTTTTAAGAACTACAATCAAGTTCTTATTTGCTATTTTTATATCACAGTAGTTGAGCATCCTCTTCTCTAGTGTTTCCATTCCCAGTCCATTTTCTCCACCTACGCTATTTGTCTGATGCGTGCTCTCCCCTCAGTGTGCGTGTGTGTGTGTATTTTTGTGCACGTGTGTGTGTGAATTGCACTGATTTGAGTCCAAGCTTTCAATGTGTAATTTGTCCATCTGCCATCTTGGTCTTTGAAACTAGTAGAAAGCATATTTGAAGGAGAACTCGGAGCTGAGGAAGAATCCTGGATCTGACCTGCTGTGTACTCTATCCTGATTGGGTGGTACAGTATGTCAAACAAACAGTGACCACACCACCTAATCCATCCCCAGCTTTATGCTCTATTTTCCTCTCAATGGGACCATCATTTCATGTCAAACATCATGTTGTATTGAAGACCTGTAACTAGAGACTGAGACCATAAATTCATTAGGAAAATATTTACTGACATAATAAATCAAGAGGTCAGCACGGTATTGGTTAGTGCTGTCGCCCCACAATAAGAAGGTCGCTGGGATCTTTCTGTGCAGAGTTTACATGTTCTCCCTGTACCTGTGTAGGTTTCCTCCAGGTACTCCGGTCTCCTCCCACCGTCCAAAGACATCATGTTTAGGTTAATAGGTGACTCTAAATTGTCCGTAGGTCTGAGTGTGAGTGTGAGTGGTTGCTCATCTTTGTCTGTCTCTGTGTGTTGGCCCTGCGATGGATTGGTGACCTGTCCAGGGTGTACCCCACCCTCACCCAGAGTGAGCTGGGATTGGCTCCAGCAACCCCCACGACCCGGAAACAGATAAGTGGTAGAAGATGGATGGATTTATAATAATTCAAGAGAGAAGTGGGGACATCTTTCCCATAGACTTTTTTCCCCATTACAGTCCGGCTTCTTTTTATAACCAGTGGAGTCGCCCCCTGGTGGTCATTAGATAGAATTATATAGAGTGGTTGAGTTGTGTCATGTATGTAAAGAGGCTGAGCAGGTTAAAATAGAAAAACTTTGTCAAAAATGTATCTTTTGATTCTCAATAATTAATAGGTTATATGTCCTGGTCCAGAAACTCTTGGTCAACTATTAGCGAATTTTGGGCCAGATAATTTAGCTCCCTCTCTAACTTTGACCAAGCACCACCATCTAGTCAGACTCACCCCTTGACCAACAATTTAGAAAAAAGCAAAAAAAAAAAAAAGAAAGAAGGAAAGCAAATTAGATGTGTTTTTCTATTATTATTATTTATTAAGTTTATTATAGTGTGTTGCATTTTGTGCCAACATATTTATACAATGCTAATAAACGCTTTGAACATTACTTCACATTTTCCCCCCAAAATACTGCAGACTTTGGCAGACTTGAGCAGGATCCAGGACACCACTGTAAAATGGAGGAGTCAGACAAACAAACTAAACACTGTCCTGTGGTGGGTCCATTCAGGGGCACAGCATTTTGGGAAGCTTGAATGGTCAGCAATGGGCAGCCTACACAGAGCCAAGGCAACAATGACCAGTGCCAATAGACCTGTTTCCTGCTGCGAGGGGACAAAACCAGACCTGTTTTGCTGGATCCCTGACATGCATCAGCAGCTGACACACACGCATGCGCGTGCACACACACAAGCAGGCACGTACACACACTTGTGAGGGGGAAATCGTTACCATGGTTACAAAGGTATTTGTGCAGATATGTCTTTACATAGGGTGCACACTGAGCCAGACGCTTTGCCCCTGCCTGTCCTCACAACCGCGAGAAAGAAACTGAGCCGCTGACGGATGGACAGCCCTCTGCAGTGCCTCACGAGCCAAGTCACATCGATGGTCACAGCCTCTTGACAGATGTTGGCGTTTATGCATTTTCTTTTCTGGTAGACTTCCACTTGCACACTGATAACTTGGACGCTTGTCAGTTACAATCATTAATCTATTATGACCTCCCTCATGCCACAGAGCCTGCCTGCCACCACCCACCCACCCACTCCTCCCCAATCCAGCCTCCTTGTCAGTCACTAAATCAAATTACTTGTGAATAACTGATGGTGTGTCTGGATCCATCGCTACATGAGCTGCAACCATGCTCCTGATACCTCCTGCTGTTGGCTCAGCGGAAAACTGAGGGGGTATTTAAATCGATGAGGGCTCATATTGGTTCTGACAGGCTTGGCTTATGTTAGGTGGGGCAAGAAGACAACTCCTTATTGACTGCTGGGTGTTCTTGGATCCACCAAAATGGTGGCTCTTTTGTGACAGCATGTGCTTCCTCCCTGCATGGAGGCCAATGCACTACACAGACCCTGACAGAGAGCAGAGCTACTCTTGAAAGACACTCTACACAAACTACTAATTTCCCCAGCAAATTATGCAGATTTCAAGCATCTGCTTGTGAAAAAAAAAACCAAACATGCTATAAAACTAATTTCAGAGGTTGCCATTGTGAGAGGAAAATCCTGCAATGAAATGTTAAGTATAGTTAATACTAGGGCTTAGCGGCACTAATTATCAAGGGTCAGCTCAGTTAAGCAGGCCTCCTGCACTGCTCAGTGCCTGTTTCTTCCAAACATGCATAAAGAAGACAGTGCTGTAACAGAGAGTGTCAAGCACTGTGCTTTGCTTGGTTCAGCCTCTTAGTTTTGACTTTACTGTCAATCTCCACTTCTCGAACATGTCCTCTCTCACACATTTTGTAAATCTGTCTCTCTGTTAGTTCCCCTTCAAAAGTTTGCTCTGTCCCAGGAGCTCTCTATGGTGGCATCTCTGTCCCAAGCCACTTCATTAATGAACTGTAAATACTCTTAGCTATGCAGCAAAATTGACTGACTGGTGAGCCGACAATACTGGGAGGCTGGAGGAGGGGGACTGGGATAACAAGATGTATGTGCTGGGAAACACTTTTTTGTGTGTGGGTTTAATTTACAACCCTCTGCTGTGTGGAATACAGAGATCATGAACATGAATATTTCTGTCCTCAGTGTCAGTGCATTTCACGTAGGGAGTGCAGAGGAACCTGCCTAAGCACATTTGTTTGGTATTACCTTTCCTCTGTCGCCTTGTCCCTGCACACTGAGACTGTAAATCCAATTAATTGAACAAAAAACTTGCATTTGCATATCTCTGACAGCGTGTCATATTTACAATGGGCAGACAGTCTGACACGTGATGTCTCCATAGCTAAGTCAAGGCCAGCCAAGTCCCTGTCAGGGCTAGAAAAGAAAGAAATGCATATATCATTAGTTCCAACAGCATTGTACTTCAAAGAAAACCTGAAGAGGATTCGCCTGAGGGAAAATATCGCCACCAGTCTCTCTCTTTAACACAAATTGATGTGTTTATAAAAAGGAAACATCACTACATCCACAGGGGAATTAGTCACTGCATATTAATCTTTGATTCTCTTTGGGAGATATTTAAAGGTCCCACATGCCGTATTGATATCGATTTGAAGATGCATTAGAAGTTTTAAGTATCAAACACAACTCAGTATAGTCTTACATCTCCTCACAAGTTTTCTCTGGAACATCAAGTCAGTTGGCCTATCAGAAGAGACTGAGCCTCTGTGCCACTGTGCCACTCTGAGCCACTGAGCCGCTCTTCTGATAGGCTCGCGGTTTTTTTGTGTGTAATAAAAAATAAAAAATAAAATATTGCAGACTTCATTTCAACACAGAGAATTGATTTATATAATGTTTATTCATTCATTTCATAGTAGAGAAGCTATGCCTGATTTATAATAGAGGTCTGCTTTTATACAATAACTTATATTGAAAGGTTTTTCCGCAGATCAAGACAATCTATCTTCATTACCAAGGTCTTCCATCTCCCCTGGTATAAAAGCAGAAGTGTGTTTAAATGTGAATGGCTAATACAGCTGTGCCTTCTACTGATAGATTTAAATGATACTGATAGATTGATTAATCAACCAATTTTTCATCCAGATCATTTCTACTCGATCATTGATCAAATGTTAGAGAATTGTGAAAATTACCACTGACGTACTTCAATAATTTGCTTTGTTCAAAAGCCAAAGATATAGCACACAAAGAAAAGCAACTACAAAACATGCAGACTTTCACCAAAGTAGATGTCAAACAACATAAACTAGACTTCAAAAAGAAAAATTTAATTCATAGCAAGAGACCTACCATTCATTCATTTATTTATTCATCTACTACCGTGTATCTGTATTGTTTGTATGTGTGTGTGTGGGACATGGACTGGCTCTTCGCATTACTAAATACTGTATATGGTTAGTTTTTTGTCTTATATGATATAATAGCAGTCCTGGTAGCTGTAGGTGAGGGAAGCCATTTGTGTTTGTTACCCTTTTCTCCCATTTTTGTTCGGGAGATAAGTTAATTCATTTATTCATCTTCTACCATTTATCTGTTTCCCAGTCACGGGGAGTGCTGGAACCAATCCCAGCTCAATCTGGGTTAAGGTGGGGTGCACCCTGGACAGGTCACCAGTCCATCACAGGGCCAACACATAGAGACAGACAGAGACCAGCATTGGTTCAGTCAATTTAGAGTCACCAATTAACCTAAACATGATGTCTTTGGACGGTGGGAGGAAACCAGAGTACCCGGAGGAAACCCACACAGGCACGGGGAGAACATGCAAACTCTGCACAGAAAGGCCCCAGGCCGGGAACTGAACCCACAACTTTCTTATTGCGGGGCAGCAGTGCTAACGTCAATGCCTCCGTGCTGCCCAAATGACTTACCCTCATGTTTTAATGGACTCATCTCTGGCCTATATTTCATTCCTCAACCAAAGTTGGTGCAAATTATTTCACTACTTGTTTTGCATTATTCTGCAGACTGGCTGAAAACAAAATGTCTTTGCAGGTGGTACCAAGTTGTCACATTGACGTGCATAAAACAACTCAATATTGAAAGCTGCAGGAATAAAACCTTGAGTTAGGACTATTTGTCAAAATGTGTTATATTTACTGAAATCACCCAAAATGTATCTGAAATTTGAAAATGAACTAAAGTCAGCGGATGCAGCATTTTTATTTTGCACTCATAAGTATTTATGGTGTGTCTTTGTGCATCTCTGTCACACAGTCATGTATAAACAAACTGTTCAACATCAACTTTAATGTTTTCTGTGATTCTCTATATTTGTGTGTGTGTCTGTTTGTGTATGCCATTCAACGTGTGTGTATGTGTGTGTGTGTGTCAAATCAAATCAAATTTATTGATATCAAGTACTTGGCAACAGTGGCTGTATATGTCTGTGTGTGTGTGTGTGTCTCTGCCCCACAGTAATATCTGAACAAAGTGGACAACATGGACTTTAATGCATTTATTGTTTATATGTGTGTGTGTGTGTGTGTTTGTGTGTGTGCTTGTGTGTGTGTGTGTGTATGTGTGTGTGTGTGTGTGTGTGTGTATGTGTGTGTGTGTGTGTGTGTGTGTGTGTGTGTGAGTGTGTCTGTGTGTGTCACCTCCGTCCCACAGTCATGTATGGACAAAGTGAACAACACTGACTTTAATTCTATTTGTGTGTCTGTCTTTGTGTGTCTCTCTGTGTATGCCACTCGATGTGTGTGTGTGTGAATATCTTTGTGTATATGTATCTGTCTTTTGTTGTATATGTCTGTGCGTCTATGTGTGTGTGTCTGTATGTGTCTCGGTCCCATAGTAATGTACAACATTAACTTTAACATTGACTTTAACCCTGTGTATGTGCGTGTGTGTCTGTATATTTTTGTGTGCATCAGTGTCTGTGTGTGTCTGTTTGTGTATGCCATTCAATGTATGTGTGCGTGTGTGTGTGTCTGTATGTGTGGCTGTCCATGTCAGTTGATAAACTACTCTCATAAGACAGATACATACACACACACACACACACACACACCTGCAGCTGTCACCTGTAGCTCCATGGTTGCCGGGACAACGCCCTGAGAGCAGAGGCCGAGAGCCCAGAACCATCTGATTTTTGGCTCAGTGAAGCCCTCAAACTGAGGTGACTTATGACAAAACGGTAACTCCTATCAGAGAACTGACCAGACGGTGATCGCTACAACAAGGTCCTGAAGCAGTGTCTGCTTTTGGTGTTTCTAGAGCCTAATATGTGGACAAGAGAGACACTTCTGCTTTTCTCCTCAGAAACTGTATTGGAGCAAACGGGAGAAATAGATGATGGACATGTCCTTCAGAGGCTGTTTGACTCACTGTTAAAGTAGACACACTGTCTGAAACAGGACAAGAATCTCTACTGCTTTGGAAAAGATGCTGTGGCTAGCTCAAACTATGTGCCTGTGAGGATATTTTATGAATATTTTTCAGATCATTTTCTACTCAGCTCTCCACTCTAGCAAAACTACACGGCTTTTGTCAATGTTTTTAAAATTTGAACGGAGTCTGTAGCTGTAAGAACGGGGAAGTAGTAAAAGTTAGAAAAAGGCTGAAAATTTGAGAGTTGAACTACACACAAATACACAAACTAATAGAAATTCCATTAATTTTTTTGGCTGTTTATGCTGCCAAAAATGTGTATCTGGTAGAGAAAACACATAACACACCAACTGAGACCAGGCCGCACGTTTTGATATATAATTCATTGGGTTTTTCTCAAAATCCTAGGACAGGTGAATTGAATTTTTGATGGAAGAGGAATAATAAGGAGAAGAGGGGGAGGAAGAAGAAAAAGAATAGCGCAGGATAACAATAGTGCCTCTGGGCACAGCCCAGAGGCACTAAAAACTGTCAATTGTAGATTTACCAAGGCCAGAGAATTATCACCTGATTCTCAGTTTCCTTAATTCCTGCAGTGCCATTGAG
Organism: Remorina albescens; assembly: GCA_034769265.1. Classification (NCBI taxonomy): domain Eukaryota; kingdom Metazoa; phylum Chordata; class Actinopteri; order Carangiformes; family Echeneidae; genus Remorina; species Remorina albescens. The sequence continues at coordinate 5,538,510 of CM068492.1, read as the reverse complement.
CATCTTTAAACTCATTCTCTTGGTTTCACATATTGTACTGTGTTGGTTCAGATTTTGTTTTATTCTTATTAGCAACATAAGGTAGCAACCAGCTGGTAAACACAGGCTCGCGGTGGGCCATTGGAAGGGGGAGACCAAAAAAGAGGGAAAAATAAACTTAATATCAGAGTCTTCAACACAGCAAATCAAGTGTCATCCCAATGTGACGCCACCCATTGGTTTGAGAGCTGCTCCCATAGCTTGTAATTTGGCCATGTCTATCTTTTTTTTGTTTAGTTTTGTTTTCTGTGAAGTCATATTTGGAGGAAAAGGTGAAGGCGAGGAAGAATTAGGGCTGGATCTGACATGCTCTGTATTCTATCTTGATTGGGTGGTACTGTCTGTCAATCACACAGCAGCCAACCCCCCTAATCCATACTCTGTTGTCCTCTAAATAGGATAATCATTTAACAAATGAAAATCATGTTGTATTGTAGACTTGAAACTAGAAAGTGAGACCATAAACACATTAGGAAAATGTTTACTGAGCTAAATCAAGGGAGAAGTAGTTCAAAGGTAGTCCTTAAACTTCAACTACTACAACCTGTGAAGTCATCCCCTGATGGTCATAACATAGAATGTAGACACTGAAGCACTGGCTTCACTTTCCAGACCTAAAATCAGGTACACTTTTATAAGCAGTCTATGTTCCAAACGAATAATAAGTCACTTCCTACCTGTTGGATGTATAAAGATGAATGTTTGCTAAGAGAAACTGGCCAGATCAACTGTAAGAGAATAATGGAGCAACACTGTATTTGTAGCTTCCTGCAGATCCATATTGGCCAGCAATAAGGATCAGACTTAACACAGTTTCATGGTCTGTTATTGGTACCAAGTAAAAGTGACAGCTAGCGTATCTTGTGTGTTTGTGCCAGTATATTTGATGTTTTTTTATCAGGAACCTGATATTACTTACCTATCTTGTGTCAAACTGCCAGTCACAGAAAATTTGTTGAAGTTTAACATCGAGAATGCTGGACTTGTAATATAGCTTGATTTTCACACCCTTCTTGCAATAAGAAAAAAAAAAAAAAAGAGACCAATACTGACATAGCCCTTGGCTAAGACACTAATAGCCAAAAAAGCTGCTGGACTGTAACAATGTCCAGCTTTTATTGGCTCTTATAAGAAAATGAGCATTAACTCTAATGACAGTGACAGTCAGGCATTGTCAAAATGTTATATGAGCTAATGTTGTGTTGGAGAGAGCACCAGTATTCTTTAGCTCTAACTCACTATGAGATTGATCCAAATGAGCTGAAACATGTTAACTTCATTGGGCAACTAATGGACTCCAACAGAAGAGAGATGCAGTGGTATAGTTTGCATTAATGGTCATTCTAATCGCTGCCTGCTGAGGCGTTACTCCATTGTTTAACGCTGCTCTGGCACTATTCTGTGCTGCTATTAATGTCTTTTATAAGTTTACTGCCTTTTCCCACTGCTCCAGTTTTTATTCCTTGGCATGTGCTTTAATCCACCAGCTGTAGCATGTCATCCCTGTGGAAACATACGCAGGCATCTCTTGCACTCCCTGTGTTTACAATGGACTGTCTCTCATCACGGAACATATTAAAGGAGGAGGAAGAGCATAATGATTGAATCCAGCTTTAGAGGTTTTAGCCTGCTACATCTGTGAGATTTATGGGACTGATCAGGTTGTTTCCACAGTGCTTTCTGTGGTTTAAGGAAAACACACTTTGTTTCAGATCTCATTAAAGGGTGCCAGAGACTTTAGTGGCTGTAATAACATGAAGTGGGGATGTTAAGTGGAAAATAGATGGCGAGGCAGTGAAAATATGAATCTGAAACAAGATGCAAGTGAATGCTATGGGGAAAAGCTCAGTGAGATAAAGAACAGATCTGCCACCAAACCGCATGTTGGGAAAACGGGAGTGAAGGAGAGAGGGAGGCACTTTGAACGCTGTTTTTGTAGTATCAGAAAGAACACATGTCAGACTTTTTTAAATGTAAAACAGGAAAACCAACATTATTTCATCCTCTTCTTAAGCTTCCCCATAAACTTAGTCACTTAGTGTGCAGTTTTATATGGAAATTCAAAATGTAGAGGTGGATTACAGGTTTATTTTCTTTTCAAACAAAAGTAAAGGTATTCTTCTTTGGAAGATGGCAGCACACACAGACGCACTCTCCATTACGATGCTCTTAATGTGTGTGTGTGTGTGTGTCTGTGTGGGTTTTTTTTTCTCCTATCGTGGGATTACAGCGAAGCCAGGCTGTTATAAGAGAATTTCTGCACTCAGCGTACCAGGGGAGACAGCCAGGACTGTCGTGTTCTGTTCATAACAGAGACGCGGATATACACATTTATCCCTGATGTAGCTACAGCACAGCACTTCACTGGGACACAAACAAAAGACTCTGATAAGAGCAAGGGTGGGTGGATACACATTTATGCACAAAACAGCTGGTGCGTGAATATCAAAGTTATACACAGACACTGCACTTCTGATTTGGGGTATATGACAGTGAAATGTAGGCCCATTTACTGTTAGAAACCTTTCAAAAATGAGCCCTATGTTTATTACACCATTATGACCATTATGGTTATATTTTGTTGTTTTGGAGACATCAAATGGTTGTGCTAATTAAGACAAAAATGGAGGTCAGGTAGGGCAGCACGGTGGCATAGTAGTTACTGCTGTTGCCCCACAACAAGAAGGACGTGGGTTCGGTTCCCAGCCTGGGGCCTTTCTGTGCAGAGTTTGCATGTTCTCCTCGTGCTTGTGTGGGTTTCCTCTGGGTACTCCGGTTTCCTGTGTACAGCGCCCTCACCCAATGTGAGCTGGCATTGGCTCCAGCACCCTCCACAACCTGGATAAGCAGTTGAAACTAAATCACCACACCTCCATTCATTCATTCATTTTCTTACACAGGCTGGATATAAAAATGTATGTAGACCCAGGGTCTATAAAGTGAAGCCACTGCTGAAGAGCCTTAAACCTGCATTCTATCTAATGACCATCATGGGGTGACTCCATTGGTTGTAAAGAAGTGAGATTATATTGAAGTCTATGTGAAAATGGCTCTCACTATTAGCTCACTAAATCTTTTCCTGATGAGTTTATGGTCTCAGTCTCTAATTTCAAGTCTTCAGTACAACATGATGTTTCATTTTTTTAAATAATGTGTCCCATTTAGAGGAAAATAGACCATGGCACCATAACTTTACAGTGATCCCAGCCAGTGATTTGTACCAAGAATATTTCAAGGCAGAATCTCCCAAAATTGGACATGTCCGATGTACTACTGTACCAGAAGGAAATACCAGAAACTGTCTTGGAGTGGAGATATGTAGCTGTCAGGTGACATCAGTTCCTCTCCCAACTCACCTGAACTAAGTCCATATGCTGATAAAGACAATGAGATGTGGTTGAAATTCAGAAAAGAAGTCAAATATGGTCACACTGAACTAATAATAGTAGACAGACTACAGTATCTATCACTGTACAGCACAAGACACATACGAGAGATAAAACACACAGGTAGGAGGGATGGGCTCACTTTGAATAAACAGTCCATGTATTCAACTGTCTAATTAGATATGTATTTATTATGTTTTCAGCTTTAACTGCAGACAAACTGACACCAGGAAATATTGCTGTTTCAATTCTAGGACCAAATGTTTTTATCCAAAAGGAATTCTATCATTTCTAAAAGATACTACAGACAACAATGCGGCAGTGAATTACCAAGGGACTTTCTGAGATGAGACTGTTCCTCCTGGGGTTGTGGTGCACGCTGTCAGATAGACTGACCTATCACTCGAAAACGTTCTCGTCTGAAAATACATAATTGGGGATTCAGTACAAATGCAAAATCTATAGCAATTGCTGCTAATCCAAGTAAACCAATCAGTTGCCCTCTTTGATCTCTTTTGTGTTGAAATAGTTAGGGCGTTTCTTGATTCCTTAAAATCTTGTGCACTGTTTTCGTCTTTGTATTACAGCCAGTCTTTCTCAGCTAGCAACCAACAAAACCTAGAAACATGACCCATCCAATGTGAAGGTCTATCTATTTCTAAAAAATCTAAAATGATTAAACAATGTTACATTTTATAATTATTCAGACATATGTGTGTTCTAAAAGAAATAATAGATAGGGTGTTTCAGAGAGAAAGCAACGCTACTCAGTAATCATTTGAGTTCATTTTGTAGTTTCAATATCTACAGTACTGTATTTCATTTATATTTTCTTTTCTTGTAAATTTTGTTTGATAAAATTTTTTATGACATTTTCACTGTTTCACTCAACCACCATGTCCAACTTAAAGCAAAGTTTATTGCAGTTAAACCGTATTACATGAAAGGTGACCCGATTTTTTGTAGAAGGTTAAAATTTGTGTGGGTGTTTGTATTTATGTACAATTCACGGAAGAAGAATTATTTCTCCAGATCAATTCCCTATTTGGGACATTATTGCAGTTGGAATAATCCTGCACAGTGGTGTAAACTGTGGTAGGCGTCATCGTACATGTGTCCATGCGTGCACCCAGACTGTCCTTGCATCCAGTCCAACAAGGCATGACAATCTAATGGGTCTTTAAAACAAATAGCAACATTGTTTAATTCTTAAGCATGTTTCAGGATGCCTGGCCAAATTTGGCAGGACGGTACCAGGCTTAGTTTGATCTCCTGCCAATTGCTGGTTTAAGTTTCGGAACCGAAACCACTTGGTTATTGGAGGACATGGGAAATGGAGAACAACATCCAGGAGATGCTGTGAGATCGCGCGAGACCGAGTGAGATTTGAATTGTTACACAAATAATATAAAATCCCTTATTCGGATTATATCGTCCGACTCTCCGGATTGCATGGAAACAAGCACTCGGAATTTACAATTTAGTTTAATACCGGAAAACATCGCCAGAGTGGAGGACCTGGAAATCTTCATCGACAGTTACTACCAGTGGTGCGTCATGGAGTTTCCCTCAGACAACCCGGCTAAGAGGAAGAAGGCCAACTCCTCCACAGATACACAGGATCTCATTACCACTGGGGTCTCTGTGCTCGAATCTATTAATAAAAAACTGGACCTGCTCAGCTTACTACACCAGGAGATCAAGGATCTCAAAGTAAGCCTAGAGTTTTCCCACCAGCAGATCAACGACCTGCAGAGAGACAACACCGAGCTCTGAGCTGGCGTCTCCTCCATTACAGCGGAGGTGGACCGGCTCAAAAAAGAAAATAAACAATTTAAAGAGACTGTCCTAAACATACAATCCAGGAGTATGCGGGACAAATTAATATTCTCAGGAATCCCCGAGAGCTCCCCGGACAATCCGGAGGCCCTGATGAAAAACTTCATGTCGTCCGCTCTTAAACTTCCGACGGAGACGGTAAACAACATCACCATGTCCACCGACGCGGAGCCCGAGGAGGAACCCGTCCCCGTCCCATCATCGCCAAGTTCGAGCATTACCAACAAAAGGTGCTCATTAAGAGCAAAGGAGGTGAAATTAAAGGCACTTCTTTTGGGATGAATGACCAATTCCCAAGGGAGATCAATGAGAGGCGGAAAGTGCTGTACCCGATCATGAAGGAACACCTGCAGAGAGGAAAGAGGACTGCACTAACTGTAGATAAACTTTACATTGACGGTCAGCTGTTCCGGGATGCCAACATCACCCCCTGGCTCTTCTGAAAGGATAAGCAAAATGAATACACCAACCTAAAATTAAGTTGTGTGTGTATATATATATATATATGCAACAAACAATTATAAAAACATTATTCAACATTATAAAATATCATATTAAAAAAAGAAATCTCACTAAAATGTCAGTATATGTCACCTCTCCTATCCTGTCACTCACCTTTTCAGGCTCCCCCTGCATTTCTTTCCTCTTCCTCTCTCTATCTATGTCTCCCTCTCCTCCACACTCCCTTTCACTCACCCCTTCACCCCTCCACATATCCCCTATGCAATAACTTTTTTCATTATGTGCCCATGTAAATAACTTTGCTGTTTCCATTCCAGATGTTGATGTTTAGTTTTTATGACATTGCGTGTGACTCCACTTTACACACATTTATACATTGACTTTTATACATTTATAATCCTACACGCCAACATCCACTTCCAGAGTTCACTCAAATGACTGATTCTCACCCAATACATACTGTTAGCAGTAGAGGGTTTCTTAGACACATGCAGACCATCCTCAACATTCATACAGAGAATGACTGAATGCTCTCTCTCTCCATGTCTCATTTAACTATAGTATCCTGGAATGTGCATGGCATTTGCTCGCAGGCAAAAAAGGTTAAAATTATGGACTGTCTAAGTTAAAAGCAGATATCTTCCTCATTCAGGAAACCCACCTACAAGTTTCAGAAGAAAAATCTCTTATAGATCCAAATTATAACCAAATCTTTTCCTCCTGTTACAATAGTAGACAAAGAGGAGTGTCCATTTTGGTCCATAAGAGACTACTATTTACTTTAAACAGTATGCTAACTGACCCAGAAGGCCGATACATCATTATTCAGGCATCAATCTTTAATAAATTATACACAATTGTGAATATCTATGCTCCTAATAACGATGACTCGGCCTTCTTCCACAAAGTTTTTTCACTATTATTTGACATATCAATCACCCCAACTACGATCATAGGAGGGGACTTTAACACAGTCCTGAATACTTCTATAGATCGTTTTCATAATTCAGCGCACACAAAAAAATCGCAATCAGCCAAAGTCCTTAGGGAATATATGGATGACTTTGGACTTGGCAATGGCTGGAGACTCAAAACTCCTACAAAGAGAGAATACACCTTCTTCTCCCCAGTGCACCACTCTTTTTCTAGAATTGACTTTTTCCTCTCAAACAACTCTATCACGCAAAAAATCAACACCACTATACACCCAATTATAATCAGTGATCACACACCGGTGTCCCTCCACTTTCAAATAGAACCCACCCTGAAATCATCAACCACTTGGCGCTTTAACACCTCATTACTAAGGGATCCAGAATTTGACTTGTTAATAAGGAAAGAATGGGAAAACTTTCTGCAAATAAATGACTCTCCAAATTTATATCTGTCCCTGATCTGGGAAGCTGGAGCAAAATAAGAGGCAAAATTATATCTTATTCCTCTTACAAGAAAAAACAGGAACAACAGGCTGAAAAAAACATTGAGGATAAGATTAAAGAACTAACAGAACAATATGCTATGAAACCAAATGAACAATTATGGACCCAATTACAAAATGCGAAATTAGAAAATATCAATTAAAAAAAAACAAAAAACAAAAAAAAAACAATTCATACTTCAGCAACTCAGATATAAACATTTTTAACATAACAACAAATCAGGCAAATTTCTTACAAATCAACTCCAACGCCACAGAGAAAAATCTCTTATAATTACAATTCAGGACTCAAAACGGCAAATATACTCAATCACCCCAGGAACTCAACCATATTTTTTACAGCTTTTATCAAAATCTATACTCAAAAACAAACAACCCAAACCTAGAAGACATTCAGGCCTTCCTCAAAAATCTAAATCTGCCTCAACTGACTGTAGACAAAGAAACTTCCTACCACTGATGAACTATTAACTGCTCTGGGAAATATGCCTGCAGGCAAGGCTCCCGGACCGGATGGCTTCCCTGCTGAATTTATGAAACATTTCTGGTCAGTGCTAGTGCCTTTATTCCTCGGGAAAGTGACAGAGATCAAAAACACAGGTTGCATAAGAGCCCAAATGAATACAGCTGCAATTAAATTACTTTTAAAACCCGATAAAGATCCAACTCTCCCATCCAGCTATCGCCCTCTGTCATTGCTCAAAATTATCTCTAAAGCACTCACTTCTAGATTGGAGACAATCATCTCATCAAAAATTCTCAATGACCAAACAGGTTTTATCAAAAGCCGACAGTCTACAAATAACATTAGGAGGCTCCTTAATTTGATCAGCATGTCGCAGCGCAGCAACATAGAAGCTATTGTCGTATCACTCGATGCAGAAAAAGCCTTTGACAAAGTTAATTGGTCCTTCCTCTTTGCTACCCTTCGACAATTTGGCTTTGGAGAGTGATTTATCCACTGGGTGTCCGCACTGCATAACTCACCTAAAGCTACAGTCACCACAAACGGGATCACACCACAAAGCTTCACTCTGCAGAGAGGAACCAGACAAGGATGCCCCCTCTCTCCCCTGCTGTTTGCTATATTCAGTGAACCACTGGCATCAGCAATACGTCAGAACACCAATATCCAAGGTATCCATTCTACTGTTTCCGAACATAAAATCAATTTATATGCTAACGATGTATTACTCTACTTGCAGCAACCTCAAAGATCATTACAGGAAATTTCTCAGCCCTCTCTGACTACTCGATTAACTGGTCCAAATCAACAATATTACCAGTAACAGAGAATCCATGGGATCCTGCAGACCAAAATCTCAAACTTTCCTTCTCCACAGTCAATATAAAATACTTGGGCATGAATATCTCACCTAAACTATCAGAGCTAGTCCACTTAAACTTTGATCCACTCCTGGAGAAAATCCGTGATGACCTTGGGCGCTGGAACAATCTTCCCATTTCTCTTATGGGGCATATAGCTACGGTTAAAATGAAAATTTTACCACAAATCAACTATTTATTCTCCATGATCCCATTCAAACCCACAGCTAAGTGGTTCCAGAAGTTAGATTCCGCTATTATAAAATTCTACTCAAAGAACAAAAGGACAAGAATTACCCCCGCTACCCTTCAAAAAAATAAGTCAGAATGAGTATTGGATGCACCGAATTTCAGGAGTTACTACTTGGCAAATCAGCTGCAATATATCACTAAATAGATAAATCCAAAAGCAGATGACAACTCCTGGCTTGAACTTGAACAGGAAGACTGTCACAACATTTTGTATATCTGACCTCAACTTCATTACCCCGACCCTTAAGCATCATATCTGCTTCAAAAACCCAATGACTGCCTCCACTCTCTCTGCTTGGTGGAAAGCTCTAGAGACCACAGGTTCCCAACTGGAACCCTGTATGTTCTCCCTGATCTGGCACAACCCAGACTTTGTAATTAACAAAGTCCCTCTCCATCTTAGCACTTGGGAGCAGAAAGGAATCACCCACCTCCATCACCTCTTCCAAGAAAATCTACTTCTGAAACACAGAGATTTATTTGAGACTTTTGGTATAGGAAATGGAAACTTTCTCCAGTACCTTCAGGTGATTAAGACAATCAAGAAGAAAATTCCACCGCTCCAGTATACTGTAAAGCCCCCTGAATTTGGCATTATCATCACAAAGCTCTCTCCAAAAAAGAAGTAAAATCCTCTCTAAAATATATGTTACTCACAAGCACCAATTCTATTCATCTACCAATATCAAAGTGGGAAATAGATCTGTCCCTGTCCGCTGACTTCGACTTCTGGACCCAGATTTGCCAAAACACATTTAAAATGACAAAAAACCCAAATTCACATCTTATCCAGTTCAAGGTGCTTCACAGATCACACACAACTCAATTTAAGATGCATAGAATGGGTTTCTCTAGCGCCAATATATGCACTCAATGCACCCAAAACACACACGACTCCTATTTCTATGTTCTCTGGCTCTGTTCTCCTGTGCAGCACTTCTGGTATACTGTAACACAGAAACTCTCCTCCATTTTGGACTGCAGAATCTCATTAATCCCTAACTTTTGCCTAATCGGTGACCTAACATCAACCAGTTTACCTAACCATCTATCCCAATCTGTTCTTGTAGCTCTAGCAATTCGCCAAGAAAACAATCCTAGTTAACTGGAAAAATAAACAGTCTCTTAATATCTCCCAGTGGCTGAACCTCCTTGCTGAATATATATCATTACAGAAAATATCTGCTACCCGAAAAAACCAATTGACTCTCTTTACAAACAAATGGGCTGCATTCAGCAACTCCCTAAACCTTAATTTGGATCTCGACCTTGCCTGCTAGCATGTTCCATTGCAGCTCATACATTTACCTTCCCTGTACAACAATAATACTCTCTCTGCTAAGGTGATAACTTCTGTTTATTGCAATGTTCTTATTACCCTCCACATTCAGGATCACAACGTCGGATCCCCAGACCACAAAACCTTGAGCATGCCATAGGGGTGCTCCTCTCCATCACACCCCTGGGTTGATCTCAGGCTCAGGAGGGTCTACCCGGCCGAATTCTGTCCCCCATGTGGTGTGCCCTGGTGCCCTTCCTGGGGTTTCCTGTGGTTCCGGGGCCTGCTCGCTGTCCCAGGGTCTAAGGGTGTTGATGGCCGGGTCCTCCTGGGTTGTCCTCCGGGCCATGGCGGTGTGGGCTGGCGGGCTCTCTAGTCCCTCCTCTCCTCTCCTCCGCTGCTCCCTCCATCCTTCGCCCCACTCCCTCCTCGGCCTCCTGCTCCCTCCCTCGGGGGCCTTCCCCAGCTTTGGGGACCTTCCTGGGGTCCAGGTGGCCCCTGTATGCGGGCTCGGGCTTGCTGCCCCAGGATCAATTCTTCGGCGGTGGCAACTCCTCCTTCCTGGACAGTGGCCGTGTCCTGGGTCTCTGGTGTGCTGGAGCCGGGGAGCTTGCAGGGGTTGGGGTTCCCGTGCTTCCTGGGGGGGGTCCTGCCCTCCCGGGGGATGGGGGGGGGTGGGCAATATTTAGCTGCAAGACTATAAATGCATCAGTCTCATACAATATTGACACCCTGTGGTGTTAAACTATGAGGACAAATGCAGACAAAAAAAAAAAAGGAGAACAACATCCATCCATCTTCTACCGCTTTTCCGTTTCCGGTCGCGGGGGTGCTGGAGCCAATCCCAGCCAACGTTCTGGGCAAGGGGTGGGGTACACCCTGGACAGGTTGCCAGTCCATCACAGGGCCAACACACAAAGACAAACAACCAGTCACACTCGCATTCAGACCTACGTCACCAGTTAACCGAGACATGCCTGTCTATGGACAGTGGGAGGAAACCCATGCAGACAGGGGGAGAACATGCAAACTCCGCACAGAAAGGACCCAGGCTGGGAACCAAATCCACGACCTTTTTATTGTAGGGCGACAGCGCTAACCACTATGCTGCCATGCTACCCAGAGAACTACATATATACATATATATATTTTTATCCTTTCCCAGCAGAGATCATCTCCCTTTCCATATGGGACTCTGGAGGTTACGCCGTCAGTAAGATGTTGACTTGCTGCAGTGTTTTAAGATAGGTCTTTCCTCAGACTGAAGCACTGACAACCTACAAATCATACATACAACACATGCCATCTGTGCAATATAGCTGAGACACAACAAATTTATAACTATCCAATTGTACAAAACATAATATTATTATTTATTGTTTATCTTTCCTTATTTTGACATTTTTCTTTATTATTATTTACAGTCCCCTTGGCTGCCACTTTCCACACTGGGGGACTAATAAAGGAATATCATCTACATATCTTACAGTCCACTAATTAACGTGTTGTCTCACATTTGTTTAACTCATATGAGATTTACTTTGTTTATTTGCTTTGTTGCACTGCACTGACTTCACATTGTTATTTGATAAATTGTGTGATTATATTGATCACAGCTGCTCTAATCTTGTGCATAGAAACATGAGAGGAGTACCAATCATTTCTAACTCTCTGCAGACAAAGGAGTTATAGTATAGTGTATTTTCAGAAACTATTCTTGTATGCATTTAAACTGTAAAATTGAGACAGACACAGTCAACACAGATGTCAAAACCACCGGTCCTTTGGTTACTTCCTTTACATTTGCTGTTGGTCCATAAAAAATGTAACTCCATGTTTTACTGAAGGAAGATATTTGTAGTTAAACATGCAAATCTTCATATAACTGAAAATGAACTGCAGAAATGGCACGTCAACCCTAGTTGCAAAAGCACCACGGCCGGCAAGCATTAGTGACTTCAAACTTCTACAAAAGGGACGTTAACTGATGCTTCATATATTAGTTCTGGCCTTTAAAGGTCTGATCATTTTTATTGTTTCTATGTTTTACTTAAAGTGTTGATATCAATGGGATGGTATCTCAATTTGATGATAAGGAGGAGCAGAAAACTATTGTTTTCTGAGAAATAAGAAAATATACAGAAAGAAGGAGAAAATATAAAAAATATAGCAGATTTTAGTGTAAACATTTGGAGAAACCAAATCCTGCAAGGTTGGATGATGTGTCCAGGTTGGCGGGGTTTGTGGCGTTTTGTTTTTCTGTTTTATGATGACATGACAAGGTATAAATAGGCTGTAATTATTTCTCTGTGTGGATTTAGCACTTTTGGTACTTTCACAATATAAATATAAACTTCATTGTATATAATTGTAGTGGAGTGCTACCTTTGCAGCTCTGAATGCAGCTCCAGGCCAAACTCCGCCCCTCAGCCAATTTCCTGATCAGGGCCAGGTAAAAGGCAGCTGTGAGGCCTACTCAGCCTCTGCCTCATTCTCTCCCAGACCAGTGTGCAGTTGCTGTGACACTAGTGCCATTCCTGAGGGTACATAATATTAGAATTCCCTACTAAAGGTGGTGAGTAGGATGACTTGCACAATCCCACTGTTTTTTTGTATTAGTTTATTTCCTTTGACTGACTGGGTTGCGGTTGTTTGATTTGCTGTTCAATTAACTTGCTTTAATTTTTCTTTCAGCAAGTTGAGTGTCATCTGAAGGAAGGCTAGGCACTTATGGTGGGGTCCCTTCACTTTGTGTGTGTGTGTGTGTGTGTGTGTGTGTGTGTGTGTGTGTGTGTGTGTGTGTGTGTGTGTGTGAATAGGATCACCAGGGACACGTGTGGATTCCAACCAGTTTGCTGTGCTGCACTAAAGGTGGTTAGTATTGGTGGAACCCGTGGGCACTCCTCATTGTAGACTGCCTTCCTCAGTGACCTTGGCTTAGCTCTTTTTCATTTGTTGTAACTTACCTACTTCATTTACAATTTACTTTTGGCAGTATTAATATTTTAATAACATTTTAAAGAATATATTAAAGATTGTTTTAAAGAAATTTAATAAATATATTTTAACTGCCATCCTGGTTTTTGTTGTGCTTTAATCTTTTTTTTTTTTTCCCTTTTTAGCCTGCCCTTTTAAATAAAAAAAATTATCATTATTTGTTGAAAACACATCTCTGTCCTTTTCATCCAGCAACAAATCTGTTTGTGCCTTAGTTTGTCAGTCTTGGGTTTTTATCTGGTATTTCCTGGGGTGAAACTCCCCAGGTGGCGTTGTCACAACCATTACTTACATCCACCACCACCGCTCCGCTACATAATATTGGTCTTTTTACTGTCTGATCATTGTTCAGACCTGTTATACTGTGAATTAGATTATTGCTCTGTGTTAGCGTTGATTCCAGTCATGTTCATTCCCACATTCCTGTGGCGCACAAACTTCTGTCATGTGGTTATCGATATAATTTAAGGCCCCACTGTTACAATGTATTGGGTTGAGTTTTCTGATAAAACAAAGATGAACAATAATCTAAATCAAGAAAAATCTGCTCATAAAAAAATACACATTTTTGTTTATATTTATTTTTTCTTCTGCTGTGGGTCAGAGTTTTTCATGATCATTTTCATCTCCAATATAAACACTCTCACGACCGTGATCCCTTTGCAGCTCTGCATTGTTTTCACGATGCATAAATGCATGAGGAGCAACTTCTGATGTTATGTAAAGCTTTTAAATGTAGCCCAACTCTCTTCTGCTGTAAGCTGTTTATAAGGAGGATCACTTCCATTTGTTTTACAACAGTAAAACTTTTTGAATTCGGGTAAGATAAGACTGTTTATTTAATTGGACAAAAGATTACACTGATTGTCATCTGATTTGTTTTAAGCTCTCACTGCGTGCCCTATCTTTTGAGAATTTGCATGGTGTCTTTATTGTTAACAGAAGTTTCCATCAGTGAAAAGCAAGAAGGAAGAACATTTTTCTGCCTTTATTGTTTATCATATTCCCATTTCATGGCCAAAGTGTAGAAAGAAAATCAATCTTAAATTTCAGGAAAATTCAACACAGCTGGTGACAATATGGTTGGTCAAGTCTCTGTAAGAACATAAGCTTTGAAATTCCACAGTGCCACTTTGATGCAATCCCACAAAATGACACCTAAATGACTTTTAATGGCAAAGACTCGTAACGGGAACGAGTGTAGGCATCTGTGGAGAAAAGAGGAAATAAGGTATTGATTGAACTCTGAATATGGCGCAATTGATTTACAGCATAGAGATGATCCAAAGAAAGAGTGAGTGAAGAATGTATCTGGTGGAATTATTCTCACTATAAAGAACAGGACATTATCCACAGTAGAGGAGTCCTCGATCTGTAAAACCAGGGGCCGGCGAGCCTCTCAAGATGTCATGATATTAGTACTTCTCATTGTGAAAGTCAATACAAGCAATCATAGCTAAATGCAGAAGGGCAATCCGATGTAAGAGATGACCTTTAACAAAGCACAGGAGACAGGACTGGACTTCTAACTTTTGGTGGGGATGAAAAAAAAAAAAAACTTGAAGTGTTTTGACCTTATGTGAGGGGAAAACCTAAAAAGAAAGAATAATAGGTCTTACTCAAATGGGGCTGGACCAGGGCTTATAGAGCCTGAACTAATGCAGACAGCAAACAAGTGTTCACACTCGAGTGGCAAATGCATCAGTCATGGTTAATATGACACGGGGAGGTCACATGGGGAGGAGATCGGAATGGGATTGCTGGCGTTTTCCCGCTTCACATTCATCAGTCACGATCCACACTCCGTAACTTTAAACAAGAGATTACACTCAGACTTGTTCTGATTTTGATACCACTATCACAAAAGCCTCAGCTACAACCAGAAGCTCAGAATTGGATATCGTGAAAACATAGCAGTTTGTAATTACTGATATTATGCTGACGCTCAAGCTAACGTTAAATTTTTCACCCGAAGTGAATTTTTCTTTGCTGCTCTAAATCTCTAACCTGCACAGGAAGCTGTGCTGTGCTGTCATGGGAAAAACTATTCCAGCGCACCAAATTTGAAGTGATTTCCAGTCAATAGGAAGTCAACAGCGTGAATTTTAGCAGTTTGTAACATGCCAGCAATTTGGCACCGCTTTACTTTGGATGGTCCCACTCGCAGAAAGGCTAAATATGCAAAATGGAACTCTGTGATTTTGAGAAGAGACAACAGCTTTTCCAATCTCAACACCAGCTCTCATAAAACATCTGAAAATACATCACATTAAAAAGATGCTAACAGAAAGACACAGGACTAAGTTGCTATTCCTCTCCTTTTATATTATTTTATTTGTATTAGAATTCAAATGTATTATTCCTCTAAATTCTGATTACAGGCTTCGAAGAAAATGGGTGATTCTACAAAACACAATTTACATCCATCACTAATGATCATAAAGTAACTACTGGAGGTAGAAACCCAAATATTTCCAGAAATTATTGAATTAAATTAAACCAAAATGTGTTGTTGACTGATATGTCCTCAAGAATAGTGTTTCCTGTTTCACAGAAGTATAATTGTAGGGATTATAAAGACATACAGATAAAATAATATAAAAAATGGAATCATTTCCCCTAATAACATATATATGTTCGTAGGTAATTTCCTATAATGGTTGTAAAAAAAAAAAAAGGCAAGGTTTTGATAAGCTATAATTAAAAACTAAAAAAAAATACAAACTGTAGCTTAACATTTTTGGCGGCGTAATCATCAAAAAAGCATCCAAAAAAATTAATGGGTGTCTATTAGGTTTGTGTATTTGTGTGTGGTTCAACTCTAAAATTTTCAGCCTTTTTCTAACCTTTACTACTTTCCCGTTCTTACAGTTACAGACTCTGTTCAAATTTTAAAAACATTGACAAAAGCCGTGTCTGTTCATAACAGTTTTCAGCTTTTTCATATCTTTTTATACTTTTGGGGGCTGCAAATGTTCGAGGATCATGCTGAGTTCTGGCAAACTTTCCGTTTATAATGAGTGTGTATTGAACATTCCGTTCAATACACACTCATTATAGAGTTAGAGTGGTGTATAGTTTCGCTAGAGTGGAGAGCTCAGGTGAAAATGATCTGAAAAATATTCATAAATTATCCTCACAGGCACATAGTTTGAGCTAGCCACACCATCTTTTCCAAAGCAGTAGAGATTCTTGTCCTGTTTCAGACAGTGTGTCTACTTTAACAGTGAGTCAAACAGCCTCTGAAGGACATGTCCATCATCTATTTCTCCCATTCGCTCCAATACAGTTTCTGAGGAGAAAAGCAGAAGTGTCTGTTTTCAACATCGCTCTCTTGTCCACATATTAGGCTCTAGAAACACCAAAAGCAGACACTGCTTCAGGACCTTGTTGTAGCGATCACCGTCTGGTCAGTTCTCTGATAGGAGTTATCGTTTTGTCATAAGTCACCTCAGTTTGAGGGCTTCACTGAGCCAAAAATCAGATGGTTCTGGGCTCTCTGCCTCTGCTCTCAGGGCGTTGTCCCGGCAACCATGGAGCTACAGGTGACAGCTGCAAGTGTGTGTGTGTGTGTGTGTGACTATCTGTGTGTATATGTATCTCTAAGTGTGGCTGTCCATGTCAGTTGATAAACTACTCTCATAAGACAGACACACATACACACACACACACATTGAGTGGCATACACAGACACATACAGACACTGATGCACACAAAAACATAAATACACACACACACACACACACACACAGACAAATACAGACATACAACAAAAGACAGATACATATACGCAAAGATATTCACACACACACACACACAGAGGATTTGGTCCATGTATCACACAGACATATACAGACATACACATAGACAGACATACAGATATAAACAGACAGGCATACAACAAAAGGATTATATATACTGTACACACATAGATATTCAGACACACACACACACACACAAATTGAATGGCATACAAAAACTGACACACATAGAGCTAAAGTCAGTCTTCTTCATCTTGTTCATTACTGTGGGACACACACAGCCTTCCCTCCCCTTTGGCCAACAATTGTATCAGGCTGAGGGAAATCCAAGCCAATGCCATTAATGATCACAGTATTTTCAACAACCTCCAACAAGTCTCTCCGTCAACATTGGGTCGAATTCTCAAAAAAAAAAATCAAGTACACATGAGGCAACTGTATCGACTACCATTTCACAGAAATTCAGAGAGAGTGAAACTTCTGCGTAATGAGTATGTGGAGGTGTGTATTGTTCACCTTACTATGGTGTGGCATTGTGCACTGCACACAACCTTTTTACATGTAAAATTACTGTGCATTGACCTATCTTGAACAGCGTCCTATTGTATCTTACTGTGTTTCAGAGAGTCTTGCAAATGGATGCTGAAGAAATCCAACATGAATTTATATATGATGATGAGGCTGGATTTAACTTCGCAAAAACTAGAAGAAGAGGTAGAAATGTAATAGGACACAGGGCAATTAGCAATGTACCAGGGCAGCGTGGGGGGTAACACCACCCTTTGCGCTGCCATCACCCAAAATGGGGTCCTCCACCACCACGCGACTCAGGGACCCTATAACACCGATCTAATACTTGCATTTGTTGACAGATTACATAACATCATCACAGCATTAAACCAAGTGGACCAGATGCAGTACATTGATGTTTGGGACAGTGTATGTTTCTACCGATCAGCTCTGGCCCAAAATTGGTTCCATCAGCACCCTGAATTTGCAGTCCTATACTTTCCACCATACTCCCTCTTCCTTAACCCAATAGAGGAGTTTTTTTCTGCATGATGGTGGAAGGTATATGACCTTCGGCCCTACGACCGTTTGCCCCTCATTCAGGCCATGGAGCAGGCCTGTGATATTATCGAAGCAGCTTCTGTGCAGGGGTGGATTCTTCACAAGAGGCGATTCTTCCAACAGTGCCTTGCCAATGAAGACATAATCTGTGATGTGGATGAAATCCTATGACCTGATCCAGCCAGACGGAGAGATGATGATTAGTTACTGTTGTTGTTGTTTCAGTTTTTGGTCAGAGGTACTGTAAGTGTATGTACTTCATACAGTAATTTTTATTTGTCTACAGATAAGAAAACTACTACTTTGTTTTGATTTTCCTTGTTGATTGACATGTTATTATAACAGAGTATATGGTAAAAAATAAATATTTTCAGTCTGCAGCATCGATGTTGTGCAGTGCTTGGTATGTTTATAGTATTTGTGTACTTTCTTAGTATACCTCAAAGTAATCATGAGTAATGTATTGGGTTTGTCAATATATTTTTTAAATCTAAAATTAACAAATTTTGTGTGGTGTTTTGTTAATTGTGTGAGATGTTTGGAAAAAAGGAGCCCTGTTTTCGAAATTGTGTGTAAACAATTGAAAAAAAAAATTAATATGAAACAATCTCAATACAACTGAAGACCTTTCATTTTGACATTCTTTTCTCTCTTTCCTTCTGGTATAATACGCTCCCCACTTAGCTACAGACAGGAAAGCGTTAGGGTCCATTTGTGGACTGCAGCCTACCTGCTATTGATCTCTCAACTAAACACAATACCCCATGATGTCAAAGTGAAAACAATGATGTTTGATTTCTTTTTTATTTACTCAAAAGGTAAAACCAACTGTATTCACATTATTTATGGAGCCACTTGAAATGTTGGTCAGGTTAATCTTATTTCTCTTGATCATCTCTCTGCACCTTGATTAGAGTCAACCTGTAGTCAATTATCTGTATGTAAAGTGCCTTGACGTAACTCTGTTACCATTTGGCACTATTTGAAATCAGCTAATTGGGCAAGATGCAGTTTTTATCTGTTGGATATTTCAGTTTTTCTTTTGTTTGTAACATAAGACTGCAAAAAAACAGTGAAAATGTGCAACCACTATGATACAACGTCTGATCTACAGTAAACCAACAAGCTGTGGCTGTCCAATGGTAACAAACTAGCCTGCAGGCAGACATCGCTTTGATCTTTTCCAGAAGCTGGCATTTAGACTGAATTTAGACCTAACGTTTTCAACAGCAACTCTGCTTCCTAAAATCACTCTGGGTCTTAGATATGTTTTCCTATTACAGACCATATCTAGAGAATCTGGATATTCTCACTGAAGACAAAGAGCAATTATACCATGTCAAGAATCGTCTTTTGTACTTTCTTTTGGTCACTTTGCTTGAAATCGTCAAAGCACCTTGGAAGAAAGATATTTCACCTCCTTCCAGCACCTTCACTTCATTGAACTGGAAATGGAGAACAAGAGGTTTCTCATACAGATTACATTAAAATAATGGCTTCTTTAAATTGCCTATCACAAACTTCAGCTTTCGCCAAGGTACATGCACAGCAAGTGTTCACACTGTAGTTCTATCAGACAAACTGAAAGACTCATTAATTGTCTGTGTGTCTGGTCTTACAGTGTAGGTTACAGAGATTTACACTACAGGAGGTTTCCAGCTGCACTACACTGCCCACCACATGATGAGTGGGAGTTGGCCTTATACAAAGCTGACAGTGAATTTAGCCCACATTCATACATTCAGTTGCTGTGGTGTTTGATTTCAGCTATGGCAACAGAATCTTCATACTCCTAAGCAAAAATCAGTCTCACCAGCTTTGTGAGCAGGATTTAGGTGGAAATTTTAAATGAGAAACTTTTAGTGTGAAATAAGAGAACTCTTGGTGGTAAAATAAAAAAAATGCTTTGTGAACAGGGATCCCGCTTTTAGGTTCTGTATTAGCACTGTGAAAGTATATAAGAACTCCTCACAAAAACTCATGGAAGGTATTTGGAAACTGAACCTTACATTGAGTCAAAACTTTGTGATGTCACAACAAAGCAGACCCTACACAAAGTCATTCCCCAAGCCACACCCATTTGGACCGACCATCCAATGTTGCAGGATTTGGTTTCTCGGAATGTTTACCTGAAATCAGTTTTCTGGGTGACTCAGTGAACATCTTGCACTGAGGCAGTTTGAAAGGAGGCTTGCTGAAATGAACTGGAAAGCTAGATGGTTAGATGAAGGCTGCTTTTGGATTTTGAAACCACAAACATATCCCCTTATGGATACGGGCAATTGACATTTAACATGGATTTATCAAGATATAAAGGTAAACTTTTGGTAAACTGATATTTGGTGATTCTATATCATCAGTGCAACAAATTCAAATGACAAAGCAGTTCAGCCTGCACTGTTTGTTTTCATACCAACAGCAAGAATCAGTAAAAGGTGAGAATAAATGTACGAAATAAAGCCAAATCTCTCCTTGGAGATCTAAGTTAAATAAACATACAATTGTTCATTCCTAGTATGGAGTTTTAACACCCCTCACAGTCAGTAATTAACAGCTTTTTATCGGGTTCAGTGATTAATTTGCATTTGTACTGATAAAGGGATTTGGCCACTCCAGTACGTACTTGCAGGTCCTCACTCTGCGTCTGACTCTCCTACAGTATTTTTCTGTGTTTTGCTGGAGTTCAATTCTACCCTCCACCCTCACAAGACATTTGGGTCAGTGGCACACTGCTACCACACACTTCACGCTGGGGACAGGATGTGTATGATGATGTGCAGGTGGAGCACAACTCCTGAAATTGTCTTTTTTACTAATGTTTTTGAAAGCTCAGTTAACACTGGTCTGGCCTGGTATATACAGCCATGAGGGAAATAGCCACATCCTAAACTCTAGACCTATCAGCCGTAACATTATCACTGTGAATAAGTGCTGTATGTACAGTATTGCCCTTCACTCTTGTGGTCATACATATCTACAGACTATGGCTGCAGTTAAAAACTCAGAATAATCCATTTTCCTTTTCCTTTTCCTTTTTCTACACTTTGCTTTGGCCTTGATGGAAAGTCATACAAGACGTCAAGGAGAGTTCATAAGGAACCTAGCAAAAGACCACTGTGATGCAGAGAATCCAACTGCACCCAAAGAATTTTTTACTTTGAAACCAACCACCAACCAACCACACTGGCACCATCCTGTTGGAGGAGAGATGGTGGACTCCTTTGCTTCTTCTTGCATCTTCACTTAGTTTTCGGGCAGGCAAGTTAACAGATGTGCCATATTCTTTGTTGTATGTGCACTTTTTCTCTGTTTGACTGCCCTTTCTTAATTGTGGTGGAGGCTATTTTCACTGACACAAAATCACCAAAAGATGATCCACGCAGATATGACTGTATCTGTAACACACTGGGCTGAAATCAGCATGTCTACACAAAGGTTATCTCCATCAATCAATAATGTGGCTTCTAAAAACAAAAGGCTGGTCAACTATTAGAGTGAGAATATCTATTCTTTTTATATTTTAAAGCAATTTGTAGAGCTCTAAAAACTGTTTTACTAAGCAGTTTCAATAAATTCAGGATATCTCTGCATTATATGGCTTAAAAAGCTCACATTTTCAGTCATGGACAACCTGTACTACAAAGCTGGTTATCAACTAATTCAGTTAACTTCAGGTTCACCCAACCAGCTAAAAGCACGTTCATGATAAAGAGATAAAGATTTTAATTATAAGCGAAACTGTCACAACCATGAATGAAAGTGCTTACTGTGATAAGAGAAGAAACAGGTAAATGTCATTTAAATCATATCCAGAATAGATATTTAACCAGGATGAACCGAATATTGTGATTGCATGGTGCAGAGTATAAAAGTTGAAATGATGACTGTCTCTGCCACTAGCACTGACAGAAGACAAGACAAGCAGTTTATGTGTGACGAGGTCATTATGAGTGAAATGTTAATTTCTAATCATGGACATATTCAACACTGTGCGGATAATTTCTCAAATCAAACACATCAGAGGGGTTAGTTTTTATTTCCAGCTAAAGTCTGTGACTTTAGCTGGACTTTAAGCCGCAGTGATGAAGAAGAGACTAAAAGCGTCATCACTGTCAGAAATCCTGCTGGATTAAAGGATCTCTGCTCAGTTGAAATGTAGCCGTTGTTGGGACTTTTGCGTTATAATTTCTATAATGAGCTGTATAATTTAGTGTGATAAATTCTTCTCTGTGGTAGAAACAGTTTTAAAGCAGTGTGAACACATGGAAAGACTCCAATGGCTGAATGACTGGACTGATTTATGATAGGATATAACAGCTCATTATAACCCTTTTTATTAACATCAAACTCCTGTGGCAGTGACAACTTGGCTTTCCATTTACCCGACTGGTCAGTAGTTCTGCTGTTTGACAGGTTATGATGTGATCCTGGATTAAACTCGCTCCGTATCGTTCAGTATACGTTACCACAGTGATTTAACCAAGTAAGGCGTGGACCAGCATTGTAGAACTGAAAACCTGAACCTAAATCCATAAATTCAGTTTTGGAGTACAGGAACCCTGATTTCACCTTCACAATAAATGATCTCTTTCTGTTGATGCGTGACACAAAAGCTCAATGTTTGAAATTACCAGTATGAAAGTATTTATAGCGGTACCTCACATATGTCCCTAAAAGGATATTATCAAGGTAAGAAGACACATGGTCACCTGATTTACCTTCGTAAGGGAGGTGAGACGGCCAGACAGGTGTAATTTCACCTGAAAGAATTTGCCTGCGCCTACTTGAGGATTTTAATATGTTCAGGCTCTTTGGTGAAGAGAGCAAAGACCTAATTGAAAATTATAGGAGAGAAATTAAAGTTTGAATTGCATGATTACAGGATTACACATTAATTAAAGTTGTACAGTATGCTTAAATCACAGTCCCATTTTCTCTTTTCAGATATTTCATTCCGCCTCATTTGTTGAACTCTGGGGATCAGGCAGACATCATTAACATTAGTAAATTAAAATAAACACATCCAGCAAAAATAAGTCCTCTTGACCGGGCCCTATCATTACAGAGAGCAGATTCTTATCAACCGCAGATGCAAAAAGGCTTTGAATAAATTGTTTAGATCCTTTAAAATCAAACTGTGTGGCTCGTTACTTTTAGGTTTTTCATTTAATTTGATTTCAGACGGGGTCATCCTTCTTTCAGGAAGTAAACTTTGGCTAAGTGAGATGTCTGTATCCAAAGTGATTTTTTTTCTACATTTTTTCCCACCACTTGCAGTTAAGTGTTATTTTATATCTGGGCCTCAATGGAAACAGGATTACTCCTCAATAAATATGTGAAGAAAAGCTTTTTTGGGTCAAGGCTTTTTGACCTGGCAACATTAGTGCTGCTAAATCCACTCTGAAGGTGCTCTCTATGTGTGCTTATTTAGGTTTTTACAACCTTTAACCTCAGAGTTTATGTAATCTTTACACAATCAGCAACACTCCCTTGCTGACTTTTTCACCTTCACATTGGAAAGCAATTTAAAGTTCTCTTCTGGCAGGGATATGTGTCATTTCTTTCGATTCTGTGTCAATTTCTGCAGTCAAGTGCCTTTAACAACTGTCTGCTACCAAAAATTTTTATCTTGACAAAAACATAGGGTATACCGCCTGTAGATACAGAAACACAGTTATCATTCACTCATTCATCTTCTACCATTTATCCGTTTCCGGGTTGCGGGGGGTGCTAGAGCCAATCCCAGCTCACACTGAGCGAGGGCGGGGGGGGGGGGGGGGGGGGGGGGCGTTTCATGTGTGCAGGTGGTTGGTATCAGACTTTGTATCAGACTTTGTCTGTGTATGTGCGGAATCCGAGTGTCTTTGCAGGCTACAGCAGATTGAGGGGGGGCGAGTGAAAGGGAGCAAATTTGTGTCACCAACGCGGGTGGAATTCTCTGGGAGGATAAACAATGGGGCAGATGTCCTTCAGAGCTGGTAAGATTGCCGTGTTTGGTTTTAGCAGAGGAGCACAAATTCCAATACGTCTCCTCTTACAGTCAAATCCAAATTAATATTATATTTCATATTTCCTGATCCTCAGCATCAACTTCTTCGCAAAGCGGACAACAGCTCCGAGATGTTTTCCGTTTTGCGTTTTAGTGCCAGTCCATCACAGGGCCAACATACAGAGACGGACAGACACCAACAACCACTCACACTCACAGCTACAAACAATTTACAGTCACCAATTTCCGGAGGAAACCGGAGTACGTGGAGGAAACCCATGCAGGCACGGGGAGAACATGCAAACTCCACACAGAAAGGCCCGAGGGCCGAGAACTGAACCCATGACCCTCTTGTTGTGGGGCAGCAGCGCTAACCACTATGCCGCCGTGCTGCCCAGACATTTGTCATTTGTCTCAAAATGTTGTAATCCATACATTTTCATTATATTCCACTCAAAAGACATTAGCCTAACAGGTCATGCATCATGGTTATTAGTAGCCATTGCCATGGTTGGAGAAACCAACAAGCCAATCAAACACTTCCTGTGCTGGAATTGGGGACCCAACCCACTTTGATTGATAACTTAATGCATATTAGTGAAGGTTCAATAACACACAAAATGACAAATATGAAGATGTCAGACTTGCCTCAATATACTCACAGTGGTGCAGCCTCCTGCTCAGGAAACAGATTGCTGGGAATCCACAAGGAAAGAATGTGTGTGTACTTGTGTGCAACTCGTGTGACAAAATCGGACTGAGAGAAAAATCATGTAATTCTACTCGCTAGACCACATAACTAAATCTAATTTGTTAAAAAGCTTTGATGTTTCATAGTAGACGGCGCTAGTTGTCCACCTGTGTTAATGGCAATGCTACAATCTCATTCATCCTGTTCCCTGCCTTTTTCTCAGTCCATTTCTTCTGCAACATCAACCAAAGCTTTAGTGAAAAAACTGCTGAAACTGTTGAAAAGTCTAACAAAGTCATTGCCATCAGCTGAAAATGAAATACTGTTGTCCTGGTGCCATGACATTAACACAAAAGCTTAATTATGCCATCAATGTCCAGATAGATTATTTAGGCATTAACAGTCATGAAACATATGGATGTAGACAGCCAATGAGCTTCAACAAAGATTTCACTGCTCTCAGCGAGTCACATCCTGAGTCTAAATCATCTGAAAGCACCATCCAACCTGACAGGATTTGGCTTCTCTGAGTGTCCACCTAAAATCTGCTATATTTTTATTGGATCATTTCCTACTCACTGACCTGTTGTCACCGGAGCTCCAGAGAGAAGCCTGAGAGAGGAAATGGTACCATTCCAATGAAATGATTTCTAGTCCTTCAAACCACAAAAATATCTTGTCATGGATATCAATATTTCAGATAAAGCATTCACAAAAGTGTGAAATATGGGACCTTTAAGTCCAATATTCACTTCCCTTATGCTCCTTGGTCTCTTATATACTCCTGAGGGGGGATATCTTACCCTTTAGCTCCTAAATGTTCCACAATGTTCACCAGTCAGCCACTCACTCTCTCTGCCTTGTGAGATGCTGCTTCTGAGCAGGTTGTGTACAGTGAGTCAACAGAGCATTTCCTTTGAAAACAGATGCCTGCTGCTGCATTAAAAGATCAGAACAGGAAATTTGGGATTCAGGTGAAAGCTACAGTTGGGTCATAATCCTCGTCATATAAATTATTCACACACATTATTATCATGCATGACTCAGATATATTAATATTACTAGACAAAATCTTGTATGCGGCTGGTGGCCTGTGGTCAAATCCTGATTTTATAATCACGACACTGTCTGACAGACTCACCAAACGCATATAACAGGATTAAAGAAAAAGACTATGCTGTGATTTCAGCTCTATTTACTGTGAAACCATCGCTAAGAAAGTTAGAAGCACCAGAATATATTATTTACGCTGTCTGTCTGGGCTTTGTCTTTATTTACAGAAACTCCACAATGTAACAGACTTTTATTTGAAGCAGGTCTTTATTTCTAACTCCCTCTGTTTGATATGTATAATTAGTCATAGCGATATTTTACTATGCAGCCTCATTCTCAGTCTCGACCATCTGTGTTGTTAAAGTTTCACAACTCATACTGCATTTAGTGGACAGAAACCCTTTCCAGGCAGGGCTTTTATTGCTGTGCTGCAGAAAGCACATTGTCTCGTCTCTGTCTGCTGGTGTTTGTGTTGTTTACATGTTATTCAGATCTGCTGGTTTCTTCAGTGTTGCAGTTAGTGATGGCTTCTCGCTCTCTCCCTTCCCGCTCTTTTTGCTCAGTGTTAGGCTCTAAATTATTCTTCTGCTTCCCTCAGTAATAACAATAGAGTAATGTAAGTACCTAATTTTCCCAGCAGCTCGGTAGAATCCCCATAACTAAGCCCCCAGTTGGCCTCCATAGGTGGTCCAGTCATGGACCAGGTTTGCACCCAGTTAATTTGAAACTTGACTCCGAACAGTGGCGCCTCCAGAAATTTTTCATAGGGGTGGCCAGATGGGGCCACTAAAAATCACGGGCTGGCACAGCAAAACCAAAAGCCATACTGAATTTCAGGATAAATATAACATATAAAATTTGCGCCAGAATTTATCATGTCAAAAAACAAGTTCAATAGCATATATCGCCAGGTAACGTTTGCTAAGTAACAGAATTTATCATGTTAAAAAGCAAATAGCATGTGGCACCAGCTAAAATTAGCTAAGTAATTGGATTTATCACGTCAAAGAGCCCGTTAAATAGCAAATAGCTCCAGCTAACGTTAGCAAGGTAATTAAATTCGTCACTTAAAAACACGTCACTCCAGCTGCTAAAGTTTACTGAATCTATACACTTTCCACTCGTTTAGAAGTTAAGACTTACTCACTCACTGGTAGTCCTCTTTCTTCACTCCCGACCCGCAACCGGCGTTTCTTGATTGGCTGGTTGGCTACCACCTGGTGGCGCCACTGACTCTGAATGTTGTTAGAAACACTGTAGAAGCTGTTTACGTTTGCCCATAGATCACGTTTGTACCAGAAAACACAACTGAGTGACGTGGCACTGGGCTGACTGGTGGTGGAAATGCAATAAAAACAAATAGGTCAGTAAGTCAGTCAGTCAGGGAGAGTCCAAATTATGGGGCATTCTGTTATGAGCCAGCCGGAGATAGCAAAGATATTAACTTAAGCGTTTCTAACTTTACATGAAGGTGAGGCAGCAGCCGCCGTTTTTAACTTACTTCCTAGTCCAACACATCAAAAACTCTTTAAGGAGAACATAAAGAAGAAGCAGCACATGATCCTTTCTCATTACCAAAAATCTACTCTGGAATAATATGTAGGGCATTGTTGTAATAACTTGGTTCCACCTCACACCAAGGGACCCCAGCTTCTTTTCCTCAAACCCATTTAAAGCACTTTATTCTCAAGTGCCCCCTTTTTCTTCATACATCCCTCCGCTCTCTCCTTGATTAGTTCACTCTCTTGCTGGAGAGTACCACACATGGAAGAAGATAAACAAAACTATTTTGCTAAACAGCTTTTCATTTGAATAATGTTAGTCTACCTGTATAATTACCCACATCACAGGCTGAGGATAATAATTTTGCAAACATGGTTCAAAACACAAATTCGTCTTGCATCTCTGTCTCTTTTGAATCTTGTATATGACGGAATTTTAAATCCCATCGGGGGACTTTTTACTAAACAGAGCACAGCCCAAAATTACCCTGACACTTAGTGACAGTGTTGCCATGATGACGCAGAGAAATTCTTCACTGTCCCCGCTGCTGTCATCTGGTTTCCCCACACAAAGATAATAAGAATGTGGAAAACAGCAATGGCAGGTCACCTGCTCCCATGGTTGATTCTGGCTATAGGATTATTTAATGTCATGACTAACTGGCTCGAAAATAATGTCATTTCATATAGCATATACAAACACACATTCACACTTGTCATACACAAGCAATTTTAATTTATTTATTTTTATTATTTATTTATTTAATTATTTTTGGCAAAGCAATTTCCCTCGGCGCATTGAACATGATAAATATCAGTGATTAACGACAGGAAAAATCGAAGCAACTTTTCACGTCAGTCGTGATCTCATCTCTCCAAGGCACCTCAGTCATTTCTTCAAATGTCATCATCAGAGCCCGAGCTGCTATAATGCCGCTAGGCTGCCTTGAATTTGTCTTTAAAAATAAATTCAAAGCTGCATTAAAGGCAGGGCTGTACAGCTGCTCACCTTGCTGATAACTACTGACTGAGAGCTTGGGTATAGAAATGAATTCGTTTCATGCACATCTGATGTGAAGGCAGTTCAATTTGTCGGTTCAAGGGTGAGAATGAACTAATGCTGGATTGCAGCATTTTCTGCCTCACGTTGGATGCTTTGTGTATAAGAAAGCAAATGAAAAGGCCGATGCACACTGGTACTGTTTACTTTTGCCAAGGCTGCGTCTTTCATTTGTCAAGGTAAGGCACTAAGTAACCTTGATCATGACATTTGTAAACATGAGAATCAGTCACAACTTGATGATGTGCATCTCTGGGACATTGTCAGTGAGAGACAGTACATTACTGTTGTTTCATCTTATCATGCCTCCTTCTTTCCTCCCTTTGCCAACACTGTAGGGAATATGTTCTCTTCTACGGAAGGCCAAAGCCTTCAAAAAGATATGATGATATAATTCCATAATTGTGTTTGCTCTAAAGGCAGTGATTGTATAGCCTACCTGTCTGTCAATCAGACAGAGAACACAGCAGAGGTATGAAAGAGTTAGTTACCAACAAAATTTTACATTTCTAACTAGTTTAATAACTCAACTATATCTTGCTTTGTGCCATTTTGTGTGTGACATCCACTAGGTTTGACATTATTCAGCATTATCTTCATTCTTTTTGTTATACAAGAGCAAGAAGGTGGATGAAAAGAAAGGGCAACACAGAATTGTCTTCTTTTTCAAGTCAAGTTGTGATGTAAGGGGAGTTATGGTGACAGGATGGAATGCTGATGCACTACGCAAGTGTACGCACTGTTACGGTGCTCAGAAACTAGATAACAGTTTTTAAAAAGACAAAACAAGAATAAATATGAAGACCATGAAATGAAAAAAATATTTAAAAAAAATAAGAGGGATAAAAATTGTAATATGAAATAAAATAAAGACTAGGATGCTAGGTACTTTAAAGCTGATAAGAGAAATAAAATACATTTAAAATAATACATAAAAAGGAGATAAAAGAACAACGAAAGAAAGGAATGTTTACTCATCAAAATTCAAGCCTGAAAAGATTTGTTCTAAGTTTACATAAAAGATTTCAGCATTTCCATGTTCAGGAATATTAACAGAGTTCTTTATGTAGGATGTTTCTGACAAAGTGAGATAGGGGACTCAGGAGGACACTTATATTTATGTTATTTCTGACACTTCTCTTTGTGTAATGTGAAAGGTGCTCTGTGTGATGAACCTGGGAGCATTCGTGTTTTGTATTGTTTGTATGTGTGTGTGTGTGTGTGTGTGTGTTTGTGTGGGACATGAGTGTAATTCATATCCTGTTACAGTTGGAGAGGTGTGATTGGATGGTTCCCCTTTAAAAGGGAAGTTCTCCTGTGCTGGGGGGTGGCTCCTTCTCATTCCTGCTCCCAACACTGGACCTTGCTGGGCTGTGCTGCTTTTGCTCTGTGTTAACCAACTGGCTTTTCACGTTACTAAATACTGAATATGGTTAGTTTTTTGTCTTATATGATATAATAGCAGTCCTGGTAGCTGTAGGTGAAGGAAGCTATATGTGTTTGTTACCCTTTTCTCCCATTTTTGTTTAGGAGATAAGTTAATTCATTCATTCATTCATCTTCTACCGCTTATCTGTTTCCTAGTCACGGGGAGTGCTGGGACCAATCCCAGCTCACTCTGGGTGAGGGCGGGGTACACCCTGGACGGATCACCAGTCCATCACAGGGCCAACACACAGAGACAGAAAGAGACAAACAACCACTCACACTCACACTCAGACCTACAGACAATTTAGAGTCACCAATTAACCCAAACATGATGTCTTTGGACGGTGGGAGGAAACCCATGCAGTCACAGGGAGAACATGCAAACTCCACACAGAAAGGCCCCAGGCCAGGAACTGAACCCACGACTTTCTTATTGTGGGGCAGCAGCGCTAACCACTATGCCCTTCTGCTACCAGGGACATAAGTTTATTGTCTTTATTTTTCTTCCTTTTGTCTAGTTAGATTGTAATCCTTAGCTGGTTATGTTTGTTACATTGGCTGTGCCCTCCTGGATGCCTTTGCTACTTTTTCATGTTATGAAAAAGTAGATACTCATCAGGTTATGTCAAACATGCTCTGAAAGCACCACGAAAATGGATGAATGTTAAAAAGCATCCATGTGCTGCCAGTTCCAGGTGCCAAGTGATGTGACGCCTCCTCCTGCTGGGAAACAGGATGCAGTATCTGGAAATATCAGTCTGTGGACTCCTGCTTGGAGATGAATGAGGGTAAACGATGGCTGAGGCCTGTCGAACATTACTGTACGTACTGTACATACATGCATGAGCTGTGTTTGCTGTGTCCTAAGATAAACAGGGTGTCCACAGAGTCTCCTTACAACTTAAAAATTTTATTACAAAAGCAAATATGTGGAAATTATTCCAAAATGAGGAGTAGATATTTTTGCCTCATTTAATACATCTCTACATGGGCACCATTAGTTGCATGAAGCACATCAAGACGGTACTCAATTTCTTGCCATGTTCGCTGTAGCAACGCCTCATCAGTGGTCGCAATGGCATCAGTGATCTTTTGCTTTAGGTCATTGGTGTCCCATATCTTTGTTTGATACATGATTTCCTTAAAATAACCCCACAGAAAGTAGTCCAGAGGAGACATATCTGGTGAACGAGGTGGCCAGGGAATCGGGCCATCCCTTCCCAGGGTTAGGCTTAGGGCCTTTACCACTAACTATTTCATCAGCAGGGTACCTGAAATACACAAATGCAATGTGATTAAAAACTTTAGTTGTGCTCTATAGATTTAAAATTTCAGCTGTTCAACCAGTTAAAGATTTTGCCGATGACAGCTTGAAGTAGCGATAAGGACTTAAAATATTTTGAGAAATTTAAAAAAGTTACTGAAATTAACTTCAGGATTCCTGCATATTCCCTGAAAGAGTATATGTGTGTGTGTGTGTGTGTGTGCACACATGTGTGCTGAGGGCAAACTGGCTCCCACTCAGCAGTGCTGCACTGTGTGGTCTCAGTCCTACAGGCACTGAGCCCAAAACAAATAACAGCTGTGTGTTTTCTGGCTGGAACTGGACAAACTTGTGTTGGTGGTTTGTTTCATTTTTGTTGTTTTTCTTTTTTTTTTTTTTATTTTATAAGCAAATTGTTTTTTGAATGTGTATATTCTTTATTGACAGCATTTAGTTGTTAAAAATACTTTCGCTTTCAGTACTTTAAAAGTGCATTTAATATCAAATTACTTGTGATGCTCCAGTACAGTAAATATCAGATACCGCTGAGACTTTCACAAAAGTAGTATTCTAATAGGTGACTTTCACTTTTATTTGAGTCATTTTCCAGTGAGGTTGTCTCAGTCTTCCTCTGTTCCTCAGCATGGACTCTGTGATTTTCCACTGCCCCCTCCCAGCTTACTCTTCACACCTGTCTTCATTCACCTGATCACCCACCTGCAGCTCATCTCCACCAATTTAGCCCTGTATATAGACTCCAGCCTCACACTCACCCAGCTGCCAGATACCCCTGCCTGTCCCCAACTCACCTGTTTTGTCTGCGACACAGTAAATCATCTCACTCTTCTGTTCCCGACCACAAGTTCTGCCTTTGCCTTCCTGGTTCCTGGTTGTCTGTCAGAGACATTTTGAATAAATCAGAGACTTTTCAACCAGTCCTGTGTCTCATTGTACTGCATGTGGGTTCATACCACGCCTGTCACAGTTTAAGATCTCCATCATAACACTACGGGGCCCCTACCCAGGGCTCAGAGATTATCATGGGCAGTGGCAGAGCAGGAGATTCAGGCGGCGAGACTGGGACTTGTCAGAGAGAGAGAGAGAGAGAGTGGAGGTCAGCTGTTGCAACTGGGTGGTAAGAGCTGCAATGGCTTGAGCTTGGGCCTCCACTGCTTGTCTAGTATGAGCAGCAGCCTCCTCCAGGCATTGCTCATGTAGCACCAGCACACTTTCAATCCTCCCAAACCAATTCCATGGTGAAGATGGTTCTGCTGGCTCCATGTCTGGCCAGTTTGTACTGTGATGGGTATGGCATGAACCCAGATGCAGTACAATGAGACACAGGATTGGTTGAAAAGTCTCTGATTTATTCAGAATGTCTCTCACAGGCAAACAGGAACCAGGAAAGCAAAGGCAGAACTCGTGGTCGGGGACAGAAGGCTTGGATGATTTACCGGGAGGCAGACAAAACAGGTGAGTTGGGGACCATTGGTTTGAAAGCATTAAACAGTAAAAGAAGTACAGCCAGAGGCTGTGATTTTAGCAGCCACCTGCAAAAAAAAAACAAAAACAATGTAACAGAAATCTGTGTAGTCACTGTCCGAAAAGACACAGTTTACTGAATGAAACGTCTTGTTTTGCTGCCTGAAGAGGTCCTCAGCACCAAATGCTAATACATCTTAACTTGGCATGTTAGTGTAACTGATGAGTTCAGTTAACAGTTTTTTTTATAATGTATGCTTGCCAGATTTTCACACTTTGGGTCTGTTGTCCCAGTACTTTGGTCCATGGTTTATTTGGTTTATTCAGAGGTATGGTTTGGATTTTGGTGAAATTTAGGAGGGGAGGATGTAACTGATGAGTTCAGTTAACAGGTTTTTTTATAATTCGTATAATTCACCATGAATCCATTCTTCTCTTTTGTTTACATTTTGTTTTTGATTTCAATGTAAACTTGCTTTTGTTTTTTTTGTTTTTTTTGTGTGTATTTCTTTTATGGGGAGCCTAACCGTTTACACCGTTGATAAACCGTTCTGTCAAGTCAAACTAATTTTCAGTTGGTCTCCGGTCTGGATGAAGAGAGGTAAGATGACAGAGTGGTCCTGTAAATAAGTTATCAAATTAGTTAAAATATTAGATAAAGACATTATTATCATTTTACGCATGTCACAAATGTTTGTTCTTTTGTTTGAGAGAGCTGTTAGTGTGTGTATGTATATAATTGTGTACAGCACTTTAGCACAGTTTGACTGTTGATTTATGGGCTGAGCTAACTGTGCTGGCCTCTCATACCACTGCTGTTCTCCCCCCTTTCTTGAAGGTGTGTGTGAGAGCCGTTGAAGCTGCAATATTGAATATATATCTTTGTACACAGAATTACCCCCCCTTCTGCTGGCTGGTAAACGGTTGTCCTCATCTTAATATCAACACAAAGCAGAGAAGACGCAGTATTTAACCAGAGAAGCTTTACCCCGGCTACATTAGCATGCTAACATAGGCTGAAGGGAATGTTGCTGGTTTACCTGAAATGTTTGACTTTTGCTCATAAGCCAGAGTATTGGACATTATTCGACCTGATGAAGGCAGTGGATGAGAAGTGAAGGAACCATCAGAGCTTAGTTGGGTCAGATGGGGGATGTGCATGTTTGTACCAACTTTCATGGCAATCTCCTTGGACAGCTGTCGAGGCGATTTACACAATGAATTAATTGACCTTGATGTGTAAAACCAGTGGCATTCGTCCAACATAATCCATAGATTAGTAATTACTCATTGCATATCTAATCCTTTTACTTCCTGTATTCCATCATTTTCCTCACTTCTTCCAAATTGCCTCCCTGGAGGTTAAACTGAAGATGAAACAAGCAGAAGGAAAGACACACTGAGCCCAAGTGTACTATTTACTGTTTAATATTGCCCCCTTAATTTCAGCTGCAAATCCTTCTTTCACCTTTGAAGCAGTGACACGTCACTCATGTAACCCCCAAAATTCATTTACACAGAAACTGTGAAAGTGCCTACTGCAGGGACTCCCCCATACTGGGCTGTTAGATAATTTAAACATATCTTTCTCCTTCTGCAAGACTCCTCCTTTCATATCAGTAATGTGACACTGCTCCGGGAAGGAGCCCTGATAAACTGGCAAACAGGATGCACTCCAGACAACAAGCAGATCCCTTTTTGTTTTTTTAAATATATATATATTTTTACAGTTTTAACACCACCACCAGAGATGTTACAAAAAGTTTCTTTCAGAGAGGTGTTTAATTTTTAACTAAATTCTCTCTAAAAGTTATGTGATTTGTAATGCTTAGGTCACTTAAAAAGTTCAATCTCCTGTATAAAAATAGCCAGTGTAACGTTTCCTGTCAGAGCTTTTATTTTGTTGCCCTTGTTTTAGTTCTGTTTCCTGTGCTGAGTTGCTGATGATGATCAGCTGCTACCACTTCTCATCAGCGGCAGTTTACCAGGCCTGGCCTTCCACTTCCCTTTGGCCATAACATTTTGTTTGAGCCCATTCCCAGCGTTTCTGCCTCGTGTCTCGTGATCATTTCGTGCCTTTGCCAGAGTTCCTAGTTCTACTAGAACTCTTTTTGTTTATTATCTCATTCCTAGAGTCTTCTAGCGATTTTTGGTTTCTCGTTTTGTTATCTCTCCTAGCTCGGCTAGTGACTTTGTTTTGTCATTTTTGTACAAAAGTTCACCTGGAGGTTCCAGCGCTTTTTGTTCTCTTTTCTTTTTTTGCTCCCAGAAGATACTCAGCCGCTGCTGCCACATCCAGTTCCTGTGTTGTTTTGCTACTTTGTGATTTTGTTTGTTTTGCCCATTTTTGTTGCTACTTCGTGAATAAACTTCATTCAGTACAATTGTTGGTTGTCCAGCTTCCGCTTGTGGGTCCAGACGCCGTTGATTTCATAACAAGCCAGTCTACTATTAGCTGTAAATGCACTGTACTGGACACAGAGGATGAACAGACAAAATGACAATAATTTATAGTTTTACAGTCTCTTCTTTCACAGCCCTGTCATTGTACATTTTCATCATTAAATCCTTTATAATTTACTCACTTTGATCACCATCAGGTGTATAAATTGTTTTGTCATTTGGAGTGTGAGCATCTGAATTACTCCCACACATGCCTTTCATGCGTCTGACACGGCAGAGAATGGATTTTTGGGAACTGCAATCAGAGAAAAAGCCAAGACCTATTAAAATAATACAGCGATTATAGATAATGTAAAACTTAAATGATCCCCGTTGGGAAATTAGGTCAGATACCAGAACGCATTATGTGGAGATATAAGACTAAGCAGCATGAAATATGTGAATAGCTACATAATAAAAGTGTGTAAAATTGTGTCTCTTAAACACCAAGAAACAGAGAACAAACAATATAGTGGTTTACTAGTTGTATACAGGAAGATACATCAAACTCTCAAATCAGTATGTAAAATATTATTAAATCCATCCTATCCCATATGTGCTTGGTTTGGGGTTGGGTTGCCTAGCTAAAGTTCAAAGTAAACCGAAGATACACATCTTTTACCTTCCCTTTGAGCATATTTTTTAGTAGGGAAAAAAGGTCAATGTCAGGTATCTCAGCTCAAATCCCATGTGGGACAGTCTGTGACCTACAGAGACCATTGTTGCTGGAGTAGCAAAGAACATTAAGATTCACAAAAAGGTTGAATAAATAAGTATGTGCACAATTATGTGCTGAATAACAATGTTAAAAGAAAACATCGGTCAGTCAATTTTACACATCAAAGTGCAGAATTTGTATGAAGTCTCAAGTGAATCACTTGAGTCTGTGTCAATTAAGTCTGAAAACTAAAAGTTTGGAAATCATAACATTCATCTTCTACTGTTTATCTGTTCCAAGGGCCAGCTCACTCTGGTTGAGAGTGAGGCACACCCTGGACAGGTCACCAGTCCATCACAGGGCTAACATACAGAGACCAACAACCACTCACATTCAGACCGACAGACAATTTAGAGTCACCACTTAACCCAAACATGATGTCTTTGGACGGTGGGAGGAAACCGGAGAACCCGGAGGAAACCCACGCAGGCACAGGGAGAACATGCAAACTCCACACAGAAAGGCCCCAGTACTGGGAATTGAGCCCACCACCTTCTTGTTGTGAGGCAACAGCATTAACCACTATGCCGTTGTGCTGCCAAAATCAAATCAATCTGGGAAAAATTATCGGCAGCTCCCTGTGTAGATTAAGAATCTGGCTGTTCTTGGCATAACACAGTTGAAGTGCTTAAAGGTGTCATTGTCCACTCCTGATCTTCGCCTATACCAACCCCATCTACCTGTCTGCCTGCCTCTTCTAATCAAGATCATCATACTCACCTGTTTCTCCCAGCTGTCTTTAATCACCCAGCCTCTTCATAGCCAGTCTCTCTGCTCTCTGCCAGATTGTCTTTGCATTTTGCTCAGCTTTCCTGCACTCCTTTCACGACGGACCTCCTGGTACCTGACCTGCCTTCTGCACCAGACCACATCTCCTCGTCTCTGCCCCGGTAACCTGACTTGCCTCGCCTGTCTCTGGACTCTGTGCCTGCCTGCCGTCTGTTTGGGCTCTTGCATAAAGCCAATAAAGTTCAGAACTGTTCCAGTCTAGATTTGTGCCGTTCTTGAGTCCGCTTTCACGCCCATTACAAAAGGTCCCATACAGTCTAAATGTAGATGTCCATGTCCTCTCCTTGATTATAAATCAGATCCAGGTTCTATATTAATCCCAAAAGTATCAAAGGTCTTAGTTCACAGGGAGTTGCTCACAGTCTGTATGGAGAAACTGAACCTTAAAACCGGCTGTCAGGACATCTGGAACTTTGTGACTACAAAGCAATCAAAACCTTCAGCCATGCCTCTAAGCCCTGCCCACGAGGACTCACCATCCAAGTCTTTCAGGATTTGGTTTCTCACAGTGTTTTGCTAAAATCTGCTACATCTTTACATTATTACACAGAAAAAAGTCAGCCAATCAGAAAAAAGGATCAGGTCTTCCTGTTGTCAGCTCCAGAGAGAAGCCAAGAAGATATGAATCTCTACACTGTAAACTTGGTGAAATACTGTACAACCTTATCTTATTATGGATATCAGAACTTCTGATCAAGTACACAGTAAGAAGGAATACAAACAGAGAGGAGCAGAAGTTAAAATATTTCTAACCATGCCAGTGAGTCTGAAGCTATATGACAGCAAAGCAGAAGTGAAATAGGTTTGGGTTTAGTTGTTATCAGGTTTTGATAAATTTTGGTGGCAGATAATCTTAGTGCTGCAGTTTCACAGATCCCTGTCCTGTATATGGCATCAGATAGATGGATGCAAGTGTGGATTTGTACAAATAAGCAGTTGGAGAATGTTGGTTTCCAGCTTGTTACTGTTGACAAACTCACACCTATGACAGAAGTGGTGAGGGCCGATGCAGTTCTGACTGATGCTAGTGTGGCGCTACAATGGAAAAGCAAACCCCTGCCAGCTGACAGAGATGTTAAATAGGATATTAAAATGGAAAAAAGAAAAGTCCCTCAGAGGGTCGTGTTTTCTGTGTCTCACTGGTTTAATTGATAGCATACGAAGTCGATAAGTTTCATTTACAGTGGGTCCGGAAAGTATTCAGACCCCCTTAAATTTTTCCACCCTTTGTTACATTGCAGCCATTTGCTAAAATCGTTTCATTTTTTTACCTCAATGTACACACAGCACCCCATTTTGACAGAAAGACACAAATGTAGATGTTTTTGCAAATGTATCAAAGAACAAAAACTGAAATATTACATGGCCATAAGTTTTCAGACCCTTTGCTCAGTATTGGTTAAAAGCACCCTTTTGAGCTAATACAGCCATGAGTCTTCTTGGGAATGATGCAACAAGTCTTTCACACCTAGATATGGGGATCCCCTGCCATTTCTCCTTGCAGATCCTCTCCAGTTCTGTCAGGTTGGATGGTGAACACTGATGGACAGCCATTTTCAGGTCTCTCCAGAGATGCTCTATTGGGTTTAAGTCAGGGCTCTGGCTGGGCCATTCAAGAACAGTCACAGAGTTGTTCCGAAGCCACTCCTTCGTTATTTTAGCTGTGTGCTTAGGGTCATTGTCTTGTTGGAAGGTGAACCTTCAGCCCAGTCTGAGGTCCTGATTACTCTGGAAAAAGTTTTTGTCCAGGATATTTCTGTACTTAGCCGCATTCATCTTTCCTTCAATAGCAACCAGTGGTCCTGTCCTTGCAGCTGAAACACACCCCCACAGCATGATGCTGCCACCACCATGCTTCACTGTTGGGATGTATTGGGCAGGTGATGAGCAGTGCCTGGTTTTCTCCACACATACCCCTTAGAATTAAGGCCAAAACGTTCAAGCCTGGTCTCATCAGACCAGAGAATCTTATTTCTTACAGTCTGGGAGTCCTTCATGTGTTTTTCGGTGAACTCTAGACAAGCTTTCATGTATATACGAGTGTCACAGCAAAGGGTCTGAATACTTATGGCCATGTGATAGTTCAGTTTTTGTTCTTTAGTAAATTTGCAAAAACATCTATATTTGTGTTTTTCTGTCAAAATGGGGTGCTGTTTGTACATTAATGAGGAAAAAAATCTACTTAAATGATTTTAGCAAATGGCTGCAATGTAACAAAGTGAAAAAAATTTAAGGGGGTATGAATACTTTCCGTACCCACTGTATGGTGAGCATAATGTTCAGAGGTGTGAAAGCTTTAAGCCAAAAAGAAAAAAAACAAAAAAACAACTTTTGTCTAACAAAAACCGTAATTTGGCTAAACCTGGTCACCCGGACTTTATGCCAGCATCCTGATGGATGACCTGCCAGAATAATGAAGTTGCAGCAGTCCAAATTTAATTCAGGTGCTTCTCGCTGGAAAACACAAGTCCATCAATTTTACACCTCAAAGATGTATGAGGTAAAGTCTCGTGTGACATCACTTGTGTCCATGTCAGTTAGGTCTGAAGAATATCAGTTTTGAGATGATGTGCAGCTAACTCTCTGCCGCTTGAGGTTAGAGGCTATATGATCTGCTGTTGCCCTAACCCAGATCAGGCGCTTAAAGGTCCCACACTGTATAAACCGGATGTCTGTGTCGTCTTTGATTTCAATCAGGCCCTGGTTATATAAGAATACTGTGAAAGTATCAAAGAGCTCACTTCACAGAGAAATGCTTTGTGATGTCACAACAAAGCAGTCTTCAGCCAGGCCTCAGGCCAGTCCACCTGGACCCAGCCTCCACCCTTGCAGGATTTGAATATGACCAGTCCAGATCTAATCCAGGTCTTCCTAAAGGGAGCTGATATGCAGCTCACGTCAAACACATTTTGCACACACATGTAACCCAGCAAAAACAAGAAGCCTTCTACAGGCCATGAGTGGCTTATATTCAGCCTTCTGATGTTGCAATACCACAACTATACTATGAATATATAACATGTTCAGGACCTGTCTTATCTTTATCACCAGCAGCAAATTTAGATTTAATTCCTTCAACTGGTGATCAATAAATGAAATTGCTTTTGTTTAATGAAGTATCTGAGCCAGTACTTTTTCTCCTTAGATAAGAGTTGCTTAAAAAAAACAACAACAACAACAACAAACAAAAAACCCATGTGAGAAGTAACAGTCCTTTCTCATTCTGTTAGTTGTCTCCAAGGTTATTCCTCTCATTCATCATGATCAGATGCCATTTCATATTGACCGTGCCACTCGCAACATGGAATTCAGATGAGAGCGACTCAAACTTCACACTGAGACTGGAGTCACCAATTGAGGGCACCTTTTGATATTCGTTCTACCCCTCCATCTCCTTGCCGACTTTTGCTGGTAATTTAGTCAGGAAGTTGTTTTATGTTTGTTTATGAAACATGCAGTCCCAGGTTAGATTAATCCAAAAGGAGACACAACACAAAAGAAGGTCATATGCCTGCAGTGATGACTGCTGTTACCGAGTTTCCATTGTTGTACTGTGTTTCCCCCCTCTCCCCATCCTCCATTTCAGAAAACTCGGACAAGGCATACTAATCACTCTGAACAGAGCACAGGAGGAGTGACCAACTCAGGATAACACTGAAATTACTATTCACCTTTAAAAAACATCATGTTCAAGGTCCCCCAGATCATCGTGGCCTCTTCATTATATGGATGATAATCTCTCATCTGCTCAGGGAGCTGCAGAGTGTCTTATTTTCCTGTAATGCAGGGAAATGAAAAGGTGATCACACCACTTAATCTTGCCAGGGATTTCCTCACTCTCCACATGTCTGTCAATTAAGCTCTGATTCATTAGATTGACCTTTCAGTTTTTGGGCCTGGGTGGTAGCGGGAGGATTCATCCTTGACCCTTACGGCCACCGTGTTAATTCCTTCTTTTTCAGAAGCTCAGGCTTGTAGTTGGACCCCAGTTTGCATTTCCCCATTTTCAGGCTCAAGAAAATGTTATTATTACAGAGTTTAACTTTAGAGAAGTGACACCAACGCCGGGAACACACAAGGTGTGTGGAGTGTGTTTTGCCGCCGCCGCTGCCGATTTGTCCCACAAAAACGTGTGTCAGTTCTCACTCCTGCTGTGTTACTGCTACTGACAGCTCAGTCACTATAGCTTATTAAAGGTACCCGAATGTTCAATTTCCCTTCAGTGTAAATTTCTTTTTCATTTACTGGTGTCCAACAGTGACTCTAACATGTTTCTGGCTCCACATGTAGATACTAAAATGATAAAAAACAAAACCAAAACAAAAAAAAAACCCCATACAACTGTTCTGTTACTTAAAAGGTGAGGCACACATTACCAGAAAATAAAAGGGAAATGTTTTTTGCCTTTTACAGGACAGTTCCTCAAACCAACTGAAATTGGTGATGATGATGTCCTTTTACATTTCCTATAGCTAAGCCAGTCAGGAATGCATAATTTACAGCACTTAAAGCAAAATGTTATTCATTTTTGGGAACTTGGCAAAACCAAGTCAAATGTTTACTCTGCTTTCAGCTCTGTTTTGGTCTCCTCTGACTAACATAGTTGTCCCTTCAGCTTTAAAATGCTCCACTATGTAAGTAATTGCTAACTTTGTCTCTCAACAATCTGATGCTTGGAAGGCATTTTACAATTGGTGTGGTAGAACACAGCCATAACTGATGAGCGATGAGAGTGAGGCATAACAAGTCAGTGGTGACTTCTAAAACAAAATCACTGGGCTGAAATAAGATGAATAAAGCGAAAAAAGAGGGGAGGGAAACTGCTGGTGATCATTCTTGAATGGTCTAAAACTATGACTATCACTTTACCTCAGATGTAGTGTTTCCTTCAATTGCTAATATAAAAATTTGGATTTCTGCAGTTTTAAATATCCAGCTGACACAGCCACTACCAACTGAGCATCAGATATGCTTTTTATCTCTGTCATTCTAATGGAAGTTCAACATTCCATGATGTTTCCTCTTCCCCAATTCCTGTAGATAATGTGTGGCTCTTTCGTTTTCTACAGCTGTGTGCTGGGCCATAGGTAAAAAAAAAAAATATGCAAACAAGGTGTAAAGTGGTTAAGTGGTATTCCTAAAGTGGAGTTAGACATGAGTCTGATAGCAGGAGCACATAAAAAAAAAAAAGGTACTCCAGTTTTCCATGTTATTTTTTTGCATCTGGAACCCTCGACTTTTCTCCTTTTTCAAACCTTCATAAAGGACAAAGTGGAAGCATACACATCAATGTCTATGAATCTCCCATACAGTCAGCAGGTAGACCTCTAGGTCCTCGTTGATTATAATTCAGGTCAAGGTTCTATAGTAATCGAATGAAAGTATCAGTTATTAGATACACCTTATGGTGCACCTGGACACATCATCTGTGATGTAACCTGATCAACAGCCACCTCGATGCCACCTCTGCTGCGTCAGTGGCCAACTTGATGGCCCTTCGCTGGCTGGCTCCTGTGATGCCCAGCATCTCCTAAACCCTGCAGAGGGATTGGCCCACAAATCCTTGGCATCCCACTTCGAAAATTCTCATTCCTCAGAGATATGCTCACAGTCTGTATTCAGGAACTCAACATTAAAATGATTCGTCTGGATTATTGGAACTTTGCAGTTTAACAATGAAGCAGTCACAGCCCTCAGCCACATTTACCTGGCCCAAAATCCAACATTAATTTCTCTTAATTTTTAGTGGAAAATTTTTATCCAATCCATTAGAAAAACAGTCAGTGAGTCAGAGGAGAGACTCAGATCCTCTCCTCTGATTGGCTGATTGACCTATTGTTACTGGAGCTCCAGAGAGAAGCCTGGGAGAGGACATGTAAAACTACACAGATGCTTCTGGAAACCACAAATATATTTTCTTATGTATCTCAAAACTTCAGGGGTTAAGTGTAAAACATGGGGCCTTTAAATGCAGTTGTGTTGCCTGGGAGTATGCCCAGCCGGTCTACATGATGTGGTGCTGTTGGTACCGTCGGTCTGTGACCTTGACCTGCCCTGGGGCAGACCGTGGACCAGGTGGAGAGATTATATCTCCACTCTGGCCTGGGAATGCCTCAGGATCCCCCACTCAGAGCTGGTCGATGCTGCCGGGGAAAGGAAAGTCTGGTGCTCCATGCTGAAGTTGATACCCCCGCGGCCTGACCTCGGATAAGCGGATGAAGATGGATGGATGTGTTGCCTAGAAAGTTCTTTTCATGTTTACCCTGAACACACCAGAGAATGCCACCTTGCGCGTACAACAGCATATCCATCCAACCATATCAGTGAAGGAACATTTTTTGAAACTGATCTATGAGAACAAGACAGAGGCAGAGTCTCAGTCTCACAAAGTTTCTCACAACAGGCTGCTGATCAAATTGATCAATTTGTTTTGCCAGTAATCTCTCCAGACATAGCAAAGTAATTCTGAGCACCCTGTGAAATTGTCAATCTGTCGTGTTTCCTGGTCACGGCAACAGTCCCATCAGTGTATGTTGTGCACCCACACACTCCGACCACTTAACTCCATTATATCTGAGATACTCATCTAAAATTCAATACACATATTTTATACTGGTTCTGATTTTGAGTGGCTAGGCAAAGCTCAGGTTGCATTACTCAACAAAAGCGAGGTCAGAAAAAAAGATGAGCAGAAGCACCTTGGTTCATTATTAAATGCACAATCTATCACTGGTGAACAAAAGCTGCAGCTTTCTCTTTAATAAGAGATTGTGTTGATCACTGCGTGCACTGATCAAGGATGGGACCTTTAAAATACATTCATAACAGATATGCTGCACGGCAATGACTCAAAGGATAGAACCCAGGAAAAAAAACACAGTGGATTGATTCTACTGGGTTGACAGACAGCTAACCTTTTCAAAATCTTTTTCTCTACCTCTCTATATGGCCTTTTCACCATCAGTGTGAACGTCAGAGCACAAGGAGAGGGTTCTCCCAATTAGACAGACTTTTTAGGAAATTTTTAATCTTTTGATAAAAATACACCAATGAGCCATAACACTATGAACAAGTGAGCTGAGGTGAATAAGACTGATGATGTAGTTGCCATGGTGCCTGTCAGTGGGTGGGTGACAATTTAGTCCTGAATTTGATGTGTTGAAGCAGAAAAAATGTCAAGTGTAAGAATCTTTAAGACTTTGACAAGAACCAATCTGTGATGTGTCGATGACTGAGTCAGAGCATCTCCAACACTGCAGCTCTGTGGGATGTTCCTGGTCTGCAGGGGTCAGGATCTACCAGAAGTGGTCCAAGGAAAGAAACCCACTGGACCACAGTCAGGGTCAGGGGCAAGACTCAGTGATACACATAGGTAGATGCTTGGAAAACTTGGGTCCTTCATTCATTTTGATGTTACTTTGATATGTAGTAGTGACTTAAACCTGGTTCAGACCAAGTCCACGTCTTCATGGAAGTAGCATTCTTTAATGTCAGTAGCCTCTTTCAGCAGGATAATGCTCGCTGACTTACTGCAACAATGCTTCAGGAAACCTATGAAGAACAACAATCAGTTCAAGGTATTGACTTGGATCCAATTCCCCAGATCACAATCCAATCAACCATCTGTGGGATGAACTGGACCAACAAGTCTGATCCACGGA
This sequence comes from Remorina albescens, assembly GCA_034769265.1. NCBI lineage: Eukaryota > Metazoa > Chordata > Actinopteri > Carangiformes > Echeneidae > Remorina > Remorina albescens. Next base: position 5,494,581 of record CM068492.1, on the reverse strand, counting down.
TGCTACACCTCAAAACTTCCATGACTTAAAGGATCTGCTGCTGATGTCTTGGTCCAGAAACCACAGTTCACAGAGGAGTCCAGGCCTTCAGGGTCAGGATTGTTTTGGTAACAAAAGGGAAACATAAACAATATAAGGAGGGTGTTCATAATGCTCCAGCCATAACACCACCTTGTTTCCTGGGCCTGGGGCCTTACTGTGCTGAGTTTACATGTTCTCCCTGTGCCTGCGTGGGTTTCCTCTGGGTACTCCGGTTTCCTTTCACCATCCAAAGACATCATGTTTGGGTTAATTGGTGACTCTAAATTGTCCGTAGGTCTGAGTGGTTGTTGGTCTCTGTCTGTCTCTGTGTGTTGGCCCTGTGATGGACTGGTGACCTGTCCAGGGTGTACACCGCCCTCTCCCAGTGTGAGCTGGGATTGGCTCCAGCACCCCTCCATGACCCTGAAACGGATAAGCAGTCAAGGATGAATGAATAAATGACTGATTTTCACCAGAGCTCATGCACGATCCATGTTCAAGAGCGTAAAGCATCTATGGAGTACCTGTTCTTGTCACACTCACTCAGCCACCTCCAGCCTCACCACCTCATCAGTCACAATCTCCTGCACCTGGTCTCCCCAGCTGAAGCTCCTCTCCACTCATCAGCCATCCAGTATTTTATCAGCCCAGCTCCTCACAGACACTGCCAGACTGTTGTGTCATGCACTACTCTCCAGCACGCTTTCCCAGACTGAGCTCCTGGTATTGACTCTGCCTCTCCCTGACCACGTCTCCTCATCTCTGCCCTGATGACCTGACCTGTTTCCCGTCCCTCACTGTGAGTTCTGCCTGTCTTTCTCCTGGTTCTGGGTGCTCTGGCTCTCCTGGGAAGAATTTCCTGCTACTGTTTTTGAGACTCTGTTCCTGTTACCACCTTAGTCAATCTGCCCTGTGGCGGCTGACTCAACGGACCAGGCTTATTTTTCATTAGCTGATAGAAAGGTCATCGTGAGGAGTCCCACACCTTCACATGGAACAGAACACACACACAGAAACCATTAATTTGTTTTCTTTGGTTTTAGAAATGTGATTAAAAGCAAAGACAAGTGCCTTGCTATCCAAATTTTAATACTATAAGCAGAGTATTAACATCAGACAGAGATTAGTACGACAATAAGGCAATTGCCGATGAACAAGATGCAAAATGATGCATTTCTTGTAGAAGTAGTAGAAGATTAAAGAGGTGGTTTATTATTCTCAACACCGCATTATGGAAGTGAAATCATTTGTCAATTTGAGTTTCTCTTATCATACTGATTGCATTATTAGAAATGACTGCTTTTGTTATACATGGTCGAGACCCAGTGTGCTCTTTATCCTGTCCCATAGACCTCCATGTCTTCTCTGTTTGTAAACCAGGTCTAGGTTCTTTATTAATATAGTGAAAGTATCAGGGTTCACAGAGCAAGGCTCACAGTGTGTACTAAAAAACTGAGCCTTAACACCAGCTGTCAGGACTTCTGGAACTTTGTGAGGTCACAACAAACCACTCACTGCCCTGGGCCACATTTCGAGCCCATCCCACCTGGACCAGCCATCCAACCTTGCAGGTATTTGGCGTCTCTGAGTGTTCACTTGAAATGTGTTTTATCCGATCTTTAATTGGATCACTCAAGGGAACATTCAGCCAGTCATGCGAGACTACGAACCCCCCCTTTGATGGGCTGACTAACCAGTTGCTGCTAGAGTTCGAGAGAGAAAGCTAAGAGAAGAGATGTAAAACTACACTGAGATGTTTTTTTTTTTTTTTTTAGTTTTTGAAACCACTACTTCTTTAAAGAAATAAAAGACTGAACAATTATAAACTATGTGACCTTTAAAGAGGTCAAGAGATGTTTGTGTTCTGAGTGTTTATGTAACTTTAGGTTTCTTACGTCCTGATATGGAATTTAATCTCATGGGTTTCAAGCTGTGCTCATTCATTTGTCCCTTCACACAGAGAATCATCAGACAAGTCCCCTAATTATTGTTTTAATGAATCAAGTGTGTCTTTCATTTTTATGTTGGTGGACAATGTTGCGGCAGAACATCCATGATCTATGATAACATACATTCTGTGAGTGATGAAGTATTTCTCTGCAGCTTTTCAACAAAACTTTCTTCCTTTTTGCCCACATTTAATGAGCAATGCAGAAACACAATTAATATTTCATACATGTGCCTAAAAGTAAATAAAATGCACACTGGATGACTGGTCACATGACACCATCTATTCCAGCTCATCCATCTAATTATGAGCTGGAAGTGTAATTATATTTATCTTTGTTTCACTGAATGGACAAAAATAAGACAGCACAATCATGAGCAATCTAAATCTTCTGATAAATTCATGGCGCAAAGAAAAATTGCGCTGAGGAAAGCAAACTATTATATTATAAAAGATTACTTTCTTCAGGTAGATTTTTACCATGGCAGAGGCATTCTTATTACAGCCACAGACTGCTGGTTTTGTCCCCTCAGGATTTCAAGCTTTCACTTCTGTCTGGTTTGAATCTATTTCATTCATTCATTAATCTTCTACCTATTATCTGTTTCCGGGTCATTGGGGGTGCTGTAGCCAATCCCAGCACCTTCTTCTTATTGTGGGGAAACAGTGCTAACTACTATGCCGCTATCTATTTCAGCTACTTGAAAATTAAGTCTTTTTTATTGTTGTTCTTGGTTTTTACTGCCAAAGACAAAACCGTTCTATTTACTATTTTTCCCATGTTTAATCTGAACTGTTGATGTCTATAAGAAGTGTAATTTTATATCTCTGGCTTCTCTCTGATGCCGTAGCAACAGGTCAGTCAGCCAATTAGAGGAGAGAACGTGAGCCCCTCTCCTGATTGGCTGACTTTTTTTCTGTGTGATCAAATAAAAAATATACAAGATTTCAGGTAAACAGAAACCAAATCCTGTGAGTTGGGATTTTGGGAATGAGTGGGGTTTGCTGAATGCTGTGTCTCACTGTGACATCACAACATTAATGACAGGCAGTTTTAAGGCTCAGTTTCTGAATACAGGCTGTGAGCATTTCTCTGTGGACTGAGACCTTTAATACTTTTACTGTATTAAAATGGAACCTAGACCCAAAGAAAATATGGACAACGTGGACTTTCCGTCTGTATGAGACCTTTAAAGTCATCATAAACTTTATTCATTTTCGTCATTCACCTTCAAATCTATGTAGTGTTTTGTACAATTCAGCTTTTTGTTGTATGTCAGTGCGGCCAGATTCAGAGATATATTTCCCCAACACAACATTGTTGTCATGATTAACTGACTCAGAACAAATCAATATCGCCCACAGGAGGAAAAAATATGAGGGAAGAGAGACATGCAGGAATTTGTCTGAAATTCTGTGACCTTCAACTCACCCTATAACTCATAGCATGTGACTGGAATCAATTTATATAGATGAGAGTTGACGAGGATGGGAGTGGAGTGTTTGAAATTGTTACCTGGAGGCTGTGCTTGCTTACTTGTTTGAAAACTGATCGAGAAACCGATTGCTTTTCACATAAACATGTTAAAAAAAAAAACAAAAAACTAATAATAATACAGTTTTTGAAATCCATCTAAACTACAAAGTATTGCCACATCAAATTATGCTCACTTTACATCTATAAAAAGAAGCACACATCAAGGAGGGTACCTGCTAATGATGCGTTTAATAATGTGAAGCTTAAGAGATTCATCCTGAAACAACTTCATCCAGCAACAATGACAGATGTGAAACAGATTCCATATTGAAATCCTTAAATGAACAAATTTAAATAGGGGTTTTCAGGTGCTATATTATGTACCTTCTGGCATTTAAGGGCTGTCTTGTTAGTGTAAACAGCAGATGTGTGCACTCGGTAAGGTATCCCAACATGAATAGCACTGAACATTCACAGTTAGTGAAACTGAATGACATCCTCAAGCTATTCTCAATGCAGCCATCGTTGGCCAGACAAAACTCTTCTTCAGGCTCTCCTCTTGTGGGACTTCTGTTATAGCCTGCTGGATGTTCTTTACTTATTACTCTGTACATAAAACACAATAAGACTCCATATTTTCCCACACTTCACTTAAACCTGCACTGTAATGAATTTCACTGTAATATAACAATAAATTACTGGCAGCAGGGATTACTGTTATTTTACAGTCCATATACTGTAATTTATTTTAACAGTATATTACCGTATTTTGGATTACAGTACATGACGGTAGGATAACTGGGTTATGGTAACTTTACAGCGCATCTACTGTGGTTTAATTAACAGTATTTTACCGTATTTTGGTTAACATTACATGACAGTAGGATAACTGTGGGTTATGGTAATTTTACAGTATATGCCAGTGTGTTATAAAATCTGCTATTTTTGCTTTATTTAATTCATACAAATCCTCACCAATTTAAAAAAAAAAAAGTATGCAGGGCAGTCAACATCCAAAAGTCCTACAATAAACACACAGGTTGACTTTTCTAGTATTTTACTAAGGTCTTGCCTTCTAGTGCTGATACCTTGAGCAGATCGGAAACACATTCAGCAACAACACGTATTCACCACTGTTCACTGTGGAGGACCAAAAGTGACAGAATGAAATATAAATAAATAAATCTTTAAATAATTACTTAAATGTGTCATTAATTCATTAAAATACCAGTTCATTTAATGTAAAAATATATATAATTATTTCACTATTTATTTAATTATTTCATGGTCCTGTTGCAGTGCTTCATGAATTAATTTTATCTGTCAAAATCCCCCGTCAAAGTCAGTGGGCGGGGCTAACACGAATCGAGCCAAATCGATTGCTTTGGTGAAGGCTGGAAGTCTTTCAAAACATGGTGGCTACGCAGGATGTGCTTCAACTTTCTCTGGAGTTGGTGAAAGACATTTTATAATAATAATACATTTTATTTGTTGGCGCCTTTCAAGGCCCTCAAGGTCGCCTTACAGATATAGAACAGACAAAGCAATTATTAAACAGTTCAAATAGCAGAAAATAAAAAAACATAGAAGTGAGATAAATAACAAACAGATTGTACAGATAGGGGTGGGTAACGGATGTGCAAAGTTGTGAATTAGAGGGAGTAAGCAGTTTTGAAAAGATATGTCTTGAGTTGTGACTTGAAAGTTGCGAGTGAGTCCTGGTTGCGGATGTTTAGTAGGAGAGTGTTCCAAAGCCTGGGCGAAGTACAGCTAAAAGCACGGGCACTAAAGGAAGTCAGGTTGAATGGGGGTGTGGTAAGCAGGGCGGCAGACGAGGAGCGGAGTGGACGAGGGGGGAGGTATGGGTGGAGCATGTTGGAGAGATAAGGGGGGGCCAGATTATGGAGGGCTTTGAATGTTAACAGAAGAATCTTATAATGTATCCGTTGCTGGACAGGGAGCCAATGGAGCTGGATGAGAGCTGGAGTGATGTGATCAGAGGACCTAGCGCGGGTGATGATTCTAGCAGCACAGTTCTGGATAGTTTGTAGTCGGTGAGTGAGTTTTTGAGGTAGACCGATGAGAAGGGAGTTACAGTAGTTGAGACGGGAGGTGATGAGTGCGTTAATGAGGAGTTCTGTGGAGTGTTGAGAGAGGGAGGGGCGGATTCTGGAGATGTTACGAAGATGGAGAAATGCGGTGTGTGAGATGTTGTTAATGTGGGAGGTAAAAGAAAGCGTACTGTCCAAAATAACACCAAGGCTCTTAACTTGTGAACAAAAAAACAGTTTTGGGGACCAAAAAACTGTCAATCAGAATACTGAGGGGGTGGGCTTTGGAAAGTGTTGACTTAGATCCAATGAGGAGCACCTCGCTATTATTGCTATTGAGTTTGAGGAGGTTATTTGACATCCAGATGTTGATGGCATGGAGGCAGTCAGTCAGGGCAGCTGGGGATGAGGTGAGGTCAGGTTTAGTGGAAATGTAGATTTGAGTGTCGTCGGCATAATGACCTTACCTTGCAGAGTATGTGGAAGCGGGACCTGCTGACCCAGAGCATGTAGCGTGTAAACCAGAGGAATTTATTGAAGTTGTTGGCGTTATTTCCGCACTTTCCGACCAAGATATTGAACGCAAATTTAGAAGACGTACTCCACCGCTTCAGACACAACAACACACACAAGGATCGGGACGTTTGGCATTTAACATACCAACTGCAGTTCTGGAGCACCGAGTTCTTTCTGCTAAACCAGCTCGTCAAATTGCAGCAATGTTTGGACTGTCAACGAAGACTATCAGGAGGGGCATGCACCAAAGCGGTCTAAGGTATTTACACTAAACTCATGAGTTTTCAGTTTATGAATTGCTGGTCTGGTCCAGATATTACGCCTAGTCTAACATTACTCGTTGTTAATGGGTTTTTTTTTTGCAAGAGGTGTGCGTGTTTCAGGTAAGAATATGGCCACGGTGTATAACGTTCATCCTACCTGAGATTATTACTCCATAACGATCGGCTCATTCTACATTATACATCGTGGCCGTATTATTACCTGGAACACACACACCTCTTGTATTTCAGATGAGCACACATTAGCTTGTAACCAGTGTTTGGATGTCTTCTGTGGACATCACTTACAACAGGGTCCAACTCCTCATCACTTACAGCTAAATACAGCTCTGTCTTTCTGCACAAAAAACAAAAAACAAACAAACAAAACATTAACGAGTCCAATCCTGACATCTGACCTTGAATAAAATCAGATACAGACCTTTAAGTAATAAGTTTGAGAACCCTTGGTAGAGAACACATTTGCTGTAGTTTATTACAACAGACTTTGTAAGATTAATAACATTTAGAACATTTGTATTACAAAAATGGACAGGACAACAGGTACAAAGAAGAGAGAACAGCAAGAGACAGAAAGGAGAGAGGGTGATTAGTTGGTTGTTATAGTTTAGGGAGGGAGGTTATCTCATAAGTGGGCTCATAAGTCAGTAGAGTAGCATGTTGTTGGAATGTTAAGAAGGGCTAGTGGGAGGAATGGAGTCAAGCAGAATCTAGAAACGTCTAAATTTTCAGAAGACAAATTGTGTGCTTGCTTCCAATTTGAAAAAGTAGATAGTTTTAAGCATTTTAAGCAGTACTTGATGTAGTTGAAGCAATAGTTGAACAAGCTGGTGCAGTACTTCATGTATTTTAAAAATTTTAAAGAGCAGGCAAAACAATGCGCTCATTTGAAATCAGACTGTTCCTCTGATCAATGATAAAACCAGATGAAATTATTTGCACCCATTCCTTCTGCTCTCCTCAACCAAGCGCAGTCACCCTGTCGAGGCTGTGGTGGTTTAGGATGTTGCTTTGGCAAATTTGTTAAGTTTATAAGCAAAGAAGAGTGTTTAGTATGCCGTTTTACTAGAGCTGGAACAAGTAAATAATAAAGAGTGACAAGACATCTGTGACCTACCTAGATGAAGTCCCTCTCAAAGTCCAGCAAGTTCTTCAACAGTGTGGGGGTTAACACTTTCAGCCTTTTTCTGAACCACCTTGCCGGTCCTCTTGGAGATAACCTTTCCATGGGTGGCCTTGCTCCCTCTTTCTAGATTTATACCGATAAACTGTCTTTAAAAAAAGGAGGAAAAAAAAGTCCTAAATACTGCAAATGGTTAATTGTCACATTGGTCTGATGACATGAAATGTACCTATGATTACTTAGTCTTTGGAAAAAAATAAATAGCAATTGCAAGCCGTGACAATCATTTCAGGCACACTGGTAATGGTTTCAGAAAGGTTTTGTGCTCCAACAACTTGGAAGGAGGCACTGCCTTAAATGTTCAAAGGCAAGACGCTCTCTCTTGTCTGATGAAGGGCCTTCTGTAAATTGACATTTTAATGGCTAAACAGTTGAAAATGATACAGGTGATATAACAAACCCAGTCTATTGTATGTTACACAGGTGGTTAAGATAACCTCAAGGCCTACTGGATGACTGGAGGAGGAGCTCCCACTCCATATTGGCCAATATCAAAGCAACAATAGCAACACTCAAAGTGCTAAATTGGGCAAAAAAAAAAACATAAAAACTATTTGTAATGAGAGACACATCACACATAAAACAATAATCCGATTGTGTGGAACTTCAGTGTCACAGAAAACATCAGGTCATCCTATCCCTAAACTACGGCATTGGAAGTGGATTAAACTGACTGGAAATACAGAGTTGTCCTCCAACTTCAGTGAAAAGGAATCTAGTGTGCAGATCCAGAAAAGTTATTTACTTGAGCTTATAATGATGAGTATCTTTGGAATTCCAAAATAAAATAATTCAGAAAGGTTGTGATTTAGTTCCTTGAATTACTTTGGAATTCAAAAGATACTCCCCATTTGCACACGTGACTCCCTTTCACCAGGATGACTGAATTTGGAAGACTACTCTGTGTTCCCAGTTTAACATTTTAATCCACTTCCAGCGCCATAGATTAGTGATAGGATGACCTGATGTTTTCTGTGACACTGAAGTTCCACAAAATTGGATCCTTGTTTGAGTATATGCCCTGTTTTGAGTGTCTCATTGTAAATAGTTTGTGTGTGCGCGTGTGTGTGTGTGTGTGTGTGTGTGTGTGTGTGTGTGTGTGTGTGAGTGACAGAAAGAGAGGGAGAGAGAGAGTTTGTGTGTGTGTGTTTTGTATGTAGCACTTTGAGATATTGTGATTGTTGCCATGATATTGGCCAATATCAAGTGGAAATCCTCATCCTCATCCAATAGGCATCTAAAATATCTTAATTGTCACTACTTGTGTCACATACAATAGTGCTGAGCTTAATATATTACCTGTGTCACTTACAGCAGTAATACCTACCTTTGAGTGAATTCCAGGGTTTGGGAGGCCGCATCTGGATACTGGAGGTTGAAAATGTAGAACATTGCAAACAGTGCAGCCAGTCTGGACACAAAGGTTGGCTGAATGCCCTCACAGACCACGTGCCCCACGATGCTAATCATCCACTGGCTGTTTGTCCTGGGCTCATTTCCTATGAAATATAGAGTGGAATTAGGTAGAATGTCCAGTTCCAAGTTCAATTATTTACCTTGTCCAGTGCCATCTGACATCATTTTGATTGAGACTCCCCCCACTTTTAAACTCTATTGCAGTATTTTCAGTTTCAGTTGAGCAAATCCTATCTTAATTAAAAATACAATTTCTGTACAATTATCCTGCTGTTTTTCAGTATTACATGCCATTACACTGATGGACATGGAATCTGCACTAGCACTTTATATAGTTACCTCATTCTCATTAGAAAATAAAGTTCTCTCAAAATGTAGACCAAAATACTTACCAAGCAAAATGAGCGGAGGACTGGCTGGTAGAGTGAAGCTTCTTTCAACGTCAGCAGCAGTGGCAGACACCTGACAAGTTAAGAGAAGGTACAACAAAATGATAATGTCATAGTACACGTACAATCACAAGAATCATTTGACAATAACTGATGAATACTCACATCAATATGAATCATCAGTCCATCTGGGCTCTCACCAAAATGAGCCATAAGAAGCTGAACTACCTGAAGAGTCAAATCCCCATCCAAACCCTGGGAAACATTAGCTTCGACATCACGGTGGTTTGATTTGTTCCTGAAGTACTCCACTACTGCTCGTCCACATTCCTCCATGGAAAGCTTCAAAACTTGCAGGACTTTGATATCCGTCAGCAGCTCAAAATGAGCACAGATGCCCCTCTGAGTATGGCCATTTCATCCTTAGATCTTCAATGGAGGGTGCTGGCATTTGATTTATGTGAGTACGCTGAAGGCTGTATGTAGTCTCCATGAGATCTATCGCCTCCACCCTCTTATTGCCTTTACTGCCTTTTTTTTTTTTTTTTTTTGCTCACTTCAAATGAGTCAAATGATGCCCTACCTTATTTACAAAGCTATTTAAGGCTGGAAAACTAGTGTGCTGTTAATAGACTGGCCTATATTTGTAAGAATTTTTAAACAAAGTTAAATTAATAAATGATAAGATAATGACACATAAACTTTACAATAAAACAAACTTTATGAAGGTCAGCAACACCTATTCTAAGTGAACTCAAGCTAGCAACAGAGCTTACTTCACTTAGCCCTATTTAGCAACCTGAACTAATGAAACAGACCTAATGAACAGTCTGAAATGTCAACAGTTCAATAACCTTGCAGACAAAACAACACCGGACACTACAAATTTTGGGAGATAAGCATAACTTTACTTTACCTGCTCTGTTGAACTCCGCACGGACTTCTCTGGCTGGAATGATGACGAAGGTGTGCTCTCCAAAGTCATGTTCAGGAATGGCTATTAGGCTACATCTTGTCATTCAAAAATGAGGAGTTTGAGGAGTTTGATCAATAAAGAAGTGCTATCAGCAAAATATAAAACATAAGACTGCAATCATCAGTAAGATGCTGATGGATAGTGACTGGACTTGAGAAGGGATGATAGCACGTCTCCACTGCTTGACAGAAAATACTGTTTAATGCTGTGAAATTACAGTTTCTCATTGTTAACTGAGCATTAACTGTTAATTTACATGTAAGCATGAATATTTAACAGTAGTTTACAATTATTATAAAATACAGTAAAATACTGTTGAAATCCACTGTAAATTTACAGCAATTCATTATAAATACAGTTTAATGCTGTTAAATTATAGTTATTTACTGTTATTGTTAAATGACCGATTTAACTGTTAATATACATGTGAGGGATGAATATTTAACAGTATTTTACAATTATTATAAAATACAGTAGGATACTGTTGTAAATCCACCGTAAATACACAGCAATTCGTTACAGTGCAAGGCACGCCGATGGACCATGGACGTAACCATGTAGTCCATAAGTGTGTGAATGAAGGTGAATTTTTTCTCACATAGTGAGATTCGGCAAAGGTTTGTCTGAAGGTATTTTTGAATTTGATTGAAAATTAAATTCTTTTTTCAGAAATGTTAAAAAGTCCTTCCATGATTTTTCCCCTTGGTTATCTAAACATCCGTACACCTCGCCACAGGATGGTGGAAAAATACAGCTCCAACAACAAAATAAAGCAGTGAAAACACAAGTTAAACCATACAAAAGATTTTTTTTAAGTGGCTAAAAGAATGTTTTTAAATTTACTGAGGCAATAATTAGAGGTTAGATAGAGGGCTATTTTCACAATACAAGCTGACACATTTCCGCATACTGGGTTATTACAAGATAAAGAAAGGTTTAAAAAAAATTAAGTACAGGCCCACATAACCACAGTGTGTTGGCTTTTTATTTGGTTCTAATTCTGTCATTAGGAAAATATTGAACCAATAGTAAATGGACTGGCTGTCACTGGTAGACAAGATCAACTATCTTCACAATTCATATTCAATAAAATCAATATTCACAGGCTACAAATGAGAAGCTACCTTTGTTAACTTCTGTCTGAAGTCAAGGACCAATCTGTTTGAGTCGAATGAAAAACTTTCCAGTCATGAAAAATAAAATGTATGTAATTTAGACATTCCCTGTAATATTATACTAGTGCCCTTTCAAAAGTACCGTGTTAAATAGCCATTGATGTAAAGACTATATAAGACCAAGTGTTCAGTTTTATAAAACTCCAACTAAGGTGCTCCATCCTGCAGGCTTACATTGTTTAATTCTGAGAAACTCATCAAACTATGCTGACCAGAGGTCACAGATTTCAGTTTTCATCTTGTTGCTTTCTCAACAAGAAAGCAACTCTGTTGTCATGAGGATGGCCAAGATCCCATCATGAGAACTAGTGTCAGTTTTCAACATCAGACCACAGGTCGATGACCAGGGACCATTTCCCACATGTGAAATGTTATAAAATAAATAAAAGAGGAAGCTGAGTGAGAATAACACTAAGTGCACTTCATGTCTGCACCTCACACATAATTCAGAACACGTGTGCACATTTTTCTTTCTTTTTAAAACCAGCTGCCAATTTTATGATGAGATGGGCAAAAAAAAAGGAAATAAATATTACAAGGAGAATCTGCTCCATAAAACATTGGGCATTTGGGGTATTAGTCACTGATTTCTGCAGTTTACACAGCAGTTTGTAGAGTGTGTACCACAGGAAACTATTAACATCATTTTGATTAATTACTTATAAAGAACATGAGGTGGTTTATAAAAGCAAGAAAGCAAAAGTAAAAAGGCAAAGTAACTGAAAAGTCACTGAGCTGCAAGCTCCCGGGAGTGTGAAAAAAACATTACACAGAACTTCAATTAATAATAATGATTAAAAAAAACCTTTGATACTTTCACAGTTTCATATATGATTTATAATCAAAGACCACATGGAGATCTACCTTTGGAGAGAGTGAAATTATCTCTGAAGTACTTTATAAGTAGAACACACACTCACTCACTTATCTGTTTAACTGGGGAGGGGCTGGAGCCAATCCTAGCCAATGCTCTGGGTGAGGGCGGGTTACACCCTAGATAGGTTGTCAGTCCATCACAGGGCCAACACACAGAGACAGACAGAGACAAACAACTACTCATACTCACACTCAGACCTATGGACAATTATTGTTAGGCAACAGAGTGAACCACTGTTCCACTGTGCTGCCCCTTATAAGTAGAACAAATCAGGAAAATGTCTTGACTGTGTGTAAACCACGTTTTGAGATAAGGGAACCAGAGGACTTCACATGCCTTTTCAACATGTACCTTGACATAAACTGAGATTGGCCAAAGTGGCATAAGTGTTTGGCTAGAGGATGGATAAACACACTAGTGATTCAGATCGTATAATGAAAGCAGCTATGTGAGCTCTTGTACTTGTTCTGTCTTTTTAATCAAGTGTTTTTACAGTTTAGTTTTCAGTTTTCCTTTTTTTTTCCTCAGACCACTCTTCAAATACCTTGATATCAATATGAATGCAGAATTTCTATTTCACAGTTCCATCCCTAATAATCTCAGTATTCTCTGTCATGTATGATTCAGTATATACTGTAATCTCTAATTTATTCCACCTGCAACCTGAAATTCAAAACCTCCATTTAAAAAAAAGACGTCCTTCACAATTATAAAGCATTAGTTCTGTAGTTCAGTTCTTAGGGAATCTTTTGTTTTGAGTATTGTCCTGTATATCTGGGGTGGCAAGGCGGCATAGTGGTCAGCGTTGTTTCCCCACAATAAGAAGGTCGTGGGTTCACTTCCCGACTTGGGGCCTTTCTGTGTAGAATTTGCATGTTCTCCCCGTGCCTCTGCATGGGTACTCCGCTTTCCTCCCACCATCCAAAGACATCATGTTTGGGTTAATTGTTGACTCTAAATTGTCCGTAGGTCTGAGTGTGAATGTGAGTGTGAGTGGTTGTTGGTCTCTGTCTGTCTCTGTGTGTTGGTCCTGTGATTGTATAGTGACCTGTTCAGGGTGTACCCTGCCCTCGCTCAGAGTGAGCTGGGGTTGGCTCCAGCACCCCCTGCGACCTGGAAACATATAAGTGGTACAAGATGAATGAATGAATGGATTTACAGTGCTGGTTAGCATCTCTGTGTTACAAAAGCAGCAGCATGAAGTGTACTCGACAGTCTCACAACTGATCAGTGATAACAAATCATAACCGCCTGCATTATGGGCTGTCTGATGGACAGATGAATTGACTGAGTGATCGCGCTGACTTCCACTTGGGTTCTGGGGAGGCGCCTCACTCTTGTTCGACTGTCTCAGGAACGCTTTGAATTCCTGCAAAGTGAGGGAACATAAAGAAATTGCTCTTCATTGAATAACAAACAAATGACTTTTTGTCTTTTCTTTATACTGTAGACCAAGAACACATCAATTCTAACAACAAAAGCGCCTTTGTGTTGCAGAGCTTTCCTTATTTTTATAAGACTGCGCTGATCATTGACTTTTGGGAATATCATTTCATTATAGTATTTGAATCTAAGACATAACGAGGATGTATAGACACGCTGCTCAATGTGCACAATGCATTCAATGATGAACGAGTCAGCAGCTACTACAAAACTCCGTCAACTTTAAGGAGGTGTGGGTCTGTGTCAGCTCTCTTAAGGATTTTCAGTTGATCAAAAGAGGTTTTGTCTTTCTTTTTTTCTTCCAGCAGCACTTTGCTTTACTCTGAAATTGATTGGTAAAAAGCAGTTTGTCTTGTCCGTAAATCACTTTGTGGCTCATTCTGCCCCCTCCAAACATGAGTGTTAGAAAGTCAATTTATTTCCTCAAGATTGCAATTTCTCTTGTTTATGGTGTAAAAAATGAGTTTGTATCGAGATGAAAAGGTATCACATCATAATTTGTTTGGAGCTCCCTTGAATGTGATAATGAGATTCTGTTGTACACCAGCAATTTTAATATATCTCTGGTGATGATAATGGAAAAAGCCAGTACAATAAATATCAGTGCTGAAATCATCTCATTGCATTTTACACATATTCCCAGATGTCTTTGTTTCTCCCGGTGATAATCTGCCCTGCGTCTATCCTTAAATTATGCATAACGGTTGAGTAATAATATTGTTTTGGTATCATTTTATTTTTGCACAGTTAAACATCAAATCAATATGTAACCAGGCCTTGATGTCAGAGCTCAATACCACTTTTTGAATTATATAAGTGTATAACTGATTCTTTATAACTGTGAAAGATATCTTTTTTAAAAGGAGGGGAGGGCAGGTGGGATCACATGATCCTGAGTCTGTCAGCGATGGAACTGTGAAATATAAATGCTCCATTCATCTTCAGGCCAAAACATTTAAAGAATGTTTTTAAAAAAAAAAAAAAAAAAAAACATTCCCGAAAAACTAAGCAGTAAAAACACTTGATGAAAAAGATAGAACAAGTACAAGTGCTTGCATAGCTACTTTTTCATTTAATCAATAGTTTGGCATTAAAGTGAAGACATAATTGATCTATTTTATTTTTCTGAGCTCTTTCCTCCCTTCAGCCTTTCAACTGCATCAATCAACTTTATCCCTCACAAAACACAAATTTGCATCATGAATGAAGCAGGAGAGATGCAGTTTTTCATTTCATTTTAAAACGTTTTTTCAACACGGCTACAAAACTATTCCATGATTTCTCATCTTTCTGTGTTATTGTAACCATGATGCTGCATGTCACTTTTGCTCTTTCTAATGTAGCAACATTACCATTTACAGCTGTTTACCAGTTCAGCTGAATGTTGCTAGTTCAGACTCAAACTTCTCTCCTTTTCTCCCAAAGAGCTGTCTTCTGCAGTGGAAGGTAGTTTCCATTGAAGGTCCACATTTCCTCACATTGCAGCTATATATACACACACAAAAGAAACATTCAAGATAATGGCCAAAATCAGAATCTGCACAAAATTGCAGTTTTGCTTCCTGGCACAAAACTTTGATCGATAATGGGTTTTCATTTGATCCACATGCAGAACTGAACAGAGGCTTGTAAAACAGTTTTGTGTTATACAACCAAATGTTGCAGGAAATTTATCTAAAGGAGTCTGGAACCACATTAATCTGATGGGGAATGAGGGTTGTCTGAGTCCTAGGATCCGGCAATGTTTACAGGCCAGACAGGACTGAAGAAAAAGCGTCAGTCCAAGCTAAATACTTGAGGATGTTGTGGTGGAGGATGAGTAGGCTGACCAGAAACAGAGAAATGAATGGTTTGATCATGAAGGAGATGCAGTTACAATAGGAAAAATATCACTGGCAGACAAAAACAGCACTCATTTACCCGAGGTCTGAGAGAAGCTGGTCTAAATACAGAGAAGAAATGACCAGCAGGTGAGTAACAAAAGATGAATTAAGGAACAGATATCCTTTGAGATGAGACTATATTATTACACTATTTCACTTTCCGTGTCTCAAGAAATAAAGTTTATGTTGTTGCTTTCTTTTTATAAAAAGGAACCAAACTGTCCATGAGATGAAAAGTGTTCATAATAACCGGCCTTTAAATTGGAGTTTCAGATTAGGTAGCAGCGAATATAAAAGCCAGGTAGGAAAATAAGGTGAAGAGGGTGGTTGTTAGAGCTTGAGGAGAATATATATATACACACACTCAGAGCCACCTGCTCTGTCTTTTGCTCTCTAACCTCCTCCATCCTGAAATTTTGAGGTTGTTCCACAAACAAACTTGAACTGGTAGTCTAAATTCCCAATGTCAGTATCAACGTACGCAAAATCAAAAGAGCATTTATCCCTACTGGATTGACATCACCGTGTGGTAGAGTAGCTCTCACTCAATTATGTGTTTGCAGAGTCTGTCTTCTTAAATTAGACTGCAAATGATTTAGTGCAATGCGTCCTGATCAGTCAGTCATGTTAGCAAATCTCTGAGGCACATGGAGCACAAAACTATGGTCCTCATGCTAACCAGCTCAATATTTACACTGTAAATTCATTCATTCATCTTCTACCGCTTATCCGTTTCCGGGTCGCTGGAGCCAATCCCAGCCAACGTTCCGGGTGAGGGCAGTGTACACCCTGGACAGGTCACCAGTCCATCACAGGGCCAACACACAGAGACAGACAGAGACCAACAACCACTCACACTCAAACTCAGACCTACAGACAATTTAGAGTCACCAATTAACCCAAACATGATGTCTTTGGACGGTGGGAGGAAACTGGAGTACCCAGAACAAAACCCACGCAGGCACGGGGAGTACATGTAAACTCTGCACAGAAATTGTGGAGCAACAGTGCTAACCACTACGCCACCGTTTATTTTTGATTTATTTATTCATTTTTTAATTACAAAGATGACAACTAAGTATAAAATGATTACTTATATATATATATATAAAATATTCTAAATATGTGTATATTATATTTATATTAGTTTATATTTTGCACTAAACTGGTTATTGTAAAAATTACAGAAAATAGTCTAGATAGTGTAATAGTCAGCTGAGTGTTCATTTGTTTAATTCAACATCAGTAATGGAATGGGGGTGGGAACAAATAAGTTTATACTTTCCCCTACTCCTTTTCGGACATGGGGTCTAAGGGCATTGCAGTTTGATGCTGTTTTCTTTGTGCTTGCATGTTGTCTGTGGTGGAATGCCCACCCAGACTTGCATTCTTGCTTTGTGTTGTTTGTTTGTTTTGTTTTTTACATGTTCGAGATAAAATCTTTAGAGATACAGATATATGTTTGATTCCTATATTGATTTGAGTTAGGGCAAGTCTCCTCATGGCTCCACACAGACCTTAAGTTCAGTTCTGTAACTAAGTTTAATGAGTTTAGACTGCACTTTGTCACATTTTGTTTTCATCAATACACCAACACTCAGGGTGGCTAAACAATAAATAAACAAAAGACAAAGGACTAATGGGCTTTAATGACCTCCCTCAATTCTACAGACACCACGAATACACAATGCTTGTGTTTCCTATCCATCCACTATTTAAATTGCTTATATCGTAAGTTTTGATGATGGGGAGTCAGTGTAAGTGAGTTGTGGGTACAAAGCACCGTACCTGCACGTACACAATGGGAGATTTGTGTTTTGCTGTTAACAGAGGGGAGCAGAATTAAAGGCGCCTGGGTCCAAGTCTCACTTTTCTGAAGAAATGGACAAGTTTAACTCCACAGTACCTTCTGCATTGATGCACCGTACTCCAAGGCAACTAAGCAGGCAAGCAGCCAAGATAATAATGTTGTTAGACTGGTTAAGTTTTCAAGGTGCCTCTGCAAAGGTCTTTCTGACACCAGTGTAAAAGAGGTATTCATTAAGAGCCACAGTCAGCCAAGGAACGAGTAACATGAAAGTGCTCTGTGAACACAGTGAGGAATCAGTTTGTCTGTAGAGTCAGCCAAATGTTGGGCTATCTCCTTCACCCCCCCTAGGGAGCTGATGAAAGACTGAAATGATCTCCAGAGCTCTCGAAAATTAGTAAACGTCTTCATTCTTCTGAAATAATCTGATCTTTGATGTGTATTCATTTCCTCTTAACTTCCATGTATGGTTGTGTTGAAAGAAAATTTTATACATCATTTTATACGGAGGAATGTTACCATGGTAAGGTTTTATCATTATCTGCTAAGTTAGCTCCTGCCCTCTAAGTCTAATTCAGAGCCCACAATATTCCCTTCTCCCCTGCAGCCAGGAACAAATAAGCCAGAAGACCAGACAGATATCCACCTCATATCTGTTCAGAGATGAAACCCTGCTGACATTCCTACCTTGCGTCTGTTCCACTTGTTCCACAAATTACTGTGTTTTTTAACTCAAACCCATGAAAGGTATTTTTTTCCCCTGAGCTTATATGGGTGTCATAAACTCCCACGCTGGTTTAAGGTCATGTTTTCCTTGTTTTATGTATCTCATTATTTCCTGTACTGTTTCGCGTTCCTCTTATGTCCTTTCATTTCAGATCATTTGCTTCCTGTCCTTGTGTTTCTTCCCCCGCTGTGTTCACCTGCCTTGCACTGACTGCTTTCATCCATGTTTCATTGTCTTACCTTTCTTGGTGTATTTAGCCTCAGCTCTTCTCTGTGGGTCAGTTCATCTTCCTCCTTGGAGTGATCCAAAGTTATCTCCTCGCGTTAGTTCCCATTGTTAAGGATTCATTGTTCCTGGACCTAGCTCTTGTCTACTCCCTGTCTGATTTGTTTACCTGAACTGTATACCAAAACTTTATTTATTTTTTATTTTTTTTTGGGGGGGGGGTCACTCAACTACTAAACTATGTGCCTGCCACTGAGTTGTGCTTGACTCTTGAGTCTCTGCAAACTATCAACTGGTCTAAGTTTGACAGATAGAACTGCACAATGAAGAACTTATATCATTCTGCAATGGAGTGGGAAACATGAGTGAATGGAAATTAAAATTCAGCAAACAGGTGTGTCACCTGAGGGAACAAATGCAGCAGCTCATTGCCAGCTCCAGTTCAATCTCCTTTAACAGCCCACAAAATCCCAGGGCCTCGTGTTTTCACTCCAGAATGGTTTTCCAGGGTTTCTGAAATACCAGTCCTTCCCATGATGGCTACAGTAGGATCAGATGCAGCCCTCTTCAATTCCTTACATTGGACCATTGAAATGTATGTATCTGACCACATCATTTCATTATGTACTTCATCATGGGACGCTGGCTGGAATATTCCATCCACGTCTCCCAGACCTGGATTCATTCATCGTCCCTGCCATTGAGTGGTAAAACCCTTCAACACAGCGAAGGAGTTCCTCAGCAGCTAAGGAGCCGGCTCACTAGAGGGCAATCCAAACATACAAAAAGTGCACATATGTGACTTTCTAAGTAGGTTTCCAGTTGTATTAAAAACATGGATGATGAGAATGCACACTTACACATTATTTAACACCATATTTTGACTCTGATTGATGTGATGTAGCGAGTTGGCAAAAAAGGATAACAGATTTATTATTCTTATTAATAAAATAAGAATTTTATTGAGAGTTTTTTTTTTTTTTTTTAGAGTGTTGCATGAGTGGTTAACAGCCTTTTTTGATAAGAATGAAGGTCAGTCCACCTTTAGGAAATGATTGTCACTATGCATTATAATAATTACAATAATGATGATCTTTACATAAATGAACCAATACATGCTTGATCGTCATAAATAAACATTGTTCTGTGTGATTAGTGAATGAGATTAACCCATATTAAATATTACCAACATATTAAAACAGCGCTCTATAAAGGCTGTAACTGTAACCATTGTTTCCTGTTCATAGTCAGGAAAATTGCACTTATTCTTCTCCAGTTGTTTCTCTAATTATTCTGTAATATCTCCTCAAAACTAAACTAAATGCTGGCCTCTTGTATGCATCCAGGCATTTGGGGGCAGGTTGAAAGCCATTTACTATATGGTAAACTGTGGGCTTGGTCTGAAGGTTTGTGGACATGAGCACAATTTCATGATGATCAGTAGGTCTGACAAAAAGACTGCAGAAGCATGTTTCCTGTTGTACACCTAAATATACAGACTTTTATACATTAGGCACCTGGTCACCTGCAATCAGATAATCCACTCAAGCAAGTGAAATGAAGCCACACAAATGTTCATCTTTGGTGAACTTTGACTTGCAAATTTGTGACCAATAGATGGCTCCCTTAACAGTGCTCACATCTGAGGGCATGAGGAGTCAGAGAATACAAAATAAAGGAGAGTCTATTTGATACGCTGTGCTGGATGGGTAATAAATCTGTTAAAAGGCCATTATCAAGCCAGCTAGATTTTCAATTTTTTGTTCTGCATGAAATGATGTGTAAAAAAATGGCAGAATGACACAGTGAGAATCATGGTTAGTGGGCAAGTCTGTGTGGCTCAATGAGTAGCCCGAAGGCTAATCGCTGCATCAGCAAGCACTCTGATATTGGCACTGATATTTCAAGTGGACAAGCAAATTTCACTGGAGTTAACTCTAACAAAAGTACCCCGCTGCCCTTGAGTGTCCCACAAAGAACGGCAGAAGTGGAGACATGAAATATAGACATGAGGAGCAGTCATGAATATGATAATCCTGAATTAAGATTCAAGGTTTGAAATCTCAGGCCAAATCTATCCTTGAATGTCCTAGACATCTCTTTCAAAGTTCTAATTTCATATTGAAGACTTTTTTTGTTTTGTTTTTGCTGTTATTATTGTTGTTTATTCTACAGAGGAAGCAAATAATTCAAAGGGTACACAAAATGTAATGAGCGTGTGCTTTAAAGGCCAAGATTGGGAGTTTGTATGTCAGTAAAAATGGTAGTGATCACTGTTGCAGAGGTGATTCGGTGAGAGATCTATGTAACCAAGTCAAGAAAGCACATTGAAATGCAGTGAGGAATCCCAAGGCTGTCTGTATATTGAGTGCTTTAAGAATCATGCTTTGAAAAAAATTTTTTCAAGATTGTTACCCAAGCAGTCAAGTAACCCTTCTGATTCCGCTATTTGTAATTACTAATACTTTGGAAACTCCTGCAAGTGATAGATCACTCCCCTCTGAGTCAATGACATCAATCAATTGAAGTAAAAGCTTCGAATTTGACTAATCAGAAGTACAGAGGATATGGAAACTTGTGTCTGCTCCTCTGATAACTGTTTGATCCAAAGGTCACTCTGGGAGTGTTTTAACAGATATGTTCTCATGCAAAAATTGGAAAAAGAGAACAAAGGGTGAACAGTTGTACTCTGACTGACAAACTTATTTTGATATTCATATTCACCTTTGAGAGTAAAGGATTTTTAAGAGGAACAAGCTTTAATTGAAGAAATTCAGGCATAAGGAGAACCAAAAATATGCCCATGAGGACATTCAAAGACATTACCGAGACAGTTTCCACGCTCTCCCTGTCCCTGATTTGCATCCTATCAAAGTAGATAACACAACTAATTCATTGTTTGATGACATGCAACAAGGCGTAAAGCTACATCTTGACATCAGTTGCAGTTTTGTAAGTTGTAAAGTCCTTTAATGTACCTTAACATATGTCAGAATGGTGTATAATTTCACTTTGGGGACAGCAAATTGGACAAATAAGCAGAAATTTGCAGCTGCCCTGAGGCTGAATTTCTGCTGAGGCAGCAGATAGTTGGGTCAGAAGTCCTGTCAGGTTGTTTTCATGAAGCTGATAGAAATTTAGCAAACTTTAGCAGCCTTGTTAGTGACTAGACAGGATAACACCTTTCGAAATCGGCAGAACAGGCTCAGTGTGGACGTGCAGCTGGCAAATCTGCAGATATAATGTGAAAAGTTGTTTCACACCAGATAAAACATGTATCTTTTACTATTCATATTGACAACTTAATAGCCACAGTGTATAGTTTTCATCTTTGATCAATCTCGATAAGTTAATATTTATCCATTTTCTGACACTTATCTGGGGGCGATTATGGTAGCAGCGGGTCAGGTGAAGAACAGACAGCTCATTGAGGTGTCTGAAGACTAAAATGGTTCCCTGGTTAAAATGTATTAAGTAATGTATTAGGTATCTTCAAATGTGGCTTGATGTGGCATGGGGTCAGAAATGATGTCATTAACAGCTGACAAATAAAAGAACTGATGTAAGAACACAACTCATAGAAATATGTAACACACTGTGGTTGTAGTTGTTTCAAGACATTTTAAATTGGAGAACTTTAAAAATATCCATGGAGACTTAACTTACAACTAAACCAAATAAATGATGGACGTGAAATGACAAAGTTAGGCAATCAGAAGATGTTTGACTGTTTTACTGTTGCTGAAACTGGAATAGAAATTTTCTATTTGTGTCTGCTTAATGTGTTTCTGGGTAATAGATAACATAATCAATTAATAATTAGAGTGGCCTTTGAGGGGTTGGAAGTTAACCTTGATGGCTGAATAACTGTTAGATTATTTAGTGAGTTGTGAAACCCGGGATGTGGAATGTGGGCATTTATCCATGTTGTCATATTGAATTTCCTTTGTAAGAAGAAGAAGGAAAGGTAGAGGCCACTGTTGGTGCAGAAATGTATAGATAATGACTGCATGATGTATGATTCAGAGAAAGTGACAGTCTAATCTAAGATATAACAAGATTATATTACACCATAATGATAGCCTGATAGCCTGCTCTCACCTGATATCACTGTGTCAGCTGAGGATTAAAAAAATGTCAGATGCCAACCAGGTATGAGATTAGGGCCACGTCACTCACCACAATGGAGATTTCCCTCTGTTGCAAAAGCAAAATTGATTTGCAAATATGTAAAATATTCATGTAGGTGCGCTTTGGAACAGGGATGATTAGTTATGCACACACCACTTTCACTTAACGGGACTTCACTTGGACTACTGGCATGTTTAAGTGTCACATATCTGTCTTCCAGACCGCAGAGTTACCTGTGCTTAAGGCAGATATGATATGAAACCACATGTAAAGTGAAGGCAGCGCAGCAGTATAGTGGTTAGTGCTGTTGCCTCACAGCAAGTAGGTCTTGGGTTCGGTTCCTGGCCTGGGGTCTGTGTGGAGTTTGCATGTTCTCCCTGTTCCTGTGTGGGTTTCCTCCAGGTACTCTGGTTTCCTCCCACCATCCAAAGACATCATGTTTGAGTTAACTGGTGATTCTAAATTGTCCATAGGTCTGAGTGTGAGTGGTTGTTGGTGTCTGTGTGTTGGCCTTATGAAGGGGTGCCTCCCCTGGTTGTAAAAAGAAGTCAGATTGTATTGAAGTCAATGGGAAAATGTCCCTACTTCTGACCTGATTTATTAGCTCAGTAAACATTTTCCTAATGAGTTTATGGTCTCAGGCTCTAGTTTCAAGCCTTCTTCAATACAACATTTTAAATATTTTTAAGATCGGAGAAAATCTAATAGAAAAGGAACTCTATTTCCTTGACCAGATAAAATGATTGGCATTTAAGTGATGATAATCACTTGACCTTTATCTGCTTTCTTGTGCCCAGCTTGTTCTGAATATTTTATTGCCATAGTCATGAAAGTCACACAAATTAAATATTTTCGATTTGTTTTTATTACAAGTGCAATTACAGGTTTTGAACATAGTTTAGAGTGTTATCATCAAGTAGCAATGCAAATGGAAGAAAGTGTTGCTGTCAAACTAAATGCCTTCTAGCCTTGAATCGTGTGAGTGGAACTATTATTCTTTCCCTTCATTCTGGCTTGGCTTTCTATCTAACAAAAAAATCAAATGATAGAAGCACTATGAGATAGGTCGGTAAGGTCAGTAAGAAAAAAAACAAAGCAAGTCATTTTAATGAATGTTATAATGACTTCCCTTTTGCATGAGGAAAAAGCGGATTTTTGAGTGGTCACTTCCAGGAATTTGGGGTTCACACTGCCGATGAAAAGCCTGAATGACAACCCACACACAAAGTGTTTTTCAACATGTTGTTGACACCTGTCACTGGGCTGCGTGAGGCAGCAGACACTTTAATTTTATTAAATGTATAAATCCACACTGACAGAGATACCACAGGACCAGTGCCTTTTTTTTCTTTTAATCTGCTTTTTACTTTTCTTTTGGCATGCTTGCTGAAGCGTAATCTCCACAGAGAGCTGTTAAAATCACACAAAGCTCCCACCATTTGCATGTGGTGAACATTTTTAATGGTGTCGGTAATGACTGATCCAGGCTTCCTCCCTCACTGTGCGCTTTCTTGATGCATTCCTCTCACTACTATTGCGAAATGAAATCAATGAGCATCTACAAGAAAAAAATGCTTTTACCTCCTTTTTTTTAATCATCATATATGCAGTCAATTTAAACTGGTAAATATCCTTGGTCCATCCAATGCTCTTAAAGTATAAGAGTGAACACCTGAGACACAGTGGAGACATCTGAAAAGTCTCACTCCGACCACATTGGGTGCTTTGAGCAGCGGGTGGCCTCATTCTTTATACAATGTGGACAAAAAAAATTGAACAACAGTGCAGAAGGTTTTTTTTTATGTCCGTGTCACTGTCTCATTAGTCCCAATACAGTTCCATTATGAACTGACACCCGTCCTCTCCTTTATTTTCATGCAGAGACACATATGGAGACATGTCATGCTGACCACTTGTGATCGGATCATCTAAGACATGTGTTGTCTTGTCATGTCTGCCTTTAGGAAGGGCAGCAGAAGGGTGCAGTGGTTAGCGCTGTTGACCCACAATAAGAAGGTCACGGGTTTGGTTCCCGGCCTGGGTCCTTTCTGATGTCTGTGCCGAGTGTCTGCGTGGGTATCCTCTGGGTACTCCGGTTTCCTCCCAACATCCAAGGTTAACTGGTGACTCTAAATTGTCCATAGGTCTGAATGTGAGTGTGAATGCTTGTTTGTCTCTGTTTCTCTTTGTGTGTTGGCCCTGTGATGGCCTGGCGACCCGTCCAGGGTGTACCCCTCACCCGGAACATTGGCTAGCATTGGCTCCAGCAACCCCTGTGACCTGGAAATGGAAAAAGCGGTAGAAGATGGATAGATGTCTTTAGGAAATGTTACCATGTCGACGGCGTATCAGCTGATCATCAGTTGTGAGGCTTCACCCAGCAGCAACCTTGTGGTAACCAAACAACACATTAGACTTTGAACCACAGAGTGGCACCAGATGACAAAGCAGAGAGTAACAGATTTATAAGGGTTCCTACTCTGGGAACATGGTTCCCCAACAACAGGTTAGGAAGGAGCTACGTACCATAGATGTGCTTCAGGCTTCACATTTAGCTCTCCACTCAAGATGAATCTCAAGAATTTGGTCTCGATGAAAAATAAATACTAGGGCTGTCAAATGATTACAATATTTAATCTGATTAATCACAGGGTAGCTGTGGATCCATAACAAATAATCCCCATTCCGAAATAAGACGGAAAATGTCACATTTTCTCTGTAGATTGTTGGAACAGAAGGATAAATGAAAGGAGGTGGGTATATATGTTTAACATTAGTTTTTGATTTATGACAAATCCAAATGAATAGCCATTGCTCTTTTTTTTAAATCAAATAGAGGATGGATGGATTGATGAAACTTCACAACAGTTTTTTTTTTTTTTTGACCACATTATTTCAGAAGCTCTCACCATTGGAGCTTTACCAGGAATTAAAGAAAATTATTTCACAAACTTGTCTTTTAGACTTATTTGAAATTCACAAAAGTGTAATAGGCCTGAGGGAACACAATGTATAATTCAGATAATAAAGCTTGCCTTCAATATGAAATAAAAAAAATATTTAATTACTTTTGACTTGTCCAAAGAGCTGTTTTGAGGCGGGTTTTTTTTGGGTTTTTTTTGTTGTTGTTGTTGTTGTTGTTGTTGCTATTTTTAAGTGAAACTAACAATCAGTAGCGAATCGACATTCACTTCCGTGACATATGTAGCATCAGGAAGCAGGAAGTTGCTAATGAAGGCATGCCAAGTTAAGGATGCTGGGAAGGGACAAAATACATGCACACGAATAATCGCAAAAAAAAAACAAAACTTTTTTGTTTACTTTTGTTTGCTGCTGTCTAATGTTACAGCTGATAATCACTCATTGTGTTTGTTTATTGGCACAATGTTAACTCAGAAACTCCGGGGATTTGAAAATTAGTAACACTATGCTAACTATAGCTAACTGGCCACATAGCCACCTCTTTCTCTCATTAAAAACATGCAGACTCACAGAAGGCTGCACCTGGACAGGCACTACGCAACAGGGCTGCAATTCATTGTTCTGAAAAAACAAAAACAAAAACAAAACAACAATAATAATTATAGTAATTTGGTAACCTGAGCAAAAAAAATGTGTGATGTCTTTTCTGAAATCCACAGGCTTGGGCTTTCATCATTTGAAAATAAGCTCATATCAGGAACCTGCAAACAGCTTAATCACCATTTGATTGAAGTTCAGTGATTTTTGGATAAAACCTGCTCAATAGACAGCACAGCTGCTGCATTCACCCTTTTCTACTCAACAGTACTTTAAAGAAATGATATGATCCTCTTAAGCGTACTGAAACACCTTCCCACATTATTTCCAGGATTACATAAAATGCTAATTGCACTCAACATCCTAAAAAAGAGAAATTGCGGAGTTTAATTCCACACTACTGTTCATCTCTATTGCCTTACCTTTTTTCCATTTTTTCTTTCAGGTTCAGTTTTCACTTGCAGCATCCAGCTGCTTCTGGAGGAAATAGCTCATGGTCATTAAGTTCAAAAGACAGTCAGTGCATACTCCTTCGACTGCTCTGTCATTGTTTCACAGCACTGCATGGCCACTGACACACTAACGGACCACTGAATGCTGGAAGATGATGATACAGCAACAGCTGTGTCTGCATCTGGATGAGGTGTGGTGTAGATCTGTGGTCAACTTGTCCTTCAGATCAAGTACAGTATAGAGGAGTGAAAATTCTCCAGGGTCTCTCTAGTCTGGAGAGTGTCTGTGGTTCTTTTCTGAATAATGTTGAGTAGAATATGAACAAGCATCAGGGAAAAATAAAGATATAAAAGACAAGAAAGCAATGCAAACAGGTCATGGGTTTGTTGGATTTACATGCTGTCCCGAGAATGATCATTATAGATTTTACACAACACAGTTACAAATCATCTTGATGTTCCAACACAATGCAGATGGTGCGGCTTTTAAATCTACGCTTTGACCTCCTGCCACACACTTTTCATCCAGGAGTGTGCTTTTCTTCAGGAAGCAAATATATTTCTGAAAGCTGAGGAGGCCTTTGTGCAATCAGATTCATCTGAAAGTCACAGTAATGTAGAGTATTTCTTTACAACCAGCCTGTAAGCAGTTTGTTTTCCACTTTCTATAGCTGGAGATTTCCGGGTGTCCCAGAGCAACTCTATCCACTAACAGAAAGAAACAGAAATCTCTCCACAGCAAAAAAAATACACACTCACTTAAACGTGCTTCATCAGTGGTCTCTGTTGAAATCACAGGCAGCACAAGTGCTACCAATTTTTCTCCGTAAACAACTAAAATGCAATTGAGTAACTAATTTTGTGACTCACAGACATGCACTTGGCAGTTAGAGCAATGATCGGCCAAAGGGCTAGTTCAGAAAGAGGACTAGCAAACACTGCTGCCCTGCACTACAGTCCACAATCCATCAGCGTGAGTATTTGTAAGCTCACTGCATCTGCAAAAAACTTTTTTTTTAAATAATTTGATTATCACTTAACTTATTTTGCTGGATAAGTCATAAAACAAATCCTTCATGGGTTGAAGCTGTGTCTCACCCAAAGCTGAATTTTTGGCTGCATCTACTTTTAGTTAGTCCATTAGTTGAAACCATCCATCCATCATTTTACCTCTTTTCCGTTGCCAGGTGGCGGGGGTGCTGGAGCCAATCCCAGCTCACATTGGGCATGGACGTTGTACGCCCTGGACAGGTCATCACAGGGCCAACACACAGAGACAGACAAAGACGAACAACCACTCACACTCACACTCAAACCTACAGACAATTTAGAGTCACCAATTAACCCAATCATGATGTCTTTGGATGATGGGAGGAAACCGGAGTACCCGGAGGAAACTCACACAGACACGGGGAGAACATGCAAACTCCGCACAGAAAGGCCCCAGGCCCGGGAACCTAACCCGCGACCTTCTTATTGTGGGGCAACAGCGCTAACCACTACGCCGCCGTGCTGCCCTAGTTGAAACCAACCAAATACAAAATGCGTGATTTTGTTCATGTGTCTGCTCATGGTATTTGATCATTGTTTGTTTGTACAGCATGTGCTCTGTCACTTCATTTCATTTATTCACTAATTTTCCCTCTCCTCACTCTTTCCCAATTTGCCGGGAAAATGTTTAGAAAGTAAGTAATCCACCTGGCTCACTTCACAAGTCCAATACCAATTTAACACGAACGCTGGAATGTTTGGTACATTTAATTGTATATTTATTACTGTCACAGGTTTAATTAATCATCACTGTGAAAAGGAAAAAAAAAGATTAATAAGGAAGAATTTTTAGCCGTTGTGCTCGACTTGAATGCAAATGTGTTGTGGGGGGAGTGGAGTGACGTTTGCACCGCTCCCATCAAAAACTGTATTTCCCGTGGTTTGTCTTGCCAACACAGTAATGGGACATGTAACAGTGTAGCACAGATGGGACTCTCACAGGATCAGATCTTTTGTTGGAGTGGATCTTGAAGAATCTTGATACCCTGCTGTCTGTCTTATTGTGATAACGCTTACGAACGCAGAGCAGCTTGAAGCACTTATTGACTCAACAAATATTCTTTTGCTGGAAATATCCTGCCAGGTTTTGCTTGCCTGTTTACTTTGGTTCTTCAAAAATGTGTTTTTCCGTGGCTCACAGAAAAAAAGGCAGCTTGACGTTGAGGAGTCAGACCTGGGAACCTGAAGTGCTGTATGAATTGCAAGGTGAGGTGATTATTCAGATATAGTTTTCGAACAGAATAGCAGTTTGAGCCCACAAATACCAACTGCTTTTCAAATAATGGATTTGTTTAAAAATAAACGCATGAAAGACTTGAATTTAAAAGGTAATTTCATTTTATCAGGGAACAGTTATTTAACCCACTTATCTTGTAAAAGTGGCACCAAGGCGGCATAGTGTTTAGCGCTGTTACCCCACAATAAGAAGGTCGCGGGTTCGATTCCCGGCCTGGAGCCTTTCTGTGTGGAGTTTGCATGTTCTCCTCGTGCTTGCGTGGGTTTCCTCCAGGTACTCCGGTTTCCTCCCACCATCCAAAGACATCATGACTCTAAATTGTCCGTAGGTCTGATTGGGAGTGGTTGTTGGTCTCTGTGTGTTGGCCCCATGAAGGGGTGCCCCCCCCGGTGGTAAAAAGAAGTCAAATTGTATTGAGGTCAATGGGAAAATGTCCCTACTTCTGACCTGATTTATTAGCTCAGTAAACATTTTCCTAACGAGTTTATGGTCTCAGGCTCTAGTCTCAAGCCTTCTTCAATACAAAATTTTAAATATTTTTAAGATGAGAGCAAATCTAATATGAAAAGGAACTCTATTTGCCTGACCAAATAAAATGATTGGCATTTACTGTAAGACAAGTGATGATAATCACTTCACCTTTATCTGCTTTCTTGTGCCCAGCTTGTTCTGAATATTTTATTGCTGTAGTCATGAAAGTCACACATATTAAATATTTTCGATTTATTTGTTTTTATTACAACAAAATTTACAAACCGAGGTTTTGAACATAGTTTAGAGTGTTATCATCAAGTAGCAATGCAAATAGCCTTTAGGTGTAATGGACTGGTGAACTGTCCAGGGTGTACCCCGCCCTCACCCAGTGTGAGCTGGATTGCCTCCAGCACCCCGGGCAACCCTGAAACAGATAAGCGGTTGAAGATGAATGAATGAATGAATCTTGTAAAAGATGAGCTCATGTAAGCCCTTAGAGTTCAAAGCTCCCAGAATGTAAAGTTCTTCTTCGGGTTGACCTGGAATGACTTTCCATCCCTTCTGTAGTTGACAGTCGCTCATGTGCTGAGATGTTTGGGTGGAAAATGTTTCCCTACAATCACTGACAACTCCACAATTTATATAAAAGGAGAATGTATCTTATCTTATGAGCACTGCATATTTCGTTCAGTACATAATCTGGTTAAATTTAAATTACTAATGTGGCTCTGAATATGAGGCAACATGTTTTAAAGAACAAGACTGCTCCTCTATATTTGCCCACCATCGACAAAAACCAATATCCTTACTGTCTGCAGCCCAATCTAACCCTTTGTACAATTTTTAGCAAACCGTTCTCAAACAGGAGTGCATAATTTGGGTCTATTTTCAGTAGTGGATTAATACATGGTACCTAATGACAACAAAATATGCTGGTGTAGTTCCTGTGATGGGACAGTTTGGCTCATTGCTTAAGTTTTTGAGCGACATTGGAACTCTGCTGACTCTTTCATACATTTGCTGGTTTTTTGGTTTTCTCGTGGAATTTAGAGAATGCCTTAATTTGCAGATTTCTGTGTGATGTGGTGCTTAAAATACCAGACACAATAGGGCAAGGTGTTTAATTTGCTCTGATTCAAAGTTCAAAGTACTAACTTGGAGCTGATTACAGAGCAGAGGTATAATAATTAAGAGCATTTTCTTTTTAATTACAAGGGGCCCACACTGGCTTTCATAAAAAAATTTAATAAATAAATAAATAAAAATGAATGAATATAGAATGTTTATAATGCTTCAAACTGTTTTCATTTTGAAAAATGATAACTAATTTTATTACATTATCATTGTATACTTAATACTTTTTTGCATTGTTTTACAAATGTTTTGTTTGCCCACTAACAATACCGTTACGGCAGGACGCCACGGGGTGGGAAGCAACGATGAAGAGTTTGAGTTGAGGTTTTTTTAGAGAGGTGATGATTCCTTCTCTACAGTAGTGTTATACCAAAAGGGGATGTATGAATAAACACTGTTCTCACCAACAAAAAAATGTATTATTCATTTGTAAAAACATCATGTAAGATGTGTTAAATACCCCGGCTCTTTCATACGATCAATGTTGTTGTCTTCTACCATTCAAAGAAGGACTATGTGACTTTTGAAAGAGGAAATAAGAGAACTGCTTCTTTTAGGAATTAAAAGTTTCATTCATAAGCAATAAAAATTAACCCTTGATCAATTTTGTACTTGCAGGGGGATTTGATAATACAGCATTTCTTCGTCTGTTATATTAAGCAGCTTATGGTTGCTAATGTAAACTGATGTATATTACTTGACGAAGACTTAATGATTGTTCTCTATCTGTCCCCTATTCCTGCATTCCATACACATGCCATTATTTTATCTCATTCCATTTCATTAGGTCACTTAACTGTCTGAATAATACATGGGATAAAGGTAAATTCCATTATCCCATCATTTCCATCTGTAGAATATCTCCTTTCATAATACCTGAGCTTCACCCAACACTACGACTGCAGGGACATTGCTTTTGGTAACTTTAGATTTTTAGATTTGATCAAGTTTTGATGGTGGGCTCAGCAGCTTCTTCAACATTATCCCTGAGAAGGCACACACTCAGAACATGAACAGAATAGAACAAAGGCTTGTAATTGCACTGCTGGCTTCATTTAAAATCAGTACCTGAGGGGAGATGGATCTTGGAGGATCCAGTGGAACTCGCTGACCGGACAAGGATAGAGTTTAAACCAGAAAAGCCCAGAAGCCTGGTACTGAAGAAGGGGCGAGTCCAAGATTGGTTTCGCTTTAGGATCAAAGCTACCATCATCCCAACAGTTCAGGAGAGGCCCGTTAAGAGCTTGGAGAAGTGGTACAGAGCAGACCTAAGCAGAGTGTGGAGGAGATGCTGATCCAAACAGATACCTGGATGAAGTCTCTGGAGAGGAGCAGCTTCCCTGGTAAGTATAAGACCCCGGGCTACCAGCATCGGGTGCTTCCCAGAATTCTCTGGTCTATGTCCATCCATGAGGTACTGGTCTCCACCTCGGAGAAGCTGGAGAGGAAGATTAACACCTACCTGAGGAGATGGCTTTTTGTCCCAAGAACCCTTTGCACCGTTGGGCTGTACAGCAAAGGCAGCAAGCTGCAGCTGCCAGTAACATCAGTGGTTGAGGAGTATAAGGCATCAAAGACACCCCAGGATATGATGCTGAGAGACAGCAAGGAGGAGAAGATACGACAGGCAGGCATAATGGTCAGGACAGGCCGCAAGTGGTCATCCAAAAGAGCTCTGACGGAGGCAGCTCGCCACCAGAGCAAGCTGGAACAAAGCTGACCCAAGATAGCAGCGGAGCATGGTTCAGAGGGAGGTCCACAAGACTGAAGAGGAAACCTGCCATGTAAGGGCTGTGGCCATGATGAACAGAAAAAGGGCAGCTTGACAAAGTGGGAGGGAGCACAAGAATGGGAGCTGACTTGGCAGGGCATCTGGAGCATGGATTGACACCAGATAAAGTTCTTGCTGTGTTCTGTCTATGATGTCCTGCCCACTCCATCAAACCTCGACTCATCGGGGGTGGCATACTCTGTGGAAGGTCAGCAAACATTTCCTCTCATCGTGTCAGTCAAGCTTGGCAGGTGGGAAATTTCGATGGCGTCACAATAACATATTGACACAGTTGGTGTGGAACAGGCACGGAAAAAAACAGAAACAACAACGGTCAGATGGACTCCACCTTGTCCAGTTTGTCAGGTCAGGAGAGAGTGCTGCAGCAGGAGGACCAAGGAATAAAGGGATCCTGGCCTGAGATGCGAGTAGACCTGAAGAAGCAGCTCAAATTCCCAGAGGAAATAGCTTTCTGGTCCAGAGGTACCAAACAGGTGCTGCTCATGGAGCTAACAGTACCCTGGGAAGAGAGGATGGAGGAGGCAAATGAGCGCAAGCTAAAGAAATATCGAGCCAGGATCCTCATGAGCCAGCAAAATGGATGGAACGTCTGGAACCTACCTGTGGAGGTCAGCTGCAGGGGTTCTGCCGGGCAGTCACTCTTTCGGGGATTAAAGGGGTGGCAAAAAAGCAGCTGATAGGCGATGTCATCAATCAGGCTGAAACATCATCGTGGGGGATCTGGATACAGCGGGATATGTCATGGCAGAACCAACCAGCTGAAGGGACGGCTTACAGTTGGTTGGTGGTCAGCGGGGGCAGATTCAGGACGCTGGAGCTGCTGTCGAGCCTCCCCGAGGGGTTGTGGGTTTAAACAGATGAAACATCACTGAAGGGGTGTGCCCACCTCAAAACCTGTTTAATCCACCCAACTCTCTTGCCCAGTGGAGTCAGACGGTGTCTTGAAGGAAAGAAGAAAGGAGAGAGTGATGCTGCTGGCCCACAGATGGTGCAAGGCGGGGTACTTGTAAAGGTTGGCCCGGCGCAATGTCCCATCATATTTTGCATATATATATATATATGGAGTAAAAACTTCCATATGTATGTCTCCCATCTTTCTGTTCTTACAGATTTTATATACTATATAGGCAGGTGTGTTATACAGTATTTTCACACTGGTACAAAAGTAAACACATGGGCTGTTTTTTCAGAGCCTGGTCCTTAAAATGTTCCTGAAATAGGAGCACTATTTTAAAATACAAATATTGTGCTCAGTGCATAACAATCGAGAGGAATGCCTTCCAACTACCACAGGATTACGCATTTTAATTAAACAACCATAAGTACACTGTGTCTGCCTTCAAATACCAAGATGCTTTTATAAGACCTTTAATTAACCTTTTTACGTGACAAATATTTGCATCAAATATCTCAAGAGGTATCAATAGAACAATTCACAGATTTGAAAATATTATTTTTGTCATGCAATCTGTCTCCAATAATATTTTGGGGAATCTGGGGGATTAATGACATGACCTGGTCAGGCTACAATCTGTAGGCAAGGGTCAGCTGTGGTCATACACACATTCCTGTCAGGATGTGCATAAAGGAAAATAAAATGTTGTTCCACTCGGACTTCAGTGCTGTATAGAACAGAGATAAGCCAGTCAGTCATAACATTATGATCGCTTGGGAAATGTGGTTGAGATCCGACTTTTTCCTGACCCTGGAGGCCTGGACTCCTCTAGACCTCTAAATGTGTGCGGTGGTATCTGGACCATGACTTTAGCAGCGGATCCTTTAAGTCCTGGAAGTGGTGAGGTGGTGGCTCCACTGAAATCAAGAGACCACTGCCATTAAGGAATACTGTTTCCATGAAGACCTGGACTTAGTCTGAACCAGATTTCAGTCAAAGTAACATCCATATGAATGGTAGGACTTAAGGTTTGTGAGCTAAAGAATCACACTTTCTCCACCAGCTTGTTGCCATCCCACAATGTGTTCTTGTGTCATGTCTTCCCCTGGCTATCGACATGATCACAAAAAAACCTGATCTATCAGACCAGACCACCTTCTTCCATTCCTCTGTGGTTTAGTTCTGATGCTCATGTCCATTGTAGGATCTTTTGGTGGTGGACAGTGGACAGCATTGACACCCCGACCAGTCTGCAGCTACACAGCCCCACACAGAACCAACTGTGATACTCTGTGTCTTTTGATTCCTTTCTATCCTTTCTATTTGAGCTACAATAGCTCTTCTTTTGGATCCGCCTAGTTCCTCATGTGAATCACTGAGCCGTGACCCCTTACACTGCCTGTGGTCCAGCGGTTTTCCATCCTTGGAACACTTGTGGTCGATCCTGATCCCTGCAGACCAGGATTATCCCCACAGAGCTGAAGTTTTGGAGATGATCTGATGCTGTCATCTACTCATCACACACGGTTCTTGTCAAAGTGTCTCACATTCTCACACTTGACACTTTTTCTGCTTCAGGACTAAATGTTCACCTGCTGTCTCATATCAACCCCCTGACAGGTATCCATGGTAACCAGATCATCAGTGTTTTTCATTTCACGTGTCAGTGGTCAAAATGTTATGGTTGATTAGTTTACAAACACCACATAGTTTTGTTGACAAGAGTGCGCACTCTTAAAAAAGTAGCAGTGCAATTTGGTGTATTTTAGGACATAACTCAAATACAGTCTTTCTAATCCCTATACCAGCGCATAATCATCCCCTTGAGAAAGTGCATTTTTGCACCTCAGACATGAGGTCACAATGTCTATTAGGCATTTCTTTGAGTTTAGTTTTAAATTCAATGCTGTGACAGACAGCCAATGCGGACATGATTCGAAAATATTGTGAAAGTAACATTGGCTTTCATATTTTATCTAAAGTATGCATGAGCATTAAGTTTTGGTGTATCTTTTTTCTGACTTTCTAGTAAATTCAACAATCAAACATGAACTTTTTTATAATAAAAATAATAAAAACCCTAATATACAGCAGGACTGAAGCACAAATAGCTGGACCGAAAATGATAACAGGTTGGTAAAGGGCCTGTCAGTAATTCAATGTAGTTTGAATGGATTTATCCGTGAAACCATTTAAATAATATAAAATAGAATGGAAACTGAGTTCTATTGTAGTTGACAGAGAACAACAATAAGATTTGATAATCATGTAAAAAAAAAAAAGGCACGTACAGCTATTATTGCTAAGTAGTTGCATTGTCTTGCATTAACTGAGCACAATCACATTAACCCTTCTAAACCGAGCGTTGTCGCCGCCGGCCACCGCATTTTGAATTACCGCAAGTTTGCGAATGGCTGCTCCATTGGAGGAATTCCAACGGGTTTTGAAAGCTGAGAGGTTGCGCTTCACAGCTCAATACAGGGTTATTACGGTAATTCCACTCCCACTGTGGCCAGAAGTTGCCCAATCCATTCCTTCGTAGTTAACCGTCTGTTGGTGGTCATGCCTGATAAGTTTGTGTATGTGTGTCCACACATGGTTTATATATATATATACATATATGTGTATGTGTATATCCCGCCAAAATAAGAGCCATCCTTGATGTTATATTTAACACCTGTGTCCTTCCTGCTGCAACACGTTGAAACATCTACAATGTAAAAGGCCTATGGAATGAAGAATACTATGCTACAGTAACATTTCCACAATGCAATCCATCTCATCTTAAAGCGGCACCGATGTCGATTTACCCACATGCAAAAATGAAATCTGTCTGTGATTATGCAAATTAAACAACAGGGTGAAATCACATTTTACTCTTCACTTAAACAGCTGGCTGTCTGCTGTACAGGGAATGAACAATGCATGCACAGCTCATATTTATAACCTCATACTGCTTTATAGATGAAAGGCAGGATCAGAAATGTTATTTCACTGCTGTCTGTTTCAAAGCACAACTCATTTCTACAGATGAAACTCAAACATGGATTATGACATTAAACTACTGAAAATCTGTTTAATATGACAGTGGGTTGGTTAAGGTTGGACCTGAACAACCGTATACGAATGCCTCATGTCAGACCTTGGTTGCCATGGTGGCATGAACAACACAATAAAGTCTGTACCATAACGAGGTTGCGCCTCTTATCCATGGTGCCATGATTATCATATTAACTATAATATCTTGGTGGAAGAAAAGATAGTGATTTTGGTTAATGGAAGTAAGTGATATATAAGTTGTCATGGTTACAGTAATGTTGCTGAATGTTCATGGATAATAGAAACAAAATAATAATTTATCATCTCCCCAAGTTGTGGACTTTGACACTCCATAAAAGGCCTTACTGCATGCTTCCCTTTTTTTCTTATCATTACTATGACGACTACAACCCAACTATGAAGTCATAATAACCTGCTGAGTGACGACCTCTGGGCTAATTTTTAAAATACCTGATTGTTACATAAATTATTCTAATTATTAAAGGTCTTGATCTCCCAGTCTTACCAATTTTGACCAACAATCACACACTGCACTCCATGTCATTTTAAGGTTGGAGTTGAAAGAGTGTTTAACTATTGATTTAAGTTTCAGTGTAAAGAGAGTTCAACCATATTTGACTATATTTAAAAAATGAAGCAAAAAGTCTCTGCTTTGGTCTGTGCCTTTCCAGCAACGATGGAGTGCGTTTGATAAATCCAGTGAATAAAATACCACTTCTAAAATTCAACAGTCATTTTCATCATTACCTTGAAAAGTTTTTTTACTTTCCTATCCAGTTTTTGCAAACAACTTTTGTCACACAACTGGCCAAAACCTACAGAGGCATGAGGAGCATGACATAATTGAACAACCAACATGTAAGCAACGGTTTCCAAATCATGGTGAGCTGCAATGTGTTCAAGCCAACACATTCCAATTGTTACACAGGAGCATTCGAGGTTCATTGAAAAATTAGCAGCACACTTACAGACCAGAACTTATCAACCAAAGTCGCCTGTGGGCTCTTCTACCACAGTCGACTTTGACTGTCTGCCCTGGAGAGTTTGCATAGTGCTACATCAAGCTGGAATCAAACTGTAGATACTGCAGATGTGTGGTATGCACCACAAACATTACAGGTACTGGAGTACGCCAGGGCTTATCCTCTTTTTATGGAGTGAAAATCTTCTTGTAAAAGAAATGAAAGGGTAGATAAACTGAAACTGGATCTCACCCACTCTGTATTTTATCCTTATTGGGTAGAAGTCAATCAATCCCACAGTAGCCATGCCCCACAAATCCATCCCCTGTTGGTTTATCCATCCATCCATCCATCTTCCATCTTTTTCCGTTTCCGGGTCGAGGGGGTGCTGGAGCCAATCTCAGCCAATGTTCCGGGTGTCGTCGGTCCATCACAGGGCCAACACAGAGAGACAAACAGAAACGAACAACCACTCACACTCGCATTCAGACCTACGGACAATTTAGAGTCACCAGTCAACCTAGACATGTATGTCTTTGAACGGTGGGAGGAAACCCACGCAGACAAGTAGAGAACATGCCCTGTTGGTCTAATTTCATCTAAATATTACCATCATTTAGAAAATAAACATAAAGTATTGAAGTCTTGAAACTAGAGACTGAGTCCATAAACTCATTAGAAAAATGTTTGCTGAGCTAATAAAACAAGTGAGAATTAGTGACATTTTCCCATAGACTTCATTACAGTCTGCCTTCTTTTTCCAGGCAGTGGAGTCACCCCTGATGGTCTTTAGATAGAAAAAAGGTTTAAGACCCTTCAGCAGTGGCTTCATGAATCTACGTCCATTTTGATAGACACTATATTGAACCAAAATGTGATGAACTGATGAGTATCATCATTAAAGCAAAAGGCAATTAAACAATCATTTCATTTCATTTCAAATAAGGTAGTAAAAATCCCCTACAGGGGCCCTTGTGTGACCCTCAGGCATGATATGGAAAGCGGCTGGCTGACGATGGACTGAGGGTCTTGGTAATGGACAACTGTCTTGACTGCAGCGGTGCAGCAGTAAGACCCTTGCTGATAATCACCTCTATGGTGTGGGAATTATTTTCTTTTGAAGCTTGTAAATTTTCACTTTTTATTTCAGCACCACAGGTGGATTGGGACCATAGAAAGTCTCATGTGTCTAAATTTCTCAAATTTCATGTTGCATACAGAAAGCTAGGAAATAACAATAGTCAGAATAATATATTAGTGCAATAACAGCATGATTTCAGGCCTACGGGGTTGAAGTTTTGCAAAAAATTTTGCTGGAGAAAATTGCATTCCCTGCCCTCCCACAGTGAAATGATAGTAGTTCCATCGATGTTGGGCTGAGGTGTTAATACATCCTACTGCCTGAAAAGACTGTTCTAGCCTCCAACTTGCAATGAGATCCATTATCCGAAAAATGTGTAATCACTATTAATGGTGCTGAAATACTGTGTTTAAGATATGCCTGTGTTTTCAGGCATGACTATAAAATAAAGTTAATATTAACACTTAAGGCGCACAATTGGCCTCTAGTTTCAGGAACAGCTGCCAGCAGTGACACAGCAGAAATTACCCTCCGCTGCCTGCCTTTCTTTCTCTCAAGAGAAGCATGGATACAGCTTATTCCCATCAGACTGGACTTCTCCAGACAACACAGCCACCACACAGGCTCTTCAAATTTCAGCATCCCCTCCCTTTTGAAGCAACTGAATCATTTACTATTTTCTTCAGAGGTGAACAGCAGTGTAATGTCTGTGTTAATAACATCTCTCACTCACAGCAGCTTATCTTCTCTGAAACGGTCCAGAGCACAAATGACTTATGATTCCTGTTCTTTATTTTTGAAGAAATCTTCCCAAATTGATTTCCTGCCTGGCTTGTCTGACAGACTGTTGTTTTATGGCAGGCTGCTGCTTCTGTCTGGCGACATGTATACATAATCGGATGTGTTAATTAGAATATATGGGCAGCTTGCAAAGTTAAGTTCTCCATAATTTAACATAATTCTAGTTATAAAGCTTGTAAAAAGTCAAATTAATAAATCAAAACAGTTTTTGGGAAATTTAAAAAACAAATATCAGATGATGATGATATTACAGTACAGGTTCTGGGTGCAAAGGTTCCCATCTAAAGCAAAAAAAAAACAACAACTGCAAAATACCTTACAGTAGGTACAACAAAGTCCTTGGTGTTGTACAGAGTGAACAGACTATGCAAAAGAGAAGTATTATTCATTAATAATCTCGTGTACACACTCGAGCAGGTAATACATGTATCCCACTAACAAGCAGTGTGTGTACAGCAAAGCCTGATAGATCTCATTACTCGCAGTATCATCAAAATTCCTTGTTTCCTAAGTCTATTAAAAACACATTACTGAGCCCCACTGTTATACTGTGTGACATATTCCTTCATTACCACGAACACATACTCACGACACACAAACACACAACACAATGTTTCATTTCAGAAATGTTTAAAGGTCTCTGTTTCCAGTAGAAGCCAGTGGATTTGGATGAGATCCACAGGCAGGGAAGTACGTATGTAATGGATTTAAGACTCTTTTCATTGGGTGTATAAAAATTGCACAGGCTTAAATTCTTTATGTATTCTAGAATGTTGAAACATGTATAACACAATGTAATTAGTCCCATAGAGTCTAAATGTAGACTTTATTGTCTTATTCATACCTTTATCATCATATGGATGGATAAAAGCAAACCCCTATCGTAAGCCTTCCTGTTAGTTTTGCGACCAAAGATGAGCAAATAAATAAATAAGTAAAATATCCATGAAGTCTCTCAGACGCCCAAATCTCCCCTATTGTGTGAAGTCAAATGTCCATGTCTTCTTTGATTATAAATCAGGTCTCGGTTTTATATTAATCCATTGAAAATATCAAAGGTCTCAGTCTAACAGAGCAGTCATCTCCCTGTGCCCTGACGCAAACCTGAGTGTTTAGTAGAAATATTTTTACCGGTTCCCTCGGAAAACAGACAGTCAAAAGAGGACTGATCCTCTTTTCTGATTGGGTGACTACTTTCCGAGAGAATTGACCTCTTGTTTCTAGAGCTCTGGAGAGAGACCTGATAAAAGGATGTAAAACCACACCGAGATAGTTTTCGGATCTTAAAACCTAAACGTGGTTAAAATATCCTCCACTCAGAAAGCCATCATGTAACCATTCTCTACTGAGTCGCTCATACTTAGCTGCTGGAATCCCACCAAGCAGACAAATAACATGGATGGATGAATTTTAGCCTTCTAATTTAATGACAAATTAACTCGTTAAAATTTTACTGCTTAAACCAAATCCTGACATCAACTGTCATAGCAGAAAAGAGGGAGCAGACAGTCGTATTTTGGCAGGACTTAGACTAATTGGAAGAGATGGATGCGAGTGGAGCTCAGAGGAGACACTTCTGAGGGCATAAAAGTAAATACCAAGACCAAATGATTCCCATGACTGCACTAAGTCTTCCTATTTAATACTTATTGCCTGTGCCTTATTCATTACCCCAAGTGCGTCTCTCTCACCACACATATCAAATTAGTTTACTTTTAAAGCTCATCTAACTTTGTTGCAACATCAGCTTACACCATTCCTTTAAATTGGTGTCAGGTCTCTACTTCTTTCTTCTCATCTGGTCATCCTCTGGATTAAAACGATTGCTGGCTCGAAGAATAACTGTTTATTTGTATTCATCTTGCACAATGCGAATAATAAAATGCAGCAAATAACAAGTGTGTGTTTGCATTTCAGAATTCTTCTTTGTACCCAGCTTCAGGGACCCAGGGACAACATTCAATACCCACCGTTTTCCATCTACTGGTCTGCCTCTTAAGGAAACACAAAAGCTGCAAGCTGAAGACTTATCCTTTATTTGCTGTTTTCTAATTATCAATTTGGGGTCTTTTTTTCTGATATAGCTGACTGGAAACTTTTAGAAAGGGGGAATATTTGAAATTAAAAGTGGAGATATTTAATATCCAAAGGGAGGGCCTGGGCTATTACCCCTGCACAGCCTTTATCTTTACTAAATAGGATGTACAACAAACAACTGCATCTCCTACCACACTTAATTTTCTCCATTTAATTATAGTCCATTACGCAAATAAGGACATAACAATGAAAAGGAAGGCTAATGCTGTAGTTCTTCATTATTTTAATTTTTGTTTTAATTGGAGCTGCTGAGTGACTGGCACCGAGGTCAGTGGCTGATTGATGTTTAGTGAACTGTACTCTTGCTTTTCTCACCCGGTGTGCTAATACTAGTGCCAACACCTGTTCCAAACAAGAGATGTTTTTACCTTCAGCATGGTGCTGCAGAGTGGCTGCACGATCACGGAAATCTAATGTGTACCTGTGGATTCTCCCATGTTGCGACTATGAAAGTCACTCTCTCTTCAGGACCTGCTTTCTTTCTTTTTGCTGGCGTGAGTCATCACTACTTCAGTGTTTGTGTCACAGACTGATGCCAATTTACTTTCTCTCAAAACGTTTTCAGAATTTTGCCAAAATACTGAGTTTTTGTCATGTTATATTATAATTGCATATAAATGTCTTCTGAATATATGATGGTATGCTCATAGCATAAAATGTGAAATACCTATATTAAATTTCTATATGTGCATAAAGATAATGTAAGTGTACGATTTAGCAATTGTACACATCATACCACATCATGTTGATTTGGGGTGTGCACGTGTGTACCAAACTACTCACCACTCCTTGTTTCCTTTGGGTGACAAAACACCATCACAAAGCCCCATATGTTGTTGTCGAGCCATCTTGGCAACTTCGTTTAGCATGTAGCACCCAAGCAAATTTGAGTTAATTAATTGAATAATTAGTAAAATACGAACCACGCGGAGCCATCCGGGCACCTAGTTTCAGCCCCCAGCGTTAGCACACTATCCGTATAGTATTCGTATCTGTTCAACCATCTACATTATTTGTATCTGTATTTGTACTCAGAAGGGGTGGGAATTAAACCAGAAGTGGGTGTGGTTTATACGAAAGTTGTATTTCTAAGCCTGAAATTGATATTGGTTGGTCAGAAGTTGCTATATTTATAAGCCTCAATATATTTTTATTTACAGCTTCATTTGTATCACACCAAGGTAAGAAGAGCAAGCCGACCGGAAAAAAACCTGACCCGGTGAAGAAACACGATTTGGGCTGCACGCAGCCCTGTCTGTCACACAAACACCGCTTCTGTTACAAATCAAGTTTTTACCCCATAACCAAGGGTGGAAGTGGGGGGTAGGCTGGGGGTGACCGCGGCCAACTCATGCTGAGTCTTGGCCACCGTATTGGCCACGTGTGGAACGGAGCCTTCCTGCATGGAAGGCGCAGCATTTCCGGCCGAATGCTTAAGCTGCAAATGTCGGTTAAGTGTCGTGCACAGTTCACCAAGAAGAAGAGGATTTGAGCGGCTGTTTCATTATTTCAAAGGGGAGATTGCAATTCAATACTTTATAGTAACATTAGTCCCATGACTGTAACTGTTTAGTGAAGTTTAGAGCCTCTAGCGTGCTCACTAGGAGGGAAAACATTGCTAACAGCATTAGCTAACTTTTTCTGCATTGTGAGAAACAACCTACCAATGGTGAATGTATCCTCCACAAGTAACTTAACTCTTCAGTGAGTTAACATTAACTGATACATAACAACACCTTCACACAATGTATAATTATTATTACTTTTATAAAAAAAAATTTTATAACACTCTGCTAAAGCATTCATTCCCAAAGTCTTTTCAGGTGACCCCGCCGCCCCATTTACCATGTGTATTGTTTTACTGATGGGAGGAGATACAAATGAGATAGCCTGTGAATTCTGCCTAAATGCATTTTACTCTCATTTTTTAAAGTGAAATTTAAAGTGCTAAATGATACAGTCGTATTTTTATTTATTTATGAATCTGTCTTGGCTTCTGAACTTTAGCAGGCAATTTATTATATGTAATATAGAATAGAACAGAATGATATCATCACAGCTGAAATTCTGTGTAACTTCCCAGTAGCAGTCCCTACATACAACATATATACCATTGTCAGTGTGAATACTCTTTTCTGATTGGTCGGCAGGTGTGCGTTAAAACACGTAGTTCGGCTAAACTTTGTAGGCTAACTGCTCTAAATTCATCTGCACCTGTAACCATACCAACATAACGAGCCCAGTTTTATTTTTATTTTATATATATCATTTTATAAAAAATAACCACACTGTGGAATAATTTTGACCTAAATCAAGCTTAATTTTAACTTTTAATAGCCTACTTTTGGCTTTGTTAAAGCGATTGAGCCACAGTGCTCATCCCGTCCTACTGTGACTACTGTAAC
Organism: Remorina albescens; assembly: GCA_034769265.1. Taxonomy (NCBI): domain Eukaryota; kingdom Metazoa; phylum Chordata; class Actinopteri; order Carangiformes; family Echeneidae; genus Remorina; species Remorina albescens. Next base: position 5,451,096 of record CM068492.1, on the reverse strand, counting down.
TGGTGTGGTTGTTAAAGGGACTAGTTTATTTCTTGTCATGACAATGGTAAGCTCTTGCTTCAAAAACTTTTGATTATGAGTGCAAAACTTTCACCAAAAGTTGGTGAATCCTTTTATTCCTATATTCTTGGAAAATTACCATGGTATAAGCAGGTTAATCCACGAGTAGGTGTGCTTCAATAGCAATGCACAACGTGGAGGTGAAGCACTACCCAATGTGCAGCGGAGGGCAGTTTGCCTCCGCTGCGCGGAGTTTGAAGCACACCTACTCATGGATTAACTCTTACATATACGACAGTCCGTGACAATCAATCAACTACACAACTACACAGAGTTTAAAACAAGTATGAATGTAAAAATAGAATAATAAATAATCTGTTAATTAAAAGAGTCTATATCGAAGTGCATTTGTAAATTTGTATAGTGTAAGCAGTGTATTTTCAACTTTTTTATGTTCGTGCAGTAGTGATTTCTATGCCACCCCCAAATTATTTCAGGCTCCATCCTGGCCACCCCACTGAAAATTTTCTGGCTCCACCACTGCCCATAACCCCATAAAGTGATTCTTTAGCCGATTCTTTTCCCCTCCATTGGGCGTGGCTTTCAGAGTATGACGCGTTGCGCTCTGTCCTATCACAGGACGCCCTGAGAAGGATTTTCCTTCAACCCGAGCACGGATATTGACTGGTATTACTCGTGTGGTACTCGTCAAAACTGCCATATCCGTACCGGATACTCGTTTCAGCCGAGTATCCGGCTCAACCCTAATATAATATATATATATATGATGAAGTTTGAGTACTGTATTGCCTCTAATAGTGGCTTGGGGCTTTTATTTTCTTAACTCCAGCTGGTATAAGGCCTTTATTAGAAGGAAGGATAATATTATAGAAGAGGTCTCTACTTAATGAATTCTTTGCTGCATACTTCAGCGCTTCTCTCTCAACTCCATGCTTGACTTGGCTGTCTGATGGCTGCCATGTCTGCACACTGTGTGTCTGGACAAATGACACCTACCGGTACATGTGGTGGTATCTACCAGATATCACATTTTTAGTTTTGTAGATTTCTTATTAAACATGTCTTTCCATTATTTTATGAAAGTAATCTAAGATGCACATGTCATCAAATATGTCTCTCAGACATGCTTACAGAAGTAAACACCAATATTTCTATGGTCTATGCTCTATACTGCTTCTCTCAATATATGGAATGTCCTTGATAAATTATTTTTACCATGTGTTTATTTTATATGTACATGTATTTCTTATATGAAAATTCAATTAACTATTGCCAAATTTACATCATCAATTGACTGAGTGAAAGGTTACATGTGTTCTGTGAGAACTGTACTTTTTACAGCTGGATTTAATTTTAGTTGCACATTTAGTTAATGGCGATAGTCCAAATAAATTGCGATGAGTGATAAATGGTGCTGACTCTGCTTACTGTTCGGTGTGAAGATGGAAACAGATGTCAATGACGGAGTTGCTGTCGCGTCTGAGAATCTGTAACAATGAGCCAAGTCAACCGAGAGGACGCCAAGGAATAGTAAACAGCCGAATCAATGCCAGACGACAGCTCATAACAGATTGATGGATTTTATCTGACCACAGTCCCAAATCCTGCAAGATCTAAGGTGTTTTATCAGCATCCAGAAGCGGTAAGATTCCTCTGGGCGCACACTGTCTCAGAAACAATGTAAACTTTGTCTCTGAAAGGGAGCTGATTGCATTTTACATAAAGATTTCACACAGGCCACCTCTATCAATCTCATTTCCCACATAGTGCTTTCAGGCTGGTGACGAATATGAGCGAAGGGAGAGCGATGCTGTTGCAGATGCTCGCAAACAGCATACAAATGAATGCAATGCAGAGTAGTTTTCTCTTCATACCTGTCTACACTAACACCGTCCACAGTTAGCCTACACGCCGTCCTCCTTAGCCATTAGATACAACAAAATACACACAATCTGCAAAAAAAATACACTTCATGAAACAATCTATTGCAACTAATCTAATCAGTCAAAAATAATATGGAAGGGAAAGAAAAACTGACCCGATGCTGCTAACTATGCATTCCATATAAATCAGAGTAAAGATTGAAGGCCCAAGCAATCAAGCAACCTTGGCTTACAAAACTCAATTATTTTTAAAGGAACAAAAACAATTATTGAGACAATTAGCCTGATTAAGTGTGTATGTGGGTGTTCCAAACTGCACAGCTGACACCTACAAGCTGCAGGAGGTTCCCTCGTTTATTTGTTTATTTACTTTTTCTCAATACCTGACTTTGCAGTAATCCTTTGCAGTCTGAAAAAAAAATAATAATAAAAAAAAATATATATATATATATATATATATATCGATAATCAACAGTAATAGGAAAACAGTAAAAGAATTCATTTAGTTAATAGTGCAGCTCTGTGATGTACTGGTGACCTGTCCAGGGTGTATCCCGCCCTCGCCCAGTGTGAGCTGGGATTGGCTCCAGCACCCTTCGCGACCCAAAAACAGATGAGCGGTATTAAGGCCTCTCCAGTTTTTTTTGTGCCTTTGTGTTTTCCCTTTTAGAAAAATGTCACCAATTGCTTCACACGCTACTAAACCAAGGGGTTTAGTATCTCATAAAATAGGAATTTCATTGTTTTCTTGTTTTGTAGATAAAAAAAACTATGAACCATAACAACCAATGAAAACTTCCAATTTTTATCTAATCACAAATCCTGTTCATTCTTTCGAGCAATAATTAAAAAAAAAAATAAAATCAGCTCCAAAGCCTTTAATGCTCAGGATTACAGGATACAGAACAAAGGATTGATCCCATTTACTTTGGTGAACTACAACGCTCTGGTGTAGGGACGTAACTTTGGACCTGTCTAACAACTGGAGGATGAGCATTGATGGACAAATGCAGAGGTAAAGCAGCAACAAATTATAGGCTGTATACATTTTTTCCCTTTATAACACAGCCTTTTTTACACAGCCAAACATTGAAAAGATAACAAAGAACATTGGTACTGCTTTCCTCGCTTAAGCCCCCCTTGCAAGACTCCACTAGGGGCTACAAAGAGACTTAAGACATCTCCACAGGATTTGTGAGAAACTGCACTGATGATAAATGACACATCCCACAGACATGACACACCTCTCAGTGTGCAAACACCTAAACACAGCCTGACATGCTGGCTGGATCATCTCTGTTATAACATTAGTCCAGCTCACACATTGAACGCCCAGGAATGAAGCAGTATTGACATCAGCTCACGACGTTGATCACGTTGATCAGCTCATTGACGTTGATTCACGTAGAAGAAGATATGGAGAAATGCTGACACCCTTGTTTTATTGTCTGGATCTCCATCAATAAATAGACCACTTTGTGCGTATTATCAATTCTTTGAGTGTTGTATTAACAGTAAATGAGTTAAAGCCATTACTGTAGACAAAGATCTCCACAGGTATGTGAAATACATTGGTTTCAATATCCCAATTGCTTCAATGCTAATGTCGCCTCTGACTCTAGGATTACACTGTATATAATCCGTTTTCTTGCCACTTCCTCCAAGCTTAGATTGAGATGCGTCTCGTGCATTACAATGGTGTGATGTGTTTGTTGACCTTTATTGCTCTTTGTTAGTGGGGAAAACATTGCCTATAAAATCCACAGCTGCAGGCATCAAAACCCAGAGCCGAAACTATTCTGGAAGCTTTGTAAACACCATCAGCAATACATTTTAATTAATCACTAGAGCATTGTCAGTGATTGTGAGGCTGTGAGGTTAAATAACGCATGCAATCAGATTTCTAAACTCTGCCTCCTGATAAATGAAGTAGCACGCTGTAATTATTCATGCATGCTTATTTTTTTATCTCAAACAACTGTGATTATGTTTTTGAGATCATTTTGCTTTAAATTTATTTATTTTTATAATTTTGTGACAGTTCATCTTCTCATGCTGCACATGACCCAAAATGGGAATACCAATAAATATAGAATGGATTAAGTTATGTATAATTGCATCATGGACTGGCGACCTGTCCAGGGTGTAACTCGCACAGAGTGAGCTGGGATTGGCTCCAGCAGCCCCCGCGACCCAGAAACGGATCAGCGGTAGAAGATGGATGGATAATTGTATCATTTGCCCCCATCTGAACTAAAGAATACTTCAATCCAGCACCCAAAGACTGAATATGAAAGAGGATGTAGACTCTGGTATGTAATGTGAAGCCACTGCAGAAGAACTGTAAACTTATCTACTCCAACCCCTGTATCTAAGGATCATCAGAAGGTGACCTGTGGTTATAAAAAAAATCCAAGTTTATTGAAGTCTACATGAAAATGTGCCTACTTTTCACTTATATAGGTATATTAGGTCAGTAAATGTTTTCCTAATGAGTTTATCTCTTGAAAAAAACCAACACAGTGACAGTCAAATTACAAAGTAGAGACTTGAATGCGTTGACCTGAACTGTGGCTGACCTCACAGTTGTCAGTGACTGTTGCTGCCACAAATGGTGGCTAATGAGACTTTCAAATAGAATATCGCTACATCAGCACATTGTTTTGAAGCCAATTATTTACTATGGCATGTTTCATGCCGCAACACCTGTATGGCATCATGGTGAATCTATGAATAATTCTTCAATGATCATGGACAGACTACCTCAATATCATTATCCTGAGAGCTTTTTCATTCATTCATTCAACTTCTAACGTTTATGTTTCCAGGTCATGGGGGGTGCTGGAGCCAATCCCAGCTCATATTGCGTCATAACCTACAGAGACAGACACCAACAACCACTCACACTCACACTCAGACGTACGGACAATTTACAGTCGCCAATTAACGCAAACATACATGTCTTTGGACGGTGGGAAGAAACCGGAGTACCCGGAGGAAACCCACGCAGGCACGGGGAGAACATACAAACTCCACACAGAAAGGCCCCAGGCCCAAGGTTATGAAGCAACAGAACTAACGAACGCCACGCTGCATCCACTAAGAGCTTGCCTTTTTGAAATCAACTTCTCTGACATGTGTTACAGCCATAATTCAAAAGTTTTTATTATGAATGTTGTAGCATTTATGGTGTTTTTAAATGATTGCTGCTGTCCATTGAACAACGTCACTGGCTTTAAATAAATGTTAATGAGTTTACAAGAATGACATTTATTAAAAATAGATGTTTTGTCACGGGCTGAAAAACAATCTTGTTTCAGAAAAGCTGATATTTTGGAAATGAATGGTTTCCACCAGACTGATGCATTATTCCCTCCCCCACTCCTCTGAACAAAAATAAATGGACACATAAAAATTAAAACAAATCTTTCAAAAGGCAGCCATCACCTCTATCCATTCATTCATTGTCAGTGGCATTTTAGTGATGTATCATGTGAGCGGAAGAATAGCAGGGAGCTTATTGCTTTCCACATTTCAAGTTGACGTTCCGGTAAATAGTTGAAGTGTCTCTGTACTTCACATAAATAAATCCACACCAAAGAGTAGCTATATTTGCCAGACTTTTCTTTTTTTTTTTTGTTGTTGATGTTGTGGCCTAGGGTTCTCTGTGGATAGTCCACCAGCAGCTGAACCTTTCAGATAAGCTCCCAGCCAGGGAGAGAGAGAGTGAGAGAGAGGGACCAAAAAAAACGGAGTAAAATAAAGAGCAGGCCAACAGTGCTGTGTGATTGAGAAGGGCTCCATTTCACAGTAAAAAAAAAAAAAAGCAGGAGGAAGAGGATGTGGCGGTCAACAGAATGAGGATGGAACAGTGTTGGAGGAGGAAAGGGGGTAAAGAGCACAGCATTGTATATGGCCTCTGGGAGCTTTTTGGGGAGGAGAAACGAGCATGAGCATGTCGGTGACTGCACCCTTCAGTGCTGCACTGCAGGGAAGGCAAGTTTGGTCTGTTTCACTCTAACAGTGGTGACTGCGAGCAATGAACGCTGAGATTGTCTGTCCGTCTGTCTACTACACTGTGAGCCTCTCTCCCCTGTGTCTGCCAATATGTTTATGGTGTTCATGAGCTGCGATTTAAAAAATTCCAGTTCTCTTTGAAAACAGCACAGTAGATTGTTGTAGCTCTCGCCCATGTCTTTTCGAGTAACGAAGTGACTTGATGTGCTGTTGCAGTGACTATTCGATGTTTTCTCTGCTGCTGATTGAGGTTTATTACACAGACTGGGTTATTATTGTTCAACAAAGGCTTCAGCCATCCATGTCTTTATAATGAACAAATTTTTTATTGGTTCTCCACTGACATACAAGTTATACATTTTGCCATCGTGTCAGAAACAGAGATAAATAAAATTAAAAAAATGAAAGAAAATACTGCTATCTATCTATTCTAAACATTAAAATATGAAAGTATTTAAATGCCACAGTACAGGAGAAACTTGCTTATGGATCTATCCCAGGTGGGCGTGGCCTTTGTAGAGAAAATTGGCCCCTCAGCACTAGCTGAGTCAATTCCTCAGGCAGGTAGTTAAGCATAGGAGCCCACATTTCAGTAAAGGACCTCTCAGTACTTCTTGCGACTGCAATAAGTCTTTCATGGGGGAGGACCCTAAACATTTCCCTGTACCATAATGTGACAGTAGAAGGTTTATTATTGATCCACTTAATCAGAATATGTTTTCTGGCCAATAGTAACAATTTGTCGCATAATTTGAATTTTGGAGGGGAGGCCAAAAATAAAAAGTCCCGGGTCCCTCTTGACCCTTACATGAAATATGCCACTCAGTTCCTGCGAGATTGTACCCCAAAATCTCTTTATCAATTTACATTGCCAGAAGTAATGATAAAATGTTCCAATCTCTCTATGACATTTGTTACACAGAGGTGAGACCTGTCGGTCCATCTTATTTAGTATGTAAGGAGTCATGTGTAGTCGGTGTAGTATTTTATATTGCATCTCTCTTAATCTAATACATGTAAAAGTGGATTTAAATACTTCAATGGCCTCCTGCCAGTCATCCTCAATATACTCTGTGTCAAGGTCTTTTTCCCACTTCTGTGCAGTGCTCGTAATATCACCTGGAATAAGAGAGTATAGTACTGCATAGAAGGAAGAAATAAAATGAGTGATACCTTTCTCGGAGATAAGGAACCTCTCTACGTCATTGTACATGACTGGATCAGGAGGGGCTAAGGTCATGAATCCAAAAAAGTGCCTGACCTGGAGAAAACCATAATGGTGTTCTTTAGGGATACTAAATTTAGACTGCAGTTGTTGGAAATTCATTAATATCCTATTATGGTATAAGTCTCCAATCACACATGCCCCATTGCTATGCCGCATGTCAAAAATATTGGGATGGAGCCCTGGGGGGAAATCCTGGTTTCTTGTAAGAGGAGTCAGGAATGAGGCATAACTTCCTCTGTCTAGGTGTTTACCGATTTCCTGCCACAGTAAAATTGTCTTGTATATAATAAGGCTATTCTTGATGTCCCTCAGGAGCTTTTTCTTATCACTCATTACCAAGCTCCATAACGTAAATGGCGCAGATGACCATGAATCTTGACAGGACTTGGATTCAAGATGAGCATGTAACCATTCCCATAGGAAATGAGCATAGCATGCTCAGTTGTAAAGAATTATGTTCAGCAGGCCCAAGCCTCCCCTGTTGGAGGGCAGCTGTAGCGTTTTCAATTTTTGTTTGGGTCTCTTGCCATGCCATATGAATCTAGAGAATGCCCTCTCTCTATCAAGAGCAACCTTCTTGGAGATCCACAAGGGTAGCATTTGTAAGGGATATAATAATCTGGGGAATACATTCATTTTAATTAAGCTAATACGCCCCATAATAGATAGGGGGAGATCATGCCATCTCTCTAGGTCCTTCTTTATTTTAGTTGCAATTGGGGAAAAGTTAAGCTTCCATTACTCTGTCAGGTCTGGTGAAACCTTTATCCCAAGATAGGTGAAGCCTGTGGGAGACAGTTTGAAGGCTCAGTTGGTAAATGAAGACAGATCAGCCGGACTACCCAGCGGCATGGCATGATTTGCCATAGTTAATTTTATAGCCTGTGAAGGAGCTGAACTCCTGGATAACAGAGAGAATAGCTGGTATTGATATGTCAGGTTTTGTCAGAAACGACAGGATGTCATCGGCATAGAGTGCAATTTTGTGGACTGTCCCTCCCACTGTCATACCATGCACGTCTTTGTGTTGCCTAACAGCCTCAGCTAGGGGCTCAAGTACCAGCGCAAAGAGCAACGGAGACAGGGGGCAGCCCTGGCTCGTCCCCCTACACAGCAGAAAAGGCAACGACTATATGCCATTGGTCACAACACAGGCCTGTGGGGATTTATAGAGTATCTTAATCCATTTGAGAAATTCCCCTCCCAACCCAAACCTCTCCAGGGCATCAAATAAATATACCCACTCTACCCTATCGAACGCCTTTTCGGCGTCTAGAGATGCAGCGAGTCGTCCATAATTTGTTTGACTTGAGTACTGTATCATGTTCAATAGTCTCCTCACATTTGTAAGGGATAGCCGGTTCTGTATAAATCCGGTTTGGTCTGGGTTGATTAGAAACGGCAAGAACATTTCCAGTCTTGTTGCAAGGAGTTTTGATAACAATTTACTATCCAAGCCAATGAGGCTGATGGGCCTAAATGAGCCACAGATATCAGGTGGTTTATCTTTCTTAAGGATAAGTGTGATTTTTGCCAAATTAAGCGTTGGGGGGAGGTGACCATTCTCAAAGGAATATAAAAATCAAATCAAATCAGATTTATTTGTATAGCGCCAAATCATAATAAAGTTACATCAAGGCACTTTACATATAGAGCAGGTCTAGACCAAACTCTTTATAAAATTATTTAAAGAGACCCAACAGATCCCCCGATGAGCAAGCACTCGGCGACAGTGGCAACGAAAAACTTCCTTTAAGAGGCAGAAACCTCGGGCCGAACCAGGCTCGGGGGGGGGGCCATCTGCCTCGATCTGTTGGGTTGAGAGAGGGAAAGAGAGAGAGAGAGAGGTACGGGGGGGCAAAGTTGGGTAGAGTAGGGAGAGAAAGAGAGCAGGAGGAGGGGATATTCAAACAGGTGTAGGCAGGAACATGATGCTGCATGAAGTTCATAGGAATGATGCTGTATGGAATTCATGAAGATGTGGGAGCAGCAGGCATTGCAGGAACATGGGATGGTGATGATTCATCACCTGCAGAATGAGGACAGGGAGAGAGAGGAGAGGAGCTGGGGGAGACAGAGACTTCGGGAAAACATGGTTAGTAAATGAAATGCACATGCTTGGAACTGAGAGAAACTGGGATTTCGGAGAAGCAGGTTGTTGGTATGTCTGTGCATGCAAGGGGGAGAGAGAGAGGGAGAGGGAAGAGGGAGAGAGAGAGAGGGAGAGGGAAGAGGGAGAGCGAGAGAGGGAGAGGGAGAGGGAAAGAGAGGGGAGAGGAAGAGGGAGAGAGAAACATGTCAGTAAGTGGTCCTACTACCAGGTGACTTAATTTCTTATAAAATTCTTGGCAGAACCCATCAGGTCCTGGCGCCTTTCCACCCCTGAGGGAGGCTATGGCTGCACGGACCTCCTCCTCAGTCACTGGTGCAGTTAACTCTTCCTTTTGTTCCCCTGACAGAGATGGGAGGGACACCCTATCAAGAAACTCCTTTCTCTTCCCCTCGGAGAGCTCACATTCAGATGAATACAGCTTCTGCTAAAATTGCCTCATTATTTGATTGATGTCTTTGGTTTTGTAGTGTCTGACCTAGTTGTCATCCAGCAGGGATGGTATCCTATTTGCCTCCATTCTACCTCTTGCCAATCTTGCTAAGAGGTTTTGTTTGTTTCCTGATTCGTAAAGCCTATGTTTAGCAAAAAAGATGGCCGACTCGGCCTTTCTAGTTAACAGCTGGTTCAGGGCTGAATGAGCTGCCTCCAATTTTTTAGACAAAATTCTAGAAGGTGTACTTTTAAATTGTACCTCCAGTTGTTGGATTGTACTCTCTAAACTGAGTTGCTCTTTCATGGCAGCCTTTTTCTGAGCTGTGGTATACGATATAATACTCCCCCTAAGGTAAGCTTTAGCCGTTTCCCACAGCAGAGATGGGCTGACGTCTGGAGTTTTATTAGCAGCCATAAACACATTCCACTGTTCAGTAATATAGTCAATGAATGGTGGACTACTCAGTAGAGAGGGGTTCAACCTCCAGTGGCGAGAGGCAGGGTCAGCGTAAGGAGGGCAGATGCTCAGACTTACATGAGAGTGGTCAGAGAGTGAGCATATGCCAATTGAACACTCCGTTACCCTATCTAAAACCATTCTGGACGACAGGAAGAAATCAATTCTCAAAAAAGTCTGATTGGGATTGGAAAAGAAGGTATAATCTCTCCCCCTGGGATTTGTTATTCTCCAAGTGTCAAACAGCTCTAAGTCATGGCAGAACTCTTTCAGCCTAAGGTTCTTCTGTGGGGTTGGGCTAGACTTTGGTGGGGACACTTGGGTCAGGCACACAGTTAAAATCGCCCGCTAATACAACATATGAAGTTGATACTGATGAGACATCAGATAAAAGCTTAGGGAAAAAGGCATAATCATATGAATTTGGGCCGTATATGCAACCTACGAGAATCTGTTCCCCATAAAGATAACCTGAGATGAGGACATCGGCCACCATTATATTTTATAGTTGTCTCTAAAGTAAATGGGAGACATAGCTACACCTCTGTTATTTGTGTTATGTTACATCCCTGTATATGTGTGCTGCCTTGTTTCTGCTTTTTCCCTCTCTCTCCTTTCAGGTGACTCCCTCTGCAGCCTAAGTGTGGCAGGTGTCCCTGATTGTTCAATCATCGAGTGGGAGTATATAAAGCAGGAGGGACTCTGCACTCTCCATCTCTGATGCCCTCTCTGACTACGAAGACAATGAGTGAACAGTTGCCAGTGCGGAGCGGTGGTGTGTGAGCTCGGCGCGGTTGTGGTGCTGCATCTTGCGTGTTGGACTTTTTTTTTTTCCCGGTTTTCCAGTGGCGGTGGCCGGTAGAGATCTGTGTGACTTAGTTTGTTATTTGTTTTCCTTGATTGTTGTTTAATCCTTCTTTGCCCTTGATTATTGGCATTTTGCCCGCCTTAAGTTGAGACCTTTTGAATAAATATTTGTTCTATAATAATTCTTTGTTTCCCCCACCATTATTCTTCCTGGGTTTATTATTATTGTTACCTCCCCTCATCCCCTACACAGTTTAAGGGTCGTAACATGTTAAAAGATGAGTAAAACACCTGGCCCACCCAGGACCTCCTCAGTTTGAGATGCTCCAAGTCATCGTCGCATCTCTTTGACTCCGCTTGCCATGTCCTGACGGATGAATATGGTCTGTCCTTCATACGTCAGCGGTCTATTCTCCTTGGCCGCGGCGAGGATCCTCAGCTTGTCTCTCGGGTTGTGCAGCTTGATAATCATCGCGCAGGGCCGGTCAGGTCATGGTCAATTTTAATGACGCCCCGCTTGGTCTCCAGGTTCAGCAGTGTGGGTAGCCAGTTCTCAAAAAACTTAACCAGCTGTCGGCCCTCCACATTTATTTTGAAGTTGTAGATTAAAATGTTTTCTCCACGGCTACGTCCCTCAATGTCAATGCTCCTCTCCGTCAGAACACGCACTTTAGTCTCCAAGCCTTTTATCCTGGACTCCATGGCCGACATGTTATCTTCTGCTGCCGATACGCGGCTCTCAGCTTCGGTGGTGCGTTTTGTGTTAGACTCGAGTCGTGTTGTAATATTGTCCAATGTGGCTGAGAGATCTTTAAACTTAGTCTCCGTCATAGTAGATATCTTCTCCACGACGTTCTGGGATATTTCTATAGAGAGGGCCCCAGCATCCCCATCAGGCGGTGTAGCATCCTTGCTAGCTGGCACGGTGTTTTTCATGTCTTGCACTTCAGTAGGCTTGTTTGCCGTGGGTTTGGCGGGTTGTTGTTTAGGTATGTTGTCTGGATGTTTTTAAGTGAACTTTTGTAAGGCTGTAACTTTTTAAAATTAAGTAAACAGTCAGATATAGCTCAGTGGCAGCGGGAGCTCAGCAACGATCGACTGCTCAGGGTGACAGCATAACGTGGTCCCCCCATCCATGTCTTTATAATACATTTCTATTTACTACCTCTCTTTTATATTTGTCAAAGCACTTTTGGCGGCATCAAATTTATGAAAAATGCTATATGAATAAAGCCTATTATTCTAAATCATGTTATTGTCATCATCATTCCTGATATTATCATCATACAAGCAGTTTTGTCTTCAAGGCACATTAGAGGCTAAGGTGAGTTATGGATAGAAAGTGAGGAGATGAGTCGGGCTAGTTGGTTAGCATAGCAAGTACGGGAGAAAAAAGAAGATAAAGGTGATGGAAACTGGACCAGTGGGATGAAGTTTGAGTCCGAACTTGCAATGTTTCCTGGAGACTGTCAAGTAAACAGTTCTTTAATACTCACGTGAGGTGTGCAGCAATTGCAAAACTTACAGAAAGCCCCTTTAGCTAATTTGCTGAGTTGGCACTCATCGACCAATCGTGATAATAATTGACCTCCAAACTCCATTTTCCATAAAAGAAAACCACTGTGGATGTGGCTGCCCATCTGAACTGCATCCAACTATAGAAGAACAAGTAGGCTACACATCCATCATCTCTCTGGCTATGACTCTGGGGTTTATAGAGATACCTCAACCACTATTGACTGGATTTCCAGAAAATTTGCGATGTATGTTCAAGGTATGGTGGCCCTGTGAGGTCAGTGCACTGCAACTGAAGAAAATGTCAAATAAATCTACCAACTTCTGTGCTTTTATATTTTAAATATTATAATATATAATAAATATTTTTGTGCTTGTTGGGGGCATCACACTCACCAGGCGAATCTTTTGAACCATCTAACTCAAACAGCTGTACTTGGTTGACAAAACATGTGGTTAGGATTAGGGAATCACTCTCAATGTCCATGTCAAATATACAAAGCAAACAGAAACAGAAATGAAAACTTCACTAAAAGTGTACTCAAATACACAAGTATAAACACACACTACAGAGGTGGGTTTTGGGTTTGATTCCATACTCTGATGGTCTGATGAGACCAAAGTCAGTCAGTCTTTTTGGATCTGACAGTTTCCGACATCTACAGTGTTGCAGGGAGGAGCAGTCAAGTGGGAAGTGCATGGTTTCAGTAGAGGAGCATGGTGGTAGGGTTGTACGTCTGCTAAAAGTGTAGGGAAGTTAAGTGAAGTACTTCATTGATGGTACCATGGATACTGAGATTTGATGCAAATTCCAGAAATAAAAGGTGTTTCCCTCTCTCCATGGCCTGGGTCATAGCACTTCTTCAATGTACAATGACCTTCAACTTTATTCCAAGAGTACTTCTGCATCCTTAAAGGGGAGGTGAAGCACTTATTAAATGTATGCACCATGGTGATGCAAGACTGTCCACGCAAAATATGGTCCAGTGAGGCCTCCCGACAGCAGATGGACTCTTGGATGGTGGGCAACGCCGCACAAAGGCCACATGCGCACCAGGCAGTGTTTCCAACCCGCTCTTCACTCCAAACAATGGGCGGCTCCGCAGCGGCTCTTCCTCCCGTACTACTGGTCGGTTAACTCGCCATATGGGCTCAAAGGCATAGGCAACGGGACAGGGGGACTCAAAATGCCTGTCCAGCACGTTGTCATCCATTTCTGAAAATGTTTTCTTTGAAAACAAATCCCTCTTTTGTGGTTCAGACTCTCCTCGACATCCAGCCACAAACCAACCAACCAACCGGGTGACGTAGCTTCTTACGTCACTCCAACATGGTGACTCGCACGCTAAATAACCAGGTTAAACTTACAAAATACATCCATAATATCTACGGTTTTACAGCTTTTTGAGAGCAAATTTTTTTTCAAAGTGTTATTTCTAATATAGCTGAGCACCAGCATTGCCAAGATTATGCACGATTCACCTCCCCTTTAAGGAAGTACAAAGTCAAAGTGTTGAACTGGCCAAGTGTGTTACCAGACCTTAATCCTTTACCTCCTTTTTTTCTTTAAAGTATTATTGTTGCTACTGACCCGTCAATTCCGCTGCTGGAGTGAAACTGCTAAAAATTGTGTTGTTTTCCTATGTGCAACAACAAAAATTTTGAAGAGACAAGTGGAGTAGCACTCTTCTTTAGAACATCAGGGTCTTTCATGGAGGTCATGCTTCAGGAGTGGATCAGGATATTTGGGACGTTGGGAAGTTGTACATTGGATAACAGGAAGGGTCAGTGCAGTGCTTAAAAGTAAGAAGAAAGATGCCAAGTATTAAAATGTGACATACTTGGCCTGAATCAAGTGCGTCTTCATTTTGGAATTCTATACTTCAGCAAAGGTCCAATGTATTTTTTATCTTTTTAGATTTATTTTTCAGTTATTGCATACTTGCTTTATAAATATCCTTTTCGCCATCACCTTAAAAATTAAAATGTTACCCATCTGAAAGAAACTTTTTTAGGAACATAGGGTGTGTACTCAGTTGTATAGAATACTGTATTTAAAACACAATGGACGTGTGTTTTACCAAGGGGAAACATAAAATGTGATGAACTTAGCTGTGCCACACTTATTCAGTGCTTTGACATTTAAGTTTGAAGCATTGCGGCCTGTGAGTCCAAGCCTGGTTCATTGATTTATTATTTAGGTTTTTTTCTAATTGTTATTTAGTAGTTGTACAGCGTAGGAGGAAGAGAGAATGGGGATAACATGCAGCAAAGGTCTGTAGCAGGTCAGGTTTGATTCCAACCCTCTGTCAGAACACTTCAAATGAGTTGTGTGTACAATGTTGTGTTGTAAGCATGTGCAGTCAAATTGATGAAGATAGGTTTGCTGGCATTTTGTCCATTTGCATGTGCTTTTTCAAGAAGCAATGCGTTGAGCTCTCAGGACCCTGGAGAACACCAATATCAAGGTCAACTGAGGACAAGTCTCTTTCCTGCCCACGAGGCTTTTCCCATTTGGAAAATTCTACAGAAACGAGAGGAATGGTGGAAAACATTTCAGTAAATCTAAGCAAAGTATGTTCGCAGGTTTTTCACAAAAAAAAAAAAAAATATATATATATATATATATATATATTTGGTTACCTTGCAGTTGTTTTAGAGTAATAGTCATGCATCAAAGAAGGCAACCCTCTAATTGTTAAAACTCAATTCAGATCAATCCTTCTTATTTTCGTAAAAAATATATCTAATTGCTTTTGACATCCATTTGTCAAAACATAAAAATTGAAATTAACATTAAAAGCATGTATTCTCCACGTACTTACAGATACTAAATTTAAAACCATATAGATATAGAGATGTACTCCAGGACACTGTGACTACACCTCTGTTGTTGTTACAGGTTCAAAATAGTGTCTAAGAGCTACGGCCATCTGAGGGGAAACAGACTTAACAGGACAGTGTTACACTTCACCATGTTGATAAGTTAGTGTTTAATTGACTTAGTTTTGGCCCTGCACAATAGATTTTGTTCTGTCAGATTAAGCATTTGACATGGCTCTGGTTTTCTTTTAGTCTCATTGTCAGGGTCCATCATTTGTCTGTCTTATTTTGTTAACCTCCTTTGTGTACACTTTCAGTTTCCTGCTTTATTTTGATAAGTCTCTGTGTTTTACTTCCTGCTTCCTGAATCCCGCCTACCTGCATTTGTGTCCACCAGTTTCATTGTTCTGACAGTCATAAGGCACATTCTGTCTAAAAAAAAGTGCTATAAAAATAGAGTTGTCTGTCTGTAGTGCTATTTGTGCATCAGCATTGACTCATTCATTCATCTTTAACTGCTTATCTGTTTCTGGGTCACGGGGGGCTGGAGCCAATCCCAGCTCACTCTGGGTGAGGGTGGGGTACACCCTGGACAGGTCACCAGTCCATCACAGGGCCACCATACAGAGACCGACAACTACTCACACTCACACTCAGGCCTACGGACAATTTAGAGTCACCAGTTAACCCAAACATGATGTCTTTGGACGGTGGGAGGAAACTGGAGTTCCCCGGAGGAAACCCACACAGGCACGGCCAGAACATGCAAACTCCACACAGAAAGGCCCCAGGCCAGGAACACAACCCGTGACCTTCTTATTGCGTTGCAACAGCGCTAACCAGTATGCGGCAGTGCTGCCCAGCATTGATTCAATACACATCAAATTAGTTATTCCAAAAACTGGTGACAATTCCACAGTCATAAATAGTGACCTATAATGTGAAAACTCAAATAAAATGTGGCAAATGTCATAGATTGTTGAAGCATTCACACAGTGTGTTGTCTAGATGTGAATCCCTATTTCATTACGTCTTCATTTCTTTTTATATTGAGTGCAAAAATAAAATGACTAAATACGTCGTTATAAATGAATGTGTTCTTAGAAAACCACAGAAGCTCTCTCATATTAAATGCAGTATATTAAAAAGTTCAACACTGACATGAATAATACTGTGCTAAATTTAAACTGCCATGCATCATGAGATTAAACAAACTGATCAGTGTCACTGAGGTTTTCCATTAAGAACACTTTGCATTCTCATTAACCTTGAATCCCTTCATATTTTTTGCAGCATTCCTGCAAAGACAAAACAACTTGATGAGTTAAAGCAATCATGGAAGAGTATCTAGAGACAGTCGGCCTGGAGGCATGTCCACTGAATCATAATGGAAAAGTTAGCTGCTTCATTACACAATCTTGGCAAAACTAATAAGGGACCAATATGTGGATAGTTTACAAGGACAAGACCTGTGTACACGATACAGAATGTCTATTGTGTATAAATGAACAGATGGGATCTAATTCATGCTCAGATGTGTATTTAGTTGAGGTACTCAGCTATTCAAACGGACTAAGCTTCAGTTCAGACATCACGTCTCAGAGCAGTCCACTAATCGGACCACATAAGACACCCTGGTCCAACTCAGGTATTAACATCTATTGTGGAGAATAAACACTCCGGAGACAGGTGACGTTTTCCTTGCAGCCTTTGGTGGGGTTTTAATTCATCTAATTGACAAAATACAAGGACAAAGTAGGGAAATCTCCCTCACCTTCATAGTCTTGAATGTGGGCCTGTCTGTATGTACGTGTGCAGGATGCATATTCGGGGAGGTGATACTGTACCAAATTCCATACTCTCCAGAGGCATCTCAAAGTTACAAAAAAAGCATTTGTGTCTGCTAGATTTCTAAGTAGATCAGTGAATGCACATAATCCATCCATTTATGAAGAAAACCCCCCTTTGGGAATCTCATCAGAACATTCAGAACTTTTCCAAAATATCCATATCTGCCACTTCTCACTTGGCCAGGTCAGAGTGACCTGGCTGAACAGCTCACCCCCTATTTTGTGTCATGTGACCTAGCCATTGTAACTAGGAGAATAAAAACAAACACTACATCAATATGGACAGCTCCAAGTTCGGTTGTGAATGCACCCAAGACCTATTTGATGTCCGATCATTCAGAACACATTCTAAGGTCTAGATTGGGCTACAGTGAAGACCCATATAAAGCGTGGAAGTGAGATGTCGTCAAAAAATACACAAGTGGGCACACATTTCAAAGACACATTCATCAGGTGGGGCAACATGGTGGTTAGTGCTGTCGCCCCACAACAAGAAGGTTGCAGGTTCAGTTCGTGGCCTGGGGCCTTTCTGTGTGGAGTTTGCATGTTCTCCCCGTGCCTGCATGGGTTTCCTCCAGGTACTCCGGTTTCCTCCCACCGTCCAAAGACATCATGTTTGGGTTAATTGGTGACTCTAAATTGTCTGTAGGTCTGAGTGTGAGTGTGAGTGGTTGTTGGTTTCTGTCTGTCTCTGTGTTAGCGAGGGACTGGTGACCTGTCCAGGGTGTACCCCACCCTCACCCAGTGTGAGCTGGGATTGGCTCCAGCAACCCCTGCAACCTGGAAACAGATGAAATGGCAGTGGTAGAAGATGAGATGAATGTATGAATGAATTCATCAGGTGTAAACGGAGCTGCTGAGATCTGATCTTTCATAGCATATTCAGATCGTCTTGTTCACATCTCTTTAACAGTGTGAACGCAAATGTCTCCTGTGCCACAACAAAAGGTCTCCTTCTCCACTAACAACCTCTGCCACAGTTTCATTTAAAACCTAAAACATTTTTAAACACCCACAATGTTTGTTATAGATTGATTGATTTGTGGTGAGAGAGAGAGCAACACTGACTGTCTCTTACTAGGTGTCCTTTTTTTTCTCTTATTTTTACAATTTAAGCCTTTTTTCATTCTAGATCTGTGTACAACACATTGATTTACTCAGCCCCTCCGTTTCCTGTTTTGTCTCTTTATGTCTGTCAAAGTGAGACTGGTTAGGTCCAACCAATTTGGTCTTTGCGGACAAACGATGCACATGTTTATTGCAAACTGTGTGAGGGAGTCAGATCACAAGAAATCAGTCAGGATGCACCTTAAACCAGGAGTGAACACTTTGTACTCGGGATTGGATTGCTAATCCAGGTCCAAAAGGGGGCGAAGAGCTTCTGCATTCCTTCACTTCCTCCTTGGCTTGATTGGGAAATTTGGGACATTGTTGCACAGAGTTGTTATGAATCTACTGCAAAACACGTGCCTCATGCTGCTGTGTTTCTATGCAGATACCTAAAAATACTGTCGCCTCTGCCTTATCAGCCTTTTAACACTTACTCATCTTGCCCCTGTCCCAAATGTATCTGCAAATTAAATATTCAACATAATCTAGTTGAAGTGAGATCACATGATGTATAATTTCAAGGCTTCACATCTAAGTTTAACATCAAAAGCAAAAAGTCACTTTGAAACGTAAATTCAATAATAAACACTACCTGGTGATGACATGAGGTGGTTGCTGTTTTTGTTGCACCCACTGGTTTGTGAGCTGCTTCAGTTTGTAGTTTGGTGGTCTTTTTTTTTTTTTAACCATCAGAAACCACTTTTGAGTTCAGGAGGTGCATAAAGTGAGCGGAGGAGATCATAGACAAACACAATATGTAAGCTCCTTCAGTTGTTTGCTTTACATGGGTGGAAATAAAACTTTTAGTCCTATCCATCTCCATTTTCCCAAAGGAAAGGGTGAAATAGGACATGGTGCTTGGATTGTTTCAGCGCTTGCTAGACCGCACAAACGGGTAAATGAACCCTCTGAGGCTTACTTGTATTTTGCTTTAACCCAATATTCCACATATTCCAATTAAAAGCATGGGAGGAACACAGTAGTACAAGAACCTCTGGTTCTACCAATAAACTGCATTCTATTTTCTGTCGAACTCATTGAAGATAAGATAAAACTTTACTTACCCTGAATAATTCTGGTGCCAAAGTATATACTTATTTATTTTCAGTGGCAAAGATGGAAGGAGTAACAGATACATAGAACCTTTTGTTATCCCCCAGAGGAAATTCAGGTGTAACACAGCTAATCATTGGTGATGGTGATAATAATAAATAATGATTAATAAATAATAATGAACTTTCTCCATGTTACAAGTGACTACTTTTAGCTGAGGTGTTCCATCTTCTGATGGCAGTGGGGATAAAGACTCTCCCGACCTTCTCAGTCTTATAGTGCAGTGAGGTGAAACGTTGGCTGCAGTTGTGTCTGTTTCTCTGTCCTGTCAGGATCCATCCATCCATCCATCTTCATCCGCTTATCCGGGGTCGGGTCGCGGTCCTGTCAGGATGTTGGGAAAAGAATGACTGCTGTCCAGTACATGTCATCCATGTTCAAGAACCAGACTAGTTTAGTGTTCAGGTCCAAACCTAGGTATAAGTGCAAGGCCTCGATGTCCTCACCTTGAGTGGTGACTTGCTAAAAGGCAGGCCTAGACCTCTAAGAGTCAATGACCATCTCCATGGTTTTGTTGGGTGTTCAAATTGAGTCAGGTTGCTTGTTATTCCATTCACTGAAGGCCATCATTGGCTCTTTGCACTCTTTTTTTCACCTGGTTCTTGATAGATGCCACAATAGCTTTGTCATTCTATTATTTCTGGATTAGGCAAGACCCAGAATGTATTTGAAGTCCACCGTCTAGAGGGTGAACAGGAACAGGGCCAGAGCAGTGCTTCACTAAGGACACTTCACGCTGACATGCTATAGTCATCTTGTTATTGATGTCTTTACAAACACCACTGATAGTCCAAGGGAAAGGGCTGAGACAGCTGAAAGTACAGGTGGCAATCTCCTATGTCATACCACAGTTTTGACCACAATTTTTCAACCACATGTATATTTTCAAAATGTCATGCTTGCCACTATTCAGCAGTGTTGTCACTGTAGCAGTCAGAAGTTAGTCTGTTCAGCTGTTTACTCCACAACAGTATGTCTGGAGATCTGCTGGTCAGATATCCATGAAATGTTCAATGCATGTTCATGACGCCCAGGGGATGAATCGCATATTCTCAAGCACAGAGTATGAAATTTACATTACCCATGATCCCCAAATGAGAACCTTTTTATTTTGAAATTTGAGTTATAGTTCTAGCCTAAGAGGGCTGAAAAGCATTTATTTGAACAGTCTGTTTATTTATTAATTGATCTAAAAAAATAGAAAACTTGGGTTTAGATAGCCACAGTATCTTTAAAGATACAACATCTAATATTACTTTGCAACATCACAATAGGAAATTAAATAGAATGGCACTGGTTTGCACACACATCTCCACCAAGGCCAAATAATCCCACATGTTTCATCCACAGTGTATAAATTCAAAGCTTTCAACTTTAATATATATAGCATATATAGCTCTACCATGTAAAAGCTTCTTCCCTGGCCCAGAACCCCCCCACCCCGATACCAAGTGTGGTGTCATTCAGTTTATTGCTTTGAATGTATTCTTGCTGACAAACAAACAAGCCAACATGCACACACAGTTGAAATCATAATTCCTTTAACCGATATAAGTGTGATTGTGGTATCCAAAACAAAAGGGGAGATTCTGTGAACAGCTGGGGACTTGAAGCTGAAGACTGATTTGGAGAGACAGCTCTAATTCCCAGAGTCCATTGCAGTGACCCTTCTCAGGTGGGATTTGGTTTCTTGTGTCAGAATCAACAAGGCAAGTGCTCCTGCTGGAGTTGACTGCACCATGGGAAGAAAGTCTGGAGGAGGAGTTTGAGAGAGAGAGGGCAAAGTTCGAGGGGCTGGTGGGTGAATGTCACAGAGAGGGGAGGAAACGATGCAATGAGGGAGGTCAAGTCCAGAGGATTCGCAGGTCAATCGCTCTCAAGGGCACTCAAGCTGCTGGGAATTAGGGGATGGACTGCACAGGAGGACAGCATTTGGAAAGGTCACGGATGCCGCAGAGAAGAGAGGGCATCAAGATGGCTGTGGCTCAAGCCCAATATACACAGGCTGGAGCTGGCCAAGGATGTCTGATATTAAAGCCCAAAACATCCACCGACCTCAGGGGACCTCACTGATGATGTGTCAAGGTTGCACTGATGTGTGTTTTTTTAAGCTGTCACATGAAGTGTCGAAGTGGGACTTGACTTTATACATTTGTCAATGAAGCACAGAAAGTCAGAATCTTTTAATATTACGCATCATTTGGTTGAATAATATTTTAATAAGATGATCATATATTGTTTAAGTAATCTTCAAAATGAAGTTTTACTCAAACTCAAACGCCTCACAGTTACACTCTTACTAGAGTATGATCTGGGTTACATGAAACAGACTCAGAACATATGCAAAATGTATTGACTTCGGTTTCCCACACAGGCTAAATGGAATATTCATGACCTCATTGTTTTGTCTTGTGAAGTCCTCAAAAATATGTTTCGATATATGATGAAAGTTCCATCTTTAATGTGTGCAAACATTAAGAGTTTTACTGTGTGGTTGGTTAATTAACTTGATCGATATTATCAAACAGCCATGTTTGGATAGACCACTGACACAGCAGCTAACAGCCAAATGGCCAAATGTGCTCTTCCTTCTAATAACACTGACTATTTTCTATTTGTGCTATATCCGTAGGGATTTGTTGTGAGTACATGGACCTTTATTTATGAAGAAACGGTTGGTGCTCTGGGCAGCACGGCGGCATATTGGCTAGCGCTGTTGCCCCACAATAAGAAGGTCGCGGGTTGGGTTCCTGGGCCTGGCGCCTTTCTGTGTGGAGTTTGCATGTTCTCCCCGTGCCTGCGTGGGTTTCCTCCAGGTACTCTAAACAGTCTGAGTGTGAGTGGTTGTTGGTCTCTGTCTGTCTCTTCGTATTGGCCCTGCAATGGACTGTCCTGTCCAGGGTGTACCCCGCCCTCTCACAAAGTGAGCTGGGATTGGCTTCAGCAACTCCCGGGACCTGGAAACGAAAAAGTGGTAGAAGATGGATGGATGGATGGATGGGTTGGTGCTCTGGCTTTTTCTTCAGATTTGTTGATAATCCAAAGAATACAAAGCAAACGAGGTATTAGTCTGTCAAACTCTGCGCTTTCTGACCACCCTTCTCCCTCTGTGATACAGACTTAAATCTTCAATCTTCAAAATGGCTTACAAATGTGTAGTTGAAATTTTTTAGAAAGGAAATTTTTAAAACAAATCCTTCAGTAAACATTGACCAGACAGGAGGAAGAGGCACATTGCCTGGGAATATTTCCTTAGGCGGATTAATATACACTTGGTGTTTTAGTGAGTATTTCTGACAGAAGGATGGTTTATGTAGGATTGAATCTGTACACAGTTTGATTTTGTGGTAATGAAGGTGCATGTCACACAGTGTAACAGTATGGCTCATTGATGTGCAACACTTGAGCTACAGCACAGAGGAATAAAATGTACCACTTGTACATGGAATTCGGTGACAAGAAGACAAACATAGATGGGACCTAACTTCAGCTCGAGGTCTATCCATCTCAACAACACCAAAAGATGCCACTGGGATCGTTTGGAATCATGGGAGTTGTCTTCCCCAATATTGCTGTCAGCTTCCCCTGGTCTTATTTCTTCAGTGTCAGTGGTTAAGGAGGTTTTTACCAGGATTTCAATTCCACACAGAATCCTTCCTCCTCCTCTCCATGTAAAATACTGAATAGTCAGTGCTTTGCTGGGTTTTTTCTTTCCACGACTTTCTAGTTTTACTGACATTCCATTTTTCTTCTTTGAATTAAAACAAATTCTATATATGCTTGACATATTCAGAATCTGCACAAATTCAACTAATGATGTCACCCAAAAAAGATTCATAGTAATGGGAAATAGAAGCTTATAAAAAAAAAGACACACAATTTTAGCTTATTTTAAAAATGCAAACACTGTAAACTATAATAACCAAAGAAAACCTCAATGCAGAAAGTTCCACGTGGGTTTTGGTTGTTCTAAAGCTGGTTTCAAGTTTCTATCTCAACTGGTCGTGAGTTCTGTTCATTCTTTTGAGCAGTAATGATGATGAAATTAATGAGAAATCAGCTCCAGAGCATCTAATGCTGCAAATATCTTATTGTCCATGTCTCACTGTATTTGTCCTGTCACTACAATAAACTAAGATCAACTTATCCCCACTCGGAGATCAGAAAAATACAGGATTGATCCCAGAGACTCTGGCTATATAGGCAGCTGAGAGCTAGCGTCTGAATGAGACACTCTGATTGACTGTGACATTACACACTGGAGCCAATAGGAATGTCTCATACAGAGACAAGCCTTTCTAAAGAGCATGGGAAATTTTGATGCGAACACACTTCTGTGAGGTTAAAACAGTTTAGACATTTTAATGTGGAAAAGTTTATTTTGGTACCATGTTACCATTTATGTCTGATATTTCTGATTCTATCAGTCATTTTGCTTTTTTTCTGTGATAAGTTTATCAATAGCTATGGTTTTTTTTCTCATGATATGTGGGTTTGGTTAAGTTTTCTCCGACTCTTATCTGAAACTAAATATTATGCTGGGCTTCCCTTTAGCCTGCTCTGCAGGGGAGTGATGAATATTTATGAAGGTCATATGGCTGAGACGTGGTCGAGGACCGTGAAACCATGAAATACAGATACGCCAACGATATACAGGATCTGAAACGAAGTGAGGAATGAATATTAATGACACACTGGGTATTGAGGTCATTGTAACAAAAAAAATGACAAGCAAAATCAGAGCAACTTGATCCTTTTCAGAGATTATATATACTCTTCTGAAGAGTTATTAGCAGACCAGCCTTGGTTGTACGAGCATCCAATTTCGCTAACATTCACGGGCTATATAAAGCCTGAAGATCATTTGCAACAGCTATTAGGTTTCCTGCCTGAAAATGAAGTTCAACTTTTGACCCACACAGAGCCTCAGGAGCCTTCCATTAATTCCCAACGCGTCAATTAACGGAAAAGATTTCCATCATTGCTGTCCTTCGTGAGCATCAGCTACAGTACTGGCAAATGTTAATGAAAAGCTGTAATTATGGACATGAAGACAGGAGCAGTAGAAGGCTATAAACAGACCATGATACGGCGATTATGATTAAAGAGGCTTTAATCATAATCATAAGAATGTACACAGTGTGTTTTGTGCTGTTAATGCTCAGAGATATTGAATAAATTCTTGAAAATGCAAAAAAAAAAAAAGCCAAGTGGAAAACTGATATATTTGTAACAGCTGTCAGGAGATCTGGGGTGTATTGTTATCATCTCTGCTTCATATGTGTGGTGTGTTTCTGTGCACAGTAGGCATGCATGTGGAAAATTATTTCAGAGCTATTTTCTTTTGTTTTGTTCATGCCTTCTATCTGCACATGAACAAAGGAAAGTCTTTATCAGTCCAGAGTTGTTAAAAGGAGGCATAAATGTTAGAAGTTGGTATGAAATAGCAAATGATGGCACTTAAGGCCATTCCCTTGAAATATCATGAAAGCAAGTGGATTTGGTGTTTGAATAAATGTCAACCAAATGACTTTGTTCTGACATTTGAAAGCTCTCTGTATCACTCATCCATTGTTTTGTTGTGCGAACCTCTGTTTTACAATGAAATGCAATTTTTGTTCCTTCCTTTCTTGGGACATTCTTTTATGTCCTTGTAGAAAATGCAGACACACCTCAGACAAGCTTAATGCATTGCACTAAAATTTGCTAAAAAAAAAACAAAAAAAGAAAAGTACTCCCCACTTTACTCAAAATAGTGTTGTTGTTTTGTTTTTTTTAATAGCACAGTGCCTAAGATGACAGACTGCTCTGTAACTGCTGTCCTGTCTTTAAAATAACAGCAGTGTGCTGCCCCTCTTCTCACTGTCTCTCGAGCTGTCATCCAGGACACCTTCAATAAAGTTAATAAACAGTAATTGTTTATTGTCGCCCTGTTTACCCAACCATCACATTAGGCGAGCTGGAGCGATTGCTCTGAATTTAAATATGCTTGAAGGAGGAATGGAGCTTTAGGATCCACTGGGCATCGACACATCGTCTGCTATGTTATCGTTGCTGATGGTCGGGAGCATGATTGAGATTAAAAAGGATTAAATTGTTTATTGGTTTCACTTTAAGCACTGGAAAAGTACAGCTTGTTTATTTTATTTGAAAAATAAAATGAGGGGATGGGACTTTCTGTCTCCCTCCAAAAAATGTTTTATTTCAGAAAACTACATGACTCAGAATGCTTCAACAAATGAAGGCATTAACAAAAAAAAAACAAAAAACAATCTAAACTTGTGCTTTTGTTAGATGCTAGCAGAGTTTAAAAAGTATGAATGATTCACATTTTTTTTCATTAAAAAAGAAGACAAAAGAGTCCTTATCTAGATTCCATACTTATATAAACTAGACCTCCTAAAATGTAAATATAATATGTATATGAGTGGGTGCATATGGGGAAACAGACATGACAGAATTGGCTGTCCTGAAAGTATTTCCATCTCCACAAATATCTCTGGAGCTGAGCAAGTGCAGCCATCATCCTCCAAGTCAGACCTCTTACCTAAGACCTTCACCTTCTCATTATGGGGTATTGATTGTAGATTAACAAAAGATTATATTCTATATTTAATTTAGCATAAAACAGCACGATAACAAAATCTGAAATAAATGAAGGGGTCTGAACAGCTTATGGATCCAACAGCAGCCAGAACAATAAAGGAGAAATTTAGGGGGCCATCTAGAATGCAATCTGTAACAACACAGCTTAATTTTCTGGACAACCCCGGGGCACATGATGGTACTGGATCCATATTCCCCTATTAAGATTCCCAATATTTAATCTTAACATCATCAGCCTCATCTCAGCAGCTTTTCTCCTTTGGGGAGGGTTTGAATGTTTTATTTTCCATGGATCATATAAATGATTTTCACAGGAAACAGGCATGTACACGTCCAGCAGTTTCTGTTGTCATCTCATGTTTAATTTTGTCTGAGAAAGTTAGACAAAGGATTCGTAACATTACTTGGATTTTCAATCATCATTTACAGCAGCACGTTGTTGGTGTCAGTATAGACTTAGAGTTAAGAAGTCACAACCTCAGAAACCTTTCCCTTCATATGTGCACTTTGCTCTACCTTCAAAGAAAGCTAAACTTCTTTAAATCACTGAGAGCACAGTGCTGGCACAGTGACAGTGCAACACAACGTAGCACAACGTGCCCTAACCGTAACCCTAACGCTTCCTACTGTAACACCTCAAGCAGCGCAACCTCATGATACAATGTAGTGTAATGTAATGCAACTTAGTGCAGCAAAGGTAACACCATCTAATAAAACATTTTCTATTGTAATACAAGTTAACGCAACACAACCATAAATAACTCAAGTATCGCAATACCACACAACTTAATGACACAACATTAGGTTGTTTTGAATTGCAATGTTACCCTTCCCTAATGCAGGGAGGGGTAACACAATGCATTAAAGTATTCTATGCACATGCATAAAAGCAACCTAAAGTAAGAAAACCAAAGTGAACATAACTCTCCTCTTAAAACAACTGTGTCGATTAGTAAATCTTCATCAAAGCTGGAAATACTTCAACAATTTTCAGGTGGTTGTGTTACCTAACAACACAAACTCACAGCTAGCAACTAATAGTAGTTTCTTGTTTGTTTAGTGGGTAATCTTCCACATTAGCCAACTTTGCAGCCAAGACTCAGATCTGCCTAAAAGATCAACTCAGGTGATCTCACAAACTCTAGGGCTCAGGTTTGTCAACCACGTAGAACCTACACTGTCACAAATGCTAGGTAAAAAAAATCAGTTCATTACGCATTGCAGTACAATTTTTCCCAATTCAATAACAATTCAGAAATCCTGAAATATTATTTCCATTTTACTGAAACCCCATGTCTGTGGAGACAATTGGGGCTGCCACTCTAGTGTCAGTCGCAATGTACAGAGGCCCCACTCAGCCACACGACATATGCTCTATATTCAAAAGTGGCAACAGAAACGGGATGAAGTATTAGTATTTCATTACAGTCAGTGCCAACAAACACATTTTGGATTGAGGTGTTAAAGTTGAAAAGACTAAGTCTCTTTAAAACTCTAAGCTTTGTGAGTCAGCATGAAAATACTAAAGCAATACAAGAAACTTACACAACCATTTGAGCAGACGCCGCACAGAAGTTTTGCATCCTGTGACTAAAGCTAAATCTGTGCTTGGTAAACAGATGCTGCTAGATGAATCTTTTGTCTGCAAACTACCATCAAGCTCTGTCCATGCACATTGGATAGCAGAGTGTATGGCAATCTTCATCTGTAAGGACCTCCGCCCCTACACGTATTACTGAATAGATATTGAAGCATATTGGATCAATATAGAATCGAAGTTAATATAAAATCACACACCCAGCCCAAATCGTCACCACTCATCATAATTCCAACTGCAGACAGGATATACTGCCACTTTATCCAGCCCAACAGCCTCTATAAAACACCACCCTTTTTTCAAAGTTCAAATTTTTTATACTTATTTTAATGGTGGTTGGTCTTTCTATCTAATGTTTCTATTGTGTGTTAGCCTTTGTGATAAAAAGCAGGCAGTGGGTCTGTTACAAAGCTCTTATTAAACTCCTGACCATCTATTCTGAGAATCACTCTGCTATATTAAAGCAGTGTGTGTTGCTCTTAACTGATTACAGTGCATCCACCCTCAAATTAGTGACTTTAGGCCACCTTTCATGCACCTCCACCAGTAGCTATGTCTGCCTAAAGGCTATTCTTCACTCACCTTATAAAGATATGAGCCAAAGATCTTAAAAATATAGCCTGGGAAATGTACCACTGCTTGGATGTGAATTTGTTGTGTAATGGTTACTCAGGCATACTGTAAGGAAATACTACAAGAACTTTATGCCTTATGAACTTTTCAAAATTAAGCATTGCTTTCGCACAGTCCCACAATGAGGCATGCATAAGGGGGAAGTTCAGTCAAAGGAGGATTTTCCCTTTATAGTTTCATTCAGTTAATTATCAGAGGAGGCCTAGGGGCAGAACACTATTAGGGTTTTCACAAAGTCATGATAAGATATTTCTATTATAGTGAGCAGCTAGTGAACATAGTTAAGTGTTTAAAAGTCAAACAGCCACTAAAAGGGGCTAAGTTCCTTCAGAAATTTGTGGAAACAAAAACAGAGATATTAGTAGAGTGACCGTTAGGCTTACACCTATAAGATAATGGATTGCAAAATTTTTTTTGCAAAACTAGCCCCAGGTCAAGCGCTTCATTTCGTGATCTTCATTGTATCTTTCAGTCAATCAGCTAAGAAGCAGCACTTCTTAAGAGAAGGGTGTAAGACAAAAAAAATTAAGAAAAAGAAAGCCTGAATTGTTTGTGCATTGTTTAAATGTGCTGAGCAACAGCATGTGCATTTGCAAAAAAAAACAAACAAAAAAACAAAAAACAAAGATAAATTAGAGAAACACATACTGGATAAATGAGTATAAAATTTGTGCACTAACAGTGTGCAGAAAATGAGATTTTAAATTGCCTGTATACGTGCTCCATAGATTCACATGGGACAAATACTTCAAGTTACACTAAGTGATTTAAAGTTGATTGGAACTGTCTCTGCTATGATAAATGATGCTGGGTAATGAATTGATCTCCGTCCTGGGATCAAACTGCATACAGCGCTGGGTGCAGGCAGCTGTTTGGGTGTCAGCAGGTCTACTGTAATCCCATACTGCCTGTGCATCCATCTGATAGAATGTAAAGTGATTCGCTGTCCCGTGCAAGTGCTGTCCCATCAATCATGACTGGGTCAAGTGTTTGAGAGGAGTAAACCACAGAGAGTCTCCAGGGGTGTTAATGTGTAACAGGCGAGGCTCTGATGGAATGTGGTCATACGAAGCAGAGCGAGAGCTTCACTTACCCCCTCCGAGGTAGTCACTGCAGGTGCACCGTGGCCTGCCTTTATTTGACCTCACAGCCAGAGCTGACAACCGTGTTTGTTTGTGATGCACTTTCTTCCCTCCTCCCCGCTCACAGCATCTAATGTAAGACAAAAAGAAATCGGGGGGGGCAGGGGGGCGTGGGGGTGTGAGGCAGAAAATGAAATCTGTGGCAGGTCATCTTTTTTTGAAGCTTGGGCCAGAGCAGAAATAAATTTAAGGTCAGTGGAGTCTCTGGAAAAATGGAAGTTGCTGGCTTAGTTCAGCCATGAAGAATATTGAGACCTGAGCTCAGTGACCTGCCTTTGTTATATTTGTCACACCCTCTTTATGTTTGTGTACCCACACTGACCCATTGTGATCTGCTGTCATAAAGCTCTTCAGTAAATCCACAGGCATAATGTAACTGCACAAAGTTTATTGACAGTACAGCATAAGAAATACAGACTTGAAACACCTATAGCTGTCGTTTCCTAATGAATCTCCAAACAGCTTAGAATTTTGGCAACTGAATTTATAATTTTCGTTGTTGTTCTCTCGCCCATATGCCAAATTTAAACCAAGTAAGGCACGCCAATAATAAATTCTGTGATTTGATGATACTTAATTTAATGGTGTTGTTTATAGTTACACATGCACATGGTCTGACTCTCTTTTCTTGGAAATAGTTTAACAACCATGGAGCAGATGGTGTTGATACTGTGATGCTAATAGCTACAGATTTATCTTTGTGTTGCAGCATAAAATCAGAATTAAAATTCTTTTATGAAGACATTTATATTTGAGGAAAAGCAAACGTCATCACAGCGGTTGAGTGTTGGAGTTAAAGGTGATACATGGAGTTTTTTTGCAGTTGCGTACGAGCCAACTTTGGCATTCACAGCTGTTTAAATCAACGGCTTTAAAAGAAACATTGCATATTCAGCAACAAACTTTAGTCCTTTTGCTTTGCAAGAAGCTGGCTCAAGTGGTGGAACTGTAATGCAACTTTTTCTTCCATTTTTGCTTTTCACTGAGGCTAGCCTGACATTAAATCAGCCCTGTCCTATCCCGTTGCACTGCTCTGCAGTGGTGAGTGAATGTAGTCCAATCCACCGTCAGTTCAGCATGGGAGGATGAAGAAGTAGTGCTGCTGAGAGGGCATAGTTAAACCTCTTTTCTTGGAAATGGCTGAATATCTTGCCAAACAACCATTATCAAACACCAACACCTCATGTCAATAAACCACCTGCAGAGGCAGAGAAAATGTACGTGTTCAACTTTTAAAGTCATTATGGGTACAATTTTTACATCTTTCGCTTGATGCCCTGCAGTGGGTGTATAAAAAAAGACCCTTATAAAATTGGATGCCACAGAAGGAATGCAATTGGGATATTTTTTTTCAGGCAAAAGGATTTAACATTTCACACTCTTTTTAAGACAGGCAAGAACAGGTCCACTTAGTGCTCCACAACAGCTGCTGTTCCCACAGCTCTTGAAATTTGCACATCCACCTGCTTTCTCTGCCACGCGATGTGCGAATCATTGTGTATGGGTACATCATCTGAATCCCGCATGGGGAGAGACAGACTGTCAGCAACCATGAGAACCACTGTGTTGCATTGGCAATTAAACTTAATGGCACTGATCACCACAAAAAGCATCATAACGGTCAATGATTTAATTAAAATGTTGGCAAGTTTAAGAAATCAAAATATACAGTATATGCTCCTCAGATGAGTCAGAGTTTAATAAATTGATTAGTTAGACCAAAAGGGACTGAGTTTTGGAATTTTTTCTTTGTACTGAAAATCTTGAGCTTAAGAGGATAATGAGGAGGAGGAGGCTGGTATACTAAATTCAGCTTTTCATCCACCATGAGCGGCTGCGTCTTAAAAATGTATTCCGTCACTCAGTGCCTGAAATAATTACCCCATGTCACATCTCTTTTCTTCTGTGAATGATTTTGTCATTCAGCTATTCCTTTTTATCCACACTCTCAGATAAAAGGGCAATGATGCACATTTGCTGAGCACATAAAGGTACACT
This sequence comes from Remorina albescens, assembly GCA_034769265.1. Lineage (NCBI taxonomy): Eukaryota > Metazoa > Chordata > Actinopteri > Carangiformes > Echeneidae > Remorina > Remorina albescens. Next base: position 5,419,751 of record CM068492.1, on the reverse strand, counting down.
ATAGCATTTTATCCTCCCGCGAAACACTTTTTCTTGTCCTTAAACTGGCACATAAGCCGTCCTTTTAGGAGTATGAAGAAGTGTCATCTGACTTGATAGCAGAATAACTAGCATCAACTTTTAATTAAAGAGATGGGGGAAACTGTGATGTATATTTTAGACCTAATTAGGACATCGACTCAGGGGAGTAGAGTGATTAGATGAGTAAAGACTCCCCATGGAGGCTGCAGATGAGCAACCATACAAATGCGTGTGAAAGCATGCACACACACGTACAAATGCTTATTCAAATTTTAGGGTTGTGTGTGTTTGTGCATTTTGCTGCTCTGTTTGCTTTTCTCCTGTGCGTGTGAGTGAGTTTTCTCTCTCTCCTCCTCCTTTTTTTTTTTCTGAGAGTGTAACGACAGATGAGGTCCCGGATTGCTTCACGAGGACTGGCTCCTGAGGTTGGAGGCGGGCTTTATAACAAGGCCGGGATTGGCGCTCTCTCTTTCCACTCTTCAAGTTCCAAAGCAAACAGCCATGCGTGTGTGTGTGTGTGTGTGTGTTGGGCAGCGACCATGCTGTTAATGAACATTGTTGTTAGCAGTGCCAGTTTGACAGAATGATCAGCTTGGGTTGTTTGCAAAATGTTGGTAGAGAAGCTAAGTTTCTGTTAAGTAAACCCACCACATTTGCTTTAACTTGTTAATATTGTAAATAGCACTTGTAAATAATCACAGCACAACCAGTATCCGGTAGGAGTGAGAGGCACTTGTTCCTTTAGTATTAATTTTTCTCCTTCTTTAATGTTAGGAGTTTAGGTTAATTCTTTTTCCTTCGGCAGGTAAGTGTGTGAGAGTGTTGTGTTCGCTGTTTTGGGTGCTACTCTCTCTCCGAGTCAAAAATAAATACTACTGTGTGAATACAAAATCCAGTTTTGGCTGGCTTCTTTTGGAACCGGAGGGGATACATCATGTGTTGTCCCTGGTGCCCCTGGGCCAGGGTCATAACACCAAAGGTGTTTTCACTTGGACTCCCAGTCTAGCAGCACTTAAAGCTATATTTCACTTTTATAGTGTGCAGTGCTAGTTTTATATTCACCTTCTGTGTAAAAAGCTTTTCCTCATCTTTCCTAACCAGTAATATGAGTTAAAACTAAATTATTTATTGAGAGATAAAGGACCAGACAACACACAGGATTATCAATTACACAACAGATCTGTTATGTGTTCCAGTAGTAGCTTTCAGAGATACCATCAGCAAAATGGTCACAGTGACTAAAAGAACAAAAGAGGCCATTTGCCAAGGCCTTAGTAATCTAAAATGAAAAGCAGCAAATGAAACGGTGCTTGATTTGCTTCCCAGTGCTAACACAAAGTACCATGGTCCACGAGAGCACCCACTTTGACCAATTATAAAAAAGCATTTCTGTGTGTTGGGGACTTCCTGCCCAGAGAACATCACATCCAGTGGTACTGAAACATACATAATGGAGTTTGAAGAATCAGACTACTGCAAGGCCCACTGTAATAATACTAAAGCCTTTGTCCATAATTAGCTAAACAAAGAGTAGTCACAGTTGAAGAATGTTTTCTTCTTTTTTGAGACAGATGGTCATAGCTGGCAAACAATTTTCTAGAAACTTTCTTCTGTCTACTAATCATGTCCGTAAATCTTTTCTTCTTTTCTTTTCTTCTCTTAGCGTATTATTTTAGTTGCTGTGCTTCACTTCTGGAAGTCTCTTTCCTTGTGGAGTGTGATTTTTACACACAATGACAATGACCTCGTAGATGAACCGGTGAGACGATGAAAGAAAAACATCTCAGAATATGTAGAAGACCCCCCTTGAGGGTGAATGGGTATAACAGCAGAAGGCAGCTGGCTTTTGCAAAAGTATATTTTACCAGGCTTTTAATGATTCATCTGCGGTTGAAAACAAGTGGTACAGCCAGAGGGTAGTGTCTGGTAAGACATCCTTAAAAAGAGTTAGGGTTAGTATATTATCATATTTTCCTCATTGAAATGAGGGTGCTTGAGATGTTTCCACTGTTCTCCTGACAGAGTTCGGCAAGAGTTGCATTTACAAACCAGCGGGGGAGAGACAGGAAGGATGAATCGTGTAATTGGTCGGAATAGCCAGTGATTTGTCGGCAGACTAATGGCTCATCCAATCATCAAAAAATAAAGCCCCTTTCTGAGCCATTGTCATTGAATCATCAATAAACCAGCTGGTGCAACAGGTTAACGCCTGTCAGACAAGAACAGAAATCTCAGACACGGGCTCCTGAAAACTGCACTGGAACACCATAGTCTGATCTGGTCACTTTACCCTTTGCTGAGCTTGCAGAGTGTAGAAAGGCAATTTTCTTGACCCACTTTTGACTGCTTAATACCAATCAACCTTTGCATCAATGTGGCGACCTTACACGGGTTTAGTGTTCATTAATAAAGTGGATTTGGAGCGTATTTGCTGGCTGTTATATCAGTGACGATGTTATTTTCCTGTCTTCCCTACAGATTCCCATAGTCCCCTATAAAGGACTATCAAAATGTCTGTCTGATCTGAGACAACCTGCTACTCCACAGAAGTCAACCAGATGTTATTAAATGATATTTATACCCTCTCTTTGGGCTGAGTACATATTAAAACAATTGTTTAAATTCATTCATTCATTCATTCATCCATCTTCTACCACTTATCCGTTTCCAGGTCACAGGGGGTGCTGGAGCCAATCCCAGCTCACTCTGGGTGAGGGCGGGGTACACCCTGGACAGGTCACCAGTCCATCACAGGGCCACCATACAGAGACCGACAACTACTCACACTCACACTCAGACCTATGAACAATTTATAGTCACCATTTAACCCAAACATGATGTCTTTGGATGGTGGGAGGAAACCGCATGCCCGGAGGAAACCCACACAGGCACGGGGAGAACATGCAAACTCCACACAGAAAGGCCCCAGGCTGGGAACTGAACCCATGACATTCTTGGTGTGGGGCAACAGTGCTAACCACTCTGCCGCCGTGCTGCCCATTATTTAGATTGCCTCCTTAACTTTCTGCTCTTTTCTACTAAGAGTTAGAACTATTAATTGTAATACTATTGAAGCTCATCCTAATTTTTTTAGACCTAAATGTTAAAAAACTAACAGCCTGTGTGATATTTTCCTTAACCCTCATCGCTTAAAAGGCAACTTGTAAGGTAGTTAAAAAGTTTTGTGTTATTTTTTCTTGGCAACTGGTTGTTGCAAAAATAACACCCTCTCACCCAGCCCTGTGCTTTTGTAATGCTGTGTGTGGTCAGAGATTCAACAAACTTGGAAATGACAAAGTTTAACAATCCCTTAACTATACCATCTTCTCATAACTAAAATTTGAATGCAATTATATTCTGCCATTCCCGTGGTTGCTATTTTTTATATCTTTTTTCTTTCCTGATCACATTAGGGTTTTCACACAGTAGATTTAATCATCTATTATTACTGCCTATCTCTATAGCAACATATCGCCGTAGATATACTAACAAATTTCACACATCAAAATATCCAAGTGGTCAGCTTTGTTGCTACTGTCTGTTAACCAACCAGTTGGACTGCTGGACTAGTTATTAGGGTTAGCTTTTGTTGCTATGATTCAGAGTAAATATTTCTCAACCATGGTGGCATTCTGGATTGCAGGTTCGAGGCAGTATAACATATTGTCATAACATGTTAGCACAGTCCTAGTCAGTAGCTTTTGCTTCATTTACTAGCATCAGACCGAATGTGTGCTGTGATGGTTGGACGGTGAATGGGCAGTTTGGCTTCAAGCACAAGTGAGTTACCTTTAACATGCAAATTTACCTTAACGTGTTTGTTGTTTGGTCTACTAGGTGGCTCAAGCAACATGCTGGCTAGTAACTAATATAGTGGGCTTCCACAGGGATGCTCAGCCAACTTTGGCGTATATATTAGTCACAACATTTTATCTATTTTTACATGAGAGCCATTATTGAATGCCCTGGCATCTCTGATGTTGCTGGTTAATGAATAGAGTGATGGTGATAGTTTTGCCACTTGTCATATGGAATTTAATGCGTTTCTTCCCTCTCTGGCTTTAATCAAGGCTAAAGGCAGGCCTTTTGGTTGAGGAATCCATTATTTGCTGTGCTGTTTAATTGTGTATTTGTCCATGCAATGTGATTTTCTGTTATTATGTTGCTATTTTGTACCCAATGAGCATTTTTCCTTTTGTCTGAAGAATATTACTTGTACACCAGGGCACATCCAACAACAATGCCTATGGTTTTATGGATTACATATCAAGTCATTGTGCAGTCACCGTTTGTAAAGGATTTTGCTCAGCTTAAGCTGTCGTGAATGTTCTTTAGAAACTCAACACATTGTTTATGTTGAAACTTTTGTACCACCTCTGACTAAGATTCTTATATTTATCTAAATTCTGTGTACCAGCCTTCTAAATTTTACATAAATGTAGGATGGCCTCTTAAACATTATTTTAATGAGCTCTTGGTTTTCTTGGCTATGGGCCAAGGCTTTGGTAACAGCACTAATTTAATGGCTTTAATTTCCTAGACATATTAAATTTAACCGGCCTTTAATGCACAAGTCTTCTGAATAATTGTCTACCTTTTACATAGCTTCCAGGCACAATTGTTTGTTACCAACTCAAGTATATAATTTCATGGGAGTCTGGTAGCACTCTTTCTCTGATGTCTAAGTCCTAGAGCCAAAAGGATCTATTGTAATAAAATAACACTGTCATGAAATCAAACATATGTCCTCCTTATATCTGATGCATGCTTTTTAGAGCTGAGTGTTTTCAGGAAATTGCTCATAAAGCAATGCTCTTTATCCTCTGAGACTCTCACAAATTCTTGATGGCTTTCTAGTTCTGGTTTGGAGGTGCTGGAAAAGGGATAGACTTGAAATGTGAGCATGTGTTCCTCTCCTGCTGAGTAGTGACGGTGCAACTTTAGATATTGAGTGCCGAGTAAAAGTTTGAACTCTTTTCTCGGTGGTATGTTTACCTTTGCTAAAGACAGCTCAATGTTGTTTGTGAGTCTGACCAAAACTCCTTAAACCTTTTGGACCCACCACTGGGCCAATGAATGCACATGCACGCTGCATGTCCGAGCATTGTTGTAACCCACACAACTTCATTGCAAATTCCAGTGAAGATATTAAAAAAACAAAACATAAAACATCATGTTACAACACGAAAGGTTTACTAACCCATGTTTTGAAAGAAAGAACCCACTTTCTTTCAAGATATTTTCATGTTGTGTGACATGCAGGCTACTGAATTTATGAATGGCATTTGTCTTTCTGTAATTAACTGGTATTGTTTTAAAATTGTTCTTGGTGTCTGCATGGTTATTAATTACAATATCATCTGCAATGCTCAATCACAGCAGATTCTCCCACATCTCAACCCAAGCATGAAGTAGAACTTGAGTGAGCTATATTCCTCATTCTGTTGTCCACACACCATTTCAGAGTTAGAAGTTATTATTATAAAAGTTTATTGTTAGAATGTGATAAGTTTGTATGTAATAACATGAACATAACTTATCTGAAAACAACATCAAATGGTTTCGTTTTGTTTTGTTTTTTGTTTTATGTTATTCTTGCAACACTCTTTTACTGAATCTGACAAACTAGAAGTGGAACAAGTAGATACACAAAATATGTGATATTTTCTTTGTGTTGTTAAGTGTAAGCCTTAGGGAGGAAAAACAACTTAGAGTAACTGTTCTGCCTTCCTGCTCACTGCAAAACTTCTATTAACAGTGACATTTGGCCTGCTAAGGGTTGAGTAGAATCAGCACACCATGCCCATACACCCACATACTGACTTTTATGTAAGCAAAACATGCACATGCCCAAACTCTACTGACAACCACTTGACACACACTCAACTGTGCACTACTGTTGACACTTCATTTGCACAGACCATTTTTTATGCTTAATGGTTGGTTATATCATTTCCTGGTAAGCTGGTTAGTGATTTCTGGAGATGCTGGGAGGAAATTGATTGCACTGTGTGACAGACTGTTTCCTGTACATATGACAATGAAATTTAAATTTAATTACATGAAGGTCTTGTTGCCCAAAGGGGACTGGAACATTGGCAACACAGGGGGATGAATCAAAAAAGACTTTGTACAGTAATACAAATCTAATTAGTCAGAATGCAATATAACAGAGATGACTGCAACTGTAAATCTAGAGCAGAACATTTTGGTATGGCCATGCATCAAATTACCAAGTTTTCCATTCTGCATTCTTATACGTTAGACCAACTAGAGGAGTGCTTGATAAAACGTATGCGTATCTGCTCTTGGGATTGCATTGAGATAAGCAGTGCAGGTATTTACGAAGCTCTGCTTTGGTTAAACTGGCAAAAACGCTGGCCGAGATAATAGTAACCTTTTTCAACTCAGTGTTTCCTATCAGGCCTAGGTTTTGTCACTGCTATGAAGATAAAAGCATTAGCATTAACGGCTGTTTACTTACTATCTTTATCAAAAAAATGCCAAAATAGCTTTTCAAAAAATATATATCATTCATTGTTTTGTTACTTTAGTCAAAATTAGTGTGGCAACTGCAATCAGATTGTGACTAAAACATAGTATATAATGAATGCACTGATTTTTTTTTTTACAGCCTAAACAGTCGTGCACCTTCCATCTATAGTGTTTGAGTCTTGGTATGGTCACATAGCACCCTGATTAACTGATCATTTCAATTTTATCGAGCCCACAGGATGCTGACTGTCAATCAGTGACAGCTTACAGATGGTTCATGTAGTGAGCAGCTTTTGCAGCCCCTGCTTCAGTGGGGAGGGAGAGGAGAGTGACCGTGGCAATAACAGGTGTTAGCAGGAATGATATGGATTATTTACTTTCTCAACCATTGTTTTTGGAAGAGAAATTGAAAGGAAAGAGATGTAATCACATCATCCAATCGACATTAAGGTAACACAAAGGTTTTCTTTTTGTTTTCTTTTATCAAAGTTCACACGTTTATACACCAAAGAAAGATCATCATCTCTATGTACAAAATATGATGGGACATCGCACCTGGCCAACCTTTACAAGTACCCTGCCCTGCGCCATCTGTGGGCCAGCAGCATCACTTTCTTTTTTCTTCTTTCCTTCAAGACATCGTCTGAAGTCCTTGGCCCTCTGACTCCACTGGGCAAGAGAGTTGGGTGGATAAAACAGGTCTTGAGGTGGGCATCCCCCTTCACCGATGCTTCATCTGTTTAAACCCACAACCCCTCGGGGGGGCTCGACAGCAGCTCCAGCATCCTGAATCTGCCCCCGTTGACCACCAACCAACTGTAAGCCGTCCCTTCAGCTGGTTGGCTCTGCCATCACACATCCTGCTGTATCCAGATCCAGCAGGATGATGTGTCAGCCTGACTGATGACATCACCTGTCAGCTGCTTTCTTGCCATCCCTTTAATCCCCCAAAGCCTAAGGGTTGTCCAGAGTAGCTGCCCGGCAGAACCCCTGCAGCCGACCTCCGCGGGTAGGTTCCAGACCTTCCATCCATTTTGCTGTCTCATGAGGATCAGGGCTCGATATTTCTTTAGCTTGCGCTCATTTGCCTCCTCCATCCTCTCTTCCCAAGGTACTGTTAGCTCCATGAGCACCACCTCTTTGGTACCTCTGGACCAGAAAACAATATCTGGTCTGAGACTGGTCTGGGGTATTTCTTCTGGGAATTTGAGCTGCTTTTTCAGGTCTACTCGCATCTCCCAGTTCTTTGCTGAGACCAGAATCCCTTTGTTCCTTGGTCCTCCTGCTGCAGCGCTCTCTCCTGACTTGACAAACTGGACAAAGTGGGGTAAGCAGCTCCTCTCCAGAGACTTCATCCAAGTATCTGTTTGGATCAGCATCTCCTTCACACTCTGCTTATCACTGAGGTCTGCTCTGTACAACATCCCCAAGTTCTTAACCGGCCTCTCCTGGACTGTTGGGATGATGGTAGCTTTGATCCTAAAACGAGACCTATCTTGGACTCGCCCCTTCTTCAGTAACAGGCTTCTGGGGCCTCATTTATAAAGCTTGCGTACGCACAAAACCGTGCCTAAAACTTGCGTACGTCATTTCTACGCAAAGGTTGTGGTCTACAAAAAACAGACTTGACAGGAAAATGTGCGCACCCCTACGGACACTTTGACCCATGCGTACGCACATTTTGGAGGAAAAGGGGAATTGGCGACACAGACGGTGCGGTGGTGAACTGAAGTCAGATTGAAGAAATGAAGAGTGGGAAGAACGATTAAGTGTTTATGATTGCCCTTCACACATTTAATTTCAACCTGTATTATGCGTTAGAGCCATGTCATCAGAATGATTTAATTCAACTGCGTTATTTTGCATTGGACTGAGTAATTGTTTTGGAAACATCTCCTTAGAATCTAACTGAAAAAACTAAATCAAAATCCCTTCTCTATATTTAATCACCACCATCTCCCTGTCATTTTGTCCACTCCCGGAGCGTAGGAGGAGGAGAGGACGGCGCATAAAGCATCTGCCTAACATGTGTAAATAACATAATATTTCCCTGTGATACTGTGAACACATAATCAAATGCCAATGAAATCCTAAGTGTGGAAAACAAAGCTATTAACAATCATTATATATATATATACTTTCCCGTTCTCAGTTCGTCAGCTCTACTTGATGCTTTTCATAACAAACCTGGCATAAAGAAAAGGGTCATGTTCACACACTTCAGTTTAAAGAATCTTTTTCGTTGTGGGGGTTAGCACGAACTGATTATCAGTCTGATTATTGTAAACCTATAAATACAGCGGTGAGCCCTGTGCGTAATGCTGCACCATGGCACTGCTGGCACTGTTGGAGGACTATGCCAATGGCAGAATTAGGAGGGAGAAGGTCTTCAGGGACCATAACGACTTATTGGCCCATGATGATGACTGTCTTATGACCGTTTTAGATTCCCTAGAGCTATGTGCTGAACTAGGTCCAGCATTAGAGAAGGTACAACACGCCGGAACCACGCCATCCCAGTGCAGACGTAGGTCCTCACCCCATTTTCAAATGTGCAGAGGAAACCATCTTCAATGAGGTCCATGCCCATGCGCGGTCAGCGGTGATGCGCACCATCACCCCCCCCCCGCCCGCAGCATTATGACCCAGAGGCAGAGCTCCTTTCAAGACAAGCGGGATATTAACAGGGTGCAGACTCCATCAGGATGTCATGCAGTGTTTATTAAGGCAACTAAAGGTTTTTTTTTTTTTTTGCACATTACCTTTTAATATTTCTGCTATTTCAACCATTACATTTCTCATTTGTCTCAACTCCTCCGTCAGGTTGTTGATTGCTTGTATTGTCTCCTTTTGTATCTGCAGGACTGTATCGGTGAGCACCCGACAACTCGCAGGCGTACAAGAATGATGCCAGTTATGGATGTGATTTTTGTGTGCATTGGTCTCAGGAGCACCGCCCCCCCCAGTATCAGTTGTCAGGAGAACTGCACTGCTTTGCTTCCTTTGGATTGTGATTCCGCTGCTGTGACCTCCAAACAGGATGGTTTTTCGGGCCTCCACCTCACCGACAAGCGTCTCCACTTCCGCCTCAGAAACATTTCTTTTTTTACCTTTTCTTCCTGTATCCGTCATAGTTCCAACAAGACATAAGACTTGTATCTGAGTCTTATCTTATATTCATGAGGTGCTTTGCATTGACCATTTATGGTTAAAAATGGGCATGTACAGGGCGTGACATGGAGCCAACACAGCTGAGCACATTTGTAGTCAAGTCTGTGATTTATAAAGCAATGTTTGCTTTAAGTGTGTGTACGGAGGGTTTTATAAATCCGAATATTTTCTGGCATACGCAAACTTTGGCTTTTGGGCGTATGTACACTTTTAGTAACGATCCTACACACAGTTTTATAAATGAGGCCCCTGGACTTTTCTGGTTTAAACTCTACCCTTGCCCGGTCAGCGAGTTCCACTGGATCCTCCAAGATCCATCTCCCCTCAGGTACTGATTTTGCTGTAGTGGTGAGATCATCCAGGAATGCCCTAATCTGTACCTGCTGGATGCCACTTGACAGCACTGCACCCCGGCTCAGCTTCTCTGCTGACTTAACGAGAAGCTTCATTGCTGTGGAAAACAGGATCACAAAAATCGTACAGCCTGTGACAATACCTACCTCCAGTCTCTGCCGGTGACATGACATGACTCCATTATGTCTTTCCTTCAACCTGAGTTGGTGGACTTTTTTAGCTAGCCCACTTTCTGATAGCAATCACTGTAACTTCCTGATGTATGGCATCCATCCATTGTGGCCCATCATTCAGGGTTGTGGGTGAGTGGACAGGTTGCCAGTCTACCACAGAGCCAAAATGTAGACATACACACATAACCTACATCATAGTGTATCTGCAGCGAACTAATGCAAGCACAGAGAAAACATTCAGACGCCCCACAGAAAAGCAACAAGCCAGGGGTTTTAACTGAGGACCTCAATGCTGTGTGGAAACAGTGCTATCCACTTTACCACACCATATTATAACTTCCTGTCATGCCAGTGCAACAATGTTCAGAACTCTTCACAAGTGGCTATCAAACTACCATAGAAAAGATAAACTTCCTCTCTCAGCAAAAACACAGCCACTGGTTCATAAACAGCTGCTCAGTCTGGCTTTTCCCTGAGCCACAGCACACTAATGGCTCCACTTCTAGTCATTGATAACAGCGGAGAAGGCAGCACAAATTTGTTGGCAATGGAGGAGACTTGTATCAAAAAGCATTTGATACAATCAATAATAGCTCCTCTCTCAAACCACATTTACCTGCACTCTCGTCTAACAAAGAGAAAGTGGACATTTTGATGGTTTGGATGGCCAATGGAACAAAAGTTAGATGACTGCTGTTAACATGATAAATAAAATAAATGTACCTTAGCCGTACTTCAATGTGCATTACATTTCTTTCATGATGCTTGTACATGTCATGGATTTATGGTGGAATTAGATTGGCATCCTGCCAAACTCCATTAGATTATGGTCAACTCAGAAAGTAAGCATCTTAACTCTGCATGTGAATGACTTTGCTGTTGCAACCACATTAAAATACGGTGACACAAGGAAGAAAATGATTCTTTCAAAGGAATATTATAATGCAGTCTGTTGATACAATGAGCTCTATGAACATATGAATCTTAACAGAAATCAAATCTATTAAAAAGAGATTGTGCTACTGCAAAACCTATTTATACAATCTCCACATTAACACAGTCATATGCAGGTGGACCAACTTTAACAAACACTAGATACTGCATTTCATGGTACAACACAATTTCATATGCCCCAAGCTCCACCTAAGCTCAGGTCCTGACTTGTCGTCAGTCTGCTTTTGATGGCCTCCAGTATTTACAGACTACTCTTGAATGCAGATGAGACCGATTACATGGTTTTCGCCAGCATACATATTCCTATGCTTGAGTCATACAGATACATGGAATTGACCTGGAATTTCCTTTGTTAATTTCCTACTTCAACTCATCAACATGACAAAATGTTTGCTTGCTGTCTCTTATGTCCACCCACAGACTGATGCCATGGTGACCAGATCATCAATGTTACTCACCTCACCAGTCAGTGGTCATAATGTTATGGCTGATCTGTGTGTGCAGGGTTAAGGTTAGATGTATTTACAGTTTAGTATCCGTATTTCTGTCATCTATTTGCATATTGTAGACCATTATTATTCTTTTTTGCTTTATGGTATATTACTATTACTATTTGACTTCCACAGTTTCTAGTTTCTTAAGCAATAACATTTACCTTGAAAAGAAATGTGTTTGGATCAAGGACTTCTTGTCACAATGATTACTTCTGTAAAATGTATCATTTTGTACAAATTTAATTAAATTACCAGACTCAAAGCAGTCAAATGTTGCTCTGTCCTGTGCAATGAAGCATAGGACAATGATGTGACAGTGCATGGTAAACGATTGCCTCAAATAAATGGTGAGAGTAAGCACTAAAGGGATGCCATGTTTCCGTACACAATCTTCCTGTTTGGCATCGAGCAAATGTTTATTTTTTTTCTTTTGTGTGTGTGTGTGGCTTTGGGACAAATAAAGAACCTACTGTCACGACAACCTCCAGCCACAAGACTGGAGTTGGGGCCATGCAAATGAATGCTACCAGAGACAAAGTGTGATAAATGTGCTGTCAATAGAGATAGCGCAGTGCCACATCACACTGCCCATCACAGCCCAAATGAGCCAAAAGAAATCTCAGAGCCCTAACAAGCAGCATTACACACCATCTAAAGTGTAGATGACGTGCTGCAGCTCTGCAATAAACTGCATGATTTCGAAGTTTTGCCTGTTACTCCTTTGACTTCATTTTTGTATGAGGTTATTCCTTGTACCTTGAGGCCCGCTCAGCTATAATGTCAATGAGAGTGTCATTTGAATTTAGATACCCCATTTTAAAATGCACCTGACCTTAAATACACAGTACAGCCAGGGCTGTAGTCTGAAAATCACTTTTGTAAATAAAAACTTGCAAAGGCCAATAGCAGACTAAATTATCAGCAGATAGTCTGTCATTTATTTTGAATAGACTTTGATGGCAGACAATAACATACCTACAGCTCAAGTACTGCAATGTGCTATTAATGTTCTTCCCAAATCAATCCCACTTCAGCCTGCATAATACCTCTTTGCATCCTCCATGGAGACCTGAGGGAAAAGAAACGGTACTACACGCGGCTGGATGAAGCGGTTGGTTGATCCCTTCACCGTTCGCCTTTGTTACCTTTTCATACCAAATATAGAATCCATCAAAAGATCTACACCTGCAGAGACATTGTCCCCCAGGACTGAGATTATTTCATTCCTCTGATATGATTACTATTTTTGACTGGCCTGAGAGGATGAGTAGCTGATTGTGTTCACTCCCATGGCTGCCAGAATAATAAGGACCTGCTGTTGCAAAAAATAGAAGCGGTTTTTAAGTGGCTTTCAGGCCACTTTAGAACACACTGCAGCCCCAAGAGGCTGCATGACAATGATGTAACTCTAACAAAGTCTGAAAGACTTAATTACTTTACTTGTTACATGAACACAGGCATTGAAATGGCCCCAGCTTTCTGAACAAAAAGGACGATTTGATTAAACTACAATGTTTTTGAGGTAACAGTGTACTCTTTAATCTGCTGTCACACACATGCACTTACTGTGGTTTTGACAATAATGTTATAGGAGTTAAAGTCTTTATTCCTTTGCACCCAGCCACAGCCGGGGCCCGTGGCAATGTGCTTTTGGCCTGTTGAATGCAGTATCTAAAAATAGCCTTGAGTCATTTAGTTTGGATTTGGCACTAGCTCTAACTTTCATTTTGAGTCCTAGATTAGTTTTTCGAGGAAATTTTGGAAAAATGTCAAAGATGAAAGTCTCAGTGATCTTTTTTTTTTTTTTCTTTTTTTTTGCCAAGTAAAACAAAATATCACACATTTTATGAAAAGTGATACACATTTTTATCAAAAGACACAACCACCAACTGGAAGCCGGAAACAATGTCAATGAATTAACTGACACAATGGCAAGACTGCAATATCAGCTTAATTGTCAATGCCAATGAGTTCCTGACATACACAGACATTGAAATTGCAGTACTCCCTGAGGCCCACAGTGTAACAGCAACAACAATAATAATAATAATAATAATAATAATAATAATGACAGTGCAGTACAGTAGAAAGGTAAAAAATAAAAATGTAGAGATGTGTATGTATATATATATATATATATATATATATATATATATATATATATATATACAATCTAAATATAAAAATAAGTAAAATAATGTCTATAATAAGTAAAAGTAACATAATGTGTATAGAAAATGTATAAACAAGTTATAAAACAATGTAATAAGAAAACAAACAAGGCACATAGCAGCATATGTATTGTGCACATGGCAACAGCTGGAGAAGTTGTGAGAAGAAGAGAAGAAGTGCAGGTGCAAGAATCCCATTCTGTTCTATGGTGGTGGTGTGTGAGTGCTGGTTCCACTATTGGGGGGGGGGGGAGTACAGCTAACAGAATTGAATTGCTCTATTAAATGAAAGATGAGATCTGAGTTGTTGTTGCGACCTGTTCTTGCCAATATGCCAATTGTCCACGCTTCTTTCATGTGACATGTGAACGGCTTATGACATCTCTGAGTCTCTGAGTTGTCCACAGCACTCTCCATCCCATCTCTGTGCAGCTGTGTCAACTTGGCGTAGGAGATATAAGTAGCGAGGGCTTCCCAACTGAAAAATGACTCCCAAAATGGGCCAAAGGAAACACAGCAGCATATGGATGCTCTTTTCTGGGGACAAAAGGCAAGGTAAAGCACAATTCAATATCTGCCAGAAAAGCATCTCATTTAAGTCCGGGTCAACAAACAATTTGCATCGCCATATGAAAACTAAACACCCAACAGTAATTGTGTGGGATGTGAGAAAAGAACGGACTCTGGCACTAATGAGAGCGACGTCTCCGTCACTGAAGGCCTCTCTACTCCACAGATTCAGCTAGTTCTGCCGCCAGATCAGGTAGTGTGAGAGGCCAGATCACAATTATTCTATCTTCAGCACCAGCTGAAGATAGAATAATGCTCCCTCAGACACCACTGGGCCCACATTGTCACCTGGCCAAATGAAATTATAATCAATATTTCGGAATAATTCCCACCAATAGAGTATATATATGTGGGATGTTTAAGTTTGAATTATTCTGATCCGCCTTGCGACCTGACCCCAGATAAGCGAATGAAGATGGATGGAAGGATACTCTGATCCAAATCTTACCTTATAATTGTAACCAGTGATTATTTTCTTGATAAAAAATGAGTTAGCCCTGGTTGACATCTATAAAATAAATGAATGTAACAACAAGCCAGTCTTTTGAGCCACTCTTTAAAAGGAACGGCTCCTCAAGATCTGGCTCCCTTCAAAGTGCCATAAATCCAAACTCTAGCGAGAACATGTGGTAGTGAAGATAGAGTATAAAGTGCAAAGTCACTAAGATTGACTGTTTTTTCTTCTGAAGTTTTATTTCAACAATAAAACTTCAAAAGAAAAATATATATGCATATAAATTTTGGACACAGTTCTCCATTCAAATGAAGTGTGTCCAAAGTTTGACTGGTACTGTATATATATATATATATATGCACACATACATACGTCAGTAAATTAGAATATCATCCAAAGTTGCTTTATTTCAGTAATTCAATTCAAAAAGCGAAAATCATATTATAGTCATTAGTTATTCATAAGTTCTAATCTTCAAAATTAAAAAAGAATAAACACTTGAAATATATCAGTCTGTGTGTGCTGAATCTAAGTGAGTGTCACTTTTTGAATTACTGAAATAAATCAATTTTTTGATTATCTTCTTTTATTGATGTGCTCCTGTATAAGTAGACATACACACCATAGCCTAGGGGTTTTATCGAAGCTGAGTACAGAGTTTCCTGAGCTTGTCAACCAACTATTCTCTACAGTGTCAAGTCAAAATCACTGTGTTAGGAAAAATTCATACCTAAGTTTGGGTTTTTATTGTTGAGGTGCAGCTACCAACTGTTTCTAAAATAGAGGCAAATTTACCTTCTTTTTTTTACCCTGCAGCAGAGATGTTGTGCTGTAGGCATATAGTATCTCCCTGGATACTGTCACTAAAAGACCGAAGTGTACTTGCTTGGGTTTTGCTCTCTTGCAGTGGAATATGTGTATGTTCCCGTGGCAGCCGGCGGAAACTGAAAGCTTTTAACAGGAGTGCCCAGCAATCAGATGTCACAACGACAACAGCGGTAAAACTCTACATTTGGTGAGCCCAACTTATTCCGAACCGTCAACATCATCTGCTACTGAAGTTAAATTTTCTTTTTCTTCCTGAACAGAGCAGAAATGAAAACAAAAAACAAAGACAGTTATTAAATTAGTTCAATATCTGGGAGTGTTATCGCTGTCATGACGTCACAGGACCATTCATTGTTGAAGGCGGATTTACGCAACTGCAGCTAGTTGAAATAATGCTCAGTGGTTTATTTCATTTCCAGAAACACACATGAAGGAAAATCATATCTATCAGTAGCAATGCTGATTCAGCACTGGCACAATCACCACCACAGCTTCATTTTCACACTTTGCGCTACAGAAAACAATAAAAGGTAACAGGATCGATTCCTCAGGTTCCCTGACAGTCTGAATCTGTTTTAATGAGACTGCCTTTGGTTCACTCTAGTTCAAGGTGGAAATACTACGTCATGGTGTTGACTGAGTAGTTCACTTATCGTTTGTCTGTATTATATAAAGACATTACATGGACAAGGTTAAATACTTACTTTTGATTAGATAGTGCCTCATTTAATGAGCAGTCTCAGCCTAATTTTGTGAAATTACCTGTCTGACCTTGAAGTCACGATGGCAA
This sequence comes from Remorina albescens, assembly GCA_034769265.1. Taxonomy (NCBI): domain Eukaryota; kingdom Metazoa; phylum Chordata; class Actinopteri; order Carangiformes; family Echeneidae; genus Remorina; species Remorina albescens. Next base: position 5,403,276 of record CM068492.1, on the reverse strand, counting down.
CACAAGGTATGTCCACATCGCTGGCTGAGAATTGCCAATCAGACATTTTCCTCTGATCTCTGTGGCATTCTTCAAACACTTGAGTGAAATCAATGTGACGCTCCGAATATGTTAAGCAGAAAACGGGTTCTTTTTAACTCCTTTCACTGTTGAAAGAAATTGTTTCATCACTGATAACTTGGGATTTTAAATCTGCACTAACACACCAGAAGTAACAAGTGTAGGGGATTTGCTTGTCAGCAAACTTGTGTTTGAAAATATATGTAATAGAAATTATGTATTAAGTTCCCTTGTCAATTGTCCCAATTATTATGATCATGTTGCAGGTCTTGAATTTACAAAATCCACATATGGTGAGCAGAGAGAAATGAAACAGACACGAGAATGGACCCACTTTTCTTTTCTTTTTTTTGTTTTTCTTTTTGTTTTAACACTGATCATCTATGAACATGATTGGCCAATCTACAGCTAATATTGATCATGTTCGGTGTTTTGTCACAGCAGCTGATTCAGCGATTGGTCAGTCAGCTTAGCTATGTCATATCCTACGACCTCCAACAGGCAGCAGTGAAATGAGACGTAATGGTGTATATCTGCTCTGACTATAATCAGTATTCAGCTCAACACAGCATCCACTTAGCAGAATGAAGTTACTAATTTTGGTGGAAAAGGACCGTCAGTCTCACTCACTTGGAAAAAGTACCACTAGGCTGACGTGTAACTGTGACACTTGCTGGTTCAGTGTACAAGGTGGGAGGCAAAACTACAGCACACAGCGCTTCAGTGTAGACAGCAGAGTATTAACCACAGGTGATCCACAGTAAGGTGAAAGGTGGTGAAAAGCGTTGATTCCTTTCACATACATTTCATTAAATCTGCAGGTCAGAACAACCCAAGTCTTCACAATATTGACAAAAAATACAAAAGACCAAAATGTCATATAACCAAAAATATACAAGGGATGCGACTACAAGAGGAGGCGAGTTAGATTATGTCTGGCAAGAAGACATTGCAACATCCTCTGTAGTAATAACAATATAGACTGTGTGCAGTGAATGTCGATGAGGATGATGGTGATGTTAGCGGGGCAAAGGTGAGCTCTCAAGATGGCCTCATGCAGGTTAGGGCGAAGGCCAAATGTGACCATAGAAGGCAGCTTCGAATGAGCATGTTGGCAAACACTGCAGGTTGTTGAGGTAGCTTGTGGATTTTGTACCAGTTACTCATCTATGAGTATTTTCCCCCAGAAGAGAAATGATTTATGCAGGTTTGACACAGCGCATCATCCTTACATTAATATTACTGTATCCAGCCTACTTACCCAGTTCAACACATGCATAGTGGTCATACACAAATCTGTATGTGATACATTCTTTCACTGAAGGCATGAATTGGAGATGGCCTTCTGTTGTATGACCCAGTAGCCTATATACAAAGCCAAGGTAGCTTGTTTAATAACTACACAGTCATTGTTAGTTGTAACACCAGTGCAAATTATAGCCCTTTTTACTTCAGTTTAAACCATAAAAGCATCTCATTGCATAAAAAAAATCTAAGATTGAATGCAAAAAGCAAAATAAAAAAAAAAAGTGATAACACCCAGGGTTTTGGTTTACGGTACTGTTATGTATGCTGGATGCTGGAAGTCATTTTGTGTGAAAGTTGTCTTCACTCACTTTCTGTAAGCGTTTCAACACAAACCCTATGTGTAACATTTAGCTGGACGATGAAGACACCTGTCCCTGGGCTGGACACACATTTAAACATGTCGCTTTCCTCCCGCCTTCTTTAAGCTCCACCCCCTGAAAAACCCTAAATTTATCCTTCTTGACACTGGTTAGCTGATGGCGACTGATTGACAGCTATCTGCAGCCGATAAACTAACAGGAAACAAACCTGAGACTTTAAAGGTCTCCTTCAACAACTGGGACATTTTACCACAGTACATTACCAAAAACATGCATATCATCATTTTAAGGCCCAAAAGTAACTTCTCTCCGACTCAAAATATATTTTAATATAGGTCAAAAATATCAAAATATAAGCTATACCAATAGGGTAAATTAATATTGTTCAAACAGCAGATTTACAATAAATAAAATTTCTATCAGTTACAGGTTTTCTAAAGCTATGTGCACATTACAACTTTGCCATTGTATAGCAACATTTTAAAACAAAAACAATCTTTGTCTATACGAATGCACCTGAAAACCCAGATCATATGATTGATATCCAATAGGTCAGGGGTGCACACACTTTTTCAGCATGCGAACTACTTATAAAATGACCAAATCAAAATTATCTACATATAAAAAATGCAAAAAAATATATTTATTTATAACTATATTGAGTATTTTTATATTATATATGATATTATATTTTTTTTTATATAAAAAATTTTACATATATGTACAATATCTGTTGGTGTACCTTGCATAACTACATGAACCCCTATTGCACAATACAACTTTGTAAATGACAAAAATCATTACCTTACTCTGATGACTTGCACTGAATGGAATCAGCCAGACAGGCATAGTCCGGACAATAGCTGCTGATAGCCAGCCTCAAGCACATGTCCAAATAATTATTGGTCATGGTTGAATGGTATTTGGACTTAATAAACTTCATGTGGGAAAAGGCTGACTCACATAAATAAGTAGAGCTGAATAATGCAATATGACACTGTGCAAAAAAAAGTCCTCCTCCTATTCTGTATGGTAGTGGTAGGTTTTTGGCTTCTTACTTGCTCCAGCTCCCCCACTCATATTTTTACCTCTTCTGAAGTTTAGAAGGAATAAATTGGAGGCTAACTAGGCAACTTGGTAGCTTGCCAGAGTTTTGCAGCACTTGACGCGGTTGTACGCGTATGCATGATCCATGTCTCAGAAAAGATCAGATGTCTGACTGGCTGCCCTGTATGTCAATCAAGAGACAAACGTCATCGTGAGGATGGATGATAGGCTAATGTCTATTTTTTAATACCATCCAACCACACTACCTTTGCGATCGACCGGCAGATCGCAATCGACGTATTGGGCACCCCTGGTGCAAGTGCTGGTACGAACATGAAGCAGATAGTTTACTGAGCATTTGGTTGCTCAGAGAAAATCAAATGAACAAAGAATAACACAAGTCCTAAAATGCAGGATTTCACTTTAGTAACATGGTCAGAATTTGTCATTCGTATCTCTTTCACAGGCAGCACTGTGTACTACTGGTTAGTGCTGTTGCCCCACAACAAGAAGGTCGTGGGCTTGGTTCCCGGCCTGGGATCTTTCTGTGCTGAGTTTGCGTGTCCTCCCCGTGCCTGCATGGGTTTCCTCTGGGTACTCCGGTTTCCTCCCACCATCCAAAGACATCATGTTTGGGTTAACTGGTGACTCTAAATTGTCTGTAGGTCTGAGTGTGAGTGTGAGTGGTTGTTGGTCTCTGTCTGTCTCTGTGTGTTGGCCCTGTGATGGACTGGTGACCTGTCCAGGGTGTCAAAACAGGGGCTTGAGGATGGATATGATTCTATCAGGGAAGATACTTCCAAGAGCTTTCAACCTTTATATTTATATATGACATTTATATGACATAAATAAACATTAGCTCTCATGTTCCACATCACGTTTGTCTGGGTCATCACTTTCAATGAATGCTGGTTACTCATACTGACCATCTCACTGACATTTATATGTTTATGATGTTAGAACAAAGTAATGACAGAGGCAGCCTCTCTATTAATGATGCAAAGAAAAGCCATGTTGATGAACCGTATGGTAAGAGTGAAAGCATCACACTCCTCTCCTGCCACACACCAGCTGCTCTGAGAGAACAGGACATGATCAGCACTGTAAACATCCCAAAGAGCGAGCAAAGCAGGAACAGGAAATAAAATACCTCAGTTAGCAACACTTTCTCACGGCTGCTCACATATGGAGTCAGAACAGTCTCATAATAAATGAATTCCTCACGGGGCTTTTCACGAATGCACATGCTTTGTTTCGTAGTTGTGTTTCGGACTCACTAATGCACACAATCTGTTTCGCAAATACACACGCTTTGTTTAACAAATATAATTTGTATGCAAACTTGCAATTTAAATATGGAAATGCACGCGCTCTGCTTCACAAATGTTATTTTGAGGCACACTTGTATCCCCTCGTTGTAAATCATGCAATGTCATTGAATTAGTTGAAGCGTCCTGCTTAGCCAAGTTAAATGTTTGAATGTACATAAACTATGTGACCGTACGTTACATGCCACCTTTGCGAAACATCTTGTTTATCGTTGCCGTAACGACAACGGTCACCAACGGTTTAAGTGTGGACAAATGTAAGGAACCATATGCTTGGCTGAAAGCAAACACACCTGATTGGCTGATGAATCTGTCAGTCAGAAACATACATTGGATTGACAGTTTTATGAGCCAGTGTTGACGTTGGTTGACCTGCGACGTCAGGGCTGTCTCAAAATTCAACGTACAGATTTCGTAAATGCACATTCAGCGATTTGTATGCTTCGTGAATTTATATTACAAGTGTGCCTCAAAATTACATTTGTAAAGCAGAGCGTGTGCATTTCCGAATTTAAGTTACAAGTTTGCATACAAATTGTATTCGTGAACCGAAGCGTGTGTATTTGTGAAACAGATTGTGTGCATTAGTGAGTCCAAAATACAACTATGAAACAAAGCATGTGCATTCGTGAGTCCGAAATACATCTATCTAAATCACAGTGTTGAATAATATGAATTAGCATGGCGGCGCCCCTGGTATGAACAGTATGTGCTGGGTGGGGTAAAGAAAGAGCTCATTGTGTCAGACAATAGTCTTCCTTACATTTGGTGTTAATCTTTCCCCCGTCGGCCCTGAGATATAAGTCATTACATGTCTGTAGGTTGGATCATACAGAGAAAAGGAAGCGCTGCTTAATGATGTGAAGGGCGGGAAGAATAACAGTCATGGTCGGATAGAGGATTAGGGGACTGTGACTTGACAGTCCACAGTAGAACTGTTTCATTACAGACATGCAATTTTTCCTTTCAGATATTGAAGTTAGATTCTTAAGCACAAAATTCCCTGTTGTTTTCCCAACAAATGGCGTTTCAAGAGTTTTCAAGATTAGTATCCAAAAGTTTATGGCCCATTTGCGCTGTCATGAAGTAATAAATTGGAGCAAATCCACCCACCTCTATTTGAATAGGTCAGTCCTCCTAAATGATTCCCTTCCAATTGATTCTCCTTCTCATGGAAAATCTCTTTTCGGCAAAACATAACGGAACGGTTTCCAATTCAGGAAATCTCACTTTCAGTGACTGGCCACCAGTGCAACATGTCAGACTGGTGGCTCATCTTCAGTGTCACTGAGCAGAGTCCAAATCCAATTGTCACACCCTAGCAAGCTTTGAATTTCAATACAGTCTCTCCTCAGAACACCTCAGTAACCACAGTCAATACTGTGGCTATCGTCCACCTATTTATGGATCACAAGGCACAAGTAGCCACTGAAGTGCAGTGTTTCACAGACACCCACATAAGCTGAGACAAATGTCTGAAGAGGGGGGCATTCGAGGTATAAAGAAGTTACATGTCTAACATTGATGCTGAGTGACATGGATAGAGCAGTCTGCTGTGGTTTTGCTTTGGTCCAGATCAAAACAGCTGACAGCTGGACAGATTTCCTTGAAACGTTGTGTGGCCAGTCCTCCCTCCTAATATTTTGATGATAGCCTGACAACCTCTCCCACAAACTCTTATGCCAAACCACAAGGGACCACTAGCAGCACTGGGTTTACCTGCTGTATGCTGACTCTTTAAACGAGAGAATAACAAATGTGGAATCCCGTACTTCTGCATGCTTTATGGTCTAATTTCCTTTAAATGGGACCATCGTTTAAAAATTTACATCATGTTGTACTGAACAGTGATGGGAATAACAGCGTTATAAATAACAGTGTTACTTTTTTCAGTAACGAGTGATCTAATCAATTACTCTTCCCATCTTTATAATGCCATTACCATTACTGCCAAATAATGCGGCGTGTTACTATAATTGAAGCAGCTTTTTTCATCAGACCAACCAGATCTCTGAGCCAAGAGGCAAAGACTATTTTAATGTTCTTCTTTGGTTTGTGGGCATGAGACAATCGCATAAATGATGACGATTGGCTGAGGTAGAGTAAAATTTCATGGTGAGCCAAACAGAGGTAGAGGTGGGCGGGTGTTGTGTACAGAAATTCGAAATCACGCACAGTCGGAAACACAACGACACAAGTGAGTCAGTCAATGAGAAACAGGAATGGCGAGCCCAAATAATCCAAAAGTAACCTTCTCTAAATAGAAGTATAGCCATGACTGTTCCCTCCAAGAAATTAAAGGAACGAATTGAATGGTGAAATGCACATTATGCCCTGGAAAAAAATGGCTCTCCACATCAGTGTCAAGTAATTCAAACTTACTCAAACATCTTCTAATTGAACATGCACATGTATTTTAGGTTATCCTAAAGAGGGGTGGAGGTGGCTCCACATTCTGACACATTTGCGCATTTAAAAATTTACTTGAAAGTAACGCAATAGTTACTTTCCGCAGGAACTAGTTACTTTTATAATTTGTAACTGAATAACTAATTTTGTTACTTTTTGGGAGAAGTAACTAGTCACTAGTAACTAATTACTTTTTCAAAGTAACTTGCTCAACACTGCCCCTGAAGACTTGAAACTACAGACCAAGACCATGTTTTAGTTCTCATAACCAGACTGTGTCTCACAGCATTTCAGTACTCACACTTTTTTTGGCTGGTGCCATGATGCATTACTGCACTGACATTAATTGGGATGAGTGCCACAATGCCAATGTTTTAAATTTGTGGTAAAGAATAATGGTCCTCTTTCAGTTTCCAACAAAGCTTGTAAAGTGATTTTAAAACACACTTTGCAAACCTTTTGTGAGATATAAATTTTTCTCCTGGATCATTGGGAGTATTTACAGTCATTTTAAAAGGTTCTGCTGTTAATGTTCATGTTTTACATCTTGGTCTATTTAGGAAAATTTATAGTATCCATTACATTTGTGTAATTAACTATCTAGGTTTTGACACGAAGAAAATGCCAAATGCGAACAAAACAGATACTTGGTTTCCTTCAAGCAGATGTGGAGTCAGAGAGATTCAATTCACACCAACAAGTTAAAAAATAATATATATGGAGGTTTGGTTACTAATAGGCAACAATTGTTTGCATTTTATAATGCTATGCAGAAAGGGGTGGACTGAATCATAATTCAGGCTCCCTGGCAACATCACAAATCACATCCAAAATCAATGTTCACTTTTGCCGCTATAGTCATCTCAAGAAAAATTACAAAATTGACAACTTTGTGTTTAAGCAGAAAATATGGAAAGAATACAATTTTTATTGATATTGTTATTATTAGTAGACAGTTTTCAATATTGCAATTGAAGTGGAGGCTAAAAGTACTCAACATATATAACAGAAATCGTTATCTTATGTATTTTGGATTTGATTTTTAAGTTAAAGGAAAATTTTTTTGGAACAAATACCGTGTGAGTGATTTGCCAACTTTTCACTTTTCCAAGCACAACGCCACAACAGCAATGGTGTGCACACACACTCTGCAGCCGCAGAAGGAAATGTCCTGCTGGTATCGTGCACCCTGGGTGCACACAAGCAATTGCAGCGCGATCACAGGTGTAGGAGTTTTGTCCATTGCAGATGGCAGGCAGGCTGAATCCAGCACAGATCAAAGTATTTCGAATCTTGTGGCTTGGTGTGATACGGGAAACCTGCATTCATGCTCAGGGATCAAGTATTACAGTGGCACTGATTGATCACTGGACTCTGAGCATATGCAAAGCTACACCTAAACCTTACAGCATTTAATGATATTTAGTTTTTTTCTTCTGCCACAGTATAACAATATCATATCCATTCACGTTGAGCCAACATGAGATACATGTTGATAGGCTCAAGGGAGTGGGTTTTTGGTTTTTTTTTGTTTGTTTGTTTTTTTTTTGTTCAACTTCTCAGAACACCACAAGACACCCTCAGCAGAATGAAATAATAAGGGACAGATGAGTGTGTTGGAGCTGGGGGTGGCATAAAATGATTCACCATGGCCTAATTCACTCCTTGGTCACTCTCTGTCCTAACGTTTCAGAGCAATTTTACACCCTCCCTTGATATGCTGGCGATTGACCTCAGCTTCACTCTCAGGAGTCAAAGGGCACAAGCGCCACTGGCTCACTCTCAGAGCTTAAGCTGTGGCCCAGTATTTCCATGGAAATGTCTCGTCACTGCTGGTTGAGACAAACATGTGCCCGGTAGAATGAGTACAACAGATGAGTCTGAAATCATGCCTCGGAGCAAACTTTCATCTACAATACTAACTCAGGCCCGGTCTTGCCAGATGACTACCGGCTGTTCCAACAGAGAGTGGGTGCTTTGATAAAGCGATGCAGGACTCATGGAAGTCTGCAGATACGGGTTCCGCAATCTGATAAATATTGAAGGTAAGAGTTCAGCTAAGTTCACTGCCCAGTGGTGATGGCTGGCTCAGGAAGCATGTTTGTTTGGGCTGGATGTCCGCGGGCTCATTCCACCTGGCTAGAGATGAAAAATCCAAGAGAGCTCTATCATAATGGGTTACTTAATATTGCACACTTCCACATCAATGTTGGTTTCTACAGAAATTGATATAGAATTTATCATCAATGGTGCTCACTTTATCTATCTGTCTGTGTGATGTGATAAGCTCTGACTTTCTCACACACTAACATACCATAACACAACACAAAAAGACGAACCACTGGTGTTTAAGTGAAAAAGGGGCTTATTTAACTCCTCCATTATTTCACTGTGACCAAATTGCCAAATGCTATTTGACAGAATGAGGCTGGAGAGTTGCCTATAGCACCACTGAGTGATGTCAAAAGGCTGTGTTGAGAGAGATTTTCATTGACAGTCTTCGAAGCCAGGCTTCTATCCTCCTTCTTTCCACTGTCTGACTCAAACACCACATTAAACAGGGGCTGGCATGTTCAGTCTGGGTAGATCACAAGAAAGGGCTGCTCAATATCCTCAATTAGGATTTTTAAGAAGTAGTTAACTGAGAGGGCTCTGTATGGATCTTTAGCTTTCCAATCAAGAGGAGTTACCCCGTTGGGTTTTCCTTGCAGAGGGCTAAGAGTCCTTTGAAAAACAATGGAAAGCAACAAACCTTAAGAGTGAAATAAGGCCCCTCAGGGTAAATGGGTTCTGTGTTCTAAAGGAGAGAAAGAGTGATGATGCAGATCCCTCCACCAATCTTAAATTTTATCCTGGATGAGTGCAACCAGATACAGGAAAAAGGGAATAAAATTCAGTTTTGATAATGACAAATATGCTCTAAGATTCAAACTGAGCATTCGAAACCCTGATCATCAGTCAGATCCCTATCTGGAAAGCGTGGGTTTTTGAGGGAAAGGTTACAGAAACTGTCTGAATGGTTTCACATATTGAGTCTGTAGGACTAACACATTGATTGTAACGCTGTCTAATTTACAGTTACGCATATTCCTGCTTTATAGCTGACTAAATAATCATTCATCAAAAATAGTTCCTTTTAGTCAACTGTCCTATTAATCAATCTCATTCTCAAGCGAGGAGCTTAATGGCATGCATCAGCAGTAAGGGGGATGGCGTAAAGGACCATTGCGGAGAGGGTGGAACTCAAAGCTTTCTCTCCTACTTTCACCTTAGGTCGTGAGCTCTGTGGGTTTTCTCAGAATATCGGTGCTAATCTTCAGGGAGGAAGGTGGGGAGCTCAGAAATCTTGGAGTAGAATTGTTGCCTGGCATCTGATTAGGATTCCTCCCTGGTGCCTTTTCTTGTGGAGGTTTTTCTGTACATGTCCAACAGGGAGAAAACCCTTGAGCAGACCCACAGCTGGCCGGAGGAATCACATACCCCACCTGGCCAGGGAACACCTCCAGCTTGGAAGAGTTGCAGGGGAGAGGGATGTCTGTAATACCCTGGTCCGCCTTTTATGATGATGGATGGATTTATTAAACAAGTAACTGTTACAGGTAATGAAGTAAAGCTAATTAAAACATAGACTCTTTTAGGGATGAAAGTATAACATACTGTAGCTGTCGATTTTTTAATTGAATATCTCTGAGCTGGGGCAGCAAGGCGGCATAGTGGTTAGCGCTGTTGCCCCACAATAAGAATGTCACAGGTTTGGTTCCCAGGCCTGGGGCCTTTCTGTGCGGAGTTTACATGTTCTCCCTGTGCCTGCGTGGGTTTCCTCCGGGTACTCTGGTTTCCTCCCACTGTACAAAGACATCATATTTGGGTTAATAGGTGACTCTAAATCGTACGTAGGTCTGAGTGTGAGTGGTTGTTGGTCTCTGTCTGTCTCTGTCTGTTGGCCCTGTGATGGACTGGTAACCTGTCCAGGGTGTACCCCGCCCTTGCCCAGTGTGAGCTGGGATTGGCTCCAGCACCCCCCGTGACCTGGACACAGATAAGCGGTAGAAGATGAATGAATGAATCTGTGAGCTGCTGAACCTACAAGTTGCAGTTGATTTCTTTATAGAGCTGTGTGTTGTATCAGTGGTTCATTTTATTACTGACTTTACGACCATATTTATTTCATTAGCTATCATATTTGTTTCCATCAGTTTCAATGACATCTCTAGCTGTCTGATTGTCAACGTACAAACTGAAGCCTAGACAGAAGTGGCTTACTTTCCCACTTTCGCTGTCAGTGATGAACGGCCGCACACACTCCCTCTCCTTAGCCCCGTTAAGAACGTCTCTGCGAAAGGACTCAGTGAGTGAAGTCCATCTTGACCTAGCAGTACTGCTCTTCCTTTTCAGACCACCGCTGCCTCCCCTGACCGTGTTCGGTGTGATTAAACCTCAAATGTTTCCTCCCACATGCATGTTAGGCTAATGTGTGACTCTTATCACGGACAAGTGACAGATAATCAAATTGTGATGCTCTGTGTGCTCTGTCTGACACCTTTCTGTCTGAACCAGCATGAACTTCTTCAGCAGTTTGAGCTTTTGTGTTGGATCAGACCGCATGGTCCAGGCTTCTCTCCTGATGATCTTTAAACCACGACCCCGTCTGTGGTTCGCTTGCTAAACACTCTTATCAAGTTAGGAAGGGTTAGGGTTAGTAAATTAAAAACAAAGGTAGATTATAAAGTAAGGTACATAGAAATATTTTACCTACCATTATTGTCATTTTGAAATCCATCCTGCTGCGAGTTTTTACTGCAGTGAGTGGACTTGTTTCACGCCAAAGTACAACTTTCTGTTGTAGAGAAAGCAGCAATGATGAAGTATCTCAGTTGGATTCATTAATCAATATTGACAATTCATTAAATCAGCATTAAATATTCCCCAACTGTTTTAAAAGAAACTAGTTAGTAATGAAAGAAAAATCTATTTTTGTTTCACAATTAGCACTAGAGTACCCATAAATCACAACGCTATCGTTCTGTTTCAAGTCAAGGAAACATATGTGTTCGTGTATGTCTTGAAACTAAAAACATGTTGAACACGAATTTGAAAAGATTTGTGAACTTTTTTCTTTTTTTCATCTGTTAATTGAGTACACTTTATAGCAGGCAGAATTTTTAATTGTCCATCCTGAGCTCACAGTAAAGAAACGCTGGAGATTTAAAAAGACACAGCATCATTATTTGCAGATATTAGTCCATGAAAATACATCTGAGATGTATTTTGTACATTACTTTGCTCCAATTTACCCACAGTGTCTGATACTTTTTTAGCTTCAAGTGAGGTTAGTGGTAAACATGATTCTTTTTAAAAGTGTATTTCATTTAAGGAAGACATATTTTTATGTTTTCATAAATAAATAGGAATTAGAAAACATTAAGCAGCTTTCCAGCCGGATACACTGCCTGTTACCAACCCTAATACTCATTGGCATATGATGTGAAATCTGTTTACATTTTTTACTGAAAATGAGGCTGTTTGTAAGCATCCAGTTATGCTATAAATATTTGCCAATGTTGCACTGTGTTGCATGAACATAAAGTTGTTCAAACACGGAAAAAATGATTAAGAAATGACTTATATATATATATACACTACCAGTCAAAAGTTTGGACACACTTTTTCATTCAAATGAACAGGAAATGAATATATATATATATATAGCTTCTCCTACTGACAGAGACAGATCAACCCATCACATAGTTACTTTCAGTGTGAAGGAACTTATATATTAATGATGAGCATAAAAGTAATGTTTACACATAAACATTGTACAAGTATAATAGTCTGACTTTAATTTTGGTTGACAAGGAAAAGGACTGGGGGTTAGCTCTGATGCTCTTCACACGCAGTCAGTGATTTTATCCGGGCAATCATGCATTTCCATATGTTGTTGTCCCTTAATGTCATCCAGATAAAACTTTACATTATACAACATATAATACAATGTAAGAAAAAAGGATGCTGTGCTGTAAAATTCTATTGACATTAATTCCATTTTAAAATCAGAATCACAATCAGACATAGCTGAATGCAAGGGGGAAATTTGGTTTATTACAGGTGATTCTGTGTAAAAGTAGACACAAAGTACACATATCACATATCACTAGAAATATATAAACACTAAGAGTTATAAATTAGATAGAACAATAAAATAAATCTAATATAAATATTCAAAGTAAGTCCAAAGTAATATACATGCAACTGCATTCCCAACTGCACATGCACACTTAATACAGCACTTCTGCGGCTACATCACAATAATGCAACTGTGCATCAAGTTGTACTGAAGACTTGAAACTTTAGCTCAGATGATAAACTTGTCAGGAAAATCTTTGGGGTGCACTTCCGATACACTTTAGAGGCTCAGCAGTCAGCCAGTTTTGAGTTCTCATAACCGGACTGTGTCTCACAGCATTTCAGTACTCACACTTTTTTTGGCTGGTGCCATGATGCATTACTGCACTGACATTAAATGGGATGAGTGCCACAATGCCAATGTTTTAAATTTGTGGTAAAGAATAATGGTCCTCTTTCAGTTTCCAACAATGCTTGTAAAGTGATTTTAAAACACACTTTGCAAACCATTTTTCTCCTGGATCATTGGGAGTATTTACAGTCATTTTAAAAGGTTCAGCTGTTAATGTTCATGTTTTACATCTTGGTCTATTTAGGAAAAATTATAGTCTCCACTACATTTGTGTAATTAACTATCCAGGTTTTGATACAAAGGAGCAGCAGAAAATGCCAAACGCGAACAAAACAGATACTTTAGTTTCCTTCAAGCAGATTTGGAGTCAGAGAGATTCAATTCACACCAACAAGTTAAAAAATAATATATATGGATGTTTGGTAACTAATAGGCAACAATTGTTTGCAAATGAATCATTTTCCTGGATAATGACGGCTCATAGAGGTAGCTCCTTCCTGCCCCAACCAATCCCAAGATTCACCACGCACCAGCAAATTATTTTATTTTATTTTACCTTTATTTAACCAGATAAAAGACCCATTGGGATCAAGACCTCTTTTACAAGGGTGACATGGCCAAGAAAGGCAACAGCACACATCCACAAATAACACACAAATAACAACAATCACAAAATAAACATTAAAGTGATGAGTGATGACTTCAGTAACAAGTAGGAAAAAATTTCAGTGATAATTTAAAACACAGGCACTTGTAATTTAAAAACATAGGCACTGCCGAAAGGATTCCCGTTGTCGGTCTTTTAGAATAGAGCGAAAGGCTTCAAGTGAAATAAGTTCAGACTCTTTCAGTTCAGATTGAAGGGTATTCCAAGCAGAGGGCGCAGAGGGCGCAGAGGGCGCAGAGAAACTAAAAGCTTTTTTCCCCAATTCAGTCCGAGCACGAGGAGCAGCCAGGTGCAAAATGTCATTTGATCTTAAAGCATAATGGCTTTTAACCCTCTGAAGAAAAAAAGCATAAATAACCAGGAACTGAGCCAAGAAGAGCCTTATAGATCAGAGTCACCCAGTGTGTAAATCGTCTTACATTCAAAGAAGGCAAGACAGCTTTAGCATACAGTTCACAGTGGTGAGTGAGACAGCTACAACCAGTTATAAACCTCAAAGCACAGGGGTAGACCGGAGTCAAAGACTGTAGACAGCTGGTTGACACGTACATATACACAACATCGCCATAATCAAGAACAGGCAGAAAAGTAGCTATACAGCAGAAAATTCAGCACCATCACGTGGAAATAAACTAGCTGAGCCCAGTTCAACAGCTAACTGTTACAGCTGCTATAATCAAGTCACAACACCCTTAAAAGTGTTGTGACAAAAAGTTATCTGTTGGAATGGTTCCAAATCACACTTTGTGATTCAGTGATAGGGGTAATCACTGTCGGGGATGGAAATGGGGAGTGGATCTGAGGGTTGTACACACCTTTGTAGACTACGGCCTCTGAAGGACGCAACCCCTGAACTGAGAGCTTCCTATGCCTCTACTGGAGTTAGCCATGCTAGCCACACAGCCCTGTGAATGGCAGTGCTGATCTACTGGTCCTTCCACCCCTATGATAATTTCCTAATCTAAGCATGGCTAAGAAGCTAAACCAAGATGATGCTGATGATAGACATCACTTAACATCAGCATGTTCGCCTTTTTTTTGCCATCTAAATTTATTTTAGATGGCAAAAATTTATTTTACATAAATTTGTGGTTTTGAGCGTGCTTCCACATCAGCAGGTGGCAGACACACAAAGCAGATGACTTATCACACACCTTATACATACTCTTTCTGCATGCAGCATTCACAGCTGCATGTCAGTTTTTCCCACAATTCACCGATAGGATCAATTTAGAGCCGACGAAATCACCAGACTTGTACTGTAAGGTTAGGGAATTATTATCCATGTCCAAAAAAGGGCAGAACCGCTACGGATGGTTATCCCATGAAAGTAATCTGGTCGTTAAGAGAAATATTAAATGGCAAATAACTTTCTCACATATTTTTACAAATGTAAGTCTATCAAAAATCTTGCCAATTTCAGAATAATTTCAAAATAATACAGTCTTTTTATGTACTTATGTCTTGATTTAATTTCATTGCTTTATTCATAGTATTCATCCTTTAGCTCCTGAATGCTCCTGGTTTTCTTTACCTTTATCTAATTGCGATACTCTATAGCAGATCCTTTTTATATGTTTCAACAGATTATTTGAGCTGGAACGGGCCCTGTGCAGTGTGTCCTCAATGAGCTCCCATAATCACCACCTGCTGCTAGTCTGAATGGTTAACTTGACCACTCTGGCAATTAGCTTTGCAATTATTTCACAATTATGATGCTATAAAATTGCATTATGGGTAGTGAAGGATCTATTTCATTTGGAACGAAAGCAGATGCAAAAACTCAGGTATGGGCGGTTTGCTGTTTAAACGCCTGTAATTTTATTAAAGTTTCCCTAAAGTGTCACTTTGGGGTTTTCAAGTTCGCCTTAAATAAAGTGCACAGTGAATTTATGTGTTGCAATAATTATGAATGATCATTTTTCAGTCTTGTTTACTGTCATGAGTGTACTGATTGATTTCATACAGTCTGCTCCTTTTCATCAGTGTTACAAAACGGGAAATGACAGTTTTCTTCTAGACGATCCCCTCTGCTGAACCCATGCGAGCAGCTTGGCCAGAGAGGATCCTGTAAATCTGAAAATCTCACTAAAAAACTTTACTTTAATACACTTTCTGGACTCTGGAATACACAAAAGTCCACTAATTCCAAGTTTGAAAATTTTTGTTTCTATCTTCCGATTAAGAATGAGCCCACAGGTCATCTGTCAGCAGGTTATTATGTCCCCATAGTTAGGTTTTGTTGGTAGGCCACATCTAGTGGATGTTGTAAAGATGACAGGAGCAAAGGGGAAAGTGCATGTTGGATAGGTGAATAAAACAGTGAGACATAACATAGGAGAAATGTGTTTGATTCCCGATTGAAAGTAGCAGTTTTTTTTTATTTCTAATATCCATCCAGTTACCAATGTTATTATAAGCAGGGACATTTCTAGACCCCCTGGGGGCCCTAGGCAAGAGGGTCCCTGAGAATGATGATGAATGAAGTCCAGGAGGACGGATCAGTAAAGAAATCTTTTATTAAACAGTTAACATATAAAATAAATGATAAATAAAATAACTATCTAAACTGAATGCAAACTTTACAGACAATGCACAGAAAAACAAACATAACTGAAATGTGCAAAATTTTCAGAATGATAAAAACGCAACCAAGCAAAAAAACAAAACAAAAACGAGGAATTAAAGTGGAAAGGAAGAACTTAAGACTTGCTGTGACACCTTGGTCCCATATCCACAGCCCAATAGTAGTGCAATTATTTTTCTTAAAACTGCTGCTTGCAGGCCTTGGCTTCTGCAAATGCAGCCACTATGTGTTACATATCTAAGCACCTCTGAACATCTTTCTGTTGAAACCAGTGCCAGTCCTGTGAGCCTCTCCTGGAACATGGTTGACGCATACAGGTTTTGATCAACTTCAAAGCAGAAAAGCTTTTTCATCAGTGTGCTTGACAGGACGGCACGTTGATGCCAACTAGTGGGGGGGGGGGGCATTAGGGAGATGTGCCTTGGCAGTGTCTACGGGGGTTTCAAGTTGTGTTGCTGATATGGAGCAACATCAGCCTTTTGTCGAGGCCCCTTATTACTAACTAGCCAGCGACAACTCGGAAAGGGTGTGTAGGGGATTTCTGATGCATTGTCGTTGCAGCGTCTAAAGCGGTTCCATTATATAGTCATTGACATTGACTAATGTCAGCTGTCCCTCGGGGGCTCTAGGCAATTGCCTGGGTTGCCTGGCCTGTTGCGGCATCTCTGATTAGAAGCCCATTGTAACCATGACAACAATTGCCACCTAATGTTAAGGGGAAGTAGATATTTTAAGCCAAATCATCATCTTTATCTCAACTTCACCGAGCCATGATTGTTACTACCGTAAACTTAGCAATGGAGGTAAGTACACTGCTGTTGATAACCTTGTAGGATAGAGGAAGGTACCTCTGAGGGCACAGTCCATAAAGTGGTCTCCTGTGCAGAGCTGCCTATGTGTGCATCCTAAGGGAGCTAGAAATGTTAATGCTAAATATGGGAATGAAGTGGGATTAAGTTTCTGATCTTTAAAAATAAGAGCTTGTGTATTAAAAGCGGCATAGTATGCAACGGTGTAATGCACGTGAGTCCCTCTCTTTGACTCCTGCTTATTGCTCCATTGTGTGACTAAACCAGATCTTTCCTAACAACCTCGGGCTCTCCAGGAAGACTCTAACTAACCAAAACAAAAACTAATTGGTGTTGCTGAGGGGCAAGTGTGTAGTGTATGACTCATTAAGTTTAGTTTTAATTAACGCAATAGGCTAGTGCGTGATTAGGAATTCAGGACAAGACCCAGTGCCCTGGTGCATTAGTGGGCTTTATTATGTGCCAAGTTGGGTCCTAGAGAATGGAGGGAGTTTAAAAGTGTCTTTCTGAACCCCAGTGTTTTTTTGTTGTTGTTGTTGTTGTTGTTGTTGTTGTTATAGTTGTTGTTGTTGTCTTAGTTTTTTGAAGTAATGCATTTTTTTCAAAGGTGAGGAGAGGGGAACATTAACTTCAGGCTCTGATAATGGGCTGATGCCAAAGACGAGCCTAGAAGCCAATTTTCCCGCACCAACAGCTGACACTGACCCAATCATGAAGCGGTTTATGAAGTATTTAAAGCAGAAACCGGAGAAAAAACTCCAGTCAAATTAAAAGACACCGTAGCATTATTAATCAACCAATATGATGCGACTCTAAAAGCTATCTTTTATCAAGCTGTGCTTGTTTATGTGCATGGGCTGTATGCTCACTGTGCTCTGCTATCATTAGAATGACAGACATACATGGTTTCACTCAACTCACTTGTGCACATCAGCACTTCACTCACTGGTTTCTGCAGCGCAATTGCGGAGACTTTGATGCCAATAAGCAAACCAAGCTCTACTAGCAATTAGTTTGAAATTAACACGTTGGCATTGATTTTCCTCCCAAATCTACTTTAATTACTGAATGCAATGTTAACCTTACATATCTCTTAAAAGATATAGCGAGACGGATCCCCTCAGAGCTCAGTCGGAGCATCCTGAAGGTATTTTAATTAGTTTTTACACATCCAAACCAAAGTGGGGTAAATTAAAGCACTCAGGAGGTGTAGCATTTGGAGATTACTAAAAACAGTGGTTAAACTGGAAGGCCAATGGCAGGCACGGGATGGACTGGAGTTCACCGGTGAAGGTGAAGATCCATTCCCTTGAAGAGAAAACTTCTTTATCCGTCACTCTGTCTCTCTTACTCCATGCCTGTATTATTTATGTCTGTTCTTCTGAAAGGAGGGGAAAGACTCTCATCTCCTTACATCATCTAATGCAGGCTGAGGTTTCCGAATATAGCTATGCTTTAAAGAAATGATGAGGAGAGACTACACATTCCACAAATAGGCCTAAACGAGTGACAAACTCATCCCACCAAAACAGCTGGGTTGTCGCTCTTCTTCATTACCATGGAACATGGCTCGTGTATGTTACTAATAACGTCTCCAATGTAAAAAATTGCAAATTCAGACAAAAAAAGTGATTCAATGATCTGTGGCTGGGGTAACCAGATGGCTGTTTGCTATCTTTTTACCTGGCATCTTCTTAGGAAGATGGTCTGATGTGGTGGCACCAATTGTGTCCGACTTTCCCAGGGTGTTTCTTCAACCTGGGAACATTGGGGGCTGATCCCACACACATAGGGGAATCTGGGGGATCCTATCTGGGGGAAAAAAACTCTATCTTTATGCTTTCTTGAGCATTGTGGCACCTTGCCTACCGCCAAATACTGCAACATGTACTTCAATGTGGTGGCTCAGATATTTGACATCCACCCACCATGACTGCAGATCTGTCCTCCTTTCTTCTCGCAATAAACTGTCGGATGTCCATTTCTCCGTTTCTGTGGTGTCGAATGACTCGGAACATTATCAGAGTTTAGATTAGATACCTGTCAGCCAACAACTCCTCTCTGATTGGTCTTCTTGGCGTCGTGCCTGTGTCACATTCACTGAAGATGGGAAATTACAAAACTGTCTCTGCTTCTTTAGTTTCATAGGCCATAATGTACGGTTCTATTTCATTCCTTCTGAGGTGGAACTATCTGGGGCTATACAAGAAATGTTCGGGGCTAAAGCCCCAAATGCCCATGCCAGGCGACGCCACTGGACTTTCCCTTTGGGCCCATGACAGCTCAATTTTTGGTTCAAAAATTATTTGCAGATTTATTTCTTTTCCAACTGTTACTTGGAACTTTTCCTAACTTTGAGCAAATAGTTTTGGTTGTCTAACCTGTCAATTTGTTTGCAAAAAGTAATTTAAATGCAGTTCAGTCTAATTAGAGCTGTATTTTTTCATTATCAGTCAACCTAAGTGTTTTCATAAATTTTGCAGTCCTTTAATCAGAAAACTTTGGAAATGAAAAAATTAACCCAAGGTTTGCTTGTGACACTTCTCAGCCACATATCTTGGAATAAAAATTTCAAGGTGTGGTAGTGAACCCCAGACTTTGGCTAAAGTATGTGATTGGGTATCAGTTAGTCAATGCACTAATCTGATACTAATTTGTAATTGCTGACATTTTGGAAATGGCTAATGTTGACGCTAACGTTACTATGAAGAAAACCAGTTGAGAAATTTTGTAAAACTTTGTAAAACCTCTGAGGCACCAGAGTTGAGAATTTCACCAACGTTGAGGGGAAGAAACTGAAGCAGCAGATGCTTGAAACTGTTTTTGCAACAACAAGATACACTTACTAACACTAACAAACTTTAACTTTTTAACTCACATAATTTATTCCTAAAATTAAGTTATTAAACAAAATACTGCTGCTCCTATTGTGTATACCGTTACCATATACCATCGTAGTAAAATTTTATTTTACTGACCTTGGCCTGCAATTTATGGTGTTATTGTTGTTCATTCCTATTTATTCCTTGATACTTTCTTTTTCATGAGTGACAGATTGTATGGCTTTATGCTTCTCTTAGTGTCTTACAAAGGGTTTAACCTAACCAGTACAATATACATACAAGAGCAATCACACATCCATGCAGGGTTGGAAACATACAGCTTTTTTTGATTTTATTTAGTTTTTTACATTTCAGATTGGTACTCTGGATAAGACGATGCATTATTCCAGGTACTAGGATCATTACCAGGAAGGAAAAAAATTGTATCTGAAGATCTAGTCTCAGCGTAGCTTTCATGGCCATTAAAAAGAATGCTGTAAAAGTGCAGTCCGTTTAACATTCATCAGCAGCAGAGGCTGCTGGGTTGTCTTGGAGATGAAAACCGTGGGATCTTTCTGTCACAACTATGAGCAAACTTTGAGCAGAGTCCACAAGATGTGGATATACACTGCCTGCGTGTTTAGAGTCCTGTCCCACCTGACGCAGAAGGGCAGGTGTAGTGTGAAACATTTAACGTGATGATAGCAACCGTCCCTGTGCACACAGACTTTTGCTTTTCCCTCCTTTTATCTTTATGCGAACCCAAGTGCAAAGGTTCAAAGAGAAACCTACATCAGCAGGCATTAAAGTGAAAGAAACCATTGAACATCCTCCCGTGTGTTTACTAAACCTGGCTATTATTCAATGATGCTCCCTCAGGTCCATTTCATGGGCACTGTAATTTCTTTAAAATTGTGCAAAACAACAACAAAATGTAAACCTTTAAATGTTTATAACAATATAAAACCACCCTCCAATAAATACTTTTGTTTTTTATGCTCCAATCCAAATACAAATATTTCTCCAGCAGGTTAGCTGCATAACTACACAAATCCATGTCACTGCTAAGTTATTGGCTATTGATTCTCCATCTGTGCACAGTAGACTGCTCGGTGGCTTTTGCCCAACGGACACACACAAGAAAGCGATGATCCTCTGCCATTTCATTTCCAGCACCATTAGCGCTGAGGAATTTATCAACTGCTGTTCATAGATGGTCTATCATTTCCAAACATGACACTGCTTCATTGTGTGAAGTCCATGAAATCGCTGCCGCGCAATGATCAGTTCAGGGGTGTAATGGTACTTAGCACATTACTTTGCAGGTATTGACCAGAGTCAGTCGCTGGTGATGTGTTGGTACAGCTTTCTTCCAACCTACAGCGTGTCTACTGCCAACCTTGATGGATCAGAGACACCAAACATACTAATGCAAGGTAAATCTGGATTTCAACATGTTTAATGAGAGTGGTGTGGTGCATCATTATTAACTGTGTGCAGACTAATCAAGTTCTCTGCAACTCTCTTTACTTTTCTGCCTTTTTGAATGACACAGAAAAATCAAGAGTGCCCCGGAGGCACTGAGGCCTTTCATCTGCCACCAAGCAAAAGTGACTGGAAGAACAGGGCAGAGTTAAAAGAAGTGATTCACCGCTTCCCCTCTAAAATGTGTCTCTCTGCTCTGCATGACATCCAGGAATTCTCTCTCACTTGTGGTTTGTTTTCCTGTCAGTTTTCCCGGCGGTGGCCGTTCCCTCCTCCCTGTTTGCACAAAGGAAGGTAACTATTTGAATTTAGACTTATTTTTCATATTTCTTTTATTCCACTCATTTTAGAGAAGTAATTTTTTTTGCAAATGGATTGAGACAAACAGCAAAGGGCCACGGGCTGTATCCTATTTAAACACAAGTTATATACATGAAGCAGTTTATAACTCAGGTGTGCGTCACATAATCCTCAAAGGAAATTGGGTAAATTTTAAACCATTAAAAAGGAAGAGATTATTAAAGTAAAAAAAAAAAAAAAGGAAGAAAGAAAGGAACTGACCACATTTTATTTTGTGGATGTCATTTTAAAGGCATCCTGTCTGCAGTTTGGAGCAACATCCCGCCCACAACACCATCTGATTGGTTACAGTACATGTCACAAAAAATAGCCTATAGCCTCTGAACGCTGCTGTGGACACAGATCAGTTGCAAGCTTATTAGGGAGTTATGAATTAGCTAGTTAAGCTTATTCAGTCCAAAATATCCTCCACAACACAACAATCCTCCTTTATTTTTGATTAAAACGGTGTTAGAAGGGTGCTGATTCAAGGACCAGGGGCCTCATTTATAAAACTGTGCGTAGGATCGTTACTGAAAGTGAACTACGCCCGAAAGCCAAAGTTTGCATACGCCAGAAAATATTCGGATTTATAAAACCCTCCGTACACACACTTAAAGCAAACTTTGATTTATAAATCAAAGACCTGACTACAAGTGTGCGCAGCTGTGTCGGCTCCATGTCACGCCTTGTACATGCCCATTTTTAACCATAAATGGTCAATGCAAAGCACCTCATGAATATAAGATAAGACTCAGATACAAGTCTTATGTCTCGTTGGAACTATGACGGATACAGGAAGAAAAGGTAAAAAAAGAAATGTTTCTGAGGCGGAAGTGGAGATGCATGTCGGTGAGGTGGAGGCCCGAAAAAACATCCTGTTTGGAGGTCAAAGCACCAGAATCACCAACCAAAGGAAGCAAAGCAGTGCAGTTCTCCTGACAACTGATACTGGGGGGGGCGGTGCTCCTGACCTGACACTGATGCACACAAAAATCGCGTTCATAACTGGCGTCATTCTTGTACGTCTGCGAGTTGTCGGGTGCTCACCGATACAGTCCTGCAGCTACAAAGGGAGACAATACATGCAATCAACAACCTGACGGAGGAGTTGAGGCAAATGAGAAATGCAATGGTTGAAATAGCAGAAATATTAAAAGGCAATGTGCAAAAATTAACCTTTAGTTGCATGACATCCTGACGGAGTCTGTACCCTGTTCATATCCCGCTTGTCTTGAAGGGGGCTCTGCCTCCAGGTCATAATGCTGGGGGTGGGGTACCATTCCTCTGTGCTGCATTGTGTAACACGCCACACGCTCTTAGAATGCGGCACACTTTGGCAGGATGGTAAAGAAGGCTGTCCTCCGACAAATCCAAAGCGCGCCACCGGCACTTCAGGAGGCCGAAGGTGCGCTCCACCACTGACCGCGCACGGGCATGGAACTCATTGAAGACGGTTTCCTCTGCTTTGCTCATTTAAAAACGGGGTGAGGACCTGCGTCTGCACCGGGATGGCGTGGTTCCGGCGCGTTGCCCTCTCTAATGCTAGATCCAAGAGCATAACTCTAGGGAATCTAAAACGGTCATAAGACAGTCATCATCATGGGCCAATAAGTCGTTATGGTCCCTGAAGACCTTCTCCCTCCTAATTCTGCCATTGGCATAGTCCTCCAACAGTGCCAGCAGTGCCATGGTGCAGCATTACGCACAGGGCTCACCGCTGTATTTATAGGTTTACAATAATCAGACTGATAATCAGTTCGTGCTAACCCCCACCACGGAAAATATTTTTTAGACAGAAGTATGTGAACATGACCCTTTTCTTTATGCCAGGTTTGTTATGAAAAGCATCAAGTAGAGCTGTCGAACTGAGAACGGGAAAGTATATAGTGTAATGATTGTTAATGGCTTTGTTTTCCACATTTAGGATTTAATTGGCATTTGATTATGTGTTCACAGTATCACAGGGAAATATTATGTTATTTACACATGTTAGGCAGATGCTTTATGCGCCGTCCTCTCCTCCTCCTACGCTCCGGGAGTGGACAAAATGACGGAGAGACGGTGGTGATTAAATATAGAGAAGGGATTTTGATTTAGAATTTTCAGTTAGATTCTAAGGAGATGTTTCCAAAACAATTACTCAGTCCAATGCAAAATAACGCCGTTGAATTAAATCATTCTGATGACACGGCTCTAAAGCATAATACAGGTTGAAATTAAATGTGTGAAGGGCAATCATAAACACTTAATCGTTCTTCCCACTCTTCATTTCTTCAATCTGACTTCAGTTCACCACCGCACCGTCTGTGTCGCCAATTCCCCTTTTCCTCCAAAATGTGCGTACGCATGGGTCAAAGTGTCCGTAGGGGTGCGCACATTTTCCCGTCAAGTCTGTTTTTTATAGACCACAACTTTTGCGTAGAAATGACGTATGCAAGTTTTGGGTCCGGTTTTGTGCGTACGCCACATTTATAAATGAGGCCCCTGATCATTTTATGGGATGGTGCGTGTGTTGATGTCGAGTTATACTGTGTCGTACACAGAGGTGTTCCTGTTATTGGGAGGAGTTGACCCCTTGTATAAATCCAAGAAAATTTGTGGCGTAACAGAAGAAAACTTGGATGAGCGTATCAGGGGCATCAGGACAGAGCCCTCTTAAAGCAGGGACAATAGCGCAGCAGGTAATTCTGCCTAGGCTAGCCCCAGGCTGAAAATGTATGACCAGGTTGTGCTGAACTGATAGATAGTTTGGTTTGGGAATGTGTGTCATTAATATGGCACTCCTGGCTGACTTAATAAAGGCCTTAAGGTTTTTATCCTGAGCTCAGGGGCCCTGTCCTGGCATTTAGTAATATCCTGTCAGAATAAATGCACATATTGGATGCAGCTAATTTTTTTTACCTGCTCCCCCTCCCCCGCAGGTTCATTTGGGAATGCTTGGGGGAGCTTAAATAACAGCACATACTAAATAATTCATTTGAATTATGAATAAATAATAAAATACAAAATAATAAAAATAACGATACACTAATCTGCATTATTCTGCAATGAAAAAGAGGGTAATGATCGGAATGCTAACCCCTCAAGTCAGCATCGTAGGCCTTCAGATTGTGCACAGGCCACCATACAAGCAGGCACCAAGCTCCAGGGCTGAATGATGACAACAAACATGCCAAAGATCACATTAATAAAGACGGCACTCGCCTCTTTTCCCTTCCCGATGGCGTTTTGGGGGGCAGTTTGTGAATGTTAATGGTCCACACAGTCATGCAAAG
The DNA here is from genome assembly GCA_034769265.1 of Remorina albescens. Lineage (NCBI taxonomy): Eukaryota > Metazoa > Chordata > Actinopteri > Carangiformes > Echeneidae > Remorina > Remorina albescens. The sequence goes on along the minus strand of CM068492.1, from coordinate 5,378,342 downwards.
TTCGCATGAAAAGGAATCCAGGCTTTATTTCTTCGACTTTGTTGTCACCCAGGTGCAAAGTGTGCTGCAAGCATGGGGCAGGACACGAACATGAATACTTCATGTGAAAATCTGTCAGGGTCAGTCGTCTACTATCAGGATCATTCAGTCCTTGTGTCTTTGTGTTGGGGTCAAGTTTAGTCTTGTTGTCACTTGCTGTTTTATTTTGAAGTCCTCGTCTCACCCCTGTCTTCCTGTCAAGTCTCCCGCCTGTGTGAATGCCTTCCCTGCCCTAATGTGTTTCACCTGTGTCTTTTTGTCTCCCTCCTCCTTGTGTATTTAAACTGTGCTTCCCTACCCTTCGGTGCCGGATTGTCTTCGTCTTCTTCTTTGTCAGCGTGCCTCTGGTCACAGCCTTTTTCCACAGCTTCTTGCCACAGCCCTTGCCAGAATTTTGTGTTCTTCTTCCTCCAAGCAAACAATTTTGAGTTTGTTTGACCGTTTTTGTTTCACCAATTTTTGGATTTATCTGCTGGTGTTTTTGGACTGCTTTCCCATGTATGACCCCTGCCTGTTCACGGTTAAAGATTCTTGGAACTTGATTACACGTTGTGATGTGTCTCTGCAACTGGGTCCCCCGGAAAAGTTAAGGATGTGACAAAATCTGCTTTGTGTGCTCTGTGAATGTCAGAGCCACATCAGACCCAGCAGCTGGGACTCTTTTCCGTTATTGTTACCCATGTTTTCTGGGAGGACTTTTTAAAAAAACAGCCAGTTATTTCTGAGCGATGGAGCAGCTCACACCCCGTCTGCATTATTATTTGAGGAGGTGATGGGGTCACTGGTGACCTAATCAGCTCAGGATGATGCAGCCTGAACATTAATCATAACTGACACGCTATAACTTGGTGTAATCATGTAACAATGAACACAAAGCATAATTAATTCAAATAAATTAGCAAGACTGCAAGAGTACTAACTACTTACATTTGAAGAGGCCTTGAAGTCGATTGAGTAGCTGTTCCTAAATGTTTTATGCCCCTGTGGTCCATAACTGTCAATTGATTAAAAAAATACTCCAGGTTATGAAGTAATTACGATATAGTCCGATACAGAATGTCAGATACTTTCATTCATTGCACTTCTCTTCACATTTCTTCTGTTGTCCTTTTACTGCTGCTTTGCAGTGAAGACAGCAGTACTTTATTGCATACTGGATACAGTAATATTAAGTCAACTCATCTGAAGGTTAGCTGAAGCTCAAGAAGAATTTTTGAAAACACACAATCACTGATCAAGATAACTCTTTTTAGAAGCACCTACCAGGAGAGGATGAGCTCTCCCTCTCCTCCGTCTGTGTGTGTTCTGATGACACTACTCCTTTTAGTAGTGTGTGTGTGTGTGTGTGTGTGTGTGTGTCTTCAATCTTCACAGAAAGGAAAACTTGTAGTCGAGGCCAACCATTTTTTATTAGTGCATTTTTTATTTTTTTATTTATTTAGTTTAGTTTTTGTTTTTTGACTCCCCATTGATGAAGAGAATGAGAAAGGACTTGACAGCAGTGTGTGCTGGTGTCATCAATCACTGACAAGAAGCGAATAAACAAACAAACAATAAAAACATTAACACACTGCCAGAGGTCATATATATGAAAATATGAATAATACTAGTTGAAGGAGAGAAATGTAAAGTGAAGTGTCCAGGGTACAGAAGTACTTTGCTCTTAACTAACTAACACTGCCTGAGCTACACAACTTTCAAGGCTCAACCATCTGATATTACAAAACATGATCTGAAATCTCATCAGATGAATATTCATGCAAACTGAACAATATTTAATTATGCCAACTTTAGGAAGTAAACTCAGTGTTATGTCTTTTGCTGCGTTGAAGTCTGCTCCCTCCTGAGGCTTTACTTCCACAAAAAAAGGGCTGTCATCAAAACAACATGAACCTACAACAAGCAGTGGGATGATGGTAAAGGCTTTACAAAAACACTTCCGAAATCGTAAAATTCATGGTTGTAACTGAGCAGAACTAATGATGATTTACATGTGTAATGGTATTTTATCACATTATGCAATTATCAACCCACAGTAAATTTACCGCAACTCATTAAAGTGTAGACATTTCAATGAGTTGAGACTGTCGCTATTTTAATACAAAGGCCACATGCTAGGCCTAACAACTTTTATTTATATTGTAATTGCCTTCAGATTAATGGTTGTATTTTATTTTAGAATCAAACTTTATAAAAGGGGGACGCTGTAAAGAAAAAAGTGAAGCCTCTACATACTCAGGGTAGATATACATGTATCAGCTATATTAGGCATTCAAAAGCCAATAACAGAATCAGCTCCTTTGAAGTGACGCTGCCATTTGCCAGGCATCATGAGGAACAGGGCAAGTGGGGACACTGGGGTCGTGCCCTCAATATTTCTTGGAGAGGAATCATGGGGTTTAGCTAACCTCGAGGGGAATTTCATTCAAAAGTATACATTCTGGCTTTAAGGTTATTTCTCACTCAGTGTGACACAAGTATGTAATTTCTGTAATAGGTGAGGACGTATGTGTGTGTGACCCACTTGTCATGCAGAGAGGTGGAAGATGGAGATGCACGCCTTGTGACTTAGGAGTCATCAGGATGAAGGAGGGTCATTATTGACTCGCCCCCGGCCATCGCCTCGCATCTTCCCTCCCACCTTAATAGACACCGTGGGCCGGAGAACAGTCTCATCACTTTTTTTCCTGCCCTGCATTCTCAGCACTGCCACGGGCTACCCCAACAGATGTGCTTCCTTCGCACCAAATGCTGCCTTTGCCGTTAACTTGCTGCCTTTCTGGATGCTCTGTCATCCTTGCCTGACACAATCAATGATGATTGCCTGACTGAATGAGACGTTTTCTTTTAAAAACACTGTCTTTTATCATCAGCTGTCTGGCCATCCTGGAAAATGTCTTGCAGACATTGTGGGATGTTATTTGATTTGACTGCGTTAAGAGAAGCTTCCAGTCCACATGCCTGCTAAGAGCAATTTAATTTAATGCAACGTAAAGTCTTGTCAGAGATAAGATGAATCCACACAGAGATAAAGTGAGCTCAAATTGAATCTGCCAGCAGTCGGGGGAGATGCAAAGATATATCTCAATTCACCAGCCGGCCCGTGGTTCACCTCCCGTAGTGAATTTGTGTCAAAATGAAGGAGATATTAATTGATTCATGTGGCTACCCATTGCCTTGCTGGAACCTTTCACATGAAACCAGCAATGGAGAAAAGGGTGCGTCTTTCTGTTTGTATTTGAACACTTTCCTCCTCTGCAGACTTGCGTAGCCACGGGGACCAGGGCCTGCTCCTCTTAACCCCTACCTCCCAAGATTCCTTCTGATTCATTGCAGAAGTTAAGATGCTGTTGGAGTTTAACATGGCATGGATGAGGATGATGATGGTCCTAAAGATCTGCCATGGAAACCTGCCCGGCGCTGTTTACCATTGGTCTGCTCAAACAGCACAGCATGTCCTGCTCTTTGTGTGGATATTAATAACTTATGAGTGAGAATTTGAACAATCAAAAGAGACTCACAAAGCCATTGTGATTGCTCTCTTAGTAGGAGACTGTGACAATGAAAAACAAAACAAAAGAGCAAATAATGCACTCATATGTGGAGCTGTAGCAAGAGCGATGACTGCAGATAGTCTGGGAGTGAAACAATGCCACCATTTTTAAGATTACAAAGCATCATTAAAACCTTCATGCTGTAATTAGATAATCTGTATGTTTCTGTCGATTGCCCGGAATGGGTATAATTTCCCTGCGTGCGTATGTGTGTGTGAGGAAAATGTCCTGTGAATAATGAAATCATCAAGATAAGCATCCCCAGATACACACGAGCACTGCTTGTGTTTTTCATTGCATTCAGTCATCTAGAAAAGTCTCAGTTCCAGCGTTTGAATGCAGCCTTTCAGACTGAAACAATAGCTTCTACAGTAATTACAGACAGTGCTGCTGTGACAATGAGACTCACACTGTTCTGTAAAGCTTTCAGATCAACCTCAAAAAGAAAGGAAGCAGCAGCAGCAGAGGTATATCTGAAAACCGGTGGTTTCATTCCAGAAGCATATGAAGTAAAAGGGAAAAATAAAAAAACAACAACAACAACCCCCCCCCTCATTTCCAGGTTTTTGTTTGTATAATCTGCTCTGAGGAGAGAGCGCCGCCCCTGTGCTTTTATGCTCTGCAGACAATGGCAATTGTGTTTTCCCATCTAAGGCGCATTATGCAGCTTTTTATCATCTTTTCCATGCAGTAAAAAGGAGATCTATTGCCTTGAAATGACAAAGAAAGGTTGTAATTGAAGCTGGGAGACAACAGCGACAGTCAAACAATAGAGCCAAACATGGCCTTTGACCTTTATCACATTGTTTGACTTTTTCTGGAGGTTCATTCGTTCTCCTTTCTCTTCACACATTAGAAAATCATCTGTCTATGTCCTTGTCTTTCATTTAAAAAGTGCGCCGGCAGCAAAGGCTATAGTGTATTGATAAGAAGCAGAGGAGTGTAAGGCACAAAAGGGTCAAACAGTGAAGCACTCGAGCTTATCAGCCACTCATAGAACACAGTAAGTAGATGTGACATCGTTTGTAAAGCGCCCCATGCAGAGTAAGTACGTCAAGTCATCGATTAATGGACCATCAAGATTCTCCTGTTAAAGAAGTGGCTTAATACTACAGGCAGTGTTTGGAAGTAATGATTAAAAAAGTTCATTAAAGTTGCTAATTAAATGATAAGCGTAAATTAAAACAAGGGTCAGGAGAACGAACCGGTGGGATTTTTAAGCAGAGATATCTGCTGGCTGCACTGACAGAAGGGGCAGGGGCAGGAATGGTGGTGGCACTGGTGGAGGTGTTAGGAGTCATCAACAACTCCTCCATCAAAAACTCATGAATGTTTAAAAATAGTCGTGCAGAGTGTGGCGTGGGCAACAGATCCAGCTCAGGCTCGGTGAGCAGGGGAGGGTTATGAAACCTCAGACTGGGCCACAATTTTAATGAAGGGTAACATTTGTAAGATGAGTAAAAAGATGAGAAGAGCATTATGATGAGTTACATAAACAACATTCTTATTTTAAACTTTAACTCACCCACTGTCATGATCTGAGAAGTACAAAAAACAACAGCAACAAAAACCCTCCAAAAAGTGTGTTTGTTAAGCAACAACATCATATTTTATTTCTTTCCTTTTTTATACACTATTTAGAAAATAAAACACATTGAATAAATACAAATTTAGAAAGCGACAGATTTTCTCTGTATTGTCACGGCAACACATGGTTATTCATACGCAGCTCTCTCGGGACTAGCGGAAGGATTCACGTCACAGAATCCACCCTAAAGCAGACTTGAGCCACAGACTGCAATGAAACACTTAAGACTGGGCATGCAGATGCTGAAGTGGTCCCCATTTACAGACACAGAGAGAATGGACTGGCACATTGATAAGACGTTGAGAACATCTAGAAACATTTGGGTGGGGGAAGGAAAAAACCATCTATATACACGAAGAATAAATAAAGAGAAAATAGGTCCAAGACGACTTCACTGTACAAATATGTCCATCACATGTGAGGACTTATTTCTTTTTGCTCCCCTCAGTTACCCCTTCAGTCATCAGTCTCCTCCATGATTAAGTTCAAATATAGTACAGTACAACATAGGATGTTCACCAACAGCAGATCGCACCATTTACAGTGTTACAAACAAACACAAAATATCACCCTGTGGTTGGCATCGACTGTAGTTCCTTTTCGGTGTTTGTTCACAGTAAGGCAGGATACAGCATAGCTCTTCAGATCTCATCATCAAGTTGTAAAACAGGTAGTCCCGCTGCCTTGACAGTGGTCATATATAAAATGAACTTCACTCCTGTTAGTGTCCTCTGGTTTGGCAGATGTGAAGTGGCACAAGAGAGTACACGGTGGTTCGGAGCGCAGAGGAAAAGCAAAAAGGGTGTCAGTACTATGTTACAAGTTGTTCAGTGAGTGTTCTTAGTCATTTATGGCAAACAATGTTTCATCCAGGCAAGGTGAAGAAGACAACCAGAGCTGTTTACATGGTCTAGGGAGCCATGAGCAGAAATCCAGGATGCACGATCCAGGTTCTAAACCTACTCCTTGAGGAGGAACACGAAGAGTGGGATAGGTGCTATCTGACTTCCAGGCAGTCCAGGTATTCCTGGGCCAGGTCATAGCAGAACCGATACTGCTCCTAGAACCAGAAAAAAGGTTTAGTTCAAAAACACCTAAGTGGTTTTTCAGAAATTCAAAATAGAGGTCCCACATTTGACATATCCCTGTGTTTGAATTTCAGCTGAGAGTGGTGTTTTTGCTTTGTTGTAATATCACAAAGTTCTAGATGTCCTGACAGCTGGTTCAGTTACTGAATACAGACTGTGAGTGTTTCTCTTTGGACTCAGACCTTTAATACTTTCACTAATTAATATTGATATTATAATATACCTGAATTATAATCAAAGAAACCATAAACATCAAACCATTACACCACATGGGACCTTTAAATAAATCTATATCTACCCACAGTTGCAGAGGTCATTGGTATTACTCTCATATCTTCAATGCTAATAAAAACCAGAAGCTGGTTAGTGAAAGCAGCATCACAGCTTCCCTTGCTCTGTCCAAAGCTGTCTAATTAAATGTAATTCCTTGTTGATTTTTTTTTTTGTCAATAACTACAGAAACCAAAGTGTAAAAATGTTTATGGCAGGTTACATACACTACTTGCTGACTAGGAGCAGTGACTTCCTGAAGTCTTTGCTGGTTGCTTAGCATCCTCACATTGATGACAAGACTCCAGGAAACTGTTGCACTCTGCCAGGAAAGATTGCACCTACAGAGGCCTTATAAAACCACAACGTGCCATTCACAAACTGTGTAAAAAATAGGTGCTGATTATTAAACTAATGAAAGAGCTGCTGGTGAATTAAGAGCAGTCCCAGCTGTTTTCCGCTGCTTCGAATAATTATGCTAAACCAAGCTTACCATCTCCTTGTTGTGGTTTTATATTAGAACAGACAGGCCAGAGAGGCGCATCAATCTTCAAGCCAATACAACGATTAGGTGAATTTCCAAAAATGCTTAAGCATTCCTTTAAAAATTTACATCTCTGATAGGAACCAGGGAGCCTGGGGCAGAGAGCCACAGGCAGAGTAACTAAGGCAAAATACCGAAAGAGAGAAAAGTGTTGGCTTTGGACATTTCATGGTATTTTTTGAGCAACAAAAATGGAGAGTATTGCCAGACATATCTTTTAACCCAAGCCTTTGATATACTGGTTTCTAACCATGCCTTTCAAATGCTCATGATGAACACCGATCTGATGTTACTTTGATGTGTCATATGCATTCTCAAAAACTAACAGCATATGTCTGCAATACACAATTAAGCCCATGAGCAGTGGGGGACACGTGCCTGAGTGAGGAGATCACACTGCAGATGAATCATCATATTCACCACCATGTCTCTGATAAGGCTGCATTGCAGCCTGTCTCTTAAGGTTACTGTTGGTGGAGGGATTGGTAACGCTGTCTTCTCTACAAAGGATTTCTCCCCATTTGACTGTTGAATGTCACTGCTAAATAATGGATGCTTGAGGAAGGTGTTTTCCGGTCTTCAGGAAGTGAAGTTTGATTCCAGCAAAAAAGTATGATCATGTTTAGCCAGGCCTTATGTGGACAAATTGATATTGAATTTGGACAAACTTTCCTTTTTTTTTTTTTTTGAATGGGAACTTGTGTCCAAACTTTTGACTGGTACTGTATCTATTTTAAAATGTGTCTTTTGAAGAATTATTTCTGCAAGACAGGACATTTTTGTGGCCAATTGTTTGTTGCTATTCTAAGCTAAGTAGCTCACTCGCGTGATAGGGTGAGAAGGCTCTCGTTCTTAATTGTTCTTACCAAGCTCCAATTGGTCAGGGTTTCGCTTCCTGACCTGACAAACAGAGCTTTTAATGAACAAAACACAACTTTAATTTGAGTCACTTGACAAAAATCAAATATGTGGGCATTGACTCAGAGGCTGCCTAACCAGGCTAACTTTGATTGAACACATTTAAAATCCTTTTGTTCTCTCTGCCATTTAACCTCTGTAGTTATTTCTCGTGTCTCATGCAGCATTGGGACAAGTGCACATTTCTCATTAGGGTTACAACATTTCAAAATCATGCAGCTTTGTATAAACTTTTTGTGAATTCAAATTGATTTCCGCCTACTCTATGCTTCGCTTAGACCTTGCATGCAACACACTGCTAGTGAAATGTAATTTCTATTCAGTTAAAATGCACCTCTAGACTCTTTTACTGTGTAATCTCTCTTTCATGCTCTATTTCTAAATGGATGTAGAAAATTGAATAAGTGAAAAAAAGAGGTGAAATACATTTGATGTGTTTAATGAAAGTGGCTGATATAAATTCACTGAGTTCCTACAGAGATGCTTTCCACTTCCTTAGCACTTTGTGTCAGAGGCAGCAGCATGGCATATAATATAGTATGATTCAGTAAGATTTAAAGACTACTCCCCCTTCACTTGCTCACCATTGTCTCCACCATGTTTGGCTTAGAGTTGCGCAGTGTTTTGGCAGCAAAGAACACGTCCACCATGCTATGATGACGGATCATTTCCAGGATCATGGTGCAGGCACAGAAAGTACCGCTTCGGCCACCGCCATTCCTACAAAAGAAAGTGTGCAACACACACACACACACAAGTGCACGGAACAGAAGCATAAAGACATGAGTGACCATAAAGATGCGGCACAGCGGCTCAGACAGCCTCTCAGAGGGGCAGCTACAGAGTGAAATGTCACAGTTGGACTGAGCACAGATCAAGCATGCTGTCAGAAAAAGGCCAACTGGCAGAATCTCAAGATGAATTTCCGAATAAAGTTCTCATTAAAATGCAGGAGCGGAGACTTAATCAGATATGAGGTGTCTAACATACAGCCTGACCTCCAGAGATCAAAGGGCTCTCAGCTTTCATTCATTCATTCATCTTCTACCACTTATCTGTTTCTAGGTTGTGGGGTTGCTGGAGCCAATCACAGCTCACACTGGGTGAGGGCGGGGTACACCCTGGACAGGTCACCAGTCCATCACAGGGCCAACACACAGAGACAGACAGAGACCAACAGCCACTCACACTCACACTCAGACCTACGGACAATTTAGAGTCACCAGTTAACCCAAACATGATGTCTTTGGACAGTGGGAGGAAACCTACGCAGGCTCGGGGAGAACATGCAAACTCCACACAGAAAGGAACCAGGCCCAGGAACCAAACCCACAACCTTCTTGTTGTGGGGCAACAGCGCTAACAACTATGCCACGTGGGCTCTCAGCAATGGGGGACAAATCTAGTGGAAGGCACGTGCTGTAAATCAAGCAGGTGATGCAATGACACAAACAGTTCATCCTTAATTTTGCAGAGCTACTGAGATTTAATAACTCTGAAAATTGGGAGAACCTTTCTTGAATGTGACCATGGCAAACAACAAGGTGAATAATATAAATGCATGCTGGTATCTTATTAGAGCACACTCTACTTCAGGTCTGAAAATTCAAAGCTTTCTGGGAAGCTTTTCCGCTCGGACAATACAATTCATGAGCAGCTGCTGAGTAACAGTGGTAATTGTCAAATGAAAAGGCAGGATTATCACAGCTCGTGAACATAGACTGCAGTTGAAGTGTAAAAAGGCTCATGAATGTAGATGTGTGTTGAGCGGACTCACAGACAATGGACGATAGTGCGTCCTTCTCCACACTCCATCTGCCAGTTGTGAACCTGAGCCAAAAGGCTGAGGAAGGCCTTCTTGGAATCGGGCACATCGCGGTACGGGGACCAGCGCAGGAACTGGAAGTGACGCACCACAAGCTGGCCTTCCTGAAGCTACAAAGCGACAGTGGTGGGGAGGGAGGGGAATAAGTGAAAAGAGATATATTTGTTATCAATATATTCCACTGCACATGAATTAAACACATGGCATATGCTTCACACTCCACATGCTCATTAAAACATCTATCAGGTTTCCAGCCAGAGGGGGTTTCTGTCAATACTTCAAACATGCTCAAGTTCAATGGCAACACTTCTGTTCTTAACTTATAATTGTGTGGCAGTGTACTGTCACTCGCCACATTAAAATAAGATGTTATCAAAATGACTGTAAATATAAACTATGACACCGTCAAAAGTGATAGCTTCAGCAGAAACTACAATCCGAGCCGTGAAGCCTGTGCTGAAATGAGTCCTACACAGAGAAAATCCCTGATATATTAACAACTATTCATCCTTCTTCCTTTGAAATACTGAGTAAATATATTTTTCTTGTTGAGTCTCATTCTTCTTGATGTATTTTGGGGTTTTTGAAAACATTTTTTTTATGTTTATGCTAAAAAACTGCATTGATTCACCAGGGGTATGTTTCACATAGCAGGTTTAGTAGAAACTCGGAGTCTGTTAACCCTGAAATGAGCAAAAGTCTTGAGTTTTCCGTTTCACAAAGGGAGGTAACTCACAGGAGAAAGAGGGGTAACTTTAGCCTGTTTCCCAGAGAGAGGTAACTTAAGCTCTTAGTCAGTTACCGTAGTAACAGACTCTGTGAACCTAACCTTTTCTTCAATAAACCTCGAGTTTCTCTCTGACTCCGCCCTCTTTCAGCCACACACAGTATTTGATTTCCTCATTCACTCAGTCAGCAGGCGAGTTTTGGGGTAGCATAATTCTGCCGTCTGTTATTTAAAAAAAAAAAATCAGTCAGTAGGCCTATATTAGAAGTCCATTCGGCGACTGTTTTCACTAACATGGCATCTCCTTTTGATAACGATCCCGTGGATGAAGGTGCAGCATTACTAGGCAGATAATTAAATATTCGTCGGGAGATGGTTATCAGACCGCGCATATATTTTCTAGCATTTCCAGACAATTATCTTTTTGAGCGGTAGAGTTTCACAGCACAGTCCATCACCTACATACACAACCCAATCCGTCCTTACATTTGCACCATTATCAACCGTAGTCATGCTCTCACATCCCAGCAGAAATTGCGTGTTGTGCAGTGTTTCTTCTCAAAGTTTTTTGTACAACGTCGGAGATGCATAGCACTTGAGTAAGGCAACTGTATGCCATAATCAATTCAGAGATTAAGTCACCATCATCACCAGCACCACCGCAGCAGTCAAATAAAGACATAATACACATTTCATTTGGTCTTTATTTCCTACAAATACAAGAGCTAGTTTAGTTAATGTTTCAATAGTTAACATAATTAACATAATCCCACCTAAATGAAATAAATTAATAGGCTACCATTCAAGCAGTTTTCCCCTGTAATAATTTTGTGATTGCAAAGGACTACATTTAAACTTATGCATTAACCCGAGCAGCAATGTTCTCCCACACCGTCTCCCTCTCTTTTGCAGCTGCAGCGGTGTTGCACTTCTTTCTAAAAACATGTTCAAACTCGCTGTATGAGCGCATTAAAATGTCCAATTCTATTGGGGTGAAAAACACGGCCCTCTTCTTCCCCGTTGACATGGTGACTCGTCGAATCGGGGCTCCATTGATGCTGTCTTTTTATAGTTGTGGTGCATGCGCTTAACTCCAGGTGAAACTACTCCGAGTTGATCAAACTAACTCAAATCTGCTGTTCTGGAACCGAAAACTCAGAGTTTCCTATCGCAGAGTAGATCAACTCACAGTTCAGGGTTAGACTCAGAGTTTGTTGAACCTGCTTTGTGAAACGGAACCCTGGTGAATGAATGCAAACCAATGTATGTTCCCCCTTTTTGCTCTGATTTGGTTGCCACCAACTCTTGAGAAAAATATCTATCTCATCACCTCTTAGTTGCTCATTTTTGCTGAAAACAGATCTGTTGCAGATAGAAAAAAAAAATTATAGATCAACCCTGTTCACATTGAACATAGTGTTTACTGCTGACTGCTGACTGCTTTCCTCTTCATAAAAGATTTGAAAAGTACACTGACAAAGAAGGTGTCAGCCGCCATGATGGTGACTAAGTGCGTTTGTAAGCAAAAGTTGGCTTCTTGACAAGGACACATCTGTTCAACTAGCTGCTGGAAGCATCTGCGAGAGACTGCTGAGGATCTCCTGACGTCAAAGGAGGGAAGCTGTAAGTGTCACCACACTTTTAAGTGGGATATGGAGCTTGACTAAATTGCTCAAATTTGAGTATACACAGACACACAATCAACAAACACATTTAGTGACATGAAACTTATTGTGATAAATTGGATATGGTCTAAACGAAAAAAAACATCTCGACTCTTTCAACAAAACGGCTCTTTATAGATGTTGAAAACATGGCTCTTTAGGACAGATGTTCTGTTTGTTTTAGTATCCAACAAAGGGACTGCATCAGCTTATTGAGCACAATTTGATAATATGACTGTAACAGGTTCGTTTTTGAAGAGGGACCGATGATGCTCAGACGACAAAAACTTCAGTCTGGTGATTTTTATTCACACCAAGTTCCCAGACCGCAGTGACAAAGTGGCAAAAATATTTACAGGACAGGTTTCACAGGACTTACACTGGCAGCTAGTCACCCACATTGCCACTAGGCCAAGGGAAAAAAAAAAGAAAAACAAAAACTTCCGCTAAACGAGCAGAACTCCCCTTAAATATCCTTAGCCCCTCCCTTGGGCAAACCATTTAACAAATTGTAGCGTCCTAAGGTCAGATTTAGCAACACAACAAACATAAATTCAGAAATCAACGATACACATCCACCTAAAGGAAAATGGCACTAATCGCCCTCCATACAGCTGTTGCCAAATACCCCCAAACCAGTATAAATCCTAAAATATTAGTCCATTCAACATTAATGGAGTGGTCCGTGGTCACATGACCCTCTGAAGCGTGCCACCCAGCGCTATTTAGGGCGTGACCAGGAAGTGACTCGGTTTGGGCCGTGCCCTGAGGCAACCAGAGGCAGCAGCAGGTAAGTGTGCATGTATGTGTATGAGTAGGAGTGTGTGTCGCGTTGGCGCCGAGTGTGCACCCTCGAACGCCTATAGCAGGGGAAAGAGTCCCGGCAGTGGGGAAAAGTTTGTGGGAGTGCAGGACCGCGGGACACAAGTGCGGGCCTGCGGGAAACGGTTTAACCGGAGCGTGGCTCCGCCGGAACAGTGGGAGCGCTGCGCGCTGTGCGTTCCCGGCAACGGCGCTCTGCGGCCGAGAGAGAGAGAGAGAGAGAGAAACGCACGCCGGTTTGGGAATGACGGAGCGTTCACCGGCGCCCCGTCACAATGGCATTATCATATTGTTTAAATAGTTGCTTTGTTGAAAGTGGGATTATTATGCTGCAAATCACTCTGACCAACAGGACCAACAAATCCCACCTGGGGCCCTGGTCATCATTCAGAATCATATCTGTATCAAGCTTAATTATTTCTCTTCAAAATAAATTAATTGATTCAGGTAGGAAATACCTCCCGCAGCAATATGGAGCAGGAATAGCCGTCTGCTGAGTTAGGACTTGAGCAATTGTTTTAGTCCGTATTTTATATTAAAGTGAAAAAAATGTCACCGGATAAGAAAATCAAATCATACTTTTAAGTAGCAATTACACCATTTGTGTGACGAACAGTTTTTACTTGGATCTCAAAGTTTGCTTCTTCGCTATGTCCCAAGCAAAATGCAGCAACGATTAGATCCTTTCATCAATTCAGAGAAACAGGCAATATGGAGGAAATTAAGTTTCTGTTTTCTTTATGAAATTTACTTTTCATGAAGAAAACTTAAGAATGTTTGATTGCTGTGGGAACCTCAGTACAGTTTTGTAAAAAAAAAAAAAAAAGGAGTTACCTGTCACAGTAGTTTAACTAGCAACAATTGGTCACACTCTCCACAGCGTGCAGTCCACAACTCTCATATGGACAAATTATTGCTTCCATTTCCTAATCTGACAGATGCCAGTAAGACAGAGCCATGGTGCCCAAGATGCAAACAGCTTGTTTATGGCCAAACAGATGCATTGGACACAGTGCATTTACAAATGCATAACACTGAAAAGAAATGTCCCTAGCTGCACAGCGTCTCTATAATACACAGCACCTTGTCCTCATAGAATGAGCATGTTGACAGGCTCCTTTGTACTCCAAATAGTCTCAATCCCCCTCAGAGCCACAGCCAAGTCATTGGAATTTAACCTGTAACATGCCAGGCTGACAGAGTGAGCCTGCCATGTAAAAGGTTAAATTCGAATCCTTCGGGGTGCAGCACCCTGTCTGACAATGGATGAAGCATAGATGTGCACTTGTCCTGTTCCAGACATTAGGAGAACCCAGGACAGTGATGTCCAATCAGACCATTGAGGCCTGATTGAGGGACTGCTGGGACATCCGTCCAGTAGTTTACCCCATCTCTAACTTAACCTCTGAGGCTGCAAGACTGGGTTTTTGATCGCCTATTTTCTTCTTGTGTTTCTAAACCTGTTCTATTTCAATTGAGTGTACTCCCAATTACGCTCAAAGCTTTAGAAATGTTTTTTCACATTTACCATGATCTATGTCTCACCAAAATTTTTATTATGGCATTTAGAGAGTACCTGGGACTGCATAGCTTGATTTTTTTAATTTTTATTTATTTATTTATTTTTCTTTCCTGATGCACAATGCAATGACTCAGGAGTCCAGCTCTGCCCATAATGTGCCACAGCAAAATGGTCAATTACCTTTGTTAATGGGAGGTTTCAGCTTTTTGGGTTTGCCTAAAATGTTTAAAACCATGTTTTCACTGCATAATTATGGGCTAATATGTGTAGATTGATGGGCATATTTTTCCTGCAACCGCTGCTAGATAGATACAAATATCACTTTAATATCAGTTTTTGGGTTGCAACATCTGCATGAATGGAAGCAGAGGACTCTTCCTACCCGGGTGATGTTCTGAACCCTGAAGAGACGGATGATAACGTCGTCATCGGCTGTCCTGGACAGAAGTTCCACTGTCATGGGCCCAAACTGCTGAAGCCCCGGCTCAGGCCAATACTGCAAACATGGCTAAGGAGAGTAGAGGAAAGGAGAGGAGAGGTCAGTAGTCCACACTTGCTTGAGGCAGGACAAGCTATTACATTGGCAGCCAGGGATGGTGAAGCCCAGTAACAAGACACCTGAGTATTGACAGCACAGACATTTAGCTTAAATAACAATGATTATCTACAAACAGAAACCACAAATTAAGAGCAAAAAAACAAACAAACAAACAAACAAACAAAAATCAGCAACAACAAAAAAACCCCAACCTGCTTGTTGCTCAGAACAATTCTTCACATTAAACCTGGCCATTCAGCTTCAATTATTTATGACTTGGAATCATTAGAATTAGCACACTAAATTAATGGGCCAGGGGACCTTGGCCGTGCCAGGAAGTTCGCTAAGAGGTAGCTGTTCACAAAAGCCAAGACTGCTTATTGCCACTGCTTCAAAGTTGCAACCCCATGGCTCAAAAAGGAAAAAAAAAAAAAACACACACAGTGGAGCAGTGTAGACATGCCAAAATGTTCTAAAGGACTTTGGGGTTGAGGGGACCCCTGGTGTAGGAAGTGATAATGACTTTTCAAAATGTCAGAAGGGTATTGAAAGGTGACATTGGGCAGGAAGGAAGATAAATATTTATATATGCAGAGGAGATTGGCACCTCCAACTCTCAAAAGCAAAGTGTATGTGTAAAAAGGGTGTGAAGGGATGAACTGTTAATCCACTGACAGTGAGAGAAAAGGAAGGAGAGGAAGAAAGTGACGGAGAGAGACAGGTTGGTGCTGACAGGCAAGGCGGAAATGTCTAGCAGGAATCCGACATGACATGGTGACGGAGCAGCGATAGGGAGATGGCAGAAACAAACCCACGCATGAGCAGACATGGAGGGAAATGATAAGAAGGTGTTAATGCCCTGACACCTTGTGCAAATTAAACGCCACACAGGACTGAAGCCTCTTGGCAGGGGACCGGATAAAAGGCCTGATGTGTGATGACCCTTTCTCACTGGACTGTGAAACGCATTCATGCCTGATCTGAAGAGAAAGCTATAGATCACGTTTTGTTACTACTACTACCACTACCCACATGTTGCTCCAAGTCTCCACCCATCATAATGTCACCCATTGTTTTATTACTGTCATTTTAAAGCCTTCATTTTGTTTGTTGTTGTCTATCATTATCTTAATTTTTTGAAACCAGTAGAAACCATGTTTGGAGAAGAAAGTGGAGGTGAGGTGGCCTGCTTTTGGACTATCATTTAAAAAATGAACATAATGTTGCATTGAAGAAGACTTGAGACCATAAACTCATCAGGAAAATGTTTACTGACCTAATAAGTCAAAGGATAGGTATGGTCATTTTCACACAGACTTCAGTACAATCTTACTTCTTTTTACTCAGTCAGTGTAAACAATCTGTGGAGTCGCCCTCTGATGCACATTAGATACAATGCATGTTTATGTCTCTTCAGCACTGACATCAGACCTGGACTCAACGTCCACTGTAGTGGTCATGTGAGGAACCACTGCTTTGGGAACTTGGAGTTAATTATTCATCATCAACAAAGGTGTTCCTGAGATTACTGCACAAGAGCATTGCATTGCTGTAAATTCACAGTAAAACTTGTAGTTCATGGGTTTCTTGGCCATCACTGGATAATCCGAAAAAAAAAAAAAAAAGATTCTGAGCTGTGCTCTACTTTTTGTAACTGCAGGTCATCAGACAAAGCCTTGTTCAAACAAAGCTGTCAATTTATCAGGTTCAAGAAGACCTTCTATACTTGCTTGACCTACAGTTGTGAGCACATTACAGTTTTAATTTCACTGTCAACTCTTTACCTTGTTTGACATTTGTTGGGGTTAGAAAACTGAAGACCATGTCAAGCTGAGTTTGAACGTGTGTTGGTCTTTGTTCCAGCAGGGATCATTGTGTATTTTGCCTTATTTTGCTATGGGAGAGGTGAGAGCTCATCTTCATTGAGCATATCAAGATTTACAAGGCAGTTTGATTTATAAGAGACGAGGTGGTCTTTGCAGGAGGGTTTGCCTCCTAATTGGCCAGATTAAGGAGAGAGAACCAGGCGGGGGCTGAAATCACCTTTCACCAGTTTGTGTGTGATCCCACACACAGGAAATTCCTCAAAATGATACATTGCCATTGCTTAATTTTATTTCTTATCAAAGAACAAATTTTTCTTGGATATTTAGGGTTAAAATACACCAGTTCTGTTGTTGCTGGGCCTCATTCAAGTTTTTGAAAACCCTACTGGGGTCGTGTGGATACTGGGGTCCTAGAACACCCGATAAGAGCAGAAAATTCAGAGAATCCCTCCTGCTGTTATTATATGGAAGTATCTGTATTTTATTAGAGGCAATGCAAATGTACTAAAACACAGCTGTGATAAAAATGTTTCCACTGAGAATGTTAATGTTCCCTGTGGCTAAATTACAAATGGAAAGATGATGTGTTAGAAGTTAGAGCTCAACCTAATAAGATTAACTCTAAAATGCCTTCTATTTCCAGGGTAAGTCTAGATGATTTAATTTCGAGCTGGTTTATTACTGCGGTTGGGCATCAAATATGTTATGTGACCAATATTTTCTCCTGAACCAAATGGCATATTTCAGTGCCCTTTAAATGTCTATAAGTTATAGTTAGAAATGTGTTATGGGATCTGAAATTGCATTTAGTTTTAAAGCGTTCCCCTCATAGGAGGACATCTACATTTACATGTATCTATTCCTACATGGACTGGTATGTCAAAAATTTGTTGAATTTTTCTAGTCTACTGATGTATTTGCTGTTCAAAAGTGACATAATGTAAGCAACTGCAAATGCAACCGCAAATGATTAGATTGTCATCCTAATAATGTAGGCAATTAGTACTACTTATGAATTATAAAGCAAATAACTATCTCAAACTTCAGTTCCAAATGTCAATGAGTAAATTACGAGCATGATCAATTAGCTGATTATTCCCAGACCTATACTGATAGTTGTAAGGGCTAGATCTGGCAAAATATGTAATACATATAACCATTCAACAGTATGTTCTCAGGGAAAGTCTGGGTTAAAAGGACTCGAAGGATTTAACTCCCACTATGTCAACTGCGCTTTAGCTGCTGGACACGGGCAGCACCTACAGCTGTTGTTTAAGATCAGGTGTCCATCAATTGGCCACAGAAAAAGCTGTATGTGGCTCCAGGGACAGAGCTGAGTCACTCAAACTTCTGACTATAGGCTGCAGTCTTTTTCTTGATTCTGACAGTAAAAGAGAGACACGGGGAAGCCAGAGAAAGAGAGAGACAAGGCCAAAAGCTGGACTCCAACCCAGTACCATAAGAATTTATGGCCTACACCCTGCAGATGAACCTCTGTGACACCTTCCAACTGTAATGGCTGGTAGAAGGCCATTCATCAACCAGTGATGAAGACGACAGCAGCCTTTCCTCAGGTTGATCCTAACGCTTGTAAATGTATTCATGAATCCCTATTGGCAATAAATGGCTGACTGATACCATTTTAAAAGTACAGTTTTTACAGAGACACCCCCCCCCACCCCAAAAATGGTATCCAATCCCATTTGTTGCCCCTCCCTCTTCTCTTACCCATGCAGAGTTTGACTGGTTGAGCTGGTTTAGCATCACCACTGAAGTGCAACCATAGTCATAGACCAGCCTCCAAAAGTCAGTTGTGGTGCCGGGTAGTGGGTGCGGCGTCACCACGAAGGCAGCGGGCCTGAGAAAGCTGTCTGCAAGTGCAGCATTAATGTAGTTGTTGCTTTCGCCCTCAGTGGTGATGAGGAAGGCCAGGGAGCGGTCTGGCGGCATGACGTCCATGCTGCGGTTTTTCTCGCGGTTCCTGGGCATCAGAGAAACACTGCACTCCTCCACATCCAGGTGAGGAGTCACCGAGTTCAGAGTCTGTGGGAGGAGGATGGGTAGGAAGGGAGGTGCAAGAAAATGAAGACAAAAATGTGTGATAGTGAGAAAAGATGACATGTATCTCTCAGAATGTTTTTAATTGCAGAGATAAAATGAAAGACTGCGAATAAACATATGATAAGCAGAGATGGAGGCAGTGGAACAGAAATTTGATCAAAGCGAGATGGACAGAGCCATGAAAACATTCTCCACTCAAACAGCATGACTCTCAATACTTGACAAGCACAGCTATCTCTAATCATCTTTGGGAAAGTTTAAACATATTTATTATCAGTCAAAGTCCCCACAAGGCTTAATGGATAAAAACACATTTACTGCAATAATGAATAAGCATATTATGAGGCAAAGGAAATTGAAATGAACTTATTATCTAACTCAATTCTCATTGTGAATGACTCCCCATTGGATTAAACGAAATGAAAATAACACTAAAGCTCATGTGGGAATAAAAGCTGCTCTCTGATTGGCCAACAAAGTAACTGTGCAGTATCTGGAGTGAGAGGTAAGTTTCTAATTATTCAGACCAAAAGTCACCAACTAATGGCACATCATTAAAACTGCTACTAACTGGATATGCAGAAAAGACGTGTAAAGTGCATGATCTGAGTTACAACCTTAATCTTTTATTCTTAGCACAGTGCTTTCTGTTTTTAAGGTATAATGATTGGATGAGCATCTACAGCCTCGGTGTCTCAAATTTCATTATTCCCAAGCGGAGGATTTCTCTCATGAAAGACCTGTAGTTTAGAATGAATGTAAAACCCCTCAGAGGAGACTCACTGAATCATAGTTAAGTCAGAGCAAACAATCAGCTGTTGACATTCATGTAAGGGTAAAAGGTCAAGTAGTAGCGAAGTCAGTGCAAAAAAAAAAAAAAAAACACAGAACAATATGCTTTAATTATTTGTTCTTTTTGTTGCTTTGACTCGGAATGATCCAGCAAAATGACTCTTGTGAGCTACAGCCTTGTAAAACTGAGTTGAAGGTTAATACACGGTTTAAAGGAAAGAAGCAATAAGACCGCGAGCTGTTCATATTTATGAAGACTTGTCATATCACCTGCATTTAAGTTGGAATTATAGTTGGAATTAAACCTAAACCCTCTCAGTTCACAGTGCAGATGCTCCCTGTTCAAGCTAGAGGCTGCCAAATAGGCAGTGATTTTTACTTGAAGTTTGACGTCATGATTTCAGCAGCAACAGATGCAACAGAAAAGACAAGTTATGACAACAACGAGACCATTTGGTAACAACCATTTGAGGAATACCAAGGTCTAAGAGGCTAATAAATGCTGCACTTTTAGTCACGATAAATTAGTGCTTATCCTGGAGTAAACTCATTACACAGTACTCAAAGCATAATGCCTGGTTTAGCTACTTAGCTTTATCCAAAAGCCAATAATGACACAAGTAAATAAAAAGTTTAATTGTGCCCTTTGTACAGTAAGTTGAAGATGGGGTGGCTGCAATTTCATTTAAAAATATGTTTAGTTCACACAGCGTCAAAAACCTGTGTTGATTTTAGCTTAAGGGTAAAGTCAGGGATAGGTTTGATCAATCCACAACTCAAATACCGCTTTGTTTCAAGTGTTTTTATTTGTGAGGAGATTTTTGGAGGGGTTTTAATTCTAAAAAAATATATATATATATATATATATATAACAATCTCTCCTCCTGCAAGTTTGGATAGGGGATACAGATATCATGGCAGGGGAGGGTCGACTGCTTTGTTGTGACATAACAAAGTCTCTGAAGTCCTGAGAGCTGCTTTTAAGGTTCAGTTTCTGAATGCAGACTTTGAACATTTCTCCATGGACTGAGCAGTGTTAATTTTAACAACAAAATTTCATTTATTTATTTTTTTAATTTTAGTTATTGTCTTTTGACTAAAAAGTCAATTGTAGTCATAATTCAGTCATATACATCGTTTTAATTTTAGTTGACTAAATATTATAGTCATCGGTTTCATCATAGTTTCTGTCCTGGTTTTTATTTGGTTGTTCGTTGTTCGTTTTTAGCAGAAAAAAAAAAAAAGGTGTTTGACAAACTTACTTGAACGAAATTAACTGTGCTGTCATAAAACCTAGACCTGATTTAAAATCAATGAGGATATTGGCATCTACCTGTAAAATATATGGGACCTTTAAATTCAAATCATGTGCATGTGCGGGTTACCTGAAACTCCTCTCTGAGCTGTGATGTGTTGCTCTGAGAGTCAACCTTCAGCATCTCCTTATAGATGAGCGCAAACTCATTAACAGGGATGGCGGTCTCTCCGCACAAACAGGCTTCCAGGATAGCATCGTGGATGAACACATACTGTTCCTAAGAGGCATATAAAAAGGAAACAAACAGTCTCACACAAAAACACCTCACTGCACGTACGAAACTCCTAAATAAAAACTGTCCTCTTGTGAAGAACAATGCTAAATTTAATAACTGTTGCTGAATGTTGACTAACTGTCAAACAATCTTCATGTTGCCTTGCCCACTCTTTTGCAGAAAATTGTATGTAAATGGGGTAAAAAGTGCAGAAAGAATACATCAAAAGAGCGAAACACTGCCCACACACAATATCTGAATAACTTCATAAGCTGTGCAATTAACACAGAAATTTGTTTTGACATCCAACAAAACAAAAGATTAAAGTGTCTGGGGTACATTCAAAATTAGAGGCATAAAAATGTCCCTCTTCCAACTTGTTTATCATTTTTAATGTGTTTTGTAATCGCAGAAATGTGCATTCAAGCTGGTAGCGGAGCTCCAGCAGGAAGATGAAAAGAGAGATAAATACCATTGTTTTGGTATTTACCGTCCCCGTTTTCAGACGTGTTAATAAGACAACATTTTCCAGCTTTAAATAGTTGTGTTTACTACAGTAATTAATGTCTTTTTCTGCTTTGCTTGTTTGGGATGATTGACTGCTCATAGTCAGTGCTTCAGTGCTTCACTTGTGGGTTTACCTCGATACAGTACTGTACTCCTATAGGAACAAAATTTATTTGAAACTGAATGATAATTAACCTTCATAAATCTGTGTAAAGCTATTTGTTTTGAACTATCTTGTAAATTTTAAACCAGGAGAAACCATATTTGGAATAGAAGGTGAAGCTGAGGAGGATTGAGAGCTGGATCTGACCTGCTCTGTATCCAAACCTGATTGGGTGGTACAGTCTGTCAGCCACACAGTAGCCACTGCTTTATAGTCTTCAGATAAGATGCAAGTTTATGATTTTCCAGCACTGACTTCCCCTTTTAGACCCAGAGTCTACATCCACTTTCAAACACAGTCTGTGGCATAGAGTATTAATTACATTAAAGGGTTTTTGGACCAGAAAAGACTATACCGAACTGGTTCCCATTGTAGAGTGATAGAGGGGTATCCTTTAGTTACCTGGTACAATGTGTTACACTTTTTTTTTTTTAACTGTGGTGCTTTAACTTCAATCCAGACATGTTGCAGTTTGATGTTTAATATACAGCAGCGGAACCTTTTTTCCATCTCATGGCCCACTTGAAAATCTCAAAAATTTTAGCTACCCACATGCGACTCCATAACAATAGGGAACACTTTTTATTTTAATGACAGCAATCAAACATTCAGCATGAACTGAAAGATGGTTATCGTCCATGAATTTCCCCTTTTAGCACACTAATGAGCTTCAGCAGAAATATGGTCCAATCAGGAAAAGAATTACACACAATAAATCTGAAGAGATTAATACCTCTTAATATGAAAATAAATAATAAAATCATAAAACTGCTCAAACTTTTACAAAATAAGGATAAACTTATTAAAATTTGACATTAACAATGAACCAGAAGTTAGGTGGGACGAAAATGGTGTTACATGTGACCCACGAGACGTAATTTTTAAGAGGCCATTTTCAAACAGAGGACTTGCCTCATGGGGTAATGAAGACAAACGTTAACGGGAATAGACTTACATTACTATAATGATTTTGTTTAAATATTCTTTCTTGAAATATTGGAATGTATGTCATGTATCCCTATTCTGAATCAATCTACTACTTTTAATCTTAAAAAGAGTACACTTTAAGAAAAGTGTAATAGTACCATCATGTAAAGTAATTGTCAAATATAACAGAAAAACAAACAAACAAAAAAAACCCCTCCCACTCACTTCAGTCTGGATCATATTGATGCGTCTTGAGCAGAGGGTCTTGACGCAGTTGTAGATGTCCACCACTCCTTCACATTCAGCCATATCCAGCATGACATCCAGCACAATATAGCAGCCAGTCCTGCCTGCCCCCATGCTGATGAAATCAAGACAGGAGAAGGATTGACAAGCCTGAATACATCACCGAAATGAAAAAGTCTCAGTAGGGAGCTGCTAGTTCTGATCAAGATACTCTGACCAAAGTCAGGTATAATAAGGAGCTTTGTTATTGATATAAGTAAAGGGGATAGCGTGACCATTGTACTGGAATGGCATAATAGACATTTGGGCTGAGATTTAAAAATTAAAAAACCTTTTATTGTGAGATGTCTGAGCCTTCTAAAAATGCCCCATATACTGTGCCTTACATGTGTGTAACACTGCTATGAACAAAGGTGTGGGTGTCTGTAAACGCATTAGTGCACATGGGCCTGTTAATTTAAAACCCATTTGAGTTCCTGCACTGGGATGTTTTAGACCTCAAGATCACTTCAGTCCTTATAGTTTTTCAATGTTTTTTTTTTTTTGAAAAAAGAAAAATGACACTCTCCCTGAACTGCATGGATATTAAACAAGCACATAATTCATGATAAGACGGACCATGATCGGTGCTTAGTTAGAATTGAGAGGCAAAGTCAGATGGCTGGTGCTGCCGGAAGACAGATTTAGAATAAAGACACAAAGATATAAATCTCAGCATCTGGGTGATTGTTGAAAACTGTGATATTTACGCTTGCTCACATTTGATTGACTTACAAGGCTGACATTTCTAATGTCTACATGCTGCACAGTATTAATTTATGATTTAATAGATGACTCGGTGGCATATTGTACGAATTGCAATGAAGTGAGCAAACTCATTTAGGCTGTTGTGAAAGTTGTCAATAAAATACTGGTATACACAAAACCAAAACCATGTAGTTGTGGGGCCAAGTAACCTGCTTGGTTTGGCTAAAATAAAGCCTGGTGAGCAAATTTTGTCCAGAGGAGTCTGGTATGGACTGGTATTCTGATCTAAAAGCAAACAAAATCAACCACATTTTCGTTTTAGTGGAGCTGAAATGCACAAGAGAGCTGAACAGATCACCAGGGGTGATACAGTGCAGCTCATGTGTTATCAGCTGAAAAGGTAAACCTTTGATTTACAAGGACCTCCACAGTGCACATTGATAGATCTCTGTAATGAGTATATAATTCAGTTCACACTTAGGGGCAATATTTTCAGACTTCCCGTCTTAAAGGTCCCTGAAGCCTTTTATGTGCTCTATCTTGGTATTTTCCTTCTTTGTGTGCACCATCTCCAATATTTATTTAAGGACTCTGCAATGGTGTGTTCATCTCATTGGACTGTAAGGCACTTACACTATCACAAATACCTTCATAGAAGCACACACGTCATATACACTAATCAGCCATAACATCATGACCACGTCACTAATATTGTTTAGGCTCCCCTTTTGGGTTAGGGTTAGTCCTGACCCCGGAGGACTGGAATCATATAGACCTCTGAGGTGAGCTGTGGTATCTGGACCAAGACTTTTTAGCAGCAGATCCTTTAACTCCAAGTTGTGAGGTAGAGCGTACTGTGTTTATTGAGCCTTTGTAGGAGTTTTAAGACAATTTTATTTAAATTTGAATTGTGTCTTCTCTGAAGTTTTTCAAATCCTGTTAGCTCCGTCTTCATACCTTACTGGATAATCGATCTTTATTCTTGAAACCTTTTGCTGCTTTTCTCCTCCCATCTTTACATTTGAACTTCACTGCATGTAGAATTAGATTAGCAGGACTACGGGAAACTGGCCCTTGGGCTATCTTTCTCTCTACCTCGTAACTCACATTAATGTCATACAGGAGGTCCCCAATTACAGGATCACTTTGTGCTTCTGGTATTAATTTAAAAGTTCACCCACAGAGAAATCAAGCTGTTGTCCATCAAGACGACGACCTTACTTTTTAATCCATCACCCAGATGAAAGTTCAGGGGGTTATGTAGAACAACAGACTCTTCTGGACTCAAAGCAGCATTACACACATCTCAGACACACTTTTGTTTAGTCTGTTTTAGGATTTTTTGATGGAGTGGAACTTGTAACAGTGATGAGCAGTGTGATAGTCAATGTTCCTGTAAAGATGTATTAGAAAGCACCGTGTCTGTTTGTTGTCTCCCCTGCATTAGCTGCTATTATTAGTAGGAATTGAAGTAGTAGTAGTAGAAGAAGCACTATTATATGTCAACTAACAGGTCTCAGCCAGCTCGTTTTCTACTTATTTACGTGTTTTGGCTGTTCAAGTTTTTTTTTTTTTTTTTTTTTTTTGCACAACTGTACAGTTGAAACAACTAAATAATACCGGAATATACCTATTAACAACTCAATCGATATTAAAGCAGAAAAGGCAAAACAGTATCATCATTTATCAGAATTGGTGTTGAATTTTTCTTTTTACATGTGAAATTCAACATCCTGTTGGAAAGTCTTATTCTGTTTTTGTTCTTGTCACTATTCTGCTCTCTATTCTCAAGTATAAGAAGCTGAGAGTTATTTCGGGAAATAAAAAGAGTGGGAAGTACAAACAAACAGGGTGAATTCAGTGAGCCCAAATGAGTAGATGATATGAAAGATATAAAACATAACTGACATTGTGGTTATATTTAGATCATCACATAAGATCTGGCGTTAAGCTCATCATCGGAGCGGAAGGTGATGATTTACCTGCAATGGACCACCACAGGTCCAGCATCAGGAGGTGTTGAGGCTTTGACCCGGCGAAGGAAAGCCAGCAGGCCAGTGGCGTGGTACGGCACGCCATGCTCGGGCCACGAGGTGAAATGGAACTGGCACACCTCGTGTTTAGCGGGGTAACCCCTCTAAAAGAAACAATCATGGAGATTTAATGAGTTGAGAACAGAGGAGCATGCAAATAGACACAAATTAAGTAAACATGCAGCTGAATGAAGAACACTGATTCTGCTGTCAGTGTATTAGGTACACCAAAAAACATAGCTGGTTATTTTCATTGTCAAATTTCCCCCTAGGGATTAATACAGTATTTCACAGTCTGATTCTGAAATTGAACATTATTCCCTTCGTGATTTTCTGCTGCTGTTCTATAAATTATATATGACAGCCATAGGGACCATACTGAGAAAGTTGAGATTAAAAAAGAAAAAAATCTGTTTGAGTATGACTCACCCTCTCCATGGCGAAGGTGCGCACTGTGTACTCTGCCAGTGTTTCAGTCTTCAGTAGCGTTATCTTAATGTCACCATAGAGCTCAGTGTCATCAGGCCAATACTTACAGCACTTCATCTGGACAAACAACAACAAACACTTAAGAAAAGGTTTGCACACATGCACACACCTGATCTGTCTCAATGCTCTAGACAACAATTGTTGACACCATTTGGCACTGAGATTTCCACAAGCAAACAAATTGCAAGGCTCTAATCAAGGTGTGACCTTTGCCAAATATTTACAGTTTTTCCAATCATCTCCACCTTCGCAGCTGAGACATTAAAGTGTTGAGTCTGAGATTAGATGGGACATGTTTTGCTATGATTTAAAAGGGCATTTCCTGCTCTTGGAAATAGAACACACGGTCAATGATGGTGTTAAGCCCCCCCCCCACACACACACACACACACAACTGGTTCAGCCCTCCAACTCTTCACGGTTACATTTCTAACAGAGTGGATGTTTTATTTTTCTGTTGATGCTGTGTATTTCTGTACCATTGACATTTTCTTCCACTCCTGGTTGCGTGTTGTCATCACTTTTTACTGCTTTAGGCTGCAGACTCAATTTCTGATCCCAAAAAGCTAAAATATTCTCACTTATAAAGCCTGAGAAACATGATCGAGTTGAAGCCTGTAGGGAACGTCAGTTGAACTGTGAATGGGTGAAATGCTCTTAATTATATTGGGTATTTTTGCATTTCCCCCCAACAATAATAATGTGTTCTTACACAGATCGATTGTCGCCTGGTGTTGCTACGCTGACTGAACTGCCAAAATGAACAATTACTGTAATACTAACTGATGTGATAATACAGCTGGTTAGATTCAGATGATCAAGTTTCGCACTTTTATTTAAAACTGTACAAATAGTATTAAACTGGATATGCTCCATGTTTGCACATGTGAAACGAAGTAAATTCCAAACAATTGGCAAAAGGTTTAATGCTGTTTATCAGTTGGCACCCTCCAACAGTTACTTTTTGCTTTTTTGTTACAGCTGATAGTGATACAGTAACTTCTTGTTTACATAGTTGACTGCTTTGATAGGAAACTATGAGCCCCATGGCTTTTACCGATTCATTAAATCATTAATAGCTTAATTATTCCTTTGCTTCCAAGTTAAACTACTATCTAGCTTGTGAGTATAACTATCAGAAAACAATGAATATGTGCATATTCAGATTGGAATTGGTCACATAGAAAGAACCAACCTTTAACCTTTAAATAATAAAAATGACTTAGGTGTCTTCAATCATCACATTTTAGAAATCGTAGGTTCGATGCACGACACTTTTATCATGACTACTGTATCAAAGGCTGGCTGTTCTCAACAAAGGCAAGAATAGCTAATAGAAAAGAGGCCACGATATTTCTCCACGGGCCTTCATATTCATCAAAGCTTTGACCTTGGTGTGCAGCCAACAAAGCAAGAGGTGATCACTCATGATCAGACAGCAGGAGCCATCTCTTCTCGCGACACAGAGCACAGCAGCTCTTCTGATATAGGAAATGATAAAGGAAGCTCCAGAAATACATTCCCTCCATCCATCTTCGCAGGGGCTAGAGAGGTCACAGGACAAAGGGAAACGAAACCTACCCTGCCCACTTCCACCAGCTTGGTGATCATGACAATACTGAAGCAGTTCTCCTGCCAGACCATCCGCCAGAAGTCGTAGATCATCTCCTGCTTGGGGCCTGAGGAAGACAGTGTATATAGTAGAAGCGTAGGTGGAGAAAAGAGAAGAAAAAAGAGAGGGGAGAAGGTGGAAGAAGAAAAAGAGAGGAGGATAAGAAGAGATGAGCCATAAGTCAGAGAGAATTGCAGCAATAACCATCAATGTAGAGGCGCTGTGTAATCCGTGCCAGGAAATAGAGTAACAATGTGCCATTCATGAACTATTGCCTGCTCTGTGTTCTCCTAATACTACTGAGAAATGTCATTTCAATATACCCACAAATCTTGAGCCATTGTGCAAACCAACACTTGTATTGCCTTTCCCCGGCACCAGTTGCTGACACAAATCACATCCCCCTGAAGAAGATGACATTTTCATTGATTTCATTACACTGTGGCGTTGATAATATCACAGGGTCCTCCTTCATATTGCCAAACACACTTCTGTTATTGAATAAGATGTCTCTTCATTTCTATCCATTCATTTTGTTTAATAGGGATATTCTCTGTAAGTGACCTATATGGGTTTTTCATAGGAGGTTGGGCCTCATCTTTCCTTCTCATAATCACAAATAGCCATCTTCAGTCACATCTATATATTTTCTCTCTTCTCTCGTAGTCCACAAATACCACAAAATTATCAAAAACCACTCAAATATCCACCCAACAAATGTTAACTGAAGCTTCATATATCTGAGTTACTTTGACTTATGCTGCCTTCAAGTCCTATAGTAATTATGGTAAATACCAAAAACCGACGTCAAAATTGCACATGAACACCCACTCACTTCGTAATTTCCACTGGAAAGCTGGAAGATTTTTATGATACCCGAGCTGCCGAGATGAGATAAACTTTGACCTTTCATCCCGGCGGAGAGCAACAAAAGTATTGTGAATGGTAAGCATTGCATTCAGTTAAAAGTTCTCTGCTGATGTTAGTTGGTTAGTTTGTAGCCTACATAATACTGTGGCATACAGAACTTTAATAACATCGCCATTTAAACCTAGTGTCGTTTTTTAAAGTACCGTATTGTTTGGTTTTACCTCCCAAGAGCAGATGCTAGCTAGCAGTCAGTCGAGGATAGCCTCCAGTAGGGTACTGTGCAGTTGGAGGCAATTTTTTCACGTGAATTTATTTGTTCTGTAGTGTACGCCAGTGACACCATGATATACTGGGACCAGGAGATGACCCAGCCCATAGTCCAAACTCTCTATCAACGGGAAGGAGATGGAAGGTTGTTCATGGACCAGGACTTGTGTTTTGATGCATCCTCTTCTTGCTATAGCAGATGAATTAGGAAGTCTAAAACTGTTTTACCCAAGTAAAAGGTCAGGAGAAACTGTGGGTCCGCCATGTTTCACTCCACTACGACAACAAAAGCACTTGAACACAATGAACTCGTAATTTCCACTTCACAAATGGAAAGGATCATCTTTCCCATACCACGTGAAGGCAGCATAAGTCCTAATTACAAAACTGTGCTGTCAAAACACTAAATGGGAACTAATCAGCTGCTGAAAATAGCCTAAAAGAATCCTCTACTTCCTCCAATTACCATTACATTTGCTAAGAACTACAGCTATTTTTATACTTCCCACAGTCAAACTAATGGTGCATCTTTTGTTAGGCTGAGAGCAGGGTGGTGACACTTCAAGTCCTACTAAAATTTCCCCCAGCTCCCAAACACTTCAGTTGAAGCTAAGATGACATATATATTCCAAGCCCTTTCCAGGTTCACCGCTCCAAGCCAGTCAGAAAACTGAACAATAATAGCACCCTTGTCCTTTAAAACCATCAGTATCATCTTTAAACTCATTGTAAAATATTAAAATTTCCAGTGTTGGTATTCAGGAGTTATCTGTTTGTGGTTCTAAGAACCAAACCACATCTCAGTGTAGTTTTACATCTCATCTCTCTGAGGCTTCTCTCTGGTGCTCTAGAAACTCTATTTAATCACCCAAATCCTGTACAGCACTATGGATCTGGATCACAGTGGTGGGAGGGGGGGCATCTGGAAGTCCTGGCAACTGGTTGTAAGACTCAGTTTCTGAATACAGACTGTGAGCATTGTGGACTGAGACCTTTAATACTTTCATTGGATTAATATAGAGTTAATCCAACAACTAAATTAATATTCACAGGCATAAACATTTGACTTTCTTCAACATGGGATTTTTAACCTGTGGAGATTTTAGAATGTAAGATGCATCAGTGGAAGGATAACAATGGGGCTGTAATCTACCCACGTGAAGACAAAGGTATGAGCAAAGTGTTTGACTTGGATAAAAAGCACTGGATGCTATGAAATAATCGTACACACAGTGAAAATAACACAATGCAGGCAACATATAGGCCCACAGAAGTGTTTATCCTCCACTAGTAAACAAATACGATGAGGTACATAGCAGCTTTGGTTTTCTACTGCTTTTTCTTCCATTGGTGTTTCAATAAGCGGAATCAAAAAGTGTGCATTTCACTAAACCCCCCCCAGGGCAAACACACACAAACCTACAAGGGTTGAGAAGTAAAGTAGGAGGTGGAGGAGAAATATTATTTGCCTGTTAAAAATGAGACATCTGCAGAGGCAGCCAACAGCATCTCCTTTCATGCCTGCCAGATACTGGTCCGTACTGTAGTTGACCTGAGGCGAGCCGACGGCAGGCTGTGAGTGTCTTAGTACGCACAAGTGGGTAACACTGTTTTCCCTTCTCTTCACAGGCTTATTTACAGCTCCCTCTCTCTGTACCGTCACTCTTGCCGGTTTCTATGCATATTAGTCACATCAGATGTAAATTTTTCATGAGCAGCTGGGAAAGCACACCAACTGACACGATGGTCAGTTAAGAGGCAGACGATGTGCGACTGTGTGAGCCCAGTAGCTGGGGTGAATCTGTATGCATAGCACGACATGCTGCCGCTTTAGACTAACGCTTTCAGAGCGCGCTTGGTATTTCTCCTCCCCTGTCCGCCTCCCCCACACCCACCTGCTCCCGCACGCTCATCTCTGGACATAATAGAGAGTTAGCCCAGAGCACCTGCTGCTTACTGCAGAAACCAAGCCACCTTCAGACTCATCAGAGATACAAAAAGAAAAAGGAAAATGCATACAATAAAATAAATAAATACCTAAACTGGCTGTGGCATTCAACCACCCAGGACTCACTGTGTGAATATTATTCTGGATACGAACTGTGTGGAAGTAATGAATTGCAGTAACTTTGGCAACCAGAACAGGCTGTACTTTGGTGCATATTTTATAACCTGTGTATTATTGTTAGCATCTTCAGGTTAGGTTGGCAGGTTAGAGGGGTTTTTTTGTTTGTTTTTTATCTTTGTACCAGAAACTGGTTTATTGTGTCTCAAGCGACCCATGTCGTCAATGCATGACCACCAAGATCTATCAATATACATATAAATATGAATTCAATTCCCAAATCATTGATAACATAATTTATATAAAATCTTGCATTTTTTAAACTGTTTGTGAGTGAATTTACCAACTATCCACTTTCAAAAGAGTAAAATTATGTGATTATCCACTTAGCAAGCCATGTTCAAGAAGTGCAATGGATAAATGCATCAGTTCACAAACATGTGAAGGAAAAAGTATGATCTCAGTGACTTTGCCAGACAGGTCGATTTGAGTATGAAACTACTGATCTCTAAGGACTACTCAGAATACTGTGACAAAACTAAAAACACACCATGAGTGGCACTTCTGAGGACACTGGGCAGAAATGCCTTCTTGATGAGAACGCTCAAGAGGAGCTGACAACCAATCTGGCCTGGTAACTCAGATAACCACTCTTTACAACTGTGTTAAGTATAAAAATCAATTCACAAGACACAACATGTCAAACCGGGAGGTGGATGAGGCACAACAGCAGAAGACCATGAAAGTTTCCACTCCTGTCAGCGGAGAACAAAAATCTGCGGCTGCAGGGGGAACAGACTGACAAGTCTTGTCACACTTTGGACCTTAGCAGCAATCAATGATTGTGAATGCCACAGTCGATGTGAGTATTATCACTGACCATAATAGTTCCTCGATCCCCACAATTCACCACCTTCTAATGACTATTTTCTGTAGAATAATGCTCCATTTGACAAAAACTGTCTCAGGCTGGTTTTATAATAATGACTTCTGATCTGGATCCGAAACAACACCTTTGGAATGTGCAAGGACAGAAACTTGGCAGTTTGAATGTGCTGAAGACCAATCTGGAGTAACAATGTGATGAAGATGTGTCAACATGAAGCAGAGCCTCAGAGGAAAGTTTGCAGCAGCTTGTGGAATTTGTGCCACAAATACTTACCGTTTTGAGAGCAAACGTGTTTATTGGTATCAGGGCGAACCTTTATGGGAACAGTTTGAACTACTGTAAGGACAGATATCAGAAAGTACATTTCATTTTGTGACTCCCCCACAATAGATGCTGACCCACAGGTAGAGTGTCTACAAAGCCTGCAATAACAAAAGCAGCGGCACCAACTTCAGAGCAGTACAAAGGATAATCCCAGGCACAGAGCGTACTGAAGTTTTGTCTTTTGGCAACTTTCACAGCCCAATTCACAAACAGCCTCTGCTTTTAATGTCACCCAAAGCAAGAGAAATGAAGTTAAAATAATGCCTGAACACATCCCAACAATAATTCCCTCTGAGCAATGATCCGTCGTCATGGTGGACTGAACGCTACAGTGACTCAGTATTGGAAAGTGATGAGACAGACCAAGCAATTTAGTGCTGACTGGTTAGGTGGTTGCTTTCCACCATTTCAGACAGCTCTTGTTGATTAAAGGATAGAAGTTTGATGCTGAACTCGCAGCGTTTTTATTTATTTATTTTAAACTTATTGCATAAACTGCTGCTTGTTGCCTATGTGGCATTAGCAGAACTTACAAATAACTCCTGAGAAACTTCCTGATGCTTAATAGCTTTGAGTTTCAGTCAATTTACACAAACCATACCAGTGTATATAAAAAACATCTTCCCTTTACTACTGGTAAACATTGTAAAGAAAGTTATTAGCAACAAGGTAAGCACATTGATGTTTAGATGACGAAAATCATTCACTTATTGTTACGTTTTTTTTTACATTTTTTTACCTTTGGGTGTAATTTCAAACTTCAAAGCTGATACCTGACTTTTATTTAAAATGTATATTTAATCTATAAACTGTATTATATTATATTGTGTTCTGTATTTGTTTTGCACTATGATTGGTAACCATATGTAAATACCTCAATTTAACATGGTACAAGAATGTAGGTAAAACCAGTTTCCATTGTTGGTGAAATATATAATAAAATAAATTCTCTCTCTCTCATTTTCTATTGCTTATCTGTCAGGGTAACAGGGGGTGCTGGGGCCTATCCCAGGCAATCCGAGTGGGGTGCACCCTGGACGGGTTTGCCAGTCCATTGCAGGAACTGGACATGGACACATACAAAGATAAACAACCATTTGCATGCACACTCAGACCTATGGGCAATTTAAAGTCAATGTATGGCATGTGACCCAGGTCTACAAAAGCCTCTGTTTGTTCTTCCTCTTCCTCTCTTCTCTCACTTCCCTCATGCCCTCTTGTGCTCTTCTCTCTTGGTTCCTGGATCCTCCCTAGGCTTGGATCAACCGAGGCCTCCCTTGGATTAGCTCTGCTCACTCGGAGGTTGGCCCTGACCTCCTTTACAACTCTTCACTCTTCCCACGGTAACAATGTGAGCTCTTACCTAAAATGTCTAAAAGTGGGCAAGCTTAACACCAGTTGACTCGACACAACGTCTCCCTGCTGTTTCCTGCAAGCAACGAGCCTCAAGTTAGCATCAACTGCTAACTTAACTGCAACACCACCAAAACAACCACCTTAAGGAACTAAGGAGGAATTCAACCACTCAGACCTGCAGCTCTGGACTCTGGTCACTGGATTTGGACAAAGCATAAGGAAGGACAGTTGCTTGTCCAGTAACTGGTTAATGTTCACTGGGCCATCCTAGCATAAAACATGCACACACATACTTGTATATAGTCCATATTAGAAGGGCACCTGTGTGTTTGTTTATTACTTTATAATAAATATTCTTAAACACAAACACTGTTCACTCCAAATTCTTCTACTTGAATATGGTAATTTGGCTTTAGTTATTAAGTTAATTATTAGTCAGAGATCCAAATTAGTAGTATTTCATGAGCCTGAATTGGTGATCTGGCTATTGTTTCCCATTTTAGGGTGGTGCCTAGAGGTTAACTTTGATATTAATTAAAGTTAACCGGTTAACATTCATATTTTTAATATTAACAGTTTGGTCAATTCTTTGATAGCCACTCACCAATGAGCTGCCAGACGTATAGAAAATTGTGCCCTGTGTAAGTTGTATCACAATGACATCATGCTAGTTTAAAATTTTGTGTACTTATATATAGGATAATATGAATATCACACTTTTACAGAATAAAAGCGAACTTACTGAACAAACATATATTTTCATCTTTTGAAATAGGCTTCAGCTCCCCGCAACCTTGACGGATAAGTGATGGAAAATGAGAGAGAGAGAGAATTTTTGAAATATGTACCTTTATTTCCACTTTCAGTAAAATTTTAATTTCATTGAGTGCTTCCACTTGGATAACACATTTTGGCACTCCTTCCACCTCTGACTGCACCCTTGTATGCAGAAAGACTTTGTGAGCAAAATGTGGAAGAGAGAGAGGGAGAGAAAAATTTTCTGAGGTTACTTTTGTGAAGTGGTACAAGTGAGACCAAAGTAAGAGATAGAAAGAAATCAGAGGAGCATTACAGAAGTAAAAAAACATATTCCCTGAATAAATAGGATCAGAACCAGGAGAGAATAAAGGGAATGTATTGCTCTCTTTCTTTGTGAGTTTTTTTCCTCTCTCTCTTTCTCTCTCTCTGTGTGTGATCGTGTGCTGCATTGGGAATACTCTCTATATACTGAATCAAACCAACATCAGAGAGATGGTGCACCACACATGCAGATGGTGGGGAGGAGAGACAAAAAAGCAGAGCTTCACAGAAAGTGACAGTCAGCAGTGTTACAGTGCAGACTGACTGACAAGTACAGTCGATTGTTATGGGAATGAGTCTCGCAATTGGAAAAAAGTGAAGCTTTTCAGTGGAAATCCAGATGTAGCCATAATGCAACACCGGGCTCCATCTGGTCTCCACATTAATACTTCAGGCTGCTGGGTAAAGAGCGCAACATACAAATGTTAATCTTAGCCATCAAACGCTGCTGCTGGCCGTCATACTCACCTTGAGTGGCGATGAAGTGGTTTGATCGCTGGTAACCCTGTGTGATAGAGACAGCAAGACAGATAGTGGAGAAAAGAGAGAAAAAGATGGGGGAATTAATTACAATGATGAAATGAGACTCAGAGACTTCTAACTCTCATTTCACCCCTTTCCATACATTCTCTTTCTCCATTTCTGCACAAATCATCTCTTATTCATCTCAGAGCAGGGCTAGATGTCAAGGCGGTGCTAAATTTCTGCTCTACTTTTGACTGAAGACGTTTCACCAGCCATGAAAGCTGCACTGGGGTGTTTGACTGATTTGGTGTGCTGCTTAAAATACATTAACATGTTTGACCGGCAGTGTTCTTGTGCATTGTTTGAGCTCAGAGTTTGGGTGAGAAATCGCACTTGAAAAGAAATGGCATGAATTCAAGTTTTTCTCCGTCTGCCTCTGAGCCAGGTCATTACATGCAGAGTAAGGAATGCCGCATTTCAAAGCTGGACTGGCGTGTGGGAGTTTGCGTGCTGCCGTGACGGCTGATCAAAGGTTAGATTGACAAGCGAGCGATCTGGAGACAAGGGCGTAATTCTACCTGAGTGACACTGACTGATCTGGCTGTCTCTCCTCTGCCCAGCTTGGCATTACTGCAGTTATGATACAGTGTGCTCAGGAAGGCTTTTAGTGGCACCCTGGCCCTCTACCACAAAGACCATGTGAACTGAATGCAAAGCAGCCAACCATGATAGATCCCCTGCATTAAGATTAGTGGCCCTCTCATCACTCATAGCTAAAGTGATTCCAACCGCTGTATACAGTAAACCTTCATACAAATAATGTCCACTGTGTGTACACTACATCCCCCAACTACACACACACACATGCACGCACACACATTTACACACAAGCTTTCACGCACACTACATATGTACAAGTCAGCCAGACAGCCACACAAATTACATTCCATAACTGTCATGCCACTGGGAGAAGTTGTGATGGATGGCCATTGCTATGAAAGAGTGCTGTGACCCTCATTCCCATGAGCCTCTGTTGCTGAGCCAACCTGTTTCCTGTCTGTCACCTTGGCAACAGCCCTTTCCAACAGCAGGCAAGCAGAAAAACATCAAGCAATGTCAATTCACATATAAATGAAAAGCAAAGAAAACAAAACAAATAAACAAACAAAAAAAAAGTAAATGATGCGGTCATTTGAGATGGGGAAAGCTTATCAATGCAATCAAAAAGACTGGAAAACTACTTTCAGCTTGTTTCCTTTACAAATTTGGTTCATTCAAGCTACAACCTGTGACAAGTTAATGAAAAGCTGACCCTCATGTCTGCAGATAAATAAGCTCATATTTACCATGCATCTCAGAATCACTAGTAGAAATCCTGCTGAAACTTCAAGTGGTAAAAACCAAGCTCCCTTGGACTAGTGGGAGCATTACAGAGCTCATCCTTTGATAATAAATGACATCCAGTCTGAACAGCATCTTTTTTGTGCCCTTTTTGTTCTATTTCAACAGTGAGATGAACCGATTCTCTGAAGACTTATAGCCTGCCTTGGAAAATCAAGAGAAAAAGCGAGCAACACAGAAAGTATCATCACTTGTGGTTCTACAATGAGCTAGTTAGACACAAATAAAGCCGATGAGACATTTTGGAATCATGTTGCTCATCGTAATGTAGATTCAGAGGAACTCAAATTATCACTGTTCTTGAGTTTTTGAGTTTTTGTTACCAAAACTTTTGGAGAAGTCAGCTATATGTATGTGTGTGTGTGTGTAGCAATTACTGTACAGCTTAGAAAATCAAGCTGCCACGAAATCCATTTTGATGGTCCGTTTAGTTGATTTAAAAATTTGGACTGTTGCTTTCGGTATGGCTAACTGCCGCCTGCCACTCCCTGTTCTCAGGGTATCGCCCAAAGGTAAGCAAATATAAATAAATATATTGTAAGCCTGTGGTGCCACTTTAAAACCATTTTAGCAGTGCTATGAATTTCACAGTTAGCTGCATTTCACTATGTAATGACGGCTGTTGTCATTAAACCCTGCCATTGGGTGTTTCAAACGAGCTAAATGCAAGTTAGCCGACGGACAGTTCAACTTTCCAACTTGTTTAGTGGCAGCAGAGTTAGCCTTGCTGGCGTTTGTAGCTGGCTAATAACAGCATGTCAGGCTAGCCTTGCTGGTTGGATTAAATTAGCATGTTACCAGCTAGCTAGCAGATGACTCTAGTTTGGTAACAGCAAGTTAGGTGATTCACAGTTCAACGTTCTAGCCTGCTAAGTGGAGTCTTAGCAAACCTTGCTAGCGGGCTCATACTAGCATATGACTCTAGCTTGTTACCAGCTAGCAATAGCTGGCTGACAATGAGCAAGCTTTCTGGGTTGCCAAATGGCACATGCCAACTGTCCTTGCTGGCTTTCACGGCTGGCTGAAGTTACCATCTTATCAGCTCCTTAGCATGTAGCTGGTAAGCTAAGTAGTCAACATGTCGGAAAAAACAACACCTTTATTCAGTCCCAAACTTTCAGCAGTACACCGATTTCATGAGGGCGAGCCAGAGAAGTTTTCAGCATCACCTTACTGCTGCCTCCTCTTCCTTGAGATGCTTGATCGATACGGTGAAACTGAGAGGGGTATTAGGTAACACCCCTGGATGGTATCCAGCCTGCAACCTGGAATTCCCGCCACATGCACTGGGTTTTGTTGGTATTTCCTAGTTCACTGACACTAAATATATTTACAATGCCTGCCCTGTGACAATGTGTTTTCTGCCTTCGACCTGACCTCATCTTCTCTGCTCTGTTGTAGGTTATCAGCCTCTTGGAAAAGAACTTGGCGTTAAGCATTTGACTATTGATGAAAGGGGACAGAGCGGTTGCCGCAGTCATCAGCGAAGGAAGGTGGATATCCAGAGGGAAGGCATGATAGCTAAAGGCATAAAGGCTCAGCAACTCAGAGTAGACGAGGGAAAGAGGATCTGCGGTTCGAGGGAACCTATGACAGGCTGACGGGACAGAAAAAGGCAGAGGAGATGAAAAGAGATGAGAAGCAAGGTACTTACTTCCCTGTTTATCCGAATCTAAGAGGTGCCAAAAGGTTGAAAAGGGGGGTGCGGAAAAAAGAGAGAGAGAGAGAGAAGGAAAATAGGGGAGGAAACAAGAGCTAGTTATTGTGATTAAAGACCAGGAAAAGAGGGTAATGAAATGATTAGAGAGCAACTCGCTTTGAGGACCTGTGGAGAGAATAATGTTCAGACAGCTCAAATTTCCATAACCCTCTAATAAATGCCAACTAATGTGTTACAGTTTCACATTTTTGCAGTGGTGGATGGAGCGCTGTAGTAGCAAGTGACCAAATTCCAAACACAGATTACTGATTACTGATGATAAAGATATTCAGACCTGATCAAGTAGTTGAAAGTTGTCTGAACCAAGTTAAATGAAAAATTATAATTCTTCTTTAGGTTGACATGGAGAAATAAATTGGGTCACCCAGCCTTCCTCAGATGAAACACAAAGACAGACAAACATAGATACAGCATATTGAGTCTGTCTTTCAAAGAAATTAAGCTTTTTGATTTGTCAGCTTAACCATGGCAACCATTGCCTCCCTATCCTTATTTCCATTTTATCTAACGCCAAACAAATTACCGCTGCTTCAAACACAAGTGTAAGCGGCCACACTTCCCAAGCACCAGAGCAAGAAAAGAGGCCTTAGCAGTGGGCGTTTAGAACAGAAAAGGCAAAATCCTTTAAGAAATGAGTGGGTATGGTGTCACTTTTGTGTTGTCAGCAATAGATGGCAACAAAAAAAAATCTAAATATTTGACATAAATGTCATGTCTTACTCCCCATGCAAGAGGAAAATTGATGCTACTTGCCAGTGAGAGGGAGGTGGATCTTTTTTGTTTAACCTTACAAAAAACATGCATTTATTCCAACCTTGGACTGATGCATGAATCATCTGGAATCATTTCACCGCAGTATTGTGAGCCAGGTTTCTTGGCATGACATGCTGGTGGTGCTGTGGATGGCTCTGTTAGTGACACAAGGGCCCTTGGAACATTTTTCCTAATGGAACCTTCACAGAAGAACTAAAGGGGAAGAGGTGGCCACGCAAAACACTGAGCTTGGATGTCCTGCTTTAACCGATGCCACCCACATGCACTCAGCCAGGCTCTAGTCTCGTCTGCCCACTGTACATTTTCTTTTCTTCAGCAAACAATAGCAGGAACAAAGGAGGCAATACCACATTCAGAGACCATAACAATTCATGTTAAATCCTGTAGGCTGCACCAAAAACAGATGCAAGAGTGTTGAGAGTGTTACAGAGTCACTTTGAAGACCGTGACCATGTGTGTTAGGAGCGAGCGGCAGAGATCACAGCCTGACCTGATCCTGATGGGAAAATAAGTGACTCTCCTTTGGATAGGCTCGGTCCAGCTAATGCAAACCTGCCAAGATCGGATCTGGCAGGAGCACAAGCCTACTACTGGAGAGGCTCGCTGAGATTCTCACTCAAGCTGAACTGTGGGTGAGATCAAAATATCTCAAAGTAGATGAAAGGATCAGCTGTGTTATAGTGGATCCGATTCCTGTGCAATGTCGCCTTACAAAAGAATTTGGGTGAGTCATGTGGCCCGGCGCTATGAGCTTATGGGCTCTTGTAGGATTCGATGGAGCCGCTATGATCAAATCTCTCCTCAAAGCCTGCATGTGCTCGAATCTATAGATAAAACACTACACGCTGTGGGTGTAATTTCTAAATGACAGTTCAGTTTGGGTGACAGAAAGCTCGCACAGCCTATGACAAGCATCTGGACCTCTCCGACACGGGGTCAGTCACAACAGTGAAACATGATTACTCTGTTTTCTTGAGGAGAGGATCAGCAAAGACAGGGATGAATGTGTAGGAGGGAAGACCCGACTGCAGGTGACTTACGTCTATGTAGTTGGCATTGACATAGTCGGAACTGGGGTCCGCAAGCAGGGAGTGGAGTTTGACACGATGGCGATCATCTGAAATGCACAAAAACACGATTTCAGTCATTCAGGTAAGATATTTTGCTTTCATAAGTAAAAGTGAGCAGATAACAGGTCCCTCCCTTGCAAATATAAATGTAGAGGTTCAGAGGTGAGAATGAATGAAAATTACTATTAGAGTCTAGAATTAACTATTCAAGCACAAGTAAGAATAATTATATGGGGGCTTTGTCTCATTCACATGATACAGGCTGTAGTGTCATTATATGGTAATGTACTTCAGTGTGCCAGAAAAAAAAGCTATTAATGTTTCTGCTGTAGCCTACAATAAAAGACAGACTGGAAAATAGCCAGCTAATGACTGCCTCGACATCTCTTCCTCCTAATTTGCTGTTTAACCCAGTATAGGTGAAACACTCACGGCTAAGCAAGCTATCATGCCGTCCTTTGGTCTTGTCTTTCTTTTTTGTGATGTCCCAGCCATCGAAGAAACTCTGCAAGGTAAAGACCGAAAAGTTAGAAGAAGGAAAACACGCAGCCAAAACAAAACAAAAAAAACAAGTCTTTGACGTATGTTGAAACTCACAATAGAAATTACTTTGTTACCCTGAGGTTGTCTAAACGCTATTACAGTATCTTGCCAAGTCATCAGCAGACATCTGCCACAGCATGGAGGGGAGAGACTGAGGCTGCGGCACTGAGAGATGGCTGTGGCCTTGAGACTCGCTGCTTGAAGAAGTCATTGCTCTATAATACCTCAGTGCTACCCTGCTAAATTTGTGACAGCTGTTTATGGCACTCCACCTACTAAATCTGCTGGTGCTGTGAGATGAGTCATTGACTCTAAATCAATACTATAAAGGAAGTGAGCGCACGAGGAGAATAACAACATAAATAGTGAAGACAGCGTGGACCTCGCTTGAGTTCTGTTAGGTTCTGTTGCACTTTCAGTTGCAGTTTGGTCCCCCTGCTGCATCTTTAGGCAGCATCCCTGCTCTCATACTCAAGACACGCTGTCATCTCATGTGTGGCCAAGCCTTCACTCCTTTGCAAACGAGAGCCACATGAGACCTGGGGCTAGTCGACAAAATTTGGGATGTTTGTGGATGTGACTTATTACTTACTATCATGTGATTTACGCTGATCAGCCATAGCATTATGACCATCAATATGACCTACAGCCAACAACAGGATTTATCATCACAGTGGACAGAAAGGAAGTCATACTATCACATACAGCTTAATAGAAGCATTCACTGCTTCACCTGCCTGATATTGTTTAGGTTCCCCTTTTACAACAAAAAGAGCCCTGAACCATGTCGGCCTGGACTCCTATAGACCTCTGAAAGCGAGCTGTGGCATCTGGACCAGCAGCAGATCCTTTAAGTCCTGGAGGTTCTGAGGCAGAGCCTCTGTGGATCAGGCTTGTTGGTCCAGCTCATCTGCCAGATGCTGGATTGGATTGAGATCTGGTGATTTGGAGCTAAGTCAGCTTCTTGAACTGGTTTTTGCTCTCAAAACCATTTCTGATGCATTTTTGCAGCGTGTCAGGGAGCATTATCCTGCTGAAAGAGAGAACTGTTCGGACTTGCGAGTTGCTGGACTTGTTATGGCCCTGACTCTGTCTCATTTCCAGTGGTTTTCCTTCCTTGAGCCACTTCTGGTAGATCCTGATCCCTGCAGACCAGGAGCATCTCACAGAGCTGCAGTTTTGGAGATGATCTGACGTTGTCATCTACTCATCACACACTGTTCTTGTCAAAGTGTCTCACATTCTTAAATTTGACCATATTTACTGCTTCAACACATCAACTTCAATCAATCAATCTTGTTCATAATGTTATGGCTGATCAGCTTAGATGGACCATGGATACATATGCACTTCAATTTGTGGAAATGTTCCAAAGTGGAAGACAGAAGAGGAGCGCCTTTGTGGGTTGTGTTTGGCTGAAAAGCAGTGACAAACAAAATGGAATGTGCAACTACGTAACAAGAATAGGACCCAGGACATGGAACAACACATGAATACAGTGACCAAAAAAAGTGCACCAGTTTGCCTTTCCAGTGCACACACAGTGGGAGGTTTTACAATACAGTCTATGTATGGGAAAACATCTTTATCAAGACTGTTGCTGCCAATACAGATTCAGTCAGCATGAACAGAGTTTTATTTGACCAACTGAGCTCTTCCCACTCTGAACTAGCAAGAAGATGTCAGATAAAAGTTGATATATTCTTCGTTTAAAAGAGCAGGAAAGTCTGCTCATCCTGGATACAATCAATCATAGTAAAAGTTTTAGAGGACCAG
The DNA here is from genome assembly GCA_034769265.1 of Remorina albescens. Lineage (NCBI taxonomy): Eukaryota > Metazoa > Chordata > Actinopteri > Carangiformes > Echeneidae > Remorina > Remorina albescens. The sequence goes on along the minus strand of CM068492.1, from coordinate 5,335,708 downwards.
TGGAAAATGTAAAGCATATGCACCATCCACAGAGGACCCATGATGTATAATTTTTACACAATATCGCATATACACTACCAGTCAAAAGTTTGGACACACTTTCCTATTCTTTTGAATGAGAAAGTTTGTCCAAACTTTTAACTGGTAGTGTACATATTGGCTGAGAACTAGCAAGAAGTTGTACTGTTTGTTGAACAAATAGAGCATGAACTATTTCTTTTTTCTTTTCTTTTCTTTTTCTTTTTTTTTGGTTTCCACCAACTCCAGAAAAAAACATCTGGCCCGATAACATCTGTTTGGTTCTGAGCAGATACTCCCTGGGGTTTCATCAGAGAAAAACAAAAAGCCTCTAGAGCTGATAGGAACTGCAGCTGGGTGATAATTTTCTGTGTGTGTCACACTACGAGTCACACCTTTCACCTTGAACACAGTCATTTGATTGTTAGTCAATCCTAAATATATAGATCAGTGCAGCTTTAGTGACTATATTTGGTAAATTGACTGCACTTATATTAATCTTTTCAAGTCTTGACCATCAAAGGTGCTTTATGTTACAAGCAGCATTCTCCTATTCAATCTCACTTTCATACAGCACTTTCCAATCAGATATCAATGACACATTGCAGGCAATTCAGGGTTCAGTTGCCAAAGGACACTGACAAGCAGATATGGGGACACAGGAACCAAGCCATCAACTTTCCAATTACTGGACCACAGCCATCCAATAAATTTAGTCATTCATTCCAAAAATCTTGTTTTTAAAAATAAAAATTGACGTTAAGGGTTATGATTATCTTACTTTTTTCTCCTTTATTTGAATATCTGTCTTGGCACAATATTGATTAACCAACTATCTATCAGACTTCACACATCTGTATTTTGCAGTGTTCAGTTCCAGGAAAAGACAAAGCTTCAGTTTTGCTGCCTCAGTTGTGGAGGGTGACACGCCTTCTGTCAATGCCATTTCCTCACCATATTTCCTTCCAGATGTTGGATCCCATGCACAACACACACTGTGCCCTCCCCATAGCGAGGACCTGAGTCATTCTGAATCCCCCTCTCACACCCCACAATGCCATGCAATGTCTGATCAATGGCAGCAGCATGACCCTGCGGGAAATAAGGGTTATGAAGTCTGACAGCAGTGTGCTAGCTGATCCCCTTCATCTTGTTTATTTCTCAAGGCAATAGGGAGCCAGACTGAGGAGTGAAAAAGCGACCCATATATTGATTTTAGAAGGGTGGGGGGATTTGTTGGCCCCTCAGGGGATAGCTGAATGACTCAAAAAAGTACATCTGGCTTTCTGCAGGTGGAGGAGCAAGAAAAGCCTCATCACCACTGGTTGATATGGAGAATCCTTGCATAAAAGTAAAAAGAAGGTAACTTTGGAAAGCATAATTAGTCTACACAAAACCAAGAAGTTCAGGATATCTGCATTATCTCTGTAATGCAGATTAGGTAAAATAGCATTTTACAGCTGGCTCATTAATACTTAATCTCTCATTTAAACCTTTTCAAAGTCGAGAGAAGCTGTCCTCAGTAATACATGGAGTGACTCAGTCCACTATCTGCACCGAGAAAAACTTCAGGTACCATCTGCAATATTGTTTTTCTTCTTTTTTCCCCAGCAGGAGAAAGTCTTGTAGGGGTGTTAGAGTGAGTAAAAGCACACAGGTCTGAAGCGTATTGCTGTCATGCTTCCAGCTCACTCTTGTACATTGCTCTAAAAAGGCTTGTTGACAATCACATGGTGAACAAATATAAACAGGGCACACGAGCACCTGAAGCAAGCGTTAATGCTTGTCCCACAGCAGAAGCATAACATGACACAGTGTGACTTGACCACTGTAGCTTGCCCCATTTCCTTTTCACTGCTGTTTTGAAAATGAATCCAGCACTGCCAAGCTGCTGATATTTGAGATGAGTAGCACCGGGCCTTTAAGTGGACGTGTCGTCATGTTACAACACAGAGATCTAAGAAAACAGACCCTGCAGTCAGCTTCTGTAGAGACAAGGATACAAAACGCTGCCAAACAGTGCAGGGGGATTTTAAAAAAGATTAAACAAGCTTTGACAGACTGGATGCAGTTTTGAGATACCAACCAATTATGAGCCAGTCTTTGTAGTCACAAACTGCACCTCTCACTGGCCTTTTCAAAAAATGGAGGAAGAAGCTGGTAGCAGAGTATCATTGTACCTTTAATTGGAATTAGTAGAGGTGCAGTTGTTAGCAGTATCATCTAACAGAAAGAAGGTGATACGGTTCAAATCTGGGGCCTTTCTGTGTGGAGAAAGCACTTGTAGTTCGGTGGCTACACGTGCTCCCGCCAGCTACCTCCCACAGTCCAAAGATTTGCAGGTTAGGTTGATAATTACTCTTATTTGCCTGTGTGTGTGTGTGTGTGTGTGTGTGTGTGTGTGTGTGTGTGTGTGTGTGTGTATGTGTGTGTGAGAGAGAGAGAAAGAGAAACAGAGTGTGATTGTTTGGTTTGGTCTATATGTCAGTCCTGAGATGCACTAGACAATTTGGCATGGTGAACATTGGCCTTGCCCAATGCCAGCTGGGATTGCCCCCCCCCACCCCCTCATGTCCCTGGATGGATAAATGGTACAGATAATGCATATTAAATGATGGAAATGATTGGCTCATCCTTCTCCTTTCTTACCTCATATTCCTGTTTGAAACCATATCCCTCTGCCGTCTTCATCTGGTTGATGTGCTGGAGGAGGTCGGCGACCCTCACAGCAGGATGGAGCTGGCCCGTGTGATACGGTGAGCTCTTCCTCCGACAGTGGCGGTGCGGTGAGCCTCCAAGTAAGCTGCTGGATTCGTTGACGGAGCTGCGCTGATCGTCTGAGAACATGAACATATACAGTTATAGCCACACCGCTGACAATATGTACTCCAAGACACAGACATTCTTCTTTGTTATTAATGTAAACTCGGCTGTAAAGTCCAGGAGGCAGCTGAAGGAATAAATAGTCCGCATTCCCGCAGCGAGTCGAGACACACGAGTGACTGACACTGCAGAATATTAAAACAGACAAGAGACTTGCAGAAGATTTCTCTGTTGAGTGCACCTTATGGTCTAGCAGAACAGATTGAATACATGCTTGGAAATAAACATGGTTGAAGGTCAGGAGGGAGGGAGTTTCATCTCAATAGACACTTTCTCAAGAGTACCCATATGCTCCTTGCTGTCTTACTTCGAGCGTTGCAGCCGTGGGCATCCATGAAGGAATGGGCCATCCGCTCATCCTGCTGGAGAGTGCTCTGCTCTGTCATGCTGCAGTCTAAAGAGCTCAGTTTGCGACTCTTTTCCTGCCTGTAGGACATGGCTGCCTTGTTTATGGCCACCTTCTTCCTACTGTAGAGATGCAGGCACAGAGAGGCAGGATAGATAGATAGGGAGAAGGGAGGGGGGGTGGTCAGGGAGTAATAATAGAGAGCACAGCAGAAAAAGGGCAGAATGAGAGAAAGACAGGCTAAGAGATAAGGTAGAAAGGAAAGTAAGGACGGGTGAGGAGATGAGAAATTGGACTGAGGGGAAATAAAAGGGCTACAAGATTGAAACTGGACGAGGGGGAAAGTGAGATTTGGTGATAGCAAGAGAGTGTGGGGGCGTGGCGTTGGGGCAGTGGTGATAGTGGAAGCGCGAACGGAGAAGGAGGAAGGAGGAAGGGGAGGTCTACACTGGAGGATGGACTGGAGATAGCAATGCTTATTTCCGCGTTAGTTATCCTGGGAGTACGAAGGACAAGCAAGGGGAAAGATGGCATCAGGGTGTCAAGGGTGGACGATGGAAAGAGGCGTAACTTACGGGTAGTAAGGGTAAGAATAGAAGTCCCTTCTGATTAGCATGGAGGAGGAGGAAAGGAGAGAGACAGAGAGTGAGGAGAAAAAAAGAGAGGTGACTATGGTTTATCAAGATGGGCATCAGAAAAATAAATGAAGATGCTCGGTGCGCTGGGATGTTCTTAGCAAGCTGTCATGAAGCAGGGCACATGATAAAAAATGAAGACAGGGCTTGTCACACACCGAAACTCACGTTTCTGAGCGTCATTTATTTTGCTGTTATGTTGCATAAAGATTAATTCTGCTGACTTTATATGTCAAACCCGGTATTTGTTAGTACAGCTACACATGATGTGAAAAAAAGTTTTCTGAGCTTTATGTAGCTCCAGTGTAAATGGTACGATCTGATCATTTGCCTCACGTTCAGACAAAAAAAGAAAAAATTCTTTGGGTGTGAGAAGATAGAAAGAAGTGAGCTAAACCGACTCCTGCTGCTTGCTCCTCATCCCACCACTAGTACTTCAAGGCTCCATTGGTGGTTATGAAGATAACAAAGCTGAATATTTGATCGAACTGGAGAACATTGTTGCAAGGTTTTGAAAAGGAAAAGGGGGATATTTTTCTGGACTGAATCCTTTTTTATTTTTCAACAGATGGTAGCCTCCTTATTTTGGTCTATTTTAAATTTTTGGAACCTCTTGTATTACGGTATAGGGTATTCAGCTGTTTCAGTAACCTTCACTTTAGACGTCCTATATTGTATAAAGTGAGATTTAGTGATGTCACAACAAAGCAGTCCGTGCCCTCAGCCACGTCCCCAAGCCCTACCCTCCCACCAGTTTTGGACCCATGGCTGCATGTCAGGATTTGTTTTTGTCTCTTTTTGTTTCTAATTTCATTTGATCACTCAGAACAATTAGCCAATCAAAGGAGAGACTCAGATGCTCTCCTCTGATTGGTTCACTGACATGTTCTTACATGAGCTCCAGAGAGAAGTCTAAAAGAGTAGCTATGCAAATATGGGACCTTAGTTCACCAGTATAATGACATTTAACTATACTTTTTATATTACTTTATTTTCATATTAGATACTAATTTTTAGCATCATGCGACAAATCTGTGTTCTGTTGGTTCAAAATGAATACAGAGTTTGGTTGAACTAAGGTCCTGATTGTCATCTACACATCTTTTGAGAATCCCACACTTCAACTACTTGTATTTCCTATCAGTTATTGACACAGTCCACCAAGCTTTATCAAGATGGGACACAAAGTTAGTAGTTGCCATTAAGATGTATTAAGGATCTAGCACCTGAATATGCACTTATATGAACTACCAACTGAGCCGGCAGCAGCACTAATAAACATCCCAGAATTTGAAATTGGCAGAGCTGACTTTACTGTACGGTGTGCAGAAAGCCCTTTCTACATTTTTGATTATTTCCATTTTCCTGCATTGTGAATATGAATATTCAGCTTTGCTTTGGTTTACCTGCTGATTACAGAACCAAATCTCATTGACATAAAAAACTTTGCAAGTGCAGAGTGTCAGTATTTTGTAAGTGAATATAAACATGTTTGCTCCTGTTGCCCCCATGTGGTTGCCGCGTTGCTATTGTGCCTGCTAGATTGGTCTGCTGAATCTTATCTGTCGCTGCCTTCTTCCAGACACCCCATTCATTCTCCCTCTTTTCTGTGAGAAAATTCCTCGGGGCAGAAGAGTTCCACCCTCCAAATAAAAAAGTGTAAAAAAAAGCAAAAACAACCTTCCTAACCAATTACTAGCCCATCCACTGGCAACTCACAGCTGCTTGCCTCATGTAATTGGGTGGGCAATGGAATAACATGCCCCTTGATAAAATATTTCACACTCAGATGAGTGTTCCACCTTCGCCCAGCGAGGGGAGGAAGAATACACTGCAGGTGCGATCAACGACAGAGGTAATTTGCAGGTGGAAACCAGCCAGAGATTCCGGTGCGAGCGGGCTGCATTTGAATGTGCTCAGCCAACACACAGACCTTGAAATTAAAAGATGAGATGAAACACAAAAGCTTGGCAGAGGTAGCGGTAGAAGACTTTAGGATTAATGCTCTACCATTCTACTAACTCTGGTTGTAATTCACTCTCATTGCCAAATGCTTTCCTCAATAGACCCTAGCTGCCAAGTGGGATAGAGATAAATTTACTCCTCCAGATGGGCTACACAGGAGCAGTAAAATTACAAAGGTTTGACTGTGAAAAGGTCTGACCCGTCTCACCTCGACTGCCCAGCAGGCACAAACATTTTCACAACCACTCACCCCTTCTTGACGATGATGACAATGGCCCCAAGGAGCAGAATGAGGACCACAAGACCTCCAGCGCAGGCGCCAAGGATCAGACCCATGTCCTCTGCATGCTGGGAGACTTCCAGAGCCCGCTTTGAGTCCTTACAGGCAGCTGTAACCCAAGAGGTCAAAAGAAGGAGGAGACACAGAGAGCCACTGACTGATTAATCAGTTCAAAATGACAAAAACGAGAAGCCACTTGCCGTGGTTTAATGACATGCAGTATATTATTGTCACATTCATTTTAGCATAATTACTATAAACAAACAAAACCACTGCCGGAAAGATTGGCAGCCTTTGCTGTCTTGATACTGAAAGTCTGCTTCAGTGTCAAGCTCTTCAACAGGGAGGCTGTTGATTTTCTTTTTTACCAATTATTGCAAAAAAAGAGCAAGAGTGTTCTATTCTTTTTACCACAAATGGAGCCTCATCACTGAGTTTACCCAAACTACAAAAAAATAAAAAATGTTCCAGTGGAGCTAAAGATTTCTAACTGATGCTTGAGAAAGGAATTGAGTTTCGAATCTTGGCTGTGCCGTTATTACTGTGTAGGCGGGGCGTTGGGTACAGGGCTCTCCTCAGTGAACATGTTACAACTAAGAAGTTTAGTTTTAGCTTTAGTAGTTTCATTAAGTGGTTATTTGCTAAAGACAAACTTTGAACCACATTTTGGGCTGTTGTGATCTTGATAAAAAACCTGCACTGATCTTTTTGAAGTCCATAAGATGACATCTGCACAGCCAGATTTTACAAAAAACAAGCAACTTTTAAGTTTTCACAATTTCTTTTTCCATGTGAAAATGATAATTAAACAGTTCTGTCTGGCTCTGACTGCACGATGTGAAATAAACTGAGAACACACACTGATGAATCATCACTACCAGGGGGAATGTCAAATGATTATACTTTTTACATTTCTGAACTGCTATGCATTGCTTTAATATTTAGAATTTCTGCGGACAATATGTATGTGCATACATTTCACGCTTTTAAGACATATCGGCCTGTTGGTGTTTGGCATCTGGAGGCCCATAGTCCAAAAGTGACCTGCCAGCAATAATGTCTGTGTTTTGTTTTTTTTTTGTCTTGCCCATTTATTTGTGATGAGAAGTGCCAAGGGACAGGACGTGAGGTGGAGAGAAGGGCAACATTTGCTAACATAATCCCTTAATTTTTGCAATTTTTCCCACAAAACAAAGGAGCAACAAAATTCTTGGGCAGCAAGGCCTCATTTTCAGCTATTGCACACTTTTAATCTGAAAAGTTTGACAGGAAGCTGCCTTTTTATCAATCAATCAGCTTTTGATATTCTGGCCCACCATCTAGTCCATTCGAAAAAGTTACAACTTAGTTACAGACATTGATTCAGTGTGTGGGCAATTACTAATACTCCACTTCCTGGTTGAGCTTTATCACCATCATATCGCTCAGTCTCAAGTCGAATTTATAATCAGTTGTAAATGCAAACACATTGGTGTTTTTAGATTCAGATGGAGACTCTGCAGTACATTAACCCTGGCAGGGTTATTGTAGCACACCGACAGGATAAGCATCCTCAATCTGCTGTGCGTGTATCTACCAGACCGATTCAAAAAAGATGGGGAAGGGAACAAAAACGCTAGAGGTCACTACAGATCCAGTCGGCACTCACAAAGAAGTATTTTGAGGTAAAGTAGTCGGCAGGCTATTTTATTGCCATGCAAATGCTGCATTGCACTTAATCACCAGAAGTGACAAAATAAAAAGACCTCACTGGAGATCAGAAAAGGCTTCAACACAATTTCAATGCACCGTTATCAGTGATTTGAGTCTCTACAAAGGAAATTTAAACATGTGTGGCTTGGGAGACACATCACTCTGGTTTTCTTATCCAACTGATGCATCCAAGCTTCTGTCATAAAATCCTCCTCTTTGTGAATGATGTGGTTCCCTCATGTCTTTAATAAAGGTGAAAAACTGCTATTAAGTATGAATAAATAGAAAGAATATTACTACACTGCTGGGAGCAAGCTCTTCATTAATAAACCATTCCGCTGATGAGACAACAAATACAGCAGGGAGTTAAACGAAATACAGAGGGATAAAATCATTCAAGGGTGTCATGCCTGTCTCTCTGCAGCATAACTGAATTGGACAACATGTCTATATTTTAACAAAGCAGAGATGCTTCACGGGGTAGTTGCTGCCTTTCATCATCTGTGACTGAAAAGAGGAAGAAAAAGGCTTTTACTCTGACACTGGATGTGGAGTTTGGCTTGATAAGCTTTGGACTGGTGGTGACTATAGCTCGAGAAAGACAAAGCATGCAGCTTGACAGACGTGCTGTAATCACACAAATCATACTACGTGAGTCATTCTGTTTTCAGGGCCATGTTTAGAAATTGGCTCTCACAGTACGTCACATTGCACCCAAAAATAAATAAATAAATAAAAAAATCCAGCAGTGGGCATGTAGGGCGACCCACAGGCATAAGAGAGAATAAAAGCACTCAAGAAATGTTGCATATTTCATCATAATTCATAATTTCCCTGTGTTGGTTTGCAATTCATCAGTTGAGATTATTTTCGTCTCACAAAAAAGTGTGTACACAGACTGTAAATCAAAGAAGAGTCTCTCCAGTACAAACAATTTCGGACTGGTGCTCAATTTGTCTTCTAGGACGGATGGCATTACCCGTATTACAATATACTGGTTCACTCCTGTGTAGTGTATGAACCCACAGCACTTATTTCACCACCACAACAGGAGTCGTGTCATATTTACCATTCTTCCACACTGAGTCAGTGTCAGCACTTGATCACTGTTCAGGTACTGTCGATAAAACTCCCCGTGTTTTCGAGTTACAGCGTGTTCATCAAAATTTTACAGCCGGCTGCCAATAAAACAGACTCATCCATACGTTTCTGAAGAGCAGGTTTTAAACTCAGAGTGGGTTTCTCAGCTGTCACCATCTCAACAGCACCTGAACCTGCCGTAAAACCCAATTAAACTGACAAGACACAATCAATTTTAAGACACTGTCAGGAAATCTTCACAGTCAGTCAAAAACATCCTACTATTTTAGTCACAAGCTCACAACTAAAAGATTGTTTTGAAATATCTTTAAGAACCCAATTTGGGAACATCCTAAAAAATGGACAGTTTATTAACATGAAACATTGCATTGAGGTTTTTCCAGCACAAGACTGCTTCTTTTACTATGGGTTTTTCAGTCAGTTAATATTGATGACACTCTGCTCTCAGTGAAATTTTAACTTGAATTACTGGCCAACACCCAAATATTATTCCAAGTCCATGCCTGGCTCTATATACAGGCAGTATTTCATGTCTGATATCAGTAACACATTACCTTGTGCAATTCATTCTAGGGCTTTTTCTTGTGGCCCTCAACAGAGCAGCCTTGGAAATTGAATTACTTCCTTTACCAGCTCCTTTGAACTGTAATGACTTTATTTATCTGGATATACACATCAAACTGTCTGTCGCCTGCATAATAAGATAACTAAATTCACTTCTGACAAAAAGATTTTGCTTGCACTCTCTTATAACACACTTTTCTGGATGTATCTCAACCACAAGAATCTCCCTCATCAGTTTCCCCTTGTGGATGGCACTAATACTTTCTCTCCCTCTATATATACCAATTCTAAGGTATGATATATTATTTTCAATGCTTTGCTGCTCACAGGATTTGAAGAACAGCTTTTCTATATCAGTTTTGTAATATAAAGGTCTGACAACTCGGGTACCATTGGATATATACTTAATAAGGGCTTGGTCTTTGTCCTTTACAAGACACTTTTAACATATGACTTTCTGATCTAGCCATTTACACTGAAATTGGGACAATTGAGTTGAGCTTGTATGTGACTGGAAGTGAAGAAAACAGTATAAGTGGATTCATTCTAGACTCATGTGTTTAGATCAACACAGATGTTACCATCAATTTAAAGTTCTTCTTAAATTATCTTATGCTCACTTTGGGATTTTCTTGTGATTTGAGTCCTGTATCCCATAATAATACAAGTTAGTATAGGAGGACAGGATGATATTTGTTAAGTCTTATAATTTCTTAATTTGACCATGCATGCATATGCTGATCAGGCATAACATTATTGTCACCTGCCTAATATTGTGTTGGTCCCTCTTTTGCTGCCAAAACAGCCCTGACCTGTTGAGGCATGGACTCCACTAGACTCCTGAAGCTGTGTTGTAGTATCTGGTACAAAGATATTAGCAACAGATCCTTTAAGTCCTGTAAGTTGCAAGGTGGGGCCTCCATGGATCGGACTTGTTTGCCCAGCACATACCACAGATGCTGCATTGGATTGAGATCTGGGGAATTTAGAAGTCAACCCGTAGAAGTAGTTACGCTCCTCAAACCATTCTTGGACCATTTTTACTTTTTGGCATGGCACATTATCCTACTGAAAGAGGCCATAGCCATTAATGAATAATGTTTCCATGAAAGAGTGTACATGGTGTACATGGTGTGTACACAACAATGCTTAGGTAAGTGGTATGTATCAAAGTAACATACACACAGATGGCAGGAACCAAAGTTTCCCAGCAGAACATTGCCCAAAGCATCACACTGCCTCTGCCGGCTGGCCTTCCTCCCATAGTGCATCTTGTTGCCACGTCTTCCCCAGGTAAGCAGTGCACATGCACCCAGCCATCCGTGTGATGTAAAAGAAAAATGTGATACATCAGACAAAGCCACCTTCTTCCATTGCTCAGTGGTCCAGTTCTGATGCTCACATGCACATTGTTGGTGTTTTGGGCTGTGCACAGGGGTTCAGCATGGGCACCCTGACTGCTCCTTGGCTATGCAGCCCCACGCACAACAAAATGTGATGGACTGTGTGTTCTGACATCTTTCTATTAGAGCCATCATTCACTTCTTCTGCAGTGTGAACAACAGTAGCTCATCTATTGGATGGGACCACACGGACCAGCCTTCCTTCCCAACGTGGGTCAATGAGCCTTGGCTGGCCATGGCCGTGTCACCGGTTCACAACTGTCCTTTCCAGTTGTGTAGCCATCACAACTCACTCAAATCGTTATGCATTCCCATTTTTCCTGCTTCTAACATCAACTTTAAGGACAAAATGTTCACTTGCTCCCTACAATCCCACCCACTGACAGGGGCCATGATGAAAAAATAATCAGGGTCAATCACTTCACCTGGCAGTGGTCAGATTGTTATTCCTGATCAGTGTATATTGGCTGTTAAAATCAGCAGCTCATTTGTATTGGGCATTACATTTTTTTGTTATTTGTTTCATATAACAGAGTTAAGGTCAAAAATGTAAGTAATTAACCAACAAAAAATACGTTCTGCTAATGATTCACATTAATAACCAGCATTTACAGAAAGACTTCTTCTCTTTGAGCCACGGGAATCTTTTCATATTTCATTGACAGTACTGTGAAAATAGGACCAGCTGGTCTCAATTAGTGCACAAAAAAATAACATTTCTACTCCGGAAATTCAACTCTGAGCGGAAATTAATAGCAACATGGAACAGAAACTTTATTTCATCAACAGCAGCTCAATATAAATAGAGAAACAAAATCTCCAGTTGAACCTGCTGCAATTAATTGGATGAAAAGGTGAATATGACATACAACAGCTATGTTGCTGGGCTGATTAAATTAGCACCGCAGAAGTGTAAAATATACCAAATTCAGCAAGACGACAGGTAAACATGAAAGAAGTGCTGATTTTTCTAGTTACAGCACCAAATTTAAACTGGAGTCGTCTGACATAATAAGTGTATTTTTTTTTTGCTTTTTAGCATTTCAAACCAGGTTATGTAACCTAAGCCATTTAAAAAACATCTCAGTTGATGGAAGTAAAGTATAAATAAACAATTTGAGAATTTGTGCGTCGATATGGCTACATTTATCTGTCACACAGATTTTAAGCAAATTTTTCAAATGCTGCGAAAGCTATATCTGAATTTGATGCTACTCTGTCGGCTGAGCTGGCATGAATGAAGCCCTCATCCTTTCTGGGACAATGGGGGATCTTTCAAGATAATATGATTCGTAATGAACATATTCTCATTGTTCTTTAGTGTCAGCGAATGTTGGCCATATTTCATCAGAAGACAAAAAAAGACAAGGAGAAGCATCCAGGTGGTGTAGAGAAAAAAAAACTACAAAAAACACCAAAAAAAAAAACCAAACCACTTGCCCACCACTGTGGTGGTTTGGCCTGGCATTCTGGTGAGCACAGCTGGCACCATCAGTGTGTGGGAAGCTGGTGACAGGAAATGAAAAGTAGCCAAGGATGGTCTTAACGGGACCCCTGTGCTGCCTCTGAGGGAACTGCAGGAACACCAGCAGGGTCCTCCGGGCCTCTACCCACAAACATCATATGTGCACCACTACAGTAAAAGATAGCTTCTATAAATACGCCTGCAACCCACCTCCCCTACACCTTCCTCTACTTTCATGACACGCCGCCAGACAATAGTAAGGCAGGATTCTTTGATGTCATCACACTTCAGATAAGAAAGAGTTCAGGGAGAGGAATCCAATTTAACTGCCACCTTTCTCAAGAGCACTACAAACCTCAGGCATAATTCAGTCGGGAGGGAAGGGGGAACAACTCCATTTCAATCTCTGTCTGTCTCACCCTCCCCTATTGTTTGAACTGAGAGGCTTCTATCTGTGTCTGTCTCTCAAGCAAATACTCCTGGTCGCTTCCTCTCCCAGGGAAAAAAAAAAAAAGACAGAAAGAAAAAGGAAATATTGCCGCATTCTGGATTTCAAAGCCATCAAAACCCCAAAAGGGGTTTGCCAAATGTCAGTGTCAGTGATTTAGGAGAACCAGACTGAGAGCACAGTTGCATGTTTGTTTTCACCTTTCCTCCGGTGTCTCTGCTGAGGAGAGATTGGTATGGGGGCTTCCCTCCCCTGCAGCACCCAAAACAACACTAAGTCCATGTCAAATCCCTTAAGTAGCAGCCGGGTCCAGGATAACAGTTGAAGTCTCCGACATGCAACCAGCACCACACAAATGAAACCACTTGAACCGCACAAAGTCCTACAGTGGTAATGATTACTTAAAAAAATCAAAATCACTTCCTATGTTAAATTATGTGAGAAAGGAAGAGACAATTGGTAGCCTCATTCTCACCTTAGTACTTTTGCTATAGTGACAGCGTTTTCATAATTTATGCTTTTTAGAACCTGTTACTCATTTTCACAGGCCCATTGGAATAGGTGATAGCATTTTATTCAGCAGCTTAATTGCTGAGACATTGCATAAGACACCAGTTTAACAAAGAGGTCTGTGGGGGAACCACATGAGCAGACATGTTAAATGAGTTCCAAATATAGTATCATTATCTTATCTACTTGTTCTAATCATTATGATTAAACATCTAAGCTATGTCACTGCAAACCTGCATGTGTGCACATTATGCCAATATAAATATAACAGAAAGTAATGTGATTCATTTTCAACTAAAAGGGAAGTCACACCAGTTATATATCTGTCACCAGTACCTGTGATCACACATCTCAACATTGAAGCTGATGAATGCAAAAATTTATATTAATCAGCTTTTAAAGTTCTACTCCTTGGGTGATTTGTAAGTGACGATTTAAGTGTTGGTTAAAAGACTTACTAAATTCTGTTAGAAACGCCGTGTGCATTTGCCACTGGGGTTAGCAAAACACGCCATGAGCAGCTACTGCCAGATAACAAAGGAAATGTCACTGATACATCAGTTTCATCAGTGTATATTTGAGAGCTGGATACAGGGCTGCCGCAGCCTTGCAGCCAATTTGTCCCAGTGGCCACTTGTGGTACGAGAAGAAAGACTTATCCCCAGTGGACCATGACGACAAAACAGAGGTCCATAAATCAGGACACCTCATATTTTAACATATTTAACATTATTAACATGAACAATATGGTGTTTTTTGTATCATGAAGACATATAAGTGAGATAAGCAGTCAGGACCATGGCTGGGTATGTGCACCATGGAACTGCAGTGCACTCGTGAGGATTTCAGATGTTACATTGCTTGTGGAGCGAACCCTTTAACTTTCTGGGTGGGGCTTAATTGTTTCATCACATAGTAAAGCCAAAGCTTCATCTTATGTATTTTGTTATCATTGTATATTGTTATTTATTATCAACAATGTAAAGAGCAATACATAAAACTTTTTTAATTTTGCTGAGTTTGTTTATAAGTTTTTTGTCAAAGCAAGGAGAGGTATTTCAACTAGGGTTACAACTTATTTGCTCGCATACAGTAAACAGAGTAGGACAGCTCATGGTAGCTTGTTGTCATTAATATTGATGACATGATATTGTTTTCTTCCATCTATTTCTTCTAATGTAAGTTTTCCAGGTTTTTATTTCGAATATGCATACTTCAGTAATGTGTATGCTCTGTACTTTGGGCAGCTCAGACATGTATACATGGACACTTCCCCCAAGCTGATGACATTCCATGGCCTAGAAAATTTAAATAAAAATGAAAAATTAATTATGGTATTGGTTTAGGTTTTGTTTTTTTTTAATTATTTAAATGTTCCATTCCTGGTTTATCATATTCAATTAACTGCATGACATTGTGTTATCTAAGGTCACGTTCCAGGACCAGATTTATACTAATGAGAATTCTTACAAATGTCAGTATAATTTTAAATGTGGTTTTATTCCTTATGAGTCCGGAGGAACTGGCTTCACTGACTCTAACTTTTACTTCACCCAATATCTGAAGTCATAAAGCTGAAGCTCCTTTGGCACTAAAAAAAGACACCAGCTCTCCGTGCACTGTAAAGCTATTCAGCAGTGCAATAAAGTAACTTACGATGTTAAAGTGCAAAGGAAGACCTTAAGTTAGCTTTTATGGTTGCCATGTTTAATGCATTTGAATTTGTAATTCTTTTAATATTACCTCGCTAATGTGAAAAGTATCTTTGCAACACATTCATGACTGAAAAAAAAAAGGAAGTGTTACCTTTGCGAGCGATCCGAATGCAGTTGATTCTCGTCTCCTGTGAGTAAAAGAGAAATGCTGAGTAAATTCATTTGGTTTGATCCTAAACAACCACAGTGTAACATAATTATGAGTCAGTCTGCTGAAATTCACAATCTAGTCTCAAACTTGCAAGGCAGGTGGCCAATGTCAAAGTCACACAGACCTTTGCTATGTGGAGGAAATAATTGAAATTTCCACACGGAAGACATCTCCTTGGGATATGAGAGACCTCTACCCCCCGTACCGTCTGAGGTCCCTCACCTGGGCTCTCTGATCAGCTCCGTCTCCCACCCTTCCCCAAAAAGCAACCTCTATCCCAAAGATAGAAGGGCAAGTAACCAATTTACGACTTAAGGAAGTCAAATCAGCCTTTATGGGCAATTATGCTAATCTGTGCTCTGAGATTGGAGTCAAAAACCTTTCACCTAAAACAGTTGCCAAATTACCTTCTTTAATTGGAAATGTATTTCAAGTGGCTTCTCATCCTCTGTCATCTCCTACAGTGTCAGAAAAGTCTTATTTAGCCCCACCCAGGGGTTATTAAAGCAGCAGTGGGTAGCATGTCATGTGTCACCTCGTCCTCTGTCAGGGTGCACATTTGGCCATTTATTACAGGAACACTGGTGCTTATCAAAATGGCCACTTAAAGCCAACCTTCTCAAGAAAAAGGATTTAGAGTATGTTTAATATTCCCCAGTGGATTTCAGCAGCATTTTACCGAATGTTGATTCAAGTATTAAATCTGCTTATCAAATATGAATCCTTCCTAATCCCTCAGAGAACCCATTAAGGTTCGGTTTTCAGCGTGTGCGAGAAAATGTAGTTATATATCATGGACTTCTTAGTTTCTGTTGAGATATATGATCATATAGTTTTATCTGAAGTACTAATTAATGTTCACAATTTCAAATCTGAACGTAAGATGAGCAAAAGTAAGGTGCAGAGGAAATGGTAAGGAAACATGTTGAACCACACGATTGACATGACATAACGAGACTTAAGTTTGAGCACATGAGACTTGTTTGACCAACTCTGATGAGTAAGACTTCATGCAGATGAATTAAATGGACTTGACTTTTCTTTTGTCCTTTATTCTGAAAGTTGCAATCGGTGACTTGGGACAGTCAGAGAGAGAGGAAGGGGGTGACCTACAGCAAAGGGCCACAGGATGGATTAATAGCTGGGGTGCTTTTTCAAAGCTCCATGACATTTTGTTTTTTGAACTTGATTGGGTGAGAGCTTGTGCTAAGCCTTCAAACCAGCAATCACGGGGAGAGGTCACAATGCAAGTTTGACATTGAGGTGCGTTGTAATATAAAAAATACATTGGCACACAATAAAAGATTACCAATACGAAAGGCTTAACAATCCTCAACAACCCTGGATCCACTCCATTAACTAGATCTTTACCAAAATGTATTGGGCTCCTCCCTAACCCCTCCCATCCATCTCCAAGTTTACCTTTTGCTGCGAATAAATAGATGATTGAAAACAGAAGTTCCTTGGTAGAGGTGGTGATAGTAATAAAAGTTATATTAACAATTGTGGCAGTGGGGGATGCTGTCACAGATCCAGAGTCTGCACGGCCATTTCAAATATCATTAAGATTTGTAAGGGTATCCTGCAGGTACAGTTTTAAAGGTAAAACTTCACCTTTGGTAGACAGTGTACAGCGTAGGCTTAGGACAAATAGCGTAGGACAAATAGTGTCGCTAAAAGTTTCATTAGACAAAACTGATTTGAAAACCAATTCAAGCTTAAAGACACTGAAACTCATTCAGCTGATTGACTCTCTGCTGGGAGCAGCACATTTCACATTAGACACTGACATTTGATCCATTGTTGCTATAAAAAAAAAAAAAAAAATACTGATTAGTGCAGCTTTAATTCGGAGAGTTCCTCAACTGAAAATGAGGCTTTGGGAGGAACTCGCTCTTGAATGGCCTTGGTAAAAAACAAAAACATACAGTCCACTGTTGTATTCAGTACTTCTGAGAAGCGACACAAACTTATTTGTAAGTTGTCTTTGCCGCCGAATATGCTTTATTATTTATAAGCATGTGGTGATTGTCCCTTGACAAAACCCTTCAGCCAATGTTGTATTTATAAATGTGATATGTAATATGTCCTCTGACCAGCAATATGTCTTAATGACAGACAGGAGACTGCAGTGAGTCCCTATTGGAGAATGACATGGGCTGCAGCTAGCTGGTTGGTACTGTATGCTAATTTCAGCAGAAGCAAAAACATGATTGCAACAAAAGTTAACTTTCACAATACTTTCCACAACTGTTGGTGAGTATCAAAACAAAGTTTGATGCTGACTCCTTGAACTGGTAAGTAAGCAGCTGTGAATGCTAACATTCACGATTTCACAAGAGCAAAACTTACAAACGTCTTCTGTAAATCAAGCCTTGGTAAGAAAACAAGTTTCATTGTGTGTTTTATCAAGGTACTTTTATGGGGATAGTGGGGATAATACTTAAATGGGTAGAGCTGCTGAAAACTGCTTCAATATTAGCACTTTAAAAGAATGAAAGTGGTGATTAATGTGGCTGAATAAACAGAAATGACTTCACTCTAATAAAAAATCACAAGGACAGATAAAAGATTTCAATAGTAGATTTGCTAGTTAAGTGAATTGGGGTCTTTCGCCAACCTAGAGCTGGATCAAGAACAAATCAGAATCCAGCACTTCTCAATCAGTTCCCAATTCTGTTGCCAGTATATCCACTAAACTAGGAGTGAGAAACTAGGAGGAGCAACACCATGAGATGATAAAAGTAAAAGTAGGATAAATGGAATGGAAAATATCAGCCTGCTGTTATGTACACATTTAGTGTAATAGATAGTAGTAATCTAGCAGTTTCTAAGGAGCCAAACGAATCCTGCAGACATGATGAAAGAAAAAAAAAAACCATTGGAAATGTGTGTTTGTTTCCTGCTTGTGTGTTTCACAAGAAACTGGCAGCACCAATCATGCATCTCAAGCCCCAGTGAAGGCATTTCTGGCAAAGCAATTACTGTTTCAATTCAACGGCAGCTTGTGGTCCATAGAAAGTCTCATACATCCAATTTTTCCAGCGTAATTGTCAAAATATGTTTTTTTTCTCCTCAAGCAGCATATCTCTCATGAAGCACAACTATAGTTTAGATAATAGATTGGAGATGAACATGTTTGCACGACAAAAAGAGAAAATCATCAACATGAATTATAATCTTTAGCTTGTTGTATTGGCTGATTTCAGTCTCAAAGCAATTTAGGAAGTAGGAGCCTTTAATTTGAAGAGTTTTTGCAAATGGCTTCACACTTGGGGAAAGTTCGCTGCTGATTTCTGATCAAATGGGAGATATTTTAGTCAGCATGTTGGTCCTGAGCTGGACTTGAGGCTGAGTGCTGGCCTTCCTGAGAAATCCAGAGAGAAACTCCTCAGAGGAGTCAGGTACTGATATTTAGATGAGAAGCTGAAGGGAGGCAGACATGTGTGCATACTGATTTGAAGAAAATTTCCTTCCACTACATCTGTGCACAGTGGCAGCCCATTTCTGATTCATACTTCAGTTAATTTTTCCAATTGCTCAATTGGTTCCTTTGCAGATATTTTTAGGCCAGGCAGTGTTAGCAGTGTGATTTTCATCAAAGAAAAAAAGAGTTTAATAGTAATATATATATATAAACAACTACACGTTATTTTCTGCAAGTAATTATGGCCTGTGTGATATTTTTGAAGTTCTTTTAAGAAGAAAAAAAAAAGTAATTGTCTGCCTTTTTTCTTGTTTAAGTGAGAAATTATGTAACATGTCCAAGATTGAGCAGTGAGAAGCAATCGACCCAATGCTAAAAATTCCAAATGAATCACCCCGTTTGGGAATAAATAAAGCCTTGTTTATGCACTTTCTCAGAGTGCCTGCAGCATCTTGCCTCCTGCCTTCTGACTTACTCAAGAAAAATCTGAGCTGATTGACAAGGCTGCTTAAACATAAAAGCACCACGTCTGAGCTCCATATACAAAGAATTGTCGGACATCTTAATGGGTCTTACCCCTCTGAAGTTGCTAGTGGCCTGAAAGTAAATGAGGTAGTTCTTAGTAGGGTCTAATGGGCTGTTCCAGTAACCGTTGTAGGTGTGGTTGTCCCCCACGGTGAAGGGCGTGGCCTCGGGCAGACTGCTGGGAGCAAGCTCTGCTGTGTAGTAATGTGGGGACCCTCTGGTCTGGGCCTCATTGTGGGAGTTGGGCGTGGGGAAGCAGTCGACGGTGCCGAGCTCCCTCCTCCTCACCTGATGAGACCCGTCTTCCTCCACCACAACCACCTGGTAGGCACTGTGGAGGACAGAGTGGAGATTAGTACACAAGAGTGAACCAAAATTATCTATTGAATTACTGTAATTGCTTGCCAATTGCCAACGTGATATGACCAATTGGTTTGTAAACTGGTGTTTTGAAGTCTCCGCTGTCCATCTTATTTTTTTGAAATGAGTAGAAACCATATTTGGATGCGAAGGTGGAGCTGAGGAGGAGTGTGGGCTGGATTTAGACTGCTCTGTACCTTATCCCGATGTTGTGGTACAGTCTGTCACTTAAACCGTAGCCCTGCCCCTTAATCCATCCGCTGTTTTATGGTCTATTTTCCTCTAAATGGGACAGCCATTTAAAAAATGAAAATCAAGTTCTTCACAGAGTCAGAAACTGGCACTCAGTAAACGTCATTATAGGGGACATTTACAGAATGTTCTGTCTTCTTTGGGCTACTAACATAACAGACACATCTACTTGCCCTGCTGCCGTCTGGAAGGTGAGTCTTTAAAAATGTCCAGATTTTTGACAAATTGACAATTTTTCATTTTAAGTTCCATTTAACAACTTACCTGCTTAACGACAAACCTCTTAAATGTACACAAACCTGTACACACTTAATAACATTCAAAGCATGTGTATTATTATCCAGTGCAATGTGCATGAACTTATTTTGCTAATCTTACACTATTGTTTATTTTGTATACATGTGCAAATAATGCCTCATGTTTATTGTTTTTTTACAGAAATGTATCATTAGACAATTCGTTGTGCTTGCACAATAAAGGCAACTACACTGGAACAAATCTGGATGGGCAAAAACAGACTTCAGGAAATGATGATGCCAACACATGCAGGCATGTGTCATGCATGTAAGGATGAATGGAGCTAAAAAGCTTGTCCAAACAGAGATGCTTCCATTTTAAAAAGAAAGTAGATGGTAGTGAGTCATCTCCATGACAACAATGATAATTCTGTCTACAAATGAAGACTGCAGGGCTTTTACAGTGGTACAGGTCAGCTTTTGTTGTCCTTTTTTGATCTCTGGCACCATTAAAAGCACATTTAGTGAAATTTGATGATGAAATTTGTGGGGCACTGATGCACCAAATCCATTACAATCTGGCGTGAAATCCTGGATCTGGAGTTTTTCCTGTATTCCAGCTTCCTCCCACAGTCCAAAGACATGAACACAGATGGATGAATGATGGAAGGATGGATGGATGTGGGAATAGCAAAACGTAAAAAAAAAAGAAAAGTACTTCAGTAATTCAGATTGTTTAAACCATTTTCAGTTGCAAATGAAAATGTAATAAAAGATAAATGGATAGGTGGCGAATAACTCCGCTATGAGTCTTTGTTTTCTGTTTCAAATAAATTCTCACAGGCCTGTTTACAACCTGTCTGGCCATCCACCTCTCATCCTCCACCACTATTTTTTTTTTACTACATTTCCAGATTTTAACAAATAACTCAATGACCACAATGATTATTAATGACAGAAATGGTAGCCAAAGCTATCAGACTAAGAGCCCACTTGTATGTCACCACAATTTCATGTTTAAGTTATGACTCAATACTTCTTATTGTGTTCATTTTTAGAAAGAGGAGAAGAACATAATTATGTTTTGTATAAAGAGCAGAAATTTGTAAGGAAAAAACAAAACACGATCACAGCTGAAGTCATGGGTTAGTGCAATGCAAGTTGTTTATTATATCACAGCTAAAAGGCATTGTTGGGCCTGATGTTGGGCTGAACAATGCCCCTTATCTGTGATATAATAAGTTCGTTCCACGGCCTGCCTTGAGCTATTGTTTCCAAAGACGATTCAAGTTTGTTTTTATAACACATAAAACTCTAGCTCTCATCTGCAAATTTATGTCTATATACAGTCCAGACCAAATATCTCAATGTGCAATATTATTAATACATAATCATATTATTCTATTCTCCATATAATGAAACGATATGGAGGCAGACACTGGAATATTCAATATTATCAAATATTAGCCTAATTTTTGCTACTTGCCCATGACACCACGAGGACTCTATCCCATAGCACGCACAAGTGCCTGTCGACTTATAGGCTCCCTTTAACTTTCTCACATGTACAAATGTTTGTTCATCAAGTGAGCGAGCGAGCAAGAGAGAAAGAAAGTTTCACTTTTTTAGCCCTAAAGTTATGTTACATTCCCACAATGAGACTTTGGCATAAATTTTAAAGACTAACTGAAAAACAACACCAGCTGATATACAAAATTTTACTATTATACACTATGTTGAATAAATATTATAGAAGGCAGCTTAAAGCAACAAATTCCCTTATTTCCATCAACAAGAATATCTGATCACTGTGTACAGGATCACAGCTGCTGGCCCCGGTTTTAGAGAGTGGTCAGCATGTGGTGTTGTTCTACAAATGCCTGACGAAGTAACTCAGGTTTCACTTTAGAAGTGAAAGTGGTTAACTATTTATTTATGTATCTCCTCTGTCTTTGCTTCATTACCAGTCAGTAAAGCTCAATGGGATCCACTCTGCAATTGATTGCTTTTAGTTTCCTATCTTGTACTTTAAGAATAAAAGTCCTGTGGACCAATCTCCTGCTCCTCCTCTTTTTGATGGTAGCTATAAATATCACAGCAGGGAAGAGGCCTGAACGATGGGTTAGCTGTACCTGACAGGTGCTCCTCTCCCCAGCGCGGGGCGCAGCAGCACGGTGATGGTGCTCTCTGATTCACTTAGTGGAGAGGGGATGTCCTCGTAGTCAAACACCGGGGCTGGGAGAAAAATAGGAGCAGGAGAAACAACAAAGATTACATACGGTGAAGAAAACTAGAGACCATCAATAATTTAACTTAGGGTTAGAATTTCAGCAATTCGCCGGAATGACTGTAGAATTCATAAAGACATGTAGCTGTACTTCTGCTTAGATATTATATTAATTTATCCTCCCCAATATAGAAAGATACAACGTGTCATCTTTATTCATTAGCGGCACAGATCCCGTGTAGTGTATTGTGTGTAGGACGCCCACACACTGCCATTGACTGATGATGACTAGAAACAGCAGCAAACTACAGAGAAAACAAGAAGCCCTTATAATATAATTAGGGCAGATCTCAAAGCAGCACAACCTCAGAAAAGCTCTGGGGACAATGAGGTTGAGTGTTCCCATCTCTGTTTATTACGGGTAGTGAATTAAGTGCAGTATGTAGTGAGGCAAACGGCCATCCTGGTGCAACAGATAAGCTGAAAGATAAACGGTTCCAGAACAGAAGTGGAAATGTTTCTGCTTCTATGGACTTATTAGAAAAAAAAAAAGTCAGGTTTTGTAAAGCAGCATCCAAAAAACAGAAACAGAAACTCGATCCAATAAACACAAAGGCAGCTGAGCTCTGTGTGGGTGCACACGTAGTGTTTCATGTCGGGTGGTTAAAGCCCAACATGAATTATGAAAGAACTAATAGTGCAACATTACACTTCCCGTGTTTGCCAGCAAATTGACGCAGGAGCTTTGTCTCTTGTTTCACACTCCTTTTTATTTTCTTCTTCCCAGACAGATGCAGCCAAGAGAGAGTGTGTGAAGCTGGAGGTTGAATTTTTTACCTTGACAGCTGTCAACCTACAGAAGCCACCTTCTGAAACCAGATGGAACAGGTGAAGGTGATAAGGAATGAGGGTGAACAGGCAGTTTTATCTACACTGAGCCGTCACAACAATGAAAGGATTAATTTGCTAACATATAGATCCTTTAGATCCAATGGGGCCCAAAGATATTTTAATATTATATATTACTTTGAGAAAGATGAATCACTTCCTTTTCTGCAGAGCTCAGGATTCTACTTTCAGTATAGCTGGGTGGAATGGTAGGCAAAGAAAAAATGGCATGGCCATTTTTTTCGGGGGGGGGGGGGGGGGGGGGGGTGATGAGTGATAATGGTTAACAATATTAATGGTTATTCTAATTTCTGTTTTTCATTAATTCATTTGCAACTGCTTTTCCATCAGGGTTGTGGGGATCCAATCCCAGCTAACGTTCTGGGGGTAGGCGGGGTTCACCCTGGACTGGTCGCCAGTCTATCAAAGGGCCAACATTCATACTAGTGATGGGAAGCTCGATTTTTTTCACCAACTTCAGTTTACATGAATTGCTCACCAAAGTGAATCGGTCATTTGAGTCATTTCAGTCACTGAGTCAATGTGCACACAAGCTCCACCCAGTCCCAGTCCCCACAGTTTTTATACTGTTAAAACCACACATTTGAATCAGGACAATGAGCGTACTAATTAAATTTGTGAGAAAAACATTATGTCCTGTTTTAATCTGAGTGTCTGTGTGAGTGGATGTGTGCAAGCGTGCATGTGTGTGCGTGCGTGCCTGTGTGTGGGTGGTGATGTGGCCAAGGTGGAGGAAATTGTCTTGTTTATTTTTATTTTTTAATGTGTAAAGCACTTTGTGCAACATTGTTCATTGTTTGTAAAGTGCTGAATAAACTAAGTTCGATTGTTACAGTGAATAATTTCCTTTCACCAAAGTTCTACAGGCAGCAGACTTTCAACTCAGGTAGGGGAGGGGCTCCCCCCAGCACTTAATGTGTGAAGGTGCTACTGCTGAACTGAGAGTGAGCGGCACAGGACTCATAAGTTCGACTCTGACCGGCTCACCGCGAGAGGAGTCAGGATTCATAAGTTTGACAAGTTTGACTTGCGAGAAGACGAGAGGAGTCAGGATCTATATGCTGTGAAGGGCCCAGGAATTAAATACACAACCTTCTTGCTGTGGGGCAGGGCTAACCACTAATCTGTCATGCCGCCTGCTTTTCATATTCTCAGAAAATTTTTTTTTAAATAAATTAGAGGTGACGTTATTAGACATGTGGTGTCAGGTCCTAGACCTTTGTGTTTTTGTCACTTCCTGTTTTATTTTGTAGTCTTGTGCTGTCGTGTCGTCGTTTGTTTTGCTTCCTGTGTCCGCCCTTCTCTGATTGCTGTCTCTGCCCTAATGTCATTCACCTGTGTCCCGTTCCCCTGTATATTTATACCCGGTGTCTTTCCTCATGTCTTTGTCAGATTATCTGCATCCCTAGTGAATAGCTTTCTGGCGTTATTGTCCTTGTGCGTGTATCTCCAGTGTTCCGACCAGTTTTTGTCCTCCTCGTGTCCTCTGGTGTCTTTGTACCTTTGCACCTTTGCCTTTTCTCACTATCTCCATGTTTTGTCCCTCACCTGTATTTGACTCCTGATCCTGCCTTATGTTTTTGTACTACCGCCTGAGCTGACTGCCTGCCTGTGTACCGAACCTGGACTGTCAATAAACCACCTTGTCTCTGATCTGCTTTGTGGGGCCCGGTTTGCCTGTCTGGTCCTGACATGTGGAGTGTATGATATTGTTTTTTGTTTTTTTTTTTTGGCTGAAAGCTTTTTTGTAGCAACACAATGCTTTATTTGTGGACCATTGTGACACCCTTCACTCCCATCAATAAACTGAAGCTCCTGCGGTTTTGACATTACACTGCCATATTGAGATTTCACTGATATTTGGATTAATTAGCAGCTACAGGTAAAAATGTTTTAAACACAGCACAGTTGTAAAAAAGCACGTAATTATTAATCAGTGTAATTATGTTCTTGGTTTCAAAAGGTTCTACAGACTGACAAAACATAATTTAATTTGGAAAAATATATTCACCATCAAAAGAAAATGATCTGCTTTGACATTATTTTCAACAGCTCAATATTTACAATATAGATATACTTCTATATCTATATATATATCTATACACAAAACAATGAGTTTGAACAAATTAACCAATTTGTGAAAATAATGTTAATTAAATTATACCTTAAATAATAACGATCTACACTAATTAACAGAACTTGAGGCGATCATATTATAAAGGGTTCAATTTTTGTTTCCATTTGTTTCTGTCCAAAATCACCAAATTAAAACTGTATTAAAACCAAGAGACTCATTTAACATACTACTTAAAAAAAAACTCACAAGTATTTACTCTGCCTTTTTTGGCTGGAGTCTAATGCTTTGAGTAGGGACAGATTTTTGTTGGGAAAAAGGGGGGATATCTTGAGGTGGTCTGGTTCTGTTGTTCTGTATGTTAAAAGGGAGTTTTTCCACTGTTGCAAACTGCTGCTCATTGTCGAAAGGGTGGGGTGCCTCTGTAATATTATGACGTTTTGACCTTACCCTGTAAAATGCCTTCAGAGTAAACTTAAATTTGGTGCAATACATATAAAATTGAATTGACTCATGCACTCATGCACTGACACAGGAACAGTCAGCACCAGGGTCTCACCGGAGATATTGGTGGTGATCTCTGTAAGCGCTGTCTGGCCAAACCCTTTGGCGGTCCGGGCACGGACAGACACCAGGTAGGTGGTTCCAGGATGCAGGCCAGAGAACATGTGGTAGGTCTCGTTCCTCAGTTTGGAAACTGTGCGCCGAGGACCTGGCACATTAATGCCGGGGTCTGACGACTCGATGCTCTGGTAGCTGATCTGAAAGGAGGGAAAGCATGCCACTGAATTAGAAAAAGATGTATAGTCCACAGCAATGCTAGCAGTCATGCAAAAATGTCTAGGCTTATATAGCACCAGCATATTAGGATATTAGCACATCCTCTTGAAGACAAAACTATCATGTTGAAGTTAGCTGGTATAATGTTTACAGTTGTACTTTGGCATGTTAGCATTCTGACATTTGCTAAATAGCACTTAATACAGAGTTCAGATGAGGCTAATGGGAATATCACTAATGTTGCATGTACTTGATTTGCATTTAAACCTACTGGTGGTGCTGGAAGAAAAATTCAGAGCGAAATTAAAATTATTAAAATTCATCTTAAAGAGGATATACACATTTCTGTATTTCATGGCAGTCCATCCAGATTCAAAACATTTAAACATATACCAAGGCCGCCCTCTTACAGGCAGTCACGCAGGAAAGGTTGTTAGGATTTATCCCCTGGGTGCCGTAAACGGCTGAACAAATCGATCACACTGGTGTTGACACTTGAGATGTTAAGAATTCATCCTCTGGGGACTAAAGCAGTGGACAAACCACTACTCTACTTTCCTGGAAGATTAACACTGCCATCACTATAGCTCCTACAGTGCTGCAGGCATGGCTAGTAAAAAGGAAGTTCAACGTATTAGCTGCTTCTCAGTTGGATGGAAGTGATTAAACTTTCAAGTCAGATCCTTCAGCTTTCACTCAGCATGCATTCAGATTAACTGATTGTAAGCATTCCTCCATATACCATCATCCAGAGCTTAGTTTATTGTATAAGCCGTAGTGTAGATAGAGTATCAGTGATTTGCTTTACAAGGCATATATCTCACTATTAACAGTACCTGGAAGATTGAATTTTGCTGGCATTTCATTTGAGACTCTCGTGAGAAACAGCACTCAATTAATCTTAGCACTTCTGTAAAAAGATGTCATCTCCCTGCTCAGATATTTTAAATCTTATGATGCAGTTAGCCGCTGATAATCAGACTCAGTGTCACGCTCTGCCTCTACAGCACAGCTGATTTTACACAGGTTTCCAGATTAGCAGACAAAGCAGAGAAAAAAAAAAAAAAACAGGTACTGAAGATGAAAAGTAGAACGGAGGACCACCATGATGTTGTTGTTTTTTTTCTTCTTTTTTTTTTTTATCCTGTTTCATCAAACCATTTAAGTCTGTAAATCTAGATTCATAAAACCGTAGAAATCAACCAGGCTGGATATAAAATTGCCAATTCTTCATTCCAGTGCCATGTCCTTAGCTGATTTAATTTCAATTTTTTAATTTCAGGGGGGCCATGGTAAGGCCCATGACCACAAACAGGATAATTCCAGACATGACTTATAGATAACAAGATAATTAATGACTGTTAGCTGTTCACATTTGATATTTACAAACCTTTAAATTACAAAACTCCCTTTGTATTTTTGTATATTGGCATGGCTGGTATTAACGGCTAATTTTAGCTTATATATCTAAATGGCGCAATGGAGAAATTTAGATATAGAAGCACAAACACTAACTGAATGTAACATATTTGACAATATGAAAATTCTTTTCAAGAGAAACTTAGAAACAAAATGGATTTTAAACAAGAATTTAAAAAAAAGATTCAAAAGTCTAAAGGTAGACCGCCATGTGGTCTTTGATTATAAATCAGGTATAGGTTCTGTATTAATCCGGTGAAAGTACTAAAGGTCCTGAGTCCACAGAGAAATGCTCACAGTCTGTATTCAGAACCTGAGCCTTACAACCAGCTGTCAGGACTTCTGGAATTTTGTGATGTCACACAAAAGGAGCCACCGCCCCCTAGCATTGGTCCACCTGGTCTCACCATCCACTGTTTTGGTATTATTTTAACTTGTTTTTGCTAACTTTTGCTAACTACAAAACAAAAAACTGCCAAGAAAACACGGTACAATTCTCAAGAAGCCAAGATATCACTGGAAAGCTTTATACAGTATTAAGATGTTTCAGACTGATGGGTGAAGTATTTATTTATTTTGGTCCACTTTTGACCAGGTTAAATGTGTTTGCTACAGGTTACTCCCACGTTGGTGTGTGTCACTCAGAAAAGAATCAGCCTATAAGCAGCCCTGTTCCTGCATGGACTCCGGGGAAAACTAAGGTAAAAATCTGTACTCTGACTGATATCAAAGACCTGTGAAAAGCGTAAAATATGGGACCTTACTGACAAATGCCTACTTGTTTGAGAAGTATGAGAAAATTAATTTTTATAATGTTCACACAAAGAAATAGTTCCTTCATATTTGTCTTGCCATATTCTGCTCCTGCGTGTTCAGACAGGGGATCAAGGGGTAAACTTTTGAGTTTTGATTCTGAGTTTTGCAGCACCAACCGATGTGCACACACATCCACACAAACTCAAAACGTTTAAATTCATCCCTGGGCTTTGTGAACCTGCTTCAGAAAACGCGCAGACATGAGAGACAAGAATGAGATCAGATGGTGGGAAATAACTGAGAGAGCTGCTGTTTCTGGAGCCGAGTTCAGTCGGAGGCTGAGCTGCCAAACGCACACAGACTGACAGACAAACGCGTTCCCGTGTGCACAGCCAGTTTGTCCATTGCTAGCTGGCGTAACACTGGAGCTTGAGTTTGTACTGCTGTCCAGTGGTAAAAAGTAGTGGAAACTTTACTGTCTGAAGATACCTTTACCCTTAAAGTTACCGAAACAGAGTGGAAAAGTCCATATCATATGTGGCATATAACAGTACTTGCAGGTGCTAGCCTTTATTTCTCCAACCTTTATCTTTATCACCATCATAACCATAAAGGTTTTCTGGAAGGTCAGGGTTTAGCGGATTCAGAGTGACTCATCATGTTTAGGTGGTTTGGATACACCGGTGTAAAAAAAATTTGCAACTTCAACCAATCACAAACCTTTGCAAATGGTGTGTAATCTGTCAAGTTTGTATGAGAGTCAACGGGCGCATCACCTGCATTTTCACCAATAATCATTCTCATCAGATTTTTGTCTCTCTGGCATGGATACTGGATTAGATAAAACATAATATTTTATTGTTGGGGCTCTGTTGTACCCATCCAGAGCAGACGTAACGTAAAGGTTAAGGGGCACAGGAACTTCAACGGTATTCATTACGTAGGTTACAGCATCATTCAATCCTCTGCCGAGTTCCTCATTTTCTAAACTTCTCCTGAATGGAAATGATGACCAGAATGGGTCTTCATGTGTACTTAAAGAAGAAAAAGCTCTAAAAACCCATGCTGCAAAGGTCTACGGTTAACACGGGTCCTTCAATAATTAATTAGAAACATTTAAAGTTTCCCTCTTGTGGAGGTATCTCTTAGGCAAATAAGTAATTAGAATGGTTGTCCCCCTTGTAATTACAGCCTGAAGTCTGTGCCTCAGCTTCATTACCATATGAACATGTACAGTAAATCCCATGAACTGTGAAAAGTGGGTCCTCCCCACTCTAGTGGCTCAGGCTCATGTGTTAAACCAGCATCTGGGCAAGAAACAGGAAAAACAAGCCTGGGGAGAAATCAAAGAGGGGGAGCTTTATAGTGTTGAAAGCCTGGAGCAGAGACTTTTACTTGATTTGAGTCATTATAGTGAAGGAGGATGAATAAAATAGATATTGGCAAAGGGAAAATAACATCCTACACCTGGAAAGGATTAGTGTGTGATGCAAAGGCAGCTGTGTCGTTTGGATGTAGATTTTCTTGCATGACTAACAAGGTTACCTACCTCGTACTGTGTGATGAGACCGTTGGGTTCGATGGGCTCCTCCCACTTGAGGAAGATCATGTCATCAAGCGGGGTGAAGGTCAGCGACTCTGGAGCAATGCCGCCGGGAACTACAGCGAGGAGAAAGAAAAACAACTTGCTCTGAAACAAACACTCAGCTCCAGTTTTGAAGTTAATGGACTCTTGGTGCAGGCATGCCAGGGGGTAAAAACACCTTTGAAAGAACGAAAAAGCACAGGGGCCAAGGAGGGATGGAGGAGGACGAAAATGAGGGAGCAGAAAGAGAGCTGAAGGGGGCTGATGAAAGGAAACTTTGGACTAGCTTGCTCTCAGCACCTCAGGATGAATTGTGATTCTGGCTTCTACTGTCTGATAATATAGCACCGTGTCTTGGAGGATGACAGTCAATTTTTCTTCCTTAGCACTTCACTGACAAAGAAATGGCACAGTAATCCAACCTGTGAACTGCCAGAGTACCTCTCTGTGTTTTTGGCTTATTAAGATGCATCTTCTTAAAGCAGTACAGGAGTTTTTGAGTGCTTGGGGTCCAGGGCAATTTACTAAGTTCTGTGAGAAGAAATAAATAACCCTCCTCATTGGACTGCTGGCTCTGGTGCTCTGCAGTAAACTCTTGTAATATTAGCCTTCCTACATTAATATGTCACAGAATGAGACTCAAAAGGCCATACATCTGAGAGAATCATTGAAATAATGTGCAACTATGCCTGATAGTTTTATGCAGAGGAATAAAAAGTTTCCATAAAACAGGGTTTGAATTATCAAGGACTGTATTCTGTTTGCACTGTAAGAGAAGTTTGGATGGATAATAAGAAGCTGGATTAAAAAAACAAAACAAAACAAAACAAAACAAACTAACCCCCCCCCCCCCCCCCAAAAAAAACAGGCATTCATTCCAAAATAAACCTAGCTACATTTGCTTTGCGTGTCTCATCAATTATCAAAGGTAGAAGAAGAAAAGAAGACGCAGGGAAAGTAAAGCACAGACGGAGTAATGCCCTGAACAAAGTGTATTGTTTTACATAATGTAGAACACAACCTTTGCACAATGTTCTTTCTCTATTGAAATGGAAAAATTATGTAATTAAATGCCAACTTAGGGACACATGCAACATGATGCCAGTTTTACTCATGGAGGTGTCAAATGAAAGAGATCCAGCTCTCTCACATTTAAAGAGCATTTGGTCATAATTGTCACTTCACTCTCACAGAGGGTTAAAAAAACAGTCTTTTTTTCCCCTCTCATTCTTCTGCATTGTCCAAACCAAATATTAACCCAAAATGATGTCACCCATCAGTCTGTGAGATGCCGATCTGAAAACTCCAGTTTGTAATTTGTCTGTCGGCCATCTTTGTTTTTCGACAGCATTCGAAACCATATTGCGGCAAAAGTTCGAACTGAGGAATGAGAGCTGGATCTGACCTGCTCTGTACTTTATCCTGTTCAGGTGGTACAGTCTGTAAATCACATGGCAGACACATCCCCTAATTCATCCCTGCATTTGTGTTCTATTTTCCTCTAAATGGGACCATCATTAAAAAAAATTAATATCATATTGTATTGCAGACTTGAAACTTTCCCATTTATTTTTCTGGCAATTTTTCTGTTTAGAGTCAGAGTAATAGTTTGACTCGTGCTTCTGGCCCTCTCAGATCTCTTTCAAGTGACATCCCTGCGTTTCCAGATATTTTCCCTCTGCTTTGTGTGGCAGATGTGACTGAATTACTCAACGCTAGGGAATGCAGGAGACAATACCCAGCTTCTCTGACCTGTCTCAGTGCTACAGAAGCTGAGGTTGCGGTTGACAAAAAGGCCTTGGAAGAACAATCCTGGTTTATCCACGATTCCCTCACAGCCAAAGCTGCTCCCACTAAGCAGCAGAGACACAGCAAAGAGCTACACCCGCGTTTGATTGCTGAGCCCAATAGGAAACGGACAGGAGGAACTGTCACCTTCTGCGGCTCAATTACTGTAGTTGTGAAGGTGAATGCAGCTCTCCATATGACAGAGGGGGACTGGGGGCTGTCAGGTTGTCAGGCTGGCATTCAGCGGCTCAAAAGCAAAACTTTCCATTGGTGCTGACAATTCAACAATCTAGTAAAGTCAGGGGATAGAAGCAATCAGACTTGTTTTTTTGACATATACTGTTTTAACTTGTCACTTACAGACCAGCCAAATCTGATTTAAAAATAAATAAATAATAACCACCGCGCTATATTCTATATGTTATTCCATTTATGTAAATGCATTTGCCTCTGCCTAGTGGATAGCATTGTGTAGGTTTAGAGAATTAAGCACACTGTCTGCTTCTCTCCATATCTCCTCCACTACATGCTATTTTCAAGTGTTTGCTGTAAAATTGAAGGCAGAGCAATATTACATTTCTTAGCAGGAACAAAAACGCATTTTGAAGCTTGTGCTGCTGTTTCATATTATGGTTGCCTTTGACTCTCACTGTATCCGCCTGGTCAAGAATATCCATAAGTGGCGTTCAAATGCATTAAAAGTCTCGCTTATTCTACATAACAATAAGTATTTGACCTTCTTTACTTCCACTCTTGAGGAATTAGCATTCAAATGTGCCTAATCTGCTGATGTACACAGGAAAATATTAATACAAAGATAAGCAAAATCATTTTTGCCATTTAGCCACTGGCCACGGCTGGAGCTGACGATTGTTCCTTTGGTCTCCATTTAAAAGCCTGAACTTCCATTTAGTTAAGCTGATCCAGCTTATTTTGTAAGTCAACACTTGTGTTTTTTTTTTGTTTTTTTTTGTTTTTTTTTTCATTGGTACTAGATGACCCAAGGCGTGGATTTCTGTAAGCAGTGCACAATAATTATGTGAGCATGAAGTAGCGTGTGCAGACATCGAGAAATTTAAAAAAGTTCTGAAGCCTGAGCTGAGTAACTATGACAATGAAGAGCTTCAACGCATGAATAAAAACATCCCATTTATGCATAATAGTCTTCCAAAAAAAAAAAAATGCATATTCTTGTCCTGATGTTCACTGAGTCAAATGAAACCGCCCACTTACTGTCTTCCTCAGTCTGGAAGGTCACCTCCCTGCTCTCCTTCTTTCCTTCAGGGTTGGCCAGCGCCAGCCGGACATGGACTGAGCGGAAAGGCGGCAGGTCTCTCAGTGTGAAGTGAGAGGTGTTGCGATCCACAGATAGGCACTCTCTGACAGTGGCGTTGTTCCCTCCGCTGCCCCCGGTCGGCATGGAGTAACGGTAGCACAGGGACAAGGTGTAGGTGTGACAGCGGGTGAGGTTGTAACCCAGGGGCTCCCACTGGAGGGCCAGCAACCTCGGCTGGATCTCTGTAGCTGTCAGGCCCCTTAAGGCACGCATGGGCTCTGGGAGGGACGGAGAGCAGAAATGATATCAATGCAGTGCAAACAGTTGCTGTAAAGGATACTGAGGAGATCAGGCAGGGAAAGTGTGAGGAAGAAGCTCGCTGATGGTACTATTAGCAACTTTGGATAAATCTATGAGCGTGGATGGAAAATCTGGACATTCAGATTA
This sequence comes from Remorina albescens, assembly GCA_034769265.1. Classification (NCBI taxonomy): domain Eukaryota; kingdom Metazoa; phylum Chordata; class Actinopteri; order Carangiformes; family Echeneidae; genus Remorina; species Remorina albescens. The sequence goes on along the minus strand of CM068492.1, from coordinate 5,302,471 downwards.
CCAACATTGATATTTCATTAAAAATGTTCTCAAATATTGCATACGATGAAGAGAATAGAAGCAATATTGCAGGGAAAATGCTCTCAAAGATTCCACTGGTCAAAATTAGTTATTCATGAAAATGAAGAGCTAACAAAAGCTGAGGCAAAAACCATTAACTTGCATTAAAAAATGTATTAAAAAAATGAAGCATTTGCCTTTTTTTTCCCCTTTTTTGTCCATGTGGTCAAACAAGCTGTAAACACTGTACAGTGGAATAAATTTCTCGGACCGGGGAGCATGATAGTAAGCAGTTTCATTCAGTGGAATCAGCACTTTTTTTGTCAAATCAAAGCCCCTTCAGTTCTGGTTTAGTCTCCACTTGAGCAAATCATCTGTTTCTTTGGCTGCTAAATGCTTCACTATGCTCACCAGCTTCCTGCTTACTTTGTCTGTGTGTTTTTGTGTGCTGTGCAGGTTGTAAACAATGGGTTTTTATCAATGGGTTTTCCAGAGAAAGCTACTGCCTGCTGCTGCTAGACATGAGGATGATAAGAGCAGAGACAGTGAAGCAAAACACTACATAGAGCAAAGGGGGCAGCTGAGTTGCTGACAATTCTCCGTGGGTTCGTCTCTACAAGTGAGCCATTACACATAGTTATGGGGTCCATTAATATGACAAGTTAAAACCCAGTGTATGGTTGGACTGTGGTGTTTAGTGTCAGCTTGATTCAGCTCTTTATCTGTTTGCTACTCTCCTCCTCTCTGTGCTCACACATACAGTGTTTTAACATAGCTGAGTTCCCAGTAAAGCTGCTCGCCCTGATGTTTTTTCCCTTTGTGTGCTCAGACAATTGGACAAGTTTGAAATAATGACTAAAATGTGGCCTATTAAAAGAGCATGAAAACCAGCAGTCACATTTGAGCTACTGCTAAAATGCTGGTGTTATAGCCACGTCATTGGACCAAATCACTCAGTTAAAGATGAGGACTGACCTTATTCATTGATAAAAGAAAGACTCACACAAAAAATTCCAAGCTCATTAATGACACTGTCAGCTGCTGTGTTGTCTTCTTTTAAGATGGAAAGCCTGTGACAGCCTTCTACAGGAGGGTTTGATCAAGAAGTCACAAGATTTGGAATGAAGTTGCTACAGGGTCTGAAAATTCAGTTTGTCTAGCAACAAAAGGTGGAGAATTAGTCAAATTCAGAAAGAGCAACAACACTGCTGGATGACCTACAGTGTAACCTTATCAGTCAGTCAGTCAGTCGGTGACAGTAGTGCTTGTAGGGCTGTCCCTGGTGTTGCATGCATTCATTCATTCATTCATCTTCTACTGCTTATCCGTTTCCGGGTCACGGAGGGTACTGGAGCCAATCCCAGCTCACACTGGGTGAGGGTGGGGTACACCCTGGACAGGTCACTAGTCCATCACAGGGCCAACATGCAGAGACAGACAGAGACAAACAACCACTCACACTCACACTCAGACCTACGGATAATTTAGAGTCACCAATTAACTCAAACATGATGTCTTTGGACGGTGGGAGGAAACCAGAGTACCCGGAGGAAACCCACACAGGCACAGGGAGAACATGCAAACTCTGCACAGAAAGGCCCCAGGGCCGAGAACTGAACACGCGACCTTCTTATTGTGGGGCAACAGCGCTAACCGCTATGCCGCCGTGTTGCCCCTGGTGTTGCAGTCCGGACAAAAATGCTTTTAAATAAGGAGGTCAATGTGATACCAAGTCATAGCCAGTGGTTGGTGAGTGATGTTACCAAGGTCAGTGGGAAAGGCCATGAAAATGATAGGCGGATTAAATTTCTGGGTCTGCATCTAAGCAAATATTGCACTGGGTGACATGGAATACCTACGGATTTACACTCCAACCATCTGCTATGGTCTTCAGCTTTTTGTGAAAGAATAACTTCTCGTGTTGAAACTAACTTCAAAAAGTGGTCAAGACTAACATCTTTTCTGTGCACCAAATCCTCACCCTTAGGGGCAGCGCGGGGATTTCCACATGTAAAAGGATTGCAGAGTTAAACTGCTGTTCCTTTACAATGAATAGAGGCTGTTGAGAGGTTTGGACAGCAAGCTTCCCCACGGAGGTGATCTGGGCACGTGAAATTGGCAGGAAACCTAGAGACAGACTAAAGCGTGCCGGAAGGACCGCAGAGCCCAACCAAACCTAAGGCTGCCTGGGATCTCCCAAAAGGATGTGACTGGAGGAGCTAGATTTCCAGCTACTTTTGCTCCCTCTGCCACATCAATATCGATAAGCAAGGGAACAGATAGATGGAAAAAACCACAACCATTTTATTTGTGTTAACACAAGATTAGATATGTTTTCTCTCGCAGCACAATTGATTCTGACAATACAAATTTACTTTTATCTAGAAATCATACTCGGTGGAACTTAAGAGAGGAATACTGATGTAGCTTTAAGATTAATGTGGGGTGAAAGACCAAGTAAAGTAAATCTAACTTCTGGAAAAAGTACCATATAGTGTAGTACTGCCTTCTCTCCTCCTATTATGGGGGGGGGGGTTGTAAGAGACCGGATCATGGCCTAGCCAAAGAATCCTACATGAACAAATGGAGCCTAATTACTACTGTCATGTGTGAACGTTGTGATTGCACACGGCCGTGTCCCTGTCACGCAAAATGTCCAGTTTGACAAAGAGATGGGAGTTATTTCTGTCCTGTAGCCCAGCCAGCATCTACCGCTGAGACATCAGACTCACCAAAAGGAGGGCCATGCTTTCAACATGGCATCGCCTGGCAGTAGAGAAAGGAGTCGGACTGGGGAAGCAGCAGCTCCAGCCCTGCCTCATCACTAAACATAGTTCAGAGCTGTTACGTGAATTAACAAAGTAAAGTCACGGAGGAGACATTAGCTCAGAGGGGACAGAGGTGTGACAGAGAGGAAAACATCTCTAAAGTCCTTGCTGATTTGAAAGATGTTTGCTCTCTCAGGCTGAGCTTGGCTTATTTGTGTTTTCAAAGCTGAAACCATGACAAGCTGAAACCTTCACAGGGAACAGTATCAGTCAAATCTGTATTATACCCTTCATGTCAGAGGTGCATGAGAATGATACGCTAGTGTCTGATGATTTTTTTTGATCGGCATCAGATCTGTGTAGCTGTCTAGTCCAGCTAAAAACCAGGTCCACCACCAGAGGTGTGCCAGTTTCTGCTCCGGATGCCATTAGTCATCATTACAGCAGCACTGCAGCAGACTTCATCCTGCCCTATCTACCATCCAGTCCTCCACCAGTCCTGCCCCAAACTGACATTAAGCTTGATTAGCCTAATCAAAGGGATTTAGCCAGAGGACAGGGGAGTTAGGAGGGGTATGGAAGCTGGACAAGAGATGAGTAGGGGTAAGATGGAAAAAGTGAATGAGGGAGAGTCCCTGTGGGCGTGCACATTGCATCTCATCCTCCTCATCTTTAACAGATGCCTCAGTGAGTCGCCACAGAGGCTTGTCCCTCCTGCCAGGAGCGACGTTGGGATCACGATGGACTATGAGTGCCAAACCCACATACTTACCACAGAAACTGCATGGGGTTTTGATTGTTGAAACTTGTATATTAGAATGAGTTTATGTGGTCATATATAATAAATGGTAATTGAATGCTAATAGTAAAAACGCTTTCACTGCTGCCAAAATTATTGTCACACACTTCACATTTCTTAGATTCTGGATGTATTTACACAAGTCTGACTGGAGGGATTGTTTGTTTGTTTTTTTTCTTTAGTACATTGAAGATTTTTCAATTGTCCGTTATATTATAGCCTTAGTTTTACAGGTAAAAGTGGATAGTGCTCTCGTGAACAGGACAAGATTCAAATGAGCACTGAAATTTTACAATGGCCGAGGTTAGTTTTACCACCCTGGGTGGAAATGCAATATGACAAAAACTTGGTATTGAAATTTTTTCAAAAGCCCCTGACTATTGCATCAGTGAAAATCTGCATTAGAAATGCAATTGATGATAAATAAATGCAAATAATACTTTGAGTTTGAAGAGTTTAACGACTGGCAGCACAGCAGTGCTTGGCGCTGTTGCCCCACAATAAGAAGGTCGCGGTTCGGTTCCCGGCCTGGAGCCTTTCTGTGTGGAGTTTGCATGTTCTCCCCGTGCCTGTGTGGTTTCCTCCGGGTACTCTGGTTTCCTCCCACCGTCCAAAGACATCATGTTTGGGTTAATTGGTGACTTTAAATTGTCTGTAGGTTTGAGTGTGAGTGGTTGTTTGTCTCTGTCTGTCTCTGTGTGTTGGCCCTGTGATGGACTGGTGACCTGTCCAGGATGCACCCCACCCTCGCCCAATGTGGGATTGGGATTGGCTCCAGCAACCCCCGTGACTCAGATGTGGATAAGTGGTAGAAGATGAATGAATGAATGAGTTTAATGACAGATAAGTCAGTTTTATCATAAAATTATAGAAAAAAACTGTAGTATAAAAAATTGTTTGTACTGTTCTCTGTCTCACTGAGTTTAAACAACACAATTCTTACTTTTAAAAGTACAATCCTCAAGCTATCTGTCATATAATTTTCATTCCCAGAATGCAATGAATCTTGGGAGAGACTGGACCACAATGGGTCCTCCTGTTGGAGATTTTGTTTCCCAGGAAAAGGAGGACACATTTCTGGCCACAATTTTGAGGTGCTTTTGATCCAACTGTGACGTACTTGGCCTTTCAGTGAAACTCCCAGAGAATAAGAGCACTGGTTTGACACACAGCTAATGTTCATCCGTCTCTGGTTTACCCTGCAACAAAGTTTCAAGGGGCAAATTAGACTGGTTGTTTAACCATCAGTCTGGACTTCGGACTTCAAATCACTTTTTTCACATTTCCATGCAAAACCAGAAGTTGGTCCATCTAGAAAATTTCTCTTCACAAATAGTGTTTGTGTGCAAAACAACAGTAATTGCTGTGGTTTGTTTAAAACCTAACCCCTAACCCTACATGATCACATATGATGAATTCAAGCTTTACTTTAACTAAATGGGTGAGAATGCTAACAAACAGCCTCCCATCAGTACTTCGAACCGATTCTCGTGCCCAAATTCATCCACAGTTGTGGCATGTGGGTAGTTGGGGCCTTCCTGTGTGGAGTTAACATTCTTCCCCTTGTATCTGCTTCAGCTTCCTGCTGTTTCCTCCATGAATGTGAGCGTAAATGGTCTGAATATGCCAGCCCTGTGATTGATTAGTGATCTAATCGGTTACACATCGCTCAGCAGCCTCGGCTGGGACTGGCGCCATGAATTAATATATATGTAAAAGGGTTTCCATCTGCTCCTGAGAAGCCAGACTGGGGGAACAAGCCAGCTCTAAGAGATTCTGTAGTAGGATGCAATTATCTGCAAGAACAGGTCCTTTTGTTCATCTCTATTCTTGCACATTTGTAGTTTAATAACATCATGAATGTGCAGATATCCACACACTCGTTCTGCCAGGCGCTCGTCCTGAAGACATGCATGATGCTACTTATTGCTATGCCAATTAAAAGTACAATCATAATGCAGACCACCAAAGCCTGAAAGTCTTTTGGAAGATTTGAAGCACATTCATTTTAGGTACACTGACTGGAATGAGGACTGGCGACCTGTCCAGGGTGTACCCCGCCCTCACCCAGTGTGAGCTGGGATTGGCTCCAGCACCCCCTGCGACCCGGAAATGGATAAGCGCTAGAAGAAGAATGAATGAATGAATGACTGGAGTGACTAGGCTGAAAGTAGCACATACTGTACTTTGCAGGTCTCATTCTCCTACAAAAAAGATTATGGTCTCAGAAAATATAGTATAATTAATCAAAAGGTACAATATCACAAAAATTTGCGGCTTTGACAGTAGGAAAGATACGGAAATCTCTGCACCAAGTAAGCATGAAATGTCACACTCAACAACTGTCTGAATAGAGTCATTCTTGAAAAAAAAAATGGCTTTCTGCGACACATTAGGAAGACAAAGTCACCCAGAGTTTTGTGTCAGCGGGCCTCTGCTGTCTGCTGTGTTTCCCCCAAGGATAAGTCTTCAGATGTGAGCAATGGGAGTAGACAGGAGGTGGGCGAGTGGAAAACACTGACGAGAGTGGATCAAAGAGTGTGGCAGGTGACAGGGACGTCACGCTGTCTACTTGACAGAGCGGCAGGGTGCCATTTTCACCCCGATGAGTAGCACCGTGGCTAAACAACAGATGAGCAGGTGTGAGAGGACCCTTCCCTGTGCCTGCATGTCATCCCTGAGATAGAGAGGACCTCAAAACCACTGCGTACCATGCCATGCTGTCTTCAACAGCCCCCTTAAGGTCAGTCATTAACCCAACAGTGTGGCACCAGCAGACACAATATTTTGTGTTTGTCAGATACTCCACACTTCTTAGCTTGGATGCAACTGTGAGGGTAGATGAAAGCATGCCTCGGTTCTTCATATAAACATGTGTTTATATTAGGGCTAAGGCCAGGATGAATAGAAATCATCAGACACCTTCTGTGCCAAAATGACAACCAAAACACTTTTGTTCTCAGTGGCTTCGGGCAACCTACAAGTTGATAAGAGATGCATCGCAACAGTTTGATGCAGCTTCCAGCTGCAGTTCAGGGTGCAGATGAATCTTGGAGAGCCAATGCAGGAACAGACCGTGGTTTCTGTGTGAACAGCAGGAAGAAGCAGATGATCTCCTGGTGTTGTGTGCCGATATGCTAGGTCTTCTGTTTGTTATGTGCAGCAGTAACTTGTGGAGTCACCCATAAGGTATTCTACTTTCTATTTAGGGCTAAGACATCTTTATAAACCGCATCATGTGAACGCGAGCAATAAGACAATCAATTTATTAAATAATTAGTCATTCAACTGTTAATGAACACTTGTTTGAACTCAGCCAGGGTTCTGGCCTCGATATCCACAGGTTTTTCACACAATAAGTGTCAATGATTGGGCAGATGATATTTTAAGGTGAGCTCCTGCAGTGAGACCAAGAGTCTACATGTAAACATCTCTGTGAGGCTGTACTACAGCACGAAACTGCTCAGAGTCTGAATTCATCTCATGGATCATGCTTCTGATCTGCTGCATATGGAGTCATCGCTGATGTTTGTGTTTTACTGCTTACTACTACCTGTACATACTGTACCACCTGTGCTCATGGCGATCGTAGCTCACCCCATAATGACTTTCTTGCCGATGGCACACTGATCAGATTTTAACGACTTTAACTTCGCAATTAGCAATGGCTTCCCTCTCTCCTCTTTTTTTTCCATGCTGACTTTCATTTAAGTTTATCCAGTTAGCACGGTAAACCCTTATGGATTAGCACTGAGTACCTGGTACAGCTGAGGCTAATGGAATGTATTTAGCTCTCCCCACATAATTAGAAGACATCCATCTTGAAATGGGACATAAATGTCAGAATTTTTTTTTGTGAAGGAAAGTCAATATTTCAGTCTGAACCAAAGAAGTGAACGAAACCCACAAAACAGCAAGGCCATGCCGCTAGCTAAAATACTAGCTAAATACTAGCTTTTTTTTTAAACACTATTTTTCTGAATTTTTGGCCAAATTTTCACCATGAAACATTTTGCTTCATTAGCTGATAGCCTTTCCTGCTAGGTTTATCATCTTCTATGACAGGTGGTTAGGACTACATCATTACTCCATTCATGCTAACAGGTGAGACAATCTGTAGAAAAGAACTATTTGTGCTTTTCCTCACAGCATACATTATTAGAAAGATGCATCCAATGTTAAATGATCATTTTCAAATAAGGGTCGATCCCAGATTATATCGGACAAGGGGAAACCCAAGTTCTCCTTCAATCATGGACGGACAGACAGACACTGTCATCAAAAAACATAATGCCTGTGCGCCTCACTGGAGTTGTGAGTCCGAGAGAAAGCAATGTCTGTGATTTTGCTGCTTTACTTTATATTATCATGAATGAAAATTCATTGGCTTTTGAACATTCGGTTGAACAAAACAAGCTATTTAAATGTGTTACCTTTGGAGAATATGTGACAGGCATGTTTTCTTTTTATTTTCTGACATTAACATGTAAAATGCAGATTTTAGGTTTTAGCAACAATTCTTGTCTGGAGGCACAAAAAGACTCGGTGTTTGAGTTAAACCTGAATGCTTTATATGGATAAAATTAAGATGGTAAAGTTCTAGGTATTAGCCTCCTCCTCTTCTGCCTCATTCACTTTTCTATAATGGGAAAAAAAAAAGCAATTTAAGTCTCGCCCACTGAGGTTTACTCCAACCAATGAGATTATTTCTGGTGCCAGAGCAGCTTTGTCTATGTGTTTGTAACTGAATCATCAATTTGCCTCCCTGCCATGGATTTTACCTGGAGTTTTGGAAGAGGAATCTATGCTTAAGTCGACTCACCTGCGCACTTGGTCCTGCTTATCAGGGGAGGCCCGGGGGCTCCCGTTCCCCCCTCCCCGGGCCGGGTGAGCAGGACGCTAATGCGGTACTCAGTGTCAGGCTCCAAATGCCAAACTTTGTAGGTAAGTGAGCCCACACTGTGAGTCTCCGTCCATGTGGACTGGCTGGCTCGGTACTGGATTTCCCGCCGGATGACTGGTCCATCCCCAACAATGGAGTTGGTGTTGAGCTGAATGATCAGGTAGGTGGGGCCTGCCCGCAGGAGCTGAGGGGGCGCTATCGGAGTCGGGGGCACTACAATGAAGAACACAGTGTTGCCATATATCTGAGTGTATAATCCTGTTATAACAAGGTTCTTGGTAGTATGAGAGTCGAAACAAGAGACGAATGCAGATGAAAATCGGTCCTTGAAAACATTGATGAAAATCAGTCAAACAGTGATTTTCAGCAGAAAAGAACCACGTCATGAGAGCAAAGGAGACGTCAAGGATTTCTGTCATGGATTGTCTCGTTTTTGTTTTATAGTTTCAATAACATTATTTCTGCTCTGCTAGAGCAGTGAGTCATAAAAATCGTTTAATCACATCAGGATTATAGAAGATGAAGGGAGAAGGAGACAAAGCGAGAGGGAGACACAAAGAGAGAAGGGGGGATCATGTTGAGAAAGTGAGGGAGAGAGAGCAAGCAAGAGAAAGAAAGAAGGACAAAAAGAAGGAGGAATAGTGACAGAAAAAAGAGCAAAAGAGACTGGGATACAGAAAGGGAGAAAAAGAAATAGACTAGTGCATGCTTCATATTCTTAACGTTCACTCTGACTGGGAGCTTATTTGCATAAATAATAGCATGATTAGTTCTTTCCTCTGTGTACATAAAAAGCTGAGCCATGATAGACAGCCTGACCTCATCAACCCTCAAACACCAGTTCAATTCATTTGAATGATTAATTTGTTGTCATATCTATGGACACATGATGCAGTGCACTGTGACTAAAAAGTGTTACAGAGGCAGAGTTTGTGCTGGAAATACAGAGCAGTTAGCCTGGTTGCGAATGGGGAGTGGAGGAAGGTATAAGTGCTGACTGATACCTGCACTGTCGATCGAAGCTCCCAGTCTAGAAAAGCAGCAGGAGCACCAGTATCCTCCTAGGACCTGGCGTCCGCAAATGTGGACATCACATTTTGGGTCGTCTAGACCACAATACAAAATTTTTCTCTACAAGGGCCTGGTGTCCACAAATGAGGTCATTATACTTCCACTTAGTGGTGGCATAAGAGTATAATACATTACAGGTTAGATTCAAGATGACCAACAACACACAAAACAACAACACAAAAGAGAAATTAAAAATGCATGCCATGCAAGAGTTCAGGTCTTGGTCTTGTTCGGGTATAGAAGCTGCTGGCCATGAGGCCATCTAGTAAAATGCATTGTGGCTACATAAAAAAAAACTAAAAATAAAAATAGCATTGTTTTGTTGTACTGTTTGGTTAAAAAAATGTTCCTGATTTATCTCGATGTTGAATCGTGCTTCCCTTTGGGACTGTATTTTATTCACTGAAACTGTATTTTCATCACTGAACTACTGTATTCCTAATGCACAAGGCTCTTACTTAGCTCTACCTGACTCGACTTGAAGATTCAGCTCCTGAGCAAGGTCTTAAAAAAACACCTAATTAAAGCAGTTACAAGTCAGAAATAAAGTGTGAACTAAACAGGACACTTAATTCCGTTTCCTGTGTGCTTGTGGTTGAAAGTGGCTAAAACCTATTTTTGTGTTTTAGCCACAGTGACTTCAGTGCCAGGACCTCCTGCTGACTCTCAAAACTGGGAGCATGTTGATCCAAGCCTACTGCAGGCAACACAGGGAATTTTGATAATTGCCTCACACACCCCAACTTTACACACGGACTATTATCTAATGTCACTCTCTAAAAGGAATATTTCCCTTAATGTTGTAATATGTGCCACAATATGGCCTGAATATTTGTTCACCTCTGACGATGAGCTCTCCAAAGTTGGAGACGGCAGCTCCTCTGGCAGAGAGTGTGATGCATCGATAGAGGTCCTGCTCCCCGCGTTGCGCCTCTACCTGGAATGTTGCCATCAACCTCTTGTGGCTCAGCCGCGACAGCAGGGACGTGTCCAGCACCACCCCATTTCTCCGCTGACAGCCAGAGAGAGAGAGAGAGAGTGAGAAATAAGCCACTAGCACTCCAACCTCGCACCATACTAACCTGAAGTCTATTCAAGTGATTAAAAGCAGGCATCGGGTTGAAGGGCAGGCAGGAGGGACAAGGGAGGTTTGGAATTAGCTACACGGGAGAGCAAGATAATAAGTATGTGATAAATGTCTGCAGTAACAATAGTGTATTTTTTCCTCATGAACGCCGGTGACACAGGCCTCCTGGGTCATTGTTTCCAGTGCAGGGGGTTGTGGGAATGACATCTCTTCATCACTCACCATGCTAATGTGTCAGTGCTCCAGGCACTGCAGGCAATTGACTCAATCAGTGGAACAGGAAATCAGAAGACAACACTCACAATAATCTGTACCAGGTGCAGGCCACAAAATGTGCATCTCTCTCAGAGAATAAGCAGATTATTATGTGAAATGTTGCCTGCTCATTCTTTTCACAAATAACAGGGATTGACATCCGTAAACCTGAAATGGTTTTTGGATGATTGGGGGGGGGGCATGAAATTAGATGTACAGTGGATGGTCAGCACAGCCTAAAGATACAGATTAGAGTTTATTTTACCTTTAGCTTTGCTTCCAAAATAACCTGGTTCCTCTGGTATATGAATTTTAATGAATTAAAGTGACGCTTCAGTCTCAGGCTTAGCACTTTGTTTTAAACAACTTTAAAAACCACCTGTAGGCTTTCAATACAAATGAATCGTTCCATTTGCCAAGCCCTGTGCCATTTTTGTCTGGGAGCGAGCTGCAGCATGATATTGTAACTAAGAGCTAGTGAGATGACTACTTCAGGTTTGGACTCAAAACAAGTTGATGTTAAGATCTGAAACAGAATCAGAGAAAGCCGCCCACAACCTGGGCGAGAACACAGCAGAAAATATGATGCTAATTGAATAAGAAACATTATGCTAACAATTCATTTGGACTACCTAATAGAAAGAGTGTTCGAGAGCCAACTGGTCCAGAGAGGACCTCCACAGCACCAGGGGGATCAAAGAGAAAGCAGCAATTAACACACTAGGTGCTGGTTATCAAACAGGCCCTGAACAACAAATGGTTTAGATATCTTTATTTTCTGTGGTTACGAAGTTTGATTTTTTTCTTAATGAGCAGAGGAGAGAGGAGTTAAACCAGGAGTTGACTTAAGCAGAGATCTTCTCCGCAATCTCCAGTCAAATTACAAAAGACAAGCTTCGTATTGTTTGGTTGCATCTGTGTGTGAGTGTGTGCATGCAGCTTTGTCAACAAATTTGAAAACTGTGAAACTGATAAAAAATGGTTCTTTCACATGCCGATGATCTTCAAAGGTTTCATTTCAGAGGAAAGAGTGGGGGGAGGTTGAAATAAAATCAGGTGGAAACACAAGGGGAGGATCACCACGTACACTGAGATCTCATTTGCAAAGCGCCTTCTCTCCACTGCCATCGTTTCAAAAGCATTTAGATTTGCGGGCTTCAAGGCCACAGGAAGAGTGAAGGCATTCAGGGATGGATTTTTGAAGATTAATATTAGCTCATATTCAAACTAGGAAAATTTTAACTATTTTCAGTAGCAGCATGAGGAAAAAAAAGACTTTTGGGGCTTTTGGTTTACTAAACGCTGTGTCAGTCAAAAGAGCTACAAAAGAAGAAGTGCAAATTTAATTATCTCCAAAATCTCAAATGATTAATTCCAACAAATCTATTGCTTTCATTTCACCATATCAAATTACGGCACTTGTTGGTAATATGCTGACACGAAAAATAATGGCTCCCATTTCCTTTCAAAGCTACAATAATCACTGGGTCAGATGAGGCGAGTCCAGCTCTTTCTCTACAGACAATTCAATGATCAGATCTTAGCAGAAATTTTGCATTGAACTTGTATGAAGCAAGGGGAATTGTGGGTATAGATTTTAAAATACAACTGACAAAGCTGCAAGAAGCTGAGTCTTGTAGTTTAATATGTAGTTGAAGTTATAAACCTACTTTTCCCTGAATGCGAGCGAGTGCTATCGTTTCTTTAAACCCCTAATGTCATAGCAATAGTGCAAGTCTTTCAAACTCCATGCTCAGACTTGTAAGTGCAGACTAAATATTGTAGTGTACAAGCCACAAGATATGAGAGACGTGTCAATTTAATAACCATTTAAAAATGTAGAACAAATTTCCATAAAATCAGCAAAAAAAAAGGAATTCATTTGAGTTGCAATCTACTACTGTGAATATTTTGAGATTCCTTTCAGATTTTTTGATGCATAAACTAAAAACATGCAAGATATAATGGCAACAGAAGCCATTGCAGAAGACAATGGTTTCACAGGCTGAGTAATCTTCATGGTAAAAAAAAAAAAAAGAAAAAAAAAGAAAAAAAGGTGGAATGTCCCTTTTAATATAGATGGACTGAATGATTTCTAAAAATGTTATTACATTCTATATTTCAGAGACAAGTTATGCAGGTCACTTTTTTCTGCCCTCACGCTTTGTTGGAAAAATTGTGATATTCAATAATTTGGAATATCTGCCTCGGACAAAATCAGACCTCTCAAGCCCTGATCTGGATATTTGGAATGTTTTTTGGCATTCAGACAGTAAGACTGAAGGTTTCCAGGGACTGGTACATGATGTTGACCCACAGTGGCCTCTAACAGAACCCTACTGCCTCCTTTTTTAATTGTTAAGACTCAAATGGGGGAAATCTAGTTACGATAACTGTACCTTCTCCGAAACCTATTATCACAGCAAAATGTGCTTCCAAAATCCAAAAGCAGTTAAGTGAAAACACTTCCCAAAACAACTACGACTAAGGCCAAAGAGTATGGTCATTGGTAAGTGAATGTTTTTCCGGCAGTGCTTTGGAACATCTACAAACGGGAATATTCTCTTGACTGGTTTAGACTTAGTCACAGTGAAATAAGCTCATGTTAACAACAGCCTGAAAAGGACTTAAATGGGAATATGTCCAGCAGCCATGCATGTAAATGTAACTGCTCTGAGCTGCTCTGTATGAGGCTGTCAGCTAAATTATGTAAAACATCTTTTTAGTTTTCCTTTTGTGTTGTTTCTCCCATCTGCATCCTTCCCTCCCCCAATCCTCCTCTGATATCCAGGTGCTGGGATGTTGGCTTCACAGTTGAAGTAGGGAAAATAAATAAGTGAAAACACCCTCTCACACACAAAGACTCACACACACTCCCCCTCCTTCTCACCTCCAGGAGGAAGGGCTCAGTCTCAGAAACTTTGCCTGTGGCGATGCACTGGAATGAGGCATTCTGCCCGGCATTCACCTCCACGTCACCCAGCCGAGAGAAATGAGGCACCTTGTCTGTGAAAAGGGACACACATACCTTCATGGTGATGAAAGTGGCACATCTGGAGCTCACTAAGTGTATTAAACACACAGATGTGAATTGTAGTTTATTTAGAGCCTGTACAAGAACAACACACCCAGCCCTGCAACTTTGGAGATGCTTGTATATCATGTTAAAATGTCACATAAAAAGAACATTTCTGCTTTTAACCACACAGTAAATGCACATAACCTGTAAAAACATTTCATTCATTCATTCATTCATCTTCTACCGCTTATCTGTTTCCGGGCTGCGGGGGACTGTGGGAGGAAAGTGGAGTACCCGGAGGAAACCCACGCAAACACGGGGAAAACATGCAACATGTAACTCCTCACAGAAAGGCCCCAATTTCGGGAATCGAACCCAAAACCTTCTTGCTGTGAGGCAACAGTGCTAACCACCATTCTGCCGCGCTGCCCCCCTCTAAACAGCTCACACTCAAGCTATAGCTCATTAAACGTTCAAACTAAAGCTGTGTAGCATCATCTTGCCCCGTCCGCTTTGGTTTCCTGTACTCCTTGTGTCAGGAAAATGCAGGTCATGGGGCTGCATGTGACACTAAATGACTTATTAAGACAGACATGTTTGGAAGATTTCGCCCATACATTTTGCCACACACATTCTCTGGGACGCAATCGCCCGAGATCCCAGAAAGAGGTTGTTTTTCTTCAGCATCAAATGCCATACTCGTCTAGCGTTGACAAACTCCTGAACCTGGATTCTGAATTACTTTCATAGGCCTATTGTTTCTATGACAGTTGAAGAATGCTGCTTATTATAACTCCATAATGCAATTTAATAAAATATGAACTGGCTAAAGCTGAAATGTAAAACTGGGAAAATTTCACCAAAAGATTTTATTTAACGATGCCGACTGCCGGAGTAGATACACACAGATAAGAAATGTGTCACTGTTGAAATTTTTGTGCATTCTTTTTATCAAATGACATACCCCCACAGTTATTCATCCTAGTCTTTGCTAGGACACAAAAAATAATCAATTTACTTACTGTAATGTATGCAACAGCATATGAAAGCTCCAATGGAAGAGAGATAATACACCCACACTATGGCCATTTTTTTGGGTGATTTCTCAAAGGTATAAAGTGTAATTATCTGTAAACGAAAAACATTTGCTTCATATTTAGCATTGACTTTAAATTGGACAATTTTTTGGTGTGAGAAGATTTTGTGTGCGTTCACCAAAATCGGTTCCATGCATATGTATGGGTATATATATATACTGGACCATGGAACCAGGCATACAGGGCCTGAAGGAAACAAGTGTGCATCAAATCTCTCCTACCTAGCACCTCTAACAATAATGCCACAGTTTTTGGACAATTGCTCTGCAAATAGGTGATAATTTTCAAAATTAAAAAAAAAAAAAAAAAACTTGACTAAAACTAAAACAGTTTATACTTTCAGGACCATTTGTACTATCCACTGTAGACTTCGAGAGATTCTCCACTTGTCAGTTCTGTTAAGTCTGATTTCTGGTTCTGCTAATTTCCTGCCAGATGGTTGTGATTTTCAGCTCTGTATTGATCTATAGTCAAGCAGCAGAACACAATGAAAGATGCCATATTTCCAGTTTGTTCATTTGTTACTGGTACATCATCCTGACATTATAATTTGTGTTATAAAAACTGCTATGAAGAAACAGGAGGGTAAATACCAGTACTAGTTATTAAAGGTCAGCTCCCCATGAAGCCTTTGGAAATTTTGAGTTTTATTTTTGAAAATAATGTTGTATTGTAATATTTAAACTGCAACTGTCTCAAACTGATTTCAAAAGATGACTGACTTCCACAACTGTCAGCACTTATTGGTAATATTCTGATATTGACTTGCTTGGCTCTATGTCAATATCCCAAAAATGACCAAGACTAAAACTGTGTTGCAGCCTTCACTGTAACACCTATTTACCATCCTACATTAGAATTCAGTTCAAAGCTGACACATCATCGAAACCCAATACTCCATATGTCTCCATATGTTCATCCACATGTTCATTTTGATACAGCTGGCAGAAATTATACCTTATTTTAATATATAACTCTGATTCTCAACAGAGAAATGTCTGCAAACATATCGGCTTTCTAGTGCATGTCTAACAAAAGGTTTAAATGAAAAAAGACCCAATGTTATATATATTTAGTTATAGTAGATATATTCAGTTTCTTAATTGGTTACAATGACATTTTAATAATTGAATAATTAATCATTTAGATAATACTCACCTATATAGCAAACATTTTCTTGTTAACACTGCTGGCAAACAAAGCAACTGATCTTTTGTTAAAAAAGGATTAAGATTTACATCTTGTGACATTGTCTGCTTTGCTACTCTTGTGAAATCCCTGTTGCACCAGACCAACGCCTCCTTTTCTCATATAGCTGGTAGTTTTTGTCTAAATAGTCTAAAAGCGAA
Organism: Remorina albescens; assembly: GCA_034769265.1. Taxonomy (NCBI): domain Eukaryota; kingdom Metazoa; phylum Chordata; class Actinopteri; order Carangiformes; family Echeneidae; genus Remorina; species Remorina albescens. The sequence goes on along the minus strand of CM068492.1, from coordinate 5,286,123 downwards.
ATAAATGCCAAATGGTGATAGCTAGTGTAAGTAGCTAACTCGCCTCCCAACTGTCAGCAAAGCTGCGGAGAACAGCAACACTAGCTTACGGACAAATCAGTTTCTGTTTTGCCATAATCGCTAAGCTTAATAATTTACATTTTAGTCATTTTTTTGAAAGCAAAAGTCTCAGCCACAAATACAGTTGCAACCGTATGAGAATGAGGTAACAGCATTATTAGTTTGTGAGAAATTTTAATTTCAAACCAAGAAGCCCAGCGGTGAGGTTGTATGACCCGTCCAGGCTTAATTAATAACGCTAAACATATACAGAGGCAACTCAGTTTCACACGTTGGTCTTTTAAGTTGGTAATGCTACCTTTTATTTTGTTGCAGGAGACACCGGTCTTATTTGAAACACGTGTTCAGAATATAGACATGGACTCAAGAGGAAAACAGCACAAATGTCAAACATGTGGGTATGCAAGCTGAATAGCAGTTACCTGTGGGTTGAATCTTTATTAAGGCGGTATGTAATTACCCTCATTGCCCACTGGGAAATGTTTTTATTTCACTGTTTATTTACATGTTTGTGTGAGTGTGTGCATTTTTAGAGGGTGTGAAAGGTGACTGCTCCTGCAGCTACGCAGGCTGACTTAATAAGAAAGATGTGTTCGTGTATTTAAGCATTTGTCTGTACTTGACATGAGTTTGTTAATGAGTAGGACTGTGTGGTTTAATACATATCAATTATGCATTGTGATTTGCATCTTCACTGGCTTCAGAAATTATTTAGACCCCCTCACTTTTTGCACACTGTGTTCAAGATTTAACCTAAATTGGATTAATTGGCTACGTTTTCTTATAGATCTACATTAATTAAACCACAATGACAAAGTGTGTGCATTAAGTTTTCTTTCAACACAATTTAAAGAGAAAAAAAATGTTTAAAAGTGAAATATCCAATTTACCTATGACTCTTTGCTGCCGTGCTATAAGCTGTTGGCAGGTGCATCCTGTTTCATTTTCCTTGTCCATCTATAGCAAATTTTCTTATTGAGATGTTGCTTTGAAAGGCACACCACTGTGTTTATAATGCCTCATAATTCACACTGCATGTCAGGACGAGAACTAAGTCTTGAACTTCAATGAGTTCTCTGCAGACATCTGCAATCTAACTCTGACAAAGGCATAGATCAGAGCAAGGGCATCAAACCATTTCTAAAGATGATTGTTACCAGGAACTCAATGTCCTCAGAGACTGTAAAATGGAAGGAAAAAAAAAAAAAAAAACGAAACAAAAAAAAAATTGGAACCACCAGGACTCTTCCTAGAGTTTTCTATCTTACTGAACTGAGTACCAAGGCAAAAGGGACATTGAGGCCACCAAGAGCCCAACAGTCACTAACAGAGCTTCAGGCATCCTCTGCAGAGACTGAAGAACCATCGCGGCAGCTCTCCATCGATCAGAGTAGCCAGATAGAATCCACTCTGAGTAAAAAGTATTTGCACAAAGCCTTTGGAGACTTGCTCGATCAAAAATAAAGCTGAAAATGCTGCTACATTTCTTCTACAACGTACTGAATTAATAGTGTGAATACGAAATACCACTGTAAAGAGAATTAAAATTGTTTGAATTCTCATAAATTAGCAAATATTTTCATATATTTGCACAAGAAGAGTGTTTTTTCCTTGTCATTTTGAATGAATGTGTTTCCATGCAAAAAATGGTTTTGCATCTACACCCATTCTTCAAATTTGTCCTCAAATGCAAACTAATAATCATGGTGAGAGTCCAAGCAACACCATCGTGGTAAAGGTTAAACATGGCCTGGGTCACATACAAAGAGACCCCTGGGTTGGTGGTCATCTGGGGTTAAAGTAAAAAAAAAAGGAATCAAAGCTGGTTCTTTAAAAAATTCTGAGGCTATGACGATTTCTAACATGCAGTCTGTCTCTTCTGACTGTTTTCAGGTCAGCCAGAAATGGTATCTGAATATCATGACCTCTTAAATACACTACATTATAATTTTTAACAGTTCACATTTACACAACTTAAAAATAATATCACCTTTCTCACATAGTGTCAGTGTGGATTTAAGCAGTGATAGTGTGTTGCATGACTGGAGCTGCAGTTTACTGATGCAGAGTATGAATGTATGAAGTTTTCTGGCCATCAGGGTCCAGAGGGACACAACAGGCTCAAAAAACTATTAAGCATTATGTATTAAGTTGTTATGCACTAAAGGATATACTCATCCCACAGACACGGAAGAAGGTTAGCATCCATTCAGAGCGTGATATAAATTCACTAATTAGCCTCCTTTTTGCTCTGTGCCTGCTAAGTGCTGGGAACATAAGAGAAGACTCTCTGTTAAAAAATCTTCATTAGTGCAGCTTTTAATTTATATTTGAGCAGCTGTATCGCAAAAACTACCTTTAAACCTGCAAGAAATCAGCTGTTTTATTTTTGTGCAGGTAAGGTGAAAAAGAACCCAAACCCACTAAGGGGAGAAACCACAACAACAACATCCATACATGTGCCAAATCTAATTAAAATATTCTATAATGCTCACTTTGGGTTGATGGCCACTGACTACTGGTATAGAACTGAGTAATTACGGAGCAATTGTGCAGACTAACTTTAGGAGATTACAGTTGGTGGAATGATTTGGTCAAACCGATAACTAATGAATGCATAAACCAGTATTAATGTGTTTTTCAGGTGAATTTTATGAGTTGCTTTCATGGTCCCATTTGAGCTGATTATGGGTCAGTGATGATTTTCAGCAGTAGACTTACAGTAGTGTATGTCTGTAGGGCCAAATATAGCTAATCATCTTGGAAACAGCACAGCAGTGAAAGAAAAGAAGTCTGTTATGAGAGATAGAACATCTGCAAGGAGCCTTTGCACAAAAAGACTGAGGGTGGTGTAATTGTAAATGTTCCAAGAAAAGAACATCATCTAACATAACCAGCAAACATAGAGCTCCAAGGTCTTGATAGCTCAGTGATGACAAAGAGGGGAAAAGAAAACTAGCTGAGGATCAAAGTAGAAAAACTAGCAATCCCTTTCCTGTTTGCAACATCATGTTAGCTTTAAAAGCACTTGGCTGGGAGCACAGCGATCAGAAGAAAAGGTCAGCCATTATGCCAGCACAAAGGACAAACCTCCTGCTGTGTTATTGTATCTCTGACACCCAGACAGGTACCAGCTATATGTGCCTTTTCTTGACCCCCTCCCTGCCCTTGCGCCCATCCACAGGACAAACTCATAGCTTTCAATCAACCTTGAGGAAACTCTTTGAGCTCTCTAGACCCGGGCTACCATTGTTCAGCCGGAAACTTTCTCAGCAAAGATCAGCAGGTAGGGGTAAGAGCATTGCAGAGTGCATTACTTACAACAGGGGTAATTGAGCAGCACGATGTCGTCTAAGGCAATGTAGCCCTGTCGCTCCTCGGAAACAGTCGCTTCAAAGATGACCTGTGGAAACAATGGATAATTTAAATGACAATAGACCATTACATCTTGAGTGGCAAGAAAATTGTCAGTGTAGGAAATTAAGGGGGTGGGGTCTAAAGGCCTATTGAGAACAAAAAATGCACAGACTTTTTTCCATTATATCTGGTATACATTTAATCTCCAGGGTAAAACATTAAGCAGGGAAATGTCTTTTTTTGAATCATTTCTGTTGTGTGGGGTGGCTCAAAATTCTCAGCAGCAAGAATGAGGAAATATTAAAATGTAATACAAACCTCCTAGAATGAAAAACAAGCGCTCTAATTTATCAGAGAGGGTCAGAAGGATAGCACGGGGAGAACATTTCACAGATGATGAAAAGATACTATTTTATCACCACAACTGGCATGAAGAGCTCTGAATGCAAAGCAACCACAAGGCAAAATGGTTTGAGCTGTGTGTTTCGATGTTCACAAACAGGTTGGAATACTGCTAGGTCTACTGTGCAGCACATAGCCCTATATAGATACACACTACCGATCTCATTTCCTTGCAATAAAAAGTTGTCACGTGTTCCTGTCGTCATTATTACTAAACCCTGCATTCAATCATAAAACCAACCAAATATTTTTTTCTAAAATCTGAAAATGGGATATTGGGATCAGGCCCTGAATTTAGTCTAAACAAAGACTACCTGCTGATACTAAACATCCTCATCAAGTGCTGCACAAATTGTGAAGCCCCTTCAGACTTTTACTGAATTACATTAACATAAAACTCTTGAATAAACTGGGTGAGTCAACAGCAAATGTTCACTCAACACAAGATGCCATTAAGAGAATTTATAGTGAGCCAGATCCTGGCCTCATTAGTAAAGTGGTGAGTATACCCGCTTTGTATGTAGGTGACCGGGGTTCAATTCCCAGACGAGGAACCGCAGCCACAAAGCGCCCAACAGTGGGACTCTTGTGCCAGCCCAAAGCCCAGATAAATGAGAGGGTTGCGTCAGGAAGCGCATCCGGCGTAAAAACTGTAACCTGATCAGTCATCCAAGTCTCAGGAAGCTGACTTGCTGTGGCGACCCCAAATAGGGAAAAGCCGAAAGAGGAAAAAAATAAAACAAAATAAAATATAGTGAGCCAGATCCCAGAATCCAATCCTGTGCAGTGCTCAGGTCGTTCTGTCAATCTGATACTTTCTACCCTTGACAGCACAAGGTTATTTGCCAGTCTGGTGTGATTTAGTGATCTTTGGTTGCATATAGTATAGTGAAATATAGTGGAAAACATCATTAGACACAGAGTTAGCACTCTTGGTGGTCAGCTCATAACTTCTGTTAAATAGAGCTGAACATTGTGATAATCACAATATGGTCAAGGGCAACATCCAAACACAGGAAGTGTCTCAGAGATGTGGGGGAATATTTTCATATGCAACAAGACTAAAAATCACATAATTATCATTTGTATATTTCTTTCAGTAAAGATGGAAAACAGAAATGAATGCTGCCGATAAAACGTGCGACTCATAGGATAATGTAATAGTCAAACAGTTGTGGGGGTATAACATAAGATCCATAAACTCCAGGAAAGGGTCCCCAGTTTGAATCGTAGCTGGTGTGACTCTTTCCTGCAAATCACTCCCCATTTCCTGTCTTTGCACTAATAAAGGTGTAAAATTCCCCGTAAAATAAAAACATCCTTCAGCTTTACGATCAATGTGCTTCTTCTACAGCAAGTTCTGTGGTTTGCAGGTGCTGACAAATACGTGTAAATATATGGTAAAGCTAACAAGCTATATCCCAGCAGGCAGGCATACGACATATGTACCAGAATGCTCACAACATCAGAAGCTAAGGACCCAAGCAGATTTAAGCTTTAAGGTGGACCCAAACCTCCCATAGAGATCAAAGATGGCAGTTGAGATAATGGCTCGACTGGAAACCTCATACATATAGATGAGTTGGTCTACGATTATAAATGTAAATTCTAGTCAATTCAAAGAAACATCAAATAAAAACATTTACAAGGTTGAGGTTGCTTGATTAAACTTTTTGTAAATGCACCTTATCAAGCCTCACAGTGCACAGCGCATGAATAAATCTCTCTCTCCATCTCTACTGTCCCTTTTATCAATCCATATGGCAGCTGCAGGAGTCCTTAAACACAGCTTAAGTATTCACTCACTCATCTAAATGAGCTGGGTGCATGCGGCTCCTCAAAGTGAATTTGGGAGACCTCCCTCAGTGCAACAAAGTCATTCTGGGTTTCCAAGTAGTAATTACAGTCAGCAGAGCAACTCTTCATTTTATACTTCAGAGCAACAAACTCTGAACATGAGGGGTTGAGTGCATTAACAGTCCATAAGATGAGAGCCATATGCTACATCAGATGTGTGTGTGCCTATGTGGCTGTCAGTGAGTCATCCACTCACGGTACATCTAGTTATCTATGCCAAAGCCAAGTGGAAGTCAGACTGTGACCGCGCATTCAGATGGGCAATAGATTACAATGTTGACAATACATCAGGCTTTAAGTGCCTAGAGCCAATCAATACCACAAAAGGCCTTGGCAGATGGATACAGACTAAGGCTTTCTTTCCACTATTCATTCATTCATTTTCTACCGCTTATCCATTTCCTGGCCGCGGTGGGTGCTGGAGCCGATCCCGGCTCACATTGGGTGAGGGCGGGGTACATCCTGGACAGGTCGCCAGTCCATCACAGGGCCAACACACAGAAACAGACAGAGACCAACAACCACTCACACTCACACTCAGACCTATGGACAATTTATAGTCACCAATTAACCCAAACATGATGTCTTTGGGTGGTGGGAGGAAACCGGAGTACCCGGAGGAAACCCACGCAGGCACGGGGAGAACATATAAGCTCTGCAAAGAAAGGCCCCTTCTTATTGTGGGACAACAACGCTAACCACTACACTTCACTACACTTCTTTTTCTTTCCTATGAAGGGCCATTAGAGACATCTGACCTATTAACTCTTCAATTCATCATGCGTCAATACACACACCACCATTGATTCACTCAGCTCCGCACTCTGAGACATCATTTAGCTCCTCTGCATTGCCTTCACTTATAGAAAAGTGTGTTTGGAAACACAAGCCATTATACAAAAAGCTACAGTGGGATCCCCTTGCAATTTGTGCATCGTTGTAGAGAAAACACTTTGCTCAAAGTATGAAAAGCAGAGAGATGCTAATGTTACTGCAGCAACCCCCCCCCCCAAAAAAAAACAACGCACGCAAACTTGCAGCTCAGTCGAACAACATGTATAAAAATGTGAAGGTGTCAACCACTTTGGCCAATACTCTGAAACCATTGACAGATGCTGTTACCATGGTAACCTGTGCAGCACTGGTAACCTCTTTATTACAAACCATCATTACTGACCATTCAGCAAACTAGAAAATAAAGAGTCCTCACCTACTAATTGAGACCGGAGAATAAGATGCTGTTTTTCATTCAAATGTAATGGTGAGTTCATAAATCAAAGTGAGTCAGGGTGGTTTTAAAGCCTGCCACTTCCAAGTGACTGAAAAAAATTTTTTAGTTTGAATTCAGTGCATAGGCAGCTAAAAGGGCTTTTAGCTTTTAGCTTTTAACAGTTTTCAGATCACATGACTAAAAATACTGGACACATGCTAAACACATCACTTATCTTGTATCTTGTGTATTTCTTGAGAGGAAGGTTTTTACTGAGCATGTGCAGTATGAATGTCATCACTAACGTCTGTCTGACTCAGAGTTGGTGTGACCGTCATCCTTACCCGCAGAAAATATACTATCAAGAGATTTTTTATTTGCTTTTCATATCTCCAAGCTCAGCACAGTGGCATAGCAGTTAGGATTGTTGCCCCACAACAAGAAGGTTGTGGGTTTGGTTCCCGGCCTGGGGCCTTTTTGTGCCGAGTTTGCATGTTCTCCCTGTGCCTGCATGGGTTTCCTCCGGGTACTCCAGTTTCCTCCCACCATCCAAAGACATCATGTTTGGGTTAATTGGTGACTCTAAATTGTCCGTAGGTCTGAGTGTGAGTGTGAGTGGTTGTTGGTCTCTGTCTGTCTCTGTGTGTTGGCCCTGCGATGGACTCGAGGTGTACTCCGCCCTCATCCAATGTGAGCTGGGATTGGCTCCAGCCCCCCTGCGACCCAGAAACGGATAAGCGCTAGAAGATGAATGAACGAATGAATCTCCAAGCTCGGAGTGGCTGTGTTGTCAGTTTACAGGACGCTTTGCTGTGTCAAACTGATGTGTTCCTCCCGTATTGTTTCACGATGGCAACTTCTTTTTCAATGCATGAGTGATTAAATTGGTCGAGACGGTATCATGTTTTGCCTGTATGCATGTTTTTTTAGGTTGTTGTGCATTAGGTTCTTGTGTCAAGGGTAAAAATGGAGTTGTAGAACAGAGGAGGAGGAACTTACATAGGTGAAGGAGAGGGAAAAGTGAAGAGTGGTAGCTTCAGCCACGCTGATGCCGCTTGTCATGATAGCATCTTTAATATTTCATATAACGTTTGACCCTTTCCCAACAAGTAGTCACAGAGTGAAAATCTATTTCTGCTGATGATATGAGAGATCACTTGGACAATTCCACTTTGAGGTGATGTCATTCTCCAGCTTCCTCTAATTTTCTCTTAGGCAACAAAACGGAGGCTTGTAGCACTGCAAACCCACAATCAGTGAAGTATGATTAAAGGTTTGGTTTAGTGCAAACAGCAGGGTGCCATCTCACTGGATGGGAGCACTGTGATTTTGTCAGCAACCAAAGGAAGTGACCGAGAGAGAAATCCGAGCCCAGGAAGTTCTGGCAACTGCAGGCCACCGGGGAGTGGGAAGCAGCTGGACAATGCCATTTGATGCGTAAAAAAAACAAACAAAACAAACCCCTCCCAAAAAACAAACGATGTAAACATTTTAATATGCACTTCCTGCAGCATCGTGTTCGGCTCATAAAATCCAGCGTTGGAGAATTGATGGTGTAGAGTAACAAAATCCATACTGCATCCCAGGAGTCCTCACAGCGCATACATAAAATCAAGAGCAGTGAAAGGGATCACATTAAAAACGAGAGTCCACAGTAATTAATATTTCTTAGTTTTTAGTTGAGCTGCAGAATTTATTTATGTGCGTACTGTAATGATAAAGCTCTCGGCTGATGCGAGGACGCCATCAATCTTCATGAGGACTTTAATTAATTTAACGACTTACAGGCAATCGTTTGAGTTGAACAAAAATTGCTACAATGTTCTGTTAATTGATTTCTTCAGCGAGAGTGAAGCCAACACTATTGATCCATATTGGCATTGTGGCAGTAAAAAAATTAAAATATGACGTGCAATGGAGCCATCCCACTTCTCCCTGCACTGCAGTGTGGCCGCCATGGGACTAATGAGCTCACACTCGGTTTTTTCCTAACGGCCATGGCCACACGCGGTAATAAAATTCCAATGAAATCTTCCTCACCTCATTTGTTTGTTTTCGGCACAGGTTCTTCAAAGTGCAGGCGGTCACATCATTTCTTTTTCCTTACATGACCATTTTTGTTAGGGAGCTACATCCCCCCCCCACCTTTCTTTGTGCTCCCTGTGCCTGTTGGGGTCCTCTGGGTTCTTGAGCTTCCTCCCGCAGTCCACAAAAGTGAACATTAGGTTCATTGGCGACTATAGAATTGCCTGTAGTCGTGAAATTTAATTGTGAATAATTGTTTATTGTTGTTTGTCTCTGCAATACGTTAGCCCTGCACTAGACCAGCAACATGTACCCCTCCCCTGCCCAATGTGAGCTGGGATTGGCTCCATTCCCTGACTACCCTGCACAGATAAATGGTACAGAAAATAGATGGATGGACACTTTTGCTAGATTGGCTATAAAAGTGGATGTGGACTCATGATCTTTAAAGTGAAACCAATTCTACAGAGCCTTAAACCTGAAACCATCAAGGGAACACTCACTGGTTGTAAAAAGAAATCAAATTGTATTGAAGTCTATGTGAAAATGTCCTTTCTTCTCACTTGATTAATTACAGTAAAATATTCCTAATGAGTTTATGGTCCACAGTTCCAAGTGTACTCAATACAACATGATATTTTATTTTTATATGATAGTCCCATTTGGAAGAAAATAGACCATAAAGCAGAGTGTGCATTCAGGCATGAGTGTCCCTTCTTAGTCCCTGCCTCTTTCATCCGCAAAGATTAAAGATATATATACACGTATGTATGTATGTGTATGTATATATGTATATACACACACACAAACCTACATACATGCATGTCAACCTTCAAGCTAATTGGTTTGTATATTACTTTATTTTTGTCAAATTTAATTTCGGTCTTAAAACCTGTTCACAGAAAATGTACCTTTCTGTTGTGATGAAGCAGATTTGATTACAATTTTCTGCCAACATTAACGGGGACAAGGACATCATATTTGCAATTACTATTTTGCAATAAAAGCTATAAAGTATAGCAGAGGTTAAAATTGGGGTTAAGGTTAAAATTGGTCAGTTATTTTGTATGTTTGGTTTTTTTTTTTACTTGCTAAGACTTTCGTACAGTAGCATAAAAAGAGATATTTAGAAAATCTTGTAAATCTAACATAATAAACAGACATTATGAATATGCTGCAAATTACAAGACTATATATTTTTTAAAGACTTTAAACATGAAGATTTGAATGCTGTTAATATGAGGTAGATGCAGCAGGAAGTTCTGCTTCTATTTGCAACTTAGTCATACAGTGGTTGAATGCATATCTTTTTGTGAATTGTGCTTTGGAGGGCAGTGAGGGCCTGGCAAGCTGCCACCGCCAATAAAACTGTGTTACAAAATATAACTATACTGGATGGCTATGTAAGATAAAATACTAAACATCACAAATGGGGTTTGATTTCATGGAAGTCTTACAGACTCCAACTATAATGTCAGCAAATTTCCCCCCAACACAAACAAATAAAAATAATAAGGGACACAGGCAAAGAAGCAATAAAACTGTTGAGCAGGAGAGAAAGAGATGAGAAAGCTAAGAGAGGAGGGGACTTAGCAGTGAGATGCAGGGCATTAAGACCGTGAGATAAAGAGGACACAATGGTGAGGGCAAAAGAGACAACCTGGACCAGGAGAAAATAAATCCAAAAAGGAGAAGTCAGCATTTCCAAAGGACAAGCATTTTAACGCCCACTGTTCTTCCCAAATCTGAGCTGACAGGGAAGAAAGTGAACCAGTCTGATCAATTTCCTCCTCCGTCCTTCACAGTGTGAAGGAGGGAAGGTCTGTTCACCAAAGCCAAGTGGCGTCTTGGAGGGTGCAGGGCCATGATCTCGGGTCAGGTCACCATACTCTGAACCAATCAGACTGATAGACAGTGCAAGTTGTTAAAATGTGCTAACTTCGCAACAGGAGAAAAAAAAAGCATAATTCAACCGTTTTGGATTCTGGAAGTATCGGTTTTGTTGGAATTAACATTCTAAACAAGACTAACAGCACAATTGGCAAAGGGTGGAGAAGCCAAACGCAAGAGACGTGCAAGCAAAAGTCAGGTAATTATTCTTCGGGTGAAGGAAGTTAGTGAGTTGGTATCTGGCTCCAGCAGCCAGTGTTTGCTCACAGCCACCTCTGCACAGCCCTCTCCTGGGGACATAGAGCCACCAATGTCAAAGTGTTTATTGAAGGAAATGAGAAAGGAAGAACAGATAACATTGTGTAGAAGGAGCAGCAATACTTCTCTCTAAACAGCTGCAATTTGGCAACTGGTGTCATGTCAACTGTCAGAACCAAAAGTTTTCATTTCCTTCAGACATGTATATTTATATCCTTTATCTTATCTGGTGGCATAAAATATTAAAAATATGGTATTGTTGTGCTACACTATCTTATGACAGTTGTGTGCGTGCCTTTACAAATACGCGCCACATATCCTTTTGCCACATCACTTTCAGATTCACTATTAACATTGCTTCAAGATTTGCCCTTTCTAAGAAAATCATGATGTGACAAGAGATTCAAAAGATAAGAGATGGTACACCAGACACCAGTGGTAAGAGAAAAGAAAAAAAAAAAAGAAATCACTTGCGGTGAGGTGAGAGACACATAGAAGGGAGCCTTATTCGATGGTACCATCATTGTTTTATATGAGCAACATTACTAAACAAGACTAGTTTTTAAAGATGCGTTTTTTGGCAGGGTCAAAGTGATGAAACACGACAATGTGATTTTTCTTTCTAAAACTTAATTGTACAGAAAATTTTGGCAATACAGCAGATTCAAGTTAAATAGAGTGAACATAACAAATACTGCTTCTGGGCTAAGAAATAGTGATTCATTAGTGATCGGTTGCCTTACTGAGCTGTTCATGTTTCACAGTCAACTGAAGATGTCTATTCTCTTCCTCAGACACCAGATACCAGGAGATGCAGATTCTTGCAGTATTGGACACTAAATCTGTTCTTTTCCTCCCTTCTTTCTTTCTTTTAGACCTTTAGAACCACATTAGATTTTCTCTGTTTTCTCACACCTATGTTTTTTTCCTTGTGATGGTTATGACATTTATTTATTGTAACCCAGTCTTCAAATATTCTGAATCAGCATATCCTCAGCCAAATATATGTCATTCAATAAAAGATAGCAGCTCATAAAACAAGATTTTTTTTTTTTTCCAATTTTATAGATACACTGTAAACTTTAATATTCAAAGAGAACTTCAGCACACAAAGTTCCACGTATGTTTGGGTTGTTCAACAGCTAAGTTGAAGTTTCTATCTTTATCTGACCGTGAGTCTTGTTAATTTTTTTTTGGGCAGGACTAATGAAAAATCTGATTTGCTTTTAATATAAATTTAATTTGCATTTAACATACATTTGCAGCTGATAGCTAGGCCTCTGAATGAGACACTCTTGATTGGCTGTGACATCACGCACTGGAGCCAATGGGAGTGTCTGGTGTAGACACATGACTCTACACATCGCTATTAAAGATGAAGGATGAGAATGAATGGATAAAGACACAGAAGTGAAGCAGCAACGGCCGAGTCAAAGTCAGAGAGATCCAAGTCAGAACTGTTTGTGTTCACAAGTGTAGCAGCAGATAAAAGAGCTATTTCTGTAGTTTAGGGATAAAGATCTGCTCCAGTTAAACCCTTGCAGAGCAAAAGCACTCTAAAGGCAAACTGATTATTGTAAGTGTAAATTCTTCTGTGGGGTTAAGAGGGTTAAGTAAAGTATTTTTCCAAAGGTTGGGGAGTATTGTGAGCATATACTCTCAAAATGCTCACGTATAATTGGAAGATTTTTATTGTTTCTTCAAGATGACAAATGTGGCAAGCATTTGAAACTAATCTAGCCACCGTTGTGACAAACACCATCAACTGATGTAGCACCTTTGGGAATAAGTTAACTCAATCAAGTTTCCTTCTTAACAAGGAACATAACAGAAGGTAGATTTCAGATGCATAATATAAAGAATGATTGACAGCTGTGTCTTTTGGTTTTTAACATCAATGAAAACAAAAAATGACAAAGTAACATGTTAGCATGGAAGACTGAAGCTAATGATCAGATTTTTTGTCTCATGTCTGCAGCGACTGCTCAAATTTTCAACATAAAGGTCAGCCAAGTTCGCTCCCGGAGGCGAGCATTCAGCTGTGAACACTGTTCTATTATTTCCTTTGTAGCTCCAGAGGAGCTGTGACAAGTCAGAGAAAATAAGCCCTCAGGATGTTATCATAGATACCCGGGCTTGGAGAATATAAATTAATATCAAAATTTCAGTGTGAATGGAGGTTGAATGATGCGGCCATAAAGAAAATACTTTTTGGAGGTTTGAACATTTGTGGCATCAGTGCCTTGTGAACCTTATGGAAGTGCAGTGCTAAGTCACCGATTTGCCATTGACCAGTTGGCCAATGCTTTTGAAAACTGATATATGATTCCTTGAAACTATTGCTCGTTCCCACAGTCCAAAAAGTAATGGTTTGTTGAAGTTTGACTCTCTGAATTGATCTACATCTTATCAGTGAAGCTTCTGCACCACGAAAATTCTGGATGGTGCAGAAAATATTCAGATCATTAACACAAAATACACTATCAACAATGGAAATCTGGAATCCAGAAATATTGGCATTGAATTTTAAAAACTCATATGAAGAAGAACCTGAGGGCAAAAGGCTGGCACATCTCTGATCACAGTCCAGCACATCTCTGTAGCAGTTGGTCTTTCCTGAGGGGGTGTTGATGCTCACTGATTAATAGATATATTTAAATTTTCCACCAAGCCTGGATCCCTCTGAAGTGATACTCCCTGCCCCGTGTCTGTCCGCTCCTCAGCGGCCTGCAGGGGCCGATCTGTTGGCTGGTAGTGCTGGACACTGATCTTTATCGATGGGTCTGGGTGGATGCGTATGCCCCCATGGGATTCTATGCTGATCCTTGAGTCGTAACGGTGGAAGCTGGCAAGGGGAGGTAGAGCGGGGTTGAGTTTAAAGAAGCAACCAGCCTCACTCCTGTCCTTCACACAGCAGATACACACAGTTTGTTCCTTCAGGCCTATGTTTAAACCTCTTCATTCATCTGCACAGCCTCACCCGCTTCATTACCTGCTGCCTATCATCCAGGTTTATAAGACAAATAATGGAGTCTGTCCTGTGTCTACTTGCCTGGCAGGAGGACTTCAGAGAACAGCAACTTCTCATCAATCAGTCAGCTTGGACATACATCACCAGCATAGTAGATTACATTGCTTATGCACACCTTCCCAAATGGTAAACACTGCAGCGCTAAGCAAACTCCCTGCCTGGGCAAACTTGTCTGATTGTACGCTTTAATTCCTCTTGTTTTACAGCACCCCCCGACCCACACACCTCGCACACGCTTTGCTGGGGTGGGAGGTGTGCAAACATCTAACGTCCACACGGAGGGGAAGAAAATCATTACTTTAAATCAGTTTGGCTGTTTGTGAGAGTCGCTCAGGACAGGAGAGCCGAGGATGGTAGAGTGCAGGCTGTCCTCATTGATCTGTGCAGCCCTCTAATCTCATTAACTGGCTCTTGATTTATTGAGACGGGGCCCAGAGTGCGCCAAGGTTATGGAAGCAAACACCCGGAGTGCTCCCCGCATTGAGGGTCACATGGAATTGCGGTCAATTGACTGTTCAGCGGACCCACGCTCTCTACAAACCCTTACACCAGCCAAAGCCTTCTCATTAACGTCTGTTTTGGGGCGGGACCCAATGGTGGGGGTTGTGGGAGACTGCAGGCTTGGTGGAAAGAAAGCATAAGCATAAGGGGATAAATTATCCTCCGTAATGAGGTGAGGCAGGGCCGCATCCAGTGCTCAGAATCCTACAAGCTACACAACAGTTCTAATAATGCTTCCCAGGCAATACAGGCATCAAACTGAGCTATTGATCACACTGCAGTAAGCAGGTAAATTGACTAATAAATAAAGAAACAATACAAACACAAGCCCACTGTCATTACACACCTATTGAGCTATCATGATGCATGACACCCCAGCAATTTGCTAATTCTTCCCTGTGGCTTGAATGATGGGGAGGATGATAATAATGCTGCTGAAGCTGACATTAGCTGGGGTTCAGTACTTGGTGACCACAGAACAGCTCGATGAAGCAGCTGGTGGTTTCTGGCACCAAGGTTTTAATCAAGGGAGTAATACTGAAGAACTGATCTAGCCAATATGTGTAGCATAGTTGCAATTAGCATGATAATTTCACAAATATATTTGAGGACTGTCAAAAAAAAAAAAGTGCTCAACACTAAAGATGGAGACAAAGCTTCAGACTAGTCAAAAGCTCCAAAGGTTCCACCAACTATTCTTTGTCGAGAACGATGGCATATCTAATAAATACACTACACTAGACCAAGTTTCCAGTCTGTCAGTTAATGATAGGGATGTTGTAACTAGGTAGACCACTTTGCTGCCTTTATATTGTAGAGATGGGAAGAGTCAAGAGTCAAATGGTGAATCAACAGGTGTTAAAAAAAAAAACACAAAACTGATAAATTGATATTCCCCTGCCTTGACTTTAATCCCAAATTTTTTTAAATAAAAAGAATCTTCAGAGCCTATAATATAGCCTCTGTTTGGTTGTTGGGTTTGATGCCACCATCATTTTTTTAGTTTTTCAAGTGGGCTTTGATTTTGTAAAGGTTGAGAACCACTACACCAACAACACACTGAGCGACTGCTCACCAAACACCGGTGTTCCAGGAATAGATGACCCGGTCAATCCCAAGAGAAGACCAACTGTCACCTGTTCTTGCATCAAAACATGGATGCCACCCAGCACTGTTTATATGCAGTGACATTTGCATTGAAAAGGCCAAAACGAGAGGGGGGACACACACACACACACACACACACACAAAAAACCCCAACAATGCAAAAAATAACAGAGTCTGGGTGAGAGTCCGGATAGTAGAATGTTCTGTAATGTCACAGGTAATAAGAGGGGAAGTTCGTAAGATAAGACAAACTACAAGTATAGACCAGCGATTATGGTGATATCACTGGTGGCTAAAAAACATGAAATATGTTTAAAAAGATCTTTATCGGAATGGCTGGCAATTTATCAGTCTCATCAGGCCTGATCCGGACCCGTTTTAACACCTAAATCATTTTCACCTCATCTCTGATGGTCACCCATGAGTCCACTGGCACACTAACAGAAAATTCAGAAAATCTGGCTGGACCCAACAAGGATCTACTAATCCAATATGATTTTGATTCTCAAAGTATAGACTTAATCCTTTTTTAAATGAACTCAACTCATTCTTGATGATTCGATTTCATCAGACAAATACCAGTGTTGCGTGAAGCTTCTCTTCGAATTTATCCTGGGAAATGTATTTGTATATTCAGAAAAAGAGCAACGCATTATAGCCTTCATTTCACATTTTTGACAAGAGATTGATTTTCTTTGGCAAAATGAAAACGACTAAGATATAACACATCAATATTCCTTTGGGCCCTTATGTGCAAAACAGTTGAACAAGAATAACAGCAACAACAAAAAGTACTTACAGGGGTGTCGACATTTTTGTAGATTTGAAAAAATAAAAATGCTGTCCCATACAGATATGCATGGATGGCCAGTAGCAGATGCTTCAGACACTGACTTTAATTATCAGTTTGAGTGTAGACAAGGCAGAAACTCAAAGTCTCGCCGTTTCATCTTCAACACATCAGCCTGATATCTGCACACAACAGGCCAGGCTGGTGTAAAATCCCCACACAGCTCCACTGATTTCTACCGCCTCACATCTCATAGATAATATCTGCTCAACAAACCTTTCTGTCTGTCCCTTGAGATGGGAGACTGATGTTCTAGAGTCACTGCGACACATCAAGTGTCAGTAACCATCCTGACTCACTAAACTGCAGTGGGTCCACGCAGGACGTAATTAATGCATTTCACAGTTCACAAAGATACCATAAAAGGCAGCTAACACCCAGGTATCACCTTGGTTTTTAACTTAATGCAACTTTACCTCAGTTATTATATGGTAGCTATTTGCTACAGGATGCAGCCCTAAATCAACCACTTATGATCAAACGCTGCAGACGTATTAACATTTAGTGCAGATGTTAAGTGCGAAAAGGCAAAAACGCAAAGATCACTAGTTTTTTATCCAGCCATAATCAGCATCATTTCCATTTCAGCGGTCAGCAGCAACTGATAGGTACATTCATTAGCTATTCAACTATCAATAATTGCTGTCTTTAATTATATAAAATATATATACATTATATATGTATATGACCACCACAGTTTCCCAGACCCAGACTGATGTCTTATTCAGAACAACAAATGGGTATTTTCAATTGAAAAAAAAATGAAACAGAGAAGGGAAAGAAAATACATTTGTGGAGCTCTGACCAGTTTCTGTGACATCTATAAGTGACTAAAACCAAAAATCAACCTATTAGCAACAGGTTTGTGTCAGTAAATGGTGGAACAACAAGATATATATAAAAAAAATGTCTGGTTAAGATGAATGAGGAGAACTGAGATATATCAGCATTGGTCATGCTCAAGCGAGCTACTATTTTCAAACCCGTAGTGTGTAATTTGGCCATTGGCCATATTGGATATTTTAAAACCAGAAAAAAACATATTTTGCAGGAGAAGGTAGAGCTGAGGAGGAGCGAGGGCTGGATCTGACTCACTCTGCAGTCTGTCCTGATTAATACATTGCCTGTAGCTTGAATGACATTGACATTGAGACAACATTGTATGAAAGAAGATTCTAAAGTACAGACTGACACCATATACTCATTAGGAAAACATTTACTGAACTAATAAACCTAGTGAGAAGTACAGCGATTTTCCCCATAGACTTCTATACGATCTGACTTCTTTCTATGACCAGTAAAGTCGTCCCCTGATGGAGGTTAGATAGAATGTGTGTACTTTAGAAATAGCTACACTTATCAGACCCAGTGTTCATGTCCATCTTTGTAAACAGTCACTGGATACAACTTAATCCTCCTTGATGACTATCTGTCTGTCAGACATGCAACTTTAGTTTTTAAGGAAGCCTTCCGTTTAAAACCTTGAACCCCAAAAATCCCCTTGACTTCACTTTACAGTGCTCTCTTCAGAATAAACTGTTCTGGTACTGTACGGTCACTGGTGTTAAAATAAAAGTGTCAGATGCCTCTATGTTTCATATTTGCCTTTGCCTAAATCATGATGTATTATCAAATCAATATTTATTATTTTAAAAAACAATATTGTTTGGTCAAACTGGGTTGAAGCTACAATTTATATATATATATATATATATATATATATATATATATATATATATATATATATATATATATATATTTTTATATATATATATATATATATATTTTTATTTTATTTTTTTTTTCATTTCTGCCACAAGCTGACGTCAGCTCACCACTGTTTTCTTTATGCAGTCATCCAACACAAGCACAGCTTGCAAAATGGTCTGCTTACAAGGTATTGTAGACATTTAATATACAAACAGCAGATGTTGGAGGTTTACTATACAGTCACCTGGCAACAGCAGAATAACATTTAATGGCAATGCTCGCTTTTTTAACAGCAGGCACTTTCCACTTGACTCCTCATTTTATTACATCTCTCACAGGCATACCTATTAACTTCAGGGCATATATAAAACATTTTATGTATGGACTGTGAAAACCTGAATCTACCAATGTGACAAAGTAAGCAGAGACAATCGGTGTGATATTTACTGATTTACTGTGTTTCTCAAAGTTTTTCAGATCAAGGACCACTTAAAATTAAAATCACAGACCATTTGACTCCCAAACCTCCCCCCAAAAAACAGGGTTGCTACCTCAGTTGGGTTGAGGAGAGTTTCCATAGTAAAATACAGATTTTTATTTATTTATTTAATTATTATTATTTTAAATTTTTATTTAAATTTTTTTTTTCACTTCTATGTTTTGATGGGATGGGTCAGTGACCAAAAGAAAAAGAGAAAGCAACTCTGGTGGAATCCCAGGCAATACATTCCCAAAGTGACCCAGGTTTGAACCTGCCTACACTTTTTTTCTGCCTGTCATCAGCTCAAAATCATCTAAGCTAAATCTTAAACAAGACTCACCCTGTGATTAATGCAGACCAACACTGATCTTCTGTCACCGTTTAAAGGCTCTTACCTGGTATTCACTGGGCCAGAAAGTACTGACAGCGAGTTCCACCTGGTACCACTGGCGTCCCTGGGAGCCCGTGATATTCCAAACGGCACTCCCCTTGGGGCCGCCATTGACCCGAATGTAGACCTGCAGATCCCCGGGGCTGTGGCCGTCGCGGCTATAGAGAAAGTAGCTGAACTGGATGCAGTGCGTGTCGTTCTCACTGAGTGGGAGGAGGAGAAGCTGAGCCCGCTGGCCCCCAAAATGTTGTGAGGAATTGACCATCATGAAGGACCCTGAGGAGGAAAGCAGGTTAGAGGACTTAATGTACATTTATTAATTTCACACTGTCATTTTATTTTTCAAATATTACTGCAGCATGAGATGACTTGAATAGACAAAGAGCAGTTTGACCTTGTCTGGAAAGTGAGACTTCTTTTAAACAGCAGCTGCTATAGCTATATGGTATCTTTCTCAATAGCAGCCATTTCAGCATTTTCAACTGTCAGGCTGAATTGAGTGAGGTAAAAAAAATAACAAGCACCGAGTCTTTGATGTTCACCTATAACACCTCAGCCCGGGATAGATATGTCATGTTAGTTTTCAGCCGCTAAAGAATGACTGCCTTCTCTTTTTTTTTAAATCCCCCAAAAACGAGCCTGAGAGCCAAAGTTGACAGGCTCAAGGTTGTTACCCAGAATATCTGCGCAATCCTCTCTGGCTATTTGTCTGTATTTGTCTCTGCTCCCCCGCTTCCTGCTTTCACAGGGCTTCCGTCAGTTTCACAGAGCTGCCTCAGATCTGGTGTGGTTCAAAGCTGCAGCACTGGGTGTCAGATTGGGCTTTCATTTTGGACTTAAATTCAGAGTCACTGCTGGCTCTCTCATCCCAGCAGCACAGCACAGAGTTCCTGGTGCTGCCCTGAAGACTGGGGTAAAATGAACAGGGAGATGCGCAACTATTTAAAAATAAAAACCAACACAAAATTGAGAAATGGATGTATAATATTTAAAGCGATTTGTTTATTTCACATCAAAATTAGCATAATCCCTCTACCTGTTCCAGTTTCGTTTATCTTGTTTGTGCGCACAAAAGCACACATGCATGTGGGTGACACAGGTAATGTGACTGCCAGTTGTTTCACTCCACTGACCTACAGGTGGTGGTAACATGCCAATGTATGCAGAAATGTGCCAGCACAGAATGCAAACAAGTAAACACGGATATAAATGAACCTGGGTTTAAAATATTGGCTCTTCAAGTACTTTTTTTGGAAGGAAATGAACTCAAAATATCAGTTTGACCTCAAATATACACACAATGGATTTTGGCGGGGAACAGAGAATGTGTTAAATTTGAAAATACATTTTTTTATGCTTGTAGGACAATTCCACAGGGTGCCCTTACGTTTTTCTTGATGGAAGCTAAACACAAAACAAGTTGAGGAAAAGGCTCTGCAATCTTTTTCTTTTCACTACTGCATATCCAACAAAGCCAGCTCCACAGCAAACATTCCCTCACCATAAACTTTGCTCTGAATGAAAGAGAATAAACACAACAAATGCACAGCAGTCATTTATTCAGGAATGGGACAAAGGAAAAGAGGAGTCATCTGGATGTAACTCTAGTTGTATAAGTATGGACAAAGCCAACCATCGATCTATGTCATGGTGTAAATGAAAAATGGAAACACAGTTAGTGCGTGGGAATATAATTAAACTCACAACACAGCCAGATCCAGCGACATATCCATTTAGTGTTGTGCTGGTGCTATCAGTTGATGAAAACCAATGCACAACCATAAAACAATTTGAAGCCCAGCTGGGAAAGATTTTTCTCAGACTACAATGTAGGAGTTCTGAGAACTTTAATTTAAAAGTTGAATATCTAAACTTTCTAATTACTTACATATATTACATCATAAAAAAAAAACAATAACACTGTCCAAACAAGTACTCCAGATGAGCTAAACAAAAAGTTTAAGAGTGAGTGGTCCCAAAGTACCAACATCTAGGTAGGAATAAGGGCTTCTGGTCAGGACTGTCAGAATAAAATCAGAGTGGAAAGAGAATGCCGAGAACTATGAGTTGGGCATTTGAGGTCAAAGACAGGCTTTGGCATTGAATCCGGGCAAATTTAAGCACAAGTCATGTGATCAGGACTTGTTGGGGGACATAAATATCTAGTATTTATGCTTCCGCTGCTTATTTTACTACAAAAACCCGTGTGGCTCACTTAGTAGAGCACATACCAAGAAGACTTTGTCTTGTCCAACTTTGAGCCCAACCCAAGTGTCAACCCACTGTAACATCAACCATCGGTCTGTGAGCTTTTGTTATACAGTCTCCAGTTAGTAATTTTGCTTTCAGCAATCTTGGTCTTTGGAACCAGAAAAACCATATTTAGAGAAAAAGGCAGAGCAGAAGAGAAGTAAGGGCTGGATCTGATCTACTCTGTACACCATCCTAATTGGGTAGTACAGTCTGTATATCATATAGTAGCCAAGCCCTAAGTCAGCTCCTCCTTTATGGTCTATTTTCCTCTAAATGGGACCATCATGTTTCATTGGAGAAGACTTGAAACTAGAGACTGAGACCATAAACTCATTTGAAAACATTGAGTTTAAATAAATCAAGTGAGAAGTAGGGACATTTTCCCATAGACTTCAATACAACCTGACTTCTTTTTACAAACGGTGGAGTTGCTTCATGGTCATTATATACAATGCATGTTTAAGGCTTTTCAGCTTTGACTTCACATTTCAGATGAGAGCCTTTTACTACAAGTCATGCCTGAATCTGGCTTTGCCGATGTGGGGAGAAAAAGATCTAAAAAGAGGAGGCGCAGTAAACTCTAATGGGAAGAGATTCTTCAAGTGCATGCTTACCACATCTCTGTCACCTGAGAAACCATGAACCATAGAACCATGAAAAGATTCTGAATTTCATTTAAGTTTCCATTAAAAGTCCCAAATGAAATGATAGAAATGAATGACATGTTACCTTTTAAAGATAGGCTGCACTCAGCTGCTCCAACCAGTTTCAACTTCCGAATGCGCCTTCATTCAAGGAGAACTAATGAGCCATATTCAAAATTTCATCTAACAGTCCAGTCCAAATACTGTATGTTGCCTTTTTTATTATTATATTCTGTTGTATAATAGATTCATTCATTCATTCTCTCATCTTCTTCGGCTTATCTGTTTCCGACCCGGAGGGCTGGAGCCTCACCCTGGACAGGTCGCTAGTCCATCGCAGGTATACGAAAATAATAAAAATTTTAATTAATTAAAATACTAAATCTTGAATGTTACAAGGAATCAGCAATGCTACCGTTAGTATATGAAATGTTTATTCATGTGGGATATATCAGAATATCTCTAGTGTGATATTCTGTGAGACAATATACGTGTGAGCCTAAGATGCTTCTCAATTGTTTCACTGTAACTTGAAAAAAAAACAAAAAACAGCTGCTGAACAGGGGAAAGAGATAAACACATGGAGACAAAACCACTGGCAGTGAGCTGTCTGCGTTTATTACCTTAGACTGCTTAAAGTGGCCTTGGGGAGGACATTGCTTCCTCCCAAACTTCTAATCTCCCAATCATCATCATCACACCGGCTCTTTGATGCTGCTGACAGGGTGGGACAATAAGGGGAAGCTGAGCACTCATTGTAACCTTCACATCCAGCACGGCGGCCGACAACGCTCGGTAGAGCCAGGCTGGATGAACAGAGACAGCGGGATCGTGGGTAGTGTAGTTGCCTAGGTAGTGTGGTTGAGCGAAAGAGCAATCGGAGTGCTGCCTCCTGCATTAATCATACTGACATGGTTATTAGACCATAATGGCAGCCAGGGGAATGCTTAAACCTGAGAGATGGCTGTAATCCACACACACTGACGGGCAGGACACATATCAAAATACACACACAGACACATACATACACTCACAAACACACAGTTTACAGGCCCACAGGCAGGCTTGCAATCCCACTGACCTTCCCACGAGTGTGATGTGGCTTCCTCCATTCTTCCTCCTCCTTTGTCATCTTACTTTCATTTTCTTCTAATTTTTTCATTTTCTACATCATTTCTCACCTCCAATTGTTCCACCCCCAATCTCCCACACATCTTCTCCTGCCCCTAAACTCCTTTTTCATCCACTATGACTGAAAGGCAAACAGTCTCAAGCATAAACAGTATTTACTGATACAGAAAGATTTGCCATCTGTTCTATGCTTGCAAGAAAAGGTAGAACAACAACAACAAAAAAGTCCCAATCACCCAGTCATCAAAGAAAACATATCTGTGAAGGTATTTCGTTAACAGGTGATGTGCAGACTGAGTTTCATCAAGCGAAATTGGTGCTGTTAATTTAGAGTTTAGTGTGTAGCTGGCCGATAAAAAAGTGGAGACAGTGTCCTTACTCTTTAATGTGCCCAGAAAAAAGAGAAAGTTTCCTCCGAGAGCAGCTATTTATACAGGCAAAAGTAAATGTGAAATGAACTCAATTATATGACCTGTAGTTTGTGTTATCAAGTAATCTTTCTCTTGTGTGATAAGGTTACATCATTTGATATGCAAAGGAAAGTCACCATGAGCTTGGATTTATGTAACAGTCTTTAGATTTCTTACATCTGTCTTTAAGTTTAAGGAAATCAAACAAACAAACAAAAGCCAAGAAAGAAAGAGTTCAAGAGCTGGGTCAGTTCCACGTACAGTCTGGATATAAGGGGGTTTTAAGATGCATGTCGCGAAGCCTCCCTGAACGCGGCCGGTTCCCGCCCTCAGCTCCATCTCCCCTTGCCCCAAAATTAAGGATGAGGCATCAAACTGCCAGGAAGATCCTGTGATAACCAGCAGCTGCCGTCCTTTGAGATCTGGCGGGTGTTCTCTGACAATGTTAATATTTTCTCTCCCTCACCTGCTCACAGGCGAAGCTGGACACGCTTAGTCTCCTTTCTCCTGATGTGAGAGTTCTCCCAGGGAGAGAAAGGGGGAGTAAGGTTGTGTGGCTAAATTGCTTTTTCTTCAGCTATCAGAGCTGGAACCTCTTCACTGTTGGAGTGTAAGTCTCCTGCTGTCTTTATGACAGGATTGCATCAGAGAGAGTAAGGAAACAGCCTCAGCTACAGTGATGCTGTTTTCCATATTCCATCCAAATATCTTCAAGCAGCTTGTTTTATATGCTAAATGAAATGAAGGCAAAGTCTATTTATTTATTTATTTATTTATTTATTTATTTATTTATTTTCATTTTAGGCTCCAGTTTTCTCCAGAAGTAAACTGGTCTCTCTATATAATTTAAAGACTATGTTTTTCGACTTTCTAAATGTGATGCAAGGCTTGCAAGGATCCAGAGTTCTCAGATCAGTCTGATTCAGATTTAAGATCAGATCGGGACATGTTAAGATATGTACAAATTGATATAATGCCATTGCAAACACACTAATTAGGTGTGATGTTTTTGTTTCTGCCATGCTGTCCACCCCCATACAGAGGTTGGCTACAGAAATACAGTACAATTCAACTGAATTGCATATACTGTCCTGGAAAACTGATCATTACATCGAACCTGCAATTAATTGTATACGAAAATTTGATACCCTTTGAGCCACTACATTTGCATTAACTAATTTAAAATATCTTTTTATCCGAAGCAATTTGCAGAGGAGGGACATCAGTAAAGCTTCAGTGAAAGTTCTACACATGATATCTGTTTAATAAGTACAAAGAAATCAAATAGAGATGTGCATAGTAAGTGCTAGTTAGGCAGGATAGGAGTGTTACACAGAAAATTATTTTAACACTAGCTTTTGGTGACTTAGTAAAAGATGGACAAATGAAGCTACTAATCATGAGTAATCCGCTGAGTTCAGCTTTTTTTTACCCAGCTACTTCTGCCTATGCTGTTCAGTTTTACATGCAAGGCAGAATTTATCTCAGATGAGAATGTCTGAGAATCTATTTCATGATATCTCTCAACTGCTTTTCTTAGGCTAACTCCACAAGCTAAGCACCACAAGTTTGGCATAGAAGGGCCTTATTAAGTTAAATTATCTTTCGAAATAGTTCCGAGCAATATCAATATTGTTTTGGACTCATGTTCATGGTCACCAACTTATCCTAGTCCAACATTTTCTGTCCCAGTGGCGCTCTCATTCTTCACCAACCAGCTGCTGAATGCTCCACTGTGTTCCACCTCAAAACATGACCTTCCCAAAAACCACAAACATCTCTGACTGACTGGATGACACGGTTGGTCGCTGCTTGAAATTGTTTGGTGCAATCTAGCACTGTTGCCAGATCAACACATTATGGCTAGATTTAAACAACTTTGCAGCCTCCTGCAGTGAATTGTTAAAATAAACAAATAAAAAAAAAAATCTGTATCATTATTGCCTCACAATCATGAAGCTGGGCTTCCTTCCACATGCTTTTCTCTATGCTGACTGCACAGCAGCTGACATTAATGAACTGTTAAATTTGCTCTGACTGATCATTTTAAAAGTAAACATGGCTGAAATCACAGTGTAGGTGATTTTGTCAGACAGCGTCACAAATCAGCATTGCAAAGCAGCAGCTTGGGGGAGACTGTTGGTCAACGTGTCATCTAAATGAGCCACCTTACGGTTTCATATTTGTACTTTGGTAACAGAAAAACATTAATAAATAGCATCTTTATTGAGTTGAATTTAGTGAGATATTTGCCTGGCTGTATTAAAGCCACTGGATGCAACGCATAATTCAAACAGCCTATGACATGTCCAGCGACAAACGAAGTTCAGATGTGGTATTGTTTGGTTGGTTGGTTGGAGCTCTCAGGAAAAGAGCTTGATGAAAATTTTGTTTGAATCAGTGAAGTCGTGGACTGGGAACCCAAAACAAAGAGCTTAAAAAAAAAAAAAAGTCTGTAGAAACGAAGCAAGCTGCAGTCAGTTGTAAGTTCTCACAGTTGGTAACATCTTTCAGGATGATCACAGCCATTTGAATTCAAATGTTGATAAGATAATATTGATTAAGGCAGCTTTAAATCATAGACAAGTTTAAGATGACAGATGAGGGATCAGCTGCTCAAGGTGGCACAGATTCCTCAAAACAAGCCTTGTGTCATTCATTTTAGCTCGATGGAGTAAGTCAACATGATTGATGCGGTAATTAGAAACTTGATAATATTCATGAACATATTATTGGCTCCAATAACCTTTTTCAATATCCTTGAGGACAACCACATGCACAAAGACACATACTGTATATACACACACGCAGGTTGGTGTAAGAAAAAAAATAAATAAATAAATCCAGCACTGAGAAATTCTCCATGAATCCATAAAAGCTGATAAGGCTTCATCTATTTCTCCCATGACCCTGCCAAGGGCGAGGGAACATGCATTAAGAGATTAGGGGATGGCCTCAGCTCCCTGAATTCATATCAGAATGTGGGGTGGGAACCTGAGTCATAGGTCTGCCCGCTTTTATCACACTTACACTGAGAGAGAAAAAAAAAGAGCAGAGGAGCTGAAAATGGAAAGGAGGGGCGGGGAAGTGCAGCAAGAAAAGAGGAAGAGATAGCAAGGGCTTTTATCTTTATGTTTGTCTCCGTCATTTTTCGTTAGCTTCCCTCCAACGCCATCAATAACACTTTGTATAACTCGGGCGGGCCCATTCTACACAATGACAACGCCATCTTTCCTTGGAAAAGGCCAAGCAAAACCTGATGCATTTTAATCAAATTTTTATCTAATGCTGTCTACCTCCCACTACTGCCGCCTCCACCTGCTTCAAGTAAAGCTTAACAGTCTGGTTTCTGCTGATGTTAAATGAGATTGTATGATTGGTGAGAGCGGGCTCGACTATTTTCCTCGACCCTGCTCCTCCAGGGCATGTGAAGAAGGTCATCCAAGATTTTCAATTTAGAGTCTGAATTTGATCTTTCAGATCTTCATTTGCTTTCTGTCCTTTATTCTTTTTTTTTTTCTTTTTTTTTCTGATAATGCAACCCAGAACCACGGTGACCTCAGATGATATCGCACATACAAGAGAAGTGAAGTGCGGCCGCACTAGATGATTGGGAGGGTACAGATTGGTTTCGCTATTTGCTGCTCTTTGCATCGGCTGGTGGGAACACTGCGGCTGGGGCTTGTTTACTGCAGCCAAAAAGCAATGCATATTTTGCCATTTACAAAGTGACACAGTGCTTACACTGTGCAAATGGGAAATCTGCAAACCAACAGAAGCTGGTCATGGATGCAATACTGACGGAACCTAAACGCCCCGCAAACAATATGAGTCTGACTGCAGCTGACAACTCCAGCTAATGAATTCCCCAGGTGAGACTCAAGGGCCCAGCAGACGACCTGGAGACCGCTGACAACAACAGAGTCATTACTGTGTTTCTACACAGATGCAGCCAAGATGCACCGATTAGCATCACATACTGAGTGAAATGTGCCGACATTGCCACTTTCATTGTCAATGCAAATGTGGCATTGCATATACTGCAACAGGCTTAACTGTTTATGCTGCAGTATTACACACATACACCAATGCTATTTCACTCCTTAACTTAATCTCCAAGCCGAACCATAGTTAATTAGCACACAGAAATGAAATGTAGGGCCTAATCAGTTCAGAGACGGAGACAAAACCCTCAAATAGCCATCATAACGCCCGACTTGAACACAGGAAGCTGCAGTTTGCTAATGGAGAATAACCTGTGGTGTGTGGATCACCAGGTTGCATGGGCTTGAAAAAGGTTAGGTCACTAATCAGACGGGTGCTTGTTCAATCCCCTGTTGCTCCAGTCCACACGTCAAGGTGTCTTTGGGCAAAATACCAAACATAACCAAACATTTTATTGGGCAGCTGTGGGAGATGAAGCTAGTTGGAAAAAGTAGAACAATTCATCCAGTCATTAGACAGTTGGCAGTTTGAGCCCAAGATCCACTAGTCCATGTGTCACAGTGTATTTGGGCATGATACCGAACCAAAACTTGCCTCTTATATCTGTTCCATAAGCTTTTTAGTGTATGTACAGTATGTATGGATGTGTACGGCTCCCTTTGTAAAGCACTTGGAATACTTTGAATACAAGAAAATGTCATACAAGTGCTTGCTGTTTACCATTCACCAATACTGCCACATCATACAATGGAAATAGTCAATAACAAAATAATTTAATGACTCTAAAAAAACTCTAAAACTCCAAAAAAGTTATTGTTGTTTTTTTTTCTGCTGGGGTAGCAGATCAATATTTGCTAGTATGTGTCATAAATGCCATCTAAGAATAATGTATATTGTCATTTAAACTGGCGGAATTGTTCTTTATTCCATTTTGTTAATTATTTTTTGAACACCATTGGTGATGAGCTTCAACCAACATGGAATGCTGCACAATAGAAAAGTAAAGGATGACAGCTTCCCAAAGCCTTCTATTTGCTGGAAATAATAATAATAAAGCTATCACTGCATTACTGTCTCCCACACCTCACAGTTGAGATAATGCAAAGTAAACTGTCATTTTGATCAAGAGTAGCCCATAATTGATAAAAAATATGAGATTGGATTTGGCTGATAAGTAATAATATTTAAAGTATTATTACAGAAAAATTAATTCCTACAGTCAAGATCCATAGGCTGTCCCAGCTTTCTCAGTTTTTGGTGACTCATCAGCTTGTTGTCATTGTTGTAGCTTGGTAAAATGATGAATGACAGAATTGTCCTTAACTGAGAAGTAGTTTGGTGAGGTGTTTGGGCACAGCAGCAGATTCTACTGGTCAAAACAGTAGCAACAGTAGTCACACACAGAGCAATCTATGAAGAGGCAATCCGTGTTGCAAATCTGATTGTAGAAAAAGAAAATGTAATTGGCTTGGTCCTGATTTCAGCAGTAGACAGTCGGGTAATTATGATCAAAGAAATTCAGTTCAAATAAGAACTGCCACCAGGTTTGACGTCTCACTGGGAAGAACAGAATGTCAATTATTAGTATGTACCTCTTTATTAGTTCAGTGTACAATAAGATACATACGGTCTTACTTTAAGTAAAGGGTAATAATCGATTGGCTGCCTGTGGCCGATAAACATGAAAAAGTTTAGTCGTAGCGCACTTCTCTCATTGATAAGATTTTGGACCACACACACTTGAGCACAATCTCCCTCGAGACACCATTTGGTGATAAAAGCTGGACTTGTTGCTGCTGCTTGCAGCCCCCCCCACCCCAAAAGATAAATCTAACCCTGATCCAAACCTTGAGCCTAAGTCAGAGTCCAGGCCATCAGACAGAGTAAGTAGATGGAGGTGGAAGTGGGCTGCGAAGGGGAATCTTCTTAGTGGCAGAAATCAATAGTGCATTAGTGGCCGCCCAGTGACAACATGTGGGCTGGCTGACTATCGTATCCCTTATACCACTACCAGCTCTCCACCCCTGTGTGCATCTTGATATATACCACCACAGCCTCATCATCCAGCTCCTGTGATCTACTGGTTGTTTCATCTCGCTGTCTCAGATGGCTTTTGCGGAGCTGGTTCTCTCGCCAGCTCTGTCTGCCCTATTTCTTCTCAGTTTCTCTGGTCAGTTAGTAAAGCAGCAAACTTCCCTAGAAGATGCCTTGGCAACCCAGCTGCCACCCCGTTTTTGAACGATCTAATTCAAAAATATCTTTATGAAAAGTTGTGGCCGGCTGGAAAGGGCTAAAGTCCAGAGAGGATAAATAATGGGCAAAACTCCAATGTCCGAGTGGTTGTGAATGGACTATGGAGACTTAATGGTTCTACTACAGATACGGGCCAAAACGACCCCCCTCTGAAGGGCTTGCTCATAGTTGACAACAGTTGGACTTTGGCGTGGCCTGCAAAACGTTAAAGAAAGAGACCAGTCGGACTCGGCAGACCATATGATAATATTGCTGTACACAATGTATTCAGACGCTAATATTGTCGAAGTTAACATAACGTGCTTGCAAGACGAGCCATGGTTTCCAGTGAACCTGGGCCTTGCTAATTTTCACCTATGTAGCTAGCTAACGTTAGAGAGCAGCCACAGAAGGCTAGTGGTGGGATAGTTTGTTGAAGTTTATTTTTGTTTGTTTGTTTGTTTGTTTGGTAATTAGAACCTGCTGTTCTGAGATGGATTAAACATAATTAAAACTAAAGTAACATTACCACATATCTGCAAATGTCATCAGTTATGCAAGTGTATTATGTAAAAATTTCAGTTGAAATTCACACAAAACTTACATGATGAAATCAGTTTTTGATTTATTTTTGTTATGGAAGGTATGAAAACTGAATGCTAGCAAAATGGATTGGCTCTAACTAAGTCTAACTATTGCACTGACGTTAGACTTCTGATTGACAGCTAATAAGAATAACTCAATTGCCTGGTCACACACCACTGTGGGATTTTATCCCTTTCTTCAACCAGCATTTGTCGCAAGTTAGCCAGCGTGGTTGTGTTGGTCACTCTGGCACAAACAGCACACCCAAGCTGATCCCACAAGTGAGGTCAGGACTGATGGCAGGCAATTCCATCCTCTCCACTCCAAAATTCTGGAGGTACTATAGTCTCTGATAAACCCCGCACTGTGGGGCGAGCGTTGTCATCTTGAAGGATAGAGTTTGGTCCCAGACTGTGGAGATATGGGATTCCCACTGGTTGCAGAATCTCATATCGATATCTCTCTGCTTTGAGATCGCCTCCAACGATGACAAGCTTCGTTTTTCCAGTGAGGGAGATGCCGCCTCACACCGTCACACTGCCTCCGCCAAAAGATGTTACTCTATCGGTGCAACAATCAGCATTGCGTTCTCTGCGTCTTTTCCACACTTTGACCCTACGATCCAACTGCCATAGGCAAAATCTGGACTCATCGCCGAACATAACATTCCTCCACATGTTCAGGTTCCAGTACATGTGTTGCCAATACCAGCACAAATGGGGCTGACGGTGAAGGTCAGTCATGGCATGCCTCAGGCATCCTGGCAGCCCAATGAGACCGGAGATTGGCTGTGTGCAGTCTGTTCCGGATTGTCTGGGCAGAGAGCCGTTAGCCATATTGCCCTGCAAACACTGCAAATCTGTAGAAGACATCCTACAGTACCTACAGTAAGTGCTGACAGGGTGAGGAAACGATCTTCTTGGGATGCCCACTTCGTAGCCTGTCTCTGATACCCCCTGTTGTATGGAACTTGGCCTTCACTTTGGAGATAGTATTAGGGCTCATTCTAAAATAATGCTGCAACTTGGTTCTGCAGAACATCTGTTTGAAGACCCTGACCAGAGCAGTCAAATGTGGCATGCCGATTCTTGGAGCAGACACCTACTGACCACTGTAGCAGGGCCCCTGCTCACAGGTGCTGCCATTCAGGTGCCAATCAGGCACCTGAGAGGCAGCGCTTGGGGGTACCAGGAGCTCAAAACAAGGGTCAATGGCAACATCAAAATAAGTTGTTTGGCAGTGGCAGAGAATATTTGGAAAATTCTTCCTTGGGTGCAACCCACATACTCATCTCTGCTGCTCAACCCACAAATGCATGTTCCTTACAAATGTGGCATGGTGTATTGTTTCTCTAGATACGCCCCTGCAAAGCTTATCATTTCCAGGGCCTGCTCCATCCTCTGCTCTCTATTGTAGTGCAAGATCAGGGCTAGATGCAAGTACACCCTGGACTAACAGATGCATTAACTCTCTCCCGAGTCCAGTCCTCCATTGAACAGATTGAACCTTGAGAAATTCAAAAGTTTTTTAGCAGTCATGGTGCTTCTTTCTTGCTGTGCCATCCCTAAGATAATCAAACATGAGACTTACACAATGTTAGCCCACTACATTTAGTTCCATTCTCTTGGTAAGGCATGTGAATAACAGTGGAAGGGCTAAATCTGATGTAGAATGATTAAGAAGACAAGAAGAAACTTGAATTTGTGCTGTGCAGTTTATGGCTACAGTAAACCGGCCCATTTGTATTTTAATACATGTCGGTTGAGACTCCAATATAAACAGCAGATTAAAAAAAATTCTAATAAATCAAATGTCCACTTTAATTATTTCATTAATTTATTTTCTTCCCTTTACGTTCTTGAGTTAAAAAATTTTTAATCTGCAGATAAACTGGACGGAGACAGTTTTCTGTGGCTGCAGTTGATTATTTGATGAGAAACAAACAAAAAGGTTGTCACAAATTTAGACTACTACATTTAGGCCGTGAACATTATATTGTATTCCTTTAACACTTAATCTGAAAGAAAATAAAAATCTAAATTCTCAAAAAAGAAGCAAAAAATCAAAACTAGGGCTTGATGATATGCAAGAAAAATCATATTGTAATTATTTCAGTAGGATTTTAGTTAGAATGCTGTTTATTAATTATGATTTACATAAAATGTGTTTTTGTTAGATTCTTTACCAAACAAACATGTCTTCTTTCATCTGGAGAATATGTTTTATAGGCCGGGATTCTCTGAATTATGCTCAGTTGTTGTGACACATTTTTTCTTTATCAAATAAATTGCTGCTGTTGTGATTTGGATTTTCCATTTGGCCACATAACGATTTCGATAAAATTTGGATTAACTCTTCTGTTAAGGGAGAAAAAGGGACAAATACACTATCTTAGCCTAGTGTGCTTATTTCTACTCTTTTTCATGACGTGCTGTCTTGATAAGGACTTATGGATGTGACTGAAGCTGTGGTCCCTCGGAGTGAGAAAAACACACATCCTTCAGAGAGAATGCATCAACCTCAGACAAACGTATTATCACATTCTTGATGACTCCCGTTGGGTGCATCTCTGTGCTGGAAATGGAAAATGGACTCCATCACAGTCATGACACCAAGCTGCAAGAGGAGGTGAAAGAAAGATGAGACTTGCAATGTCCTGTAAGTGTGATGAACATCACACAATTCGACATGAGAACAATTGATCAGGTGGAGTAACCTGAGGTGAGGGGGCAAGCATGCCTGGCTAAAAAGAGACGGTTCTCTGGGGAGCCATCCTCAGTCCTCAGCTTCCATTCTGCTTGGCAAAGACAAACAAAGCCTTCGATTCCCCAAACCCATCTCTTCGTTAGATAAGCTTGCCCCTTTGGTGTATTTGCCCTCCAGTGATAGGAACCGTGAGAAGTGGGTGGGAAGTTTGAGGCCAATAGCCTAAAATCTGATTTTCATCAGTTGGTGCAGTGCAGGGTTGCAGCATTTGTGTGGAAGAAGAGAGAGGAGGAGAGGGAGGAGGGGTATTGGATGTGGCAGGCTGGATCAAGGCCCAGTGCAGGTCCCACTACCCAACTGCCCCCTCCACCTACTTTCCGCACACAGAGTGGCTGCAATAAGGCCCAGTCTTTTACAGTCCTACGGTGTGCCAGTGGCAGATATGGAAAGGTAAAGTGTATCTGGAGGAGAGCAGGGCTACCATCTGGTCCAGATCACCTTCAAGCTGCAAAGTCCAGCATTTCTTTTCCTCCACCTTTCCCTTCCTTAGCCCAGCTATGAAGCTGACCTTCAGAACATATTGTCAGGCAGGGTGAGTGTGGGCAGGAGAATGTGAAACACTGGGACAGGGAATCTGAACCAGCAGCAGCAGCCTGTGAGTTTGACAGGAACATTTTAACTTGATTTGAATAAA
Organism: Remorina albescens; assembly: GCA_034769265.1. NCBI lineage: Eukaryota > Metazoa > Chordata > Actinopteri > Carangiformes > Echeneidae > Remorina > Remorina albescens. The sequence continues at coordinate 5,252,393 of CM068492.1, read as the reverse complement.
GCAGGTAATAATCTCTTCAACTAGAATTTAATTCACTTACAGATTGAAATGCCTTTAATACAATGTATACTTCATTGTACTAAAGTCTGGATGAATGTGGTTTGTTCTGATGAACTGACTGAATTGTAATGTGCCCTTACTTTAACTATTGATTGGTGTTGTTTTTCTTTGTTTACTTGGATGTCTGTATCATTTCTGCACTACAGATTTACCCTTGGATACTAAGAAAGAAGTGTTGGCCTTGATAAGATGAAACATTTTGAAATGTCACAGGAATGTATCATTAAAATATATCATATTAATGAGGAAATGCTTCAAATGTCAAATGGTTTATGTCATGCTATACATGTGTTTGCGTATAAGTGTGTGTCTGTGTTTCCAGGTTTTTCTAAGATTGTGGGGACCTAAATTAGTTTACAATGACATTGTGGGGACTTCATAATGGAGACACTATCGGGTCCCCACTATGATTAAGTTTGGTGAAGTTAAATTGGGATGGCACAGGTGCACAGGGAGGCGGTGGTTAGCCCCACAGCAAGAGGTTTATGTGTTTGAATCCGGGGCCTTGGGTTTTCCTCTGTGGGGTTTTCTTGCCTGGGGTCCAAACAGGTTCTCCAGCTTCCTCCCACAGGCCAAAGACAAGAACATCAGGTTGACCTGTGACTCAAACCGGCCATAAGTTTGGATGTGATTTTGAATGTTTGCTTGTCTCACTGCGTTAGCCCTGTGATAGGCAGGGTGTAGCGGGCCCTCATCTAATGTCAGTGTTTCATTGGGTTTCAATAAAATAAATTTAATAAGCATTTGTTACGTAGTAGGTGCAAGACTAAACAACAGGTGGAAGATCTGCACTGACTGACAGGTCATTCTATATTCCAATATACACTGGAATGTACACTACACCTCAACACTCTTTAAACATAAAAACTGCATGGAAGCTTGATTCCAGAGGAATGACAAAATCAAATTCTGGATTGGATATGTAAAAAGCAGCCCTGTCTGTTACTTGTCATTGTTGGGGGGGCTTCAGTCTGGCAGCAGGGGGCACACTAATGCTTGCCTTCAACATTGACTGAGGTTCTTTAAATAACAATGAACCTGTATGTTTCCTTAATCTCCAGCCAAAGCACATGGCAGCCTGTTGGATAAAGAAAAGCAGTGTTTTAAATTTTAAATGTGTCTCTGAAAGGCAGACTGTTAACTGACAACGGCCTTTCAAAATCTCCCTTTGGGAATAAATCAACGGACTAACGGCTTAACGTACCACACACCCCTGCAACTGCTGGGAGTTATTCAAAATCGCCCACGCTTGAATCCAATTGGCTGTGAGGAGATACAAAACCAGCCAATACCCTGGGTGCAGGATTCAAATGGGCCAAACAAAAAGCAGGCATTACTTTGAGTTCATTTGCTTTCACACATGCACACACACACACATACACATACTCACACCGTGTGGCTCATTCTAAAGCGATTGCTGTGCCAGACACAATTGAAAGGCGGTTGTAATCCCCAGGATCTTAATTCATATCCTGTGTGGCTGCAGTTTTAATGGTACAGCTTCCAGCAAATAAAGCCTTGGAAATTGAAATCAATAGTAATAAATCAGCATAATAAGCATCTCGGCTGAAGTTGGAGGGGAAACGCATGCTGTTCTCAAATCTATCAATTGACATTTATGAGCAGAACTCTTAATCCTTGCATCGGCTAGCGCTGGGAGTGGAGCCACACAGGCAGGTGACAAATCACAGTGGGAGAGGAGACAAATGTCCATAAAAGGCCTGCAAAAGCTGACCCTGCACCGGCAGTAGCCTCAGGTCTGTAATTACAAGCAAAACCGAAATGAGAAACCTTAATGAAAGCCCATAGGGAAATATCCACACAGAGTTGCAGCGATTACATTCATAATTTTTTTTTTCAAGCTGCAAAGAAAGACGCCAAAATGTGTTCAGCACAAGGTTGTGCACTCTGCTGGAAAATAAAAAAAGGCTCTTTCAACAATAAGGCATGATCAGCCATAGGAAAAAAAAGAGAGGAGACTTCCCAAGTTGGCCCTCTCATCGGTTTTATTACATTGAGCCGGGGCTTGATTTAGGATAATAGAGGTAGAACAACAAATAAAAGAAAGACATGAGCTTTCAGCCATGCAGGCAGGGTAATGCCTGTTCTCTTCTGCTTTACTGGCTCTCTGTGCAGTGCACTACAGATGAACTTAACGGCAGCAGCCCCCTAGCGCGGTCCCTGAATGCCACAAGAACAATAGCCGTGGTCGTGGCAGTGGCTCTTTTAGTTGTGACAAGGCGACAAGTGGCTGGAACTGAGAGGGAAAGGAGGGGGGTAAGAGTGTGTGTGTGTGTGTGTGTGTGTGTGTGTCTGGAGGTTTCAAACGGGGAGCGTGGCTTTGTTCGCCAGCTGTTGCCCTACGATTGGGGCGAGTGACAATGAGGGTGACAGGGATACAAAGGGTCCCAACGGACTCAAAAACAAGTTAGCCAACGACTCACTAAATCCTCTGCACACATTTGATGACACACACATACACGCAGAAGTATTTTACACATTTTCATGACAGTGTCTAAACGGTGCATGAGGAGAAGGAGGGGAAAAAACTGGAACTGGGTCAAAAATCCAATTAATCCATGACAGGAACTAGAGTATGAAAGATCCTCAATGCAGGAAAACCACAACATATGGAAAACAATACCTCACTGGCCCTTGACTCTTGTGTGTGTGTGTGTGTAAGTGTGTATCAATGTGTTTGGGTGTGTGAGAGATTGCATTGGCTAATACATTCATTTTGGATCAAGGTCAGACACTACTTGTTATGCAGAAGTGAGTGTTATAGTCCAACTGTAGCTAATGTACTTGGACTGCTGGCATTTTTCCACACACCCATTTGAAGTTCAGGATGATCAACTTTCCCAGATTGTATATTAACAGCAGGATTGAGTTTCTTTGTCTTATGTCAGTGACTGATTGAGGAGTTAGGGGGCAAACAGCCACAATCTCTAACCTTCCTCCATAAACTCAAGGGGTGGGGTAAGTTTGGGGGCTGAGTGAAACTGAATGAAACTATGGAAAGGTGCAAGTCCCCCCCCCCCCCGAGGACGTGGTGATGTTAATGTGGGGCAAATGGGCTGTGGCATTGGGGTGACAGCAGGAACGTCAGCTGGGCTGCGGAGCAGTCACTACGGGTGATAGGAGTCAGCTGGAAAGATAAATAATGTAATGCCTGGGGGAATTAATAGCATTCGTATGAATCGAGCCAGTGACACTCCTGCAGAATGCCAGTCTAATGGAAAGCAAATTTACAGCCATTCACTCTTATTTCCAGTGTCAGTAGCACACCAAGACATGGAAGCAAATGGGGAGATTTCAAAAGGAAGAGGAGAACAGGAAGAAAAAAAACTGATTTAAACAATCCCGGGTAAATCTGTTTTTATTATAGTAACGATTGCGTTATTTTTGACTGTTTCAGAATGTAAGACATATAAAAATGAGCGAGGCACTTTAAGTTTCTAGAACACGTTGGATGAGGTGACCATTAGCTGCATGATGTACCTGTAATTGATGTAGTTTGGCTTGAATCAGAGTATTTGATAAGTTGCAGTACTGCTAAGGAGAAGCCAACTCAAATTTCAAGGAGACACCATCCTACGGAATGACTCCTCAGCGATTCACCTCAAGCTACCTAAAGGTATTTTGTTGTTGTTGTTGTTTGTTAAGTACAAAAGCAAATAGCTGCTTGTTTTTATATGTTTTTTTAGATGGTTGTCCACCAGTTTGATAGTTTCAAGGCTTTCATTCTATTCTCAATAAGGTTCTTTTTTTTGTCTTGAATCACATAGGCCTGAAGAAAGAATGAAAATCTGGACCCAGTATGATCAAATGTTTTAAGTGAGGGCCTGTTATTCACGTTTGCAGATGCAGTTTGAATTCCTACTTTATTAAAGCTCAGTTAACTGTTTCCATAACAGAAAAACTAAAGAAAACTCCATTCCTCAATAAAACAATTTACCTTCCATGAGGCCAAAAAATGTTGGCATGTTGTAACACTTTGTGAGACATCAATCATTGTGGTGACAATGTTGTCAACAATAGAAAAAAAGCTTTGAATAGACAGACAGTAACAAAGAAAGATGGAAGGAGCAAGAAAACAGAAGCTAGAACCTCACTAATACATTTTATTCATAAAAATAACAAAAAAGTCTTACTGCCCTTCTGCTTTCAAACTTCTTAAGAGGAGACTTTTGGAAAAGTTGACCCCATTTTAGTTTGACAACTTTGGGGTTGTCGACACCCTGTCACTGGATTGGTTGTTATCAGTCATGACTGTCGCTAGTGAATGTAACTTAGAACAGTGGTTCTCAACCTTTTTTCAGTGAAGTACCCCCTGTAAAAAATTTCTTCAGCCGACTGCCTTCGTAAATTGTCATTAGTGGTATCTTCACAACTAACCAATTAGCTTGTAACAACAGATGTAGATGACTTTAGATGACAAGATGAGACAGTCTGCTTCCTGTTTCCACTACCACATGCATGCCCAGTGTATAAGTCACGTGATATGGTTTCTCAGGTGTTAGTACAGACAGGAGATCTTTTTCATTTCACAGTGCTATTTTAAAATGAAAACTGCGGACAAAGTGACAGAATGAACAGAGGAGGAGAGAGCAAGAGGTCGTTAAATTTAAGGGAAGTCAACTGAGAAAAAGTGGCGAAGTGGCTGAACAAGAGAAAGGAGGAGGAAAGCTTGAAAAGGAAATGAGCAGATGGGTGAACGAGGGGGCGGTAGATTAATCTGAAAAGTGGAAAGATGGAGAATGAAAGAGAAAGAACAATGTCTCTGACAGGTGAACCCTCCAAAGGTACTCATTTCTGGGGTTGTCTCTGCCTTAATCAAGGCTCAGAGGCACCCATGGGCCACGCAGCCCCAAGACTGTGCTGCTGTACTCTGCAGAGGGGTGATCAATCAGAGCTGCTGGCTGCCACACTGATGCTCTGCTGTATGGTAAGTAACACACACAGACACACACTGAAAACGACAGTGATGAATTAGGAAACGCTCAGTTTACAAGTCGCTGAGTCTCCTCATCTGCATAATAAACTGTCTTGTGATATCATCTCACTTTGTTTCCCCTCTTTCTCTCCTCTGACTTTGGCTTTCTCTTCTCTGAATCCTGATCAAGTTTAGTTTAGTTTTTTTTTTTTGTGGTTTGTTTTTTTTTTAAGTTCACCATGATGTGCCTTAACTGTTTAAAAAACACTAGTGAGCTTGAATTTCAATTTCTCCTTCAGTTTTGGCTTTTTTCCAAGGGACCCTTCAAGATTCAACGCTCTTTAGGGTAAACGGGACCCCATTTTTCATTCAGCATTACTCGGAAGCGAAACACAGTTGTGTATTTTTACCTAAAAGCAGTCCCTGTAAGACAGCATTCACTCGAGCATGAAAACTAAAAAATGTAGGATGCACCTTCAGGTGATTCTGGGAACACTAGCTGTAGTATTTCCCTCTGCCACCCTGCCCACAAAAACAGAGAGATGCTGCTGTTCCTGTTACTGAAAATCCAGGGCACCTTGAAAATAATGAGATCCTGTTGGCGAGAAGATACTTTCTCCTAACATTCCACTTGAGTTTTGTTGACACCCGACAAGGTTTAAAAACAAGTGCAACTAACAGCAGAATGAGTGGGAGGGTAAATACGATTTAAGATATACACACTTCCAGGGGCAACTGGGAAAGACATGCACGACAGAAATGACAGCACTGCATCAGGTGTTGTATAAGATATTTGAATTACTTACATGATTGATAATCTTTAATAATTTAGTTGATAATAGTCTACATGCTACATGTTATTGCATAACTTTGCAATTCATCAATATATTACTATCCCAACTTGTCACAATGTAGGGAGAATAGGGTCAGATGTTTTTGCCCCAAGGGCATCCGGCACTGAACCTGGCCTCTATTAAACTGCTATTCAGTTGCCTGTCAGGGGCAACTACTGTGCAACACATCCTTTCCTGTATGCAAACTGTTATAGTTCCCCATTGAAAGTCTAGATCATAAAGGAAAACAGTACATCATTGCTAAAAGAGAAAGCCTAATCTGCCCATAACTGCGTTTTCTTGACCGCTACATCTCCATTTCATACATCCATTTATTCATTTGTTTAGTTTTGACATTTGCAATAGTTCAGTGCAGGCACTTTTTTTTATTTTATTTTTCCTCATGAAGAAACATATCCCTCCACTTGCTACTCCCTTGAATTATTTTTCATTTTCTTTTTATTTATGAGGGTGTAGTGAAGGAGAGCAGTGTATAAGCTTGGTGCATTACAGACTCTATTAATCACAACCATGTTCTAGGCCCTGGACAACGACAAAGCTCCAAAAAATAAATAAATAACCAAACATGCCGAGATAAAACAAGAAAAGAAAAAAAAGAAAAAAGAAAAAAAGCTGCTGTCACAGCTGAGCTGAGGAGGAAAACAAAAGCTGGTCAATTTCAGCTTTTTCAGTCTCCCACACACTCAAGAAACCAGAGCGGATCATCTCTAAAATTCACTTTTGAGATTTCTTAAACAAAAAAAGAAAAAAAAAACAAGACTCAATAGTTTGGCAGTTGTAGGAATGAAAAGACGAGTGAAGATTTTAGGACTTTGATTTGGCTTCAATGAATCCTGAGGTTCAGCACAATCCCTTTTTTGACAGTGTGTTCAGAAATGTTCATTTATCAGAGGCTTTAAAAGTGGCCAAAAGTTTAATAGTTAAATCAGGAGCTTCCTCAGAAGACAGTTTTGGCAAATTGGTGCACAATTTTCAAAAAGTTTAGAAAAATTAATTGCAGTTCGATACCAAACCCAATCACACACCTGACTTCATTCATACAGTACATTCATTCATTCATTCATTCATTCATCCCATTGGGCGAAGCGGGCTACACCCTGGACAGGTCGCCAGTCCATCTCAGGGCCAACACATAGACACGAGGACTAACAACCACTCACACTCAGACCTACCAGCAATTTAGAGTCACCAGTTAAGCCAAACATGATGTCTTTGGACGGTGGGAGAAAACCGGAGTACCCGGAGGAAACCCACACAGGCACGGGGAGAACATACAAATTTTACACAGAAAGGCCCCAGGCCTGGGAACTGAACCCACACTCTTCTTTTTGTGGGGCAACACACCTGACCTCAGTAATCCAATAATTAAGAAAAAGATTGACCTGGAAGGTGCATTAAGGTGCAACCAATTTTCAACTCCTTCCAAACCTTAAAAGACAGAACGTTTGTTTTGTTTATCACATCACAAAAAACACAAATGTGAGTGGTTGTTTGTCTCTGTGATGGACTGGTGACCTGTTGAGGGTGTACCCTGCCCTCACCCAGTGTGAGCTTGGACTGGCTGCAGCAACCCCCGCGACTCGGAAACAGATAAGCGTTAGAAGATGAATGAATGAATGATGACAAACACAAAATCTTGAAGAGACAAGCAGCCTTTTCTTTCTTTATTTTGTTAGGATGGCATTTCAGACAAATAACAGTGACAATAACAAAGTGCATTGTCGTGGCGGAAAGAGGTGGAAAAGAGGAATCAGGTAATCCGGACACAGGTGTCAGATGGGGAATCTCTTTATTCATATCGGCCCTACTAACAACGTAGTCAGAGACAAATCCAACCTACAATATGTGACATGCCTTCTTACACCTAAGACAGGCTGTGTGTGTGTATTGTGTGGATAGCCTTCACCCTTATCTTGAACTTCAACCATGGTGATTGTGAAGCACTATGTGTGTGTGTGTGTGTGGTGTAGTTCTCTTTCCTGGCACCCCAGATGTCTTCTACTTATCGTTTTGACTTGTTAGGCGCCAGAGCAGGTCCTGATGACCTGACTCTCATATTGACGCATGAACAGAGACAAGGCCTCTGGACCCTGTCTTACCCCTACAGCATCTTGTGAGAGAAGGGTTAAAAAAAACTGAATACTATAGACCCCTTCGAGTGCAACGTCACAGAAATATGCACACGCAGCTTGGGGCCAGAAAACCACTGAACTCTCCCTAAGTCTATGGGAGAACGTCACTCTAACAGGACAGCTAAATGCCTAAGGGCCATTCCGTTGGTCTAATTTAACTAAACACACACTAAACAATAAAGATCTGTGCTGTTTTGGTTGCTATTCTGTCAAGTTTTTCTTAAAAAAAAAAACCAAATTTATGACTTTCCTGGATTCTGACTGGGCAAAGCCATTGTCAATCAACATTCCATCCAATTGGAATTTTGATGTGCATTGGCTTCTTTCCTTGATGCTGGCTCAACAGGACTTCTGCTTTCAGTGCACAAAAGCCTCTCCCTATGTCCTTCTAAAGGATCTTTTGAACATGCCCAGACACAACGTAGTTATATGCGTCAAGCGACTTGTAAGCACACAGACTTTCTCGCGTGTAAGGGCTAGGTTTGTCAATAAGGTAAGCATGAATAGCTGGCCACTGGATATCTAGCCACTTGCTAACATCGTCTACCCAATCTTTTAATGAAGCTGGGTCAGGCAGACTATTGCCGTCTGCTAAAAGTAATTTTTTGAAGTATTCCTCGCGGTCCTTAATGGACAATGAAAGCGCATATTCCGAATAATCCGAATAATTTGGTGGAGGATCGTCGACATCCATGCTCTCTTCTATGCTCTGCTCTGAAATTTTCTGGCCCCAAGCTGCGCGTGCATTCTCGCTAGGCTCGGAATGTTTGTATATAATGAAGGGATCTATTATTCACTGCAAAGTCACCTGCAGTCATTTTGTGTTGTGCTTCTAAATTTGTGTAAACATAACCATTTTCATTCCAGCACACATATTTTGCATGTCCTTGCACGGATGGGAAAAAAAAAAAAAAACAGTCCTAAAAATGTATCACATCTGTCACATGAGATAAAACAAAGCAGCATGTAATCCTGCATGCCACACGCGATCACCATCTGGTGATTACCTCTCCGAACAGCGGATGTATCAGGATTTTAATAGTTTTTGTTTTGTCCTCCCCTCCTCTCCAATGCTGACAGGTGTGAGAAACTAAAGCTCTGTTATCACAGCTGTAGCAATGTATCTGCCAATGGTGGGGAGATCACACATTGTGCATAGAGATGCTCAAACACCAACTCTTCTCCTAAAATTTTAACCCCCCCCCCCCCAAAAAAAAGGTACTCCAATTTGTCCAGATTTCCCATTTGCTCAGCTTGAATTTCGCACAGTATCCCGACATAGTTTTATGATCATTTAGGGACCCCACCCCCCGATTAGACATTCGGTCCAACAAAAGAAAATGAGGACCTGTGCAAATTTAATATTAATTCATTACGACTCCCTTAGAGATACATTAATGCAGCATTCAAAGATCACTTGAAGGCAAAAGTAACTCGAAAAACTAATTTGGCGTTCAGCACCGAGAGAAACTTTCCTGACTTTTAATTACTTTATCACTCTCATTTTCTATATCATTGTAATAGTCTGGTGTGAAGCAGAGAAAGGGAAGGGAGATACAGGAAGACCTAAGAGGGAAAAAAAGAGGAAGGAGACAACATGGGGTGGAGGAGATGCCGCAGTTTCCGTCATCTCCTTTTTTTCTTTTTTTTTTGGCCGGGCTTGCTGGGGTGCTTGGCTTGGGGTTGGCTGTCCTGGGAAAAGGGCGTTTCGGACCATGAAAAACAAGATTATATAACCCTCTTTCATCCAGTTAATTTTCAGCCTGTTTGGGGAAATAAACTGTCCTTATCTCTACATGCCATCGCCACGGAAGTCTTCACCCTTTCTGATTGATGGGGGGGTTTCAAACTTTACTCTGGAGAGCAAACTGAAAACATCCAGCATAGTCTAATCAGAGAAGAGTGTTCCAGATTCGATTTAAACATTACAGAATAAATTGCCCAGCTCAGATTCATTCAGGCATTTTTCGCACAGTCTTTAACTGTTTGTTTGTTTTTGTTTTGTTTTTTTTCTTTATGCAATATCTTTTTGAGTGCTTTATTCTCTTCATGGAGCAGTGCGTGCAGAAAGCAAAGTCTGTGCTTATCTAAGACAAGGGCAGTTCTCAAGGTCACCACCTTCCATTCCTTGTTTCACTTTGGCCTCCAGTAAAAAGTGCATCGCAGCAAGTATGATACAACTAAGCCTCCAGCTCTGGCCAAAACATTGCACCAGTGTGGGCGGCCAAATCAAAGTCCCGCATTTTTTTCTGTAGGAGTTGCAGCCCCCGGTTAAAGATAGCAGCCTGGAACAGCACATCCTCAAGTCTGGATTAGGCCTGCCAAGTGTAGATTCCCTCGCTTTCTTCCAACGGCCGCTGCAGGAGAGCATGTCAGTTCATCTCAGCATAAAGATGCGCCAAGGGAAAAACCAACAAAACCTCCTTCTTGCCCCCCTTGGCCCCCCACATCCAACTGTTGAAGTGCTGCATAGGAACTGTAATTTACCCATGGCTGCACCTTCCGGCATTGCTCAGATCGGTTAGCTCAACTTTAACAGGCACCGTGGGGACTGTGTGTAGTTATTCAAAGACAAGTAGGCAGATTGCAGAGGTAACTGCCAAGTTGTCACAGGATTGCATTCAAGGAAAAGGCCTCTTGCGATTCTTCTATGAAGTCAAAACCAAAGCACAATCCCTTCCAAGAGAAACATTTTTAAATATTTCAAACCCTTTTTAAATGATTAATAATTTGTATACATGCCATTAATCCTCAAATTAGGTGCTGCTTGCTGTAAAATATTGACCATTCAGCTATTATTATGCCGAGGGGGTAAACAAAGCAATTCTGATGGTCTGGACTTCCTTTTTTATGGAACTTCATTTCGACTCACAAATAAATTCCACTCACAATGTGCAGTTTTTCATATTCTATGAGGTATCCATCAATAAAATGTCACACTTCCTGCAGGTTTCTCTTCTGAGCTTTTAGTGTGAAGCGTCAATGCAGAAGGTTTTTGTTACAATTTTCTTTACAATCCCAGGAATTGAAAATGGAAGAGACAGGGTTTTATTATTCTTTAAATCACCTCTGCTCTTGTCATTCTGGGATAATTTTCTCTCAATTGTGGTAAATTTGCTTTTTTTTTTCCTACCTCTCACTTTTGTATTAACTAACGTTCAGTTTATACCATCAGAAGAACATTTCCATTGATGTCAAGCGATGTTTACCACAACTTTAAGTTATTCTCCACATTCATATTGGAAATACATTCTTTAAAGTTTCAAAAGGTTCACATCCTTGGAGCAAGTATCAGGGTTTTTATTGCGCAACATATGTGGCAGAAATTGCATTTTATTGTTAGATTTCAAAAGGCTGCAGGATGCAGGTAATGGTAAATGGACGACTCTCAAATGCTTTAAAAATCCAACCACATTGGCCCATTCACATACTCTGACAGAACAACCTTCAAGGGCAATTTGAGGTGCAGTATCTTGCCCAAGGACACTGTGACAGGGGGCCCGGAGGCGGGGGTTTGATCCCCTTCTCTTCCAATTAACAGAAAGCCAAACTGAAAACGCTTCCTGGGAGTAAATGAAAACAGCTCTTTCACTTTCTGGCCAGGATCTTTGAGGAAATGTTGATTACCAAACAAACTGTTTCACTTGCAGACCCAATATTCTCACGTCGGCCACGAGAGAGGTAATTTCCATTATCAAGTACTTCCCAGATCTCCCCTATGATTCCACTAGCCACCTAAGTCAACTACAATATCAAGACCAAAGGAGCAACACCCACTCCCACCTCTGCTTTGTAATCCTGGTGCAGCTTCTCCAAAGAGCAGTGTACCCAAAATGTCGCTTTTGGGAGGGAGGCATCAAAGATGACACCTCAAACAGAAAAGAGCTTGATGGAACAAAATGCATGGAAGCCATTGCTGTCAACTTCTCCAAAAGCAACCACGTCAGGCCTTGAGCTCTGTTGTGGTTTTGCAGCTCTGTTTGAATATGGAGGAGACAGTGAATAATAATTTCAACAAAAAAATAATCGATCATACATATTTCTGAGATCGTTTTTGGAGTAAATCTTTGTGTTAAATAAATAGTTTTAAAGTGAAGCCACTACTTAGAGTATTTCTATATAGTATAGTCTATATAGTTGTTACTGCATTGTCAGGGTTAAGTTATGCAACGAACAGGACACCATAGGGTAACTATAAACAGTTAACAGTAAATCAGTTTTACATATCACCTGGACTGCACAACTGTGAAACATAAGGGAGTCATAGTCCAGGTTTAATATTAATACGGTATGAATAAATAAATAAAGTATCAGGTCTCAGTCCATAGAGAAATGCTCACAGTCTATATTCAGAGACTGAACTTTGAAACCAGCAGTCACAGCCCTTAACCTTGCTTCCATGCCTCACCCATCTGGACTCACCGTCAAACTTTGTAAAATGTGGTTTCTCTTAGTGTTTGCCTGTAAACAATCAGAAGAGAGACTCATATCATCTTTTCTGATTGGCTGACTGACGTGTTGTTACAAGAGCTCCAGAGAGAAGCCTGAGACAAGAGATGAACGAAAAAGATGTAAGGTGGTTCTTAATAGATACGTGCTCTTCCGGTATCAAGATACAGACACAAAAAAGGTTGACATATTGCGCCATTAAGTTTGCATTAAGCACCAGCATTAATAATAGCAGGTAAAAAAAAGGGTTGATAATAACTCAAATTCCTGAGCATTATTTCAATATTTATGGTAGATTCAAAAGTAGATTCACTGGAAAAGGTCACAAGCTGGGCAAAGCAAATTTAACGTGTAAGCAGTGCTTCAACAGGTTTAAAAGGAAGATAAGGATGTCTTTCCATCCCCACTCAGAGCTTTCACATTTGGATGCAAGAGGTTCAGAGAAAATATTTCCTTCTGACATCATCATCTCCACCAGCCTCCAATCGCCCTCATTTCCCAAGTCGCTTCAGCTTCTTCAAACGCCATGTGGACAGTAAAGGATATTAAGTGGCACCATTTCAAATTTTAATCCTACAAACCTTCAATTTCACTGTCGCTGACATGAGCAAAAAAAAAAGTGTGAATAGGAGAAAAAGAGAGATAGCGACAAGCACTCATCAGTGGACAGCAAGCAAGAATTCGAAGAAGAGAGGGAGCAGAAGAAGAACCCCAATTACCCATGTTGGGAGAACGACCACAGGAAAGTGGTGAGCCCCGGCTGCCTGTTCTGTGCTCGATAACCCTCCCGTGTCATCCCTCTGTCCAACAGAATTTTATCTTTCACTTGAAGGGAAAAGACTGCTTCTGCATAGGCGGCAACGACAACAACAACCTGCAGCCACAAAAAGCTGCAAGCCTCAGACGGCGACGTGAATTGACAGAGTCAGGCCGCCACAGGGACAACTGATATGTAACAGACGAGCTGAAAGGAAATGGAGTCGTGTGAAATACTAACACACACAGAGGGATTCATCACACACAGCACAGGAAGGAGGAGTGTGAAGGAAGAATGTTACAGCCATTAAAAACCAGGACCAATATACTGGTTTTGCTATGATGGGCCTGTACTGCATGTGTCACTCGTAATCTGTTCAAGATTCCCCACTGAGATTCCGCATTAGCACAAAATATCAACTATGCGAGTGAAAGAGCTAAGAGAGCTTGGCTTGCTTTTCAGACTAAAGCAAGCCAATATATATCATTACCTGCTCCTGGTGTATTTTTGGACAAAGACATTCAAATTAATATCACTTGTGTTTTTGTTTTTTGTTTTTTTTTCCATAGTTGTTTTTGTTGTTGCAGACAAAAGACTCCACAGTAATTAAATCCCTGATGTTGATAAATTTATAAATCATTAAAAGGTTTTGGTTGCAAAAATGTGCAGTATATAAATAACAATGAGCTATAAGACTTATAAGTCCTTGTACACCCCACTAACATATTGTTAATCAATTTAAATACCCTTACATTTTCTGATTAAGGTGAATTTAAAATGTTAAAAAATAATGTACAAAGCATATAATAAGTACTCAGAGGCTTTTTGAAATCAGAGAGTGGATATGAGCTGAGGGGGGTTTTTCTTTTTTTTTCATTTTTTTCAAAAAACACAAGAACAAACATGAAGCAGAGATCTGTTTCCTTTAGAGGTGTTAACTTGTGGAATAGCTGTGACAGTGATTAAAAGTTTTTAGTTAACTTTCCTCGTTTAAAAACATGGTTAAAACTAAAAGTACTAAAGAAATATATATATAAATCAGGTTATGATGGAGACTAATAATGAATGTACGAAAACATTTTGGTCATCTTTGCTTGGATCATTGTTGTGGAACTTTAATTATTTATTCACTTCTCTAAGATCCTTGAGACTTTGTTTGCTTTGAAGCCTTACAGTGTAATATAGACCGTATAGTTTAAGAGTTGCCTTGCTGAAGTTGTTTTATTAAAAGGGTCGGCATAATAAGCATGAGTCTTGGAGTGTTTAGTAGTGTTTTGAAGACGTTCCGCCTCTCATCCAAAAGGCTTCTTCAGTTCTGAGGGTCAGTGCGGGAAACCCAGATATGTAACCCAGAGTGGGTGGGGGCAGTCACCAAAAATGAGGACACGGTTGAAGACATTGAGACTGGGGGGTGATCCTCTGGCTAGGCATCATGTGAGTCGTTAAAGTCACATGAGCCCGGGTGTGAATGCCCCGAGTTTCAACTACTCTCTAGCTCCCACTGGGTAATTTTAAAATGTTTGTGTGGTCTGTCTTTAAGGACAGAGATCCTGTGGTCTCAGCAGGTATTAGTTAAAGGAGGTTAGGAGTCAACAAAGCTCTTTGACTTTGTTCTGGAGTTCAGTCAAACTGTAGATTCCCCCTCTCTTCTCCTTTTGTTGGCTACAGAGCACCAGCGGTTTTGAACTGGATCGAAAATATCACTTTTTGTGCATTATTTAAATGGTCATTAGTCTCGCAAGCCTCATCCTTCCTGTTCACGACTCTAGGCTTTCATTATTACATCAGTTATCTACCCATTATATGCAAATGACTCATCCTAACTCTGGAACCTATAATGTGTAATATATCAATTACACTGACAATGTGATGTTTGCAGTTGGGGGATATGGAAATATTTCCTAAAGATAGCCTGCCAGCACCTGAGGGATGGGAGAGAAGGAGGAAAGGGAGAGGGGATAAATAAAAAGGATCATAAGAGAAGAGAAAGAGATATTAGACAGAACTGGCAGAAAATGTAATAATTAGGATAATAGAGAGGAAACGCATATCAGCCTGAGTGGACAGACACACAGAGTGACCATTAAATCCAGAGGAAATAAAATTGTAATAGGTGCTAAAATGAACACAACCCCAACCAGCGCCTTATAAAACGATAAACCTAAAAACACGAGACATGAATATTCATATTTCATCATTACTAGGGAGTGATTAAACTAATTAGCACATTTATCATAATCAAAGTGAAATAAAATTGTTCATAAATAGACAGATACTTACTTAGCTAGTAATACATGACTCCATGTAAAATTTCATTTCATTTTTAATCGATTATCTATCAGGGTCACGGAGGGTTCCATGTAAAATATCGTATTGAAATCTAAAAGAGGGGAATTTTATTTTCTATTGGTTATATATTTACTGCAACTCTGATGTTTTTATACTATTTTATACAAACAAAGGTGAAAAATTGGTTCATTTGAGTTGCAAATATGCAAAAGTACAGAAGTTCTGAATGTGGTCAGGTTATGAAAATGTATGGACAAATAGAGGAGGCTACTCTTGCAGCCTTCACATGAATTGTTGACGTGCAACATTCATATCGATTTACATTTATATTGTATTGTTTTCTCCAGGACACTTGTCACCATAACTACACCTGAATTCAAAAACATCTCTGTATTACCAAACTCTTCTCCTCCATTCAGGTTCAAGTCATGTATATTTAGATCGACAGTCCACATGAGATTTTTGATTTGCATATTTCTCCAACCAGAAAAGATTCTACTATTTTTCGTGTGGATTTCTTGGCTGTTTGCGTATGTGACATTGTGACAGAAGCTCCAATCAAAGACACTGCTGTGGTGTTTTTGTGGGTGTGAAGTCATGTGTGAGAAGAGAAAGAAGCCAACGGGACCAGTCTTATTATAATGAGTGGTAGAGACTGTGAGCAGAGGCCCCTTTTGGAGGAATGGGACCTGTTTGTCATTTTTGTCATTTGCAGCACAATGTGCTGTTAATACCAGGTATTAAGAGCTCAAGCAACCATTGAAGGGCATTGACGAAGCTAATAAATAATGCAAATCTACTCTAAACGTTTTTCATAAACTGGAGAGAGCTTAGAGAGGCCATTGTGATTGACCCTCCCTTGTTAGCTTGGGACTCAGGAGCTATTTTCACAGGCAGTGAAACTGCAAGCAGAAGCAAAAATGAATATTCTTCCGAGTAGATTTGAGGTAAAAATGTATGTACTGGATGGACACCAATTTGAAGCTCCTAAGGAAGGCATAAAAGTAACTTCATATGAACTCCACAGCAGCAAAAACACACATCACACATCATCAACCTAAAACATCCAAGCCTATGAGCACAAATCACCAAATGTCCTCTTAGTCAGCACAATAAAAAAGCAACTAAAAAAAGCACATAAAATAAAGCAAATATTGAACATAGGCCAAAACCCGCTAACCAAGTAAAAATTAAATTAGCTAAGCTAAGCTAAATTGAAAATCTCAAAGTTCAAGGTATCAAGCATTGCTACACAGCATGGTATCTATCTATCTATCTCTCAGTCACAGTGCCACTCTTAACAAAAAACATTCATTCTGGACATAATGTACTTATTCACATACTGAGTACATTTGGGGCATTTTCAGAATCAGTATCTTGGCCAAGGACATTCTGACATGCAAACTGAAGGATCCGGGAACTCAACAATGACCTACCAATTAGTTCATGACCTGCTCTCGCTTCCTTGCCCTGCAGCCTGATACAATGGCACATCACTCAGTAATTATTCATTTGTATTCTGCGCTACTGTTATGTTGCACTTCTTCTACAGTATAAACATGCAGAGTAGCTGCCCCACACATACTAAAGTCATGGTGTACACTCCCACTCATCACTTTTGAAAATATTTTTCATTGCCATTTTCTGTCTATGTCTATTTGCTACACTGTCTATTTTTTAAACAATTACTCTTGTTAATGTTTATTTTTATGTCAGCTACTTTGCAAGCAGTGGATCGGCATGTAGAAAAGTATTATTGACAAATGTCAAGGATGTATCATCACATCACTGACTGAGTTGCTGAAGTGACTAGAGTTTAAGCGTTAACTTGTACACCACTGAATGTAAATACAGACACCAACGATGTTCCATCAGTCATTATTTTCAGTGGTAATGAAATCCACGGTCTTCCATGGTAGATGTATTTCTAGCCCAACTATATATATTCATACATATAAGAAGAGAAGGTGGTGGAGCTGTGGAGGAGTGAGAGCTGGATCTCACCTGCTCTGTACTGTATCATTAATTGAGCTAACAAATCAAGTGAGAAGTAGGACCATTCTCACATTTCAATACAATCTGACTTTTTTTTTTTTTTTTTACAACCAGTGGAGTCGCCCCCTGGTGGTCATTAGATAGAATACAGGTTTAAGGCTCTTTGTCTCTGACCAATGGGCTGATTATAAAAATGGACAAAAATGAAACCAGTGCTAGAGTAATCACCTGCTACTAAAAAAAAAATCTCCTCACCTAACCCTAACCTAATTTCTGTCTATCTGCATAATTAGCCAATCAACAAGTGCTGTCAACATAATTTATATAGCAACACACCCACGCGGCTGATCTATGAGAATTAGAACGTGCACCAGTCCTCGCCAGCTGATGTCGGATCAGGATGGAGCCTTATAGAAAACAAAGACAGGACTGTGTTGTCATCAGTCGTCCTCTACCATAAAGTGCAATTTCGCTGTTTACCCTAAACCTTTATCATTCAATGTACCACGCAAGGATAAGAAAGCCACAGGCAGTAAAAGTTCCACACAGAAAATTCTTGCTCCTTTATAAAAATACTGAAAAAATGTGAAAAAGCTCTGTCATTCCCCTTCAGCATATCACTCCTGAATCTCCCCTTTGTGTGCAAAAACATCTGGCATCCCCACAAAGCATTGCCTTCTCTTCTCCAGTGTATTTTCTTCCCGACCTGTATTCATTTATCGAGTCTGTCCATGGTCTGCTTGTGGTATTTAGTGGGCTCAGTCTGCCTTGCCCTAGATGCACACACAGATGGTTTATGTCCTCCCCTTAACTTGCCCCTGGGTCTGATAAAAGAAAGTAAATTTAGAAGCTCAGATGAACAGACGGCTGCAATGACAAGTGTCACAGCTTCAACAAGAAAAGAAGAAAAAAAAAAAAAGAAAGGCCACATAGTATTATACTCTGCAGTCAGTAATGTTTATCTACAGCACCGGTGACAGCTAAAATCTGATGCAACATCCAAATTCATGAAAGCAGACTTCATTTATAAACACACTGAAATATTCCTTCACGGAAAAGCAAATCTCTAGTAATTCAATAAAAGGTGTGAAAAAAAAAAAATCCCACTACAGTTACTGCCTATTTCAACAGCTACATAACAACAAGCTCTAAGTACGAACCACCAACCATCACTGAGGTTGTATCCAGAGTTGAGATTTTAACCACCGCACCAGAATGTCGCCACTACAAAAACGCCGCTTCTTTTTCTCATAGTGAAATCACAACCCATAGTGAGAGGATTCATTAATGTTTATTTTGAGACTGATAGTTGTTCCTTCCACTCTAGTTTGGCTCCATCTTAATGACTAGATTTTCAATTTACTGGCTCTCCGGTGACAACTGGGGGGTACAAACATGCAAATTGTTCACGAATGTCATTAATTGACAAATCATTAGTCATCACCTTATTCCTCTATAGGTGGGTTAATGATGTTTTTGTCAATGCTAGTTATATAAAAAAAAAAATTAAAAAAAAATTATATATCACTTTGTCAATGATGGAGCTCCGGTTAGGTTTATGTTTAAAAGTTACATGGTTAAAGTAATACTGAGAACGTGAACACCAGAGATCTGGGAACTAAATAAGAAGCTTAAATTAGCTTAGCTTAGCATAGACAGGAAGCAAAAAGCTAGTCTGGCTGTATCCAAAGTAAAAAAAAAAAAAGAATGAATGAAATAAACATGACTCAAATCATGCTTTGTTGCAAACACTACTATTCTCATCTAATGTGGACAGAAGGCAAACACATGCATTTCTGCAGAGGCTAAATTAGCTCACAAATAGAATAGATTTTGATTTATATTTGACTAGGACAATGCTTAATACAATTAATTGTCTGACTGATCAAACCGAGTTTCCGATATTTGTGTTCAAGAAAATAACAGAGTGATTAAAAATTCATTTGCAAGATTTCCTATCCTGCAGAGCAAAACCACACACAAAATGTAAACAGAGGACAAGCAGCACAAAGTAAAACATATTCAGTTTGTAGTGAAGATATAAACGTTAGAAAAGATTTGAAATGCATCGCATTTTTTATTCCTTCATGAAGATCGCTAAGAATAATTTTCAATAGAAATTACTTTCTAGTAATTGAATATTATCCTTTTGAGAACCAGATCGTCTTTGCTGCAGAAAAAGTTGTGAGCAAGCGAGGTTGAACAGAGGAAGTTATTTAATCAATAGGAACATCTCCAATCCTATATCCCTTTTGAAAGTGTACGGATATACTTGATAAATATTGACCTGGCACCAGAGTTTATGAAAAGGCCTTCAGCTGTACATGCACCTCACTGTGCCTCCACAACAACAACAGGCTCTCCGATGCTGACAAATTCAAATAAGTCATTGGATCAGGAGAAACTGCTCTCTGTTAATGTGCCATTTAAATGCAAAGAGTCATTCTGCCTCTTCTCGTTACTTTTTCTAGTCTGGGGCCGAGCTCATCAAAGCCAGCAGCCAGAAGAGCGGGGACAGGCGAGAGGGCAGAGGGTTGAGGCAAAAAAGCAGAAAATGTTTGAAGTTCTGCTCAGCAAATGAGCATCATGTTCAAACCCCAAGAGGGAAATTTGAAGGGAGAAGGAGCCTCAGAAGTTTAGTTCGCTTTACTTCCACTTTGCCGAGCTTTGTGCATTTTGGACCTGTGCCACCGCAGCGTTCGTGGCTCAAAGGTGATTTATGCTGAACGAAAGCTGCCATTAATGATGACTCTTGCGAGCCACATGGTATTTGCATACTGTCTGTTTGAAATGGCAGGGCTGAGTGTTTGAAGAATCTAAAAGCAGACATTATCTCTTTGCATGGACGACGGTGCCTCTGCTGCTCTTTTGAAATGTGAAAAGGTCCGCTCTCCTCCACCCTAATATGTGTTTCCACCTACTTTCCAACAAGGTGCATATGGAAAATAAATAAACATTCCCTTTGTCCATTTGTTTTGAAAGTTGGTGTGCATACAGCCTGCTCTCTAAATGTACAGCTCTTTAAAAGCAGGCCTGTTTCACCTGGATTTAGAAAAATCATTTATCAAAAAGGACAGGGGATGGCGTGGATACCCTGACTGGTCTGCAACTATATAGCCCCATACATAAAACACAGTGATGCTCTGTGTATTCTAACTCCTTTCTATCAGAACCATCATGAACTTCTTCTGCAGCTTCAGCTTCAGTAGCTCCTCTATTGGATCACTCCCCACAACCATATATGGCTTTTGGCCCCTGACCCTGTCTGTGGTCCAGTGGTTTTCCTTCCTTGGACCACTTCTAGTAGGTCCTAATCCCTCCAGATCAGGAACATCCATAGGAGTTGCAGTATTGGGACTGACTCAGCTGTTCCATGTTTTCCTCTTCACCTCCCAGTGGCTGTTATGGCTGATCCCTGTAAAGCATCCTATCCTATGTAACTTACTGCCAACATTTGTTAATTAAAATTGATTTTGAATCTAATCCTATCCCCGAAAATGTAAATTACATCGAATTGTGCACCTCCTGACTAAAGTCCTTTATCCGAGTTGAAGGACAGGTAAAAAATGACCTAGAGGATCTTAAAGATGTGGCTTGCACAAGAGTAAAGTCAGGTGAAACCACAGCACAGATGCATGAGCAAAGTGGACATGAAGTCAGTGAAACTAAGCATTACAAAGATCAAAACCAAATGTTTATAGATTAAATAATGTCAATTATTTAACTACTAAACTCAAGAAAATATCCAATATAAGAAAATGTAAGATAGGTCCAGTCACATTCAGACGATTAAATATGGAAAAGTTACATGTTATACATTTAAAAGAGGGTGATACATAAGAAAAAACAAATCCAGACAACCCCCTGACTGAAGTTAGAGAGAGTAAGATTTTGTCCCAATCACACACAAACTGTTTTAAAGAACTTTAACTGCCTCCATGAGCTGTGTGTCACAGCCACAGCTGCAGCTTTAACTGCTATATTGGTGAGCAGGTCAGATCAGTGGGACAATCTACAACACTTTCTGTCCTTACAAAAAAACAACACCAGCATGTGTCTGTCCCTTTTATCTCCTGCTGTAACGTTGCCCACCTTTCTGCACTCCTGCCTAAAACCTCCAGAAAGCATGTGATCTCAGACCGACTGTAGCGATATCGACTCAACTTAAGTTAATCTTTTTTGGAGTCCTCTGCGGGTTCAATTTAATTTAACTCCCAATAAAATCTCCCTCAAGAGCCTCTGGATCTGCTTTGCTTTGCGGAACACAACCCTGTTCAATTTTACTTTCAAAAGTACAGCAGAAACGCCACCTATCACATGCAGCAATCATGTCTGCTTTCCCACACAGCTCCAAGCACCGAGCCATGGCACTTTACATCATGCATTACAATGCTGATAAGCAGACTGAAGCACTGTCATGAAAAGAAAATACAACAACAACAACAACAACAACAAAAAAAGAAAAAAAAAAAATTGCAAAGCTGAAGGGGCGTGACATGTTCCTTTTTAGCTGCAATGTTTCATGTCATTGGTATTCCACTGGCTGGTGGGCACAATCAATACTATTGAGCTACTGCTGCCCAATGAACTAAGTTGTTGTCTCAATTTCAGCGTCTTAAGCATCTCTGAAAGAATTTTATGCCCTTGGCAAAAATTCACAGTGAATTGTGGATATGCCATGCTACCTCAAGTCCCCTCTGGAAAGTCCTGACCTTGAAAACTCTTCCTGAGCTGCAGGATAAAGCAGAGGGCTAGACAGATACACTACTAGTCAGTTTCAAGTTTAGATACACTTTCCTATTCATTTGAATGAAAAAGTGTGTCCAAACGCATAGATCCTTTTCACTGATGTATGAAAATACAAAAGATACAGCTGACTTCACATTTTCAACCTGGCACCTAAAGGATTACACTTGCTAAAATTCACATTGACGCAGTGATATATATATATATATATATATATCATACATGTGAAAGCTCAACAAGCACCTCGTCTTTAAGGACTTGTCACACTTGCACTGTTCATATGGAGCTTGTTGTTTCACATAATTAACACTTTGCAGCAGGGCTGTGAAATAAAACATTCAGCCGTTGAAATGGTTCCATTGTACTATTAGCAAATATCACCTAGTATGAATCGCCTGTGTTTCGAGGTTGACTCTCTATTAAATTAGGTTTTGAAAGATGAGTCAACATATGATGCAATTTTGTGGAGTCTAAAGGACATAAAAATGAAAAAATAATATATTTTAATATTTCTCATATTGGCCTTGCATGAAACATAATAAAATGAAAGTTCGAACTGTAGGACTTTCTTTTGTAGGTTGAAATCACGTAAACTCTTAAACTTTTAACATTTCTGTGTTGATTTATGCATGTTTTGATTAAACTCTAGACATAGACATAAAAGCACAGTGGAATCAATACAAGTCCTTTACGAATGTCTCTTTTTGTGATGAAGTTTGGCAATTTTTTTCTTTGCCTCTTAATTTTCAAACACTGTCCAAATATCATCCTCATCATTCTCACCTGTGGAACCACCAGTGTGTCACATTTTCCAAAAAAAGGAAATTAGCTCAGCTCACACAGCATTTCACTTCCAGAAATATAGTGGAGTTAAAAGTATTATTGTCCTTCAAGCGAAGAAGAGACAGAAGTTTTAAAATATTTTTAAATACTTCAGTACAGTACAGCACTCAAGTAAATGCATTTTGTTAGTGTGCATCCCTGGCTGAATCTTAATATGATATTCATTCAGTACAGTAACTCAATGAGAAAATGTAGCAATAGCGATTTGTCTTTAGCACAGCCTGTAGGTTATGCCCGAACCTCATGAGTGATCTTTTTCACACATTTCTCTGATGATGAGATCTCACACAGCTACATATTAAAAACTTGATCTCTCAGTCTAATCTAAGAGGAGAAAGTCCTTTCAGCATGTGCTCATCCCGCCTGAAATCGACTTTTTGTAATGGATGCAAAGAAGATGAAAAAGCAGCCTTTTGTGGCACTGCCTGTCCCTGAGGAACACCAGGAAATGCAATCAGCAATGACCCACGCTACACTCCACCAGCCCCAGGGAGTTTTTCAACATACCCCGCCTGCCGCCACCTCACGCCTGGAAAAGCGGAACAACCATTTGATAACTGCGAATGAATTATGAAGTCCTGACTGGCTGCTAGTCTCCTTCCACAAATCGCCAAACTTTACCCAATTCTGCACATCCTTCACCCTTTGTTGTTTTTCCTCTTTGGCATATGTTTGCACAGCAATTCCTGAGAAAAACAGAGCGGCTTTAAATAAACATGTATGAAAAATGTCAGTGCAGATTGGAAGCAGGCCACCTGTGCAGATGCATAACAAACTTAAACAGAAAAGCAGCAAGGGACTGGATGAGGATAAACAAGCTGTCAGTAGGTTCATGATTGGAACCAGGACAAAAGTAGTAAAGCTTGTTTGGCATAAGTCACTGAGGGAAGCCGGTGAGCATGTGCATGTAGGCTGAAAGTCCATTTCTACATTCATTAGCAGCCAGCCAGAGTGGAAATAAAGCATGTCTGCATTTTTCTTGCAGACACAAAACCGCCGTGATTCGTCATGAGGGGAGCTGGATTTCACGGAGGTTTTGCGACGTGCAGGAGTAATCACCATTAGTCAGCTGTTTCTTTCTTCTTACCAGGGTGATATGGTTTTGAGCAATTCTTATCATCATTTTCTAAACTGATGGGAGGAGATGTGCAAGATGACATGAGCAGTATCATGAAGTTTCAGCTCTGAACACTTCAGCTGGTAGACAGAAAATCAATGACTAATGACTGGCTTTTTGATGGCAGATATGTTAGCAAAGAGTTTCATATTTACGCATCTTGTAGATGAAACAACACAGAAATTATTGTTGATGGTCCTGTAAATGGAACCATCATTGATTAAAACCACCATCATGTTGTAGTGAACAAGACTTGACACTAGAGACCAAGACCATAAACTCATTATGAATATGTTTACTAAACTAATAAATCAAGTGAGAAGTAGGGGCATTTTCCCATAAACTCCAATACAACCTTAATTCTTTTTAAAAGCAGTGAAGTCGAGAGAATGGGAACTTCAGTGTCGGGTGAACACTTTATAATATGTAATTAGAGTGATTTGTGCAGCTGGAAGAACTGATACGGCTGCTGCATTCAGTTTGCCTGGCAAAAATCCTGCTACCTTCAATTCTGAGTTTGGACCTGGATCTGACAGAAAGCCTCTCAGTTCTTCATCATTTTCCTGTATGTCTGTAACTACCTCATTTCCCAAAGGGCATCATGGGTGATTCTTTGATAAGTGAATAACTTTTAATAAAGATGTGGGAGCAGCTAAAAATACAGGATTGAGCTGAATCTCAGTTTTTCATTTGGAGTGAAAAAGAGTGCAGGCAGACATATCCCCATCTGTATCAGAAGTCCACTTAGCTAACACTGTGTTATACATACTACATCACAGGACCAGCTCTCCATAACAGCCTATTTGTCAAACAACGCAGCACAAGGTGATGAAGTTTGTGGCCTCCCTGAGGCAAAATAGCCAAGAGTACTGCATCTCTATGCTCACTGCACAGCCAGGCAAATATGTAAGGCTTTTTTTTTTTCAATTTTAGCAGTAGTCAAAGTTTGTTAGGTCAAATCACAAGTAAGTTGGAGCGCAAAACTAGCCTTAAATGCAGATACGTATAAAATGCATTGTTTTGGGGAAGGTGGGCTGCAGTCAGGGATAAGTCTGGATATAGGTTCAAAGTCTGAGAAGGAGCTGTTGCATCTGTGCAACTTTAACAGAAACATCTTACTTTCTAAAATAACTTTCACAGTACTGGCAGCAATAACAACGGAGCTCCCCCCCATGTGGACCCTTCACATTCAAAACTACACAATCGCGCTGCCTTGACAACAATTCCGAAAAAGATTTCAAACTCAAGATTTGGCTTTAAAGCTTCCCTCCGGTTACAGAAAGCGTCACAGTCTTGTTCAGTTTGCTGAAAATTTGTTTTAATTAAATGTGTCATTATTTTATTTGGCGCCCATAATAAACTGCCTGACAGACATCACAGCAAATATATGCTGCGGCAAGTCTGCTTTATAGCAATCTGGTGGCCTGTTGTGTATGTGTTGCGTTTGTGCACCCAAACAGCATTGTTTATAACTCAATTTCTGGACTAGCTGTCAAATATCTTTTGACGCTGGGTACTCCCTTTGGTATAGTTTGTTTTTTTGAAACATCAATTCCCTGATGGTTGCTTCAGGAACCTAACACCTTAGCTGAATCTGTGGGTTGACTATCTGGCCATGAGACTGGCTTAACAAGTAATCTTTACCCTGAAAATGACATGACATTGTTTTGTTGGTGACATTTTCTGTTCCATGTGCAGATATTCCTCAAATCATGACTCACAAGTGTGGTCTTCATAACATTTTTAAAGTCTGAAGGGTTAAAAACAAGTCTGAATTCTTTTCAAGTCTCTTGTAATACTTGCGCACCGCTGCCATAGAGACAGAGCGCAATTAAGCCCCGCCCACGCTGGAGGGGAAAACAAACAAGAGCTCTCCATTGTCTTTGTATTGTGTGAAGGTGTCTCTTCTTAATCTCCGTGTGCCAGCAAACACAAACAAATGCCCAGAAGCTGCTGTGTGGTAGGGTGCACTACTAACAGGGTAAAGAACCCTGATCTAAGTTTTTATAAACTGCCGAACAGAAAAAATTAGACTTTAAGACAAGAGAAGTGGATACAGGCAGTAAGACAAGAGGTGCCATCGTTGGCTACACATCAGCCTTTAAAACCAGGCACTCAGAGTTGGCTGCCTTATGGTTCATCATTTAACCTAATGATGAACCATAAACCAGTGTGACCGGGGCTTTTCGAGTATGATGCGTTGCGCTCTGTCTCTATTTTGCATTTCTCTGCCTGTCTGAAAATTAGCACCCTAAATGTTTCTGGGAATTCAGAGACTCATCCAGAGTACCTGAAACAGTCACTGGAATAGTTAATTTCCCCTTATTGCTTTTCTCACATCAGAACTGTCTGGTGTGAGCGCAGTCCATAAGTGAGCTGGAGAGCAGAGCTGCTTCTGTGTAGCAGGCATGCACTGTGGTCAGCGGTCAACAGCACCCATTACTTAGGATTTGGATTTGACACTACCAGACCATGAAGGTGTTGTGCTCAGAGGCCTTTACCATGACATATTTTGTATCTTACCTCGCAGAAGATCCGGAGTCGCGTGTGGCCAATTGTAGGTTCTGATGAGCTGCCAGTCAAAGTCATCCTCTTGGCCTTGTCGGTATTCACATAGACCAGGATCCGAGTCGTCATCAAAGGTGCAGCCAGCTGCAGGGAGAAAAGAGTAAAATTGGTCATCGAGGGCAAAAATGAGGAAAACTAAATTTCCAGATATCCCGATACGTTCTTTGCCGCAGGGTACAAGGGGGAAGGTGGGGAACAGAGGGATCTCACTCCCTATTAGAGTAACATCAGAGAAATAATCGTGCAGTTACATCACAGCCTCACTGTAAGCGTGTTAATGCATCAAATCCTGAAAAATCTCTGCAGCCATAAAGGAAATTACAGCTGGCACTGGGTGGTCAGCACGGACTGCCCATCTCATCTATTCCCTCGAAATCTGCCGCCATTTGGTGCAATTAGCCCTGTGGTGTGAAAATGACACAGCAGCCACAGGTCACCCAGACAGGCAGAAATGATGGGCAGCAGTGCCAGAGCAATAGATGGGGATGTGTGTGTGTTTGGGGGGGGGGGCGCGTTCTTCATCTGATGGAGGACAACAACAGCCTGGCTCGGAGCCTGTGAAGGTGACCCAACCCTGTCTGGCCACTAATGGTTGCATTCACTATTCTGCCTTTATCACATGACCCACAGGCTATTAAAGCCACCAGCACGGCTGTCAAAACAGGGGGGAGGGTGGTTGTGAGGGGCTTAGTTTTAATTGGTCAAAAAACACAGGTCCAGTTTGGGAAACTACATGGGATTAATAATGAATAGTGTGGTCCAGTTGGTAACCCGTGATACATACATACATTGATACAGATGGATTTTGCACAACGGTCAGAGGCGGAACCAGCTATTGTATTCCTCAGTGATTAATCTATCAATTATTTGGTCTTTAAGATGACAGAAAATAGTGCAAAGTTCCCACCACATCTCAGAGTCCCCTTTCGAATGATCAAATTGCTTGTCTTGTCAATAACAGTCCAAACGACAAAATATTGATTTCAGAGAGCCAAAAACAGAGAAAAGCAGACATGTCATAAATGAGAACCGTGAGAAAAGAAATGGTTGCAGAAAATCAGATGAACTGATTCATAACTCATGAACCACTTCAAGGAAACAGGTTTTATTTTGCAGGTTATCTCAACATGTTGTAAAAACATTAGTTTGCGGATCTAGAGAGGTGCACATGACCTTGGATGAAATGGTAGAAACTAAAAAAAAAAATAGACAGTTGCACCTCCCCATAACACTGACTGATGCAGTGTAATGGGGACAGTGTATCAGTAATACTGTTGGCGCCAGCTGTGAATTTCCTGCTAATCGTCAAAATAACTGTGAATCTGACTAATTTGGGATATCAAGGTTCAGGTCAGAAAAATGTATTCAGAGAAAATTTGAAAATTAGAAAGATGGATGAAAGCATAAAAAGCGGAAGAGCTCAGTGGCCAATATTACAAAGTTCATTTAAAGGTCCCAAAGAGCTTAAAGGTAGAATACCATGTCTTCTTTGATGATAAATCAAGGTTGATTTATTACACACTAGCACATACATATATTTATATACATACATACATACATTTCTATCCAAGTCCAGTAGCGTACAATACAACAAGTCTAGAAATAATCTACAATAATTAGTCCTATACTAAAGGTATGTAACAATAATAAGAATATCTAATAAATACTGTAGTTCACTGCATTAAAAACAAAGCAGCATGTTAAGCTGACAGATCGTGAAAGTGCATTCAGTGAGTCATAAGGTTCACCACTCAGCCTCTGGGTAGAAGCTGCATTTGGGCCTAGTTGTTCTGGTCTAGGTCTCTGCAGGTCTAGGTTCTATATCAATGTGAAAGTGGCAGTGAAAGCATCAAACTGTCTCTGCACCGTGTAATCAGACACTCCTTTAATATGAGCCATAAGAACCTCAACAACTTCACGCTGAGATGTCACAAAAAAAAAAAAAAGAAGTTTCCATGGTTTTGATACATTGTGGCATTTTAGCACCAACATCCCTTCTGGTTTGCAAACTCTGCTCAAGAAGGAAAAGAATGAATTAATGGAAGCAGAGCTTCTGCCGAAACTTATGTCAACTAAGGTTCCTGACAAAGTGTGATTTGAACTGATGTAACCGCCCAGGAAACGGCGGGAAACCTGCTGCTAGCTGGTGACTCAGGAATTATGCAGTGGGATGCAGGAGGAGCTGTTCATTTAGAAAACACGCAATGTCGCACGACTCTTGTCATCAATCTGCTGAAATGGCCATCGCTTATTCTAGCCGCTGCCAACAACACAGTCTTCTGTCTAACTCCAAAGGCCCTGAGCCCGCTGTGGTCCCAGGACCCTCTTCACTAACAGATTGTATTAAGGCTTGGCAGCAGTTCTGCTTGTGTTAAAGAGCTACTTTGACTCCGTGCCAGTTTCTGCTTAATAGTATCCCATTTGGCCTTCTCCCCCAATGTTGCTTTTTGTGTTTTGCTTAGAAACTCCATCTGTTTTCTTTGTTAATGTATAACTTTTGAGTCTTAAGAAATATTGCATTTGACACTGAGCTATTAAGACTGCAAATTTTGGACCACCACTTTTGTTGTTCCTGCTGACTAACGAATATCAGTGCCTCGCCACCAGTAACCCTCCCCGCTGCCCTGTCCCTCTTCCCTTCAGCCTGAAGCCATGCAAGGGTTTCCGGGTGTGTAAGCAGATCAGAGTTTTAATTGCCTCCTGTATGAGGGCTGCTTGTTGTGCAGCTCTGTGCCCGGTTATCTGAGGATGAGAGGGCTGAGTGGTGGAACAGGGCTCGCGGTGAAGGCCTGCCTTTCATCGAGAGCCCTCCAGCACCAGGAAGAAATATCACCATCAGACACGTTCCACTGATTCCCCTCATTAAGACTCATCCTTCCCAGCCTACTTTGCTTTTAGCGCACACGTTCCTCTCAGTGCCCAAATGAGCTTCTCTGGCAGCAGGAGGGCTAGCCCATGTAATTACAAAAGCCACATGCATTCTTCTGAGTTTTTCCTGATGTGCGTGCATTTCCTTGTATATGTGTATAAGTAGTGAGTGTATGTGTGTGTGTGTATGTGTGGTTAGTTAAGGTTGTTTGCTGTTTTGATGTTTACTTAAAAACAAATAAAATTTTAATGAATCTGTCAGTGTCACACAGGCTAAAGCCGTAACGACTGCGGGAATGAATTATTTGTGTTCCTCACAGCTACAGGGTGTCCAAGATTGCTCGAATTTCACACAGTAATAATGTAAATGTGAGAAAGCAGTAGTTTTGGAATACTAATTGCTTATTAGGGTGATAGCACAGCGGTGTTCAGCCCAGTTTCCGAATAATGCGTTGCCGTGCAGAGCAGCAATAACACCTTAGAGCCGTGGACAGTGGGGCCCAAAATAACTTCAGTGAGCCACTGTCACAGCTGACAAGTTTCTCAGGAGGAGAACAAAGAGAGAGAAATAAATAAATGTGCATGAATGAGGAGCCCTCCTCTTTGAAAGATAGGGGAGGTAATTTGCCAAACAAGACTCAAGCTGGTTGTAAGATACTACGACTCGAATGTGTTATCTGTGTTTGGCTTGTACTTCTGTCTCAACCTCCAACACACACTCAGCTCTTTCCTTACGCTTGGCAGAGAGAAAAAAAAAGCTATTTTTGAGACTTATTCTATTCTCCTACAAGACAAACCCCACCTCACTTCTACCACGCTACTGTTCGTATTGAGTAAAACCAGACCAACGATATGCAAATTTTCAAGTCACTCTATTGCTTCAATCCCAAATCAACTGCAGTTTTTCTCCACGTAAGGGAGAAAAGTGTTTTTCTTGTTACAAATTTTCTATGAGACTGCTAATCAGAAAAATCCTCTGTGGGATGTGGGAGGATTTAGCTGCCAAAGACTGCAAGACGCAGCAAAAAATCTCATTAATAGAGCTTTCAGTGATGGCCTAAACACTGTTTCAGAGGTTTCCCGCTTGATATTTTTGAGGGGAAATAAAATATTAATCATAGTTCGACTTTCTTTGGATATATGGTCAAACTCAAAGGAAGAGGCTGGTTATTTATCACATTTTCCTCACTGTGTTATTACATGTTAGGTCCACCCCTATCGTCTTCAGTTTCCCTGTAGTGGTATTTTTTGTACTTGCTCAGGTTTAAAGACATCCATCCTTGGAATTTCTTTCGGTGCTTCAATGGAGGTGAATCTCGTTTTGTTGGTTTCATTTTCTTTGTGCCATTTCATCTGAAAAATGTAATTCTTCAAACAACCTTTTTGTGGGTTATCCAAATGTGAAAAACACTAGATTTGTTAACAAATGAAGCACCGCAAGTAAAATTGTATTCAGTCCCGTTGTGTTGCTTTGGACTTTAAAGAAGCGTTTTGCAAATTTTGCTGTTGCTACATAGGCCGTGGTAGCATTAACTCAACTTCTACAGTAGGCGTACAGGTAATGCTGAAGTTGGCTATGGCTAAGCAGTAGCAAAACTTTCAAACAACTTCTTTAAATAATCAGTTTTTTTGAGCAGAAAGATTGAACATTTCCCAACATTGGGAAAGATTGTTCCTGAAAAACAGTCTAAGCACTTAGTGTTACCTCAATTCATCATTCAAATTTCAGTCAGGAGTGTGCTAAAACTTGTGCCTGTCAGGTTAAATAAACTTTGACCGCTTCCTTAGGTTAACATTCTGAATTTGCAGGAAGTTAAATTTCATTTGTCTGCTCAAAGGTGCCAGAAATACATGATTGCAGAGGTTTTAAGAAGCTATTTTTTCCCTACTCACCGAGAACTGTCTCGAGTAATGAGCACTCTCACTCTTGTCTTTATAACTTCCACTAGATAGCATGCTAACCAGCTAGGCCCATTGTCATTTTCCAGTAGGGATATGCTGTAGCTGCCTATCTTTTGAACACAACAATGATTTCCAATCCTATTAGACGTGTCGTGTACAATGAAGGTCCGAAAGTGGCGGAAAGAGCATAACTCTGCTGCACAAAGTGGCTCTGGGGCAGCCAGGAGAGGCCCTGGAGGGAGATCAATGGGAGAGTGCACAGACTGGCCTGAAGTGCTTGTATGGACCACGGGTACGACTCTCAAACTTAGCTCACCTAATACAGTGAACAACACAACCCTGACTAATAGCCCTGCACAGCAGGAGCATCATAAATACGTTGTGATGGAGAGGGGGAAAACACAACCTTCTTACATAGCACTTATCCTGGAGTGGGAGAAATAAATTAGAGGGACGAGACAGAAACTGTGGGCGGGATGAAGAGCCCTCAAACTGAGTAAGGAAAGAGGCAGCACAAAGAGGGGCGGGGATAATGACAACTAATTGCAGACAATAGAGAGTGCATATAACAAGAGGAGTTAAAAAAAAAAAATAATATTTTTTTTTAAAAGAAGATTTTTTTTCCTTTCACTCCAAAGGCTACAGTATAAATCAATTAAGAAGGCTCAAAGAAGGCTGGGATGAGGATGGATTTCTATTGATCACATTGTTTCATTGCCTTCCTTACAAAGGCTTAAATCATCTATATGCAGATTTAATAAGGACACTCATTCACAATTACTCTTAGAAGGATATCAGTGATTACACACTGTAGAGCAAAGTGGGGACTGTTTCTCAGGAATAACAATCCCAGTTAGTGTGCATTGCTGCCAAAGTGAAATATTGCCTCTACAACTCATTTAAAGGAAAAGAGCTGTAAATGCTACTTCGCCAATATCAAAAAGAAAGCCATGTACCTCCTCCCTCAGTTCCTCACTGCTGTCTGTCTTATGTTTCAAGTTAAGCTGAGGAGTGCTTCTTCTCTATACATGTTATACCATTTTTAATAAAGAGTTTTCTCAGAGCGCCATTCATGTCAATTATCTTCACCTGAAAAAAATCAGCTTTCAACTTGACCGACCAGATATCTTGTCCTGTGCTGATAAGGCAGCTCAATCTTTTCAGCTCCCTTCCCATTGCATTTAAGGAAATTCCTCAGGCAAAGCACCTAACATTGTGTCACCAGTAGCAGCAGCAGCATCTCCGCTGGCACTCCTTTAATCAGAGCCTCTCTGATACAGCAGCTCTGCTGGGAATGAGGATCCAGGGTGTTCTGCCGCTCCTCTTGTTTGGTCTGAGATAAAGCTCCGCTCTTGTGTGATTTGCATTTGAGCGTGTGCAGGCAATGCATCAAACTTGACAAGTTTACCTACATAGAGGGGAGGAGAGGAGGGGAGAGAGTAGGGGAAGCATGAGGACAAGAGAGATGCAGCTTTATGGCTCATCAATACTGAGCCAGCAGAAGAATCATCAGAATGCCACTTCTCCTCAGACCATTAACACCAGCCATGCATTTTCAGGAGCCTCAGCAAGGAGTAAGACAGGAAGTAGCACAAGGAGGTTGCACAGGTGTGACTGAGAATTAGGTCAAGTATAAAAGAAACACAACGTTATTTCATCAATATAGATTTCTGAGGGCAGCACGGCGGCATAGTGGTTAGCTGTCGCCCCACAATAAGAAGGTCGGGGGTTTGGTTCCTGGCCTGGGTCCTTTCTGTGCAGAGTTTGCATGTTCTCCCTGTGTCTGCGTGGGTTTCCTCTGGGTACTCCGGTTTCCTCCCACCGTCCAAAGACATGCGTGTTTAGGTTAACTGGTGACTCTAAATTGTCCGTAGGTCTGAATGCAAGCGTGAGTTGTTGTTCGTCTCTGTTTGTCTTTGTGTGTTGGCCCTGTGATGGACTGGCGACCTGTCCAGGGTGTACCTCGCCTCTCGCCTGGAACATTGTCTGGGATTGGCTCCAGCACCCCCGCGACCCGGAAACGGAAAAGCGGTAGAAGATGGATGGATGGATGAATAGATTTCTGACTGACAATCCTTACAACATGTACAATTGAAACAAATTAAAAATAATGACCTTCTCATGCCATAAAAAATATTCAGTGAATGCCACTGTTTGCAACCCGAAGCTGCATCGAGACAGTCATTATTCTAACTGGAACCCAGAAACCAGAGGCCATGAATGATGCATTTGTACCAAAACCATGTACACCCCACATTAAAGGTGCTGTGCGGTTTTCTTGTAAACCAACAAAAACTATGTTTACAATGAGTTTTCTCAGCAAAACACATTTTGTTTATCCCTGCAGAGTGCATTCCTTTGCTCATAAAACATTTACCAAGCCAATTTTAAAAAGAAAAAAACATTTCAACCCATGCATTATTTACATCCAGTCTTCTTCCTCCCTCCTTGATGTTCATGCATTGCTACCTTCGTTGGCACATGATTGCCACCAGCTATTTATCGGTGCGATACTGTGAATCCCAGCAGAGGAGTTTGATGCATGTCACTTCACTTCCTTGGGCTTAGAATTAGCTAGATAACAGTTAATTGTATTGACTGATCAACAATACACCAAAGGTACAGTTATAGGTATAATATTGGTTACTTACTAATATGATCCCTGTTTAACTATAGTCTACAGAAATAAACGGAGACTCTGGGTCTGTAAAGGGAGGCCAACACTAAAGTGCCTTAAACCTGCATTCTAGCTAATAGAATATGGACCATAAAGCAGGGGTGTGAATGGCATACGGTTCCACCCAATCAGGATAGAGTATAGAGCAGGGAAGATCCAGATCTCTCACTATTCCTCAGCTATTCCTCAACCCTCTCCTCCAAATATAAGTTAAAAAAAACAAGATGGTTGATGAACAAATTACTATTTAGATGTTTCAAAGCACGCAGTTCGCAAACCAATCAATGTTGTCACTGTGGGTTGGGACTTTCATTCAATGATTTTTAAGTACATGTTTGTGTGTGTCAACCAGCATTTCAATTGTGAAGAGGACAGACGCAAAATATATTGTCCGTGACAGCGTCCTGGGTCGAGTATATATAGAAATGGATTCTTTTTCACTCTCTTGCATTATTCACCAGGACTTTCCTTTTTTCCCAGGTTATATTCACAGTACTTTGTTAATGTTTGATGATGGTATTTTTAGTTATCTGGATGCCCAAATCAAATTTGTACTGCTGTGTTTTGGAGGATTTTCTTAAAATCCCTTAAAAAAAAAAAAAGTAAAAGTAAGTATAAAAAGTTAAATGTTGTAAATTTAATATAAATATTTTATATATATTAGATATATTTTTTGGTGGGGGCAGCATGGCGGCATATTGGTTAGCACTCTTGCCCCACAATAAGAAGGGTTCGGTTCCCAGGCCTGGGGCCTTTCTGTGTGGAGTTGTCCTCCCCATGTCTGCGTGGGTTTCCTCCGGGTACTCGGGTTTCCTCCGGGTACTCTGGTTTCCTCCCACCGTCCAGAGACATCATGTTTGGGTTAATTGGTGACTCTAAATTGTCTGTAGGTCTGAGTGTGAGTGTGAGTGGTTGTTGGTCTGTCTGTCTATGTGGGTTGGCCCTGTGATGGACTGGTGACCTGTCCAGGGTGTACCCCGCCTCTCGCCCAGTGTGAGCTGGGATTGGCTCCAGCACCCCCCGCAAACCCGGAAAGGGATAAGCGGTAGAAGATGAATGAATGAATGAATATTTTGGGGGTCTTTTTATGCTTTCATTTAAGTTGGTACTTGGCAGAGAGGCCAACAGGAAAACAAAGAGGGGAGAACGGCATGCTGCGTTTACATGCTATGCACTCTAACCACTCGACCAACAGAGCCTCAATGAATATAAAATAAATAAAGAAACATAAATTTCCCAAATGTGTAAGTGTACATGTTTTTTCCTTAAACTTGTCTGTGTGAAAACATCATGAATACAATCTTAAACTAAAAGGTGATTTTGAAACTATCATTGACACTGATCGTTTTGATCAGTGTCAATGACAGTTTCCAGGTACATACAATGAATTAATGATAATGTTAGTGCAGTAAATGGCCACTAGTGAGCACAGATAAAACAGGCGGTATTTTTCTTCTTGCTGACAGCTTTAAAGACAGGTGCGGCAGAGCCACAAGCATTGATATGCAAATAAGCAAAAAAGTTGTGTGTCCACAATTTTTCATGGCTAAGTGCTGATGATGAGATTGGAGGGCAACAGCAGCACATGTACCAGACCTTCATCAGCTTAACAATAACAAACATTAAGTAAAAGGTTCAGTTGGGTTTCAGGACAGGATGGAGAGGATGTTCGTAGTCAGGATTACAATAATCAACACATAGAAAAGGTTGAGAACAGATAAAAAAAATAAAATTGACGATTGGTTTCATGAAGGAAGTGAAGGGAGAGCGGCCTCTCCGGTGAAAGTTGCCCCTCCATCTTTCCCAAACCCCCTACTAAAGTGGACTTTGTCATCTAATGTCATGCAATAATAACATCTAATTATAGCCATTGTGCAGACGACACGAGGTAATTTGCTAAGTAAAACAGGTACATAAAGTAAAGGTAGCAGATAAGTAAAGCAATAGATACAGGAAATCTTCCAATCCCAAGCCATAGCATAACCTCCGTCAGACATAGAGAACTAGATGGTTGTCTAACACCCTGGTCTTGTTTTTATATCATCCTGCACCCTCAGAGCTTGCTCTATTTTGGGGTTATTTATTTAATTTTATTCAAATTTACACCTTTGAGAGTTTGTTGTTGCACTCTACTTTTACATTGCACAGTGTTGTATCTATTATACAGTATGCCTGTTTTGCAAATATTCTGCACATGTATTTTGTATTCACAGCATGTCTCAATACTTTATACCCCAGCAAACCAGTGGCAGGCTTTTACTGGTCCCAAGCCCGGATAGATGGGGAGGGTTGCGGCAAGAAGGACATCTGGCATAAAAACTGCAGCTGAATCAATCATGAAAGTGACAGAGCTGACTTGCTGTGCGACCCCAGAAGCCAGAAGAGAGAAAAAAACAAAACAAAACAAAAAACAACATCTTAATGCTGATTACTAGCTGTGGTAACATAAGAATTTCACCGCTTGGGATTTATGAAGTAAATCAATCTATCGATCGACAACACAAACATATTTCTGAGTTTGCACCAACATAGTTTGAGTTATGATGCCAGAAAGTTGTGGTACTACCATATAAGGATTGACACATCAATCAGAATATATCAACTGGTTCATGGAACTGACCCAAATGAAAACACACAAGTGGCAGAACACAGTGGTTGATTTTATGCCAACTGAGATACACAGTGTGATCAAACAAACTCTGTCTGTGAGGCTAAATCAATCAAAATGTACTTGGAAGAGCTGGACTGCAATCATTTACCATAATTTATTATACCGTATTTACTATAAAGGGGTCAGAATGGATACATCTAAGCATGTTATGACTGATGATCTGGACCGCTGCGCTCTTCATGACCTTTGCAAGATGATTGAATGTAGGGTAAATGCTCTAATAATGGTGATGTGGCTGTCAAACCTGAGACGAACTTTGGCCCTACGTCTCCATTAAATCAGGATGAGCTATTTCTCCCGTAATCTGTATTCACATTTCTCATGAGCAACCTTTGCTCCTTCTCATCTTTGTCGTTGTCCCAACTGGCCACATTCAGATTCAGAAAATTGTACAGAGCTACAATGAACACACAAGAAAGTAACTGGTAAAATTGTCATCTACCTTGAACTGTATGCTGAACTTTTCCTGCTTGAGTTGGGAGTAGATGAAAAGATTGGCACTGCAGGGCATAGGCTGTTGTGTGAAATTGTTTCATTTCTAGTCTGCAATGGTTCCAGTCCTTGACTGCAACTAGGGAAAATCCAAGTAGCCCCAGCTGTGGCCAGGACTGGTGCTTTGAGAGGTCAATAACTCTTCTAACATCTCACTGTCTCTAAGAGAACTAATGGATGGGGTTTTACTGCCTGGTAGCACAAAATAACCAGCATAATCAACTTGGATAGGCTGTTAAAGTTGTTGATATATGCGGCTAAACGAGTCACACCAAAAAATTGCTTTAGTTCTTATGTAAGATTTATGAAGATCATTTATTGCCTAATGTACGTTAAAATTTGACCGCATTCCAGTCCAAAAAGACCAAAAATAAATCAAAAGAAAATTTTAAAAAATCAGCACTTCCACAATTTTGCTCCCAGAGTAACAGTCTAACCTAGGGGTGTCAAACTCAATCACACAAGGGGCCAAAACTCATAACACACGTTAGGTTGCGGGCTAAACAGGAAAAATGTATTGAACAGACTAAAACTAACCAGGTTTTGAATATAAATATGAATTGAAACAGACAGAACACTATATTTTGCCCCCTAAAATAAACAGACTTATAAATATTTTGTTCTCCATAAAAATGTCTAGTTAAAACTTGAAAAAATAAATAAAAATTCAAATTTTGAAATTCTTAAATTACAGCCACATGAGCTCCACAAACAAGACACATTTTGTACGCAATTGAAAACATCCACAGATGCCTGATGGGTGTGTCGTCAGGGAAACTGAAATTAGGGTTCTTGCAAGGAGCCTATTGTTTGGCACAGCAGCTGTTGCGCTGCATTATGGGATTTGTAGTATGAGTGTTAGGCCTACGGGCGCCTCATACAGCTGGGTCATTAAAAATTCGACAATTGAAACGATCTTGCAGGCCGGATATGATTGTATCCCGGACCGGATGTGGTCCGCGGGCCTTGAGTTTGACACATGTGGTCTGACCCAACCCAACACAGATGAGCCAATCCCTATACAACGAGATTAAATGTTTGGCCTTATGATAAACCAGCAAGCGGCACTTCTGGCAAAGAAATTCACTTCAGCCTTTTACAGCAGGGAGATGGGGGAGAAATCCTCCCCCACGTACAAAGAGGGAGAAACCAAGAGCCCACTGGAAACAGAGCAGATTTTTTTCATTGGGGTCAGGGGGCGGGGGTTGCTCTTTTCTTTCATTTCTCATTTAACCTTTTGACCGCCACCCCACATCCATCTCCATGGAGACATCAATTACAGGGCTCCGTCTACCATAATCTGAAGCTGCGCTGTAACAACATATCAGAACTGCTCTGCCACTTAATGCCATTGTTGGAGATGTCATGAGGAGAGGGCGCTGCATGAATAGAGGTTGATGAATAAAAACAGACCTCGTCCGATGAGGCTCAAATCACGCTAATTAAGAAGATGGAGGGTTTCTCTCGGGTACCTGCATTACGACTCTGAGCTGTTTCTCTGATGGAGAAGGGAAAGAAAATGACTGATACACTCAACTACTATAACATATGAAAATTTAATCAAGAGTGCTGGAAGAGACACTTTTCCCCTTCATGTGAAAAGCCATTTTAAGTGGTTATGTCAAGTCTTTTTTGTCCCTGGCAACAGAGGAATATTAATTTCAGGACTAACCTAAATGCATTAGCTGAAAGCTTTATATCTAAGTTTAGTGGTGATGTATTCATATTGGAAATTATTACTGTCTCCACTCTTAAATTCCTCCTGACCAATTAGAAGCTACATATTAATAAATGGTCTTTTAAAGAGAAGTCAGGGGCAGATTGCAAGTCAAACATCTGATTTCGGAAATTTTATATATATGGAGGCCTCAAAAATAGCCTGGATCTCCCTACTGGATATTATTTGTAGTTATGATAATGACATGCATAGATTTACACAACATGCATGACTGCATGATGCAACAGCAACCAACTACCCCTGCGGCTCAGATGCTGATTTGCCTACAATCAAATGGTAAAAATAAATGCTACGAATCGCTCGAAGCAGTCTCAACTCCGTCATCTCAGACCATAAATGAAGAAGTGACTTTACTGCAGAAAAACTGATTGTGATGGATATTTATTGCCGGCTGGCTTCCTTATGTTGTGTGAAGAATATTTTATGCGCTCAGCCCGGGTGGGTATTAACCACAGGTGGTGAGTCAAAAAGCAGAACTCTGGATATGCAGTTTGTAATTTTTTTATTTTTTTATTTTTTTATTTTTACTTCATGTACACAGAAAAATAAATGAGGAATGGGGGAATGTGCCAAGAAAGCCAAGCAATGAATTGCAGGGATACAGATGACAAGAGTCCCCCTCGCTCTGCTCTTTCCTCAGAGCTCCATGGGCCCCAACGCCACTGCTGCAGCTCATCCCCTGAGTACTGCAGGCACCTGCAGGGGCCTGACCTCCATTACTGAGACAAGGCCCCGACTGAACACCCTCGTGCCATCCTGGTCCCAACAGGCAAATGGCTAGACAATATGCTTTAGCTCACTGCCTGGTTCATGCAAACAGTAGTTTCCTGCCAGACCAAGTTCAAAGAGTCTAACAGTATTTTAGTATTAAATAAATTACAAAGGGATTTTATTTTGGTCTTTAAATCCTTCACTTTAAAAGCAGCATGGAGCATTAAAACACTCGACCACCAATAGAGGCCCCGCGTTAAAAAGAAAATTAAGTTGTTGATAAAATACACTTGAAGACTTGAAAAAGTACCGATGCAGAAAATTTGAATCAGAATGTTATTTATTTCTTTGTATGTTTTAAGTGTACAAGGAATTTGTTTTCGGTGCAAAAAATTTTCAATGTACATATATAGTAAGAGGGAAGAAAAATTTTACATTAACATAAAGCAAAATATTAGTAATAGGGGAAACAAATATGTAGAGCACAAATATGCGGGGGTGTGAGGTTATTGGTGTTGCACTGTTATATACTATAAGCTATTTTGCAATACTGATGCACACATATGTGGTAATGTAGATACATCGATTACCATTGTTTGAAAAGTCACTCAGTTAACAAAAGCCAAGTACTGTGACGTCCTGGATTCAGCCTTTTTGAGAGCAATGTGACAATTTTAAAATATAGTATGCCAATTTTACCGCACTGGGCTAACATGACCTCCAAAATGTAATATCTCGATACAGATATTGTGACATGCAATAACATTGCTGTGTCAAATAAATTCAGCCCTTTCACTGTAGGAGATATTTAGCATTTCCTGAATTACTAGAAGCATATTTAGCTTTTTTACAGTAGTTCCTCTTATTAGCCAAAATACATGCTTATAGTGATATATCTTTGATTTGTAATCCTGAAACAATAAGTGGACCAGGATCTGACACTAAAACTCAGGTCTTGTATTGATTGGTTGTTTAAAAAAAATGCTATTCCCAGCCCTATATTTGTTGCTAAAAATCAGCAGGAAGTGTTGGATGTGATCAAGTCACATCTCAACAGCAGAGGACTTGCACATTTAGTCCTAAGGATCCATGCTTCTCTGCAGGTTAAACAGGACTGCTCCAGGTGCTGTTGTTCGAAGGTCAAATATACCATATGCCAACTGAGGAACTACACAAGACCAAAAGGAGCTATTACCATAACAGCACTCCATGAAATCAGCATGCACACACTCAAGTTTGCGCACACAAGCAATATGCTGCACACTTATACAACAGGGCAGCGTAACCATGATGAGAGCAGCCCACTTTCTGAAAGAGATCAGTGCTCCTCAGAGAGTGACATTGTCTTTGCTTCGACTTAATTACAGCGCACACCTCTCGCTCCGGAGGAGAGAGGAGAGGGCTTTGATTCAGATGCCCTGTGGAACACTTGAGCCTTTTCTTTTTCCAGTGGCATCGTTTCCTCGTCCTCTAAGCCTTTCTGTCTTGTGTTCTTCATTTATTCATTTATTTATATTTTTTTGGGATCATTTTTCAACCCGCACCTCTCCTCGCTGAGCGAGTGTCGTGGCTGAGGAGCCGTCAAGCACCTTTCGAGCAGCAGCGCAAGGTTAAAGTGTACAGCTGAAAATATAAGAGCAAGCAAGACACGGCAACACAAAGTAGTCTACAGCAACAAGAGGCTTTACACTGCATTATAAGCAGAGCTTCCTTTAGCACCATATACATTTAACCAAGCACTCGTTATATGAGGCTTAGCTATGAGAGGACCCCCCATTATTACGGGACAGAAATATTACCTAATGCTCAGAGTGCAGGCATAATTGCTCTTCAATCTTTTAGAGGACTTTTTTTGTGAGCTGCTTAGCTCTAACACATGGGAGTACTGCATGCAGTGATTAAGAGGAATCTGAAATTCTGGGAAGGATGGATGAAGAAAAAAAATCAAAGTAGAAGATTCATTCATGCTTTTGATTCAACACCTGCCACATAAAATAAAACTTTTCAGAGATAAATGATTAAAATCGCCATGTGTATGAATATTCAAACCCCTCGCATTCATATGGGGTTACTAACATCTGTACCTGTGGAGTGAAATGAGAAACAAATGCAGTGTTTAAATCAGATGATTATGTTTTTTCTGCTGAATAGAGGCAGTGGTGGAAATTAAACAAGTCCATTTACTTAAGCATTGCAATTTAATGCATTTAAAGACACTTGGACTTAACCTCAGCATTGACACTGAATGTTTCGTACAACTACTACTCCAATCTTTGTTCCAATAAACTTTAATTACAGGTCACTCTGTAGAGCGTTTGGGCCATGTCAAAAATGTATCTCTCAACTGCAACCCAAATACCTTGATATATGATAAGGTATAAGTGATGCTCTTCAAAGCTGTATTTGTCACATGCCAATGACATTGCAATAAACAGTTTTATCCCATGTTTTTTGAATCAGCCCACCTGTGTCTTTGGATTAAGATGTTGCATTCAAAAAGTGTGATTATCTTATTTATCATGTAGTGCATGAGTATCGTAGGATGAAAAAACTTATGGCTCAACCCATGAGATCTGCACCTTGTCAGTTCAAAAACCAGCATCATGTTTTACAATCACATTATAATTTGGACACGTAGGAGCTTTGTGAATCAAACAACATCGGGTGATAATGCAGGACTCAGCATAAATTGGATTGCACTCATAAGACGTGAACATTTGGCCACTTGGGCCATTTGCACAGCTGGTAATAAAGCTTTTCTTTGTTTGTCTTGGCAAATTACCACATTTACATTTCAATAAAAATAATCATATAATAGAATATATAAAGTATCCTTTTACTTTTGTTACTTTGGT
Source organism: Remorina albescens (assembly GCA_034769265.1). NCBI lineage: Eukaryota > Metazoa > Chordata > Actinopteri > Carangiformes > Echeneidae > Remorina > Remorina albescens. Next base: position 5,209,733 of record CM068492.1, on the reverse strand, counting down.
ACTTTTAATTGTGTGGACACTGAAATAACCGCTATTACTTAGGGATTTTAGGATGAGTATTATTTCTACTACCGGGCCCCAAGTGACCATTGTGGAATAATAGTTAATTTAGTGTAATGGTAGCATCATTAGTTAATTAAGTTAAGGAACAGGCTAATGTTATCCACAATAAACTGCTTTCTTTCACAAATGCATTTGCTCAGAACACTGGAGATTGATCCTTCAACATAAGGAAGCATGTTACTCAGCAGCAGCTTCGTGTAGCAGCTGACAGACTGACAACTGGAGAGCAGCACAAGAGGTTCATAGGTCAAAGATATAAGATTGAACACCACAAGGAATGTCAGACAGCATATCTACCAGGCATTCTGCTGCTCAGTCAGCAGAGAAAGGGTGAGCTGTATGGAATCAAACAGGTCCCTGAATGGTTTCCGGATCCACTCAAAACCACAACACCCCACTGTCACAAGTCTGATGACTCAGTGACCATTTGCAATGTCCACAATGTTTACAATGTGATTTCACTGCCCAGTAACACAAGATTTCTGCAGGATGTGATCCAGAGGCTGCTGATCTTGTTCCTCAGCTCAGTGTAAAGTGTACAGTACAGGCTTTTCAAGCTTTGTCTCAACACAAATGAAGAGCATTCACACTCTTGCCATTTTTGACAAAGCGAATCATTTTCCCACAGTAAAACATGTTATACTTCTAAATAAAAACTGAATTCAACTCTAAAATTCATATTACCATCAATGCCTTGTAAACAACTCACCGCACATTTGTAAATGAGGCTCTTGTTAATTTTACAAACCCCTTCAGAAATGTGTTGTGTTAATTTGGGAATACATCTGTTTTAAACAACGAAGATGCTTTAATCTCCTCCAGTCCACTAACATGAAACACAAAGTATGTAATGGTCCCATATAGTCTAAAAGTAGATGGCAGTTGTAGATCAAGTCAACTTTTCATATCAATGCAGTGAAAGACTCAAAAGTGTCAGTCCGCAGAGAAATGCTCACAGTCTTTATTCAAAAACTGAGCCTTAAAACCAGCTGTCCGGACTCATGGCACTTTGGGATTTCACTATAAAGCAGTCATCCCCCAATCGTGTGAGAAAATGCTGAAAAGTAAGAACTCTTAAATTACAATTGTTTATAGTTTATTTTTTACCAATTGACAAGACACAAAGTGAGTGAACAGAAAAGAAATGTAAATCGTATCAATATTTGATTTCCATATATTTTTGAAAGCAATATTACTTTTCAGCATTTTTTAAAACCTGCCTATATATATATATATAACAAGCATATTCTCATTAATAGCAAGAATTCATATAAACCCCGGAAAAAAGAAGAATATGGCAAGTTTAACTACACTGTAAATTCAACATCAAATCATAGAAATTGAACTACAGGTTAAAACATTTTTAGGGAAAAGAGTGTAACAGCTGAAACAAGACAGATGATACCCATCAGTCAAGAGGTTTGTTCACACAAACCCACGTAGTCAATGAAATCTTCACAGTGCACTGAAAGTGAAATTGAAAAATCATTTATGTCATGTTTTGTTTTTTATTTGGAAAAATAAACAACACAAGACTCTCTGATCCCTCTGGTATCGTCTGGTAAAAAGCAACACAGCCGATTATGTTGGTTTACATGAGTGCTGAAGAGTTTAATGAGTTCATAATGCATTATTTCTGGGTATTAAAGGCTTCGAAAGCCACCAAAAAAAACCTCAAAAAATTTTATCTTGTAAGTTTTTCTCTGTGCTAAAAATTTTAAATGGACTTAAATGTTAATCAAGGGCAGATTTATCTGAATCTTTCAAAACGTCACATTCGAGCTTAATTACTCAACATTTTTTACTCTTTTGTTTGCTGGCAGGCGGCGTTATGAGGACTTTTTGGCACTCCACAGATAACAGCCCTTTAACAGGCAACAACGGCACAAATATATAACAAATAATGCTGGCAAGACTGCTTATGAGATATTGTGGTGAAAACAACTGTAAATGGAGAGGCGAGATGAGCTTGTCTGAGATTCTGTGGCGGGGCCTGTAATTACCGCAGTTGGGGCCATGCTCAACGCACTCATGTTCAGCAGGCTATTGTGGACACCACAATAGCAATGGCAAAAGCCCTCCTTCCAACACCTCGACCTCACTTCTGCACAATGCGCTGCCTGCCCCGACGGGGGATGATAACCTCCTTCATGGGGCGGTATAAACTGATAATTAGCTGCTTAGCTCTGGTCATACAAAAGTACAGATCTGATAGGAATTCCTGTCGAGCCACTGGAGAGGAGTTTAATGACTGCGGGGCAAGGGTAAGGAATTACAAGGCATGGGAATTTGTGTTGCATATTAATAGCGGCCAGTATAGAGGCCAGTGCCCACAGTCCACATGGCCATCTGGGCTGAGTAACAGAACAACTGGGACACTGTAGAGGTTAACTATGGCCTGTGTGAGCATGTGTGTGTGCACATTTATAGCAACCTATGCATATATCCACGTGGGCATATGTGCAGGTATGCACTCAAGCCTGTGTGTGTCTTTGCAGCATTAAATAAGGAATTAAAGTTTATCATGCAGTGGTATCCATTACGACAATTTGCCATTTTAAAGCTCTCTATCACTCAGCCTGGACCACTGATGCCCTGCCCCCTCCCTGACAGGACAGATCCCATCTGTATTTTACACTCACTGACCTCAAACAGTTGCCACTATCTTTAAGGAGGAGCATCCAGGCCAGGTCGTGTCAGTTTGTTCCTCATTTAGGACTACAAAAAGTTTTTTTAAAGGCAGAATATTTCCATTACAGCATTGATAGCAACGGCGAAAAAGCAAAAACATAAAAAAGCCTTGTCAAAATGGTCCCACAGTCCCTCTTCGCTATACACCTTTACCAGAGACGTATTTCTTTGTCCTTTGGAGGTGAGGTGGTGGGCATCTGGCCAGCACCCAGCCCTCAGCAGGTAGTGTATGGAAAGATGTGGTGCACCAAATCATCCATCACACCTTCCATTGCTCTACTTGTATGTGTCAGCAGGTAGAATACAGAGAGTGACCTCCCATTAAACATCCACACTTAACAGGGGTTCGGATTGGCTCCTGCAGCCCAGCGGCGTTAGCATTACATCAAACTACCAGCTGTGTGAAACACATTAGGGTTTATAGATGTTGCTACCAGGGTGGTGTAAAGAGGGTTTTCTCAGCATCCTGCATTGATAATGTCAGGTTCAGATCAACTGGTCCGAGACCTTATGTGAACCACCGCAATGCCTAGTACAGAAAAAACTGTCCCAAGTCCAAGCAAAGTTCTATCGAGTTAACTTTTTCAATATCATTAAAATATCAGCTATCACCCCATAATTATCAGTAAATCTAATGTTGATGTTAAAGTTTATTAACCTTTACATTGTATTCATGTAGTGAAGCAATATTAGCAAAAAGCTACAAAAACAGCCAAACACCACTAAAGTTAAGTCGGAAAATGTAATTTTCTGATATAGACGGCAAAAGAAGAAAGTAAAAGTGAAAATTCCTGCACTGACCTCTTTCATTTGTAGTTACAACGGCTGAGCAATCTAAAAAAAAAGGTAATCATGACAGATGGAAGGGCATTTTATTTTCCTAAAAAACATTTTATGATAGAGTGCTGGAGTCTGGACCAAAAAAAAAAGTTCTTCTTTACATCTAGAGATTATGATTTTTATATGCTGAAGCATCTCAGTGGCACAACAATGCTTCATCTTGCACTGGTCTGCACATTTGCCTGTTATTGTGACACATAGAAATACAGAGTTAATTGAAATCTAACAGAAACTGGAATATAGTGTCCAAATCGCAAGGAGCTGCTGTTTTTGGGACGTACGTGTGAAATGTGTCAACATATTGCGGTGCATTATTAGTACTATAAGCATTGGGGTGCTACAAAGACCACAAATCATATTCAACAGTTGTAAAAGGAAATTCTTGCCTGCCACATAAAATGCAAGATCGTTTGTCTGATGATTCTCACTAATAATTAAATACGGAAGCAATCGCTCCAACTGAACTCATGTTGAATGGCCCAGTTGCAATATTTGTGTTTTTTGTTTTGTTTTGGGTTGTTTTTTTCTTTTTCAAATACTGTGAACACCTACTTGGCCATATTACTATTTCATGGTATGGTATTTCAGTGATTTAAACAGGCCTAGTTGCATCTTCGCAATAACACATGAGTGGATCTACAATAAAGCTTTTTCTTTATTAACCTTCCTGTAGCCTACCGTTCCCTGGCCCCAGGTGATAACAATATTGACATTTAACATGTCCTTCCCAAAGTACGACTAAAGCCCCTCTACTTTGGAAAGTAATACATATCACAGTCAGAGCTTGAGGCATCATCTCTTACTGTTCCAACCATCTGAAGGTGTCGAAGCAAGAGGATGTTATCCCAGCTTTTCCTTTTCCAAAGGTAGAGCCTGGCAGAACCACAGCAGCCCCAGGGTAGTGTAGTTGAAGGTATGTCACTCAGTCTGTGGTGCATGGAGACTGTTAGAAAGGACCCTCAAAACCCTGCAGAGCACTCATGGGCAATAATGACCATCGGCTCTCTCTATGGCAGAGTGTGTGTCATAACAAAAAAGGGGGGGGGGGGAGCGAGGAGTGCTGAACCATTGAGGAAATAAGCTGGAGTGAAAGGGAATATTTGAGCTATTAGTGTTTATAAGTGAGCAGAAGACACAGCAGAGAAAAAACAATTGTGGAAGAGGGTGGCTTTTGATAAATTTGGAGTGTAATGAAAAAGAGCATTAGCACAAAGTCTCCCAGGGGCTAATCAGCCCAAACCTCCTCAGCACCCGTTCCACAGCAACCATTGACCGCTTTCTTGGCTTCCTTCAAAGGCAAATTCCTTGTGAAAATAAAAGAGGGGGTTTGTAAAACTGGAGCCTTTACAAATAAGCATGTAAGGGAACATGGAAGTGTTTACTTTATTGGTCTTTCTTCACACCTCACACATCTGACTCTTTGGAACTGAACGCACTGAACGTACTCTCATTTTGATGGGGAAAAAAGCAATCGCATCATTCACGAGACACTGGAGCCTCTGGGCTTTTTTTTATATGTTGGTGATAAATATTCTTTCCCTGATCTGGACAATTTGACTTGTCTGTTCTATTTTTTTCAGAGGCAATCATTAGGTCTTCTTCTCCCAGGGCTTATTAATGACTTGAAATAGCAAATTTATAAGTGAATTCAAGGAAGGCACAAAAATGCCCACAAAGCATCCAGTTCTATTCCACACAGTATTTGTCATCAGGTCCAGAGCAAGAGGAGCATTTACGCAGGAATCATTAACTTAACTTGATTTTGTTTCATCATGCTGGCGACTGTTTCAATATTTCTATCTATTCACTTGATCCCATTAAAGTCTGCATTCATTATGATTTTAATGAAAACCCAAATCCTTTTACTTCCATCCCATCGGTCATTTTTAAAACATTGCAAATCTCATTTCAGGATGAAATGATGAGATTTAGAGACTGCTATGGAAAAATTAAGTGGCTCTATTTTCAACAAGAATGGTCTAAGTTGACATAGAGCCAGTCGCTTCTTTTGGATCACAGCTAGACTGATAAAGACAGCTGGTTTTATTGCAGATATGTTATTTTCAGTGTATGTGTCAGCCAATACTGCTTGAGATGTCAAAGATGTGTTTGATGTGGTTCAGAAAAACAGATGTCTTTACTTAGTTTCCCTGACTTATTCTCCAACTTTACAACGTGAAGAAACACAGGAGCTCACCAATATCGGTATCCATAAAGCTAATTTGTTAATGTGTCATCGTTCAAAAAATGACCGTTGTGCATTTTAAAAGGCTGAGGAATTGATTCACTGGCAGACCGATCAACAGTGACGCTACAGAGGCTGGGAAAGCCGGACTTTCAAGGGGCCATTTGAAAAGCTGATTCCCTGCTGGGAGAAAGTGGTAGTGATTTCTGTTTAAGAAAAGAGCTTCAGAGGTCATAATATGTCCTCTGCAGCAGCACAACATTGTGAAGGCAGATGATTGATAAGTCACAACACGGTGTAGGGCTAGCAGGTTAGCATGCTAATTTCAGGAGAATAAACGGCACGATAGGGATGTGTTTAAACACTGGCATTACCTTTCAAAGGTATGAAATTTGATGCTGCAGTCGCAAAATTTTTCCGGAGTAGCAAGTAACCAGCTATTGAAGTAACCATTGGCTATGTAACAAGAGCAAAACTTTCACATACCTCCTTTAATCAAAACAATTCCACTTTTCTCTTCGTGTGCTTCATTGCTGGAAAATGCCCTCGCCTATAAAACGCTATCAAAAAAGGTTCACATTTCAGGCTTTTTCCTGTGAACTTTTAGGTCTGAAGTCCAGAAAACCATAATGATGTGATCGAGCTCCCACGGAGCCAGATGCAACATTATACAGCTGCTTTAACAGCTTTTACATCCTGCCAACTCATCTTCTTCAGCAGACCATCAACTTCAATTAGCAAAAGTTGTGCCAGCTGCTCTTTGAGCTTGTCTACGCACTTCATTCCTACATATACACGTCTCTCTGTGCCATTCTACTGCCATGAAACTGTTTCCCAAGAGGAGCATCGAGTCTTCCAGCCCGAGCCTTTACTTTATCAAGCAGAAACTCAACTTCATGTGCTGACCTGAGAGCGCAGCGGGTGTTGGCTCTGAAGCAGGAATGCTGCTTTTCTAAGTCCTTTGGAGAGTAAAAAGAAGCCAGGAGACACAGGTACTTTGAGGGTGAAAAAAAGGGACAAGATGAGATAAAATAAAACATTCATGATGGCCTCTGGGAATTGAATTGTGCAGCAACAAAATACCAGAGGAATAAAGCAAAAAAAAAAAAAAAAAGAATAAATCAGAGCTGATACACAGCAAGAATGAAGAAAATAGGGAATATGTGATCACATATGTGGCCAACTGTTTTATTTTTTGAAAGAAAATCCCAACTAATAAGTAATACATGTGAGTAAAACAGAACGTACATATCGCATTTCTACATAGTTTTCTCACAGGTTTCCTGTAAACGAGCTTTCCTTTTTTTTTTTAGGAAAATTACAGATGAAGGTATCTCTAAGAGGTGTTCATGTACAACAGATTTGAACATTTGCGTCAACCTACATGACTGGACCCATGTGTTCTAACTTCATAGTTCCTTCACTGCAGATTATTTTCGTAGATTACTCCCTAAGCAATCATTTTTAATTGCTTAAAAAAATATAAAAAGTTCAGAGAACTCAAAGAAACTTTGTCATTGCGATAAAAAGCCAAAGATATTTAATTGAAAATGATATAAAACAGAGCAAACAAAGCGAAACATTTGCAGTCAAGAGGTTTGAACCAGCTATCTTTTTTTTTAATTAGCTGATTATCAAATTAAAAGACATCCGACCAATTCAATTACTGTAGCGTCACTGCCTTAATGTCACTCTCGACCTTCATTAATTCATTCATCTTCTACCACTTATCCGTTTCCAGGTTGTGGGGGGGTGCTGGAGCCAATCGTAGGGGACAACATACAGACAGCCAGAGACGAACAACCACTCACACTCACACTCAGACCTACGGGCAATTAAGAGTCACCAGTTAACCTAAACATGATGTCTTTGGATGGTGGGAGGTAACCGGAGTACCCGGAGGAAACCAACGCAGGCACGGGGAGAATATACAAACTCTGCACAGGGAACCAAACCCATGACCTTCTCGTTGTGGGGCAACAGCATGCATGATGAGCACTTAAGAAATCAGCAACATATCAGCCACCAGCTTGGAAAACACAAAACCAGGGAACTTGAAAATAAAGTAATTTCTTTATTTAGGCTTGGAGGGATTGAGATCGAACTAAATTGCACTAAAATCTGAAATACCCAAGAGGATAACAATTCTCTTCCTGCATTCATAAGCGATGTCTGGTACATGATGACAACAGCAGGTGATGTTGTAGCACACAGACAACTGATTTAAACAAAACACACACACACAAACCTAAACCACGTAAAATCAGTAATCTGCAGTCAAAATGATATTTAATAGTGAAGTTCGCGTCTTTCTCACACATGAGAATATAAATCAGTTAATTTGAACCGGATCCAGAGACTGGTAAAATCAATGCCAAGGAGAACTGAAGCTCCTTAATGTCAATAAAAACACTTCATGTTGGGCTTTCTTTCATTTATCACTCACCTGAGAGACAATGTTTGATGGTAAAGTCATTAAAGGAGCATGGAGACAAACAGTTGACTGGATTTATCATCTTTACTGGTGAGAAGAAAAAACAAACACACACACACAAAATAAAGACCGCAGGCTATTACACAAAGCTGGGAAGGGTGGAATGTGAATGTCTGACAGAATGAGTGTGAGCTCAAGAGAGAACACACGAAAGGAGGGCTCAAGAGAGCGAGAATGTCTAAAGTGAGAAACCTGAAGCTGGAAAATACCTGATTGTTAAAAACAACAACGCAGAAGAGTTTAAGTATGTTTGTAGTGCTCTACAGCGCTGACTGTTTTCTGTAGAGTTTGGCTTACTGGTGTTTGTTCCACCTGAGCCTCAGACGTGACACAAGCTCAGGATCCTGCTTGGGTGGCAGCATGCGGTGCAATGTGGTAATCTGTCTAACATTTCATTCTCCCACTCCAACAAAACAATATAAACGGACGCATGAATTCTAAGGGAGTACTGCTTACGTTAGCATTGTCTCCACTGGGGGGAGCTCAATTTATGGCCTACATGACTCAAGTGCGGGTATTTCTACATTAAGAAAGGCACTACAGAATGCGTCAAGGCCCATGTCACTTGGAAAATGACATGATGGAAAATGTGTTGGGTGTGAAGTGTGCCTGGAGCTGTTGATTGTTGATTAAAAGTTGAATACTTCCTGCACCTGACAGCACTTCTGCTCCTAATACTTTTTTCTTCTTCTTCTCCTGCTTCTTCTCCATGTTGGCAGCTCTGGAGTGCCACATCGGACGGCTCCGGACCTAAGATCTTCCTGTTCTCTTCAAAAACTGCACTTCCTTTGCAATTATATTGTATTTGCAAAGTAAATGTTTTTTTGTTTTTAATAGAATAGTTTTTTGTTATTTATATTGATTTTCCCAATGAGGGACTAATAAAGGATTATTATTATCTTAATTGCATAAGAAATTTATGTCTTAGCTGTTGTGGGGATAAACTAACCTCAAGGGCCAACTTTAATTATTATTTTGACATCAAGTTACGGACTGGAAGTTGAGTGGGGTGTGCTCAGGACAGAAGTGGCTTTTGCGCCAGGGGTTTGGGACTCTTGCTCTGGAGCAAGCACACCAAAGTTACCACCAACCTCAAATCATGCAACTAAAACAACTCAGTTCCCACTTTGTTTCATCTCTAAAGATGCACTTTCCCCATACATTTTTGTGCACCCAGGGAGATAAAATAATTTGGCTTCAACTTGGGCAAGTTTCACATTAGGACTCCTCATTACAAACCTTCTTTTTGGCCACACGTTGCACCATTGATCAACACAAGTGAACTCTCAACCTGTGGGAAACATTGACAGATGCGTCCTCTCAGGGTTGGAGAGAAAGTAGGCTACTGAAATATTCCCTGTGATGTAATTTTTTTTTTTTTTTTTGGTGGTATCACAATATCAGTCTATTTATTAAATGCCAAATTCTATATCTAACCCCATGCTATCACCAGATTGTAATGGACACCCCTAGTTATTATTTCATTCTTTCACAAAGTGAATGCAAATTTCTGATGATTACATTAATATTATTAGCTACATTTGATGAGGTATACTGTATGAAAGATTGGGATTGGGCAATTTGTTGATGATTGAATTGATCAGCAGAAAGTGGAAGCATGGAAATTACACTGCAAAAAACATTGATAAACTAATTTACTAAATGAATTGGCGAGTGTTTTCATCGTGAATTATTTCATTAGTTATTTTTCAAGGAAAATTGCTGCCGATTTTCTGGTTTTCATTGTAAGGATTTTCTACTCTTTAATTAAATATCTTTGGATGCTGAATTATTATTCAAAATAAAAGTATTTTCAGTATCACTTTTTGTTGAGGGAAATTTAGGATTTTGCACATTTTACTGTCAAAACAATGATCATATTCAAGAAAATAATTAGCAAGTTAATCGGTGACAAAAGTAATCATTAACTGAAGCCATGAGTGGAATTAAAGTTGAATGAGTCTGCCTCACTCAAGACAATACACAGGATGTGTTAACACTGGCAAGCATCAGTCCTCAGGGTAGCGAAATGACATGACAAACTAAATGGACAGATTTTTGATGGGGAGGAGAAAGAAAGGTGACACTCATTGAGAAGATAGAAATCAATCAAAATCATCCTGCAGCAGAAGTCAGTGAAATATGAAGACAACCAGCTCCCAGATTTACTGTCAGTGTAGCAGAGGAGTTACTTGAAACACAACCAACAAGAGAATATGATACTAAACACACCGAGATATGACACCACACCAAAACACATATACCAATTAGCCACTCAAGTTTCTCCAGAGAAAAACTAACGTCCTTCGAGTTAGTCTTAACGTGTGAAGACTTATAAAAGATTTCTGAAAGAGTCATGACACCCTCGCATCTAAAGGCAATATGTTTTAAGTCTCAGAGACTTTAGTTTCTCACTATTAAATTTGATCAAGAATGGGGTTACTGTAGGGTCAAAAATTGGAAGACCAGGCCTGTTCTTTCAGATTATTGCCCATCATACTCTTGGTGAATTTGAAAAAAATAAAAATAAAAAAATAAAAAATAAAATGCCATTTGCTCCTTAAAATTCAACATCATTATGACTGAGATGGTGTTTATACTTTCCCGGTAATTAATGTTGGTCATTTGTGCAGCAATTAATACCATTTATAATTGTGATAAAGTCAGTGTAGTTTATTCATGTTCAATTTGACAAAAGTTCATACTCATTTTCACTGTATCACTGATTCATAAATTTTATATTCACTTACAGTGGAATCGGGATTTTGAAGTCTGAATTAGATAAAACATTAAAAAACATTAAAAACTGTTCAAGCAAATAAGAAAACCAATATCACATTGACTCTAAAATGTGAAGATCCCCCTGTCCTCTCTTTGCTATATCACCGTAAAATCAATATCGATATCAGCCTGTTGAAAAAAAAAACAAGTAACCTACAGACACTCCTCTTTGAGCTTTTTTGAATATTTTACAGAGTACACCATCCATGAGAAATTAGAGAATTATCCACAGATTCACTGATACAAATTATTAAACAGGCCAAGTTTTCTGCATTTGATAAAATGTGCATGAGGACTTTCATGAAATAGCAAAAGAAAGAACATCCCTGCAGTTTTCCCTGAGTTGACCGCAGGTTTAATTAGAAATACACTGTTGCCTCCACTTGACTCCTTCTTGTTCAAAGACACCAACCAGAAAGTTGATCAGTATTTAAAACTAGTTTGCAGGAACTGAAAACTGAAATAAAGTATTTTCCATGATAGAAACTGCTGTTTACAGAGTCCTCTAAATGCAACGTTGGTGTCTTCCTCCATTCATTTTTCAAAAAGCAATCTTGCACTGTGTTTTCCCCAGAGTGCACACTGCTCCTAGTGGTGAAGAGGTGTTCTTGCCAACTGGTTATCATCACTGCAGCACTCCTCTCAGTCACAAGTGGTAATTAGTCATACACTACCGGTACGTGAAGTAGCATGGGGGGGGGACAAAAACAGAAGCCGCATGAGGATGCAGGTGTTTGCTTTAGTTGTTTACACTTGAATTATGGTCATTTCAATTGCAGAAAACACTGCACCTCATCCTATGTGTAGAGGGAAGGAAAGATGTAATAGAGGAGGAGCAGCCTCCAATGATTCAGACCCCCCGTGTGCCTCCAAAATGTCTAATTATCTCCATTTACCCCCCACAAACCTCCGCGAACCCGGCAGAACCTTCCTTTCCTCAACCCCCCACTGTGCAGGAATTATCCCAACGCCACCCTCTCGAATATTAAACCCTGGTGTCTAGACAGCACCCGCACCACCTCCAAGCTTCCTCTCCCGGGTTTCGTCACCCCGCAGAGCATCAGAACGGAAATGATTTGGGAAAAAAAGAAAGTAACAGGAAAAGAAAAAGGGCCAGGATGAGCATCTGAGATGTCGGAAAGAGTGATGAAACCTGAGATGTTTTTCATGCAATGACATGTCACGTCTTTGTGTACAAAAGGTAATTTACTCTGAATAGCACAGCAGGTGTATGCAATTTCACCATGTAGGGCAATGGGCCTTTTGATGTAGTCTACTCTGATGCTGAAGGAGAGCAATTTGAAAAACCTTGAACACAGAGACAGATGGAATCGCACAGATTCACATGCAGAGAGGAAACGCATTCGAAAATGTGTGAACACACACTGTTGTCGCACATATGCCCCCATCATCACCTAGAAAAGAGTCGGCACACGCCTAAACCTGTATCAGAGATGTGAAAATATATATATATATATATATAAACATGCACAATGCCAAGTCACAACACAGTATTTTCTTATTTGGCACATGTTTCTCTTTGCATTAGAATAGTGATACAACAGTGTGCAACGTCGGAGAAGCCAGAGGGAGGTTTCTCAAAATGTGACGCTATTGATCCAATGATGCTTTTAAAAGGCTTCTTTTAAAAAGAAAATGAAGCTAACAATCTATATTTCTAGTTTCTGTCATTTAATTTCCAGACTAATTACAGCACAGAGGCCAAAAAGGAAAAGCAGTTTCTATCTAAGCAACTATTGAGCTTAGTAAAACCTGTGTGAGTCAAATCAAGCTGAGCTTAATCTGCTCATTGGCGGTTCATTAGAGTTTTCTGTCTGATTTCTTTTTCCTGGAAGAAGTGTTCTGTTGCACAGGAAGTGGTGCATTTTAGTCTTTTGGTTTGCAATAAATGGAACTTTGTCAATTTTCTGGCCAGTGATGAAGCCCAAATTATACTTTAATGACATTATAAATATTTAAGTAGGCAGTATAGTCCACAGAAATAATGAATGCTTCTGTAATGTGTTTTACTTTTGACCAAAGGATAGTTCAGATAATTTATCCTCTCAGATATCATTAATTTCTGCTGGTGTGCCAGTGAGCTGTTGTAATCGTATCAATTCATTTGTCAGGAATTCTCTTTTTTTTTTTTTTTGTCTGAAAAGTTCCATAATGTATTAGGTGATATTTCCAGGTTTGTCTCTTTATGACTAACTCGCTTCAGCAAGATTTATTCCGAATCCAAAAGATGGGCAGAAATTTGAAAAGATCAAAGAGAAAGAGATGACGCTTATTGACCAAATATTTGTGTCATTTGAAGGATCTATATAGTCGATAGGTAGATGTCCATGTGTTCTTTCATTATAAAGCAGGTCCACATTAATACAGTGAAAGTATCAAAGGTCTCAGTCCACAGATTAATCAACACTGCGTAAGTTAAAGAGTTACCTCACAATTTATTCAAATGCAATCTATTCACGTTAGCCTAAAAGTGGGAACACCAGAAGTGTTGGTAATAATCTGTGACTTCTTAACTACATTAAATAAAGATTTGGCTTTGGAATTGATTTCTTGGTTTGCCTTTGCCCTCTTTTCCAAATAAATTTTGCCAACCTGCAGGTCTATTGAAAGTTTATTATTTAAGTTGAGTATTTTCCTGCCCTTATTTCTTGGCCTTCCAAGCCTCTTTGTTTCAGTAATGCTGAGAGATCTCAGCCCAACCGACCAAAATAAGGCCTACATTGTAATAAGTATCCACGCGGAAACTCTAAGAGGGCCAATGATATTTTCAAAATCGACATGGTACAGACAAAAAGTAAAATGAAACACTTTGAACAACAATGTGCATCTTCAAAAGTAAAATTGCATATGAACCTATGGCTGAAAATCACCAGTTGATTTATGGAAGCCATGCATGCTTTGTACCCACATACAGGGATAAAAAGACATTTAACTGCAGCATTTTCACAGCCAGACAGGTGGACATTAGCAGACGAAGACGAAGAGTCCCAGGCAGCTGTAAATTTGAAAAACAGAAAAGCAATAGTCTCCACTGTACTTTTGTTGTTCCATCTACCTTCAACCTCGCCATCTGTGCCTTTCTGAAAATCCACTTTCCTGCACAGTTGATTGTGGTTGGCCTTCCATTATAAGCGGAAACAGAGAAACTGTCAGGGCAGACCAACATGATGCTCAGTTTGTTCGAAGTAATGGAGACAGCTGCTGTCTTTGGAACAGGTTGGCAAATCTTCGAAAAGTAAATTCTGATCTTCTCCCCATCTAACACTTAAAGCCATTAGTTGACATCTTAGAGGAAAAAAAAAATCGGTAGCAGTTTCTCTGAAATCCCTGTGGTTCATAAAATATTCACCTGTTACTGTCGGCAAGGTGGCTGGGCACTGCGAGGTTATTTGAGGGCAGGGACAGAGCCAGCCCCCTGAGGCTCTGTGGGTGTACAAAGTCACATGGCCTCAATTAATCTCTGTCAGCACTTGGACAATGTGACCTATACCTGTCCCTCCTCATGATGGGATTTAAAGGGAGTAGGTGGCTTTGACTTGGCCTGCCATCATCCACTCGATTCATGGATTTCCTATAGGAGCGGCTGTATTGAGCCCAGGGGTGGAGCAAGGGATTGAATCAGCATCCTTAAATACAGGCGTTAAATGCGCCATTCAGAGAGTTAGCTTAAAAGTCTATTACTCTCCTGGATTCTTTGTGTTGTCTCCCACCTCAAGGATGAGTGGGAGAGCTGAAATAATGTTTAAAATCATTTAATGTCACGTCATCTCTCACAGCAGCTGCACACACCCTCTGAGCAACACTACTTTGAGCTGTGGCACCGCTCGAGCTGCCCGCCATCATTAAGACGTCAAGCCCTCTAAGCAGCTAGAAGGACGTAAACAAACAAGATCAAGGAATGAGGTCAATGAATTAAGTGAAGCCCCTGTCATGCCCGCATTGTCTAATGCTGTCTGAAGACATCCAGCTCAGGCCATGCCTGAACGAAAACAAGCTTCTTCACCCCCTCACATATTAACACACAGGGGCCATACAGTCCACAGTGCGCAAGTTAGAAATTTTTGATGCGTGTGAGCATGTGGTGAAGGCATGCTGTATCTGTTATCTAATCCAGATGACACAAGGACCCCTAAGACCTATCTGGAAACTCTGAAGGAGAAACAGAGGACATATCCCTCTGTAATGATGTATCCAAGGTCTGGATAGAAGACCACGTCCCCCTTTTTTTTTTTTTAAATAGAAATACAAAATCACACAGTGGAATTAAATCATGTTTTTCATTTGAAGAAAGCTTTGGATGCCATTGCATCCCACTAATGGCTGCCTGCAGAAAAAGCTATAAGGCAGGCAGCATAAAGACAGCACAAATAATAAATAAATACAAATGGGAAGCAACATGAACTGCATCATTATCTCTGGGTCTCACTCTCTCCTGCTCCCTTGCTCGAGTTTCGGCCCACTGGTCCGCGGTTGCACAATTGGTGCTGTCCCGCCCTGCAGAGGACAAGCCTCATCACTGGGCCGTGCCGGGATAACACTTCACCTCGCGTTAGCATCAGAGCGTGGATTGGAGCAAGAGGCTGAGAGTCTCAGCGGAGGGCCACTGTCAATGCATTCCCCAGGAATGATGTTCCCGCATGAGAGTCTTTTTATGCTTATGCATGTGTCTATTTGCAATCTCTTTGGTGTGTATTAAGAGGGGAAAAAAGAGGAATGGTTGAGCCAGCAACGCTGGGGCATACAGGTTTTACAAAACAGATAGCGGGTTCTCTGTGTGTGTGTTTTCTAATCCACTTATGGTTGCAGCCTTAGGCTATTGCAGACAGAAGTTCCACAAGGCAGCAATTTATTTGGCTAACCTACCCTCAAATTCTTTAACCAGCCAGAGAGGCCTGACCCTACAAAATGAATCACTCACTCTCTAAATACGTCTGCACCAAATGTGCTGCTCTCTATGGCATTAATCTCTGAGGTCACAATCTTGAAATCCATAGGCTCCAGGAAATAAGGAGGAATGAGTAGAAATGACTTCAGCTGCCGACTGACCAGTAGCTGCTTTGCATCCTGTGAGGGATCTGTGATGAGCTGCATGGTGAATTAACTACCTGTTTACTGCTCCAACTGGCCAAAAGCCCCAAAGTGTAAGGAGATCCAAGGAGCTGAGCTGTGCAAACCCAGCCTGCCCCGACAAACACGTATGATTCATGCGCGCAACAAAGTCTTGGGCGTGATTTATGGCTATCCCCGACACCAGTGACAGTGGCCGCACAGCCCATTTGAAGACGGACAGCATCGTTTCTGTCCTGATTAAGGAGAGAATAATTCATTACCAAGTCAGTGAACATGGGTGTAACCTCTGTGGGGAGCCGAATCTAGGCATTCAGTGAGGGACACTGTCTTGGACCGAGCCTGCAGTCATGCTGTTAGACATGTCTTTCTTTTTGCTCAAGTCAAGACTGAAAACTTTGCTCTAAACAAAAGCACATGCTTTAGTCCACGCACATGATTGAGTGTGCTTTGTCTGGGATCAGTGCCTGAATATGATAGCCCAGAATAAGGAACCAGACCTGTTTGGGTGTACAGGTCAAAGGTCGCCAAAAAGTGGACCAAGAGAACTGTAGTCTATTGAATTAATGCAGCTACATCCCACATTAATAATGAAATGCCTTCTTTCAAAGGCAATCAGATGTATGAGATACCACTGGGTCTTTTTGAAGGTCGAAAGGTCTTGAAAGTCGGTGTCCAAGAAGTATTCCCTCTCACTTGGCCGAGTTGAATGCCATCAGAGGTACCTGTCATCACCAAACAAGAGTGAAACTGGGGACATGTGAAGCTAAGAACAACTCAGTCTGATGATAGGGACATAAAGATTTCTCTTACCCTCGGGCGAGATTCTCTAGTAGGGCTAAAGTGGATTTCTGAGGGGAATTAGGGCCTCTTAATCTCTTTTGTCACTGTTCCATAGAACTCAACTAGGAGACAATGACTATTTCAGGAAGAAGGGAAACTGATATTCCACATTAAATTCATTAATGGTGCTCCACGGTTTAATTATTTTCTACCCTAAATAACAGAAAAATTAGAAACTGTCAAAGCTGCGAGCCTTGTGGTGCAGCAGCAGAATAAAGTTCCCACAATCCCTGCGATGCATGCTTATAAAATGGTATATTTGAATGTAAGCAGGTACATCTGTCAGCAATTCTTCAATCCAGTCAAACATTCAAAAAAATAAGGCAAAGGCTTTTGGATGCTTCTTGATTTAGAGCCTGCTGACACTCTTATACCAGCACAAAAGGCAACTGTAGGAGAATACTCTTCTCTCCTAAGTGTTCCCACAATCTCCTAGTACAGTCTTTTGCAGACACTGCCTCTCAGCAGTGATTAGTACGTAGCACTAGGCAGGCGTCTTGGAGACAGACCAAGCCGCAGCCCATAGGGAATGAATGGATGAGATCTACGGTAATCCTGGATCATCCGGGCCCTGATTGAGGTAAGAGCCAGCCGTGTCTCTGCGCATTGCCCATCCTGTTTAGCTACCCAGACACATTAATGCCGGTCATGCATGGGAAACAATCAGGGCCCGTGGACATAATCCTAACCCGAAGCTGTGTAAATAACTCAGCATGGCTCAGAGGGGGGTTATGACGACAAAGTCACACACTGAATATAAGGGATACAGTTTTGGCATTCATGAGTCCTTTGCATTTGGGTAACGGAGCTTTGCAAGGAAAAGCCATTGGAAATCACTCACAATGCACCAGCAAGAAAGCTTCTTTGAAATTATCCAATTATAATGCAAACAGCTGTCTGTGTATATTATATTTATATATATAAGTATATATATATGTGTGTGTGTGTGTGCGCGCGTGTGTGTACACATATCTCAGTTGTGTGCGTGTGTAAACGTGTCTGCACTTTTTCCCACTCTGTCAGCACTCTGGTTTGACAGAGAGCTGTAAGTGAAAGGACAGGGCAATATTACTGGCTGTTTGTTCGGTGCGTTTCCCCCTGTCGCTCTGTCACTCCGGCTCACCATCATAGCTGCTGACTGAAATGCTCTGATGGCGCCTCTATCACATCAGCAGCGCATTGGGAAGGCTGAATGATGGCCCGGACGTGCAAGAGGTGTGGGCTGGCAGAAGGGTAGAAGCAAAGTCCACAAAAAAAAAAAAAAAAACCAACCAAACCTATGTGCATTATTGTGCACAGAAAGGAAAGGAAAATAAAAGTGTGTCTGTAGGGAGACGCTGCAAGTGCGGCTGTGCATGTATGTAATGGAAGAAGAAAGAGGTGCCTTCGGCTGTTCTGGTTTGCTTCCTTCTGGGCTTGTAGATCTGAGACTTAATGCTGTTTGGGTCATGCTGGAAATTCAGTCAGATACTCCAAAATAAGAAAAAAATGAATTAAAAACAACGCCACTGATCAATTAGCAACAACACAGTTTTAATGAGCAGCTGATCCTTGAGGAAAGCCGTCAGCAGAGGGCTTTGCATAGGAAACAGCACAGCTGCCAGCCAACTAAGGCTTCATGTGTTATTCATACAGACAGGGCACTGGCACTGCAGGGTTGCCAACTTTGTGCCTGTGAAAAAGAATATGTTGCATTTTCAAAACTTATGAAATTCACTGTATATATTAAGGCTTTGAACTCCATTAGGAAGGCTTACTTCTATCAGTCTTTGTTGCAAAAAGAACAACCTGAGGCGATGTTCATGGAAGTCATTTATACTGTGGTATAGAAACATTAAAGTCAATGTGGCTGAGACCAAATGAAAGTGGGAGGTCAAATTGGCCATGACAGCATCCACAGGTTTCTGAAGAGTGGTGCACTGTTCTGTTTTCACACTGCAATCTAATCAGTTGTTGTACCAGGCTGTAAACATATTTATTTCTGCTGTAAAGTTGGATATTTTACCATTTTAGCTTGGGAGTCTATGAGGCTGCTGGAGCTGGACTCTAGCTGTCTGCGGCTTTGTGCTCTTCAGTTTTGGTTTCATTTTGTTTCAGCCCTTTAGGTTGCCACTTGGTGAAGTAAGAAGTTAATGTGTCACAATGCAAAGACGGTGTGATAAATACTGTAATAAAATTCCACTCTGTCACTGTCATTTTCTGGTTTGAGGACAAGACGTTTTAGCTTTGGTTGCTGAAATTCATTCATTGCACCATCCATCAATGAGTTGAAAGGACCAGCAGCTTGTGGACCAACAGGGGGTGGGTTTTTCGCCACATGGGGCAGAAAGCTAGAAGCCTCAACATTTGATTGCATAACTGTTGAGTAATCAACTTTTTCGATCATTACCAGGATTTACATCATGACGCCTCCATAGATTTACGGTGGACCCTTGTGTGCCTGTTATTTTTGGACAAGTTTGCAAAATAAGTCGTCATCGATAACTAGAACCTGGCATATTGGACATCCACCTGAGATGTTGGGTCCCATCAGAAAGTCTGGAGGTGTGATTGGAATTTCATTGCCCTCCTCATATCAGGTTAGGGTGCTCCAGTTGTTTCTCCCGCAGCCCTTTCCCAGGCAGGTTAGATCATCTGAAGTCCCTGAAGTGATCGAAGGAACTGCAGACATTCGTCTATATGCACGTCAGCCATGATTTACCATGCCTCAGCAAATGTGCTCCAACAGACCCATTTACAAGTCAATTTTAATTGCCTCCTTATACTTGAATAATTTTGGAAATTGAAGGTGTAGCGTTTCTAATTGCCTCGCACCTACAGCTAATGTTCCTTTCTTCATTTAGCCCATGCAACTTTCAAGGCAGCAGCCTATTTAAGCCTTTTACATGACTGCATTAACACACATAACACACCTGCAATGACCCTGTTTATGTGACTATCCATCCAAGGAGCAGGTCAAAAGGAAATTTTCCATGTTTGCCTTTAAGGGGCTGTATTTCTGAGGGTTTTCCAGAACCATTTAGTCTTTGACTGTGTGGCATGAAAAAATTTAAAGATACATTCCTTACCGTCACTGACACACCTAAAATGAGATCCATATATACAATATTCAATCCTGACTGTGTAAAACAGATTATGTAATGCTGTATAATTAAGCAATACATCGCGACAGGCCGTGGTATACGCTCATTATACCACAGCTGAGGGGCGTTCTTCGGCCCAACGCAAAGCATGTTGCTTCCCTGACGCAGAATGATATGCTGTGACAAAGCTTTAGAATAGTACCTGTGGTATACGCTCTTTATATCACAGTTAACAACCAATCAGATTGCAGGATTTCACCTTTCCGTTTTATAATGTGGTGTAACAGGGAAGTGTTTGTGACACTGATAGACGTGTCACAAGTATCCATTGTATGTTAACTTTCAAATCCTTTTTCAGAGTAATTCGAAACTGGCTAATTTCCATTCTCTAACAAGTGTATTATGCAAAAAGCATAATACACTTGAAAAAAGCAGAGCACAGTGCATAAAGCTTCCGTTTTCATTAAAAAGGTGGTGTAATCTGCCACTGCGGCAAGACGATTTTAACATGGTTAAAATATGAATATGTCCCAAGAATTTAATGCAGATGAGTGTCAGCTTCCTGAAACAGTACAGAACGCAGCAGATTGCTGCAGCAGAATAGAGACAAATGAAAGTTGAGTTTGTAAAATTCTTTAAAGGAGTTCATTTGCATTAAAATATGTGAGGACAGTGGAAGTTTTGCTTCACTAGTTTTAAGGTTTTTGGAGTTTAGTGAGATTAGAAGTACTTCCGATTTGCAGTGTTTGAATGATGCTGTATGGATCGTCCACTAACCCCACCTCTTATCAGTGTTGGGTCTTGGGGTTAATCCCAGCTGACAATGGGTGAGCGAGGGGCACATACTGGACAGATCACGGTCAATCACAGGGCTAATATATAAAGACAAACATTCACACTCACACCTATGGGCAATTTTAGAGTCGCTGGAGGAAGCTGGAGGGATTACCAGCTGCACCATTCATCACTGCTTCACAGTGTATTCTTCAGTATATATCGGAAGTTTATGTCACTGAGAGATAGATGCACAAAGTGTGATTGCCATCTTGGTGGCAGAAACAAGTACCACATACAAACCTAGATGCACACACATCAACATTCACACACACACACACACACATCTTCATTCTCATCTAAGAAGACAGGAGAGACTAAGCCCTTAGGATAATGGATAGGCAGCACCGTGTGTCTTCTTTCATATCGCCAGCAAAGAAATGAAAGTTAAGACACTCAGGAGACACATTCTTCAAGTAGACAGATCGCTTATACAAATATACCCAGTCCCCTGTGGAGGCGCACACTCTTCGTAGAAGAACCCTCTCTAAAGATATTCTGTCGAATTTACCAGAACACCAGAGGAAAAATTGGAGATGGGTTTGGTGGGCAGGGGGGGCAATGACCACCCTCATAGTTTAGAGAACTGATTAGAATAAACCCATGCATTTCTTCAGAAGCAACAGTTAGCGTTTGGCTTTGTGGAGCCCTGGGATCTTTCTCAGCATGGGCAGCCATTTAGCGATATAACGCATTCCTCCGAACCCTTGACAATGATTATACAGTAATTAAAGTCTATTGTATTTGAGTCATTGAGAAAGAGGGTAATTAATTTGCAAAATGGATGATACACCAACCATTGGCCAGCAGTTCCTTTCGCTCCATCCTTGTTTAATGTCAATGAATGCTAATGAGTTTTGTGTTATATAGTTGTTGTTTTTTTTTTTTTTGGTTTGTTTGTTGTTGTTGTTGTTGTTTTTCTTGGGGGGATTCCTGCTGTAAGGTTTAGCACAGAATACCACAAATGTTCCCATTTTCCGCTCACCACTCAGAAAAGTCTATGATCAGTCAGAGTGTGGCTCTAATTATCATCAATTTCAACAAGAGTTGAAAATTCATAGCAATCAGCAGCATATTAGATGACACATGGCAACCATGGATTATACCCTCAGCTATCCTGAGATAAATAGTTTTTGGATTTTTTGATAATCACTCTTATTCATGGCAGAGGGTCTCTGCAATCACATCTCCTTGTGTTATTGGCTGAAGTAATTAAACCTCTTCCAGGGCGATCGGCAGAGTCAGGTTTGGGGAAAAGGACAAACACGACACAGCCACTATAGAGCCATGGGAATGCTATAAAAAGCACAATGGCGGAGAGAATTGGAGCATAGACTGCAAAAGTGGACCAAATAATTATTCTTGTGATGGCACAATGGGACGGGATTGTGGACGTGTACATTCAACATACATTGTCACAGACTACCCAGTGTCGCAGTTGGCAAGCTCTTACTGTACTTGTAGGGAATCCCGTCTGTCATGAATGCAGCATAAACCTGACTGATATGTGCAGGAGGCTGTAAAGAGTCTCCTGCACACATCAGATGAACCAGTCTTGTTTGTGAAGTGTCTGTCGGTGATGACGGTTTACGTTCATCCCAGTGGACACATCCAGTGACACTGAACACCATTTAAGCAGGATTAAGACTGTTTTAAGCATTTTCTTGAATTTTTCGTTTAACTTGGACTCAACTGCTTTTACAATGACGAAGGAATCTGATATATCTGGACTGTCTTGTCAAAACTCAGTCCACAGGTCGTTTATGGTGCTTCTATTATCGATGAACGTTCCACAAAGCTAACCACATTGTTATCTTATCACAGTTCATATTATCTTGAGAAAGTACTTATTCTAACCTCAGTCGCCATTTTTCCCTAAACCTGACGAAATAGTTTTTGATGCTAAACCTAAGCAAGCAAAGACTGTTGGCATTGGCATAACAGACTGTATGTTACCTTTTGATGGAATCTTGGAATTTCAGGAAGCCCCCAACGTCAAGTAACCTAGAGTTGAAGCAAGTATTAAATGTATAAAATAAGAGAAACGGCAGTTATTTCAGTGTGTCAGTAAATTTAATCTGTATTTCAAATCTTCATTCATCAGGCTGCCTTTAAAGGGAAGTCATCCTCTCTCAAACAGAAGGTCAAACGTTCTTTGAGTTGCAGTTATTTTAATCTTCCTTGCAAATGAGAAAAGCTGAATCTAATTAAGGAGGAATTATCAAATCCAACAGCTTTTTAGTAAGCAGATTTTGTGGTTTTGGAAATAAATGTTTGAATATTGATAGCCAGCATCATGTGCAACATACCAGCAATGGATGACACTACCTGTCAGTGTATAAAGTGATGCTCCACTTTGCAGCTACTGAACCTGCATGTGAGAGATTAAGACCACAGTTCATCTGTCAGATTGGAGTTGTACATCTCTTTCAGCATTCATTCCAAGGTCACCCCAAACACTCTTGTAAAAACTCTCCACTCCGGGACACGGTCCTTGAGTTCGTCTATTCATCATCAGTTAACAGGAGCAGGCAAGCAGCCCTAAATGAAACTGCCCCCACGGCTGCATCAGGTCCAAATTTAAGACGGTGCTTGTGTGACTTTTAGGGTTCCACTTTAAGGAGGATGTCCCAGAAAACTTGCAGAGCTCATCCTCCTTCTGAAGGAGGCAGTGTTAGCTGAACTTGTGCACATCGTCAGACGAAGTTTCAGCACGGACACACAAGTGCTCCCAGGATCCTGCACCTGGTTCTCAAAACTGAAGCGGCTCTCTTAGGTGTTTCAAAGCCCAGACAACAGAAATTCCAGGAGAATAAATTGATCTCTCTCTCCCCTCTCACATATGTGTATGAGAGATACCTCCAGATAGACAGGCATGAATATATGAATTATGTAGTCCTAGTTTTACAGTATCTGTGGACTGGCTTGACTTGCATCATCACAATAAAGAAGACAAAGGATGATTCCTGGACTTGAAATTGACAAACGAGCAGCAGGATGTAAGGATGTCTGAAATGAGCCTTGTGTTGTGGTGCACATTAATGAGAGGCCTGCCTTCAGTGCAGGTTCTCTTTGTGCCTATGTGTGTGCGCTTGTGTGGCTGTGGATAGTCCCACAGAGAGAGCTCCACCGCAGGGACCATGCAGCTGCAGACAGTGGATCTGCTGTGTCCAAACAGTGGACAACAGGCTCTCTATCCTTCACATAGCAACTAAGTGATGCTCTCACCTTCTTCATTTCCTCCTCTCCTAATCGCCTTCCTTCAGTCTGCAGCTGACGACAGATATTTTTAACCGAGGCACTGCAAAGTTTCTGTTATTTCTTCCAGCATCTTTGCTCTATGACTCTTTGTTCCTTCAGCTCATTCTGCTTCGTTTTTCATTTTTTGCAGCAATTTCTCTCTGTCCATCCCTCCGTCTAAGTCTCCTGTAGACTCTGATAATGAGAGTGTACGGTTTTGCTTCCCTGCTCTCGTTTTCTCAGCAAGTAGCATGCTGCTTTTGCTGTTGTGATAGTTTAAATCCTCTAGCGTGGCCCGCCAGCACCGCCGCAGCTACCCACTGGGCCGGAATAAATCCAGGAGCCTCCAGTATCGCCTCTGAATGGGCCCACGCTTCTGAAACCAAGCCCTGAGCAAAACCCGCCCGCATCAATCCAGCAGCAATGAACCCAAAAGGCCTTCCTCTGGGAGGTTTAGCTTCTCTTCCTCCCTTGCCTGCGCTGCCATCACAAAGGGTGATTTCAGCTGCCTAATCAACTAGAAAAAAAACTGTGCCCTCCTCCCACTTCCTGCTTCAACCACTTCTCCTCCTCCTCCTCCACCACGAAAATTTCACATGCCAGTGATTTTGTTTTTCATAACATGAAGGGAGAGGGCGATCGCTCCAAACAACATTTTTTCCCAAGCATATTTGAAATGTCAACATCATTAAGACCAACTGTCAAATTTGGTGACAGTGAAAGGGCCCCTACCTACCTAATCATTACAACGTCATGCCAAGTCTTTAAAACATGAGGAAATGGCTGTTATTCTGTCAAAGCTCGACAGGCTTGCATCCTCAAGGGCTCAAACACCTGTGGTAGTGATCTCAGTGACAGGCCGAGTCAGGCAATTACTGGTAATTTCATTCATGCCGCAGGCTAGGTCAAATCTCACGCACCCGGGTGCTTACCGAGTCCCGCTCCTGCGCTGCCCCTCACCGGCAGCAGACAAAAAGTCAGACTTTGGGTTGCACAAACAGCACAAACAACACAAACCTGGTGCCCTCTGGCAAGCCAGGCTGTCAAAATCCCCACAAGCCCCTGGGTCCTGCGTTTCACCAGCAAAAGCTATAGGTCAGTCCTGAGTCAGGTGTGTACTCATAGCCAGAGATTCATATCACAGGTTCACTAACAGAGCAGCCCCATGATTTTAATTTCTATGCCATCGATTGATAGCTAAACAGGTATGCAGGCATATGGTGAAACTGAGTAACTTTAAGAAGTTGCAGGCCCTTCCACATAGACTGTCTATAAAAACGTACTGAGCGGATACAGAAGCAGTAGCACAAATAACTCCATAGGATATTTTTACAAGCCATGACAAGCCATTGGTTGAACTTAGCAGTAGAGGCTGTGTGAGAGTATCACCCAATCAGGAAATATCCCAAAACAACATGTTTACATTCATGAGACACAGCGCATAGGGGCAGAAGTGATTGCAGCAAGAGCAAAGGAGGAAGTAGGTGAGACTGTGAGGCTGCATAGGAAACTGCTGCTCATTTCCCACCGACTGTCGATGCCATTTCTTTGTATGAATGTCCTGTGACCCTCAATCCCACTTTATTATCAAAACAGGTGCATATTGATTGCCTGTTGGCATCAGTACAGGGGCATGTGACACAGTCAGGGTGAATTGGACTGCGGTAATTGTTAGTAATAACTGACAAATGATGCTGCACTATTAACGGTAGTGTAGAAGTCATACACAGAGAATTGGTGGTAATGCTTGTAGCAGCACCAGTGACAGAAGTAATAAAAACAGTAGCATAAACAGTAATGGAAACATTAGCACCAGGTAGCTGTGGTAGCAGCCTTAGCAAATGACTTAGCAGCATTTTCTCACGTGGCTCGAAGGTAAGTTTTGCAACGGGGCATTCTTACTTGCATTAAGCTGTGCTGCACTTAGCAGTCCAGTAGGGTGAGCAATCCAAGCACGCCTTCAGCTTAACCAATCGCAAGCAAATCAAGTTAATTAGGCAGAACACGTTTTAAGTCAGGATTTATTGTACATCAACCCAAAAAGCCCAAGGATTGCACAAAGATGTTAGCCTTCTCCCACACAGCGGCCTATGTGTGAGTAACCCTCCAAGCCAGCTCCATTCATTGTGTGCCCAGCCAACCAGATGCACTAAAGCTTCGATTAATGATTCCACTTCTGCTCTCACTTCTTTGCCTTTACAGACCCACCCTGCCTTGTACTGTAATCCCTGTCAAGCACAATGTTAATTAAACATGGACAACACACAGGGTCAAAGACGTTATCCATGCGGCAAGGACACGGTGGCAAAAGGAGACTCATAAGTGCGTCAGAGTCTGCAACAGCGCTGGTTTCTCACCTCCTCTCCTTCTGTTTGAAGCCAGAATTAAAAAAAAAATAAATAAATCAATAAAAAGAGAGCTGCCACTTGTGACAGCATTTCTAATCTGCACCTCCTAAATGCGCTCATGCGTGCACAGAGTGAGGACAATGTGGATGCACACGAACCCACACACAGCACAACACACATGCAGCCAGTTGTAAACACAGTTGAAGTCACTTGTTGCTTTTCTTGGGTAGTCTCAAAAATGAAGATGTGACTGACGCCATTACCATAAGGTACTAACTGCTGTAAAATACTTTCCAAAAAGTGCAGAACTCCATCTCTCTATTACTCCTCGACCTCCCTCCTGCTGTCTCTATGTGATTGGCAGGTTTAGTTAACAACAAGTCTCCCAGCCTGGCAGAAAGTGGGTGACAGAGCTGGTGAGTGGAAAAGGGTGGGTGGGGGGTTGAACCGGAGATATGAAAACAATACATAGCCTAGTTTTGTGTGCATATGATTAGAGATGTCTGGGACTTGCTACAGAAATGCATAGGCGTGGCTGCACAGATTGAGGCAGAAGTAATTTATGTGTCGACCATCCCTCAGGAGAGACAATGATAAACATGTCATACATTGCTCTACATATGCATTGCTTTGCTTCGCTAAGCACATCAGGGCCACCGTAACCCTTCCGCTGCCTCTTTAGTAGGCTACTGACAAATTAAAGTTACCTAGTGCTTAAGTACTTGACTTACAGTGTGATATGAACAGAAGCAGCAAATAATAAGGACATCAAGTGGCAAATAAGCGTAACTAAAAGTAAAAACTAACCTTCCGGCAGCTGACACATGAAACTGTACTAAACTCTCGCTTTCAGACTTCTTCTGCTGCCCTCCCAAGGTTTTACACTTGCTCCAAGTGAACATTTTTATGTTCCCTTTAGGCCAAATTATCCATAAGTGCAATAGTTCCCTTACACTTACACACAGCTTTACTTGCCCTCATAGCCCAATAAATACAAAGAAATAGCAGAACTGAGGAACTGCCTCTGGGAAAGAAATCTGTGGATGACTCAGACTGCAACTCCATGAGAATACTTAAAAAGTTATCATAACTCAGTGTATGGCACTGGTAGTAAACTGTGTGTCTCTCTTGTATGAAGCCAGAGCACTTAAAAACCATAAAACCCCTCATAACATAACTCAGCGTTGGCTGTGGTTTTACAGTCTAAACTTGGACCATTCTACTGTTAAAATGTTAAGCTGGTTTTATATGTCACAGTGTTTACAAGTTCTGGTATATACTTTAGCTATATCAACAAATTCATATCTCAATACAGTCATGTCCAAAGGGAGCACATCACAATGTTGTATATCGGTATAAATATATTGTTTCAGTTGTGTATGAGCAATTCAAAGCTTTATTTGTGTACTACACAATGCTGTGGCTGACTTCACTACAGCCTAAGTTATGACTCCTGTATGAGAGGAGCTGTGTCAAATCTGATAAATTGGTTTCACTCTCAACCAAATACTTTGAAACTTCAACTCGAAAAGCGTTTCCCTACAACTGAACTATTGCTGAATTCTTTGTTTACTCCTGCTTGCCTCCAGGTTCTACTCGTCTCCATCACTTGAAATTGAAACACCATGACCACGACTTGTAGTGACTAAGCAAACAAAAATATTATTAGTAATTAATACATGTGTTACCTCTAGGAAATGAGGAAATGAGAGTTGAATGAATGAAAATGAATCTATAGTAAACTGACGGCTACCAGCAAGATGTGACTTAGAACAAGGATGTTACTTCAAAAATGTTAAACTCCGTCAATAAACCTAACCTATTTCCTATGCAGAGTCCAGAGCCAGGGCTCCTCCTGTGACAGCTGATTTTCATCACTTTCATAACACTTTGACACCAGCAAGGAGCTTCCACATATGAAACAAAGAGTCAAAAAATAGATAAGTAAATAAATCAATCAGTGCAGCTGTTTGATGGCAGGCTTTCTGCTGCTCTCATCATTTTTCTAGGTCAGTATACAGGAGGCTGCGTTTAAATCACCTCACAAACAACATATGTCAACTGCCGCCTTATGCAAGGGCAAACAAAGTGGATCTGTTTTTAATGTCTACTCAGGTCATCTCAGCATCATCACCCCAGTGTCTGGGCCAGCCTCATCATCCTCTCATGCCTTATTATTATTGTGTATGGGCTTGGTGACCTGGGCTACAGCGCCATCTGCTCAGACTCTATTGAATCTGAGATTAGGGGTCTGGGCAAGAAGGGCACGGGGACACACATGTTCGGTGGCTGATCTGAAGACACCTCCCTCCAGGGTCACTTTCACCTCGGGGTCAGCCTGGGAGTTCAGACAGCGAAGTGAAGATGAAAGGCGATGCGCACAGTTGCAGCACAGACAGAAAGCCACCAACCAGCTGTTTTCCATGCTTTTTTCCTCAAACTCCCACTGATTTAGTCAATAATCCCCATACCCGCCTCTTGTTCTCTGCAAACTCCTCTCTTCTTCTACTTTCTTTGCATTACACTCTGCCTTTCTTTCTTTACCTCCACCTCTGATGCTGCACTTACACTTCTAGGTCTTGTTTACTGAATCAATGAGT
This sequence comes from Remorina albescens, assembly GCA_034769265.1. NCBI lineage: Eukaryota > Metazoa > Chordata > Actinopteri > Carangiformes > Echeneidae > Remorina > Remorina albescens. Next base: position 5,180,643 of record CM068492.1, on the reverse strand, counting down.
TAGGTCCCCCCTGCACGGCAAGCTTATAAGAAAACTACAATTTCTGGCAGCCACTGGCAGGAGTGAATCACATAAGGCAGATTTGGGGCTTTAGAGGTATATGATTCCCATTATCCATGGCTGGACCAATGGAATGTAAAGGTGCTACAGCCTACTCGTTTACATGCAGGGTGTGCTCCATCAGCTCCTTGCTCATGAATGTAATCCTTTACGCTTATCTGTCCGAGTTCAGAAGCTGTGGACCCTCCAACCTTGTAGTTACTACTGATGCATACAGTGTTTGGAAGGCAAACCTCACATATGTTGGCCCAGGTGCCAGTGCTTCTAAAAACTGCCAAAAGACTGCCATTGTCTGAATCACTGCCAAGGTGGCGCCTTCACATAGAAGTCATAGGAGAGGTGAGGAAGAAAGAGGAGACAGCACTAGCAAAAATATTCATGCCAACTAACTTCTTAAAGAGGAGGGAGGAGGACAGATGGGCTGGGAGGTGAGAGGTCCAGAATGGGGGGAGTAAAGCATTAAGGCTGCCAGGGTTAATGGTTCGATTCCCAGCAGGAGAAACCAATGCAAGAAGTGTTTATTAATTTCACTTTGAAACCTATTTACCCAGCTTCTTTCACACGTCCTGATGCAAACTGACACAGTTCCTCCCAATGACAGTGGGAGCTGCTTGGTGTAGAGCTGTCAGAGTGATTCAAGAAAAGTACTTGTTAGATTGTCTGAAACCCCCTCCCCCTCACTTTTTCAGTGTCACATTGGGGAAGGGAGTGTTGGACAATTTCTGCAACTTTCTGAAATCAACAGTCTGACAAGCACACACACTTGATGGTGATTGAAGTTTGCAGTATGCAGGATATAATCGTCTTTCTCAAGCTATTTAGTTTTTACTCTTAACACACTTCTTTCTTAGCACAGATCTGACATGATGGACGGATGGACGGAGATCAATGGCCCTAATACTGATTAAGTAGATAAGTAGATAAGGTATTGGTCAAGAAATAATCTAATGTCCTCAAGTCTTCTTTGAAATTCACTCTTTTATCTACCAACAGGTAAGTATGTAATCTCATGTTACCTTATATTAAATTATCTAATTGTGTGCACCAGGTGAGGAATACAGACACCAGATCTCCATTCCTGATGGTTGAGTTGTAACAGAACCAGAAAAGCAAAGGTTGAATTGGAGTTTCCATAAACATGATTGAAATGAACATATCCTCTTGCTCTTTTGGTCTGCCAATGAGTTTGGACAGCATTCAGGGGATACGAGGGCAAACCTAGTCAGAAGGTGGAGGCGGGTCAGACAGACCATGCTGTAGCCTCTGTGGAATTACCAGCAGCCAAATGATCACATGTGCATTCTCTGATAGCCTGAATGATGACAAATATACACTTTATAGCTACGAGTCTGCAGCTTATAACAAAAAAAAAAGTATAAGGTTGGAAACCAAATTATGACATGTTGAGTCTGTATCTCAGTGCAGTGACAACAAATAGCACTTCAATAGGAAGAGCTGGTGTTGGCAAATTACTTTTATTGATTAATTTACAAAAAAGTTAACACATTCATATATCATTGCGATTTTGGCAAAGATATAATACTGCCAATCACTGATAATCAATGTCAACCAGTACTGCACTTATTTAGAGTGGCTGCAGATGGTGGGAAGAGTAATACTAAGTCCCGTGACTTCTCCAGCACTCGGAAACTATACATCATTACAAAGTGAGACTGCAGAAAAGGGCAACGCTGAGCCGCAAAAACTGGCACCAGTTCAAAATGTACATGTAGAAGGAGGAAGTGAAGAAGGCAGCAATGAAGATGTCCTGCAGTGATAGCAGACACACAGGTGTTGCTGCTCATGCTGCATAACCTCCCCTGCTGTGCACAGGAGGGTCACTGCTAACCTTGACAGGGGTGAGCAGCCACTACTGCAGTGCCCTTGTTCACGTCGTTGAGGGACATGTCATATTATTTATTTAATAATTTGGGTGTTTGTTTTTTTTTTTCCAACTTCGCTTTCAACTTTTAATATCTTTTATGCACCACAGGGACACTTGGAGGCTCACAGGTTTGATAACTTTAAACGTTTACTTTTTAAAGCGTAATATCTACAGCTACCCAGGGACCTTCGCACCCCAGGCCTTGCTCCATATCAGGGATTTTTTTCCTTCTCCTTTTCCTTTTCTGTATCTATGAAAATGAAAGGATGGATATAAGAAGGAGTGAGTTTGTAGTTTGGCACCTAATCTAACTTGAGTTTATCAGCACTGCAGTCGTCTACATTAATGACACGGGGGACTAAACATGTGAGCCTAAGAGGAAAAACTCTTGGAGATAAAGAGTTGAAGAGAAAGGAGCAGAGCTCAGTAGAAATAGCTTTTGATATCATGTAGTTATCCCCCACAAAAAAAAAAAAAAAACTGCAGAGAGGAAAAGAAGGGAGAGGAAAGCAATTCTTGCAGTTTTGCCCCAGATGTCATCTCAATCTTAAGTGACACTGACAGACAGCAGCGCCACAAAAATTATCCTGTGGCTGAACTTTGACCCCCGTCTGCTGAATCTGCTGTTCGGCTATCTCGTGTTGAACTGATAAACCAAGTAACAGTTCCTTCTGTCCTGCCTGCGTCACAACTCACTTCAACTTTGACAGGTCCCTCCACCGGTTTCAGAACCTGGAAACATCTTGGACAATTCGTTCAGCCACGCGATGTTAACACACACACACACACACACACACACACACACTGTCGTTCGGGCAGCAGAAGCCATAGAGGAATATTCATAAAGATTATTCATGGCTTGCAGTCAGTGGGGGGCGGGGGGCAGCTCTGGGAGGTAATGGCAGCAGCCGCCGAGGCTGATGGAGAGCGAGACTGGACTAATCAGACAGGCAGCCATCACTGTCAAAAAGTCTTGCTCGTGCGCATCTCATCTGTGTGTCCGACTCATCTTTTATGCAAAAGCGCCCAGACGTGGTGAAACCAAGCAACTCCATATCATCCACCAGTCTTACTTGCCCTACAAGCTGGTTAAGTCTGTGTGCTGAGAGCAGTCATTTCAAAACACAGGGTCAATCATCCTTGAAAGGAAAACAGCTTCCTTCACACACTGTTATCCATCATCAGTCTGTACTGTTCAGAGTAGTAAACCAACCCATCTTGTCTCAATCTGCTTTCCCTGCTCCTTCTAATTAAGCCCAAGTATTTTGTATTTCAGTCCAAAGTTAAAAAAAAAATGTTAGTAAATCACAAGTACCTGAACAAAAACTACTCTTAAAGGAGATAGCAAATCGGGTACTCAAACACAACTTTCAGTCGCTGACAGTTCCTGATTCTCAGTGACGGGAACGATATTTAGTCAGCATCAGCACCTGAGAAAGGACGTGAACTTCCGAGATCTGATCTGGTTTCCAATATGAGATACGGTAGTATACTGCTGATCTTCAGTGGTCAGGACCTACTGAAAGTGGTCCATGTCACTTTGTCACATACCACCTACCCAAACCTTGTTGTAGACTTAATAAAGCCATTGAGTTGGCCTCTAAATTCACCAGATCTCAAGTCGTCAATCCAGCATCCATTGGATGTATGGAACAAACAAGTTTCATCCATCAATCCAACTTCCAGGACTTAAAGGATCAACTCCAAAGAATTTAGTCCAGATACCACATCTCGCCTTCAGAAGTCTAGAGGAATCCAGACCTCCAGGGTCAAGTGCTTTCTGGTGGCAAAAGGGAGATCTGCATAATATTAGGCAGTTGGTCATACTGTTGTGGCTGATTTGTGTACATACCAACTCTAACAGAGCGGTATTATTTTTGCAGGGCAAATAATTGCATTGCGCAGTAATTATTTTTCCACTAATCATAAATGCTACATAATGTATCAAGTGAATGAGTCGTACACTTAGTTGATTAACTGATTATGCAATCTTCAGCTAACAGCCATTTTGATAATAAATATATCATTAGTGTCATTAGTTTCTGCTCGAGCTGTTTGGACACATTTGTGACGGGCAGTTCTTACTATTCACTGACAGTTAAGAGCAGAGGATTAATCAGGAAACAATATCCAGATGAACTGATAATGAAAATAATTACTAGTTGTAGCGGCAGAATCCTTGATACTGAAACCACAGATCATATACTTTTTAAATTGGGTGCAGCGTTTGAGTCATTTGATATTCGAAAACAGCAGGGAGCTAAATTTATAATAATATTCAGATTAAAAAACTTAGTTCCAATGCAGTTTTATATTAATATTAGACTAAGATGGAGTTTTGAACCCAACGCATAAATCTGCAGTGTATCTAAATGAGTTACACAATATTTGAAATCCTTGGAACTAATGGAAAACAGAACTATGTCTACTTTTGATAATGCATATATCAGGAGAACTGCCTTTACTTTATTATGTTTTATTTGTTGAGCCATTTATCATCCCAATTTCATCTCAACTTTGTTATACTTGCACTTCTCTTTATAATTTATAATGCAATGTTTCTATTGTTGTGAATCCTGGCTCACATGCTAATCATTATTCAGTCATTCCCATGTTGCCTGTAGACCAAACATAGACACAGATCAGACAGGTTTTGTGTCATTCTGATTCGTCTGCAAATACAACTAAGTCTGAGGAAGGCGAGGCGCAGCACCACCAGCTGCTACACAGCACTGTATCATTTATCAAGGCAACCGTTCGAGGTTCATTCCTTCAGCTTTGAGAAGAACGGTGTACCTGCCGGCCTGATGATATTTCCTTTTGTGAGGCTGAGTGATCAATTAAGAGACATGTTGGTGACATGAAATGTCATCAAGTCAAGCATCACCCTCGCACTCTCAGTTCTCCGTGCACAAACTGAGACGTGATCTCATGCAGACGGTGTGAGCTCTTGAACAGAAGGAGGGGGAGTGTGGAAGAGTGCAGAGAACGAGAACTGATGTGTGACTATGTGGAGTACTGAAAAAGTCTGGAAACTTAAAGCTCTCTGGCTTTTGTTGGCCTTTCAGCTGGCCCACACCGCACACCTGCCACAAGACAGACAAATCCCATCATCCAAATTCCACCAGCAGATTCTCAATCAGCTGAAGCGTTCAAGGTGAATTTATTCACCCCGTCTGCTTCACTAATCTCATGAATTCTTTCATCCAGCAGATCATTATATGACTTAATTATATAGTTGAAATAAAACTGATTTGCAAAAGCGGTGAAATGAGTCATATAGAAAAAAGTGAGCAACAGAAATCCCGAACCACGCAGTTTCCCTTAGTAATCAAAAGTGAATATCAAGACAGGCGTTCACCAACATGTGAGGACGTTTAAAGCTGGGCAAATTAATTTTATTGTCTAAACCTTGTTGAGCAATCAGCTTGACAGGCAGTGCAGTGCTGGCACACCTCCATCTGTTCAATAAGGATTTGTTGTTTATGGAGGGGGGTGGGGGGGCAACACGTTCTTAACACCTGGAGAGGCAATAACTGTCTTGGTTCCTTCCAGAAAGACGCCTCTGGGGGCCCGGGCCAAGACACTCTAGCAGCACTGTCAGCTCCATTATCAACGCGTGGCTGTGACAGGCACGTGTACACATCAGCAGCAGGAGCAGCACCGGTAGATTAATGTCGTGAACATATTGCAGGAGATGATAATAGTCGAGGATGGTCGGACTGCTACTACCATCAATGGCCATATACATGCCCTGTGCAACAATTACCTGTGGAAATTAGTTCAGGAAAATCAAATGCTATAAATATTTATCAGCTGCACTCATGCAAGAAAACTACGACTGCAACTTTGAACTGTTGACAGAATAATAGAGGCCATTCTCTGCTATCATTGTATGACAAGGTGAGAGTTGATAGTCATAGACGTTTTGCATTTATTGACGTGGACTCTGGGTCTGGAAATGGAAGCCAATGCCTCAAACCTGTTTAATGACCATTATGGCGGAGCGCCATTGGTTGTAAAAAGAAGTCAGATTGTATTGAAGTCTATGTGAAAACGGCCCCTCCTCCTTTGATTTATTTCCCCAGTAAAGATTTTCATAATGAGTTTATGGTCTCATTCTCTCGTTTCAAGTCTTCTTCAGTACAACATGATGTTGACTTTTTAAAACGATCGTCACATTTATGGGGAAAATAGACAAAAAAGCAGGGGATGGGTTTGGGAGTGTGGCTACTGTGGGATTCAAAGCCTGGATTACCCAATCAAGATACAATAAAGAGCAGGTCAGATCCAGCCATTACTCCTACTCAGCTCTGAACTTCCATAAAAGATAACACATGATAGAAAAAAAAGGTTTCCACCTCTAGAGACAGCTATTGATGAGTAAAGGAAAGTTTGGTGTTAAACTCTTTTGGGGTAGTAAATAAATAATCTCAACTGTTGGTGACAAAGAGCTCCTTCACCTAGTTTCCTTTTGCCGTATAAAGCTGGTCACAGACTTTGTATAGGATCTTTTGAATTGGCTTAATTTATTATTTTAATGTTACTGTTGGATTTTATTTTAGTAGAAATTATAGCAAGTGTGATTTGCAGCTTTTTGCCACCTTTACAAATTCAAGATATTCAAAATAACTTGGAACTACAGCTCAGACTAGCATCAGCATTTTTTCCAAATCATTTTTTGCTTGTTACAGTTTATACTATAGCCCAGATGCCAAGCTAGCTCAGTCAACAGACCAATCTGTCCAAAGAAGAAATGTGGATATAACCGTCCGTTGATAAAACAGCAGAGAACAGGACCTAAAGATTTTAACATAATAGTGCAGCACCAGGATTAGTAACTGGGAAGAAATTATAGTTCCATCTCGAATTGTGATCTCTTTCACTAGTTTCTTTCACAACTAGCGCTGTTGACAACTGGTGAAAAATGGACTAGATGTCAAGACAGATGGAGCAGAAGGAGCTGGGGCTCAGCCTAGACCGATACAACGCAGCCCGTTGGAAGCGACAATGCATTTCGCCAGCTCAAGTCCCACAGAGAAAACTGACTTCAGTAGCACAACAGCAGCCATGACTCCTCCCTCAATAATAAGGAAAAAATTTTTTTTGGATAAATAGAAGCAATCAAGCTGTAGTTACATATAAGGGCACTGTAGTTTGCCAAGTCTTACAGCAATTCCCTGGCCTGAGAAGTTCCACAAGCCTCCAGAGGTCCTTTATTTTGATGATTAAAAGTCAAACCCCTTTCCAGGTTTGGCTTTGGTTATATTACCAGGAAGTTCTCAGATACAAAAACAATGACTAGGAACTAACAGCAGACACAGTTAAAAAGGCTCAAAAGACCTCAAAATGGTTGAGGATAGATGGAGGAAAGGCCTTATTGTCTTCCACCTCAGTTGGTCCAGTTTGCTCGCTTTAACTCTACCTGACAGGCTGCTTTGTCCGGGCATTTGTGAGGAGTGTAAGATGGGCTGCACTTTATCATTTCAAATTGGTCATTTTTATTCATTTCAAGCTTAATTGCATCCATTTTTCTTCAACCAAACAGATAATTAAAGCGGGATTGTTTAGTCTGCTGCTTGTTAAATTTAGTCCCACGGCTCTAAAGGCTTCTAACTGTCTGGTAAACGATATGAACCATGCTATAATGATAGATTTATAAGATTTTTTTTTTCTTTTATGAAAAAGGTGTTGAAACAACCTTGTTCCTTTGCCATCTCATTATCGTGAACTATAATTACAGAGTGTAGTCATTTTCTTGAACAGCATGTAGCCATTATGTAGTTCACCATTGATTCTATTATGGAATCTTGTGTTATTTCCTCCAGAACAAGCACATTTCATCATTGCTTTGTGTGTGCACATACGCTCCATTTTCTCCATTTACAGCCTCCATGGCTGCCCCAAGGGAGCTCTGTGTCTAAGGCTATTTTTCCTTGGATTAGCACTGAGCCCAATCCATATGACCACACACACCAGGGAGCCTCTCTATATAGGCACAGCGGCCCATGAAAGTCCAACCTCCTGTCTCACCTCCTTGGTGAGACAGGAAGTTGGACTGTCTGGTTGGAGTGTCTGGAGCGGAGTGTTGTGTGTTGGGGAGAAGGGTTGACTCAAATGGTTTTATTCCAAGTTTAATTTACCTCCTTGTTCTGAGTCTTCAGAGCCCTCACTAACAGGCCAGGCGGACTTAAACAACATGCCCAGTTTCACCTCAGAAATCACACACGGTGTGTGAGAGACTATGGAGCTGAGGTACGAGACCTCAAAGTGCAGCTGCACACATGCACCTTGCATACAGAAGATACAGAGGAAATACACAATCCTCCTCATTTTCCCCCTGTGTTCATTCACAAAGCTGCATGACATCCTAAGAGGCAGAAAAGAGGCAACTGTTTAAAAGTCGACACTCTCGGATCCTGCCACATGACTTCGACAAACTGCAACACACAACCTCTGATGATTTTCACCTCGAGCTAGAGCTGTGTAATAAACATCAGTAGTTTTTAAGAACAGCCCAAAATGTGTCTGAAGCAGTGAGATGCAACGACTCTTAAAAGCTGGGCCTGATTCCTCAGTGCAACACGCTCTGGTAGCATATAGTTGCACATAAAAGCAAGTGCGCATTTTATTTAATATGTAAGACTGCAGATCGGCAGCGTCCAGACATGTGCAATCATCAGGGTGGGCAACAGGTGTCAACCCTTGCAAGAGAAACATTTTGGGGGGGTTGCCCTGGAAGAACCAGGGGTTAAAGTGCTACATCTATAGTTTGTGTCTGGCAGGCATTTTGTTCACATGAACAGCTGAATTTTATCACATTTACCGACCAAACCCCGGCTACTGTACCTCAACAGCTTCCTCAATTTTTATGATGTGCTCAGCATTGGCTACAGGGATCAACAGACAAGTGTCAAATGATGCAACCCTCTGAAACACATGCAATGTGAGTTGCACATGCCTTGTTAACTTATTCTTTTATCTTATATTCTCTGAATCAAGAAACTTTAATGAGGCCTGTTTCTTATTTATAGAACAATGTATATGTCTTTACATCTAAAACAGGTGGACATTGTCCAACTGCAAAATTTGTCCCACTATCAAAAGACAAACAACTCAAACCACATTTGGTGAGACCTTTGGAAATTTTAAATAGCATTTTTCATTGTTAATTGAAAAATTTACCTTTTATAGAGTTGATAGACATTAAATTGATGAATATAAAAGTGTATAAAACCAGAACTTTGTACAGACAAACTAGTCAATCAGAAAACATATAATCAACAAAATGTGAACTGATCAAACTGACTAATCCGATTGATTTCAACTTTTTAATCCACTTTTCAGTCTGTGCTTAGAGAAATACTGACGTCTAACACACAGCTTAAGAATCGAGCAGGTAGGACCAGCTTTGTCATTACTGACTCATTTGAACGCAGGTTCATTCATTAGATCAGGATCAGAGCTGCTACATGCTGATCAGACAGCCTTTTGGTGTTGTGTGTGTTGCGTTAAAGCTTTCCCACAGAACTGATCTGGTCCTAGAGACCAGGGAGTGGCTCTGTGCGACGTCTGTTCAACAACTGCTCTTGGTAGCTGTGTAACTGATACCCACGTACCAGAGTATTTATATCAGAGCTACAGTGCTTGCACGGGTTCGCAAAGCATTCCTGGAATAAACCAACTGGCGCTTACACTTGAGTCAAACTTGACAGGTTGAGACCACAAATGTCCCCCTCCCCACTGCATACCATGACATTTTTAAAGAAGACAAGGATCGGTTGCCTTTGGAAATCTTCAAATATAAAAAGAAAATCTGCTTCAGCCATTCAAATGTTAGGGCTGCTGCAGGCAAAGATTTGAACTCTTATCTCTCATATATGCTGAATTTCAGGTATTACAGCTCAAAGTCTCAGTTCTTTCCTGTTTGAAAAAAAAAAAAAAACCCACTTTTAAACAACCTGTCAAGCTCTGACTGATAGACTACACACAGAGAATATTTGGCTCAGCTGCCAGTGCTGTTATTTGGGGCACAACACTTACATTACTAATTCATCTCCACTGTATTGCTTTGTAGCAGCAGAAAACACACCCCCCTCATCATTTGTGCACCTCAAAGTTTGCTTTCTTGCAAACTGAGACAGTCCAAATTACCCCTCTGCCTTGGAAACATTTTATGCAAAAAGCGTCCATCAATATTATTAACATACAGGCGAGCTCCTTGTCCATTTCATTTACATCAGCAATAAAAAATCCAATGAGGGATGACTTAATCACTTTGATGTGATTTACATCTTCCGGAGTGACACAGTGGAGTAGGACAAGCTGAAGCCTGGACAATGGAAACATGACAGCAGAGATGCGAAATGCACTTGACAGAGATAGAGTGCCATAGAGGGAGAATGGGGAGAAAGAGAGAGAGAGAGAGGGGGGTGATGATCAGCATTCACTTTCGGTCCACTTTCACTTCCAACTCCGCAGATCCGATGTCAAGGGGACATGTCCCCGGAAAATTTCACCGAACAGCCAAACAGCATTAGGTGGTGGAATGAAATGATGCTCTGATTATACTGATGGGAGCGATTGCACAGGCATCACTGCGCCACATGCACTGAAGGAGAAAGTTGGCACCACTGGACACAAAAAAGGGGTTTGCTTTTCATCCACTGTCAAGAGGCATCTTTTTCTTTTTTTTTTCTCCTTTGTTAAGTTAAGAAGCCACACACGGATCAAAATGGGAAGGGGAGAAGGGAAGAAGAAGCTGGCAGAATTAACTTTAAAACAGCAACTTTACTCCAAAAAAAAAAAAAAAAAGGACGCGTCCGTTTATTTTACCTGTTGGTCCCTCCATGCTGTCCGCGTAGATCAGAGCGCTCAGCATCAGGAGCAAAGCTGCCGAATACATTTTGGCAGGAGCCGTAAAGTCCAGTTCGTCTTCTCACAAGAAGAAAATCCTGGAGAAAAGTCCAGCAACAGCAGCAACAGCAGCGGGAGGAAGAGGACTGCAAAGAAGTTGTGCGCTCAGCTCAGCTCCATTCATCGCTGGAGCCCCCTGCAGAAAGCGCTGCCTGCTCCCTCCACAGCCCGCACAGGGAGGATCTGATCTCCAGCTACAGCCTTCAAAAAGAGACCCCCTCATTCCTGTAACGGCCTCACTATTTTCCTTTTTTTTTTTTTTTTTTTTTTTTTTTTTTTTCCTCTGGCTTGCACTCTCAAGTGAGTGTGCGGGACGCAGGAATGCGGGTCTGCGGCGCCTCCACGCGGCCGGCGGGTGGACCTGACAGCCGTGCGTGTGCCAAACACCGCCTCCCCTACTGCATCTGCATCTGCAGCGTCTACAGGCAAAATGGATCCGTGGGTTATTAGATATACAGCCGGCCCCCACACTGTCACACCACGGTGGACATTTTTCCTTCATGTTAAGTGCATTTTTGGCTTCCAAACACTCATTTCCGTTTGACTGTTACTCTCAATTATTATGCCAAAAAAAAAAAAAAAACAACTACCTGATTAAATTCTGACTCACCTCTGCTAAAGGTATTTGGGGAGTAACATCTTGCCAAAGGCTACCAATTCAGTCCATGCTTGATGGTGTATTACTCCCCCCACACTGCCACCCACCTCCCCTTCAGTATGATGAATGAGTAGCTGCTTGCAGTGTTTAACGCACTGGATGATAAAAATGAGACCATGTTTTGCCTGGACAGTTTGGGTTCAAGCCACAGATGAAACACCTGGAGCAAAAGTTGGGCCTTGTTTCAGCTCTTGTTGAGCTGTTCTGCAGGTGACCCCTGCCTGTGGCGTTGGGTTTTAATTAATAGTTATTGAGCAGATATCACCATAATGTTTTAAAAATATTCAGAAAGGTTTTAACCATATTTGTTTATTCCTTTTTAAAAAGTTCCTTCCATTTTGGTCCAAATAACAACGGAACTAAAACAGACCAGTAAACTACTGGACAAATCCACTGTCAGCTGTCAACCTCATGCACATTTGCACATTACTGCACTACTGCACTACTCCACAATAGTCCACTACAAATATTTCTAATATATCTAATGTCAATTTATATATGTATACATATTTATATATTTTCTTTTGTCTTTCCCTTAACATGTCCAAGATAGAAACAATGGAGTCAAATTCCTAGTATGTTTACACATACCTGGCAATAAAATCTGATTCTGATTCTGATTCTATGGGAACCCTTGAGCAGAAAAGTGTATTGGGCTCCACTATTAACCCCATATTCTTCCCACCCTTTGCAGGTTATGTATGTTCTTCCAGTAGCCATCACATAATAGCTTCAAAGATTCATGTTATCAGGAAACTATGCAAAAATAGCAACTGCTCAGTATATTATAAAATGTTTTTCTGACCATGCACCATGCACATCAAGGGTTCCAAATTCAAGAAGCATAGACCACAAAGGTTCTCAGGAAATATCTAAGCAGTTGTTAAAGGAATAAGAAAGGTTTTAAAAAATTTTTGATTTTTTTTTCCTATGTTTAGCTTTTTCTAGTGAAATATTGAATTCTTTCACCCTTTCACAGTTGTAAAAATACTTTATATGGAGGAAAAACTTCTATTATTTTTATCTCTGGTCAACCAGGGCCAGATTAATTCATTTGAATTCATTCATCCATTCATTCATTGAATCATTCATTTGAATTGTCTAAACAATGAGTTAGAAGTATGTAAGCAGATGTAAACTAAAGTAATAAGGCCAGAAAATGTCAATTGAATTCAAATTATGTAATTTTGCAGGTGTTGCAGTAAGGCTTTAATTTTAGCTGAGAATGTGCTTCACTGCGTTCTGTATCAATGTGTATAGGCACAAACTAATTTACCAAATTATAGCAAATTGATCACACAAAGAATCTGGAGCCTTCAGGGGCCCAGATTTACATAGCAGGTAATCAATCTTAAAAAAAAAAAAAAAAAGGAAAAGGAAAAACTACAATGATGGCAGCAGTGTTGGGTCATATAACATGATATGGGTACACAGGGATCCAAAAACTCAGTTGAGGATGAACGGATGAAAGGCTGGGTATTTTTTTTCCCCCTTAATACATTAAAAAGATATATTACACATAAAATAAGGCACAAATCAGATAACAGGTTTGACAGAAGAACATCACATCTTAATCATTACCCTTACACAAGTTAATCCATCTACAGTCTCTGCAATTTATAATGCCATTGACTTTACTAAACACCGGGGTCTAATATAAAACACTGAACAAATAAATCCATCAAACACTGCAACAATTTCATGAAGTATAAACCTAATAACATCCCGAGAGTAAAAAGGTTTTTTTTGGCTTGTACAGGTTGTCTGTTCAGTTTAGTGCGGAATGAAAGGGCTGTCAGGTGTAGCTATGTGAAGAGTCCAGTTAGGCTGCGTCATGGCTGAAATGAATGAACATAATGAAAAATGTCATGCATGTGGTGCAGTATTTCACCCACTTTTGCTCTAAACGAAAAAGTGAATGTAAACAATTAAAGCCTGATACAGCCTGATCACATGCAGTACTAGGCTTCTTATGATCCCAGCATTGCAATTACCAATGAATAAAATGAAATCAAAATGAATTTTTGAGTGACTCTAGCTCAACATGGCGATTTAATAACAGCATCCATAAGAACTAAATAAAAATGCTTTGCTTAAAAATCAGTGTGGTGTCAGCTAAACTTTATGTGTACACGTCAACATATTATAGCTAAGCTGCTGTTTTTTGCTCTTGAAAATCTCTGGATCTGAAACTTAACCTGCTAATCACAATAATTCTTTGGACTCTATTTAACGAGTCTTTAGCCCTGGCTGAGTAGTAGAATTTTACAGTGACAGTGATAATACAATTGCCCATCCTGTGCAAGATACTTTTATCCACTCAATTTTAATTCAATCCATAATAAAGAGGCCCACATCCTACATCTAACCTGCAATGGTCATCTAGGCTTTTATTTAAAAAAAAAAAAAAGTTAAGAAGACACTGCAGAGTGAAGTGTGACCAACTCATTCCTATACCTGTTAAATTTGTGCAGTGGCCCGAATCCACTTGGCTGTGGCTTCAGATGGCATGGAGCCATCCTGCTGCTTACTACTGGACTACTGGCTTCTTCAAAGACAGGAGGAGTTGGATCAAGACTCTTTATCACCTCCTGCCTACGATTATTGATTTTGTAGCCTTGGGGCTTTTAACTTGTGTCTGGGAGAAATTTATTTCTTGGTGGATGGTAGTGATGGGGCATATTGTGAGCTTGCTTCATTTGCCAGGCAACAATAATTCAATGTAAATTTTTAAACTATTGCGAGAGGTAGATATATTGGTGTCAGTGATATACCGGTTCACATGCCCTTCAAATCTAATAACTTTCTCTGTGCTTACGTTAACAGTTCACTCTTAAAGTGCTAATATTATATTTTATATAACCAGTTAATTTGCCCATATTAATTCTGCTGTATTTCACATCAGCTTTGTCACCAGTAATATGCTTGGAAACTATGATGGTTGGAAGCCCAGACTTCCAGCTTGTGATTGCCTCCAGCTGTCTCAGATATACATGTACATACACAAACTAGCTGTTTTTTAAGTTTCTGTTCCATTCAGAGAGTGAGAGGCAGCAAACCAACAAGCTGCGGTTGGCTGTGGCTTGATCGTTAGACCAGGAAATTCTCTTAATGAGAAGGTCAGTGATTTGGTTCATGGCTCCTTCTGTCCACATGTCAAATTGTATTTGGACAACATACTGAACTGCATGAGGATGGTTGAACATGAATCGTGTGTAAAGTGCTTGCTAAGACTGGGAAAGTACCATATAGTCCTTTTCTATACCCACTTCAAGCAGCGACTTGCAAGAAAGGTGGAGACTTCCCTTTCCAGCTCTTCAAACTGAGTGGGAGCACCGTCAACGATTAACAGGAAAAGTAATGTAAAAGCCTGTGTTAGTGTCCCCTTATTTAAACTATTGTGAGGAATCGCTCCTCTGCAGCAGACAGCAGCAGGCTTTTTCTTCAGGTGTGTTCAAGAGCCATTAACACAACCTTTCCAACATATACAGTCTTTAAAATGTTGGATCTCTCTAACAGATGGGAAAATGGACTCAAAGAACTTCATCGTTTTGCAAATCACCATAATGAGGACTACTTTTTTTTTTTCCTGCCTGCACTGATATTGCCATAAATTCATACCCCTCAACACAATCGCACATGTCCTATTACTGCAGAAAATTATATCAAATTTACATTTTTGCAATTTCAACTAAATAAGTAAATCAAAACAAACACCAAGAACATTTTTATTTCAGTATTAGACTATCAATGGAACAGCAGATTTGTAAACACTTTACAGTTTTAAAGTACAAGTATTTTGAAGAGTGCTGCACTGCAGAGACTGTGCTTTGCTTTTGGTGGCATTTTTCCCTTGAATGAGCACAGCTGAGATCAACCTAACAGGAGTCCCCTGCTGCAGTTGTTTTGGTGTATGTGTAACTTTAGGAGTGATTTAATATGAATAGAAAGGTAAATGAAGGGTTGCAGAGGAAGCTTTTGAGCAAGCGGATGCCTGAGCTGCTGCAGTGGCACTTTTTGCAATGCAGTGCTTGAGTCAGGCCTTTAGTGGTGTTTTTATTATCCACAGTACGTTCTGTATACAAGGAGCTCAGTAGGTATAAGTAGCAGGTCAACTTAAGGTCTCTGCTGTTTCATAATTTATCATGGCAGAAAAACAGCAAGCTTCTGTTTTGTTACTGATGAATAGTCTTGCATAGATCGTATCGGCTGTTATTTTAGTAGAAACAGCCTGGTTGTCAGGTTAAGTTGGCCCCAGTTTAATCAACCATGTGGTAAAACAGTCACACTGGATTGTGCTTTCCTCCACACCCCACGGTTATTGTATTCAGAGGATTTTCTCCTGACAAATCTGAGTTGGCACTGAGAAGTCCACATACACTGCACTTTTCTCATGCATTTAAATGTTTTGGTTACTTGTTTTTCACAGCCATTATAGTGTGCAATGAGAAATAATGGCCTTAATTATGCAAGCATTGGATATTCAGTGCAGTTGTGCATACACCTGTTTTCAAGGAGTAGTATTGGTGGGTGGGTGAAAGTGCTTGTTGTTGTAGGACTGCATCAAAGTAAAGTTTCGAGTCAACTATGCTCATTACACCTGTCGTGTTTATACTGCTGTAGTCTTTTTTTTTTTTTTAAACTGCAGGCGGTGGCATGTGGTGATTTTCACTTATAGACAAGTGAAGCTAATGAGCAAAATATCTGCCAGATCCCCATCCCATTTTACATTTACATTAAATTTACTCATTTGGCAGTTAAAGTAGTTGAGGGACGTTAGTACAGATTCAGTTCAGTACAAGAGCTAGATGTAATGTTAACTACACCATCCATTTAAGTGCTGGAGATCATATATTTTACATGACCAGCTGCAGCATTTGCCAACAGGTCACATCCACAAAAGTGACAGCTGCAGTAAACTAGTTGCCAACCAAGCTTGTAGTGATATGTAAATTACAGTGGCGATGCAAACAGGTAATATGACAGGGGAAATGTGTAAATGTAAAATTTTAAAGTTGTGGTGATAATTGCTGTTGTTTTTGGGGGGGTTTTTTTGTTTTTTTTGTTAAAATCCGTGGTTAATTACAACCTAGATCACATGAGAGCTTTATTTGTGTCACATAACAGTAACAGGCACCACTCATCTTTTTGGCAAGTGGAACAACTTCTATGCAACGCTCACCTCAAGCAGTCCTCATGGTAAACAGGATAATTAATGAACTTCATTTTTACACAGCCAGCAGACACATAGCAATATTAGCATGGAATCACATCTCATGGCGTTTTAATGTCCAATGTCAAATATTTACTCCCCTTTGGGTCTCCGCTAACCCCTGGCAAAAAAAAATATCTAGCTGTTAAGATGCTAACGGCTTCACCATCTTCACTATTTGTAAACTTTGTCAGTCTGATATTTGGGACTAGACAGTTAATGTACAAAAACCGTTTCATTGTAAACAGCCACTTGCTACTGCTGAAAATGAGACTGAACCAAGGCAGTAAATGTGTGAGCCAGAAAACCGAGTCAATGAGCTGAAAGGGCCAAAATGGGCAGCAGAGCCAGTGGAAACTAAATTCAAATGCTAATCCCCTGTAGGTTTGTCACTGGGGGACACTCTACTTCCATGTTACATAAAAATATTGACGAATGCAGCTTTAAAGCTATCCATGCACCCCAAGGTGCTGAAAATTTTGGATCAATAGCCAGTCTTTTCAGCAGTGTGTGGAAGGCATCAGCAGAATTTCAGATAGACACTTTTAACAGCCAATGAGAGCCAAGAATGATTGATCTTTCATGCAGTGATGACTAATTACAAAACAGGGGAGGCTGGGTATGGTTGGAACACTTTCTACCTCAGCACCTGTAACTCATTGAATTTTTGAGCTGCAGCTCTCAGATTTTTATATAAATTACCCACATTTGTTTGCTACAAATGGCACCTATTCAAAACACTGCCAGAATATCACAGACTTTGTGTGTTAATGTCAAATACATGGTGCTTCTTTGTTACAACCCACCCCACACCTGTCAGCAATTCATTCATCTTCTACCGCTTATCTGTTTCCGGGTCGCGGGGGGTGCTGGAGCCAATCCCAGCTCACACTGGGGGAGGGTGGGGTACACCCTGGACAGGTCACCAATCCATCACAGGGCCAACACACAGAGACCAAGAACCACTCACACTCAGACCTACGGACAATTTAGAGTCACCAATTAACCTAAACATGATGTCTTTGAATGGTGGGAAGAAACCCACGCAGGCACGAGGAGAACATGTAAACTCCACACAGAAAGGCCCCAGGCCCGGGAACCGAACCCACAACCTTCTTGTTGTGGGCAACAGCACTAACCACTATGCTTCCGTGCTGCCACCTGTCAGCCATTGTTTAGCTAATTGTATTGGCATAATGGTTTGAAATTAGAAGGGGGTAAACGCATCACATATTGCCTGAGAAGCTACAATTTAATCCACTGTAAGTCACATTATTTTATCTGCAATCATGTAATGCACCAAACAAAATTTAGTTTTGGTCAAAAAAATCACTTTCTTACCTCAAAATCAGTTTTTTCTCAATAAAATCTGCACACACCTGTTTCCAGCCTTGATAATCATCACGTCAGATTGGTGACGAAGTGGGTATATGCTGAAATGATCATATGAATCCTGTCTCTTCACTAATTTGTGGAATTGGTGGTGTTAGAACTCTCCCCATGTTACAACCATACCCAGTTTCCCCTCAATAATCTGTAGTGATGCTCAGCTCAAATTTACTCTTGATTCACAAACAGCTCTTCTCTTTATCCACAAATTTCTTCTCTCCCTTTCTTCTCTGGCCTGAGTAGCTGTTCCAAAACTGGTTAAGGGTATTCTACTGCAGTGTTGATTTTCCTTCAGACTGTACAGTACGGCCTTCAACAGCATCGAGCCTCAGCCTTCAGTGTCTGAAAAAAACAAATCTCATGAAAACATTTGTTATGTGTTCGCTGTTTTGTAATTCAAAAACACAGCATCGTAAGCTTCAGAGGGTCACGTCTCCACAGTCTGTCCTTGTCACTCATCTTGAGTTGCCCTTGAAACACCATACAGCCTGAGGATGTACATAAGATGCATTTATAAAGCTGGACTAATGCTCAGCTTGACTGTCTATTTTGCTGCTGTGTCATTATTCAGTCTGACACTGTTTTCAATGGCAGGGGATTGGATTGGCCTCACTAGTCACTGATGTGTTTGGCAGAGCTCATTTGGCTGGTTCGACTAGTTTACAGAGAACTATCGTAAATAGTTTTTCATACAAAGACAGCAGTGAATGATACAATACTCATACAATGAATGAAAAGTATCATGTTGAAGGAAACGCTGGGAAGATTTAACTACTTCTATGATGCAAGACTTTCTTTAATCAACCTTTTGTTTCCCTCTATCAAGACTCTTTATCACTTAGCATAAAGACTATAGGGGAGACCAGGTACGGCTGTAGGGGTATGGTTTTGTTACTTTGATAGGAGGACTGTCTCCAAAAGCAGACACCACAACACGACACAAAGGTAGGTACAATCTGTGTGCCCTCACATTCACAATGCCCAACAAAAGTCTCTAGCAAGCTGTCAGGAACACACCGGAGATCCAACAGACAGGAATCTTCACAGTGTCGGCAACAAACACAAAATCTAAGCAATGAACCCAAATACACAAGGAAGCCCAGGGTAGTTGAAAACAGATGAAACACATTAAGGTTGGGGCAAATCACCAAAATGGAGGAAAAACAGGGAAAAGAAAGGGAAACAAGTTCTGAACGAAACAGGAAATTAACTAAAATTGTTGCATTCAACTGCATTACATTTCCAGGAAGCACTTGACTAACTTTTAGTCATTGGAATTATTCATTCATTCATTATATATACACTTACCAACAGAGAGTGAGGGGGCTGGAATGAATCCCAGCCGACAGAGAGGCTAGGACAGGGAAGATTATGGGCAGGTTGCCAGTCTATTGCAGGATTGACATATACAGGCAAACAACCATTCACACTCACTCAGTGGAATTAATATTCTTTTATTTTGAAAAATGTGATCAACCACACGCTATGTTGACAACGGGAGACAACAAATTACAGCCAACTCCCACACTGTCATTCATGTTGATCTGCTTTATTTCTGAGGCACCAGAGGCATAATTGCAAGAACAAATTATTTTAAACATTTGCTGTCTTTAGCTCGAGCAAATTTCACTTCTGGAGATACAAACCTTCAGTTGTTTTTTTATGTTCATTTCTATAGTTTTTTTTTTTTTTATCATTGTATGTGAAACCATGAGTTGTCCATAGAGCAGCAACAAAAGTGGACATAGCATCTGTGTCTTCAAAGGAAAACCTGAAAAGTGCATTTTATTTAATGACCATCAGGGGGCAATTGCACTGGTTGTAAAAGGAAAGATTGTGTTGTCTAAGTCTATGAGCGAATGTTCGAATAGAGTACGTAGCACGTCAGATCCCGCCCTCACTCCTCCTCAGCTCCACCCTCTCCTCCAAATATGGTTTCTACTGGTTAAAAAAAAAAAAAAACCCAAGATGACTAACAACCAAATTATAAACTGAAGGTTTAAAAATGGCGGCTCACAAACAAATGTGGCACAGAGGGTTGACACAAACATTTTAAAAGGAAGTACTTTAACTCTGACTTCATACAGCTTTTTCTGATACTACAGTGACATTTGAGCAGGAATATCTATATTTTGAGTGAAGCAGCTGTGCTGCTTTGTCCCCCTCTGTACTGTATATAAAGTATACATACATATCTAATCCTAATCCACACCTCATTTTCTTCCTTAGTTGTGTGCATGTATTTGATGATAAGGGACACGGAGAAGAAACACGTATGTAATTCAATGAATGGCATGGGAAGGAGTGGAGAAGAGGAAGATCTCCTGGAAAGAGCTGTGGGAGTTGGAGGCATTCAAGGCAAGCTTTACCATCAGGGCTGCCTACAATGTCCTGCCTTCTCCTGCAAACCTAAGCCAGTGGTATGGCGATGATTCCACATGCCCTCTATGTCCAAGTCCAGCAACAATTGCAGCAGTGCTGAAAAGTCGATGGACAAGCGTGAACGCTCTTCCTCCCCCGCCATCCTGCTGGCAATCAGCACCATTTGTCCGGGAGGGTGAGGGGCAAGCCAGCCTCACCACCCTAAGACCAGACACTGGGCAGCTGGGCAGAGCTCGGGACTGGAAGCTGCTGGCAGACTTGGACAAGAAACTCTGCTTCCCAGCTGAGATTACATCCACCAACTTGCGACCAGACCCTGTTCTGTGGTCAGCCTCACTCAAGCTCGTTTACATCATTGAGCTCACGGTGCCCTGGGAGAGTGCAGAAGAGGAGGCTTACGAACGGAAGAAGATGAGGTACGCGGAACTTGCAGCCAACGCGCAACAACAAGGCTGGAAAGCGAGGGTATGACCAGTGGAAGTAGGCTGCAGAGGGTTCATAGCGACCTCAACATCCAGGCTACTCAGGGAGATGGGAGTGCAAGGGAAGGCCCACCGACAGGCAGTCAAAGACCTCTCCAGGGCTGCTGAGAAGGGGAGCCAGTGGCTGTGGAGGAAGAGAAAGGACTCTGCCTGGGCCTTCTAGGGAGTGAACCTGGGACGCTGGGATTCACTGCTGAACCCTCTGGAGGTGTCTTGGGCCTATCAGTGAAACACCCAAGAAGGAGGGCGCCCACTTGACAACCCAAAGGATGCCATCACTCAATTGACCACCCACCACCATCTGGTACTATACAACAGATCTGAAACAATGTAATTTCCAAATGTTAAAGATTTTAATCATTTTGTTACTAAACAAATAAAATAATAGAGTGTTCAGTGTCAGCTAGGAGCAGAGTTGGCTGCAGACTAATGCTAATGACAGGGCTGGTTTAGCCTTGAACCAGCCATGCATTAAATTAATGCACATCTTAGGAATGTGGAGACTGAAAATGTAATTTTCCCCTGACAGAAAACATTGTTTTGATATGATGGCTTTCACCAAAATGTCAAAGTATTACAAAAAAACCAAAACAAAACAACAACAACAACACATGACTCAAGATACATTATTTTAGTTATAAGTAATTACAGTTAAAACAACAACATCTTAATAATACCTCCAAGTGTAATGCATTTAATAAAATCAAAAATATTATTGAAAGGTTTTACATTCCAGCGCTTCCCTCCTACTTCAGTTGCATGTAAATGTGTGGAATATTTCTACTGACCAAAGAAAGTGACATGGGATGCAAAATATATTCCCTTTCTCAATCGAAGCACAATAAGTTACAAACAGAAGTCATTTCTAAGCTGACCCTCAAAGCATAGTTCACATCATAAGCTACAAAAGTGACAGTAAAAAAGAAAAAAACATAAATGATAAAGTTTTCATAGTGTGAAACATTCTATAGCTTATAGGCAATTTCAGCTCAGTTACTTAGGCAAAAAGCCCACTCACTTGTCAGTCATGTTGAACCAACACTGTAATTATGGAGCATTTTGTGGACAATGTTTTCATTCCCACACATCAATTTTCCAGTAAACCTGAGTTGGGTTGCAGGGGAATTTAATCAGTGTCAAAAGGAAAAATAAATCTGGTGTCTTATGGAGGGAAACATGTGGGTGGTAAGTGTTAGAGAGTGTGATTCTAATAAGTGCACCACCACTTAGGTGTTGACGAGGGGAGGCAAAACTTTACATACAGTATGCATTATTAGACAGAAATTACTATGGGTAACTGACATATTCAGTACAAAATATTAATATGCAAACAAAATCAATGAATAAAATGTTAACTGCAAGTAGGCAGGAAACAGAAAACTCACCACTGTCAGAAAGTTACCCGAGTTACCAATAAATGCGATGACTTGTTTATGTATAAAACAAGTCATTGTGTGTGTTGTGTGTACAAAACAAATACTCGTGAAGTGTTGTGTGTGGTGAGAAGTGTCAAGAGGAGGGTCAGCTCAGAGTGAGAAGTTTCTGGGTTCTCACCCTGGGAAACCTGGGACCTTTCCCTTCAGGTTCTCCAGCTTTCTCCTAAAGTCCAAAACTATGACCATTAGGTCACCATCAAATCAAAGAGAGAGGGAGAGAGGGAGAGAGAGAGAGGAGGGAGGGAGAGAGAGAGGTGCTCAGTGCTTCCCCCAGCAGTTTAGGCCTATAGCAGCATAGCTAAAGAGTAAATGAACTTTAACTTTTTAACTATAAGCTCTGTCATACAGAAAAGTTTTAAGCCTGGTCTTGAAAATTGCTAAAGAGTCTGCCCCCCGGACCGATACTGGAGGTTGGTTCCATAGAAGAGGAGCCTGATAACTGAAAGATCTGCCTCCTGATTTACTCTTGGAGACTCTAGGAACCACAAGTAAACCTCCATCTAGAGAGCGGAGTGGCCTACTAGGACAGTAAGAAACTATGAGCTCTCTGAGATATGATGGAGCTTGACCATTAAGAGCTTTATACATTAACAGAAGGATTTTAAATTCTATTCAGGATTTTAATGGCAGCCAATGAAGAAAAGCTAAAAGAGGAGAGATGTGATCCCTTTTCCTAGTTCCTGTTAATATTCGTGCAGCAGCATTCTGAATCAACTGAAGGCCTTTCAGAGTGAAGAGGATTGGTCCAAGTACCGAACCCTGTGGGACTCCATAATTGGCTATTGTGCGTGAATAGAAGCTATTGACCATGCCAGAACAAAAAATAGTAAATCCAACAATAAAAAAAAACAGGCAAAACAAAAAGGAAACAGGAAGAAAACAGACAAACTGAAAAATACAGAGGGGAAGACAGAAACTTAAATACCTTGTGTATTTAAGTTTCTGAAGCAGTACAGTAGTAATTGGACACAGAAGGACATACACAGGAAGGAGAATTAACATAAAACACATGGAATTAATATAATTAAAACAGGAAGAATTATCCACAGGAATAGCCTCTTCAGGACAGATCATAACTATTTACCTATCATATGTGATCCTGACTGTGATTTTGGATTTTTTCCTCACCCGCCTTTTTTTGTACCCTTGTTTCTACAGCTTCATCTTGAGTCCCTATTTTGAGAACCATGACCAAAAGTCCCAGAATTTAAAAGCGCAGTCAACCAGTATGAAGAAATTGATGTCCAGTGAAAAGCAATGCATCTGTCAAAAGTGCTGGACGTATGTGCATTTTATGAAAATTTTTCTGAAACCATGTTTTCAGGTGACAAAACTGTGCTTGAAAAACCTTTCTTTTTGTACATCCAACTTAAAACACATTGAACCATTCATCTTGTGTACCCTCTTTAGGTTTACCAAGCAGCATCTTAAAAAAAATAAAGAGGCTGCATAGAAGTTTTATGGTCAATAACTATCTGGGTTGAAATATGCCTTTGGGCAGACTGAATGTTTCAGTGGCTTGCTACTTTCATGTGACAAGAGGGGTCAACTGGGCTCAGGCTAGCAGGTCAGCATGCTTGATCTAAGTCAAATAAGGAATGGAAATTTTAACTTCTCTGCTGGAGACAGCTTCTGGAGTGTAGGCAAATGAATGAAATTGATGCTGAACTTGCAGCATTTTCTTCTGGACTGTTAAAAAAAATGGCAAGTATGTACCAAAAACTTCACACAATCACAAAGAAGTCTGTAAATGTTCAATAATATTTTGAATACCGCTGACTATTTAAGCCCACCACTGAATTTATTTTCTTACGTATCTGTAATAATACTTTTCCCATTAATTCTATTCATGTTTTTGAAATATGCGTTCACTTTTCCCCATTATGGAGAAAATGCAGCACAGAGGCACCATTCCAACTTCTGCCTTTCTGTCTGTTCTCAGATATGGCACAGTGTTGTACAAATCTGTTGTCTTGGCTGCAACTTTCCATCTGTGTTCTCTCTGTTGTGTGCATATCAACATCAAGTACAAGCCAGCTCATGTGATGGATGTCCACGCACAATGCCCCAGAAGAACACTTCATTTGAAAATATTGGCCACATCAAAGGCCATTTTTCAGGTGGTGTGTGTAATGGATACAGAGACACTGGCTACTGCCACCTCATATATCAGGCAGTACACCATGAAAATCACAGTTTGTCCTAACATTGCATTACACACAGCTACTTATCACTTTTAATGGCATTAATGACATTACTCCCACTCAGCAGAGTACAGTCTTCTGGTAGCAATGAAAGGAAACAGTCTAGAAAGTAACATCTGGCTGGCAGTATGTAGTGAAACTTCTCCATGTTACTTGATATATGTTTAATTAGCAAAGGCAATGCTGTGTTTGTGAGCTGTTTGCAATGTGTGGTAAGCATCTAACTGTGGCAAACATATGGAATTTTTTTTATTATAACAGAGAAAAATATTTTACTGAACTGTTTAGTGTTCTGCTTCCACAAAGTTAGGGGACTTAAGAAACAGTTTCAAAATACAGTGGCCTTCAGTAAAGCACTTATTTCTGTCAATGCTAAATAATTACTCCTAATTCCACGTAGATAACACCGTAAATATGCCTAATTTCTTTTAAGTTCAAGATCAAAACATATTCTCTGGAAGACTTTGCAAACTGGTTCTGTGCTTTTTCCAGACTGGCAAAACAAACCTTTCACCTGGATGCAGGTGAAAGTATCAAAATCTTCATTTTTGTCCATCCCTGCCTATTACACAACATTATCTTTCCATCTCTACTTCCCTTGGTTTACAGCAAATGAATAGTTCAAGTAAGGGTGAGCCCAGCCTTTTCAAATTGATAGCCCACTTAAAAATCTGAAAAATGTTGGCAGCTCCAAAATAATGGAGGTATATCATGAGGCATGGGCACTGACAACTTAAAAGGATCCTGTCATTGGCTTTGACACACACAAAACAATAGAAGTACTTTTTAAAATCATTTTTGAAGCTGTTAAAGATCATTTTTCATGGTGTATGATATCTAGTCTAACATTTCTAGTTTAATTTTATATAATGATATATATTAACCAGAACTGTCAGACCCAAGCCCATGCTGTGAACCACAAATTTGAAACAATGTAGAAATCTTTGTAGAAGTCTTATGCAAGTGGGAATGGCTCCAGCATCCCCCGCAACCTGGAAACAGAAACGTGGTAGAAAATGGATGGATGGATGGGACCATCATTTGAAAAATTCACATCACGTTGTACTGATTACAATTGTTTGCCTTTTATCACAGCTTTAAGTTCATCTCTCAAAGTGTCCAGGTTTTACTGACTCTGAGCTTTTCACATTATCATGGATTATATCTCAGGGGTTAAATTTAATTTAATGTCCAGTCAACACACCCTATAGTGATGTAATAGGTTATGGGGAACACCTATGCATCACTGCTCTAAGATCAGAAGTTGGAGCTCCACCAGTTAAGTGAAGACAGCAAACTATGCTTAAGACAAAAAAAAAGAAGAATGTTAAGTATAACAAAGAAAAGTCAGGCTGAAATACAGAGTGGAGTTGAAAATAATATACTGCCTCACCACAAACAAAACTGAAAAAATCAGCAAGCATCTATTCCAACCAGCCTAGGGATCTTTGTCTAACTTGTGATGGTGTTGATTCTCTAGCCCTGCAGCTCAGCAATAATGCTTGCCGCTCCACTTCTCTGCAGGGAGATAACAATTGTAGAAAAAGGTCACATGAAACTGCCATAACACAGACGGAATGAACTTGTGAGGTGATATTTTTCCCACAACAAAAGCTGTGTTCATCGGGAACCTAATTCAGATCATGCAGTCTGGCATTAATCAGCGAAAGGCAGATTGCAGCTTGCTCACTGTACCTGCTGTTGGGTATAGATTTGAGCTCTTTTGGCCAAGCTTTTGTTCTTTGTGTTTGTCTTGTTGACTTTTTAGGGCAATTTTTGTGAAACTGGTACAAAGCACTTTGGACCTATTAAACAAATTGGCTGTGTGTGTGTTGACATGTTTTTTTTGTGTGTTTTTTGGGGTTGTTTTCTTTTTTTTTTTCAAATTCAGCACAACTTACTTATTATTATGAAAGTGGTATATTTTTATTGTTTTCTGTTTCAGCACCCTTTCCAGCAGCCTTCATTTTTTGTGATTTAGTCATTTTTCTGGTGTGCCTCCCAACTTCAATCATTAATGTGGAATTGTTATTGAAGGGACTACATTGTCTAAAGTTAGAAATTCACATGATGTTTGATTGTATATCAGGTCTAGGTTTTATATTAAAACAGCACAAGTACTAAAGTTCTCTTTCCATAGACAAATGCTCACAGTCTGTATTCAGCAAAAGAACCTTTAAACCAGGTGTAAAGACTTCTGGAACTCTGTGATGTCACAACAAAGCAGTCAACACCTTCAGCCATGACTTAAGCAGTTTTTGCAACACTAGCAGCCATGTTGGTCTCTGTAGGTTGTTCCACTGTTTTGGCCCCAACTGTGTATATTTTAGCAACTATTTCAATGGGTTGCCATTAAATTCCCAATAAACTGTAGATCCCCTATCTTTTTATCCAGTGCTATCCAAAGTCAAATTTCTACTTTGGGTTTATCATCAAAAACTGGCTAAATTGACATTCAGTCTGAGCAAAGGTTTGTTCTTAATGAGGGTATATTAACATGCTAACATGCTAAACTAAAATTATGAACGTGGTAAAGTTTATACACCTAACATTAGTATGTTCGCATGCTATGGTCTAACATCAAAAGCACTGTAACTTTTTTTCATCTTTGCTGTTTTTTTTTTTTTTTTATTGACAGCCAGAAATAAACAGAAAATGTTGCAGAATAGTATGTGAGAGCTTATGAAATATATTTTGCTTACTTAAAATCTCCTCATAAAAGCATGGGGGAAGTTATTAAATATAAGGGCAAGTGGACAAAAGCTGCAGCAGACCTCTTCAAAAATTCAGCAATATTCACATGTTGAAAGTCACAGGGAAGTAAAACAGTCTCTGTCACATGCCTCAAAGCAAAAGCTGAATATGTCAGAAGAAAAGTGCAATGACAGACCAAAACAAAGACAGGCTGAAGTTTAGCAGGGAGGAGACGTGACAGCGAGGGCAACATGAGCACTTGTCTCAATGGTACTGATAGGGAACATGTTGCCTTGGCTATGAGCACTGGCTGCCCCAGCCTCAGCTTTGCATCAACTGTCAGCCTCCCCCTCACCCCATCTAATCGCAACTTGGGGGTAACAGAGGCTGAACACAGGGGCCCAAGCAAAAGCCTGCTTCATGCATCTCAATGTAAACCAGGCACGTCGGCCTGTCAGGCTGCCGAGTTGTCTCTCTTTCCCCCGATGACACCCGAGCACCCCAGCCAGTTCAACACTCGTCAACATTTATTTTCATAAGCAGAGGAGCGGCAAGCTGTCACAGGCTGGGTGAGAGCACCACTCCCCCTTTTTGTGTGTACACATCACACACACAGGACACAGGTTGTTCTTCTGAAAGTTTACCACTTTCATTGTCTTGGCAAAGCCACGTTGCCACACAAGCTGTCATCTTTGGAAACTTCAACATAAAAGGCTTCAAATGTCAGATGTTCACCACAATCATTCACGTACGGAGGATTAATGGCTTAAAAACTCTTCATCCCTAAGGAAATGGCTGACTTTTAGTCCTCTATCAGCCCAGGTTCAACTCAACAGGAGGTGGTAAAGGCCATAGTCTTTAACTTTCCAGGGCACACAGGGGTAGTTTCTTTATTCTAAGCCCCCTCCCTGCTGTTATATGGGTGTAATTGCGGTATGAGATGGTACTTTGAGTTGGGGCTGTTCTCATCAGCACCGAGCAATTACATATGCCCCCAAGGGTACTGATAAAAACACACGTTGAGAATGAACTTTGCAGTGCCAGGTGATGGCGGGGAGGCTACAGCAGGCCCATATTAAACAGAAACAGACTAAGGCGTGATGGAGTTGAATACAGATCACTCCCTTACAGGCACACGCAACAGACACACAAAACCCCAGCGAGCAGGCAGCTCCCCAGCTCCACATCGGGACTTGGGGCTTTGTCAGCCCGCTGACCTGTGAAAGGAACCAGCCTCCATCTCCCTGGCCTCATTATAGTGGCCAGCCAGGTTGATCGAATAGCATGACTAAAAATATCAGTCCCTTGTGATAGTGTGTGTGCTACTGCGTGCAAATGTGTCTGGTGAATTTATTTTTATTTTGCATTTGTTATCCTTTCATATTACCTCCAGCTGAACAGCTTATTCTGTCATTTTTTTCAATTTGAGTGACATAATCAACATGCAAAAGTAACATGAGAGGGTTATGATCTTTACATGTCCATTATTTTTTCAGATCATTATAAGCTGCAGAAATTTTTCTAAACAATATTTTTAAATAGTGTAGCAGAATTAATGCATTCACGCCAATAAATATACAATCCAAGCTTTAAACCTTGTGTAATTAGCCCTTATGATAAACCCATGTCTCCAAAGTCCCATCATTCATGACATGAGGAGTCCTGAAAAGATAATAAAGCCCTTACTCATTAATATACCAAGCAGGGTGAGGATGATTTAAAAGATTTAAAACACATAAAAACTAGGTTTGTGAGTAAATTGTGTTGAACCATTTCCACTATTTAACACCAAGACCCATTGAATTAGTTTTGTCATGGACTTAAGGTTGGTGTAGGCAGTAGTCTTCATAAAATATTTGATGGTGGCAGCTTGGTGACATAGTGAGCACTCACAAGGCTGGCCAGTCAACCACTTCAGATGCCAAGTGAACCCTTCAGCAGCAGGGTGGCTGGCACAGGAGCAATTGCACCACATCTTAAAGAGGGCAAAGGCTCACCAAAGCTGGCAAGACCAATTACACTTTTGCACTGAGGCAAAAAGCAGATGAGACAGAAAAAATGTAAAGTTAGAAGTGAGCAGGAGGGTAACTACTGTTGCTCTCTGTCCTTGAACTCACTAGGATGTAAGCAATCAATAATATCTGGACATCAGACTCACCATCCCACTTCCTGAACTCCCTATTTCTTCAAATCAAACTTCAGGCATCTGTGTGGAAAAAAATCATGACAGGAAGCCAAATATGCCATAACTGCCTCCTTCGGACAAAACTGAAGCCAAATGTTACCTTTTTTCAGACTCAAAATTCAGTAGTGCTCTGTGCATTTGAGATGCCAATGTGTAGAACTCCCAAAAGGTCAAGGCCATTTAATCCTTATTACGTCAAAGGGGCTATGTGTTGCACAAGTAGTAATAAATAATATAACACCCTATTTAGCACCGACAAAAGCTCAGACAAATGAATTTTTGATTCTCTTGGTCCAGCATCTAGACACATAAGAATTGAACAGAAGCTATTTTACAGCTACCCCTACGTAGCCATTAGCAACCTAGTTGCCAGTCCAGAGGAGAAGTTCTGACTACAGAAACAAACTTTACTTCATTAGTCAGCAAGAACTGTCTTCAGAGATAGAAAGTAAATCCAGTGTTAACCCTTGTCTGTCATGTCTGATGTTATCACGCTAACCAGCTAACTATGGCCTGTCCCATTACTGCCCAGAGACGGCGACACCTGTTGACAGGATGAATTAAAACCTGAGACATTGTTGAAGTTCTTGGGGACCAGCTGCTCTGGTAGGAAACCACATTCTGTAGCAGAGAAAACTTCCAAAATAGCAGGTAACATCTCCATATTGGGTGGATTTGCTTGGTGAGAATGAAACCAGGTAATCATCATAAAGTAATGATGGAAAATCTGACAGCTGTGTGGGTAGCACTAATTTGACATTACAGAACCTTCTAACTAGTACGTCTGTTTTATTAGTTTGGGAAGACTGAGTTGACTTTGAGCGCACTGCTGTTCATGAGTATTTTATCTGTCAAGTTTGATCTGTCACATACCCTGTGAGAACAAACTGTCTCATTGACGGTACCTAGCACCAAAGATCCACTAAATTGGTCTGGATTAGGTGTGTGTGTTTTTTTTTTTGTTTTTTTTTGTGGGGGGGGGGGGTTGATTTTTTTTTTACCACAGCCCCATTTTATGATCTGAGCTCATGGTGATCAAACATTGCAATATGTCAGGCAGTAAATCACATATTTTCCATTTGAAACAGCACATCATTTCACATCTCTCGCCTCCATCCAATGACTGTCGCTTGCTTCGATCAGGCTTTGGCAGATGCACCTGGACTGCTTTGGATGTGACATGCTAGAAAGTCTGTGGGAGTAAGTGAAAACATGGATGAACAAAGGTTTATGAGGTGAAGAAAGAATCTGACCTGTAAGAGAATTCCTTTTGAATTTTGTTTTGTTTGCTCCATTCAATTTAGATGAAAATGGTTTGGAGGAAACAGAGGTGGATTCATGAATCTATGAGGAAAACTACAACAACATTACATCTCTGACCTTCTTCTCATCATTTTATCCCTGAGGCTTTGTTACTTCAATTCGTACACATGCAGAGATAAAAAGAAAAAAGCAGAATTACAAAACGAGCTCGGGCTCCAGTTCAGAGACTGCACGAATGCTCTACGCTCTCTATTGTGTACATATTGTAGTAAACAATAGTACACGATAGTACATAATAGTACACAAACCTTCATAAACATGTCAACCGGGTTTGACACTTGGAAAGAAGCATGAAACAACCAGGATCTTTTTCTTCCAATGTCATGCACAATAATCAGAGGGAAGGAGCAGGTGATTAAGACCTTGAGGGTTCAGTCTTGCTGTGCTCCAGAGATCCTGTGTAGAGATAAGAGAAAGTACATCTAGAACTTTACAAATTTGAGTTATATGATAGAGTCAAGCTCCTCCTCAGTGGAAAAAAAAAGAAAGCCAGCTGGGGTTTATGAAACAAAAAGTACTTGAATGGCTCGGACTATGAGAAACAGGTTTCTGATTAAACAAAGATCAAACTGTTTGACATGATGAGGATGATGTCAATTGAGACCAAGCATGAAGCACGGTGGCGATGGCATCACAGGGTTGTTTCAGCAACAGAAATAAAGTCCATAGATATCCCTAATTAAAACCTTGTCCAGAGCATGCAAGGCCTAAGACTTGGTCAGCAACAGGACTCTGGGCCTAAGCTTAGAGCAAAGACGACACATCAGTGTCTCAGGGACAAGTCTGGGTGTCCTTGAGAGGCCCAGCAAGAGGCGGGACCCTCTGGAGAGACCTGAACCAGGCTCTCCACTGCAGGTCCCCTTCCACCCCGACAAAGCTGGAGAGGATCAACAGAGAAGAACGGCAGAAAATCCCCTGATCCAAGTGAGCAAAGCTTGTCACGTCAGACCCCAGAAGACTCTAATCGCTGCCAAAGGTGCTTCAACCACGCAAAAGATTAAAGTGTCTGAATATGTATGTCAAATATATATTTTAGCCTCTCCTATTTAATAAATTTATGCAAATTTACAACATTCCATTTTTCTTTATTATTATAGGAAACAATTTGATTTCATTTTATAGCTCCGACATAAAATGTGAAAAGTGCAGGTGTCTGAACATTTTCTGAACGCACAGTCATTTCTCAGCACTGTGCTCCTATTTGCCATTTCAGTGTCCCACTTTTACCAAAAGGAATCAAT
Organism: Remorina albescens; assembly: GCA_034769265.1. Taxonomy (NCBI): domain Eukaryota; kingdom Metazoa; phylum Chordata; class Actinopteri; order Carangiformes; family Echeneidae; genus Remorina; species Remorina albescens. The sequence continues at coordinate 5,148,576 of CM068492.1, read as the reverse complement.
ACATTTTCATGTTTTGAAAGAGATAAAAAATAGTTGATAAGCCAGAGAGGACTCTGTTTAGTACTCAATGTTTTCATGCTTGCTTTATTTTCTTCTTTTTTTTTGAAGTTACAGCTTCAATAACATTCACTATTCTCTGTAATCATTGAGGAACCTGTTGGTTATCTGTGTCAGGGCACTTTCATTGTGACCAATAACAACTTATCAAATGCAAAAATACATGTGCACAACAGCACACACATTTACACAGATATGGATTCATGTCTGCATTCATGCATACAGAAAGAGAACTGCCGACTTTAACTGCCTCTCCATGTTTCAAAGTCTCCCTCTGCTCTCTAGCTCATGTAACCATCTTATCTTCCTCAAGCTGTGGCTCACACACACAATTTGTCTTATTTAATTTCAAATGCTTAAGTCTCACTCTGGGCATGATAACACTTTATCTCCTGCATTTTAAACAGGAGAAAAAGAGACGGTTGTGCCTCGGCTCTTTTTTAAAATCGTCATCCTTCCTGCTCATCAATTTTTCTTCACTTATGCTTCCTACAACAGAAGCCATCAATTTGTGGAAATGTTTAACTCCTGGGACTCTCCTCCTCTCAATGCTGTGCTCGCCCCCTCAGTTCTTGAAATTTATATCCAGAAAACTGTCCATCACCACAACAACACAACTGCATTGCCTCTTCATGTCCCCAGGCTCTTTAAAGTCTTATGAGAACAGAGTGTGATTCATTTACTCCCGTGTGCTTCCATCCTGCTGAGCTTTATTTTTCATTCATTTTAGTCTGCCTCGTGTATTTTGCGCTCACACTGAGCCTAACAAAATATCTGCATGAGTTAAAAGTTATGCTGAGCAAACACTTTGATGATCTGAGAATTTGCTCCGCAAGAGGCCATATTATTTAAAGGTCCCACAAGTTACCCACTTCCTCTGATTTAAGTGTTTATATCCATAAAAAGATATATTTGAGGTTTTAATAACAACAACAAAAATCATCTCAGTATAGTTGTAGACAATTTTTTTCTCTGGAGCGTTGCTGAAAAAAAGGTCAGTCAACCAATTAAAAGACAGTCTCTAAGACTGTTACACTATTTCCCAAATAATCCAATACAGTAAGGCAGATTTCAGGTAAATACAAAGGGACCACATTCAGGTTGGATGGTGAGTCCAGGTGGGTGGGGCTTAGAGCATGGCTGAGGGCAGTGGCTGCTTTCCCATGACATCACAATGTTCCAGGAGCCCTGAAAGCTGGTTGTAGGGTTCGGTTTCTGAATACAGACTGTGAGCATTTCTCTGTGGACTGAGACCTTTGATGCTTTTGTTGTATTAATATACAACTTGGACCTGATTTATAATAAAAGACCACATGGCAGTTTCATTTTGTACACTACGAGATCTTTAATCACTCTATATGTGCCGTAAAACCTGCATGATTTAGCTAAAATTGTGTTTCCAACATGTCTTTGTGAACAAACTGCACACACAATCATCAAGAACAGAAGTATTAGGACTCCACTATTGTGTTAAGTTTTCATCTCACAATGTAGTTTTGATGGAAGTACACTTTGTGCCTCATGGCCATATGAGTGCACAGGGTCACTGCCAGCTACAACTGCAGTGTTTGAGTGTAAGCTGATGCTATTTGAGGATACTGCAGAAATATAGACGTATGAAAGAAAAAATAACATAAAAGGCAACAATTTTATGGTTGAAAGACATGACTTATGGTGATGTGATGCTGCACTAGGTCTTTCCTGCCGGGACGCTTGCTGTCTCACAGCGAGATAAGACGAGGCAGATCGGGTGTTTCCCTGACAGACAAGGTGACAATCCGGCCTCAGCGTGTGTAAACAAGAAGACCACTATCTCTCCCTGCTTGACGATAGGGTTAACAACTGTGTCCATCAGCTGGAGCTACCATCATTGCTCATGGGGCCCCTCCCCTCCATGTCTACTTGTCAAGGTCTGGGAGAAAGGAACGTGCACCGTCTGTTGTGGACGCAGACCAACGTGGCTGGCAGGGGGAGAGGATGGGTGGCACATGATGGCAACACACTGCCAGAGTTTTTTTTTTTTTTTAGTTCCCCTCATAGCCCTAGTTGTAAAAAAAAAAAAAAAAAAATCAGACAAGGTCCACAATCTTCCTTCTCTGTGCTGTAAACACAGCACTACTCAGAGCCAGAAATCCCGTCAAGCAAGACTGAGTGGAGGGTTTGGGGTGATACAGTAGCTTGGATCAAAAGCTTAGCTTCTTGTGTCAGTAGTTTTTATAGTATCAGAAATATATTGCAGGTCTCTTTTCAAATATATATTGGCATTTTACTTAAAACTATGACATAAATTTCATTGTAATATGAGCTAAAGCTGTAAGGGTTACTTTACCTCCCAGCATTGCAAAAAGCTAAGCCTGTTTTATTTAAAATTGAAAGAATGATCCCTGCGTAACATGGATTCCCTATTAAAATTAACATTTCCCACAACACTGGCTGGCCCAACCTGAATTTCCTTTTAAAATTAATATTAGCTGCTATTTGGCCATACAATATCAATTTCCTTTTCAAATCAATATTTCCAAAATGATTTGCTAAGTCTGGCCACGCAGCATTTCACGTTAAAATGAACATGTCCAACAGCATCAGTTGATAGGTCTGGTCGTGCAACATACAGTTTCTAGTAAACTAAGGACATTTTAACTATAATTTTTAGCCGCCAGTATTGCAGTCTGAAAAGTTAAGAACATGTTTTTTTTCTACAAATTAAAGCATATTACTGTAAGATGAATGCATGGAGAAGAAAACATGGCTAACATTGGGTGTTAAGTTTGACCATGCAACATGAATAGCATATTAAAATTAAAATTAGCTGGTAAGTCTGGCCATGTAACATGAATTCCCCATTAAAATAAACATTTCCCACACCATCAGCTGTTAAATTTGGCCATAAAACATGAATCTTCTGTTAAAATTTACTTTAGCTGCTGTTTGGCCGTACAATACAAATTTCCTTTTTTTAATCAACATTTCCAAAATGAGCTGCTAGGTCTGACCGCGCAACATTCATTTCCTATTACGGTGAACATGTCCAACAATATCAGCTGGCTAATCTGGCCATGCAAGAAGAATTTCCTATTAAAAAATATCATTTTCAAAATTAGCTGCTAAGTCTGGCCAAGCAACATACAGTTTCTAGTGAAAATGAGGACATTTTAACAGTCACTTTACCCTCCAGCATTGTATTCTGAAAAGTTAAGAGCATAGTAGTAGTTTAGCTTCTGCTAAGCTCTAAATATTACTGGGTTAGCTTTACCAGCTAACACATGATGTTAGCAGCACAAGGATGCCATGAAGCTACATTATACAGTGCCAACATTAGCTTACCAGCTCATCTAGCATAATGAAAAATACAAGCGATACATGAATGATCTAGTGTCATCAAAGGAACAGCGTTAACCACTATGCCATCATGCTCCCTGGTATTTGATTCTTATTGTAAAATAATTGAAAAATGATTCCATAGGGGGCAGCACAGCAGCGTAGTGGTTAGCGCTGTTCTCTCCGTGCCTGCGTGGGTTTCCTCCGGGTACTCTGGTTTTCTCCCACCGTCCAAAGACATCATGTTTGGGTTAACTGGTGACTCTAAATTGTCCGTAGGTCTGAGTGTGAGTCTGATTGGTTGTTTGTCTCTGTTTGTCTCTGTGTGTTGGCCCTGTGATGGACTGGCGACTTGTCCAGGGTGTACCCTGCCCTCGCCCGGAAAGTTGGCTGGGATTGGCTCCAGCACCCCCTGCGACCCGGAAACAGAAAAGCGGTAGAAGATGGATGGATGGATGATTCCGTAAGCAGGGGAACAAACAGGTACCCATGTTCTGGCAGCACACATTTATCACAGATATAAAACTTCCAACATCCAACAGCCCGGCTTGGTTTTCACTCTGTAACAGTCTGATGATGATGTCTATCAGGATGCGGTGACAAGCGGTCAAAGTTTTACTGTGTCCTTTTGATTTTTCTTTTATTTTGTATCTTTTCAGAAATACTCAGGAGAAACTCTAGCTCCAGGAGCTTTTCCTTTGATGCACAAAATGCTTTAAAAACTGGGATGCTAACAATGACCGAATCCTAAGAAGATGGAAACTGCACTCCGTGCAGCATGACATCAGGAATGCCATTAAATGTGATGTCATAAACTTGAAATTGAAAAACTTTATCAAAAAACTTTTTTTTAACAAATATTATTTTCATAAGTTAGAAAACTTCTGACTTTTCAAACAGGCTACCAGTTGGTAAATGTTGTTTGTGGTTTAAATCAGCACTGAGAAACTTGAAATTGGGCTGTAGTTGACCAACCTGGATCAGTTCAATCCTGATTTGATTAAGTAGTCCTAAAAATTCAAGTACATTTCATTTGGATTCATAAAATCCAATCTGCTGGTAAAAAAAAAAAAAGAAAAGCTGGGCAACCACAAAGACAAATACCAGTGTCACTGATCATATGGAGCAGACCATATAAATGTCAGTGGAACGCTCAAATTGTTTTCCTTCAAGTTCTGCTTTCACCATCCATCTGTAAGAGATGAACATTTATATCCACTGCTGAGGAGTCCCCAGGTAACTTACTAACATGCAGGTGTATAAGCTCCTCTGAAAACTATTTTTACATTTATTTATGAAGACTGAGTGCGAATACAAATTTATTTTGCCTTTAATGTAGTTATATTTGGACCTATTTTGAAATGGGTACAGCGTTTACAATCATTGCCTTCTGCCACTCTTCCCTTTCTTGTGTTCATTGCTCTTTCAGAAAATGAGCTTGAATCATGATGTATCGAGAAAGTAGAGGTCTACAGAGTCAAAAGCCACAAAGTTCACACTAAAGGAATTCGGCACTGTAGATATAAGATATAATAGCTGAGCATAAACCAGGACCAGGCCAGAAATAAGTGTCAGTGTAGAATCCATGTTTTCTTTAAGTGGCTCAAAAAAACTGCTGCTTGCTGTCTGAACATGCATGCCAAGTTTTTTATTTATTTATTGTGTATAATGAAGATGATCCTCATTACTGGTTATGTGCAGTGAAATGGAATTCCTGTACAATAATTAGAGAAATATGACTCAAACCAGAAGAATACGATTAACTTACTGAAATTATTGCCTGCATCATGATTGGTGCAAATCATCATAGCGGGCTGAGCAGTGTTGATTGAAGGCTGTAAAGACAATCATACACTTAATTTGCTACTTTGTGGTTAAAATCGGGTTCTTGATGTGGGGTAAAAGCAGGTTAGCTGTTGTTGGATTGTGCTATGTTATAGTAAACGTTTGTTTAAATTACGCCTGTAAGGTACCGCAACAGACCAGGATCATGGTTTAGTCTGGATGTTTGTATTGACAACAGCATATTGGAAGGCAGCCCTCCAAGACAAATTTATCCATCCCCATTTTGTTTTTTTGAAACCAGTAGAAACCATATTTAGAGGAGAAGGTGGAGTTGAAGAGGAGAGAGCGCTGGATCTCACTTGCTCTATACTGTATCCTGATTGTGTGGTGCAGTCTGTCAATCACACAGTAGCCACACCCCCTAACCTATCCCCTGCTTTAAAAGGTGAGCATCATGATGTATTGAAAACTTAAAATTGGAGACTGGGAGCGTAACCTCATTAAAAAATAATATTCACTGAGCTATTAAATCAAGTGAGAAGTAGGTATTATTTCCCATAGACTTCAATACAATCTGGTTTATTTTTCACAATGTCACCCCCTGGGTTGGACCCAGTATCTAGATTCATCCTAATAAACAGTCCATGGTTACTAAAAATAACTTACCAGGGACCAACTAGACGACACACCGGTGAAAGGAGGTTCCCACCTGATGACCCCAAAGACATGATAGTTATCAGTGCTCACTGGGCTAGTTAGATATAGTTATCTTTAGGGCACGTAGGGCAGGTCGCAAGGTTGTTGTTAAGGTCAGGGAGTTAGTCACTGAGTCAGGTCCTTTTTTGTAGCATAAATTTCTTGTGTTCACTCTGAAAAGAAGAAAGTTTTAGTGAGTTTTGTAGATTGGATACAACTAAGTACTAAGCTGGCCTTTTTTTATGGGATGTGTAGCTTTTGTTAGTACACTCAAAGCACTTTTAACCAAACCTATTACATTTTGGGTTTGAAATGATGGAGTTTTTTGTTGTTGTTTTTTTAGATAATTTTAACAACAATGAATAATTATGCAGTCTGCACAGAGAGCAGATGCCAGGTTGTGTTAACAGATGGATGGAAATTACATGTATATGTCTGTCTAGCTTTCTTACAGTCTGGCACTCTCTAAACCTGGATCACATCAAGCAACCATACAAAATTTAAGTATCTGTGCATGAAGGTTTAGGGCCAACTTGGGGTTGGAGCTTGATGGGGGCGCTGGCAGGTCTGCTTTTAACTTGGTTTACAAAGGTTTACCACTGATGCCGTCTTATCTTAAAATATTTTTCATTCATCATCAAAAACACGTGTAATTTTTTATTTTAAAAAAATGCTGGATGAGAGTTTTTCCTGGCTACAGAAGATAATGGAACAGCACTGCAGCTCACTTCTCTAGTAGACATTGAAATGAGACCAGTGGGCTTATCTGATGCACAGACATTGCAAAGTGGATAATCAGAATCAGAAATAGTTTTATTGCCAGGTATGTGGAAACATGCAAGGAATTTGACTCCGTGTTTCTTTCTTGAACACATTAAGGGAAGGAAAATATATTCGTGTGTGTGTGTATACATTTATACATTGACATTAGAAATATTTGTACAATAGTGCAGTAATGTGCAAATGTTTCATGAGGTTGACAGTTGGCTTATGGGGAGATCTGGGAGACAGCCTGGGGGAAGAAACTGTTGATCTGGTGGTTTTGGCGAACAGAGCTCTGTAGCGCCTACCAGAGGGAAGCAGTCTGAACAGTTTGTATCCAGGGTGTGAGGGGTCTGCAGCGATGGTACCTGCCTAGTTCCTGACTCTGGACCTGTAAAGGTCCTGGATGGAAGGCAGGTCGGCCCCAATGATCTTCTCTGCAGACCTTATAGTCCGTTGCAGTCTCTTCCTGTCCTGCTTGGTGGCCGATCCAAACCAGACAGTGATGGAAGTGCAGAGAACAGACTGGATGATGGCGGTGTAGAAGATGACCAGCAGCTCCCGAGGCAGGTTGAACTTCCTCAGCTGATGGAGAAAGAACAACCTCTGCTGGGCCTTCTTCCTGGCAGAATCTATGTAACTGGTGGACTATTATCTGCGTTGTGTCGTGATGAAAAGACTCAAACCATGGATATCTTTGGAGGCAATCTCTGTTTATTTTTGATAGCTGACAATCAAGAGGTAAAAACCAAATCCTCCGTTAATTACTTCAACACAGCATGAGCCCCTACACAAATTAAGCGACACAGGAATATGTGAGAACATTGTACAATGAGTTTAGGTTGAAAAATAAACTTATAAATATGGTTTAACAGCGCTAAAACACCGAAATTTTTACAAGAGCAATGACGCTTACCTCTCCCATTGAGTACAACAGCAAAAGGGGAGAGGTAAGGCGGGAGACACCCCCTCTATAGGAGGGGTACCCCCAAAGGTGAACGTAGGGGTACTGAAGCTGAGTATAAAACGTTCCACATAACCACGGAGGTCTAAGCATGTCAGGCAACAACAACAGGAACAAATTTTGTGTAATTATAATATTCAACATTACACCTGTACATCTGGCTTCTTTATTTTTCTGCTGAATAAATGACCCTGTTACATCTATGTGGGAGGTCCACTTCAGGTCCCGGGAGATTGTGGTTCCCAGGAACTTGGGCAGTGCTAATGGTCCGGATGTTGGAGAGGATGCTTCCCAGCCTCACCTGTTGTCTCCTGTTGGCGAGGAAGTTGTAAATCGGCCAGTTGGAGTTCGATGGAGTGCATGGATAACAATGGATAGCGATCGAGTGATGTTTTGTCAGTTGCAAACACATGAGTTTTGTTTTTCGTGTGGTCGGTCTTTTAGAGTTTTTAAATGGCGCAGACCAAACGCAATGTGTTTGCCACAAGACGGGCAAAACATCACTGGTAAGAGTCCTTCAAAGCAGTGTAGCAGTGATCCAAAGTGTTAGCGTCCCTGTTGGGACACTTTATGTGCTGCCTGTACTTGGGGAGTTCTTGGCTGAGGTTCGCTCTGTTAAAATCCCCCAGGATGATGAGCCTGGATGTTTTTTCTCTGGTCAGCCTGGTGTTGTAACGCCTCCGTCACACAGGCCTGAGGTGGAATGTAAACACTGACCCGGAGAAACGAGGAAAACTCCCGCGGAGAATAAAACGGTTTGCAGTTTATGAAGAGGGACTCCAAGTGAGGGCTGCATGATTTCTTCAACACTGTGACATCGGTACACCGACCTTCGGTAATGTAAAACCCCCCCCCCCCCCCCGTCTTTCCTGAGAGCTCCGTGACTCGGTCCGCTCGGAAAAGCTGGAAGCCCAGCAGCTGGAGAGAAGAGTCCGGGATGTGCTCAGAGAGCCAAGTTTCACTGAAGCACAGGGCGGTAACGTGGTTTTTGGAGTTCAGCAGCAGCAGTTCGTCCATCTTGTTGGCCAGGGAGTGGACATTAGCCAGGTGTATCGCCGGGAGCGCAGTGCTTAGTCCTCCGCTTTACGAGCGCTCCTGCGCGTTTCCCCAGTCTGCGTCTGCGTCTCCTGGCAACTCCGTAAAGAGCTGCTGCGCCTTCCGACCAAAATCTCCGAAAAACTTTCGGGGTTTGTGAAAATATATAGTCCTATGATGGATTATACAACTCAAGTTGAAAGGTAATACATGCACTTAAACAGTTTCCCTGGTGCAGATGATGCTGGATTGTCTTGGAGTTGTTGTGTGGTCTGTTTCATTCAGTACTGTTGTCTGTCTAATCATTGCCCTAGGGATGTATTGTTATTCAGTCATGGTGAAAGTATATCCACCTGTTTACCCAAAGCTAAGTACTCAAACATCTACTGGTCTCTTCGAGTTAGGTTTGGTTATATTTCTTTGTGCTGATGATTATGGCGTCTATATTTGTCCTTGTTTCCAGAGGCGGTCCTGGCTAGTTTTACGCCCTGGGCGAACCATCCATCCCCCCCGCACTCCCCCGTCCCCCAACCCCACCAACGTACAACCACAAGAATATATTATATTATTGGTTATTTTATTACATATATTATTAGATACAAAAAGTCTCAGCTTGTTGACGTGATAGTAGGGGCGCCCCAGCGCCCACTCCACTAACTTGACGTGGAAATGAGCGGTACTAGTCTAGAAAACTGGCGAGTTTTTTTTTTTTTTTTTTTTGAGGGCGCTCGTGCTGGCCCTGCTTGTTTCACACCAATGATGGGACTCGTTAAATCACAATACTGTCCATAACAATTCACTTTATCTTAAAATCATATGGCCAGACTCATTCTTTAACATATATTGATTGTCCCCAGAGAAGGAGTCCTTATGTATTGGGACGTGGACCAAGATGAAAATTTGCACTCATTATCCATGTATATCAAAACCGAATAGAGAAGTAGTGACCACCATCTGATAAAAGTTTCCATGTGGGTGAAATTTCCACCGAACACATTCATGACTCCCAGAGAGTGAAACATTTCCATGGGTTCTCTTTTGGTACTAAACCTTAAGGATAATTTTGTTTATAATATAACATTTGCTAAATTCTGATATGAGGAGGTATTATTGTGAACTTCTGTTTTAATTCCATATTAAATACTTTATGAAATTTCGATTTAATTGTGAAAAAGCTCTACATTTGTTCTGCCTCATATTTTATGAAACTCCTTGGTGAGGATAACATTACCCTGAAAGGGAAATAACAGTCAAAATAGCTTCATTTGTATTTTTAACAGAATCACAATTTCACATTTACTCGGGAGCTGCCTATCTGGTTAGACTGTGAAAATCCACACTTTATATTTTTCTTTCATTAAGTGTAAGAGAGAATAAATTCTCTTGGGATGACTTGTAGAGCTTTAGACTTGAATTTTTCTTTTTCTTTTTTTTTTTTTTTACTTAGTGGGGGCAAAGTTTTTCACTTTTCAAATACCTGTGACACCTGCCTGACCTAGCTGTGCCTTGCAACCCCAAGAGGTACTGCTGGCTACACCTTTTGAAAATCAGAGGTGAATTCTTTTGTTAACCAGAAATGATATGATGTTACATCACTCAATTATACCTTCGTACTTGGGGTGAAGATTGTATATAAAAGATGTTGGTGACAGCGATAGCCATCAATGCTGCTCTATGATTGTTTTTTAGGCTCATACAGGTTTAACCTGGGTGACCATTATTATTTTCTTGGGTTTAAATTAAGCCTCTCTTTCCACTAAATCCTTCTTGGGAAAAGCTGTTGGTAACTCACAAAAGAAAGAAAACAACATTGATTTAATTTAAAAATTTCAACTTAGGTCTTGAAAAATTTGGTCTTTTTTTCCTAAACTATTCTAAGATAAGCTACCAAGCCGCAGAATTTCCTTCTGGAGATTAATAAAGTATTACTGATTTTGATTCTGAAAATTTTAAATAAATTTAATTTAGCTGACTGGTCCAAGATTTGGAAAGACACACCTGTCTGTGTAAAATCTCACAGCTAACAATACATTTCAAAGAAAAAGTGATTGCCAAGAGCAAATTGCAGTCTATCTACAAAAGTGGATGGAAACTCTGGGTCTGAAGAGTGAAGCCACTACTCAAGAGCATTAAACCTTTGTACTACCTTATAACCCTCAAAAAAACAAGGGAAAAGAAGTTAGATTGTATTGCAGTTTCTGTGAATATTGAACTACTTGTCGCTTGGTTTATTACCTGATTAAATGTTTTCCTAAATAGTTTATGGTCTCTGTCACTAGCTTCAAGTCTTGAAAACAATATGATGTAAAATTTTTAAATGATGGGCCTGTATGTGTGATTGATCGACTGATAGAGTACAGAACAGGTCAGATCCAGCTTTCACTCCTTCTCAGCTCCACCTTCTCATCCAAATCTGGTTTCTACTGGTTTCAAAAAAGCAAGATGGTGATGGGCAATTTTCAAATCAACATCTCACCAACATGGTGGATTGAAACTTTGTTAGCCTGGAGGTTGTCAGCAAAATCAAATGTCATCACACCAAACATGGAAATCCATTTATTCAAAAGTCCATGTTTACAGCCTGGCTTTGTTGTGCTTTTACCATTTTTTTTTTATTGAGGTAAATCAACCTGGCAGGTGGAACCTGGTGAAGTCAGTGGTGAAGTGTCTTAACTAGCACAAGTCTCTTTACATTATATGACATACAATACTGATTCAAAAATCAGGAAGTGGTGCTTATTCATGAAGAATATTGTGCTGAACAAACATAAGCTTTTGTTTGTAGCAGGGCTTTGTTAAATAATCCAAAAGCCCATCTAAAAACCCTATTGGCTTGTTGGCAAGGGAACCAGGGTGATTTGAATTTTTATCAGGTTTGTTCCTAGTAATAAGTGGCCACACAATAAACGTAGGTAGATTTAGATGATAGTTCAAATATTAAAATTATTGTGGACTAGTTTTCTTCCTCAGATGAGTGACTGGTTTAACATTCACTTTCAGATGCTCCCAGTCTTACATACGGACACTTCTAGTTAACACTGAGGGACTAATGTCCAAAACCTATGCATGCTTAGTTTTAGACCTGGGTATTGATATGCAACAATGGTCCCAGTTCAGCTGCAGGCTAGTTTACAGTCAGCATGAGGATTAAATGTTCAGTCTTATACAAGTAATCCTAAAAAATTGAAAAGAACATGATTAAACAATAAACAAAAAAAAAAAAGAACCACCAACAAATGAAAAAAAGACAGCCCTTTCCTTTTTCACAGTACATGATCTGCCACTGTTTATCGCTTCTTTTTAAAATCAAGCATATTTTTAAGGTTTTTATGGGCACGTTTTCCTCTTCTGATGCCATAGATACAGCTTGAAATCGTCCTTCCTGTAAGATAAACCAACTATAAGATGTCACATCTAATCTCAGCCAAACCTGATATGGCTGAGACGATACTGACAAAATGCCAGCTGGGATGGCCTCTTTTCTAACAGCCTTTCAACCTCTCTGGAGCCTTTTTGACACTTTACCAACATGTAAAGTTGGTAAAGTGCAGCATCCCCAGCAGCATCATGTTCAGCTGCTGAAATCAGGAAGTCTTCCCTTTTGTACTCCACACACCTTGAAAAAGGTTAACATCTTTTTTGGCTTGCAGTTTGTGTGTGTGGCTGTTTATGGGCTTATATAACCCAAATCCTCATGCCTTTTCCTAACACAGTCTGTCTGGGGTCATACGGGGTTACAAGTAGAGAGGACTGTAATAACAGCCCCGGTGCCCTGTCAGCACTGCTCAGCTGCCAGAGGCCTGCTCATCATGTATGGCACCCGTGACGATGCAGACTACACCATACAATGGAATAAACTTGACACTTGGAGAAATCAGAGATTACAGCAGCAGACCTCTTTCCTCCATCTAATAATGCAGCTGTGACCTTGCAGCTCCAGTTTCAGGCCAAAGGGGCGCGAGCACACAGCGCACTCTGGTGGTCAAAAACAATACAACTGCTCACACTTCTTTTTTTCCCAGTTTTAATCTGATATTAAAACACATTACAAAGTCAGTATGCAAATACCCTCATTTATTAAATTAAATTATTGGAACTGCACAAGTCTTGAACAGGTTTTGTTGTGATGTGAGCTAAAGCTGAGAGCATACATTTATCCAGGTCTGCACCTTAAACAAGAAGAAGGCCAGATGGAAAACTAATAAATATGACACTACTTTTTACAAGTGTAAAAAACAGGCATACCACTTTGACGGTAAGTATATATATATGTTCTTTTATATATTGACTTAAACAACCTGTAGCTTACACTACCTATGGCGCTGAGGAAAAAAAGCAATAGTTTTGTGAATTGAATCAGGCAGTAAAGAAACCACTGACAGTGTATAAACCATAAAGTCCAATCAGATGAGTTCAGTCTGGTACCATTTAACTATGCACAGAAAAAAAGGTGTCAAATAGTATGGCCAAATTTTAAAGACATGTTGCAAACGTCTACCTGTTGTCCAACACAGTGCAAAAACAATACAGCCTGGATAACACACTACGACACAACAGACAGTGCAATTCAGCTCAGCCTCAAGTAGCTCCAAGACTGTAATGGGTAGTGAGTCTGATCAACAGGCTGTGAGTTACAACCTGTATGTGAGAGGGTGTGAACTGACCAATCATCAGCACATTTAAAGCCCTGCATGTTGACTTTACATTTATAGCCAATTCTCTTCAGGTCATTTGGGGAGGCCTCAAGGATTAATTCTGTTCCAGCCTTATTTTCCAGGCTCCGGTAATCATTTCAATTTTTTTATTTTTTTATTAAAAAACAAAAAAATTATTAATGCACTGATGTTAATTACTGAGACCTGGGAACACGACATGTTTACAACTAAGTGTGATAATGACAGAACTATTAGCAGAGCGATAACAGGTTGTAAACAAGCAAAATGTTTTAGCCAGTTATCTAAACCAGGGGTTCCAAACGTATTTTGCACCATAGAACAATTTCATATTGAGAGATTTACTGCCTGATATCATGACCAAATTAAAAAATTTGACTGTAAGGCAAAGGATTAGGATTAGTTGAGCCCCCTCATTGATTGGATTGAGCCGGCCGGTTGGTGCAGGGGAGGAGGCTCTCACAGAGGGACTTCAGCAGCAAGTCGAACTTGGCACAACTTCTGCTGGGGCGCAATAGGTCATCTATCTATCAATAGGTCCAAATCGATTACTGTGTAACCTGGGTGCCCCGTTTCTGTTAAACCCAGGATCTCGAAAAGTCATTAAGAGTCACAAAGCCAATAGACTGTTGTGCAGTGTTTGAGCCTTTAAATGCATCTCTTTCTGGTTTTATCGAAAACATCAACTGGACTCTGCTGTTTGCAGTCCAAATCCACATGAAGCAGCGTTTGTTCAACACCTGGATAGACAAACACACATTCAGCCTTTCATCTCATTCACTTTCTGTCCAGCTAAACTCCTCCTCACACTGTTCCCGTTTTCTTTTTTAGACTTTAGCCTGCGGTCAGCTGAAAGAGGAAGATGATCGCCCACAGAGCAAGTAGATCTATGTAGAAGACTGATAAACTTGTGTGCTGATCAAAATGAGTTAAGAGTTATATAATCGTTGTTCACATTGCTTTAACAAACCATATTGTTTCCTCACAGTGCCCCAAGAAATTCTGGAAGGCCTGAAGCCAGTCCAAGGTCCAGCATTCAGACACATCTGATCTCAACATCTTTATTTAAAAGTGAAAACAACATGCTGCTCAAAACCCATTATTGTACTTAAAAGCTGTAAATTCAATCACAACAGTCAGCAAAGTCGGTCTGCAAACTGGGATAGTTTTGTTCTAACTGTACCGATTTCCGTCTTTCTCCTTGAAATAAGTTTGGCTGACCTGTGGGATTGTTTGCGACCTTTCTTGAAGTCTGACTTCCTTTCAGTAGCGTATATGTGGACAGATTCCAGCACTTAGTTCAGTATGTACAGTGTTAATACTGCAGATACAAATGATGGCCAAAACTAGAAAGGCAAAACCTTGAGCTGACCCTCAAGTACAAAACTAACAGGAGCATACAATGTAGTCTTGGTTGTGATGCCTCTTAGCTTTTACATACTCAATCATGCACACACACACACACGCACGCACGCACACACACACGCACGCACGCACGCACGCACGCACGCACTCACACACACACACACACACACACACACACACACACACACACACACACACACTTCGCATATAGACTCAAAAAAGGAAAATGGCTACCCTAATACTTGGCCTTAGGCCAAGTCGATTTGTGGATTTGGAAATTTGGTGTATTTACAGTTTCAAAGTCTGTGGTAGCTCAGTACAAGTTCAAATCTGCTCTGCTGGATAAAAGAGGAGGTGCATTTCATTTCACTTTGTTTTCTTCCTGAGTATTTTCTTCTATCACTACAATTTGTACACCTGACAACTGTCCGCTTGCATCCAGCTGCAGACCCTCAACCCCTTCAGTCTGACCCTCCTGCATTTGGCATTGGGTCTCCTCCCCCTCTGCTGCCATTGTCACCTCCATCCCACTCTGGACAACCATGGCAGCCCTCTCTCTCCCTGACTCCCCGGTCAGCTGCAGCTCCATCACCCCCATCCCCTGTTCCACTGGAGCTGGGTTAATCTCGATGACCGTGTGCTCCTGGCCAGCGTCCACCTCGCCCTGCATCATCTCCTGCTGCACCAGCATGGTGCCATCCACCACCTGGCCCTCTATGGGCACCATCTCTGTGCTGCCAGTCTGCTGGCTCAAGTGCACCAGCTCCACTGGGCTCACCACTGTGCCCAACTGGCTGGAGTCCTGCATGGCTGTGGTGCCCACCAACGTGAGGCCCGAGGACGGGTGCAAGGTGATGGTGTCCGCCTTTCCGTCTCCAGTCACCATGTAGCGAGTGAAGACCTGTGAGCCTGCAGGAATCAGGGTAACCGTGCTGGGGGACTGGGCAAGAGAGGCGATTGGCAGACCCGCCACAGTGAATGGCTGACCCACAGAGGACAGTGAGATTGGCGAAAGAACTGTAAACTGCTGCGGCTGCAGGGTGGCCTGCTGGTTGACGGACGAGGTCACAAGTGTGGTGGTGGAGGCAGGCCTCTGGAGACGAGGCCGCTTGGTCTGGCGCTTGGTAGGAGTTTTGTTTTTGGCAGGCTGTGGGCAGGAGAGCAGAGTGCGCACCTGCTGCTGTTTCCTCTGTTCTTCCAGTTGCACCTCCAGGTCTGCGCAGAGCAAACAGCATAACACAGGGAATCAGGTATTTCACATTGAATTCTTGTTTTCTTTTCTTTGATTAGATTTTGCATGACCTAATGCTGGTATGTGATATCAATATTCATCAGCGATGGTAAATGTTGCTTAAACATGAAGGATGAAGTCCAAGTCTTCAGGCAACAAAACAGATTCTTTTACAGTCAGTTCGTGCATCGGCACTATGTTAAATTCTACACTTTTTCCAAGTTGTTTCAGGTCACGTCACTATCATCATCACATTTAATGATTAATTAGCAAGAGTTAAGAAGTTGGAACAAGATCTTGTCTCAACAAAACCTCTAATGCACAGACAGGAGGCACAACTGTGAGAATAATTAATGTCAGCCTTAGGAGAATCAATTTTGAGCAATAAACGGCCCTTTAATATCTGATCTGTATTACACTGTAATGTCACACAGGGATATAAAGAAGTTTTTTCACTGCTGATGATGTGTTAACTCTTGCAACAGCAAACACCTCCTCCAATTGCCCATTTTATCTTTGGTACTCCTTAAGTTGCTGTCCTTGACCTGCGGCTGTATTCAGCTCACATATTTATGCACCATTTCAAACCAATAATGGTGATCATTTGTCTGTCTGCCTATGTGGTGTTCAGCGTTGGCTGTGCCTGAACTGTTCAAAATTCAGTGACGGTAGGACAGAGGTCATAATATTTGGTCCAACAAACTTGGCTTTTGTGCTTTGTCTTTGTGTCTTGTTCTTTTCAAGCCAGATCTCTGTTTTGACACACAAGTGAAGAATTGCCAGAAATCTGGTCATCTCTGTCTCCTACAGATTTACACAGTCATTCTTGGTTTCATATTCTCTCATCTAAATCATTACAACAGACTTTTTGCTCAAATCAGTCAGTGCCCCCTCCCTTGGCAATAATGAAACTGGCACTAAACAATATAATCCCATTTCTCCAATACTCACAAATGTACACTGACTGGCTTTTGCATTACAAATTGAAAATTTGAAATTCTTTTTACTGCATATCAACCGTTATATGGCCTTCCAGCAAACTTCATTAAGGACCAATGAACTCAATATGGGCCTAGGGCCTGGGCCTAGGCATTCGATTAGGTCAGTGGTTGGAGCTCTGCTGGTTATACCTATAGCCTTGTCACTCCAGAGACCCACAACATGGGAGAGTCTACCTGCTGGGATAACAGACATCACTGGTGTCTTGTAAGACTCCTTGTAAAACATTCTTTTATCTGAAAACTTACATAACTGTTGGGAAAATTGCGTGGGAAAAAAAAAAATCAAGTGTTATCCTTTTAGTTAACACTTTAGAGTCTTTTAATATCCAACCAGATGTCAAACCATCATTACATCACCCAGCGGTTAATGAGCTGCTGTTCTAAAACGTCCAGTTTGTAATTAGGCCGTCTGTCATCTTGGTTTTTTTAAACGATAAAGACCATATCCGTAGGAGAGAGTGGAGCTGAGGAGGCCTTAGGGCTGGATTTGACCTGCTCTGTACTCTATCGTAATTGTGTGGAATAAAGTGTAAATCACACAATAGCCCCATTCTAATTAATCCCCTGCTTTATGGTCTATTTTCCTATATTGGGACCCTTATTTAATAAATGAACATCATGTTGTATTGAAGACTTGAAACTAGAGACTAAGACCATATTCTCATTATGAAACATTAACTTGGCTAATAAATTATGTGAGAAGTAGGGACAATTTTCCATAGACTTCAAAACAATCGGAGCTGGGGTTTTTTTTTTTTATACAACCAATGGCTAGCCCCCTGATGGTGATTTTATTTAATGCAGGTTTTCTTCAACTTGACTTCACAGATCCAGAGTCCACATCCACTTTATATACAGTCTATGGTTGAGACAGACTCAGAGTCAGTGTGGCAGCTCCTTGTTTCTGCTCTGTACTCACTGGTGAGTGTGCTGAGGACCTGTTCATGGCTTGGATCCGTCTGCTGCCTCCTCTTCTCCAGGATCTTCTTCACCGAGTCCAGCAGGCCAAACACCTGGGCAAGGTTACTTAGCACCGCCACCTCTACAAGACAGGAATATGGGATCAGTGCGGCAATCAATCTCAGGGTCCGTTGTCAGCCAGAAAGAGGGAACTAATTCAGCTGCATTTAGTCAATACTCTTACAGCCTCCTCTAGCAGCTGAATCGATTCTTTCTTTCCAGTAGTTTATGCCCCTTTAAGTTCTGCATACGCCATATTATGATGGTGCCACTCACAGCAGCCATTGAATATTAGTGCAATTACGTACCTGTGTCCTGTATGGCAGCTAGATCCCTAAGTTGCTGCACGCTGTTCAACAGGTCCAGCAGCTCAGTGCTGATGTTAGTCACCACTTCTCCCAGTAAACCCACATCAGCAATACCTTTCCAGAAATTTAGCGTGTCTTCTGTGGAAACACAGCACAGACCAGTCTTAGTCATTGCCACAACTATAATGAACTATGAGACGGATGCTCTATGGATGAATGAGTGCTCTCTGTCACCTGAGATCTCAGCCGACTCCTTCTTGTCTGAAGACTCTAGCGAACTTGAGATCCAGTCTCCCTTTCCAGTCAGGACGTCCGGTCTGTCCTCACCCACAGCCCCACCATTACCCAGAACCACCTGGGCTGCAATTACAAAGGAGATACTGGGATCATTTAAATGTCATATTAACTTACAACTAGAAACACATAAGAATAATGATAATAAGTAACAACAATAAATAAGGCTGTCAATGACAGGGATGTCAATCAATAGTCTAAGGCAGCAGCTGTCAGATATATGATCTGACAGCTCTCTTATCACTGGAGATCACAGACATTATTGGCCATCTGCACAATCCTGGTATAAGATATAACAATGTGGGACTGACTGACAAAAACATGTGAAAACCCTGACAGACTCCCTGGGAATACACCAATCACAGTACGTACTAATGTACAGCACACAAAACAATTAGCCTCCACTTTTTAAAAAACACAGGATACACTGTAAGTTCAAATTGACAGATCACCAAGCCTAACACAAAAAAAAAAAAAAACCCTTCCACAGTCACATTTTCTGTCTTTCATCTACTGTCTAGCCAAGTCTACTATCATTGGTCCAGTTGACTGTTCATGTTAATGTTACTGTCTGCATGCAGAGAACACGTTAAGTAGCATGGACAAAGAAAACATGTTAAGAGCTGAATATCTTGTGCCTCCAGGCTTCATTAAAGCATATTCATTGTAGCAGCTTTTATTGGAAATGTCAGGATTATTGTAAGTAACTGGTGGAGTCCAACAGGCCAGAGTTTACAGGGTGGCTAAAACCGATAACAGTGCGCCACTTTTCAAAATAACACTGCAAGGGTAAATAATAAAATAATTGAATAATAATGGAAAAGAAAACAAGTCAGATGCAGCCAACTTTCATAGCATACATTACTTGTATATTATAAAGATTTTTCTCACAATTTTACAAATCATTTCAATTATTATTTCACTATTAAAGATGACAAAACGTCAGTTGTAGTTATGTTTGGGAGTTTGGGATTCTTCGGATTTTTGTTTTCTGTCAGCAGTCCAAACAGAATTTCTAAATCATGACTTTGAGGTTAGGACAGTAACAGTTTGCTATAGATAAAGGACTTAGTGACAGGGTTATTTGTTTCACCAATTAAAAAAAATAATATATTCCTCTGTTGGGAACAATCCAAAACTAACATCGAATGTATTTGATGTTTGCGTTAATGTGGAGCCTAACAGTTTGCAGTCAAGTGATTCTTCTTTTCAGCATTTGTAATATCGGTCAGTGAAACTTCAATCAGTTAACTTGAGATAGTGTTTACAATGTGGTGAATTGCGGCTGAAGCTCATCTTAAAGAAAGACAGCAATGATACAGCAAAGTATTTCACAGTGCAAAACTTCTTTCAGCCTTCTAACCTGTAGAATTTTTTCCTACAGATTCTAAAAAAGCTTTCATAAAAAGTTTTTCATACACAGTGTCCAGTGCATGGAAGCAAGTGTAAAAATAAACTGTGGCTTTGATTTCCTCATTATTTAAATTTTTCTTTTTTTTTTTTTTTTAATCTCTGAGGATCACAGCATACTTAATTATTCCGGAAATATGTTTGCTGCTGCTTTGGTCTTTAATAAAAATAGATAAAATCATAAACAGTGACCTCAGATGACAGATCACAATCCTGGTGATTGTTATCAGATTTTGGTAAATCTGATATGGTCATGACCATGGCATTGTCTCACCTTGAGAGGACGTGGGTGTATTAAGTCTGCTACCATCAGGTGGAAACCGTGTGTTGTTGATTAGAAGGTCAAACTTGGTGCTACGACACGTGTTGGTACACAGCGTGCTGTGCTGGTAGAAGTCAAGCTGACCTGAATCCATCATTTTTCTGGAGAGAGGAAAATTCAGAATGGTATCAAAAAACACATACAAAAAACCCCCAAAACAAAACTAACCCCCCGTGCAAAAAAAACCAAATCATATTTACGTCGACTTATCACAATAGATATGTATTTTTGTGATCTCCTTTATCCCAACAAAAAGCAAAGACAAGTTTACATTGCGTATAATATATAATATACATCCTGTAAAATGCATGTATATTTAAATAGGAGCAAATTAGAATTCTAATTCTAACTATCAGAGATGTGTTATTTTAATATACATGCATTGTGCAGCATGCACTGCCATATTGTTGCCTACTGTATGAGGAGGAGCAGCTGATTCATGAAAAACTTGCCCACACAAACTTGTTGTAAGAACTCAGTCTGAACAGGTTAAAAATAAAAAGCCCATACAGTACAAGCAGCAGATGTTTATGTCTAGGAAGACATTTCTGCAAAGTATTCTTTAGAATAGTTTAAAATGACAGACAGCAAAAAGGCTGCGGGAGCCGGTTTCTGTTGTCAAGCCCTGCAACTGGTAATGACTGCGGCAACAAGGTTCATAACAACATCTCATAAAACATAACAGCAAAATACAGTCTGAAATGACAGCAGAGATATTAGAATCATAGGGGGACATCTCAGTCAAGGACAATTATAGATATCAGATGATTTGATGATGCCCTCGCCCAGAGTGAGCTGGGATTGGCTCCAGCACCCCCTGCAACCTGGAAACGGAAAAGCGGTAGAAGATGGATGGATGGATGATATTATGATGAGCCCTGACAATGTGTTTGTTCTGCTGTTTAGATACAGGCCTATTTGGTTGACTCTAAAGCAAAAAACAGGCAATACAGTGGATATGATAAACTAGATCCCTATGGAGAAATATTGTTGAGCTTTGATTCATTCAGTCATTATCTACTCCGCTTTTAGGATCCTGGGGGGGTTCAATCCAATCGTGAGTGACGTTGGATAAGGACAGGCTGACACATCTTCATAGGACTTAGCCTCCTCTACTAAAGCAGCAGTTTTTGTTTGGTTTTGTTTTTTTAAACAAAGATAAACTCCAGATAAAAATCAAACT
Organism: Remorina albescens; assembly: GCA_034769265.1. Lineage (NCBI taxonomy): Eukaryota > Metazoa > Chordata > Actinopteri > Carangiformes > Echeneidae > Remorina > Remorina albescens. Next base: position 5,127,212 of record CM068492.1, on the reverse strand, counting down.
GATCCTTTCTCCTCTACCAGTCCAGTTTGACTTTCAGCTCAGACTGAAAACACATGCACTTACATCAGGTTGTTGCTCCTGCAAAAGTTTTAATTCTTCTGAGTGAGACTTGAAGATTAATCAATGTGTGTTTTTAAAAGTTGATGACTGCAGCTCACAGCTTTTCTTAGTGCAGCCACAATGACTCTAGGGTACCAGCACCTGAGCAGGATCCAGGTCTGTACACATTGTCAGTGTTGTGGGACACATTAAAAGAATGAAAAGAGGTGAAAATCAGTGTGATCACCGAGGGGTTCTGTTGGCATCACAGCAAGAGCTGATAAATAATACAGTGACTGCAGAGTTACTTGACACAGGTGTGAATGCTAAGAGTCTGCTGTGAATTGCAGGCAGTGATGATCACTAATCATTATGTGGAGTGCATATGAGCAACACTCAGAATATTGAAACATGGCTTGTGGTTCATCAATGTGTATGTAAGCCCATTTTACCTTAGCATTACTCCGCCCATCCTGATGGCTCTCTTCCAGTCTTTCAGAGTGGCTTTTCCAGAGATGTGCACAAATTGCTTGGGGCTGATCAGCTGATCTTCATACTGGTGGAGAGAGTTGTGGTTAAGTCACTACCTTCAGTTCATTCACTAAAATATAAAAGATACAGTGGTGGAGGCACCTAGAAGCAAAACAGGGTTGTTGGCCTTTAATGTGAAATGGGAATATCAGTAGCGTGGCATTTTAAAGTCACAATAATACCATCATGTCCACACAGTTTTTAGTTTGGTACTGCTGGGTAACATCATGTGGTAGAGAATTTTTTGGGTGGGGGGGTGTCAGTCTGTTCAGGAGCTCCCTAGTTAATCACACTTTGTTGCAAGTGATCATTATTTTTTTTATTTTTAGTGGTGGTGGCCTTTTTTGATCCTCTCCAGTCCTTGTGCTTCTTTTATTGTTGAGCTTGTTACTCCCTTTGTGTTCCCTATGTTATGTGTTACACAGGCAAGCACCACACAGGCACATCATATGAACACAACACTTGACAACAAATGTCACTTTGCTTTGTTTCCTGACTAGACTATATTTTCATTGCCCTGTCCTAAATTTCCTGCGGTGTTGTCCACTATAATGCTGCGTGTGCTGTTGCTCATGGATTAACTGAGTTCCACTTTTCAGTTTAATAAATAGCAGTGTATGTAGTGATGCTGACAGCAGCCAATCTCCTTTTGTACCACTTCCACACATTTCTTCCATCAGGCTTGTTGCTACGTTGAGTCAACATTTTGTTTTGTTCAGTACATCTGTGGTACAACACTCAGTACAGTGCTGCCAGACCAGCAATGGTAGCTAATAATAGCTCAATGTGACTCATTCGTGACATTAAGTTATCAAAATATCTTAAGTTTAAAAGAGAACAGACTCAACTCAGGCAGCCATTTCCCATGCTCCTTCATAGCTGTACTGAGCCCAAAGCTTTGTAACACTTTGACAAAATATTCAGGTGGTTCAATACAGTTACTCTTGAACACATGTAGAGCCACTGCAATTAGTTGCCATCATTTTCAGTGTCACCACACCATTTCCCCCATATTGATTTCATTTGTGGTGGCCAACCAATATATTAATTCCCAAAAACATCTTTATCAAAACACCTGCTCAACAACCATCCAAAAAATACACAAAAAGAGATAAATATATAGATCCAAAGATTAAAAAAGATATTTTAAACTGTTTTGTCCACTATCATGTCCACTCAGTGTCCATCACACAACACTATTGTGCAGCTTAATCTAACAATGAATAGTTAGGACAATCTGAGAGGAGTTTTCTGATAAGCTTAGTTCACCATGAATCTTTAAATGAGGCAAATAGTTGACAAGGGGCCTATCAACTCTAAGCCTGAACTTAGAATTTCTTTTAAAAGAATGTATTCTTTAGTCATACTGACTAACTACCAAAAGTATGAGCTGGATAAAGACAAAATAAATGATGCCAATCTTTATAGCTGGTTAGTCACTCTGACTTTGGGAGGATGACCTGCATGTTAAAATCTCTTCACTGGAAGTCTTGTTCAATCACTGTATTTTGCAATCAATCCCACTAATGGGAAGGATTATTTAATTTGGAAGTGTTTTCTGTTAATTCAGGGAGAATTTTTTAAGGCCTCTGTTGTTTGATTCTCATACAAGTTGTAAAGTTGTCAGTCAGCTACCTCAGAATTTATAATGCATTAGTGGTTGAGAAAATGTCTAGAGCAGAATCTGGATTTACTCTCCATTGACTGGCTGTGCCAGTGTGCCATTTTTTGGAAGAAAATTAATCATTTGGATTAAGTAAATTACAGATTTAATCGTTGATAGATAAATACTCATTGATGTAAGACGTGTTGATTTCCTTTGAATGACTGTTCATTGGCCTCCTTTTACATTTAGTTATGTACGTTAATCGCTGGTAACAGCTATATATAAGTTTTGTGTTGTGTTTTATAGTTTCAACGTTTTAACAATGCAGTTTATGTCCCCTGTGACACATTTTCACCCAAAATGTATTTGCATATGCATGAACCTTTGAAGACAAATAAAGTATAAGCTACTATGTAGTGGCCATTTTTGCTTGAATTTGGACTTTAAAGCTATAAAGAATACCAACCTTCACACATTTCACATTGATTCCTGGGCACACAAACTTCTTCACTAGCAACACAGCTTTACTGTCACCGCATGTTATGGGACAGCCAATCTCTATGTCATCTCCTTCGGTTTGTTCTAAAAGAAAAATAAAGATGCACAATACTTAAAAAATATTGCGGTCATATAATCTACAAACTGTATGTTTCAGGGAATCATTCCAGTTGTCCAAAACATTATTCTGATAATCTCTTACCTGGATGTGCTTCGACAGCCATGACAGCTGCATCTGTTTCAGCAGATTCATCTCTAAAAAGAAAAAACATTTGGCATTTTCCAATTCCTTTCAAGTACTATAGGATGCTGTGTATCTCTGAGCGTCCATGTATCTGCAGTATCCATATTGTATCAACAGTAAATAAAATTATTGCGGCTCTTACTAAAACAATGGCTAATCATCGAACCTTACAGTAGCTGCGTTTGTCACCTTAAATTGGTTTGAATTTAACTTTAGTCCTCACCTTGGCCTTTAACATCATTCATCTTGTTCCAGTACATACCCTGTGGTGATTGGTTGAAGCTGAAGGATGACCTGAGTCTTGTTGGGGTCATCGGGGTCACCCTCTCCGTCAGCCTTTACCATAACCACCTCCCCCATGGACACGGTGACCTCATCAGTGGTCGCCATCGCACTCACGGTAAGACTCAGAGGGAGCCAGCGTCCACCACAGAACAGCTATCCAGGACCTTGTTCATCTAAAGGGCGGAAACAAAGAAAGCACAAGATGGAAGATAATAAACCTGTTGTTTTTTAAGATTATCATGTTCTGTAGAGTAACATATATATGTATGTGTGTATTTCATTGACATAAATACCTGTTTAGTCAAAGTTACTTTAAAAACTAAAAAAAAAAGAGACAAATTAGGTACAGATAAGATTTAGTTTAAATAGCCAAAAGTCTTCATTTGGAATGTCTTCATTTTAGCTGGCTATTTGACTGAACTCTTAAACCAAAACATAAGTCAGTGTGTACATGTGTGTTTTAAGCATGATATAGTTTTACCAGCTTTTAAAACCACTAATACAATTGTTTTTAAATTGTTAAACAAACAAAACAGAACTTCATTCAAAAATGTATCATTTTTACGTGAACGCTCGCTCACTGTTAGAATAACAGGTTCACAAAAGAAAAATCAATGACATGCCATCCACCTATTCATATTAAAAATGTCATACTTCAGAAAAGCCTAGACTCCTGCAAATTGTGTCTTTAGTCAGCTAATAATTATTATAAAGCGTCGTTTTCAAGCTAACGGTTTGATGAGGTGCACAGCAGGAGTTATCACGTGACGACAGTGAGTGAGAACCCTCCATGTTTCCGTGCGTGTTATCTCTGAGTTACTGCACATGATCCCCCGCTCTTTCTAACCTGCCACTGTCGCGTCCCCGTATAACGGCAGCGGGGTGGGTTTCCCCCCCGAAAGGGAAATGGAAACTGCAGATATCGGGTGGTTTTGGTTGAGATAGAGAGAGGGGGGGTAATAACCATCGCGGGGCTAGTGGGCCACCTACGGTTGCTAAATTAATCAATTTACATGGAGATGGAACACTTGTTCTGATAAAGTTGGGTGTGTGGGGACGGCCACGGCGGGAAGCCGATAGTTTCTGTCTGTCGGGGTCCACACACAGCTTGACTCGGCGGTAGCCATTGTGGCTAACGCTAGGGCGTAACATGGTGGGTGTGTGTGTGTGCGCGCGCGCGCGCGAATTGGACGACATTGTGAACTATTACCGTCCGATACGGAGTAAAGCTTTGCATTTACAGTGTGACGGCTACGTGCCGCTTGTCTATGAACCGTACGTCCCTTCGTAACTCTGCATTTTAACTCTCCGCTCCCCCTCAAAATGACGTCTCCCTGTGCGGCGGCACGTACAGCAAACAACGGCGCGGCGACGGCGTTGCCCCTCCATTCTGTACGAGCCTGGCCGGCCGAACTCCCCCCCCCCCCTTCTCTCGCTCTCTCTCTCGCCTTCTCCGCAATTTACCCGAAAACCCCCCGTTAAAACGACCGTTTGTGTCGTGGGAGCGGCTGCCATCGCCGCCGTGTCTATTTAAAACCGTACAGGTGAAAAAGAAGGCTTGTCCTCACCGTTTTATGAAGAGAAACGCATCCCGTAGATTGCGGAGAGCCGCGGCACATGCGCACTTCGCCGATGTGTCTTGACTTCCTGCCGATCTGCGCTCGCCTTGTTTTCACGCTCCCGTACACTCCGGACAACATGCAGCCGCGGCTCCCTCCGGCCGCTCCGGCCGCAGGCGTCCAGCACCCGATTAAACACGCGGACGAGGAGCCGGCCCCGCATGTAGCAAACACGCTCCTCCAAGTTTGCGCCGTGTACTTCGAAGATGGCGTGGGCTTTAAGTATCCCGACCGGCTGTCTTATTTGTGACACATTGGATACAAACACGTTGAGCACATTAGCAGCAGCACAGAACAGAGCTGCCACATATTTAACAAAGGGCTACACTGGAAGCTATGCATCCGCAGTCTACCTGCGACTTATTGATTTGCGTTCATAGTAACACTCGGCTGGGCTTCACTCCTTCAGGCGGAAGGAATCTGGTGCAGTAGACTGAACACAGTAGGGATGATATTTTTCACAATCATACGCGGAGCGCCAGGACGAACGATCACTAGCAGCTCCTATGTTAAAAATTATGCTTCCGAAATCTCTTGATGGCGATTCCGCAAGAACAGCAGCACATACTACTGCTCCTGTGCCAATCACAGCAGAAGCCCTTTTTAAGGAGGCTCTTCAACGCTCCACAGTATAGGTGCAAGGCAGGGGTTCCTCACTCAGAGGTGCCCTCACTTGCACCACCAAAAGGATGTCAGGATGCGTTGTATGATGATACAATACGTCAACGACTGGCAGTTGAAATATTTCTGTGTGTGGAATTATCGAGGCAATTTGAGAACAGCTAGTTGTTTCGATTTGACTGCCGTAGAGCATGACGGGTAAAAACGGGCCTGCCAACGAACGTTGCTCGGCTGTCATAGGTCGCCGTGCGGTGCTGTGTTCGTGTGATGTGCGGAAATCCGCCAATACGTAGAAACGCAGCTGATGTCTGTCGTCTTGGCTGCTCTTACATTCGTTCGGTTTGTTTAACTTGTATTTGATGGTATTTAGATGCAGCTAAGACATTTTTGTCCTCTTCACAAAGAGACATTTGTGTGAGAAAAATACTCCACCAACTCGTCATATGTTAATAGGATTTCATATTTGAATTTAAAGATCTCTAGTTTAAAAAGCATCAGAATTACCCATCAATGTTTACCATACGTAATTCATTTTGAGTATTTTTTTCCTATTCCCCAGATATCAAACACTTAATCTCTTATGCCAAACTAGAGTTTACTAATAGGCTACAGAATATATAATTTTTCCCCACCTGACCTGATGCTAACAATATCACACTATTGGCCTAAAATTAAAAGTAAACTAACGTCACTCTTTCTTTGGGCATAAGTAGGCATCTAAATAACTTAACAAAATATACAATCGAGGTCACGATTATTCTCTTCCAAGATACCAGAAGAGGGTGCCAAATCCACGTCAAACAAAACAGCGAGGACAAACACCATTCATTGGACATCTATTTATTTATTTTTTAACCATCAATAAAATCACATCAAATGAGCAAATCCTTTCTACATAATATATAAAATAAATAACATTTATTCAATAAAGCTGTGAAATGTGACCATGGAAGCTGTACAATTTTTGTGCTGTGTACCATTCCTGCAGGCCTGACAGCCGCTGATGTTTCCTGGGACGGAAGCCTGGTGGGCTGCTTTATCATTACAGTGGACTAAGTAAATTATTAGCACAGTTTAACATTTTGAGAATCTTTGATAGGTTTCAGTAAGAGAGAATCTGGACATGGACTGAAGATTGGTTATGGCCACCATCATAATCATCAACATTACTCACTGTTATGTACAGTCTGTAAAATTACCAATGGAGCTGCAAAGTAGTCTAAATTGTCATCTGTTATCACTGGGGGATATAGAGGTTTCTGCTACAGGCTGATGAGAAATAAGCGCAAATAATGAGTCCTTCAATATTCGGAGTATTTCATCTTGTCTTTCAGTATCGTCCTTCAAATATAAACCCATGCTTCAGTTGCACTGAGTTTTTCATTTTGCCATTCATTGCAGTGGTAAGCAATGGTAGCTTGCTCACAAGAGTCTTAACATAGACAAATCAAACAATACCATACAGTTGAACCCTGTTTATTTAATAGACCAAAGTGAGGAAGGTAGTTATAGTATTAAACACACTCAGACTGTCTGTCATATGGTGATTTTTTTTAATTTGTTTTTTGGAAGGATGTTTAGCTATATTTAAAGGCATAGCACCCCTGTGATGAAGTCTTCACCTTCACCATGAACATGAAATGTTAACAGCTGATTGTCCTAGAAACAAAAAGCACGCACACAGCATATATAACACCTGGCTATAATGTGGTAGTTTACCAGAAAGACAACAATTTCATTCTGTACAGAAAAGTAAAAATATTAAGGGTTGGTGGAAATCTTATAGAATACATTCCTTACCAAATACTAAACTGTCCCCACATACTGTACAGTATATTTACCAGATCCAGCATTAATCAACTCAAAGTGAAAATGTAAGCTTGATCATGTGAATGCAAAGTAAAAACTGCAGAGTGCATAATCTTTTGCTGTTTACAATGTGCGTGTGAGCAGTTTTTTTTTTTTTTTTTTTTAATGAGATGCTGGTGAAAGGTGACTGAATGACGTGAGGTGGGGTGAGCCCCCAGGCTAAGTGTACTCAAGTCTCTAGTTAAACAACAGATTAAGTGAAGTCTGCAGTCAAAAGACTCTGGATATGTAAAAATTATCCTGTTAAAGGGAATTACTGCCATCACGAGCAGCATAAGTCATGTGCAGACGTGCATTTCTTGTAAATACATCTGACTGCTGAGAACAGCAAGCTAATCATGACAGGTATTAAAAATGTCACAAGTCACTAAATCCAAAATATTCCTACCCATGTTAAATTTGTTTTGTCCATGGTATGTCAAGGTTAATTAGTTGAAAAATATTTTCAGCAATATAAACAATTTGAGATTTGACTTAAGGTGGATGCAAATCCTTAAAGGTAAGCTGATTAAGAAAAAACAAAACACTTTGATAACTTTAAAGGAAATGTAAGTTATACATTTAGGGGAACAACCCCATTAGCTTTCCATTTAAAGGTGTGAGGGTTAGGTAATAGAATAGAAACCAGCTTAGTTTCAGGACTAAAAGCAGGTGAAAACAGCTAGCCTGACTAAGTAATGTGATAAATGTACTTACAAACACTTTAAAGTATCTAATTTCTTTCATTTGTATCTAAATACAATGATCAAAACAAATATTTATGGTTTTAATTTCCCTACTTTAATGAATCATGTGTAACAAGCAGGATGTCCCTTGGACTGCACTTAGTGAGGACAGGAATTGTCTTCACAGGCCCAATTTTACTACATACGGTGATCTCACTCAGACATGACTATCGAGACATTCCAAGACAGCAGGGATTACTGCAGCCAGCCAAAGAGACCAGCTACCCTACATTAAGCTCAGTTTGACAAATTGCCTCAACATCCCAACTTTGTGAACAGAGTCTTTTCATCTCATTCACAGAAATAAAGAAAACAAAATTATTTCCCAAAATATCAAATTCTTCTTTAAACTACCATGGCATAAAGGTGCCATTTGCTAAAACCCAATGTGGGTGTTGTGGTCTCCCGCGGTTTTCTGGACTGCCGAGTTGGTTTTTGCAGTTTCATGTTAAATTTGCCTCTTCAGGTTTGACAAATCATCAGACCAGATTTTCTACTTTCTTCCTGACTTAAATCCATATTTGATAATGACTGATGCCTTTGAAATGCAACATAGAAGAAGGAATAGGTCCATCAGTGCAAGTGGATTTGACGAGTTGGCATTCATCATTTCCTCAGGCCTGAATGGAATATTATTTTTGTGGAACAAAAGTGTATGGCAAAGCTGCAGGTTAAACTGACTCTTCCTGTCGTTCTCAAACAAACACACCTTTACTTCTGCGGAGACCTTTTAATGTCTGATGTCTGAGATATGAATCTCTGGTATACTTGATGTCTTGCTCCTGTTAATGCTATAATACAAATACCTAAATTGGACTTAGCATAATAACACTTGCCTATCTTGTATGTATACACTTTGACTAGAATTAATCTCTCTATTTTTTTTTTTTTTTAGAAAAAAAATATTTATCTATTCACAGAATGATGAAAGATTTGTGTCAGTTTGGCAGAAGTGCACATATAGCTTACAGTAGTAGGATTAGCACACTGCTTTCAAATGGTGACACTTATGTAGAGTGCACTGTGTTTGTTCAGACTATCTGTTAAATAGCTTAAGTGACTTTTTAGCTTTCATATCTATATGGTTCACTATTATTTACAATATTTCAGTCACATAGGATTACAGGCAAAGCAACGCACAAAGTTTGACGGTTATAGACCCACAACAGTGCGATATGAAGTGGGGGTGATGCCAGACCACAGCATGTCATGGTCCATGGATTCATATGGACCCTTGGGATCCTCAGCAGGACATTTTCTCCAGTGTATGAAAAGGACTACCTGCTACACTCTCAGAACCAGATCCTGATCTCTTCTGCATGCTTTCTGTGTGCTTTGAACCTCACAAGGCCAAAAACAGGTTGATTCATGCCACACCACATGAACTCAGAGATACCACTTGCTTACAAGATACATATCAGGAGGTGCAGGAACCCCCTGGGCGTGACGCACAAGGTGAAGGACCGATGGGGGACGATATCACAGGGTGCTGAGCCTGAGTGACTTGTTTCTAATAGACGAGGCAAGCTGTTAGTGTGACAGGACGGGGTGCAGACAATGAGTTCTCAGTTAGCAGTGGCAGCCTTTTTCAGCAGATGCAGTAGCGAGTTCCTCTTCATCATCGGCCGGGTAGAGGACCTTGGCAGTGAGGCCGCTCTTCACGCCATCCCAACCATCACGGGTGACAATCTCCCCCATCTTCATCAGCTCATAGATGTCTCTGGTCAGCAGCTCAAAGGCCCGGTCTACGTTGCTGTTGCACTTGGCCGATGTCTCCACATAGCGGATGCCCAGATCTGCCGCCAGCTGCTCGGCCTCGTCTCGGGTCACTTTGCGGTCCTTGTTCAGGTCGCTCTTGTGGCCAATAAGGATGTAGACCATGTGGTGAGGAAGGATGTGCTCACTCACTTCCTTGTGCCACTCCCTCACATGGTCAAAGGTTTTGCGATTGGTGAGATCAAAAACTAGCAGCCCGCCCACAGAGTTGCGGTAATATGATGTTGTAATGGACCTGGTGGATAGAAAGATGATGTGTTAGTCAGTGACATCTGACAAAATCTGTAAAACTTCAATGAGCATGTCAAAGTCCTCTTTCCAGGTGAGACAAGTCCAAGTCAGACCTGTAGTCCAAATCGGTCTTAAGTCAGACAAGTCAGAGTCAAGCCTCAAGTTCACAGGAATTTGTTTGGCTCAAGTTTCTAGCCAAGTGAAACAAGTCCCAGTGAAGACTAATCAATGAAAATCCCAAACAGTTGCAAAAAGTCCAGCTCAAGCTACATGTTAGTCAACACAAGTCTGGGTCAAGTCTCAAGTCTTGTAAAAGCAGGTCTCAATGCAAGTCTTACTCCAAAAACCAGCCAATCCTGTGCTAGATTGCTCCTCTGCAGAGAGGCAGGGGTTTCTGTTTTGACTTAAGCCACGCACCCACTGTATCAACTGAAATATAAAAGGTATTTCTTTCGCACAAAGTCCCCTTTAAGAGATAGGGCCTGGAATGGTTCTTCTTATAATGTGATGTGGTGTTTCATATTCAGTTGCTTTTAATTTCCCTGCTGAAGAAAGTGATTTAAATCAATTAGCAGAATTGATCATATAACCACAAACTACGCAGCAGACAAGATCTTTGGGGAGAGGCTGTTTCCCACTTGGGACAATCTTCCACATATTTGCCCACATATATTCCATATGCAATCCATGCACATGGTAGCTTATGTCACAAACGCTTATCACAGACTGGAGTATTGAGACAGAAATCAGGTGAAGCCTGAAGGAAAACACCCTCGGAAGCCCGAGCCTCTGAAGAGAAAGTAGATCTAAGAGCAGAACAGCTTCTCCACACAGAGCCGTGTTTGAAAGGAAATGATCCATGACAGCTGGGACACATGAAACAGAACGAGCAACAGGGTGGTGGAAAACTAGATTTGAATACATAGTTTTCATCTCGTGTGTCGCCCTGGAGACTGTGCTGTCTGAGGGAAATCAAACTGGGGCCTGAATATGAGAAGGCTGCCCGTCATCCGTGAATGAATGCGATGATGCGACTCCATTTGCACTGTTTTTCTTATGTAGGCCAGGGCATCATAAGATCGAGGCCTGTATAATCTGCTCCTGACCCTTTTTACCACTGTCCAAACTCACGTCATTACATCACCATGAGAGAGGAAATGGCTTTCATTTCATTTAAACGCTCGCGTCTCTTAAACACAAGACCAAGCCAAGGCCCGTCCATTATTTATGGTCAAATCTCGGTGAAGAATGGTCGTTATAACCAATATCGGGATGTTTTTCAGTTCAAAATTTGGGCATGATTTCTTCTTCTCCGCCGTACCTGAATCGTTCCTGACCAGCAGTGTCCCAGAGCTGGAGCTTTATTTTCACCCCGGGCTCGATATCGAGGGATCGGGCATAAAAATCGACTCCGACGGTCGGATCCGCCACATCGCTGTAAATCCCGTCTGTGAAGCGCTTCAGCAACGACGACTTCCCTACTGTCGAATCCCCGAGAAGGATGATCCTGAACTGGTATTGCCACAAAATATCCATGGCATGACTAGAAGGTGGGATGCCGGTGGAGTGTTTATGAGATGTGTGTGTGTGTGTGTGTGTGTGTGTGTGTGTGTGTGTGTGTGTGAAACAAAGCCCTGCGCTCGGCGTGTTTACATGAGGCTCCAGCTGCTGCTTCTCCTCCTGCCGCCGCTGCCTCTGGCTCAGGAAGAGACGGAGCCACCGCAAAAATCATGTGATACATTCACCTACAAACTCCACTATTACAACGCGATATTACAACCACAGGCGCGTTATAAAAAGGCGCAGAGATAAGCCACGAGAAACACACACACACACACAACAAAAGAGCTGAGGTTTTAATAGATGCACGTGATGTCTAACTTTACAGTAACTCAGCCACTTTTGCCCATGTTGTCTTTAATGGTTGATGTGTGAAATTGTGGCCTATCCTTTCAGGTAGACTCAGCTCTGAGCATGAGGAGCAGAAACTAGTTGGCTGGCTGCTGCTGCTCCTCTCTGTGGAGGAGTGGCAGGGAGCAGGCAGCTGTCCGTGGTTCTGAAGTGGCTTCATTGCCACCTGCGGCCTCGCTCAGCTCTACTTTTACCCGTCAAAACACAACTTAATGCGGTGTTGTTGGTTTTCTGCGAAGATTATGCATCCGAGTCTGACAACGTTGTGTCGCTTGCATTGACGCATCAGGAGCATCGAGAGTCAACGGGCATTCATAAAACTCGTGAGCGAATACATATCCCGTCATGCAAAGTAGTCCACGTGAGCAAGGGGGACCAATCAGCGGGGGGCTGCCTGGCGCCGCTGTATATAAACGGAACGGAAGGTCGCTTCGGTCTCTTCCTCATCTTCCCCTTCAAGGAGTGAAACACGCCGGTGGTTTTTTTTTTTAATGTGGGTAAGGCTTCCACTAGTTCTGTATTACGGCCCAAACGTCACATTTTGAGATGTCTCATCTTTTTTTCTGGAGCTTAGGGCCTAGTTGATCCTGAATAGTCGATTTATGTTTCCACGTTAGGTGCGTGCTAACGTTTTAAGAAGCTACTAATAGCATAGCTAAAAGTAGATGGCTATCCATAGCTAGCATAGCCAACTATTCTCAGACCGTGTGGATGGCTAAAATTAAAACTAGTGTAATCTCATTTTGTTTTCATTCATCGTCAAAGTGAACAACCCGGGCATGTTTTATATTATGGGTTAGATAGATTTTTCCTGGGCTGGGTGATTGGCAACGTCGCTCACTGTACGTGGTTTAATGCTTGCGAACCACGTGGTTGAAGCTTTCGCTCGTTCAGATGGCATTTGCCCACAATACACATTTTCAAACCCTGCTGATCACCTGTAACAGTTGTGCACCGTAGTGATCCGTGATTAGGGTTGGCGTCTATTCTCTGTTAAAATGTCGGTCCTTATCTGAAACGTGGCGCAGTGAGGCCTTCAGTCAGACAGAGTTGCCTAATTTGAAGAATCTACTGCTTATTTAAAAAAAAAAAAAAAAAAAGCAAGAACATTAAAAGGCTTGCGTGTATGGGTCAAATACTCTTTGCCCTTTTATCAACTCGTACAATTAAATACTGATTAATAGGATCATTTTGATTAATCTAGCTTAATGTAGACATGCTTTTCTTTACAGGCTCAACGAGTAACCGCTCTGGAGACTTGAATGGCTATGGATGTCTCTACAAAAAGCAGGTATGATGTGTCAGGGCTTCATCTTGTTCTCTATACAACAGGCTCCTATCGAAGCCGTTCATGCTCTATGTAGCAGTGAACGGTCAACAGGAAGCCCAGATGAAGACTTCCACCGACGGTCGCTGCTCAGTTTGACAGTAACTGCTCCAGCAACATTTAGGGGAAGGACACTTAATCTACAGTGTTGGCCAAGTGATTGCTTAAACTGATAAGTGATGTCTAAAAAGTAACTCATCTCTTACAGGTATTGGGTGGTCCTGAAAGCAAGAGATGATTCAAACCCTGCCACAAATGGGTAATTTCTTTTGAATTGCATCTTAATAAATGGTCCTGGCTGTGATGACACACTTGCCCTCACTGACATTAGATCTGATTGAGATACTTTATATTACTGAGCCACATCTCTTCCTAAAAGTTCAATAGTTTTTAATCTTTTCTCAAAATAAACTGACGTTCTGCTTTTCTCAGGTGACCCTCATGGCTGACCAAATGGTGACTGAATAAGGAAAGCTTATGTTGAGGTAACTTCCTACACTAATTTTGACTGGGGTCCAAGTTTATGGCATGCTATCCTAAGGACCCGGACTTGTTTGTAGTCTTGGGTTCTCCAAGTGCATGCAAGAAAATGGGGTGGTCTTTGACTGCTGTGGCCCTTTTCTGCCATCAGCAGCCACTCAGCTGTCCTACAGATGTCTTATTTTGCTGATTCTAACAACCATTTTCCTACAGCCATTGCTCAGGTTCATGCTGGAAAGTCATAAAGGCATCATCAGGCTGTGAGGGCTCCAAAACTATCCTAGTTACGGTGTGTAAATGCATATGTTGCAATTTCTTTAAATTTCTGATCCATGATGACACTTCATAATGTGGACTGTTGGATGAAGCTTGCGGATATGGGACTGAGATCAGACATGTACCAATTTGTATTACAGGAGCTTTGTGGATTGTGCTAATTTTTGTTGTTAAATTTCAGGAATGGCAGCATGAAGCGCTGCTTTGGGGAAACTGCTGCAGGCCCTCCACGAGAGAAGAAAGCACTGTTGTTGTGCTGTTCGTTCAGACTGCCCTCACAAAATTTGATGTTGTGTACTGAAAGTTTAAAATCCTGTCATTGAATTTATTAAACTTGCCAAACAATTACTGGAATCCGTTTTATTTCTTACAGTCACAAATTTAAAGGAACTTTGAAGAAGCTGCAAATGGTTTATCACTGTCAACACAGCACCTAATTACAGTAAGGCCACATAGTACAGCTGTAGAGGAGGGATAGAACGTGGTAGTGCTGCACTGGACTTAATTGTTGAGTCCTGAGTCTTGCTGTAGTCAGTTTGAACCTAAGAATGCAGGCAACATGCTTTGGGCCTGGAAATCCCAGTTTATTTACAGCTCCATTGCTGGGGGGGAAATGCAAAAAATCAAGTCCTGATGAGTCCAAAGCATCAACGTGGATAAATTGCATCTAGGTGTATTGAGTCAGTTTAAGAACTGACCACAAAAGGTCAATGTGAACATGCTGAACCAGCATCACTCGCTAGAGATCGATGGCAATTTCAGCTCTGATATCTCAGAATCTGGGGTGCTGCTGCCACTCCGGTCACTGTATGTGTCCCTGTGTTAAAGGAAAAATGCAGTTAAGGGAATTGGGATAAAATTAAAAACAGATGAATTATGATGCTGCATACTTACCGTGGAGAAAGACGGCAGCCCTTTTGTAAGTAGCTCTGTAGCTTCCCTGCTGCAGCCAGCAGTAAACCAAGGTAAGGAGGTGATGGCTTAATGGGACGTGAAGTGAACTCTGGGTGGTACTGTACTCCAATGAAATAAGGATGATCTAAAAACAGGTATTTTGGAAAATTTACTATTTAGAAAGTTCTAGAGGAATTATGTTGACTGTAAACAAAAATTTAATTTGATTCATTTTCAGTACCATCCAGTTCTATGACCTCCATCCTCTCCCCTTCCACATCTTGACCCACAAAGTGCAATCCCTTCATTTCAAAGTGGCTCTTCAGCTCAGGATTGACCTTCACAAGAGCAATATGAAGTTGAAATAAGTAAATAAAAACACACTGATGTAAACCTTTTTAATGCTGCTCACGAACTGAGCGATCATCATACCTCAAAGCGATGTCTGTGCCTTTCATCCACATATTCGGCATCTCCGTATAGTTTGCCTGGAACACAGAACAGCTCTGAGCACAATGCAGAGGTGAAAACACATCAACTATTGGCTCAAAATGAATTGAAACACATTCTTACGCAATACACTGGTATCATTGTTAAATATGGTCCGTCTCTTCCCCAACCTCATTGTGCCACCCATTTGACCAGGGTTGTGTTCTGGCATATCTATGACCTGCAAAGGTAAAAGATGAAATATTGTAATGCTTGCTTCTTTTCTGTGAAATTATAACTGGACTGTTGGGGGATTTAAAGCGTTCTCACCACAGGATGCTTTGTCTCTGGGTCAAACTCTGTTGAGTTGGCATCTAAACGCAGAGCAAGTAAAGACATTAAGTTTGTTAGGAATTGATTAACTTGCCACTGTTATTAATAATTTGGGAGGTTAACATACAATATACCTATAACCAGTAACACTGCGTCAGCCACTGCCAGTTGCTGGGAAAGAAAACGAATTGTTGGCTAACTAACAGCATAAAAAAATAGAAGTCTGCTAGCTGCAGGTATTTTGGTCACAGCAAACTCTTCGTTTCAGTTTGAATCTGCAGAGTTTCCTGTGACAATCATATTGACGTTTCACTTGAGTGCAAGCACAACCCCAATTTGTGAATTTTCAAAAGAATAATATACAGAATGTCAAAATTTTAGATCAGACTGATGCACTAAAAAGTGCCAGGCTGGAATTAATTTGTTGCTTTGTTGATTATTGTTGTAAGCATATTTAAAAAACATAAGGCAGTGACGCTTTTTAGAGAACCTTTAAAATTATGTTATACTTTTATCTGAAGGGAAACTTTTATTTAATCTTGTGGAATTATTGCAGCAACGCCTTCATTTTCAATGATATGAAGAGTCCAGGTCAAGCAGTATAAATGCACACAAAAAAGATAAAAACGTACACATTCAATAGATTGTTACAGAAGTAATTTTACTTTCCACCCACAAACAAATATGTTCATCTTAAATCAGTATCATTCAAACTTCACCGGGTGCTGTTGGCATCTACACTACAGTTTTGTCAACACACCTTTCGATGACAAGCGTCTCAGAGTTACTCTAAATTAACATGTTAACATTGTCAGATGACACTCACCTTTCCAGCCAAGCATGTTTCTGGCAAATTCACACACAGCCAACTGCATCCCAAGGCACACACCTGGAAAAACACACAATACAGCTAATCTGTAAGTCTGGTTTTCAAGTGTATCACACATCACACACACACACATTATGCTACAACATTGTGGTGATGCAGCATCAGTACAGCTCTCCTGTACCTAAGAAGGGTTTCTTCTGTTTTCTCGCCCAGTTGATGGCGTGAATCTTTCCTTCAGTTCCTCTGACACCAAAACCTCCAGGAACCAGAATTCCACTGTGGATGGAAAAGAGAAATAAGAGTTTTTGAAAGTACAGATTTCAAATCCAAGTTGTATTACTTAGAAACGATACCTAATGACTCACTCAGCACTGCAGAGTTTCTGCCATGCTTCATGGTATTTGACCGGTTCCTCGTGCAGAGTGCTTGGCTCTAAGTAGGCCGAGTCTATATACTAGAAAAGAGGGAACATAGACTTTAGGTGGTGGGTCTCAAAATTAAGACTTTTTTTTTTTAAACCATCTTTTGGTTCCTGCTTGGTCCACGCTTTTCTGCACACCTCTAAATAAATGACGTGTAGTCACAGTGATGCAGTGATCGATTCTCCTGTCCCCACCCTCTCCTGTTCGTGGAGAAGGCACTGCTGTAACCACTGATGCATCTCGTCTGGGTGTACATGTGACCACACCATGCTGTGGTGCAACAGTGTTTGCAGGGACAAAGCACAGAGCAGCACAGATTTACTGATGGGATCTAGATCTTCTTCCAACAGCAACTTCTTTTAGCTTGTACATTAATGGACATGAAATATAATAAGTGTGATGGCGTTCAGTTCCCTGACATGTGCCTCTGTTGATCTGGTCTGCAGGGAACAGCTCAAAGCATCTCTTCCCAAATGGCAATGAAATGTCTTGAGTGACTGCATATGATCAGAAGCAAATACACATGAATGCTTTGTTTTATTTTTTAGGCTGACTGACAGAAGCTTTACTTTGAATATGTTGGAGCGAGGGAGAGGAGCAACAAGGTGCACAGCTCTAAATGAAATTAGGTTTTCTATGTTTTATAAGACTGTGTTGGGACTAATCAGACTGCATGAGGGTCAGGGTTCCTTCCATGTGTCTTTGGTCCATTCAGACATGAACTTAGAGCTGTCCAAGTGGGATGGGCACACTATAGACAGCTGTTAATACCAAGTTTAAGCAGGGCTTGTGTGTGCTTACCTTAACCTCCAATTTATGACTAATAGCCAGGGCTGAGTGCTCCAGTGCCTTAATAACAGAAGCATAAGAGTCTGAGAACTTGGTGTACTTCCCAACCAGTGCTATTGAGCAGTGCTCCAGCAGTCTATCTGACCTGTGAAAACATGTACATCAGCTTTAGACTGGAACCACGACGAGCAAAACCATCAAATCAAACGGCACAGAAGAGACCAAGTGGAGGAGTGGTTATTTTCTCCTTTCTTCATCACACCTGTCAGACATCTCCTTCCATTTAGTCAGCATTTTTCTGGGTCTGGACTCTATGGGCATATTCAGCCTCCTGCTCAGGTAGCTCACCACGCCCTGATCCTCCAGCAGTAATGGCACTCTGTAGATGGATGAGACATCCTGCACACAGATAACCTGCAATGGGACGGGATGCTTTAGTGAGTTTAGAGCTGATGGTTGAAGGGCTCATCAGAGACTGAACTCTGTCAAAGATATACCTGTTCAGGTTCGACGTGGCAGAACATTGAAATCTTTTCTTTGACAGAATTGTCCAGAGCAGTGGAACAGCGACACATTATCTGAGGAGAGAATATTATGCAACAATGTAAAGATTTCACACAGTAAATCACAGAGACAATATTTATAGTGTCATTTCATATGACAGTGTCAATGAATCATCTGAAGGACTAATGAGGCAGCTTTTTGTAAACATACACGTTACAAGTATGCAGTCTGCAGCCTTATGCTAAAATCATTCAAATTCACATTTTCCTAATCTATTCAAAAAGGAGAAACTGATATACCACTGACATAAATATTCAGACAGTTTGCTACAGTTTGTCACCTCAGTATCAGCTGCATCCCTTCTTATAACCTCCTCCTCCACCTCTGTAGCTGTGTTACTGATATCCTTCGAAGTGTGGTTTTCTACCTGTCGCTGGATTTCATCCGACTTACTCGATTGACTTCTTAACAAGTACTGATCGGTGCGGCCACATATAGTTGTATGTAGTCGTTTGTTTATTGAGTTGGGGTGGCATAGGGTCTGGTTTGTACATTTTGTTGTGGTTTGCCAGTTTCTAAGATTAAACACAGTTGCATTCAAATCCAGCTGCATAATCCTGACTGCCAGACAGGTCATATAGTACAGCCTGTCAATCAAACAGCAGACACGCCCTAATATATCCTATATATAATATATTCTATCGTCTATTTTCCTCTTACATAATGTCATTTTTGAGGTTTTGAAACAACAGACTGAGACAATAAACTCATTGGGAAAATGTTTATACAGCTAATAACGCCTGTGAGAACTAGGAACATGGAACGAGAGGTGAGCAACTTGATGGTTAAGCCCCAGAGATCTTGAGGTGACTGAAGTTTCATTAAAAACATTATTATGGATACAATACCCTATAAATGTTATCAAAAGTTAGAAGCTGCTACTTGTGTTGTTATATTGGGGAGAGGTTTTCTTGGCCCATTTTAGGGTCATTAATTCAAACATTTTTTCATAATCAACTAACAAAATGTACCGATGTGACTCACCAGGTCAGGAGACAAGCCCAGTCCTCTCAGCTCTCGGACGCTGTTCTGTGTTGGCTTGGTCTTCTGCTCTCCTGTTGCACTGGGCTGAACACAACAGATTAAACCATGAAGAACCTGTCTGCTAACCTTCTGTCATTTTAGCTGCAACATATGAGAATTTATATAACTCACTCGAAAACACTTACACTAAAATTAAAAACATAACATAACATAACATAAAGCATCTGCCCAAATCTTGTTAATGGGGGGAACTAGGGTTGAAACGATTCCTCGAATAATTCGATTACCTCGATTACAAAAAATGATCGAGGAATTTTTTCTGCCTCATAGAATCGTTTAATTTTTACAGAGCACACCGCGCTGACGTCACGCACGCAAAGGAAGAAGAAGGACGGGGAAGACGTGTTTGGTTTTAGCAGCGGGAAGCTAAATGATGAACCATAAACCAGCCGACTCTGACTGCCCGGGCTACAAGGCTGATGTGAGGCTGACGGCGCCTCTCGTCTTACTGCCTGTATCCACTTCTCTCGTTTTAAAGACAAATTTTTTTCTGTTCGGCAGCTTATAAAAACTTAGATCAGCGTTCTTTACCCTGTTAGTAGATCACCTTACCACACAGCAGCTTTGGGGCATTTGTTTGTGTTTGCTGGCACACGGAGATTAAGAAGAGACACCTTCACACTATACAAAGTCAATGGAGAGCTCTTGATTGTTTTCCCCTCTGGTGTGGGCGGGGCTTAAATGCGCTCTGTCTCTATGGAGGAAAGACGTGACGACGACAAAAGCGAGGATAAAGATAAATGTTGATTGTCTAAAAAAGGAAACCAATTGTTCATTATCAAGTGAAATGTCTTCTTTTCTCATGTATATTTATAATTTCTCTTTAACTGAACAAAAATATGTTTTATCGGATTACTCGATGGAATCTTCAGTAGAATACCCAATTACTAAAATATTCGATAGCAACAGCCCTAGGGTGAACACACGGACTCAGCTCCACAGTGATTTTAATTTTAATAACATTCTGTAGCTACATCTTGATTGGTTCAAAAAATTTTGGACAATCTACAAACAAATCTTATTAGGTAAAGCTGTCTTCTTCCAACCTCGTGGTGAAGTTTTTGTCATTTTTTATCAATGTTATGATATGGTCATATTTACAGGTTAATAGTACTTTTGCTCTCATCAACAAAACTCTAAAGGATGACTAATAGTAATTTATCTATCAATATTTTTTTCCCTGCTTTCTTTTCATTTTTGAATTTAACGTGTTAATTTGTAAGTGGAACCCTGTGTTGTGACATCTGCATTACCCTTGTTTGGTATTTTGAAATGGCTTTTTTTGTCTGATTAACAATAAAACAGATGATCAGATTTTACAGTGACATTAAACAGTGAAGTAGTTAATTCATTGACGAAGTTGGAACCTTTGGCATTTTTATTTATGACTAATTAAAAATTATTAAAACAACTAATGATTTATGTACTCTCAACCAACTAATTAATCAAGTAGTTGTTTCATATGAATTCAATAAGTTAATTTGTCTACCCATGCTGAAATGTACTATATGAAATATACGACCCTGTATAAAGAGCAATGCGGCCATTTATGTTAACTATAAGAGGAGATAAGAATTATGTAAATTTGTATAAATTTAATTTGTATTTTCAAACCAATTAGATGAAAATAAATATGCAACTACATATTTTTCTTATTAGTACTCATTAATTGTAGACAAGTCTGTCTTTTTAATATTTGAAAGTGGTCTCAAAATTTTGAACATCTTCTAAACAACATGCAGTACATACTGCACGTTCAGATTCAGATTCAGATTATTTTATTATTCTCAGAGGGCAATTAGTTTTACAGCCTTCGCATTCATAAAATACACTGCAACAGACATCTACGTCCATATCCATATCATCATTAACAACAACAACGTACCAGTGTCAGTACATAGATCAATGGGGAGCCAACCTGAAGGTATAACTGTAAATTTGCCAAAAGGCACATGATCATGTTGGCCAATTATTCCCTTTGCTTTCTGGACCACTCGCTTCTAACAGAGAGCATAGGTCATGCAGTTGGACACCTGTGATCTTAGAGTAGACCTTAACAATGTCAGACAGACGGTTTCTGTCTTTCACAAAAAACCCTCCAAACCAGCACATGGATGAAAAAGTTAAAAGACTCTAGATAAAAGTTACATAAAATGATCTCGCTGATACCAAGAGTTTAGTTTTCTCAGCAGGTGAATTTTTTGCTGTTCTTGCTTGAAAATGCAGCCAGTGTTCACATCAAATTCAAGTTGTGAGTCAAATATTGTTCCTACGTACTTATACGTTTGCACGATTTGTACCTCTTCACCGTGTATGAGGCTGACTTTTAAGTTCGACACTACACTTCCTAAAAGCTATAATTAATTCTTTAGTTTTTGTCACATTAAGACCAAGAAAATTGTTGTTACGCCAGTCAACGTGGGTAAACATAGCCATGATCTGATTGGCAATCCTAAAGAAGAGACAAGAGGACAGTGTAAAGAGAGAACTTGACAAGGTAGATACCTTCTTGGAAAGTCCTGTCTGTGCGTATGCAATAAAAAGGAGGGGAGAGAGGACACAGCCCTGAGGAGAGCCAGTATTTGATGATGGAGGACGTGTGCATTTAGGAAAACCTGCTGAATTATTTCTGTTAAAAAGTTTAAAAGTAACAATAAAATCTGGTCCGGTAACATAAAATGAGAGGATAATCACTCAATTAAAATATGTGTCTGTATCTTGTTAAAAGCTGAGCTAAAATCAGTGAATAAAAGTCTTGCGTGTGATTTTGGTCATTCCAGATGTTTATATACCCTATCTAGGAGGAGGAGCTTAGCATCCTCCACACCATTACCAGCTTGGTATGCAAACTGCAAAGGGTCCAGTTTGCTGTCCATGAGAGAGGATTTCATCTTTTAAGATTTCTTCAAAGCATTTCATTGCAAGTGAGGTTAGTGCGACTGGTCAGAAATCATTAGGGTTTTTTAATGTGGGAATTGGTTATATAGTGGACTTTCTCCTCACAGTGGGGATCTGTCCACTCTCTACACACATCTGGAAAAGAATCAAGAAAACATCACTGAGCTGATCAGCACAATAGCGCAGTGTGCGTCCACTGATGGCATAAGGGCATGCAGCCTTCTCTATTTTCAACCTCTTAAATAAAGTTGCAATCCGTCCTGAGAAATTACAATCTCACATGAAAGACTCTTTAAGCGTGGAAACCTTGTCCAGGAAGTCAGACCTTTCGGACCTTGAAAAAAGACAACTGAGGGCATTTGTCAAATCAGTGTGATCCACACCATTGATGAGCCGTCTCGTCTCACAGGTATGCTGGTTAATGGATGCCATTGATTTAATACCTTGCCAGGCTGCTCTTAAGTCACTGCTTATATACTTTTTTTCAATTTTCTTCCTGTGCATGGTATTGGCCTACCTCATTTCATTTTTCACCTTTCTGGAGGCAGCTTTCATCACCAGAAGATCACCAGAATAAAGACAAAGTGTGTTCTTATAGATAAAACCTTTCAATTCTTTAAACACCTAAGGTTTATCAGGGCAGATAACCAGTTTTTTGGTTGGGATAGCTGAATCCACAAGGAATCCATTGATGCCATCAAAACCACAAAAGCATTTCCAGTATGTGCAGTCAAAGCATACCTGGAGTGAGGAAATACTATTTTCTGACCAGATTTTAACAGTCCTGTCCTCCCGTTCCAGGCGCCTGAGGTCAGGTTCGTACACAGGGATGAATATTGTTATAAGACGCCCAGAGTGAGGACATGGGCAAGGCTTAGTAAGCGCCACCTACTGAGCCATAGCAAAGATCAATAACAGTGTTCTTTTGTGTGGTAGCACAATTTATCTACTGTTCATAAGTTCTTAATGACTTGTTTAGAATACAGTTGTTAAAATTTCCTAAAATAAATTTCAGTGTCTCAGGGCAAAGTGAGTCCAGTCCTTGAGTGATATCAGCAGTCAGCTGACGCATTGTTCGTGGTTGTATACACACTAATCTAAATCTGGTCCAGCCATCTTTTTATTTTTTTGAAGATTAATGATTAATGTGTCAGCACATTGTCCTTTATAAATTCACTAAATAAATATCACATTTAATTTACACATTTGATTAATTTTTTATCTCTATGAATGATGCGTTTTTGTGACCGAGACCATGTAGATTTGTTTAATTGGCCCTCAGATACAACCAGAGTTGCCTGTAAATTATTGTCTTACCTGTGGTACCAGACTGACATGAATGTTGCAGAAGTTTTCCCGCTTCACTTTAAACTGGAACTGCCTGAAGGCCTCGATGAAAGGCATACTCTCTATGTCGCCCACAGTGCCTCCTAACTGCAAACACACACAGATGTTGTCAGTGATAATGTTGGCAGCCCCAGCAAGAATTGCCCCCGTGTAATTTAACTAGTATGAGGAAATGGAACGGCATAGCTCACTTCTATCACACAAACTTGTGGCTCTGCATCTTCATCAACTGGTACTGCAGCCTGTTTCACAACCCATTCCTGGATGGCATCTGTGATGTGTGGCACCACTGGAATAAAGGAAATATATCTTATTGAAACACATTTCTCTTCAGCATGACACCCTCATTTGCATTTGAACAAAAGATGTTTTTTTTTGGGGGGGGGGTTTTATTACCCTGCACTGTTTTGCCCAAGTAGTCACCCCTCCTCTCCTTGTTGATGACAGACTGGTAGATCTTGCCCGTGGTTAGGTTGTTATCTTTGGTCAGTCTGATGTCAAGGAACCGTTCGTAGTTCCCTAGATCCAAGTCTACCTCACCCCCATCATCCAGCACAAAGACTTCACCTGGACATTATCAGTGTGACACAGCAACATTAGCATGTGGCCCTTTAATTATGAATTTGTAAAATAAGAAGCCTTACCATGCTCATAGGGTGAAAATGTGCCTGCATCTATGTTGATGTAAGGGTCAATCTTGATGGCAGTCACATGTAAACCACATGACTTCAGGATAGTACCCACACTGCTTGCTATGATCCCTTTGCCAATGCCGGAGATGACTCCCCCAGTTACCAGGATATACTTCATCATATTGCTCTGGGATCTGGAAGATGGAAGTAATTCATTGTGAGCTTAAAATACAATGTTCACACTGTTCTGAATGTGTGTAAATTGTTTGACAAGAGTATCTTGAGGGAGTGCTAGTTTACAATGAGGATGGTGAACGTTGCCGTGAGAAGCTAATTTTGCTGTGACAAACAAACAGCGGCTAAACCTCCATGTCCTCCTCATACAGCGTAGAAAGAGTTGTTGTTGCCAGGGTAACTGGGCAATAACGTTTACTGCCAAAAAGTTAAACTAATTAAATGAACGCCGAAGAGCTCGATGTCGACTTTTGAGTTTTTGATAACAGATCCGGAGAGATAAAAGTTCAAAGGCTACACATCTATCACTGAACAAAGCGTGGCACGTTTGAAGCGCTCGGTATCTAACACGACGCGGCCCGTGTGGGTGGGGAATTCACTAATTCCGTTACGGAAGACCACACAAAGTTAGCGGGCCGCCCGATCGTAACGTCACCATACACACAGTCAACCAGGCATGAGCATGTTAGCTTTGAGCTAACCGTAAGCCCAGACATTAATATGCAGCGGTTTCTCAAAAACAGGCGACACCATGACATACTTTGGCCTGCACAGCGATAAACGGAAACTGTTTACGGTCACTATACAAGGTTTCATTGGTACAAGGCGCTGAAGATAGGCTAACACGCTCGACATTTTTGATGAACCGAACTCGTGTGTGGTACATGTAGCAAACTGTGCATTCAAAATAAAAACTGAGGAGGGTAGTTGTTAGCTTCTATATGAATAACGCGCGATAACATACGTGCAGAAACAGACAAACAAGGCCATCTGAAATATAATAGTCTTATCTTTAGTTGTTATTAATATCTACGGCCCAGCTCAGTGTACTTTGAGTGCAATTTAATTTAGATTTTTGACCGGAAGTGAAGCTTATTTTGTCTAGCTTTGTACTCACGAGTATTTGCTAACTAAGCTACAGTCTCTCCTCTATCAGCATCAAATTTCAACTCACCAAAATATTCTTCAGCCAGAACTCTCCTTCCAAACAGTTGTAAACCACGAAAAACTAATCTCAGTCACAAATTTCGATCAAAATAGCGATTTTTTTTGTCCCTGTGCTTTCCTAGAGAGCCATCTGTCCTCAGTTTAGACCAACACGTGTATGGACCACGAATCTGAGATGCAGTACATCATTCATTACACGCTTACAACACACTGTGCTGCCTTCAGGTTCACCTCGGACCTTTGCCAATTAGAAAATTGATCATCGGTCACGAGCTTGTCACTTGAAGACTTCACATGTTCAACATGTTGTCAGGGCGCATTTAGAGATTTTTTTGCATATTTGCATATTTTGGATAGTCTTTGTGAGAAACACATTTTTCTCCCTAGCATTTACTTATTTAAAAGAATGTCAAATGTGTGTCCATTTTTACTGGCGTTCGTTTTAAAATGTGTACATTGAAGTGACGCATTCATTGAAAATAAATCGCATAACTATCTAAAAAATAAAAATATTCTGTTTTCTGTAGAGTCAAATCATTCTGTACTTCTGAAACATTTCTTTATAATGGCATAAAATACTGGAGGTTCAATATTTGCCATCATGTTCCTTTTACAAATATTGAAGCAGTCTATATGTATATGACGTTTTAAATATGGTGATTTAAAAGTGAGTTGTTGTTTTTTTTTTTTTTTGAAACAGAAAAAAATAGAAGTACAAAGTAATATAAAATGGATGGAGTAAAACTAAATTTTAAGTGGCAAAATGTACAAGAATAAAATGTAAATGGACTACTAAAGTTAAATTGCCCCTTTTATAGTAAAATCATTATTTATACAACATTACAACTGTTACATTATAAAGATGGCATTGTCATGTAAACATATGATATTCCAAGTCCCTCAAAACTATAATGGTAAAGCAAAATGGTAAGTTAATATGAAAACCTGAAGGCAGCACAATTTCCATTTTTCAATCAGCAGGGGGAGCTTGTGTTTCACGTTTGAAGGCTCATATTGCCCAAGGGATGAAAAAAACAGCAACACTTTCTTCACGAATAAAGGGCTTGAGACAGCTGATAAAAAAGATTCCATGTTTGGTTTGGCTTTATAGATCGTACACGACTCTTATAATCACAAGATTACCTCAAGGTCTTCATCTCTTGTTCTC
Organism: Remorina albescens; assembly: GCA_034769265.1. Classification (NCBI taxonomy): domain Eukaryota; kingdom Metazoa; phylum Chordata; class Actinopteri; order Carangiformes; family Echeneidae; genus Remorina; species Remorina albescens. The sequence goes on along the minus strand of CM068492.1, from coordinate 5,100,643 downwards.
AATTGAAATTGTTCCCACCAAGTTGAACAATAATGAAAAAAAAGAATACTTGAATATTTGTCCAAAGATAGAATATGGTTATTTTTTAGTGTCAGAGGCATTGTGTCCTGATGGTAAACGTAACACTGTGCCAGTGTGGCTGTATTGATAATGTAAGCTGCTGCTCAGAAGCAACAAAGGGAGACTGAACTGGGCCTTGCAAGAGTAGCTGGAGGCAAAGAAATGTGTGTTTTATTTTTTGTGGGTTTACAACACACAAGTTGCTCTTTCTCTCCCTGGCACAAAACAACACATTCTCCTGCTTTGCTCCATATAATAAATGGCCGCAGTCCAAAGTTGTTAGTTATAGTGTACCGTGGAAAGGTCAATGGCCTTGTGATGTGGATCGTGGTGTATTATCCTCATTGTGCTAAGTGAGATATGAAGTCCAAGCAGGAATTGCTGCATTTCAATTTAGTCAAACTGTGACTCGTTCAGATTAAACAACGAGGTGTCCACGTAGCCTGCTGCTGTTTGGATCATTTGCAGCTGGTTTCATTGGGTTCATTGCGTGGGTGAGCACTAGCACTGCAAATTAAAATAACAAAAATCATGGAGTTGGTGACTGATAGCTGACTCACAGACAGAGATCTGCAGAGATGATTGATGCCTCCATATAACACCCAAATTTCTACTCTAGAGCCGTAGCAGCTTAGTCTCTGGAACACAGGAGGGGGGCTTAATGAGAGTTTTAATTCATTTTTGACCGAGGCTGTGATTGAATTAAACTCCCACAGAAGGGCTGGATCCCCTCCTCACCACAACCCATTTCCTCCTATTAGAGATGTAACAGAAGCAGCAGGCAGAGAGGCAAGTCAGCCTGAGATGAAACACTCCCCTCTGCCTTTGTGTCATGGACATATATTCTCTTACTTACTGTCTGCATCTGCAACATGTGGTTGGCCTCTGCTTTACGGTATATTTTTAAAGAAACTCTTATTTATTTCTTTACGAGATTATATGGAAGATCGGAACCAGTGATGTAAAAGTACAGAGCAGATTAGCCTAGTGTAGCATTAACCTGTACACAGTGTGAACCGGTGTAGATCTGTACAGAATGTAAAAATAATATACATGGTCACACAGAGGCCATTTCACTACAGGTAATGGTTCTTGACATTTTCCATGTGAATGAATGTCTATTGGTGACTAATGTATCAACTAGTCAATCTAACCACTGTCATGTGGTTTCACCTGCACCTAATACTTTCTTTGAAACAACTCCAAGAACTCTTTCTTTGTTAGTACAAGCCATTTAGCAGTTGCTACATCACTTAGCATATTGGCTAACCTCTATTTCCATTGAAGACATGGCTGGTTATAATAGAAACTCACATTTCATGATCAATGGTATATTCTGGTGTTTTTATTAGCAAATGTGGAAAAACAAGAATTAGTACAAGTAATTATACATGAGAAGTTCAATCAAGGATGACTGAATTTGGTTGCACAATGCTACCGAACTGATATCAGGCCAGTTGCCCTTGATTTTTCCTTGATTACCTGGAAGTGGCATAGTGGTTGGCGCTGTTGCCCCACAACAAGAAGGTCACGGGTTCATTTCCTTGTCTGAGGCCTTTCTGTGCAGAGTTTGTATGTTCTCCCCGTGCCTGCGTGGGTTTCCTCTGGGTACTCTGGTTTCCTCCCACCGTCCAAAGACATCATGTTTGGGTTAATTGGTGACTCTAAATTGTCTGTAGGTCTGAGTGTGAGTGTGAGTGGTTGTTCATCTCTGTCTGTCTCTGTGTGTTGGCCCTGTGATGGACTGGTGACCTGTCCAGGGTGTACCCCGCCCTCATCCAGTGTGAGCTGGGATTGGCTCCAGCACCCCCCACAACCCAGAAACAGATAAGCAGTTGAAGATGAATGAATGAATGGTTGACACTGGCCTCTCCCACTGCCTTTGTAGTGAAATTGTGAAGTCACAAAGGGCGAGCTGTTTGCTGATAGTTATCTGGATGGATGGATGCTACTAAAGTTACAAGTAAGTTACAAGTACAGATTTGATAAAAAAAAATTTTTACACACAATTTTTCCTTGCTAAAGAAAATGTATGATTCTTGTCCCACAGGCCAAAGGAGGAAAGTAGTGTGATGTAGCCATATAAAGCCAATGAGTCCACGCAGATATAATGCTGGGGTTGCTGGAGAGGTCAATAAAATGTCAGACTTGAGAGAGCAGGCAGTCAACATTGATTTCATTTTACCATGATCACGGTTGTTCCACAACCTTAACAAAGCAGTTATTTTAACCCCAAATCTGATCTTTCCTTCAACCGAACAAAGTTGTTTTTGAGCCAAAACCAAACCAAACTTTAACCTCAGTGTCGTCAAATCATAAAACTGAGTTTGTTTCTCCAAAAGTAATTTCAAATAATCTTTGGAACAATTTAAGTCATCCTGCCAACAGCTTTTATCCATAATGAGAGGCTAAAATTGAAAGCCACAATGACGGCCACAGTATTGGCTTAAAGCCAGTAGTGGCTTTAGTGGCAAAACAGTTCTTTCTAAAGGAAATAGATCAACATTAGATTATTTGCTTTCTGAGATTGAGATGAAAATGTGTCATTCCATCTAAGGTGGATGTCAGCTATCAAACCCAGGAAGTACCCAAGCTGACTAGTCGGAAGCCTGTTGTTGTTATTAGTCGTAGTACCAAAGACAGATTGGTCTGTATTTTGGACAGTACTGTGCATAAGAATGTGATGAATGAATAAGTCAGATGAGCTAAAAAACATCATGTCTTTTTGAGGTCAGGTCTCAAAGTCCAAATTTAGTCAGGGCCCTAAATTTCACGACTGTAAACTTGGAAATTTCATTGTCACATTTCAAATGGAGTAAATCACATATCGGAGGTTGGAATATAAACTTAGCTTAGCATAATTTAGCATGACTCAAACTTACCAACAAACTCACATAATGTTTCTTAACCATTAAATAAACCTAAAAAGGTAAACTAGCAGTTTAGGTAGTGATGCACTGTGCCCTTGTCTCTGTGGACAATGGCTGGTGCCTGCACATATTACAGTATTGTATTTTTTTTAAGAGCTAAAAATTTTGACATAGATAATTTAGAGATAAAATCAATATAAACGGTACGGATTAAGTCGGTATGTATTTGTCATAGCCATATCACGGCAAAAAATTGCAAAAAGGACGAGACAGTTAACTTTGCTGTTTCCAAAGCTCAAAAATACATCTGCAAATAGTTTAAAGATCACTAATTAACATGTTGCATCCTGTTTCATTAATCCACACAAAACAGAAAGGTAGGAACAACAGTTTATGATTACACACTAACAACAGTCTGACCAGAATCAGTTTACATTGGCAAACTCATAGATCAGTCTGATCATGCTGTCTAATACATCACATTTCACGTGCATGGTGAGCCTAATCCCACTCATCCATTGTGAAAAATTTTGATTTGTCTTACTGAAGCTTTGGTAAAGATGTGGGGGTTTGCCATTTTAGTGCTGACGATTGTCTTTGCATGTGAAAGCGGAGTGGAGTAGAACTGCGAAGGGGGGATGGGCAGATTACTTTGTCTCACACCACGGTGATGATGTCTCTTTCTCTCTCTCTCTCTCTCATTCACTGTCTTCTTTCTGGTTTTCAACCTTCATTTCAACTTGCCATAGAGGGTTTGTTCATGCAATGAACCCATACAAGCCTCTGTCATTCACTCCTCATAAAAGAGGTTTCTCACCCACCATAGTCATATATTCACACATATTCTTGTGATATTAATAATTAGAATGTTAATGGCTCAAAATATTGCTCTGCTTAGTGAAATGCTTTGTATGTCACAAAACCTCTCCCTGCAATAATAATGAAGAATACATGAAACCACTATTACAAACTTTGCACACAAAACATTTGGTGTTGCATGGTGGCTTTTCATTTGAAAAAGTGTAAATCACACCCTAAAAAGCCATTAACGAACAATATTATAAGGGGTTTGTGTTTCTAACTATACACATATTTTGGTGACCTACCATCTTGAATTTGGGATTAATTTATGGGTAAATTTCAATCCATTATCTGCACAGTGAATTTTTTTTTAAAGGGTAATACAACGTTATTATCATGTCATGATATTTTTAAGTTGACTTCTATAATGCTACTGGTGTCTAGCAGAGATGGAATGTAATTAAAAAAAAAAAGGCTGCATCAGTGAAAAACTCTAGATGTTCATCAAGATCATCATTAAATAACATCACTAAGCTGTTTTGAACTTCAATTTTGTTTTATTTTTCTCAAAAGATATCCAATATGGGGCAGCACAGCGGCATAGTGGTTAGCACTGTTGCCCTACAACAAGAAGGTTGTGGGTTCATTTCCTGGGTGGAGTTTGCATGTTCTCCCCGTGCCTGCATGGGTTTCCTCTGGGTACTCCGGTTTCTTCCCACCATCCAAAGACATCATGTTTGGGTTAACTGGTGACTCAAAATTGTCCGTAAGTCTGAGATTGAGTGTGAGTGGTTGCTTGTTTCTGTCTGTCTCTGTGTGTTGGCCCTGTGATGGACTGGTGACCTGTCCAGGGTGTACCCCGAAACGGATAAGCGGTAGAGTGAATGAAGTTCTGCGCCATGACTTAAGTGTCATTGTGGTCTATAAGTGTTTCTTCATTTTCACAAAAAAGAGATCATCTTAGAGTTCAAGACATTCTTCTGAGAACCCCCCCAAAAAGGAATAGGACTAGCTCAGAAAGTATGATAGCGATTGGCCATTTTTGTTACCACACTACAACATCCACCCTGTCTTTGAAAAGTTCTTCAATGAAGTTGAACTTTAATTTCTCCCATTATCATTGTCTGACTGTTCTGTGTCCCTCTGATCATTTTTATGTAACGCTAGGCCTGACTTTGCTCCCCATTTCAGTTTGACAGTGACAGTTATTAGTTTTGGGGGTTTGGAGAGAGAGCAGTGGTAACAGCGGTAACATAGAAGACATGAAGTGGATGTGAACACATGTTTTTCCACAGCAGATCAGCAATATCAGCCAAATCGCACACGAAAAAACATTCACTATAAGGTACGTGGTTGAACATCAGTCAGTAGTCAGTCACATTTACTTTCAAATGTTTAATGCTAGAGACAGTAGATGTGTGGTGTTTGTGTTGTGGTTGTTACTGTTGATAGAAATGATAGTATACCTAAATGTTTAATTTCAAATTTACTTCGGATGGAAAATATCTGTAAAATGTCTCCATATGCAGTCTCTGAAATGGTTAAGGATAATCATATTTTTAATATGTCTGTCACATACGTCAAATTCAGCCTGGACACGGGAAATTCTCACCGCTGTGTAATGTTGCTGGTATGACGTCAAAATGACATCAGCAGGTCTTTCCTATTCGTGCTGCTCAATGTGCATACCACCCAGGAATAAACAGGCAGAGTGCTAAATGGCTAGATCACGCAACAGTGGTATTGTGTCCGTTCTAATCCAATAACATTACTGAACTGCAAACCAAGACATATAGCAGCTTGGTCTGTGGTTTTGGTTTTCATTTTGGCAGCCATGTTAACAGATCAGAGTGTAGACGTGTAAACTCTTGTGTGATCTGAAGATAGATCTTGCCTATTTTCTTTTTTTTTTATGAATGACATGAATAAGGAAGCAAAAGTAGACAGTGAAAGAGCATGTTGTCTGTTGTCTTGACATGTTAGTAAGCTGATACTCTCCACTAGAGTCTCTCTGCTCAGGCCAAATCTCAACTGGCAGCAGTTCAACAACAGCAGCTGCAATGCACACGCATACTGTGCCTCCTCTGCGTTCCCTACATCAAGATAACAAAACAATGCACCAGGCCACACCTCCATTATAGGACCAACACACCCATGGGCGCTCAGACAACTCCAAAGTGTTTTGCGTTGTAAACAATGAATCTGGTGGATGAGAAAGGGGCAACTGTGCTCATCTGAAATAATCAGACTTACATTTTATGTCTTCTCTAAAAGTTATTATGTTTATAATCTCAGGTTATCAAAAGAACATCTTTCATTTCAAAGTTGGGCTATGTCTTTGAAAGGTGCCACAAAAGACAATGTTTTATCAGTAATTTTTACTTTTTGCTCTTTTGGCTTTTCCCTTATTTGGGGTTGCCACAGCAAGTCAGCTCTGTGACTTGCATTGTTGATTTGGCTATATTCTTTATGCCGGATGCTCGTCCTGTCACAACCCTTCCCATCTCTCTGGGCCTGGGACCGGCATAAGGCTACCACTGGTTTTGCCTTGTGGCTGGGGTTTAAACCCTGAGCCCCTGCATGCAAAGCATGTCCTTTACCACTGAGCTACGTCCCCGGGCTTCTTTTATCAGTAATTATTGTTCAAAAGGTTATTATATCATCTGAAGACAAGTAGGATTCAATTCTGCATTATACATCACCTCAGTGTTCTTGTGCTCTTTCTCGAGGCAAAACATTTTGCAGGTATACAATTACACGTGTCGCTTATGCATTGTAACAACAATTAAATTCATCTTTATTGAGTCATCTTTAAAAGGTGTAAATGGCATGTGTTCAGTTTCTCTTCGTACATATTTAACCTTGGTTAATAACATAAAAGAGACAGATATACACACATATTAAGAACCAAAATAACTGTGGTATTTATATTATTAATTCCACAGGAATGAAGTTATTAATACCAAAGATATTTATGTTATTAATACCACAGGTATTTATATTTCATAAATGCAACAGGTGTTTATGTCATTAATGCAACAGGGATTTATGTAATTAACCTGACAGCATTCAATTCAGACGCCACTGTAGTGATAGCTTTCCAAATCTTATTGCGTTCTACATCAAAGTAACTGGTGTGTCACACACTGAAATGGTGAACAGCCATCCCTCTTTGGTAATAAAGTGAATGTTTCAAAGAGGCTTTAGCAGAATAATAACGAGCAATTATCATCTGCACAAGTGAAATTTATTTTTCAGGCCTTCACTTGAGAAATAACACAATTTTAGTCTCGAGTGTGTGAATGACTGTGAATGAATGTGAAGTGCAGCATTGTGTTCAAACATCAGTCCATTCATTGATTTTATTTGGTGACATCTGCTCCAGACAGAGGAGCAGTTGAGGAACACTGAACACAGAACACTGCGAGGGAACATTAATTACATGATGTTATTAGCCACTTAATGGGCTATCTCTGTATTTAGAAAGCTCAATTTACCACATAGAAAGAAAATTAATGCAAAGAGACAAAACAATCTTCACAAATCTGAATGCATTTACACAGCAAATGCTCACCATAGAGAGATCAGGATTCAGCGTTGTAACGCAGATAGAGTCCTTTTTCCACCATTCACCCCCGCATTGCTGCAAAGGCATTTTACCTCAGGCTCAGGCAGAATGTCAATTTATGTACATCAAGATGATTTTAGTAAGTTTTTGAGTAATTAATTACAAAGTTATAGTTATAATAATTCACTATCACCTAGACTGAGTCTACTGTTATGAGAAAAAACTGCTTTTATCACCAGTAGAGGCTGACAAAGGCAAAGGTATCAGAGTATTTGAATTCACCTGTGTTTAACATCAAATGGGAGGAAATCAATTATGCTGTAAAATGCAGGCACGATTTAAGCTTGTAAAAATATTCTGCTGTGCTAATATTTTGTTTTTAACATTGTTTTGCCATGTAAAAAGTAAATACACACAGAAACTCTGGCTGGAAGCACATCTGCTCTTACTTCCTCATTGAGAAACTGTGGATCAGTCCTGGTGTCCCTCCCACAGTTGCATTTCAAGACTCAGTCACATGCACGAGTCTCAGTCAGACACAGACAACAGATGAGGAGTCTGATGAGACCAGTATCAGAGACTGGCAGACGTATCTTTTGATTGTTTATTTTTTTGTTAGTTGGCAACTGGCAGCAGCTGACACAGGGCTGGTGGTTGTGCTAATGCTCTCTCTCTCTATTCTGACAAGATTTTGGTAGATTTTCATAATAGTTCCTTTGCTTCTATGGTGCAAAATGATTCACTGTATTTATACAGTAAAAGTAAGAAGTCATGACTCATTACATCTCTTGATTTTCATGGGGGGGGGGGGGGGGGGGTCTTTGCTTACATTTTTCTTACAGTAAGATACTTGTCATTTGCTGCCAGTTAACCGATGTGAATTTCAGGGTCAGTTACAGGAAGTAACAAAGCACATTTTGGGAAAAGAGAGAGAGGCCAGGGGGATTACGGGGTGGGAGGAGAGAGAATATACACAAGGTGGGGGTCATAATGAAAAGTGAGGAGATGAAGATAATTGCGTAACCTGGGGACTAGCACTAGCATAGTGGCATAAAAACCTTGATTTTACCAGAAAGTTCAACCATTTTAAAGTTTGTCCACTATAGTGAACATTCATTCATTCATCTTCAACCTCTAATCTGTTTCTAGGTTGCGGGGGGTGCTGGAGCCAATCCCAGCTCACACTGGGTGAGGGCGGAGTGTGAGTGGTTGTTTGTCTCTGTCTGTCTCTGTATGTTGGCCCTGTGATGGACTGGTGACCTGTCCACAGTGAACTCCGAAATGGATAAGCGGTAGAATGAATGAATGAATGATCCAATATGAAAAAAATTAAGTTCTGTGCTATGACTTAAGCGTCATTGTGATTGCCGCCTTTGCCCTCCCTCGCCCAGTGAGAGCTGGGATTGGCTCCCGCACCCCCCCGCAACCAGGAAATGGATAAGCGGTTGAAGATGAATGAACGACTAAATGGTTATTTATCGTTGTAGATTATTTCCCTGGTTTGTTCAGTTCAAACTGAGTGCACATGTCCAGACCATTTTATGAGTCCCATCTAGTCATTTGAGTGTTTATGTGACTAATGAAATTTTGATCTAAAATAGAAAAGAGAAATGTAATTTCATTGCTATAGTTATTTTTTCATTCTATGATCATTTTCTATTGTTCTTCATTCTTTTTTTGCATGTTTTATTTTAAACTCTGATAATCCTGGGAGAATCATCTCTTTTAGGTAATGCATAGAATCATCTTGCATTTTGTACACCTCACGTACATTTTGCTTTTGCAGCCCCTATTTCATTCATTCATCTTCTACCACATGTCCATTTCATGCCAGTTGCAATTTGAAGTCCAAATACTGTTCAGTGTTCCTCACTGGTTGCTTAAATGTTTTGCTGTCAGAATTGTATTGGACCCAGGAGTTTGAGTTGGCACTATCAAAGAAGTGAATAAACACATATGTCAATTTCTTGGTCCTGTTTGGCATGCGATAAAAGCTCAGCATATGGTCATGTAGGTACATGGTACCCATGTTGTTATTGTGTCGGATGACTGCTGGTCTTCTCAGTTGGACATGTGTTTTTTTCTCTTTTGGACCATCTGATGCAGATATCTTCAGGATCTCTCACTGGTACGGTGGAAGTCATTAGTACTGGTTTGCCGTCAAACCATTTTCTAATTGCCAGCTCAGGACTCTTCGTAACCACCGACCCTGATGTTCTTCTCCTTTCTTCTTGCAGCTTCTCTTCTCCTGGCAGCTGGCATTGCTTTGGGACTTCTTCATGGTTCCAGTCACTGAGAGGGCCTTTGCCAGCAATGCATCCATGAGATAGACTATCGGTCAAAGAATTTGTTACTTCCCCTGAGAATAGATTCAACCATGCGTACAACTGCTGCAGCTCCGACACCTACTCTTTGGCCCCCAAATGTATTTTTCCCTTGGTACACTGTGAAATCCAGCATTAGACCATTTGGTGAAGCAAGGAGAAGGACCTTGAGGACAGTATGGTTTGGCTTGAACATATTGCCTGGATAGAAAGCAACCTATGAAAGGGATGATTTGTTCATCAGTGCAAACCTGACTTTTCAGACTTTGGAGGGTGAGACAAATTCGCCTCACACGGTGAAGTTATGGCCTGAGCCACCAAAGAATGTCTGCCTTCTTTGTTTTCTCTGTTACATCTAGGTCATCAACCATCTTCAATGGGCTTCTCATCTGGCAAAACCCATCCCTTGTCATTCTGTAGTTTATATGGCAATTCAGTTTTTAATCCTCATTCTCTTCTTCAGATTATTTGAAAGCTCCAGATGAGGGGTTTGCCTCAACTATCTGGTATAAAATTTGCTCTGCTTCAGTTCTGCCTCCTACACAAATACCAAGTCATGAAGTGCAATAAGATGGTCTTGGTGTCCATTATAATGGACATTCATAAAAGGGCTATTTCAAAATACAAATAATTTTACTGCTTTCAAAACTAACAGTAAATTTGCTAACAAGTTAATAAAGAATAACACGTTTATCTTTAAAATAAAAAAAGAGCAACAGATAAACAATATTTGACTCATTTTCCTTTTTACATGAAATGTGCTTGTTGGTATAACAGCCATTTTGAATTTAAAGAAACAGAAAGTTCCTAGTGTGCCAGCATATTACATGAAATATCACTGGGAAGCCCAGGATGTCCACTTTACAGCACAGCGGAAACTGATTGAAAAACTTCAAAAAGTAAAAGGTGATGCATATTAATAAAATTTCCACTTGAAGGGACACAAGTCAGTGGGCCAGGTCTGAGGTGGTTACTCTTTCTCCACATGTTGCTGCTGTGCATAATTGTCCATGGCAGACCCAAAAATTAAGGGAACACTTACATTTCTAGTTGAATCTTGAGTTGATAAACAGATCATTTAAGTTGAAAGTCTCTACTGATCTAGAGTGTATCATTTGTTGAGAGGTCAATGTAACCAGAATCTTCAATCCATTGAGAGCTGTGAATCTCATCACAACCCACAATGGGACTCACTTGAACGTTTGGCCTCCATTTGCTTAAATGCACCCAAACATCTGGGCATGCTCCTAAAGTGTCAGCAGATAATGTCCCGAAGGATCTCCTCCCAGACCTGGATCAGACAATCAGTGAGCTCCTGGTATTGGATGCACCAATACATAACATCCTATTGGTTCTCAACTGGATTCAAGTCTGGGGAATGTGAATGGCATTACTGCTTTTGTCTTCCAGTAACAGGCTACACACTCTGGCCACATGTGGGCAGGCATTACTTCCCCAGGAGGGACCAGGGCCCACTGCACCAGCGTGAGATCAGAAATTCACACCAAGAGTTCATCCTGTTACCAAACAGCAGTTAGGTACTGTTGGCCATGTGATGGAAGTCTGTGCAACCCTCCAAGGATATGCCTCCTCAGATCATTACCAGCCCCAAACTGGTCATGCTGGATGATGTTATAGGTAATAAAACGTTCCCCATGGCTACTCCAAACTCTTTCACGTTTGTCACATGTGCTCAGTGGGGACCTGCTCTTGTCTGTGAAGCGAACATGACACCATTGGTAGACATGCCACCCTCATGTTAACGACAGTTCAGTCATAAACATGCACAGCAGGAGTCTGGTTTGTCAAGCTCCGGCAGTGCTCCTCATGTTCCTCCTCCCACAAAGTTGCAGTTACCTGTCATGCAGCTGGATTGATACCCATAAAAGAGCATCAATCCACCACCACTGTCTGGCCCCTCTGCTGGTATTGCCTCCATGGCCTTGAGACTGTAATGGGAGACACAGCAAATCTGTCAGTACCACTTCAAGCTAACAGTAGTGACAAGAAAACAAACAAAACACAAAACTAGAGAAGAATCAGTCTGGAAGGAGAAGAAGAGAGTAATTATCTGTAAGCACCACATGCAAAACCATTCCCTTCTGGGGAGTAGTCTGGCTTTTGCCTCAATTTCAAAAGAAAGTGAAATTTCTTCACAATCACCTCAATCAAGTTTCCTGTTTTTTGGCAGTGTGCATGGAGGCTGGTTTGCTCTGACAAGTAGTTCAGTGCTTCACTTTTACGACAGCTCTGACAAGTTATTTGAAAAAGACGACCTCCAAAATGGTCTCCGTGTTCTCCCCTGAGTGACTGGGAAGCAGTTTCTTTGTCTTAAGTCCATTGTGCCCCTGACGGTGACAGAATTCCTGGATGACATTTTTCCATCCACTCTCATGGTGATAAAAATGCAGAACTATCTATCCTCTACATCCTTACCCCAAGAATCCGGAGAAGTTCATAAAGTCACTCTAGGGACTCCAAATCACAGTATTAAGTATTAATCAATGCATATAGCCGAGTCAGTCACCAGATCTCAACCCGACTGATCATCCATTTCACTTGCTTAAGATAAAACTTAAGGCAGAAAGACCCACAGACAAGTAACAACTGAAGACAGCAGCAGTAAAGGCCTGGCAAAGCATCAGAAAGGAGGAAACCCAGCATTTACTGATGTCCATGTGTTCCAGTCATTGCCTGCAAAGGGTTCTCAACAAAGTATTCTAAAGGAACATTTTATTTATGGTAATGTTCATTTGTCCAATTACTTCTGAGCTCCTGAAATGAGGAAACTTTGTATAAAAGTGGTTGCAGTTCCTAAACATTTCATATGTTGAACATGTTTCACATGTTTCACATGTTCAACACCTTGATTTAAACCTGAGAGTCTGCACTTCAATTGCATCTCAGTTGTTTCATGTCAAATCCAATGTGGTGGCATGCAGAAATGCCCAAATCATGAAAATTATGTCAATGTCCAAATATTTCTGGGCCTAACTGTATAGCTGAGCGTGTTTGTATCACAGAAACGTGAACCGACAGCACACTGATGCACACTAGGGATCGACCGATATTTGGCATTTTGACGCATATCAGCATTGGCCTTTTTTTTAAAAAATCCGACAGCCAATAAGAGATCAATTTAAAACTGGGTTATTTTGGCTCTGATGCAGCCGCGCCTCTCTGTCTGCTGTCACTATTCTGTCTCCAGCATTGTGCCACCCACAGCACCATCTGATTGGTTACACGCAGAGCCACGGATCGGGTAACAGCCAATCAGCAGTGAAAGCTGTGCATACAGAGTGCTCACACACACGGTGGAGAGGAGATAAAGTTTTGCCGAATGGAGAAGGTCTGGAGAGCAGATATATGTTTCGAACATTGATGTATAAAGAGAATTGGATACAGCGTCGGAGGTGGGGCCCATTCATTCCTACGGACGTTGCTCAGTGGCGCATGATGCCAAAAAAGTTTGTTTTCCGGGTGTCAGGGCGGGCATAAAAATACCCGGATATTCCGCGTCAGTTATATTGAACTTTTGGAAAACTTTATTTACTGTAGAAAACTTTAGGGAGCTATTTATTTGTTTAAGTTTTCATTTAACTTAATAAGACATGCTGCTGACCTTGGGAGCTCCCTGCTCTTTTTGTTAGAATTTTAAAACAAAGATGTCTATTGTCTAAGATAAAAAAAAAACAAAAAAACTTTAACATGTTGCAAATCTGATAAGCTGTTTAATAAACATATGCTTAAAGGTATTTAAACGAAGTTAAGTGTTGGAGTTTGTATTACTCAAAATTTTGACGCCAATATTTTCCTTTTTACTGCAAATGAATATAGGCTCCAAATATCAGTTATCGGCCTCCTTGACTACTAATAATTTGGATCCGTATCGGCCCTGAAAAAAACATATTGGTCTATCTGCCAACGTTGGCCTTTAAGGGTCCCTCCACTGCCACGACTTTTATCTCATTTAATTATGCTGAGAGGTTGACACCGGAGCAGGGCTTTTGTACATGCTACGATACGGCTCTGTCATGTCAGTGGGCTACTGTGCCCCCATACTCTGCCCCCCCCCCCATGCAGACCAATCTCTCCATCTTCCTCCTTTCATCCAGTGCTTAATTACATTACTCATCTGGCCTCTGCGGTGTCGGGGGAACAGCTGGGGTTGTTTCTGGAGCAAAGATCCTGGGAATCGTAAATCAAAACACCTCCTGGTGGAATTGATTGAGACAGAGGGAAGGAGGGAAGGGCATCGATACCTTTTCAAGAGGAAGGTCTTTGTTCTAGCATGGACCTTCCACGTATCCTTGTTGTGCAGCTGAACTCCAAAGCGATCAAACAATATGCTAGTTAAACAGCTGCTTAACAGCGTTTTGGGCTACTTAAAAAAACAAAAAAACATTAAACATTGGTTTTTATTGCAGCAACAGAAAGTGAACAAGCAACCGTCTTCAGTCTAATTTGAGAGCATAATTCAAGCCATTCCACAGATGGACCAGTGTATGTTTCTTTGACGTTTTAACAGCTGGCCTGATGACCTTCTTTGGTATGGTAGCCAGCGTCTGATTGGTGTGGTGCACCAGAGTTGGGTGTGTATGTGTGTGTGAGACTGAATAGCCTCCAGCTGTTACTGTGTTTCGTTTATGCGTCAATAAATGATGATGCAAAACACAAAAATCTGGCAACATTACTATTACCTCATCAGCTGTTATGTCGTCCTTGGAGTGGTTAAAATATGATAATAACAGCAGCAGTTGCCACAGCAGCCGGGGAATTGAGGGTGGGAGGTAGCGGAGGAAAGTACAGGGTTGAGTCACATGCTCCCAGGAATGTTAGGCAGTGTTGTGGGTGAACAGTAGGAAACCCTCGGCCAACAGCACGAAAAACAGCAGAGGAGCACAGTTAATGACAACATGGAGTGAAACTGTCCATGTTTTAGGCCTAGTTATATTTTTGAATGGGAACGAGCTGAGCAATTTCTAATTACATGGACACAGATATTAATTTATGTTTTACATTTAAAAGTCACAGGAAAAATCAGGCTGAAGTTGCTGGTGACGCAACACGTGCTAAAAATGAAACAATGTTCTCTGGTCACATTATATCTACTGAGAACTCTCTGGCTCATTTAGGCACACTATATACATCAAACACAAGATTTTAATACACCACACCTTGGGGGACGGACTGGGGCAACTTCAGGGAGCACTCTGTCGGTGCACCATCTTTTCCCCCAATCTTATGCACCACACCATATCCAGGGTCACTTATTCACAGTGCAGGGTAATTCTTTCTTGACAGGGTTTGAGGAAGTACAGTCCCGCAGTCTCCTCGCTCTGTGTGTGTTGGGGGTTCGGGTCCGGTACCTTGCGGCACTACAGCCCCCCGCCCCTGCAGCCATTCCCCCCCTACGGATGCTCCGCCTGCAGAGGCATTGCTTAGGCTCCCAGGTGGGTCTCTTTGGCTGGTGGGGTGCCTCGAGCTTGTCATGTGGGTTGGAGGGGGGCCTCCTGTCCCGCTCCTACATGCGGTTGCTTGGGCGGTTCAGTGGTGCTTACTGTTACTGTCGTGGATAAGTGGGGTCTGCGGAGTGCCGCATGGCTGCAGTGGCTCTCTGGGTTTAGTGCCTCTTGTGCTCACACACACAGGGTGGCAGCCCCGGGGAGCCTAGGCCCCTAACCCAACTCTGGGCCCTGGTGATGGTCTCACTCATATTTAAGGAATGCCCAAATGCATGTGTGGTTTCACTTGCCAGCTCGTGTTGGGTCACATAATGAAGAACTGATGAATCCTGCCTAAAATGGGCTTTGATGTTCTTTAATTCCATCACTATGTATCCTATCTTTGACTCGGCTCCTCTGTTGGGACACCTTCACCTACCTGGACCCCCATCTCTCCAGAGATCTACACATAAATCCTCTGGACTCTCATAATCCTGAGTGAGGTGGCAGGAAAAGCTCAGCAACCTTCACTCCACCAGTTCCTACCAGCACCACCTACTTCCCTACTCCTGTCCATCCCTCTGCATCTTGTTTGTCCTTTGTCCCCCCTGTATTCAATCTCATAAAAAATTGACATGCCTTGTGGTGTTAAACTATGAGGTCAAATGCAGACAAAAAAACAAACAAACAAACAAACAAACAAACAAAAAAAAACTGAGAATCATTAATCAGGTGAAAGCTATCATAATTCTCAAAGGGCCATATGTTGATCATAGTGAAGAACCAGAATATGCTGAGAAACCCTACAGTACATGATATAAACTGAAACTACAGCCAAGTCAGAGGTAATATTACAAGCTGAGCTGAGTAGGAATTTGCTTGCTAAGGAGATAAGACTAAAAACACATGATCTTCCTGGATAGTTTAAGAACACCTCTTCTGATATATACAAATATACTATATTTCAGTAAAAATACATGAGCATAAAACATACAGAGGCATAGTTTGGTTTATCATATACTGTCTTCAAGAAACATCTCCAGGATGCGCTGGGACGCTGGGGTCATAAGGTGTTTCGGGTCTCACCACATACACCCTCGCCCAGGCGACCCAGCCAGGGTTGATCAGGCCCTGACTTGCATCCCAGCAGCTACCCATGGATCAGCCCTCTTTAACCAAACCCACTGAGTGGCTTTTTCTGTGGTCTTACGTGCAGATTAAATGGCCCTCTTCTTGGCTGCTCCTGAAGAGTGAGGACCTTGCAGAAAGAATGCCCTGCAAATCCTTTACAGCCAACTTCGATGAGCTCGTAGAATGTTTTCCAGCCTCTGCCCCTGCACTCCTCCACTAGTTCCTGGTTATTGGCACGCTTCCTCTCATGAACTTCCTCAATGCGCTCTTCCCAAGGCACTGTCAGTTCCAACATGATCAAGTGTTTTTGGGCCTCTGAGATGATGATCATGTCTGGACGGAGTGAAGTTGTTGCAATGTGCTGTGGGAATGTCAGCCACTTTCCCAGGTCAGCCTTCAGCTGCCAATCAGAGGCTGTGTGGAAGAGGCCTGTTGTTGGTTTGGGCTGAGTCTGGAGTTTTTCTCCAGCTTTGATGAAGGTGACTGCTTTCTTTGGTGTGTGGTGGTGTTTGCCGTTGTTAATGGCCAATGCTAAACTCTCAGCAACTGCCTTAAGCACCCAGTCATGTTGCCACTGATAGCGGCCATCTACCAGAGAGATTGGGCAGCTGCTGAGGAGATGTTGAGATGAGATGCTTGCTCCTGGGGGGATCTGTTGGGTCTCTTTAAATAATTTTATAAAGAGTTTGGTCTAGACCTGCTCTATATGTAAAATCCCTTGATATAACTTTATACAAATAAATCTGATTTGATTTGATGTTGTAATGATCCTCTTCCACTCTACTCACTCTTCCTCCACACCTACTCGGACCTCTTCCTGGAGAAGGCGGTGTCTTTCCTTGCCCTGGGCTTTGCCGACCTGGGACCTTTGGTGGTAGCCTAGACCCTCTCTGCTGATTACCACAGTCCCTGCCAGTGCCTTTTGTCTCAGGCGTGACTCTGCCACCTCCACTGCCTTCTCCGCTCTCCACTTCCTTCCTGTCCTCACTGCGATGCCGGATGCTAAAACTTTAGCATCCCTGGACCCTGTGAATGAATGTCTATTTTATATATACAAACACGCATACATACACACCGAATGTAAACATAACACATTCTGCCTCTGTGTATTTTCATGTTTTAAAAATTTTATGAAATATATATTACATACATTTCATTCAATGTTACATAATAATTACAAAGTCTGTATTTTACTAGACTTTTCTGTTTGAGGAGGTAATTAGATTACGTTGTTGTAGAGCATACACAGGTCCAGGTGAGTTGGTTCAGGTTCTGATTAAATTGGATCCACAACACGCCACTGGAGGCAGCAATAAAATTAATTTTACAGGTTGAAATAATGGCAGCAAGAAGGTACGGGTTCGATTCACACCCTGGACAGGTCACCAGTCCATCACAGGGCCAACACACAGAGACAGACAGAGACCAACAACCACTCACACTCAGACCTACGGACAATTTAGAGTCACCAGTTAACCCAAACATGATGTCTTTGGACGGAGGGAGGAAACCGGAGTACCCAGAGGAAACCCACTCAGGCACGGGTAGAACATGCAAACTCCGCACAGAGAAGCGCGAGGTTCAGGTACTGAAACCGCAACGTTCTTGTTGTGGGGCAGCGGCGCTAACCACTATGCTGCCATGCTGCTGCCAAATATAATGAAACGCAACATTTCTGAAATGTGAGGTAATATAGACCTTTCACCACCAAAAGCTAATAAATTCTTCGTTCAGTCGAAGTGATGATTTGTGACAAATGTTACAAACTTTCATGAAAATGTTATAGATAAATTACACATTTTCAAGAACGGGACTCTGGACAACACTGGTGAGGAGGCATAAATCTGACATAGAGCAAACTTTATAATCAGTTTGAATGTCATCCAAAAATAGATGAACAAGATAATGA
Organism: Remorina albescens; assembly: GCA_034769265.1. Taxonomy (NCBI): domain Eukaryota; kingdom Metazoa; phylum Chordata; class Actinopteri; order Carangiformes; family Echeneidae; genus Remorina; species Remorina albescens. The sequence goes on along the minus strand of CM068492.1, from coordinate 5,082,536 downwards.
GAATATGTGATTAGACCAAGATGACTTTGTGGATGATACTAATTGTATAATATAATATAAACTGTTTCACAACCAGTTTGCTGGTTTCATTAGCACTGATCCTTTAATCTGCAGTTTTCCTTTAGCTTGTTGTGCTTCAGCTGACATGGTGGCAGGGGGGGCAGCCTCCGTGATCTCCACACAAGAGGGGCCTGCTATTGCCTCTGGCTTATTGAATTCCTTCTAGTCACCACAGGAACAAAATCCTAATTGACAATTTCACACCAGCTCCTTCCTTCCCCTGTTATTCATTTCCAATCATTAGTTCGTGATGACTCTTAACAGTATTCCATCTCTTTATTAAAATTACGTACACATTTCCTCCTCTTCCCCCTGTAACACTAGTACGCTGCTTAGCGCTACTCGGAGTGCCCTTGTGAAGCTGGTCTTCGCACTGAATTGGTTTTATAATTGTCTGTTATGTAACTGAGTGAATTAGGCAGGAGATATGTTTAAAATGAGGGCACGGATTGGTGGCAGTGAAGAATACAGTGTTCTAGCCTTTTGCCTTGCAGAATAATGGGGGAGGAGAATTTATCCAAAAGTGCGTGTGTGTGTGTGTGTGCGTGTGACAATAGCAGCAAGGGATGGAAAATGAAAGACAGAGAGCTTGTTTTCAGCAGAGGGATAGATGCATAGGTATGGTGTAACAGCATGAGTCATCACAACTTAGCTGATGGACATGTGGCCTAAATTCTAACAGCCCCCGCATCCTCACCACCACCCTCCTGGAAATCTGCCATATAAAAAAATATCCTGTTAAATCATTTAAAGTAGAAATCCATCATCATCATTATCCGGTTTCAATCTTTTTGTGTCAAGTCTTGTTTGATATTGTAATTTGCACCATGTGACCGGGGGAGGAAGTTCAGTGAATTCATCTCTGTAATTACTGCTTTTACGTGCAGTCATGCTGGCTATTAACCAGCTAATCCAAACATAATGTAAATGGTAAAATGATTCCTTTCCTGAAATTTCCAGAAAAGAAAGAGAAGACGAGGTGTTTCAGAGAGCAGACTTTTTTTCCTTGAAACAATCTTTTTCCATTTCACTAAATGTTCTGCATAATGGAAAGGTAGCTGCTTTGAGTGACAGGTGACAGCAGAGTTTATGTTAACCAAAAGTGGAAATACAAAATCTTAGTTCAACACTTGGCCTGCCTCTTTGGCTGATTTTGGATTTAATTCATTATCTCTGGCGAGACCTGTGATGTTAATTACACATTTGTTTTTGAACCAAATGAGTTGCTAACTTTGTGATAGAGTCACGCTGCTTGGGTTTATTTTGCCTGTGGGTTATAATAAATGTTAAATGCAGAGACTTGTGTGTAATTTCATCAGGGCATCATGAACTGCTAGGATTGTGACAGTGATAGTGGCAATGACATAAAATATATGATTTGAATGAAAATCTTTCTTGCCGCTTTAAAAGGTATATCTCTGTCGATGTCTTCATAAGAGATCTGTTTAATTGGATTTGTTACTTATCATGGACTCTACAGCTAAGACATTCAACAATCCTTTTTTTTTTTTTATTTAAACCTTTTTGAGAAAAACAAAAAAAAAAAACGTTTTTTTTACTCATCTTTTACTTTTATATTTCTACTGGAACTGTTGAGAAAGTTCCAAAATCCTGCAAACGGCTCACCTGCTGCAGAGTGGTATCTCTTAACTGGGCTGAATTCAAACCAATTAGAAATTTGATGACGGCAGAGAAACAGTCTCTTGGGTAAGTAACCTTTAAATTGATGTTTTCTTCTTCTCCTACTCTTCTGGTATGTTGCTGAAGCTACACTCCATTTGTTCTGGTTATCTTAAATGACAGGTAATTAACCACTGACCCCTTTTCAATCATAGCTACCAACTGTTTGCTCACTATTTCCATTATGTTTTCTGCATCTACAGTAATATAATTGTTCATGATGATGACAAAGGAGATTAGATGCCATGCCATGAAATTGTTTAGCGAAATTCTCAGCATGACTGTTTAGGCCAGTGATTTTATTTCTAAACCCCTGTCGGTTTGATTGATAATGTAGAAATAATTCAACAATAGACTATCCAAAAGAATTAAGGTGGTTATCGGTATTAGCGTATATCCCAAACATGAACAGAATCGGTGCAGCGTGAATAAAACATGAACACATTGATTTGCTGTAGGTAGTCTTCAGAGTCGTCTTGTACTTCATCTATCCATTAGTACTGAAAGCTATAGGTGCTATAAAACAGTGTGTGCCAGTACAATGAGCAGGTCTCTTTCTTTGAGTGCCTTTTCCCTTCTCTCAGTCTTCTCTCAGAGTAAACACTCTTTTGTGTACAAGGTTGACACATTTGTACACAGCAATTCACAGACTGTGCTTTGTTTGCTCCACCAGCACCTGAGTGCTTAGAACGTGAATTTGTTTCTCTTTGGTGATACTGAGACTATATATATTTAAGGGTTAGATGTTAATTCCTAATGTATATTTGAATTAATATACTAAAAATGTTTATACAGTTAATTCACTGTTCTGATGTGACTTTCATTGAACCAATCAGTCAACTGCTCACATGCACCAGACGAACGACGAGGATATGGACCAGGCTAAAACCTTTTCATGACAGTTCCAGCAGCAGATCTCTCTTAAATTCAGGTCCCGTACTGTCTCAAAGACTCTGTGCTCTCCGTCTCTCTTCGTGCTGATGGTCTCTCTCCTCCATCTTGTTGATCTCTGCCTGGATACCTTCATCATCCTCCTTCCTGGCTGAGGAGGCTTATTTTTGTGAACTAACACTAAACAGAACTAATATGCAGTATGGAGGAAGGATAGCTAAGAACCCCTTCTTTTGTAATCTTCAAAATATTTACCGCTATTTGACAATTATGCAATGACAATGTGTTTTCCCGGCTCAGTGTTGTGAACCTTTCCTGGATTATGGTCTGGACTGTAGCTGAAGCTCAGGGGAGTGGATGGAGCGTCAATCTGAGGAGTTTTCTCTCACCTGATTTTAAAAATGGGACACAGCTTACTGTGAATGATGTGACCTAGCCAGTTCATACAAACCCTTGGGCGCCATGCAAAAAGCCACCCATCCTATCAGGGCGCAAGACAAGATGAATAATACAGTAATGGCACACATGTTTTATAGTGAATAGTTGAATACATTCATTGTTGCACAACACGATGAGGTCACCCAACTGTTTTTGACCAGCCAGTATAAAGCTTCCAGTTGTAATTTGCTAGCCGTCTTGGTTTTCTGAAACCAGAATAAACCATATTTCGAGGACAGGCTGGAGCTAAGGAGGAGTTTTGTTTTCTATCGTGATTGTTGTACAGTCTGTCAATCATACAGTAGCCACATAACCAATCCATCCTCTGCTTTATGGTTTATTTTCCTTTAAATGGGAATATGCATTCATTCATGCAACTTCTACCACTTACCCGTTTCTGGGTCACGGGGGTTGTTTGAGCCAATCCCACCTCACACTGGGCGAGGGTGGGGTACACCCTGGACAGGTCACCAGTTCGTCACAGGGCCAACACACAGAGACAGACAACCACTACACTGCCATGCTGCCCTTAAATGGGAACATCATTTAAAAAATAGACGCCATGGTGTATTGAAGACTTGAAACTAAAGGCTGAGACCATAAAATCATTACGACAATATTTACTGAGCTAACCAATCATGTGAGAAGTAAGGACAATTTCACTTCAACTTCAATACAACCTGACTTCTTTTTACAGTGGAGTGGCCCCCCTGTTGATCATTAGAGAAAATGCAGATTTGAAGTACTGTGGCACTGACTTCACTTTACATACAAAATAAAAACTCGTTGAGGGAACGTCATTTTTTTGTGATACCTATATTCCATCAAAACAAATCAATTAAGTCGGACTATATTGATTGCATTATTTCAACACCAGATGGATTTGTAAGTGAAACATCAAGAGAATATTTACATTCAATGAGATCCCTTTTAGTCAGTCTAGTCCACTTGATTTAAATGTAGAGCACATTGGTTTTTAGTTCAACAAAATCCAGTCTTGCGGTATGAACTACTTTGGCTTTGGCCTGTTACACCAATGTCAGTCTTGTTGAATGAACTCAAACGGTTTTTCTGTTGTCTATTAATGTCAGTTTTAATGTTTCAATTAATGATGTTTTCATTACTTGCGCTAGAACTAACTTAAATTAAATTACCAGACATACAAAAGGTTAACATGGAATGTACTTAACCCTTTAATAACATTTGGGTTAACATACAGATGAGTGAATTACAGGTACATTTAGAACTGTTGTGTTTGCAGGTTAAAGTCACACTGGTAGGCATTCCAATTTCTGAGGTGAACATATTTCTTCCACAGTGCATAACAGGCTTTGAAGTGTTTCTTCCTTTGGTGGGTGTGTCATAAGAGATACCCAATCAGCTGCCACATATACAAACGTCAATGTACTATAAACACTGCCATAAGTCCAACGCTTATTCAATACACCATCATTTCTATTTAAAGACATTCTGCTATTTGTTGTCTGCTTTGAACGTGGCCCAGAACTTCCGAAGCGGCAATTAGTTTGTTGGGACATGAAACTCACAGGTTGCAGAGCTCATGACGGGCTGCCACATATAGCTATGCACACAAAAAGGGATGTAGAACAGGTGAAGAATAGAAGAGAGCATGAGAGAAGGTCAATTCTCTTGCTTTATCACCTCTAGACACTCGTTCGATCACCACACAAGGTGAACGTGCTTGTTTGACTGTCAGTTCCAGAAAGGTAAACTATTCAGAGTCATGCTCTGTTTCAATATGAGAACCACGAGGATGAGGAGATTTCAGATGTTGTTCAATGACTTTACTAGCACTGTAAAACACCATCTGCAGTCATGTAGGCGTTGTACGACACTGTCAGCATGTCGTACTATACTATAGCTACAGGGATGAAAATTAGAATCAGTTTGCTTGTCACGAACTATTGGAAGTGACAGAAAGTTTGCAGAAGCAGTACATTTTAAAAAAATCCTTCTTACAATATTCGTAACTCAGTGAGGGCAATTCAGAAGAATTGGTGCTCCTTTTACTCTGAAACAAGCTAGATGGGGTTGTTCAAGCATCTGATGAGGATGATTCGGAGACATCTCGGGCAGAGCAAAAATACACCAAAGGGATTAACTCATGACACCACCTGACTCAACCAGCTGGACTAAATAGCACAAGGGAAGTTGATCCACGCTTCTTTTTGCTAAGGGTGTTATCAATAAGATCTCCAAGTCTGAAGTGGATTGCCCCCTTTATTGCTGAGACCAAGCTGCAGTCCTAAGTGGTAGGTGAAGGTGTGAAGAACCGTGAGATCCACAAACAGACCAGCTCAGTGTCAGCAGTGACATGAGTTCTGTGCTGCAGTACTGTCACAGAGGAAGCTGGTTGATGCCTGAAAAATTTTTCTAGCCAGGAGCTTTGGTTAGAGGCTGAAAAGGCAAGATATAGGATTGTGTGACACAAGATCAAAAAGCAGATACACTAACGGAAAACCGTAGGCAGTAATGGGGAAACGTTTGTCACTGTCATAGAGGAAGAAGGGCCAATAAACAAATATGAGCAAATATGTGAGCTGGATAACAAGCATTATAACATTTACATCAACAAATACACACAAAAAACATTTTCTAATTGCTGAACGCTCATCACAGGAGTATCACATGACTGAACTACTTGCATGGTGGAGTTTTTATTTTTTCCCAAATCTTTATTAAACATCATCAAATAACAAACAGGCATTATCATTCTTAAACAATAAAATCCAAGCGGCAGACTTCCTAAAACTAATACAAGTACTACTTAGAATAGCACTTACCCACCAAGCCAAAGCAAAATCAATCTGTAACTGTAAAGGTTATATGGACCAAGTCTTTTATTTAACTCTGATATTCAAAAAATACAATAGGGATTGTTTCGGTCTTTGAGAGACAAAACCGACATAACGCAGGAAGAGTAAATGAACAAACATGAGTCACAACGCTGTTTTAAGAATGGTCAAAGAGTTTCTGTGACTAAAACCTAAATGGATATTATTGTAACCTTAACAACAAAGGTCACCAACCATGGGGCTTTTTTTTGGTTTGTTTTGTTGTTTTTCTTATCTAAATCAAGATCTTTAGCCAATCCCAACCAAGATTTTTCCAAGCCACACAACGTCTTTGAAATATATAAACCGTTTCACTTTGGAAACAATGCCTTGGTGTTTTCAGTAGTTCTGTTACAGCACTGACCAACAACATGTTTTGCTGTTGGCTGGCGATTTGTTTTTTTCAATAGACCACCACATGTCATACTGGACACAGTGTCATACTGTGGTGACAGAAACAAACCAAATATTATTACTGTATCCTACTGATGGGCTCCTCCCATCTGACTGTTTTTTTTTTTGTTTTGTTTTTTCTTATAAGTGTGAGATGCAGCATATAAAAATAGCTTATGTAAGGAGCAATAAAGTGATTTCGGTTGCACTTTACTGATGTGGGAGTTGTCAGAGGCAAGGTGGGCTGTTATACCCTTATCCTACACTGATTGCAAGGCCATTGGTGAAAATAAGTAAGTGCTCTACAGTCTAATCAGGACCAAGCATGGCTTTTTGTCACACAATCCAGCTCAGTAAAGAGACACAGCCTAATGAATACAGGAGTTGTTTCAACCAACTGAAATGCCAGCTGCTCTAAAAACACCTTGCTGTGCAATTAAACCCTGTCTAGTTATACTATGCAGCTCTGATTTATCAACATCGTGTATGAGTGTGCCTCTGACTCATCTCTGCTACTTCTGGCTGCCTGGTTAGGGAAATAATGATGATGATGACAATGATGTACTTCCTGGGAGTTATTGTGAATGAGCTCGGGGGCCCAGGCAGTGACCTCAATGGAGTCAAGAGTCATGGACAATCAGCTGCTTCAGGAACTGGAGGTGTGAAGGAAAAACTAAGATCGCAATGATTTTGATTTTCGGACATAAGCAACTGCTATAATTTATTATTTATGTTCAGTCACTTTGGTGTGCAAGTACTGGAACAACATTCTTACAGTGAAACGTGAGCTAAAATTTATGTTAAGCAATACACTCAGCTTGATAAATAAAATTAGCTAAAATGAATGCAGTCTACAGCAACAGTTCTACAATAAGTCCATTTTCCTTCAATGAAGGACGTGGTATTGATTGTGATCTGATCATTTTCGAGCAGCCTTGTTGGACTTCAGTATAACCTACCGATTTGTGACACTTTCTCCTCAAGTAGTTTTATCAGTCACCGTTTGTGTTTTACCACACACATCAGAACTGATAGTGAGTAGGGGTTTGGACTAAATGTCTCAGCAGTCTGGGAACTTCCTGTTAACTAACCCTAATCCTAACAATGACACCAGACAAAATCACTAGTTAGAGGCTGAAGATCCTCTAAAAAGAAAAGAAATAAAGCTCAAATATAGACTTGGACTTGATACTGACTTAGGAATGGATTAGATGTTGTCAGAGACCTTGGACGGAAAAAGACTCCAGATAACATGCTGTCTGTAGCAATGCTGCTTGTATCTGAGTTCACGGCTCTTTTGTCCCAAGACATTGGTTATTTGGAATAACAATGAACAGCTAATTGAAATGTGAGTCCTTTTACTCGCTACAGAAATGTGCCCCTCCCCCTCACACCTTCAAAACTCTTTCCCTAAAAACTCCACCGCCACAATGGAATGAAATAACTGGCTTTTATGTTCAATGTTTACAATTTTTTTGAATTAAAACCCAGCGTTAATCTGTTGTACTGGAAAGCAGATAAATCTCTGTTCTGAATCCACCTTGTTTGTTTACCAAGACTGTAACAAACTGTTTCTCCCAGCATAACCCTGGAGAACAAAATATCCCACACGAACTGGAAAACACACACACAGCTTGCTGATAAGGCTTTGGGTCTCTGCGTAAAAACACTCATTTCTCTGGTTTACTGCTCTTCCAGCACCAGCATGTTACTGCAGATCTCGTGTCATCAGGACAGAACAACACAGCATGAACTCAGAGCAGAGAAAACACACTAACTTGACCCAGCACGGACAGTCATGTCTCCCCATATATTTTTTTGATCTTTTTATTTAGAAATTTCACTGAGTGCACCAAAGCTTTTATTCTTCATTTGCAAATCAGACCCAGACTGACTTTATTATTCATTCAGTTAAGCTACCAAACAGCTAAAGTTTGATATTCATTCTTCTTTAGTTCTGTGTTTGGTTCAAAGCCCTGTATTTTACACTCACTCTGTGCTATTTCATGTCTTGATATCCACATGAAGATGTATTTGTGAAAAAAAAAAATTGTACTGTGAAAATACAGTACATTTCATGCAAAACACTCAGAGAAGTCAAACCCTGTTAGACTGTTTAGTGAGTCCAGGTGGGCTGGGTTTGGGGTGTGACTGAGGACTGTGCTTTGTTGTGACATCAAAAAGGTCCCGAAGTCCTGACAGCTGGTTTTAAAGTTCAGTGACTGAACACAGACTGGGAGCATTTCTCTGTGGACTGAGACCTTTGATATTTTCACTGTATTAACTTACAATCTAGACCTCATTTATAATCAATGAAGACCTGAAAATCTAATTTCATTACAAAGGACCTTCAAACAAGCTCTTTTGGCGGCTCCAATGTTTACCAGCTAGTTGCTGACTTTGTCAGTTTGCCTTTTTTCAAAGGGCAGGTAGTGTGTAGTGGGTTTAGCTGAGCTGTTTGCTTAAAACAGCTGAAAACAGCTGCTTCCTGGCAACTGGAAGCAAGATTAATGAGATTGCAGTTTGTGAACCTGGAAACCAAAACAAAAAGTTAAAAGAGCTTAATTGAGCTACATCTGTTTGTCCCTAAAAGTCACTTCACACAGTGATTTCATTCATTGTTAATATAAAAAAAAATATTCAAGCAAGTGCAGCATCAAATTTAAAACTTTGACTAAATCTTTGTCATCTTTGGTGAGCTATTATTGCAACCTTTTTCATCAGAGCATAAAAGGAGCAGTTCACGTTGGGATATATCTATATTAATATTTTGGTTTTCTTACATTCAATTCAGGAAAATTGACTTGTTCCATGTTGCTCTTAAAAATTAGTTGAATTTTGAAGCAAATCTGGGGCAGCAAAGTGGAATACTGGTTGGCGCTGTTGCCTCACAGCAAGAAGGTCGTAGGTTTGGTTCCTATGCCTGGGGCCTTTCTGTGTGGAGATTGCATGGCACGCATGCTTGCGTGAATTGGTGACTATACATTGCCATGGTGTGACTGGTTGTTTGTCTCTGTCTGTCTCTGTGTGTTGGCCCTGTGATGGACTGGCGATCTGTCCAGGGTGTACCCCGCCCTCACCCAGAGTGAGCTGGGATTGGCTCCAGCACCACCCGCAACCTGAACATGGATAAGCGGTAGAAGATGAATGAGTGAATGAATGAGCCAAAGCTTAAAATTTCATCTAACAAGACCAAATCTTCCCAGCCATGATATCAGGTTTATAAGGCTCTTGAGTTAAATATTGTCTTCAGTATGCTAACATGCTCATTATGAGTGATGTTTGGCAGGTTACAACATCATAAGCATCTTATACTGTATTTACATGAAGTACTAAACAGGCAAATATATGATATATCATTAGTTTTTTAGGTATTTGCCCATTAAAGCATTGCCCATTAAAAGCATTTCACAAGTCATCTTATATGGCAATTGTTGTCCGTACAAACTCACACAGATATTTCAGTCTGTACAGCTAGTTATTTTTCTCTAAATTGACATTATTTCTTGAATTAAAAAATTGCTGTTGAACATAAAATCATAACGTAAAGTCAGCCATCCGTAGAGAAATGATTTCAGTTTGGGAAAATATTATGTTGAATGATTACATGGAACCATTTCAATATTCCATTTAGTAATATAACTTCAGATTAGGCACAATAAAACTTAAACTTTTTTTTTTTGACAATTAGTGTCACAATGGACAAATTCATTCTGGGAAATAATCCACCTGAACTTTGAGCAAGGCACAAATGTACACGTAAACATGTATTACACACCTTGATAAAAATTTATTATACAGCAATAACAACCTGAAACAAATAAACAACACGCCCTGTCACAGTGGTTCATAAGATGAAAATGAAAATAAATGTGTAGTATGCACTGGAATACAAATCCACATTCAACCTGCTGAGAAGCAGATTTATAATATATCACCATGCAGCATGAACACAATTAGAAAACAAATTACTTTCTGGCTCAATTAAAACCCAAACTGACAAGAAGTCAGAGATCTTTGGTTGCTTGGTTTACAACAAGAATCCTAAACACAACAAAGATTGTGTAAATGTGATTGAGGAAACTTTGCAAATGAATCTCATTTCTTTTATATCCCCTCCCCTATGAGCAAAGAGCATCTTTGATGAATGAAATGTACATTCAAATGTCTAGGAGCACGGATCATGATGGGATGGAATAGTTGTTTCATTTCAATACTTATTTGTTGACCAATTTTGTTATTAAAGCCTGGAAGAAACGTAGGATAGGATATTCAGGATATTCTTTTCATCAGCTTTAGCATTTTCAGACAATTACTTTTGGTTTCCGGTCTCTTTGTATTAATGATGGTGTCTTTTATGCTTCTTTGGGCTGGGCATATTCTATTCCTTTATGATCGACACAATAATAAAATCTAAATCAAATCAATCAACCTCTAAAGTAATAGAGCAGTTGCGCAGTAATGCAGAGAGGTTTCCTTTGAGGTGAGTTCCTCTAACTCCTTTCACACTCAGATCCGGCTATACTGCTGTAAGCAGATCCTTTGAACTAAGCAGGCCATCACAGTGTCGCCCCTTGTGTGATTGTAGAGCACATGTTGCAGAATCAGGGACGTGACATGCGACACGATGGCGGTGGTAAATGTCCCATCATGCTGGTTCTTGATCCCTTTCACACAGATGTCGACGTGGCTCTGTGACTACCCCCACCCCCTCATTTCACGTCTCTACCCTTTATGTGTGCAGAATAAAGGCAAGACATTCCCGCCTTGAACAAGCTGCGTGAAGAGGTTTCTGTCTGGAGAAGATCAGATGAGTGAAACAATCACAAAGAGAGGGCTTTAAAACTCCTGGGGAAAGTGCCTGTTGAGTAACTACAAAGTGCTCAGATGCCTGTTTTACTGTGGCACTGAAACATCCTCAGGACTGTCTGTCTGAAAGTGACAGATTTCTTCTTCTTTTAAATCCCATCCTGATGTTCTTCGGTATGGTGGGTTAAACTCCTGCTCCTGTAGCCAGTGGCCTGTGCACTCTCCAATAGGGCTTGACAGGGGCCATTAACAGCCTTTGAATGTAAACACCAGACATTGCTTTGGGCCTGGGTTGAATGGAAAATGACTTCCAAACTAATTTATGGCAGGTGGAAGGTACTATGAATGTTTTGGGAATAGTCTGGGATGCATTAACCTTCTGCAATATCTCAGGAATCTAAAATATCCTACATGTTTTATTGACAGGTACATTTGCTTCAGAGAAAAATCATATTTCTTCACTTTTTGTACATTTAATAGTGTTATAGATTTAATTGTACACTGATAAAAAGCCAATTTTTTCCACTAATATAGACCCAAAAAACTATGATGACACATTTGTTGAGTTGCACATTTATTGAGTTCTTTTTTTTAGCTACTTAACATCTACTTTTTCACTAACAACTTCAATGTAAACATTGATGGCTATTATTGTTTATCCTAATATGGCTTACCGTGATTGAATTTACAGGTTTCTCTGGTTTGAGAAACTTAGCCACTGGCCACTAGATATTTGAATGTGGAATGTTACATATCATAACTTAAATGTTGAGTAGAATCCTGTGGAATGCTGAAAAGCTTCCTTGACGCTCAGTATTGAGGATTACTGATTTCCACTTCCACCTGATAAAGTTTCACCATGTGACCAATTTTCTGTGAAACACATTGTAATGATGCCCTTGTTGACCAGAGGCTCTGGCTAAGCCCATCGGTGATTAATATTCCAGGTTTATGCCATCATCTAAATTATCACGTCACATGCTCTTCTCTCCCTCTCCCTTGTCTCCCTTTATGTTGTTGATCAGACATAATGGATCTTAAACCACAGAAGGTCAGCAGCTCAAATCTGCTGCAGGGAACAGTCAGGTTGTTGGAACACTGACCAAGAGGAAGTTTTGATGCTGTACAGTGATTAGATTACACAATTCACTGTGTGCTGTATCATGGCAACACTGTTTCATAATCTGAAACAGGAGACTTTTATTATCATTTTAAAAATGTAAACAATAGTGGTTATTCACTATATGAGGTATATCAGCACATTTTTGTTTGTGTTACTACCTTTGAGGATTTTCCATACACATGTTTTATATGTGGGAAGCACAACTGCATAGTGGTTAATGCTGTTGCCCCACAACAAGGTTGTGGGTTCAGTTCCCGAACCTGGGGCCTTTCTGTGCGGCGTTTGCATGTTTTCACCGTGCCTGCGTGGGTTTCCTCCCACCGTCCAAAGACATCATGTTTGGGTTAACTGGTGACTCTAAATTGTCCGTAGGTCTGAGTGTGAGTGTGAGTGGTTGTTGGTCTCTGTCTGTTTCTGTGTGTTGGCCCTGTGATGGACTGGCGACCCGTCCAGGGTGTACCCCGCCCTCACCAAATGTGAGCTGGGATTGGCTCCAGCAGCCCCATAACCCCGAAACGGATAAGTGGGAGAAGAAGAAGATGTGTGTAACTGCACTGCTCACGTTAAACATGCACTGTCAGAGCAGTTCTTTGGTAGAAAGACTAAGAACTGACATTGGGCTTTACAAATAATGCCATATAGATGAAATCAGTAGAGCCAGAGTGAGGCCTATTAACTATGCCATAATTTCAAACGGAAAAATGTTAATTTGTTCAAAGTTGAAAGGGGTTTCTGAGTTGTTAGAGATGCAATTCAATTCTTTACCCGCAAAGCTAATTTAGAGTAGCTTTTTTTTTTTTTTTTGCTTGGAGCATTTCCTCTGAAATGTAATTTCACTGTTTTACACAAGATTATGTCTTACTTAATTCTGGAAATGTCTATGTTAGTGATTTTAACAACACAAGATGCTCTAGTGAACTGTTTGGAAAAGAAAGGGTGTTGTAAAGGCTGAAACCAGATATGGCAACCAAATGCAAAAGTCAGACACTCAGTAAATTTAAATAAAAGTCCTTACTGGCAAACCGGTCAGCTCAAGAGGAGGCAGTCCGATAAGGCAACAGGTTCAAACCAGTCGACTAAAGGCCAGTCATGAAAACAGGTCACACACTGACTCACTGGAAAGCTGGAGAGCAGGTGGGGGATAAAACGACAGGACCACTGACACAAAGTGAACGAGACAAACTGGCACAGGGGAAGGGAACATTGAGGGTAAATACTCAGGGCAACACATCAGGGCTGGAGGACGGGAAGTGAAAGGATCCGAAACAAGACAAGAGGTGAGTATCAAAATAAAATAGGAAACACATGCGAGGAAGACAAATGTAACTGTGACGGGTTGTGACAGGTGCCAGCCATACCTGGACCACCACAGTAAGTGTGTCTGATTGGTGGCGTTCATCCTTGCAGCATTTCACACGGACAGCCACAGTCTTGTTCATGTGTTTGGTTTTATTTAGGGAAACAAATACTGATACTGATGAAAAAAATACGCTTTAGGTAGGAGGTTTCTAGTTGACTGCCCATCACAAGCCCAAAACAACAGCATTACACCTCTTTACTATATTTTTAGGATGTATTAATCATGCATTAATCATCACTTAATACAGAATACTGTATGACAATGGAGAAACCCCTGTTACACAAAAAGGAATTTCCCCACAATATTCCCGATTGTAAAAGGAATTTTTTTGTTTGGATGCCTCAAAGTGTAAACACAGGCAATGACTCTGGGCAAAGACAAGGTAAGCAAAGGATGTCATGTAAACCAGCACCCTCAGATTATCTTTGCTCAGCCATTAATTGTCTCTTGTATTCATCAAAATGCTGACAACTCAGTGTTGGTGGTTCTCTGGGTGAACAGGAAATGCTGGTCACATGGCTGCTTCAAGACATCACAGCATCAAAATATGGATGGATGCTGAAGTTGTGTTTAAATTGTCGTCATTTCTTGTCGTATAAAGAAATGAAATAAACACACAAACAAATCAACATTCTGACTGCAGATGCCAGTATGCAGACAGAGAGAGATAGTTTTCATAAATTTGAGTAAGGAATTATTTGTATGTGAGAGATTGAAGGAAGTAGTTTGGTTGGCTGAATATTTTCTTTTTCTATTACCAGTGGTGGACAGTAACAAAGTAAATTTACTTAAGTTCTGTACTTAAGTAGTTTTAGAGGATCTTTACTTGAGTGACTTATTTTTTGGAAACTTTGTACTTTTACTCCACTATATTTGAAAAGGCAAATAATGTTCTTTTGGCTCCACTACATTCCTATGAAGTAATTGTTACATTTGCGTTAGAGAATTCCATAAACTTCATGCACATCTCTTGTGTTCAAGTGGTGTTGCCATAGCTGTCCACTGCGCATGCGTCACTCAGTTTGGGCGGTTAGCTCACAGGTAACAAATCTAGCGGGAGAGGAAAGGTGATCCACTGCAGCTGTGCACAGCAAATCATGGCTTCGGCAGGTAATGAAGACGAAGCTGCTCCAGCTCTCCCTGATAATCCGTGTTTGAACTCGCAGAGCTAAAGAATGATTGCTATCGGTTTAAATTTGTTATCTGTAAAATTTGTATTTGACATGTCGGTTTCGTTCCAAGGTGTGTCTAACCTGTCTCTCCAGCTAGATGAAAGAGAAATGCAGAGGAAAATTGCACTTTTTGGACTGTTACCCCAAATGAAACTTTCTGTCTTTGGCTTTAAGTTTTGTCACTGAGCCAAGATGTTTTTTAAAACTAATTTTATTTAGCATTTTGATGTTGAAAAGGGGTTGGTTTTCTTTTAATAAAAAGAACAGGACGATTACAGTGTTTGTCCTTTTGTCAGTTTAAGTTTGTTTCTATGGGATTTTCTTTTTTCTCAATAATTTTCTGTTCAAATCAATTCATTCACTGAATTTTTTAGGAGTCAGATTCTTTGAATGTACTGTTTGAGGACACATTGCATTGCAATGAAAAGTACTTTGAATACTTCATTTTTAAATCAAGTACTCCTGTACTTTTACTCAAGTCACAGTTTAACGTAGCTTCCTTCACTTTACTTGGAGTAATATTTGACCAGGAGGATCTTTAGTTTGACTCAAGTACTGCAGCTGTGTTCTTTGTCCACCACTGGATACTACTTTACATTATTTAGAAATCTATCCATCCGTCCATCTCCTACCATTTTATTTGGGGCGGGGGCGGGTATTTTGAAACCCTACTCTGTGAATTCACAGTCTGTCACATGGTTCTGTCCTCTTGCATATAAACAGTAAATTGATTAAATGCATCTTTGAGTCTAAGGTTGTTATTTTTTCTAGTATAAAAAGGAATTTTTAGATTTTATGTTTTGTTTGTGGATTCAGTCCAATATGCTGACACAAGTGAAAACTGTCAGGTTATGTAGGTGAATTTACGCTGAAATAAACAAGCCAACCACTGGCACGGGTAGATATTTTTAACCTGGTATATTAAGGTGTGGAGAGGGTGAAAGTATCAGCGCCTGCCCCCACAAATCCATCACGGTTAGACTGTAATTTTCACTTGACAACTACATGTGTTCCTTGCACTGTCTCTCTAATCATCACACACTCACGTACAATGAAATCTGCTAACACAGAGGTTCAATGCATGAGCCTGGAAAAGAGAGAAGGAATAATCCCAGGTCCCAGTGGGATCAGATGTCACCAGCAAAACAAGCGACAGATTGCCTAAGCCCACGGCCAGGCTGAAGGTGCTCTGCAGAGCGGAGGGAGGTCATTACTTTGGCCCTTCTGCACAGGAGGAAACAAATGGGGGGGAGGGGAGGAGGCTGCATGGCTCAACACAGCACTCACACTCTCCTCTGCTGAAATGCAGCTGAAACCACTTACCAAGTGTTTCTGTGTAACCTACAGCAGATCAGCTACGTTGCAAATTGGATAAAAGATGAACAGCTTGACCCCTGCAGTAAATATCAGTGTGAATTATTTAGCACAGATAGTAGAGACCCACAGTTCATATTTCTTACTCTGTGACTTATCAGTGAATTCGAATAGAAAAAGTTGATGACCCACTGATTTAGAAAGAATTTTTTACTGGTGTAAGTTAATCGAAAATTCATCCTGGAGTTTTATTATTCCTTAATAGAGATGTCACTAAAATTTAGGGATTGCCTTCTATTGGTTTATGTTTGTGGTGATCAGTTTGAATTATTTTGACAATGAGTATTACGCATTGGAAAGCAGTACAAAGCACCCACAAACCATTTGTTTCAGCAGCAAAGAAGTCATTCAGACATTCCATTGACATACACCACCTGGAGGAGTGACTGCTGCACCTTCACTGGTGAGTTATAACAGTAACGGCATAGCTATGTAACTATCCGCAAGCTAACACAAACACAACAATGAGTCATATTTAAAGCACAACTCCCTCCCCCACAATGCTCCCTGAGTGGTCAAACCAATCAGAGATCAGATGTTTTCATTTCATGTTGTATGTTTAAATGTCATGATTTGACTTAAGTAGTAGCTACTCTCAATACAGGTTCTTTTTGGGACTAAACTGTCAATAGATGAGCACAAATCCAAGATTCCCCCTCAAAGTCTGAAAAGTCTGATTGAGGAAACAATAAGCTGTGGATCTCTGAGATGTTACAAATAGGCTCTAGTCATTCCCTTACAAGTGTTTCTTCCCTTGTCTCTTCCTGGTGTTTTGCACTTGGGTACTCATTGTGAACACCACTGCAACATGAGGCTGAGGTCTGATCAGCTGCCTTGTCCCCTGCTCTCTCAGCGACCTAACCAACCATCTCATGCCAAACCCAATCCTGACTTGGCTGTTCTCATGATGCTAAGTTGATCCTTATTGATGGTCAAGGATGGTGGAGTCACGAGGGCTTGGCCCCCAGTTGCTAGCTATCCATGCCAATGCCTCTCCTCCTGCCCCCATCTTCTTCTGATGGCTGTGCTTTCCAGCTGCTGTTTGTCACCTTCGTCTTGTTGTAGCTACTGTTCTTCACAGAGTTTTTATGTTCAGCCTTTTCCAAAGCACGTTCATCTCAGATATCAGCCTTCCGAGTTCTCCCCAGCCTTTTGATCTTCCTTCTCCTCCCAGATCAGCTTGAACTTTACCATTTTCTCTGTAGAGCTTTCTGGGAACTGTCCTCCGAGGGGGAGAAGCCACATTCCCTCACTCCCTGCGGCCCCTGCCTTTATATAAAACTTCTTCCAAATGCCATCCACTGGATGCTCTTGGACTCATATACTATCACCTGACCTTCCCTACTGACTCACACAGCTACTCCCAGTTTTCCAATTAGCCAGTTCTTTTAAACCTATCTGTTCCACCTGCTCCCTGTCAGACTTTAATATGTTCCTGTGTTATCTTTCATGCTGGAGACTCTTGCTCGTGCCTCCTATAACGTAACTGCCCACATAAATGCTTTCCTGTAAGCCTTTACGGTTCCTTGAATTAAAATCCCGGAACCATTCCTGTATGCCTAATGTGTCTGTATCAGAGTCCTCTTCCTGTGCTCCATAGAAACCAGGTGTTACACTCCCAATATCTCTGTAGCACTTTTTAGCAGAATCTGAGTGTATGCTTATTCTTTAATGGTCGAACGATTCCATGTTGCCTGTGACCCCTAGTAGTCAGATGAAACTGAAAGCTTTGCATATAGCTAGTAATTGGAGCAAAGACTTCTGCAGGTTTTTATGTCATTTTGTTACCTTCTGTTTCCCAAAGTCAAAAATAAACACCCCTGCTGAAAAAACAGATATTTGGGTATATAACAGGGTTTCTCATTTTTTTGTACTGCTGATTCAACCAGCAGAGCTATATATCCACCCACCCATGGAAGGGCTCCAACGATAACAAACTGTTTAGAAAAATGGATGTAAACTCTGGGTCTGTTAAGTGAGGTCAGTGCTGAAGAGCCTTAACTTGCATTATAACTAATGACCATCAGGGGGCAAACTTCAATGGTTAGAAAATGAAAACAGGTTGTATTGAAGTGTATGGGGAAATGGCTGCACTATCCCTACTCACTAAACATTTTCCAAAATAGTTTATGGTCTCTCTCTGTAGTTTCAAGTCTTCATTACAACATGATGTTACATTTTTAAATGATGGTCCTATTGAGAGGAAAATAGACTACAAAGCAGGGGATATATAAGGGGGCGTGGCTACTGTGTGATTGACAGACTGTACCACCCAGTCAGGATAGATTACAGAGGTCAGATCCAGCCCTCACGCCACCTCAGCTCCACCTTCTCCTCCAAATATGGTTTCTGCTGATTTAAAAAAAACCAAGATGCCACAGTCATACTACAAATGGAGGCTTCAAAACAGCAGCTTACAAACTGATAGGCTGACAATTGGCTTGTCTTGTACTTCCACAACGTGGCGTCCAAAATACTCAATCAGCGACCTGAATAGTGTAGTTACCTTAACAATAGCATGCTCAACTTTAAACAAAACACATTCACATTTAGAACAATTACTTTAATTACACAGTGATGAGGTCTCTTATCCGAAAAAGCAAAGTTGACATGGATTTGCATACGAGAAAATAATTGTGCTGCTTGTGTTTACTGCAGGTGTGTAGCACTGTTACCCACAGCACACTCAAGAGGCAGCAGAACAGCTGTGGCTAAACAAAACAACATAAAAATAGGTCAGACGGCAGCAAAAGTCATCAATAGAATCAAATAGTGCTTCTGGCAGAAAGGCAGAAAGCCTCTGCTGATTCTGATCAGGCAGAATATAAACCCCCATTAGGGCCCAGTAGAAATATGTACATTAACATCTGTAATGTTTGTTGGTTTCAGTTTCAGTTGATTTGTAGTTTGAATATACATTCATGTAGCACTTTATCAGAAGCACCTGTACGTCAGCTTTTTTATGCATTAATCAGCTAGTCACATTGCCGTGCAATGCATACAGTCCTGCACATAGACAAGCCACGAGCTACAATTAATTTTCACTTCGAACATATGAACAGGGATGATGTGTGATCTTCGTGAGTGTGACTGTGGTATAATTGTTTGTGCCAGATGGGGTGAGACTGCTGATCTCCTGGGATTCGCTCTCCCAGCAGTCTCGCGAGTTTTTACTCAGAATGGTGTGAAAAACCAAAAACATCAAGCGAGCAGCAGTTCTATGGATGCAAATGCAGTGTTTCGGTCGCAGGGGAGTGGCCAGGCTTGTTGGGGCTCACAGAAAGGCCAACTCAGATAAGCACTCTTTATGTCTGTGGTGAGCAGGGAAGTATCTCAGCATGCACAGCACATTCATGATGGCCTGGGAACAGACTCATGAAAACTGGACAGTTGAGTACAGAAAATTTGTAGCCTGGTCAAATGAATCTGGATTTCTGCTTAGGCAGCAGATGTTACGGTCACAATTAGGTGTCAGCGGTATAGATCTGTGGAGCTAACCTGCCTTGTGTTGACAGCCCAGGCTGGTGGTGGTGAATGTTTTCTTGACACACTTTAGGTCGCTTAATCCTAATCAATCATGTTTTGAGTACCAAAGCCTATCTGAGTGCTGACCTTGTATTTCCACAGTATAGTGCCACAGAGATGATGTGTATTTTTGTAGATCCATACTTTAGCATCACCGTCGCCCCTTTGACCAAGTCCAGACAGGTTAAAAATGGGACATAATTTCAAAGATTTTATAGGCCTAAACACGATCATCACAAGTGAAAAGCTAATGCTAGGCTACAAACGAATGATAGCATATTTCTAGCATTTCTTCTTGGAATGAGTGTGGTATCACAGTGTCATCACTTTTTTTTAATATATATATAATGTGTCTTATTTACTTTATTTTTTTTTTAATGTACTTTAAATTTTTTTTCTAAATAATTTTACATTATTTTTGTAATAAATCAATTAAAGGAACAAAAAAAATCTGAGGAGCCACTTGGTAAAAGAGAGCCAAAGGAGCTGGCTCTCTAAAAGAGACGGAATTCCCATCTCTATCACCCACAGCACTCCTCCTCGTGTTGCAAAGTAGTGAGCGTGAGTGTGATGGGATGTTCGTAGTGATGTTATGCTCGAGGCAGATGGCCTGACACAGTATTGAGCTTTCGAGTAAGTAATGATTCACCATGTGAAAATCACGTGACTCCCCAGATACAAGTTGATTGGGTTAGATCAGGCATCAGTTTCATGTGACGTGTGAATGTATAAAGATAAAAAAAAAGATTACATATATATATATATACATTCAGGGCAGCACGGCAGCATAATGGTTAGCACTGTTGCCCCACAATAAGAATGTCGTGGGTTCGGTTCCCAGGCTGAGGCCTTTCTGTGTGGAGTTTGCATGTTCTCCCCTTGCCTAAGTGGGTTTCCTGTGGTTTCCTCCCACTGTCCATATACATCATGTTTAGGTTAATTGGTGACTCTGTGTTCATACTTTAACACCACAGGGTGTGTACATTATACGAGATTGATGCAGTTATAGTGTTGCAGCTAAATATTTTTATTATTTCAGTTTGTGTGTGTGTGTGACTATCAGCAGCCCTCCTTGGAAGCTAGTTTGTTGATCTTTATTGAGCGGAATGACCTTTGTGTGGCAGGGAGGACAGTGCTACACCTCAGTGAATACAGGGGGGAACAAAGGACAGAGAAGGTGCGGAAGGATGGACAGGGGAAGGGAAGCAGGTGGTGCTGGTAGGAACTGGTGGAGTGAAGGATCCTGGGCTTTTCCTGTTACCTCACTCAGGATTATGAGAGTCCAGAGGGTTTATGTGGAGATGTCTGGAGAGATGGGAGTCCAGGAAGGTGAAAGTGTTCCAAAAGAGGAGCTGAGTCAAAGATAGGATACATAGTGATGGAATGAAAGAACAGCTCAGTCCATTTTAGGCAGGATTCATCAATTCTTCATGATGTGACCCAACACGAGCTGGCAAGTGACACCACACATGTACAGGCAAAGGCCCAGGCTCCCCATGCCCAGTGTGGGAGCGCATGAGGTACCAAGCCCAGGGAGCCACCACAGCCACATGGCGTGCCCAAGCCCCCAGAATTCCAGCGAGCGACGGTGAGCACCACCGGACCGCCCAAACAAGCAGGGCATCTATCTATTTATCATTAATTGTTCCTGAGATTTTCTCTTTTTAGTGTCCCAAGCAATGAAATGACATAAGGCCACACCATGAATAGTATATAAAAGTGAAGATAGACTCTGGGTCTGAAAAGGGACACCAAGCCTGAAGAACATTAAACCATCATGGACCACTTTCACATCTGATGTCATTTTTTAAATGATGGTTCCATTTAGAGGGAAATAGAAAAAAGAGCACAGGTTATTTATGTGTGCATGGCGACCATAAATTTGACATACTTTTCCACCCAATCAGGATTGAGTACAAAGCAGATCAGATCCACCTCAGCTTCACTTTCCCCTCCAAATATGGTTTGTTTCTCACAATGGTTAATGTCATGGTGGGTTAGCACGTGGATAACATATCACTAATACAACAGTAAACCATTCAGTTTTAAACATTTGTTTCAGCATCTGAGCAGGTCTTAATAGAATGAGACTTCTATTTTAGTTTGACTTTAACGGAGAACAGAGGTTTTAACCTCAAGTTAAGTAATTTATACCACAATATAATAATACAACCAAAGTTTTAGATGCAGAAGTTTGAGATTTATTATGGCTCTTATTCGTTAAAATAATACAAGCTGGCACTGTTTTAACAAACAGAATAAACAACCTGGAGGTTCTTGTGACTTTAAATGTTCATTCTTTTCTTGAAGCTATTTTGGCACCTGGCTTTGACAAGATATTTCCTCTTTCAGCCCAGCAGGACATAGTCCACTTCCTCTAAATCTCCCCAGCATAACATGTTATGGAATATAAATCACAAAAAAAAAAAAAAAAACCAACAAAAAAAAACAGAAGTTCAAATTAAGTAATATTGAAGGACATGGAAAAAGTTTCTGCTCATGTTACAGTTTGGGTATTCAGGGAAAAGGGATTAATCATTTTGACTAGTTTGCCACCTGTTTGCAGAGGTCAGTGTAGAGCAAAGGCTTTCCGTGACTGTGTGTGCTGCATAATAGAGCCTGCTTCAGGCATACAGAATCAAAGCTGTTGGATGGGCGCCAGAGAGTATGACTTTTAAAAGTCTCCTGCTGGAGTCCAGTGTGCTTTGCATTACTAAAAAAACAAACACTGCTCACATTGCACTTAAAACCTGATACTGAGAGGAGACAACAGACACGCTGATGTGGGTTGACTCCCATAAAACCTGCTTTTACTGCTTTTCACACTGTTATGCAAAAACACATGAGGAACCATTCTATTTATGTTCTATGCAACAATATCATATGATCCACAGTGGTAAAAATCACAATCTGGATATAGATGATACTGTATGTTTGCAGATGTGTCCTCCACCTCAGTTGCATTGTCAGCAAATTTGAAGGTTTCACAAAAGAAAGCTACTAATGATAAACAATCAAGCTGCCCTGAAGGTAACATGATGTCGCTGATGTCACACAACAAGAATTTTGTGAAGGAGTGACCCATTGAGCTGCAGAATATATGAAAATAACAGAATCAGTTTCAGTTATATAACTCAAGCACTGAACAAACCAGGTAAGCCAATCTTTTAGAAGGTCAACACTTGCTACACTACTGTTGTTAAACTGGCACCTGGTCAATGTTCACGGTTAGGAGTTTGTAAATCCCGTTTTTGCTCTTGGCCACAAGTGGCCACTGAGATTTGTATAATAATTGAAAAAGGGCCGACACACAGAGTCAGACAGAGACAAACAACCACTCACAATTCAAGCAAAAATCAAAGAACAGACATTGGCCTTTAGACCCCAGAGGCACTGAATTCCCATGGGAGCAATCCCCAGGTTTAAATTTCTTCAATTCAGAAGAATCATCCCTTGCAGCTTGGACGATGTTGGTCATAGTGAGGAATAGAGGCTCATGATGGAAAAGTTTTCTTGAGAGGGAAACAGATTAGATCAGATGGACCAGATTGACTGGTCATAATCTGGTGTTCATGTTTGAGGTGGTGTAGGGTTGGAGGAGGGGTGTCACAGAATGAGCACAAGAGCTGGATATGGTTCTGGTGACTTAGAGGACGTGTAAGGGGAGATGGTTTTCCTGAATGAGCTTTCACTTTGTTTCAAAAATAGAGGATAAACCAATATGAATGTGGGCCAGGGATGGAACCCTGAGGCATTGCACTCTCAATCAGTTATCTGCCCCAGATGACCTGGCTGACCCACAAGTGATAGCATTAAGAGTCATTTATTGGAAATAGATATGAGATACCTAACGGAAGATGCAGAAGTCAAACTGACATGTTCGTCATCCACATTTTTTGCAAAACAACTTTAGAAACAATATACACAGATCTCCTCATGATTTAATCCTTTCATGTAAATCATACTAAAATAAGGCAATTCATATTAAACTGATAGACTGACGATTGAACACCTTTAAAGGCTGAGACAAGAGATGATAAGCAGGAATAGAGTTTCCCTCTCTGCTACATAAAGGACAGCAATCATTGTAGCCCGAGGCTCATACGGTGTCCCTTCTCCACCAATGATGATGTTACATAAGTGGGTTGAGTCGAGGAGCAGAGGCCTGCATGCCTGCTTTACCAAGCCACAGCAGTTCATGGGATGCTTTCTGTGGAAAAAGGAAAACGAGAGGAGGGGGAGCGCGTATCTGGTGCTTGAGCCTCAAGAGACAGACACATGCAGCTTTAAATAGCTCTAATCCCACCCCCATCCTTGCACATGCATTCGGCCACTTTCCTGCCACTGGGTATCTGACAGAGCATGGTGATGTATCAGGCATCCGCAGCCCTTGTCTGCTCAGCTCTGGTGCATGTGTGGGTGGCAAGCTGTATTTTGAATATATGCTTGTCTATAGACACGCACAGCTGTGTCTGCACACGGCGTTTAGAAGGTGCATTTGCGATCTGAATGTAGAGGCGATTTGAACAGAGAGGCTGGGATTTAGAAGGGAAGGACAAATGATGGGGGTTTGGTCGGATCGAGGACGCGTTAATGACCTTGGGCTGCCATAAATCCAAGAAATAAGGCAATCCGTACCTAGATAAAAAGACAAGGTTACTGGAGAGCCTGTCTGATACTTTCATGCAAGTGATCGAATGCATATCCTATTCTGGGTCTGGACACGAATATCCCCACCTACACAGATATCACTAACATGGGACCAGTGGTTAAATGCCATACAAATCAGCATTTACTCATGCACTCCCCCATTTCCCTGCCTGCTTTCCCTTGTCTATCACAACAAAACCACCTCTGTTCTCTTTCTCCTCCCTCCATCTCCACTTCTTTCATTCACTGCCTCCCTCCTAGGCAGCCACCTCCTCCCTTTGTTGTCCCTCTGTCTTTTGTTGCCCTCCTCAACAAAGGAGAACACTTGTGGCTGTGATGTGTGTTTGTGTGTGCCTGTGACAATGATGCTTCATTTCCTGCAGACTGGTTGCTTGGGTATAATAGCTGGTGTGTATGCAGAGTTAATGCACTGCCTCTTTAAGTCAGGAGTGTGACAGCTTGCAGCTATGCTCGATCCTTGCCCCCTGCTATTACTGCAACACACTGCTGTTTGCTGCCACACACACACACACTTTGAGAGCATTATCTTGGGCATAATGGAACATTGTGGTGCAGAAAAAAGGCCCTCCAAGAAGTTTTTCTGTGATCATTGCCACCAGTGGTTTCCTGAAAACTGCACTGTTTTCCTTAAACAGATATAAATAATAAAAGGGCTAAATTAAATGAACTTGTAAATAATCCTGATTTAGTTTAAAATATGGTCAGTTATTTTTGGTGATGCTTTAGCAGCATGACTGAGCACTGCAATGTCACTTTGTGGGTTGGTTGGTTGGACCATTTTTGGTCCAGAATGAAATACAGCGAACACTGCTGATGGTGATCACATACGTCTACGTCAAGTTGAACTCCAATGGCCTTTTCATTTTCTTTACAATCAAATATCAATAACAAGTAATGACACAGCGTCACTATCAATGATGTAAAGGTAACAAACCTCCTGTGCACAGGTACAAGTCTGAATGCTTGAAGTTCAAAGGCAACATATGTGAAAGACCCATAACGTGAACATTGCAGGGATATGAGAGCAAATTAATTGACTGAGAAAATGCAGGTACACATCCACAGATGCACACACAGACTGACACACACATATATACTACTCACAAAAAATTAGGGATATTTGACTTTCAGGTGAAATCTATGGAATGGGTGGAAAGTTCACGCTACACTGATATTATCATGAAAGTACGGCAATTGTTGTAGGTATACCACAACAAAAAAATGTCAGTGTCTCAATAACTTGTGATGTGTCCTTGAGCATGGTTCATCTGGTACCCCATCCTATGCAAAGAAGGTCAAAGTAAGTTCACTTGTAAAAGTTATAGTGCATTTTAGGTGCATTCTGAATCTGCACCAAAAAGCCGATTATCCCCAACTTTGTGTGAGTATTGTGTGTGTGTGTGTGTGTGTGTGTGTGTCTACTATATATATATATATATATATATATATATATATATATATATATATATATGTGTGTGTGTGTGAAAATTGACCACACACACTGATGATACATCAGAGAACAAGGACACTTATGCAAAATATAAGTTGATCCACTGCAATTAGTGGCCACACCCAAATAAACAGTCAGTCTCAACAAAAGTACAGTTTTTCCTGCACTTCAAGTGTTCAGCTGGACGGGATTTTTAAAATAATGCCATTAAAAGTATCCAGAGTTTGGGAGATTTACTAACCTTTCCTCCTGTGCCCTCAGCAGGCCAATATTTTAACTTTATTCCACTTAATTGTAAAACATCTCAAAATCTACTTGATTGATTAGCACAAAGGTTTCTATGGATATTTGTAGTGTACAGAGGACGAAGACTATTGAAGATCATAGGTTTTCCTCCAGGACTTTCATCTGCTCGAAAATGCAATTAGTCCAAGTATTTGTCTGAGTATTTTTCTCACACTTTGGTTATAAATGCATGAAAACATTGCCAGAAGCCACAGCTGCACTGTGTTTAGTATTAACTATGAAGTGCAGGTTAAGGGCAAGATGTATTTACAAATAGAAAAAATAACATTTGAGATGTTGGGGGGAAAAACTAGATATACAAACAATTGGTGAAAGTGGCTGTTGCCTCATCTGTAACCAAACTAACTCTGATACCTCTTGTTGGGATGTCAAGTACAGAACGCAGAGACAGGAGAAGACCAGTTTTGAACCAATGATTACTGATTAACAGGTTGGTAGTGGAGGCAGGGAATGAGCTGATCAGAGCAGAATAGATGGCTCGGGGGGAGTAGAAGGGTGGCATGTACTGAGGCAAGGATAGGCAGCAGGAGGTCAGCGCTGAGCAGACGGGGGGGTGGGGGGGGGGGCAGCAGGAAGATGAATATAAAATATAAGAAAGCTATTGCTGAACTGCTAAATGGCAGGAATGGCTGGAACCTGCCCGACTGTGTCACTGAGCCTGTGATCTGGCAGAGTGTTGGGGTTGAAAGCAGGTTTTGTGGCATAGCAGGAGGCTGATGGTGAGCAGCTGGTGGCCTGATGTACCTGTCTCTAGTCCTACATTCAAACACATTTGAGATAGGAACATAGAGGAGAAGGAGAGACAAGAGGGAAAGGAGCTGTCAGGTAGGAAGAAGAAGGCTGACACATCCATCCTTAAACAGGCATCTTAACTGGTGGTGGCCAGTCATATTTTCAGATTTTATATCTACTGCCAATTCAACATGAACATGGACAATAAATGCAACAGCTTTGAATAAAATTGTTTTATTTGCGCATGCCTTGCATTTACTGAGTTTTCCAAGTGCAGCTCCTGAAAAGCAATAACTACATTTGAAGTATCTGTAATTGTTGTGAGTAAAGACTCAATATCCTTCATCATAACACCAGTTCAACACGATTTAAGTGTAGAAAAAAATTAATTTTGAAGGGTTACCTTCCACCATGCCTTGTGTGCTAACCTTAAATGAAGAGTGAACTGTTTTAATCAGGCTCAGAGGAAATCTTTCCATATGATGACTGCAGCTTCATTTGCCATAAACCTAAACATGCAGCTCTGGGCCAAAACGGCAGCTGCCACCTCTCCAGCAGCGTTACCTGCAGGCAACATTGGCAGCACCGTGACCCCTGTCCATGTTCTTCATTCAGCTTCACTTCACAGTGTTTTCATCTCAGGAAAATATTTTGCTTTACTGACATTTTAAAATCGTTTCCCTAGAGATATTATTTAGTGATTCTGCTGCTTGAAATTATTGCTTATCTAATTTTGTTTGTTCTGAACCTGTTCTAAATGTTATTAAAAAAAAAAAAAAACAGTAGCAGAACTATAAAAATACACCTCCACTGTTTCGCCGCTGCAAATTCGACATCAGCCACCAAAGATGGAGAAAAACCCGTATTCACACTCAGCATGAGAACATTTGACTTGTCAGATGGAGCCGGGCCACATGAGCCAGGGTGTCAATGGTGAATGTGAGGTCAGCTGGCACAATGGCTGAGAAAGACCATTGTGAAAAAGAACTGTATGCTCTATAAATGCATATATCAGAATCAGAATCAGACTACTTTGTTTCTCCCTTGTGGATATTTGTTGCTACAGTGAACCGATTTTCTGATCGAAACATTCTTGGTGATTAAAAAAAAACCAACAAAAACAAAATAGAAATAAAATACTGAAGAATAAAATTATATATGTAACCCTTTCACACCCACATTAAGAATTCTCAGTATTTTTCATTTTTAGAAATCTCTTTACATGCATATGTTGCTCAATAACGCATTGTAATAGCCACTGACAGAAGAAGGAAAAACAAAACAAAGGTTATTGACTTTTTTCTTATTTTCAAGATGACATTTTTTCAAAAATATGTAAAATATTAAAAATAATTTAATAAGCAAACAAAACATCAGCACAGAAAGTTCCACGCGTTTGTGTTTTTCTAGAGCTGATTTGAAGTTTCTATCTTTATCTGATCAGGAGTTCTGCTCATTGTTTTGAGCAGTGATGATAAAAACCAGCCCAAAGCCTCTAAAGCTCTAAATATCTTACTGTCCATGTCTCTCTGTCTTTATTCTGTCACTATAATAAGCTCAGACAAATGTCTCCTCACTCTGAGATAAGAAAAATACAGAAGTGATCCTGAAGACTTTGGCTATACAAGCAGCTGACAGCAAAGCCTCTAAATAAAAAACACTGATTAGCTGTGACATCAGCCAATAGGAGTGCAGATACATGACCCTGGACGTCACTATCAAAGATTGCAAATGAGAATCAAGAGAATCAGCGATGGTCCAGTTAAAGAGACAGACTGATCCTAACCTGGGGGCAGCACAGGGACATAGTGATTGGCAGAGTTGCCTCACAGCAAAAAGGTCGTGGGCTCGATTCCCAGGTCTGGGGCCTTTCTGTGCGGAGTATGTATGTTCACCCCATGCCTGTATTGGTTTCCTCAGCATACTCCAGTTTCCTCCCTCAGTCCAAAGACATGCATGTGGGTTTATTTATTTATTTATTCTTTCTCAGTTTTTTCATTATTTGGGCTCGCCACAGCAAGTCAGCTCTGTGACTACCATTGTTGATTTTTTATGACGGATGCCCATATTGTCACAACCCTCCCCATTTCTCCGAGCCTTGGGCCTCTGCCTGCAAAGCATGCACTCTACCAAAATCAAATCAAATCAAATCAAATCAGATTTATTTGTATAGTGCCAAATCATAACAAAGTTACATCAAGGCAGTTTGCATATAGAGCAGGTCTAGACCAAACTCTTTATAAAATTATTTAGAGACCCAACAGATCCCCTGATGAGCAAGCACTTGGTGACAGTGGCAAGGAAAAACTTCCTTTAAGAGGCAGAAACCTCGGGCAGAACCAGGCTCGGGGGGGGGCCATCTGCCTCGACCGGTTGGGTTGAGGGGGGGGGGGCAAAGTTGGGTAGAGTAGGGAGAGAGAGAGAGCAGGAGGAGGGGGTATTCAAACAGGTGCAGGCAGGAACATGATGCTGCATGAAGTTCATAGAAATGATGCTGTATGGAATTCATGAAGATGTGGGAGCAGCAGGCATTGCAGGAACATGGGATGGCGATGATTCATCACCTGCAGGATGAGGACAGGGAGAGAGAGGAGAGGAGCTGGGAGAGACAGAGACTTCAGGAAAACATGGTTAGTAAATGCAGTGCCAGTGCTTGGAACTGGGAGAAACAGGGATTTCGGAGAAGCATGATTGTCGGTATGTCAGTGCATGCACAGGGGAGGGAGAGAGAGAGAGAGGTGCTCAGTGCTTCCCCCAGCAGTCTAGGCCTATAGCAGCATAGCCAAAGACTAAATGAACTTTAACTTTTTAACTATAAGCTCTGTCATACAGAAAAGTTTTAAGTCTGGTCTTGGAAATTGCTAAAGAGTCTGCCCCCCGGACCGATACTGGAAGTTGGTTCCATAGAAGAGGAGCCTGATAACTGAAAGATCTGCCTCCTGATTTACTCTTGGGGACTCTAAGAACCACAAGTAAACCTCCATCTAGAGAGCGGAGTGGCCTACTGGGACAGTAAGGAACTATGAGCTCTCTGAGATATGATGGAGCTTGGCCAGTAAGAGCTTTATATGTTGGGAGAAGGATTTTAAATTCTATTCTGAATTTTACTGGCAGCCAGTGAAGAGCAGCTAACACAGGAGAGATGTGATCCCTTTTTCTAGTTCCTGTTAATATTCGTACAGCTGCATTCTGAATCAACTGAAGGCCTTTCAGAGATTTGTTTGGACATCCAGATAGTAATGAGTTACAGTAGTCCAGCCTAGAAGTTATGAATGCATGGACTAGTTTTCTTCATCCTCTTGAGACAGGATGTTTCTGATTTTCCTAATGTTTCGCAGGTGGAAGAAAGCTGCCCCACTGACTTGTTTTATGTGAGGGACAAAGGACATGTCCTGGTCAAAAGTTACTCCAAAGTTTCCTACAGTGGAGCTGGAAGCCAAAGTAATGCCATCCAGACTGATTAAATGATTAGACAGGGTTTCTCTAAGGTGCTTAGGGCCGAGTACAATAACTTCAGTTTTGTCAGAATTTAGAAGTAAAAAATTATGGGTCATCCAGACTTTTATGTCTTCAAGACTTGTCTGCAGTCTGACTATCTGAGTAACTTCATTTGGTTTCACTGATGAATACAGCTGAGTGTCGTCTGCATAACTGTGGAAATTGACGCTGTGTTTCCTGATAATGTTGCCTAAAGGAAGCAGATAAAGAGTGAAGAGGATTGGTCCAAGTACCGAACTCTGTGGGACTCCATAATTGGCTATAGTGCGTGAGGACGAGCTATTGTTAACATGTACAAAATTATATCTATCTGATAAATAGGATTTGAACCACCTTAGAGCAGTTCCTTTAATGCCAATTTCATGTTCCAGTCTCTGTAATAAAATATTATGATCAATGGTGTCAAATGCAGCACTGAGATCTAAGAGGAGAAGTATGGAGGCTGATCCATTGTCTGAAGCCATTAGAATATCATTGGAGACTTTAACCAGCACTGTTTCTGTGCTGTGGTGAGCTCTAAATCCTGACTGAAGCTCTTCAAGCAAACCGTTGCCATGCAGATGGTTGTTTAAGTGGTTTGCTACTGCTTTCTCAATGATTTTAGAAATGAACAGAAGGTTTGATATGGGTCTATAATTGGCAAAAACATCTGGATCAAGATTCGGCTTTTTAAGTTGAGGTTTGATGACTGCAGTCTTAAGAGTGTGAGGTACATAACCCAAAGATAAGGTCAAATTAATCAGATATAAAAAGAACGGCTCAATTAAGTAGAAAATCTCTTTAAAAAGGCTAGCTGGCACTGGGTCTAATGGACAGGTTGATGGTTTAGATGATGAGACTATAGAAGCTAGCTCTGAGAGATTCAGAGATGAGAATGATTCCAGATGTAAAATAGGCATATGTACCAATGAGCTATGTCCTATTACTAGGTTAATTGGTGACTCTAAATTGTCCGTAGGTCTGAGTGTGAGTGTGAGTGGTTGTTGGCCTCTGTCTGTCTCTGTATGGTGGCCCTGTGATGGACTGGTGACCTGTCCAGAGTGTACCCCGCCCTCACCCAATGTGAGCTGGCATTGGCTTCAGCACCCTCCGCGACCTGGAAACTGATATGCGGTAGAAGATGAATGAATGAATGAATGATCCTAATCTGAACTAACTTTGTCTGACAGTGTCACACAGAAAAGATGGAGATTGTTAGAAAAAAATGGCATCGCTCCAGCTCAAACCATCATGTATCAGTAATGCTTTAAAGACGACATGCTTTTGCAAACATACATTTTGCCACTGGTTTAAGAAGGTTCAATATTTCTTTCACATTGTTGAATCATGACATGATATTGCAATGAATTATGTAAATTTCATATTTTCCTTTTCAAACCAGGTTAATGATTACGTAACATCACATCACTCAACCAAAAGTTGGTCAGTGATTGTCGAAGAATAAAAGTATTTTTTATTTTACATGTGATAAAATAATAACTTCTCAGAAAAATTACAGTTGATCCTTTTCAGTTGCTAATAGTTGACCATTATGACCTTTAAATGGTCTCAGTGCGTCCTACAATCCTACTTAACCACATGGTGAAAACTGTAAAGTCAGTCAGTGGGTGTTGCATCTGCATGAATGGGTCGTTTTGTGCTCAGCAGTCACTGATAGGGCAGCTCTGTCACAGTGACCGGGCTTCCTTCAGTTCCTTCTGGACTCTGGTCTCTGTTGCCTTAAAATTCATTAATCAGTTGGCAGTTGGTTGCATGTCAGAGATTGTCGCTTTTGCAGTGATCACACCATGAGCAAATTCAGTGAAGGTAAATTTTCCAGTGGGCAGGGTTCAGCCAAACTGTCCTGCTACTGTTCATTTGATCCACTTGTAAAATCAATTCCCTGGATTTATCCACATCTTTTCTCAGCCTTGTAAACACTGTCAGTGAGATGTTTAAACACAAACCACAGGTTGGTGATTTATACGGTGTGACTGCTGGTTTTTCATTTTACTTGTTATAGCTGTCGTGAGGCCCCATTAACAAAATCAATAATGTATTTTTATTGCTACGCATTAATGTAAAGTGAAAAAGTAAGTGCTTAAAGGGCTGAATTGGGGCCCATATGCTTAAAGAAAATGCCACCATAAAAAGTATAATGATACCTATGAGTTATACAATTTGTCAATGCTGCCATTCATTTCCCTGTCTCAACTCACACCAGGTGAGTCAATACCCATTGAAAAAATATTTATATCTACAAACTCAGGCCGCCACGCTCTAACCATGGTGAGACTCCGGACACAATCTCATACATTCAACCCTTCCAGTAAATTGCCATTAGGGGTCTTCAGTACAGGAATGAATAGTCAGGCCTCAGCATACTGAATCATTACTGTCAGTGTGAACACTTTCTACTTCAAAGCTTCCCTCACTTGACAGATGATGCCGTGTTAAATCAGCCATGATCTGCCGTTCTGCTTGTACACTATGTTATTCCCGGTTAAAAGCTCGTTGAACGGTGCAAAATCCATTAATGATGCAATAGCTCTGCTGTATAGCTTCTAGAAAATTGCAGGTTATTACCTATTTAGAGTAGGAACCAAAACAATAAGATAAACAACCCAAAGAGAAACATAATGTATGTCATATGTGGGTCACACTATCAGTGGCTAATGCTGTCAAGCCAGCCAATAACACACACGTGAAAAGAACATTTGTTATATATATATATATTTATATGTTATATGTTATACACAACATTATTATAAGCTATATTTAAATTATCTGTTTACTGTCCATCAGACTCCCAGTATAAAAAAAACAAAACAAACAAGTGGACTCCCAGATTATGACCACTACTGTAGCTGGTAAATGCCAGATTGAATTTGATCAGAGTTTTGATAGACATATTACAGGGTGTGGTAAATATATGTCATCAGAGTACCAGGATTCATTCTCTGGGAACCCTGGATATATGTGTAACACTTTTTGTAAATGCATCTGTTAGCTTTTGAGACATTTCACAGGAATGAATGCATGAAAGTTTGTATGTGACATACAAACTTCAAGGGAATCAAGGGATCAGTATGTGGGGACAAGGGATATTTGTAGCATTCTAATTGCTGGTAGATTTTAATTAATATATTAAAATAAATATAAACTTGCTTAATTTACAGTCAATAGGATTCACCTCATCGGGCCTTGGAATTTTTGATTTTATCAACTGACCCGCAATAACAAACGATATTTCCAAGGCCAAGAGTGAACTACAAAACACATGCCTGTTTAATTCATGAGAATCTGTATACTCATTATGAAGCAAGTGAAAACAGTTGTGTAACATCTTCAGTGGCTCTTATAATAAGAATGAGCAATCAAGCATTTCTGTATGACTTAGCACCAAAAGCAAACTGCCATAAATGGAAGAAATCTGTCCCTAATGTTAGTCAAAACAAATATTGAGTAACATTGTGTTTAATGTTAAGGCCAACAGCAAATGTCCCAAATGAGTCAAACCAGCTGAATCGTTCAAAAAAACCACAGCTAAATTTGATGCAAATGAACGGTATTGAATGAATGCTGGAACAAACTGCGCTAATAATTGCAGAAGTAAAATGAATTGTGACATGACGGGGTTTCCTCTTTTGTGTTAAGAACATAGTGAATTCTACTTTTTTTTTTAACCAAATTTTTTGAATAATAAACTGTGAGACACTTTGAGCCAGTTTCTGCATAATTCAAAAGATTTTTAAAAAAAGAAATTAATCTATGACAGGAGACTACAGAAACAACTCTCTTCTTTACATGCAATCAGTCAAGTACAACATGAATCAACTGTGTTTTGTACTATTGTGTCACATGACACCTGTACAGACCAAAGGTGCCAAACAGGCAGCCAGAACGTATAGGCAGGAAGTGGTGATCCAGCACTCAGATACGATAAGTGCTGCGTGTCTGCTGTGTTGAAACATGTTGATGCCAGAAATAGGACAGTGGCGTCCATTAAGCCACCACACATGGGCTCATGTAAAAAACAAAAAGATCACCGGCTGCTTTTGTTTATCACCGTTGAATTGTTCTGTTGTGTACATGACAAATTGGTGAAAAGCCAGCCGAGCACTTATAACAAAAGTGATCCCACACCCATAGTGGCATGAGATTGATGTGGCCAGGCGAGCGAAAACACACATTTATAAACATGTATAAAAACAAAAAACAATAGCACAACATGCTCTCATTAAAAAAACAAAACAAAAACAAATTGTCATCATAAGAGCATGAGCACTGAGATTGAAAGTTCATTTCTGACTGCATTGTTGTTGCTGGTGTGTTTTGGACTGCCCACATGCCACTTCCCTGAAATTGTCACTGCTTTTTTTCCAGCCATGTGTTGTCATTCAGTTGTATGGTGGATGTGGTTTCTTTGGGTATGTAGACTTCAATCTGAGAAATCCAGTCCATCTAGTTAAAAGGTGCAGTGGCTAAAATGTGTAGAATAAATAGAGAATAAAACCGGCTAAAAAAAGACTTGTAACTGTATTTAATGCAGGTGTGAACAACTGAAAAAAATTGAGTCCGTTTATCACTCCGTCGCTCACTTATTCATGGGGTGGCTTGTAGAATTTGTAGCTGACAACTCCAGTCCAAATTTATAGCAGCTTAGAGTGAAAGAAAATACATGGAAATAAAATATCAGTACCAGGAACAACCTCTCTGCGCCACCATAACTCATCACTGAGCTTTTCTGGTCATGCCTGCGACTGTTCAACCACCACTCCCCTCTCTCATCCTAATCTTCCCATCATGCTCCAGGCAACTAAACAGATCCTTTGTTTTGGGTCTTAAAGAGGCCATAAAAAGGCAGACTTTGTTCTATGCTCTCTTTCGCTCTGCCCTTCTCACTCCACCATTCCCTCCCTCCACCCAACCAGCAGATGGTTAATGATTCATGGACTGGGTGCGCACGTGCTACTGTAAGTGTACCATTACTCCACGGAGGTGCAAAAAGTCTGTTAGAGGCCTACGACGCTTGTTTGACAGCAGTTAATCATTTTTACCAATACTCGGTTTTGAATGTGTTAAAATAAGAAAAAAACAAACAATTTTTGTACACATACAAACCTTGATAAAAATGCTGCATTATTAATTAAATAATGAAATAATTAAAGCACAATACACAGAGGGATCAGTTTCTGAACAAACTGCCATCAGTATTGACTTCATATGCTGTTGATGTGCCAGATGTGCATGAGTGAGCATGACATGTGAGTGTGTCTGTGCACGTGTATGAATAAATGTGTATATGTGTGTGTGTGTGTGTGTGTGTGTGTGTGTGTGTGTTCAAATACAGAAACAGAAAGAGGTGCTTATCAAAGTTAAAGTAGTAATCATTGATTTAGACCCAACCTCCACAGTCAAGCTGTAGTTTTGCCAAGCAGTCCTTTTTTGGTTGTTGTTGTTGTTTTTTTCTTTATTCTTGTTGTCATTAAAACTCAATCAGATAATTTCCCCTCACTGTTCCTCGGCTGTGCTATCTCTATTTGCATCTCACCCTCTCTTTTCATGCTCCGCCTCTCCAGTTCTTGTCCTTTCTCTAAACTTAACACCCTGGGGATGCACCCCCTCCTCGGGTTACAAATCCCTCCTGCCATCCCTTTCCACCTACCGCCAGCACCTCAATAACAACTACAACCATTCATTCCAAGCAAAAAAAAGAAAAAAGAAAGGAAAAAAAAAAGAAAAAAAAGAAAAAAGCCACCAGCATCTGCCTATTAACCTCCTGAAAGCACTTCTGCTCAGCAGAAACCCACAAGGTGACAGTTTGTTGAAAGGAAACCCAATCTTTCTCCATCCACTCCTACCTCTAGCCAGGGATAGACAATGAAGGGAGGTGATTAAACTGAGGTCTATAGCAGTGGCAAGCTTCATAGCCCCTTAACAGCAGTATGACGGATTCACACACACACACACACACAAAGACGCACGCGCTGACACGCAGCCCGACACACACCTCACTCCGCTGTCTTATTCTAAAAACATTGTAATGTAAAGCAGAGGCTTTCCCGGCTGTCGTGTGCATTGAGAAACAACAGTAAAACCGAGAAAGGAGGTCACATCCAGTAGTGAACACTTTCCCTCCTCCCCAGGAGCAGACTACCTACCATCATACACAGCAACTTCTTATCTACAGGCAGCTGACATTACTCCCATTCCATGCATTTGTGAGTAGAACGCTCAGCGGGAAGGAAATTCAAAGCATTTACTTTCAATGTGAACATGGCACCGTTTCAGTTTTAGGAAAAGTGTTCAGAGCGTAGCAGAGGAAGAAGGATGTAATCGTGTGATCCCGCTGACTGACCAGTTCATGTTAGCCCTTTCAGAGCTGATTCCTTTTTAGGTCGCAGCTCAATATTAAGCTGAATATGTTCTAAAGTCTTTTACACCCTGCGTGCTACATAACAATACAACATTAGTT
Source organism: Remorina albescens (assembly GCA_034769265.1). Classification (NCBI taxonomy): domain Eukaryota; kingdom Metazoa; phylum Chordata; class Actinopteri; order Carangiformes; family Echeneidae; genus Remorina; species Remorina albescens. The sequence continues at coordinate 5,045,742 of CM068492.1, read as the reverse complement.
GCTGCTTTATGTATGTTTTAAACCCAAAACGAAAGGAAAAACCTTAAGTGAACATTAGATGCGATGAAAATCCAGAGCTTCATCAGAAAGTGGTATAACAAAATCCTCATAGTTATTGCACGGTTATCTGAGTGGCATCAGTCTTCTGGTGAACTGACACTGTGACATTTAGCTGATTTCCAGTAGATGTTGGGTTTTTGCAAATATTTTTATGTCAAGATGACATTGATATGAGAAATTTGGAGGATTTTTTTATGATGTAGAACCAACGTTGAAGAGCCTTAAACTTGCATTCTATATAATGACCATCAGGAGTGAATCCACCAGTTTTAAAAATGTCCCTACTTCTTACTTGATATATTATCTCAGTAAATTCTTTCCTAATGAGTTTAGGTCTCAGCCTCTAGTTTCAAGTTTTCTTCAATATAACATGATGTTAACGTGAAATACTGTCAGCAGAGTTTGCTGCTTGCAATTCTTTATGTGTTCTGTCAGTTGGCATTAACAGAGTGTAAATTAAAAGTGCAAGCTAGTCAAATTACACCTGTTTAAATAAACAGGGTCTGGAATCAGGTGCATCTTGACTGCTTTCTTTGACTTTACAACCTGGTGGGGGGACAGAATACAAAAGTTATTGCTGTGTTATTGCTGTTTGCAATGCCTGGTTCATTTGTAAAAGTGCAGTACAAGTACATATGAAAATACATCCAGTTGAGCTGAACCCAAACAGAAGCAACTCTGGCGTGAAAGACATATTGAAAAAGAAATTTTTGAAGGACTTGGTGTTTGCTCTACTTCCCAGTCTACGTTAAACACATTGTAGAACCCCTTAAGACAGGGTGTGGCGAATGCCGAACCATCCCCGACTGCCATAAACCGCAGATGTTTTCTCACTGTAATTTGAACCTTCGCGCAAGAGCTGCTCCTTGTTTGCACTTCACATCTTGTCTCACAAAATGCCTATGACTTGCCTTCCCATTTTCAGCATGAATGTGAAATGGCGCAGGAGTTTCTATCGTTTTCTGGATCTAGTGATGACAAAGCTGGGAACTCTTCAGACTGTGTGTGTAAAAAGAAAACAACGCACAGGCTGAGAATAGCAGGCAGGTAATCTTGCAAATCGTAATCCCCCTTAACCCACTGCGACTGCATTACAGGAACAGGAGGGGCTTCTTTTTTTTTCTTTTTTCTTTTTTTTTTGTTCATGTTCTTTGTCATTTCATGTTTCCTCAACGCTCGAATCCCTGCAGCAGCCTGACTCATTATCGGACAGTATATGCTAATGTTCACTTTGCAAAAACACTCTATGGTATACCAATGATTATGAAAAAAAACAAGGTACCCCAGAGGCCACACAACTCACTTTGTGTTTAATAATAAAACTATCCTACTGTGCTTATCCAGTGTTGACCTTGTTCCCCTATTTATATTTACATAATATGACTTTGGTTATAAGCGATTAAAAATTAAATGATGAAATCTTTGTTGTTGCTGTTGTTGTTTTTTTTAAGATATAAAGGATACATTTTTATGTTTGCTACAAAACTATTGTCAGGATTAACTGTTTACTCCATTTCTTCTACTGAAGTTAGCAGGCTAACCAGCTAGCCCAGGCCCATCTTCTCACTTTCTGATAGCCAGTCACTAGTTTGCACTCAGCTCTGCTGTAGTGCTGCTTTGAGTATAGCGACAGCCATCCTCACCTGCTTCCGGCAAAAGCCCTTGCTCTGTGACAGAGAAATCTTACAAACAGCTTATTTCATATTGTATGAGTTTACTTCCAGTGATATATAAACATTAATAGTCATTGTCCAACTCTTGCTTTAATAAAAAGGCTAAATGATGCATGCATGTGTCATACTTTCATATGAATGAGGACAGTGAGATACAATTTTGGTGGGATTACTCTACACTGCAACGAGATGAGCAACAGCCAAGTAACATTTTTTGAAATAAACATTTCCAAATAAATCTCTACACAGATATGAGTTTGTTTTTCCTTCAGTAACAATAATTTACAGTGGAATAGTAGCTTCAGTGATAAGCTTCTTGTTGTCTTGCATCATGATTATTTGCCAAGTCTGTTTTTAATGAACTTTGTTGCATTAATGATAGCCACAATGTTAGCACTATCTGCTGCTATTTCCTTATTTAGATCTGCGATTGCATCAGTTTCACTGGTCATACAATCATGGAATTCACTATTCATTCTCTCAGGATTGCCTTACAGATGCCCTTTATTTCCATATGGATAAAAGAGATGGAGCACTCTTGAGTCACTGCCAATGGAACTCAAACCTTTCTTAATGCTGCTTTTTTCCTTTGCTATTGTAGTTATCAGCATAAAGTATTTTGTCTTCATATCTCTGTGATCCATTCACTGTATCACTAATGATGCAACCGTGATAGAAGTATACTGTGCTGTGAGTCTGTGAGTACTCATAGCAGACCGGGGGGGTTTGATAAACACAGAAGATCAACTTCATGGAGGAAAAGAGAATTTTGAATTGAATGGGATTGTGCTGCCAGACAACAGCTGTTGAGACAGAGTTAAAAAAATTGTAAAATACATTAAACAGATCTTTTGTACACATTTGATGTAGTTGATTCTTGTTATGCCATAACTTAACATAACTTAACAGATTCTGTCTTGTCCGTCACAGAATGACTCAAAGGGCAATCTAGAGTATGACATTTTTTTGGTTTTATGCTTGCTTGAAATGTGGGACTCAAAGAAAAACACAGGTTGCAGGCAGTGAAACTCAAGAAGAGTCTCTCAACTGTAGCCCCCAGTAACTTTGCACCAAGTCTGTTGGGTGAGTGGAAGACAAGGGACTTTCTGCTGTCATATTAGATCAATAGGTGTTCACTCGCAGTGTCAGTGCAGGTAGAGGCACCCTGAGATGCACTATTCATTTTATATAGTGGAGCTGAGACTCTTGCAAGTCTAGGAAGTCAGAAGTGGAGAGGCTGGCTGTCACTACAGACCACCTGCTGCCTCTTTGAGCTGACCTGACGTCTGCCACCGACAGATGATGAGGAAGACCCGGAGTGGCTGGAGGGCTCTCAGAGAGTGCAGAATGACTCCAGAAGAAAGGGGAGACTGTCTCAGACTGCTGGTCTTGACAGGGCTTTCATTCAGCAGCATCTGCTCTGTCACTGTTGTTTGTGTCAAGGCAGATTCAATAGGCCGACAGATTCAAGAGACACTCACAGGAAGACAAGGCTTTGCTTTATGATTTAGTCAATGAACTTGTTCAAATGGTGCTGACTCGACGTGAGTACATTCACTTAATAGAGTATGACACGACTGTAAGATTGGGCGTTGGAAATAAATGGTCCTTCACAGTGGTGGAGATGTCTAGAGGGTATTAAAAGTCATCATCTGGAATCCCTGATTGAAGTTGGTGGGTGTCCATAAAACTGATACCAAACAAAGCAACTAAAGTCTTACAAGCTGCATTTTCAGTGTAGAAGTGACGAGTCAGCAATGTTTCCAATAAAGTGCCTGTTGGACCGTAAGGCAACAACTGAATCCAGCTCTTCAGTGGTTGAATCTGGGGAGGCTGCATCTGACAATATATTCTTAAAACAAAGAACACAAAAACAGTGATAAAGTGCTACAGAAAATTTCATTTTGGGGTCAACCTTAGATTAATTCAGCATCCGTATGTTGAGCTAATCCCTTTTGCTCAGTATTTTCCACATGGCCTACTAATCTTCTCAGCTATGGAAATAAAAGAAATGAAAGGGTCTCCAAATCATTATTAAATTCAATCCAGACATATTCAGACTGTATTATAACTGTGTCAGAGCATGTTTAAGTGTAAATTGAGATTTTTGCTGTACCCAAAAAAATGGATGAACATAGAATGATGAAGACATGTTGTGAATGTACAACAGTGTAGATGAAATTATGTCTTGGATCTTGCAAGAGTTTTATTTGAGTTTATTCGAATTTTCATACGTGGTCTTATTTTCTACATTCACCCAACACCTTTATAAACACAAATTGTCCAAGTGGCAAGTGAGTGTCACTGTTACTTTATGAAGCCTCTGATTTGTAATTTAGCCATCATCGTCTTGGTTATTACAGTCTGTCAATCACACACTAACCACGCCCCCTAATCCATCCCCTCCTCTATGGTCTATTTTCCTCTAAATGCGACCATCATTTAAAAAAAATTACCTCATGTTGTATTGATGACTTGAAACTACAGAGTGAGACCATAAGCTCATCAGGAAAATATTATTGCGCTGATAAACCAAGAGAGAATTAATGACATTTTTCCATAGGCTTCAATACAATCTGACTTCTTTTTCCAACCAGTGCAGTTGCCGCCCAATGGTCGTTAGATAAAATGCAGCTTTAAGGCTCTTTTGCATAAACTTCACTTTACAAACATGGAGTCTACATATATTTTTATTGAGAGTCTATATTAACAACGAATGCTTGTGTCACATTGTGAGCCATGACAGTGACTGCTTCATTAAGTTCTTCCAGTTTAAGTTGCTCTACTAATATTGTTTATTGCTCTGCACATACAAGCTCCACTGCTTCTGTTTAGGTGCCATACTCTGTTTACCTGACACCATTTCTCTTTTCATTAGCCATATTATTGTTGATATCATCCATTGTCCCCTGTCTGCGGCAATTACTTTCTTTGCTGCCAGCTGTGTCAGGCGTAATAAGGCCATGAACCTCGAGCAACAAAGACAATGTACAAACAAGAAGCCAAGAATCCTTACACATTGATTATTTTCAAGCACAGACCTTTGGTTGCAGGGGCAGCAGGAAACAGTTTGGTCACAGTCCCTAGAAAATCAATGAGAAGCGCCGGCTAGCCCTTCCAACACACCGCAAATGTACCATCCTCTACTCACTGTTCATCCTCCACTTTCCTACGCTTTAAGACCTGCATCTTTGCTCAAGCATGAGCTTTGTCCATCCACCAATGGTTTTCCTGAATCCTCGAAATGGACATGGATAAGGGATTTAAGAGATATTCATTACAAATTTACATAAAAAAATAAAAAAAATTCCTTTGGCTGTTTGGGATTACTTAATTTCTGCCTCTAACATCTCACCTTGATAGTATTGTCTTTTTTGTTATAGTATAACTGCTTCAGTATGAATACTACTATAATGAGGATCTCTGGTAAACATTCCCCAATTTCACTTGAGTCCTCCTTTGCAGGTGGCATTTTCATCTCATTGCAGAAACATAACATTCTAGATACATGTATACTGCATATGTTAACAATAGCATATGTGTTATCTGCTACACTGAGATGTGCCAAATGGTTATTACCAGCTTGTACTTCCCTTAGGGTTTTGCAACAAAACTCAGTTTCAAGCAGAATGTGGGGTTTGTCTGTTGCAGAGATAAAAAGTGAAGGGTTGCATCGATTTGGTGTAGTGCTGAGGATGGAAAAGTCAGTCTGTGGTATAAAAGTGGGACCCTGGATCTGCAAACTGAAGTCAGCACTGAAGAGCCTTAAACCTGCATTCTTATGATCAGGGGGCGACTCCACTGGTTATAAAAATAAGTGAGATTTTATTGAAATCTATGGGGAAAGGGCAATTTTCTCATTTTACTTCTCATGGATTCATTCAAAAGAACAGTTTACAAAGCAATGGGTGAAGTCATGGTCGGTTGCCACAAGCACGACCATTCATGTGGACAACTATTACTGTCAAAACTGATTGTAAAGCCACAGACATTTTTTTGCTCCTTAAACAGTCACCATCTTGGCTCTATAGCTAGAACAGGGGGGGCGCATCTCAATGTTGTGAAAACAGTGACCGTGGAAGGAGGACTATCATCTGTACCATATCACATGACACAGGAAAGTAAAATGTTTAATTTTTAAGTTACAGAAACAATCATGGTCATATGTTGCGGTTGTCACTTCCAGGACAACAGCAGTGTTGGCATTTGGTCAGCACTAGCCTGTTCACTGACTCATGTTAATGATTGGAATCCCTCTCCTTACCAGATAATCTGAGCCAAAAATCAGTAACATCCAAAGTCCAGGGCTGTGTTCAAAACCATCCCCTCACTCCCTACTCCCCTATATAGAGAGATGAATGTAGTGGACTATATAGTGAACTCATTCACAAAATGAACAATCGCTTTCGGACACTACTTTTGGCGCCATTAATTGCGTCATCGCTGTCGCGCAATTAAAACGTACCCAACTCACGGCTAAAGACAGAAAAAAAAAAAACTTTTCTGTTTATCACTGCATTTTGTTAAAGGCTTTTGATAATCTTACACTGCACTGTAATTTTTATTCTCGTATTTGGTCTTCTTTTATTATATTTTATTTTCTATTCTCTTGGCTCTTAGGTAACAGTTTTTAATTGTAAGCTAACGTTAGTTGAATGTCTGATTATACTCTGTTTTGCACGATGTTATTGCTCTTTACATTCATGTAAACAGTATGTTTAATTGCCTTGTTTTTCAAATGTGCTATAAAATAAACTATTCTGTTCTGCTGGAATCGCCATTTTTGCAACGAGCGCAATGCATCATGGGATATCTTGCTTGGGTTAGTGCCATTGGCTATTCACTACTTTTCACAATGCGTTGTGGGATACTTTGAGTGCACTACATTTTGTCGCAAAACATTCAGACACCACTACAAAATGACGAGCTCACTATATAGTGCACTATATAATGATTAGATGGTGGGTTCGGACACAGCCCAGGAGCTTTTTATTTGTTGGGAAAGGTGACTCTGGGTTGCATCCACCCAAATTCTGTATTCCCTGCCTAGATTCAGTCTTGTTTGGTTTGTGGTGCAGAAATCATTGATAGTGAAGACAACACAGAGGAATCTGAAATCAGTAAGGAAGAAAGAGAAAAGTTTTCTGTAATACCGAAGTGTGTCTTATTCATTAGCAAAGTCATTTTCAGTGAAAACTTTCTCCTTCGCACAGTAGCTCATTGATCCACTGGAGACCAAGCAATACAAAGGTACAAAACAGATCACAATCAGCACTGAAATATATTGAACCTGCACTGCAACTCAGAAGAGCTACTTTGATGAGCCGTACTGCGAAGTGTAGCACATTTGCTAGAAGCTCCGTGTTTAGGCATGCAGAGGGTTTGAATCCCAATTTTCTTTCATAATGAGAAACACAACAGCCTCCACCTTTCCTTTTTTCCTCTGCATCTCTGTCTCCTTTTGTCCTCTATCCCTCCAACCTACCCAACCCCCACCTTCTCCCATCCAAGGCTATATTTTGACATGTGACCATGGGGAAGGTGACCACACTCAAGGACTCCATGTAGGGGTATTTCTCGCATCAGCAAATGTGGTAAAACAGACGTTTCAACTGGAATTTAGATGCAGTTAAGACCACATGTGTATACCGGACAACAATGAGTGCTCTTCAAATAAAAATGAAGAGTATCAAGTTTATTTTGAGGTCGGGCTGCAGAGATGTGGTGCAGGATTTTATGAGCGGGAAGAAAACATTTTTTTGGTTAACTTTTCAGCATGATGTACTCAGATCACGACTGCCCTTTTAAATCTGATCAGAGCGGGGCCTTCATCACTGTGACCTCCAAAAACCCTACAGTATTGAGCGGTAGGAGTGTGCACAGAGAGATGGGATGGAGTGGAGATAGAGAGAGAGAGAAAGGGAACGGGGACTGAAAGCCAATGAGCTCCGAGTTATGCCAGCCTGAGATCTTCTTATTGAATTTGATGTCAAGCCCTTTAAGAGTAGAGATCCTGTAAGACAAACAGAGGATTAGATTGGAAACATGGCCTCAAGTCATATGTCTGTCTTACCTCTCTTTCTGCTATCACTACCCATTTTCTCCCCCCGCATCAGTTTTTTTATCCATGAACGTGTGCTTACCAAATGGAGCCTGGTTCATGTATCCAGAGGCTATAAAATGAAGGAAATAGTTGGTGCAACGAAACAATGAGGCTGGCTACATGCTTCTGTACGGCTGCCTGGGGAGACTGAAATTGACAGGGGCAGACAAATGGGAGGTGAAATGAAGGGAGAAATCAAAGAGAGATAGGAGCAGTCATATCTGTCCCCATCATGTTTGTGGAGCCAAAATAAAATCCCCAAAGGCTGCTTAGTGGCTGGTGCCCAGAGACAGTGGTTTATGTTTATCTGGATATAGATTTTTTTTGGACAGTTTTTCCTTGCTTTCATTTGGGAAATGATGAGAAATCTAATGCTGGTGTGATGACAGAAGCATCTTGGCAACTGTGAAAAATCTAACATAACACTGAGGACAATGTTTAGTTTAAGAGATTCCCTTAGGTGAGCCTCAGATTTGATATTTCAGTGGGCTTGTATCGCCTAAAGCAGAGCCAGACTAATCCCACTGTAAGGGACCGAGCTGGTCAAAGCATGAGGACAAGCAGGTGGTTTAAAGGAAAAAGGGGTGTTATTTACCCAAAATGCAAAAAAAAAAAAAAAAAAAAAAAAAAAGTTTTTCAAAAATGAAATAAGGTTCTGGGCCCATAAAAGAGGTCAAATTAACAGAACAACTCAGGCTATAAGTGAAAACGGACAAAAAAAAAAAGACCTAACGAACTGAACACAGTGGGGCACAAATATAGTGGCTGATCAGACCACATAGACACAGTAGGGGAAACAGAGACAGAATACACTAACAAGTAACATCTAATTAAACCAAAAACAAAAAAATCTTCTCTAATCAAACAAAGCTATTAATGACAAAAAGAAATATACTAAAGTTTCATATACTATGAAGACAATAATCCAAATAAACAAACTAAGTTATATCTCCCTCCCCCTGAGTTGTTGGGGAGTTGGTTCAGTCCAATTAGTCTGGGAGTCTTTAACAGGCCAACCCCCTTCATCTAGCCTTTTGTTCCTGGCCTCCGGACGCAGCACCACAAGTGGACCCACCGGCACTGGTAACTCAAAAGAAATAGAAATTAACACAAAATTTAAACTGGTTAACTGGCACAAAAGTAAACTAAATGTGTGCACCCAATTAGAACTAATGTGCTGTTAACCTGCAACAAAATATAAATGCAATGTGTAAAAAAAACCCGTATCATGTCTTTTGTCTGTAAACTATATGGAATGTGTACAATGAAGAAACCATTTAAAACAAACTAATTGAAAACACAAATGAACTACAAATTAAGGTGTCGGTGCCAGGGGGTTACCACCTTTTGTTCATGTTGTGTGGCTGCGGGTGCAGCCATCACACCCACCCTAACCCCGTGTCATTGCAAATGAGAATAACAAAAAAAATTATCTGGGCACGTCATTGACTCTGAATTCCGATGCAGAGGTTGGCACAATGTATTCAATTAGTGCCACCACTAATGGTCATTAGCTAAAGCTTAGTGTGAAAATGATTCATATAGTTGCTTATTCTTTTTAGACTCTTGCTTTCACTGGTCGGTTGTGCCAGGTCATATCAGCTGTTGCTAATTAATGTTACTTCTTGATATCGTGCCAAAATTAGAATAATTCATTGTCGTGAAAGTGCCTTCTGCGGCCGGTATCTGTATTCTGCACTCAGCCAAGGAAGTTTTTAAAGAAAAAAAACACACTGCTTTATAACAGCGTAGAAATGCGAGGGTCATTAAGTCAGCTTGTGAATTTATTGCTTCTTGGTGGGCTTAAAGAGATGCTGTCATCATTTGTCTCGGTAACACAAGTTTAGAAATGTAATGCTTTCGAACCGGGACCAGTACGGCAAAAAAAATCCACTGGAATGTGGATCTCAACATGAAAATCCAAACGTTGTGCAGCCGTGCATCCACAATGCCTCCAGTGAGTCTCTGGCATGACTTTTTTCGGTGTTTGACCTTTAAGGTGGAGTCATTGCAGAATGACGCAAATGCTAAAGATTCAAATGTTAAAACGACTTTCTTTGCCTTTCTTTGCCTTTACGCCAAGGATCTTGACTGAGGATTCACTGCTTCCTGTTAAGCATCAGGATAAAAAGATTATAGTTGCATGATTGTTTGCTCACGAAGTACTCAATTGTTCATTTCTTAGTGACTATTATGTGGATTTAAATGCTGATTGAAAGATTGGCTGGTGACTCATATCTAATATTGCCTTTAACCAACTGCCAGCACTAACAAAAGTATAAAAAGAATTTGATGTGCTCAATACAATTTGATATACAACACCTTTGTGGATATTATATTGTGTATATTTGGAACAGCTTGTAAATGATCAGATTTAAGCAATTAAATTAAGTAAGCCTGACTTTCCACTTGGAAACACAGTACAGTGCCATAATATCCCAAGATGGATTTGTGAATCACCCTGTTTGTCCTTGTACCTGAAGTGGATAGAAGAACAACAGTCTCCAGGCAACTCAGAGGGAGGAAGGCAGTGACAGCAGCCTCCAGTCACAAGATACAGAGCTGATAAATGGCTGATCAGTCACACAGACAGGGGCAAAGTCTCTGGGTCAACAGTGGCTGAGTGGAATGCAAAGAGCAGTTGCTGTTTTTAAACCACTCACTGACCAGAGAAGCAGTGTGCTCTGCAGACACACAGGCACCACACTATAATACATTATATTTTACTGACAAAACATTGTATTGCACTTTCTGTGTACTTAAGCAAGCTCACACTTATATCAGAAATAAGGGGCCTTGTTCAGCTCAACATGAAGCATCGGTTTGAAAGTATGGAGAAAAAAGTGAATTTAAGAGACATATAATTTTTTAATCAATAAATACAAAATAGTAGGTCCTCCTGGCTTTTTTGTTTTGTTTTTTCCTTTCATCTACCTGTTCTTTTGTTAGCTCTGTGCATTGTTTCCACAATGTTTTTTTTTTCCCTCTCTCTTAAGTTTCCGAATGTTGTTGAATAACCTCAGTCACGTCGTGATAAGGGTCTGTGAAAAGTAATTAAACTCAAGCCGTAGCTGTTGTATATGCAACAGCAATGAACCAATCAGATTACGTGATTGAAATACTTGTTTTATAACACGAATTACAATATACATTGTACGCCATACAATGGCGTACAATGTATGTGATGCATGTTCTATGCATAACATATTTTGTTAAACAACAGTATGCTGGGCTACAGAACCCAACAGTATGGTGTAGAGCTGTAAAACCAGCTTGATTAGGATATAAATTATAATGATAATTAATAATCATTATTATTATTATCTCAGGTGTGTTGGAGCAGGGAAAGATCTAAAACATGAAGGGCAGTAGCCTTCCAGGCCTGGAGTTGTTGACCCCTGATCTAAAGGCTCCGTTCATAGATTACTGTTGCTATCGACAATGTAGATTGTCAAACTGTCTCCCTATTAATCAAGGCTCAACCTTGGGATGTTCCCCTGAGAAAATTTGTTGACTAAAATTGTGGAGGGGAACGGATTTCAGCGTAAATGATCAATTCCCCTAGGAGATGCTGGAGCGCCGCAAATGCCTATTCCCTGTCAGGAGAAAGTTCATCGACGGAGGATCCCGCACTGTCATCGCTGTGGACAAACTATATGTCAACGGCCAGCTGTTCTCGGATCCGGAGATCACCCCTTGGCTCTATTAAAGCGCATCTCCTCTCTCCACCTCTCTGCACTGGATTCACCCGAGTATGGTGATAGTATGGTTAAGGTAATGGATGAAGGTAACATCAATTTCTCTCATTCATTTTTCTTTCAATCCTGTGTTAATCATGTATATATACAATACATGATTACAAACGCACATCACATGCGGTATACCATGCTGTTCACGCTCACGAACAATGTGTATTTATGTCACCCCGTTGTTTTTCCTGTTGTTTTGTGTTACACTTTATGAATGTGATGTTTATATGGTTTGCAGTGCAATTATATAATATGCAGTTACATTTGCCACACACGTGCACTCTCTTCCTCTCCGGCACTGCCCCACACACACACACACATACAGTATCTCACAAAAGTGAGTACACCCCTCACATTTCTGCAAATATTTATTTACATCTTTTCATGGGACAACACTGAAGAACACTTTGAAATAATGTAAAATAGTCAGTGTACAGCTTGTATAACTGTAAATTTACTGTCCCCTCGAAATAACTCAACACACAGCCATTAATGTCTAAACCACTGGCAACAAAAGTGAGTACACCCATAAGTGAAAATGTCCAAATTGGTACCAAAGTGTCAATATTTTGTGCGGCCACCATTATTTTCCAGCGATGCCTTAACCTTCTTGGGCATGGAGTTCACCAGAACTTCACAGGTTGCGACTGGAATCCTCTTCCACTCTTCCATGACGACATCATGGAGCTGGTGGATGTTAGAGACCTTGCGTTCCTCCGACTTCTATTGGCGAATGCCCCACAGATGCTCAATAGGGTTTAGGTCTGCAGACATGCTTGGCCAGTCCATCACCTTTACCCTCAGCTCCTTTAGGAAGGCAGTGGTCGTCTTGGAGGTGTGTTTGGGGTTGTTATCATGTTGGAATACCGTCCTGCAGCCCAGTTGCTGAGGGGAGGGGATCATGCTCTGCTTCAGTATGTTACAGTACATGTTGGATTTCATGGTTCCCTCAATGAACTGTAGCTCCCCAGTGCCGGCAGCACTCATGCAGCCCCAGACAATGACACTCCCACCACCATGTTTGACTGTAGGCAAGACACACTTGTCTTTGTACTCCTCACTTGGTTGCCGCCGCACACGCTTGACACCATCTGAACCAAATAAGTTTATCTTGGTCTCATCAGACCACATGACATGGTTCCAGTAATCCATGTCCTTAGTCTGCTTGTCCTTAGCAAGCTGTTTGCGGGCTTTCTTGGGCATCATCTTTAGAAGAGGCTTCCTTCTGGGACGACAGCCATGCAGACCAATTTGATTCAGTGTGCGGCATATGGTCTGAGCACTGACAGGCTGACCCCCCACCCCTTAAACCTCTCCAGCAATGCTGGCAGCACTCAAACGTCTATTTTCAAAAGACAACCTCTGGATATGACGCTTAGCATGTGCACTCAACTTCTTTAGTCGACCATGGCGAGGCCTGTTCTGAGTGGAACTCTTCCTGTTAAACCGCTGTATGGTCTTTGCCACCATGCTGCAGCTTAGTTTCAGGGTGTTGACAATCTTCTTATAGCCTAGCCTAGGTCCCCAACCCCCAGGCCACAGACTGGTACCGGTCCGTGGGGCATTTGTACCGGGCTGCACAGAAAGAATAAATAACTTAAATTATTTCTGTTTCATTTATTATCTGAATATGATGATGTTTTATTTTGAAAAATGACCGTATTCTCTCCGTTACATCTGTCTATGACTCAATCTTGACGCATGTCAAGACGCTTGTCTTGGTCATGTGATACGTTACCGCTAAAATTAAACCCACAAGCTAGCAAAATGAGTAAAAACAAACATCTTTGGAAAGTTTCTTTGTGAAAGGGAAAAGGCCCAGTGAGGAACCAGAAGAAGAACCTGTGACCGCATGAAAAAGAAAACTGCATTTAGGTTACAGCTTAGGGGGCAGAGAGGATGTTACTCATGTTATGTTGTTGGCGCGATGTTACGAGGACTCTGCTAATAAAGCTGCATAGAGTGCACAGTGGATTCACGTTTATTATCATATTTAGAAAATAGCACAGTTTTTATGCCGATTGTATCATTTTATTTTGTTGTATTTATCCGCCACACCTTAAAGGCCGGTCCGTGGAAATATTGTCTGACATTAAACCGGTCTGTGGCGCAAAAAAGGTTGGGGACCACTGGCCTAGATTATCTTTATGCAGAGCAACAATTCTTTTTTTCAGATCCTCAACTCCTTCAGAGTTCTTTGCCATGAGGTGCCATGTTGAACTTCCAGTGACCAGTATGAGAGAGTGTGAGAGTGATAACACCAAATTTAACACAACTGCTCCCCATTCACACCTGAGACCTTGTAACACTAACGAGTCACATGATACCGGGGAGGGAAAATGGCTAATTGGGTCCAATTTGGACATTTTCATTTAGGGGTGTACTCACTTTTGTTGCCAGTGGTTTACACATTAATGGCTGTAAATTTACTGTCCTCTCAAAATAACTCAACACACAGTTATACAAGCTGTACACTGACTACTTTACATTGTATCAAAATGTCATTTCTTCAGTGTTTTCCTATGAAAAGATATAATTAAATATTTGCAGAAATGTGAGGGGTGTACTCACTTTTGTGTGATACTGTACACCTTCTCTTACTTACTGACCTACTTATTACAATTTACATTTAGTAGATTAGTTTAGATATGAACAAATTACAGTTTGGCACTTGGAACGTGCGTGGAGTCGGCTCACGTGAAAAACAGCTAAAACTTTTAACACACCTACACAATTTACAAGCAGACCATGCACCAGGCACTCTGACACTCACAAAAAAAAACAAAAAAAAACCAAACTAAATCACCATCTTCTAAACAATGGAGATTTAATATATCATTGCTTAAGGACCCAAATTTTATTAAAATTCTTTGAGGAATGGACAATATTCTGTGAAATAAATGACCAGCCTGATGTCTCAGCCTGTGTGCTCTGGCAGGCAGCAAAAGCAGTCATGCGAGGCAAAATATCTTATTCTTCATATAAGAATAACAGGAGAAAGCTCTCAAAACAGAATTAAACAAAAAAAAAATAAAAATTAAAGCCTCGGAGACAGCTCATGCTTCCTCCCAAGAGGAACATCTACTGAGAAAACTAAGGGAATTAAAACTAAAACTAAATGATTTACTTGACATCAAAATACAATTTCAACTGCAGAGATTACACTTGGAGAACATTGAACATGACAATAAATCCATCAGATTTTTAGCAACAGAACAAAGAAAGAGCAACAATATCATCCATAAAGGACTCCACTGAGAAAATAACCTGTAACCCCGAAGAAATAAATTACACTTTTAGGGAATTCTATATTTAAAAGTAAAAAACAAAACAAACCTTTACTCGTCTGAGATTAACCCCTCCAAATCCAGCGTTGAAATTTTGAGCACAGTTGACTTGCCAAAATTAAATCAAGACCAAAAAATGGCTCTGGAGTCACTTATTTCGACCGAGGAACGTCAAGAAACCCTCAAACATACGCCAACAAGAAAGCCCCGGGACCAGATGGTTTCCCTACAAAATTCTACAAAGAGTTCTGGCCAGAGCTTCCACCAATATTTTACAGAATGTTCACCAAAATGCAGGAAACCTCGACTCTTCCACCCAACATGAACTGTGCAAATATTAGCCTCCTCCTTAAACCGGACAAAGAACCTGCACTCCCATCAAGCTATCGTCCAATATCACTTATTAATGTAGATTTTAAAATTATTTGCAAGGCGCTAGCTAGAAGACTTGAAAAAGTAACACCTCACATAATACATCCCAACCAAACTGGGTTTATTAAAGGCCGACACTCTACTCAACAACGCCCGCAGACTGATCAACCTCATAGACTATTGTAACAGTCAGAGCAAAGATGCCATAATAGTCTCCCTAGATGCAGAAAAAGCATTCAGCTAAATTGGAATTTTCTCCTTACTGCATTACAAAAGTTTGGTTTTGGAGATAATTTTGTGAGCTGGATCAAAATATTGTATAGCTCAGTGCTTGTGTCAGAACAAATGATCAAACTTCTCCAAGCTTTTCTCTCCAAAGGGGAACCAGGCAGGGTTTTCCACTTTCTCCCTCCCTTTTTGCTATATTTATAGAGCCACTCACAGCTGCAGTTCAGCAGAGCAAAAATATTAAGGGAATTAACACAGCAAATGTGAACCATAAGATAAGTCTTTATGCTGATGATGTATTACTTTTCCTACGAAATGCACAAACGTCTCTCCCTGAAACAATAGCACTCATTGATTAATTCTCAACCATCTCTGACTACTTTATTAATTGGAGCAAATTGACTGTCCTACCCATAAACTCAGATTTCCAGAGTACGTTAACTGCCCCATTAAGGCCAGGAAACATTAGATACCTAACTTTCTGACCTGACACGGCTAAACCACACCATCCTAATTAAAGAAATGAAGGATGACCTCACCCGGTGGAGGACACTACCCATATCACTTATGGGAAGAGTAGCAACAGTGAAAATGATGATCTTGCCAAAAATTAAGTATGTTTTCTCGATGGTTCCAACCCAACCTCCCCTGACTTGGTTCAAATCACTAGACTCTAACATCTCCAAATTTCTTTGCAAAGCTAAACCACCACGTATAAGGTTAAAGACTTTACAAAAGAGTAAAGACCATGGTGGTTTGGAATTACCAAACTTTCATAATTACTACTTCGCCAATAGATACCAATATATACTAAAATGGATTCAGCCAGACTCATTGGACCAAGCGTGGCTTGAGATTGAACTAACATTTTGCAAAGAAATCCAAATCTCTGATCTGCCCTTTATCAGTCCCACTATCAAGCATCACAGCTGCTTCAAGTGTATTAGCATCAGCAACACCCTCACAGCTTTGTGGCAATTCCTCAAAAGAAATGGGTTCTTGAACACCCCGTGCAGGCTCACGCCTATCTGGAACAATCCTGACATTCTGCAAAATAAAAGCTCTGTCTGGGGGCGATGGGCCTGGTCGTTGTGGTGGGCTGTGGCTCACCCTGTCCAGGCGTGGGCAGGTCTCGGGCTCGCTGGTGTGTGGCAGGGCCCCTGTTGGGGGTCTGGCCGGGTCTCTAGCTGGGGGAGCTCCATGCCCCTGGGCTTAGCTCCTGCTGTGGGGGGTGCTCCCGGCAGGCCTTGGGTCCTTTGTCTCCCCTGTCTCTCTGTGAGCTGCCTCCAGTTGGGGGTTGCTGCTCCTGTGTTTCCCTCCGGCTCCTTGTATGGGTTGGGCCTGTGGCTGTCTCCTGGTGGGGTGGCCGGGGGCTCCCTGTGCTTTAGGGGTTGCCCTGGTGGCTTGGTCCTGACTTTCCTGCTATCCTGGGCTGGGGGTGTGTTGTTCCGGCCCCCCATGTCAGCTGCAGTCAGCTACCCACAGCATCCAATGACAAACCGTAGCATATACATACACACACACAACGTGCACAGCTGATTCATAATCACACACTCATACATTCATTTTAAATTATATTAAACAAAACTGCGACCAATGCTGTCATTGTTTCTGTTGATAATGTTGTTGCTGTTTTTGCTGTTGTGTCCCACCGCCCCTCCTGTCTACCCTATGTTGATATTATGCTGGTGTTGCCCCCCCCCCCCCCATCTTCCCTATCCTGTCTTTGTTCTCTCTTTCTATCCAAATAAAATCAGATTTATTTATATAGCGCCAAATCATAAAAGTTACATCAAGGCACTTTACATATAGAGCAGTCTAGACCAAACTATTTAAAGAGACCAAACAGATCCCCCAGTGAGCAAGCACTTGGCGACAGCAGCAAGGAAAAACTTCCTTTAAGAGGCAAAAACCTCGGGCAGAACCAGGCTCATGGGGGGCGGCCATCTGCCTCGACCGGTTGGGTTGGGGGGGGGGGAGACTGCTCTCCTGAGCCTCGGTCCGGTAGCTTTATCAATAAACCAATACCATTTATTATAATTTTTTTTAATAAACCTGAGGGGTATACTACGAAGGAAACTAACAGAGCCGGGCTTTCTTTAGGTGAGCTGACTCGAGTATCACGACGGTGGTTATAAGCTTGAATTGTCGACCCAGGCTTGCCTAATCAGGCTCTGTGGGCGTTCACATAAAAAGGGGCGGTTAGGCGTCATTTGACGCTATTTCCACAAAAAAATGGACTGATTACGTGCCGCATATTTCAGCCAAGAGGAGCAGATTATGATAATGGAGAGCTATGAAGAGTTCAGACCAATAATAACAGCTAAAAGCAACACTGTTGCTGCAAACAGGGCAAGAGAGGAAGCCTGGCAAAAACATGCAGATTGTGTAAATGCGCAAGTTAATATAGCTTATAATATAATATATATTATATATCATTATATAACTTTAATTCCCTCCCTGACATTGTCTCACAATGAGGGATACATGGAAATCACTTAGATTAGGGCCAAATCAAAGTGAAATTAATTTGATGTCTTATTTGTGATAAAGTCTAAGCAATTTTCTAATTGGTGTTCTATTAGTTGTAGTGCCAGCAGTGCAAAACGGTCTTCGCAGCAAATCCGGACCAAGCACAAAATTATAATCCAAAGTGGTACGTATTTGCTGTGCATTCATCACTCTTTTGGTGTAATGTGGATGATACACTGCGTAACATATTAAGTGTTAATATTATCTTAAGCAAACAAGAAGAAAAATGAGAGGAGAAAGACTGGAGGGGGCCCCGCTCCAGCAGATTACACAGCCTCAGAGAAGCTGGCCCTTGCAAACAATGAAGGGCGGTCGATCATGGAGGGGGTATTCAATCAGACCCTGGTGCTGGCAGCTCCCAGCAGCAATTCTTTGTCCAGGGTATGTATAAGTGCTTTGGTGGTAAAATACTAAATGCATATTTATTGTTTCTTAGATGGGAAAAGTCTTAATCTAATTTACAGTTGAAGGAGACACTGTAGTGTTGCTCAATCCACCAGCACACTCCCTTGCTGACCCCCACACAGAGGTAACTGTCAAAGTTGTCACGTACTCTTTGTTTGCTGTGTTGAATCCACTTTATTAATTTCTCTTAAACTATTCCACAGGTGGAGATCAATGATAAGGAGACAGTTTCAGTGTATTCAGAGGTACCTTTGGGGGTAGATATCTTAATAATCTAAGTAAGGATTTAATTTAAAATTGAAGTTCATCTTTTTCAATTAGAAATAATTAAGTTTCTTGCTCATTAATGTCACAGGGAGATTGTGCAACCCTCCCCTCAGCCTGTGGCCTCCACCTCTAGGCCCACAAAAAAAACAAAGGGGTAAGGGTTTCATAATTTCTAGCAGCCCTATGTCTACTATTTTAAAGTAATCCTTACCAAGAACGCATAAGTGAATGATGACAGTACACCAACATAACTGTCTAGTCTATTTCACTCATCTCTGTTGCTTGATGAACACCTCAATGTCCTATTAATACAGGTTGGAGCAGACAATGTTAGGGCCCTTTATAAAAACCATCTAGAGCTGGATAATCAGAAAAAAAGAGCTGGAAATCAAGAAACTAAAACTTGAGATCGAGGAACTGGAGTATGAGGAAAAAAAAAAAAAAAGTACTGCAGTAAATGGTACTTTAAAATGTTTTGTTAAGCATGATTGACATTGTATACTTAACTTTAACTTTCTTTTCCCAAAAAAGGAAGAACTTTAAATAAAACACATCCTGTGATTGTGGTTTTTTTTTGTTTTTTTTTTAATTGGGTGAAAAACTGCTGCATGATGGCTGCGTTACTGTAAGTTCATGGCTTCATTCGGTCACATTACTGACATATGGTTCAACAAGATTGTATATATATAAAATGTATTCCCTCAGCTGAGAATCTAGATCGCTCAGAGAATATTGTCAGAAAACGCCAACGGATCACTCCGGTCTCGAAAAACTCTCCCTTCGAAGAGCACTTCTAACAATTCAGGCACCCAAATCCACTGGATTTTCCAAAAACCATGAGGCCGTGTTCAAGGAGGATGATCAGTGAAAAGCTGACTTTAAGATGAAACTTGGAACATAATCTCATCCGGACCAGGTTATGTTTGCAGCATAAATTATCACGGTGATACAGCCATCTTAAGAGAGCCACCTTTGTGACATGGAAAAGTCTGGCTTTATGCTCAACATACCTCGCTAACACACTAATCTCGCTTTGTAGTACACCCCTCTGGCCTGCTGAACAGGACAGGTTTAAAAAAAAATAAATAAAATAAAATAAATAAAATTGTAATAAAATTGACTTTCATACAGACATCCCTGGTCTTATTTTCTACATCATGCGCACCTAAGGAGACGAGTTGATAAAGCTTTGCGGAAGTTTTCTGAACACATTTAAGTCATGGCACTCTTGCGTTAGAGTTGACAGCCTATGAGATTCAGCATTACTTTGCAAAAACAGCTCAGTTGGGAGAATGATAAACTTCAGATCTAAAGGACCCTGGTTCAATCCTGGATTTGGGCTTTGTTTTACATCAGTCTAAGGTATTCCCTAGGTCCTTTGAAGGAAGGTTCCTAGACATTAATAGAGCACTGTTCCTACCACCAATTTGGATCATCAAATTGTCACACTATTGAGTCTGTGGTTTTAATAGATGTTTCCTTTGATTGAAATGATCAGCAGATGTCTGATATAGAGCCATTCATTTGATCTCATTATGCCAGCGCAGAGAATCATCTAAAACATGCATAACAGAGCCCCTCCAGGACCTGGGATAGAGACTATAGTAGGAGAGTTCTAGTCTGGGGCAATATTGCCATTAAAAAAAAAACAAAAAAACATTTTGTTGGTTATCATCACTCATGCCCTTACCACTAGACTATTAAAACATCCTACTGCTCTTTTTCTTTCAGCAGCATTTCTTGTGACAAGTTGTCTAGCTTTCAGAGTAGACAATCCATATGTCCTGTATAGGAAGGTTCTTAGAGACTTGCATGTCTGTTCCTACCATCTATGTAGTTAGTCAGTAAGTTGAGGGCTCGACTGGGGCAACATTCATTCATCTACCACTTATCCATTTCCAGGTCACGGGGGATGCTGGAGCCAATCCCAGCTCACATGCTCCAGTCCACACAGGGATTGTGTTCCAGTAACCAAGGAAACCAAGACCACAGGGTGATGGGTGGAATTAAAAAAAGAAAACCTCTTTAATTCATGATGGTCATTCCCAAAAACTTTCAGTGGTTCAGTCCTGTATGTTAACTGAAAAGTCTGGCTCCCCTTGAGAGCGCTAGCCTCCAAGAGCTCAGGAAGCAGCTCACTTGTGAGCCCAATCCATCTGGCAAAGCCCCAGTCCATCAAACGCTCATCTGCCCCCAAATCTATGTGGGCCTTTACCTGCACCATAGTGCCACCATTCTGGATTTCTGGCATCAGTCAAAGCTCTGGGGAGAGATTGATTTGCAAAAAGGCCACTGGCCAGTAGTCTCATCCGCTGGCTTCCCTGTTTTCTTCACTGGACATGTTAAAGAAGATGCCCTTGCTGGCCGCTGGCACCTTCCTTCCTGAAGATAAGGTCGACGCTCTTCCAGTGAGATTCTAGCTCTTCCTAGCTGCATGAGTTCCTCCTCCTCCCCCAGTACTCCTTGGTGGGACACCAGTGAGGGGTGATGCAGAGCTTGCTGCCAGCTGAAGTTAGATGCCTCCAGAAAACCCCATTGGTGTCTCGTTGTGGCATCCTCTCTATGGCAGCTGGCTGTCTGTTCAGATTGCCAAGGCTATTAGGGCATCAAGTCCACTAGGCTAATCCAGGAGCACTAACAAGTCCTGAATTCAGGACTTGTTGGTGCTATATGATGTGTTTCTGAATTTAAGAAACACATCATATAGAGCTGCTTTGTTCCAGTCGCTGTCATTGGTCATGGTGTGGAAGTGGGCCGCATAATCACAGACCAAGTCTCTTCCTTGTCTAATAGTGCTTAGTTTACATGCATTCTCCTGTTCCAAAAGAAAAGCTTTTCTTAAAGCATCAATGAATAGTTTCAATGACTCACAGATTTGTGATCTCAGCGCCCAATCTGCAGTCACCCAGACTTTCACTCTTCCTGTGAGATGGGAGGTCATGAATGTTATCTTGGATCTTTCGGTGGTGAATGATCTGGGCATAAGATCAAAGTGCATTTCTTAACTCACAAAAAAGGTTCTGCATTCGCTGGACTCATCTGAGAATTTCTCAAGGGGCAAAAGTCACGGTGTACTGATATGGGTGGATGCCATCTCCGCAGGAACTGCAGTCAGGAGGAGAGACTGAGCGTCCAGGTCTACCACAGGGGTATCCTTAGTGAGTCAACTGAGGACCTGCTGCACCTGGGTGGTAAGGAAGTGCACTTGTGTGGCCATGACAGACTTGAAGTCTTCCTGGCTGCTCATCATCCCCTTGATTGCGCTCTGGAAGGTCGACATGACTTCTTCCTGCTGATCCAAACGGGCATCTTGGGAGAGGCCGGTGGCTCTGAGGGTTTGAGTCGTCTAGGTCCATTTTGGCCAGTTCATATTGACAGAGCAGTATGAATCTCAACCCAAATGCACGACTCGCGAGACAAAGTAGCAAGTTAATAAATGTTAATTTGCAAAGTTCAACTCAAAAATCACTCTTTGAGGAAACAAACTGATACCAAATGAATAGCAAAAGTGGCAACGAAAGGTACAAGACAATACTTGGAAAAAACTATACAAGGTATCGACACAAATCACAAGGCAAAACTTAGCACAAAAAAAGAAAAAACCTAAGTATCAACATAAATCAGGAAACTAGACAAGGCAAAGGACATGGACATACCTGTGAGATGGCAAACTGGCACAGGACAAAGAGAGATGCAGACTATATTTACACAAGGTAATAGGGAACAGGTGAACAAAAACAGGGCGGGGAAAGACAATCAAGCAGGCAGAGGAGGAAGTGCAAGCGATGTCAAATGCAAGGAGAGTAGGAATTTCAAAATAAAACAGGAAATTACGAGACACCACAGAGTTTCAGGACATGACACTATCCAAGAATTTTGGTACGAAAATAGGGCCGTGTGTCAGATAGCTGGGTGTCCATTAGAATAGTGACCAGACGGCCCGGTTTGGGGGACAGTCCCTGATTTGGGTGACCTGTCCCTGATTTGAATTGGGGAGAAAAAAAAGTTCTGCGCAGACTAACACTACTGTTATTATGGTAGCCAGTTAAACTAAACGTGTTGACTATCAGAAAGCATGCGTGGAACCCTCAAATAGAATATGCGGCAAAATTGGTTACTCTTGGTTGCTGAGCTACAGACCACAATGTGGAGGCACACAGCAGAAAAGACTGGCGACCGTGTTATGCGTTATACCATAAATAAAAATAAAAAAATTATTTGCACATCACACATGGTCTGAAAGCACAATTCAAACAGAGGCAATTACATAGAGCAGATAATTTGGTTTGTTGCCTGTTTTTTTTTTTTTTGGAGCCAGAAGTGACCATAACAGGTTGGAATTACCAGTTTTGAACATTCTTATTGGCTGCTCTTTTATAAGCATTGTCAAAATACATGAACATGTAATTTCCCCAGTTATTTATTTTATAATCATAACTTTTGATTTTTGACCACTGTGCTGAAAATGTCCCTGATTTTCATTTCAGAAATCTGGTCACCTTAAATTAGAAGTCAGGAGCCTTCCAGCAGGACAATGATCCAAAACATAATTCTCTCGGAAATGATTAAAGAAAAAACCCTGGAGAGACCTGAACCACCAACACCTGTGGAGTGAGCTCAAAACAGTAGTTGGAAGAAGGCGCCTTTCAAATCTGAAAGACCTTGAGCAGTTGGCAAAAGAAGAGTGGTCCAAAATTCAAGTAGAGAGGAGTGACAAACTAATCCATGGTTAAAGGAAGTGATTAATTTCAGTTATCCATTCTAAAGGATGTACTACCAAAAATTAAACTGAGGGATTGAGAGCCAATAATATTGTCCGGTCCATTTTTGGAGGCCTGAGTGAAATAATGTCATATTTAACTTTTTTTTCTCACATTTTTTGTGTTGTTTCAATGGAAACAAACAGAAATTAACATGTGAATACCAAAGCATTTGTAATTGCAACGATTATCTAGGAGAAGTGGTGCGTTATCTGAAAGAACCGCAAGCGTGCCAATTAGAGTAGTGGGATGTATTGGGATGGAAGTCATGAATCTGACTTTGCTAAACTAATGCACGTATATTCCTTTCATCATTACAAAATCTCACATACCTCAGATATATTGATTTTCTAAAAATAAAAAGATGCTGTTTCTGTGGCACATTTTCCCTCCTCTACACTATGAATGTACAGCTCAATACTATGGAAAATAAGTTCTACATTGATGTCATCAATCATTCTATGAATGTTTAGTTTAGAAATATTACCTAATACTGTTCCTTGAACTGAGGTTGTATTTGTCAGGATGGGTCTCATGGAAATAAATGGTTCCTTGGCAGGCCATTTAAAAGCCTATTCTACCAGTGCTGACACACACATACATGATTGCTTTTTCAATTTCTGTCAGTTGACTTCCAAATATATATTCTAAATCCAACTGGCAAAACGTAGATACACACACACACAAACAATACAAGCGGTGGCAGGGCGCCACTCAGGCTTGCATCCCGTTGTGTCACTGCATGCCTCTAAATTATTCAGTGTCACTCAAATATTGATATGGAAATCACAGCTGACTGAACTGACAGAGACCAGAGAGAAAAGGCAGCAAAGATCCACTGTCCTCATTCCTCTGTCCTTTTATTTTTGTCTCTCTGCTCCATTTGACTGATACCTTTTGATGCCAGCAGCTGCTCATCCTTATTTTATGTCCATTTCACACAGGATATAGTGAACGCTGAAAATGATTGCTTGCCATTGAAGTCCTTTTGACAGAAGAATAAAAAAAACATCTCCTGTGATTTTAGCAGTTGATCGTGAAGCATGGCCCAGGCAAGTGGTCTCAGAGTTAGCAGAGCCATATTCTACTGAAATTGTGTGTCTTGTGTCTTGAACCATATTGATCCGGCACTGTGTGACTCTGAGTACAGAATAAGCTGTTCCTTTTCGCACCTCATGACTGAATGACAACAGACTCGTTGCAATAATCAATCAGGTGGAACTTATTCTCTTGAATATGGACCAGAATAATTAACCCTTAGATGCACAAATGGGTCAAAAATTACCCAGTTAGGTCATTTTCTTGCAATTTTTTTGCCTCCTCAGATGATGAGGACCAAGATTTTTGTCAAGCTCAATCAGACACAGAAGATTCCTCTGATTAGTCCTCTGAAGAGGAAAGTGAAGTCCGAATCACGTCCAACAGAATGAGTCGTAAGGGCTCATACTGGAGCAAGTTACCTCCCACCCATAGCAGAACACCAAGCCACAATAACCTGAGAAGTTGAGCACCATGAAAAAATGGTGCATGATAACAGCAGAAAGAAACACCAAAGGAGGTGTTGGGAGCACGGACCAGATGGTTGGCACCTACACCAGCAAGTGGCAAACACATGAGGTGGCCCATGGTGCTGTGATACACCCTATAACATCCTTGACACCGCCACCCTGAATGCCTAAACCTCTTTTAGCGCCCTGAATTCCACAGACAGCTCTTCTTTAAAGAGCTCTCAAAGGAGCTTGTCACACCACACGTGAAGTATGGGCTAGAAGGTTGCGCACAACTGCAAACCCCGATCATTGAAGCAATGGGAAGGTGTGGGATGACAAAAGCCACAACCCAGACACAGGAAAGAAGCAGCCAGGGCCAACCGTCAGAAATAGCTGTGGGAAGTGTAATCTACCTGTGTGCAATGATCAAAGCCAGAAACAAGTAGTTTGTCACAACTGCATACAGTGAGAGGACAAGAAAGCAAGACATGGACATTTACCTGCAAGGGAATACAAAAGAGAGGGGAACTGTCAATGACTGAACAGCTACACACACACACACACACACACACTCACACAAAATGATTGTTGAGATTCTTCTATTGACTTTCTATGTAATATTCTTCTTTTGCAACTATCAAAATCTTCTAAACCTGTTACTAAGTGAAAAATAAAAATGTTTCAAACATGAAATCATTCTTGTGTGGACCAAAATATATTACAAACAATAATACAAATGATTACTCTTAACCAAAATGGCATAAAAATACATTGATTCTTATACGGGTCATTTTGACCCACTTATGGAAGAGTGTAGGGTCCAATCCCTCCTGCATCTAAACGTTATTACTAAATTGAGCAGGATCAACTTCTATTGCATTGCTACTCGCAAGTGGAGGGAAAGGCTTAGATTCTGATGTATAGTAGAACAAACCATGCTAGATAATTAAGACTACAAAAGTTAGAACCGCAGAAGGATCCCTTCATCACGCTTGGTTAGGAATCTTGGAGCGGCAAAGGAGCCACTGCATTCAGTGGACAGTTGCCAAATTGTCGAAGAAACTTACTGTTATATTACCTCTGTTGAATCTTGAGTTGAGAAATGCTGAGGATAGTTCATGGTAAGTGACTTAAGACCATCCAAAAAGCTCATTATTTGATACTAATTACTTTAAATATGGTTCATATTTCCTGGTCGCAGTATTATATGTATTTTGGAGGTGGCATTTTCTAGTGTCACAATAGGTGTAAATGAGGTGAGATTTCACGGGGGGTCCTGGAGCCAATTCCAGCTCACACCGGGTGAGGGTGGGGTACACCCTGGACAGGTCACCAGTCCATCACAGGGCCAACACACAGAGACAGACAACCACTCAAAATCACACTCAGACCTACAAACAATTTAGAGTCATCAATTAACCAAAACATGATGTCTTTGGGTGGTGGGAGGAAACCGGAGTACCCGGAGGAAACCCACGCAAGCATGGGCAGAACATGCAAACTCCACACAGGAAAGGCCCAGGCCAAAATGAACCCACAACTTTCTTGCTGTTAGGCAACAGCACTAACCACTATGCCACCATGCTGCCCACAAGACAATTCCAGGAATCTTATCTGCATTTTGACTGTTGGAATAAGAATCTAAATTTATTTCATCCGTCATACGTCCTGAACCAAAAGACGTACCTGCTTGTGGAGGCAGGAATTTCTCATGTTGTGAATGCACACAGGGAACATTTCTTAAGGCCTCTGTAACTGCGGACATCACATGGACAATTTCAACCACCTAAGAGTGAACAGAAGCACTGAACACGGCAGTTCTCCTCCTTTTTTCCTTTCAAAGCATCAACAGTGTTAACATACCTGACAACAGACCAGACAACTGCCCAGCACTGTGCTTTCAAACCAAACACAAGACAGGTAACACCTTCCGCTGGGAGTGACTTGAACTCCGGGAATTCTTAATAACACACATTCACCAACACTTGGACCCGACAGCCTAGTTCATTTTGACCAACAGACAAGATGGCAGCGGGGAACCCTTTATTTCCCAAACAGAAAGATGAAGTTGTCTAGCTGTGCAAGGACCTACACGCAAATGTAATAAATTATTAGTACATATTACAGAATTAACAATACAGAAATAAAATAAAAACATTTTAGAAATTGAATCAGGTACCTTTTTTGCTTTCAAACAACTTGCTTTTGGTACATTCCTGTTCTGCCTTCTCAGTTTTCTCTGGTTTAAGATTTTGGTTACACATTGAAACAACACAAACACGCAAATATGAGCAACACATTTTAAACAGTCAGCAGGAAATTAAGTCAAATTGTATGACCTTCGTGTTGCAACTCTGTGAAATGATCAGCAAAGGCCAACTAGAGATCTGGTTAGTTCCCGGGGCTCTTGGAGTCAGAAATGGGCCATATGTGCACTGTGGCCTTAAGCCGTCTCCATGTGTGTTTGCAGTTTTGCCAGTCATGGTTCATACCTACTTGGAAGAAGGGATTCAACATTTGAAGTGTGATTATGCACTCCCTCTCAAGCCTTTTAAGGTGGACATGATGCTTTTTGAGTGGGATCATTTCATTTGCCCTCTACTCACTATTTGGCTTCGATCCCAATTTTATCATCTCTGTCAATACAACATACTCGGGATTTCATGAGAATCAGAGCAGTGGGTGGTTTTATGAATAAAGCTTGGTCAATGACACCCACATGGATCATTTGTATGCCCAACTGTTACATCTGTGATTAAATTGTGATTTGTCTCTCACCTTACATCAGTGCCAAGTGCATTCGCAGTCACTGCATGCACGTATTGGGATGGCACACTGTGCGCCTTTTAGTTACATAAAACTCTTTCAATGTCCAGGTTTCTTTGTACTGCTCTCAGCTATATACTGTGCAAACAAACTGAGGCACAGAGAGGACTGTGCAATCCAGAGACAGGCTGATTGGATAACAGCTTACATAATCAGGCTGCCTGGAAAGAGCACAGCAGAGGGCATGAGGCAAAGACAGCCTGTGTCATACCAATGAGCTGGTTAGGGAACTAGTATTTCAGGAAGATTCAGCAGACTACCTGGCTCCTGACACAATGACAGCTCATGTTACGTCTTGTGTACCAAACACTGTTGTTGCAGGCTCTTGTCTCTCTAAGAAACCTGGATCCCGTTGTCAGAAATTTGCAGTGCGCTATCCTATCAGAAACAACAAACGTGGATTAGATGCTGATATTGTGGCTTGTGGAGCGACATAGTGGATAGGTCATGGATTCGGCTCCCAGCCTGGGGCCCTTCTGTGCAGCGTTTGCATGTTCTCCCCGTGCCTGCGTGGGTTTCCTCTGGGTACTCCAGTTTCCTCCCACCATCCAAAGACGTGCATGTTTAGGTTGATTAATTTTTGACTGTAAATTGCCCATAGGTCTGAGTGTGAGTGGTTGTTGGTCTCTGTCTGTCTCTGTGTGTTGGCCCTGTGATGGACTGGCAACCTGTCCAGGGTGTACCCCAGCCTCACCCAGTGTGAGCTGGGATTGGCTCCAGCACCCCCCGCAACCTGGAAACGGATAACCCAGGGGTCGGCAACCTTCAACATTAAAAGAGGCATGTGGGCATGGTTCCCACCAAATAAAAACCATTCTGGAGCTACAAAACCTACCTTATCTTACTGGGAGTTGAGAGCTCAAAATAAATCACCAGCCTGTCGGCAACAGGTGACGCAGACAAGGTGGGACACATATTTCAATCAAAAAATATTTTAAAAATGTTTTATTTAGATGTTGCAGGATCACCTAAATCTGTAGAATCATAACTATTACATCGAAAAAAAATAACTATATAGAATGAAATATATTTAATTTAATAGGTATTATTTGTTCACATTATTTTTCTCAAAGCCACAGGGAGACACAGCAGAGGGATGAAAGAGCTGCATGTGGCTCCGGAGCCGCGGTTTGCCGACCCCTGGGATAACCGATAGAAGATGAATAAATGAAGGGTGGCTCGTGCCTGTGTTGACAAGCAGGATAAATATGCTTGCAGGTTAAAGTTGCAGGTTGTTACATACTTAAATTGTCATTGGCTCCAACCTTATAAACCTGTTTTTGCACCCACTTCGCACTTGCAAAGCAAAAGTACACAAAGGTACACAAACCTAACAACTAAACACACAACTCTGAACTCCAAATTTTTGTTTTAGTTTGGTTTTAATCATTGAATAGTTCCAATATGGAGCATAAAACAAAGATTAGCTGTTAGCTGCTGTTTCTTGCATCTTTCCCTAGTTGATCTTTACATGTACAGTGTCTTTAAAATAATAAATTTTCATTGACAGAAAATGTCATATGGAGGTAGATGTTGGATACAGTAGATAGTTCTTACAAGAAAAAACTCATTTTGAACAAAGCAGGATGGCAACTTGCATGAATGAGATGGGATTTTTTTTTTTTTATCTTAAATGAATACTCATATCATTGTTGGCCTCAATATGGACAGTTAAGTACAAGCAGATGAAGAAGTACAAAAGTGGCAATTTGTCTGAAGCAAAGGTAATTACAGGTAATTAGTTTGAAACCAGAAGAAACCATATTTGGTGGAGAAGGTGGAGCTAAGGAGGAGTGAGGGCTGGATCTGAGCTGCTCTTTACTCGAGCCTGATTGGGTGGTACAGTTCGTCAGTTATCCAGGTGCCACACCCTCAATCCATCCCCTGCTTCACCGTCTATTTTCCTCTAAATGGGACCATCATTTATAAAAAATACATAATGTTGTGGGCAGCACGGTGGCGTAGTGATTAGCGCTGTTGCCCCACAAATAAGAAGGTTGCGGGTTCTGTTCCCGGCCTGGGCCAACACACAGAGACAGACAGAAACCAACAACCACCCAAAATCACACTCAGACCTACGAACAATTTAGAGTCATCAATTAACCCAAACATGATGTCTTTGGACGGTGGGAGGAAACCAAAGTACCCGGAGGAAACCCACGCAAGCACGGGGAGAATATACAAACTCCGCACAGAAAGGACCCAAGCTGGGAACCAGGGAACCGAACCCGTGGCCTCCTTCTCGTGGGGTAAGTATCAGGGTCAGTTGTATCATCTGAATATTTCCATTCAAATAAACATTATGAATTAGTTGCAACATGTATTCACATTGATTGTATAATTTGTAAATTTAATATGTAAACATTTGGGTTTACTAGTCCAAATAGTCTGTGAATAACTGAGGGAAATGCAACTGTTGCCTTCTTCAACCGTCTCCCGTGAGTACAAATATACATGTATATACAGCATATACAAATTTATGTCTACACTGCTGCAAAGAGAACTGTAATATAAAACTTTTAATAAAAAAGTTCAACTTCTCATATAATAAGATTTTGAGGTCATATGTTCTTTTCTTTTATTTTCCAAGATGGTGGAATTTATCTGGTCTCCTAAATCAACAATTGCACTATTTCACTACTGTTCATGAAACTCACTCAATTGTGCTAAACATCAGAAATAAGTCTTAAAACCTCCCAGGAAGACCATTAAGTGCGGCACAAACAGCAGGTATTTTGGTCTGTAGTTTCGGGCTAAGGAGACAAAATCCAAGCCACTGTGTTATGTAATGAAATACAATGCTGTCAGTCTGACTCCTGGTGAGTGCGGCAAACGATGACAAAGAGATGGCAGAGTAACAATACACAAGTTTTCTTCATTTTCTCTTCTCTTCCAAAATTTCTTTGTGTTGTTCTCTGAGCTGACAGCAGCTCTGTCATCACAGAGTCTGCTTGTGTGTTCATACTCAATTCTGTGTTAGTGAATGGGACATGCTTCTGAGGTATTTTATTATGTTGGTAACACCCTTCTTAACCAAAAATGCACATATGGATCTATCTATATGTATCAAATCAACATATTTTTAAAGGAATGTCAGGTCATCATGGAACAAGAAGAAGGGGGAGTAGCCATATTGACTACATCATCACCATTTGCTCAATAAAAGGTTTGCCTAAGTCAGCGGGGAAAAGCCCTGCTGGGATGTCTCCAAATCCCCAAACTCATGCTAATGACTGAAACAATCATCTGCAGTCAGATGGTGTTGTCTTAGTCCCTTGTCTGACACTTCTCCCTCTGTTCTCTCCTACTCAGCCACACCCATCATCTCAATCCCTTTCTGTGTTCTTTAGCTGCTTGGAGTTTGGATTGTGTGTGTTGAAGAGACCTTCTGTCTCCTTGATAAAGGGGGGACAGGGGGGCCAGACAGTGATGCATCAATACAGTGGGGGAAAAAAATTTAAAGGACAGAAATGAAGAAATACAAGGAGCACTGACGGAAACCAGCAACAGTGTCACTGAACTCTTTAGTTATATCTACATCTGTAATTGCCAGAACACGCGACTATATGTCTGGAAGCATCTGCAGGTGTTGAGAAGCAGTGGTAGAAAACTTACTCACTTATTCAGTTGGCGACTCCTGAACATCAAGTCTTACATTTATCTTAGAGTCAGTTGATTTCAGCTCTTTATATATATGCTCATCTCCTCCTCTCTATGCTCATATATACAATGTTTTCATACATATTAATTCCAAATAAACTGCTCACACTGACATGTGTTTATGCATCTGTTTTCAGACAATGTTTTAAATATAGGCTGAGACCAAAGACAAATCATATATATGACACACAGGCACTATTTTACTAATAAATATTCATTTTGCGAAGTTTCAGAGATATGAACGGACAAAGCTGCAAGTTAAAAGTGTGTTCTGAACACTCCCCTTGCCGACCATGAGGTCAAATTTTGCTCTGAGCACCTCTTATGCTGTTACCCACGCCGTGCACCATGATAGCCTATACCACCCCAGCATCACAGTTCTAGGTACTTGCATTAGTGCTAAGACATGCTCTGTTAAGAACAAATAACTTTTTTTTGGTCTGTATTTGTCCTCATAGTTTTACACCACAAGGTGTATCAACATTATGCGAGACTGGTGTACTTTTAGTCTTGCAGCTAAATATTTTATTACTTCAGTGCGTGTGTGTGACCATCATCAGCCCTCCGTTGAAGCTAGTTTGTTGCTCTTTATTGAGTGGAATGACCTTTGTGTGTCAGGGAGGACAGTGCTACACCTCAGTGAATACAGGGGGGAACAAAGGACAGAGAAGGTGTGGAAGGATGGACAGGGGAAGGGAAGCATGTGGTGCTGGTAGGAACTGGTGGAGTGAAGGATCCTGGGCTTTTCCTGTTACCTCACTCAGGATTAAGAGAGTCCAGAGGGTTTATGTGGAGATCTCTGGAGAGATGGGAGTCCAGGTAGGTGAAGGTGTCCCAAAAGAGGAGCCGAGTCAAAGATAGGA
Source organism: Remorina albescens (assembly GCA_034769265.1). Taxonomy (NCBI): domain Eukaryota; kingdom Metazoa; phylum Chordata; class Actinopteri; order Carangiformes; family Echeneidae; genus Remorina; species Remorina albescens. The sequence goes on along the minus strand of CM068492.1, from coordinate 5,013,467 downwards.
TTCGTAGTGATGGAATGAAAGAACAGCTCAGCCCATTTTTGGCAGGATTCATCAATTCTTCATGATCAGAATCAGAATCAGAATCACAAATAGTTTTATTGCCAGGTACGTGTAAACATACTAGGAATTTGACTCAGGTGTTTTAAACTTGGACAAGGGAAAGACAGAAATAAAAGATAAAAAATTAAAAATTAAAATGAAATATATACAAAAAATATATATACATATATACATTGACATTAGAAATATTTGAAGTGGAATATTTGTACAATAGTGCGGTAATGTGCAAATGTTTCATGAGGTTGATGGTTGGCTTATGGGGAGATCTGGGAGACAGCCTGGGGGAAGAAACAGTTTTTAAGTCTGCAGTCTGAACAGTTTGTATCCAGGGTGTGAAGGGTCTGCAGCAATGGTACCTGCCTAGTTCCTGACTCTGGACCTGTAAAGGTCCTGGATGGAAGGCAGGTCGGCCCCAATGATCTTCTCTGCAGACCTTATAGTCCGTTGCAGTCTCTTCCTGTCCTGCTTGGTGGCCGATCCAAACCAGACAGTGATGGAAGTGCAGAGAACAGACTGGATGATGGCGGTGTAGAAGATGACCAGCAGCTCCCGAGGCAGGTTGAACTTCCTCAGCTGATGCAGAAAGAACAACCTCTGCTGGGCCTTCTTCCTGGCAGAATCTATTTGGGAGGTCCACTTCAGGTCCTGGGAGATTGTGGTTCCCAGGAATTTGAATGATCCACACTAGACACAGTTCTGTTGGGGACAGTGTCACAGTGATGTGACCCAACACAAGCTGGCAAGTGAAACCACACGTGCATGTGGGCATTCCCTAAATATGAGTGAGATCATCACCAGGGCCCAGAGTTGGGACAGGGGCCCAGGCTCCCCAGGGCCGCCACCCTGTATGTGGGAGAACAAGAGGCAGCAAACCCAGAGAGCAGACGCACTCACGTGGCATGCTTTTCCTGTTACATCTTTCCTGTTGACTGACACTTATGACTTGATGGACACTTACTGCCGCTCTTAACCCTCCTATTATCCTCAAATGTGTTATATCTACCTCCAAAAAATTAGGCACTTTGTTTATTCTTTGAATACATAAAGGAGTCCCTTGATAATGACACTTATTAGCAAATTTCCTCTAGCGCCACCACATGGCCAAACTTTCAAAGTAGAAAGAATGTATCTTAAACTTTTCATCTGAATCTTTTCAAATTTCTTGACCACCAGAAAAGGATGAACCTTATTGGTTTTGGTGACCCCATGACCTTTCATTTACTTTATGGTGACTGACCACAAATATGTACCTAAAAAAGTAAATAAAAGCAATAGAAATAAAGTCTCACTCACCCCTCCTCTTTTCTTTTTTGGGTTTGGGACTGACAGTGACAGAGTTTTATTTGTATATTTTTATTTATTTTTTTTGTTTTTCTGCCTTTTTTTGTGTGGGGAAGGGGGGGGCTGGGGTGGGTGCTGAAACTTTGTTCTGAGTCAAATTTGCCCAAGTCAAACAAATACATTTTCAAACTTTTAGCAGGATTTTGTAAAGTAAGAACATGAAACTAGTTTTATTTATAATGTGTGGATCTAATCACAGCCAAATTCCTGGTCAGGGCAGGGTAGACCATGGACAGGTTGCCAGTCTATCACAGGGCCAACACATAGAGATATACAGAGACGAACAAGCACTCACTCACAATCAGACCTACAGACAATTTACAGTCACCGGTTTACCTACACATGCATGTCTTTGGACTGTGTACCGGAGTACCTGGAGGAAACCCACGCAGGCACAGGGAGAACATGCAAATTCCACAGAGAAAGGCCACGGGCCCAGGAATCAAACCCACAACAATTAGGCAACAGTCTAACCGTTATGCTGTTATGCCACCGTGCTTCCTTGCAGACATATTTTTTTGGATTGAGCACAGGTCATACTCGTCTTTGAATCCTATTGGGTGGGATAAACCTGGCACCTGCCTCATTACCTGCCTGTGGTTTGTACCATTCGAAATGGTGGGGTTCCTTACCAGGGAGTAAGATGTCCTTTAGCCATGTCAAGTACAACCCCCGTGGCCTGATTTTTTCAGGTGTTTCCTCAAGGGACTTTCCTCACAGTCCAGCTAAATTGCAGACACAGCTGGACTGTGCATCACATGTTGCCCAAATTTTGATGCAGGTTTGCTCAGCATATATTGTCAGAATGGACACAGCCCATGAAACGCAACAAAGCATTCATCAAAGGTCACCATGCAAATAATCAAAGTTCTCATTGGAATTATGCTTTTCCTCCCCCCTTGTCATGTATCAACTCAAAAGTATCAATCGTGCACCTGCAGGTGTAGGGATGTGAGTTTACACACACACAGACAGACATGTTTTACACAGCTTGAACATTTTGGGGTCAAAATGTGTACAGCAAAATGAAAAAGTATCATCATGATAATTTTTTGCATAATTAGTTGTCCCCCTCAAATTAGGAAAAGTCATGAAATATGAAGCCAAAAAACTACAATCAACTCCAATTTTTTGAATGATAACCATTGAATGGGGTCAAATTGACCCCAAGGACGATAGGAGGGTTAAAAGAGACAGAGAAATCAATTTCCATTACAAAACCATGAATTTCTCAATTTAGCTCTTAAAAGGTGAAATAAGCTTTTCTTTCAGGGAGTCTTCCCCATGTGAAACAAGCACATATGGTGACAATGATGTAGTCTTCTCAAGTAAACTAGCTGGGCCTTTTTTTTTTTTTTACAAAGGTACATTCAATCATTCATTCATTCGTCTTCAAGCGCTTATCCGTTTCCGGGTCGCGGGGGGTGCTGGAGCCAATCACAGTTCACATTGAGTGAGGGCATGAGTGCGGGTTTCACCCTGGACAGGTTACCAGCCCATCGCAGGGCCAACACACAAAGACAGACAGAGACAAACAACTACTCACACCTATGGACAATTTAAAGTCACCAAATAACCCAAACATGATGTCTTTGGACGGTGGGAGGAAACCAGAGCACCCAGAGAAAACCCACGCAGACACGGGGAGAACATGCAAACTCCACACAGAAAGGCCCCAGGCCCAGGAACCAAACCCACGACCCTCTTGTTTTGGGGCAACAGCGCTAACCACTCTGCCGCTGTGCTGTCCTACAAAGGTACAGTTAGCATTAAATTAAATGGTGTACTCAGTGTAGGCATTGCTCATACACGCGGCTAAAATCAAGATTCATTAATAAATAAGCTTTTGTTTTTTGATTGTCAGCCAGCAGAATTTGACTCTCAGGCCTGAAGAATAACAAGCATGATGTCTACTGTATTGTAGTGAAAAACATTGCCACATATTGTCACTCAAAGTCCCAAATGAAATGCCTGGGGCTTATAAAACAGCAGGCAGATAATCACAGGGGTACTGTACAGAATGTTCAAAAAGGGGCTTAACGCCACCTTTTGTCTGTGCTCATATAGCTGTGAGGATGAGCTAGCGGGTTCAGGTATCTTTTTTTTTTTTTTTTTTCCTGAATGTGCGAGTGTCTGAATGGAATTGCACTTGTTTGATTGTTCCACATGAACCTGCAATCCATAGCGGTCCCCATATGCTCCCTTTTCCTGCTCTCCATCCATGTTATCGAGTACACTGGGTCACTTCAGACACAAGCCGCTTGCTATTCTCCACAGCTGAGCGTGAGCCAGTGGCCACTCATGTCCTGTTATCCGTGACACAGGCTCGTCAGATGGCCCTGACACTGCTTTAGACATGGCCGCTGCTGCTGGTCATGGGAAGACAGTTTGGCCTCTGTCTGCACAACAGAAGGCTTTGTACAAAAAAAAAAATAGATCAGCTATGAGGAACCTATTGCTGTGAATAAGCTCCTGTGTCCACTACATAAGGCATTCATTGAGTGTGGGTATTCTTTAAACAAAGCCTTTGACAGTGTGGAAGACCCCTGGCTGTGCTGCAGCAGCGGAACACATCCGTACGGATCAAGGGGGAAATACCACTCGTTTTGTACGGCACTGAGTACCAGGTCTAAATATATATGTGCTTGATTCAGGGTAACAAAAGGCGAAGGCTTGTACTCGCTACTGTCTAACTGCGGAACAAGCCTTTCTTTCTTTATTGTGGCCAACTACTTAGAGCATGGTGCTGTGTATATGGTCGGGGGAAAAAAGTTAAAGGAATACCACATTAAAAAAAGGTCTTTTACTTTGAAACTCGTAAACAAATTACAGCTACAAAGGTGCAGCTGCACAGGCCAGTCATTTAAAGATGATTAACTCTTAAGGAGATCTGTCAGTAATGGCTTTCACATGTTTCAAGAAAGTGGGACGTGTCAGTATGTTGATTTTGAATGTGAAGGATTTAAGGATACATTTGTGCACAATTGTTGGATTTTGTTTTGGAGATCATCCCTAAACAATCGAACCAATCACACTTGTTCCTTGTTCCCATTGCAGCATGATGGACAAGATATCTGAAACAAGAGCCACCCATGTCAATAAAATGCTAATTTTAGATTTATTCTTAAAGCTCCCATATTCGACACCTTTCCTGGGTTTTGATTTGAAGGGTAGTTTCATATCTCGTCTCTCAACAGGTCAGTGATGAGGAGCTGAATGGGAGGTTCCCGGTCGGATGGGCTTAGGGCATTACTATGAATGCTGCCCTTCCTTAATAATACAGGATGCTGTACTCGAAAATACAATGTTTGTCCAGTAATTTGTTGAACATCATTCAGAGTCTTTGATTTATGTGATATCAAATAAAACCAATTCAATTATAGCCTTCAGGTGTAGTGGAGGAGTTTATCAGAGAGCAGTGAGTTCTGTGTAATGTCGCAAAGACATGTAATTTTACATCAGTGTCCTTATGACTAATATGGTGGATCATACTATAAAGGCTTAACCTGGGGACTCACTTGTCGTATGACACGAGTGTGGTTACTAACTCCACTCATGTTATTGGATTAGAGTGGACAGACTGCCAGTGTGACACCATGAGGAGATTCTGCATCTCATATGTTTTTATGTGTTATCATGTGTGGCTAGCAGCAAAAATACACAGAGAAAAGACTTGGTGTCACTTCACATAGTCACTGCATATGTGACAGATGTGAAAAGATACTAAATGTACTGTTAACCATTTCAGCAGCTTCATGTGTAGGTAGAGATATTTTACAGGCATTTTCTGTCTAAATAAATCAGAAAGTAATTTAAAATGAAGAGAAAATGGGACATTCAGTTATTCTGCTAACTCTATGAGTGTAGATAAGAGCTGGCAGCAGCAACGTATAGTCATTACTCCATACCAGGGTCCTGGGCTCAAATCCAAGCTGTGGCATTCTGCTGCAAGGCATCCCTCCTCTCTTTCTGACTTTTTCCATCTCTCTCACTTTGGCCGTCCGAAGAAAGAAAAAGGCTGTAGCCTAAGGATATAGGGCCAAATGGGTAGGGGAATATTGATGAGTCAGCTTTACCCCTGGAGACACAAAGAGCCTTTCCAGTCACCCATGTAGGGTTGTCTGATCTGAAACAGGTTCAAGCAGCTCAAGAGCATGATGACACAGTGTGAGTATTCCTTCCTTAAACCCTAGACTTCACCTGTTACTGTCATGCTATTGTTTAGTTAATCTATATGACCAACTCTGACTTTTATCGAACTCTATATTCGCCTATATTATACAATAATCAATATAAAGAGATAAACTCATGAAATTCTCAATTTATACAATCTGGTTGTCAAGATAATATAACATGACCTTGTTGAGTGGACAGTTGTGAAACCGGCAACCACTCCAGAACTGAATATAATCTTTATCCGAGTCTTACTGTCCACTTTAAGTTGTTATGTTGTATTATAACCTCCTTCCCAAAAAAAAACAAAAAAAAACAGGTTTGTAAATATTCAAAACATCATCTGTAAGAAATCCAGTAATGTTTGGTTTCGCAGAAGTTGCAAACAGAACAATCTGAATGGGATACACATACTGTAGGTGATGCACATCAAACTTTTCTTACACTCCTTCCCCAGTTGAGATGAGAAACAAAACAGCCAGTTAAATCATGCCCTGATCTGTTTGTCTTCAAACTTGTTCATGTATCCGTGGTTATGTAATCTCACCACCAACCACTTATCTCCATAAAGCAGCTATGACTATTTACGCACATGCATTAGTATTTTCTTTCGTTAGTTTGAAGGTTCATGAATTAAATCAGCATTTAACTTCTAAATTGGCAATATTAGAGCTCTCTGGAAATTTTAGGTCTCACAGTAGTGGTAGTTGATAATGATAACTCACAATAATTGCAGTGTAAAATTACTCTCTAGCTTGGGAGCTCAATGGTTCAATAGCAGTTTTGCTGAGCCGTTTGTCTTAGTATGCAGAGTAATATTCATCAGTCATCAAAGTGTGAACAGCAAGTATCACCCTTTCAACAGCTGTAACAGGAAGAAGTTTGAATATCACCTTTGGAGACAGAAAATGTTGAAACTAAACATTGCAATCTGTTTAACTGGATGATGCCTGTGAATCCATTTCACTGTTAAAACAGCTCTTCTCACACCCACCATCCAACACTGTGTAAAAAATACCACTCAGCCTCAGCTGTTTATGGTCATTATACAAATGTAACACAGTAATGATATTTCTGTGTTGAAATGCTACACATACTGGAGCACTTGTAACATGTGCAATCTGAACAGCATGGAGAGTGACAGCATATGCCAAACACGATCTGCACACATACTTATCAGCACAGCTGATTAGCCTCTGAATAGTCACATAGTGCCAGATGTTTACATATATACCTAGCTGTCTCATATTTTCATCCACCCCCTGAATGCTCATAGTGACAGATCTGGCAGAAACGGTAATATGGCTCCTCTCATGCATCTGTGGTAATGAGATGAGCTGGGATTTGCTACAGTCTGTGGCTTCTGCTGCTGCCATGATCATTTGTGTCACCAGCTAAGCCACTCATTGATTAAGGCCTTGATCAAGCCCAGCCAAACTGCTTCACTTGCTTCAGCTGGCATACGTCAATCCTTGTGTGACTGTGCATTAAGTTGTGTTTTTCACTGCCATCAGTGCGACTGAAGTAATTTTGTAGCAGACATTTACAGAATGGTCCAAATCAAAGCTTGGGTTTTTTTTTTTAATTGGACAGAGGTGCCTTTAGATCATCAGAGACAATTTTGTTCCCAAAATATGTTGAAATCGGTGCCGCGAATGTGTGTTTGTTTGTTGTTGGGACCCTCCTTTGATTTCAGTTAAAGTACCTGCTTAATGGGAACATGAATAAAACATGAGTTGCAGAGAATGAATGAGTTAAAGAGCTGTCATTCAGGGTTGTCTGTAATCCCTGTGAATCCAACTTTTTTTTTGTTCTCTTGCCCTTCACAGCCCACATTCCTCAGCCAGCCCCAGTTTTAAACACAAAGGTCTGACCCCTCCTCCACTTTACACACGCACACACACGCACGCACGAGCACACACACACACACACACACAAATACTTGTACCGACAAATCTACTCATCACGCTATTTTGCATGGCTCTGTAAAGATGTTAATGAATATTGATGTAGCCTTTCACTCTGTGTGCAGGTTAGTGTGTGATGGGTGTCTATGGAGAACTAACGTGCAGTTTAAGACAACTTTCAACACTCACACAGTCAAAACTGTCTGCATATTTGGAGCTGGTTATTACTCAGGCATCACTCATCTTCTTCCGCTTATCTGTTTCAGGGTCATGGGGGGTGCTGGAGCCAATCCCAGCTCGCATTGGGGTACACCCTGGACAGATTGCCAGTCCATCACAGGGCCAACACACAGAGACAGACAGAGACTAACAACCACTCACACTCAGACCTACGGACATTTTAGAGTCACCAGTTAACCTAGACATTCATGTCTTTGGACGGTGGGAGGAAACCGGAGTACCCAGAGGAAACCCACGCAGGCACGGGTAGAACATGCAAACTCCACACAGAAAGGCCCCAGGCCCGGGAACCGAACCCGCGACCTTCTTATTGTGAGGCAAGAGCGCTGACCACCATGCCGCCATGCTGCCCGTCATATTATTATTATATTATTATTATTATTAGTTTATTAGATAAATGTTGTGTAGAAACCATTAAAATGTTACTTTCATAAAATTTATGAATATTATGAGACAAAAATGTACTTTGGCAGTGTTTTAATGCTGCAGTTGGTCTGGTTAGTGCAATTAATGTCCTATTTCCCATTTTGCTGATTTAATCAATAATACAACATTGTGTTTTATAGAGCAATCATATAATTTGTTTGAAAAATATTAAAGCACCTACAGGCTCATTGTCCACCCCCACAGGTGTTTAACCAGACCTCTCCTAAGGACTGCGTGGGCATGTATGAACTGTGCTTGATTGGGATGTCACTATTGTGGGTTTTGTTGTGACAGTGTGTTATTGATGCATAGAGTTTCATTTACTATTTTTTTCTTGTATTTGGTTAAATTTTAAACCGTTTTTATTGCAACTGCTTTGTATTGAATAAATAATCCCCAAGTTTCCTATGAAAACCTAACAAGCGTGCCTCATATACACTAATGGAACAGCTTTAGGTTTGCTTCTTTGATTTTGTCAGAGTAGTTCAAAGCATCCAGATAAAGACAGGAGCTCCAGTTAATGTAACATAAGATGAAAAAAATGTGATCTTAGTGAGTCTGACTGTAGAAAGATTGTTGGTTTCAGATAGCCTGCTCTTTGAGTTTTTTTTCTGACACTGGCTCTAGATATTCACACAGAATACTTTGGTCAACTAAAAACATAAAATGAGCTCTGTGGAGAAAATACCTTGTTGGTGAGAGAGGTCAGAGCTGACATAGAGGTCGTAGTAACTCGGATAACCACTTTCTGCATATATTTTCAGCATCTCTCAATGTCCGTCATGCCAAACCTGGAGGTGGACGGACTACAATATAAGGTTCCACAACTCGCTATAGTGGCTCACGTGGAACAGTTTAAAACCTGGTCTGATGGACCTTTGCTGAGGCACTAGAATTTGGTGGCAGCAGGATGAATCCATACATCTAGCATGCCTTGTGTTAAAAGTCCAGGGGGTGTCATGATGTGGGGGATCTTTCCTTGACTCTCCTGACTCTCGATTTTGCGCCTTAATATCAGTCAATGATGATGAATAACACAGCCTATATAAGTAATGTTGCTGAGCATGTTCATCCCTTGATCATCACACCTCCTAATAGCTACTTCCTGCAGGATAATGCTCCATGTCACAAAGCAAAAGTCATTGCTCACTGGTTTTATGAACAAGACAGGAGTTCAGTGAACTCAGTCTCCAGCCCTGAATCCAAACACACAGGAACCAGAAGAATAGGAGCATGAATGTGCAGCTGACAAATCTGCAGAAACTATGTGAAGACCATATCAGCGTGGAGTTGACAGTGACAATGGCACAGCCCATTCTGAGCTTCAAAACCACTCTTCAGAAACCCATTTGTGATTTATGCCGGTTCTTATTTATGATCTATGTTTGAACTAGTCAGCATTGGTATAGAGTTGCTAGTACATTGATTGGCGGGTGCATTTTATAATCACGGCCCATCCTGTAGATCATTCAGGCTTTAGTTAAGTATATCAGGTGATCTGTCCAAGTTTAGTCAACATATTCTTCTGTAGATACATTTCTGTTTGTTAAACTTGGATTTTGGCTCTGTCACTCTGTCCTTGTGAACAACAATGCAGTGAAACTCTAGTCGTCAATGCAGCCAAACAGTGCCTGTGGCTTTACACATACCCATGGGCACATAATAGAAAGAGAATAGCAGAGGTGGTGTGATGTTCACATTGTGAAGATGAAAGTTAATAGTGTGAAGAATGAGGTCACGCTGATGTCATGTCTGTCCTCTTAGACATCAGCACAGATCCCACAGAGGTGGTTTGATGACTTTGGCAGATGTTAATATGTCTGTGTTATATGTGTAACCAGATTTTGCTGCGATTGAATGACAACCACACTGAGTGATATAATATATAATAATATAGTAGGACGGTAAGATCATTGCAGCTGGTGGGAACCCATTGATAGGTGAAGGCTCGTATTCCTCTTATTTTTTTATTTATTTTAATGTTTTTCAAAATTACATGGACTGGCAAAGTGGTCTCAGATCTTTTGACCTCACTCCAGAGTGAATGTGTTTATGTGTTCCAGGTATGAGTCATATTATTTACAATGTCATATTATGAGGCCTATAATATAAATCATTAAATTTGAAGGGAAGATGTTTTAGAAATAGTTTAAGGCAAGTAGTAGTTATGGGAAAGACACGCACACACACACCCCATGATAACACCCCATGATAACTTGTGTGTACGTTATAGGGCGTGAGTAATGTGGCTGTCTACAACATTGTATGTAAATGTGGACTGTATCCTTTTTTTTTTTTTAAGCACCAAAGATAAATATTTCAAAGAGCACTCAGTTATGACAGATTATTCTCATGGCTGCTTCAGACAGCCAACCCATCCATGTGCAAACTTATCACATGTGTTATCCAAACAATAATAACTACATGTCAGTGTGCGTGTGTGTGTGTTGACCTAAGTGTTCATATTGCTGTTAATGGGACATAACATGTTTGTCATTGTGGCAGAATATTTTTTTTTTTAGTTTGTCCAATTTATGTAATTAGTTCTAATCTATTGCCCTCGCCTGTGAAATTCATGACACATCAGGATTACATTTATCAGTCAAGGCATGAACGAATATCGAGCTGCACACGTTCTCTCTTGCACAGTTGCCTGGTGGGTCAAATCAGGACCACTTACTCTGGAAAAACATAAGTAACCTCTACACTGACTATTCAGAAGCAGCTGAGGATATGACAAGCCACAAAAACTTATTCTAGTCACTTGGAAAACATGCAGCTTTATTTAAAATAAATTCATCACAACATTTAACTGGTGTATTCTTATGCAAAGACCCACCTACACTTAGCTCAGCTGAGCTGCAACATCATACTGTGTGCACTGTGGTTCCCTGGAAATGAACAGGTGGGCGAGTGTTTGATTGACAACTGTGATGATACTTTTTGCCAAGATTCAGGTTATCTTCTTTTGTGGATATTGTGCCATTTATTTGCAAGAGTATGAGAAAACACACTCATGAATGTGCTTGAGCTTTCGCAAAGCTCAGAGAAGCATAATTGGAGAATAATAATTATCTTGCATTGCTAACTGTAGCTGACATGGCTTCAACATTGTTTAATTAATTCTGCATTAATTGATTTCTGGCCACTTGGGGCAACAAAAATAAGCATTAAAATACACAATACACAAGTCACATCTTAGCGCCTTTCTTGTTGGCAGGCAAATTTCAACGATTCCCTCAAAAATCCAGCAGATTGAGTATAACATTGTTTAGCTCATTTTATTATTGTTATTTCCAGTTCTGTATTAGGCTACATATGTAGTGTTTCAGAGTTTTTTCTACCTTTTGCTGCTGGAAATGACATTAATGACAGCGTTACTCTCCGCTTACCTAATGCTCAACTACAGGTGACTATTTTACTTCTCTTGGGATCATTCTCTTTTTTTGACCCTCCTGGAATATTCTTCCCTGGCTTTCATGAAAATGCTCATATATCCCAGTTTCAAATAAAAGCTAAATTGTTTTTTTTCTGTGGTTATTCTGTTTTCTTCCTTGTTTTCCATCCTTTGACCACAACACTGATGATTTGCCAATGGCTGCGACCATATCCACGGCCTTTAGGGTGCAAGCAAGAATACTATATATATAATTTTTTTTTTTTAAGTGTATTTTTTTGGCTTGTATAATGTGTATATGTCTCGAACATGGCATATACCACTTTCCCCAATATAACAAGATATTAAGTTTGGTGGCTCCAACGGCAAGTCAAGGCCGAACATTAGCCAGAGGGTTGATTTGGGTCATCATGCAAAGTGTGAGGCTCTGGTTGTTCATTGTTGTGTGGCAAATTTTTGGGACAGCAATATATTAAACTTTAACATGAAATCATGTGATTGATGTGTCCATCTGTGGCTAATAGCTGAACAACCATATTTAATTCAACATTCAGTGGCCCCATTATGGTCATGTAGTTTACAGATCTGTGTATTGTAGCAGAAAATAAATGTGCCGTTTAATTGTAGATGGACTAAAACCTAAAAGTATTCTCCAAAGTTCATAATATCTATCAAGTCAAGAAGCAGCCATTTTTTCCACCATTATGTTTCACACGTTTCATTGACTTTTACCATTTTTCAACCTCTGATCTTCACTCTCTCAAACAGTGTTCTGTTAACTCCACTGCAACTGTCACCTCTCACTGAATCTCAATCTGTTTTAGTCGCTGCAGGCTTAGTACCTGCTAGAACAAATAATGCTGCTTTGATAAAATACTGCCCAACTACACACAGTAACTACACAATGTTACTGTGTGTCATTGTTTGGCTGGCTTAGTGGTTTGGAGCAGCGTAACTGCTGCCCTACATTGCCTGAGTGTTTTGAAACTGGAGGTAGAAATGGGTCATAATACAAACAGCATGCAGGGATGTTGCCTGTGGATAATCAACAGTTCATTGCCGTGGAAAGCAATTAATCAAACAGTGTGCATCTCCTTCGGAATAATTTGCGACTTAAGCCTTGTGGGATCATGCTCTACTTAAGTAGTGCATGATAAGGGACGCCATTTTGCAAGCTATAGTAAGTATTTACTAAAAGTCTACCATTTTTCACAGAATGCCAATAATGCTGAAACAAAAAGAGATTCCAACACAAAGCTCTTAATAAATAAAGAGCAATTAATTCTGAAAATGTGGCCACATAATTTTACTCGTATTTGAGAGAGTGTGTTCATTCTTTCATCTTCAACCGCTTATTTGTTTCCGGGTCGTGGGGGTGCTGGAGCCAATCCCAGCTAACACTGGACGGTTCACCAGTCCATCACAGGGCCAACACACAAAGAGACCAACAACCACTCACACTCAGACCTACAGACAATTTAGAGTCACCAATAAACCTAAACATGATGTCTTTTGACGGCGGGAGTAAACCGGAGTACCTGGAGGAAACCCACGCAGGCACGGGGAGAACATACAAACTCCGCACAGAAAGGACCCAGGCCCGGGAACTGAACCCGCAACCTTCTTATTGTGGGGCAACAGCGCTAACCACTACGCTGCCGCGCTTGCTCATATGAAAATAAAAATAAATAAATAAAAAATAGGTAAGAGAGGTGAAATGGTATAAATCCTTTCTGTCATGTGCAGGTGGAAAACAGTGAAGGCCATGGAGACATGTACCATCCATTTTTCAAAATTAATTTGTAACTGTCACATTCAGGGTTTGGTTCTTTTTTTTTCATAATTAAACCAAATTGTCACTTCAAATGAACAAGTTAAGTAAGTGACATTAACAAGACTTACAGCACAGGTCTGCTCAAAGTGGACCAAATGATGATTACACAATCTAGTTTCTGTTAGCCTACTGTTTTATATATGTTATACTGATGATGGAGACACTGTGATGGTATGAGCCAGTGGCTAATGCCATTGTGCAATGCTTCATGTAGATCGCACATTTCGACTTACCAATACGAAATCAAACGTAAGGCTGCATCTTGTGGGACTAAAAATGTAAACATCCAAACTAATCTACATCGCTGCAATCAGTATGAAACCCCTAAGAGTTGAAGTCCCTGCTGTGATGGATGCATTCTGGTTGTGTGTCACCTGTGTGTCAAATGAGAGCTGATTCTGTGGGGTGACAACAGCAAGCAGACAGTAGTTAGGGATCAACTTGATTTGTTTGGCCTGGATTAGTTACTCAGCTAGTCTCAGTATCACTTTTGTGAGTGTGACATTTTTATGTTCTGCTGCCACGACGGAAAGGACACGGTGGTATGTCTGTGTATTTGATATATCTCTTGAATGGGCTGTGTAAACTTATTTTAAGTGGCTTGGTGATGTGCAGTCAGGAGCCCTTATGAGATACTATATGTGCTGCTCAAGCAGAGCAGCCTGGTGGACCTGAGGTTGGATATAAATGGCACATCCACCAAGGATACTTAAGCCAAGTAGCCCAGTCATTTGGGAAGAAAAAAGTAATTTATGATGGACTGCCAAGCATGTCACTTTGTGAAGCAGGATTTAACATCATCATAGCAGAGATATTCAGAACTTTATAGAGCAGTGAGAGAAAGGACTCATACTGTGGGGGTAAACCTGGTATAGGTTCTAGTCTGACCCCTGGTCCTTTGCTGTATATTCATCCACTGTCACACTAAAGTCAGACAAATAACCTAATAAAATGTTTATGTCTTTAGGGACAGAACGTTGGTGTCACCTCACAACCAGAAAGTTCTAAGTTTGATTCCCATCCCTGCCTGGGTTCTTTACAGTTTCCTCTCACGGTCCAAAGGCATGCAGCTGTAGGTTAATGGGTAACTGTAAATTGCTTGCTGGACTTTCGTAAGGACTGGTTGTTTGTCAAAGTCTCTCACATTCACACACTTGACTGTTTTTCATGTTTCAATACATTAACTTCAGGACTAAATGTTCAACCGCTGTCCCATATATCCGCCCACTGACAGGTATAAATGGCAACCAGATCACCAATCATATTCATAATTTTATGACTGATCAACTAATCAACTGGATGGTGTATCGAGTATCCTGGATACAACGTTGCAACATAACTCTATTTATTCTCTGCAGCACTGGAATCCGAGAACATACCCTTTCATAGTGAGTCAATCCTGGATGTCTTAACACAGTAAATGCATGTTATGTAAAATCATTATTATACTATATTGTTATATGTTATCACTCTATCCATTTTCACCCCTATAAACTTTGATTCTCTGGTTGAGGTGATGTTAAATTGCTCTGAGTTTTAACTGAATGTTTCTCTGCACATTATACATGTGCTGATATCCTTTGAGGGCCTGTGAAGTCCAATCTACATTGATGTTTTTTTGCTCCTTGTTCGCTAGAGCCCCACCACCTCTAAGTCATAACTCATGAAATCTGCCCTGCCCTCATGAGGAAAAACAACCATGACTTTTGATACCTAAATGAATAAAACATTTCCCCAAAGGCTTAGAAACTTGTTTACGTAGAATGAATTACATGAGATTACAATTGATACCTCGAAAGTAAACAAATGTTTGGAAACTGAAATTTTTAACAGATCAGCATTATAAATGGAAGTGAAATGACCAGAAATAAATGAGCAAGCGCTAAGTGGCTCCATGTGTCTTGTTAACTAAACATTTGTAGAATGTGGGTAATGCGTTTTAAGGTTTTTTTAATCAACCAGGAGTGCTCTACTGGATTGAACTTGCAATTTCAACTACACACGAGGAGAATGAGGAGCTCTAGGAGTGTAACTCGCCTCACATGAACTCACCTCACAAATTAACATATTAAGTTAATGATAGAAGGTATCAGCTATGAGCCGCTTCGTTCCAAAAACAATAATATCAGCCTGCAGGGACGCTTATCAGTCGGAGCTGTATTGTGCACAGCACCAACCCGGGAGCTGAAGAGCTTTGTGACAATGATCCTCTGAAAGAGCAAAGTCTGACAATGAGCCAGCCAAGCCAATGAGACTTCAGCATCAATAGCCAATCTGCAGACCTCCAAACATCCCAGCTGGGCGGCTCATGACCTTTCCCCAGGGACTGCCATGGTAACAGTGTGCTGAAGAAGCAGGACCAACTGCCACTGCAATGGGAATTGAAAGTTTATGTTATTACTTTGATAGGAACTCTAGCAAGTCATGTTTGGTAAAATCCAAGTCCCAAGTTAAAGTGTGCATGCAGTTGTTGTTTGAGTATACCATATGTTATGATGTCAAATGGGTTGCTTTTATGTGATATTATCATCTGCTTGCACCTTTTGACTTCTCACTTTTTCCACTCCTCATTTTCTGTTTTACGTGTAATAAATGTCATATTTAACATGTCAGTTTTTGAATTGCATAATAGATTTATTTGAACCTGATGATTTTCATGTTCATTTTATTTTTAATTCACAGTGTGGGGGTCAGCTGGAGTCAGTTATTTTGACTAATCCATTAGATGGTTGGTCAGAACATAATCAAAGGCTAATTTAAGAAAACCATTGATAAAAAAAAAACAAAACTTAATTGGAATTATTTGGTTAGTTGTCTCATGCCCCTCAATCACTGTGAGGCTTTTTGGGTAGAATTGCAATCCATAATCTTAATCAAGAATTGTACTCTGTTTCCATTCTGGTTTTATTGTGAAAGTCCTGACTGGAAATCATGAAATTTTCACATTCCTGCCCCTTTTAATCATTGTTTTCAGATGTCCGCTGCTTTTTTTCCACTTACAAGCCTGTGTTTTGTTTACGAATTGTCTCACAGCCAATCACCCTTTTTGTTCACCACTTTGGGCCAGTGTATAATATAAGCATCAATCAACTACCAATTACTGGGTGCATTAGGATGAATGTCAGACTTTCACAGTTGCTGGTTAGTCAACCATAATGACATTGGTAAGTTTGGCACAAAAGGTTGAAATTTTTTACATTTTAAGTGCTTTTAACTATTGGTTGGATTCCCGTGGTTTGATAAACCAAATGTATCCTGCTTATACTAACATATACTGCAGAATGATTAAAAGACATGACAAGACAGACAGATGTAATAGTCCCACATTGGATTGTCAATTACAGTTTTGCACTTGATGTCAGTTGTTTAAACCCCTAAGCAAAGCTTGCCGTGCCAAGACATTTGTGGTTTATGTGAAAGATCTCAAAAGCTTGAATGTACGGCCAGGAAATACTCAGGAAGAACTGTAAAAAATGTCATCTGTAAATTTTCAACTCAAGCCAGGAGGTCACACTTGAATTGCACCACATATTTTTGTTTAGGAGAAAATGCTCAAAAGTTACGGCGCCCCATCCGCTTCAGCAGTAGTTCATATTAAGTGTTTTTAACAAATGGTAGCATACTAATAGGCTGAATTAATACATCCATCCATCTTAAACCGCTTATCCAAAGTCAGGTCGCGGGGGTAACAGCTTTAGCAAGGAGCCCCAGACTTCCTTTTCCCCGGCAACCTCAGCTAATTCGGATTGGGGGATCCCGAGGCGTCCCCAGGCCTGTGAGGAGATATATTCTCTCCACCTGGTCCTGGTTCTGCTCCAAGGTCTCCTCCCAGTTCGACATGCCAGGAGCACCTCCCAAGGTAGACTCCCTGCTGGCATCCTTATCAGATGCCCGAACCACCTCAACTGGCTCCTTTCCACACTAATTAGCAGTGGCTCTACTCTGAGTCTGGATGACTGAGCTTCTGACCCTATCTCTAAGGGAGACCCCAGCCACCCTGCAGAGAAAACCCATTTCAGCCGTTTGTATCCACAGTTTTGTTGTTTTGGTCATGACCCATCCCTCATGACCATAGGTGAGGGCAGGAAAAAGACTGACCGCTAGATCAAGAGCTTTGCCTTCTGGCTCGGCTCCCTGCTCGTGACCACGGTGTAGTACAGGACTCCAAGACTCCGGGTTACTTGAACTCCTTCAACAGGAGCAAGGACTCATTCCCCACCGGGTGGTGGTGTCAAAAGGAGCACATTATCTGCAAAAAGCAACGATGCGATCCTCTATTTGTGATTGAAATTTAGTTGATTGATAGACGCGCGCAACTCATTTGAGTATCGATTACTCTAATAAAGTATCGATACTAATTAATGAATGTGAAAAAAAAGTGCATGTGTCACTTCCAAATCTCTTATAGTAACTTACTCCAGGGTTTTGTGTCCTCTCCAGGGGACAGTCCTGCATATTAATGCTCGGTTTTGCTCTGTAAAGCCGGCTGCCATCTTGGACAGCGACTTACGGCAATTCTACTTGGACAAACTTAATTAGCACACTGCGTTATATACATCGCCAGAGATGTTTTTTACGGGACTTTGAGACGCGTTACTTGCGTTAAAGATTTTTTAACAAATTAATCATGCAAATGAATTAATCTGGATTAACACGTTAATTTTGACCCAAATTGGCCTTAATTATAATATACATTTTTGAGGATCATCTTACACCTAATTTCTACATCAGTTTTTATTTATATTCTTTTTTCTTATTTGACATGTTATTTTTAATGAGTTTTCCTCTTGTACTATGGAGTCCGTTTCCCCAGAGATCAGGTCTCCTCAGTGTCATCCTGTCTTTAATTGTGTTTATAGATGTATAGTGACGTGCATTGCCTGGACACACAGATGCACTCACAATCACATGTAGTCGTTTTGAATGCGCAGGCTGAATCACAGTCTGAGTGACTCAGCAGTGGCGTTTCAGTCAGCTTTGAGAAACACTAACGCACTCTGCCACAGATCCCTGGTGTGGAGGCTGAGTATTGGACTCCTCCTCCGCCTGGACTTGTTTATTTGTCATCCCACAATGCACTGGGAAGTACAAAAAAGGAGGGGGGATGGGGGCTGGAATTGTTTAGAAGAACAACAGCAGGGATCCTTCAGCCAAATGGACATGTGTTTACTTTGGGATGTTTCCTCATCAGTCACTATAATGAGGACAACATCAAAAAATAGATAGCTTTCTTCAGGGCCCTTTGTATAGCAAAAAAAAAAAAAAAAAAAAAAAATCTAACTCCGACACTATAACTTATCCAAACTCAAAACTTCTGTCCTCTTAATGTCTCAGGAAAGAGTGTTGTAGTTGTTGTTGAATGACAAGACACTCTGTTGTCACACATTCTCTGTTGAATGGTAAATTAGGGCAGCATGGCAGCATAGTGGTTAGCATTGTTAGCCCCGCAACAAGACGGTCGCAGGTTCGGTTCCCGGACTTGGGGCATTTCTGTGCAGAGTTTGCTTGGGTTTCCTCCAGGTACTCTGGTTTCCTCCCACCGTCCAAAGACATCATGTTGAGGTTAACTGGTGACTCTAAATTGTCTGTAGGTCTGAATGTGAGTGTGATTGGTTGTTTGTCTCTGTATGTTGGCCCTATGATGGACTGGCAACCTGTCCACGGTGTACCCCGCCCTCACCCAATGTGAGCTGGGATTGGCTCCAGTACCCCCCGCAACCCGGAAACAGATAAGCGTTATAGGATGAATGAATAAATTGTAAATAATCAGAGACTGGCCACTTTTTAAAGAAAACAGGGGTCCTGAATACTCCCACGTGTGATTGTTGACTATTCTTCCTGTTAATTCCAGCACTTCCTGCTTGATCTTTGCTCAATTTGTGAAATTTGGCTCAAACACATTATATATCCAGCTTTCCTACCAAAGTACAATAATGAGAATAGGAAAGAAATAGTGCATATACTTACATAAAAATAAAATGGAGAATTAAACACATTTACAAGAGCTGTTGGACACAAGAAACACACATTGTTAATTATACAACTGACATCTGGGGGCTCACATTTCTTGCTCTCCTTCACACAAAGGCATCAATTACATAATTAAATTGAATCTGCCCAGGAACTGTATGTTTAGTGCAGATTAGCGTCTCTCTGGATGCCTTGTCTATATGGAAAAACCAGCACTCGCAGTATTGTGAACCAACAATGGTTTATTTATTGGTGTACATTAGAAAGAAGATAAGTAGTAGAGACAGAAATGCGCCACGTGACAGTTTCCTCACTCCCCCACTCCAGTGAGGAGACCTGTGGTCAAAGTACCCTGCCACCCAGACACCCCCATCTTGTTTTACCACCTCTGAATTAAGAGAGGAGATCTTCTCAGCAAGCAGCTACCTGCACCAGCTATAAAGAGATGCTGCCCATGCTTCACATATTCTAAAGACATCACTGATGAATTGAAATGATGGTTTGAAATAATCACAAAAGCTGGACTTTGATACACTGAATAACCAGTGGTTCCAAACATTCCATCTATTGACCCTCAGCTGAATTGGAGCAACACCAAAGCAACAAAAGTAGGTGTGGGCAGCTTGTGAAAATCCAGAGCGCTGTCAAATTCTGCTTTAGTTGCGTGAGACTGAGCCCCCAAAGGAAATGTGTGTATTAATAACTCCTGTTCCTCATCATTATCACCGGGACGCAAACAAGAGCAGCAACGGCGTCATGAAATGAGCCCTTCAGGATGATTCATCCACACAGTAATGTGGAACAAAGCCAGCAAACAGAGCGAGGGGTGTTTTCTCAGTACTGTTGTTGTGTTTGAGTCGAGGTGTGAAAACAAGAGCATCCAGGAAGACTAAGCAGTGGAGCACAAGGTATGCCTTTGTGGTGCTGCCCTTAATTTTATCACTGAAACACCCAAATTAAACATTTAAAAGCCATGCTAATCCATATTTTCATACAAAGGGCCATATCATGTGAACGGGGTCACTGGCAGTAATAAATCCACGAAGAATTATTACCATCACTGTATTTTGTTCAATTTAACATCTTAGCTCATTGTTCATTCAAAGCCCATAACTTTACGGTTTTGGTTTATTATCACCATCCCCAGGAAGCTTTTTCACAACAGGCTTTCAGAAACAGATCTACTGCCACCAAGTTATGAAGAATGGCCATGTTTTGATTTGATGCTAACATTAGCATACTAGCGTTCTCAATCTCAATTTTGCTGTGTCATGTTTACTTAGTGTGTTTAGGTTAGTTTGTTAGTATTGTGGCTAGTGTCCTTGAAAGATAACACTGAGCAGAGAGTTGTTTTGTAGCAGATAATTACAGGAAGATGAACTCTCAATTTTCGCCCACTGATGGTGCAGTGGAGCCTGCCTTTTATTGTGCCTCATCTGTCCTCCAGATATGCCCTGTAAAAGAGGGGGCTGACTTGTCCATGGTATTCCCCACCTTCACCCAATGTCAGCTGGGACTGGAAATGCTAAAAAGAATTATGGCTAGTCAAGAGATTTAGCGTTTACAATGCATCCTTGAGGAGCTAACAGATTATGCGACAGATATCATTATGATCCAATCTAATTCAAAATAGTTGCTCAGCTTTTAACCAAAAGGCTGTAATGTTGTCGGCAGTCAGAGATAATTGAACCGAACTACAATTTATCTTTAATGGAACTTGGATGTGGCAGCACGGCGGCATAGTGTTTAGCGCTGTTGGTTCCCGCCTGCGACGTTCCTGTGTGGAGTTTGCATGTTCTCCCCGTGCCTGCATGGGTTTCCTCCGGGTACTCCAGTTTCCTCCCACCGTCCAAAGACATGCATAGTAGGTTAATTGGTGTAAATTGGCCGTAGGTCCCCGCCCTCGACCAACGTGAGCACCCATGACCTGGAAATGGATAAGCAGTAGAAGATGAGTGAATTAATGAACAAATGAATGTCTAAAGTGCACAGAACGGTTCATCTGATCGCTGCCAAGATATTTCTAACACCAATTTCTCAGTGGTAGTAGGGGAAAGGATCAGTAATTTCATTAAGATTCATCATCTCATTATTATTTGTATTCAGTACAAAATTTCAAGGCAATCAATCAATTCAGTGTTGAAACATTTTCTCCAAGCATGATCAGGATCAATTGCTTATTGAGACATGATGGGAATTTGGAAACTTGCCAAATTCCCATCATGTCTCAATAAGCAATTGATCCAGATAAACAATAATCACATTCACAATTTTTGTCTGACTTATTGATCAACATGTGTGCATGTCTTTTTTCTTTAGGCTATCTCTTCAAGTTATGTATATTCCATAGCTCATTAGTTATCTGCTCTCTTTTGTGTTAGTCCCTCTAGGGGCTGATTGTGCTCCTCAATGAATCATTAACAGGCTGTTTCTTTTTTTTTAATAATGAG
The DNA here is from genome assembly GCA_034769265.1 of Remorina albescens. Lineage (NCBI taxonomy): Eukaryota > Metazoa > Chordata > Actinopteri > Carangiformes > Echeneidae > Remorina > Remorina albescens. The sequence goes on along the minus strand of CM068492.1, from coordinate 4,991,669 downwards.
GCATAGGAAAAAAATGGAATCCTACTCAGTTAATTTTGATTCGGGCAGCACAGCAGCATAGTGGTTAGCACTGTTGCCCCACAACAAGAAGATTTGGAGTTCGGTTCCCGGCCTGGGGCCTCTCTGTGTGGAGTTAGCATGTTCTCCCTGTGCCTGTGTGGGTTTCCTCCAGGTACTCTGGTTTCCTCCCACCGTCCATAGACATCATGTTTGGGCTAATTGGTGACTCTAAATTGTCCGTAGGTCTGAGTGTGAGTGGTTGTTGGTCTCTGTGTGTCTCTGTGCGTTGGCCCTGTGATGGACTGGTGACCTGTCCAGGGTGTACCCAGCCCTCGCCCAATGTGAGCTGGGATTGGCTCCAGCACCCCCGCAACCTAGAAACGGATAAGCGCTAGAAGAAGAATGAATAATTATGATTCGCATATGTGTGTTTTTCTCCTGAGCTCGAAAGCATCATCACCGTAAATATCTTTTACCGTGTCACATTTGGTAATGTTTGTGTGTTGACTGACAACATAATAATCATAGTGTCTTCTTAAACTGTGTGTTGCATCAGTGTTTTCTGCTGGATCCCCGATTTTGTCTCCTTGGGAGATTGTCAGGTTTCAAGGTTGTGGTCTTCATGCTAAGGTAAGATATAAGTTATTCAGTGGTTTACCCTTGATCTTCATCTCTAACGCTTGGCGAGAAATTATACAAAAATTTTATTTAATTTTTCCAAAATATTGACCTCTGTTATGAGTTAAAAACTTGTAGATGCTGAAAAAAGAATTTTAAATAAAATCTGGGTCATTGAGTTTTAATAGAAAGAGTAGTAAAATCTTGTAGAGAAAGAGCATATTTTTGATCCAGCAGGAACAAATTTACATGTTGTGTAGGAGGGGAAGCTGTTGTGCAGCATGAATACATGTAAACTGACCAAAATCTGTTAACATTGCACATTCTCCTCAGACTCACAGTTAAAGTGAAACAGCACACACACTCACCTGGAGTCAGCACCTTTTATTAATAGAGGTATCTGTGATGTCCAGTGCAGATAAATATCCATAGATCTGCATAGAAATCATATTTAAGAAAAGCAACCCATTTAATTACTGTCATGGCTCAGTGCAAACTGATGCAGCATGCAGAGAGCAGAGACGTACATACTTAATTTTATGTTCGAAACATTTGACTCAGATTTGTTTGTCTTTCATGAAGTATTCATTGAAAAGGGAACCTTGAACCAAAACAAAAGTTTTGAACCAACTGTGGAGTTTTCAAAAGTGGATCAGCAACTGTTACATTAGCTAGCAATGCTAACTTTTTCATTCTTAGTTTTGCTATTGTAAAAACTTATCACAATCCAAATGTTCCACTCTAAAATCTGACATGTTCCAAGTAAGGGTTAATCCACGAGTAGGTGTGCTTCATACGGTTTTAATGCACGACGTGGAGGCGAAGAACTACCCGATGCACAGCGGAGGGTAGTTTGCCCTGCTTATACCATGGTCATTTTCCAAGAATATAGGAATAAAAGGATTCACCAACTTTTGGTGAAAGTTTTGCACTCATAATCAAAAGTTTTTGAAGCAAGAGCTTACCATTGTCATGACAAGAAATAAACTAGTCCCTTTAACAACCACGCCAGTTACAGTAGTCACAGTAGGACGGGATGAGCACTGTGGCTCAATCGCTTTAACAAAGCCAAAAGTAGGCCATTAAAAGTTAATATTAAGCTTGATTTAGGTCAAAATTATTCCACAGTGTGGTTATTTTTTATAAAATGATATATATAAAATACAAATAAAACTGGGCTCGGTATGTTGCCATAGTTACAGACGCGGATGAATTTAGAGCAGTTAGCCTACAAAGTTTAGCCGAACTACATGTCCGTTAAACGGTTTTAATGCACACCTGCCGACCAATCAGAAAAGAGTATTCACACTGACCATGGTATAAATAAGAATAAACCACTGAGATGTTTATACTATAACTCAATCTAGTTTGTATTGTTTTTATGGAGTAGCTTGACATATTGGGAAATCCAGATGGAAAAAGGTCACCTAGCGCTGTCCAAAGTAAAATCAAATACTCCAGTATCTGAAGAGCACTCTCATTTACACGTATTGTCTGTCATTTGTTAATTTCCGTCTATTTGTTGGTCATTTTTAAAAAGAAAATGTGTGCTAAGCCAAGCTAACTGGCTGCTGGTGGTGGCTTTATGTTCATTTTGATATTCCTTCTCATCTTTTAGCAGCACAGCCATTGTGCCCTTGTCCTAAAGTGAGGAACTACTCCTGTAAGGAGAGAAGAAAGTGAAATTTAAGATATATTTACATGGTGAAAGTAAGACTAGGCTCCAGGTGGAGATGTGACCCGATTCCCTTCTGTCTCCAACTGTCCCTGTCTATTCAGTCGTAAAATAAATCTGTACTTGGCAGTGATATGTAATATATATATATATAAATACATTCAGTTTGAGCTTGAACAGTTTTGTTTTTTTTTTGCGATAAACTGGGCATATATAAAGGTACATCCTTTATGTTGCCTCCTCAGTCTGCAGGGGAGGATACATTAAAAAAAAGTATGGAAGGCGGCTGGACAAACTGGTCTAAGGAGGTGGCTCTGTGATTGGAACCAGATTAGACTCACTGGGAGGTGTGGTGGAGCGATGCAAACAGAGCAAGGCAGAAACCATCTTAAAATACTTGGACCATTCACCTCACAATACCCCAGTGGATCAGTACAACCACAGCAGTGAACAGTTAATCCATCTATGATGCAGGACAGAGAGATACAGAAAGATCATTCTGCCATTTTGCCATCACTGCCATCATACTTTACAACTCCTTAAGTATTAGAAGATAAGATACCGAACAGCAGAATTTCCCTACAGGGATTAATAAAGTGTTTCTGATTCTGAATCCCTTTCAGATCTGGAATGAGGAACATATAAGAATAGAACAAAATGAAAGATTACAGCTGTGCTCACAGCTACAATTTAGTATATTGCTTTCAGTAAGAACCAGAATATATAATGTGTCCACTTCAACATGTGTCCACTTTGACATTTTCACAGTGAGCTACGCAGGTGGATCTCAGCCATAGTTAGCATTTTTCTGTGTGTTCCAATTTCCTCTCACAATCCAAACACACATCAAGTCGAGTGGAGATTGTAAATTTCCCGCAGGTGTGAACAGGCAAGGCCTTTCCCTGCCTCTCATCCAATGCATTCTGGGAATGAGCTGCTTGAAATACAATCCCGGTCCATTAGTTGTGTGAAAGAGAAAATACGCTTCAGGATTTGGCATAAAGAACTTACAACACATTTCAAACACAACACTATCTGATCCAACAACAAGAATTCAAAAGCCTAGAAAATCCAACCAGGAAGAAATAGAATTGAAAGACTTGCACTGTTTCACTTGCTTGCATAATCTTTGGTAAACAAGCAGACAGTACATGATCTCAAGCTTTGAGTCGTTTTGTGGAGTTATAAATATTGATTATTGTGTACTACTGTGTAATCCATGCTCTCAAAGCTATAATTGTTGGTAATGATATGATAATGTGTTTTGAATCTGTGAGGATAATGATTGATTTTTCTATAAAACCAAACAACTCAACATCTCATCATGGTTTCATTGAACAAGCTGCTGTGCTACGTGCGTTGGCTACAATGTTTGTGATAAACAGTCACACCAATAAAAGTCAGTGGATTGAACTGCGAGTGAGGGAGCGTCTCAGGTCGCTTGGCATGTAGCACCATGCTGAGGCTTGGATGCCGGGGCTGGGGGGAAGGGGAGTGCTGCTCTAACTATCTCTGCTCTGCTGGAGCACTCAGTGAAAAGAGGAAGCCAAGGGAATGCAAACAAACACACAGCCCAACGGCTCTCTCACCACACTGCCAGGAAACCGGGCTGGGTATAGATTTTAGGTGGCGGTGGTGGGTGGGGTTGAAGGGGGGGGAGGCAACCAAACCCAGCAGGTGTGCTCCGGCAGCATGTAATGTGTCAGCATAGCTCGGTGCCAAACACACTGGAGCCTCTGCAGCACAGAAACATACAGTGAATTTTCAACAAAGTTAGAGTGATGTTGATTTATCGCTCACCTTTCTGAGCAGGGCTGTTAATTCACTCTACTCTCAGTTTTGGCAGAGTCCCTGCATCTCATATTTTTCACTTCCAGAATTTGCACACCCACTCATATAAATAATCTAAATTTGTCAGTGTGACAAATTATCAAACAGGGGTCAAACAACTAGTGACTCAGAAAGGCAATCAGTCCACATTTCTTGTCTAACACTATTTTCAATTGAAGTGTCACTTCCTGTTTGTTCTCTGTTGCTCTTGTTAGCGTTTCTGCAGTTTGTGTTAAACAAGAAGGCAGTCCACCGTAGGATATTTGAGAACTTTGAGTTCACCTACTGGTTGTGAAATTAGCTAGCTATTGTTGGGGCCATGTGCAACTGTTGGGGTTTAAGTAAAGTCAATGAAGTAAAATACTTGCATGGATAAGCTATCCCCATGGTCACCAAAGACTTGTCACACTAGCAGCTGTTCTATTTTTGTCCCATAGTTTATGTTTTAAGAATGAGCAGTGGGAATATCAACCTTCAGCTCACCAATCAGGATAGGAGAAATCACACAATTTAAACAAATGTTTCGAAGAATGGCTGCAAAATGCACCACTGCTATAAAATCGAGTAAAACTGTAATTCACTGGAAGTTGATTAATTCAACTAATAAGAGGAGCTAGTTTGCATGTAGTTTCACTTGGTAACAAACCGTTGCAACTATTTACCACAACATAAAGCAGCTAATTTAGGTGACTTGGAGTCATGTAAGAACAGGTGCAAGCAGGACCAAGTTGAAAAAACGCGTTTTACTTCTCTCTATATGCTGCTTACATCACATGAATGAAGCATTCGCGCTAAGTTTAAAGTTGGCTTAGAGAAACAACAAAACCTGTTGACGTTAGCTGCCTTTGAAACAATAATCCGAGCTAATAATTGCACTGTATGTTTTGAGATATGGCCCAAAAAGTATCAGATGTAACGCAGCCTTTGAAAGAGGTCAAGTTCGGCCGATGCAAACAGGGGGGAAGGGTTACTGCAGGTAAAACATTTTAGCCCAGCGCTAAAGTAAGGCGAACCCCTTCCATTATCGAACTGTAGCATTCTCCTACCTTAGAGTGTCTGCTTCTAGCCTATGGTGTTGTACTGGGTAAAAAAGAACAAGGCCAGTATAGTGGTAACATATCAATAAGGTGTAAAATGTTTCTAGTACATTTTGATGTAATTACAGTAACCAGGCAGTTACAGAAGGGTTTCATGTGAAAACTCTATAAAATGCTTGTGATTAATAATTTCTTAAATAACGCTGCTGAGAATTCTTTTGTGTGTGTGTGTGAAATGGTTGCTTTGCCTGTATTATATGCATTATATATAATGTGCAAAATGGTAAGAACAAGTGATAGTGCTCTTAGCACATGCTAACACCTAGCATACATGGCACACTTTAATTAATTATGTGATATGACCAAATCCTGTTAGTCTCCATGCTTTTGATGAAGCTGCACTAAAGTAATACATTTTACTTTCCACAACTTTTTTTACTCTTTACTAGGGCTGTCAAATAATACAATTTTTTAATCTGATTTATCACAGGATAGCTGAAGATTAATCATGATTAATCACCATTGCTAAATGTGATTGAAAATTGCTGTATATTGTTGGAACAGAGAGATAAATGACAGGAGGTTAATATATATTTTTAACATTTGCTTTTTATTATTGACCAATCCAAACGAAGAGCCATTGCCCTCTTTTGTTTACAGAAATTCGGATGGTTGGATCCCATGTTGAAGTTAGTTGATCCAGATGTAAAGTTCATTACTTGGAGGTTAACACAGCTGAAATGCAGGTTTTGTGTAGCATAAGATAGTTTTCGAAACTGAGGTGGAGTTGTCTTCTAAAATTATAAACTTTATGTGCAGATTTTAGATAAGTCATGTGTAACTTAGACAACTTTTAAAACAACAAGGATTAAATTGGCAGTATCTCTAAAATCTCGGCTACAACATTGCACCTGATAAGGCTGAACTAAGTCAGTTCATCGGTTGTACTGTTAACTTGAAATTTTCTTCCAAATCACATTGACTAATGTTCAGGTTTGTATACAACCTGTATGCTTGTCTGGCTGCTTGGGTCCAGTGCTCTTGTTGCCTCCTGTTACAGAGGTGCCTGTTTTCCACTTGGACAGCTTCCCTCCAGCCGTCACTCTGCTCCCTCCTCCCCCAGCCACGTGCTCTGGCTCATCTGGATGAGTATGAGCAGGGCTACTTCAAACACGTGCTCTGTGCCACCCTGCCCCCTTCCACCGCCTCTCTCCTCTCTCACTATCAGCCTATTTTCCTTTGTCCAGCCCATCTTGCTCTGTGCTGGGTGATTTACTCAAGCCCAGGAGACATGTGATCACTCTGCTGGATACCAAGAACTCTAGGCAGGCGGTGTTTTTGGAGGAGGAGGAGGAGGAAGAGAAGGAACAAGAAAAACAATCTGACACAAGCAGCCAGCTATCAGGACATTCTGTATGACCTGAAAACTGGTAGATTCCGCCAGAGGACACTGATTAAGCTTCACATGGATAAGTTCCACGTTAAATATTCAAGTACGGTGGTTCAGATTACATTCAAAGTATTTAGCCTTTACGCGATAAAAGATATTGTTAAAGAATTGTCAAAATGTTGCCGTGATTAATTATCATTAAATTTTAATCCCAAGGGGCATTTTGACAAGAAACATCATATCTCACACCTTAATGTTGGCTGGGAGCTAAAGATAACACTGATAAATTCAGTCCATTGTTGCTTTCAGATACTGGATGGGATTTATTGTCTTCTCTGCTCCACCAGCACGTTAACATTCTTTTTTAGGTCAGAGTGAAAACTTCTTCCCAACTATTGAATAGCTTGCTATCAAATTCAAAACATTCATGTTCTCCCCAGGATGAAGAACAAAACTTTTCGATCTGTCAACAGGTTAAAACCAGGTTAGGAGTTGCCTCTACTTTGTAATTTGGCCACCCTGGTTGTGTGAAACGAGAAGAGACTGCATTTGGAAGAGAAGGTGGAGCTGAAGAGAATTGAAGGTTGGATCTTGCCTGCTCTGTACTCGGTACTGATTGTGTGGTACAGTCTGTTAATCACACAGTAGCCATGCCCCCTAATCCATCCCATTCTCTATGGTCTGTTTTCCTTTAAATGGGACCATCATTTAAAAGATGAACATCATGTTGAATAATTGAATTGAACTAATAAATCAAGTGAGAAATAGTGCCATTTTCACATAGACTTCAATTCAATCTAATTTCTTTGACAACTTGTGAAGGTTATTAGATAGAATGTAGGATTAATGCTGTTTAGCATTAGCATCACTTTACAGACCCAAAGTCCACGCCTACTTTTATTGACAGTCTGTGGTCACAATCAAATTTATCGTTTTATCACTAAAAACCTTAAAAACGATGACTTTCCAACCACCGTAAACTGTTTGTACGTTGATCAAACACTGACTTCAGTCTACCACTGACAATTAAAATTCACTACTTAATTTCCCCTTGTTACCTTGTAATTGAAATGATTTACTGCAAATTTTAACATGTGAATATCATCCCAATGGCCAATTATAAACCTTGAATTTTTATTTAATTACTCCCATGTCAGGCAGTATCAGCACGGTGGCATAGTGGTTAGCGCTTGTGGGTTGTGGGTTTGGTTCCCAGCCTGGGGCCTTTCTGTGCAGACTTTGCATGTTCTCTCCGTGCCTGTGTGGGTTTTTCCTCCAGGTACTCTGGTTTCCTCCCACCATCCAAAGACATCATGTTTGGGTTAATTGGTGACTCTAAATTGTCCGTAGGTCTGAGTGTGAATGTGAGGGTGAGTGGTTGTTGGTCTCTGTCTGTCTCTGTGTGTTGGCCTTGTGATGGACTGGTGACCTGTCCAGGGTGTACCCTGCCCTCTCCCAGTGTGAGCTGGGATTGGCTCCGGCACCCACCGCAACCCGGAAACGGATAAGCAGTATGAGATGAATGATTTAATGAACGCTCCCATGTCTCCAATTTGCTTTAGTCTGCCTGGTGATGTGTTTTGTATAAATATGGGATTGATCTAGTTGTATTTGCTTGAGATCTACTTTATCTCATTGAGATCACCTAATTAGATATAAATTATAATAGATAAAATGTTAGTTTTAACATGTAGACACAGTTAGTTTTGCAAAAATTGCTCACGCTCACAAAATTTTTGTAAGAAGCCATGCTAGGGACATTTAGATGTGAGAAACCAAACAACAGTAATTTACAGATATGGGAACATATTCACCTTGATTCATGGAAAACATCTGTATTTTTCTTTTAACCTTCAGTCATCAAGGGAAGATAAATGTCTGCTTCATTCATTCAGCTCCACGTATTCACAGCTCAGAGCTGCCCTACATAAATGCAGCCCTCTACTGAAGCATGGGATTTGCTTAAGGCCATGTTAAGAGTGTTTTCCCACACACCTTTTCCCAAAATGTGTATTTGAGCATGTAACTACCTGCTCACACATACTGTTTCACTACTTCTTACTAAGCAAACAATTTTATCATTTTATTGGTTCATACTGAATTTGAAATCCAATCTCCAAAAACAAGACTTATTTGTGTCTAAATGGTTAGAGGTTACTCAAAGCAACACAATGTTCAGGGATTTCCTTTAAAAGCCAGCACTGGGCCACTTGTTTTTCACCTTATCATGACTCCTCCTCTACACAACAGTTCACTAGCACGTCACTGGCCTCAGGGGCCGGTTGTTATCCTGGATAAGAGCAGCCAGTCCAAACACAAGTTTCCTAACAGGAACAAAAAGGAGAGAGCAAGAGAGGGAGAGAGAGAGAGCAAACAAAATAACAGGACGGGGAAACAGCATTCCAAGAGCACTAAGAATAGCCAACTGGACCTTGTGCTCTCTGCACTAAGTTCACTACCAGGATTAGGCAACAAACAGCACGAGGCTGAGCATGCACAAAGTTTGCCAGGTAGATGCCACACTTAAGACAACTCAATTTGCGGTCTGAAACTGACCAGCTATACGAGTTTGTCAGAGGAGATATGTGGTGTAAACATGCATTACTCACTTGAACTCATGGCTGTGCATGGACAGTTCATGAAGCAATACTTAATAAATTTGAATGTTTCCTAGATTGTAAACCTAAACAAGAGGGTTTGTATTTACTGCAGCTGAAGCTGAGACTCTTATAGTAATTTTCACCATCTATTTGTCATCAGTTTTCAGACTTTTAGATGAAATGAGATCACATTAAATAACTTAATTCTGATATTTTTGTGTTTTGACTAGATTTAAAATTATTCAGCAATCATTGATTCACACATTATATGTTTGTATTGTATTTATTTATTATTGTATATATTCTATATATAGGTAACAGAAAAACATTCATTCATTGAGTCATTCATTCATCCGCATTCAACGGATATTTATCCGTTTACAGGTCGCAGGTGGTGCTGGAGCCAATCCCAGCTCACAGTTGGCAAGGGCGGGGTACCTGCAGGAAATACCCGGGAACTGAACCCGGGCATTTCTGTGACCTTCTTGTTGTGGGGCAACAGCGCTAACCACAATGCCACCGTTGCCCAACAGAAAAACAACAAAGAAAAACAAGTCCTTAAATTCATTTATGGTAAACTATACAAGTTTGCTTTTTAATCTGATTTGAGAACATTGGCGTCAATTCTTGCAATTGCAATATGAAACATTAATGTCACATTTATACCAATACAGGGAGGAGGGTCTAACCTGCTAAGCGATTTCATGTTTGCCAGCTCAAACCTCCTTATGTCTAAGCTTTTCCATTATCTCGATAGTTTAGCTGAGGTGGGAATTTAAATATAATGTAATCAACTCTAATAATCGCCCTGAAAAGACAGAGACAATAGGACAATAGCACACAAAAGTAAGCACAGAAAGAGAAGTGTTTGTGTGAATAAGGCTCAAATGTAATTCTCCATAATTCAATGGTTTTTGTGGCGTCGTTATGAAATTGCAGATTTAGACTACAGCCATAGTGAACACTGACTACAGGGGACAGGAGTGCCAAACACAAGCGTAACCTAAGTTCATGAGACATGTGTCATACATTATGTGCGTCAACTATGTCATCTCACTGTCTGTAGGTTTGTGTTAATTTCAGATTAATTTTGAGTCTGTGTTGGAAACAAAATGCTTCCAAACAGGAGACTCTGCAGCAGCTGACTCATAGACCATCGACGCATACAGGCACATTTTGCTGCTATCACTCAGAACACTGTAAAAAAGGGTAATCGAGTGCAAGTAATGTTGAGATGAATAAAGTGAAATATACGGAATAGGGTTTTGACGCATGTAAAGCTTTTGGTGAGACTGTACAACACTTAATAGGTTATAATTGGAAATAGAAGACAAAAACATCAGTATGCTGCTGTCAGCGAACAAGTGATTCTTGTTGAAGTCGGTGTGTGTTTTGTGATGATATTTAAGGGAACAGAAAGGTGGAAGAGTCCATTGTGGAGGAAGGTATCATAGCATATTAGCCCCATTCACTCGCTCTTCACCTCAACTACATAAGCTGTTCTATCAAAGAGCAATGGTTTGATTTTGAGACAGGAATCAAAGGAGTCAATTTTCCCCTCCCATTTCTGATTGACGGAAAAGGTGCACAGTGGGAAACTTGTCTTTTTTGTGCTTGCGTTACTTCTTCATTTCAGACACAGGGGTTGACATAAAACAATGTGTAGAAAAATACAGGAGGAACTGCAGCACAAATATAAACTTCAAATATTGGATAATCCAATATTACAATGGAGGGTGTGGTTACCCTACACTCAGCAGGGTTTGCTTTGCAAAGCTACAGCTCTTGGTTTCCCTTCTTTCTGGGACATGATCTTCTTTCGGACAATCAACTATTCTGGTCTTCTTATATAGTTCATGCACACTCTTAATGCAAGCTTCTTAAAACCTAGTTTAATGTTGACTTAGCAGGAATGAACTGTGTTAATGCATTGACTTGAGCCTGAAGTAAAAACTGGCCCTGATTCTAACCATGCATTTTCAGGTGAGCACAGATTTCCTTAGGGACATTGATGGATTATTCCCCTGGCAACTCTCCATGACAGAAAGGCTTTATCTAATCTACGTGATCTCATCCGACTGCTTGTTACAGACAGCATCCAGCATGCCTGATGATTTGTAGCAGAAACTACAAACAACAAGTCTGATGTCCATCTAAGCACTGAACTTTCTGTTGGTATTTTGCAACACTCTGGAGCTGGTTCAACAAGGTATAGCAAGCAGCATCTGCAGCACATCGGTGGCTTCACAATGACAGAACCGGCTGCATTCAGAGAGACACACCACAGTACAGAAAAGGCCATCAGTACTGATGATCTACGAATCAATGTATGATCAAATATCACCTTGTTGAAAAACAAGAATTAAACAAAGCCCCTATCAAGCCTATTTAATCACTGGTCGAAAAACCCACTAACATAAGGCTTCCGTTGACAATGGAAAATATTACAACCTGCATTTAAACACAGGTCACGTGGCCTGGCTGTAGCTATAAGTATTTATGGGTTCTGGCTCCATTTGGTATTGATACAACAACTTAGTGAATTCTTTGACTTTTGTCCAGCACAATGCTGTTAAACCAGAAAACAGCCACGCTTTTTTCTCAGAGGGAGCCCCCAAAGCCCAAAAATAACATTTCAAAACACACGATCGCCGATGGAGGTGCCCCACACACATTAGTTAGCACAGTGGCGAGCAGCTCGCTCTCCCTCCGCTGTGTGTTTAGTGCACATTACAACGCGCCAAAGTTCTGACCAGAAAGAATAACTGGAAAAAAGGTTAATGGGTTTATTAGCAGGTTTACCTATGTTTAAAACACCCAGGTTTACCCATATATTTTGGAATTGGTTTTATGTTGTTTAACAGTGATGAATGTGGATGCATTGCCACCTACAGTGATATTTATGTTCATCCCATTTCTTGGCAATCTCAGCAAAACTGGCTCGTCTTAAGTCTTTTACACAGGCAATTAAAGGTGATGACAAAACAGGCTGCATGTAAGACATAGGCAGACAATTAGCTGGAGAAACAGCGTTTATCACTTATCCTGACGAGTGTAACCACTGTTCTGGTATACATTGTCTTTCATCTCTTTAAAACATGCACTCTGATAAAGAACACAAAATCATTTCCTGTTGCTAATTTTGACACATTTCATGCACATTGAACAGACCTCTGCATCAGCATGTGAGAGCCCTCAAGGTTTCTCAAACTTCTGCAACAGGCTTTGTCATCATTCTCCAGTGGTGCATGTAAGAGTGTAATGTGCAATTGTTAATGTGGCCCAAGGCCTTACAGAAAGATAATAGTTACCAACTCTGTTACTTAAGTGAATCTAAACATACCAAGTGGTCTCTCTTGATAATCCAGCTTCCTGTGGGTCATTCTCAGTAAACTTGCTTTCTACAAAAGAATTTGTGCACAATCCTTGTGACACATTCAAAGAAAGAGAGCAAGTGACACAGATCTCACAATCTGGAAAATCAAAATTATAATTAAGTAACACATTTATCCCTTACAAGATTTCCCTCTGTCTCTAAAAAAAGGGAAGTCACATGGAAGCGTAACCAGTTTCCTGTTATTGATTTTGTGATCAGTTGTATTGTGTCATTGACTCATGTATATGAGCATTAAGCTTTTCATGTTCCACATCAGCAGAGTGAGAAGGTAATAGCACAGCATTGACTGGATAAGACCTGATCTGGGCAGGCAGGGCTTGTATGCATTGCATAATGGGGGTTAGAGCGGTTGGTATGTAGCGGGGGTGTGTGTGTGTGTGTGTGTGTGTGTGTGTGTGTGTGTGTGTGTGGGGGGGGGGGGGGAGGGGGGGGGGGGGGGGTCGTTGACCAAATGGAACTGTTGGTACAGCACAGCTCACACCATGAGACCGAGGAATCTGAGAGCCTGTGAACCCCCCCAACCCATTTCCCTCACATGCAAACACAGGCATTAGCTGGGAAGCAGCACCTCAAGCATGCATGCATGAATGGACATGCACACACATAAACACAGACTAATAAAACAACATATGCTCCTGTTTCTGCTACCTGGACCAGCAGGTGGGACACCCTTCCCCACTGAGTTGTATAAGAGGAGGGAAGGGAAAGAAGAAAGGACGCCTCCGCTACTGTTGACACACAATAAGGGGGTAATGTCTGTTAGTAGACAGATGCATACATCTCATGTTGTCCACTGTTGATATTTGGGCATGCAGTGCAGTTTTAATCCATCATAAAGTATATTCGTCATGGAATTGTTCTAAAATACAAGAAACCCAAACACTGATTGCTTTCACAATGTTAATGAGTTTAAAGTGATACTGGATTGTTGAGGTGTTTTTGAAGGAATCATGGATTTAGTGTAACTGACTGATTCTAAATGTTTCAGATTCTTTCCCAACTGAAAACTGAAAGTCATTTTGGAAATACAGGACATTTTCGTACACTAATTATTGAAGAAAAGATAGTGACAGAGTATGGGCATTAGTTAAAGAATCAGTTCAGTGTAATCTTTTTCCATGATGTGGGTGTGTCTGTAGAATATTTTTTAAGTGATCAGATAAACAAAAAGCTGATTGAGGAAACCAAATCCTGCAAGGTTGGACAGTGGGACCGGGTGGAGAGTACTGGATCATGACTGAGGGAGGTGTCAGTATAGTTGTGAAATCAAAAAATTCCAGAAGTCTTCACAGTTGATTTTAAGGCTCAGTTTCTGAATACGGACTGTGAGCTTTTGTCTGTGGACTGACACCTTTGATACTTTCACTTTCACTGATTTACAAATTAAAGGCCATATGTAGACCAACCTTTAAACTATATGAGACATTTAAACCAATATTGTGACTGTGCTTAACATTGTATCTGTTAAACATATATATATATATATATTAGCGTTGTCATTGTTAGCATGTCAGCACTGATGAATCCAGTACAGGCTCACAGAGCAACAGTACAAATTTGACTCACAAATCCGAGCTCATCAACCACAAATACATTGTTTAGTTTTTGTTGCACCATTCGTTTCCCATGTGCAGATTAGCTTTGGCTAAGTTTTGTTGCACCAGTGGGCTGGAAGTGATTTCAGACACTATGAAGCAGAGTAATAAACAACCAGATTGTGATTAGCTCTCACCTGGTTCTTGCTTAGAATGCATCAGGATTTGCCGTTTAGACTGTTTTTGATTTGGTAGTTAAGAACCCAAGTCTCTCAGTCATAACATTAAAAGCCTTTTAAGATTCTAGCCACCTGTTTCCAAGTTTCCCATTTTTACTGTAATATATGAATATTATATACTGTAAGACAGTTCAGCCCAACTGAAGTAAACCAAGAAAACAATTTGTGCTGCACAGCTGGTGCCTCTCTTTCACTGCTGTCTTGCCCACAGAATAATAAAATATTTGTCAGTTGTGTTTGTGTGAACTGAAAAGAAAACATGTATAATCTTCTTATTTATTATAAATGTCCTAAAACAGACATAGTAGAGACACAGAAACACATTTTCCAGTACTTAAGAGGCAATTTATTCCGATGACCTTTTACAGAGCTATTCCACAGTGTTCTGCCTGTGGATGAGAGCAAGTGGTTAGCGGGAGCTGCAGCTCCAGCAATCGTCTGTTCTGAGTAGCTCATGTGTGGCTCTGCCCTTCTTCTGGCAATAATTGGCTTTTGCAAAAACTGCATTAATCATGTTGTGACAATACATAAAGCCCTACTGGAATAAGTATACAAAGGAGAGACAGTATGGATGGACGAGAGTGGGGGACAGAGGGGTGGGGGTGGTGGTGGTTGCTGCAGGGCAGGAACAACAGGGAAGAAGAAGAAGCGATGAGTAATATGAAACCTGGATTGGTGCAGGAGGGGGAGACAAGAAAACAAGCAGGCTTGATGGAAAGACAGAGAAACAAACTAGGCAGAGAGAAAGTGGATGAGCTCTGTCATTGCCTTTGTTCTAGCAGCCGCGCATAAACAAATCACATCCAGTCCATCCTCCTTTGCATAGAAGCTGTCATCATTACACAGTCTGAGACACAATGACCTGCACTTGATAACATTTATTGGCTAAAGGCTGGGAGAGATGACTAAGTTGAACGACTGATGGAGCACAGCCTGCATGAGCAATGATCAATAACCAAGAGTTACTGTTTCATTGGTTAACTGTCAGAACACATTTTCTGTCTCACTCAGACTTGCAAGTGAGTTTCAGATAAGCAGATGAAGTCAAATGAGCAGGGTCCTCCATCGGGTTGTCACATTATAAACTGCAGGGGTGTCAAAAAGCTCTTGACAGCGTTCAACAAAGTGCTGCAGAAATGAATGATGTTTTGTCCTATGGAATCAAGGTAAGGACCTGATATCCTTGGATCAAACACATAATACATAAATGTCTCGGATCCCTAAAACCATAATTTCTTACTATTATACTTTTGGAAAGACCATCATACTGTCATTTGTGGTGAAGAAGGAGTTTAGCCAGAAAGCAAATCTCCTGAGTCACTTCTCAGTCTTTGTTTATGTGGCCATGAACTCTGGGTAGTGACCGAAAGGATGAGATCACGATGCAATTGAGCAAAAATGGGCTTCCTGTGTATGAGGTGGACTAAGCTGTACATAGAGTGTGAAGAGCTTGGACATCCAGAGTGAATAGATGCTCAGAGTAGAGGCACTGCCACCACAGCCTGGCCATGGAGAAGAAAATGGATGGATGGATTTTTTGGAAAGATAAAAACCAATATGATACCTGTATGGGTTGTGTCAAATTAAGTTTTTTTCTTAAGATAAAATATGCTAAGCCAATGTAACCATATCAAGTTGAAGTTGAAGCATGAAATTGAGTTAATCTCTTTTTTTGTGAGCATTTTTTTTTTTTATTGCTTTTGTTTGTAATTAACAGGAGGGGAATAACACCATTAAAGTTATATGTAGTCATATAGCAAAAAGGAAGACTCATAATCCTCCCCCAGTTGCCTAGTTTTCCTTCCATCACCCTTCTAGCCCCTGACAAGCCCAAGTCAAGGCAGTGTACAAAATGAGAGAAACAAAACAAACAAACAACCCAAACATAACACATACTTGCAAGCACGCACTCTCACCCCCATCCAAAACCCCCAGTACCCGGGAGTCCCAAAGCCATCACAGACTTCATAAAGCAATAGTATATTCACAAAATGGGATTAGGGTGGTGGTGAGGTCAGAATTTGATAATCATGCTGATTTCTGAGTTAATTTGGAACTTTTCCTGGTGTCCACACCACCAACAGTGTAGGCCACCCAGAGCTTAAATAGAAAATGAACGACTTGCAATCACTTGTGGTCTGTATGAACATGAAACCTAAAGTGCATCTCCTTTATTTATTTTTTGTACATAAAATGGATAAGGAAAGTGCGAGTTCTTCTAATTTAACTGTAGACAAGCTATTGTGAGTGTTTTATGAAACTGTTGCTTTCGCTACTTTATACTGTCCTGGGTAGTTCTAGCAAAAAAAAAACAAAAAACCCATCATATTTTACACTTTCTTTGTAAAATGTTCATCTCAAAAGTAACTTGAAACCAAAGCTGATGAAAAATTTTGTGAGGTGAAGGGTTTCGAGCAGCACGGCAGCATAGTGGTTAGTGCTGTTCCCCCACAACATGAAGGTCGCATGTTCGGTTCCCGGGCTAGGGCCTTTTTGTGTGGAGTTTGCATGTTCTCCCTGTGCCTGAGAAGGTTTCCTCCCACTGTACAAAGACATCATGTTTGGGTTAATTGGTGACTCTAAAATGTCCATAGGTCTGAGTGTGAGTGTGAGTGTGAGTGGTTGTTGGTCTCTGTCTGTCTCTGTGTGTTGGCCCTGTGATGGACTGATGACCTGTCCAGGGTGTACCAAGCCCTCACCCAGAGTGAGCTGGGATTCACTCAGCAAACCCCGCGACCAGGAAACGGATAAGCGGAAGAAGATGAATGAATGAATGAATGAAGATAGAGGTTGGCAGAATAAACATCCCTGATCCAATAAATGTACTCATCACTGCTGAGAACAACCGGTCCTTACGCATAAATGGAGAGATTGTGGCTGCAAATTAAACACAGAACGTCCCTCCAAAAAAGAAAAAAACAAACAAACAAACAACGACAAAATTGGTCAAGTGCAGCATAAGGAGGTTGGAAGTCTGGCTGACTTAAGGGGCCCAAAAATAGGACACATTCCTCTGCAGTAGAGGGTGTGTGTGTATGTCAACAGGAATACATACCAAGCCAACCCAGTCTCATGGGAAATCGTGAAACTGTCACGTTTTTTAATCTATTGTTTTGTGCGTGTCAGGATGATTTCCTCATTTTTTTCGTGCTAGCCAGAACGTTTTTCAAACTAATCTATTTCAATTATAAGTTCATTTTGTGCGTACAAGCACGATAGTCATATGCCACAGAAGGGGTTTGATTTTATTTAATTTCTGAACCTTGACAACAACTGAATACAACATTTTAATCATCAAATATTCCTCGTATATCATATTTCATATTGTATATCTAAATTGGTCTTTTTTCGGTTTTTTTTTTTAATGTCAAGGCTGTAGGCTACATTTAAGAATCCAGTGCTATATTCTGCATCATATCGTCCCATATTTATGATCTAATGCTTTTACTCTTCTTTTTTGCTGCAGGATTCAGGCATTTTGTGATTAGAAAACTCTTTTATGGTTATTTTGTTTTGTAGGAAAAAGCAGGAAACAGATATATCTGTTTCCTGCTTTTTCATTTATGGCAAGTTAACATTACATTTTTTGTCCTTTTTTTTTTTTTCTAAGGTACCACTGACAATGTCCTCTGATATTATTTTAATATAGTTTTTTCTTACTATTATAGGTATTCTTGCAAATAAGCATATATCCCCATTCCCTCAATATAGCCACAAACATAGCCTAGGCCTAGCTACTGTACCCTTTCCCACGCTGACAGGATAGATCAGCGGTTCCCAAATTTTCTCTGCTGGGCCCCCCTTTGGTTCATAAGAAAAATTTTGCAACCTCCAGCTTTGATCTGTATTTTGTCTTGATTGAGGCCACAGCAGAAAAAAAACCTATCTCATATAGGTATGATGTGATAAAAAGAAGAAGTATGGCCCATGCTCATTTCCTCGCATCGTGCTGTGAAAAATCTGGCCTTTGACAGGTCGTGTTTTGATATAGTTGACTGTAGTGAGCATTCAGGAACACTCTCGTCATTCATTTAAACCATTTACTGCAACAAATGTTATACAGTTAGACTTGGCACTGAAGGCTCCGCTCCAGAATGGATGTGATTGGGTAGAGACTAATCAGCTGGCTGTCAGCTGACAACAGCTGGGGGGGACTTATGACTTCAGTGTCCTGCATGAATTTGCGCAATGCTTAATTTATAGGAGATGATCATTTGTGGATCTGCCGGTGCGCATTAGTCCTGCACCAAGGGTTTGCATTCACTCTTTCCAGAGTTAAGTAGCAGACCTAAGTGTATTCACGCTATAACTGTGTCATATGTGATACTGTCTGACTTCTTCGGGTGGAGGCTGGAACAGTGTGGCACGAGTCAGGCCAGTGGGACCACTCGGAGCAGGGCCACTTGGACCAACAGGTCAGCTAAAGGATGTTGATGTCAGCATGGGCTGGATGTCAGCAGAGCTGTTGACAGAGCTGAACAGGAAGAGGGGTGGAGCGCATGTGTTTTTGTTGTGAGAGAGGAGCGAGGTGGAACCCCATCTGTCACAGAGGAGAGGTGAAATGCAGTGAAACTATAGCAACTTCTGGCCTGGGTGTCTCTATAGCAACAGTGCCTCAGGTACTACAGCACTACTTCGCCTTACCAAAAATGACAAAACTGTGAGAAATATAATAGAAATTCTTTACTATGACATCAGTGAAGGTCAAACAAATAGCCTCAAATCATTCTTTTCCATTTGTTAATGATGTTTATTTCTTGATGTATAGCCACGACCTTTGTCAACCACAAAGTTAACAACTAGTGTTTTTCAATATTGTGAAAGTAACTAACTTTTATTCTAATAAGCTTAACCTTTTAACATGTGTCAAGCACAGACCCTACAGTATATTCTAGGGGTGACCTCAAATAGTCAAATCAGACTTCTCCGAATCGGCTCGTCGACTATCAACTTTGTCGTCCAATTGTCGGAAAATGTGGTTATGAAAAAAAGATTGTACCATTCTGAAAAAATAGGGGTGCTCCCTGCTGCTGAACATCTGATTTTACATAGAATGTTTCTTATAATATAGCCTCTCTCTCTCTCTGATGTTGTTTCACGAAAATTAATTTCGGACCTAAAGTTCTATTTACAAGATTAGAGTAAAGGGACGCGTGCTCCGTCTATCGATCACGCAGCACCTATACACACACACACACACACACAACAGCGCTTTCCGTGGTGCTCTGACACTCGACCCATGAACTGGCGACAAGCACCGATGTACATATCATGGCCACACAATGACAGGACTTTTTTCAATGACAGGACATTTTCATTCTTCACACACATTCGTTCATTTACAGTACACACACGTACTCGTCATTGCTACACTATGTCATGCACGTAGCATAATGAGTGAGATCAGGAAAAGGATGGATGGAAAATGTCCTGTTATAGTAATCTTATACCAACTGATGAATTCAATTTGTTTATTCAGGTGTTTTAGCTCTTATCTCTGGAGTGGAAAAAGACGCAAATGAGATCATGAATCAATGACGGAAAAAACAACCTGATTCAACGATTAGTCAACTATAGAGCAAATCTGATGAATGTAATTCAACTATGAAAATCCTTAGTGGAGGACACCCCTAGAATATTCCACGCCTACCTATTTTATTTCCACCTATTAAAGACCACTGCTATTTTGAACAAAGCAATCATTCTAAGCAACTGAGTACATAATGAAGCAGTAATAAACTACAAGTCAAGTATTAATGCAGAGGCCTATAGAGGGAGAGATTAAGCAAAATTGCAGAATACATACCAAACTGGACAGGGGTCCCACTCCACCAATATCTCTGTTTTGCCCTATAAAGACAATAAAGAACAACAAAAAAGAAAGACATCTATTATTATTCTAAAAGGCATCAATCCCAATTTTAGGAATCAGCTATTATCTGTGGTTGCAGTCATTGACTTTTGTTGGTGCATTAGGACATTTCTGATATTTACATTGTTTCATAACGATATGTTCAGTATAAACTGTGTTTTAATCTGTGATTCAGAAAGACTGTACAGATGACTCACACAAGAATTTTTCTAAAATTGACAGTGCACAGTATGGAATTTCCACAAATAAGTATTGTTTGTTTTTGCAGGGACAGTACATAATTGCAATTAATTGCAACAGAGTCAGCTAATTTAAATGGGTGTCTGTCTACCTTGTGTAACCTTTCTCACTCTCTCTGTCTTTACTCCCCTGATGGGGAAAGTCTCAAGATGAGCATGGTAAGAGCAATCTGTGAACATAAAAACATAGCTGTTGTACGTTTTATTTTAGATTAGGACCAAAAAAAGTGAAGTGAAGACTTGATTGGTATGCAAGCAAGAATGGTTAATGATTAGCATTTTATTAATATCTTAGCTACAAAAGTTATTTGGTAAAATTACAC
This sequence comes from Remorina albescens, assembly GCA_034769265.1. NCBI lineage: Eukaryota > Metazoa > Chordata > Actinopteri > Carangiformes > Echeneidae > Remorina > Remorina albescens. Next base: position 4,970,914 of record CM068492.1, on the reverse strand, counting down.
ATATTAAGCTTGATGGATTTCCTGTGTTTTCTGTTAAAAATCATCTCTCATAAAAACTTACAACTATTAGGCAAATACTGTGGGGAAAATGATGAAAGCATCAACCTCTGTGATTACATGTACTTCAGCCAGGACCACTTCAGTCAAAGAAACTTAATTACAATTTCAAAATTTAATTTTGGCGGCGTGGCTCTTTTCTAGGACCTCCCTGCATGAGGCAGGGAGAGCAGAGTCAGCAAGACCCCCAGAACAGAGCAAGCACCAACGACACAATTATGACATTTATAAGTCAGAACAAAATGAGAAGGAGGATCTGGGTTGTAAAGCAGCAAACCGAGGAAGCAGCAGAAGCAGATGGCCAGCCAATGCAGTTTAAATAGAGCGCCCAATTGAATGAGAAGGAGGAGATTGTCAGGGTCTGTACTATTTGTCTAAACACATTTCATGAACTGTTCCTGTTTGCACATACATTTTTATACGAAAGTAAAACTCAGCATGAAGTTACATCATCCTAAAGGTCCCTAATGAGACATTATGCCTGATGTTATTGCATATCACATACTACTCTTTGGTCATGCTCCACGCTCGGCGGGAATACAGTAACTATTAGCTTAAACATAGTTGACTTAAGCTAGCTAGACAAAAGTTACAAGATATGGCTATTTTTTCCCTCGCAAGTTAGAATATTGTTTTCATAGTCTTGTGTTTAGTAATGAAAACCATTGTTAATCATTGTTTCAATATGTAAACCATGTGAATAAAGGCAAAGTAAGGCATCAGCTCACTAAACACCGCGCAGACACAAGTCTTACCTGGAGGAGGGTTAGCGGGAGAAGGGCAGAATCTGCTTTCCCGACAGCAAGTGGAGCTGTGGGGGAGGGACTAGAGAGATATAGGACACTTCCACAATAATAGTAAGAAAAAACTATATTAAAATAATATTACAAAAAACGTAATGTTAACTTGCAAAATAACCATAAAAGAGTTTTCTAATCACAAAATGCCTGAATCCTGCAGCAAAAAAGAAGAGTAAAAGCATTAGATCATAAATATGGGACGATATGATGCAGAATATAGCACTGGATTCTTAAATGTAGCCTACAGCCTTGACATGACATAAAAAAAAAAAAAAACGAAAAGAAGACCAATTTAGATATACAATACGAAATATGATATATGAGGAATATCTGATGATTAAAATGTTGTATTCAGTTGTTGTCAAGGTTCAGAAATTCAATAAAATCAAACCCCTTCTGTGGCATATGACTATCGTGCTTGTACGCACGAAATGAACTTCCAATTGAAATGCATTAGTTTGAAAAACGTTCTGGCAAGCCCGAAAAAAATGAGGAAATCGTGATGGCACGCACGAAACAATAGATTAAAAAACGTGACAGTTTCACGATTTCCCGTGAGACTGGGTTGACCAAGCGCCTGCTGAGGGGCCTGACTTTCTCCACACAGGAAGGGAGGGCAAAACAAAAGGGCTGGCTGCCGTGTGCTTGCTCTGGAGCTGGGTGGAGGATTCCCGTCATGCTGTACAGAAAGCTATCATGTCTTTGACACAAGCTTCAGTGGAGCATATCGGAGTTTCTGTATTTCAAGATAACTTTTGACGAACACAAATGAAGTCCAAGACAATAGATGGATATACGAAGAAGTCACAAGCGATTGGAGAAATTTCCCCAGGCTGATCACATAGGAAATTAGGATGTTTGTGTCTGACATCATTTATTTAAAGTTATGTGATTTTTTTTTTTGTCTTTTAGAAGTTATATAGAATCTCTAAAAATGTAAAACTAAGCTAGTGAAGATTGACATACCACTGTTTACAAAATTACATAGTCATTAATGTCGTAAAAGTATGACTTGATTGCAGCATTATGTGAAAAAGTAATTTTTGTCCATCAAAAAAAGAAAAAGGTTTTTTGTGTGTTACATTGAATACATAGTTTAATGTGTTAAATTGTGTATGTAACACATCAGAAAAGGTCAATGAGATTAAATCCCCACTTTGATGTTTCCTTGCTTTATTTATTTATTTATTTATCAATTTCACTGACAGAGGACCAACAGATGTTACAGCATCATCTAAACAGATATATTGTTGAAACATGCAAATTGCTAGCTTCATCTTGATTGATGTCAATTGAAATTTTCATAAAATCACAAAGAAAGAACCAGGACTTTTTTTTTTATATTGTGTTAATTCCCACCATTCAGAGACTTTTGGTTTTAGCTCCTATTGCAAGTTTGAATGGTTTTATTTCCTAAAAGTGAAATTGCAGCACTTTTTACTAGTTTTGTCTCTAGTATTGTCATGTTAAACTTCTTACTTCCCCAATAAGTTTCCCTCTGTCTCTAACTCACTTTAACTGAAGCCTGCCCAAGATATGGGAAGTGTGAGCGTGTGAGCTCCCCTGAGAGCCTGTAACTTACAGTTTCCCATCACACTGTGCTCCATGCAGACCTGCAGTTACACTTATCTTCACAGAAACATTATTGGGCTAAAAATAACACTTAAAAGCTGCTGTTTTTAACGTTTTCAGTCGTTCACATACAGTGTGTAATGAGAAACAGCAACTTTACAGAGATTTTTAGCCTCTTTAAAGCTTATTGTTTTGGTGCGTGTGACTCAGTTACATACAGTGATAACATAGAAAAACCCTGATCAAAAAAATTTTGCAACATACTAGATGTTAGCTGGCCTTTAAAATATAAACCCAGTCAATTCTGCAATTCAGTGTAGTGGGGAAATATCTTCTCATTTTGAGAATTGCTCTTTCTGTCAGTTCTTTTGTCTTATGTCCCTAGTTAAGAATTTTTAATTATTATTATTATTATCTAACACTTGACAAACGATTTTTCCCCATCATTCAATTATCAACGTGATATTGCCTGTTTACCACAAACACACGATCCACATGGGACCTTTAATGATCCGCTCCTGTTGTAAAGATGCAAAACACCGTAAAATGGCTCTTTTTTCTTCCAGAGCGGCTCAAGTGGTTGGGGCCGCGGCCTTGAGGATCCTTCCCTGCTGCCCTTTAAACAGAGAGCTTTCAGTAAGGAGAGGAAGGATCATTAGGGATAATGGTGTGTGTGTGTGTGTGTGTGTGTTTGTAGGGTGTGTGAAGCCTCTCCGGGAGAAAGAGCTCGGCTCGGGCCGCAGATGAGCGCAGAGGAGCCTTATCGGCGGAGATAGTTAGTGAGCGTTTCTTTGCACAGTGATTAAGAGGGAGGACCAATGGCAACAAAGGAGACGGAGAGGACGGTAGCTCCTCCTCTCACTCCCTCTCTCTCGCTCTCTCTCTCTCTGTGTGCGCTTTATAAATGTATATAATCCCGGAGTTGACCCAGAAAACAAACTCCTCCGACTGCCGAGACGCCACAGACTTTGAATCCAGCTCAGGGCTGCATGTTGCCGGAGCATCAGCCGGAGAGACGACCCCGGCACTGATCCAACTTCGCCGCCCGGATCCTTCATCCACGCATCGGGTAGGTGCCGTCTCCTGTTACTCTGTAAGACAGGTAAAGAGAGAGGGCTGCACTTCCCCTTTGTGGACTACCATTTACTATTACCACCCCGTCTCTCTCTCTTTATTTTTTAATTCCAAACAAACCGAGCCCGAGCTGCTTGGATAACGCAGCCAAATCTATCTCTTTTCACCCCGTCACTTTGTTGAGTTGCGGCGTTTACCGCCTCCTAGGCTTGTTGCGGTTTTTTTTTTTTTATCGTATCGAATAATAATCATGTCAAACAGTCCGCACGCACTGTCCCCCTCCACCCCCCGGGTTCAAAATGGTTTCATGCTTGTGTAATAAGGCCAGCAGTTATTATACTCACTCAGGCTGTTTATGACTAAGTGACATTTGTCTGAATAATCCAGATCTCGGAGGAAGCTCCACAGTTGGGGTGGAATTAGATAAGAGAACATACATGAGAGGATTCAGGCCATTGAGGAAAGTGTCTTGTTTTATTACCACTAAAAAGGTTGAATTGGTAGAAGCAGCCAGGGGCACAAGCAGAGTTCATTATTTAAATTTATTTATTTATTTTTTAATGCCTGAAATATATCTAGCTCTGGTGTGTGTGTGCGTGTGTGTGTGTGTGTTGTTTTAAATTACCATCCTTATTTTTATTTTATTTTATTTTATTTTATTTTTGCAGGGGGGGGGGGGGTATCTTGTAAAATAAAAATAATGCTGTCAATTTTAACAAGCCAATAACCTTGACAGCAAATAACAGTTGCATCTGTGAGCGTGATCTGTTTATCATCTGTGGGTAATCTTAATTGAAGATCTTTTTGTAATGACTGTGTTGAAGACAAGAGGTAGTGTGATGTGTGTTGAGAGGGAGAGAGAGAATGAGAAAGAGAGGTGGGGTGGGGGGCGAGGAGGGTTTTTGGAGGGGTAGGGTGGGAGATCTGTAGTGTGGGCTCTGAGAAAAAAGCATTCCTCTACTGCGTCCTTTTGGCTGCAAGGGTATTGCTGCCCTCCCTTGTCAGTGTGTTATTCAGTAGTAATTCTGTGATGGTGTAATTTTGGAGATTTCAGATGGGCTTCTCTCTCATTTTTCTCATGGTGACACTTCTGACTTGACTGGAAGTGAAACTGTGGTTGAGAGAGACATAGAGAGCGAGAGAGAGAGAGAGAGAGAGTAGTTTCAACACAGATAGGACATGCTGTGCTAACAGCCATGATTATTTTCAAAGGGTGCCTAAGCATTTCATAGCAACTCTGTAAAATTGAGGGACTCATCAAAATCCCATTGAAGGGTAGTCTTTATTGGTGCTGCTGAGATATCCTGATTTTGAGTCTCTTGCATGGGTCAGCCTCTAAAAGCACTGGATCCTTCATTTCCCATAGTACATCTGGATAGAATTTCTCTTAAACCCTCCCTATCTCCTAAAGCCTCAAATAAACTTCCTCAATTATGGTGGATGAACACTCAAATTGCTGCAAATAACACAAACACTTAGTTGTAATCCAGTTGGCGGACATAAGATGGATGTCTACAGAGTCTCATGTATGGCCTCTGATGACCAAATTTGCATCAGGTGTACCCTAATGGACCATCATGTATTTACAGATGGGATGCTTAAAAGTTAAACACTGGCTCATGTGTTTCAACCTCAGTCCTGCAGTTTGTAATGCAGAATTTGTATGGATTTGTTATTCACACAAAAGTGTAAAAACAATCTGAGAGAATCCGATGAGTCTTTACTCAATGACTGTTCTATTGGTGCATTCATTCGTGTCCATGTAGTCTGATCTTGAGAATGTGAACTGCGGATGTCAACAACATGTTCTGAGCTTTTCAGTTCATCTCTGGCTGACATGTTGCTAACACTAGCAACTGTAATAATATCAGGCTAATGATCTATCAAGAAGCTCAAGCTCTGCTGGTTGTATTTAAAGTCTAATTTAGTGTCTTTCATTTACACCAGTGTCTTTTTTAGTGAAAGAGGAACCATGGCTGAACACATGATGATGCCCATGAGCCACTTCAGGATGGGCATGAATGGACCTCCGCAGCACAATGGCCAGCCAGGCCTGCGAAGCCTGCCCAATGGCCAGGTGATGCACTATGGCAGGAACCCTCAGAGCAACATGGAGACTGCTATGAGGCAGAGGCAGGGCATGGTAGGACCTGGAGGGATGGGCGGGCCAGTGAATGGAGCTCCCATGGCCAACCACCACCACCAGATGATGTCCGGGAACATGATGTACAATGGTCAAGGCCCCAATCAGCAGCAGCAGCAGCACCATCACATGCACCCCCAGCAGCAGCAGCAGCAGCAGCAGCAGCAGCAACAGGGTGGCCATCCACAGCAGTACATCCCTGGTAACCTCACCTCCCAGCAGCTTATGGCCAGCATGCACCTGCAAAAACTCAACACTCAGTATCACGGACACCCACTAGGCTCAGCCAACGGACATCACATGCCCAACAGTGCTCAGTACCGGGTGGGTCCAGCCCAGCTATCAGGCATGCAGCACATTGGTGGTCCATTGGGGCCGAACGGCATGGACATGGATCTGATTGATGAGGAGGTTCTGACTTCTCTGGTGCTGGAGTTTGGCTTGGATCGTATTCAGGAGCTACCGGAGCTCTTCCTGGGACAAAACGAGTTTGACTTCTTATCAGACTTTGTGTGCAAACAGCAGCCGAGCACGGTGAGCTGTTGAACGAAAGCGGTGTGGGAAGCTGGTTTGGTTTTTGTTTGGACTGGACACCCCAAAGAAAGACTGAGTGGCTGCAGCGGCACATCGAGAGGAGACAATCTCTCTTTTAAGTTTGGGTGTATCTGTGTCTGTGTAAATGACAGTGTCTAGTACGTCTTGACACTGATCTGCCTGCGAGTTGAGGAAGAACTGTAATGAGAGAAAATACAGCAAAAGCACCAGGTTTGTCTTCTTTGAACTGGCACCAGTAAGATCTGTTGTATTTTGGCCAAATTGAGGCATCCTGATGCAGCGGGCTCTGTCTGTACCCATCTGGCCCTCAGCATGTGTCCCCATGGTGCCAAGGCTTTGGGATAATTGTAAACTAACATAAAAAGGGAGGGGGACAACCTGGAAAGGCTGCCCATCTGGATTGCGAGATTCTGTGGCAAGTGTATTTTATTTCTGAAGAGACCTTCAACCAGTAGCAGATGTTTCACAGGTTTATAAAAGTTTGTCCTCTGAATTTGTTTATACAACGATGAAGGGATTTAGAGTAAAGAATGATCCTCTTTTTTTCTGTGTGCATATTGAAGGCTGGCTCTTCAAAACAGAGTTCCTACAAAAAAATAAAAAATAAAAATAAAAATAATGTAAAAAACATTTCCTTGAGGAGCAGGAGAGTGATAGAGACTGAGTGACCGATGAGGTTTGGGTGAAATGATGATTCCAACTTTCAGTGTCAGATCTGCTGTCATTCAATGTCTCGCATCTGTTCCTTGCTATTTAACTGTGGTTTAATCATTGTCAAAAGTATCCTTGCTGCTGAATCCAAGCTTTCATTTGTAGAAAATGTCAAGGCAAATTCTGTCTCTGCGGTGACTAATTTGTGAAGGGTGGGGAGGGGAGAAGCTTTTTAGCGGATGACAAACAACATAAACTGTGGCCTGTTGTAAAGGTTTAACAAAAGCCAAACAAAAAAAGAAGCAGCTATCTGGGGCTACTGAAAACAGAATAAAAAAACAAAAACAAAAACAAAAAAACAAGAGAGCAAAAGAAGATAAAAAGTGCTTGATTGCAGAATTTGCATTTGTGTGTTTTTTGTGTGTGGTCAGTGCAGTGAGGCATTTAGGACCCATGGAATGGCGTCCTCCTCCCTAAACCGTTGCCCCGGTGCGCTGAAGCTGATTGGAGGCAGCACAGGGAAAGAGAAAGAGAGAGAGGGGGGAGAGACAATGTGTGGACACAGCACTCCTTGGCAGCACTTAGTTTAATCATTATTTAAAGCTGCCGCTACCTGTGGCATTGATTTCATTAGGCAGGAAGAGCGAGCAAGGAGCACAAAGCGTGCAAAGTTGTTGTGTTTTGCTATAGATTAGCTTACTCTGCTGCTTTTCTACTGATAAGATTTAAATTACATGCTCTCACACGCTTGTCTTAATTGAGGTCGACTTGCATATTCTCCAATGACTCAATAATTATAAAACGGACATGTTCTGTAGCGCTCTTTTCATTTTCTTTTTTTTTTCCAAGCAATTGGTAATTAGTTTTTTTTTTTGTTTCGTTTTTTTTTTTTTGTTTGTTTTTTGTTGTTGTTGTTTTTTTTTTTTTTTGGTCAAGGTTGCTGCTTTGCCACTGTAGGCCAGCCAAGGGAGAACCTCCTGCACTGGCACTGCTATTTGTGGAGCTGTCAGAGGGGTCAGGACTGCGCTGGTGCACTGTGTAAATCTGTTACAATACAACTTGCGCCGCTGTCCCCATCCCTCTGGAGATCTGCCATCTCCTGGCTCTCGAGTCAAACAATGGGCATTGAAAACGCTGTTCTAAAAGGCAGTAAAGTGTCAGCCCCTGTTTTACACTCTGCCTGGCAAATGGCAGCCAGACAAACGCCGCAACCTCACAGCAAAATTTGAAACACTTCTGGCCTTAGCGAGACCGTGGCCTCTGATTAACTGCTATATCAATAAGCGCAGCCTTCTTGTGAATTGTATCGTACTGTAGACTAGAAGTGAAGTTGAGCTAGACACATTTAAGGTACTTTCTGAAAAAGATTTAAAAAAAAAAAACATTGTCAGATGTAAATGTAAATCAGTGGCTGGTTGATTTTGATGTGTTGACAAGAGATTATATCCTACAATTTTTTTTCTTTTTTTAAAAATCTTTTTACAAACCAAGTTGTGTAGATACAATATACCAATGTTTCTGGGTGCAGGGGACCTGATGCTTTAAGACCAAGTAGACTGCATGTTAAAGCAAGTGTGAGGGATGCCACCACTTTCCCACAAAGCAGCTGAGAATGTACAGTACAATGCTTTGTGGGAATTTGTCTTATGATGATAGATAACCGTGTGAGATTGTACTCCTTGTTCCAAATTAGACATCATTTATTTGGGTAATCCCCTCCCCCCGCCCTTACCCATCTCCCCAAAGCTTTTGTAATGTTATTGATTCTATTTTAAGAAAATGTATTTATTTTCAAATAAAATATTTATTTAAAGATATTTGCCTCTTGGATGTCACTCCACCATCCACAGCCCGACATGGCACTCAACTCAATGAATGGACATTAAGTTTTTCAGAAAACCAGCTGAACCTGATTTTTCCATTGGACGTTATTCTGTTGTTAGTTAAGACAAAGTGATCAGGGAACGCAAAAGGAAAGCAGAAATCACACAGCAACGTATCCTAGAAACACACCCAGTCAGTTGGCACTAAACTGCACCCAGCCTTCTTTACCATTATACAACTGGAAAATTTCATCTTCTCGAATCTGGTCATTCCAAAATGGCCAAAACCAAAGTAAAATGAATGTATTGTAAACAGCAAAGAAGTGTAATAAATACTGGCTTTATTCTTCTTATTTGCAAGCACAGGGAGAAAATGCAAACTCCGCACAGAAAGGCCCCAGGGCTGAGAACCAAACCCGCAACCTTCTTGTTGTGGGGCAACAGTGCTAACTACTATGCCGCTGTGCTGCCCATATATAAGCATCTGTTTCCAAAAAACCTATTTCACTTAGCCCACAGACACTGACTGATGCAATCAGGTAGATAAAAATGAAGGTAGACCTCCATGTGGTCTTTGATTATAAATCAAGTCTAGGTTTATATTAATGCAGTGAAAGTATCAAAGGTCACAGTCCACAGAGAGTTGCTCACAGTGCAACTGAGCCTTAGAACTTGCTGTCAGGACTTTTGGGAGTTTGTGATGTTACAACAAAGCTGTCACAGCTCAACCAGTTTGGGCCAACAATTCAATCTTCAAACATTTGCTTCCCTTGAGAGCATGCCTGAATTTTGCTATATTTATATTGGATCACTCAGAAAATGGAAGATAGGCTCTTCTGATTGGCTTACTGACCTGCTGTTCCTAGAGCTCCAGAGAGAAGCCTAAGAGAGGAGATGTACACTGAGGTGGTTTTATGGTTCTTAAAACTGCATACTTATGGATATGAAAACATCAAATTAAAACACAAGAAAAGTTCTAACCCTGAGGCTATTAATATAATAGGTCTGTTTACTTCCACTACCTTTTGCTGCCACAGTCCTTCTACTGAATGTAGAGTTCTCTGCACATCGCCAGGTCGAACTTTTGTCTTAGCATCTTGCTACTGTTTCTGCAGAGACTAAATGTAAAATAAAATCACTATGAATCCAGGGAGCTGCGCAGTGAAGTCATATTAGGAGAGCTGAAACACTCTACATGACGTTACTCATCAAGGCAACATTTTGTCCCTGAGCTGTTTTTAATGGGTTAGGGAAAACTAAAAGAACCAGCAACCTGTGAACATGTGAAAGAGCGAACCAGCTACAGAACAGACAGTAGTAATAATAATTGTGGAAAATAATGGTCGGGTCAGTCACAGCTTTCAGAGGTTCATTCAGAGGCATTAGCACTTCACAGTCAAAACATTTCAGCACAGCAATTTTCTTTACTAAAGTAGAGAAAATATCATAATATCATCACAATGAATACTCTTTTTAAATTAAACTGGAGATGTTAAGCACAATGGTTGTTTTTGTCCATATGCCTGCTCCATGATAAGCTGGAGACCTGTTAAGGGTGAGCCCCACCCTGTCAGCTGGGATTTTCTCCTCTCCCCAGCACGGATAAGCAGTTTATGTTGAAAATTAGCAGTGGCCATAAACTCTGTGCAACACATCAGTTTCTTTATTTGCGTAGATAACTATGTCACATTGCATCATATGTTTTAAATGATTAAATAAAAATGATGCTTGCTTAGGGGCAGCACAGCAGCGTAGTGTTGCCCCACAATAGTGCGTAGTGTTGCCCCACAATAAGAAAGTCTTGGGTTCGGTTCCCGGGCCTGGGGCTTTTCTGTCTGGAGTTTGCATGTTCTCCCCATGCCTCAGTGGGTTTCCTCTAGATACTCTAGTTTCCTCCCACCGTCCAAAGACATCATGTTTAGGTTAATTGGTGTCTCTAAATTTACAGACTGAGATACAGGATTGCTTTTTAGAAGTGAGGGTCAGTCTTGGTGTCATCAGTACAGAGACTTATTTTTCTCTTTCACAGGGGAGATAATTGGTCCACTGACCCTACCATAAAACCAAGACTTGGCTGTATAAAAGTTTCTTATGTTTCTATACTCAATCGCTTGCTGGTGGCTTTCACCAGATCTGCACCTCAACACCATCCTGTCTCAGAGCTCTGCGGTTGGCTCCTTCAACACTGTAGCTTGGAACCTGCCTGAAAGACAAGAGAAAGAGAAATGAGAGAAACCTAAGCTAAAGTCAGTAAACAAGAAAAGGATACAGGAAAATGAAAATATGAAAAAATAGCTAAAAACTGGCTAAACCTAAATAGTTAAAATAGATCAATTGAAAATCATTATATTTCAGTGTGCTATATGTGAAAATGCGATTGAAATTGTATCTCACACCTGTTTCCTGCTGAGATGAAATGCACCATTTTCTGTATCAACACCTGCAAGTTTCATGCAGTTTTGCAGTCATGTGGCTTACCAGGATAACTACAACTTTAAGTCGGCAAAAGCACACCTTTTACAAAGGAGAAGGAAAGTGAACAATGACAAGGTACACAGCACGAAAGTAATAACACATTACGCACACAAAAGCGACAGGCATGTCGAGGATGTTACAGCCATTTCTTTCAAAACACCAAAAGCTAATACAGAAGAAGAAATCATTGTTGTCTCTTTGCTGTTGGTGACATAATTCTCTGTGTCCTTTATATGTGAAAATATAAGGTGTGCACAGTACACACCCACATAAAAAGAGACAGCATCAGAGTAGCCGGCCGATCTCACACTGATGTTTATGTTTGGCCTGTCTTTATTGTCCCCATAGATCAGTCTAATTTAGGGAAGATTGCTTCCCAGAAATAAATACCGACCCTTTTTAAGACACAAAAAAAAAAAAAACAGACACCTAACCTACTCGCTAACACCAATGTTACCATGCCAACAATCAGTGACACCTGTGCTGGCCAGCAGCACCCAACATCTAAAAAACTGGAAAATACGTCTCATAATTTGTGGCTTGTTTACACTGTCACTGAGAGAGCAGTGAGTATTTTTTGCTTAATCTTTCTTTCCGCTGTCGGATTCTTGACTCTGCATTTTCCATTGATTGACGAATGTCATTTCATGTAATGTAACTAAATGCTAGATTTTCCCAAATGGCAAACATTTTCTGCTGAGGTAAAAGGTGCTCGGCAGTGTGGATGTGGAATTTTGAGTGCTTTGAGCAAACACATAAATTTCCATGTCTAACTGAAATGTATTTACTATATTTACAATTTTATCTAAGCCAATTAAACTTGAAGCACCAGATCTGCCATGTTCAGCCGTTTCCACAGGAAAAGCTGAATATAGAGATAATGAAGATCTACTGTTATGACCAAAACATGCATGTAGTTTCAGAGTGATACAATAGTACTATGTTAAACTATAAGGTAAAGCTGCATTAATCAATGTTTTTATACTAACACTGGGCCAAGTGTGTTCAGTGAATTAACCTACAGAAGATTATCTCTGTTTTAACTTATTTTAGGTGATTGTTTTGGTTTTTATGACTTCCAACATTTTTATTTTGCTTCAGCCTCTCTGTCATCATTAATCCTGTTTCTGGCAACAGCAGCAAATGGTGATAAAACTGAACAGCACACATAGTCCTTATACAGGGGAATAGCATCTGAACTGCTTGTTGCACGTATCTTTCCATAAGTTATAATCTGACATAAACATACACCAGCATGAGTGAGACACATACAGTAATGCCAGTGTATTGTTGTTGCTTTGGTCTAAAAAGGCTCCAAAGGTCTCTACAGGCTTGTATTTGAATGGTTGCTGAAGAGAAGCTTATCTCTTCTAAATATAAACAGGAAACTGTATCATTCAGCCACTTCCTAAAACAAGGCAGGGAGCTTGATATCTACTCTGCAACTGACCTTTTTTAACTGTGAGCATACCAAACATGAGAGCCCGCAGGGTCTCATTTCCTAGCTCAAAAGCTTCCTCAGAGTAACCCATTACAGCAAAGGCACAGTCAAGGGTGACTTCTTTCTCCAATTATTAGAATTTGAAATATTTGCTCCCATTCCACTCCCATTTAGAGTGCTGATGGAACTGCACCCAGTCCTGTCCTGTTCTTCTGTCTGAAGCCTGTCTGATATCTCACTGGCAATTTTCCCTCCTCTTTGCCTTTTTATTTTCTCATGGTTTGAGGAAGTGGCCTGTGTGAAAAGATCAATCTGCCATGACCCCAAAATGCTTGGCTGTTCAGGGGTGGTCTTAAAAGATGTACTTTAATGAGTCAAAGACTGCTTAAGCGCTCAGCCTGTAAGTATCAGGAAGAAGTGGTGGTCAAGAAGACTGTAAGTCCTCGGGCCTGTTTGACCTGCATGTTATGATTGAGGCAAAATGGTACATGTTACTGAGTTTCCCTGTAGCAGCATTAAAGTGAGCAGCTGACAGACAGAGGTGAGGTAATGTTGCAGCCTTTGGGCTATTCTAGAGAGTGCATGACATACTTGGAAACATACACTTAAATACACATAAAATAATGATTTTACTGTATACTTAAATGCCTCTACACAGTAGAGCTACAACATATTCAGTGACATTGGCTCATTTGGTTCTGCATTTTCGGACTTCGAACTTTCATATAAAAAGGAAGAAGCTGAAATTCACTGTTCAAAGGGTGAGTCAGTTAAAAGTCGAGCGAGCTTTCTGATGAAACTGTCTGGTGTACAGGGATGCTGAGTTAAGCTGCAACTCCCCAATCAGCTTAACGGACCATTTGATTGAGAGAATTCATGCTCTTTAAAGACAGATTTTCAAAGTATGACTCCAGAGTAAACTAAATTGATTGAAAAGTGCGGTGAACTAAGGTAATCATGTTCTCAAAATGGACATAGGACAGTAGTTTTTTTCAGACACAGCAAAAGCTGATGCCCTTTCTAGCACAACCCTTCACATTTGGCCTCAATAGTCAATTTTGAGTGAAATAATTGTCCCAAGATATTTGTAAGATTGTACACATCTTTACTACTATCATTAGCTTGTAAGCTAACTGCTAACTTTCAGAAGGCTGAGCTAGTTATTCATAATATGTCAAGGAAATTCTCTGCATTTTCACTATAACTGTCAGGACCATTTAGGCCTTCAGAATGATTAAAATATATTTTGAAATTCCTTCATGGTAAATAAATAACAAATAAAATTAAATACATGTTTTATTCTTATTTTATAACAGATTTATATCAATCTATCAGAAAGGAAAGGGTTGTTATCATAAAAACATGAAAATGCAGTCTTTTTTTTTTTTTTTTGCCCCTTTGCTTTCCAAATGCTCAAGGTCACAGCAAAGGTAGCAAGGAAACTGTCTGGTTTTTCACTCGAGCTTCCCAAGTTGAAAACTCAACAGAGCACTTCGAGGATGCTTCCATTTTAAAGCTAACAGTTTGCCATTGCTCCATACTGTTCAGTTTACTTCTCCCTGGCATTGTTGAAGTGTATTTCTACCACTGACTCTTTGTGCAACACAATTGATGCACTATAACTTCCTTAAATTTGCACTTTTTGCTTCCTTGTCCCTTCAAAGGTCACCCAGGACAACTTATTAGATAATACTGTAAATGTGTGGGTGAAAGGTCACTTATGTTGAAATCAATTCCAAAAATTTGCCTTTTTATGACCAGACCTTCACCCTGTCATTTTAATAAATATACACTAACAAAATGTCGTTGTCTTATGTGATACGATATGTGCGGCCTGCCAGTTCCAAAGTAGTTCTACAGCAAAATCTGTAAAATTAGACAGTGAAGTCACCAATGCTGTAATTTTGCCATGCCACAATGTCAGACTCCCAGTGAGGAGGTGATGTAGACATCAGTGTATATGAGCCCAAAGTCAAATTTGTTCAACTTTAGATGGAAATTTAGTAGAAAAACCTTATCATGATGAGAGTGCCCAGAGTGGGCTGCTTGACTGTCACCATCTTGGCAGTGGTTGAGTCAAGAATGAGCAAAGATGTGGGGTGTGTGAGGAGCAGAGGATTTGGTGCATGTCATTTTGTGGCCATATTCAGATGATAATTACATATAATGACTCCATGGCAGCCATTCATACCTCATACTGTCCTCCATACGTCCTAATGTTACAGTGTCATATGGTGATAAGATGACAGTCTGACCAAATATTCTGTTCTGCATTGAAACTAATTGGACTGTTCAAGATCAGCGGGGGAAAGACATTTTGAGCCCACTTCGTCTGGTCAATAGGCAAAGTTGGAAAAGGCAAAGCTTGTCTTCCTTGGCTGCAGGATAATTCGTTGTTCTGAGATAGTGTCACACGCTTGAGTCATCACATTTATTTCAATAACACTATTGTGTCATCTTGTTGAGTTATTGCTTGGTTATCCAGTAAAAAGTTGGCTCAATTTTTACCACAGCGCAATACAAAGTCATGCGGCAACACCCTTCATTTGCAAATCAAATATCAGCAGGTCTTCAATTTCTTGTAAAAAACATGTGTAATTAAGTAAAGTAAATGACGCTACAACAGCTTGACCTACTTCTCCCGTCTACACTATCTTTACCTGACAATTTCTTACCAAGTAGCTGGTTTTTATTAAAAAAGTAGTCCACTGATTTAGCAGGGTGTTCCTGCGGCATTATTGAATTCAAGGTGGTCAGTGTAAAAATAATAATAATAAAAAAATAAAAATAAAAAACAGACGCCAGAAACTGATACCTCACTTTCATCATTCTGGATTCTTCTTTTTTTGTGGCTGGTGGCTTCATTACCCA
The DNA here is from genome assembly GCA_034769265.1 of Remorina albescens. Classification (NCBI taxonomy): domain Eukaryota; kingdom Metazoa; phylum Chordata; class Actinopteri; order Carangiformes; family Echeneidae; genus Remorina; species Remorina albescens. The sequence continues at coordinate 4,955,452 of CM068492.1, read as the reverse complement.
AAATGCAATTTGAACACAAAAAGATTTCTGTAATCTTCGGATTTCAAACTTGTAGTCTGCAGAGCTGTTTTGCGTCTGAGGTGTTTCCCTGTGAAGAAGAGTTTTTCTCTCCACTGTTGCTGGATACCCCTCTAATATTGGGAGGTCTTAACAAATTAAAATCAAATCAAATCAAATTATGTTTATTTATATAGTGCCAAATCATAACAAAGTTACATCAAGGCACTTTACATATAGAGCAGATCTGGACCAAACTCTTTATAAAATTATTTAAAGAGACCCAACAGATCCCCCGATGAGCAAGCACTTGGCGACAATGGCAAGGAAAAACTTTCTTTAAGAGGCAGTAACCTCGGGCAGAACCAGGCTCAGGGGGGGCGGCCATCTGCCTCGACTGGCAGACAAGGCAATTAACAATATGCTCTTAATTGCCTTGAGATAATGCATAAGGTGGGGCAATGTAAATAAAACTGAATGTTGAATTTTTCATATTTTGCTATCTTTGTCCACAATACTTGGAAAGAAATGAGTGCAATCACCCTTTAAGAATAAAATACACATGTAAACGTATGAAAGTTGAAGGTCTATGTATAGGTTGGACAATTCAATGGAATCCTTCATTTTGCATTTTGTTGACTTGTCTGAAGCAAAACCTATTTTCTTCATGTCTGGTGGCACAGTGGAGCAGTCGTTAGCACTGTCTCCTCACAGCAAGAAGGTGCTTAGGCGTCCTCCCACTGTCCAAAGACATGTACATTAGGTGAATTGTTGACTCGAAATTACACGTGTGACCATGATTGCCGTGTTGTTTGTTGTTATATGTAGGCCCTGTGATAGACTGCTGACCTGCCCAGGGTGTAGCCAAATGTTAGCTGTAAGCAGCATAGACTACTCAAAAAAAGAGCTATAAATATGTGTTTCATATAGTTAAAATATATAATATAATATATATAATTCATATAGTTAAAAAAAACACAACGATTTCAGTAATATCATTTGAGAGTTAGTAGTTTGCTCCTGCTCAATTGAGCTTGGAGTGCAGCCAAGACGTATCTGTACTGCGCCTAGAGAACATGAGCAGTTGAACTTTGGTCATGAGCAGAGTGACAGTGTGACAGTGTGTTGCTTGACTTGTATCTTGCGTGGCTTTAGATTGTAACAGTGGAAAATACATTTCCTTCGGTGGGAAATTAATATAGACAAGCACCAATGTATGAATTATACATTAACTATTGTGGCTGACTACTCTAATCACAAGCAATCTGCAGTTCTTGCAGCAGCCCTCTTTTATGGCAGAAGGAATATAAACTGTGGTGAGAACAGAATTTCATATGGATAGACAGGATGCTGCCATATGCCCTCACAGTGAGAATAAATTATTCTGGACTTACAGTGTGGTTTTGAAAAGACAGGTGTACAGTTAGATAAAAATGATGCTTCCTGTAACTGTGTTCAGAATCCAAAATTGTATTTGCATGTATTTTGAAAATCTATAATTGAATCTTGAGTTTACAATAGTAGTAATTGCACAAACCATCAAGCCAACCTGAATAACTGGACACATTCTACTGCATTGTGTTATTATGCTTTCCTCACTCAGCAACTGCTCGAGTCTAACTATTCACTGGCAGTAGGGGACAGTTGCAACACAGGCCAGCTAACTGAAGGAGACATCAATGAATTTTAGCAGGAAGTGCAGCAAACCTTCCACTGTGTGAAAGAAATACTACATTCAGAGGAAGATACGTATGTTTGCACACAGGTTTCATCCAGGCGGTTGTTTTGGATGTGTGAAACTGGCCAAACTACAGAGCATAAAGTGAAATAGCACGTCAAAAACTGACTCACACCTCACTGTGTACAGTACACATATGAATGTGTAATAAGTTCCCCGACAGTGTTGGCTTCCTTTCATTCGCTGCCCAAACTGGTTTGCTCCAAACAAGCACAGGCAACTGTCTCTTAGCCCCAATCTCTTTGTTACGTTTGTCAGCCAAGTCCAATCCAGGACACAGAGCCAGAGTTGGCACTGCCAGATCCACCTGGTGGGACAGCAGGGGTGGCTGTCTGTGCCACATGTGGTCTGACATTGTAATACTTTAAAGCACCACTGACACCAGAGCTTCCAGATCCACAACGCCTGAAGCTACCATAATTGTCTGGTCAAGCAGTTTGTCCCTGTACTAAATAATAAACCTTTGAGTGAAACACCAATAAAACAGGCCTTTCAGTATTATCACTTTAAGAACACTCACCTTAAGACCTCATGTGTTTTGTAGAGTTCATCTTTTTTCATTAAATAATTATAATGTTTATCTAAAGCTGACCTTTATTTTTATTTTACTTTATTTTCTGGGCTGATTTGATTGACTGTGTTTCCTACCACTGTTTCAAGAGTTTCGATCCACTGAAGGCCCCTCGGCTGTTTCCCACCCCTGTGGTGTGACTTGATTGACTAATCACCATCAGATGTGTAATAAGGGTGTGACTTATGTGACACTGCCTGCATCTGACTTTGTTGAGCCTGAAGGCCCGAGGGGCAAAAGATCCTCTGTCACAAGAGTCACAATAAAATGCTTACTGATATTAAATGCACAAGAGAAAATGACAAAAGGGAGTAGCATGGCGATCATTCAGTGTTTAAGAGAGGGACTAAATTCTATTTAGTACTTTTTTTAAATGGCAGAGTATTTAATCATCACACAGTACAGTAATATTGTTTCTATGGACTGAGGCAAAAACAGGGTAATGGTGTGGGATAGAAATGATAAAGTGCTCTGGAACACTGATGCAGTTTCAGGGTTTAATAGATTAGTCTTTATGTTGTAAAAAATAGGAGCAATATACACTCACAAACAAGTCTTATTAAAGTGTATCTGACAGTCTACAGTAGAGGGAAGACTGTGGGGATCTAATTAAACAAATGCAATGTCATTTCCTATCTGTTGTTTTGCCTTTTTTTTTTTTTTTACCAGCTTGTTTTCCTTCTAATAGAGGTAACAGGTTAAAAACTTCTGGCTCTCCCTATTTGGTTTGTTGCCAGACAAACTGGGTGTAAAACTTGATATTTGCATTTGTTTTGGCTTAACACTTGTTAGAGCAGAGGTTGGATTTTCAGCTGCTAAATGCTCCAGTCTAAAACGATCTCTGCTCTAAGGCAAACCTAGGGTGCTAATCCTGGGTTGGTGATAGTGCTGGTCAGGACTTTGGCTCACGACCCACATAGGCACCACTGTATAGACCAGTGACGTGCGGTCAGGGGAGGCAGGAGAGGCCGTGCCTCACCTGTCATCATGGAAAGAAAAAAATGTAAAATGAAAAAATGTAATTAAATGTTTATATTTATCCAGTGATTTGCACTATAACGTTATTTTCCATCTAACTTCACCAGTTTTAGATAATTTTTTATTCAAAATCGCTGAATTTTCACATTTACTGTTCAAATACTGAGGAGAGACGTGTGGTGAGGCAGCAGCCAGATGAGTTTCACCATGGATTGCGCAATGACTCGGCTAACTTTGCTGGCATGCTATGCAGTGAGACCGTATTGCTGTCTCTCTGCATGTCGCTATTAAAATGTTCAAACACTTTTGCTATATGAACTGAATTTCCATAGTTTCGCTGATGTATATAATGTACAGTGGGTTTTTTTTTTGTCAACAACTGTATGTGTGTAACGTGTTTCTTGTGCTGAGCAATCATAAAACAGCTGCAAAGAGGCACTAAGTGAGGCATGCAGTTCTCCTGCCTCATGGTAGGGGGCACTTGTGATCCCAGTGATTCTTCTTGCGACTGCAGAATAAGTGACAGCAACCCGTTAACTTCTGCCAATCAAATGGTGAATAAGCTACTCTGTAGGGTTCATATGTTTGTAAATCTGATTGTGATGAAGTCAGTGCCTCACCAGCCATGAATCTCAACGCACGTCACTGGTATAGACGTATGTGTGTGTTTATGCTTTCCCAATAATGCTTGGGTCAAGTACAAGAACAATGGGTCCGTACTTTTAGCTTTGAGAACCTCCAGTGGCATCCAAACATCTTGATGAGTTAGCCGATAATACTGCCCGCAGCCCCCAAACAAACTGTGGAACTGTCGTTATCCTGGCTTACAGCCAGATCTTTGGATAGTGAAATCTGAAGAACTGAATTTGACATATTGAATGGCTCTTGTGCAAAAGGGCTCTCACTGTCTCCAAGACATTGGTGCGGGGTATTGTGTAGTGAGTCTTGCAATGTTTTTTCCCCAGCTGAAAACAGACACACTGCAGCAACAAAACAGCAGTAAACCTGAACCAAAGCATTCCAGTTGGTGGCCTGAAAACCAAAACAACAAGCTGTAAGATGCTACAAATTAATCCATAGAGCAAATCATAGTTAGACAATAATTCTCCCTGGGTTTATTGCAGTGATCTGTATAATAAGTAAAATATTTTATCCATGATTATCCATTATTATCTATCTCTCGATATATACAGTATATACGTGAACTTTTTTTGACTTGTAGTGACCAACGCGTTATTTAAGCAGAGGAACTTGTTTTGTAAACAAAACAGCAGATTACTGATAAGCCAGTGTGACCTCTTTAGTATATGTTATTCTGAAAAACACAAAAAATCAGTGGTTGTGCAAAACAACGGGATTCATGACTGCCAGAGCATGAACCACACCCTTTCCCAAGAACTGATGTCATCACGTATGCAGTTCTTTGTAAACAGTTTTGACACTCAGGTAGATGGGCGTTTGCTCCACGTGCCCTGAAGCAACGGTGACGCATGCAAGAGTTTACTTCGGGATTTCCTTCCAGTTAGCTAACGTCTGTTTTTCATTCTGGTCTTGAGGCTGAGTCGCGCCGTCTGAGAAAGTCAGCGTCATCATCACTCCCTTACGAGATGACTTGCCTCAGCACTCCAGTGAATTGGGTGCTTCAGGGCTGAAGACAAATCAAAAGTGATGATGCACACGTATCCAAGGTATGTGCAATAAGGTCACTGACTGTAGAATCAGGCCACACTAGAAAGTGTTACACTTTTGATAGCTAATGTTGAGACTCAAAATCTTAAATTTTGTCAAATCAGTGGAATTTACACATATCTTGCCCTAATACAAATGGTCAGCTATCCAGTAATTGAATCCTAAATATATCACCGATAACTGGCTTTTTCCCAAACCCCCGAAGAGAAATCCTGACACTTCTCCTGTACCAATAAAATTTGGATTTAACTCCTTTGCAATGAGTTTTCTTGGCAACTACAGGCCAATTTTATATTAAGTTGTATACTTGTAGTCTAGAAGGTCTTACGGTTCTAGATGGTGGCTAATTAATGAATTACCACACTTCTTGTCTTAAAAACAAGTAAGACATTTGAGACATTTCAGTCTCAATCAAAATATCATCCTGATTATTGAACAACTCCACGACAATCCATCCAAAAGTTGAGAAATTAAAGTGTGGACCCCTGTGGTGGCCCAACACTCCTATAATTGAAAGGCCTCATTTATATAAATCAGGTCTGGGTTCTACGTTAATACAGTGAAAGTTTCAAAGGTCTCAGTTCACAGAGAAACGTTCCACAGTCTGTATTCAGAAACGGAACCTTAAAACCAGCTGTCGGTGCCAAGTCCCACCCACCTGGTCCTACTCTCTAGCCTTCAAGAATTTGGTTTTTCCTCATTGTTTAGCTGATAGCCGCTATATTTTTATTCAGTGCCTTAAAAAACCAGCCAATCACAGGAGAGGATCACACACTGTTTTGGGATTTTCTCACCGGCTGCTGTGACTAGAGCTCTAGAGAAAAGCCTGAGAGAGGAGTCATAACACTACATTGAGATGGTTTTAAAAATAATAATGATAATAATAAAGAACTTTATTGATCCCAAACTGGGAAATTCACATGTCACAGCAGCAAGACACACTGTACACTATGTAACAGATAACAATAAAAGATAAGATAATAATAAAAAATATATACAATATAATAAAAACTAGTTTAGTTCGGAAAATCACAAATATATCTTCATATGGATATCAACATATGCAAGAACTTTAAGTAACAAAGAGACTGACATTTATAAAAACACCCCATAACCTTTTTCCTACCACAACGCTGAGGACAAACACTGACAGGCCTACTGTTCTTAAGACATGAAATGCAATGTTTCAAATGATATCACACAGACTTGTCAGTGAGACTGACTGACAGATCATCTGCCCATGCCAGAAGTCAGACTGGTGTGAATCACCAGGGACAGAAGTGTTTTGTTTTGCCTGCTTTGCAGACTATAATTATATTTCAATAACTCAACCTTTGCAGGTGCAGCTATGAGTAAGACACAAACATGATTTCAGGTTTATGTGCACAGAGAAGCAGAGCATAACATGCAGAAACACCGGTTCTTGGATTTCACCACACTGATAACAGAATAAGGCTTTCGATACCTATATGGATCTCATTGCTCAAACGGTCACTAAACTACTTTAGTAAGTTTTCTATCTGTGTGTCTGTCTTTGTTATATTTTACATCCTCTGTTTACCCTCAGAATTTAAAGTCTACTCGACTTTTACAATAACATCTCCATATGCAGCCTAGCTTTAGGTTTTCCTTTAAATGAGGAAATCTCAGTGAATATAGTTTGGTTCAGATTTACTTTAAAGTGCTTGAAAATTCAGTCATCACATCAAGTGTGTGTCATGCAGGAGAACCATCAAGAACAAACTGAATGGGTGAATTTACATATTGACATTTAAAGCGTATTTGATTCAAAACATCACAACATCAACTCATGCACTGAGCAACACATAGTGTGGCAACATTCATCAATTCATCAATATTTAATACCTCCAAATATGCCTATAGCTTTTGTGAAATGAACTTGACCTCTGCCTATGAATGATGTGTCACACACAAAGAATGCTTGTGATATTTTACCTGCATTGCATAATGCCACACTAATTACCACCCACTGCAGTCATGGTATCATTTAATACATGGAGATGGATTGTGGGTAACTGTTTGGTCAATCGTGTGATTGGGTTAACTCTATAAAGTGGTCACAATAGGAACAGTGGTTACATAAATTTTGAACTGAGCCAAATTTAACCGCGCTCATGCTCTCATGTGCTTTGTAGGTGCACTTTACCACTCAAAAAAATTGCACTTCTGACTCTGTGTTTACGAATAGTAAATCTCCAGCCAAAAACCAGCATTTAATATTTGACAGGTGAACATTGGTTTAAAAAAAATAATAATAAAAAGAAGCTCAAGTTCATCTGCAGCTATAAGAACCCCAAACTCCCATGTCCTTGTAACTTAATAAGAAAGAAAATGCTATACATCTAATCCCAACCTCCAAAAGAACACACTTTTCTGCAGCATATGTGTAACAGATAGCCCCTATCAGAAGACAGTTAAATATAATATCAACCCCATATAGGCATTAACAGATCACATCAAATTACTTGAAGAAAATTAACATGTAGAACAGTGTCATTTGGACAATGACTGTAACAACAAGCAGCAGTTGTCTTCAGGTCATCAAATGTGGACCAGGCTCATCTGGTTGAATCATATTATCGTTTGAATGCAATAAGACACCCTGCGGCTTGATGAAATAAGATTTGCTTTATGATGTAATTACATACCAACACAGATCCTAGCCTGTTAGTCACACTGCTACAGACTGTGTTCTCTCCTGGGGTGATTGTAGCAAACTATAGTGATTTAATATTATTGTTAAAATAAATCCGCTTTGCCTTGTTAGTATAGTGGTGAGTATACCCACTTGGTATGCTTGGTATAAAAGAAATATAAAAAAATAATTCTTCTTTGCTCACTGCTTTAAAACTACTTTCGTAGTCATGTGAAATCCTTTAAAGGCTCATTGATAACTTTTTGACTCCTACTCCAAAGCAAGTGATACCCCGAAGTACTATTAAATGTGGCATCCTAAATACCAGAACAAATATGACAGAAGGTAGTAACAATAATAACAGCAACTTGGACTACTTCTCATATTTGGAAATGAACATCAAAATATGTGTTTCATTTGATTTATTGTCTGTTTGATTATCAGTGATATTTGTTTCTGGCTGCTGGGGGGATAACTAAGTTGGCTAATACTATCACCCTGGCTGCTGTCCAATAAGAATCCCAATCTGAAATAGAAACCCCTATCTCAACAGTCAGATAAAGGCAGATTGAACTACTGCTTCTGTCAGGCAGCAGCCTTATTACCTACACTCCAGCACAAATAAGGTCAACGACTCTGCTGAATACAAGATGCAACTTGTTTCTTAGGCATTCAGTAGTAAATCAGAATATTAGATAAATAATTTTTTTTACCTGAGTATGGCACGGATTGAAAAGTTATGGGTTTCTTTAAATATTCAAAGAATTGGCATCACGCATCAGATTTCATGAGAATCTAAGCAACAGTTGAGATATTTAAGGTTAGAGCATCAAATTGCCAAGATTACCATCCCACAGGTGGTTAGGGTTAGGGTAATATTTTGACTGTTGGCCCTGTTAAGTCACCCGATGGTTTGTGAGCTGCTGTTTTAAGGCCTCCAGTATGTATTTTGTCCTTTGGCCACCTTGGCCTTTGAAACCAGAAGAAAGCTAAGGGGGAGTGAAGGCTGGATCTTACCTTCTCTGTGCTCTATCCTGATTGGGTGGTATAGTCTGTGGTATAGTGTTATCCAAGCTGAGATAATCATGATGATGTCACCATGACAACTTCCAGACTTATATTTTCCTCGGACTTTAAAGAGTTTCCTCTGGAGCTGCAGAAAACACTACACAACAGTTAGTACAGATTATGCACACCTGTTGTGGGAGAGAACCATGTGTTCAATGACCACAGGGGGGAAAAAAATGGTGGCGTGCCCCATCATCACTATCTTGTTTCCTTTGCTGATGTTACCATTGGAAATGTAGAGCATCATAATTGCATTTTAGTAGCATCTAGGGTCCATTTTTCACCGTACAACATGATTTCACAAGAACTTTCCCCATAGGATAAAAAGAAATCCTGATTGGAATGTTCATTAGGAATCAACCATTTAAAAGGAAATGGGTGCATAAATAGCGTATAGACACAAGAGTATTTATATATTTATTTATATAATTTCAGCTCATATTAAGACTCAAGATTATGTCTTTGAAAGCAAACACAAACAAAATTTTATTTAATGCCACATAAATCAAGCAAATGCCTCATGGATAGATTATGAACAGTTGTCAAACAACTGTACAACAAATATAAACAGCTGTACGGTGAACTGGACTGTAACTGATCGTATTTTTGTCAGTGAGATACTATGTGAAACTCTCCAAGTCTTGAACTTGAGAAGCATTTTCACATGAGTAGTTCAACAAGTTAATATCTCACTTGGTGCAGCTTTGGTAGCCTGAGTTTTAATGTCTGACTTGTGCGAAGCTGCACGTGGGCAAAGCAGATGATCTCCTAGCAGCCGGATAGAAGTTTCTTAATAACTGTGGAACATTTCAAATTTAAGACTGCAATCAAACCTGCTGCATTTGAAAATGAGAGAAAGAACTAGTGTTTCTTTGCTGTGACGGGCTACTTCCAGAGTATTCTCTGTTTGTGTAACTTTATTCCATATTAGCCCTGATGGAAGGTACAAGGTGATACAGTCTTTGAAAAAATGTAAAATATTGTCGACAGTCTCTGACTTTTGTGTTACAAGAGGAAATGTCTGTCAACTTTGATATATTTTTGTGGGAAACACTTCTTTTTCATTTCTACTGAAGAAACACCAAGGACAGCCATGACAGAAAGACTTGTCCTGCCCAATGAGCAGCTTGATGCTGGGGACAGATTCTGGAGTCTGTTATCTGAATCTGTAAAATGCAAAAGATGCTAAGTTGCTCCTAACAACCCAAACTCACAGTTAATTACTTTAATCTATTCCAAAACTAAATAAAACCGGATTTAACCCAAATAGCTCATTCAGCTGTGTAAGTCAGACAAGCCAGTCGGTGTAAAGTGGAAAATCCCAGTGGGCCTCCACATCAGTGGACCATCAAAAACATCCATAAAGTTTTATTGTGTCTGTCAGTGTCTTTATTTCTTCTATGACCTCAGTGCCTCGTATTCTGCTTTGTGTCAGATGATTTAAACCATTTCATTTGTTTGTTCCTCTTCTACTGTCTGTGCTCCCTAGGTCAAAACCTGTGTATGCCTGTGTTTCATTCAAAACAAAAACTATATTTACAGTTAAATTATCAGTCAGGGGAAAAGTTAGAAGCAACAGAACTTTTTTTTTCCTCTGGTTTATATTTACCTCAACTACAAAATGCAAAAGTCTCCGCTTGCCGATGTTTGTTTTATTCAGATTTTCTGGTTTCTTTAAGTTTGCTTGATGTTTAGTTATTATTCTGCCTCCTTTATACATGATATATTGTGATGGGGGAGAGTCTCAGTGTAGTGGAAGCACACCTCTTCTTCCCTGCAGTTCCTGATCAGCTGGTAAATCAGAGCAACTGGATAGACTGACTGCAAAGCTGTAAAAGGTCTCTGGTCAGCATCCACATATGGACCAGGTTTATACTAGGTTTGTTTGAAAAAAAAAGAAAAAAGGTTTCTGTATATAGTTACCAACACTGAAGACTGAAAACAACCTACTACCATGTTTGCACCATAAGCCACAGCTCAGCGACGAGGCACCTGGCTGATTGGTGGTGGAAATATAATCAGTCAGTCAGGGTCAGTCCAGATTATAGGGCTAGAACCACTGTTGCAGTTCAGGCAAAAACTTGTGATTTAGCTGTATGTACTTAAAATATGTTCATTCAAAGAAGACGTTTGAAGCTGTTTGTCCACCGCTCTGCAAACTGAATATGTTTGGCCTTTGTGTAACAAATTCAGAAAGGGATAGACACAGAAAGAGGTTCTCATCTAGTTGGTCAGCAGTGAAGACATGTGGTGACTAAGATGCAAATTTTTGTCCAAACAGTCGTGAGATGTACCACCAGGTGATCTTTGGACTTTGAAGAGTGGCTCAGTTGGTAACGCACTGTTTATTCAGTGACCGATCACATTCCAGTTTCAACCTTCGCTGACCCAACCTGATCTCATCGCCCCATGCATACCTGCAATTGCAGTTCTTACAGCTCAAATGCATCAGCTTTTATTTTATAAGAGAGATGTTACTTCACACTAACAGACCACAATCTCGCATTACTATGGCAGCCAGTTGACATCAGGTGTGATGCCATTGACACCGCCACAGCAGCATTTTTAGCAGGGTTTCTGGTTCAGTGCTTTTGACATAGGGTTTTTTTGTGATCATGTAAACCTTTTCTTTTTTTTTTTTTTTTGTGGTGCAATTAGCCTCAATACAAAAGTACAATAAAACAACCATGAAAAAAAAACTTTGCTTCTCCTCCAGGTACCTTAAGGTGTCACATGTGGCTGAAAAACACACGTTCAGTGCACAAAACATAAATCTTAAATGTCTCACAACTGATTTGATTTGTTCTCACATCATCATCCACACCATTTCCTTTCTTCTATAATGAGACATAAACGATCTGTGACTGGAAAGTAGGAACAGTTCTCGATCAGGCATCTCTGAGTCTCTTCTGTCTGTTTTACTTTTCCCGTATCATTGCACTTTGTCTGTGCCTTAGAAATGCAGAGTACAGTCCACTGTTATCTGTGCCCAGAACTGCCTTGTCAAGATGCTGCTCTTCACTGAAGTGGACCACTCCATGTGAGAACAGAGACGAGCTCTGCTAAACAGCAGAAAGGAAAGAAATGCAAACTTGCCATTCAAGTCTTCTTAGTGCTTCACTTCATCTTTTGCCAGAGATCGCTACGGTTCATGAGGCAAACTTTGGAACGGAGCCATCTCCTTGGTTCCCTTGATTTGCATGGCTGTCCAGACGTCAGCAACCACCCTCCTCCTCCCCCTCCCGCCACCACCAGCACCAACACCACCACCACATCGACTCCTAAATGCGTCAGCAGTCTTTCCTCCCATCCCCCTCTCCTGCTCTTATCCATGCTGCCTCCCTGCAACACCTCTGCTCAGCTCCCACGGCACATTGTGTCCTTGAGGACTCACTAACTACAGGCACCCCCTTCCCCCACTCATGTGCTCTCTCCCATTGCTATACAAGATGTGCCAAAATATTAGCTATGATCAGACTCATACAAATACTCCCACTATCACACTTGACTAGAGATTAACATTGTTCAGATAGGATTGGAGTCAGAATGGATATGCCGATTTATTGTCATATTTATTCAAAATATTTCTGCAATAGAACAGTTCAGTTAGGAAGTGGGGAAATGTGCGTCTGCATTTATGTCGAGAAAAAGTAAAGGTTTGTCCTCAGCGGACACTGTATGTATTCAGTTGAGGCCATTAACTGATTAATCTGATTATATAAATGTACTTACTTAATGATTTAGTGACTGAAATGAATTAAAGAAAACTCAAATTCCTTGTGGCATTTTAAGATGCACCCATATAAGCTAGAGCACATTAAACTGATTAAATTGCATTTATTCAGGTTATTCAGGTATGCTCACATCCTTTGGAACTTTAATCTGGGTTAAATCCGTCAGGTTAACCCATAAGAACCCACCGTGACACAGGTGTCACACATCCTTTAAATGTTCCGGAAAATTCCATGAACAGCTTTAGCCTTGATTTTAACTCATGAAGTCCCAGAGCGACACATACTAAACATTTTGGTGGGTCATGTGACAGGTCATGTGACTTAGACATCTTGGAAATGGGGTTATGGGAAGACTGTGTGCCAGGTAACCACTATGGGCAGAGCTAGCTAAATTTAAAAAGCTTGTTTTTGGCTGCCAAAGGTAAGATTCAAACATTTTAAGAACTCTAATGCTTACATAACATGTCCTTTATTACATTTAAACTGTTGTGAACACTTTTCATGAACAAATTGATATAAAACAAATCAGGTAAATATCGTTGTGACATATATGTCACATCGGACCTTTAACCTTAAAATTGTCATGGAAAACCTAATGTGACATATATGTCACAATAAGAAAAAATTGTAGTGATCTGCTCAGTTAACTTATTCAATGATATTTAGTTAATATATTTTATATTCTTCAATTCAAAGCATATTAAAACAAATTTAAACAAAAGATCGAATTTTATTAATCAATTATTAACAAAATTATTATTTTGAAAAAAATGTCAGAAATGTGTTCTATGTGGTCTGTTTGGTCTATTTTATGCCCCCCATAATTTTCCTTTAAGGAGAAATGGGTCCGGGTTCTTATGGGTTAAAAAAGTGTTTTCCTTGTTCATCCATTGATTTTCTCCAGCAACTTTAAAAGTTCACTGTCAAACTGCATTTCTGGGAACCAGCAGTGAACTGTCAGACATTGCTCAGGGAGGAAAATACAGATATATTTTTCATTTGGATTCATGGTACAATTTGATGTACTCAGTACTTCGGTAGAAATGACAGTATCACTGCCAAAATAGCAGTTTCAATACTGAATGGCCCAATCAGTAAAATCATGATGACTAATGTGTTGGTGAAAATTCTGTGAATTAGAACAAGTCTCATCTTAAAACACAAAACCATGTCAGATGATTTCAACAGCATTTGTTTCACAGCTAAAGGTGGCAGCATTTTATCTCTGCACCCATCCCTCCCACCGCTCAGTCATGTTTAAAGTGACTACAATACTGTGAGCTGATCGGTGCGTATTAACTCAGTACGCTGGATCCAAACAATCTCCCAAATAAGGGTTAGGTTTATCTCAGTGGACAGAGGTCTTGCTCATGATGTCATCAGCGTTGCTCTTTCACACGCTGTTGACTGAGTTTGTTAATTGTCCTCAGCATTTTAAATAATTTTTCTGACTCATTGAACCTTTAACTTTATGTAGATGGTAAATTTTTTTGTCAATTGGATTTTTTTTTAGCAAATTTTGATCAGAAAAGTACATTGTAATTTGTCCTTATGATATAAAACTGACACAATCCAGAAAATCTTTTTGAAAGTCAGATTCAAGATGGCAGTGCGTTTAGACGTGGCGGCCTGGCACTCCTCTACTAGCATTGAAATAATGACTCATACCAGTACTTATTGCTACTATTGGAGTCAAACAACTATATATATATAAATATAAATAAAATGATCGTAATGATCATAACATATAGTTAGGCCCAGAAATATTTGGACAGTGAGACAATTTTCATGATTTGGGCATTTCTGCATGCCACCACATTGGAATTTAAATGAAACAACTGAGATGCAATTGAAGTGCAGACTTTCAGGTTTAATTCAAGGGGTTGAACAAAAATATCTTATGAAACGTTTAGGAAATGCAACCACTTTTATACAAAGTCTCCTCATTTCAGGGGCTCAAAAGTAATTGGACAAATGAACATTACCATAAATAAAATGTTCCTTTAGAATACTTTGTTGAGAACCCTTTGCAGGCAATGACTGCCTGAAGTCTGGAACACATGGACATCACTAAATGCTGAGTCTCCTCCTTTGTGATGCTTTGCCAGGCCTTTACTGCAGCTGTCTTCAGTTGTTGCTTGTCTGTGGGTCTTTCTGTCTTAAGTTTTGTCTTAAGCAAGTGAAATGGATGATCAATCGGACTGAGATCTGGTGACTGACTCGGCTATTGTAGAATATTCCACTTCTTTGTCTTAAAAAACTCCTGGGTGGCTTTCGCAGTATGTTTTGGGTCGTTGTCCATCTGTACTGTGAAGCGCCGTCCAATCTGCATTTGGCTGAATCTGAGCAGAAAGTATATCCCTATACACTTCAGAATTAATTTGGCTGCTTCTGTCTTCTGTCACATCATCAGTAAACACTAGTTACCCAGTACCATTGAAGCCATGCATGCCCATGCCATCACACTGCCTCCACCATGTTTTACAGATGTAGTGTGTTTTGGATCATGAGCCGTTCCAAGCCTTCTCCATACTTTCTTCTTTCTATCATTCTGGTACAGGTTGATCTTAGTTTCATCTGTCCAAAGAATGCTGTTCCAGAGCTGGGCTGGCTTTTTCAGATGTTTTTTGCCAAAGTCTAATCTGGCCTTTCTGTTTTTGAGGCTGATTAATGGTTACCACCTTGTGGTGAACCCTCTGTATTTGCTCTCATGAAGTCTTCTCTTTATGGTGGACTTAGATACTGTACACCTACTTCCTGGAGAGTGTTCTTCACTTGGGTGGATGTTGTGAAGGGGTTTTTCTTCAGCATGGAAAGGATCCTGCGATCATCCACCACTGTTGCCTTGTCTGGACGTCCAGGCCTTTTTGAGTTCCTGAGCTCACCAGTGTGCTCTTTTTTTCTCAGAATGTACCAAACTGTTGGTTTGGCCACTCCTAGCATTTCTGCTATCTCTCTGATGGATTTCTTTTTTTTCTTTCAGCCTAAGGATGGTCTGTTTCACTTCCACTGAGAGCTCCTTTGGCCGCATGTTGTGGGTTCACAAATGCAAATGCTACACCTGGAATCAACTCCAGGTTTTACCTGCTTAATTGATGATGAGATAATGAAGTAATAACTCACACCTGTCCGTAAAACAGCTTTTGAGTCGATTGTCCAATTACTTTTGGTCCCTTGAAAAAGAGGCTACATATTAAAGAGCTGTAATTCCTAAACCCTTCCTCCAATTTGGATGTGAATGCCCTCAAATTAAAGCTGGGAGTCTGCACTTTAAGCCCACAATGATTATATAACTGTATCTTGAATATGTTTTGGTAAACAGCTAAAATAACAAAACTTGTGTCACTGTCCAAATATTTCTGGGCCTAACTGTATATAATATTTCTGCAAATACCTCAAAATTAATTTAACAAAACAATATTAAAAGAAGAGGTAGTGCTATCGGTTTATGCACCAATCACAGATTTCTTTTCTAAGATGATATATTCCTGTAGTTCTCTTGTTTTAGCTATGACTGACAATAAAAATTTAGACTGGCTTTACATTCCAGTACTCGTGTTGTGCAATTGAAGCTGAATCCATTGTTAGGAAAAGTTGCAATGCAGCAGGGGCAGGTTCATCTAAGAGACAGGCAGAGGGAGATGGAGCAAAGTTAGCAGCCAATGTGGAAGCTGCACAAACCGGCTGCCTTTGTCAGGTTTCTTTGTGCGAATACCTCCAAAGTAAAGAAACAGTGGAGTGAATTATTTTTTGTTTTTTGTTTGTCTTTTTTTCTGTTTCATCTGCACCAGTTATGAACAATTGACAGAAAAAAAAATTCTTGAATTCACTGTACAGTTCAAAAACTATTGGCTACTTTTAATGTGGAACCTTGAAACATATGAAATGATGTTGTGAGTCCATCATACTCTCTTGCATGACATAAAATTTCAAGCAGACTGTGAGACCACATCTATGATTTCCTTTACCAAAATCTTTGTCTTTTTTCACCTTTTGGTAAAAACTTGCTATTAAGTCCCATAA
The DNA here is from genome assembly GCA_034769265.1 of Remorina albescens. NCBI lineage: Eukaryota > Metazoa > Chordata > Actinopteri > Carangiformes > Echeneidae > Remorina > Remorina albescens. The sequence continues at coordinate 4,938,998 of CM068492.1, read as the reverse complement.
ATAGACAGTTTCTATTTTTTCTTTTTTGCGGGGGGGGGGGGGGGGTACTCTATTCAAAATGTTTTTTGTGTTCATGTTTGAAATAGAATAGAGCATGCCAATTAACACACTTCATAGCTTTTTTTTTTAATTATTATTATTATTATTTTCTGTGGAGTCCCTTATGTTTACATATGCCTAAACTGGCACATCAAAATTCCTAAGACATTGTGGAAAAAAGTATTTTGAAGAACAAAAGTTCATGTCGGTAAGAGGAATAAAAGAAGTTTTTCATAGTTAGCTGACCAAAGGCATTGACCCAAAGGTCCTCACCTTAAGGAACATTTGAGTTCTTGGCAGAGCCCTTTAGTTCTCGGAGTAATCTAGATATTCTTTTTATTTTACAGTGAGATCATTAAGTCATTGCCCAATCTGTCTGTTTTTAAATGTATTATATATTTGACCCACCACATTTACTGCAGGTGTGCTGGTTTACAATTTAGTCTGTGAAAATAACAGCACTGTCATTTTCATATCAATGGTTCAGATGACGTTTAACTTTCTCGAGGTGAGTTGTTAAACAAGGGTAATAAATATAATGAGCAATGGCTGCGGTCTGCTATTGCGTATGCTGGCTCACTAATTGCCAGCTTGCTACAGCAACAGAGATGAACAGAGCCATCATTAATATTATTTGTTAAACCCGTGCTTCTCCTGTGACTACAGGTCAAAGTCTGCTGATAGGAAAACCACTCACATTACCTACCTGTGGATTTAGCATGAAGCTGTAACAATATTTCTGCTGAGATTAATGATGATTTGGTTCCTATGACACCCCTTATAAATGAGCACAGCACACATTAGTGTGAGCTTGTTTAAAAGGAATTCAGCCATTAAACATGTTGCTAGTTACATACGTGTACTTCTAAGTCATGACAAAATTAAAGTTAAGATAACACAAATAACATATCCGTTTCTGGGTCACAGGGGGTGCTGGAGCCAATCCCAGCTCACACTAGGTGATGGCAGGGTACACCCTGGACAGGTCACCAGTCCATCACAGGTCCATAATACTGAGACAGACAGAGACCAACAACCACAACACTCACACTCAGACCTATGGACCATTTATAGTCACCCCCAAACATGCAAGCACAAGGAGAACATGCAAACTCCACACAGACAGATCCCAGGCCCGGGAACTGAACCCATGACCCCCTTGCTGTGAGGAAACAGCGCTAACCACTATGAGACCATAGAATAATAAAGTTGAATAAAGTTTAATGTGTTAATAAATCAAGGGAGTAGTGAGACGTTTTCCCATATACTTCTGTACAATCTGACTTCTTTTGCCATATGGTGGTCATTAGATAAAATGCAGGTTTAAGGCTCTTCAGCACTGATTTCACCTTACAGGACCCGAGTCTGTGTCCAGTTTTTTATACAGTCTGTGTGTTAAATGCAGCTAATTGTGGACACATGCTAAATATCTGAGGTAGCTCACAACGTAATATTTTAAAAAACAAATTACACAATGTTCACAGTATGGGGAATGTCTTTTTAGAAAAAACCTCTTTGTAAATTTATATTCTGATTTTCCACTGTGTGACAAGTTTTAGAGATTTTAAGTAATCATTTACCTCCACATTTACTTGCTCGCAGCCTCCTCACTGCTCTTTATCGCCATGTTTCTGCTACCAGCTGAATAGCATAAAGCAGCAGGATGTGAATCACACAACCTGTTTGTGTGCTCATGCGTGCGTCTTGAATCTTGTGCGATATGTACCATAGTGGCAATAACAGACAAAAACATCCACAGGGTACCTATTAAAGTAAGTCTACAAGTGCTCTTATTTTGAACTGCTGTGCTGGACTAAGGGTTGGAGCCTGTATTTTGATTGTCTACCTGGTCTTTGTGGAGTGTTGCAGGGAAGAATATCTCCAAATTGTTTTTTTCCTGTCTTCATTTTCAACAACAAAACATGAACAAGAATACTCTTTAGCCTGACTCGTACTGACATGTACTGTAAGTCACTCCTTGACTACCGTGATCCCGCATGGCAGCTGACAGTCTATTAAGTCCCAGCCTTTTACATTATAATATAGGGCAGCAATCACACTGAAAAGGGAAAAGCAGGTCTAGTTATATCAGCTCCACAAACACCCCCGAGACCTGATTTCAGTAGTTGAGTCAGACTTCTCCCTGCTTCCTGTGTGCAAGTGCAAAGAAAAGCCTTTTATTGACATAGCTTGGAAAAAAAAGACTCGTCAAAAAAGCAAGTGATGTGAAGCAGTCAGCCCTCCGTCTCTACTCCCTCGGCTGAGGCCTGATTGTCTCATGAGCTCTGTTGTGCAAACAAACATCCCTATAGAAGCAGGCAGCCAGGCGACCGCCACTGGAGCAAGAATAGAATAACATAATGACCAAAAATGAAAGAGAACTAAACAGAAGACAGGAAAAAGAGCAACCCTGTAAGAGCAGCTGGCTAAAAATATATCCTCTCTTTGCCTCTCCTTGCCTCTCCAAGGTCACTCTGTCATTTTGATTTGATTGGAACACAGCAGTCACAGCCATCTTCCTCCTGAGCCTCACTAACAAGCGTGGCATTACTCTGCCAGCAATTGCTCAAACATCTCCCACATCTGAAGCACTTATTATCCTCTTCCATTCATTTGGCTCCCCCCAATCTGAGCCACAATGCGTGTTGTCTGTTGACCAGGTCAACCTGGTCCTGCAGACTTCATCCTCTTTTGGAACTAATGTAGATTTACATTTGTTTTTTCAAACATAAAGATAAACTGCAGTCTCATTCAAGGACAGATGCTGATCTTTCTGCAGCGGACTTTATTCCCTTTTCAGGTTTATGTACATTTCCAAGCACAAGTGTTACCTAAGGACAGAATGTTAAAGGAACTAACAAACTCTTTCCCCTGGACACCCTTGATGTTTGTTTACACTGGTGGCTGTTTGCCGTTTGATGATCATCAGCTGGAGGTCATAGTCTACCTGGAATTTTATTGAATGCGTCACCTTGTAAATTTATGGACGCTTTGCTCGACTGACTCACTGTCACAACAACTGGATGTCTCTAATATTTAAAAGCGGTGAGACTTCTGTGTAAATATTAGCAAGGAAAAGGCTGCACGCAGTAAAAATAACAGGAAAAAAGAGGATAAGATAAGAGAAGGCTTCTGTGACTGATCCTCTGTCCAAGGTGGTGAGTTCAGTGGACATCTGCAGCATCCATATGATCATATGACAGTAGCGGGAGCCATGTGCTGCGCTGTGACTCAGACGAGGCTTCTCAGATATATTTTTCACAGGCGTGATACCCATATTGAGTCAGTCATGTAAATTCACTGTGCTGGTGTGGGAGAACCTGTAGGCTTAAAGAACTCAGGCACAAGCTGCTCATATATCTAGTTTTCAAAGACATGTTGGGTTTTCCCCTGTGAAAAGTGAAATTTAGGAGTGTACACAACATATGCAAAGATACCCCCCCCCATCCAGCATGCCTTCATCCAATATGTGGCATAACTCTGACACGTGTACAAACACAACATTGGAGTAGCAAATGGACTGTGTCTCATCAAGCCTGACAATAACAAAGCCTGCATTTATGGTTGAAGAGCAGGTGAAGAGATCATGAGGTGCATGAGGAGGAAAGCTTGGTTAATCTATCACAGCCAAAGTGTCCTGTTGTTGCAGTAAATGTTTGGGGCAAATTTGAAAAATGTCTGAACACAATACTAAAGGGTGAAAAAAACATAAGTATTTGACAAAAGTTTGCTTAGGTGTTACTGAGACATCATCTGAACAAAAGAAGAGTTCTGTCACTCATGTAGTGCTTTTTTAACAAAGTGGGGAACAAATGAATGAGGCCACTTTTTGTTTTGTTTTGTTGTTTTGTTTTTACATGCATGCTTAAGCTTGGAATCAAACCCAGCTCACACAGATAACAGTTATAAGCACAAGCCTGAGAAAAACAAAGCCTGTATGTAAAGTTAAGGAATGAGTGAAGTGATCATGAGGTACATGAAGAAGCTTGCTTGGTTAATCTATTACAGCCAAAGTGCCCTTGAGCAAGAATCCCCTGTATATAATCCAGAGATAAAGGAAACTGCTTGGAGCGTCATCTAAACAACAGGCAGTTATGTCCCTTGTTGTTTTGTCTGTCTTTGCAAGTAAGTGATCCACACGCTGTGTATTTTTGATTACCCCCCACCCCACCCTGCTGTGACGACACCCAGCCAGAGGAACAACAAAACACAATGTGACATGCTGTGTGTGATTGTGTGTGTGTGTGTGTGTGTGTGGGGGGGGGGGCGCAGGCTCGGAGGAGGGAGGCAAAGTTTCTGCATGGTAAGAAGACTTAGTCAGCCACCCCCATGAAGCTGAGCTGGCTGATCGACACTAACTCAAAGCTGCTGCTGCTGCATGCACAGCACCACACAACCACACAAATAAAACATGCGATAAGAAAAACACACACCCCAGATGTTTGTTGCAGGGCTGAGACAAGAAAAGAACCGGATATGTGACATGAAACTAATATCAGAAAGAGGAAGCAGGCTGGTAAAAGAGTTGGACAGAGTGAAGAGGTGAAATCCAGTTTCTGAAGTTCAGTTTTCATTTGAAATTGTTAGCAAAATAAGTTCTGTACTCATCTGAGCATGTCAAGAATTGAAATTCAAGACAACGTATCCTAATTACTGCTAATTTTTAACACGGTCTCCACAACCGCCTATATTATTTGTGCTTGTATATAAAACCCATTAATTTAAGGGGATTAAATACATTTTCTGAGCACAGACAAGTTGACAAAAGAAGTACTTTGTTACCTTGACCTCTGCCCTGGATGAAGAGCACTTGTGCATGTTCTGAATGGTTGCGTGGTGTAGCTAAATGGATGGGCAGGGACCCTGGCAAGAGTGCACAGAACAGGCAGATTCATGGCCAGACAGTAAAAATCTGTCAGCCTCCTGGCATCGTGGGAGGACACCTGGAGGTAATGTAAGCAGCCCCCCATCCCAGCCCCATCTCTGTACTTCTACTTCTTCCTCTTCATCTCCATCTCTCTCTCTCTCTCTCCCTTTCTCTCTCTGTCCCATCCCTCTCCTACCTTCTCCTTGTGACTCATCACCAGAACCTTAATCACCAATGAGTGGGCAATACCTACCCCTTCCACTGAGGCGGAGGGGCCGAGGGAAAACGTTGCCGATATGCTGTTGCCCCCTGCTGGACACCATCTTGCATTGCAGAACGCTCACCATGGCCAAGAGATTTGTACTGGTTTTCACAGGAGCTGTAATGAGCTTCCTGCATGTGCTTTAAAAAGGGGCACTGTGCCAATAGTTTGTCTCTAAATATGTTTAAGTCCACAGAATATCTGAACAGGTTTCTTTGACAATTTTGATCGGATGATGTTTTCGGTTATCTCAGGTTAGGCTGTGGGACAAATTACTATCAAGAAACATTTGTGACCCAAGAGTGATGTCAGGATCTGTTCTTTGTGTTCTTCCAAGGAAGTGGTCTGTCAACACCAATCCCTGCAAACAACACCATCCCAGTCCAGATTGTTCTGGTCTGTGGTTCCTTGATGCTGGAACCAGCTCCAGAACCGTCTTAGAGCAGGTACCTCCTCAGAGAGAATCTCCTCTACTCTACTAAAAACCCAGACTACTTTGAGCGGCACAGTAGGCCAGTGGTCAGTATTCTGAACCCCAGGACTTTCTGTGAGCAGTATATGTCTTCTCCCTGTGCCTGTTTGGGTTCTTATGCTTCATTCCACAGTCTAAAGACATGAACATCAGGTTAATTGGAGACAAAGGTGTCTATGTCTCTAAATTACCCTGTTCTTGCCCCCTGTGATTGGTCCTAGCCTTTTTTGGAGCTCAGTCAACACAAGAATCAAAATGTCTGGATATTTCAGCTACTTTTGATTTTGCTGCTGCATCCAGATCCACCAAGAAGTTGGTGGACCTGGCTGAACTGCAGAAAGCTCTTCGTTCTTGCTATTATGATGCTTTCCGGTTGACCAACAAATGGAAGCCAGTGTTTTTCTTTTAAGGTGCAAACTTCCTAGAAAGACCCAAAGATCTAGCCAGTATTTACCAGCTAGCTGCCAAATCAGTTAGTAAGCAGATCCAGCATACACTCCAGGCTAGTGTCTGTTCAACTAAGTTTTCATTTTTAAATGAAAACCATCTTCACCTGAAAATGAAAACATGGGAAATGACAGCAGATTCTCAAATGGTTAATATTACAAATGAAGGACAGCAAAGACAATTGAGGTATTCAGCAGTATGTAATTTAACACTTCAGCAGCTGGTAACAAAGGTAACAAGGCCAGTAACTTTCACTGTTGGTAGTCCAGGCAGATAAGGTCTGATCAGGGACACATCTACATTTTTTTTTTCTGTCTGCTTTGTGTCTTAATCTTCATTTCAAAGGTCTGTATTGATACTAGATCAGGAGTTTTTAAATTAAAGTGGGATCAGCAGAATTTCTCACAGTTGTAGGCCCTTCAAAACGCCATCCAGAGTGTCTCCAACAGATGTAAACCCTCCATGATATCACCCATTGTCTCTATGAGCTGCTGTTGTGAGGCCTCTAGATTATAATTTGTCCATAAACCATCTTGGTTTTTGCCAACCAATAGAAAGCATATTTGGAGGAGACGGTGGATCTGAAGAGTGAGGGCTGGATCTGACCTGCTCTGTATTCTATCCTCATTGGGTGGTACCATCTGCCAGACCCTGAATGCATACCCTGCTTCTCAGTCAAGCAAGACTTCATACAATCCAACTCGTTTATACATCCAGTGGAGCCACACCCTGATGGTCATTAGATAGAATGCAGGTTTAAGGCTCTTCAGCATTGACTTCATTTTACAGGCCTGGAGTCTTTCGACTCTAAAACAAAAAAGTAGTAGCTAATAATTCAATACAACCTACTAGCATTTTTTATTTTTTATTTTCTTTTTACAGCCTTTTAGCTGCATTTTCTGCCATCATTGGAGCTTCAGAATATTTGATTTGAGAAATGCTGAATGTTACATAAGTTCAAAGTACAGAGTTGGCTCTTTGCAGCCTTGTCAGATAAATATGTGACCTTTTAACCCTTTGGTAGTCCTGTTTACTTGATACCCGGCGTTTGGATTTGGTGGTGGGTGAACAGTGTGCAGAGAGTTTACCAGAGCTTCTGCTGCTGCTGCTGCTGCTTGAAACTAGGCTGATAAAAAAGCATAGGATCTGGGCCAGAAAACCAGACCACTGAGCTTAAAGAGGCCAAAAAGTGCTATACAAATAAATAGAACTTCACCTTTGAATGATGCTTTACTGTGGATTCATCACTAGTAGTGATAACTTAAATTAAAACACCAACCGTGAGGAAAAATAACAACTGTAAGATTGACTGTACTTCGGTACTTTTCACTTCACAGGCGGAATAATTTCACATCCACCTGTGAAGTGAACTGGCCTGACATCTGGAGACACTGGCTCTGGACTTTCGTGTAAAAAATGATGTCAGGTTCTGTTACACCCGCCTCTTCATTTACTGTAGTGATGCTGTGGTTTCGATGCAATGGACCATGACCAGCTAAAAGCTATTTCCCAGATCTCACTTTATGCAAAAACTGCTTCAGTTGCTGTATTTTACCAGTCCAATTCTGTAACAGACACATTCAGCACATAAATGACCACGCCGTTTATATATAAACATGTAATTGTATAACTTGAATGGAAGACTCACATTTGTACCCTTATGTGACTCCGATCTTTGAGGGGGCATCAGGGAAATTATACAATTACCATGTATATTCATGTACAAACACTTTAACATGTTTTACTAAAACCCTTATGCACGTAAAATTGAAAAGCTTTAACTCACATCAATGAAACCCAGTCAACCTGAAAAATGCGTACTCTCACACACATCTAAAATGTCTCAACTAGAAATCCTTTTACACAACTGAAACCTTCCAAAGCAAATCACTGAAAAAGTATGTGCTGGCATAGGCAATGGAAAACTTCACACATATTCAAATGAAACATTCTTATACAAACCTAATGAAATGCAGAAAGGAAGATTTGAGCACCACCAGTATTCATCTAACTAGGAGATAATGTCCCATAGCATTTGTATGAGCTTATGATGCATTATGATAAAAATCCTTCAAGTTATTGCAGTCAATATGAGCTTGACTTTTGACAACAGTCAACCAAAATGTAACCTTTCTTTTGAAGTGATTGTTTGTGCAAAATCTGAAGAAGTTGTGTGATGGCGTTTGTGATATTCTTAGCCTTTCAAGCTCTTCTGCTTCTGTCTGCCATACAAACATTTTTCATCTACACATTGCTTATTTTTCTTTGCTGTCAGTGAGTGAATATAGATGGAGATAGCAGTCTGGCCTGGTTTTTGGTGAGTTGCGCCCAAACAGACTGATATGGATGGAGTCAGGGAGAAATCGTCTCCTGTCTCCTTTACTTTCTCCTCCCCCCTGGTTCTGGTCTTTTGGATTGATGATGCATTTTCTTATGAAGTTGAACTTCTTTCCTGACAATGCAGCAAAAAATAACTTCAAAAGGTCAACATGGGAGTTTTTACACATCCCATAAATTGTATAGAAGTTTATTGGGTGTAATCCAGCATAAGATACACAATGCGAGATGTTAATAAGGGGGCGTCAGTATACTAAATAGATAAATGAACATGAGGAGACTTGATAAATCATAAAGTCAAGGCTGATCAAAACAATGATCAATCAAAGCTGCGAGGCATGGCAATGGAGCAGCGCTGCCACGGCGCTGATGATGACAAAGCTTATGAGTGCCTGCTAATATACAGCAGTGAGCAGAGTATCTTACCCTTTCCTGCTGCACTGGGGAAAGTCAACCTGTTGGGGCTTTGGAAGTATCTCTTTAGGCTGTGTGAAAGAAACTCAAGTGTACTTCGACGCTGACAACTGCACTGTAACATCATTTTTAATGATGATACATTATGAAATACCCAAACTGGATCTCCTGAACTTTGGCCTTTAGCAGATAAACCCAGGGATGGAGTTCAAAAGTGTATGGGCCCAGCAGCAAAATCATTAAAACTATGGAAAGCTGATATAATCCCATCAAGTTGCATATTAAAATAGGTTTTGTATTTTTACCTCACTGATTACATTGATGTTAATTTGGAATTATTCTACTCTTCAATTCTCTATTTACTTGAACTACTTTTAATCCTTTGAAAATCATGACGAATAATCTGGCTGTAAGATTTCTATTTGAAGACTGTTGTGGGCTCAGTCTGTAAAATGATGATTGTATCATATGAATGTTGATAGCAATGACTCCCCCCTAGAGTTGAATTTCTTTACTATTAGTCTTCCACAGTCAGTCTATCGTTTCAGCTCTTCAATACGATATGATTTTTCAAAAGATGGTCCATTTTGGCAGCACGGCAGTATAGGGATTCTAACCCCAGGCCTGTGCATATTTTCCCTGCATTTCTGTTGGTTCCCCCAGGAACCTCAGCGTCCTCCCACATTCCTCCCAGCACATCAGTCCAATTGGTAACTTTAAGCGGATAGAGGTCTGAATAAATGCTTGTTTGTCTCTATATTTCAGTCCTGTGATGAACTGGTCACTTGTCCAGGGTGAGCTCTGCTTTCACTCAGTGTCAGCTAGGATCAGCTCCAGGCCTCTGTTCTGATGAGCAGTATGGTGCTGAATTAATACATTTCTCTTTAGGTGCTCTATTGTACTTGTTCAAATAACCAGCATTACTGATTTTGTTGTTTGGGATTGCAGTGAATGATCTTGATGTTAAAGAAATTATTATTATTTTTATTATTGACCTTGATTTTAACAGGTAAAATGTTTGAGAAGTAATTCTCATTTACAAACATCATAGAATTTTAAAAGCCTTGTAGTTCAAAGCTGTTCATAGTTCAAAGCCCAAAAATCATCTAGCCAACAGCTGTTTTTTTGGCGGTAATATTTGCATATAAATATCAATTGTCCCCATTTTTAGTTTTTTCATTGGCACTGACAAAAAAATGGCTCCAGGGCCTCCTGCTGTGTTAATTTGGCCCTGCAACCCCTGGAGTTTAGGCTGATTCATTAAAGTTCATGTTTTTTTCCATGCCATTTACTGACTAAACAGTGGAAAAAACATAAGCAGATTTTCACTAACTGAGGAACAGATTTAGATTTAATAAGATTTTATCAGACAACCACTTGAGGTCAGTGTTGTTCTAGTATAAGAGCCATATTTCCAACTAGTTGTGCCGATGTCCTGAATCTGAGGTCAGTGCATGCAAGCCCGTCCAGTGACCTCAGCGTTGAGAGCCCATATGCTGCCTCGGCCTGAAAGAAGCCAGAACTCACACAATATGTTGATAAGAGTAAGATAAGAGTAATAAGTGACAAAGTGATAATGCCTGAAACAAAAGCTCTTTGAACCCTGGAGCAATGTCAAGGCATGAATTTCTACGCAACTGAAATACAACACAGAAAAAATTGTTTGCTTTAAACCAGTAGAACAGGATCAAACAAATAATTTTATGCCATTTTCTCGTACTAATGTAAACAGGATTTCAACCAAATTCTTCAATATGTGAAGACTGGTTTTGCTTGTATTTTGCTTGTCTGTGAGAATAATATGTTTCTTCTTTAAGTGGGATGAATTCTAGTCAATAAAATCTTTTTGTTCATTCCATGAGAAGCGTATGAACCCCTCTAGTTGCAAAAACTAATTTTACTCTTTGGTTATATTTTCTGTAAATGTTTTCCTCCAAAATGCAGTTTCCAAGATGATAAGATAGATCAGATGTAACCTCTGATCCACCTTCAAAATGTGTGATACTGTAGAGTCTTCAGCTCATCAAAACCCGCCAAAGTCCAAGACCAGTGGCTTGCAACTTATTCCAGCTCATGCCCAGCAATATGGAAGTCAAATAATGCCAATGTTAACGGTCAAAATTAAGGCAGAACTTGAAGAAGCTAACTTTTTCTTTTCTGTTGCGGTGGGGGGTGGTATGTGTGGAGGTTTGCATACTTATCCATGCACCATCTGTCCCATTAGTGTTAATCTTTCATGTTGCTAGTCTGCTTTGTTTCTGACACTCCAGTTTTTGCAATGGACATGATCCCCAAATCAGACTAAGACAAAAAAAGTTGCATTCAGCATGTTAACATGCACATGCAGAGTAATATTTCTGGGTATTTGTGATTGATCATTTGAATATGGGTAATATGACTTTTTTGACTTAGGCATTTAGGTAATTTATTTAATCTTTGGACACATATATGACGCATTTTGACTGCCTTTCAGTTTGTAACACCCTGCCTCTCTCCTGTTTACAGACAGCTCTGTGTGTTGTACACAAACCAACTAGACAAAGGTTTTCAATGCTGTGCTAAAGACAAAAGAAAAACCCATATTTCTGAATCGAAGCAGCCAAGCCATTTCTTAAGATTTTGAAACACTTTGAAGACCTTTTTTTAGATATGTGAAAATATCGTAATACCAACCTTTAATTGGAGTTAATTTGGCTGCATGTAACGCAAAAATTACTGGAATATTAATTTCCATGAAAACACCTTAGCAGTAACTGTTAAGAATAGGAGAATACATGGCACATGTAAACGTAGTGTTTTAGACGACAAAATGTCAGTCAATATGGTACTTTTTTTTGTTGTTGATTTACTGATAGATTCATGATTTCAACACTACATATGTTCCTAAATAATAGGAGGCCATAACCGCTGCATTAGCGAGATCAGAGCGTGGGGTGTGCAGACATAAACAGTCGTTTCTTGAGGAATGTGATGAGTGAGTGTGAGGTCTCGGGACTCTCGGTGTTGGTGAGTTAGCTGAGTCTCTGTGCCCCTGGAGGAGAGGAGAGTAACTGACCTGTGGCCAGTCCTCCTCCAGCAGCAGCACACCTCACATATTATCACCCATGTGAGTCATCAACAGCACATCAACATATCTGAGGTTCTTCATGCCAATCTCACTATTGCTTTTTAAATCCTCTAGCGTGCCTTGTTTGAATGATTGCCCCCCCTTTACGTTCCTGTTTTTTATATCTCCTAACCTACCCTTTCATGCAAACACACACACACACAAACTGTCCCCTGCATGCTTCCATCACATTCTGAAAAAAAAAAATTGGATGTCTGCCAATCGTGTTACATTGCCTCCATGCATGATTGGCAAGTTGTAGTGTGTGTGTGTGTGTGTGTGTGTGTGTGCGTCTGTGCTTATGTCCATATCCAAGACAAAGATATTTATTTAAACCACTTTTAAGGAAATAATGTTTTTAGCAATCATTTGAATGCAATTGACAACTGAAAAAAGGAATCACACAAGAGTAGTGTGTCTCTGTTTTTGTGTGTGTTCTTATGTGTGTATATGTACGCATCTGGACAAATACATGAATGGGCAACTTGGTTTTCACTCCTTTTAGGGCTTAGTTTATGCATGTATGTGTGTCTGTGCACATGAGCAAGAGACAATATGTTGAAAAGTGTGAAAGAATGCGAGAGAAAGAGGTATTAGATGGGTGTTGTCTTACATGCAACAACAGCACATTGCAGAAAGAGGCATTTTCAACCAATTTATTAATCCTTTTAGGCAATGTTCCCTGTTCAGAAATGCAAATTGAATCAATCTGAGTCTGACTTTTAAGACTTTCAAGTGGGATTTAATTAGAAGCTGAGGCGCACAGTTTTAATGAGAGAGGGGGTGGAGAAGAAGGAGAGACAGAGAGGGAGAAGAGGGGGGGTGGGGAGGGTTGGTGTTTTAATGCTATTCCTGCGGGATCGAGGTGAAGGACACACGAACCTGACGCTGACGGCTTTCTTAAAAGAAGAAATTCCATCGTTCCATCCGGCCATCTGTCCATCCGACCCCACCGCCCTTCACCTTTAGACTCAGCTGTTTGCACTCAGGGAGGGGGTGGGCGCTTAGAGGGTTGGTGTTTGGGGTCTGTTTGGTGACATTAAACAACACCCGAGCCACTCCGAACCCACACATAGCTCTCAGCGGCGAACAAAAAAAATAAATAAATAAAAAATCACCCCATTTCTTCTGCAAGTGGTTTCCACAATCTCCATTGCTGCATTCGTTGTCCTTTTTTGTGTTGTATTACTTACTCTCATACCATTTTTCGTTTTCCTTTACCTCCTTCTACTTCTATTCCTTGCTAAGATTCTCTACCCCTCCTCATCATCCTCCCATCATTTTCCGAGCCCTAAGCTGACTGAGCCGCCCAAAGCCATCAGGTCTGATTGTCTGATCTCAAGGCATTGAGTCCACCGGCTGAAATGAAAAATGAGGATTCCTCTCAGCCTCTATTTTTATTCAGTTTTCATTCGCTCTTTCATTCGTCTCTCATTGGTCTCCCCCTTTTTCCTTTTCCCACCTCTCTTTCAAATTCTCCATCACGCCTCCTCTTTACACTCACACACACACACACCACTCTGCTTGGCTCTTTCCCTCATCTTTCTTCACCTTCCGTGGCCCTCCACGAGCCTGCCAATCTTAACCTATCCCTCTTCTCGTTTCCCTTCATTCCTGCCCTTCGTCTGCTGTCGGCTTGAGTGGCAGCTGCACTGGCGTAGGAATATGTGAGTCTGAGAAAGAGCATGAGGCAGAAATCACTGGATAATGCATCAGATTACAGCCTGCAAATTACAGTGTAAATATTTTTGCACTTATGAGGAACCAAAGAAATTCAGTGGAAAAGGAGTGAACCACGGAGGGCTTTATTTTGCAGTGTGTATACTTTGTAGCTACGCTGTAATTACAGCAATTAACAACCAATGAAACCTTTTATTTTACAGCCTCCATAGTCTGTTACTACACTGTAATTACAGTAAAAATGGTTGAACAATAATGTCCTGTAACAACTCTAACTACATTCTGAAAGGTAAACAGTGGAAAAATGTACATCACACCATGTATGTATGTATGTGCACATACACTGTAATTACCGTGAGCTGCGGTGAATATGTACCACTTCACTTTACAATCACACACTCTGTAACCAAACTGTTATTATAGAGAAAGGTAACACACTGAAGTTGGCAGTTTGGGGGAACACTTAGCTTAAACTAATGCAGCCATGTGTAGCTGTGGCTCAGGGAGTACAGTCGTTCACTAGTAAGAAGGTCACTGCTTTGGGCACCAGCACTGGCAGTCGTTATTTGGAAGTGTCCTTAGGCTGTGTGGAAAAGCTGTGTAGACTGTCTATTAAAGTGAACATAGACTCTAGGTCTGTGAAGTGAAGCCAATATTGAAGTGTCTAAAATGTTCATTTTCTCTAATTCCCATCAGGGGGCAACTCCAGTGGTCAGATTGTATTGAAGTGTATAGAAAAATGGCATCTGGTTTTGTTGTCTCTGTAAGTGTTTTCCTAATAAGTTTATGGTCTCAGTCTCTAGTTTCAAGACTTTAATAGCACATGATGTTCACTATTTAAACGATGGTCCCATTTAAAGCAAAATAAAACATAAACTAGGGTATGCATCAGGGTGTGGCTACTGTGTGATTGACAGATTATATAACACACAGCGAATCTACCTGACAATCAGGTCAGAGCACAGAGCAAGTCAGATCCAGCCCCCGCTTGTTTCAAAAACCAAGATGGCGGTGGACTGATTACAAACTGGGGGTTTCCAAATGGCAGCTAATTGGGTGAGCTAACATAGGTTTATAATTAGTGAGAGAGCTTTTTTACAGGTCAAGAAGTCAAGAAAAGTGTGCACACAAATATAATCATTCAGTAAAACAAAGACAGTTCAGTTTTTATTGAAATGCATATAAAGGTGTTGATTCAACTATGAATTCTTTTTTTTTTTTTTAAATACAGCAGTTTGAATTTAGTCACAGTCGATGATTTTTTTTTTTTGTGTAATAATTTGTCAACCCAGTTTGTATCAGTGAGGGTAGACTGAAGAACAGAAACACCTCTACAGCATGTGCAACACAAAACACCTCAGCTCCACCGTGGATAACACAAAATCATGGAGGGAGTATTCATTATAAGACCTTGGCACGCCTTCCTTTTCAGGTCGCACTAACATTTTGTCCCCCAGTAAAAACAATGGAAGCAAATGAATAACATAAATGTCATTAACTTTAGAGTTAACAACGCTCACGTTTATTGGCTGCAGGAGAATATGTACAGGCCACTGTCCACCGAAAGAATGAGCACAATCAAAGCAATTGCGTTCATGCACGCGAAATGATTAGACCATCATTTGCGACTTTAATCTAAAGCCTTACGGATCTCTGTTCTTTATGTGCCATTTTATTACAGTTGTCTTTGGAGGTCTTTAAAATGGCTTCTCTCTAATACCACTGCCCCCATTAAGCTTATTTTTGTTGATAAGACACTTTGTCTTTCAGTTCACAATGACCTTGCAACTGATAATTATAGCCCCAGGGTCATTATAATGCCCTATGAAATCAGTAAGGCTTTATGGTAATGTTCTTATTTTCTCAGCAGCAAGAAGTGTGACAAATTTCATTTTTTATCTCCTCTAAATATCAATTGAATTATCCCCAAACTAAACCCCAGACTGATCCCTCAACCTGCTTGTTCGCTGCTTTGATTTTACTGAGCAAAGGACTAGTGAGCAGTTATCAATCAGAGCAGAGAGAACAAGCTCATACTAATTTTGGAAGGGAATGGCGGATGCAGTGATTAACTACAAGGCATCATGGAAAAATATGCTCTGCTATGAGTTACTTGTCTCAGGGAAAATGTGAGTAATGGCATCTTTTTGTGTTACGAGAGCGACACTAATTGCATTACAAAGGAATTCATATCTGAATTGTCTGAAACCTTCATGGAAAAAGGGCGGTGGCTTTTTAACCAAATATAGTCTACATCACCTACCTCTGATATGATGGGCAGGAGGCAGACGTATTGATTAGCATGTTGTGTTATTGATTAGTTAATTAATCAAGAATGTTTTCGATAGTGGGGTGGCACAGTGGTGCAGCAGTTAAGTGATTCTGGGTTCAGACCAGGATCCTTTGTGGCTTTGCATGTTTTTTTCAGGTCTGGGGGTTTCCTCACTCCTAAGACATGCAGTTTAGGTTAGTTGACTCTCAATATCCCGCAGGCCTGACCGGCAGTGCAGCCATGGACGGATGGATGGTTGTTGTGCATTTTTCTGCCTTTACTTATTCTGCTTTTTATAGTCTGTAACATCATTATTTATATGAAAAGTAATTGGAAAATTTGATGAAAATCAAAAGGGAATATGTGTATAAATGTTGCCCTGAGCGACAGCTTTTTTGGAAGATGGGTTGATACTCAATTGCTGGCTGACCTTATCATTACAAATAATTTTGATGTTAATCCAATATCATATCATCTCACGTTCCTAGAAACAATTACCTACATCCGTAGAGAGTGTTGAGAACTGTCATTATAAACCGTTTACAGTCTTGTTCATTAACCTTCTGACTTTGATGATCTAACAGAATATCACTGCCTGTAACTTTAGCGTGCTGCCAGCAATTAGCGTTAAATTGTAAATAGCAAAGTGAATCCATAAACTCCAGCCTGCATGACACTGTCAGACCACTAAACTATGTTGCTTTTAACATCACATTAATTCATATTCACAACATGAATCTCTAATGCATTAAAACAATTAGCATTGGGTTGTTAAGATCTGCGAACACTCTTCTGTGTCTTTAAATGATTTCTTATGTTTCTGTTTCCCCAGTGTCACTAACGCGTCTTCTCACTTGGCTTAGATTTAAAGCTGCACAAGACGTTCTCAGCCACATGCAGCAGTGCACCAAGCTGTAAATTCAACATTAACACCCCAAAAAATTTGTGAGTTGCTGGGGCTAACATGTTAGCTGACTGTTGGCTTTTTACGCATCCAGCAAGCTGACAAACATTTGCATGTACAGCGTATCTGAAGGAACTAAATTAAGCATGACCGCTAAAGAAGCTCTTTGGTGGTTACACGTTAGCAGCCAACTATGTCTGTGTGTTGTTTGCGCAGCTAAGAAGCTAAAATGATTTGAACCATCTGTGTTTGAAAAAGTAATAAATATTCTAACAGAGATTTGCTGGCTTAAATTCAATTTCACTGTCAAATCTCAATACTTTTCACGATTCATTTAAAATGACTGAACATAAATATTATATTTATACTTTACATAAATCTAATTACTGACATTTTTAAGTGGCTGGTCACTCAACTTCTGGCTGAGAAGTTGCTGACAGTCAAGCCAAAATGTTGTCTGGGGTCCTCAAAAAGCATCACTTCTGTCCTGGGTTGATGGTGAAAGAAGGTATGGAGAGGCGGGGGTGAGGTTGCCTGGTGTCACCATGGTAGATGAGCTTCTGGTGTGTAAGGCACAAGGTGATGGAGTGTGTGAGGTCTAGTCTAACGCTGTCATCAATAACCCAGACAGGCCTGCCAGCACCTTGGAGCCCTTCTCCCATACATAAACCTTTGCGCAGCCACCAGGGCCCCTACACCGGCCCCTGAGGAGACACACACAGACACACACATACACATCAGCAAACTAGTCTGACTACTGATGTTAACATGATAGAGAGGAGTCTTGCATGATGTGAGGAATAGAGCTCCACCTGGAGAGAGAGCGTCTCAGCAATAGAACTACAGGAGGTGATGGTCTCAGATATGCAACATTCTCACATATTTTTCTTTGCCGTCACTGGGTCCATTCACCCGAAACAAACAAAAGAATAGAATATGTGAAGGATCTTGGCAGGAGGCCCTGCTCTTGTCTTTGTCACAAAGCAACTTCCTTCCGCTGTTGCATCCTTAGTGAGGGTGAATCTTTAAAATCAAGATGCACCGCCTGCATGCCACTTTACATCAATTTAGCATTTATCACGCTTCGCTTTCTTGACAGTTAAATCTTATTTCACGCATATGGTCTTAGCATTTGGAAGGAGCAGTATTTAGGTGTTGTTGAACTGTAATGACTCAGCCTCTGGAGCTGAAATCTTTGTTTCTGTTGGGAAGCAAAGAAAGAGAAAGAGATAGATATCCAGAGGGAACACAGGATGAAGAGCTTCTTCGTGGTTCCATGGCTCTTATTGATCAGTGAATCTACCCAGATACATTTATTTTCGCACGAAATCACCTTCGATCACCGGGCTTTGAACATAGCAGAGCACCTGTCCTTCAGCATATCAATATGATGTTGGGGGGGGGGGGGCTGGTGGATTGGTTGATGGAAAATACTAAGGGAAAGAAAGAGGGTGGAGTAGAAAAAGAAGGCAACAGAGGAATTGCAATAAGTCCATGTGTTTGTGCAGGAGGGAATTGTCCTCTCTGGTAGAAATGGAGAGATATAGATAGAGGAATGAAGAGGAGAAAAAGGAAGAAAGAGGAAGAGGCTGTAATGAATTAATGACTGTTCTCACAACTAGATGCCTCCTCACTCCAGTTCCGAGGCAGCCAATAAAATAATAAATAAACACATGAATAAGTGAAAAGGCCTGGATGAGACGGCTCTCGGGGGGGGGGGGATAGGGTGGAGGGGTGCAGACTGATATGGAGAGGAGGGGGATTTTGAAGAGAGGGTGGATAGAGTGGTGGTAAGGTAGATAGGCACACGGTGAGCCTCTCTGGTGATTTGCTCCAACATCAAGCAGCTGGAGGTTACTGAAAAATTTAGCGATGCGCAGGGAGCCAGTGAATGCTAATAGTGTAGACTGACAGCCCCCAACAACTTCCCCTTACCCTCCGCCCCCTCCTGCACTCCAACCACCTTCAGTCTCCGGTGACCTTGCTCGACGGCGAGATCGAGCGGCCACCAGCATGCTAACGAGACGCTGGCTTTGGGTTTACAGGGGTGCCAGACGCTGCAGGGCGCTAAAAGGGCAAGCAGGGGCATCTAAATGACATGTTCGCAGGGCCCGGGCCTGGGCTGAGATGGGCAGGGTGCCACTCATCCAGGCCACCAAGGTCTGGAAGATTGTTTCAGCGAGAGAAAAGACTGCACTTCAACAGGAAGCCTGTTAATGAGGAGTGGTGGACTTGAATACGAGTTACCAAAGCACACAAAAGACATGGAGCTGCACGGAGAGACACATTCAAATCATCCTCCAGCTTCAAAATACAAAGTGTGTTTATTGAAAATGAGGCAAAACAGACAAACTAGAATGCAGTGGAGAACATAACTCTGCTGACACCAATCAATCATACATCATTTATGAAACATTTATGAAAAATTCTTGTGAATTCTTGAAGAATTTCTCGGAAAGTGATTCGTGGTGGCTTGACTTGACCTTGCCAATCCTGAATTTTTAACATAACATTATTATATGTAGTTATGATCGTGTAATATGAGGATATGTTTATATCTCATGTTATCATGAACATAATTTTATGGTTAAAATGTGTATATTACATATAATATGTATATAATACATATTATATTGTGATAATATCACTACAATATGATCATATGTATTATCCATTCATTCATCTTCTACCGCTTATCCGTTTTGGGATCGCGGGGGGGCGCTGGAGCCAATCCCAGCTCACACTCGGCGAGGGCGGGTAAACCAGGTCACCAGTCCATCACAGGACCAACACACAGAGACAGACAGAGACAAACAACCACTCACACTCAGACTCAGACCTATGGACAATTTAGAGTCACCAATTAACTCAAACATGATGTCTTTGGATGGTGGGAGGAAACCAGAGTACCTGGAGGAAACCCATGCAGGCACGGGGAGAACATGCAAACTCCACACAGAAAGGTCCCAGGCCGGGAACCAAACCCATGATTAAATTATATAAATTATAAGGACATCATAGAAATAAAAGAAATGATTGAATATTTATATCATTATAGTTTTCAGTTATTGTGTTACTTTACGCCATTAGTTATTACCATGCCTTGTTTTCACACTGTTTCACATTGAAACACACAGATGCCAGCTAAGTTATCACAGATTCATAACATACAGATCACATTTTTCACCTTCTTACATTCCATCTACGTGCAAATCAGTTGCGTTACATGCCTTCTATGTGGATTCCTGCTAGCAAATAAATACAAACACAGGTGAAATGTTGGCCATTGTCTGGGATAATGTGGAGACAGGGACTGACTGATTTGCTTCAGACTTGGCCAACTCCAGCTATTTGACATCCATCAGTTGCTTGCTGGGTAATCATTAATGGCAAATCAGACTCTGAAAGTCTGTGGTTCTAAGGAGTTTTCAGGTAACACCTTATTTGAGAATGAGAAAGGGAACAGCTCATATTTCTGTATTTATGTCAGATAATGAACTTTGGCTCTATAACCTCGGCTACACCTCAAAACTTCTCTGTATTTGCATACAGAGAAGCAAAGTGACAGCCAGCAAGAAAGCCAAAAAAGACTGCTTGTTTTCAGCATTTCGAGTTATCCTTAAGCAATCCCTGCCTCACAACAACAATTTCAATGTGCTCCTACAGGGAAGATTTCTCAAATCCTCCCTAAGACAATTATGCAATGGCAGTAGCCTGAAGGACCATTTTTGGACAAACCCTTAAGAGTGTAGGATTATTGGAAGGTAAGCAACCGTTACAAAGCTCTAATGTATTTGGGGCAGTAAGCCCTCATCAGAGCAAGAGAAATGCTGCTGACCCTTTGTGACTGTTGTCCCCCCTTCAATGAACCCTCTACAGTACAAATAATCTATTTTTCTGGGATATGATGCTGTTTGCTCCCTTTACTTGCTGATGATAAAGTTACCTTTAGTTATCATTACACAGCACTACTCACTTCCCATTGTAACCTCTTCTTCTCCTCTACTGCTAATATTTACAAGTGCACATTTAGAACTGCCAGGTTGCAATCAATGTACGTTTTCTGTATGTTTTGTTTGCATTTTCCAGGGCATCTTCTCTCCTCCTCTTCTTGTTCTCTCTTACTGCCTCTGCTTGTCCCTCCCCCCTGAGCCTGGTTCTGCCCGAGGTTTCTGCCTCTTAAAGGAAGTTTTTCCTTGCCACTGTTGCCAAGTGCTTGCTCTTGGAGGGATATGTTGGGTCTTTTTAACAACTCCATAAAGAGTTTGGTCTAGACCTGCTCTATATGTAAAGTGCCTTGATGTAACTTTGTTATGATTTGGCGCTATATAAATATATTTGATTTAAATTGACTTTAATGAATCAGGGCCTTGAATTTGAGCAAATGTCTTTGATGACTTCTGTTGAGAGGAAGTCTGGTCAGATTAATTTTTGCTTCCATTTGGGATTTTTCCTTATTTGACCCTAATTTCTCCCAATGCTGATTTAACCAACACATCCTGTTGTTGTTTTGTGGTCATTGCTATTCTCACATTACAGGAGTGCCATGCTGCTTTGGCTCTGTTTTATGTTTGGGAAAAGGAAGAAGAGATGGAAAACACTTGGACATTTAATTAAACAAAGAAAATTAAGAGTGATGTATTCTATTTTTGAAGGTAGGTGAAGTGTCTGATCCAAATGTCCTCTTCCCCACCTCTGGTCCTGCTTGCCCTGGATGGCCCCCTGGTCTCAGTCCTCAAGCTGCAATGCTGAGAGACTGGATGGGAGGCTTGGGGCGCCGGCAAGGAGCCCTGATGACATGATTTACGGGAAGAGCTGCTGGGGTTGCTGGGCGACGTCTCGCTGCGGTCCCCCATCGCTATAATCGGAGCTCCTTGTCCGGCTCCGAGGAGTCTGCCCAGGCTCACATCACCTCCTCCCCTCTTCTTATTCCTCCACACCCCTACCCCCTCCTCTGCCGGTCTAACTCAACAATGCAGCCCCTTTTGCCTCCTGCATTGTAAGACATAAGGAGGGAAAGTGGAGATATTTGAAACAATACTACCCTTGCAATGAGGACCACTCCCCTCGAGGTGAAGACACATTCAAGTTCACACAAAAAAAGTACACACTCAGGCACACATGTGCACACAGACACAGATATGCAAGAACAACAAGAACACAATGGCGCTGTGTTGTCTCCCCTTCCACTGTGGATTTATTGGCTTCTCTGTGGCGTGCAGATCCATCCCTCTTGTAATAGCTCATTGTCTGGGCTCCTCAGAGCAGCAGCTCCGGCGTTCTGGCTCTTCATATCTGAGCCTCAACACCTCCACTGCTCTCCCTGCCCTCCCACTATAATCAGCGGGGAGTTCTGGGAGCGACTTGGAGCCTGACTGGCTGCCTCGGCTTGCTCCAGAGTGCTGGCTGCAAGCGAGGTCATCTGTCCAGAGTGCGGCGAGCCTCCAGGGAGGCAGAGGGAAGCAATGCAAGGGGCTATTTGAGGAGAAATGGAGGATAGGGAACACCCTGTCTTAAAATTGCACTGGGCAAATTCTCCTGCAAAAACATACTCAGTTCGCTTTCTCTTAAGTTCTTACAGTGGTTGAATTCTGAGAATACTCTTGAGTATATTGCAATTTTACTACTATAGGATTACATGACCTGCATTCCTTCACAGAGGAAGTGGATTGAGAAAATTACTAGCATTGAAAATGAAGCCTTTAATGATTAGCATTAATAAACCAGTATTTGACTTTTTTAAAGAAATTTTACACTTAATAAACTTACTAACTCCCTGAGGGATTGAAATGAAAAATTATATACCACTCTTAGTATGATGCTAGAGTAAAGTGGTGTTTAACTTAACTAAGCATATACAAGCATTAGGGCGGAGCTAACATTACTGTCCAAAGTCCAAAAATACACATATGAGCACCTAAATAAATATCATGTGACACAGGTTCTGCTGATGACATTACAGGAACACAAATTTACCTTCAAATAAATTGGTATAGATAACCTGAATCATGTGTCTTATATTGTTGGACTTTGTTGGGCAATTCAGCTATTGATAATGATAATCAAACTGATGGCTGGTGCCAACGCTAAAAGCTTTGTCTAAAAGTCTGACTTTAAGCTTTAGTTGTAGCTGCATTTGACCTTTAAAGCGTGGCAACAATGCTTACATGTGTAGCATTTTACAGCCGCTACCAGCAACTATGGAGATGCCACATGAAACTAACTGGTGTTTTCTCCAACAGGTTTCTTGAGCCAGAATTTGCTGTGAAGACAATGTACAATGTGCAGTTTAGCAAGCTGAGATTTAAAAAAAAAAAGGGGTTATATTTTCTTTTTCAGTTGCACTGCACACATTTTATGGTCTGGTAAAGTCTTCTGCTTGATTGATGTTACTCCCTTACCCTAAAGTAAAAGAAAAGAGTAACCAGTGTTATCTTTGTATTTGTAACAGTACATAGGATGACGTCAATCTGGCTCGTATTCAGCAAAGAAATAATATTCTTTCAGGTTCACAATGGTTTCTGCTTTCATCTTGTACAACAGCAAACAAAATAACATAATAACGCCATCTATCAACCATTTATGCCTCATTCATGTCCATACTGTCAGCATTTGCTCAAGAGATGCTTCCTGCGGACTCTGTGCCGAGGCTACTGCGCTGCGCTGTAGCTACTACAATGGTGGTTGGGAGCTTATTTTTAGCTGTTAATGGCTAACTGGTACACAAATGGGACTGACACCTTCTTCTATCTTGCACACAGAGGTTCTCTTTTTCCGACTTTTTCACGGAAAATTTCTTTACCTGCACATACACTGCTCACATTGCGATACTGACCTCTTGTGGCAATTTACTAACATTGCTGCCAATAAGATTAGCAAAGAATGAGATTGTATCCTGAAATTTAACTATAACTAAATATACGGCCAACAAATTGAATCGAAAGCAACTGGACTTAGATTTGTCTAAGAAGACGTTTCGCCTCTTACCCAAGGGGCTTCATCAGTTCTCAACGCATCGGTCTGACTAGTCCTCACTAGTCGCACAAAACAGTGGAGTTGGACCCAGGTATTTAACCTCTTTGGGATTGTTCACAAAGCTCCTTGTGACAATATCCCATTAGTGGAGTTTCACTGACCATTGTTAGTACTGTGAGGCCTCCAGTGAACAGCCATTGTTAGGAGTCATGTGAGCCCACTGGTGAACGACAGTCGTCCAGTTGCCTCAATTCAATTGTTGGCTGGATATGACTATGACCTTGGTGAATGAGAATATACACAGACAACTATAATTAACAATTTCTTTGTATAAACAAATATTTAACATAAAAAAACTACCTTAAGTCACACAACAGCCCAGAAATGATTACCTACACGCATATTGTGCATCATATCGATGACACTTACTCTTGATAATGGAACTTAAAGTAAAATTGTGTGCCCCGCATGTACCAATGATCTAATTTCAATTTCCTGTTTTATATCTAAATACATGAGTACGACAAATGGGTTTGTCTGTAAAAACTACTGGAGCTACTAATTACAGTATTGTTGAACACTATTACCATATTTTTAAAGGTTCAGCTGGAACAAAGTTGAATACTACTACTAACCCTAACCATAACCCTGCTGCAGGAAGAGATGTAAATACGTGAAGGAGGACGTGAGTGAAAATGAAAAGGTATGTTCAAGCTTTAAAATACTACCCATAAGGTGATATTTGAGTCTGCATTTTATATTCAACCCTACTCAACACGGTTAGGGATCTTAATGAGATCAGGCCTGGTATTGGCGAAACCATATATTGCATTGACCCCTGTTTTGGGATCCATTCATCAGACAGTTTGCATTTTCTCAAGCTGAGACTGAGGCAGCCAGAGAGGGCGGCACAACTGTGATCTGCCATGCACAAATACACCAGGCAGATGACTGGGAAAGAAATGGAGAGAGGAGAAGTGTGGCACTGTGTGAGAGCTTCTCTTCACTGAGGCCTTCAGCACTGTCAACAACACCGAGCCCTGATAGAACCAGGGCGACTGACACTGCTGCTGACGGAAGTGCGTTTGTGGGTGTGTGTGTGTGCACACGCACATGGATGTGGGTGTGTGAGAAAGACATGGAAGCTGAGAGATTTTTTTTTTTGTTTAAGTTTTGATAGAAGGTTTGTCACCATAGAGCCTTTCATCACTTTTCAAAGGAGAACAGACGCTTCTCAGAGAATATAAACCCACTTTCTCTGCTTTTTTCTGAGCTTTATCACAGTCGAAAAGAACTCAGCTCCCCTCTTTACTCTATTCCTCTTTATCATCAATCATCTCTCTTTTTCTGACACACATACAAACACACACTTACTTAAACTGTGTTGGGAGCCCAAAGTGTTGAGGTAATGACTTACACATGTCCCTATTAAGGATCTGACATATGGTGGGGAACTTTCCCACCCGTCCATAATTGATATTAATCCCTGCTCTTTGGGGTGGCTCGGGGGACTGGTCGGAGGAGACATTAATACACATGCAATGGAACAGTCTTAGACCTTTTGAAAAAAGGCTGGAAGGAATGAGATTAAGACACCGTGTGGACAGCAAGTGGACGAGACAAAAATAACATAAAAAATGTTTAAAAGAGAATGGAAAAATCCTTCTAGTAGATCCATCAATAAAATGGAATGAGAATTATTATTACAGGCTGGTTGAATACAGGATATTAATGTTTTAAAGTGCCTGCAGAAGATGGACAAAAGTCATAAAGAACAAATTAACTGCACTACTGCGCTAATTAAGATGAAATTTAAATATTACTAGGAATAAATGGAACTAATTTTCAACAATATTTAACAGTATATAAAGGGAAGCGCAATCATTCTCATCATATTTTCAATAATGTTAAGGTGTCTATCTTGCACATAAAACTGACCTGTTGTTATGGTTTGTCTGAGAAAGGAGATGTAAAATGTAGATGGTAAAATGAGGACATGTATAAAATAATAACCCTTCATGTCAGCTGTGGTCTTCATCGTGTAAAGCATACTTCCTGAAAATCAACAAATTTCACAGGCGTTGGACTATATCTGACCACTTAGTATCCGACATGAACTATAAAGCAAGTTTTTCTGACGTTACTGATGTGACCTTTGATTCAGAGCTTCTGATTCAGCAGCTAAGGTGACAGTAAATTAGAATATTGACCAACCTGGATTGTTTGAGTATTTAAAATTTTAATTTATTTTAATCTCCATTTTTTGATTTATGAAAAAGAGAAAAAAATGACATTTGAAAGAGAAGCTTTCCAGATCTATACAAGACCCAGTAAGAAATTATGTAAATTGTGATTAATAATCTAAATCCAACTTTTCAGCAGTCTCAAAGTCAAACTTTTCCAACCACGTCTATGTAAAATTGCAGGAGTGTCAAAGGCAGACTTAGTTCATTGTTATGACGTTGGCCAGATTTGGGCTACAGTCAACAGTTGTTGGCGTCCTCTACTCACAGAAACATAGGTCAACACATGATGTATTTTTTATAGGAGACCTCCAGAGAAAGGAATTTTTTATTTCTGGACAGAATCCCCATCTGACATACCTGCCTTGGGTCATCAAAATTCATCTTCTACTGCTTATCTGTTGTGTGGGTGCTGGAGCCAATCCCAGCTCACATTGGGTAAGGGTGGGGTACACCCTGGACAGGTCACCAGTCCATCACAGGGTCAACACACAGAGACAGACAGAGACCAACAACCACTCACACTCATACTCAGACCTACGGACAATTTAGAGTCACCAATTAACCCAGACATGATGTCTTTGGATGGTGAAAGGAAACCAGAGTACCCGGAGGAAATCTATGCAAACAAGAGGAGAACATGTAAATTTCACACAGAAAGGCCTCAGGCTTTTTGCTGTGAGGCAACAGCGCTAACCACTATGCCGCCATGCTGCCGGATCATCAAAATGTCCTGGAAAATGGAATAAATCCTGCAGCAACCCTGCATAGTATGGAATGAATGACATAATTAGTCATTCAAATAAAATAAGAAAAAGAAATATTCGTCTTTATCGTAAAGGATGGATTATGTGTCCAGATTCAACTTGACATAAGTGACAAAACATCTGTTTTGAGAATGCTAAATCCAACAAAATAAAAAAAAATTTTTTAGATCTTCTCAGGCTAAATGAACTATTCTTGGCATCTCAGACAGTTATTTGTCTTATTTGCCTGGATCCGATTTAGCTGTCACCAAAGCAACAGCATCTTTTCCTGTGGTTCAAAGGAAACACATTTATGGCTTACAGTCTACAAACAGTTCCTTATTTATTAAGTATAAAAAAAGAGAAAAATTAATAATAATAAAAATGCGTGTAATTAGAGTTGTGTTTCTGGCCCCCCGATATATATAATAAATGGGTTCTTCTGTGTATTTATCGGAGATTATATATGGAGCAATGGTGCATAAATGAATTTAAAATCTAAACTATAATTGATAATATATAGATAGATAGATAAATATCTATATATATACAGTATAGCGAGAGAGAGAGAGAAAGAGAGCGAGAGAGAGATGGAGCACTGTTCCAAAACTATTTTGAGTTCGGTTTGTCACAACACTTGTCACATCGCACATGTAGTTGCATGGTAACTTCAATTTTTACAAATTTAATTCATAATTAAAATGATCACGATAAATGAAAAATTTTAAGCTGCAAATTTATAATGATTACATTTTAGTTACTATCATATATAATTCTGATGAAGCAGCATTTTACAGCCACAATCACAACTGTTGATTCAAATATAAAAGGGTTTATTACACAATAAAAGCAACAACTATACCGCTAATATGAGTCAAGCATAACAAGTAAGTCACAAATAATAAATCCGCGAGTTAAGATGGGCAAAACGACATGCAGATGTGTGTGTGTGTGAGGTAGTGTGAGAAATGAGAGGGGCTGAAGTTTACAACTGTACATAACAGTTTATTATTCTGTATACTCTCTGTATGAGTGTATATTATTGGTCACACATATACATATGAAATATTTGTCTAATGCCTGTAGTGACCTCAGCAGTATCATCCTTTGATCAGATTGGTGCTCACTGGGAACAAAGTACATGGCAGCCATTACAAGATCTGCTCAAAAGAGAAAATAACAGATTTTTAAAACTGATATTTTAAATAATGAAAAAGGAGGAAGTATCATTGACAGTTTCAGAGAAACAATCTCTTGTTGCTTATGAACCCGTGGCAGATTGCTGACGATGCTGAGGATTCTTGAGGGCCCGGCCAGAGTTCCCAGCTGGGTGTCAAACACACCCTGGGGTCCTCCTGAGGGAACACCCATCTGCCCCTGCTGTCGGCAAGAGGAGGGAGGGGAAGGATGGATTGAGAGGTGGGAAGGTTAGAACTGGAGGTCAACCAAGCCCTTACAGGGGTAATCCTCAAAATAGGAGGAAAAAGTGCCTTACAGATGAAAATATGAACTCATACCACAGATTTTATCAGTTTCAGTGATTTATGAAATGTTAAGATTAAAAAAGTCAGACTTGTGCAGTTAGTCGATATGCACGCCCCAGGGATTTAAAAGCAGAGAGAGGGGAAATGCATCATTTAAATGAGAGATTATGTCTTCACCACAGCAGAGTAACAGCTGATAAAGTAGTTTGCTGAAAATTATGAGCCAATAAAGAAGAAGACAAAGCTGATATAGAGCCGTGTAGAGGCCCCAATATCCTTCAATGCAAGGGGGCAAAGAAGTTGCCAAAATTTGCTGTAATGGTTATTGTGTTGTTGAACAGACACACACACACACACACACACATATACGTTACCAAATTGTTTGTGCAAATTAAGATAATAATCCAGAAACAATAAAACTGTCAGTCATCATTTAAAATTTGGACTTTTTGGGTCATTTCCTGTTTTATTTTGAAATCTCCTTAACTTTTGGTCTGTTGTTGTTTTACTGCCTACCTTTGTCTCCTTTCTTTCCAATTTGATTTTCTGGACTACCCTAATGTGTTCCACCTGTGTCCATTAGTCTTTACCTCCATTGTGCATTCCAGTGTCTGTCTTTGTCTTTGTCTTGGGCAGTTTGCTTCCATGCTCCCCTGCAATCCTCTCGTTCTTTTTGATGTAGGATGAAGTTCCTGTTCAAAATAATCTTGAGTTTTTGCATTTATTTTTCAGGAGTCTGAATTTGTTGGACTGTTTTCCCTGAATTTGGAAAGTTTTCAGTTATTTTTCTTCAAAATACAAAACAAAGGTTTTCTTACTTCCGTCACGGCAACAAACATTAAGGTGGTTGGCAAAATACCAAATTCAGGTAAACTACCTGTGCGTGTGTGTGTGAGGCACTGTCCAAATGGCAGACTAGAAACTGCAAACAAGATGGCTGCTGGGACCACATGTCTCATGTGGTCCTTTGTTAAGGCCAGCTGAAATAGTTGACAGGGTAAAAAGGGGGAGGGTTAGTTGCATTCGGGGCAAGTGATGTGCTAAAGCATCTGTGAACATATAGCAATCAACTTGTAGCTAGACAACAACCTAAACACATACAAGAAAACCTAACTGAGAGAGTAACCAAATCAACACCTGCATGTACAAGGGGAAACAGTCCTGTTCTTAGTGGTGCTTGTTTTATGCTAGGCTAGCCCAGTGAACATTACCCAGTTCTTGGACAAGCAACTGTCTTTCCTTATGCTTTGTCCAAATCCAGTGACCAGAGTCCAGAGCTGCAGTGGTGTCTGAGTGGTTGAATTCCTCCTTAGTTCCTTAAGGTGGTTGTGTTGGTGGTGTTGCAGTTAAGTTAGCAGTTGATGCTAAATTGAGCCCCGCTGCTTGCAGGAAACAGCAGCGAGATGTTGCATCAAGTCTGCTGGCGTTCAGCTTGTCCAATCTTAGAAATCTTAGGCAGGACCTTGCGTCGCTACCATGGGAGGAGTGAAGAGTTGCAAAGGAGGTCAGGGCCAACCTCTGAGTCAGGAAAGCAAATCTAAGAGAGGCCTCAGAGGATCCAAGCCAATAGAGAATACTGGAACCAGGAGACAAGCCCCAGAGGACGCGACCGAAGTGAGAGCCTCGGGAGAAAAGACACCAGGAACAGCTGTACATGTATACACATGTATATAGAGATACAATCAAAAAGGAATATATAACAGATTTCAGGCAAACCAAATCCTGCAAGCCTGAGTTCAGGTGAGTCATGCCACGGACATAGCAATGGCTGTTTCATTGTGACATCATAGAGTTTCTGAAGTCTTAACAAGTTGTTTTAAGGTTCACTTTCTGAATACAGACTGTGAGCATTTCTCTGTAGACTGAGACTTTTGATACGTTCAGTGTATTAATTTAGAACCCAGACCTGACTTATTTTAAAATCAAAGACCACATAAAAGCCCACTTTATACAAAATGGGAATGGAAATTGAAAATGTTGTAATGTTAAGATCACATCTGTGATCAGAATTGTTGTTTTTGCTTTAATAATGAGGAGACTTTTTCGGGTAGGAGAAGTGTGATGGATGTCCCCTGTCTTAGAAGCAAAGGAAACTGAAGATTGATCAAGGCTCACTGATGGTCGTGGGGAACGAAAGCTGAACAATGTTGTCTGATACAACAGAAGCGCTAATGTCACTCCAGCTGCAGAAGAAGTTAATGCTTGTTCTGTTTGAAAGAAGTCGTAACACACAGAGCACCACACTTTGTTGTTGTGTATGTTGCTGTGTGGGTGCAGATCAGTCAAGATGTCCATGGTGACTCCTGGCCACCACCAAAGGTCCTATAATGGACACATGAGCATCAGAACTGGACCACAGAGCAATGGAAGAAGGTGGTCTGGTCTGATGGATCAGGTTTTCTTTTAGATCATGGGGATGGTCGGGTGTGTGTGCCTCTCCTACGTGGGGAAGACACGGCTCTAGAATGCATTATGGGAAGAAGATCAGCTGATGGAGACAGTGTGATGCCGTGGATGATGCTCTGCTTGGAAACCTTGGGTCCTTTATTCATGTTAATTTTACTTTGATACGTAGCACCAACTAAAACATGGTTCAGACCAAGTCCAGGTCTTCATGGAAACAGCATTCTCTAATGTCAGTGGCCTCTGTCAGCAGGATAATGCTCCCTGACTCACTGCCACAACGCTTCAGGAATGGTTTAAGGAACAACAACCAGTTCAAGATATTGCATTGGCTCAGAATTCCCAAATCTCAATCCAATCCAGCATCTGTAGGATGAGCTGGACCAACAAGTCTGATCCATAGAAGCTCCACTTCACAACTTCCAGGACATAATGGTTCCACTGCTAAAATCTACCACAGCTGACCTTCAGAGGTCTATTGGAGTCCATGCTGCCGGGTGTGTTTTGGTAGCAATATGGGGACCTAAAAACATTAGCAGGTGGTCTTAATGTTTTGGGTGATCTTTGGCAGATCAATCCAAGTAATGTGACCTAACTTAGCCAAATTATATGAATTATCAGCCTAAGTACTAACTTTAATATCTTATTATAAGCTTGGAAGGGAGCAACATGAATGAATATGGCACGTGATTTCTCACTTTGGTCCTTGGTGCCACTCTCTCCGTTGTTTCTTCTTTCCCACTGAGTATGTTTATTGGGTTCATTTATTCCTTCACAAAATAAAGGCTTTGGCAGTTTTGTCAGAGTTCCCCTGGAAGCCATTGTGGAGGCCCATTGGAGGATTAGCTTCACTCATATAATAGCGAAATATATAACGGGTTGTCGAGAAAGACGGATATACCTGGAAACATTAAGAATAAAAACAGCAGTTCAAGAAACGGAGTGGTGATGGAAGTTCAGTGGTGTTATTGAGTTCAGATGAGTTTCCTCTGACATGGGGGTGAGTCGATAATGACCAGATTCTTGCATTTGGCTGACCGTTTTCTCCAGAGTTTGGGGTTTTTCATCATTTTGTTCTATCTTATGGCTTGGCCTTGAAGATTGATACACTGCTGCGAGCCCTGCAGATTCTCACTATACTGATTGTACATTTGCATTTGCACCCTGACCGCTCAGTGGCCCACTGACATCCCAGAGTGATACCTCAGAAGCCAAAATACAAATGACTAACACACACACACACACTTGCTCCTCCATTATGTTCTTTTTATCTAATGGAGGGACATAGATTAATGTGTGTTTATGTAGATGCCGTGTTCTTGTTGAGGATGAAAGGTTCCAAAATGAAGTTTGCCAGAGGTGGGTGTTGGGTGTAAATAACCAAAACATGCACATGTGTATGTGAGGGACAGAAAGTAAGGAGTGGGAGAGAACTACAAATTAAACCAGAGCAACTTTCTCTGCCCTTTGTTTCACAGTTTCAACATGAAATCTTGAGGAAGGGTTTCGAATTTTGATCAGTGATGTAACAGCGAGTAAACTCACCTAATCTCCGTTTTGCGACATTTTCTGGCTGATGTAATTGCTAATGATGTAAATTTGGAATACAGCATGTTAAACACTGCACCAGTGATGTAAGTTATATAAATTATGAAAAACAAAAATTAAAACATATTGAAGGTGGGCTATGTTCTTAAGGATAGTGTTTATTTATTTTAAGCATCACCAACTTGAATAACTGAGGATCTGGTAAACTAACATGAGATGGATGCAGTGATAACAAACACTCCACTGTTGCTCCAACTGAACATTGGCACATAGATAATAATAATAATAAAAATAATAACAATAATTATAACAGTGCTACTAGTAATACTACTACTAGTGCTGTTACTACTATTACTACAAATGAATAAATAATAATAATAATACCCTCTTTTTATTGAATAAAAAGGTAATCAAACAGAAAATGGAGAGATGTTCCACAAGATGTTGCAAATGATTAGCACTGAATATCAAATACGTGGTTAACTTGCAGCTAGCTAGCTCTGCCTGTGCATGAGTCAACAAGTGTGACTGCATCCTGCACCAGAGGTGTAAATGAAAGTTTTATAATTGGTGGTGAAGTACAAGCGCTTGAGTCCAGGATGTCTGATGCTTGGGATGTTCGTTGAAGCTTAAGCTCAAGGAGAAAAGGAGGATTTAAGAATAGAGTGTTCTGTGCTTGATGTCACCTCAAATCTGAAGCATCAACCCTTGAGGATAGTGTTATGTAGTTTCAGAGGAATCTGCAGATGGCTTGATCAAATACCTCAGTAGGAGGGAGAAGTGGGAGGAGAGCGATATGTGACTCCACTTATTGGTTCATTGACCATAAACAAGGAAACATGATTATATCTGCTGATTCTGAGAACACTGAAGCACTTGTTCCCGACCATCCTAGGTCTGCTGTCATCGGTCTTGGCTCCAGTAGAATCAGCAGAATCACACAGCATTGTCTCGAGGAGCCGCCTGAGTGTCTCAAGGCCTGTAAGATTTAGTGCAGTAGCTGTGGCAAGCAGACCTAGAGCCTCATTCTGACCTTTGACCCTGGGTCAGTTATTCATCAGGTGGACAGCAGAAAACTTCCTCACTGGAGGAAGGTATATATGAAGGTGTGGCCCCTCATAACCTTTATAGAACCAAAGGCCTAAAAAAAAAATTGAGATAGAGATTTATATCATTCAATCATTCAATCATTCAATTCTCATTCATCATTGAGATTTGAGATTATTAATTAGAGCACTGTAATCATTGTAACTAGCTCAGCTTCTTTGGCCTTTAAGGTAGTGGTGAAATTACTGTACTCAGCCAATCATTGCACCTGGAGTCAGTGTGGAAATGTCAAAGAAATAAATATTACATAAGAGAAAGAGAAAGAAAATGTAATTTGGTCGCAGGAGCCAATCCCAGCTCACCAGTCCATCACAGGGCCAACACATAGAGACAGACAGAGACCAACGACCACTCACACTTACACTCAGACCTACGGACAATTTAGAGTCACCAATTAACCCAAACATGATGTCTTTGGACGGTGGGAGGAAGCCGGAGTACCCGGAGGAAACCCATGCAGGCATGAGGAGAACATACAAGCTCCACACAGAAAGGCCCCAGGCCTGGGAACCGAACTGGCTACCTTCTTGTTGCTAGCCAACAGCACTAACCACTATGCTGCCATGCTGCCAGTACATTTATAATATTATACAAATATCTTGGAATTTAAAAAAAAAAAGCTCTGTTATTATAACACTTTTTCACTTTAAAATGAAAGAAGAAAATATTGTTAATTGTTGAGAAGTTATTTATAATCATTCCATTGGAAAGGTTGCGGAAAGGTGTTGTTTGCTGCACTGAACTGTTATCTACTAATTTACACTGAATCTATCACATAATTATTAGCTGTTCCCAGAATTCTCTTGACATAAGTGGGAGTTTTCCCACTAAAAAGTTTCCGACTAAACAGCTTCTTTGGAATTGCCCACCACACTGGTTGTGTTTCTTCCAGCTACCAACAGGCCACGACGTCAATTGAATGCTTTGGTTGCCAGGAACAAGAAAAGGATTCAGTCCTTACCTGAACCTTGGTGGGCCATCTGGTTCTTTCTGGGTTATCTTTCATTTGTCCTATATGGTCTCAGTGGAAATTCCCATTTCTTCCCACCTATGACTTAAGACTAACTGAAGAATTGTGTTTCACCAGAAGAAGAATCCACTAATGTGGAAAAGATTTATAGTAGTAGTACATGTAATGCTATCCGGTGATGTTTATGATGTACGTAGAAGGTTAAAAATGCTAATGTATTTCAGTTTTATTCCAGTCCAAAACTGTTGGCTGCTGGATTTGCTGCAGACCCCCTGGAAATGTGTAGCAGGAACACTTTCTCTCTAATTGCAGGCTTTCAGCCAGTTCCTCAAACCACCAACTTTCCTTTTTCCTACTTTTTCCTCCAGCTGTTACAGGTGTTGATACCCAGGTTGTCAGTGACCCAAGCTGTCTAGACCTCCCAAGGTTTGGCTTACTGGGTCAGGACCATCAGCTGAGGACTAACAACTCAGAGGGCTTGGAAAGCAAGAGAAAAAAATCAAAACCATACCCTTCTCTGAGGTGTGAGCTGCTCTACACAGCACCAAAACTCCCAGTTTCCAGAGTAAAAGAAAGAGAAAAACCCGAGCTGAGCTGCTGGAAGCTTTTTGTGTACGACTGAAAAGTATCTTTGATTTAAAAATAGCTAAAGAGGCAACAGCACAACTTCATGGTTGTTATTGATGAGATAATGGGTCAGCTTTATTATACTGTAAACTATAATGTGTTCAGTTCTGTAAAGAGCTGCCAGCCAAAACTTCCATACGTTATATCAGCAGATCTGTTTTCATTTATTTTCCCTTCATCAGTCTATTGTGAGCGTGTCTGCTAATTTTATAACTGCTTGTAAAGGTACATTTAAAACTGTTATTAGGTGAATAATTTGATATTCGTTGCAGTCAAATGTCAGTTACAGTTTGATGTATTTTTAAATTTTACAGACCATATGGGCAGGTTATAATTATCCAGGTTGTAAAAAGTATGAAAACACCAAGGGGCTTTAGAAGGAGTCTTTAAAATATGGCATCTTTTCACAGGACGAAGAAATAGTGGACGTGATAGTAGAAACCTTTTTTACTCGTTTGCTCAGCTTTTTTTGTTTGTTTGTTTGTTTGTTTTATATTGGGTTTTTTTTACCATGATGATGTAAAATTAGATAAAGTGTAAATGTGATCAAGTATTACTCCATTCAATTGTTAAGATAATTTTCATTGAATTAAATTAGTGGAGCACTAGTTTTGAAGAATAGTCTGTATTCAAACGTAAATTTTATTTTGGTGCATTGTTTCACAGGGCAGTCAGTGACTGATTGTAGAACCTGTAGAGATGGCCATAAAAACACCATGTATCAACCAATATGTGCCCATAGAGTTGCAAACAGTAGGAAGTATCAGTAATTAGCTTTTTTGTGGCATGAAAATGAGCCAAAAGAGATTGTAATTAACTGGTAGACCTTTATAAGTTTGGATTTCATGTAGAAAAACTCTTTTTGCAGACACAGTAACAATAGCGTGATTCCGTTCATTTGTGTTGGTGGTGTAGGTGTTGCCATATACAGCTATGGAGAGAAATTAAAATTAGGGCTGTGCACAGACATTTTGGGTGGTGGGAGGTCAGGCAAAAATAAAAGGGGACTCCTCTCATATTTCTTTATAGAAAATAAAAGTTATATAAATACACAAACGTGAAAAGACATAATGCAAATTGTGTAGATGTAAATGTGGAAAACAAACAAAAGAAACCCCCAACCCTCTGACCATGTCCATGTTTATGACAAAAACAGGCAAAAACATAGAAAACACCACTATGTGAATCAAATAAAGGATAAATGAACCTCACCTCCCTCCAAACCACACTGTAGGTCTATGTGTATTCAGGCGAAGGAAGTCGTACAGGACAATAGCAAAATGCGCTAAATCAAATGGCGTGAAAATTAAAGGTTAATTTCCCAAAACATACAAGCAGCAGGATATTGTGCCCAACTTCAAGGTTTTAGCCACACAGTTATTTTTTTCTGAAGTCAAATTTAAAAATTTAAATATAAAATGACAGTTAGTTGAGAATCCCATCTTTCATTGAATATAGCTTCCAATCACACACCTAATATTTACAATTGTTCTCCATTATGATAATTAAAAACTCTAAGATCGAATTGGCTCTGTGTTCTGGGCAGTTTCACACCTTTAAACATACTGTACATATGTGCTAATTGTCTACAGATTGCCACCCCCTTTCCTCCTCCTCTTCCTCCCTCCTCCCACCTGTAGTGTTCATCTTGGCACCCTCTCTTCTAACTATCTTGGCTCATATCTCTGAGTGCTTTTCTTTGCCCTAATGCCTGATCCCTCGTTCACTAATCACTAATCAGAGCTTGTGGCCCTGCTGATCTACAGTTAACCTCTAGGCACTTGGGAGATGCTCCTCCACCTCCTCTGCATATGGGCATTGTAGATCTTGGTTGGCAGCCAGAGTGCCCCGTTCTGTCTCTCTTTAACTCTCTCTCTCTTTCGCCTGCCCACCCACCAAACGTTGGCGCCGCACGGAGGCATAAAGGCATTTGTATGCCAGTCATGTTTCCTAGGGGCCGCTGGCTCTTTAACTGACTGTGGGAAAGGGGGCATTTCTGCACTGAAACAGCCCCGTTTTCACACATTCCTGAGAAGGGCATATTGAGCTCATTATCATAGCTAACTACAATGGCTCTTTGTGCAGGATATGGGATTTGGTGAGGTGCCAGATATCCTCGGGCGCATGTGTAGATGCACATGTTCAAATGTTTCCACATATTTTTTATGTGTAATATAACCATATCATGTAAATTCATTTGAACCTAATGGGAACTACCATGTATGTTTGATAGCTTCATTTCATGGTACACTTCTATTGTTAGAATCAGAACCAAAAATGCACAGATTTTTGCACTCACGGTGAATTTGTGATGTCATAATGCAGGATGCTTTGGAGTTAGTAATAGTGTGTTTTCAACAGCTTTATTGGCAGATATGTCTTGGAAGTGAATAAAGGCTATTAAATGTGGATGAAACCCTGGGGTAAAAAAATGACAAAGCTTCTTTTCTCACCACAATTTCTGTTAGATACATTTAAACTTGATGCACTAAGGAAGCATTACACAATGTAAAGACGGGCAACACCATGAATTTGGCTACTTCTGAACACATATTCCACAGAGGAAGGTTAAGAGATTCCTCCTCATTTAACCAAGTAAGGTCTACACGTGGTCCCTCAGTCCAGGACCAGCCTATTGGCTTGATTTTGGATTTCTTCTTCTTGATTTTGAGCGTCAGCAGAACTTGACAGATAAACCGACAAACACTGAAACTTGAGGTACATTAGGGTTTGAATAAAGACTATATGATATAAATGTTGGATTCAAACATTACTGGTTAGGAGAATTCATTAATGGCTTGAAATAAAATATGATGAGCCCTTCAGTCCACCAACCTCAACAATTACAAAATTGTTTTTTTAACCCTCGGCTTTGACTGACAGGAGATTCCAGGGTAGCGGTGCATTGTTGTCATAACAAACACATGGCGGGAGGGTTGCGGACCCACATTCGATGCTGTGGTTAAAAGTCACTTGCTTGGTTAGTTAAGAAAAAGTTGGGGACTTGGTTAAAATGACTATTCTTCAACATTATGATCTCTGTTGTCATGGCTACCACAACAAACAATCATAGAAAACAGAAATAACATAAACTGCTGCATTCCCGTGGGAATCGAACTCCACTCTCCTGTGTCATATTCCTTTGTTGTGTTGACGCATCCACCCACCTCACCCTCCTCCTCCAAATGTGGACTTTGTTGCCATATAAACTGCGTTGCTGCACTTTTCCTTTGCTCCTTTCATTACTATGACCACAAGATGTCGCCTACCAACAAAACTGAATCATCAGTTCATAAAAACCTGCTGATGGCTGACCTGTGGGCTTGTTTTTTTACAGGAAACTTTCAACCAGCCTTACCCTTTCATAGCCCTTTAAAGTAAAAACTTTATCTTCTTTTCTATCTGTGTTGGCAACACCGGGTAAAGTGGCAGGTATGCCTCAACGAGTGTGTTTTGTAGTAGGAGTGATGATGGCGCAGGGGGTGGGGAGTGTGTATTGTGTTACACAGGAACACATTAGCAGGCAGCCACTCTGAAAGTGGCGCGCTTGTTTCCTACCAGGATGCTCCCAGCAGCAACACTGATCGAAGCCGACATCAACAGCTTTCCCCCAGCTTCCCTCCCCACAACATACACACAGACGCGCACAGCACAGAAGCAGCAACAAGACCTTTTCTACGACAAAATAGCAACAACAGCAGAATCAATTGGAATCTTCCTTTTCCAATGACACCAGTGAAATTGAGCCTAGGAAAAGAAGTTATTGAAACGGATGCAGTGCGATGCCATCATGTTTCTATACGTATTCCCAATTGCAGACTGAAAATAGAGACCCCCCCCCCCGACTTCCTGAACATTTCACCCTATCATCTAGAACTCTGTCTCCTTGTTTTCCCTCGCTGCATGTGGCCAAACAGAAAGACAGGGCAGTTCTTCCTCTGCCAGGAAAAATGTTAAAAGGGGCTGTCTTTCATCAGCTCATCATCTTCAACACTCCCTGCATAATTTATGGGCTTGTTACTGTAATCAAAAATTCTTCTTATTTTTTTATTTATTTATTTGTTTAGTAATGGGGAGAGGGTGGGTGGGAGACACATGGTGGAGGCTGCGCTCTTCCACACAAACATTTTTCCAGTGAGCCTGGGCCTTTTCATGTGACATGAGTTTCTGCTGTGATGTCCCTCGGGTAAAAAGGCATACACAACGTATACACAAAGTTGTGGAGAAAAAAAAAAGTGTACTCACACAGCACAATATCTCAAACTTCCCTCTCTTCACCTCATGAATGTTAATGAGGGCAGAATCTACACACAGATTCACGCACTGCAAACTAATCCAATGCCTGTGATGGTGCTGGTTATTGTCGGCCAGACTAATTGATCGTGAGGTCATGTCATGGTTTTTGTTTAGTTTTTTTTTTTTTTTGTTGTTGTTTTTTTTTTTTTGCCTGCTGTATCTATACCAGCTGCATGGTTGCATCACAGATCTCCTAGCAACCAGTCCTGGAGCCACAAGGAAATGGCTGTGGGAAATTAACATAAAAACATGTACCAAACCAGCAACGAATATATGTGCACATAATATCTGTGATATCAAGTTTGGGGTTAAATATTTTTTCTCCAAAAGACTGCACTTAGTGTCAGAATAATTAAAATGTTTTATGCGAAACTAATCACGTTGAAAAATACTTGGTAGGCTACTTAGATATTGCTTATAAATAAAAAAAAAAATCTTTTGAACTGATGTGGTGTTTATCTCATTTTGGATTCATATATTTTATTTAGATTGTTATGATTTAGATAAGTCACATTAATTTTTCTGTGGTTTATGTGACAGTGAGAAAGTAGTTGGATGTGCAAAAGGTCTGGCTCAATTCCATTCATTTGATTGCTTAACTACAGCAGCCCAGATGTTCAATCTTTAATCTTGAATTCTAATGCCTGACTTTCACATTTGGACTTTCATTGGACTTTTCAATTTTTTTCTTTTTTTCACATATATATATATATATATATATATATACATACATACATATACATATATATGATATGATTTTCTTTATGAATTTTTTATGATTACCAATGCAAATTCAGGGAAATTATATTCAAACTAAAGCTTTCATTTATATCTTAATACATAGTATGTAATTTTATTAATATTAGGTTTCAGATTAATTATATCATATTTTCATTCTAATGTGTTTTATTTATGCCGAAATTAAGTTTTGAAAGATCACACACATATATATATATATATATATAGTTCTGTTATTGTTCATGCTGCTGTTGCTCATGTTGCTTATTCCCACCTTCTACATGCTACTGTTCTAATCATGTTCTTACAAATTATACTTCCACTGGTGTCTTGGCATGTGCGTTAGGCTGCAGCTTAAGTGTATTTTTCAATTGGCTGAGTATTTTCTGAGTGATACAATTAAAATATAGCAGACCTCAGATAAACCAAATCCTGCTCAGTTAGCTGGTGAGTAAAAGTAAACTGCTTTTGTAGTGTCATCACAATGCTCCAGAAGTCCTGACAGCTGGTTTTAAGGCTTTAAGGTTTTAATACAAAAATTTCTCTGTGGACTGAGACCTTTGACATTTATTGTAGATTAATACAGAACCTAGACCTGATTTACAATCCACAGAAAAAAAAAATCTCACTTAATACAATATGGGACCTAAGAAAAGTTAGTCAGCTAGCATTATTTTAGCCGGGTAGGTAAATTATCAATGTATCACACAACATGCTACATCTTCAGAAGCAGAATCTGATCTGCAACTGTTGGGCTCTACATGCACCAATCTCAACATGTTGAGTTGCTCTAAAAGAACTTCACTTCTCCAGTTCTTGCTAAGTAGACGGAAAGTATATTTTATCTTGTCAATCTGCTCCATCTGTTGTCTCCAGATTCACACTATCACTGCAACAGTGTGATACTGAATTCCGCTGCGTAGCTAACTGTCACTTGTCCCACTGATATCCCCTGCAGAGGCGGAAGGGAACGCTTTATCATTCCAGCTGCAATGGTATGTGTTGCATGTGAACATACTGCATGATGACACACACGTGAATAGGAAATGATGGTACACACTGTTTATTGTAAGGACTCAGATCTAAGGAACCCAAAAGCATGAACTCAGAGACAGGATTAGAGTCCAATAAGCTTTAATCAGGCAAAATCTCCAGACTGGGAAACAGGCAGGGTAACAGGTAGATGGGGAAAGCTAGGCAAACACACTAGACAATCTGGCAAGGAGCATGACATTCTGGGCCAGTATATGAGGATTGACTGATGAGTATAATGGGATCCAGGTGAGGAGATGGGCAGAGAAACTCAGGTGAGTGGAATGAGGTGATTGCTGAGCAGATGGGTGTGGCAGGACCTGCAATGACAGGAGATTTAAGGATCAGGCAGGAGAACCCACGAGAGTTTATGGTGCGTTTTTGTGTGAGTGTGTCTGAGGCAAAGCTGCCTAACGAGTGATGAAACACAGCCATCTCACACTGTTGGAATCTCTGGCCACAGCCTTAAAATACTGTCTGGACAGTCACCACCGAGGGAAAAAGGAAGCTGTTGGCCACTCAAGCCTGCGATTTTACATGATTCAGCCGCTGGTCATCTACCTCATCAAACCCTGGCTCATACCAGGGCTCTTGATAATGCTGCCTTCTTCCCACATGGCCACTGGCAAGCTGACCTGGGAAGCTGGGCAATGAGTCTCGAGACTGGCCAAACACATTCCTACCCAGCCACAACTCTCCACCCTGTGGCCTGAAGCTCATTCCTGGGCTCTTCCTCTGCACTTCTGGTAACTCAGTATGTGCGTGTGCTCAGAAATTAAGGTGTAACATTTTTATTATGAGGAGCTTTTTATGATAAGAACCCTGGACCACAAGTCTTTTGTCTGTGTGGAGCGCAGAGATATTGAGCTTGAAAACTGTCGCATTCCATAAACCCGCACTGAAAAAAAACTTTTTGTTTCTGAGGTAAGTCATATAGAAAAATGTTTGTTTTCACCAAAACACCTCATATTATGTTGATAAGTAATGGATTTTTGAATAACTAAATTTTGAGAAAAATGTCAGAACTTTATAATTCCAAAGGGACATAGTAAAGTAAACATAAGTGTGTGACCAGCAGTGTCGGCGTATTATTGAACATACAGTGTAGCATTTTTGGAAAATCATCTTAATATTTGTATTGTTTGTGAACAACCCTCTGTGTTGTAACCCATCACTCTGTGAGAAACCTTCAGTTTGAAACTTGTTTGTCCGCCATGGACAAACAAGTGGAGGTGGAGGTGGAGCTGAGGATGAATGAGGACTGGATCTGACCTGCTCTGTACTCTATCCTGATAGGAAGGTACTGACTGTCAATCACTATGTCAGACACGTCCTAACTCATCCCTGTTTATGGTCTAATTTCCTCTCAATGGGACCATCACTTAAAAAAATTAACATTGTGTTGTTTGCAAAAAGACTTGAAACTACAGACTAAGACCATGAACTTAGCAGGAAAACATTTACTGAAGTAATAAATCAAGGGAGAAATGGAGACATTTTCCCATAGACTTCAATACAATCTGACTTCTTTCTACAACCAGTGGAGTCACCCTCTGATGGTCATTAAATAGAATGACGGCATAAGGCTCTTCAGCATTGACTTAACATTACAGACCTAGAGTCTACATCCATTTTAATCAACAAATCATCCATGACATTATGACCACCTGTCTAATATTGTCAGCCTTTTTGCTGCCAAAACAGCCCAGACCTGTCATGGTCTTAATTCCGCTAAACCTAAGTCCTCTTTGTAAAGTCATTGTGAACCGCATTCCTCATGTCTCTGACCACAGTACAATGATGGCTAAAATACAAAAAAATATGAAAAGAATCATCACATTATTATTAGCAGTAATAATACTTTTAGTGACATGGATTCCAAATTTTTTAGTCTGCATTTGTCCTCATAGTTTAACACCAAAGGGTGTCAACATTATGTGAGATTGGTGCACTTATAGTCTTGCAGCTAAATATTTTATTATTTCAGTGCGTGTGTGTGACCATCACCAGCCCTCCGTGGAAGCTAGTTTGTTGATCTTTATTGAGTGGAATGACCTTTGTGTGTCAGGGAGGGCAGCGCTACACCTCAGTGAATACAGGGGTGAACAAAGGACAGAGAAGGTGTGGAAGGATGGACAGGGGAAGGGAAGCAGGTGGTGCTGGTAGGAACTGGTGGAGTGAAGGATCCTGGGCTTTTCCTGTTTCCTCACTCAGGATTATGAGAGTCCAGAGGGTTTATGTGGAGATGTCTGGAGAGATGGGAGTCCAGGAAGGTGAAGGTGTCCCAACAGAGGAGCTGAGTCAAAGATAGGATACATAGTGATGGAATGAAAGAACAGCTCACCACCGGACCACCCAAGCAAGCACATGCCGGAGCAGGAAGGGAGAGCCCCACACCTCCCAACACCCCCTCAACCAACACCCAGCCATCCACAACCGCCACCGACATCTCACAACATGAACACCGTCTCCCATCCACTGGACTAGCTGGAGGCACCCCACCGACTGAACAAACCCAACCAGGAGCCCCAGCAATGCCCCTGCAGGTGGACACCATCGAAGTGCCCGAAGGGTGAAGGGTTGCAGGGGCGGGGGGCCACGGTGCCGAACCTGTGCCCCCAAAGCACATGGACCAAGGAGACTGCAGGAGGAGGAAACCTTCCAAGCACAGGGAGGAGCCCTCGACCTCCCAGAGAAGGGAGAGAGGAAGCGGCGCGCTACCACACACCGGCCAGCGAAACCTTTCTGATTCCACAGCACAGTGGAGGAGAATTTCTTTCACTGTGGTGCAAACTTTTTTTTCTTTTTCTTTTTCTTTTTTTTTTTTTGCTTGTCCTCCTGAAAACAGGTGCCATCAGCTTAGAATGATAGAAACTTCAGAGGGAAGAGAGGCTGAGGGGAGATAAAGAGAGTGAAGAAGCCTTTGAGTAACAGCTCATCTTTTATTTGGCAACACTTCAAATGTAGCCCGTTTACCACGTCTAGACGAGACAGCTTTCAAAGCCAGGGTAGAGTAGTGTTTTTTTTTTTTTCTTCACCCAAGTATATAAAAGCTATTTACT
This sequence comes from Remorina albescens, assembly GCA_034769265.1. Taxonomy (NCBI): domain Eukaryota; kingdom Metazoa; phylum Chordata; class Actinopteri; order Carangiformes; family Echeneidae; genus Remorina; species Remorina albescens. The sequence continues at coordinate 4,894,967 of CM068492.1, read as the reverse complement.
GTAACAGCAGAAGACAGACATCTCTTTTAGTTTTCCTACCACAGAAAGTCTACTTCTCCTTTTTGCTGCAGATGAGTTTGTCAGATGCCTCCATCCACCTCTCTTTCTCCCGGTCTAACCCTCATCCCTTCTCTTCTAGCAGCCTCTTTGAAGCGACGAGAGAAGCGAGACAATCTGATCCTGTTTGATGGATAATTTGAAAAACTCAGCGTAGGAGATCAGGGCTGAGACGATGTTCTTTTTCTGGTGGCTGGACCTCAGAAAACAGGTCGCACAAAGGGACTTGTTCTTTTCGTGAGGCGCAATAAATTTGACAGTCAGCATGTTGAGACCACTTATGTGCTCTAACTACAGCCGCAAGCCTTTCATGTGGCTGCTTGTACTGTTTTGCTGTGTAGAGACCTTGTAATAAAAGATGTGAAGTGTAGAGAGGACTCTCTTCTTCAAGTGTTAATGGTTTTATATTTCCTCAACTCAGATACTCTGATGATAATTCATTACGGATGATTATTTAATTCATATCATGGTGTTTTGCTATTAATTGTACTATTTGACTTTCAATACACACATTCCTTCATCAAGCTTTCATTTTAAATTTAACATTGAATTATTTTAGTGCTGAAGCTAAGCAGAAAATCACAGCCCATGCTGTGTTTAAAATGATATTCTGAAGTCAAAGAAAATTTCCAAAAGAAAAACATTTTGGCAGAGAAAATTCAAGGGAGTTCGAATGTGAAGGTTTATATATTTTCTAACTTTTTTTTTTATTTTTGGATTTTGCATAACAGAAATAAGTTTGACTAAAAGGCTCCATGCTATTCCATTATGAGACACTGATCAGATCAGATCTTGGTTTTAATTTTGGCGCCCTTGTAGAGCAGACTCAAACTTGTGGGTGACGTGTGTGTTGTGATCTAGAGATATTTCATTTGTGCAACACGTTAGCATCAAATATAAGAAAAGACCTGTTCCTTGCTGTTTTATTTAAATTCACAATGTCACAAACAAGTAACAAAGTAACACTGGACATTGATGATGTAATATGTGAGTACAATGACATAGAAGAGCAAGAAAAGATTTGTATATTTTTCACTTTTTCCCTGTTTCCAATATATATGACCATAATGACCAAAAATTACCATAATAATATTAATATAATAATACTGACAGGAGGACAAGGAGTCTGCACTATATAAGATCTCCTTAGCTGCCAGACGGGAAACTGTGTTTCATTGCAATAGTATCACTTTCACCAATAAGATGCTTAAAATCATGTGATCAATGGATGCAACACCAGCATTATTCTTATTATATAAACATATTCTGATGAAATACCAGAATATGTATATACCCCAATATAACATAGAGGAGCCCATATAGGCATAGCAGTTAGCCCTGTTGCCCCACAACAAGAAGGTCATGGTTCGGTTCCTGGTCTGGGGCCTTTCTGTGTGGAGTTTGCATGTTCACCCCTGTGCCTGCATGGATAACCTCCAGGTACTCCGGTGTGGGCGTGGTTTGGGCTCCGACTGTAGGACGGGGAGACAGGGCAGGGCCGGCTCTGCAGGACCAGCGCCAGGTGAAAGTGATTAAGTCCAGCTGTACTGAGAGTACTAATGGTCTCTTTCTACCTGCAGTAGTGGCTGGACAAGGAGGACAGGGAGGACGCTCACCGGAGGGAGCGGAAAAGAAAACAGCAAACACATGTACATGAAGGCGTGTGTGCACAAAAGAATAAATAGGTCTTGCAGACGATCAGTGGTGGTGTGGTCATTGCTGGGGGAGAATCTTGTTGGCTTGCAGCCACATCCGGTTTCCTCCCACCATCCAAAGACATCATGTTTGGGTTAATTGGTGACTCTAAGTTGTCCGTAGGTCTGACTGTGAGTGTGAGTGGTTGTTGGTCTCTGTCTCTCTCTGTATGTTGGTCCTGTGATGGACTGGCGAACTGTTCAATGTGAGCTGGGATTGGCTCCAGAACCCCCCATGACCCGGAAATGGAAAAGTGGTAGAAGATGAAGAAATGAATAAACGTGTTATGGTATGATTATATGAGATACATATTAATAATTGCTGAGACATTTTTTGAAAGTCAGTGGTGCTGGGAGCTGAGGTCAGGTTGGTGTTTGATTATAGTGGATAATATGCAAAGACAATGTGCGGTGCAAATAGTGTTTACTTGAATTATGAAATATATGTGCAAATATATTCTCTAGCTGTGAAATTCTGCTTATTTTAGTCTTGTGATGGTAAAAGCCTGAAGTAGCTCTGGTCTGTACGTGAACATAATTAAAGGAAAGATTTTTTCCATAACTGTAACAGATGATGCGGGGGCAAACTTGGAGGGTATTTTCCGCCTTTACTGTACGACCGGTACTAGCCAAGAAAATGGCATATGTAATCAAACTAAAAATATCAGTCTTTGATTCACAGACAGAAATCATTTTGGTCTCACTTTCCTATTAAAAGCATCACTGGACATAAATCCTGACCCTCAAATCTACTGTAGTTGCCATTGCTAAAAAACATCTAGCTCAACTGGGGGGTGGGTTGCAAGACTTGCCAAGAGTTTTCTCAAGTTTATAAAAAAAGAAAAAACACCCGGGAAACTAAGATTTCATTCATTGGCGTCAATCTCATGAAGAAAAAATAGCAATTGATTCTACCGCATGATCTGGGAGACAGGGATTGTTGTAACATTCTTTGTCTCAGTTCCTGTAACTCATGAGTTTTTGTGATTGTGCTCACAGATTTTGACACAAAGACGCATTAATTATCTACTACAAATAGCGATGTCTGCATTGGGGTAAGTTGAAACACAATCTGGATATAAGAACGATTGAAAAAATTCAGACCACTCCACAAACTACAAATCAAAGTAAGTTGATCGCACGTATGCCAGCACTTCCATATTCCTCTGTTTCAACAAGTGAAAAAAAAAAAAGCAACAAAAAAAAACCCCCAGCAACTATCAAAGATCTTTAAAAGCTATCAGTTTTTCTCAGCCACTGTCCTGGCAGGTAGCAGTATGAGCGATAAAGTGGTATAGAGGGTTAGCTGACACCTCTGACACTCTATAAAAGTGGTCGATGACTCTGACAAGTAAAAAGCTATAAACCTGCATTCTATCTAATGACCATCAGGGGCAACTCCAGTGGATGTCAAAAGTCTCCTTGTGTTTGTAGTCTTTGGAAAAATGGTCCTACTTATCCTAATGAGTTTATGGTCCTAGTCCCTTGTTTCAAGTCTTCAATACCATGTTATGTTCATTTTTTAAATGATGGTCCCATTTGGAGGATAATAGACCGTAAAGCAAGGGATGGATTAGGGGGCGTGGCTACTGTGATTGACAGATTCTACTGGGCAGATCAGATTCAGCTACACCCTCTCCTCCAAATACGGTTTCTTGTGATTGCAATAAATCGCAACTCCCAGGCCAATTGGTGACGTCACGATGGCCTGACACTTGGTCAGAACACTGTTTTGACATGTGTTACAACCTTTCAAGTCCATATTGGGACTTGAAAATCGAGAAACTACTCTCTAATCTAATACAAAGTTATATGAGTGTGACTCACCAGGATCAGAATTCTTTTTTTTCCCAACCACATTGACAGTGTTATGCTATTTCACATGTAAGGTGGGGATCGAAGTGGCCGTGCATGGAATTGATCACGACTCTGGGGTGGCATTGTATCTGTGTAAGTGATGCTGTTACAAGAATCCCCCCCCCGTATTTCTCTTTGCCAGGCAAAGCTACTGTTACATAGTGGAGGCTTTCTATCTTGCTGTTACAGACTCACTGTCTCTCTCCCACACTAACCTGTGGCTTCTCCGTGGACTCTCCCCCTCCCCCTGCAGTTGTCCTTCAGGCTTCAGCTAGCAGTTTCACCGCTGCTACAGAATCAATGCTAACATGATTCAAAGCTACTTTACTGCGGCTCCAGCTGAGAGGCTATTTCCCTGTTTCCTGTTGGTTACACAAATAAATGTAGCTACTCACGCACAATGCTGCCATATTCACCAAATTGTGGTGCATTCATTTAGAGCAACAAACAAAAGACAAAGTCTCAGTTTACGATTACTTTACAGTTACTGAAAGTTATTCCACATCTTCCAACCAATCAGAATATTGACTTTTCAGTGGCCATTATATGAATAACAAATACAACATAAAAAAATATTAAGATATAGGGGGGAAAAAAGTATCCGCCACCCCCCAGTGGTTGTATCTTTAAAAGAAATGATGGTCCACTCTCTAATATTTGTTTTTGATATCTGCATTATTTTTAATTGTTAAGCTTAATTTCTGGGCTGAAAAGTATGCTTTTCCCTGTTCAGGGGTCGCCACAGTGAGTCAGCTTTGTGACTTGCATGGTTGATCTTGGCTACATTTTTACATCGGATGCCCTTCCTATTGCAACCCTCCCCATTTATCCTGGCCTGTGACCAGCACAAGGGTCACAGTGCAATGCAAGGCATACACTCTACCACTGAAAGATGTTAAATGAATATTTTTTGGAATGAATTATTTTTTCACTCCTCTTTAAATCAGAGAATTCTATTGTATATATATGTATACCACACAAAAAAGTCTGTAAGACCACACAATCATCACACTAAACAACATTTTTAACCATCATGGGACTCTGCATCTCTCTACTGAGAGCCGGCATTAAATATTAAAAGTTTCACCATGCATGTATCTGTTGGTTGTGATCAAACTGCCTCAGTGGGATCAGTTCTTGATAAATTATTAGTGAATCCTACAGTCAAATAATCCACAAAACTCAGTATTTGACATTGACCGGATGGATATGATGCTGACTTTCTACTATTAATTTTTTAGGAGTGTTTGTTGAAATTACACTTGAATTGAAGTAATTGAGCAATAAAACACAGATTAAAAAGGAAATGAAACATACAGCAGTATAAAGAAGTGGAAGCGAGACGTCTCTTTAGAGCGCACAACGGCAGTCTGTCCTACAAAGGGTCTGAAATTCCTTGTTTTTTTTGTTTACTGCCCTCATGCAGCTGCAGTAGACTGTCCTTTCTGGAGTTAAGTTGATTCGTTGAAGAAAGACCATGAAGGAACAGAGGAGGGTTGAACTTCCAAATGTGGCTGAGGTTATGATCACAGATTGACGTTGTTTGGTCTGTCCTTTGCTTGCTAAAAATTACAATGGGCCTGTTCTAAAGGGACGTGGTTTGTAGCCAGGCCAGGTATGAACCATTTCATTCACTTTTGTGGGCATGTTTTCTTAACAAAGGTTGCGATTTGTCAAACAGAAGATCAGCTACGATGCTGGACACGTAATACACATGTACATGTGTGGAAACTGTGGGTGTACCATCACACACGTCTCACAAAAAGCAGAGAGGGTTTACTGTGCAGAAGCTTCTAATAGATTCTTTTGCGGGGAAAGCTTTCACAAACATATTATTTACATATTCACAGTTAACCATGTAGCATAATACCCAAGCTTTTTAATGATTCATCAAGGTGTAGGGTTAAAGGCAATGCAATACATTTGAGACATTGGAATTGCACGTTGAAGCAGCAAAATAGGATTAATATTCTAAGGTTTAAGATACGGTCTTTGCCAGGTTCATTTCTGTTGTTGCTCTAGAAGACACACAGTATGAACAAGGATATACATTATAATACCGACAAACCACATACTGCTAACCTGCTTCTGCTACCACAGGACATTGGAAGGTATGGGTGATTATTTAGGTAAACTAACCATATAGTGGAAAATGCTTATTACCTGAAAAAGTCTGCATCAAAAGTGATATGTTAACAGTCCTTGGACCAAAACTGTGACAACTCTGATCTTTGAATGACAATCCAGGCTTTTATTTTGGTATTTTTCACTGACCAGAGGTGGGAATTTGCATATTAGCTTAATATTAGCTTTTGGACGGTTAGATTTAACATTAAGATTTAGATTTTAATTCAAAGAGTCGATATTGAGATTTATACATAACTTTCAAATTTTACTTTAAAATTAAAAATAGTTAAGTGTTTTTGTTCCTTTTTTAATAAAAATTTATAGAACAAAGTTCATAAAGGTAAGTGTAAAAGGAGCTCCAAGAAAACTGGTGCCTAATAGATTCCATATCAGACTTGTGTAAGTGTCGGATTGCACCACATTTGGCCTCTGAACTGGTTGTAAAGTGCTATTCATGGAGCGCATAAAGAAACTTGAGCAGATTAATTTGAATACGTGCATGTGCACATAAAACATTCTGCACAGGGAAGCTCAAACATCCTCGTAAGTGAACATTAAGCCAAACGGAATTTTTAGCAGGTTGACTTTAACCATAGTTATTGAGGGCTCCTTCATCAAGCGTGTGGGCTGCCCGGGTATGTGATCACTCACTATGAGGACACAAGAGTAGAATGCTTAAAGGCAAAATTTCAAATAGTAAAAGAGTGGTGCAGTCGAAGTATTTTTTCCAAGCCGCAGGTTGTCCATCTCCCACTTGCTGGTGGGATCCTGGGCTTCGCTGATGATGGGGTGCGACTGTGGCTTCTGGGGAGTGTCTGGAATGGGTGCCATCTTCCTGCGGTGCTCCACAGAGAGGCCTAGTAATGGGAAGAGAGGGGACATTACACAGTTTCAAACTATCCACTGGTTGACATGGGAAGAGAAGGAGGAGGAGGCTGAAAACAGAGGGTGCATGGGAATGGCTTATTCTCTATTCCACTGCCCAGTGGATCTGGCATATCACCAGCGTTATGGCGGTAATTGATTCTCTCTGTGCCATTAGTCTCCGAGACAAAGATGCGCCAACGAGAGGTAGTGCTGTCACTTAGAGGCTGGCACGGCGCCCAACCACACACTCAGCACACAAATAGATACATGCAAAGATATACTCATTTTGCAGATACACACACTTTTAGTTTGTCACAGATATGCAAAGTAGTGTCGCTATAATGTCAGCTGTCAAGGTCTGTTGAAGAAAGTGCACTGCTCATTTGGAAATAGGCAAAGGACCAGCGGTGTATGGAACAAACAGGCTCAATGCAGAAGTCCATACAGAAAAATCTAAGGGAATAAAAATGACTGGTAATCAGATTTGACATTCCTCTCTTATACATGACATTATTCTGTGTGAATTATGTTTTTGAGGTTACCGTGGTCGCGGCAAAACAGAATTCCTCCGTGAGACACACATAGAAATCTAAAAAGGAGACATCCCTGGACAAAGAGCAGGGCATGTCTTTATCTCATTAAAGTTAACAAGATGCTGCTGTGTTCTGCCTGCAGACCAGCAGTAATATGATACGGAAGCTCCGCTGTGGACATCGGGCCTCAGTGCCATCACCACCAGCATCATGATGTTCATGGCCACCATAACGCTTTCCATACAGCTACTAACACGGTAATACTCTATATCGTCATAATAATCATTCTCAATGCCCGTGTAATGGTTGTTGCAGAGATTTTCAGTTTTACAATTGGCACACAAATGTCACACACTGTACCTCATCACCATGGCAATTTCCTTTTGTCACCCTCCTCGATGCTGTTTCTCATCACCATGGCCATGGCAGCGGTACCTGATTCGCACCGCAGAGGAAAAGAGGTGGAACAAAAGCTGGTAGTGTGCACACATACACAAAGGAGTGCATGTACAGAATGCCAATTAAACAAATGAAGGATAAGCTAGCAGAGACAACAGCCCCTCAAAGTCAGTCATAAGCTAATTAAAGAACATATAGCATACAATCCAAGATCACTTAGATATCTCTGCCCTCGGGGGCTGCAAGCTGCTTGATAAACCTTCTTCCACATCTCTGAAGTGAGCCCTGCATGTGGGGATGGATGTAAAAAAAAAAAGGTATAAACCAATGGCACCACTCCATCATGCCAGTACAGTTAAACCAGCCATGTCTGACTTTATTCCTCTTGCTTCTCAAGGCTGGCTGCTACTTGGATGCTCATTTGGAGTCTGTAATTAATTGGAGCCTCTATTTTTATTTATTTTTTTCATCTATTTTTGTTTGGCTGTTGACCGACATGTGGTCCTCTCACGCGCTCGTCTTCAGGTCGACATGGCTCCCTAATTAAGACTCCAGAGGACAGCTAATTGCTGTTGCGTGCCTCTCAGCAGAGCAAGGGAGCCTTCTCCCGGCACTGCCCGGAAAGAGCGCCCAGGCGCTGAATTAAAAGGGCTTATGTAAGATTGCGGTGAAACTATTAAACACCAACCAACTTTTCCTTGTGAGGAACTGCCATTTGATTTAATGTGCCTCATTAAAAGTGCACATCACAGAGATTCAAACTGCTCTCTCCAGTTTCACACGACAATGGGATAATGGTTCCTCCTCCGTGCTGTCAAAGCCTAATCCTAAATACTGAACAGAGCTATTGCTTCCACAGAACAATCCAAAATGGGCTGCATCGTTTTTAAAAGGACGGATTCACATCATTTGTCTTTTTTGACAAGGGCAGAGAGGAGCAACAGAAGGAATAGATGGCACTGAGCAGCTCGGTGTTGTTTATTGGGAGGAGTAAATGGAGGAATATCGAGCTGAATGAAAAAAGACCTTGTATAGAGCTGAAATAGTTTCCCCTGCACTCCTTAAAAGTTTGAATAAGCTTCCCCTGATGTGATGAGATCAAATGAGATCAAAATTTTTGACATAGTTTAGTAAGAGATTGGCATTGTTGGCCAGCAGAGTGGGCTCAAAAGAATCAAGGAATTGTTTTAAACTAAGTTTTTACAATTTCATCCCTCTCTTTTCTCTTTCTGTAAATTGCAAAAAAAAAAAAAAGAAAAAAAGAAAGGCCTAATCAAATGGGATTCAGAGCAACTTGCAACTACACTCATGCTAATATGCTCGTAACACAACTTCAACTCTGCTACCTTGGAGGGGACGGGGGGGGGGTTATATTCATATTGTGGCTACTATCCCACCAGAGTAGATGCAGATGTGGGACTTACATCTGACCGTCACATCCTATATTGTCCAGATTTGGCCTGTGGAACTGTCGACAACAGCCAAGGTCTTTCATTTTGTTAGGAAAACTAATGTTTTACTCCCCCTTCAACAGACAAACATCAACCTGAAATGAATGCGCTAGCCAGCCATTTAGGATTCACTATAATAAAATTCAATTTAAGCCAGAAACTTTCTTTGCGGCTAAATGTAAGTTTGATACTCATGTGATAAATGGAATGATTGTGACGCTCACCAGGAGCTTAAGCCATTGCTGTGTTTATATTTATACACACGCTAATACACTCTCTCGTCGGCATTACTTCTTCAGAGCAGAGTGGAGACTGTTGCTTGGTCCAGGGCTGACTAGTTAGCATGCTTACTTCAGCAGAAGAAAATAAGCAATAGGAATAGAAGCAAACCAGGGGTTACTGTTGGCATTGCTTTCCACTGCTGGAGACAACATTTCACAAGTCAAAGAATGAAGTTTTAAAACAGTTTACAGCAAAGAAAACAGCTGTTCGTGCTAACTTTGATTATGCAGCTAGAGCAAAAACGTACATATAGCTGCTTTAAATCAAAAGTACACAAGCCTCAATTAGTTGTTTCATACTGTATAGACTGGAATAAAAATCTTCAAAACAGATTCCGAAGAAAGAAGTGAACTTGCAAAGAATGGATAGATTCTGTAGGAGAGAACCAACGAGAGCTGCAGCAGCAGCAGCAACAATTACTTCTGAGACACAATTAAGGCGTGAGCTCAGTAAAGACCACGACCACAATGGGCGCCTTAGCAGATACCCTTGAAACATTCCTGCACTTCAAACACATAAGTTGTGCCTTTCATAGGAAAAAAAAATCTCTAAGAGAAAAAAGAGATGGTGGGAAAAAAAACACAAGAAAAAAACAACAAAAAAAAAAAGACCAAAAACAAATCAGGAAGAAGCTGGAAATGAGTCCAACTTATGCATAACTTCAAACACTCTATCTTCAAAGTTGCATAACATTAAAAACCAAGCCCACTCCGGGTTCTCAACATCAAAAACCAGCCGGCATCGAAGGGACACTGCCGAGCCTGCTGAGCCATGCCCTCACTCTGAGCCACAACATGCACCCACCCTCTTCTTCATCTCCATCCTTTGTCGTCCCTTGTCATCATCCTTGGGGTATTTGTTAGCGCAGAGCAATACAGCATTATGAGTAAGAGAAGGGCCAGGTGGTAACATGCATAATGACTTCCCACCTCAAGAGCAACCAGGTGGAAAAGAGAAATCCTCTGAATTCCTTCATCCAAAATACCTTTTATTTCATATGCATATATATATTTCTGTTTGTGTGTGAAAGTCTACGACTGCATTGGCCTATAGAGCAGAATTTAGATGACTCCAACAAAGCAACACTTTGTGTTTCTGTGCCCATTTGAACTTATTTTAAACTGTATGATATTTGACGATCATGATTCATGATTATCAGCATTATTCCATATGACCGGGGGGGAAACAGGTGGAAGCTGAATGTTTTGACCATTTATCAATGAATTAAAAAAGAGTCTGTGTAAATTTATTCCAGATAACAGACCGTGGCTTATACAGTCCTATGGTGCAGATAACGTTGGCTGCCGTGAGCTACCACGCCAGCTAAGGTCGATGCTGCCAAACCAGTTCATATATAGAGTTACAGAAATATATGGAAAACCTTTTTTTTTTCAACATTTATCCAATGCTTAAAAATAACTACTGTAATCAGTGGGAATGGGCAAAGAGAGTCAGTCCCTCATTTTGACAGGCTGTTACAAGAAAGGGGCTTTTATTTCTATTTTTCAAATGTTCTAGCTTTTCTGTGTTTACAAAAAAATGAAAACCTCCTCCATATTTACTCGTTGTCTTAATACATTCAAGATAATGAATAAATTACAGCATATAAACATTGGTTAATGTTGGGAAACTGTATTATGCAAAATTTCCCATGTGAACTTTTGCTGTAGACTGTTGGTGATTTCACCCAACCTCACCTATTTTGTGTTTATTTATTCATGCTGGGCATTTTCCCAGCTGTTGTTCGTGACTTATTTAAATACAATATTTTATGTGAGAATTTATTATATTTAAGATTTATTACATTTGTTGTGTTCCATGTTTTGTAAGATTAAGATTACTTTCATTTATAATCCATTACCTTTAACTATCTCTAATAGCAATCATTACTTTAAGATGTCTGTTCCAATTCATCCATTCATCAGTTTCATTAATGTTTAATTTGAGCTGTTAACAGCTTTTTCGGGTGTTAAAGCTGCCTCAGTAGGTGGACATTTCTTCAGTCAAACCCTGATTTCCATTTTTTTCTCTAACCCCTGGCAACTGCAGAGGTACTCAATGGGATCCATGTAGCACACCGTATCATTAAGGCGCAGTTTCTCTCATTTGGGACAGACCTGAGCTTACATAAAACTACATCTTTCTGCTACAGTGTTCACAGTTGTACAAGAGATTGCTATGAGCAGGTACACACAGCGGGCGACCACGTTGTCATTGAGAAAACACAAACGCATAGGCGGCCACGTGGATGGAAATCACAGTCAAGGCATTAAAACACACTGCCCTTAAGTCTTCACTTGGCCTCTCTCCTTCTTAGTCACTTCCAAATGCACTTCACAAATTCGACAATATACTGATATACATACAAAATCCCACCCACATGTTTAAACAGAGAAAGCTCTTCAGAAACGTACCTTTCCACCCACGTATGTTGACATACGCTCAAGAACAAACTGGTAATGTTCCATCAAAGCTTATAGCGCCCATTAAAACGCAGAGACATGCACGAAGCCACACTGGTAGTTAACACCCACACACTCTTGAATGGCGTGCCTTTCCATCACTGCCATTGCTGGTGACAATCATGTACCCCACTCAATTACACCTGGCTAATTGTTGAGATGCCATGTTACAATAGAGAGACTCACAAAGAGAAGTCACACACTCTTTATGGAGCATATATATATATATATATATATATAGAGAGAGAGAGAGAGAGAGAGAGATTTGTATTTCGTATTTCTGAGGAATTATATAATATAGCAGTTTTGTATAAGTATGGAAGGCCCTCATGTAATCAGATAATTGATTATTTAAGCATCTGCTGAGCCTCTCACCCTGCCATATAAACTGATGGAGATACAGTAGATTTTGTCCATTTTTTTCAGTGACACACACACGCACACACAGTACATGGTACACACTTTGCCTGAAGGATTTTAATTTGAGATGCAGACTCCAGTGTCATAGTGAATGATATTAAAAGTCGTATCATGAATAAATCACGAGACAGAAGACTCACCTCAGCAATGTGACAGATAAGCAAAGAGAAGCAGCACACAAGAGGAGACAGAGAGAGGGAGAGGGAAAGGTTCATACTGACAGAGGGAAGACCGATAAATAAAGCCACTTGCATTTTAACAATACAGACAGCGGTACTGCTTAATGTAGGCCATTGGTTTATGGCCTTTCTAACAAGGTTGTAATGACTTTACTGCTAAAACCACACAGACACACACTTCCATCTATCAACTGATCACTCCAAAAAAAAAAAAAAAAAAAAAAAAAAAGGAGCTATTTCCAAACGGGGAACACGTTCATAATGAAATGCTTCATTTTTCACAAATCAGTCAGCCTCAGCATCAGGAAAAATGGCCAATTTGTCAATTTGTCATCTACTTACTGAACAAGAGAGGGTGTCACAGCAGGAGAGTGGTGCATCCAAAATGTTTTTTGAAGGGCAAGAATTCATTCAAACCTGTCAACAATTCAAATCAACAAAGACTCAAAATGATGAAGTGGTGTGTTGGTTTAGGTGGTGTAAATATGTGATACCTTGGTGGAGGGCCATACACTTACCAGATCATCTTCTTAACTTAATTCTACTCTTGAGCATCAAGAAAAATAATTGAGCTTCTATATTTTTATATATAACACGACTTATTCTTTAAACTCTTACTTCAGCAACACACTGCTTGTGTTGACGAAGTTGCTGTGTGCATGGCATCGTTAGCCTCGCTGAGCTTGCACTTGTCTGTATTTGGAGCACATTCGGCATATCTGCTGTGCAACACCTCCAGCCAGCTCTATGAACCGGATAGGGATAAGTGTTTTGGGCCCCAAGCTGTTAGAGGCCCCTGAGGCCTGACAAATTTAACTCCACAGCAATGTTGTAAAATGTGGCTCCCTCCCCCCTAAACAAACAATAGTTGATTTGTAGTGATCTGTCGGTGGGAAACCCCCCTAATGCCATGTCACTTCCTAGACAATTTGCAGCAGCATGTCAGAAGCAGGAATTATTTCAGTAAAAGCCACACAAACAAGATTTAAAATATATATTTTACACTTAATGGCCAATTATTTACTTTTTTTTTTTTTTTGTCTGACACAGGAGGGATCATGAATTAGCCTACTGTCTATCTCACTAGCTATCCATTTAATCTTTTAGGGCTCAGTTGATCATGTTACACAACATGATGAAGTGTTTAAGCTGTTAACATGGGTAGACAACTGAATACCAAGATGTTCTAAAGTTAAGTGCAGAGGCGGTCTGGCCATCGGGAGTACCAGGAATACTCCCGATGGCGTAAAAAAGACTTTGCCGCAGTTGGGTTGGCATTCGCCGCCATCATCCACCCGCCCTGGCCCATGAGTGGGCCAGTCAGGTACTAAATTCCCGGGCAGCTTTTTTGCCCCAGTCCGCCCCAAAGATCCATGATATTGTCCTGCCTTAGTATTGCAGTGAAATTCTCAACAGCAATGCTGATGGTTAGCCAGCTAGCTATAACACCAAATTCTTTATATTAGTAACAGCGGGTTAATGTTAACTCTGTAATGATCCTGTGGCTGTCAGTAATGAAAGCGGAAAACATTAAAAAGCATAGAGCAGGGGTAGCCAATCGATCAGTAGTTGTTCTGAACTTTCCCAGTACATCCCTAAAATAATTGGAAAAATTATTTACAATCACCATTTGCCTGATGGATGTTGCGAACCCTTTGTAAGCGGCTCCCTCTTTGCTGAATTAGCTGTAGTGCTGTCATAGTAGCGTGAGAGTGACAATTAAGATTAGAAATAAATACTATTATTGGGACCAATGAGATAAGGCGTCTCTGTAGGTTGCAGTTTCATATGCAACCTGCGGTGGTTGGCTACATTTGGTAGGTAGCTACCAGTTAACATGGCTGAGGTTCGGTGAAACAAGACAAAAATTTACCATGTTCACACAGAATGGAGGGAAAATTTTATTTTTGCATTGGTCAGATCAAATGTATATATATGTTATGCACCGAGCAAGAACTGAACAGTACAGGCCTTATATTCGGATCAGACCAGGCCTCTCTGTCTGTACACCAGATCTACTCACCTCTCTGGACCAGCTTGTTTGCTTCAGCCATGTTGGTAGTGGCCTGATCAGCCCTCTGAAGAGTAAGCACAAGTTTCTGCTTGTGCTTTGTTTAATTTTAACCCCACTCTGTGTCCACTTCAGGCCTAAACCATCTCACCTTGCTGTTCTGATCTACTCATTTGCTAGTTTTCCGTCACACCATTTTCCATCAGGAAACTGTCTGGATCCGGGGACTCAATGGACCCCAGTCCAACATCTGACTAGTGTGGAGGGGCTGGTCTAGAGAAATATTAATGGGGTGACAAAAGATTGGCATGTTTACTTTTTGGGGTGGCAGAAACACACACACGTGTGTGTGTGTGTGTGTGTGTGTGTGTTTGCATATATATATATATATATATATATATATATATAGCAAAATGGATTGGCTGTAACTAATATATAATATATACATATATTACATAAAAACTGATTAAATAAAAATATCTAAAGCTAGCATTAGAATTTTTTTATTTTTTTTACCAAATCTTAAGACATTTTTGGGTGTTCCCAACCAGCAGGAGTTATCAAACTGCCGCGAAAAATGCTTAAATAAATGTGTGACATGAGTAAATTTCATTTGTATTCGTCAGGCAATGGTAAATATGAGTTATTCTTATTAGCTGTCAATCAGAAGTCAAACGTCAGGGCAATAGTTAGACTTAGTTAGAGCCAATCCATTTTGCTAGCATTCAGTTTTCATACATTCCATAACAACAATAAATCAAAAACTGATTTCATCATGTAAGTTTTGTGCGAATTTCAACTGAAATTACGTGGATGGAAATGCTTTTAACATTTGAATTTTCAACAATACACGTATAACAATAACATTTTGTGGACCATATCTTTCTGTCAAAATAAAAATTAAACAAGGTTATACATTACACATTCATGACTTTACATAAAAAGCTTTAGCGAGCAAAGCCAGTGCAGCATAAAGATGACATGAATCTATAAGAGCTGAATACGGCAATTACCATGTTGTTCTGCGAAACGCCTGACAAACCTATTTAGATCTGAAGCTTTACTGCGTTTTGATTCAATGGTGAGTATTCTATTCCCTTTCATAGTGGACCTCAAAAAATTCTTTATAATCTTGAGGGTGGAAAAACTCCTTTCACACACTGCACTGCTCATTGGTAACACTACAGCTATTTTGCACAGCCTGAATAGCGCATAGAACACATCCTGGTACAGCTCCAGAAATTGTGCAAAATCCATCAGAATGCTGTTACTGTCTTTTTGTGTCTTCTGTAGTTTGTTACCCTCCTCTCTCAAAAAACTACTGCTAGAAGAATTAAATTCCTGGACGACTTTCATGATGTTGCAGTTGGTGTTTGATAACATGGTTGGAAAAATAAGAAAGCCGATTTTCAATGACTGGATACGAAAAGTATCCTTGTCATCTAGTATGAGATGCTGTCCAAATGCTGAAGCAATGATACAATCCTGAAGTGTTCTTGTTGTCCGTGTCATCATCTTTGGGTTGTGCTGAGTTGTAGAAATGTCACTTCTTTTACATGTGTCAAGTATTTCAGTCCACAGTTCATCTAAAAAGGCCCTCGCTACGATAATGTTACAATGTTTCTTTGAGTGCTTCAATTAACTCAATAGCCTTAGCATGGTCCACTGTTTTAGCCTGGAGCATTTCTAACAAAAAATTTTAGTCACTCGCTTCAATAGCTTTCTGTGGATGATTTGCAGATGCAATCTCTTCAAGCATTCGTACAATTGCAGGCAACCTGTCCATAACATTGCAACATGCTGTGTGTCTGCAAGCCCAACGTGTATCGCTGAGCCATTGGAGTTACCTTGGTGGACCATTAAACATCTCTCACTGCACTTCCAACCACTTGTTATGTACACAAGACCCAGATATGAATACGTAAAATCGTTCCAACAATGAAAATGAATTTCCAGCATCAGTGACACTTTTGACAGAGTTTACAATGACTAATTTAAGAGTGTGCACTACAATGAACATAGAAAGCATGCTTGGATAAACACAGGTGTTCAGGACCACTGCCTCTTTTTCCCCCATCCTGGAAGGATAAACCTAGCAGTGACCACAGTTTCACGAAAAGGTCTGTAAACCTGAATGCGAATTGAATTTTCTCAGTGTCTTCGTTTTATTTTTTCCTTTAAGGTCTTTTTGTAGGAAATAAATTCTCACTTTCAAATGCAGGGCTTCCACTGAAAAGGGAGTTGGCTCCAGCAACCTAAGGGAGTTGGAACTGCTGTAATATTGTATTGTCTGCCAAGTGTGTCTGGGTCTTTGTCTCCCATAATGCTCTAAACATCCCCACCCATGAACTCCCATCCAGAGCCATTAATGGGTCTAAAAAGCACAAAGGAACAGACACACAAAATCTCATTCTGTACAACTGGACTACATTTCATCCGCAGCTCCATAACTAGCAGAAAGGTGTGCCCACCGTTTCAACTAGTGCTTGGCGTGTGTTTGCGCACATACGTGTGTATGAATATGCAATTGTATTTTGTGTGTCTGTGCCGTGGTTACCTCTGAGGGGGAGACAGTGGTTCTGTCGGCAGGTTAATCCAGCCCTCGGGCTAAGCATCAAACTTTCAGATCAGAGAATCAATAATTCAGACAGCAGCTTGTCAAGATCTATCACAGAACACAGACTGAGAGAAAGGCAGAGGCACGACAAAGGCACAGAGGTGATTTACAGCCGCATGCAACTTGCACAAATACAAATAAAGATGGACGCAGACTCCCTGTGTAAATGCACGCTGATACACTTGCTCATATCACAGTCACCCTTACACACACACACACACACCTAATGCTCAAAAGCAAGGAAACATGCGCATACATAAACATACTCACACACAAAGAGCCACACCTTGACTTTCCTCCCCAGAGATATTACAATATGTGCTGGAAGGGAACTGTCTGATGGTCAGAATCACTTTTGATTGCTAAACCTCAGGATGTAAACTCATATCTACCAAGACTATGGCGCATCACAGATCTGCTGCTGTGCTTAAGATCCACCGGCTAGTCCTTGAAGCATATACCACCCTATTAATATGACCGTGGCACTGTTGTAAATCCCCTGCAAATCAGAGAAACATAGCAACAAACCATGCCCATTTAGTGTGCATTGTGGGGGAGTGAGCTGGTAGGGGGTAAGAGAAACTGAGGGATTCAGCGTGTGGGTGTATAATGGCTATCAGAGGTGACTTTCAGTGGGATCAACTCAAAACACTCGCACACAAACACACAAACAAGCTTTTTTTGTTCTTTCCTCACACAGTCACAGACAGAGAACATTAGCTTATACAGATAACCATATCAAATGATCTTGCAGCAACTAGTAAGCTCTGTGTGTGTGTGTCTACATGAGGCAGTCATAAAGTGAAAGTGCTGACACTCAGAGACATTTTCTTGGAGCTGAGTGAACCCCTGCAGGCTTGGTAACCTTGACTTCCATGCCGTGCATGAACCAGAGGCTGGCAGTTTATGCGCACGTGTGTGTGTGTGTCTGTAGTGCAAAAATCGCAGCTCACCTTATAACCACAGGTAGCCTGTAGGTTGTAACCCATATCTTTTGGTCTAAGTGACCTACACTTTGGAGCGTAACTGGGTGTTACATCAAACTAAGAGTGTAACTTCCACCTCACAGCAGCTCAGTGGAGTGACTGAAATCTTTTACTGTACATCCACAAGAAGCCTGGGAGAGCTTTACCCCAAGTCTAGACTCTCAGGTCGCAACTCTGAATCTCTGACCTGTTTGCTTTTTGGGTTGTGTCCAGCTGGACACGCACATCTGCAGATGCTACTCAAGGCTGAAAAACACACCTCTGAAACTTAGTTTAGCTTTTACATGAATTTAATTAGCAGTTAATAGCTAACTTTTCTCGAGCCACATTAATTGGGTTCCATTTTTTCCACGTCATTGTATTTTTCTTTATAAAGTTGTCATTTCTAAAAAAATTGCCAACTGCTTCACTTATTCAGAATCAGCACAACATCAGCCAATTATATATGTCACTCAGTAGACTTTTTCCGTATTTTCAAAATAAAAAACACTGTAAAATTTAATAATCAAATAAAAGTTGAACACCGTTGTACACATGTTTGGGTTGTTCTGGAGCAGATTTGAAGATTCTATAATTATCTGATCAGGAGTTCTGCTCATTGTTTTGAGCAGTAATGATGAAAAATAACCTCCAAATCCTCCAACGCTCTGAATATCTTACTGTCCATGTGTCTCTGTCTTTATTCTGTCAAACCAATAAGCTTGTTTGATCCAAGAGACTTTGGATATACAAGTAGCGACAGCTAGACCTCACGATGAGATATTCTGATTGGCCTTGACGTCACACACTGGAGCCAACAGGAGTGTCCAGTGTGGAGACGTCACTATGAAAGATGGAGGATGAGAATCAATAGATAAACACACAGAAGTAAAGCAGCAATGCTCCAATCAGTTGATTTACTGCTTCAGACCAAGTCTCACATGCTGTAAATTTTTACCACTTCTTAAATGTAATAACTTCAAAAGATTAAATGACTTTGACTGAGCTGCTCATTATTCACAGACTTGCTATTCATGCCACTGGGTCATAGGGACGTTATAGAGGGATGATTACTCAGTGTCACCCTGTTTTTCTTGACACCATGATCATATGATGTCAGCGTCCACCACCAGTGAACTTCCAAATGGTAGATTGATTGAACTCTGACCTCTTCTACATAAAGCTCTCCTCTTAGAAAGTTAAAAAAGTCTTTGTTCTAACACTCGCAATCATTCATTCATTCATTCATCTTCTACCGCTTATTCGTCTCTGGGTCGCAGGGGGTGCTGGAGCCAATCCCAGCTCACAATGGGTGAGGGCGGGGTACACCCTGGACAGAAATCAAATCAAATCAGATTTATTTGCATAGCGCCAAATCATAACAATGTTACATTAAGGCACTTTACATATAGAGCAGGTCTAGACCAAACTCTTTATAAAATGATTTAAAGAGACCCAACAGATCCCCCGATGAGCAAGCACTTGGCGACAGTGGCAAGGAAAAACTTCCTTTAAGAGGCAGAAACCTCGGGCAGAACCAGGCTCGGGGGGTGGGCCATCTGCCTCGACCGGTTGGGTTGGCAGGTCACCAGTCCATCACAGGGCCAACATACAGAGACAGACAGAGACCAACAACCACTCACACTCACACTCAGACCTACGGATAATTTAGAGTCACCAATTAACCCAAACATGATGTCTTTGGACGGTGGGAGGAAACCAGAGTACCCGGAGGAAACCCACGCAGGCACAGGGAGAACATGCAAACTCCGCACAGAAAGGCCCCAGGCCGGGATCTGAACCCGTGTTGTGTTCTTGTTGTGGGACAACAGTGCTAACCACTATGCCGCCATGCTGCCCCACTTGCAATCAGTCATTACTAAATTTTACGAGGCTGTAAAGAATGATTGGATTTTGTGTTTAGCATGATGGCATTTAAGAATCTCAGTGGAATCATTTAACACCTTAACAACCAGCTTAATTTGACATGTAAGTGCATAAAAAACCCAACTTGAAACGGTGTGATAATGTGGTAAGCTTTTTTGATGAGCAGCACTTTGTTGCTTATATTGTATGAGAGATCCACAAGCTGTAAAAGGTTGGGGAAAGATTATAGTTAGTGCATTAATAATGAACTATAAACTTGTGCCATTTTGGTCTGAGTCTTGAGTGAGAATCAATTTAGAATTCAATTCAATTCAAAATTGCTTTAGTTGTGGGTGGGGCGGGGACTATTTGAAGGCTCCTACTCCAGAGCACTGTGCATCAAACCATTCATTAACTCATTTGTCTGCT
Organism: Remorina albescens; assembly: GCA_034769265.1. Classification (NCBI taxonomy): domain Eukaryota; kingdom Metazoa; phylum Chordata; class Actinopteri; order Carangiformes; family Echeneidae; genus Remorina; species Remorina albescens. The sequence goes on along the minus strand of CM068492.1, from coordinate 4,874,751 downwards.
GAGTTGTTGAAATATGACTAAGAAAGACCTCGGCAAACAAATAAATTACAAAGGTATGTATGTGTGTGTGTGGGTTGGTGTGTGTGTACGTATCAGAAAAAGTTCATTAGTAATGTGTAAAATTTACATCGCTGTCATTATGTGTGCTGCCTCCCCAGGGTTAGGGAGGGAACAAGTCCTTCTCAGCTGCAAAGCTGCTTGCAGGGAAACCCATCATTATCCACAACGCTGCAGAGATCTTTTAAAATGACTCACACATCAGAAATGTCTGGAAATTTTCTTAAGTGGTAGAGTGTATGCTTAAAATTGTTAGATCTGAAAGAGGACCAAATGTCTCCTCTGTGTTTATGCTCCCTCCCCCTTTTGGTTTGGTCAAAATAAAAAAAATTGACATTAGGAAAAAAAAATACAAAAATATATTTTTCAAAATGTCTGAGAATTTCAATTCATTTCTCCCCACCCACTAATATTCCCTTCAGTTGTAATTAGCTAAAGTAATAATCCTGTGGTGTTATAACATTTATATTCATTCTCATCATAACATGTGTTATGCAACTGAAAATTGTAAATGTATTTGTAATATGCATGTATTAGGTTTATATATCCAAAAAATCATAAATAAAGAGTTTCTATATTTGCCTTATAAATTATAAATCATTATTTTGAACAAGTTTGACTTTCCCTCAGGAAAATGTTCTCATGCTGTATATAAATCAACATGTACTGACAGGCTTTGGGATAGACATTAATTATATAAGCATAACAATACATATCTTTATTGACTAGACAAATTTCAATACGTGAACAAATCCATCCATCCATCCCCCTTCAACCGCTTATCTGAAGTCGCAGGGGTAACAGCTTTAGCAAGGAGCCCCAGACTTGCTTTTCCCCAGCAGCCTCAGCCAACTCTGACTGGGGGATCCTAAGGCACTCCCGGGCCAACGAGGAGATATAATCTCTCAACCTGGTCCTGGTTCTGCTCCGAGGTCTCCTCCCAGTTGGACATGCCAGGAACACCTCCCTAGGGAGACTCCCTGCTGGCATCCTTATCAGATGCCCGAACCACCTCAACTGGCTCCTTTCCACACAAGGCAATCCATCGATTTCCTACTGAGAACTATGGCCTCATATTTAGAGGTGCAAACCGATCCAGTGAGTGCTGTAGATCTAAGGCCGATGGTGTCAAAAGGACCGCATCATCCGCAAAAGGCAATGATGCGTTCCTCCGGCTACTGACCTGCAACCCCTCCTCACCACAGCTGCACCTCGAAATCCTGTCCATGAATATCAGGATTGGAGACAAAGCACAGCTTTGCAGGGCCATGGCGGATGGACTGGGAGATTGTATTCCCAGGCCTCCCCAAGGATTCCTGTGAGAGTAAAGAGCTGGTCCGTTGTTCCACGACCAGGACGGAATCCGCCATGTTCCTTTTCAATCTGGGGTTCGACGATCCCCGACGATTGGCACACACCCTCTGGTCCCCCTTCTTGAGGAGAGGGACCACCACCCCAGTCTGCCACTCCTTCGGCATTGTCCCCAACTTCCACGCAATGTTGATAAGGCGTGTCAACCAAGACAGCCCGTCAACACCCAGAACGTTCAGCATTTCAGGGGGTATCTCAGTAACCCCTGGGTCTTTGCCACAGTGGAGTTGTTTATTTACCTCAGTGACTTCACCCAGGGAAATTGGCGATGATTCCTTTCTTTCCACCATCCCATCACCTCCTCAGTTGAGGTCGACAGAGTTCTATTCTTGCTGTACACAGCTTGGATGGTCAATTAAAAGTTGAGCTACCCGTTTTGGCATAGATGAACTTATGTGATCTGCACAAAGCCCTGACCTCAACCACTCTCACCACCTTTGGGATGAAGCGGGACACCAACTGCGAGCCAGGTTTCATCACTGCACATCAACCTCACTAATGCTCTTGCTGCTAAATGGGAGCAAATGCTGAACATCTGGTTAAACACCTGCCGAGAGGAGCGGATGCTGGTATAGCAGCAGATTAATGTCCATGAAAAACAGTTTTTTTCCAAATAGTTTGTGTGTCCACAAACTAAGGGCCATATTGTGTCACATTTTCATTGTTTTATTTGTTTGAAGAACTTTTATACATAGCCTATGACAATGATGGGGGGAGTTAGCAAGAATGAGAGGAGGAGCGAGAGACCAATCTGACCTTAAGACAAGAGGCAGATAAGGAGATAAAAGGATAAAGAAGCACGAGAGGCTTGATGGAAGATGCAAGCGAGGAAAGGGAAGCCTGCTTGCTTCCTGTGTTCATCCTTATTTCACAACACTTTCAATTAGTACCAGTGGCTGCAGAGCTGCTGAGAGAGATAAAGAGAAGTGGCAGAGAGAGGTTTGCTCCAGGTCACTGTGGCCTGGTAATGGCCCCTCTCTCTCTCCCTCTTTAAAAGTGTTTTAAAACATAAAGTGTGTTTGCTTTGGCCTGAAGCAGACGCATGAGCTCATACTTTGTTACATCTACCTATTGCTCAGGTTATTTTGATTGTGGCAAAACTTCAAGCAGGATGTAATTTTTCAAGAGAAGCCACATGGTAGCGGTTTTTGTTGTGCCATCAAACAAGCAAACAGATCAAACAAATGTGGGCTAACACCTTTTTTTTTTTTTTTTTTTTGAGGAGCTCAATATATATTTTTCTAAGAGAAGGTTAGGTTCAAAGTACAAATGAACACAAATTTCTAAATATGATATGAAAACATGATCAAAATTCATATAGCAGGGGGAACTGTTGTCATATATGGAAATAATACATCTGTGTTAGGGCCGATTCTTTAGTTTTACATTTTTGGAAATATGCATTTTGGCAACAACAAGATAAAGAGATTGTAAAGCTTTTGTGTGTGTTAATTAGAATAGCTTATCATAAACCCTAAATGTATTAAGATAACTGGATAAGGTGCTTCCTCTCAGTCTTGTTGCTGACCATATGGACTGAAAATAATCAAAAAAGAAAAGAAAACGTCCGTAAAACTCACAAGATACTTTAGATTTCACACAATGTTATTAACAACATTATTTCTGAGATGATTTAATCCATGAAAGTTTGCAAAACTTTTCTCTGATCAATGAGCTCCTTCGCACGAATTTACTCCCACAATTGTTTTCAGTGGCCCATAATTAATAGACATAAATAACATTTTTGAGGACGTGCGCAAACACTGCTGATTATGGATAGACTGATTATCCTGTTAGCATCCGATTTAATTGAATTCTGGGACAATTTAGGACTATAAAACAACACTGACATATCATTCATATCTGAACATATTAAGTTGCCTATTAACATAAGTCACATTTTCATTAAGTTCATTTCAATCTTGTTTCCACATAAATCCAATATTCACTCTCTATTAGAGCTGTCTGGTGGTCGAAGCCAATTTTCTCGTAAGAATGAACCGAAACATTTGCGAGGTGTTTAAACCAAAACAAGGAGCTGAAATTTGCTAAAAAGCTAAGAAGAACCGCAGATTACAGCAACTTTAAAAACTATCTGTGTTAAAGATTGGGGGCTGGGATAAAAGACATTGCCCCCTGTAACTGTAACCCCTATCGCTCCAAGCCCTGTGTCCACTTTATGAGATTACAGTGTGCTTGCAGCAACCACTGTAGATTTAGAAACATTTGTCTCTTGAACTTAATTTACATGTGTCCATCAGCCATCAAAACAAAAAAACCATCAAATTATGTTTTTTTTTTTTTTGTTAGAGCAGATCAGAGGTTATCAGTCAGTGCTGACTTGATCTGGGGTGGCCTCCAATGGATCTGAATCCTTGGCTGGATACCACTAAGGTCTAAGCACCAGCGGGGCCTGACTAGAACCACTCACTGGAGTCCACAGTCAGACATAGAATGTAAAGTAATCACTGAAATAAATGTTGTTTTTGTCAGAGGATAACTTTGAGGTGGCTTCAAAGCCCAGAATGTCAAGTTGAAACATTTACTCCTTGTGGAGTAGATGTTTCCTTTGGAGAAGACAAACTTGTTAACAACCCGGCACCAGAAAATATCTTTAAAGTTTGGGGTAGGCTGCATGCTGAAGGTTACATGGTTAATTAAGAAAAAAAAAACATTTATGTTGTTTGCCTTACTTTTATGATGAATCTTAAGCCAGGCAGTTTGTGTGCCAAAGCTTCTTCAGTTCATCTTCAACAGTTAATGTTTCACTCAACTTCCATCATCTGCATTGAGTTATATTTTAATCAAATTTAATTTTTTCCTTTTCCAAATAAAATCTACTTTACTTTTGTTTTTATAAAACTAGTCAAAGTCTGATTTAAAACAGAAAACTAAGCTCTGATCCTCTCTTCAGAGTGGCTCTCTGACCTTTTTCTTATGTGTAAAATAAATAGATACATTTTTGGTGTATGGTGTGTCAGGTATCTTGTCTGACAATAACATGCCATGCCATGCTACACTTTGCTATGTTATGCTATGTGGTCAATCAGCCAAAAAATGTCCTCTGAAAACACCTCCCGCACAGCGATTTCATGTCATGATGTTCAAACAGCAGGTCCTGCCATAGCAGGTACATTAGCACATCCTTTAAATGAATGTTTTTAGTACTTAAAGATTATACTTAATTTAACAAAACCTTTAAGCTGATAGACATGTCTGTTAGCGACTTGCTTAAAACACCTCAGAACCTAAGGTATAATTCTGCGGCAAACATCTCAGGAAGTGCAAGGCCCACAGGAATGTGTGGAGCATTTGGTAAACTACAAAAAAACCTAAATGCGCTAAACTGCATGAAAATCCACCCAGCAGTTGTAGAAACATTTCACTCAAAACCGCAATCATCAACATGCTGGTGGTCATCATCAAAGCCACTGATATTTGTACTCTCTAGACCATGACTAACCATGACAAAACTCCTGCCCAGCATGACGTCACCAGTTGGTTAGTGAAGCCTCTAGTCTGTAATTTGGCTGTCGGCCATCTTGGTTTTTGAAACCAGTAGAAATCATATTTTGAAGAGAAGGTGGAGCTGAGGAGGAGTGAGGGCTGTATCTGACCTGCTCTGTACTCTATTGTGATTGTGTGGTACAGTCTGTTAATCACATGGTAGCCAACCTGCCCCCCCTCAGTGCTCTCTCCAGTTGTATGGTCTATTGTCCTCTAAATGCGACCATCATTTAAAGAAATGAACACCAAGTTTTATTGAAGACTTGAAACTAGAGACTGAGACCATAAAGTCATCATGAAAATATTTACTGGAGGTAATAAATCAAATGAGACGTAGGGCCCCTTTCACATTGACTTCAATACAATCTGTGTCATCCCAGGGGGCCAGTGTAGCTACAAATACTGAATATGTTTTTATATTCACCATGTCAGTGTCACATGACAGAATGAGGAGAGGACAAATTCAGTTTTAGGCTCTCCCATTTTGAAAAGCATCATAAAATGATCCACTTAATTGTTTAAAATTACCAGAACAGTGGAATATTCATGTGAAACTGTGGGCATGACCTCATTAGATTGCATGGGCACAAACATCAAATGTAACATGCGACACCCAGCTGATAACCACTGGCCTGCTCAGCGTTCACTCAGACTGAAAGGAAGTGGAATTGAGAGTGTGAGGTGCAAGCACTCCTGCTGCATCCAGCAGCTGTTATCTGACACCACCTGCTCCTCCAGAGAGCCCTGGCCCACAGAGAGGGAACGCCAGCCCCCAGGCCTAACCCCAGGCAATGCATGTCGGCCATATGTGCGGCCGGTTGCAGGGACTGGTGCAGCAGGGAGAGAATGACTTCAGCGCTTGAGTTGAGACACAGAAATGCTGTCAGTTAGGACTGTACGCATTGCTGACAGCTCAGCTGACACCAGGCCAGGTCAAACTAAGGCCAGGCAGGGACTTAGGCTCACCCCTTCGCCACTGCAGCAGACCATTTTGATGTCAAACATCCTGCAGTTTGATGAAGGCAGAGCCACAGGACACAGAGCAGAAGACATGACTGCGGGGAATGACAAAGAGTGACGCGTCAGGAAATTAATTAACATGGGGAAAGGAGTGAAGCACCTGCCTCTGGGCATGCAGAGCAGAGCAGGCATCTGAATCAATGAAGCTGTGTTGAGCTCTCTTTGACCAGCCGGCCAACCTGGAGCGCTTAGCAGCATATGAAAGTGTAATGAGATGTCTGCTGCCTGGCTCAACGTCACCCACTCTGTTTCAAACTGGATGGCAAAACTGTGACATGATACGACCACTGACACCTCGGGAATTGCAGAGAATTGCCCCGTTACAAAAAAATATAAGAGAGCACTCTGGAGGCGGACAGTGTTTTGGGGGAGATGATCCCTCTGTGATAGATGCAATCTACCTGCCATCCAATCTAACACTCCTCCTGCACTCTGCTCCAGCTCCTCACTCTCAGTCATGTTTCCTCACACATCCTCTGAAATGGAGTTTTAATCATGGTAGGATGGAGATGAATCAACATTCCTTCCACATTTTGCAGCAGGTTCATCTCAAGTCTTATGCAAACCTCCATTTACTTAACACACACGTAGTCACACACACATTGTGAGTTAGAGGCTTGGAAAAAAAAAACTTAATTTGTCTTCATCTTTGTAGCAAATACTTTGTGGTTGTTTTTCTCTGTTTTATTGCTCGGAGATCATCTGTCAGTCAAATTGTGAGAGATTTCCTGTTTCTTTTTTGTTTGTTTGTTTGTTTAACAGATGTCTCAGTCATATTGTTTAGCTGCTATAGAGGTTTACATCTCTATCGTGAAAAAGTTAAAAAGTAACAAAAATACAAGGGAGAGTTGGACTCCGTGTGTAAAGGCTTTGGAATAAAGCTACATGTCACTTTAAAGGCTCTGTTGTCAGAACACACTGAAAACCAGATGTGCTTGTTGTTGTTCCTATAGACCACATTTGTAGAGAGAGAGAAAAGGTGATGGAATCTCATTTCACTGTGATGGTGATAATAATGCACTTTTGTCAGTCTTTTTTGGAGGTTAAGGTGATAACAAAATTTTGTGTTGTTGAGCAACTAACCAGCTGCGGCCTTTGGCTACATTCACCGCTAATATAACTGGCCCACCACTTCAAACGAAGTGTCTATAGTTGTTCAGGGAGGTAATGTCAGTGCCGGGTTTTCCATGCACACACTTAGAGTATATGTATGGAATTAATATGCACTGATTAGCTGTAACATTATGACCAACTGCCTAATATTGTGTTGGTCCCTTTTTCCACCAAAAGAGCCCTGAACCCTGGAGGTCTAGGCTGCCCGAGACCTCTGAAGGTGTGATGTGGTATCTGGACCAACTTGTGAGGTGGAGCCTCCATTGATCAGACCTGGTGGTCCAGCTCATCCCACGGATACTGGACTGGGTTGAGATCCCAAAGAAGACCACCGACAATAGAGAGAACATTGTTTCCATGAAGACCTTGACTTGGTCTGAGAAATGTTTAGGTCGGTGCTACATGTCAAAGTATCATCCACATGAATGAAGGACCTGAGGTTTCCTAGCAGAACATTGTCCAAAGCATTACACTGTCTCCATCAGCTCCATCTTCTTCCCGTAATCCTTCCTGGTGTCATGCCTCCCGACGTAAAGCATGCACACACCTCCAACTTTCCACATGATGTAAAGAAAACCTGATCCATCAGACCCGACCACCTTTTTCCATTCCTCTGTGGTCCAGTTCTGATACTCATGGGTCTATTGTAGGATCTTTTGGTGGTGGACAGTGGACAGCATAGAAACCCTAACTGATCTGCAGTTGCTCACATCCTTAAACTTCGTGCATCAACATATCAACTTCAAGACTAAATGTTCATCAGCCGCCTGATGATCCCACCCACTGACAGGTGCCATGGTAAACAGATCTTTAACATTATCGACTTCACCTGTCACTGGTCATAATGTTATGGATGATCACTGTACATTACACACATTAAATCGTTTTATTTCCTCCTCAAATACTGGACTAATATATTAATATACATTACTGTGTAACACAAGAACTGTTTCTTAATTAAAGATTGATCATAAGTGAAGCATCAACAAAAATCTGCAGTGTGATGATAGGTTAGAAGAGGTGAAGATGTCACTCTTTTTTGCCCAGTTTGATCTCTGCTCTTCTCCATTCACACTCCAATTTGCAGCTTTTCCATCATATGATACAGTGTTTCATTGATCTGTTTTCTCTCGTGGTTGTTTTGGCATCTCAACATGGAGTCAACAAGGAAAAGTCCCAGGGGTAACACACAGTGACAAGAAGTCAGCTCGCTTTGTTCTGCCCATTTTATAAGCCAAGAAATTGCACATGTACAACAGAATCCAGGTGTCAGTGCTGAATCAATTATTTATTTGGTAGTCTTTTTTTCTACTGTATGTTTTGTCTTTTGTCTCTTATCTTTTTGTTTTTGAATCGAGCATTGGTTGAACCCAAAGGTAGTGCTCAGACACAGTTCAGCTCTGTAAAGACGGTTTCTTGGTAGAATTTAGGAAGTGCACTGGTGCAAGTGCAAGTGTACCGGCTCCCATCATGACCACCTTCTACCGGGGCACCATAGAAAGCATCCTGCTGAGCTGCATCACTGTCTGGTACGGCAGCTGCACTGCCGACAACAAGAAGACCCTGCAGCGGATAGTGAATGCAGCCAGCAGGATCATCTGGCTGGTGTCCCACTCATCTGGCGTCCCACTCCCCTCCTTCACAGACCTGTACAGCACCCGGCTCACCCGGAAAGCTGTCACCATTGCCATGGACCCCACTCACCCCTCCCAGCCCCTGTTCAGTCTCCTGCCATCTGGGAGAAGGTACCAGAGTCTACGGGCCAGCTCTACCAGACTGGGAAACAGCTTCATCCATCAGGCTCTTAGGAAGCTGAACTCCTTACCAGCACTCCCCCACTGACAAAGGACTCACCCCCTCCGCCCATATCACACCATAAAGACTCTGCCCACCATGCTGGCACCAGCCACTTTATAAGAACTACTGCTATTGCAATGGACACAGCTATTTCTCAAACATTGCCACTGCTCATCTGACCTCAATGAGATCTTTCTGTACAATAATATTACGCATATAATATGCACAAATTGCACATTCCCTTTTCACTCCCTGCATAGCTTTGTCTATATCTCAAATGCCAATATTTTCAGCTGCTTTGGTATGTTATTTATACATTATTGTAAAGTCTAGATTTTTAATTTGTAACTTTCTATATTTAATTCATTTTGTACTTTTTTTTTGCTCTCATTTGAAGTAATTTTCTCTGCTCTTCTATATTCTCCGCCTTATTTTCTTTGGTTCTATGCTACACCATAGAGAACAAAAGAGCAAACGTAATTTCGATTCCCCTTTGTAGCTTGTATGTACAGAAGAATTGACAATAAAGCTGACTTTGACTTGACTTTGAATAATGGCTTTGGGTAGATCAATGGAGAGCAGCAGAGCAGACGACTGCGCTAAACTTTAGGAGCAGGCTGGGTACTGAGGCTGGAGTTGAGCAAAGCAGGGTTATAACTCAGAACTTTGGCTGAAGTGTGGCACAAGGAGGGAACAGACAAATTCACTGAGAGCAGATTTAGGGTTTTACTGCAGAAGCATGCTAGTAGATAAGCTGATTGGACTCAGAATATATGTGTGTGTGTGTGAATGTGTATAGATGTATATATATGTATATATACAGTGAAGTTCAACAGGCTGAGACCAACTTCTAAGAATAGGAAGTCTGACTTGTTTAAAATTTATGAAAATTGTATTAGAAAAGCATAAATAATCATGTATGATAATTATTTACCAATTTTTAATAAACGTATATATTAAACATATAGGTTATTGATTCATTCATTCATCTTCTAACGTTTATCCGTTTCCGGGTCACAAGGGGTGCTGCAGCCAATTCCTGCTTACATTGGGAGAGGGCGGGGTACACCCTGGACAGGTCACCAGTCCATCTAACCCTAACCCTAACCCCAGGGCCAACATACAGAGACAGACAGGGACCAACAACCACTCATACTCACACTCAGACCTACAGACAATTTAGAGTCACCAATTAACCCAAACACGATGTCTTTGGACTGTGGGTTGACTGTGGAGTACCTGGAGGAAACCCACGCAGGCACGGGCAGGACATAATATGTAATTTAACATGATAAATTAAAAAAATACAATTTGGATGAATGTTATTTCACATTTTATAGATGTACATCGTCATTTATTATAATTATCATCATTATTAGCGTGGGGACGTAGCTCAGTGGTAGAACAGTATGCTTTGGATGCAGAGGCCCTGGGTTCAAACTCCAGCCACAACGCAAACCTTGCTGGGCTTGTATTGGTCTCAAGGCCAGAAAAATGTGGAGGAAGGGCATCTGGCGTAAAAACTGTGTCCAAATCAGTCATGCAAGTCACAGAGCTGACTTGCTGTGGTGACCCTGAACAGGGAAAAAGCTGAAAGATGGAAGAAAAAAAAAATCATCATTAATTCATCACAACTTATAACTCATGCATTGGATGTTGGTGACACAGATTGATCCAACACTAAAAGTTGTGTGAGTTGACACACGTGTTTTCTAATTGTTTCAGAAATGGCTGCCCAGCAGCAAACTCGGGACATAATGAGTAACCCCTTTAATCAAAATGGGTCATATATTAAGAAGCTCATAGTACACTTGTCAGTGTGTCAAGGGTCCAGATCTGATTAAAATCTATTAAAAAAAACAGCAACAACAATGAAACTAGAGGAAGAAAAAGAGAGCAATTAGAGAACCAGATTTTCGTACTTGGTATGGCTGCCAGCTTGCTGCCTAGCTGCTACTTTGCAGGCCTGGAGTAGTTGTGCAAAATGATGCATTTTTGCCCATGTGCTTGCTGTATGTGAATTAACCAACCATGTCTTTCAGGTGTATCGGCACTAATATTGTATGGACTCAAGTGGAGTTGTTTTCAAGTATGTCCATAGTTCAGGTATGATTCATTGTGTGACTGCCCCTATTAAAACTCCTGCTACTCAGCCCTTTCTATTGTACGGATTAAATCGAATTCATTTTTGAGCTCTTCATGCTCAAGCTCGAATACTTGATTCTGATTTAAATTACTTTATTAAACTGTATTAATTCTCCCACACTGAGCAGTAGTAGAGTGTCAGACAGAAATATGATGAGGAAACGTGCAATATTAATGATATCCCAACACTAATAAAGAGGCATAGTGGCTTCACACTTTTGGAGCCCATTGTATACGTTATGCTAATTTCCTTTGTCTTTGTTTTGCTTTGGATATGATGCAACGATAATAAAATGTGAAAAATATTCACATAGCCCAGACACGTTTTTATGCAAAGAAAATCTGTTTTTAAGTCTTCACCCACCCCCACAGTAGTAACAATAAACTTCCAGATCAATTAGCAGCCAGTATCACAGTATGTACTAAGCCGGAGCTGTGTGTTATTGAGGGGATAATTGTTGCCTTGCGGTGGTTTGAAGTTGCTTGCTGACTGACTGACTGACACTGATACGTACACACACATGAACAGTAATTACTAACAAGCACATAAAGACACATAAAGAATGAGTGACACTGATAATTAACACACATGCAACACATGGTCTCCTCTTTGTTGTGCCTTTCAGAGGGACCCATGTACACCCCAGTCAGAATAATCCATCTCCATCATGTCGACACAGCGCTCTGTCTCTGGGATTGTCACACTCGCTAATTACTCTTTTAGATAATCAGCCTCTGTGGCTGGAGATGCAGCTCCCCTCCATGGCTCTGTCTTCCCAGGGAATGAGAGGTTTAATCTGTGGCGAGATCAGAGCTACTGAGAGCAGGAGGAGGAGGGATGGGAGGCGGCTGGAGGGAGGCGGGTGGAAATGAGAAGGAATTTGGGCATCTTAACAAACTCTTAATTACGTTCTCTATCCTCTGCTGGTGGCAGGCGTAAATGGCGGTCCCCAGGGAGCCTCTGATCCACTTTCTGATCTGCAGAATTCACAGCCGAGCTGCTGATCAAAAAGATGGAGCGGCCTAGATGCTTCAAACACATGGGACCTTTTTCCAGCGTGGGACTCATAGCTTGTCATTGAGCGGAAGTTTGAATTGTTGAAATCCATGCTCAAGAAAAGCAAAAACAGCTCAACTCTCTTTAAAGACAGTGGGAAAAAAATTAGAATTTGAAGAGAAACAGGGAGTCTTCAATGTCTCCATGAATTGATAATGAGCATTCATGCAACGTGCTGAAGGCATTTGTCCCATATATGAGGCAGAATTCATTGGAGATGACCTCCACCCACATCCTTGCTGTCCTAATATCCCAGGCACAGCTTTGATGTTCGCCATCCGTTGAATCCCTGGGGAGGCTCTGCTGCAATACATGGCAGCAGTGAATTAACCAACAGGAAGTCCCACCAGTCTGTCCCTTTGAGTCATGAGACCACTGGGGCTGGATCACACCACATTATTGTACACTACGTGCCTGCTCACCACCAGTGTCACATATTGTGGCCTCTCTAGATGAGCAATCCGACATCAAATAAAACTAGAATATAGTTTTTGATTGAAAAAGGAATTGGTTTTAAACCACTTGAAGGGTTGAGATAACTTATCCCATTTCTTGTATCTTCAATAAAAGATTTCATTTCTGATTGGCTGAAAGATGTGCATTAAGATTACATAATAAAAGCATAAAATAAATAGTATAAATTCAAGCAAAGGATATAAAACTGCAGGTAACCATAGCAACAGAGCTCCCATTTGATAAGTCTCAGTGAAACATACCTATACAACCATCAGTTAAATTAAAGGGGCCATTTATTATCTGTTTTGAAGCCTGTTTGTAATTTGTCTGTCACTGTCTTGGTTTTTTGAAACTATCAGAAACCATATTTGGAGGAGAAGGGGGAGCCGTGGTGGAGTGATGGCTTGATACCTGCTCTTTACCTGCTCTGCACTCTATCCTGATTGTGTGGGACTGTCTATCTATCACATAGTAGCCACACCCCCTAATCCATTCCCTGATTTATGATCTATTTTCCTCTAAATGGAAGCATCATTTAAAAAGTGAATGTATCTTGAAGACTTGAAACTACAGACTGAGAACATAAACTCATCAGGAAAACATTTACTGAGGTAATAAAGCGAGGGAGATGTAAAGATATTTTCCCATAGACATCAGGACAATCTGTCTTTTTACAATCCATAGAGTTGCCCCCTGATGGTCATTAACTAGAATGAAGGTTTAAGGCTATTCAACATTGACTAAACTTTTGCAGTGCAAGAGTCTTGGTCTGCTTTTATACAGTATTTGGTCTTCAGGTGCATCATATATCAGCATCACTTACTTTATGTTTTGAATCCAATGCACTGTAGATAAATAACTACACTGCAGCATTAGTATGATGTAGCGTTAGGTATGATGTTTTGCAGTCACTAATGCCCCACTGAAGTTAATGCCAGCTTTGTGTTGTCAATCATCTGATCCCGTACTGAGAGAAACACCTTGTATGAGGCTCACGGCGTAGACACTTTCTTTCATGTGAGTTTTATTTGTTTTGATGTGGAATAACGTGCAATAGATTTGAAGAAATGTAAATCCAGTATGTGTTTCATGCACCAATATTTACAGAGTGCTGGCGTTAGACCAAACTTTCATAATCTCAGCTTCTGGTTAGATTTAGTTTTAGCTAGGGGACAGTTTGCTGCAGGCTGTGGAAGAGGAGGTGACTTTGCCTTATACACCTATTACCAAAAATGATCTTTATGCAGTAGTGTGCATATTCTTCTGTATTACTGAGGAACAAATGAGCTCCAAAGTAACCCTTCATTTAAAGGTGATCCAATTTCCTTGTTTTTAAGAAAATAATTAATTAATTAATAATAATGTACATTGTACCAGTGGTCTCAAATTGGATTGGTACATTTTGGATAAAATATTTCATGGCTGGATAAACTTGGAAAGGATGGGCTAACTTTGCATTTATATATGAAATCATATTAAAACTACACTTCTTTCAGTTATTACACGGTAATATGGTTTATGATGCGTGCCACACTGGACATGTGGAGCTCTTTGTGAAATTGTTGCTTTGGCCAATTCAAAATAAAATGAGCAAACCACACGGGCTCTTGTGCAGTCTGTCTACTGTCACTCTGAAGTCTATGTGTAAGTAGACAGGCATTGCGGAGAAAAAATGCAGCCAAGTTGAATATTACAGATTTGAGCACAGACAAAGAAAGTGGAAGTGGTTAACTGCATGTGGGACTGTCCCGAGCACATCAAGGCATCACCACCTGAGTGTACTCTGTTTTAAAAAACAAATAAATGCCTGCCACTATTATTATGTCATGTAGGGAAGCAGGGCATGCGTGTGCATGGAAATAACAAAGAGAATAATGAGCTATGAGCTCCTTTCTGTTAGGCGGAGCTACCTTCACTTACTCAGAGGTAAAACAAGTCAGAGCTTTGAGGATATACAAGTTGTACAACAAACGCTCCAAGAGTGTAGAACTGCAATCAGCTAAATAGTGAAAGTCAAACAATTGGCTTTGTTAAAGTATTTAACATTTTTTTAAACCTCTTACGTGTAGTAATGGAACTGGAAGATCAACAAAAGAATAACAGAGTGTTTGTGATTAAATGTGTGGGGATTGAGACTGGCCTTGGCTGACATTAGATTACTGGTATGAATCATTTGCCCATTCCTCCTTATGGACAATGAAATCATACGAAAAATTGTTCTAAATTTCCATGTGGAAATATAAATACATGTTTTATTGCTAGGTGGCGAATTGTCCGTAGGTCTGAATGTGAGTGGTTGTTGGTCTCTGTCTGTCTCTGTATGTTGGCCCTGCGATGGACTGGCGTACTGTACAGGGTGTACCCTTCCCTCACCTGGAACATTGGCCAGGATTGGCTCCAGTTCCCCCATGACCCTTACAGATAAGTGGTATAAAGTGAGAGATTGAGTGTTTTACTGATGATGCATTAAACATACATTGGGTAAAAGGAACACAATGTGAAGGAGTCACGGTGACCAACACCCCCATCCATTAGAGATGTCTACCTAAATTAGCATGCTAACCAGCTCGCTCTGTCCCATCCTGTCTTGTTATTGTCACTGTCACTTTGAGACACTAGAGCCATCATAGATTCAGCTTTATTGTTGTATCTTCATTTTACCGCACATAAAAAGGAGCAAAAATCTTTTTTGGTACCTCTCTTTGACCTGCAGTTAGCTTTCCACCACTGCAGACAGCTCTTGGTGAGTAAAGAAAACTGACAGCTTTTCATTTAAACTGGTGAATAACAACTTATGTCAGCTCTTTAGTGAAAAGAATCTTAAATACGACTAATCACAAACTGTACCAACAAACATTTTGAGTAGATTAGATTGTTTTTTTGACATGTTTCCGTTTCAGTGGCCAACAGAATGCCACCTGTTCCTGTCGAACTGTTGTCCAGCAAGCTATATAATCAATTACAGGCCTGTTTTAGAACAGATGATTGTGCGTTGAGATCGTGTGTATCCAGGACAGTGAGTGAATACACACTGATCGGTTTACCATATTATAACCACTTTAGACAGGATTGTGTGTGTGGATGAAAAGGGGCAAAAGAGTATGAAATGTTGCTATTAAACCAATGGTTTAACAAATTATACCTTTAATAATCAGGTTTTTCTATGGAGGTTTTTGTGTATGAGAATATAACCATCAAAGGAAGCCCATTTTATCATAAAGTCATTTGCTGTTCATTTATAACACTACATCGCTGAATTTCAATGCCGAAAAAAGGAAGCGTTTTTCACTAATATTTACCGACACATGCACATTATCCAGCACCATGCAGCCTGTGCAGATACACACACCAGTACAGACTGTGGATATCAGCCTACAACCTTTGTCAGATCACAGAATTCCATATCTTGTGAAATATGGGGATGTCTCTGAACTAGCTGCAGAGAAACATGGGAGATTATGGAGAAAAGTGCATTAAGATGCCACGTTTGTAAATATATATACGAAGAGAGAGAGTGAGTGAGAGGGAGGAGGAGTGTAGGTTTTTAAGTTGCTGTCACCGGGCTGTCACCATGTCTGTCAGAACAGATCCATCACAGCTCTGACATGTCAGGCTTCACATTTGCATGGAGTGCAGCAGGAGCCCGTCCTTATTATGCATTCTGTCTCACACTAACCTCCCTCTCTCTAGTAGATGAACTAACTAGCATCTGAAAGGCATATTTTATAGGACGGCATGAGCTGGGGATGATGGAGCACTGTTATTGGTTTATGACAGAGTGTGTGTGTGTGAGTGTGTCTGGGTACCGCCATCTTCCCAAGTGTACAAGGATCAGCCATCTTGTCAGGTGAGCGACTACTTACTAACTATGTAGTACTTTGACTTTTTCTCTGCAGGCCGATGCCACACACACAGTAGCCGGGGTAGGGGGGTGAGGACACAGTGATGTGTTTGTGTGTGTGTGTGCATAAGGGTGTGTGTGGTATGGCAGTATGGCAGTGCAGATGAAATCAGTTCCTCAGTGAGGAAGCCTCCACTGGGACAGACACAGCTGTGGCATGGCGTCGGGTTGCTAACGAGCCTTATCACACAGGCGCTAGACTAGAAACAACACACACAGCAATACACACGTGCATACACAAGCAGGCAGTTGTGCACAAAGCACAATCAGTCACAAAACTGAGATAGGGGTTGATGTACCGGTGTGTTAAACTCTCAATCATACATACTCTGAAATGTGCATGATTGAACACACACACATAAGCACATACTGTATATGCACACACACACACACACACACACACATTATCTGATAAACATGCATACACACACCCAAACACAGATGATACGCTCTCCAAAACACATGCTCACAAACATACACATAATTCACATAATATAAGATAATTAAGTGTAAAATAATGAATTAGTTATTCATAGTTCTATATGGAAACCAATGCGTCTGTGCATACATCCCACACATTCAATTGAAGTGAATAGCTCTATTGTCATTATACAGTCACCTTGACAACAAAATTTTAAGGTGAAAGGTGCACTTAAGAAGAAATAAATTAAAAAAGAAAACAGCAGAAATATACATAGAAAATAAATACAAAGTTCCAATTCCAAAGTATTAGAAATTTAAGAATGATTGCACATTGTGAGGTTGAGGGTATTATTGCACATCGGTAATAGATGGTATTTATAGTTTCTGTATGTTAAGAGTCCTGACTGTCCAGGGGAAGAAACGCTGGGGTTGTGCTACAACCCAGGTTTTACAAGTGAAGAATGAGAGTTCTTACCCATGCTACCAAGCTGTCATCGGCAGCATTGCTGAATAAATTTTTATTTATAAACTTCTACCACCACCCAAGTGACATCTTGGCCTGAACAGGTAGGTGATAGGCTCCAGCACTGTGACGTGCCCAAGCCCACCCCCACGTCTATACCAGACCCCGAGCACCTGCCATCGTCATTCACAGCAGCATATTCAGCCCACCCCCATACAGAGCGCCAGCAAGGATGAAATATTAAGAACTCTCGTTCTGCACTTGTAAAGCCTGGGTTGTCGCTATAAGTTACCCCTTATATAGAATACAACGGTATGCTAGTAAGCCAAAACGTATCAATGTCTGGCTGCGGACAATACAACGTGCGCAAAAGACGCATCGGATACATCCAGACTATAATATCTTACGAAAGTGTGTGGAGTTGACCATAAAGCAGAGGCACACATGTCCTCCACAGAGACACCACGCAAAAGCGCCCACGAAGTAGGAACACCTCGGGTAGAATGAGCCCTCAGGGGGTCCTTCCCCAAAGAGGAATAGGCTAAAGTTATGGCTTCCACTATCCAACGAGACAGACACTCTCTGGAAAGAGCCATACCCCAAGACTGGGATCCATAACAAACAAACAGTTGGTCAGAATTGCGCAGTGCGTGCGTCCTCTCCAAATACGTAGAGAGCGTGTGGACCGGGCACAGTCTATGCAAGCGCTCCTCTTCTGCTGATGCAAAGGGAGGGGGGTAAAATGCTAATAGATCCACAACCATAGATCTAAAACTATCCTCAATATTCTTCGGCTGATAAGCGGGATTAGGTAACAGCGTAACCCACTGCTCATCTGCCGAAAAAGTCACATATGATCGCTGAACTGACAAAGCAATCAGATCACTGACTATCTTCGCTGTAGACAGGGCTAATAATAATGCCGTCTTCAGGGATAAGTACTTCAACTTGACCGTGCCGACAGGCTCAAATGGGGGTCCCCGAGAGCCCTTCCAGCACCGTCACCAAATCCCACCTTGGAAAAACACATCTTACAGGTGGACGCAAACGGCGAGCGCCTTTCATGAACCGAGAAGCCAAAGAGTGGCACCCCACCGATTTTCCGTCTATGTCGACATGGCAGGCCGAAATTGCCACCAAGTAGACTTTTAAGGAGGAGGGGGACAAGCCTTTGTCTAGCAAGCTCTGAAGGAAACACAAAACAACCCCTATACCACAGTATATCGGATCCTCCCTGAGCGCAGCACACCAGCGCGTAAAAACTTGCCATTTATACGCATACAGAGAACGGGTGGATGAAGCTCTGGCACTCTATATGGTCTCCACAACTGCTAAAGTCAACTCCTCACTTAGCAGGCATTCACTCATCATCACTCTGTCCAGAAACCCGCTGGATCAGCGGGATGGGAGGAAACGCATACAGCCTTTCCCTTGGCCACGGGTGCGCCAGCGCGTCGTGCCCTAACGGTGGGTCGTCGTTGTGGATGGAGAACCACAGCGGGCAGTGTGTTGCAAGCCGCGATGCGAACAGATCTACGCGCGACCGGCTGAACTGACTCCAAATTTCCTCCACCACCTGTGGGTGCAGACTCCACTCTGCAGGATCAGGGTTGCCTCTCGATAGGAGGTCTGCTCCCCGATTCAGCTGGCCCTGAATGTGCACCGCTGACAGGGAAAGTAAGTGTTTGTGCGCCCACAGGTGCACCCGAGTTGCCACCTGGTTCAGGGCTGGGGAACAGACTCCGCCCTGTCGGTTTATGTATGAGACTGTGGCGGTATCAACGTATGATGACCCACTATCTGGTCCATAAAACATGCAAGAGCTCAGCGGACTGCTTCCAACTCTAGCACGTTTATGTGGCAATCCACCTGCCTTCCCCACGGCCCGTTTACCGCACGACCGCCGCACACCGTGCCCCACCCCCACAAGGACGCGTCGGTCTTTATGACAACCCTGAGAACCACTGGCAGTGAGAGTGGGTCCGTCCAGGCTGTTAGGCTCCGACAGCACCACTGTGTAAACACGAGCCTGCGATGACGTGTTGTGGCTATCCATGTCGGCTGTGTGCCTCCTGCACTAGGAGCAACACTTCTTCTAACCGACATTTCGGTAGCTACCCAGTATGCAGATTAACTGGTGGAAAGGCTAGCGAGCTAGCTAATTCTGACCAACACACTACCGTAGCTGTAGGCCCCTTGTTCTTGAAGAGATGTATTCTTGTCGCTCAAATGAAGGCTAGGCCGTCCGTGCTGGAGCAGTTCAGATGAAAATAATGTTATAAATGGGTTACGAGGTGGTGAGACAAGATGTCTGCAGTGGGCTGAATAAAGCTCGAATGACGATGGCAGGTGCTCAGGGTCTGGTATAGACGTGGGGGTGGGCTCAGGCGCATCACAGCGCTGGAGCCTATCACCTGCCTGTTCAGGCCAAGATGTGACTTGGGTGGTGGTAGAAGTTTACAAATAAAAACTTTATTAAGGCGGGTCACGTGATCAGCTGGACAAGATGGCAGCTTAGTTCGATCCTGCTCAACCCAGCATTACTATTTTTATTGATTTTTACCGTTGTGACAGTTATTATTTTCTTCATCTGAATGCACGGCTGGCTGTGAATACAAAATGGCCGATTCGAGCAAGAAATTTGAGCCAGGTCTTGCTGTAAAGACAAGAGGGATGTTCGACATGGAGGCCATAGCTGAAGCGGTACTTGAGAAACAACGTGGATACCTGAAGGCATGCTTCGACAAACTCCAGCAGATGGCAGAAGACATGGAAGCGAAATTAGGAGCCATTCAAGCAGACTTATTTTCCTTAACCGAGAGTGTCAGCTCTGTTAACGTGGAACTGGACAAAATACGGTCTAATGTTGAAAGTAACTGCAGGAAGCTAGCTAGCCAGGAGACCGCGCTGGAGATGATGTAACGTAAGCTAGCCAACATGGAGGATCGGAGCAGGCGCTGCAATGTCCGCGTTATCGGGCTACCAGAAGGGAGCGAAGGGTCCAACGCGGTCCAGTTCCTCACGAAATCGCTGCCGAAGTGGTTCCCCACCCTGAGTAATATGGAGGGAGAAATCATGCGAGCCCACCGTGTCTACAACGACGACAGAAAGAAATCCAGCGCCCCCCGCACCCTGATCTTCAATACCCTCCGGTACACTACACGACAACTCATCCTACGTGCCACCAAGAAATCCCCGCTCATATTGAATGGACGGTTCGTTTTTCACCTGACTACAGCAGCTACACTGTCAAGCAGCGACAAGCTTTCACCCAAGCCAGGAACACTGCCAGAAACAAAGGAGTGGAGTTCTTCCTGCTCTACCCTGCCACACTGAAAGTCAAAGCTGCTGGCAAAACAGAGGTCTTCCAGTCCGCCGGTGAGGCTGAGGATTTCATCAGGTCTCTCCCGGCACCGCGAGCCCCTCCCACGGCAGGGAATGACGACTCAGAGCCCGGACCATCGGACGTAGCTTTTGGCTAACCATGTCTGTTTTGTACTGAATCATCCTACATGGTGCCAGGATTGCAGTGCTGAACATCGCCTGGAGCTCCAGCCACAATAATGTTACTGGTTTGTTAATTTACAGTATGCCACATGTTCTTCTTTTTTCTTGTTATTGATAGAGACGGGACTCCTCTAGCCTGGCCTTAGCTAATGCACAACCATTTTTTTTCCTTAATTATTCTAATTTATCTTATTTGTTAGCGCTGGCGGAGATGAAGTTTGTTTATCTGCTCATGTACCCGCTCAGCCGGCGGCCAGCCAGCTATTCACTACCATCACACTTCTTATTCTTCATGTTTTTCACGTTTATTGTTCCATGGATGCTCCATCCTTTATTTTAAGTGCATTTCTCCTTTCCCGGCGTCACTGTTCTTTGCTCACCTGCTGTGTGCATGAGAGCCAGCACTGGGGCCCAATAATTACATGGAAATGGACGTTGTTTTTTGTCTTTTTCAGCACAAATAAGGTTTTAATCCATTTCCTATTTATCAGTTACTTACGCAGCCCTGAATTCACAGTTAAATCTACTGGAGGCAGCCCAGTCTGACCTGATTTCAACGGTTCTGTTTGTTAATTGCTGGGTTTGAGACTGAGGTTTGATCCTTTGCAGCCCATATCCATACTAGATCACGGATCAAAATATGAGAGTTTTTTTACATTTTGGTTTAGCTATTTTGAGCTTTACTGTTTATTTGGTTTTATGTTGTTTGTTGTTGTTTATCCGGCACCATCAAGGGATTTTGGGTGGGAAGTTGATGTTTTTGTTCTTATCACACTGTGGGAAACAGGAGTTGAACTTTAAACTGCCAATTAATGGGTATGTATACTCATTTGGCACTCATACCAGTCAACCAGTTTACCACGGCTACTGGTACTACATTTTACCATCAGGTATATGGTCGATTATTTTGAATTCAGCATGCACTGATGAGGGATTTATCTATTTTGGTTTGGAATTGCGATGTCTTAAATACACCACACAAGAGGACTAGTGTCCTCACTTTCATGCACTGACGGAAAATTAACCTGGCTTTATTACAGGAGACGCACCTATTAAGCAGAGACTCTAGTCGCATGGCCAACAGGTTTTACCACACAATTGCCTCCTCTTCATCTGAGTCAAAAAGTAAGGGAGTGGCCATTGTTTGTAAACGCAATCTCAAAATAAAGGTGCTGGATGTATGGGCAGACACCGCAGGAAGGATCGCAGTGGCCAAGGTGGAACTGTATGGGAGGAAGGTAGCTATTATTTCTGCTTGTGCTCCAAACAAATTTGACAAGATTTCCTATGACACGCTCACACAGAAAATGCTAGAACTGTCTGAATATTCTTTCATAATAGGGGCCGATATGAATGCAGTGTGGCATACAGACGATCGATCTAGTTTGACCGCCTCAAAAGATCAACAGCTAGCAACTGCAGCTTTACAATCCTGGGTCAAGACTCTCGGTCTAATAGATGTATGGCGCTCCTTTAACCCCACATTGAAAGACTACTCATTTTTCTCAGCCAGACATAAATCATTCTCACGGATAGATTTTCTTTTTACTTCACCACAACTTTTTCAAAAAATTAATGATGCCTCATTGCTACCTATTGCCTTATCAGATCACAAAGGAGTATTATGCAGTGCAACGTTGAGCTGCCTGTCTAAGCGTGCTGCTAGATGGCGCTTTAATACCACCCTGCTAAAGAACGAGGATTATAAATCTCAGTTTCTGTCCCAACTAAAGGATTTTTTGGATTACAATTTAGGCTCGGTCGATGACCCCAGAATTTTATGGAATGCAGTTAAAAGTTTTATACAAAGTAATGCCATCTGCTTCGCCTCAAACTTGCGCAAGGCTAGGACAGCTAAACTACAAGCTTTGGAAACTGACTTGGCGAGAATAGATGCAGCCTTACAAAATAATTATTCCCAACAGATCGAATCCCAGTGGGAGGTTGTTAAAAAAGAAATTAATAATATCTTAAAACAAGAGTCAGAAATCCTGATACATAGGTCTAGGCAGCGTTACTATTTTCAGGGGTCTAGACCCAGCCACCTCCTAGCCTCCAAAATAAGGACTAACGAGCACTTTGCTGACATCCCCTCTATCAGGTCTACAACAGGCCAAATCGTGACTGATCCTAAGCAGGTGAATGAGACCTTTCGCACGTTTTACTCTAATTTATACCAATCAGAGATACATTTGATCGAGATAAGTGTAAGAACTTCCTTAGTTATTTAAGTTTACCACAATTACCAGTAACTGACTCCATGCGACTTGACGCACCCATATCGCTGGAAGAACTTAAAGCTGCAGCTCTCGACATGCAGAGAAACAAATCACCAGGGTTTGATGGAATACCCCCTGAGATATATGTGGAATTCTGGGACGAGCTAGGGCCACTACTTCTTTACATGATAATGACATCTATAGACATAGGCAGTTTTTCGAGGGACCTCAACATATCCCTAATATCCCTACTCCTAAAGAAAGACAAAGACCCTGTAGACTATAGTAGTTATAGACCAGTTTATTAAATGCAGATCTTAAAATATATGCGAAGGTGCTGGCCAGACGCATTCAGAATCACATGCCGACATCAGACTGGATTTATAAAGTCTAGGCTAGCTGCAGACAATGTCAGACGACTCCTTCATATAATTGACGCAGCTATAGACAAAAAAGATCCAGTTGCAGTGCTTTCCCTTGACGCTATGAAAGCCTTTGATAGGCTAGAATGGTCCTTTTTGTGGGCAGTCTTAGAAAAAATGGGTTTTGGCAAAAACTTTATTCATACGATAAGGGTTCCGTGTTCAAATCCTTCAGCCCTGGTACTCACTGGCCAACTCTCCTCCACGCTGTTCCCAGCCGCCAGATCATCCTGACGGGGCTGCCCCTTGAGCCTGGCACTTTTTGCACTTTCTCTTGAGCCACTTGCTCGGATGATTCGTCAGTCCTCCTCTGTACATCCCATTTCAGTTTGTGACATTCAGCATCATCTGTCTTTATATGCTGATGACGTGCTAGTCTTTATGGAGAAGCCACTACAATCTATACCTAACTTACTGTCCATTTGTGAGAAATTTAGCTGTCTCTCAGGCTTTAAGATCAATTGGACAAAATCCACATTACTCCCGCTTAATGACTCGGCTAAAAGGTTACAATTTCCAGCTGGCATCCCAGTTGTACAGGATGTTAAGTACCTTGGAATTCAAATTTTTCCATCTCTGAACCGCATTGTAACACATAACTACACACAAACACTAAATAGAGTCAAAGCAGACTTGGACAGGTGGATCAGTCTTCCCAACTCTCTCAGAGCCCGTATCTCTATAGTCAAAATGAACATCCTGCCCAGGATACATTTTATCAGTTCAATGATTCCCCT
The DNA here is from genome assembly GCA_034769265.1 of Remorina albescens. NCBI lineage: Eukaryota > Metazoa > Chordata > Actinopteri > Carangiformes > Echeneidae > Remorina > Remorina albescens. The sequence continues at coordinate 4,850,556 of CM068492.1, read as the reverse complement.
CTCTCCTCCTGTTAATTATTGGGACAAAATAAATTTTATTGTTTCTCGGTTTATTTGGAACAGAAAGCGCCCGCACCTCAAAAGATCCACCACACAGAGAGGTATAGACAGCGGTGGCTTATCTGTACCAAATTTTAAGTATTACTTTTGGTCATTTGTGCTTAGGCCAATACTTGTGTGGCATGACACAGAGGCCTCAGTTTCCTGGTGTAAGTTAGAAGAAAACTGTGTAAGATCCCGGAGCTTGCGGGAGGTTTTCTTTGCTAATATATCCATTAAACAATGTCGCTTGCGTTTTGGCCCAATAGTTTCACAACTTACCCAGACATGGCGTGCAGCTGAGCTTCAGTGTAAAGTCTCCTGTGAGTGGCACACACTTACACCGCTCTTTAACAACTTTGGCCTCTTAATTGGAGGGAGACCCATTTCATGTTCCGCCTGGAACAACAGTAACATTCGCACCTTAAATGATATATATTGTGACACTGGGCTATGTACCTTTCACGACGATAGAGACAGGTATAATTTTCCAGCACACTCTTTCTTTTTCTATCTCCAACTTAGATCATCTTTACAGGCGCATGGTGCCCCGGTGCAACAAGCATTACCTATTCACCCACTACAGAAATTACTTAACACTCGAAGTAAAAATAGAGGCACAGTATCTGCTCTATATCATTTTTTCCTGGAGGTCTCCTATACTGAATTACCACTTGACAGAATATGGAGGCATGATTGCCCCAATTTGGACTCAGATTTTGCTTGGTCACAAGTCTGGACACATATCAGAGAGGCCTCCCGTAACCCAGACCATCAGCAGATCCATTTTAACTACATACACAGAACATACTTAACCCTTCGCAAACTCCACTGTATGAAGTTGATAACTGATCCCTCGTGTAGCTTATGCTCTTTGAAAGTCTCTGGCACCTTTTTGCATATGATGTGGAACTGCCCTCCTGTCTCACAGTTCTGGTCTAAGGTGGCAGCCAAGCTCTCTGACTTAGTATCAGTGACCATTCCAGTGACTATACCTGTCCTTCTGCTAGTGGATCTGTCAGAGATAAATATCATTAAGCTTAAAAAGCGTACTGTACTAGCCGGTTTAATAGCTGCCAAGAAGTTGGTTGCGGTGCGATGGAAACCTCCCCATTCACTCACCATCAGGCAATGGCAACTTACTTTCCTAGATGTAATTTATTCGGAATTATCAACTGCTAGAATTAACGGTGCTAGTGAAGCTACCATAAACAATTGGCGCAGAGCGGCTGATTCGCTGAAAGAACGTATAAGATAAGCTTTTCCCTTACTTTACTTGACCAGACTGTAATTTCGTTGTTTCTCCTGAATTGGTGTTGCCTTTTTCTTTTTTTTCTTTTTTTTTTCATCTCTTTTATGTTTTTTTGGTTTTGTCTTGCTTGTACCTTACTGAGGCACAAGATCATTGTTGCTTTTATTATTTTCTATTATTGTTTGTTGTTACAGTCAATTCTTGCCACTTTATACTATCCTTATTGTACCATTAACGAGTCGTGTCCCTGACTGTAACTGATGTTATTGTTTAAATAAAAAACATTTGATCATAAAAAAAAAAAAATTATTCAGCAGCACTGCCGATGACAGCTTGGTAGCATGGGTAAGAACTCGAGTTCGAAATGAAGTAAAACTGTTTTTGAGTCTGTTTGTCCTGTACTTAATAGACCTGTACCTCCAACCAGAGGGCAACATGCTGAACAGGTGATGGTTTGGATGGGAGTGATCTTTGACAATTGCTGTAGCTCTGGACAGGCAGTGGGTGCAAGCAATGGAGTCCAGGGAGGGAAGTGGACAGCCGATCGCTTTTTCTGCAGAGCTTATCACCCTCAACAGTCTCTTACTGTCAGCCACAGTGCTGCCAGCATACCATACAGAGATGGCATACACCTGCAGGCTCTCAATTGTGGAGTGGTAAAAAGTGACTAGAAGGGTTGCCTGCAGTTTTATCCATCTCAGGACCCTCAAGAAGTGGAAGCGTTGCTGGGCTTTCTTGATGAGGGCAGTTGTGTTTCCTGACCATGACAGATCCTCCTATACGTGGGTGCCTAAAAACTTAAAGGTGGGAACCCTTTCCACAAGGTCACCTTTTATACAAAGAGACCATCACTTCGTCCCTGATGTCAACTGTGCAACATATCAGCTTATAAAGTGTATAACCTAAACTACTAGTTCACAGACTAGATTATTGATTAAATCTGACATTTTTAGCTTAATTTCAAGTCCCAGCCTTCTGTGATGTCACCCATTGGATTGTTTGTTGGAGGTGAACATGGGGCTGAGGAGGAGAGAGGGCTGGATCTGACCTGCTCTGTACTCTATCCTGATTATGTGATACAATCTGTCAATCACACAATAGCGCCGCCTCCTAATTCATCCCCTGCTTTATGGTATAATTTCCACTAAGTAGAACTATCATTTTAAAGTTCAGACAGTCCAAAGACATGCGTGTCTATTTAGGGTGTAATGGTTTGGTATGTACCTCGGTACATTTTCGTAACAGAAAAATGCAAAGAAAATGTGATCATGTTTTTAATTTATTGTCAAATTGAAAACATAAAACAATGAAAACATTAAATATATAACATTCCCTGAAATATGGGTGCTCCTTTTTAAATAAAAACATACCTGGGTCTACATAGGAAAATAAAAATAAGTAATAAAGTAAAGATCAATCAAAGTGCTGCATGTAGAAACTGCTGTAAACAACTTCACATTCAAATTACTCAATTAAATTTGCCATGCAAGTTGAAATAAACTTGTAATCTTACTCACATGTTTAATTCTTCGATGTAGAAAACACAGAAAATACCAGCCTCATGTTCCTCTGTGCTAAAGCTGGGTGCTAAAATGAGTTGCCAGATGGCTCGATGTGGCTCATCTTTACTAAAGTTAGAGCGGGTCATTAGTTAGACTAATTAACTCAAACTTGCTTGAGTCAAGCTCAGTGGGGTTGGTCTGTGCTACATGCTAAACGAGGTTGGTAGGATGGCTGGACAACAACATATGGGGCTTTGCAATAATGTTCTGTCAACCGGAGGAAACAAGGAGTGGTAGGTAGTTCCACTTTGCTTAAGGTCTGTAATTTTCATGGCTATATTGCACCGCTGTAACGAAAAGAAAGCTGAGCCGGAAAGCGAAAATCTCGATCTTCAGGTGAATCTTCATTCCTACCCTCACCTATGGTTATGAAAACTGGATCATGACTGAAAGTACAAGATCGCAGGTACAAGCGACTGAAATGAGCTTCCTCAGAAGGGTAGCTGGCTTCTCCCTTAGAGATAGGGTGAGGAGCTCGGTCATCCGAGAGGAGCTCAGAGTAGAGCCGCTGCTCCTTTGCATTGAGAGGAGCCAGTTGAGGTGGTTCGAACATCTGGTCAGGATGCGTCCTGGGCGCCTCCCTTGGGAGGTGTTCCAGGCACGTCCAGCTGGGAGGAGGCCCCGGGGCAGACCGAGGACCAGGTGGAGAGATTATATCTCCACTCTGGCCTGGGAACACCTCGGGATCCCCCAGTCAGAGCTGGTCGATGTGGCCGGGGAAAGGAAAGTCTGGGGCTCCCTGCTGAAGCTGCTACCCCCGCAACCCGACCTCGGATAAGCGGATGAAGATGGATGGATGGATGGATGGATGGGTACATGCGTGTATTCGTACCAAACGCCCTGTACCAAACGGTTTGATACGAACACACCAGATGTTGCGCTACACTTTTTCACTGTGTCTGTCATTTTGACTGACAGGGTCATAAAAATGCCGTCATAATCTATTTTTACCTGTCACTTTAATTTCTTAAATTTACAAGCTGGCCGCTTTTATCAACATCATTGTAATTGGGCTTTTTAAAGAAACTTCAGACACTCTACTGCCGTTACATTTTTCTGAGTGAAGCCAACGAAGTCATGTTTCAGGAGAGACGAGAGCCAATTAATATGCTCACTCGCCACCAAGTGGTCAGGGCTGTGAATTGCAATCTGTCAAAATGACAGATGGCCTTCAGATTTTTCGTCACCGCTTTAAAAAAAACAGGTAATGACGGAAACTATACGGTTAATGCGACCCCTGGAACACACATACCGTAACACGCCTAGTATCTAGGTTGATTGCTGAATTTAAAATGCCCTTAGGTAAGAGTGAGGTGGTGTTTCGTCTCTGTCCGTATGTGTTGGTCCTGTGTTGGACTGGTGACCTGTCCAGGGTGTACCCCACCCTCGCCCAATGTGAGCTGGGATTGGCTCCAGCAAACTGATCATCGGTAGAAGATGAATGTTGCATTGAAGATGTGAAACTAGAGTTTGGGACTGTAAACCCATTTACTGAGGTAAACTATCAAGTGACAAGTGGGGCCATTTTCCAATAGAAGTCATTGCAATATTTAGATTGAATACAAGTTTAAGGCTCTTCATCATTAGCTTCATTCTACAGACCCAGATTGTTCACTTTTATAAGCAGTCTATGGTTTATTCTGTTACACTGGTGGCCTTTCCATGCTTGAACTCGTCTTCGCCCAGTGTCAGGTGGGATTGGATCCAGCCCACTATGACCCTGCAAGGATTGCAGTTGTAGTTACAGTTAAACTGATTGATGCTGAGAGCTCCACCTACAGCAGCTTATCAACCCTCATCAATTTGTCAACACATGATGCACATGTAACACAATCAAATGCTAGATGTACCACAGAAAAAAAGTGTATCTTTCCAGGAGACACAAAAAGGGAACCCACTCGCAAGAACATATTATAAATCCACATGCAGTACACTACAAGTGCATCCTGGTTTGCTACTTCTTTATGTACCCTAGAAAGCCTTCACTTGTCCTCTTTGCTACTTGCAAATTATTACTTGATGGGGTTTTGTCTATTTGCACATGTTTTCTGAAGTTGCAGTGTTGAGCTTTCACTGTCAATGTACCATCCTCAACTAGCCCTCAACAATATCTTCAATAACCTGCTAGCAATATGTTCAATAACCATGTGGGTTAGACAAGTTAAGACCCTGTGAGACCTTAACTTATAACATCACAGCAGTCCAATGTGATTAATTTTGATTGATGAAATGACAGAGACACACAAAAACATCTATGTTTGCATTTGATTTTATTTTACAGTCACGTGATGAGCAGATACATCATTTTAGAAAAGAAATTGATATTTGCAAAAAAATTATAGTACAATTTTTCTCAATATAGATTATGTACAGAATGAAATGTAATCAAACTGAAATAGCATTCTGCCTCTTTGTCATCAAGAAGACAAAGCAGTGAGGGGTCTGAGCGGTCCTGCATAGACCCATCTTCCTAACCAATAAATATAAACTGTATATATTATGTATGCTGCACTCAGCCAGGCATGGACAATACCAGGACACGTTAGTTCTCAGCAATATTCCCTTAATCAGTTCTTGTACATCACTGTGCTACACACACACACACACACACACACACACACTTGCACACTCATGAGAAGCTCAACACACAAATGCACACAGGCCAGAGAACAAATTACAGTTGGTTTACAACAATGGGCCATCTTAATTCATGAAAAGGAAAGAAGAAAGCAAAAAAAAAAAAAAAACATGTATGGAAATACCCGTCATTGTCCTTGATCATGAGGGAGAAGTGGCTTTCTGGTCAAAGCTTGCTGGAGCTTGCTGAGTATCACTTGACATTTGGTCTGATTCAAACAGCCAATTCTACAGAAAGCTACCGAGATGGAAAATCTCTCCCAGTCTCACAGATCCTGCCTACTCATCTAGCTCCCTGCCTCCCATTCAGTCTCTGGCTGTATCTGTCTACCTTTCTTCTCTCTCTTGTTCCCCTTCTCTCTATTTTGAGTGGGACAGGTGCCAGGACAAAGATTGGTGATTGCCCCCTCCCTTCCTCTCCTCCCCTTCTGCCTGTTTCCCTCTATGTGGTTGAAAAAAATAAAAAGCACACGAAAGCTCCTTTCCACGTGGTTACTGAAACAGGACTGACAACTGCACGATCACAGAACAATCACAGGAAAAGACAACAGCAGTAAAGTAAAGCCAGGGCGGTGTGGGGAATGATTAAAAGGGGGGTGCTTGAAGGACACAGTAAGCACAATGCTTACCAGCCACTTTACCTTGTCTCTGGACACCACCTCTCAAAAATCACCCTCGAGTTTGTTGGGGGGCGGGGGGGAATTATGACTCTGTGCCAATGAGCGAATACACACACTTGCATAAATCATCCATCTTGTTTGGCGGTTAATTACTCTTGTTTACCCTCCGAGTAACCTCGGGATGGGGCGGCATGATAGGAGGGAGCCTGGGAAGAGGAGATAGCACCAAACAGTAATCTGCTGACGCTTTTCATCAGTGTGCAATTTGCAGAAATAAAAGCACATAGTGGGCTTGAACCTGGGTGTTAGTGAATTAGGCAAGGTTGCCTGAGGTCTGAGGCCGGCAGCTCCATCAACATCCTAACCTGACCACTGCTTGCTCGGTAAGCTGCTCTGGGGTCAGCCAGTGAAGGAGCCACGCTGAGGCAGCCCAGCGTGGGCCAATCAGAGAGCTCCTCAGGATGTACAGCAGGCTCTGATCGTTGCTTATTTCATTACGGGGAGAGCTACATAAATCCACAAAATGGAGAGGAAGAGGCACAGAGGGAATATTTGCATTTCTCCTTTCCTATCATCTCCCCTCAATAACCCCTCCAACCTTCTCTCACACCACCCGTTTCAATCCCTCCCCCATTTAGTGCAGAGTGACTTTAATCATCACTTTCGCCAAAACACATTAAGCTGGTGTGTCCGGAGCTGAAGAGGGAAGGGGTGGGGTGGGGGGTGTTGTTTGAAAAAACACAGAGTGGCGCATTAGATTTGCAATAGTGATGCATCACTCTGGCATTACTTTGGAGATTAAAGAAGGGACGTTGCATTTCAATGGAGTGGTGCTGATGGTTGCCTGATGGATGACTGTCCCTCCTGCACCGAAACAAATAGGAAACATCACCGTCCACCAGGGAGAGCAGTTGGTCTGACCCTGGAATTCCCTTCCTCTCCTTACCTCCATCCCTTCACGTTTTGTTCCCTTGTCTTCTAAATGCTGTCGTCTTTTCCCTTCATCCTTAAACCTCAAAGCTTCCCTGGCTTTTAACCCCCCCAATCTGAGAGCACCTTTACACTGAAAGATATTTATGCAGCTGTTTGATCATGTTCCCAAGTCAAAAACAACACCCCCTTTGTAGGAGGAGATAATACCGTAAAGTGGATTGCATACATTAAACTTAAGCCAACACACAACGTGACTTTGGTTGGTCTTTGTGTTACTGCATCTGTATGAAAGGATGGATGTAAAGTGCTTGAGGGCTTAGAACAGGCAGGACAAGACTGGGAGGAACGGTAAAAAAAACAGCTGAAAAAACTGAAGGGCGTGAACTAGGGGGTCTAGCAGTAGGCTCATAGGGGGCAGGTTCAATATGGAGACATAGGGCTCTATAAACAAGGAGGGAAAAGGGGAAGAGTAGAATGGGTGGTCACGGGGAGTCCCAATGGAAACAAAATGACGATACGTATTTTGCTCTACAGTCTCGGGAAAACAGAATCACAGTCAGTCAGTCCAAGGGTACAGCCCACCAGCAGCCTGGCCCATTGGGTGAGCTTTCCTGTCATGTGTTCATCCAATCCTAGGACCTAGGTTCACCCTGGCACCCAGCTCTGGTTACTGTGTGCCGATGGAGGGCAAGCAAAAGCCCCTAAGCTCATTCCCATCCCCATGCCTACACCTTGTGACAGAGAGCCATCAAAGTTGAAGTCCATGCTCTCTGTTTCCATGAAATCATTCAAGAGGATGGAGTCTACATCACAGTCCAGGCTATTAGGTATGTTCTCCATCTCGAGGGTGGCAGCCATTCTGTTGAGGGAGTTGTGCTGCTGGCCATGGTAACCAGCATTCCCTGGCTGATGGTGGTTGTGGTAATAGCCATGCCAGGAGTCAGTCATACCCTGATGATGTGCTCCTGGGTAAGGCTGGTGACGGGGGTGAGGTGCAGATGCCAGGCGACAGGGGTCCTGGGGAACCTCCATGACCCCAGCAGGGTTGGGTGGCAGGGATGGCGATGGTGGGAGGTGGGGACGGGGCCCATAGTGGTTAGAGGTTTTGAGGCTGTAGGGCTGCAGGATGTCGGTGCTAACCCGCGGTGAGAGGGCCTGTGGGTGTGGCCCGCTGTGCATAGGGTTGTGCGTGTTGTGGCTGTGCATGTGATTCTGGCTGGACCGAGGGTTGTGATCATGGGTGGGGTTTACTTTGTTACTGTGACTGTGCTCATGACTCGGACCGTAGTCATGAGCAGGGTGGGACTTGTGGCTGTGGCTGTAGTCAAGGCTGGCTTGGTGTTTGTGACCCTGATTGTGGTTCTGAAGGTGGGTTGCATTCTGGTCATGGACTGAGCCTCGGCCATTGTGTACATTGGGATTGTGAGCATGCTCTTGGCTGTGATTGTGGCTATGATTGTGGCTGCGACTCTGATTGTGGCTGTGCTGGCTGTGAACACCATTGGTTCCCTGTGTTATCAGTGTGTGTGTTTCCTGTCCCTGGCCCAGCACTGTGTCTTTGTTGCAGTAAGAAGGACCTCCAGTAAGAAGACTCTGCAGGGCATTGTTCTCCGAGTAGCCCCTCATTGGGCGCTGGAAGCTGACTGGCTTGTTCTCCTGGATGGTCTCCATGGGAGTGTGGTGCCGGAGCATCCCCATAGAAGGCTGTCCATACATGGGCCCGCAATAGGAGCCCTCTGCCTTGGGCCCAGGCACATAGGGATAACTGTTGCATTTTATTTGCGGTGGCCGGGGGTAGCCACTCTCATCTAGACTGATGGCCCCGGTCAGGTCAGTAAGCTGGGGCAATTCCACAGTGGGGCAGTGACCCCCAGTACCCAGGGCTGGGGAACGGGTGCTGGTGGGGCTTGGGTACAATCGAGGAGAGGCTGAACAAGTGAGTCCACCCTCCTCTGGTTCATCAGCCTCTGCCTCAGCAAGGATCGGTGACAAGCACCCACTCAGGGTAGAGGCAGAGGAGGAGGTGCGGGAATGGAGATCCGTCCAGGTGTCGTACTCCTCACCCCCCATTCCCACACCACCTTTACCAGCTGGGCTGCCATGCTCTGGTGAGCCTTGTAATGCAGGTCCAGCCCCCTGACCTTGTCCCCGTCCAGGGCCAAGAGCCCCTGCTCTCTTCCGACTGATACGCCCCTTGGTCTTCAGGTAGCGAGTGCCGTTGTCTATTGAAGCGGCGCGTCGTCTCGGTCCCTTTCCCATCTTCCCACCCTCTGGGTTCAGCATCCACCAGGAGCTCTTCCCAGTCCCTTCATTTTGCACCCGTATGAAGCGACTGTGCAGGGACAGATTGTGTCTGATTGAATTCTGGAACAAGAGAGGAAATTGAGAAAGAGATGGTGGGAGAGAGAAGAGAGGGAGAGAAAAGAAAAAAGATAAACATTAACACCCAAGGGAACATTTAGGGTTAAGAAATCATTTGTTGAGAACACAAACTCATTTCAAATTATGACCAAACTATATAGGCTGCACGGCAAAAAAGATGAATAAAGAAAGAGAGGGAGATGGAGGGGAGAGCAAAGACGACAGGGAGTGTAAAGGACCAATCGATACCTCCCCTGACCAACCTCTCTTCTCCACCCGCGCTCACTGAGTCATAATATGGACATGGGTGCAGCCTCCACATCAAACCATCACCAAGGTTACAGAAATGAATCACACAAGGCAACCCAATCACAGACAGCCTGTATCGATTGCAGGGCCTCCAAATATGAGAGCCTGAGATCCAGCCAGACACAGGGAGGGAGAGAGCGTTGGAGGAGGGAGTGGGGCGGGTTTTGGCAGAAGACCTGGAAGAGCACCAGAATGAAAAAAAAAAGAGGCACTCATACACAAGCCTGGAATAAGATAGAGGGAAAGGAGCAAGGAGGGGGGAGACATGCTCTTTTAACCTCTTTTAAAACCATAGCGCAATTAATATAAGCACAGGCAACATTGGTGCATATGGTTATGACGAAGGCATCACATGAGTGGCTTTGGAAGGGGGGACAGGTGTGGCAATTGTGGGCGAGCATATTGTAAAGGAGGAGCAGAGGGGTTAAATCTCTCCAGACCTCTGTTTAAGCGTGTGAGTGACAGCCGTATAGTTAATCCAAGGCACTGCAGCAGCATTTGAAGCCAGTGCCAACCTGGAGCAACTTGATGAGATCTAAGCCTGCCTAAAGGAGAGCTTAGCAGGAATACACATCATCTCAGCTGGCCAAGTTAGTTTAAGTACAGGATGTTCATCCAAATCTTTCCTGTTTGTGTCATTATTCACACTCTCTCCAGCTTTCCTCCCTTTCCGCTTGTTGTTATTGTTGTTGTTGTTGTTGCCGTCTCTTGCGTCTTTAGCTTTCTCTCTCTTTTGCGTTTTTGCTCTCTTTTTTTTTTTCTTTTGGGAGAAATGAACACCCCTACCCCTTCATCCCCACCTTCTACCCCATGCACAAAATCACTCACTTTTCTTTTTCCTCTCTTGAGATATCTATCTATTTCTGCCTTGTTTATTACCTGCACACAGCTCACAATCTCTGTCTCCTGATATCTTGGCCCGTTCTCTATCTTCATTCACTCCCCGCCTCCTGTCCAATTTTCCTGCACCCAGCTCCATTCATCTCCCTCCCCGAGTCCCAGCGTCTCTTGATCACGACATTGCTCATTCTCTCCCTCTCTCCACATCCATACACTCATCACCTTACACCAACCCCCTTCCCCCTTGTCATTCATTCACACTGAGAGAAGAGCAACTATCAGGAGAAAATCAAGCTGGCAAGAAATGCAAAGAGTGGGGGGAGGTCCTCACTTTTCAACCTTAAGCATAATCCATACCATCTGCATATGTGGCACTATTACTCTGGCAGCATGCTGGGCTGTATGCCTGTGAAGTGGACAGCCAACTGAAAGAAGTGACAGCTCTTTGTTGTTGCAGCTTAATATGAAAAGCACAGCATCCACAACAGCAGGTAATAGGTTTCTAGCAAAATGTTTACAGGGGAAATTCAGCTTTAAGTGGGTTTCAGATCAGTCATGTATCTTACTACTATATTCATTCATGACTCCTTCATACACACATGCGTACACTCACACACCCACACACACGCACATACAGATCCCCTCAGCATGACTCCTAACAGGTAATTTCATCCCAACCTCCATTCAAATCATGCTGCTTTGGCGAGACTCTCTTTACAGACGTTGAGATTGGATAGGAGAAGTTTCTGCTGCTCAGAGGGGTCCTCTCCAAAGAAAAAAAACTGGTCTGCAAAATTGCACATGTTCAACGTTTGGCGAAGAAATAGACCAACTTCACTTCTCAGCTGCGGTGCACCAAAGAGCCCAGACTTAATCAAAGCCAAATTGAACGATGACGCTGTGTGAAACAGGCCGCCAGTGGTGACCTGCATCAGGTGATCTGAGAGCGGCACCCTGACAGGTGCCTCTTCAATGTGACAGCTGTGGTGGGGCGTAGCCATGGAAACAGAGTAAACCAAAAGAGGAAGAAATGAAGAGAGTAGAGGTGATGGTAGGGAAGAGATGGGAGTGGGTGGGTTGGTGGAGGGGGAGAAAGGAGGAGGATGGGGGGGTGGGGGTTGATGCTGTTTGATGCTGCAGGCAACTCCAAACAGCCTTTTATCTGAGTCTGTCAGATTCCCGTTTCCAATCCACCAGGGAGGCTCAATCACCAGTAGTCCCAATGCCTCACTACCTATACCAAGCCGTGATTAGCAGTTGCGTGCGTGTGCATGTATGTGTGTGTGTGTGTGTGTGTGTGTGTGAATAGAAGGAGAGCTCCTGTACAACTACCAGAGCAGCAATTATAGCATAACTGGTTCTCCCCTTCGCCTGCTGATGCATTCTACAGTTCTATAATGTAGCATCAACATACATTGTCTTCTGAATCCAATTAGATTAAATGACTCTTTAAAGGCTCCAATTTATGTTTTTATACTGAAATTGCTAATAGTAAAAATTGAGCACTGGTATTTATTAGCTAATTTTATGCCTAAGTACGATTTGTAATTGTCCACCCCCTTAACTGAACAGGGTGCAATACAGCTCCAGTGAATCAACAACACACAACAAGACATATGAAGCTATGAAAGCGCTTCCCAGTGTTTTACATTTTCATTTTGTTTTATATAAAGTGATGTAGGCTGCATCACACCGGCACATTTCAAGAAAACAGTCCTGCAAGGTTTAGATAGTGGGTCCACGTGCGCAGCGTTAGGGGGCATGGCTGAAGATGATGACTGCTTTGTTATTGCATCACAAAGTTCCAGAAATCCTGAAAGTTGGTTTCAAGGCTCAGTTTCTACTATGAGCATTGATAATTTTACTATATTAACACAGAACCTAGACCTGCTTCAATCAGAGACCACATGGAAAACACCCATTGTACAATATGGTACCTTTTAGCTTCAAATACTGCCAGTTCATAATAACTGAGCTCATTAACATGAATCAATTTCGGTTATGGATTTTATCAAGACAATAAATATGTATGCAATCAAACAAAAATCATGACTGTTTTTACAACACGATGTGTTTACTACTTTGTGTCAGTACTGTCCTGGTGCTGAGGTTCTATATTTGGTTTCAAGTGGTTCGTTGATTGTTTTCAATATACCTCTGCAAAACTGATAGTCTAATAGTTTTGATGAAACTGTTTCAGAGTTATTGGTTCAACTCTATGTTTATTCATGGTATTGTGATTATTATGATTATTTTGAATGTTTCAAAAAAAGGAGGTTGTTCTTGCAATGAAAACAACAGCATCGCTTGGTTCATTGAATGCCCAAAAATGGCCAATGATCTCAAGTGCTTAAATAGATTAACCAAATATCGTAGAGCGGAGATCGCTGTTTGATTTTCCTTTTTTTTTTTTTATAGAAACTCAAAGTCAGTTTCTTAACCAGGATAACAGTTGCTTCCCAACTTTAACCAAGTAGCTATTGTTTTAACCATAATTTAAAAAAAAAAAAAAAACTACAGGAAGCAGTCATTTCAACCAAAACCTCAATCTTTCCCGGACGTAGTTTAATCATAGCAGTTTCAAATTCGATACTTTTGCAACCACTGATTTGCAGAAGTTTTGAACAAAACACAATGTTCTGCCAGTTGGCCTAAAAGAACCATGTAAATACTGTATATATCCGTGGAAAGTAAATCTTTCAGTAAACAAGAGGCCATGGCTACAACTAAAGAAACTATTCTGGTAAAAATATACTATAGCCTCCTGACACTCAGGAAAGAAAAAGTGTTTTCATTTTGACTTTTTGGGGATAAATTAAGTATTTCAAAGAAAAGAAAAACATTTTAAAATTTCACTTTATTAAACTTTTATAACACATGCACTGCAGTGGACAACAGGACATCACTGATGTCAAATTGAAAACATTCAAGCATGCAGAGAGGAAATCTCTGCACAACTGTGTGCATCAGGTGTGTCCAAAAGTGAGGAATCAAGCAAAAACGAATGTCCACTACAGAGGACAAAAATGAATTGCCGGGTCTCAAGAGGATAGGGAAACGGATACATGCAGTGGGACCCAGACCTACAAACTGGAAAATATGTCCATATTATAAATATAAAAATGGACATAGACTCAGGGGTTGGAAAGTAAAGCCTTAAACCTGCATATCTAATGATCATCAGGGGAAGACTCCACTGGTTGTAAAAAAAGAAGTATTGACCTCTACAGGAAAATGTTGCTACTTCTCACTTGATTTATTAGCACAGTAAATACTTTACTCATGAGTTTATGGTCTCAATCTGTAGTTTTCAGTCTTCAATACAACATGATGTTCATTTTTTAATGATGGTCCCATTTAGAGGAAAATAGAACATACAACGGGAGATTGATTAAGGCATGGGTACTGAATGATTGACAGATTATACTACCCAATCAGGACAGAGAGTTGAGCAGGTCAGATACAGCCCTAGCGCTTCCTCAGCTCCACTTTCTCCTCCAAATATATTTATTTATTTATTATTTCTCATTTTAAAGCCGTCTTGGTTTCATTAAAGTTTACATTAAAGTACATGTAAACACGTTAGCTCGACTGAAATCGAACTGAAAATTGTCGGACTAACACACCCAGATAATGCGATTGAAGGTTGATCTACTGCTGCATGTATACAGACAATCGGACTGGAACCAGAGGATCTGTGCATGTGCTTAAGTTTCGCACCCAGCTATGACCCGGAAGTCGAACGGCATTTAAAACATAAATGCAAACGTAGGAGGTCACACAAAAGCAGCCGGCTAACATGGCAAAGTTATGTACAAATTTACAAGGTGGTTGTCCATCGTCGTGCCAGTTTACCTCTGAGTCGCTAACTTGCTAGCTCACCGGTCTTTGTTTCTTTCCACCTCTGTTGTGGTCTGTGACGTCATAGGTCAATCGGAAGTGACCCATTACTCATAAGCCGAAGGAGTGCATATCGCCACCTATCGTAGTGGAGGCGACATGATTTCAACAAATAAATCAATTTCACTCCCGTGCATTTATACTGGGACAAGGACAGAAGTCCGATGAGATGGCTTTACCGAGCTATAACCATAGCTCGGTTTAACTGTGCATGTAAACGTGCTTACTGATTGCTACATTCTCAGCCACAGTGGAGGCACTGATCAGAGAAATCCTCCAGCATAGTGTTTGTCTGGGATAAAACCTGCTGCCTCATAGCCCTCCACGGCACATATCTGCTCATCCTTGCCTCAATGTATATCTTGTCAGAAAGACTGATTCTGAAGTGGAGGATTCTGTTCACTCTGTGCTCAGCCTTTGCCTTTCTGCTACTGCGGGAGGAGATGGACTGTTGCAGGGAAAATGCTGACTGAATCTGGCCTCACATCCACACTGTTCCTCTACAGGGAGGTCACAGCACACTGTGCACTCCACTACTGTATATTATATATAACTACTGACTAAGTTTGATCTTGACACACTGCTGCTTTTACTGAGTCAGGTGATAGACCAGTGGTTTACCTAATGACCCATGAACACACAGACCTGTCGACAGAGATCTTACCCTCTTACATTTATCAAAATGCCTGGCAGAAATTTATTTATGGAAGATTTTAAACGCTTTTTTTGTTAGTTATGATTACAGCAGGAGCCCTAGAATCTCATCAGAAATGGACAAGCAGGACTCCTCCAGCTTTGATGGTGAACTCTCTGAAGCACAAATGCTTTATCTGTGCAGACAGCAATTCTGTGTCAGTCTTTGAAAGAAAGAGACACTTAGAGATGGACAAAAGTCTGAACACTCAAAGTGTTCTCTTTTTATTCTTACCCTGTCTGTCATTTCCACCTTGGCTGCACTGTGATTTATTCTAACTGCCATAAACCACTGCTCATTAGTGTGTAGTACTTTTTTATCAATGCAGTTTATTTTCTGTCAAAGGGCTGACTCTCTTTCCTGTCTCCTGTTGCTCAAAAAGCATGAAAGGTTAACCACATATGACAAACATGATGTTTGTTTGAAACTAATGTAGCTATTATATGAAACAGCATTAAAGGTCCCATATTTAACACTTTCTTATGTTTCATCTGAAGTGTTGGTATTCATAAGAAGATCTACTTGTAGTTTTCAGAACCAAGAACCATCTCAGTGTGGTTTTACATCTCCTCTCCCAGGCTTCTTTGTGGTGTTCCAGTCACAATAGGTCAGTCAGCTTCTGATTCTGATTATCTGACTGTTTTTGAAGCAATTAAATAATAATGAAACAGATTTGAGGTAAATGACCAGAGAGAGGCGGGCAGTATGGTGTCATAGTGGTTAGTGCTGTTGCCTCACAGCAAGAAGGTTGTGGGCCTGGGGCCTTTCTGTGCGGAGTTTGCATGTTCTCCCTGTGTTTGCATGAGTTTCCCACCGTGCAAAGACATGCATGTCCAGGTTGATTGGTGACTCTAAATTGCTCATAGGTCTGAGTGTGAGTGTGACTGGAATTTCATCTCTATCTGTCTCTGTGTGTTGGCCTTGTGATGGACTGGTGACCTGTCCAGGGTGTACCCCGCCCTCACCCAATGTGAGCTAGGATTGGGTCCAGCATCCCCCACAACCCAGAAACAGATAAGTGGTAGAAGATGAGGGAATTAATGAGCAGCCAAATCCAACAAAGTCAGATGGTGGGCCCAGGTGAGCTTGGCGGTGGAGGTGGCTGTTCTGTTATGACATCACAAAGTTTCAGAAGTCCTAACAGCTGGTTTTAAGGATCAGTTTTATGAATACAGGCTGTGGACTGAGACCTTTAAGTATAGAAAAGATTTATGTTCCATATTAACAGCGTGAAAGTAACAAAGAAGACGGACATCTATCTTTATACAACATGGGACCTTTAAAGCTAATGTAATGGAAGTCTCTAAGGCTTGCAATATAGATAAATATTTTTTTCATTTTTCTTTGTTGAATTTTTCATTGATGTAAATTCTCAGCACATTTAATCATGAGTGTGTCATCAGTAAATGGATACTGGTGTAAAATATTAAGCATGAACCAAGGTAAGATGTTTGCTTAAAAAGACTTCTGTCACATTCAACGGCTCTTAAATCTGAATACAGCACCGTCCCCGCTGAAACTGAGGTTTTCAGTGATTAAAAAAAAAAAGAAAAACAAAACAACAATCAACATAATTTTCCTCAAGAGGAAAATGAGCCCTCTCATGCAAAAAAACGGTAAGAATTGCCAGACACTGAATAAGACTGATGTGCCAAAGCTGCCATCAGCCATAACAGGTGTATATATTGTTTATCCATTACCATGTATTGTCAGTATACTCTTGATGGCTTGGTCTCTGCTGATATTCTACCGAGGAAGTGCTGCAGTCCCTGCCTCACTCCCTGTAACATTTTCTAGGTTTTTGTGTATGCTGCTTTCAATTAGAGGGATGCAGGGGGCAGCGGAGGAGGAATGGGAGCAGTTTCTTTCAACACATCCAAACCTCTGGACTCTGGGATCCACATCGAACAAAAATTTGTTAGTCACGCTTGTTCTTCCATCTGATTATGTTTTCAAATTAACTTAGATCTTTAATGTAGACAGGTCATGACTCATTGTTCATTATCATAAAATGTCTGTTTCATTAAAGCAGCTGAGCGACGTTAAAGGTGGGCATGTGTTTGATTCAACCCACACTGTCATCCATTATTTCTCTTCATAAGTTTGCGTGGGCATTTTGCCCCTTCATGCTCTGAGAACAAATCAAAGTCCAAGTCGCTTTGGAGGTTAAAAAAGAATGCTTACAAGAAACAAAAGCAAAAGATATCTTGACTTGTGCTCCAAAAACAATGCATTTCCCCATGATGCAGCTCAAAAGTGTTTTCCATTAGACTAACAACATTGTGAGTGTAATGTTTCAGACTTTGGAAAGCTCTTTCCGCAGATATACGGCAGGGAAATGTCATGCGTAAAAGCGATGTAGGCCCTTTTAACCAACTGCAACATGAACATAGTGAGGATTACAAGGTAACAGGAAGTCTAATTTAGATTAATACCGGAAACCAACAACAAACACATCCTTTGTTTCAGATTGTGTTGAAACTCTGCCAGGCAAAGAAAGGCTGATTGACCTTATATGATTGCAAGTTACATTAAATGAGTTTCTTTTGTTTTGTAGCAACATTTATGCTGAGAGTCTGTCTCCAAACAGCTTTTTAAATTATGAGAGAATGTGTGCTCTCTTCAGCATGATGCCATGTGTCCACAGTGTCCATTTCAGAACAGCAATAACAGGGCAATGGCTAATTTTCTTGATTATTATTATTTTCAACCCCCTTGCCCCTTTTTTATTCTGGGCTAGCTAGCTAACACTAATTACATCCATTGCAAATTATCCAGTTTGTGTTGCATAGCAACAAGAATGATGTAACCCATTTCACCCTTTTCCCTCTTGCTGCGTCTCTGTTTCTAGCAGTTCTCAACAGAGCTTTTGTGTCTGAGTACAGAAAAGGCTCCATATTAATTCCACAGAAGAGCTAATATCAAAATATATTTGGACCTCGTTGAAGCACAGAGGAAGAAACAGAGTCCGGCCTCTTTCACACCTTTCTTTCAGGCTGTTAAAGACGTGGCGATAAAATCAGATCTGCTACTTTCTAGACTTTGCGTTATGTACACACACATTTAAACAAATGCCACTATACATTTTTCACAACTTGACATGTTCCCGTCGTGTGCGCGCACACAGGCTCACACACATACACCCCCACCCAAACTGGCAATCATACTTAATCCCTCTCCAGTTTGAGTAATCCCCGACAATCCAAGGCTAATCCTGGTTAATTCTGGGCACTCCTCAGCTGGGTTTCACCCTGAAACCACAGAGACAGGGTGGGGATTGGTCGGATCATGGCGACTGAGGGTGGGCGCAGTGTTGATAGACATAATTGGTCGGGCAGTTATTGGAAGTCAAGAAAAACAAGCACAGGTTTTCAGGGGCCCTTAAAAAATAAATCTGGATTGACCCCATCTAACGTCACATCACCAAGCCTCACTGTTGTTGTGGTAGTAAACATGTTTTTCACCAGAGTCCTGTGTGTGTTTGCACGTCCACACCAACACATGGCTGTGTTACTTTGTCTGTCTGCTGTGAGGACCTGAGCTGGGAAATAGATTAATCTTTTTTTTTTTCTTTTTTCTTTTTTTTTTTTTATGAAACGTGAAGGAAAATGAATAGCTGGAATAAAAACACAAGTGGGATATAAAGTTTGAGCCATTCCTCTGCTGTGAAGGGCTTCTGAGAAGTCATTAGCCTCTATTCAATCAGCTCTACCTACTGAAGCTCCTAGCTCAATTCTTCTTAGCGGATATTGATCCTGATTCCAAAATGAAGCACTTAAGACGCCTTGATCAAGCTGCTGCTTAATCTAGCTTTAAGGATATTGAGACCTTTTCACCTCATGTCTCAGCCTTATTACTTTGGCACAGGGGTACAGTGACAGTCAGCGCACACTTCACTATCATAGCTTCAGATTGGGTTTTATAGTCTGGTTAAGCCCCTTTGGTGCAGAGCAGGCAGCAGGAATACTTTTACTCTCTGCCATTTCGGAAAAGCCGTCAATATACACAAAGCCATGAGTGTTAATGAAGTAATATGTCAGTGACAGGGGTTGGATGGGGATGCTTTGTTAAAAAAACAAGGAGGCCTCCGGTGTTTGTACTCGGCTCAGTGTCTATTCAGTGGAGTTTGCACATGGAAACTGCAGGATATGTGTGTTTGAACTGTTGGTATACTCATGAGAGCGTGAAAGCAGGAGCAAAAAGGAAACTGATTTACCTTCTGCTGCAGCTCTGTCAGCTGCGAGATGGGAAACAGGTTGCAGAGGAGTTCTGTTCATGGACATTTTTTATAGGCTGCTTTTACCTCTCTATCCTCACAGGAGAAAAAGCCTCTTGGAAGGGATTCTTCAGAGGATTCAGTAGAACATCATGTAGTGGATTTTATAGTGCTTTCTGCTTCATATTTTAAGGAGCCCACCTCTAATTTATGACACATTGCACAGCACATTCAAGAGGAGGGCTGTGTTTTAAATTCCATGCAGCACTCCATTAGATGTGGTCCGGCACAATCCCGCCGAGTGTTGTGGGGATTGTTCATTGTTCTACGCCGCCTTGTTGAGAGGTGGTGGGACTAGGCAAAGCTGTTTTCTCCCCTTGCTCAACCATTATTTATTAATCCATTTCACACAGCCAGGAGTCATTATGCACGGTCCTGTCAATGGGTATCTCTCTATGCTGCACATTTATTTGATAATAAGCAGGAGTGGGGGAGAAGATAAAAGAGCTGACTGCGTTCATTGTGGAGCATTTTCTGCAGGCGAGGAGACTTAAATGAGAGCAGCCAGGTTCTGTGTGGGAATGGGTCTCGTCTGCTAAGCCTGTCTGGAGGCAATCGATGGAAATTAGTCAACGCTAAAGATTCACTTCCTGTGACTGATGTCACGGGCAGCGCTTGTCTCTTTGAAGGGAAATAAAGAAGTGGGAGGCTGAGGGATTAATAGGGTTGGAGAAGGTGTGAGCATGCAGAGTTTGGGTGGGAGCTAAACTGGAGGGAAAAAAAAGCTTCTCTTTTTGTGGCCTGCAGGGCAATAATAGTTCCAGAGGAATACACTGTTGCCAGAAGCATGAAGGGACACAATAAAGCAGTTATACAACAGCGTGGACCAAGATGTGCACTTGCCCTGCAAAAACTTCAAAATGATTTAATAGTCCCAATAGTAACTAAAATATATATAATACATGTATACACATTTGTTACATATGTAATGTTTTTAAACAGAAATGGCTCTTCTACCACACAATAGAGTGGTAAATTAAGAGATTCTATATAGATATTTTATGACTTAAATAATATTTGAAAAGAAGACTGAAATCTATAATTCAGTCACTTAGTAGGTTAAAACAGAAGAACCGTTTAACCGCACGAGAGAAAGTAAAGTATTTTTAAAATGGTGTTTCTTTGAGTCATGACCACTAACCTCAAATCTCTGAAGATCCTCCTTTCCCTGTGTGAAGGAAGAATAACAGTGTTTGTAGTACCAGAGCAGGCAGTAGCTGTGACAGTATGGTCAGAGTTAGTGTCTCCAGCAGTTGTTCTAAGGCCACCTTCGAAAAGGTGCACCAGTTAGTTTCTCCTTAAAGTACAGCTGAGGGACTAGAACCAGCCCTCAGGCGACAGAAGGCCTTTCACTCCCCCTTACTCCCTGTGGAGCTCCGCAAGCTCTGGGAGTGGGGGGGGTTTAGAAACAAGGCAGACAGGGAGGGTAAACACGAGTAGAGGGAGGCAGGAGAGCAGGCATCGTCTGGGGCTAACCTGAGAAAGGTAGAGGAGGAGAGGGGGCCTGGGGGGCCATGGGCGGACAGCAAGCCCAGTCCCCAGCGGAGAGGCCTCTAATTGGAGCTGCCAGCCTGCTGAGGCAGCTTCTATCTCTGCGGACGGACATAAGGAGCGAGTGAAGGCGGAGAGCCCAGGGCCGGGAGGAGAGGGCAGATAAAAATAGAGCCGGCAGATTAACGAGCATCTGAAAGCAGGGCAGGGGATCGGAAAATCCTCCCTGCGTGCCAGAGATGCCCAATCCTCAGGCCACAGGCAGCTCAGTAAAAACTGATGGACCAAGAGTGGACATGAGTTGCGCTTCCTTCCTGTTGGCTTCACATCACAATCACCAGGGGTAGCAATGGTGGTGGTGGTGGGGTTGGGGGGAGTTACACTGTTATGTCCTGCTCGAGGACTCACTTAAATTTTAATGATGTGCTGGAGCAGTCAATCTCCCGGTTAAAAGTACAGTAAAATTGCTGTAATGCTTCTTTTTATCTTTTTTTTTTTTCCCCAAAAATGAACCTCAGTTTTGTCGAATGCAACTGTGCAGTGAGCTGTTTACTCTTCAATGTGTTTTAGGAAAGGTTAAGGATTAAACCTTTTAGTCTTTTGTTCCCACACAGAATTGTATTAGCTTTTGTTTTCAACTGAGCATGCAAAGAATAATAGACTATTACTATTCCAGTGCTTAGAAGGCAGAAATGCTTTCAATGTTTTGGATTTAGTCATTTTGGTTACGTACTTCACAAGCTTTCAACCGGCCCTGTCATGTTCATTTGTTAGCTTCTAATCCTAACAATCATTAAGAAGAAAGTTAAAACTCTGAACGAATAACTTTTTGCTTGATTTTAATGCTGTTTTCGGCATTATAAAGCTCCTTTGATGCAGCTCTTTTCTGATGCTTAAGAAAACGGTTGCCAACAAACTTTAAAAATGTAGCACATATCGAAAAAGAAAAAAATCCCCTCAGTTTCAAGAGTCAGCAACAACAGTAAATGCAGTGTGTCACCTCCACCTTTGACTCACACTCATAAAACGAGTCACCTCCATGGTTCCCTCCCCTGGGAGTTTTCACGTGCCAGGTGGAGGCTTGTGACGCCTATGGGAGCCAAAAGAGAAGCTGAGAAATAGGCTGATCACACCTGCCATTGGGTCTCAGGGGATCACCACCCACCTCACTCAGCTGTCACATCCATCCACACATTGATGCTGCACGACACCTCCAGCAAATGCACTGATCCACAGTCAAAAGCTGATACACTGGCAGAAACATGGGCTTAGACGTGCTGAATGGCACATTAATGAAAAAGCTAGAAAGGCTTGACTTGAGAAACGAGCGACAAGGACACATTCAAAATACTGCCAAACAGCAATAATAACAACTATTTCTCATGTTCAGATCATTCAAATAAGTTCAACCTTTGCCATAACTTGAAAGCATTTCCTGCAGCCTTGAGTGAATAATAGACTCCTGAAAAAGAGGTGGCCAACTTTTCTTAAAATGTCTGTACCTCAGTTATAGCTTAGTTAATCCAAAGAAGCACTGACAAACCACTTAATAATGACCATGGGTATTCACTTTTTATTGAATATTCATTACATTTTGAGGAAAGGCAGGTATTGTTGAATATTCAGAACTTAAGCACCTTTGCTCTCAAACTGCTGCTTAATTAAAGTATCACACTCGCACCTTGAATTTACTACCTAGCCGTGAATATGAATATCACCAGTTAATTTTCTTTCACTTTGGTCCTTCAATGTGACGTTAGATTATTTCTGCTAGAAAGAAGGCTGTATTTAGTTTTTCTCTGACCAACACTTATGCAATGCATCCCATTCAAGCCATTTGCAGCACACGCAGAATCTAAGGTGGTGTAGCTATAGCGGTAGCTTCATCCAAAACTGATGTGTATTACTGCAGGAGAGATTGGTTGACATCATTATGACGGTGTGGATTGGGCATTGTTCAATTGGTTCTTAAACAATGCCCACTTTAAAATCACTTACTTAGTTTCAATATTTCTTATCCCGCTGTAAGAAAGCCATTTCTTAACCACTGAACTGTCGTATTCCTACACGCAAGAGAACCTGCAGTGTGTAGTGTACTATGCTACAGATCAGCTGTTTGAGTCTACGTTAATACACTTTTATGTACAGTATGGTACAGGTCAGAAAATATAGTTCCAAAAGAATGGTCTGTTTGACTGCAATATAAAGCAGTAAAGATATTAACAACAAGCCAAACAGTTTCACTGTTATTGATTTTGTTGTTGTTGTTGTTTTTCGGCTATAACACATTTTTTCTGCTGATTCTGTCCTATAAAATAAGATGACCCTTTATTGATAAGCTAATTTCAACTGTACATTGCTCAGTTTATATGCTATTACTTCCTAATCCACCGCAGGTAACATGCAGACAATATTTCTCACACAACCGTATGTCGAATATACCAGTACCGTCCCTTTAAAAGGTGGCTCGCTTCATAAACGGTGAAAGTTCAGTTTAAATCGTGGGAAACCATGCACTGACTTCTGTTCGCATCATTAATCAAAACAAAATGCACATGCACATCTGTTTGCATCATATTTCATTGCTCTCTCTCTCCGTTCATAATAGATCATCATTAGTTTCATCTTTAATTGCCTCTCAGTAACCTGATACCTGCTTTGGGGCCCACATAGTGGGCACATAAGGACAAAAGCAAGACCAGAATAGTAATTAAAGCTAATTTATGGGAATCATATACATTTATTGCTAACAATGAATCCATCAAAAAGAGAGGTTGATTTTTTTATTTCCCAGGAAATTATTTAGCCATTTCACACTGTAACACCTTTCTGAGAAGTTAAATATCTTTTATGAGACACTCATCTCTCTTCTTATATGCTATTCTGAAGTGTGCCAGTTTTAAAATAAATATTCCCTCCTCTGTGCGGTGTGTGTTGACTCTGATTATTCCACAGTGAGGCTATACATTCCCATTCAGCAGATGCAGTCTGGGAAATTGAACTGAAATTGATGAGTGCAGATGTGGGGGGGGGTGGGGGGTATGACATGGTTACATTTTCCCAAGTCATACATTTAACAGAATTTTTAATCCTGTACTATTAATTGACATTGGAACAGAAATCGAACCCCTCTCTGACAGTGTGCATATCGCCCGCGAAGACAAAGCCACACAACTGCATGCGCACACACACACACGCACACACACACACACACAAACACACACACACATACAAATCTCATTCTTCTCTAGCATGGCATGCTGGGCCGGCTCATTACTACAAAGCCAAGCTACTAGTTGCTAAGGAGACCTGAGGGAGAGGGAGGGTTCCTGTTGCCATGGCAGCAAGCCTGCATCCTGCCAACTGTCTTCACCCTTGAGACCTGACCATCCTAGACAGAGGGAGAAAAAGAGATGGGGAGGAAAAGTGAGGGCAGAATGGAGTGAGGAGAGAAAGGCTGGGGGGGGGGGGGTATTGGTGAAGATGTTGAAAGAGAAAGAATTTCCCGCGAGGCTTCATGCTTGTGGAAAAACGACAGAGACTGCTGAAATAATGCATGGGGAAAAACTGATGGGGTGAGAACAGAGGGAAAAAAATACTTTAAAGCACCAGAGTAGCTTTGTCATGGCTAATATGGTCGTTGCAAGGCCAACCACAACGAGATCCAGGCATTGACAGAATGACACTAAGCAACCCAAACCCTCAACTCTACAAGCCCCGCCCCCAAAATGCCAAGCGTGTCCCTGAGTGAACCGTCTGCTTCTCTGCTTTTACTACATGAGCAGGAGATCTGACAGAGCTTTTGGATGAGCATCCACAGAACCCTTCCTTCATGGAAAGAAATCTGCTTTAGTGGGGGAGAGTGTAGTAATGAACAACGGATGGAGAGGGAGGGAGGAATGAAACAGAGGGAGAGTATCCGGGAGGGATGAGCAGAGAGAGTTTAAAGTGGTTGGGCAGTGTAGAAGAAGGGCGAGTAGGAGGTCATGTGAGGCAACAGAAGAGAGAAGAAGTCTTTAATCTCAGATTCAAATTAGCCTTATTGGTTTCCAAGGACACTGAATTGTTTCCATCCTCCTTTTCTCTCTGTGTCACTGTCTTATCTCACTTCCCTCCTCCCCAAGTCGCTTGTCTTTTTCTCTGCTTCTTTTTCTCCTTTGCTCCTCAGTGGATCTGACTGAATCATTCTTTTCATTGCTAAGGACTAATTTGTCACGTTGAGATGTGCATGCTCGTTCGGAGAGTTATAATGGCAGAGCTACTGTATATTAACGCCTAAGGCTCTTACCAATCCCTGGTCTCTGCACACACTGACCTTCTGCTTTCTGATCTGAACCCAAAAGGTTCGTAGGAAAACGTCTTACACCTCAGGTCAGCTTTAGGTCAGGGAGCAGAATTCCCAGTTTGCTGCGTGTGGGGTTCAGATTTTATAAGTCACATCAGGACAGTCATGCTGAATGGTTCTGCCCAACCCTTGTGATTTTGTTGAATGATTTTTTTATAGACCCATATATATAAACATGTCAATGTATTGAGAATAATGTACCATACCCGTGGCTAATGTTGCGGTTGTGCATTAGTTTAATTTATTGTTAAGATTAGGAAACTACAGTACCTGCACTAAACATCAGATAAAAGTTGTACACTGACAAGTTGTCCAACACATCTGGAAATTTTGTGACACTGGACTTGTGTGTTACCATGCAAATAGACAGTGATGCTCAGTGGGAAGGGATTGCAGCCAACAATGAAGCGACAGTTAGGAATGAACAATGTAACTCAATAGTATGTCTAATGAGAGGATTCATCACCTTGTTGACAAAAAAATGACTTAACTGACTTAGAGGTCTACCAAAAATGACTTTGGCAGGCCCCAAAAAATGCTAAGTTTTGCTTCATACCTTTGGTGGGTTATGTTTTGGGCTTCAATAGATTTGGGTCTAGTAACGGTTCTGTTTTGTCTTAAAGACCTAAGCCCATGTAGATATGAACTACTACTCTGACATGCTACACAAACAATGACAAAAGTGACATAACTCCATTTTGCTCTATTCTGGCTTACATCTGGTTCGTAGAGTTAGAAAGACAGTCTTGGTTAAACACTCACAAGGCCAGAAAGGGGGAATAAAACATTGCCGTGTTGTGGTCCTGCATGATCACAACATGACAATGGTGTGAGTGTGAGAAAGTTGTGAAATATCCAGTCCTTCTTTTTCCTTTCAGTCCAAGACTCCCTTCCCACCATCTTCTTCGAGTGTTGTATTCACTTGTTGAACTGGTAACTTATGTTTTGTGAACAGCTTGGTTTTTAGCTTCATTTTGCCACCACCTGCCTCACAAGAAGTGTGTCTCTGAGGGTCGTGTATCCCAGAGTCAGTAATGTATTTGATAAATATTTTAACATCTCACAAATGGTGTCGAGTTTGAAAACGCAGCTGCTTCTCAATTGCTAAGAATCTAAAAATTTTGGACTTCCTGAAGGTTCTGTGATATAATTGTCCTTAAATTCTTGCTGCCATATTACCTTCTCCCGAGCTCTTGTTTTTCAGCCTCAGTACCATTTACCATTGTGGTTAGTACACAAATGTCATGGACTGGTCAACAGGTGGCCTGCAGCCATCCCGCCACCAGCCACCAGGGCAAACAAAAAGAAAAAAACACACTGCCATTATGATTCCAGTGACTCCTGTCAGTCGACTCTGGATTGACTGGTAATCTGTCCAGGGTGAACCAGGACCTCACCCAATGTCACCTGGGATTGACTCCAGCAACAGCACTGCTGATTCAATAAATGTTCTTGTGATTGAATGACGGAGAGAACTTATAACCCAGCCCCACCATCTAGTAGTAGATTGGTGGTTTTGGGATGACATACTCAGTCTTCACACATTGATTTAATTTTCAAGGTGTCCACATACTTTTGGCAGTGTTTTTCGTTAGTGAGAAAATCTTTTTGAGAATCCAAACAGAGCTCATCTCTTTGTCTTTGTAAGACGAAATGGCAAAAACGTGGCTTGGATTTCAGTCTGATTTGGCAAGACCAGTTGGGTTCAGTTGGGTTCAACCAGGTTCAACCAGGTCCCTGTCTCAGCTTGAGGCCTGTGCTGCACAAACACACACAAACACACACATGCAGCACAGAGCGTATTTCCACATATTTTTGTTTCCAACCAATTTCGTGCAATGTGCAAACATGCGGTAACTGTCCCAACCAATTCAAAGAACCCTGTTCTCATTCTCTGGTTTTGATCACTTGTCCTCTCTCTCTCTCTCTTTCTCTCCCTCTCTCTCCCTCTCCCTCGGTCTCTCTCTCTCTCTCAGTCTGTTTCTCATTGTCAGGGAATGTGGCGTCTGTCTAATTGTCACAGACACTGGGAAACATGAAGCTTCATCACCCTGGTCACCCTTATCCTCATCTGATGCTCTCCTCTTCCCTCCCTTTTGTCTCTCTCTCTCTCTCACACACAAACGCACACACACACACACACGCACTGCACAGACATGGCTTTATTGACTTATTCATGCATGGGTTTGTTTCGGGGGCAGAGCTCCTGTTCGCCAGTCTGACAGACACCCTGTGAACCCACGAGACTCTCCTCCCAATCTCCACACTCACACAAACTCACATCATTCCATCCTCCCAAACGCCTCAACCTCAACCCCGCCAACTGGGGTTCACTCAGGTTTCTCCTCCTCTGTTGTTGCCCCCCTCCTTCTTTTCACTTTTTTACTTCTCTTTTCTCTCTATGCTGGGGAGCAGGCAAAGGTATGCCCACATTTCCCAGAACAAAGACAGCCCAATTAAGTCAGTTTGAGTTAAAGTCTGTATGGCAGAGAAGGATTGGAAGCGAGGAAGCTAAAGAGAGAAAGCGACAGCGGAGGAGCAAACAGTGAGGAGAGGGGAAGAGAAAGACAGTCTAACGAACATGGAAAACAGGGGGTGAAAAAAAGAAGAGGGAAAAAAATAAGAAGAGCGCAAGTCACTTTGTAGCAGAAGCGGGTCGACTTCATTTTTAGCTCCTCAATAGGAGACTATGAAATATTAATAACTGCTCCAGCCATATACTTCAGAGGCCTATGGTAAAACTTAAAGTCTAATGAGACGCTGCTCATGAATTGCTAATGGAGAAGCTTGAATGTGTGTTTTTTGTGCGTATTTGAGTGTCTGCACATGTGTGTATGTGTGAGTGAAGGGAGGGAGGGGGTCAAGCTAGTAGCTCGGGGGTTGGAGTACAGCAGAGCATTCAGTCTTTCAAAGAGGAGAAGAAAAAACTTCATTAAGAGGCTTGAAGTTCTTTTTCTTGCGCATTTGAGCACTGACACATTGTCTTGAACTGAGGAGTTTCTTGGCTGTTGCTGACGGTCAGTCTGCCTCTAATAGATATTCATACTTTCCTGTTAATTGAAGAAAAACAGAAATTGTGTCATTATTTAATGGGAGTTGTCTTCTTACTTATTCCACGCAGCTACTAACTGCATGTGATTCTAACATGCTGCTGAGATGGTGAAAGGTTTCAAGTGTCAATAGTTTCATTTGTGGGTGTTATATAGAACGTCACAACTATTATAATAACATAATATTCATATAGTAATAATGAAATATAATCAAAATCACAAAAAGGTCAACGGCAATATCAAAAATAATATAATTTTAAGAGTTTTTTTCATGCAGTCCTAGTTGGAAGCAGTTTCTCTAAGAAGGGATTTTGCCCGTCTAACTTTGTTAGAGGTCAGAAATAGTACTGTTCAGGAATGCACTACCTGCATGGCATGTGTGTGGTGGCTGCAGAACATCTTTCTTTTAGTTTCAGCACCCGCTTACTCCTTCAGTTCCCAGTTAACATTGACAAAAGACCTGTTGGCAGTAATATTGAAATACTAACATTCCATAAAACGCACACCTTCCATTAGAGCCATAGACCTCTAGCTTGAATCTAGATATGAGATGATGAATATAATCTCTTTTTTTAACCATTTCAACCATTTCGTGAAAAGAAATCCATCATTTCAGCAGTGAAGACATAGAGCTGGCAGTGGTAGCAAGGCAGCAGGAACAGGAACTTGTCCTTTGCACTATGATAGTGTCAACTACATGCTGATGTTTGGCAGGTATATTACCATTTCAGTTTAGCTTGTTAGCATGATAATATTTGTTAGTTGTCATACAACACAGTTACAGCTGAGGTTGTTGGACAGTTCCGTTTCATCAATCAAAGTGTTTTTTACCTGATGATGGTGCTAGTTACATATTAAGAGTCACAGTTATTACAAAACATCTTTATGGGGACAAGGACCACAATTCATGACAATTTATCCAAAAATTGCTTCAATCAAAACATAAGTGTTACTGTAGCAATGCTTTGTTGTCAAGCTGATCATCAGACATAACTGCAGCACTCATGTTCATTAGAGCATGACGTCACATACTAAGGACTGTGCAGAGAGAAAGGATCGTCACAACATTAAAACCAAACATTGGTGTCTTTAAAGGCTCATATCTGATTAATAAATTTATAAGGGCATGAGTTAAGTTTTAAATAGCAATATAAAGCATCTAACGTGTGTGTTAAGGTTTGAATAAGTGATACTTCATGTTCCACAAAATAAATATAAGTGCTAGAACCCTGCTCTACGTCAGCATGCTCTCTACTCCTCGCTTGTTGAGCTGCAGCCCTCGACATTTCATATAGCAGCGAACTACCTGGCTAATAGTCCTGGTTTAATCTGTGCCAGACCCAGCAGGCTTCATAGAGCCGGCAGGCTTCATAGAGCCTTGCATAACTGAGTGTAATGGCAGGAGTGAGCCAACAGCTGGGGGTTTGTGCGTTGTGTGCATTCTGGGACTGAGGGGAGCCCAGGGGTGTCGTCCTACAACGCAACGCTGCTTACTGACCTCATTTCTTACTTCCCTGTGACTCCCCTGGCAGGACACTGATGTTGAGATGTAGCTGGACTGAACGAGCTTGCTCACATACATCGGCACTTCATCAATCATCAAATATGACCAAACCAGCATCTTCCTGTGATTTATCATGGATTGTTTATATATTTATTATGGAGTTGATCAATACTGTACTAAGTGTCTGAATATTATAATAATGGTGAGAATAAATTACCCTGAATTGATCCAAATAAGCTATTTTGATCAGATTTCCATATGCATGACTGTTTATTATTAGTAAGGGCCAATTAGTAATTAGGAGCAAGAGCAGCAGGAGAATACTTGCTTGAGCAGAGTCTGATGAAAGAACTGAGAGATTTTCAGTTATTATTTCATTGAAAAAGTAGGCTACATCATTTCGGAGCTGCCATTTGGACGTGTTGCTGTCAAAACACTGCTGTAGAGTTTTCTGCCTCATCACAGGCAAATGTGTGTTTAAATACATCTAAAAAAAAAATTGGGAAAAAATATCAGCTACCGGTGGGATCATACAATAGTTCGATCAGTGCTGACAATCAGAACTCTTTTATATTAAACCAGGCACTTCAAAGTGGTGGTGAAGTGGCAGCGGTGGATGGGGGGGGGGGGTCGTAGGGCCCTCCTGTCCCGCTCCTATGTGAGCTTGCTTTGGCGGTTCAGTGGTGCTTGCTGTTATTCTCCTGGAACAGTGGCGTCTGCGGCAGTGGTGTAGTCTACTTATTTGTAGTGGGCATACTGTTATACTTGTACTCATCCATCCTAAAGCGACGCACACAGACACAGACACAGACACACACACACACACACACACAAACCTATACACACACGCGCATATGCAGTATCTCGCTCCCTTTCTCTTCCATTGATCCACCACACTAACGTTGGTCAAGTTAGCTAGTTCTAACCAACTATCTCCTGCTACAGATAACCATGCTAATTTCACTTACCGGCTAACTTCGCGGTAGCGCCGGGCTCGTTCTCTGTCACCTTATTTAGGACAGCGGCCTCACCTGGCTCTTCTTCTGTCGTAGTCGTAATAGGGGAAAACTTCCGAAAACACTGAAATATTGTCGTCTGTTTTCGTTTCATGTTTGTGTTTAGCGCTCGCTAACTTGAATGGTACACTGATCAAATTCTGATAGAAAAACTAATAATTTCGCGGGTTTTGTCAGAGCCGAACAAGTGTGTTGCTTTTGCTGAGCAACAAGTCACAGGCCACAGGCAACGGTTGCCCCAGACGTCCAAAAGTGAATAACACAGAATGGGGCGAAAGAGTGAAAGTGCAGTCACAAAATGATGTTGTTGCGT
The DNA here is from genome assembly GCA_034769265.1 of Remorina albescens. Lineage (NCBI taxonomy): Eukaryota > Metazoa > Chordata > Actinopteri > Carangiformes > Echeneidae > Remorina > Remorina albescens. The sequence goes on along the minus strand of CM068492.1, from coordinate 4,819,414 downwards.
ATCATCGCGCATTTTTAAGAGGGTACACGGAAATCACTGCTCTCTTCTAGTGAATATACGGCGTATACCTACTTATCACGTAGACTACACCGCAGAGTCTCTGCGGTGTGCCGCATGGCTGCAGTGACTCTCGGGGTTTAGTGCCTCTAGTTCTCCTGCACACAGGGTGGCAGACCTGGGGAGCCTTGGCCTCTGACCCGACTCTGGGCCCTGGTGATGGCCTCACTCATATTTAAGGAATGCCCACATGCATGTGTGGTTTCACTTGCCAACTCGTGTTGGGTCACATCATGAAGAATTGATGAATCCTGCCTAAAATGGGCTGAGCCGTTCTTTCATTCCATCACTATGTTTCCTATCTTTGACTCAGCTCCTCTTTTGGGACACCGTCACCTACCTGGACTCCCATCTCTCCAGAGATCTACACAGAAACCCTCTGGACTCTTTTAATCCTGAGTGAGGTGACAGGAAAAGCTCAGCAACCTTCACTCCACCAGTTCCTACCAGCACCACCTGCTTCCCTTCCCTTCTCTGTCCTTTGTTCCCCCCCTGTATTCACTGAGGTGTAGCACTGTCCTCCCTGACACACAAAGGTCATTCCACTCAATAAAGATCAACAAACTACCTTCCAGGGAGGGCTGGTGATGGTCACACACACACACACACACTGAAATAATAAAATATTTAGCTGCAAGACTATAACTGCATCAATCTCATATAATGTTGACACCCTGTGGTGTTAAACTATGAGGACAACAAAAAAAATTAAGTGGTGGTGAAGTCCAATCAGATTTGAGACAACTTGAAGCAAAATCTAAAACAATGCAACAAAACAGGGTTTTCTGAATTTGAACTTGTGCGTTTGCTATTCATAGAAAGACAAGAGCGGTGTTAAACAGTTAATGTGCACCAAATATGGTGCAGAAAGCACACAGGAAATCCACATGGACCATCTTAGATATAGTGATGTGTCAAACAGGCTCTTGGGTTTTTTTGTTGGATGCAGAAAATATGAATTTGCACTAAATGATGACTGAGTGGTTTGGCCAATCATAGAGTCAGTATAAATGTGAACGTAGACTCTGCAATTGCATTGTATTTAATCTAATGATGAGTCAGTGGGGGACTCCACTACTTATAAAAAGAAGTCACACCGTATTGAAGTCCATTAGAAAATGTCTCTCCCCCTCCCTTGATTTATTAGCTGAATAGATGTTTCCCTGATGAGTTTATGGTCTCAGTCTGTAGTTTCAAGTCTTCAATACAACGTGATGTTCTGTTTTTGAGAGAATGGTCACATTTTGAGGAAAATAAGTGATCGATAAAGGGGCGTGGTGATGCGTGTGATTGATAGACTGTATCACCCAATCAGGATAGAGTACAAAACAGATTAAACCCAGTCGTCATTCCTTCTCAGCTCCATCTTGAGCTCCAAATACGGTTTCTACTGGTTTAAAAAGTCTAAACGGTAGCCAAATTACTAGTGGAAGCTTTATAACAGCAGCTCACAAACCATTGGGTGTTATCGAGTTTGGTGACTTTGGTTGCCATTGTCAGATATTGACAATCAAGCAGCCATTTAACTTAGCGCTTAGTTAGCATGATCATGCTAGGATTTTAGCAAAGCACACACTGTTGCGCTAGCTTTACTGTAGCCTCGCCACGTAAATATTGTGCAAAGTCATACCAGAGATGTCAAATATTTTAATATGTACTATCATTTGGCGTTTTTAATGATGGTTAAGAAAAACAAAAACTTAACAAAACTGTGTAAAGAAGATGCAGTAGTTAGACAATATAGTGTGACTTTTACACCTCATCTTAATTCATTCATCCATCTTCTACTGCTTATCCGTTTCTGTTTCTGGGTTGCGGGAGGTGCTGGAGCCAATCCCATCACATACTGGGCAAGGGCGGGGTACACCCTGGACAGGTCACCAGTCCATCACAGGGCCAACATACAGAGACAGACAGAGACAAACAACCACTCACACCCACACTCAGACTTATGGACAATTTAGAGTCACCAATTAACCCAAACATGATGTCTTTGGACTTTGTGAGGAAACCAGAGTACCCGGAGGAAACCCACGCAAGCACAGGGAGAACATGTTAACTCCACACAGAAAGGCCCCAGGCCTGGGGATCAAACCAACAACCTTCTTGCTGTGAAGCAACAGCACTAACCACTATGGTGCTGTGCTGCCCTGCTTACAGATACATCAGGCTCATTATTATAGACTTAGAATCAGTTATCAAAATTGATGTAGATTAATTTTTGGGCAATCAACTAATGGAAGAAATGTCAGGACTTATATATGTGACAGATCATATCACTCTTTCTGCAAAGTTGAATAAAAAAGAGATTTACAGACAATACTGTTCACAGACTGTTATTATGTCAAGCATTGTACAGAAATCTAATATATTCCCATCTCTATTTCTGAAACTACTTCTTTGTCAAGAAGAAAAAAATTTCTGCCTCAAGTAAGGTAACGTTGGATTTTCCGCATCTAATTCAAAGCATTACCATTAGCATAAAAATGCATGGATAGCAAGTCAGCCGCCCCATTTGCATGCTACAGTATGGGAGAGGAGGAGCGTGTCATATTTCTGGATAACATATACAGTGTGGTCTATTTGTGTGTATGTCATCTGCTCTACACTCACGTCTGTTGACATGTGAATGAACAAATGGGTGTGATTTGTTAATGTGGATCTATCCATCTCACCGTGAGCGCTTATGCATGTTGGCGTGTGTGGTGCATGTGTGTCACATATGCATAGTAAATACATTGCATTAGGATATGTAGGAGTTCATTATTGTTTGTGTGTGTGTGTGTGCGTGTGCGTGCGAGCGCAAAGGGGAGGAGGGGTGCAGCCTTTCTGCATGGGTGGGGCTGTCAGTGGGCATCAGTCAGCCAGGCAGCGACAGGCGGAGCAGATCATTAGCAGAGACGGGGACAGCCAGGAAAGAGAAGGAAAGGGAGAACGGGGAAGTCAAGGAGGAGAGGGAGTGCAGGGGCAGAGGGGAGGGAAGGCCTCGGTGCTGCATCTTTAATATCTCTCTTGTGATTATTACACAGACAGCCCTGTACGCTGCACAGTCAAGCCACTGGGGAGCAATATGACCATCCTTTCCTCCTCTGTCCTCCCATCAGCTCCATCACTGTGAGCTGCAGCTGACAACACTGTTCACTCTTCTGTTCTTTGATGCTGATAATGTTTTCTGTGATATTCAATTAGATACTCACTTACGCAAAACCCAGGAATGTAAAAATTGTATTTTACTGGAATGGAGAGACTTTTGTTACGATTGGCAGCTATGAATCTGAACAAGTGGTTATGACATGTGGAATCCCCCAGGGGTCAGTTCTTGGACCCCTCTGTTCAATTTGTGCATGCTCCACCTGGGTCAAATCTTACAGAACTTTAATATCAATTATGACAGTTATTCATATGACAAAAAACTTTATGTGTCCCTTCACCAGGCAGCTGGAGCCGACTAGACTCAGTGTGTCACTGTCTAGAGCTAATAAACAACTGGATGAGCCAGAATTTTCTTCTATCAAATAAGGATAAAACTGAGATTATTCTGTTTGGTAACAAAGAGAAAAAAGGGTCGGCCTTGGTAAATATCTTGACTCTTGTTCTTCAATAGCTACAGACCAAGTTCGTAACCTTAGTCTGTTAATTGACTCAGATCTGGCTTCCAACAGCCACGTCAAAGCTCAGTCATGCGTTCAACTCCAGTAAACTCGGTTACTGTGATGGTCCTCTGACTGGACTCCCAAAAAGGAGCATTAAACAGCTGCAGCTCATCCAGAACGTTGCTGCTAGAGTTTTAACCAGAGCAAAGAGATCAGAGCACATTACACCAGTTTTAAAATCTTTACACTGGGTCTTAGACCCATAGACTCAGGTCAGCTAGTCCAGACCAGAGTCCTGACTAAACATGGAGAAGCAGGATTTAGCTTCAATTATGCTTCAAACAAATGGAACAAACCGCCAGTGGAGGTTAATCAGCACCAAATTTCAATACTTGTAAATTCAGGTTAAAAACATTTATTTTCTCATTCTTATGCATGAAACCTGCACTCTACTTTTCTTAACTTATCCAAACAGCTGCAAATTATTTTAATCATTGTAATTTAATTATTTTATGATTTAATGCTTTTGATTTTATGCATGTCACTGTTCTTTATTTTCTCTGTATGTTCTCTGTACGTATGTATGTAAAGCACACTGAATTGCCTTTGTGTATGAAATGCACTATATAAATAAACTTGCCTTGCCTTGCCTATTGTTATAGCATTTAATCATTGCAGAGATGTAATTATTATTATTGCTTCCGACTGCATGATGTATTATACTTTATATTATAATTAAAAAATATCACACAGGAGGGAGTGATGTACTGAGCATCAGCACTGCTGGGATTCAGTCATCACCTGCAGCTTTTTTACAACAAGTCTACATTTCATACAACAGATCACGACTTGTTTGTTCATTTCATTATTTATTTGGCGAGCTTGCTATTTTGCCTGCACGTTATCTCAGGAAAAGCCAGTTGGATCCATAAACCTCCTCATAACTGTATTCAGCTTGGTTTTCTGAACAGACTGTCAATATTAATATTTTTGAGGCCCAGCGTCATATTGACAGGGGTCATCTTACTGTTTAAGCTTTGTTTTTGCTTTTTTTTTTTTTTATATAATTTGTTGAGGTCAGTGAGTTCCTTCATGATCATGTCGCATGAATTCATCTAAATGTTATTGCCAGAAAAATGTTCATCTCTGCTGTGCAAAGTTTTGTTGGTTTTTGTTGCTGTAATTAACAGTTAATAAAACACATGTGAAGGGAACTGATGACTGATGTTGTCCAATGAAATTATTTGGTAACTGTTGTATCACAGTGGATACTTTATAGTGCGTCCTCCCATCAGCATGTGACAGCACTGATCACATATTCAGCTTATAAAATAAACTTAAAATAAACTTAATGAAATGAATAATCAGTACAATTGCTCAGATCACACTAAAAGTACCATAGCAATACCACTAAGTCAGAAAGTGAGTATGAGATTTTTATAAACCTGGGGTCTATATTTCTGCCTATCAAAAAAACTGCAGATATTGGGTTTTTTTGTTGTTTTTTTAAACTGGAACCTTCAGTTCCCATGATGACACCCACAGATAACATCTTCTATTATAGGCCAAGTCTAAACTGGCTTTATGAAGGCTTGTCATCTCTGAAAACCTTCATCATTATGACATCATCATGATTATTGTCTCGATTACCAAGCCTCCTCCTCCAGGGGAATTGAAGACATTACGCAACTGTTTTACCAGGCTAAGTACTGCTAACAGTGACTAGAAAATGTATATTTATAGTAGTTAGGAATTAGTGTTGTAACGGAAAACAACAGCGTCAGCAGAATGCCTCAATAACACTGGATTTCTATTACTGAAGCACAAACATGCACTTGAAGCAGTGCTTAAAAGTTGTGGCTGGTGTTTTGACTGTTTTACATTTAGTTGGCCAGTTTCATCTATAACTAATGATTCAGTTTTTGTGAATTGGTCATAAAATGTTCATCTGCAAAGTATCTACAGCTGAAAAATAAATGTCGAGTAGCTGTGTGAAACATTTCTCAGTCATGTTGAGGAAGAGAATAACAAAAAGAACGCCACGATGTGAAAGCACTTCATCACCAAATTGTATTTAAAGCATCAAAAATAAAAACCACGACATTTGAGCGAAGCATTACAGGGCTAGACCATTATTGTTGATACTGTGTATACTGTAGGGTAGTTTCCTCTATAAAATGCATTATTTTAACGACTCCATCATGTGTTTTGCATGATCTGCAAATTATATAACAAGTATATTTGTGTTATATAACTGTGGAGGGGTACTAGAACAAAACCCCCATTAGAAATGTGGGGAACAACATGTAATGGAAATAATCAAATACTTCAAGGAAAGAGTAAAAATGGGGGGTTGGTTAAGTCTGAGTCCACTTTCCCATGGGAAATTCTACTACAGCTAACAAATGTAGATTTCATGACTTACTGTAATGCACGTGCTAATGTTTCACCAGTGATATTTATACTATCAGTATCATCTCAGTATCATGGTTTAACATTATTTATAACCACAGCCAATTAAACATGGCACAGAGTCCTCGCTGGGCCTAATTACAACAAGCAACCTACTATAATGTTAACTGTTTTGGGAAACACCTGAAAAAAATAGGTGTATGATATTTAGTCTGGTATGTTTTAGTAGTCTCATTAGATAAACAGGGTTATGAGGAAATGAGAAGTGAAGCACACTCATGTGATCCCACTAAGAATCAATTATCGTGTGTTTTCAATAAATTAGCAAAGATGCAAACTGCTCTAACAAACCAAACATCACCTCAGGTATGCGTTTAGCAGTAACTGGTGGCAACCCACCACAAACTTTGACAGCGCTGTTGGAGATGTTCTTCCGTTTCACTCTGCGTTCGGCAACTAGCCGAGTCCCCGTCTGCCCTCTCTGCTATACAGTAAGAAGACCTTGTTTAATTCCACCTCTCCCCTCCACATCTCAGCTGCTTTGCATTTTGTCCTTTCATCGTTCAATGCCTGGGCCCATAACTCACCTTTTAGTGCTGCATCTTGCGGTGACCACCTTCCACTCAACAACACCATTAAACAGGCAGATTAATGCTGCTATTAAATCCACACATCGACTTTGGTGGCACTCATCACAGACAGTATATATGACTAGAAGTATCAAGGATTTGATGAAGTCAGACTTTCAGAGGACCAATAAATCAGTTAGGGAGGTACAATCTAACTCCTCGGACAACAGAGAGGGGAGCAGACACTGGAAAAACAAGACTTTGCGGAAAGTAAACATTACAGACATGTTTCGTGCTATGCAAACACTTAACTTCATATACCTCAGTAACAGCAACAGTCAATTTGAATGGCGTATAAGTGGGAAAACAGACATGATAATTGTTGCAGCTGTATAATTGACGTGCTTGTGAGCCCTGGAGCAAAGATGTGTTGTTTTTGGCCCCTATTGTCAGCTTTTTAGGTATATTTTTTTATAATATCAGACCACCTATGGCAGATGAAACACCCAGAGAATAGCAGGTGTAACGTCTTCTGTATCATCAACCACCGGTTGACATGTAAGTAAACCTGGGGCATTTGAAGCCTCGGGGTTGTTGTTATAATACGTTTACGGGCTTTTTTGTTTGTTTGTTGTTTTGTTTTGTTTTGTTTTTTGTTGCTGATACATGTGATTACCCGACAAGTACTAGGTCTATCTGCCTTGTTGAAATCTAATTGTCCTCCCTCACTGATGGATCGCTTAACAAGACATCAGAGATACTAAAAAGCCATGCCAGTGGCCCTCAGAGACTGAAATGGTTCTTAATGCCAACAATATGAAAGCACAGGGCAGTGCCAGCAACACTGTCATGATCTGATGAGTATTAGATCAAGACTTGAAATACAGTTAAAAAATTAAGGTTTTCCAAAGGCATGACAACAACACTATATATTAAACATAAACTGGTTCATCCTCTTGGGAGTATAAATGTGCTCAAGTGAATTGCATTAATTATTTCAGACTTTAATGCAATATCTTACAGTTTTTGTTTTTGTTCTCTGGAACTCTAGAACAGGTCAAAGCCAATTGGCTCACTGTTGTCTGGTAGTTCAAATAAACATGGAGCAGATTTTAGGTAAACACCCAGAGAAATCAAATCTTACTCTTTTGGATGGTAGGTCCAGGTGGGCAGGGGTTGGACTTGTGGCTGAGGGCAGTGACAGCTTTGTTGTGATATCACAGAGTTCCAGAAGTCCTGACGGCTGATTCTTAGGCTCAGTTTCTGAATCCAGACTGTGAGCATATCTCTGTGGACTGAGACCTTTGATACTTCCACTGGATTCATTAGGAACCCAGACCAGATTTATAAAGACAAAGACATGGACATCTAATTTGAAAATTTTTAGCTTTGAGAAAGTGAAGCATTTTTGACTGCACCACTCCATCGATGTAGTTCTGTTCAAGCCACTTTTCAGTCTCTGACTAAAGTTCAAATTTAATTTCAGTCTGATCATTATATTGTCATATTTGTGTCTGTTTCTGTCTCAAATTGGCTGAGCAATGGTGCTCGATGGAAAATCATAAGCTAAGCAAAATCCTCCGGACTATTTATAATTATGCTACATTTTCTGGCTAGTTCACGCTGATATCTTGGTGTTGGATGCTCTTTAGTCTCTGGTGGCAGCGGGGTTCATGTTGGCTAGATTCACCAGGGTCTTTCCCAGGAAAGTGGTCTCAGACTTTTGGATCTTCCTGTAACTACAATCCACAGATGCACAATTCACACGAGTTGTTTCGCTAAATTAACATTTGGCTTGCAGCCAGTGAGGAGAGCCAAGCATTCTCAGACAGTGTTTTGAAGGCTATGAAACAGTTCTTTTTCTGTCTAGGTAATTTAATTGGACACAAATCAACCTTATCAGAAAATTCATTTAGCAGAATTTACCTCACATCACTCTTCTCCCTTATCTCTTCTATCTGTTAGCTTTATATTTACCACATTATTTGTTCACAGCCAATACTCTGCACGCCACAGATGGCTGCTTGGACTCAACCATTATGGCTCATATGGGTCTAACTGCTAAACTGGTTCACCTTTAAGTGAATTTGCCTCCAAGAGAATCACACTGAAACCGGGATAGTCATGAGAAATGCGGGTCAGCTTTGAGGTAGAATAATAAATCAAGACCTTCTAGTGGTGACCAAACATACAGTGGACCTTATGCTAAGCTAGGTCATCAGTGGCCATGCTTGAATTACTATACTCATAAAGCTTTGCAGCACATCTATTTTCTTTCCCGACCGCAGGACTACAATAGTCAAAAGTACATCTAAATCAAATCAATTCTACCAGACGCGGACTATTGTGGATTTAAGTGTGGAGGAGTGGACTTAATCGACGGCCACAGATTTCTTCATGTCAACTTGGATGCAGTGGAGAGACGCGTAGCACGGATAGGACAAGAGTTTAGATTACTGAGGGCCTAAGGAAGGGGATGGGGGTTACCAGGGGGAGTAAAACAAAGAGACAGAGAAAGATTTGAGTTCATTCAAGGCTAGCTGTCGTCAGGCATGGTGTCAGCCATCACATGGGCAGAATGCTAAACGCTGAGCTCTGAATCCTGACCTATTTTCATCAAGCTGACACAGAAATCCACTGAGGGCTGTCTTACACTGCTAACCTCTGTCTGCCACCCTCAGTAGGCCTTCACACACACACACACACGCAGACACACTATGTACAATCTGTACATACCTTAATGTAAATTTGCTTAACTAGGATTTAAAGCAGTTTAATGATGTTTGATTAATAGTAATCTACAAAATGACTTGATTTTATTCTCCTCAGTTCTGACTTGAAAGCCTCTTATTGTAATTTGTCCAAATATGCTGTGGGACTGATGAATATTCATTAGTGAAAATACTCTTCCCTGACCCTTCTTTGTGCTGACAATAGACAGTAGGCATGTTTTTGTGTGTGTGTGTGTGTGTGTGTCTAGACTCGCCTTGACATCGTTAGCAGACACTTCACGGGTGTTGCGACTGCTTGAACAGATTTTTTTTTTTTTTTAACAATAACTCTGGTTGAAACACAGCAAACGATCCTGCTCTAAAGACAATAATGGCTTTAATTTACAACTGGCTTTTATCAAACATGATCAAAGTGCAATTACAGATATCTTTAATGAAAATAGATTCAATTGCCAGCAAATTAATGCAACTTGACTGAACCTGAACTACACTGAGAACAAAACACATTAAGGGTGATTGATGGTACTGTAAAATGATCGAGTGTAGCTGACTAATGTGCTCTGTTGTTCTTTAACTATTGCAACCATTAATTTCCATCAAAAAAATACAACCTTTTCAGCATGGGTGTGGTTTAGCCCTCTGTGTGCACCATCTGTGTGCGTGTAGGTGTGTTAGTCAGATTTGATCATCATCATAATTGATAACCCCAAACTGCTATATAAGGCTACCTGTCCTAGTCTGTTTGTGGGCAGGTTGCATTCATAAACACGTCACCACAAGCAAAGAGATGATGTTTCATGCCACTAAGCTGCTGTTGGACCTGAGACAACTAGAAAATGTTCCTCAGCTGTCAGTCTTGCATTATTTAGGGTTCAGTGTCTTTTTTCTAAAGCAATAACCATGAAACTTTCCACGGACATTCATTTTAACTTTGGCATTTGTGGCCTTAAAGGAGCTACTTGTAAGTTTTTCTATTGCTGTAGAGCCATTTCAGCACTGACCATTTATCTATCAGTGTATATGAGACATTCAGCATCAAACTTCACTCTCATTGATGTCCCCGGAAGGCTAATGTTGACTCTTGTTTCTATCCCATCTTGCAGCCCCTATTGTGCCCTCAAGACATAGAATCGCCCAGAAGACATATTAAAACCTCGGGCCTTGTAACGCCAGCGATGGTTGAAGTTCTTGTCCATCAGCACCCACCACCATGTACAAATATTCTGTTTAAGTGAAGCATCTCAAAAACTTCTTGATGGCCTGATGTGCCTTCTAAGGATAAATTGCCCTTATAAAATCCGTAACTTTGCCTAACCCCTGCAATTTGAACAAGTGTACTTACAGCTAATCAGCAGATGGTTAGAAAGTTAAAAACGCTGAAGCATGTCAGCATTGTCATTGAGATCCTTTAGCTTGAAGCACTGCTGAGCTGTAGTGCAGCCTCGCAGAGTTGCTTGTATGTCCTGAACAAATTCATTTCGATAAATCCTTAACTACAAAATCTGTGTTTCTTCTGGATCCCTGTTTGTATGTACTTGCACAACGGACGTGGGCCATTTGAGACATTTGTTGGTGTTTATAAAAATTTCAATTTGAGAGAACTGATGAAAACCCTAAGGTCTCTTAAATTACTTGCACACATCACTTTAAAAAGGAATCCTTTTGTACCTACAGTTCTTGGACAAGGGCCCAGTGAGTGCATACAGTACATTTTTCAACATGAAAGCTCTCACCCTGCCAGTTTTGGTGCCTTCCTGAAATCAGTGGGTTGCAAGACCACTGATTTCTTTATCCTTATTCAAACTAAGTCAGAGATCTAGGTCAGAGCGGTTTTGAAATCACGTTTCGGTACATTTTTGGTACAGAAAAATGCAAAAAAAAAAAAGAAAAAAAAAAAGGAATCTTGTTTTTCATTTATTGTCAAATTGAAAACATTAAACATAATACAATACCCTGAACAAAGGGACCGTTCCCTTTGAAATAAAAACATACCTGGGTCTATGTAGGAAAATAAAAATAAGTAATAAAATAAAGATCAATTAAAGTGTGGCATGTAGAAACTGCTGTAAACAACTGCACATTCAAACTGCTCAATTAAATAAAAAACCTCTTTGGCTTTACTATGCAAGTTGAAATAAACTTGAAATCTTACTCACACGCTTATTTCTTCAATGTAGAAAACATGGAAAATAACAATGCCCGTGCTATGTGCTAAAACAAGTTGCAGACACCTCAGCGTGGCTTGTCTTTACTAATGTTAGACTGGTTCATTAGTTAGATTAATTTACTCAAATTTGCTTGGATAGCTCAGGCTCAATGAGGCTGGTCTGTGCTATAACCTAAACAAGGTAGCCAGGATGGCTCAACTATATACGGGGCTTTAGCTCTGTAATATTTTCGGTACGTTTGGTACATGTATGTATTCGTACCGAACGCCCTGTACCAAACGGTTCGGTACGAACACACGTACCTTTACACGCCTACCATTTATCATAATGAATTTAGAGACCAGGAATATACAGTCCAAATGTATCCCAAGATTCATTGAGCACCAGTAAAAATCATCCACAGAGACCCCAAGGATTCTCGTTTTAAATATAAATACTGGGTTTCAGCAAACAGAATAAAACCTCAGGTATTTGTGGAAAAAAAAGTTGCATGTTATCAGAGTTGGTAGGTAACAGGAGTCAGGAGCTTTGCAACACAACGGTAAACTAGTGACACAAAATGAAAATCCCCCAAAAACCAGACTGTGTCATTACAGATCCTTTTTTTTTTGGGGGGGGGGGTCTGCAATGACTACGAAGGACCAAACTTTTGGGGACTACATCCACCAAAAGATCTGGCCTCATAATTGGGACACAACTATTATCCTAAAATCAGCTGTCAGGATATCTGGAATTTTGAGATGTCACAGCATCACCCTCAGATATACTCCCAGCACTCCCCACCTGGATCCAGCATCCAACCTTGCAGGACTTGGTGTTCTCGATATATTTTTATTCACTCAATCACAAAACAATCAGCTAGTCAGGGGAATAGTCTCAATTTTGATTGGCTGGTTCATTTTGCTAGAGTTTCAAAGAAGCCTGAGAGAGAAGATGTAAAACCACACTGAGATGGTTCCAGGTCTTTTAAGACATAAATATATCTTCTTTTGAACAACAGAACTATATACACTGCTCAAAAAAATAAAGGGAACACTTAAACAACACAATGTAACTCCAAGTGAGTCACACTTCTGTGAAATCAAAATGTCCACTTAGGAAGCAACACTGATTGACAATCAATTTCACATGCTGTTGTCCAAATGGAATAGACAACAGGTGGAAATTATAGGCAATTAGCAAGACACCCCCAATAAAGGAGTGGTTCTGCAGGTGGTGACCACAGACCACTTCTCAGTTCCTATGCTTTCTGGCTGATGTTTTGGTCACTTTTGAATGCTGGTGGTGCTTTCACTCTAGTGGTAGCATGAGACAGAGTCTACAACCCACACAAGTGGCTCAGGTAGTGCAGCTCATCCAGGATGGCACATCAATGCGAGCTGTGGCAAGAAGGTTTGCTGTGTCTGTCAGCGTAGTGTCCAGAGCATGGAGGCGCTACCAGGAGACAGGCCAGTACATCAGGAGACGTGGAGGAGGCCGTAGGAGGGCAACAACCCAGCAGCAGGACTGCTACCTCCGCCTTTGTGCAAGGAGGAAGAGGAGGAGCACTGCCAGAGCCCTGCAAAATGACCTCCAGCAGGCCACAAATGTGCATGTGTCTGCTCAAACGGTCAGAAACAGACTCCATGAGGGTGGTATGAGGGCCCGACGTCCACAGGTGGGGGTTGTGCTTACAGCCCAACACCGTGCAGGACACCAAGATTGGCAAATTCGCCGACAGATGAAAGCAGGTTCACACTGACCACATGTGACAGATGTGACAGAGTCTGGAGACGCCGTGGAGAACGTTCTGCTGCCTGCAACATCCTCCAGCATGACCGGTTTGGCAGTGGGTCAGTAATGGTGTGGGGTGGCATTTCTTTGGGGGGCCACACAGCCCTCCATGTGCTCGCCAGAGGTAGCCTGACTGCCATTAGGTACCGAGATGAGATCCTCAGACCCATTGTGAGACCATATGCTGGTGCGGTTGGCCCTGGGTTCCTCTTAATGCAACACAATAATAGACCTCATGTGGCGGGAGTGTGTCAGCAGTTCCTGCAAGACGAAGGCATTGATGCTATGGATCTGCCCACCCGTTCCCCAGACCTGAATCCAATTGAGCACATCTGGGACATCACGTCTCGCTCCATCCACCAACACCACGTTGCACCACAGACTGTTCAGGAGTTGGCAGATGCTTTAGTCCAGGTCTGGGAGGAGATCCCTCAGGAGACCATCTGCCACCTCATCAGGAGCACACCCAGGCGTTGTAGGGAGGTCATACGGGCACATGGAGGCCACACACACTACTGAGCCTCATTTTGACTTGTTTTAAGGACATTACATCAAAGTTGGATCAGCCTGTAGTGTGTTTTTTTTCCACTTTAATTTTGAGTGTGACTCCAAATCCAGACCTCCATGGGTTAATAAATTTGATTTCCATTGATAATTTTTGTGTGATTTTGTTGTCAGCACATTCAACTATGTAAAGAACAAAGTATTTAATAAGAATATTTCATTCATTCAGATCTAGGATGTGTTATTTTAGTGTTCCCTTTATTTTTTTTTTTTGAGCAGTGTATAAAGCACCAGTTTTGTGTAAAATGCGGGACCTTTAAGTGCAATATTTAGACTCTAATAAGTTGTGGCAGGTTAATTCATACTCCATCTGTAGAGGATACTGTCCCATTCCCTCTAACATATGCATTGTAAATTTCCTCTGTATGACTGAATTTAATTCTGGCATCTGGTACAAGCACCTGTGGGAAAATATGAGGACAGTAAAATCCATTGTGAAACACCTGACCATTATTTAAATACAACATACTGTAGTTGTGTTACTATTTGTTAGCAGCAGCGGTCGTCTTGCTTTTACATGCCCTCCAAACTCCAACTGTACAGTGAAGTTGGTCTGAAAAGCCACGATCCAGACGTGGTCCAGCACGGCACTGAGAGCTTCACTCTCCAGCCGCATTAATCACAGCGCTGCTCTCCTCTGACTGATTAGCTGCCATCAATCTTCGTTTTCTGAGCCCTCCAAAGGGAGAAAGCCCTCATGAAGATCAGATTAAAAATGTAAGTGAGTCATAATAAGAGCATGTGCCTGGCCTCGGAGTTGATACTCTGTGATAGTCATAAGTATGGGCTGGGATTTATCTACTCATCTCCAAAAGCCCATTCACCTGCTCTCACAAAGATCCAGCCCTGATCTCAAAGAGGGAACCTGCTGCACTGTGGTTGGGTCTGGATCAGAACCGGCGGCGATCCATGTGTGTGTTTGTGTGCGCCAGTCATTTGCAGCTGCAGACAGGAGGGAGAGTGACTTTGAGAGTGTCTGAGAGGCACATCCTGCCTGCAATTAAGGTGGAATCAGAGAGAGATCTGCGCTGCCTTGATAATGAGCCTCATCTGAATTATTAACTAGAGCTGTACCCCCCGGACCTGGACTCCCATCAGCCCTCACTACACAACAACAAGAGCCGATGCACACACACAGAGACACACATAGAATATCCAGATCCATACAAACCCCTATCATACCCATTTCAGTGTGTGCAGGAACTCAAAAACTAATCCCATTTGCAGTAAAAAATAAGGGTACCACATTACTTGAAGTGGTGTTCATAAGGCATTGCATCAAAAACCCATTATAAGCACACTGAGTGCATGATTTATTAAAAATGGTACATAGTATAATGAGAACAATGTGCAGAAAGTTAGAGGGTTGAATACTTTATGAAGCAACTGTGTCATTAATCACATTAAATTTTAGTGGCATTTCAGATGCATGATTACATTGAAAGTTTTTCTTCTTCGATAGCAGTGAGATCATAATCAGGTTATTGCTGCCGTGGATTGTTGGGATGAATGTATCTCAAATGCAATGTTAAGGGTTGTCAGTGTAAAATCAAACATTTTCTGATTTTTGTTCTGTGTAGCAGAAATATGAAGAATTTAATGATTTATAGCTTCTTAGCTTTCATACATACATACATATTGATATCTTAATCTTCATTGACTCACACAACACCTAATCATGTTCATTGCAGTTTATGTCACTTTAAAATGCATGCTCTATGCTATTGGTTTCCTTAATCCCTTCATGCTGTTGTGTTTTAGAAATTTGAATGTAAATTTTTAGAAAATTCAGGTCCGTGGCACTTACCACTTCAAGTAGTAGTAGTAATAATTGTTTTCCAATAATTTTTGTATGATTACATTCAATCACATTGCAAGTAGCCATTTTGCAAACCACGTTGTTCTGTTTTGATGATCCTGAATTCCTATCCAATAGGAAACAAATCACTCAGCATGTTCAACTACTTGCTGTGACATAATTAATCACAGTCTAGTTGTGCTCAACACTGGAGCAATATTTATTATCCAGAATTCAAACAGCTTTTTGAATGCACAACGCACTGTCACTTTGATCTGCTTTTACCGTTTGAGTGAACTAAACTGTTGTGCTCTTTGTTGGCAAACAATAGAACTGTCAGATGAAAAACTAAAAGAGGAAACCAATCTGAAAAGTTACACATGGAAGGACAATGGATTTAACACCAAAGACATTACCAGTCCAGCAACATGACCACTACACAGTATATATATATTTATAAAGCTCAGTGGTAGAAATCATGCTTTGTATGCAGAGGCCCCGGGTTCAACCCCATCCACAAGGCAAACCAGTGGTAGGATTGTGCCGGTCCCAAGCCCAGATAAATGGGGAGGGTTGTGAGGTAAAAACTGTGGCCAAATCAACCATGCAAGTAATGAAGGTGACTTGCTGTGGCGACCGCAAATAGGGATAAGGCCAAAAGAGAAAAAAGAAATATATATATATATACAGTATATATATATATATACGTGGCCATGTGATGGATTGGCGACCTGTCCAGGGTGTACCCCGCGACCCGGAAACGAAAAAGCGGTAGAAGATGGATGGATGGATGGATGGAAATATATACGTGTGTGTGTATGTATGTATGTATACATATATAGTATACTATGTATATATATTATATAGTATGCATCAATACATCCTTAATTTATTATACATTGATGTATCATTTTATGTATGCATCACTGTCAAGTTTGCACAACAGATGAATAGATGATGTATAATTGATCAATATCATGTGTTTTTAATTTTTTTTTCATTTTTAATTAATTTTTTAAAAAGTGACACTGATAAGATGAATTCATTTTCGTCAGCGTTACCAATGAGGACTGATACGGATGGAACTGCAATACCTCACATGAATAATATATCTTTGACACACAAATGCATTGACTGTGCTGGTTCAAATAAGTCCACTAAGTTTGGAACAGTGCTTAGCACTGTTTGCTTGCTCACAGTAAGATGGCTCTGTGTTTGAACCATGGGCTCTGGATCCTGGAGCCTTTCTGAACGCAACTTCCTCCCACAGACTGATGTGGGTCTGTATGTGAAAGACAGGCCAGTGTTTACCTTACCCTCGCCCAATGGCAGCTGGGATTGGCTCCCCATGAGTTTGTTAAGATAAACGCTATAGATAATGGATGGATGGATAGATGGAGATGAATAGTTGCCTGTTACAGTCGGGAAAAATAACAGCGTGGTTTGGCTACTGGTTATGTAAAGTATTTGTTATTGATTTTCAAGCTGCACAAAAATTTATAGAAATCCATAGCAGAACAGAGGGCAGGAAGTAACAGTTTTCTTTATGTTTAACCTTGAAAATTAAGGCATTGATGCAGTGAATTATGAAACATCTCTTTACAGATTTTCATATTATTCAGAAATCAATGAAAGTGAATGACTGCCTTGGGCAGTAGAAAAAATACAAATAAATTTCTTACACACATCACTGTGGCAGAAAATAGCATGGGAAACTCGATTCCTTTCACTGCCTCTAGTTTACATGAATCACTCACCAAAGCGAATCGGTCATTTGAGTCATTTGAGTCACTGAGTCAATGCGCACACAAGCTCCACCCAGTCCCAGTCCCCACAGTTTTTATACTGTTAAAACCACACATTTGAATCAGGACAATGAGCGTTCTAATTAAATTTGTGAGACAAACATTATGTCCTGTTTTAATCTGAGTGTCTGTCTCCAAGCGTGCATGTGTGTGCGTGCATGCACATGTGTGGGTGGTGATGCGGCCTAGGTGGGGATATTGTTTTATTTATTTTTATTTTTTAGTGTGTAAAGCACCTTGTACAACATTGTTCTTTGTTTGAAAAGTGCTGTATAATTAAAGTTTGATCGGATGATTGATTGTTTGATATAGTGATTATTTCATTTCACTGAAGTTCTACAGGCAGCAGACTTTCAACTCAGGTAGGGGAGGGTCTCCCCCAGCACTCAGTGTCTGAAGGTGCTACTGCTGAACTGAGAGTGAGCAACAGAGGACTCATGAGTTTGACTCTAAACGGGTTACCGCGAGAGGAGTCATGAATCACGAGTTTGATTCTGAACGGGTCACCGCAAGAGGAGTCAGGAATCACGCAGTAAACAAGTTTGACTCCTTTCGCGAGACGACGAGAGGAGTCGGGATCTATATGCTGTGAATGTGAACAGGTCAACACGAGAGGAGTCTACAGTATGTACTGTGTGTGAGACCGGGCATCCGTTAGCGGGTGACTGACTGCTCATAGCAGGGAGGGAAGGGGAGTGAAACAACAAACCAGAGCTGCTTCTTTTCCTGCAGGACTAATAAAGTGATTAACTTCAGTCCGTGCAGTCACAATCGCACAAGAGTGACACATTGTCTGGTCTCTTCTTAGCAGTTAACAAGTCAGTGAACGAGTTAACAAAGATGATGGATCATGATTCATGGGTCAGTAAGATGACTTTCAAGTTTTGAACAATTCGTTCAGGAATCGCACATCACTTGCAGAAAAAATGTTCATCCACTAGTTTGGATGTAAACTAAATGAACGAATGAAGTAATGAAAACCCCTGGTGAGGTCCTTTAAGGCCAGGTTAGTAGTGTTACAGCATAATGTGGTGAACTGGCCCCGAGTTACAGTCAGTTCAGAGGACTGACCGTTGTTGACTGTACTCTGCACATTTTCCAGACAGACAACAGAATATTCTGAAGCTGTTAGGTCCTGGTAGACAACATGGAGAGAGCGTGTGCTAGGCCGACATTTTATGACACACCAGCAGGCATGATTCCTGAAATCCGCCAGCCTCACTGACTGTTGTGTGTCTGGACTCAGTTTCCTCTCTGGAATTTCCGTCAGTAGAGTTTCTCAGCGCTTTATTCCAGTTGATTTATTCCAACTAATTGAGGGCTGAGGGCAAGAATATTATGTTCTATTCTAACCAGTATGACTCATTTAAGCAGAGAACACCCCGCCTCCACTGCCGGTGCATCCCTTGTTTACATCCCAACCCCTCTCCAGATTGAAGTGATATCTGCCCGCATTCCTATTCAATCGCCTTTTTTGTAGCTACGGCATCAACTGACACAGGCAACTGATCCTCACAGATCAAAATCTGTCCATCTCTGAATGGCCTCCTTCCCATTCAAGACCTCAACGACTCTTCCCAGCAGTTTTCTCCTCATTCACTGTGCTGATCAGACAAGGTTTACCATAGTCCCACATTCAACAACAAACCCCCTTGTACTTCCAAATTCCTCTTCCCATTCCCCACCCCCAGTTAACCCAGCGCCAAGCCCGCCAACTCAAGAGCTGCCTCTCCTTCTGCTGTGCCTTTGTGATAATAACAATAACTGTGTAGCGGTGCAGAGGGCTTTCTGTTGAGCCAGCGCCAGGCCGGCTGGCACAGGGAACCCTCTAAGCCTGTTCCACCATCTCCAACCAATTCCCCTCTGTCTCAGCTGGCGCTGGAGCATCACAGGCATTAAGGCTGCTATCAATGTGCACAGCAGCAGGGGCCACCGCCACCACTCTCGCACTCGCTCTATCTTTTCTCTTTCTGCTTCTATCCCTCTCCCACTCAATTCTGAATCCAATTCAAAAAAGGTTTTATTGGCAGGACAAATAATACCTTGTTCTTCAAATGGTCTCCTTGCCTTCTCTTATTTTTCCTGTTCGTTCTCTGCGCCTAAACTGTAAATCAACCTAAAGTGCATATGACTTGTGTCATTGTAATTAACTTTGTTATACTGCAGATATCTCGTGTGTTCACCACAGAAAATTTTGATACATTTTGTCAAAAACAAGCTCTTGCGTGCAGTTAATACATTACACATTGCATGTTGCCTATAGAGATCATCTTAAAATCTCATTGCGTGAATGTGTGATCATCTAATTCCACTTTCCACAAACCTTCCCATGATATATCAGTTTCCCCGGAACAGATATGTCTTGGGTTCATCATGTGTTCATGTAATAATAAGAGGCTGATTAAGAAAATTGGTTTTCAGAGCCTTTAAAGTCTCTCTCTTCCTCCTCTCCTCATCATCAGCGGGAGACTCCACTGGTTATAGAAAGCAGTCAGATTGTATTGAACTCTATGTGAAAATATCCCTAATCTCATTCGATTTTTTAGCTCATTAAATGTTTTCCAAATGAGTTTATGGTCTCAGTTTTTCATTTAAGTGTGTTTTTTAATTGAATTTGAGTATCAAATTGTAAACGTAATGCCCTTTAAAATAAAAATCCTTCTGCAACATGTACAGTGCAATCCTATAATGCGCAATGCATTTTATAGATGCAAAAATAACAGTCATACAATTTAATGACAAAGAAAAATATAATTACTTACTGCTTACTGCTTACTACATAATTACAAACTAACGTGTGTGTATTGGAAACAGAGCTGTGACTAATGGACTGATTTCCAACATGGTACCCATTTCTACTTGCAACATATGACACAGCGAGGCAGAAGATTGGCAAAATCAAAGAGACAGTGAGAAAAATTTCCTCTTAAACTACACTTGAGATACATAAAACCCAGAAATACAAACTAAAAGTAGATGTACTTCAGGGTCAGAGGGGTTGGATCAATAGCAGAAATCTGCTATACAAGTGTGTAAGGTTTGTCTGTCCATCTGTGTGGACAAACTGATCTAAGTGTTTCTCAGAATGGTATATTCACAAGGAAACACATGACCATAAAAAAAAAAAATCAATCAGTGCTAATGTTGTAGTTGCTCTCACTATGTCTATGTCACTACCAAATAGATCCAATTTCTAGAAAAAAAAAGCAATTTTTTCTGTACTTTTTTGAATTTAGAATTGATCTTCACGGGCTATTGGTGCCATGTGCTCATTATACTGCAGTCTGATTAGAACAGTCTTACGCCCACATTGTGCCTTTCTGAAGCCCTCAGGTAGAGTCATTGAGCTCCTACCTGCCTGCCTGGTGCTGAATCTGTGTACAGTACAGCCTGCAGACAGGCCACAGCTCAGCGCATCCATTCCCACGCACAGCCACTTGTGAAATGAATATAACAGTGTGTGTGTGTGTGTGTAAGTGTTTGTGACCACCTACAGAACTGAACTTACTTCATTACTTCATATGACCAAACACAGCCTCCCACCTCTGATGCAATAACAAACATGGCCAAAACACTTGACCGCAATTACTGAACCACAGTCAGAGAAATCCATACATAGGCATCATGGTAACCCTGCTGCCAGACACTTAAGCAACACTGGGTGTTTGCTTGCGTGTCTCTCTCTCTGTGTGTGTATGTGTGTGTGTGTGACCACAATCAAAGAAATCCATACACGACTAATGACAAGGAGTGTGTTAACATGTGTGTGAACGTGCGAGAGAAATCCAATCCACAATTGTAGCCTTCACACTTGACACTAAAGACAAGTGAGAGACATCTCAGCAGTGAGTGGGTACAGTGTCTGTGTCTGTGAGTGTGTGCGTGTGTGTGTGTGGTATTGTTGGGAGGGAAGAGAAGCTGCTGGCCCAGATGAAGACAAAGAGCCCAGCAGCTGAATCAAGCAGCAGCTCTCAGACGGGATTACACAACAGTTCTTAAAGACTGCTTTTAATAGCAGGACTCTGGCTGGATCTTATTTCCCTCCCACTTATCCCAACCAGCCATCCATCTATACACCCCCCCCCAACAAACCCACCCACACACATGCACACACCTCCTCCGTGCTGTTAAATGTAAGCAGAAACATACAGGAATGTGTGAAGGTGTGTATATATTGTATGTAAGTGTGTGTTTCAGCACCTCTGTGCTTCAAATCTCATTAAAATCACTGCCAAACATTATAGTTCAACATGTGTGTGTCTCTGTCTTTTTCTCGCTTGCTGTTGTTGAGAAGTGTTATTATGATTGAATCAAGTTGTTTTCCGCCTGCACTTGGCACTCTTCTCCACCAATCGGCTTCTTTGACATGCTGGCCAATCAAAACCTCCATACAGATCTTGGTCCAGGGAGCAGGCATCAAGCTGGTCATCCTTAGGCGGCACAAACAAGGGCCCTGAGAATTAAACCCTGTTTTAAATCCAATTTTAAACCCCCACCATACCATAAAGATTGGACAGGGGTTGTTGCTTGCTCTGCTCAGAACTAAATCAGATGGTGATTTTATTGAGATTAATCTGCGCAGTAATACTGCTCAACTGGAAGAGGGTATGCAGCCAAATGAGATGTCGGGGGCAGGGAAGAGCTTTGAATAAACCTTGAGTTAGAGAGAGGAAGGGAGACACAGGCACTTATCAAAATATTCTGTCAGGATGTGGTAGCATTATGAGAGAAGTCAATACAGAACAGACTCAATTTCACTCTCACACTCATCCACAGCAACTTCTTTTTCCTTTCCCTGTGAATTCTTCTCTGTATGTTTCACTGATCCCAAAGAGCAGAACACACAAGAAAGTGAATTTAATAGTGCACAAGAAGGATTTTACACATGAAGTGTATTCATTATTTTCTATTTTGATGATTGTATTGTGTAGGCTGTAAGAATAAAACATTTTGGAGAAAAGTAAGTTGTTTCATGTCTTCTGTGTCTCTGGGGGGGTCTTTTGAAATTTGAAAAACAAGTAACCCTGATGATGTCATTAAGGTTATTTCAGCTTGTTCTCAAGATGAAATTCAGTTTATTTCCCATGTTGAGGACTGTGTTATTGACAAATAAACAACATGGATGATGTCACTGTGACCTCATGAGGGCAACCTCAGTTTATGCTCGAGATTAAGTTTTGTTTTGTTTTGGGTTTTTTTTTGCCATGTTGAGGATTATCTATGCTGTACAATCAAGTGTGAAAGGGAGTATAATGTCTTCAGTGTCTCTGGAGGGTACTTTAAAGTCTGAAAAACAAATAACACTGATGATGTCATGTGGATGTCATCAGGGTCACTTCAGTTGGTCTAGCAATTTAAAATTTTCCTGTTACAAACTGAGACCGTGGAATTTGAAAGAGGTAGGGAGGGGCACTGAAAAAAGGAATTATTTAGTTGCATGATGGGAACAGTAGGATTTAGCATTTCCAGCGCTCTGGAGCTGGATTTCTCTGCCTTCAATGTTTTAATTTTGATTATTCTTTCTTTAATATGTCTCTTGTCAGTCTGCCAAGTTTATGGAAGCAAAAGATTAAATTGGGGGAGAGGCCTTTTAAATATTCTTCCTGGACATCTTTAAGATTATTGTCATGTGTAATGATGTCTCACCAGCTGAAGCAACGACAGTAAATGTTAACGCCTGCTGTCAAGTTTAACAAGAGGGGAGTTACAGAGAATATTTCTGCTCTGTGTTGGCCTATCTCTTTTAGAAATCCCAGTAATTGTGGGGGGTTTCTTTTTCATTCTCTTTCTTCCTTAAACAATCTCGTCCAAGTGTTATTTAAGGGCGGCATGTGCTTAAATATGACTCAGGGCCCAGTTTGGACACGCTTGATTGATGTGTGCAATGGAACATTTAATGTCAGGGGAGCCAGAGAGAGATTTGCCAGATATTGGAACATAGTGTACATTCATGAAGAATTTCCTGAACTGAGCAGCCGAGCTGATTTATGATATTCATTTTCATTAGAGTTTGATGAAAGGAAGAAAATGGTTTTTTTTTTAACTTTGTCAAATGTAAATAATAGTATGAGCTGGAGCTACAGTGGAGGAAACAAAAGGACCACTAATCCTCACGCAGAATGGGTGGTAAATTTAAGTAGATTACAACAACCAATCTATTAGATTAACTTCATATTAATTTGAATTTAAGGATAATCCGTAGTTACATCTGTTTGCTGTGACACCCAATGTCATCATCTCTTGTTATTGTCCTTTTAAACCTCATGCCTTGTGCCACGCTTTCGCACAGACTGTGCGTAATTCAACGTGCGCACAATGGATAGCGAGGGAGTGGGTGGGGGTGGGGGGGTCAAACGCTTCATCCTGATCACCCGCACTGGCAGTACTGGGGGTGACTCTCCAGCAGAGGAGCTGCAGGTCGGACCGGAGGCATGCTTTGTCCCCGGTGTGACCTGGCAACGTAGAGAGGTGCAGGGCTGGAAATTAGACACTTTGCGAATGCGTCACTGCGCGTAACAATCGCCTGTCCAAAGGGAAACCGTGGGGGAAAGAGGCGGTTGGTTTTCTCTATATGCACAGGCTGCAGTCCCTAAAACCCATGAACCCAGTGAACCCTCGTCCAGTCGAGCTCACCGCCCCTTTCCACACACTGTACTCGGGAGTGACACGGGGACACGCCACTGACATAAATTGTTGGAACCAGGACACAATTATGTGGCTTAGAAATATGCAGAAAAGGAGTTCTGCTGCAGACATGGCTGAGGCTAAATATAGTGTAGCTTCTCCACTAAAACCTTCATCATGTGGTGTTAGGAAATGCTCTCATGTGGCCTACCTTCCATCCGGCTGAACTGTTGCTGTCGCCTTTATCCTTGAAATAAGGAACAAAGCGAACCATCCAGTCATATATCTGGGACAGGGTGAGTCTCTTTTCCGGGGCGCTCTCGATGGCACGGGTGATGAGGTCTGCATACGACAGGTTCCCCCACGCGTTCCGCCGGGAGGACTTGGCTTTGCGCAGCTGGCCGGCCACGTCGAGCGCAGCCCCGGACATGCAGGCAGGGGCGGCCACGACCGGGGCCGGGGCGCCGGCCGGGTGCTTGATCTCTGCCGGCGCGCCGCCTTTTCTCTCGGCCCGGCACGCTGGCACGTTGTACCGCTCCACTTTGACCGACGCCTGGGCCAGAACCCGGCTCGCCTCTTCTCCCCTGGGGAAATCCTCCGGACACGGCAGCGGCCAGGTGCAAGACCGTGACCGACTGTGGGGTTCAAATTCCGAATCGATATCAACCTGATGCGCATCCATGCCGCTGTTCTCCATCATCATCAGCATGCTGATCCCCCGCTGAACAGATGTCAAAACCGGGCAAGGTCACTATAAGGAAAAAGCGTGCCAATGTTGATGAGTTCAAATAGCCAAAGTGATCTCTTTTTGAAAATAAAAAAGGAGGATTAAATTGTTTTGTTTGACACAGAGAGATGATCAACCAGTATGAAAAAGCCGGCAGCGGTGTGGGATATTATCATTCTCCTCAGTGCAACAATGTGGCTTCACATCAGGACAGATGAAGGTGTATCCGAGGCATCAACAACAGTATCAGTCTCTCTTCCATGTTAATTGCAAAACACCGGCTGTGTGGCTGCATGCAGGACCAAGTGACGGTCAAACATCCATTATGAAAGCCAGACACACTTGGAGAATGTCTCTGTGCTCGCTCCTCCGGCTGCAGCAACAGTTGATCCCTCTGACAGATGAGGTCCAGTGCAAAGGTTCAAAGCGACGCTTATCAACCCCCCCCCCCCCCCCCCCCCTCCCGCCCCCCCTTCCCCCACTCAAAATAATTATAATAATAATTTGGAAAAAAAAAAATATGAATTGACTTTATAATTTTTTCCAGGCTCTGATCTCGTTATTTTATTTATTTATTTTTTTTTCAGCTGAAACTCACTGCGAGCGCAATTTTTACTCCCATAGAAGAAGAAGCAGGCTCTAATGAATCATTTATATCACGCCGTGAATTTCCAGACGAGAGAGAAAAAAAGCCCCTGGTGGATTTGGTGTGGAGCATCCTCTGCGCCTCCTCTCAGCGCCGCCGCCAGACGCTTCTCTGGCTCTAGCAGATATTTCTACCTTTGTCTCCAGCTTTCTGCTCTCATGTCACATGGGGATCGGCTATCTGCCTACTGCTCTGCCCTCACACTACAAGCCCCTGCGCCTCCGAAGGCTTCAAGCCACTTAACTGTAGCCTTGAATAAAGTGGAATAAGTGCTGCTTCCATATAATTGGACGCCGCCTGAATCAAGTCACTCCCTCCAGAACAGGTTTCCAGAGGAGGAGGAGTGTCTCTGTGTGTGTGTGTGTGTGTGTGTGTGATGGAGGTGATACTCCGATCAACACAGTTTCTACATAAATACCTATTTATGTATTCGCACATATTCACACAAAAGTCAAACAGAATTATCAGCCATTTGACACCTAAATTGAAATCATGTTATTTAAGACAACTATGAATTTTACTTCTTTGTGTTGTTTTTGACTGAGCACCAAATCAGTTAATACAAGGCTCTCAACTAAAACTCTTTTTTAAATGTTAGAATTTTCTCCTCTCTTGTCCAAACAGAAGAACATACAGTTTTCATTTCTAAATCCTTACCAAGGATTACACAAGGTATTTCTGTGAAGTTCAGATTAATGAGGCAGCCTACAGTTTTACAGGCTAAGGCCTTGATTTATAGTATATATAATTTATTCAGGCCCTGCGATGGACTGGTGACCTGTTCAGGTTGTACCCCGCCCTCGCCCAGTGTGAGCTGGGATTGGCTCCAGCAACCTCCACGACCTGGAAATGGATAAGATGTTGAAGATTAATGAATGAATGAATTCATTATTTATTCTGACCTTTGGTCTACATTTATATATTTTTTAATGATCCATAAGTGAGACACCTTGTACAAGCAAAAAATCACCATGTGGCACAGAGATCATAAACCCAGCCCCACCACCAAGGGGATGTTGCTTTTAATTATTTATACTTTCTGAGATATGTAACTGCAGTTTCAAAGCAATTTTCCATGGTCAGGAATTCTGAGTAGCAAAGCTTTTATTAGTTTGAGGTATTGTCGCATTAAAACCAATGAAATAGCAGCAGCATGTGGTAAATACACTTTCTTAAGGTAGCTATGGGAAATAGATTGTGGTCACAGTATAGTCAGTTCTGTGGAAGTGAAACCCCCTGGTCAGGTCAACGAAAGCTCGTGGTTATGATTAAGTGCATCCTGGCTTCCACACAAGTCCTCACTTGCTCATTTTGATCAAGCAGCTTTAGTCCTTGGATCTAAAGAAGTACAGGGAAAATATGCAGGAAGTAAAACTCCACTTTTCATGTCTACATTCGCTGTCGGGTCTGGCTTTGGCCAATCAGTTACATTCAGGACTAGACATGTCATTAAAAGGTTTCAACCCACCCAAAGCCAAATATCTTATATCCATATATCCAGTAGAAAGGGCAGTTGCTTTCTCCCCAGTTAATTTCAACAGTCACATATCAGCGCTGTTAACATTTCACTTGTTTGTAAGTTTGTCCTTTTTTCATGTCCATTTCTTTTTGTTTTATCCTTGTCAATCACATTTTTCTTGGTGAAACCATCCAAATCTCTCTAAGCATATTGAACTGAACTGTGAGTTTTACCAAAAGTCAGACGAGGCTAATTATCTAGTGGGCCGGGGTTTTTCTTGTCCATCGCGTCTCAGCTTCACGATGTAAACTCAGGGTCAAAGAATCAAACTACCAACTCCCCTCATAGTCTTTTTCGCACACCATTGCCTTCGGTGGGTCTGAGTCCATAAAGTGGGCTCCATCAAACAGCTGCTCTGTGTGCTGTAAGTTCCTCTGGAAACCCCCAACACTGACACAGGCTGCCACTCTCTGACAGTCGGTTGTCATTGACAACCATAACCTCAAATGCACCTAAAAGGAATGCTTTCATGAAGACTAAATGGGCCTATCAACATGAATATAGTCTGTGTGTGCATGTTTGGGTGCATTTGTATGTGTGTGTGTGACAGAGAGAGAGAGAGAGAGAGAGAGAGAGAGACGGGGGTAGAAAAATGAAGAGAGATGCTGTAAATGAGAACAAACAGAGGGAAAATTCAAAACACATGGCTCTGTGGTTTCGAGGGGAGATTTTTATGCGCCACAGAGAAGTTGTAACAGGAATGCGGTGTGACTCCTATCATATGGAATGAAAACACTGAAGCCATGCCAGCAGGGTGGATATAGGGTGTTCAGCTGCGGCTTACAGCAAAGTCTTCATCATCACGACAAGGTGATGTACTGCCGTAGCGTAAACATGAGAAACATGAGTCACACGGCTGGACACGACGCAAGAGAATTACATGGTTTCACACAGAGAGGGGTGGATTTGTCACAGATACTGTGGCCATTTGTCCAAAAAAATACGAAGGAACTACAAGCTGAGCCTGAACATTCAGCTCTCCCAAGAAACATATTTTTGCAGTAGTGTCTTATTTCCAGCAAAAATTTTCAGATGAACTGATTCTGCCAGTTGGATTTGTGTGAGGTTCGTGTTTATCTATTGTCCCCCTATTTTCTCTGCATCACATATTAATGACATACATATTGACTGTCATTCCCAGCTTCCTCCAAGTGCCTCTTCCTGTTGAGCTCTAAGTCGACTGTTGGCACACGGTGAAGGGCAAGGCCATGCACAGGCATTTTGTGGGGCAGTTGCTTTGTGTGAAAAGTGAACCCCTCTCACACTAAATGCATAAAATTACTTATATATGCATTCATTCCATTACACAAACTTGCAGATGTTTAATACTTAACCCATATCAACAGAATTATCAACAACCCAAAAATCACTTGACGCCTGCCTCAGGATGTTACATATAAAGGAACTGTATCAATATCTAACATATGTTTAGATATGTTGCTATAAAACCAATAATCAAGAGGATTTATATGAACCACACTGCAGGTCCAGGAAGTGTTAGCTTAGCTTGCTGTGAAGGCTGAAACCAGTAGCATATAACCATATACAGTTTCCCCACTTCAAAGTAAAATAGAGTGTCTGCCCTGAGTTGGCCCAATTAGAACAATAATATTGGTGGCATCTTCAAACTCTCATAACAAATGGTTCACTGGACAAATAACTTTTGACTTCAGAAATAGTCAAGAATGATTTACTGGAATATAATCTGACTGGATGTAGTCATCTTGACTGTGAATAAATAGAACATAAAGTATGGTCTGCATTAGGATTTGGCCAGTCTGCGATTGATAGACTGTACAACACAATCAAGATAGAGTACAGAGCAGATCAGATCCAGCCCTCATTCATTCATTCATTCATCTTCCACCACTTATCTGTTTCCGGGTCATTGGGGGTGCTGGAGCCAATCCCAGCTCACTCTGGGTGAGGACGGGGTACACCCTGGACAGGTCACCAGTCAATCACAGGACCTACACACAGAGACAGACAGAGACCAACAACCACTCACACTCAGACCTATGGACAATTTAGAGTCACCAGTTAACCCAAACATGATGTCTTTGGACGGTGGGAGGAAACCCACGCAAACATGGGGAGAACACAGAAAGGCCCCAAGCCCCCAGAATCGAACCCACAACCTTATTGTGGGGCTAACCAGTGGGGCTAACAATGCTGCCCTCAGCTCCACCTTCTACTACAAATATAATTTCTACTGGTTGTAAACAAACAAGACAGATCACATGACAACGTTCAGTGTGAAAGGTGTTGCACAAATTGTGGCCAAAAGACAATTAGTTTCCACCTCTACAGTCGGGGTTGGGGGTTTCAGCATCTTTGTTTTGGTTTTTATGTTGCTTTTAGCAACTTTAGCTCTGCCAAAAAAGCTGCCCAGTAATAGCAACATGACAAATTTGGAAAAAGCAGTTAATTGGAAACATGACTCCATGATTTGAGTATTAATGTTGCTCCATGTTTTTGGGATTTGTATAGGCAGGTATTTGCTAGTGTGTTTACCATAATTTAATAGGGGGTAATGAGTCATAATTATGTTTCCAACCAGTTTGAAATTCAAACCTTGTTTTTCTGGCTCCAAGTGGCCAAAAAAAAAAGGGAATGCAGCTTTACTCATAAAGGTGGCAAATAAAAAAATTGCTTACATGGGTTGTTTTGTAAGACACTGACCTATTTTGTCATAAAATAAATATGGAGACTTGTGAAATGCATAAATCACAGAGTCTTGTTTTTAAATTTCGATCACTACATTGCATGAGAGGGGAAGCTCCAGAGTTGTTGGAAGGAACATTTTTAGCCTTACTGACAGAGCAAGGTTACAGTTAGGCACACATCCCAGACTGTGGTATTACTGGACACAGAGAAAAAAATTTATGTTCGTATTTAAAAAAATGTTCCAAATTGTCTCACTAGTCCTTTATATTTACAGTATTGTAAGAGAGCTGGTTCTTAAAGAGGAAAAGTTCACTTCTGGGAAACTCATTGATTTTTCTTTTTTCTCTTTTTTCTGACAGCTGTTTGCATTAGGCTGATCATCCAGCTGGGGTTCAGGGTGTTCCCCCCGTCTTTTTTAAAACATCATCACTAACTATTCCAAGGCCCTGTATACCTTAGGGCAAAAACTAATTGCTTCTTCTCTACAGGTCTTCAACCTTCATTTTCGTGCCTTATCCAGTGAGCCAGTCAGTCAACCTGCAGGATTATTGACGTGTTTACTGATGTTGGGGCCACTCCCTGCCTTGAGAAACCTTTCAACTGTTGAGCAACACAACTTCTGCCACCAATTGCTCCAGTCAGGAAAGTTGGGATGTGCTCCTCTGTGCTAATAATGAAGCAAAATAGAATGAAAAAAATATGTCTTTGTCTTGAGATTTTGACTCACTTGTTATACTTCATTTAGTGACTAATCTGAGTTTCATTCATGCCACACAAACGTCTTCAGCCTGACACAAAGGAAATAAATCTGTCAACACCTTCCAGCTGTTTCAAGGTGCCCGAACCAGAGGCTTTTAAAAGGATAATTTATTCCAACAGTTTGCCCGTCGTTGTTGGAAAGAACAACACGCTGTATCCACCAGTTGCAGAGATCTGGGAACATCGCAATGTCAGACAAGTCAAGAGACACAAATGGCCTCACAATTAGGCAGGATGTAAACAAGCTTCTTGGTTGGCCAAACTTATTTCACAAAGGAAATGAAGGTTAATCACATTATATTATAAATCTCAATCTATTCATTGTAACCTTTCTTCACATTTCACAGACATATTACTTATAAATTAAGAATAATTTCGCCATATTTATGTTGAGGGACCATGTGATTATCACATATATATGTCCTCTGGATACTTCAAGATAGAGGTTTATGACATATAACAAATATCTATTGTTCATAAAAAAATCTGTATTTCATTTTAACATGTGTGAGGATAGATTCATACGTGTTTTTCTTGATAATTTCCAATCAAATTACATGCACATGTGACAATTCTTTTTGATACAACTGCTAATCAAATCAAATCAAATCAAATCAGATTTATTTGTATAGCGCCAAATCATAACAAAGTTACATCAAGGCACTTTACATATATAGCAGGTCTAGACCAAACTCTTTATAAAATTGAGCCCTAATGAGCCCTGACTGCACAGTACTGCAGGAATGAGGCTAAAACCTATAAACATGGTGGTGTGTCTTGTATCTCTAGTTCCCTCATCCCAACTTCGCTGAGTATTTTGAGTATTTGTGTCTTTGGTTAGCTGGCTGAAATAAGGACCGTGGTTAAAGGGTACGTGGGTGAGTTTTCTCTGCAGCTCAGCACGGTTGCTTCTGGAAAAGTGATTGTCACTTTATAAGCGCTTCAGTTTGTGTGTAATCGGTGTGCTTAAACCTCTACATTGTGTAGAACAATGGAGGCGATGACCCTAGATCTGATCTGGAGGAATTGATTATGGTTATTGATTATTAGTGCTCTGACATCTGACATCAACAAAACAAAAATACATCTACGTCGCCAGTGTGCTTCTCCTGTGTCCCACAATCTCTCTTTACAACAGTGGAACTGGGGGAAGACATGTTAGGACAATGTGACAATGTTTTTGAACTTGAACTTTTTAACTTGTGAACTTAGCCTTTTTTTCAAGGTGCAAAACATGAAATTCCTCACTCATAGTGGTGCATTCATTAATTATGAATTCTTTGTGTACATGAAATCATTGTTTTGATGCTAATCATTTCCAAATTTTCACAAATTTTACAGAGACCAAGAAAAGACTCACCTCTCTCCCAAGAGTGCGTATCAAAGGGGGAGGTGAGCAAGGAATCTCACAGGACAATAATAGGGGAAGGAGTAATAATACAGGTAGACGATTGGCAAAGACAATACAACAGGGAGGGACACTAGCCCTTGTTCACCGGTCAAGGAACCCCCAACACACTTAATACATGAACCCAGTGTGTCCAGTGTCCAACATTACAGGTGGGACACTGGACACACTGGCTGCAGGCTGAGAGATGGGAGCCGGAACATTCTCTAAGGTGTCATCCAGAGGCAGAAATTTAACTGGCAGCAACAGGTTGCGATGCACCACCTGTTAATTCCCATCCTGGTCTCTGATGTAGTGGATGTGGAGAGCTGGCTTTGATGTAACCACAGTGGAGATGACAGGCTCCCACTTATCAGAAGGCTTCCTCTTCCCTTTAACGCCTTTGCTCCCCACGAGCACTCTGGGCAAAAGGCCATAGTCTGGATTATTTGTGGCCATTTCAATCTTGATCTTTGGGGCAGGGACCTCAACATCCACAGACTTATTGTTTCCATCTTCAGCTGAACAGAAATTGATGCATACAATCTCCAGTGGGGCAGACATTGAGGCTCTTGCAGGGGGCTCTGGAGCTCTGCTAAGAACACATCTATGGCAGCATTTCATATGCACAATCCTTCTCCATGTCATGCCAGAAGAAGCGTTGTCGCGCTAATGACAGGGTCCCTAATACTCGGCATGGTCATGAACTCCACATACAGCCTCTGGCTTCTAGGACTCAGGCACAACAAACTGGAACTTCTAATGTCTGGTCAGCGGGTCTTTTGTGACTCTGTAGAGGAAATCATCTAAGAGTGCCAATTTGCCCCAATGCTTGAGCAGTCGTTGAGTCTGCTGGTCCTCTTTGCAGCGCTCACACCTTGACGGATAGCAGGATCTTGCCAATGGTGGGATGAGAGGTCAGCAAGGGACACTGAAGGGAGCACGTCATGCCCTGGAGGTTGCAATGTGGTTAGATGTCCCGCCCAAGAACCTGCAAGCTGTGTCGGACCTGAGTCCCAGTCTTCAGTGGAGGAGAGCAGAGAGGAGACATGATCCCCTGACAGTGGAGCATGCACAGCAGTGGAGGAAGATGGGCTTTCAATCAACTAAGGCTGGCATGTCAAAGGGAAAGCATCCTCCACACCACAGACCATCTCCAGCAGCTTAGAGTATGGTTCAGACAGCAGACCCTGACTCAAAGGCTCCACAAACAGATCTCTACTAAGAGCATCAGCTACCACATTCAGCTTTCCAGGCACATGCTTGATTTTGAAGGTGTGTGGGGAAAGCTTGGGGACCCAACGCTGCCCAATGGCCAACCTTAAGCCAGTGACTGAACTTATCACACACAGCCCGTTTCAGAGC
Organism: Remorina albescens; assembly: GCA_034769265.1. NCBI lineage: Eukaryota > Metazoa > Chordata > Actinopteri > Carangiformes > Echeneidae > Remorina > Remorina albescens. The sequence continues at coordinate 4,786,249 of CM068492.1, read as the reverse complement.
TGCTTTCAGAACTTCAGTCTGTGGGTGGGATAGTTGGCTTGGCTGCGACCGAGGGACTTGCTTGCAAAAGCTATTGGCCTTCGCTTCTCCTCACAAGTTGGCACCTGAGACAAGACAGTGCCCGACCATCAATGGAGGCATCGGTAGAGAGGAGAGATGGCCTGTCAAAGCTAGGATGTGCTAGCACCACACTGTTAAGGTGTGCACTCTTGAGGTCCTCAAAGGCTTTCTCACAGGCAGGAGTCCAATCCTGAGGTGTCAGCTTACAGAAGGTTCCGGCTGTCAGGTGGTCACACTGGCACCTTTAACCTTCCTCTTCTGCCCTGATGTCAAGGCATATAAGGGGCTTTGCAATAGAAGAGCACCCTGGGATGAAGTGCTGGTAATATAGCCCCATGCCAAGAAAGGACTTCACCCTCCGCTGAGATGGAGTGCAGCCTCCTCTTTCTTGAAGCCACCTTCTCCTGGTCAACAGAGACACCACTCCTGTCCATGGCCTAGGAATCACACAGGTCTTTGGAGAAAGTGACACTTTTAATGTGAGAGCTTTAAGTTGTTAGCCATCAGGCATGAGAAGACCACCTCCAGTTGTTTCAGGGATTCTTCCTCAGATGGGGCAAACACCAACAGGTAATCCAGATAGCAGCGGAGGCTGGAAAAGTTCAAGTCACCAAAGATGCTGAGCATCATACGCATAAAGGATGCTGGACTGTTGCACAGAAAGAGAGGCGTCTATTATATTCATACAGGCCTGGAGGCATTGTAAAGGCCATGTAATGCCTGGTTTTGAATTTCCCTTCGGGGATTAATAAAGTATCTATCTATCTGTCATACTCATGGAGGGGAATGTTGTAAAATCCAGATGTGAGATCCATGGTGCTGAAGAAGGCGTTTCCACCAAGAGTCACCTCTGTGGTCGCAGGCTGAGGCTGCCAATAGGCTGTGAAAGGCGCAATGGGGGCTAACTGCTGGTGGGACTGCCACCGACACTGTCTGAGGCTCAGACCTACAGGGCTGATGGGGGGAAACAACCATGGGTCTCTGACTGTATGCCAACTAATTTAAATCATGCTGAGGCTGGACAATTGATCTCCTCTGGTTTCTCATGTGAGCATCCAGACACTCCTGGACCTCAGCTCCAGTCCACTGTTCAGGTGATTTCAGTTGAAATGACATGGCAACAGTAGGGTCAGGACAGTGATTAATAATCAGCACTTGGGTCCTCCACAGATAGACCCCGCCTACAGAGACACTCATCCGCAGCATCAGTGGCTTTTTTAAGGTGGATCCAATAGTCCATGGCACTCTCACCAGCCTTTGGCAGAGTGCTATAGAAGTCTGTCATGGGCAGGCTGAAATATGTCAGTATGAAGTTTCTTTTTAATATGTCAAACCCAGCTGTGGGACGATAGGCAGCACAGAGGTTAAGGTGGCTGCGAAGTGACACTTTCATCACATCCCTGGCTTTCCCAGTCAATTTAGACATAATCATCTGAAACATCTCATTAGGTGCTACACAGCTCATCCTCTTCAGGTAATACATTATCATGTCCTTCCATTCATGGATAGAAAATGTATCTGTCAAGGCACTGGTCTACCCCTCCCACTTAACCTGTACAGTGTAGGAGTTACATTATCTCTCCCCACCTCAAAAGTGACATTGGAGTACCATGCCCAGCCATAACATTGACATCAACAGTATCCCTCTTCGACATGACAAATCTTGATGAACGCTCAGAGATATTGGGGGGGAAAAAGAAATGAATAATTTTATATTGGAAAAACTAATCAGAGGTATTCCACACGTATTCTCACAGAGTCCCATGAAATACTGTGAACTATGCAGAATGTCCCTTTAAATGTCAAAAAAAAGCAAGCTTAACTGCACGTTATGCACTTTTAATGTCTACACGTAACGTTCCCTTTAATGTCACTGACCGTCTGTGGCACACACCAGCGGAGGTGTGCGCAGAGGAGCGGTGCGGAGGCGGAGCACAGCAGACGGGGCCACGGGGAGACTTGGCGAGAGTGAGCGTACATCTCAGTGGCGCACCTCAGGGACCAGACGGAGGCTGAGCGGCGATGCGACGGGTCGAACGGCACCAAGTGTAACCGGTGTGCTCAGACATCTGCATTGTACAGAAGAATGGAGGCGATGACCCAAGATCTCATCAAGGAGGAACTGATGTCCATTTATTAGTGCTCTCTCTGATATCTGACGTCAGTGGAGCAGAAACACTGTATGTCGCCCGGTTAACAGTGTGCTTGTCCTGTGTGCCCCACAATTTCTCTCTCTCTCTCCAAAGAGTGCATATCCAAGGGGGCGAGAATACAAATACGCAATGCAAAAAAATTGATTAAAATAGAATAAAATAAAATACAGAGACACTTACAGGTAGACAATTGGCAAAGGCAATGCAACAAGTTCACTGGTCAAGGAAACCCCAACACACTTAATACATGAACCCTGGAGACACTAACAGTCAGGTACAAACACAAAATAATAAGTAATAAATAAAAATAAACATAATAAGAAATGTATTGATGTCATAATACCAGAGGTCGCCACACGCCCTCTGACTCACATAGTCACTATTGGAAAGAGGCGAGACAGGCAGCTGGTTAGAATGCTAACTTCAGCAAAAGATCAAACGTGACAAAAACAAGTTAATCCTGGTGGAAAAGAGCTCTTGATTAAAAAAGCAATGGCATTTCATGCCAAACTGACAAGGTTTCTTCTGGACTGTTAAGTAACTAGTTGTTAAAACAGTAGTAGTAATGCAAGACTTACAAATAGCTCTTTTAACACACACTTAAGACTTGTTGGATTAAGGACAAAGAGCAAAGACTAGAATCATCTAGAATCGAGCCTTAAAATAAAACACTGTGTCCTTTTGGCCCTATATGTTGACCATTTGGAAGCCTCTGGGTTAGGCTATGAACAACCACTGTACAGGACAATTACTGTACTCAAATTTGTTTCAATGTTCAGTCTTTAACAGCTTTCCATCCTTTGTTTTCTTTCTCCTTATCAGTCCATAACCCCTCTTTCCAGTCCTCCATTTTCCTAACAACCAAACCCAGTTACATAAGACCACTGAAACTGTTGTTTTCCGGTGCGACTCACTGCTGTGTGCAGAAACTGCGGGATCCGAGGGCTGGGCATCTTAGCCTGAACCATGCCGATGGCCATCCCAGGAATGTATCCTCTCCATGGGTCTGGGCCACAGCCAGTCATGTGGCCTCCCAATGTCACTGAGACACTGAAACGAAAAAGAGCAGAGATTGAGCTTCTTTTTTTGTGTGTTTGTTTGTTTGTTTGTTTTTTTATTGATGTTGTTGTTTTTTCTTGTTGTTGTAGGCTGTATTTTTCTTGTATATTGGCAGTACAAGTTGAGGTTGTCTCATGCTTTTTTTTTTTTTTATAGGTATAAATCTCAACATTGTGTTGCTTCTGCTCGCTCCACAACCCTTTGATGACTACAAATGCAGTTTTAGTAATATTTAAAGAATCTCCCTCCAGCAGGGTTCACTGGTGAAAGGATTCAGGCAGATGCAATGACAGACTTCTCTCTGCTATACCTGACATAAAGTGGTTTAGCCAACACTACCCAACACCTACTGTTAATCCTATTTCAGTTTGCACTCTCAACCATGAAATCCACTCACAAGAGGAAAAAAATACACAGTGACACAGTGCAGAGGTGTTACAAAGATAATCTTTCCCTCTGCCACTTACCCCACTGGCTTTAAAGCAACAAAATCAAGCGGGTACAATTAAGCACGGGTAGGTCTGAGCAAAAAATGTCAAAGGAGGAAGATTAGGTTTTTTGTGAAATTAGGTTATGTGGGAAATAAAATGGGGAATAGATTCACACTGTGTCAGCAGGCAATGCCAGACATATGGCAGACATTGGTGGTAACTGCGCTGGAAGGTCTGTTTTTTTTCTTTTGGCCAAAGTTTGATTTGACCCAGTCCTATAAAGCTTCCTGACGGTGGTTGCAGAACTCTAGAACTCTTCCAGCCTTGTGGTCTACTGACCCAGCACTGATCCCAGAACTCAGGCGTGGATCTGGACAGTCACTCTGCAGCGCAACATGGCCTTTCTACGACCGTCAAGACCGAGAGTTCACAGAGAGGAGCAGCACCAACAGGGCCTTAGTAGCTGTTCTGGAGCTTTCAATCATGTTTTATGAAACTCATCCGGTTTGGTTTTTTGTTTTTTTTTTTTGTTTTTTTTTATGTTTCATGGAGTTGTGGTCGAAATTTTTTCAGAGCATTTTAGGTCCCCATGTGTGTTTCATGACATTTGGTCTGTGTTCTTGCATGTAATACAGCAGCTGACGTACAGCTTCCCAATGATTAAAGCTCATTTCAGGTAGAGGCGAGGAAAAGGCTGATTGGCTGGGGAGCAGACCACATCAAAGCAAATGCTCCAAGCAGCAAGACCTCCCTTGCAGCATGTTGCTATTGTTGCTTTTTTTTTTTTTTTTTTTTTTTGTCTTTTTTCTCTGCTCTATCCAATAGGTATCAAAAGCATCTCCAAAAAAAGTAATAGACTTCATTGATTTTGGGCAGTTAGGTGGTCAGCAAATTTTATTACTTAATATTATTTAGTGGTCATTGGACTGAAAAAGTTTGAGAAACACTGCTCTAAGGACAATTTTGTCTTTGGTAAATCTGTGTCAGAAAGTCTTTATTAGACTGTAGTAGACTGTTGAGTTTCAAGATAGAGGCATTTATCAGGCAGGGAGGGCCTAAGGAAAGATGCTATCAAGTAGCCTGATATTAAATTTAGGACTAGAAGTTAGGATATCTGGTCCATTGTTATTTTATTTCATTTTTGTTTTTTTGTTGTTGTTGTTGTTTTATGAAAGGGTAAGACTAATCTTAAACTTTGGCCATGAAAATTAAATGACAAAGGTTATAAAATAATTGTCTCCGTTGGGATAAGGTGCTAACTCCAGCTTTTGGTATCAAAGTCACAAGACTTTTGGATCCATGTAACGTCGAACTACTTCTCTCTTTCTTTGCTTCCAAATGAAAGTAGCCATCTGTGTGATTGTACAAGGTTACTTGTGAAGAAATAAAAGCCTCAGGTCATTTTAACAGAATTTTTGGTCAAACACATAAAGGCTGTTTTTTTCTGGCAGTCTCAGTTCCACAAATGAGGGGTTCGGAGGAGAGACATAAATACTCATGATGTGGAGCCCTTTCAGGCCAAGACACAACTAAATTAAGTGTTTTGCCTTATTTACTCTCTGAAAAAAATCAGGAATAAGAGAGTCCTCGACTTTTAGATTAAAGTAGCACAGGACAATTCAGTTGTCTCCATGGATCACTTCTGCATTTTTGACTCAACGCTAAGAGAGATTAACCTGGGATCACGCTGGATTGCACCCTGTGACAGGGGGGTAGGAGAAGAATGCAGCAGGCGCCATGGAAGGCTTCCCGTGACAGGGGATGGCAGGGTGGGTGTCACCAGGTACGTCCCCTCTGTCTGGGTGTACCTCAAGAGTTTCAGCTGGCTGATCAGGGACGACAGGACTACTGCTCCCAGCCTTCAGTCAGCTGTCACACAAGTCAAAGCGGAAGACAATAAATGTGAGTCGCAGACTGTACCGGCCAGACTCACGGCGGCTACATGCTTCAGCATTGAGTAGTCAGCGCCTGTTTCGTAGTGAGGATCCGACACTGCCCAACGGTTGTGCGTGGGCTGACAGGAAATGATGTGGTTCTGAATTTAATTCCTCCGTAATTTCTATTACCTTGGCAGTCAGGGGTTAACTCTGGGGAGTGAAAATGTAGGAATAAAAACACAACAACTTAGATTAGAAAGAAAAAAAATGAGGGAGTTCAGAGGGTCGTATATCATTAAGCAATTGAGAAAGTTAATTAGGCAGCTCTGATAATTATTGCCATGGCAACCTGAGCGCTCTCATGCAGATTTGATTAACGAGGTGCCATTTATCTGTGCTGGCGAGACAGTGGGACCTGTGCAGAGCTTGAGAGACCCCTAAAGGTGGAGGACATGTACGCCTCATTCACAGTCACAGTCCATGTCCAATGTTTCATTTAATGTATTCAAAATGCCAATTGCAAATTCTGTTGAACACAAAAGCACATAAGTTCATTGTGTCACTCATATTTGGGAGAAATATGAGACGACACAAAGATCTAGTTTTTGATTTGCCCTCATTGTTCCATACAAATGACACATCATTGGAAAAGTGAGGCTGCTGAGGAGCTGTCATTATAATAAATTCATTTTATACATTTCTATATCTTTAAGTCAGTGTAAATGGCACGTGATATTGCAAACTAATTTTTAGCATGAAGAAAGGATGTGATTTGCATCTAAAGAAGTGTGCAGAAGGCTAAATAAGGGGGGTGTTGGTTGTGGATTACAGTACACATGTTGCCCTCTGGTGGAAAAACAATAACATTTAAACTTGCATGCCTCGCTGTTGAATGGTGTCTGGAGTCTAGTTTAAGCAGCAGCAGCACATTGTCAGACACAGCAGCAACTCAATATGTGCAGGAACATTTATTAATGGCTGTTAAGAGAGCACGGTACGGCAGTAATGTGAAAGATAAAGCGAGTGTAGCTGAGTCCTTTCAAAAGAAATACCTGTCACCAATCAGTGCACAACTCAAAAAGAAAGAAGAGATGGGCGCTCTAAATCTTCCAAGGATATCTTCATCAACATGGGGAGAAATGACACATTTAACATGTGCTAGAGACGTGCTATCAATATCAGTTTGGAGGGAAAAAATCACTTAATTAGCATTCTCAAAGGTTGTTTTTTTTTTTTTTTGCCATAGATGGCACCTTTTGGCAGCATCCAGACAAAACTGAGTACATGAAAGCAAAGTAAGCTCAGTGTGAGATTTCTCCAGGGGCCCACTAATCCTATTCCTCATCATTTCACACATAGCAAGTGAGAGGTATGGATTATAGTTTATTAAACAAATATCAAACACAGATGAATTCTAATAACAGTCATATCAATTATAGCCCTCTCACTCTGAGGGTTTCATAAACATCTGACAATGGCACTTTCTTAAAGAGCCACATTCTTGTATAAAAATAGAAAAAGAGAAAGGGGAAAAAATTGATTTTTCTGTCATGAATAGCAGTTTCTTTATTGAGTTCTTTGATGTCAGTCTTCACCCACAGTTCATGGCCTTGTCACAGCCTATTACAGCTATGTCTACTCTTCTTTTACTTCTTGTGACTATTTCTTCTTAGTTTTATAAGTAAATCATCTACTGACCAAATATAATTCACACAAAGAGGAATTAATACAGTCAGTGAAGAGAAGCATTTGACAGAAAGGAACACTTAAGACAAAATTACTGCAAAATGCTGCAACAACACTTGGTGACCTACAGTGGGACTGCCAAGTCAATGATAAATCCATCTAACAGTGTCCAGTAACATATCGTATACAGCCTCCAAATCAAATTAAAAAAGCAATTAAAATGGGAGAAAAACTGCCAGTATACAAAGCGGCATTCATTTCCACCATCATTATGAACTGCTAAAATAGTAATTCACCACCAGGTGAGAAAGGAAAGATGGTGTTAGTATAATTGTACATCAGGCCAAAAGCAAGTGAGCAGCAGCATGTCCACTGGTAGGACTTCAGAATACATATAGCGATGAGCAGAGGGGAACCCTCAGGGCATTCTATGCCTTCAGAGAAGGCCCAAACATAAATGTTATATTTAGTTTATTACATTCTTAGTTTTTCTTATTATTTCATGCAAATTATTTCCTTAGAACTCTTAATTTGGTTTTGGGAAAGAGGGCCATGGCAGTGTCTTTGGACGGTGGGAGGAAACCAGAGTAACCGGAGGAAACCCACGCAGGCACGGGGAGAACATGCAACTCTGAACTGAAAGGCCCCAAGTCCGGGACCCGACCTGCAACCTTCTTGCTGTGAGGCAACAGTGCCAACCACTATGCTGCCGTAGTGCTCTGAAATTCATAAATTAATCATATTAAAATATGAATGTTAAATAATACCTTCAACAACAGTGTATGGTTATGTAGGAAGTGACAAGTGAATTAACAAGTGAATCAGGTTTTGATCTATAGTGGGCAGGGCCAAAAAATCATTGCTATAAGCCTTCTAAAAGGTTAACACTGTCTTGCTGGAGGCTTACACAAGCGCTACACAAAACAGAGCTTCCTGGCAGCCTGCCATCCTCAGAAAATTCCCTTGTCATGGTGCTCTTTAGGTGTGTTTGGCTAAGTTTCCCACCTCTACTAGTCACATTTCACCACTGGTAATGAGCTATGACGATGTTTGGCAACAATCAACTGCAATATATGCCAATCTTTCATACAATTATGACAATCTGCTTAATATGGTGGAGGCCCAGACTCCGCTGGACCTCTGAGGTGAGCTGCGGATGCTTTGAGTCCTTGAAGTTGTGAGCTGGATCACCTTGGTTCAGAAATCCCTGTCCAGCTCATCCCACAGACGCTGGATTGGACTGAGATCTGAGGAATTTAGAGCCAAGTCAATACCTTGAACTGGTTGCTGTTGCTCAAAGCATTCCTGAAGTTTTGTTGCAGTTAGTCAGGGAGCATTATTCTGCTGACAGAGACTACTGATAATGAAGAATACTGTTTCCATGAAGCCCTGGACTTGGTCTGAACCAAGTTCCACCTAAAGTCATGTCTTCCCAAGGAAAGAGATGTGCAGACACCAGCCACATGATGAAAATACACTATGATCCATCAGACTGAAAAGGTCTGGCTTTGATAATGCAATGTGAATGTGTATAATGTGAATTACAGACTCACAGTGGGTATTCATTGGGAATTCTCAGGAAAAAGGCAGCACCTAGTGCTAACAATGAGAACTGTTACATAGAGAGGCAGTGCTCAAAGTGGGCATGTAGCAGTACTTCAGAACACCATTACTAGTACATAATGGCTAAGCAAATAACTACTGTTAAGTAAGGGGGTGCTTTTCTACCCTCTTCATTTCACATTCAAGGCAGTTTCTATCTATTATCATTATTACCATTACTTATATTACCAAACCTAATGCAGTTTTTCAGTAGACAGAATATGTTACCATGTCTGTCTTACGCTCTCTTCCATCTATCTGTGTCTGTTTGTTGTTGTGTGTGTCCAGAGGGATCATGAAGCAAGCTTGACAGATGACCACAGAACTCCTCCCATACAGTACGGGGTTTGGCAAATAGTTCTTTGACAAAATGAACAGATTTCTCTCAGTGTCTTTTGTTCACTGTAGAAATCTAGAATATAATAATGTTTTGCTTATATCAGCTGATGCTGAATCCCCTTTACTGGTACTCATTGAATGTAAATATACTGATCAACTATCAATATAAATATAAACTTTATCCCTGTGTGTCTCATCTTCCAACAAGCAGGGATTCTTTAATCACACATACTTTGTGCTTACAAAAATCGACCCAAGCAATTTTTTTATTTTTTAGACAAATATTAAATGACTTTTCTTACAAATTTTTAAAGATAAGTTTGCAACCATATATTACTTTATATATGGTCCAATACATTTCTTTGTGCAATAAGTTTTGATTTTTGATTTATTATGCTGCAATCCGTTGTTAATCCTGACATCGCCTGTATAAACCTTTTTTCATCAACACACCTGACTGTACATATATGATGAAAAGGAACTCCTCCTCTTCCTGCTTTCTTGATGTTAACAGAAGAGTTGTAATATGTGCGGGCATAGGTTCTGCAGTCAGAAACTTTGCGGAATATGACTGTGTCTAACTCTCTTGTCACAGTCTAAGAATACACCATCCAGATAGGCTTCACTAATAATATTCAAGTTGCCTCAAAAGTATGGAATCACATTAAGATTTGTAAAGCCAGATTGTTTATCTGTAGTTGTTACATTTTGCTTCCTGGGGCAAGCGCTTTTTCTTTAAAATGAAAACCAGCCCAGGATATAAATTATTAATGTCTCTGCAGCTGTCAATCTTCAGCTTTGTCAGAATCCAAGAAATGCAGTTTTTTTGTTTTTTTTTTGCAAATGTGTCTGGAGTTTGGAGTTGCTCCCATTCAGAGTTTTTACAGAGAAAAGAAGGATTCCCCTTTGAGTCCAGACTTCTTTTTTTAACATCCTGCTGAGACCCAACAGTGGAAAATAAAGATTTAGTCCACGCACGTTGAGCACCATCTCCTTTTCAGGCAATCCCAGCAGGCCTTTCAGCTCTTTATACCTTCCTTTGCTTTACTTCCCCTGGTGCAGTGGTTCCTTGAGCCTGGGGGTTTGTGGGTTTTTTTTCCTAATAAATGTAGACCCATGTTGATGCCCCCAAAACAACATTGTGGAATCTGAACCAAACCTGGTGGGGGTTGTGTGTCTGGCTCCAGGAAAGTCCCATGTGCTGAAAGAAAAAGAGCCAAAGACACTGAGGTTTCATTTCTGTCAATATTATCACTGGACAAATCAAAATGGAATAAATATAGATTAGCAGTAGGACAGTGTAGAGGTGGTAAGAAAGAAAGAGTTATAACTTCACTCACTAGCCATAGTTGGAAAAAGTATGTGAACCCCTTAGCTAATGATAACGAACAGAAGATCACTACAGTCAGGAGTCATCAAACTTGGAGGCCAATGATTGAAACCAGAGTGGATTTAAGCTATTCGGGTTTATATAAAAGTGCTTAAATATTGACTTATAATTAAGAATCTAGAGTTTAGATATTCCTCATTCCACAGTTAGACAAAGTGTTGGAAAATTGAGATTTAAAGGTCCATGGGTAGACCTATGTTTCCTCTTTGAATATTAATCAGGTCAAGGTTCTATATTAATACTGTCAAGGTATCAATGGTCTCAGTCACAGAGAAACGCTTGATGTAACTTTGTTATGATTTGGCGCTATACAAATAAATCTGATTTGATTTGAATTGATTTGATTTTGACACTTGGCCATTCCCAGAGCACAGCTTGAGAGGATATATAAAATCACATTGCAGTAGTTCTTGATTTCAAAACCACATGTTCACATGTTCTTATGAATACAAAATTAAAATGCATCTTTAGGTTCACTGAAAAAAATGTTTTGTTGAATTTGAAGTGGTTGAACAAAATTTATTTATCTAAATCAGATATAATTTTCAAAATGAATGTAATATTTTTTGTCTAATTTTCTTAGTTCCAATTATACCCATGTTAATTGTTTTAAAAAACATTATTCTTTCCATTGAACATGGGTTCATGCTCATTGAGATCAATTCATTTGTTTAATTGGTACAAATTAAAATAAATTTGATTATAATCGAATATTTTTAGTTTCCATTAGCAGTTGTGGAAAAGATTCAAGTTTTGAAGTATTCAGGAAACCACAAAATGTGTTTAGACAACAGATTTTAATATACCACATATAACATCTCAAAGTATTAAAAAAGTGTCCAGTCCCATGAACCCTAGAATCAACTTACATGTATATAATTAAGAAAAAACTGTTCTAATGCCTCTGTGCCTAGACAGCTTACCATTGTCCAGGGGAAGATTCATTCCAAAAGTTTATTTTGCATGATGATGTCAGGCTCTGCAGACAATGACCCTGAGAATCAAAGCAGATTTATGACAAAATGGCTACAATCAAAGAAAATCTGCTTTTCAGAGCGGTCCAGTTGGAGCCTAGACATTCACCTTAGCGTTAAAGCTGCCGTGAAATGAACCCCCAGAGAGCCGTTCACACCAGACGTCCTGGAATATGGCTGAGTGGGAGCAGCTTTGTTGGAAAAATGGTCTGAATTTCCTTCTTAACATTGTGCCAATCTGATTCACAGTTACTAGATAGGCTTGTTTGAGGTTATTGGTGGTTCAACTGGTTATTAAATCCAGGAGCTCCCTCACTCTAGTGGAAGGTTTTATGGATGCATTCATGATAAAGTGCTGATCTGTTATTATTATAAGCACTTTGTGTTTGTCTGTACTTGTGACTCAAATGAGGATCAGACTACTACTTTTGCGGTCATTAATTCAGACAAGCAGGTGATTCCAAAGAGTTCATGTAGTTTTTCCAGTGTTTCTCCCTCAATACCTGACATGGTTGTCAGCAGAATAGGAACAGTTCAGTTCTATTCACTCACTACACTGCAGAATTCTGACTCAAAAGCTCTCTGATGACACCACAATTGTGGTGCGTCATCACTGATGGGTGTGACAGGGAGTATAAAGAACTAATCCAAGATTTTACAAAGTTTGCATGAGCAAAACCACCTCTAGATCAAAGCAGGGAAAACCAAAGGACTAGTGGTGGACTGCACAACAAACGCTGTACTCAGTTAACTACACACCAAAGACTGGCTAATAATTAACGCACACCATCTGTGCATGGAACCTGTCAGCAATTTTTGGAATTTTAGATATCCTAATGTACATATTTTATTGTTTTTGTTGGTTTGTTTGTTTGTTTGTTTGTTTTTTTCAATTAGTTAGCTATTTCTTTCTTTTTACGGTTCCATTTGCTGCTGTAACACCACAAATCTCCCCACTGTGGGGCTAATAAAGGATTATCTTATCTGGAGAAAGCTATAAAAGGATTTCATTACAGACCCCCTAAGAGTGCAGTGGCCTCCATAACATTTAAATACCCCCTCCCATAAAAATCAAGTCTTTAACCTTGTTAGCATGTCCATATGGTAAATGATGTATCCTGAGTCAACACCATGACTGAGTGTTTCTACCCTGAACTGCAGTGAACCAAAGACAGTCTCATAAATACATATTTTAGCACTCAAGGATTCATACATCAAAAACTTGAGGAACCTATCCTGGGAACTTGTGGGGACAGGGCCAGTGCTAAAAAAAATAAATAAATCTCAAACTGATCAGTACAAAGAGCTAGAGTTAGCATTAGTACAACAATTAACATTGTGCCAGCCCTTGCAGTTTAAAAGCTAACAATCAAACAAATAAAAAAAATGGTTGCTACAGTAAATACTCAGATATTTTTGGCACTCTCATTAACAATCCTGTGATGTGATATTCCTTCAGTGGTCACCAAAACCTTTGTCAATACAGGGAGGGAGAGTTAGCATTAGCAGAGCAATTAAGGCTGTGTCAGCTACTGCCGGTTAAAAATAGTGCTGATTGTGGTGACCTCTCCCCGGTTGGTTTCTCCAAAAATTTCCCAGATTTGAATGGTGTAGGAAAAAAAGTTGCAAACTACAGTCATTACGGTAGCCAGTTAACCTTATGTGCTGATGTTACTATCAGAAAGCATGCGTGGCACCCGGAAACAGCACCTGCAGCCTCAACAGAGTAGGCTATCTTTTCATTTTAATACGCTGGCATCTTGTTGATTTTGTTTAATCTTGCTGGTGCCGTTGTATGGGTAAATCAGTTATTTTTTATTTTATGAAAAAATAATATCGGCAGTAGAAAGTGGTACGTGGTGTGACAGGTTTAGCAACCTTTGATGTAGCACATTTCAAACGGAGGCAATTAAATATGGCAGATAATTTGGGTTGTTGCCTGTTTTTTGGTTTGTTTTTTTGTTTGTTTGTTTGTTGTTTTGTTTTTAAGCCAGACGTGGCAGTGAGAGGTTGGAATTCTAACGTGGGTTGGGACTACCAGTTTTGAAACTTGTTATTGACCTCTAATTTCCTTTTAATACTCATTTTCAAAATATATGAACATCTAATTGCTCCTGTTATTTATTTCATAATGATAACATTTGATATTTGACCACCGTATTGAAAATGTCCCCTGGGTTTCATTTCAGAAATCTGAGGGGTATTGCACAAAAGTAGGATAAAGAAACGCAGGATAACTGAGCAAGCGCGACTTGACCTACTCTGGTCGGTGCATCCTAGCTTACTTGGTTACACGCAGTGGCGCAAAAAGTGGGTATGCACTATATGCGATGCATAGGGGCGCCACATCGGGGGGGAACCAAAGCGATGGTAAAAAAAATAATAATAATAATAATAAAATAAAATTCATATTTTCTTTATGTTTCTGCTGTTGTGCATTTCTAAATAGTTGCTGTATTTCCTTAAGGTCATATAACACTTTAGAGGACTAACATGCTAGAGAAGGGCGCCCTATCTCATAAGATTCCATCATAGAATTTTGACGTAGAAGAGGGAGCAGGGGTGCCGTGAGCGCTGAGCGAGCAGGCGCTAGTAGTGAGTTGAAGTCCATGGGAAAAGATGGATAAAGCAAAAAAGCTGTCAGGGGCTAAAAATAGAAAAACGAAGAGGGAAAAGGAGAGAAACCCTAATTATTTAAAGCCCATACATGATGATGTCCGGCAGACTTATTTATTTATTATTACTATTCTTTTTTTTTTGGGGGGGGGGGCGCCAAAATTGTTGCTGCATACCCCCAGACACTGGTAGCTGCACCCCTGGTTGCACGTATGCCGAGCCAGGATGAAAAGGCACGGCTATGTCAAGCCAAGTGTAGATGGTTGGGATAAGTGCACGTTCACGGCATTCTTAAATGGACGACGGGATCGATCAAAGAATCACCGGGAAACTGGACAAGACTCGTGCTTCGTACTTCACGGCTGCTGAACAACAGCTCCTGACGGAGTTCTATTACGACGTTAAAGACATCATAAGAAAAAAGGCAACACCAGCGCCATAATTAAGGAAAGAGAGGAAGCATGGCAGACAGTAGGGACCGGCTTAATGCGTAAGTAGTCCGAAAATGTACAATTATTAAACAGTGCTCCACTGGAACTGTCATAAAGGAGTTATTTTTCAAGTCCACTAATCAACAGTTGTACACTTTGCTTTAAATGTGGCAAGTAGAAGTGCATGTTACTCAGGAAATTTGGAGTATAATTAAGTGCAAACAATTATCCACAATGTTTATCCATGTTATCTATTTAATCTGTTTTTCCCATGTTCTGTTTTTTGTCTATTTTTTAGTTATCTATCCTTCATAAAGAACAAACTTGTCTGGCCAGAAAAGGACCTGGCGGCAAGTTAAAATTAAATATAAGAACATTTTTCAGGCTGGTAAGTGACTTCAGTGTAGATAACAATGAACAAATGAGGTGAATAGATTAGGTGTCTGATGACATATTGAATGTCTGTATGATTGTAGCAGTTAAAAAAAAACAAAAAAACAAAACGCCCATAAAACTGGCACACCAAGCCAGGATTTGACCCCAGCAGAGGAGCTGGCACTCCACGTGAATAAAGGGAGGCCAATGATGAGGAGGTCCAGGGAGGTACATTCACAGACCATGTCCAGCAACATACACTGGATGCTTCATACAAGGTACATATTGCAGTACTGTAGATGGAACACAATCAAATAAATATATTATACTGTCTGACTTTGGATTTCCTTGCAGTGTCTGGGAACACAGTCACACTTTTGGAGCCACCAGAAGATCATCCAGTTAGTACATTTTACTGAAATCACAGGCCTGGTATGTCCTGTCAAAAATCTTAATACAAGTTCTCTTGATGCATGTATGTATATGGCAGGGGGAAGGCACATGTGCAGATGAAGAGACTGTGTCACTGGACTCCAGGCTTGAGGCATCATGTCAACTTTGCATCTTGAGAGACAGATAGAGCTTGCAGAGATAAAAATTAAACTGAAGAAGACAAAGCTGCAAGAAATTGAGCTTGATCTGGAAATCAAACACAGGGCCCTGAGGCAACTGGACCTGGAAATCCAGAAACTAGAAAGAGAAGTGAGTATTTCGGTGCACACTGTAACCATAACTGTAATACAGTGTATTAGTATTTGTTATTTTTGCCTTCTATTCCAGGTTCCAGACAAATGAGGGCTGGTAAATAAAAAAAATCAACTAGAAAACATTGTGGTGTCCCCCTTTTTCATGAATGTGTACTCTACCATTGATTTAGTGAAATGGAAATTAAAAGATAACCACAAACTGTGTGCTACGAAACAAAACATACACAGCAAAAAGCAACGTGACATCTTTTATTAAAGATGGGCTAAATCCAAAAACTAAGTGACCCTGACCAGTCTGCCATTTATGCTGTCTGGCAAAATAGGAGCATTTTCCCAGTCAACATCGACAGCCACTCGGGACGGGGGGGGCTCTCCTTTTTTTTGGCCTGCAACGTTATGCAGCACTGTGCATGCAATGATATCACAGGCCCTGTCCAGGGAAACTCTGAGGTGGTGCAGGCACTAAAACCAAGAATTTAGAAGGCCAAAGGTCATCTCAATTCGAGATCTGGTTTTGCTATGTGCATGGTTGTAGGGCTGCTGTGGTGGGGTTTGGGGGTCCGCAAGGGGAGTCAAGAGTAACCTATTAAGATCATTTAATCCACAGAATTAATTTATGTAGGTCACAAAACCACAAATCACCTTTACCTGAACATTGATGCTGTGGAAGGAATTCCTGTTGATGTAATCTCCCTCATGTTCCCCTGAGGGGCGTTGATTCTAATATGGGTGCAATCCACTGCACCAATGACTTTAGGGAAAGTGTAACAAAAAACAGTGATCATCCAACTTGGACTGATTAAAATTAGAAATTAATGGTTACAAGTTGAAATTTATGTTACCTGCATTCTTGTAAATCTCCTCCTTGATGTAGAGGGGTCTTCTGTGGCCATTATCATTAGCATAGCAATATAACACTAGACCTGACAGTAATAATACCACATGAATGAATATAAAAAGACTGTTGCAATTACAAACAGCCAACAGACTTCAGTGAAATGACAAATGACAAAATATCTAATATTTTAATGCGGGATAATTAAAATGATGCAACATATTTACAAAGACCATGGAAATGCTGTAAAACACATTAATTTCTCACAGGATTGACAGCAGAACTACCAGATGAATCACCAGGATTAATCTTAGCCTGGTTGTTAGCAGGCTAGCTGCTGAGAATAAATCACCATAGTAACTTGACCGGGATAAATTTAACCTACTTTCATGGAACCGACTTGAGGCTAAATTCAGCCAGGATAACTAACATATCCCGGCTTAATCCCTTATCCTACTTTTGTGCAATACCCCTCTGGGGTCCATTTCACAAAGCAGGTTCAACAAACTCTGAGTTGATCTACTCTGAGATAGGAAACGCTGAGTTTTCGGTTCCAGAACAGCAGATTTGAGTTAGTTTGATCAACTCGGAGTAGTTTCACCTGGAGTTAAGCGCGTGCACCACAACTATAAAAAAGACAGCATCAATGGGGCCCCAATTCGACGAGTCACCATGTCAACGGGGAAGAGTAGGGCTGCGTTTTTCACCCCAATAGAATTGGACATTTTAATGCATTCATAAGGCAACTTTGAACATGTTTTTAGAAAGAAGTGCAACACCGCTGCGGCTGCAAAAGAGAGGGAGATGGCATGGGAGAACATTGCTGCTCGGGTTAATGCATAAGTTTAAATGTATTCCTTTGCAATCACAAAATTATTACAGGGGAAAACTGCTTGAATGGTAGCCTATTAATTTATTTCATTTAGGTGGAATCCCGCGGGGGAGAGGTGCACTTGGCAACAGCTTAAGATGAAATATAAAAACTTTGTTCAAACAGGTAAGACCTCAGCATAATCTCATAGGGGTACCTCATTTTGATTATGTTTCTATCTGTCTGGTGGAGCCCCCTCACACCACAACAGACCTTGTGACTTTAAGTAGGCAATACTCCGAAGATTTTGCCAAATGGTAGTTTAAGTATACCGAAACATATCACTCATCTAGGATGAAGAGCACGAGGAAACTGTGTCTGTTCCCTTTACAGAGGGGGATCCAGAAAGGCCTATAGAGGTAACATCTTGATATGTTACTGATAGTTCTCTTCCCATTCACATTTCTTAACATTGTGTGACATTTAGCCTACACTGAAGTATTAACACATTGTCATCCTTTTTAACAGGGCATGGCTGGGCAGCAGCAGGAGGGTCCCTCAACTTCCACTGCACAGACTGACACAGATAGATGGATGTTCAGTAAACATCAGAGGTTCATTCTGTGGAATTCATGTGCAACTGTATAATTTAATGTCCTCCTTATGTATTCCCAGTTACCAGTAAAAGAAATTTACAAAATTCACCTGCTGAAAACAAAATCCAAAAAACCAAAAAAGAAATGCAATACTTGGACGGCCAGATTAAGAGGGCAGATCTAGACATTGAAATACTGGAGCACAAGTTAGAGGTGGGTGCATGGTCACAGGTGAATTATGTTAATTATGTTAACTATTGAAACATTAACTAAACTAGCTCTTGTATTTGTAGGAAATAAAGACCAAATGAAATGTGTATTATGTCTTTATTTGACTGCTGCGGTGGTGGTGATGATGGTGACTTAATCTCTGAATTGATTATGGCATACAGTTGCCTTACTCAAGTGTTATGCATCCCCGACGTTGTACAAAAAACTCCCATTT
The DNA here is from genome assembly GCA_034769265.1 of Remorina albescens. NCBI lineage: Eukaryota > Metazoa > Chordata > Actinopteri > Carangiformes > Echeneidae > Remorina > Remorina albescens. The sequence continues at coordinate 4,767,862 of CM068492.1, read as the reverse complement.
GCAAAGAAACGCTGCCCAACACACAATTTCTGCTGGGATGTGAGAGCATGACTACGGTTGGTAATGTTGCAAATGTAAGGACGGATTGGGTTGTGTATGTAGATGATGGACTGTGCTGTGAAACTCTACTACTCAAAAAGATAATTGTCTGGAAATGCTAGAAAATATATGCACGGTCTGATAACCATCTCCCGACGAATATTGAATTATCTGCCCCCAAAACTCGCCTGCTGAATGAATGAGGAAATCAAATACCGTGTGTGGAAAGAGGGCGGAGTCAGAGAGAAACTCGAGGATAATTAAGAAAAACCTGGTCCCAACCAGGTTAGGTTCATAGAGTCTGTTACTACGGTAACTGACCAAGAGCTTAAGTTACCTCTCTCTGGGAAACAGAGAGAGGTAACTTTCTCCTGTTTGAGTTACCTCCCTTTGTGAAATGGAAAACTCAGAGTTTCCCTCATTTCATGGTTAACAGACTCCGAGCTTCCACTAAATCTGCTTTGTGAAACGGACCCCTGGTCATCTTCGTTACAAGCCAGCAAAAAACCTAGACAAATAAAAGATACTAACTACACTAACTGGTGTGACACTCTTGCTATCTCTGGCTCTGCTCTGAACAGACTTGTCATCCAAATCTGAGTCTGACAGGGGTTCAAACAGGTGGCTGAGTTTCAGAGGTTTCCTCGAACACTAACCATCTTGATGCATAGTGCTCCCTCACTGGTCACCAAAACCTTATCCAACAAAGAGTGAGAGGTTGTAGTAGCACAGCCATTAACACTGTCAACCACTGCCAATTACAAGCTCACAAATAACTAATTCACTGTGCTTACCGCTGCTCAGATATATTTCACGGATCTCAATCACTATAAATTCCCAACTCTGCTCTACTCTGAGTTCCTCTCGGATGACCGAGCTCCTCACCCTATCTCTAAGGGAGAAGCCAGCCACCCTTCTGAGGAAGCTCATTTCGGTCGCTTGTACCCGCGATCTCATTCTTTCGGTCATGACCCAATTCTCATGACCATAGGTGAGGATAGGAACGAAGATTGACCTGAAGATCGAGAGCTTCGCTTTCCAGCTCGGCTCTCTTTTTGTTGCAGATTGTGGTGAAAATAGGAAATAAAAATAGAATTGCTTCCAGTCCCAGCTCTGCTTCGTTATTATTGCGGTGAGTATACCCACCTTGTATGCGGGAGACCCGGGTTCATTTCATCAACAAGGAACCGCAGCCACAAGGCACCTACTAGTGGTACTCTCGGGCCAGTCCAAAGCCCGGATAAATGTGAGGGTTGCGTCAAGAAGGGTAACAGGTGTAACACTGTAGCCAAATCAATCGTTCAAGTTGCCGGAAGCTGACTTGCCATGGCAACCCCGGACAGGGACAAGCCGAAAGGGGGAGAGGACAGTCCCAGCTTTCATTTGTTTCTTCTTTCATATGTGGAAAATCTAATGGTCAGTCTGGGTGACATCCAAACATTCTGGATGTGAGTGGAAACAACTTCCAGAAGGACAACCAGGACTCCGGGCTTTACTGTAGAGAACCAGTTGAAACCTTGCTCCAGTAAAAGACAAATGAAAGCCTCTTGTTTCCAGAAAGGTGCCCCAGGACTCGAGCTGTAGTAAACAACATTCTCTGTATGATGAAACCAACTTTGAATTGTTTGGCCTCAATTCTCAGGCACATGTTAAGAGGAAACCAAGTTTTTCAGGGAATGGAGGCCAGTCAGGGTTGAGGGGGTGCTGAACAAGCAAAGTCCATAATTATCCTTAATCAAAGCATGATCCAGAGAGCATACTGTAGGACCTCAGACCATGATGAACGTGATGAACGCAGCAGGACAATTATTAATATATGCTCTCTGAGATAGCACACAGACAGACAGACAGACTGGTCATTATATCTGCAATTATCATTTTGTTCCACTGTTACTTAAGTATATTTCTCCTTTATTAGATACCGGATCAATATTAACCATCACTTATTTAGAATTAAATGTTTCTTAGTAAGCTTGTTCCCTCTGGTCCTCTTTGGACCCAAATTGTACTAGCACAGAGGTGAGGCTGCTCAGGTCAGGGCTGAGGTCAGTGAGCTTAGAGTACATGTTGATGAGTACCAGATAATCGATCCCTCTTCAGCCACTTTGTCTCCCTCTCTCATTCTGAATCACAGTTGATGAGCATGTACATCTGACATTCTGGCTACATATTACATGTAACTGAATAATGGGTTCACAAGTTTTCTTCCTTTGACACTGTGGAAGTTTGAAAATGAATGAAAAGAAGATGAGGGGTGCAGCCTAGGGCATAGTGGTTAGTGCTGTTGCCTCACAGCAAGAAGATCGTGGGTTCAAATCCTTGGCCCGGGGCCTTTCTGTGTGCAATTAGCATCTTATCCCTGTGCTTGTGTGGGTTTCCTCCGGGTACTCTGGTTTCCTCCCACCGTCCAAAGACATCATGTTTGGGTTAATTGGTGACTCTAAGTTGTCCGTAGGTCTGAGGTTGAGTGTGAGTGGTGGTTGTTGGGCGGGGTCACTTGTCCAGGTGACCCCGCCCTCACCCAGTGTGAGCTGGCATTAGCTCCAGCACCCCCCGCGACCCGGAAACGGATAAGCAGTAGAAGATGGACGAATGAATGAAGATGAGGTGTAAAAGTAACACTATATTTCTAACTACTACATCTTCTTTACAGTTTTCTTAATTTTAACTATTGAACTACTATGTCAAAAATTACTAGCCATATTTATAATTTCCTTTGGGTTGTTTCAATTGTCCAGTTTTTTTAAACCATCATTAAAAATACCAAATGATAGTAAATATTAAAATATTTGACATCTCTGGTATGACTTTATACAAAATTTACCTCAGAGAGGAAGGTAATAAATAAAGAACATGGCGAGGCAACAGTAAAGCTAGCGCAACACTGTGTGCTTTGTTAAAATCCTTGCATGATCATGCTAACTGACGATCAATATCTGATAATGGCAACCAAAGTCACTTCATTATAACTACTTAGGCTAAAGTGGGTTTTTTTTAATAGTTGCTGATATATTTCAACTTAAACCACTGTAGCTCCAAAACACTAACATCTCTGCATATCTATATATCTAGTCGCACAGCTAGCATGACTAACAATGATGTACAATGATGATATGAATGTATATAATGTGGCAACAAAACAGATTTTCAGGTTCTCGGTTGAGTGGCAGCAGGCCAGGCTCATTTCAGGCTACTGAGAACAAATTTCAACACTTCCTGTTAAAACTGTAAATTTCTAAGAATATATAAGTGGCACGCTCTCGATTACACTAATCATCATAATAATGTGATCGTTTTGACTGCTGTGAGGAACAGAGCACCAGTTATAGGAAGGTCAGAGGCAGTGGTGTAGTCTACGTGATACGCTGGTATACGCTGTATATCCACTAGAAGAGGTCAATGATTTCCGTATACCCTCTTAAAAATGCGCGATGATACGCAACATCATTTTGTGACTGCACTTTCACTCTTTCGCCCCATTCTGTGTTATTCACTTTTGGACGTCCGGGGCTTCCATCGCCTGTGGCCTGTGACCTGTTGCTTAGCAACAGCAATACACTTGTTCAGCTATGACAAACCCCGCGAAATAATTCGTTTCTCTATCAGAATTTGATCAGTCTACCGTTCAAGTTAGCGAGCGCTAAACACAAAGGAGACATGAAACGAAAACAGACGACAATATTTCAGTGTTTTAGGAAGCTTTGCCCTCCTACGACAGAAGAAGAGCCAGGTGACAAAAATAAGGTGACAGAGAACGAGCCCGGTGCTACCGCGAAGTTAGCCCGTGAGTGAAGTTAGCTGTAGCAGGGTGGTTAGAACTAGCTAACCTGACCACCGTTAGGGTGGTGATCGATGGAAGAGAAAGGAAGCGAGATACTGTGTGTAGGTTTGTGTGTGTATTTGTGTTCAGGTTTGTGTGGTGTTCATGAGGTGTCGCTCCGCGATGAGTAGGTCTAGGTATACCCACTACAAAAAAGACTACACCACTGGTCAGAGGTCAATATCTGTGCTCAAACAGGGCTCTCTGGCTTGTTCAGTAAGACAGTCTGAACTTACCACAGTGATGTGTAATAGTTTCACTTGCATAATATCGCACGCCCATTCCAAGCTACACCCATTAACACACTCTGAATTGATTGGCAGTGCTGCAGAGCCAGTTTAGATCCTCGTGGGAATTCTTACAATCTGAGATGCTAGAGAAGTGGAAACAGGTTGGTATGCATTAGCATTTTCGATTTGAGCATCTAGTTATTCATGGGCTACATGAACAGTTCCTCCACATATATTCGCAAAGCGAGTCACTCACATTAAGAGTGATGCAACACTTGCATGAAATTACCACTGCCAGGGCAGCCTGTCATAAGATGAAGGAGATCAAAACATGGTCTGCATGGGAATTGATTTCCACTTTGTCAGCTAATTATCCTAAACGCAGCATATTTGAATGTAGCAATTCTTCTCCATCATTTCAAAAATGAACATTATGTTGTATTGAAGACTTAAAGCCAAAAACTGAGAAGGAAAAACTTTACTGAGCTAATAATTGAAGTGAGAAGTAGGGACATTTTTTCATAAACTTCAATACGATCCAACTTCTTTTAGAACCAATGGAACTGCCTCCTGATGGTCATTAGATAGAACACAGGTATAAGGCTCTTCAGCATCATCTTCACTTTCCACTTTTCTGAAAAGCAACTTCCTTTTATACACTGTTTAAGTCATACTGCCAGTAAGTAATTACAAATGTAATTTTACACTTGTAATGGAATCATATTTGACCAGCAGGGAAATGTTGAATCTTGAAATGATCCACAAAATGTTACATTAGGTTTGGAACTAATACCATTTTAACAAACAGGTGTAATTTTTCAAACAAAAAAAAAAAAGTGAACACATGTGAAACTGACTTCCAGAATACTTATAACTCCTTTACAATTTTGTAGGAGGATTTCCGAGGTGGATTTAATTCAACCAAATACATCAGAGACCACTTCATTTGCAACTCCTAGCAGTAGACAAGGTTTAGTGATCTGTAAGTAAGTTGTCATGACTACTACTGTTCATAGCATGTGTCATGTCATAAGTAGTTGTTGAGGCTTGTTTGCCATCTTGAATTCCGGGAAACTGAGAGTTTATCAGAAATTAACAAACAGGGTAGGTCTATAGATTTGTAGGCCCCTGCAGCCCTTCCCCCCTTATGGTGCTTCGCCTGTGTCCGCCTACAGGGGCATTGCTGTAGGCTTCCGGGTGTATCTCTTCGGCTGGTGGGTTGCCTCCAGCTCGTCCGGTGGGTGGGGTTTGGGATGTGAGATGTCAGTGCCGGGTGTGGATGGCTGGGTGGTGGATGGAGGGGGCGTTGGGCCTACCAGCACATGCTTGGGCAGTTCAGTGGTGCTTGCTGTTAACCGCCTAGAACACTGGGGATTGCGGCGTGCCACGTGGCTGTGGTGGCTCTCTGGGCTTCGTACCGCATGTGCTCCTGCACACAGGGTTGCGACCCTGGGGAGCCTGGGCCCTGGTGATGGTCTCACTCATATTTAAGGAATGCCCACATGCATGTGTGGTTTCACTTGCCAGCTTGTGTTGGGTCACATCATGAAGAACTGATGAATCCTGCCTAAAATGGGCTGAGATGTTCTTTAATTCCATTACTATGTATCCTGTCTTTGACTCGGCTCCTCTGTTGGGACACCTTCACCTACCTGGACTCCCATCTCTCGAGAGATCTACACATAAACCCTCTGGACTCTCATAATCCTAATTGAGGTGACAGGAAAAGCACAGCATCCTTCACTCCACCAGTTCCTATCAGCACCACCTACTTCCCTTCCCCTGTCCATCCTTCTGCATCTTCTCTGTCCTTTATTCCCCCCGTATTCACTGAGGTGTAGCACTGCCCTCCCTGACACACAAAGGTCATTCCACTCAATAAAGATCAACAAACTAGCTTCCAGGGAGGGCTGGTGATGGTCACACCCACACACACTCAAATAATAAAATATTTAGCTGCAAGACTAAAAGTGCATCAATCTCAGAAGTTGACACACCCTAGGGGTATGCTACGAAGGAAACTCAACAAAGCTGGGCTTTCTTTAGGTGAGCTGACTCGAGTATCACGACGGTGGTTATCAGCTTGATTTGTCGACCCAGGCTTGTCTAATCAGGCTCTGTGCGCGTTCACATAAAAAGGGGCGGTTAGGCGTCATTTGACGCTATTTCCACAGAAAAATGGACTGATTACGTGCCGCATATTTCAGCCAAGAGAAGCAGATTATGATAATGGAGAGCTATGAAGAGTTCAGACCAATAATAACAGCTAAAAGCAACACTGTTGCTGCAAACAGGGCAAGAGAGGAAGTCTGGCAAAAAAATGCAGATCGTGTAAATGCGTAAATTAATACAGCCTATAATATATATTATATATCATTATATAACTTTAATTCCCTCCCTGGCATTGCCTCTATTTGCTGTGCATTCATCACTCTTTTGGTGTAATGTGGATGATACACTGCGTAACATATTAAGTGTTAATATTATCTTAAGCAAACAAGAAGAAAAATGAGAGGAGAAAGACTGGAGGGGGCCCCGCTCCAGCAGATTACACAGCCTCAGAGAAGCTGGCCCTTGCAAACAATGAAGGGCGGTCGATCATGGAGGGGGTATTCAATCAGACCCTGGTGCTGGCAGCTCCCAGCAGCAATTCTTTGTCCAGGGTATGTATAAGTGCTTTGGTGGTAAAATACTAAATGCATATTTATTGTTTCTCAGATGGGAAAAGTATTAATCTAATTTACAGTTGAAGGAGACACTGTAGTGTTGCTCAATCCACCAGCACACTCCCTTGCTGGTCCCCACACAGAGGTAACTGTCAAAGTTGTCATGTACTCTTTGTTTGCTGTGTTGAATCCACTTTATTCATTTCTCTTAAACTATTCCACAGGTGGAGATCAATGATGAGGAGACAGTTTCAGTGTATTCAGAGGTACCTTTGGGGGTAGAGATCTTAATAATCTAAGTAAAAATTTAATTTCATCTTTTTAAATTAGAAATGATTAAGTTTCTTGCTCATTAATATCACAGGGAGAGGACATTGTGCAACCCTCCCCTCAGCCTGTGGCCTCCAAGGGGGTAAGGGTTTTATCATTTTGTAGCAGTCCTATGTCTACTATTTTAAAGTAATCCTTACCAAGAACGCATAAGTGAATGATGAACACAGTACACCAACATAACTGTCTAGTCTATCTCACTCATCTCTATTGCTTGATGAACACCTCGATGTCCTATTAATACAGGTTGGAGCAGACAATGTGAGGGCCCTTTATAAAAACCATCTAGAGCTGGATAATCAGAAAAAAGAGCTGGAAATCAAGAAACTAAAACTTGAGATCGAGCAACTGGAGTATGAGAAAAAGGTACTGCAGTAAATGGTACTTTAAAATGTTTTGTTAAGCATGATTGACACTGTATACTTGACTTTTTCCTTTCCCAGAAAAGGAAGAACTTTAATAAATAATAAAACACATCCTGTGATTTGTGTTTTGTTTTGTTTTTTAATTGGGTAAAAAACTGCTCCATGATGGCTGCGTTACTGTAAGTGCATGGCTTCATTTGGTCACATTACTTACATGTGGTTCAACAAGATTGTATATGTAACGTATTCCCTCAGCTGAGAATCTAGATCGCTCATAGAGAATATCGTCAGAAAACGCCAACGGATCACTCAGGTCTCAAAAAACTCTCTCCCTTCGAAGAGCACCTCTAACAATTCGGGCACCTAAATCCACTGGATTTTCCAAAAACGGTAAGCCGTGTTCAAGAAGGATGATCAGTGAAAGGGCGGCACTTTTTATAGCCGACTTTAAGATGAAACTCAGAACATAAACTGGTCCGGATTATGTTATGTTTGCAGCATAAATTACCATGGTGATACAGCCAGTTTAAAAGAGAGCCACCTTCGTGACACGGAAAAGTCTGGCTTTATGCTCAACGTACCTCGCTAACACACTAATCTGGCTTTGTAGTACACCCCTCCTGTGTTGTTAAACTATGAGGACAAAAGCAGACTAAATAAATAAGACACATGATTCAAATAGAGTCATTTATATACAATAATCATCAAATCATTGACATTACTCATAAATCATCTTAAAAAAAAAAAAAAAAAACTACAAAGTCAAATAAAGCCTTGGCAATCAATACACACATTTATTGGCAACAAATGAGTCTCTAAATTAAGTGAAGCCTTAGACTAAGACAGACAAAGCCATTGATGCATAACAAATAAATGTAACCAAGTCAATGGCGGCACCCCAACATGGTGCAAAGTGTGTATATTCTGATCAGCTGTAGTTCATGTTTCTCTGGTTGCCAGGTAGCTTGTTAAACATCCATTGACTTGAAATGTTGCTCATCGATGGTGGAGAACACGTGTCCTTCATTTATCAGGAAAGTCAAAGATGATCTGTACAAGGACAGATTAGAAATTTAAGCCTTTCAGAATGTTCCAGTAAATCCTGGCAGGCAGCGGGATCAGAAGTCACAGGATGCTTGGTGCAAACAGTGTTTATAAGCAAGTTTTATCTGAGAGTCAGGTTTATCATAAGGAGAGTACAAACGTTTAGGAAAAAAAAAAAAAAAAAAAAGATTTATCTGTAAGGGGATGATGGTTGAGGTAATTGGCGCTTCAGCAGAACTTTATGCTGCTTTCAAACACACTTAAATCACCTCCACAATTCTCCACTCATTGTGGGCTGGCAAGTGTTCCTCTGTATGGGTTGTGGAGTAGATGTATATTATTTAAAAAAAAAAAAAAAAAAAAAAAAAAAAAAAGGTCAAAAATTGGTTGACACTTTGAAATCAAACAGTCTTTTTCATGAAATACCACTTCTTATTTTCAAATGACTGAATTCATTTGTTTGAGTGGAAATAAGCCACTTGCATTTAAAGCAGTTTTGTTTTGATTCTTCCCAGAACTATTTGGATCTACATCAGTTTTATACTCAAAAGTGGTAGCTTTACAGCTATGGAACCTAAAATACATAAATAACAATTAATTCACTTAATTTCATTTTGATTATTAAATAGCCCACAGTAAATAAGACAAAAATCACTAGGGATGACATTTAGGGCAGACTAGTTTGACAGCACACTTATCTAATTCAAGAGGGTGTCTTGTGTATTAGTATACACATTTTTGTTCCATTAGATTTAACAATGAGGCAGTTGGGATATTGCTAATCCTCCATTGTTACACATTAACACACACTCTCCATGTGTGCTGAAAACAGGATGAGTTGGTACCTGATATCTCTCATACTGAGGTTAATCAACTGTGTCCTCAGGTCCTGGAAACTGATGCCGTTCCGATGGTTAGAGGACTTCCTGACAGCATGCAATACCTGAGTGAGGAAACAGGAGATTCATTTCCAAACAATATCAGTCGATCAGTGTATTAGGAAAAACATGCATCACAGCTTCCCAGATACCAAAGAAACTATACCCACAAAGAAGTTGAAGTCTGATCAATAGAAAAAAAAAAAATTTTTTTCAACAATCAATCATTTGAATGTTTTTCGACATGGAGTTGTCACTCTTTAAAATGACACCAAACCTCCACATATTGAGAATCTCATTGGTGTAGTAGACAGTATCTCCGCCAATCACACAGAAGACCGGGGTTTGCTTCCCAGATGAGGAACAAAACCCCAGCCACAAGGCACTCACAAACCAGTGGCATTCTTGTGCCAGTCCCAAGGCCGGATAAATGAGGAGGGTTGCATCAGGAAGGGCATCTGGCATAAAAACTGTAGCGAAAGCTAATCATGCAAGTCAAGCTAGCCTTGCTGTGGCAACCCCGAATAGAAAAAAGCCAAAGACACCAGAAGAATGCAGCATCCACAACTTTCACTTTGATAGTTTCAGATGGCATTTTTTCTAACCAAATGATTTACCATTTACAGTGAAAGTTTCTATTATTTAAAAAAAACCAAAAAAACCAAAAAAACAAAAACAAACAATGTGTATGTAACACTATGAAAAGCACAGGTGTAAATAGAATTATTTAGTTGTTTCATTCTCATGTCCTGCCTGTTCAAAGTCATGAACCACTGGGACAATTGAATAGAATAAAGGCATTGTTAGTGTTTCTAGTAACATGCTTTTCCCCACTGTGACAGGTCAAAATGTGTGCTGCTGTTTCAAAAGGCTTTTTTTTTTTTTTTTTTTTTTTTTTTAAGACAGTTTTTTGAAATACTGGATGCAGATACTGCTTGTAACAACATTAATCGTGAATTTCACAACAACATTAAAGTTTTCTTAATGTCAAGATTAGGAAATTAGGAAAATGAGTGCACAAATGTCTTTGCAATTGGAACTGACCCCTTCAAACCACTAACCTGACTGTGGATGGTGAACATTTCATTTGTCCGCATGCCGGCAGGACATTGACTGCTGCAACTTCCAGACAGTGAAGCAGTGGTGTTCATATTCACGTCAAAAACCTGGGTTGAAAGTGTGAAAGTGGGACCCACCAGGAGAAAAATCACACGTGCAGGACATTTACATGGCCCAAAAACTGTTTATAAAAATACAGATGCTGGTGCTGAAACCTGCATCTAATGACCATCCAGTGGGCAACGCCACTGGTTGTAAAAGTTAAGATAAATTGTATTGAAGTCCATGTGAAAATGGGCCAACTTAACACTTGATTTATTAGCTCAGTAAACATTTTCTTAACAAGCTTATCTCTAGTTTCAAATCTTAATATCACATGATGTTTGAAATGATGGCCCCATTTACATGAAAACAGACCATAAAGCAACAAATTAATTTGATTGAGTGGTTACTGTGTGATTGGGTAATATTTTAAAAATGTCCTATATACACTGCTCAAAAAAAAATAAAGGGAACACTAAAATAACACATCTTAGATCTGAATGAATGAAATATTCTTATTAAATACTTTGTTCTTTACATAGTTGAATGTGCTGACAACAAAATCACACAAAAATTATCAATGGAAATCAAATGTATTAACCCATGGAGGTGTGGATTTGGAGTCACACTCAAAATTAAAGTGGAAAAACACACTACAGGCTGATCCAACTTTGATGTAATGTCCTTAAAACAAGTCAAAATGAGGCTCAGTAGTGTGTGTGGCCTCCACGTGCCCGTATGACCTCCCTACAACGCCTGGGTGTGCTCCTGATGAGGTGGCGGATGGTCTCCTGAGGGATCTCCTCCCAGACCTGTACTAAAGCATCCGCCAACTCCTGGACAGTCTGTGGTGCAACGTGGCGTTGGTGGATGGAGCGAGACATGATGTCCCAGATGTGCTCAATTGGATTCAGGTCTGGGGAACGGGCGGGCCAGTCCATAGCATCAATGCCTTCGTCTTGCAGGAACTGCTGACACACTCCAGCCACATGAGGTCTAGCATTGTGTTGCATTAAGAGGAACCCAGGGCCAACCGTACCAGCATATGGTCTCACAATGGGTATGAGGATCTCATCTCAGTACCTAATGGCAGTCAGGCTACCTCTGGCGAGCAAATGGAGAGCTGTGTGGCCCCCCAAAGAAATGCCACCCCACACCATTACTGACCCACTGCCAAACCGGTCATGCTGGAGGATGTTGCAGGCAGCAGAACGTTCTCCACGGCGTCTCCAGACTCTGTCACGTCTGTCACATGTGGTCAGTGTGAACCTGCTTTCATCTGTGAAGAGCACAGGGCACCAGTGGCGAATTTGCCAATCTTGGTGTTCTCTGGCAAATGCCAAACGTCCTGCACGGTGTTGGGCTGTAAGCACAACCCCCACCTGTGGATGTCGGGCCCTCATACCACCCTCATGGAGTCTGTTTCTGACCGTTTGAGCAGACACATGCACATTTGTGGCCTGCTGGAGGTCATTTTGCAGGGCTCTGGCAGTGCTCCTCCTGTTCCTCCTTGCACAAAGGCGGAGGTAGCGGTCCTGCTGCTGGGTTGTTGCCCTCCTACGGCGTCCTCCACGTCTCCTGATGTACTGGCCTGTCTCCTGGTAGCGCCTCCATGCTCTGGACACTACGCTGACAGACACAGCAACCTTCTTGCCACAGCTCGCATTGATGTGCCATCCTGGATGAGCTGCACTACCTGAGTCACTTGTGTGGGTTGTAGACTCTGTCTCATGCTACCACTAGAGTGAAAGCACCGCCAGCATTCAAAAGTGACCAAAACATCAGCCAGAAAGCATAGGAACTGAGAAGTGGTCTGTGGTCACCACCTGCAGAACCACTCCTTTATTGGGGGTGTCTTGCTAATTGCCTATAATTTCCACCTGTTGTCTATTCCATTTGGACAACAGCATGTGAAACTGATTGTCAATCAGTGTTGCTTCCTAAGTGGACAGTTTGATTTCACAGAAGTGTGACTGACTAGGAGTTACATTGTGTTTAAGTGTTCCCTTTATTTTTTTGAGCAGTGTATAATGTCCACTTAGTGGTTTTCAGAGAAGATTTTACTCACATATCCTCGGTATTCTGATCAGTTGAATAAGTCAGCAATTTAATTGCTAAATATTTCCAAAAGTTCTCAAAATTAAAATGCTCAAACTTGTATTTATGGATAGTCAACCTCCTCCACAAGCTCAGATACCTTTCCAAAGAGCTGCATGTGGGCTTGTACCACTTCCAACATATGTGATGTGATCTCATTCAGGTCCTGGATGCAGCGGATATTCATTGCCAGCAATGACCTTTGACCCTAATGCAAAAAAAAGCAACGTTTGTTTTTGTTGTTGTTGTTGTTGTGACCAAATACGACAAAAAACCTCCAATGTTTACCTTTAAAGCTCATCATCATCTCCAAAGCCTTTGTTTGCATTACTCACACTGTAGTTGCGTAGATTTCCTATCACCTTCACGTATGTTCCAGGAGAAGCAGATGTCATCACAGCACAGTCCTGTGACAAGTGTGAAGCTGATATTTACCAAATTGGTTCACAGTTTGCTGGTTCTATCTGTATTCGGGGTCAGAGCAGGTTGATTGGACTGGCCTCTGTGTTGACCCACTGCTTCACATTTAAAGGCGGTCCAGTCATGTCATCCAGAGAGTACTGGATGTTGGTCACAAAGGCAGAAATCCCTCTGATGATGCCCACAAGAGACACCTGCAGCAGGAGAAAGAAGCATAGAGAAGTTGGCATGAGGAGATATCTACCCCCAGACCAAACTCCATGGAAGATATTGTATCTAAAGATATATTACATGTATCCCTGCAACCAAGTTTTTTAAAGACATGCTCATATTGAAAGGATTAAGAGGATACACCACAGGACATTGTGACACGCTGACAGCGTGACAGCATTATTTCTCTCATCAAATTCTTCAGCGATCAGGAGCTTTACTCACCAGTTTGGTGTCAAAGTCATAACTTTCCTAAGTCACATGTGACAAACAACATTCCAGGTCAAACTCAAGTCTTGAGGTTTGGTTTCCAAGTCACAGAAGTTTCACAGTTCCTTCTTGGACTTTGTAATTGGCAGGTGGCAATACGATCTGACCTCGAGGTACATTCAAAGTTTTGTCACATAGCACCAATTCCAAATTGCCATTTTTTCTAAGCACTTTATATCATGTTGTTAGCCATCTGTCTGTGTGTGTGTGTGTGTGTGTGTGTGTGTGTTTGTGTGTGGGAGGGGGGGGGGGGGGGGGGGGGGGGGGGTACAAATTTCCATCTTTTCTACAGCTGTTGACAGTAAGATGAAGATTTGCTGCTCTACCGTCACCACTAGCCACGTAGTAGTACAAGGCCAATATTTTGGTCTAGACTTAAATATCACAACTACTAGATGGATTGATTTCATATTCTTTACAGATGATTAAATCTATTGTCTCTGGCTTTCTTTCAGTCTCATCATGATGATCCATTTGTGACTCTAAATGTTGATGGTTTTCTTTGATATTACTTGCATCAACAGGCAAAGTCACTTGAGTTTAGATTGTAATGATGATCTTCTGGCTCTTAAAATTTTTTTCTATTGTTTCCAGACGATGAATTCTAATAAATTCCCTTTAGTTGCTGCAATAAGACTGACTTTTATGGCTGAGCAAAGAGTTTGTACATTTATTTCATGGAATGCTAAGTTTATAGACATCCAAGGTTTTTCAAGGATACATTTTAACCTTGGTGATACCCTGGGCCAAACTCAGCTCTACTTTATTGATTAACAGAAATTAAGATGTTAGCATGAAAAGCTAAATCACCCTGCTAATTGAATCAGGAAGCGCTTTGACAGGGAAAGGGAATGTTATTGAACATCAGAATACACAACGCAATCATCAGTCAGAAACAGTCATTGATATACAGTCTGTAGAAAGGGGACAAAATTACAGGAAACAAGACGCAGATGGGAAAGAGAAAAAAAAAAAAAAAAAAAAAAAATCAACTCAGTTTGTTACATTCTGACTCAAAGTGATCTGGTTTGACTTAGTTTAACCAACCCATTAATGAGAACAGTGGGGCTATAGTGCTATCTAGTGGTTAAGTGGTTAAGTTGAACACTTCTGTGATTCAGTCATTGACCAGAAGTTACTGGAGGTAAAGTTAAACCATTTTTTTGAATATTTAAATGTGGCTGTTTGGACTGTCTGCTTAGAAACACATCGTGGTAGTATTTCTTTTTATATCGCTTTTTTTTATTATTATTATTTTATTGACCGAGACACAAGAGTTAAATGACAGAACTTGAAGAGACACCAAACGTCATTTAGAGGCGATTCAAACCTTTTATCGTCCCTGAGGATCGCAGACCTAAATACTTTGATGTAAGACTAAAGTGATGCCACTGGAGGGAGTATTCCTCTGAGGTTTGACAGATGTCAGCTGCAGGGAAACCTGATCATCTTACATCATAAAACTCAAATAATTTAAATGACCAAATTACCTCTGGTCAAGTTTTCATGCATGTATCTTTACTATCTATTATAAAGACAGAAATAAATGGATGAACTCAAAAATTTTTGATTGATTTTTGATTTATTTTTTTTAGATAGATTTTTTTTAAAGATAGTAAATAGAAAAAAAAAAGATATAAGAAGATAAAAAGTTTTGAAATATAGAGTGAAAGAGTAAAGATAGAAAAAAAAGGATGGGTGGGGACTGTCTGGCTGATGTGCATGTTTTTGGACAGCAGGAGAACCAAAGTACCTGGAGAAACCTACGCAGACACAAAGTGAACACGCAAACACTCCAAAGAAAGGCCTGGGCAAGGTGTTCAAACCCAGAACCTTATGACTGTGAGGTGGGAAGGGGTTGAGGGGTGAAAGGAAAAGGGTGACAGAGAGAGCGAGGGCAAGCAGGAATTGTATAGGTGTATCAGTGAGGGGGTGGAGGGGTAGGGACAGACAGAGGGGTGGGGGTTAGGGGGAGTGTCTCACCCCTCATGTCGTCCATCCTGTTCCCCTTGTTGGTTCTTCTGTTCCTTCTTCCTCTTTTATCTCTTCTTTCTTTTCCTGCTTCTGCTTCGCCTTCCTCTCCTTCTTCTCTCTCTCCTCGTTGTCTTTCTTCTCCCTTTTCTTCTGCGCCTTCATCTCCTTCATCAGCCTCTTCTCTGCCTCCTTCTTTGCCTTCTCTTTTTCCTTTTCCATTGTTCTCTTTTCCCTATCAGACATTAAGGCCAGGTTCTGAAGCTTGATGTTCAACACAGTGAGGTGATGGATGTGTTCCTCCATCTCTGCCTTTATGTTCTGCAGCTGCTCTTTCTCTTGCCTCTCACACCTGATAGTTTCCTGTGCGTTGTTGTAGAGCTCTTCTGCCTCGGTCCTAGTTTCACTGAGTTCGTCAGCCAGTTTGTTGTATTGCACGCGTTCCTCTTTCAGCTGTTTGGTGACGACTTCAAAATCGGCTTTTATGTTGTCAAAGCTTTTCACCAGGCTGTCCATTGTGGAAACTATGAAGTCTTTCCACTTGATGAACGCCATCTTTTCTCCCTCCCAGCTGTCCTCCTTGATGGCCATTGTCTCCTTCAAAGCTGCGATTTCAACTTCCCTCTCTACTTTCATCTGGGCTTGAATCTTCTCCGTCTCGGTTTTGGTTTTACGGAGCTGTTCCTCCAAGAGCAGGACCAGGTCTTCTGTCTTTTTTAATGTTTTTTCCATCACTTCATGTTCGTTCTGCATCTGCTTCTCTCTGGCTTTTGCGATGTTGACATTCTCCATCAGGTTGTCCAAGCTGTTCTGGGTGATATTCAGCATTGATGCAATAAAGTCTCTCTCACTGATCAACGCCATCTTTTCTTCCTCCCAGCTGTCCTCCTTGATGGCCATTGTCTCCTTCAAAGCTCCGATTTCAACTTCCCTCTCTACTTTCATCTGGCCTTGAATCTTCTCCGCCTCGGTCTTGGTTTTACGGAGCTGTTCCTCCAAGAGCAGGACCTGGTATTCTGTCTTTTTTAATGTTTTTTCCATCACTTCATGTTCGTTCTGCATCTGCTTCTCTCTGGCTTTTGCGATGTCGAAGTTCTCCATTAGGTTGTCCACGCTGTTCTGGGTGATATTCAGCTTTGATGCAATGAAGTCTCTCTCATTGATCAACGCCATCTTTTCTTTTTCCCAGGTGTTCTTGTTGGTGGCTATTGTTTCCTTCAAAGCTGTGATTTCAACTTCCCTCTCTACTTTCATCTGGCCTTGAATCTTCTCCGCCTCGGTCTTGGTTTTACTGAGCTGTTCCTCCAAGAGCAGGACCTGGTCTTCTGTCTTTTTTAATGTTTTCACCACCGCTTCATGTTTGTTCTGCATCTGCTTCTCTCTGGCTTTTGCGATGTCAAAGTTCTCCATCAGGTTGTCCAAGCTGTTCTGGGTGATATTCAGCTTTGATGCAATGAAGTCTCTCTTATTGATCAAGGCCATCTTTTCTTTCTCCCAGCTGTTCTCTTTGGTGGTGAACTTCCCCTTCAGAGCTGCAATTTCTGCAGCCAGCTTCTCATTTTCCCTCTTTGAGTCAATAAGGGCTCGTCGGAGAGCATGCAGCATGTCAGTTGGTCTGGGATGCTGGTCAGCTGAATTCGCTTCCATTGTAGATGAACAAAGATCTACTGGTTGTGGAGTTTGCTTGCAGGGAAGAACTTTGTCTGTCTGGTTGTGATGAAGAACTTTGTCCGCCTGGCTGAAAGGAAGAACTTTTTCTGTCTGGTTGTAGTGAAGAACTTGTTGTGCGTGTGATTTTGTGGACAGAGTGTTTCTTTGTCTGACATTTATAAAGAACAAGTTCCTTTGATGGCTTTGATCTCCATGACATCATCAAAGGAGTCCAGGAGGATCATGTGAAGTCATGTGATGACATCATCAGAGCTCAGGGTTCCTGTAACCAAGTTGACTTCTAAAGGAAATATTTAAACAACATGGAGGCTACGGTTCATGTAAATTTCAATCGGCATGATTTTATTTTCGTATGTAACGCCCTCACCCTGTTCGTACTCTGTCAATGTAAATGTTGTCATTATAAAAAAAAAAAAAAAAAAAAAAAAAAAAAAAAAAAACATGGAGTCTACCGTCGCAATTGTTTTGTTTAGCATTCATCATGCTTCGGTTTATAAATAAACCAAGAGGTACACGGAGAAGAATACACCATCGATGTCTGTTGTCTCTTGTGAATTTTTTGTGGGGTTTTTTTCTCCGACTTCTCCACATACTCTCGCTCTCTGGGGATCGCGGAACTGGCCCTTCCTCGGGAAGTCAGCATCGGAAAACCCTCGCTCTGAAGGGCTAGATTCATGCCCCCTACCCGTACGTGAAAAAAGGAATTGGGACACCACTACCCTCGCGGGAACGCGCAAAATTTAGGGGTAGGGGGTGTACTGGGACTGGGCCTTACGCCAATGTTTAGCATGTATTGAAGGTGGAATAGGTAGGACACTCCCTTGATCGGAGTGGGAAATAAATATTTGATTTGCATTATTGATAGGGCAACTGGCACATATGTGGTGCTCCTATGAGGTGCTTCATGGTCCCATTAGTGCCCGTGTCACAGACACTCTTTTTAATGAATTCATATCAGGGTATCAGTAACTTAAAGAAATACCTTGGACATTATCACCTGATAAACATCAGCATTAGGTATGAGCCTTTAAGTGTGCTGGTGTTGGCATAGAGCCCAGAGCAACGTTGGGGCCTAAAAATAACCCCACTAAGCGACTATTGTCACTTGATATCAAGTCTCTGCTCATCACCTGTAATTTCTTTTAATGTAATTGAGGAAAAAAGTCACTAACTCTATAGTCCCATAAGTCTGGTTCATGTCTTAAGTCCAAGTGTACTCCTTGTGTCAAACTGAAAAAGCATGTGTGCAGTATGAAGGCTTTTTTTTTAGGATTCGTACCTGGTTGAGTTCCCAATCACAGATTGAAAAGGTGTCCTTTCCAAGTAAAGTTGCAGACAGAAGCTGAGACACAGTGCAGGGCAAAATCTCAAGAGTTGCTTTCTGTGGCAAGATCAAGGCAAAGGAATTGACTCATCTGACACACACACACACACACACACATCTGTTCTTCAGATCTATTTTCATGCTGAAGGAAAACACATACATACTTTTGATACTGCTGTGTGGCTGGAGCCCTCAGCAGGGGTCTGACTGTAAACTTTGACAAAGCAAATCAAAGTCAATTGTTAGCAAACAAAGTTGTGAGATGCAGAGGGATTGAGGTAAATTTACCTTGATTCCACATGACAAATGTCAGGAGTAGCTTGCTATGTTCCCCAGAAGTGATAACAACCACCAGAAGCCAAAAGATACACAACAGTTCACCTGAAACAACCAAGCGTGCTGGCAGCTTTTTTATGTCTTGGCCCATCAGGTGAATTGAATTACAGCAATTACTCATGGAGCAGTGCATAGGGTAAGGAAACAGCCTGGGGAGTAAATGATCAGGCCACATGTGGCACTAAAAACAATTCACACATCATTTTAGATGATTTTTATTAAAAATCCATCAATTCAACAGTGATTGACAGGTGTTCACACCACTTTGGATAAACTTCATTTAATCTCTTGAAAATATGTTACAATGACATAAGAGCAAAAATTTTTCATACAAAAGTGTGAGAGCAGAAGATTGCCTTGCTGTGAGTTCACATCAGATGAAGTGTTTTATCATCTGACAGGGGCATTTTCAGCATAGCCCCGACCCAGGAATAACTCCATGCATCACAGTGTCGCTTTACCACCTCAGCCATTTTAATCAATGAGTAGCTAACTAACTTGTCACAGGGTGTCCCAAAAACTCTACAAACTTCTTTACAGTTGATACCAGCAAATCTCACCTTTGTTTACCAGCTAAGTGCAGCTGCTGCCACTAATGGCCAGATGCTAAATCACAGTAACACTACCAAATGAAATGTGCAGTTGAACATCAGTCAAACTGCTGCAATTGTGTTAAGTCTGCCTTATTTCAAGGGGTGAATCTGAAGGCTGATTTGGTCACCGAAGTCCAAATAGGGCGTCCCATGTCAAAGGCTCCTTCAAAGGCAGTTGAGAATTTTGTCCTCCGTTTCCTGGGCAACAAAGCCTCCATTGGTCAGATATTTCATGGCCTAAACTATCCTAAGAGTCATTGTTGATAAATAACAAAAGCAAACAGATAGCAACCATTAAAACCAAGACACTTAAAACCTCAACTAGCTATGTGTTGTCAAGGTTGCTTGGCAACAGAAGCCATGCTTTGCAAGGCAACAGTATTTCACTTTGGCTATCACAGTCTATGAACACGCCTTTGTAAACCGCCTCCTCTGTGGGACGCAGCCCTTTAACCAGGACATAAGTTTCGTAAAGGTTTTCCTTTTTTTATGTTTTCAGTTGAGAACAGGTCGAGCAGGTTCTTTTCTGTTCATTATGGAGCTATTGTACAAGAGCACATAACATTTATGCACACTGACGTGAGTTTGTCACTTCACAGTGTGAACTCCTTGCATACTCATTCATTATGAATACAAACACGTTCCCCACATGTTAATGATAGTGCTGTATTAGCAGTGCGCAGTGTTTTTTAATGAGCTGCTCAGTCACTAAAATGTCCAATACCAGGAGATTACAAAGCTGTAACACGCTACACTGCATGATGGACCTGGGTCAGATCTACAGAGAGTTGTCAGTTTGATTTATGTCCCATAATTCCAAATGATACTGTTCTATTTCCAAACAGCTCAGTACCAGAGAAAAAGAGTTGACCCAGGTTGTATACCAGCTTAGCTCCCACAAAAAAAAAAATCACAAACAATAGGTCAATGTAAAACAGACAATTAACACTAGCACACCGACAGCATTAACCTGTAAATATACCACATCTTTTCAATGATTGAAGTAAACTAAGGCTGAATTTAAGAGCTTAGGGGGAAAAAAATGAATCCATTACAGCAATTTACAAACAAGTCAGGCTCTTGAAAACAGAGCACGTCCAGTCAAATGTACATCAACCTTGTTCATCCCATGTTTATCCTATACAATATTTACACATGTGCAAAGGACTTGAACACAACAAATCAAAGGGTGAAATCTCTTGATACCACGGACCTAACATTTGTTTGGCGGACCTCACAGGACACAGTGTCTTCCTGTCCCCCCCGGAATCTAGTCGGAAATGACGGTACCCATCATTCTCTGTTCTGATTTGAGCTCTAGAGGATAGGGGTGACCTACTTTGTGTCCAAACTTTGCTCCCGTGTACAGAGAGCTACAAATACCACATTCTTGAAGCTATGCAACATTGTCCCAAGCAGCATAGATCTCCTGTGCTAAAGACAGGTGTTTCTTTAATACTGATTTGTGGTATTGTTATTCATACCAAAGCACCTCACTGAGTCAGGAATGTGGTACAACCTCGAGCACAGGTTCTGCCAATTTTGCGCTTGAGAAAAACAATAATGAGGCCCCTGTGGTGTCAAAAAGAAGGCAAATCTCAGTTGCATCATGACAGGACATAAAATTATAACAGTTACAGGGAGAATTTAAGGCCATAAATCAGATAAATGGCAACAAGTCAAGGGAAATTTGATTTTCCACCAGGGTATTAGCGCAACAAAGAAGCCAGGATTGTTTGGTTTTCCAAGTTCCTGTAAAATAAAAGTGCACAAATTATATATGACCGAAAAGGCAAAACGGGTTCCAGGCATGATCCTCTGTCAAGTGCTGCAACAACTTAATAGGCTTAGAATTAGCCTGTCAGAAGCATAAAGAAATGGATTACTGTAAGATCCACAGCCCAAGGAAATGAGGAGCTGTGACACAATGAAAAGGATCAAGTTAAACACAGAACAACATTATTATGTGTCAAAGGGGGAAAAAAAAAAAAAAAAAAAAAAAGCTGGCATCCTCTGGCTCATGGAGGATTGTGTGAGCTGGTGTCTTCTCTCGCTTCTTCCCTGAAGGTGAGAGGCACGCCATGCATAAGTAGACTGTTGGCTGACAATGTTTTTGCTCAATAGACAAAAAAACCAGCACGGTTATCACACTCAATCCAGCCTCACAGAGCTTCTCCACATAATGCAGCAAGTAGTTATTAGGAATAAATATAAACTAAAAAAATTAAAAGTGCTTTTATCCAATTCCTCACCCCCTCGCTCCCATAACCACCCTCTTATGTTTTGCTCATTCAGCTTTCCGGTCTAAATAGATGCAGGACCTAATATTCAAGTCACAGTTCACACTTCTGATCATTACATATATGTTTATGCAACATAGTCATCATGTCCAGACAGTGGGGGGAGTCACTAGGCTAGACCATTCTGTGGAGGGCAGACTACTTCACTGTGACGGGGTCAATGGACTGAATTTTCTACTTATCATTACTGGATAATTCTGATTTACTACAACTTGGGCTTTATTTCAGTACTTGAGGAAATTATCTACACTGGCTCTGATAATAATGCATTCACCATCAGGGACTGTGACAACATTAATGCAGTTACATCCAATAAGGAAAGAGATGTCCAACAGGTTTGAGAGGCTGTCAATTGAACCAGATCATTTAAACTCCTGGAGGTAAAGATGTAAGGGAGTTTACCTGAATATTAGTAATACATCACTGAACAGGTGGATTGGAGTCCTAACAATGATTCTTTACTGTGGCCCAAAGCTGAACCAGGAATTTAGTCTCTAACCTATGAAGGATGTTTACAACAACAGCCATGTTAATTCATTTATATGATACCTACTATAAAAGTGACGTGTTTCATTTATGTGCAAATGTGTAGCACAGATCAATGCCACACAGCACAGCACATACAGGACCATTAGCTGAGTATATCATCACGTGGTGTTATAGGGCCCTTGTAGAGCCGACACACGCAGTGTGTGAGGGCTATGAAGTTGTATCATATACAGTCATAACACGCCCTTTCAACAGTGCAACACTTTCAGAGCACCCAGAAAGTGACGAAACAGGCTGGGATGTCGCTGTTTAGCATTAACAACATAGGAAAAATTTAACAATCCTGTTGCAACTAAATGATCATTTCCAGTGATGAGTGCTCTTTAGATTACTCTGGATTAATCAATAATTGTTTGGGTTCATAAAATTATAGGAAACTCCCAACAAAAGCCAATTGTTACTAATTGCTTCCAAGGCAACATTTTCAAAAGGCCTGTTTAATCTGATGTTAGACAACTCAAATATACAGAATGTATAATGAGTTGTAGGAGCAGACTAAAAAATCCAGACATTATTTGCATAGGAGAAACTGGAATTTTAACTTACAATGATGAACTGATTATCATCTCTGTTGCATCTCATTTCTCTGTGAATCTACTAGTTCAACTGACTTATTGTTGGCACTTTGTTTTGCTATCATGCTACACAAGAAAAGTATGTAGAAGCCAGTTCACTGAATTCTAAGCTGAAGAGTACTTACACTATTCATCATTACTTGGCTTTGAGCTAGAATTTTATCACGCAAGGAGCCATTGAGTTCAGTGTGTGTTGTTATTTTGTGTTAATGTCATTTGTTAACATTAGCTTGCAACAGCTAATAAAACAAACTATAGTCAGCTATAAAACTGAAAAACTAGTATTACTGATTTTTGTCTGTCACCATTTACACTGCAAATTGCACACATGCATAAGTGAATTGGTTGGTGCATCTTAATTTGGTGAACACAATATTATCATCATCAAACTGGAGTAACATTGAAAAACCGAAGTCTGAAGATGAGCTTGCCCAAGTCGTGAGAAACCAGAGTCATCCTGAAGGCTCTCTTCCTAACTAACTGTGTAAAGACCATTTTCATTAAAACAAAGTGTTTTTGTGATTAAGGCTCAATAAATAAAGGTGACATGTATTGATCATCATACATTCTAGTAAACGGGTTAAGGGTGTGTTTGGGAACGATCCACATATCTTGAACAGGGAGAAAGAAAAAAAACACCAACCACAGGCACCTACAGGCTGGACACTTCTGATAAAATGTCCTCCACCCATACAACGATTCAGAAAAAATCTTATCTTCAAGCACCAAAGTTTAGTAATATCAACCTCCAAGAATACTATGAAAAACTGACCTTGTTAGTTTGTCTACAAATACCATCATGCTTTTTGTTTATATTACCTGAGCATTCAGGGCATGTATTTGCATTTGATGCCAAAACAGAATCTAATCTGGATGTACATATTAATGCTGGTGGTGATGACCAGGAAGAAATCTGTTTGTAGGGTCAGGTTGTGTCAAAAGCCACAGATGGCTTCCAAACATTCTACACATTGAGGCTCCTTTGGATAAAAATCACAGGGTAATGTCTCATATTGCATTTGGTTACAATTAGCACCACATCCAAGATGGTATTTGTTGACAAACTGGTTGACTTTCTTGTCTAAATGAATCCAGGGCTCATTCTGCTCTTCCATCATATCCCAGTGATTCGCAAAGAAGGACGTGGAAGCTGTGATGTGATTAGCCTGAGAGTAAGCTGCAGTTTTGAGCAGCAGCAGCGGTGGGTGCCGCACCTCTCCTCTTGATTATAAAGACATAGCCTGTAGAAGACTGCATGTGCTTGGACAGTGGGTGAAGCCAGGATATTAACAATGACTATTGTAGTTATTGTTCCCTAGTTCAAAAACAATAATCCCCTTGTTATGTGACCATTTAGTTAATAACGTGGCTGATGAGATGTGTACATGTGCTTGATTGGCTGAGTCTGTTGTGCATTTGCTTGTCCATCACGTGTCCCAGTCCAGCTCTCTGCAGGCAATACGGACCAGTCTGAGCTCAAGTTCAAATGCGTCAGGCCGCTCCTGAGGATTGGCCGACAGCATCTCCCTGATCAGCTGCTTCATGTGGCTGTTCATGCTCTTTTTCCTGGCCGGGATCAGCAGCTCCATCTTTGGGTTCTCTAACAGAGCCTCCCCTAAGGGTACAATCTCTGAGCCCTGCTGCACATAGCTCCCCAGCAGCTCTTTCTGAGTCTCCACATCCACAAAGGTGATGCGCTCTACCATGGCCCAGATAATCACCCCCAGGGCAAAGATATCTGCCTTGGCTGTGTAGTGGCCCTCCCAGACCTCAGGGGCCATGTAGAAGTCTGTTCCACAAGCTGTGGACAGGAAGCACTTGTTGACACTGGCTGGCTCTTCTGGGTTCAGTCCAGAGGTGGAGCAGACCTTGCTCAGACCGAAGTCGGCCACTTTGAGGGTCGGCTCAGATGACCCCGCCGGTGTGCAGGCCTGTGAGATGAGGATGTTGTCTGGTTTGAGGTCGCGGTGTATGATCTGATTGCGGTGCAGGAAGGCCAAGGCGCTGCCCAACTGCAGCATGAAGCTGGTGTTGGTCTTACGACTGGGCTTGCGGGATAGCAGATAAGCGTTCATGTCACCCCCATCGCAGAAGTCCATGACAAACCACAAGTAGTAGGCACAGCATGGGTCAAAGGTGATTTCACCTTTAAGAGACGTCTCCACCAGCTACAGTAGAAACAGACAGAGTGAGTTAGTCAACAAGCAACCACTGGTGACGAGTTAAGCACAGTCAGCTTCTTTAGGCCACTCATGCAGGAATTTGGCGGTACCAGATCTCTTTGCTTCAGTTATCCTGACTATAAATAACCACGGTAACAGTAAGAGGTGACAATTGTCAAGCCTTCCTAAAATCCTGTGGTAGATTGGTGACCTCACCAGCGTGTATAACAAACTTTTTTCACCAAAAAACACGCAAGTTTATTGACTGTGGGTAAGGCTGCTAATAAAAGCTGACTGACCCCTTTTCCAGTGCCTGTTGAGTTTCTTTTTCTGCTAACACTGAGCGACCACATCAGAGTGCACACTCAGACACTGGAGAGGAAGAGTGAGCTGCCAGCAAAACAGATAAACTGATAAAAATTTAACTGTTGCATCTCACCTCTGCGTTGTTGCTCCTGAAAAGTCTACTGTGAAGCTTTGATCGGGGATTGAGCGTGAGGTAAAACACTGAAAAAACTTAAAACATTCATGGATAGGTGACCGGGCTGGTCATGGCGTCTGTGCTCTATGAGATGTTTCAGCAGGAGAAGAAGCAGAAATATGGGAATTCACCTGGTTGTTGTGTTTAAATCAACACTGGCTGGAGCTGGAGGCAATAAATGCCTGTGTCTATGCAAGAGTCCTTCAGCCTGCATCTGAATGCTGATGAGTGGACCTTAGTGGGTTTTTTACCAGTGGAAAAGAAGCTAAAAAAAACAGGTTCAATGGCCAGTCTGTTAAGCATTAAAACATAAAAAATTACTAATTAAAAACATAGCAGCATCATGGTAACAGAAACTCTAGTTCATGCACAAATGTCTGTAGCAAAGATTAAAGCTAAATTGATCCCACTGAACACAGGAAAGAAAAAAAAATCTACAAAGCCACTAAACAAGTCGTTAGACAGCTGCATGTATAGGAAACAAAAACAAAGCAAACCATTAGCTGAAAGCCCAACAGACAAAGCTGCAACAAGCAGAGCCACAATGATCACTCTAGTGTGGATTCCTCACTAATACTTAGATGGAAGCTCAGCAGTACAAGGAAAAAATGTCACTCATACATGAGGAAGCTTCGTATTCATAACATGTTGTCTACCACCTTCCTCTGTGGGCCCCTTTTTTTTTTTTTTAAGTCAGAGCTGTGTATGTGGTCTCATCTTTTATCCCCACCACAGGAAGTGAGTTCATTTAATCTTCCCTCAGCGGAGCACAGCCCTGTGAGGTTTCATCCATCTCACATTTGGTTAAGATTAATGGGGTTACCTTTGTAGAGCAATAGATGGCTCTGCATATAAAACAGAAAAGCTACAGGTTCATTAAAGAAAAACACAATAATAAATGCAATAAGGTCACATTTTATAAAAGTAGAAGTTTTGATGTGTTCAGAACAATAACTTGTTGATTAGATTGTTTTAAATAAGTTAAATGATGCAACAAGTTGACATACACTAAGTGTGAAATAAAATGGAGACAAAATACCAAATTAAATTAACAAATTTACAATGCAGAATGATGACGATGTTGAAGTTGGCTAAACAAAAAAGTAAAAGAAAAAAACATCTAACTGTTTAACAACAACAACATACAATATGAACAACATGGATTGAGTTCACTCTCCTGGTATTTATTTGAGACACAAACCCCTCTTCCCCTATCTCCTTTGAACTAAAGACTAAGGAGTCTGTGCTAGTTACTTATCAGTTGAATGTGATACTTTTTGCCTCAACTTCTTGCTCTAACATTTCTCAAAAGACAGACACACCCGTCACCTGTTCAGCACGGTGTTAAATCAAAAAGCACAACAGCTATAATTTCTATTTTCCTCTAAATGGAACCATAATTTAAAAGTCAACACCATGTGGTATTGAAGAAGAGTTGACACTAGAGACAGAGCATAAACTAAATGAGAAAACATTTACTGAACTAATAAATGAAGTGAGAAGTAGGGACACTTTCCAAGAGGTTTCAATACAACCTGACTTCTTTTTAGAACCAGACGAATCGCCTCCTGATGGTCATTAGATACAACAGAGTTTTAAGGCTCTTCAGCTGTAAATGGTTAAAAAGGAGACATTTGTCTTAAGAGTTCTACATACACGTTTTATATGTATGCAAGCACACGCAGGCACGTGCATAAAGAAACAAACACACACACACACACACACACACTATTTTAAAATCAATACTAATAATAATTAATAAAAATCCTGATTATGCTTTTTTCCGTAACCTACCAATCCTAGCTCAATTGTCACACAACTGAACTAGGTTTGATGGTCTCAAGAATAAGAGATGAACGCAAAGCAACGTTCAGTTGCTTTGTGAAGGGCCAGGCAAAGTTTAGCATCAGTTGGTATGTGACAGCAGTTAAAATACCAGTTGAAGTAGTTCAGTTAGTTGAATAGTAAAAATTGGTTCAAGTGTTGGATGGGGCTTGGTGAACTACACCCTTAACATGTAAAGTAGGCAATTCCTGATAAAATTCCTGCCACAAAGATATGTTTGCAGATTGGTTGATAAGCCATTAACCAAGGAATCCACTGCCAGGAAAGAATAGAGACAAATTATCCAAAAATAAGTGCAGTCAGATATTTCAAGCCTATTATCATTTGTTCTCCTCAAGGCATGTACTGGAACATTACTGGGTAATGAAAAAGAGCTGGAACGGAGGAACTCTGGGAAAGTGTCCAACGCTAGCACTGCAGAAAATTGAATGAAAAGTCTGACAATAGCCCTGCATGTCAAAGAGTCTCTATAATCAAGCACTGGTAGAATGGCTCTGAGGCTGCAGACATGTTGATGGCCGGGGAAGCCCCACTCGCTATATGCACTGCCCAACACCAACAACACCAACCTGACAGCATGCCCATGTGACTGTGTGGACATGGAGGCCACAGCCAACACTGACCCATCTAGAAACTTCAAGCTCTTCTGCTAATGTCTCTCAGCAAAAACATGTATAAACAAGGGCTTCACTTCTCACTCATTTCATTCCAAGTGCCATTATTTGTGCTAATGATTAAAATATAATGTTATAATATATTGTCTAAAGGTAGCTCAGTGTGTTCGTGTTATTATAAATGAGGTTTAGGTTCTATATTAACACAGTGAAAGTATTAAGTGCTCAGTCGACAGACAACTACTGGAACTGGAACATTGTGATGTCACAATACAGGACACACAACCCTCAGGCATGCCCATGTGGATCCACCATCCAGCTTTTGGGTTCTTCGGGTGTTTACCTGAACTCTGCTGTATCGTTATTAGCCCACTCAGCCAATCAGGAGGCTCAGATCTTCCCTTATTTTTAGCTAACTGAACTACTACTAGAGCCAAAGAAAGGAGATGTAAAACTAACCTGAGATGGTTTTTGGTTGTTAAAAACACAATATGTGTTGTTATGCATATTAACACTTCAAAATAAAACATAAGAGTAGACTGTCTATACTGTCAAAAAAATGATCTGTTCCTGAAGCAATTGCATTATCACAGGAAAAAGTGATATACTTAGCAATTCAAAACAGGCTTCCAAATCATTACAGAAATGATAGTGTTAGTCTACTTCCAGACAGCAGAATGTGGCCAACCAACATCCTAAAATCCCATTGGATTACCTGATTTATGGAGTGTCAGATAATGGAGGAGGTTTATGGTTTTATTTGGACTACCAGCCCAGCTGAAGGTTGAAGTTTGAGGCTTATTTTCACTTCCTCTGAACTTGATCTTCTTGGTAATGAACCATAGTTGTCAAATAAAAAAACTAGAACCGTGTAGATTCAGTATATCAACAAATGTACAGAAATGTTTTACTTTGTTTACTTAGTCCATTCAATTTATTATTTTAACCTGGGCAGCTTCAGAGGCAATGTGTTGTTTTGCTTACATATTTGGTCTCTTTGTTCTTTGTCATTCTCCAGGTCCTCTTGGACTATGGAAATATGAGTCGTCTGTATTAGCTTTAATGCTATCTCGTTTTGTATCTTTATAAAATATAAACACTTGCCTGCTCAGTTGTGTATACTCTGAAGACAGGAACTAC
Organism: Remorina albescens; assembly: GCA_034769265.1. Lineage (NCBI taxonomy): Eukaryota > Metazoa > Chordata > Actinopteri > Carangiformes > Echeneidae > Remorina > Remorina albescens. The sequence continues at coordinate 4,738,831 of CM068492.1, read as the reverse complement.
CTATAGCTAATCTTGCAAACTTTGAGGGGGTAGGGGGTAGGAGCCATTGTATGAAGAAAAGTGTCTTTATCAGGCTTTCTACAATGCCTCCAACCAACCCATCAGTGCATCCCAACATGTCTAACATTCAGGGATGCCATGCTGTCCTGTTGATTGCCCTAATAGTGCATCTCTGCCCTTGACAGCAGACCTGCTAACTGACTTTTTGAGGTTTGTGGTGGCTTCCTGTCCATCTTTGGGTGTAAAGAGCTCCACAACACTTGTTGGAAAGCTTTTATTCCACTTAATGTAAAAAGGTGTCAACCTAAATATCCTCTGCCCTGGCTGAGTGGGGGGGGGGCTTATAACATACACAATGAAACTGAAAGCAGAAGAAAGACACAATACGCAGCTATAAATAACAGCAAAATACAGCAGATTCACACTGGGCTGAATTTTTATGGGGAAGGGCTACCTGAGCCAATGACAGGGGGCACACCAGTAAATTAGCGATGGCAGTAAACATGAAGCTGGGACTTTCTTCACTGGTTTACTGATGGTAAACACCATTGAGCAATGTTAACAATGTTAGCAAGTAAGCATCGGCAACATGTGAAGAGCAGCGTTCTTAAAATAGTGTTCACACCTGTACTGAGAGCTATGAAAGCGGTCCGCCCAGGGCAAATAAAATGCCAGGTCTGAAGGGGGCCTTAAATGATAATAATATCAATGGCATTATGGTTACAATAAAAGCACCGAGGATGTCTTACAAAGACTCCACACTCTTTTCCCTCTATGTTCATGTTAACATGTCCTCTGCTGGTAAAACATTAAAATGTTTGTAGAAGTTTTCTAGTAGATCAAGTTGATCAATTTAAACTGGTCACGTTCAAGGGAAGTTGGTCTCCGCCAGCAAAACATTTCACCGTACAAACACACACAAAAAATAATAATAATACAATAAATAAATAAATAAATGGCATATATAATTAAAACTATAATATAAGCCTAAACTAACCGCAGTGACATCTTAAACCAATTCACAATTAAAGTCACAATTCATTCTCTACCCTGCAAGGCCTTTACCTGGTAGCAGCTAAATTGCCAAGAACGCCTTTTCCCTGTTATACATGATGAGATAAACAATTTACACATTTACTTAGTGCTCCCAGACTTAAGAGTCAAACAATCAAGAACCACATAAATCCTGAAGACTGGGCCATGAAAATAAAATTTCCAAGTTTGCATTTACCATCCTTACCGTAAGTAAAAATGCGGTACCAGTGCAGAATTACTGTTAAACTACAGTGTACTGCCACCAGCCCTGGTCCAGTGAATTCTTTGTCCTCACCTCCAGGTAGAGCGGGGAGCTGGAACCATGGTTCATCCTCTGGGCCAGCTGGTCCCGCTGTAGGATGCACTCCTCCAGGTGGATGACATTTGGGTGCTGGCTTTGGATGCTGCTGAGGGCCCAGAACTCACGCAAGGCCAATTCCACATTCTCTGGAGAGTGGCAGCGGATCTTCTTCACTGCCACCCGGGCCCCAGTACGCTTCACTACTGCCTCATAGACCACACCATAACTGCCACGCCCCACCTCCTGGATAAGCTCGTATTTGGGCTGGCTGCTTACCATCCTAGTCCTCACTGCATAGGGGGGAAAAAGAAAACAACAAAACATTGGTGTTAAGTTTTTTCATTATTTCTGCTTCCGGTTTGCCAGCTTTTTGAATCAAATCACAGAGTCAACAAGTCTACAGCCACACCACCATTTCTGGGAGACTTAAATACTCACTAGACATGAGAAAATTATTTTTGAGGATTATATGGAGATATGACAAAAATATTCTCTCTTGTTGCCACGGCTTACTAGATGTACACAGGAAGAATAACGTTACTATGAATTTTGTGAGTAAGCTGTGGCCTACAACCTGAGCCCTTTATTTAAAAGGTATGTAATAGTCTAAAAGCTAGATGTCATTGTGTTCTTTTACTACAGATCAGGTCTAATTAGGCCCCAAGCACTAAAGAGAGCAAGACCCCTATTGCATCTGTACCCAGTATTATTGCTATTGCAGGTCTCAACCAGGACAACTTTTTCTGGGCCTAAACATGCCACAGAACTCACCAAAACCCAGCCAGCAGGTCAGGACAAGTGAAAAATGTTATATTTCATGGGTCGAAAGCCACACCTGAAAATGGCACTGGCAAAATTAAGAAAGTTGAGAATGCCTAGGCACAGGAAGCCACATAGCCACAGCTTTGATTTCCATATTAATACAGTGAAAGAATCAAAGGACTCAGTCCACAGAGAATGCTCACAGTCTGTATTCAGAAGCTGAGCCTTAAAACCAGCTGTCAGGACTTCTGGAACTTTGTGATGTCATAACAAAGCAGCCAGCAGCCTCAGACGTTCTCATAAGTCCCACCCACCTAAAGCCACCATTCAACCTTACAGGACATGGTTTCTTTGAGTGTGTATCTGAAATCTGCTAAATTTTATTGGATCACTCAGCAAAAAGTTATCCAATTAGAAGAGATGTTCAGATCCTCTCCTCTAGCCTGTTAGTAGAGCTCCAAAGGTCCAAGAGCAGAGATGTAAAACTACACTGAGATCATTTTTGATTCTTTAAGCCAGCGGTCCCCAACCAACAAAATAAAATGATATGACCGGCATAAAAACTGTGGTATTTTCTAAATATAATAATAAACGTGAATCCACTGTGTACTCGTATGCAACTTTATTAGCAGCGTCCTCGTAACATCGCGCCAACAACATGAGTAACATCCTCTCTGCCCCCTAACACTCTCTTCTCGCTATGGTAACGTTTAAACATGCCTATCCAGACGTGTAGTGTGGGTGACTATAGATCACAGAGAAAGCTGGTACGCACACTCTCCAGATTTCAATTAGTTTGGACATGTACTTTTGGAAAATGGATTGGTGAGTTTAACACCCAAAAAAAGACTCCAGGTTCAGCCTAACCCAGTTTGAGACCTTAAAAGTCTGCATTAGCTCCATAAAGTGGGTTACATCCAAAATTAACGTAATATTTGTGAAATATTGGCTTCTTGAGCCCTGTTGGAGGGATATCCACTGGTAATCACACATAAGTCTGACGATGGCAATAAACAACTTAGTGATTACCTGGGCAAAGATCCAAATTCAATGCAAGTAAATTGAGCTGCCAAAGCATCAATCCAGGTTCAGCTAAAAGAATTTACCTACATTTTGTAGACTACAGCAAGTAAGAGCTCGCAGCCTTCCTTTATGGTACACAACTCCAGTGACTATTATTAACATCCCACTGTTGATACATCACCAGAGTCATATTGCTGTTATTTGGGCATCATTTGCCTGAAAATAGTCTCATGTGTTTGAATACATCATTTAATGTATTCCCTGAGGGGCTGTAATTCCCAATGATGACATCCTAAAGATTAACCAACAATTATACATAACATAGTATATTGTGGTCTAATAATGTCATAGTGGCCTGCCACAAAATTCCCTCTTAGCCCCCCCAGAAACCCAGATCATCTCCATATCATTTAAATATCGATGCTACTTCACCAAACTGAATAGGCAGCTCTGAAAAACCATCCACTTGACTGGCATGCTGGCACAAGAAAGTGGGCGACGCTTTGATAAATAGGTTTGAGTTCCCTGAAGAATAAACACAATTTTGTAGGTATAAACATAACAGCATCTCTTCTTGTTATCCCTCCAATATGATGATGGAAGAAAATGAAAGACTAGCAGCCATGGGAATCTCCTATATAATGAGAGAATAAAATGACAAAACCCACAGGCACCACCACACAAACACCATCAGCGCCTTTACCATCCCACATACACACACACACACCTTGGTGACACTATACTACAGCCACAAAAATGACCAATAACTAGTTAAGTTTCACAAAATTATGCTTGTTACAGGGTTGTTGTGTGATCTTGTTGTTTATTATTACATGTCCCTGTGTGTATGTACTTAAAAAAAGGTTGCATTAAAACTTGGAAGTGTCATACATGTCCAAAGAGCAAACCATGCAACTAATATCACTCATCCTTATCCTGTAGTTACACAATCATGTCCCACCTGCCAAAGAAACCCCCAATAGTGAAACTTCTCATTATTTCGAAAATCAGACCTTTTAATGAATGTTAATAAATTCTAACTTTTAAGTTACTACATCTGACACTAATTAAAATTAAGGGGTTTGCAACTAGTGATTTTTTTCAAACATAGAATTTTTTTATTATTGGTCAAGCCAATGTTTAATCCATGGTAAAATCTTTAAATTACATATTTTTGTGCAACCAGTACTCCAAAATCCAAGATAATGACGGTTTGATGGCATAGAAAAATATAAAGCAGGTTAAAATGTTTGCTTTAATTAATCAGATATTTTATTTCAACTTATGTCACAATGGTTGTTCAATTTATCAAAATAATTCTTATTTAACTCCATTGCCTTAGACAAAAACATTATTACTTGTGGTTGTTATTTACATGTGTACAGTTCATGGTTGCAGCATTAACAACCTCAACAACATTTAATTGGAAACGAAACCTAAATTAGCACTGCAAACAAATTCCAAATGGCCAATATGACAGAGAGGAAATGCCCGGAGGAGAGACACTGCCAGTGTTAAATACCACCATCTCTCCATATACAATCAATGGGCTAATAACAAAACTTCATTTCAATTAAAAGAGACCAGGTGCTGTCAGTCAAGGAGAAAATAAAACATCTCCCTCAAGTCGGAAGTGAGCTGCTTTCTCCCAGACAGAAGCACTGATAGCCGGCATGCTAACGGGGCTAATTAGACATCCACTTGGCTGATTGGCTAACAGGCTAACAGCTAAGTGGCCTGGCCACCGTCAGCTCGCGATGTTGTTGGTTAGCTAACGTTAGCTAATCACGTTAACACCAGCTAACAAAGAGTCCAGCTCTCGCCAGCACAATTGACATGTAAGTCTGCATCAGGCTTATATAATTCAGACCGACAGCAAGTTCATCCCACCTCAGCTGAACTAAGGTCGGAGCATGGAGGAGGGAGCCAGTACTGGCTACTGACAGTTTATTGTCCTCTGCGTGTGTGTGTGTGTGTGTGAGAGAGAGAGAGAGAGAGTGTGTGTGTGTGTGTGTGTGTGTCTGTGCATGTGCATGTGCATGTGCTTGCTTGCTTGCTTGCTTGCGTGCGTGCGTGCGTGTGTGTGTGTGTGTGTGTGTGTGCCATCAAGAAATTCAGCCAGATTCCTCCAAACACACACGCGCACACACACACCTGCAAGCCAAGTGGACAAGCAACCACAGCAGCCAGGGCTAAAGTGTAAAGTCCAAGGCTGTGTTTCCTCGGCTGAAAGTTGACATGTTCCCGGTCTCACCTTCGAGTCGTTTCCTCTGGGGTTCATTTGTTGTCTTCCTCACTCTCCCTGGCAGCCATTACCGCCGCACACGCTCTGCTCGCACAGTTTTGTCAAACACACTGGACTCGGGAGCGAGCGGCTGCTGTGCAGCACAGCGCAGAGACTGCAACAGGAAGGTGACTTCCGCCAGCGCTTTTCAAAATAAGCGCTTTTTTTGCAAATAACGACATAACAGAGAAACACTCACTGCTATAATGATATTTTCCAGAACTTGGTGACATTCAGTCTTCGCATACAAGGACCTTAATTATCTGGACACACTTTTTGCCTGGGAGGTGTATTTGATTTAAAAACTTCCTTAAATACTGCCTTTATGTAATTCATCATGGTGTACTTAAGCTAGGCCATCCCTGAGCTAAATCAAAGCGATCAATAACAACTTTCTAATAATAAAGCAACCACACTATCGTTGTCCCCAAAAGATCATTACTGAGTAATTCCTCAGAACGCCGTCTATTGTAGCCATACATGCCCCTGTAATGCTGAATAGCAACTTCCATTAAGGCTAATTTCACATACATGTACATTTAAATACTTACAGAAGTAACAATTCCACGACCCTTATTTTGAAGGAGAATTTCGAAGTTTCCAGCCATGCAGTGGGCAGAATTTTGCTAACTTTACCCATCACGCTTGCTTTCAAAGTCCACCCTCTGAAACCGAGCTGTCACTTTGGGAGGAGCGCCTTAAAAAAAAAAAAAAACATTAAATATTTCAAATGTATTTTAATTTCAACGTGTTTTGGCAAGTGAAACATCGATCAGGTTAAAAGGTTGTAGGTTCGTCGAACTGGTATTTTTTCAGAATGCAAATATGGTGATAAAGACACGAGGTATTCCGCCTTAAAAGTTGCAGGTGTCTCCCAGTGATGTGTGATGTGTTCACACAGAAGCATGACAAAAGCTGCTTCTGCAGAGCTGCTGGAGATGATAGCTAGCTTAGCACCATCTTCGTAGCCTGTAGCCTGTTAGCTTATCTTGACCCCTGCCTATTTTGAATGAATGTTTCCATTGTGGTTTCATTCACTTGACACAGAAAATAAATTTAATTCATTCAGCACACTAAGTACCTGTATTGACTCACCTGTTGCTTAAAACCCATTTGAACCAAATTAAACTGAAAATGATGAAAGTGATCATAGTTGGTCCATCATCTGATCATGGTTGACTTACAAATTTATAATGTGCCTTTCAAGACAAGCCTCAAATTCATTGTGCATCTGCATATCATAGGTATGCTTCTGTACTTGAACTGTTATTATAGAGCATATTTAATATGTAAAATGCTTGGCTAAAAGTGTTTGACCTTTCCTCCATGCGACCTTCCCTGGACAGATGTCACCACGTTCCATGTTCTATTTACCTAACCATTACAACACACTGGGAAACTCACTCAAAACTAGTTGTTTTGTGTTGACCTAGGGCATTAAAAACACATAAAAAACAGAGAAAGGACTTACAGTTGCGTGGTAAGTTGTGCATCTCATTTAATTTTACTTCCCATCTTTTTCCTGTGCTCACTCATCCCTGCCTCCCTTTTCTATCTCAGCCCAAGTGCACCAAGTATCAACTCCTGTACTTTAGAAACTCCAACTTGATAAGTTGGGGGGGTACATAAACTCCCACAAATTGGAAGACACGGTAGGTCATTCTGTTATTGGGGCAGCTGCGTACTTTATGATGTCACAACAATCTCCTGTCAAAAATCACATTTCTTATGGACGCTATCACAGGCTAATATCAGAAGACATCTATGCCAGACCTTCCACAGTGTTGTGGAGGAGTTATTCATTTCACAAATCCAGAGGGGATGGAGGGGGTGGGGGGCTGCTTTGCACCCTTTTCTGGTCATGATGCATTTTGTTGCTTTACTGATGCTATCATTGGGTGTCACATCCAGATTCTTACCCTTGTAAAGCCACAAAAAAAAAGGCAAATTAACAGAAAATTTCAACCTCGGTGCAACTGAAGGGCCTTGGAGATGCAAATGGAACACTCCTGCATGTGCACACGGGCAATCTGGGATCTGCACATGATGATCTTATGCTGCAATGATCTCCATGTACCTATACACCCTGTATCAAAACCAGCTGGATACTTCCTTTTAAATAGAGGACACCGTGTCTGCAACATCCTTAGGCCATTTTAACACCCTAGTGCTAGCCTGTAGCAAGTAAGAACAGTCCTTGTCACATTAAAGACACACACACACACACACACACACACAACTCACGACACAGACAACAAAGTGTCAGTTTGGTCATTTTGAAATGCATACATTTCTGATGTGAATCTGTCCTAAGATTGAAGCTCAGCATAAATTGATCCATTCTGTTTTTCTCATTTATAGATCATAGTAGTAGCAGAGTATGGCAGCAAATAGACAGATCAAAGAAAGGCCAGTTCTGAGGGTAAAACCCAGTGACAGATGATAAGGACCTCTGAGATGACTGAGACCTGGCATAGCTAAGTGAGGATGGCGTAAGAGGGTGAAAAGAGGAAAGCCGATCTAGTGTATTATCAGTTTACAAGATGGTTAGATTAGGCTGATTCGTCAATACAGAATCTCAAAGGGTTTAGATAGAGGTGTCTGTGCAAATAGTGTTGAGCTTTTCTTGTCTTGGTCTAAGATTTTACCATTCACCATAGTGAAATGGACATTAAAGGAATTGTCTTTGGCAAGGACAAAACATTGGCCAGTAAAATGCAAAAAAATTCACTACCAACAATATAGATATAAAGATCATTAAATCAATGCTCCTCACAGCATTGATTCACAGCAGGGCTGACCCTTCCCACACCCATCTAGAGTGGTACAGCTGTTTGCAGTCCAAGAATGCTCATTTTCCAAACTCTGCACAGAGAATTGCCATTCAAGACACCAAAGTACCTCAGCAACCAGCCAAGAATCAGCTGTGAACTGTCAATAACTAAGAAAATAATACTCATGCACAAACCTGTCAGCAGACACGCATCCGTTCATCGGTGTGCACATTCTGATAGATCAGTGTCCATCCACCAGAATGATTTGTCTTCCTCATTTCCAGATTGACAGGATTTCCTACGGTGTTATCCATAGTCTACATACATACATGTATATTGAAGTCATGCATGCAAATCTTGAATCCCTGCCCACCCCCCCCACCGCTAGATGGGTCAAGGTGAGCAGCTGTCCATCATGAACCCTGCTCAGAGTTTCCTTAATGTGAGTTGGATGTTGTCGTCGTTACAGTGGGCTTGCTTACGGTGGGAACGTCGGATCTTTATATATTGTAAAGAGTATCCCTACTCTTTATGAAAAGTAATCTGGAGAGAATTAAGTAAAGTTTTATATCAGTCAGTATGCTGTAGTGAGATAACATGAATGATCATTACTAAAAATAGGCTGATTCATGATTCCATAAAGATAGAAAACAAACTTCCCAAAATTACTGAATATTTACAAGTGGTTCATTCACCTAACAAACTTCGCCCTGTCCTAAACCCTTCTGTAATACCTTTAAATCTGTATAATTAAAACATTTAATATGTTATTGAAAAGTGGCTTTACCACACAATAGCAGTGGGTCACCACAGCTATACTAGGATAAATAGTCTCATGTATCCTTCAGTTAGTTGGTGCCTATCTGGGTTTCTTTTCCAAGACTGGATTAAACCAAAGCTGCATTTATTTTTACCATGCAATTTGTTAATATAAATTTTGTGTAATTATACATAACAAAGTTAAGAAGCAACAAGCCTGCTGCTGAGAAGACATTAACAGGATACAGTTTGAGATATACATAATCTATACAAACTTCCAGTTCAATACTAGTATTTGTAGTTTATTACCAGATATTAGTGTCATGTTATCATGCTTCCAATGCTGCCTAAAATACAGGATTGAGTATTGACGAGTACATGAGTCCATGAATCCATCCAATACCATGTCAATTGCAATTGGTGGCGTTTTGCTAATATTCATGTTAAAGTTTTGCTATTTACCAAAATTTAGTATTGCTGTAAAGCCACAGTCCTGTGTTTTCCAGCCTCGATGTTGCGAACCTGTGTTTGCTCAATGTCTGGATGGTAGTTGGCAAGCACCCAGAGGCTGGAACCAGACAAGTTGTAGCATTTATTAATTGACAAATTCTGTGATAACAGCATTAGCCAAAATGTACAAAGCTCCAAATGAAGCTGCTCTCCTCTCCTGTTGCCAAACTCCAGCATTTGCAGGACACAGTTACACATCTTGATAAAATGACAGAACCAAAGATCCGACAGCTGGAGTCAAGTGGGCTGTTGCCACCACAAGCAGGCAGTAAATTGCATGATTAATGTAAACGGGCCACAGATGTAGGGAGAGATATCACTTCCACTTCAGAATTCTTCTAATGAATATCTTTTTTTTTTTTTTTCATTTTCACTGTCCATCACTAGGACAAACAAATTAGGAATAACTCCTTCGTAGAAATGCTTTTGTCATTACTATGGCTGATGTCAATAACACTAACAACATGCCGCTAGTGTGTATGATGCATACACACAAAAAAGCTGTGTGCACCATTTCATACACATGAATGAGTTTTAATGAACGGAGAATTTTCACACCTCAAGCATTCTTCTGACCATGTTTTTTACCACAATGCAAATCAAATGAAGTAAAAAAGCAAAATAAATAGGAGACAAAATTTAATATAAAAAACAGATCAAAATCAAAAGTTTAAGCAAAAGCTAAATGATTTTAAGTAATGAAAACCACAAATATGTCTTTGTATGGAACTCAAAAGTGAAATGAAATACAGGAAAACGGTAAAATGAGAATCAATGTTTGTGTTGAAGTTGGGTTATATAATATGTACCTTTATTGTGGCACAATTCAAAATGTCAATGTGGGGCAAATATTTTCTACTTTTGATCTTTAATTTGTCATCGGTTTGCAGCACAAATGATTTCAGTTGCAGGTTGAAAAGAAGATCAGCAAAGTGAAACAATGATCCATATGCAATGACAGATATACTGAGTTCCTTAAGGCTTCAGTATCTGAACACATAACCCTGACCACTAAGTAAAGGTTGGTCTTACACCCAGGCAGTCAACAATAACATATTTAATTTATAAAAGAAAAATATATTCACAGAGAAAGAACTTTTTTGGTGGGTATGTATGGTGTTATGGATGTTTTATTGGAGAGGATTTATCTGGATGTTAGTTTGTATTTCTTTTTGTCCAGGAAAGAAGCCTAATATTTCCTTTGGTCGAACATATCTCATGAAATTGTCTGCAACAAAAAAAAAATTATATAAAGTATTTTTGTTGGGAAATATCGCACTGAAATGAAAGATGTGAACAAAGTAATAAATATTTGAAAACACAGCTAAATACACAAAAATAATAATAATAATAATAATAAAAAAATACAGTATTTACAAACTGGCTTTCGGACATGCTGTTCTCCAGTTGTCCATTTTAAAAACCAATATGACATCTGAGGTAGACTGGTATAGATTATTGACAAGACAATGTCTGCCCTGATTACATATAATAAGCTATACAATCAACAAGAGACAACACACATCACAAGAATTTAAAGTACTTTCAATGGTAGATTAGACTCCATCATACTGCAGCATAGCGAGCATTGTGGTGAAGTGAACTACATAATAGCAATTGATGCTTTGAAACATCTTTGTTCTGTGCTAACAGTAGACTCAGCAGCTAGTCCCTTTTTACACGAAAAAGCTAATCTATATTTCCATCCATTATCATGCAGACCCATCGTGGACATTATATTAATCCTATGAAAAACACACTGAATATGTACAATAAAAACAATAAGAAGGTGACATTTAACATAACCCCATGCTTGCTTCGACTTCAGGAAGATGCTGGCGTATGAATGCAGTGCCACCACAGACTGATCAGTTTTGGAATCCATCAGAGCTGAATTGTTAAATGTGTCAGTGCATGGTAAAGACATTGGCATTTAGGTGACTCATCTTCCCCATGAACTTTTAAAGTAGGCTGCTTGTACCTTGTCTAATTAATAGGATACAGTGTATTCCATTGCTCATTTTGAAACTAACCACTTAATTGACTCGCTTCTGCTGAACCATATTTCTCCTATATTTGGAGGTCAGATGTGAGTCTGTAGTAAGAGGGAAGACCCTGACTTAGATTAAAACATTTACAGAAAAGCATGTATCATGTAATTTCCCGATAGCAACTTCAAAAAGCTAAATGAAGTACACATCCCAGCACCATAAAGCTCACTGATTATCATGTTATATCTTGATATTTAATCAATGACACAAAGAGAAATGTAAAAATAAATATTCTGACTTCTTAAGGAAAGAATGTTTGAACATTCTTGGCTCCAGCTCTGAAATACACATGCTTGAGATACAAGTTTGTGTACATGTATTACCATTTTTTCCCCTCAAAAGAGACATCAAATTTAAGTATCTTCCCATCTTCAGCTATTTCTTCATTTGTAAATGTTTTAGCTACATTACAGCAACTTTTGAAATGAATCAAATAAGTGCAATAAAACTGTGAATTTGCCTCTTGAAAAAAACATTTCTGCTGTCTTACGTCACTCTTGAGAAAAATGCCAATAAGTGGACTTCCCTAAATGTTGAACTATTTCATCAGTCATGTAATTGAAGGAATGGTTGGATGTAAGGACTGAACCTGTGGACACCAAAATCTGAAAATAAATGCAATTTAGTTAGCTGGCTGTGTTCATAAAGCTCGTCAAATGTCAAACTACATTAGAGCATCTTTTGGAAAAATTTAGCAACAAGGAAATGCAATAGCTTTGCTACTTTCCTTTACAAATTTTTTTTGTCTCTCCTTTCATAAACCGTTGTTGCTAAATATTATGTCATACCACACAGTTTTATCACTTGTAAGCATATTTTACAATAACTAAGTACAAGCTACCTAGAAACGCAGTGCATATCATAATGAGAGATGCAGTGTTTAGACTGATTCATTGAAGGTTTCCACAGCACTGAACACTGTTTACTCTTGCAAATATTAGCGTAAGAGTATACGCTTTATTTGGCACAGAGTCCAAGGCCTTCTACAACCCAAGACAGCAAATAGCTAACTGAGGAATTAAGACCAATCCTTAAACAAACTCTATCAGACAAGTTTATCATGCTAAATCAACTGAATGTAGTTTGATTTCCATGTGAAAGTTATTTTAAATGCACAATAAATACACAAAGAAAATTAGATAGTTTACACAGAACTGATGATGTGTGTTGTTTTTTTTTTTACAGTGACAGTACACTAAAGCTAGAGATGGATTTCACTGTCAGCAAGAAATTACAAAGTAATAGAATTGTCTGAATTTGTCAGGGAAATTGTGACATACAGGACAATGTGTGCAAAGGAAGCAAAGGCTTTGCACAGTGTATGTGTGATTGTATTTAGAGGTACAAAGATATTTCTGGATCACAGCACAGGTTGTAACAAAACAAAAGCTCTGAGATTTTTAGTCTGGTCTTTGGCCTAAACAAAAGTCAGACGGATATAAATAGGAAGGGAACATTTCTGAATAAATAGTCAGTATAAAAAGAACAATATCTATATACATTAACACCTTCTGCTAAACTAATAAGGGCCAAAACCCAGAAAAGAAAAAATGTCTCAAATGCATCTTTCACCATTACCCATAGCTTTAATTACAATAACTGAGAAAGTATTGTATATGAGAAACAATTCCTGATATATGTATTAAAAAAAATTCTCTTTGGATTAATATTGTTCTGCAGTCATAGTCTGCCATACAATCAATACTGGTCTTGCATAAAAATTTTTATCGTGAAAAACAACTTAGTATTAAGACATGCATTTCACCACTAAAAGAAATTTTGAAATATTTTTCACTGCCATGTGGGGTGAAGTTATTTTTGTTTCAAATGGAATATAGCATCTTAAAGCAGCTCTCATCAACCCCATTGAAAAGTGGAGGTTATGGCACTTATGTTGTGACATTCACTTTTCACTATAAAATCTAAAAATATTTTCCAACTTTCAGTATATTATTTGGCTTTTTTTTTTTTCCATTTACATTCACATCTTAGATTGTGTATGTAACTTGGGGATTTCTAGCTCCTGCAAATCCGAATGCATTCTCTCTCTCATTTGCTGGCAAAAGAAAACTATAGAGGAGAACATAGTGTGGCATTCAGGGCTTGCAAGAGATTTTAGTTTATTTGGTGCACCTATGCAGTGTACTGCAATCCAATACAACTCTGCCATTTCTAACGTCCAAAGACATGCATGTTCGGGTTGACTGGTGACTCTAAATTGCCCGTAGGTATGCGTGTGAGTGTGAGTGGTTGTTCATCTTTGTCAGTCTCTATGCAGCGATGGACTGGCACCTGTACAGGTTTTACTCTGCCCTAATCCAATCTGAGCTGTGACTGATATTCAGTTAAATTGGTAGTTGTTAATGTTATATTTTGGCCAGCGCAAGCCCCCACCCCCACATGTTAAAGGAAGGACTACTCCATTTGTTTAAAAACCACAGCGCTGACCTTTTCTTAAATTAGGCCATCTTTTTTGTAATCTTTATAGTTATATTTCAGAATGATTTAAATTGTTATTTGTTGGAACATTTTTATATCAATTAAACAAACTCTTGTATTCATACCTTTGGCCTCAAGCCTTTTTTTTTTCTGATGTTTGGCTGCTCACAAACCGGTTTGACAGGGCTGTTGCATTCGATTGAATTCCAGTGTGAAGGTGCAGCTAAAAGACAAAAGTGGTGGTAATCCTATCCCACTAGGTGCATTATACAGTAATGATTTTAAAGGCAGTGAAATGCTGAAAAGTTATTTTGCCAGTTTACCCACTGAAACTCAATGCGTATGACATGCATACCATAAATAATACAATCATTCCTGAGTGCAATAAATTCTTGTATAGATGTCACAGCAGATGGATGCAGGTGAAACTAAACTATAATAAACTGTGTAGTGGCATGCACACATACAGAGCCTAACACTGAAATGGAATACAGCCATCCTCACTTGTACCTGTACTTCAAAACATCTGTTCATATTACAACCAAGCTGCAGGCTTTTTGTCAGTATGCTCAAATATCTGCTGACACAGGTGTCAGTCAAACACATCCTGGTCTTTTAGGAAAACTTTCCACAAAATCCGAATGCGCACAATTTTTGGAGGGTTGTAAACCAGCAGGATGTTTGTGTTATGTAAAGAGGCTCAGTTAACAGAGGCACACATTAGGTCAGATCAGGCCGAGGGGAGACCTGATATTTGTGGCTACGACATAGTACGAATGTATAGTAAGTTTGATTGTTTCACTCCAAAGCTAAGACACTTAGTCTAAGTCAGAAAAAAAGAAAGAAAAGAAACCAATCACATCGCATCAGTGTTACAGTTACATGTCTTGTTGCTACTCAATAAATAAAACCTGAGGTCACTCTTTCAACCAGCAGAGCTCCAGTGAAAAAGCTCACATATTCCCTGAATGATTCACCCTGAGCTCTCAGAAGGTGGCCCGTTTGCACTTCTCTTCCTCATCCATCTGTGAGATAGCTGTTCCCTGAGAACCTGGAGAGAATTAAGGCTGCTGCTGCTGCTGTGCTTTTAGTGGACAGTTTGCCACCATGTGGGACGCACACTGGCAAAAATGACACTTTTTGGGCTGAGGGGGTAGCTGGCATTCTTTGGCATGGTGGCCGGGTCCTCCGCAGTTGTAGCATCTAAAATGACAAGCAAAGAAGGTGTTATCTTATAAGCATAATGGATTTAATAGCTTCAAAATAAATTAACCATTGCCTATACTTGACAAAATATGAGACTAAGGAGTATCTATGAACTCTGCATCTTAAGTTAAAGTTTTACCAAAATCGGGTTTATGGCTTTTAAGGATAAGGAATTTGCTTCAGCGTTTTGCTTTATGAATTTTAACAAAAGAAAAAACTACACAAACAGTGTAGTCAGATGGCTTAAATAAATAAAAAAAATACAGTAAGAAATATCAAAAAAGTATGATAAAAGTAAATGAGCAATAGTTACAGTATGTAAAACAAGGGCAAGAATATGTGAGAAACCAGCAGATATCAGTAACGCTATCAGTAAAATCAAAGAATAATAACCCAATAATAGTGTAATAGTATAATAGTAAAAGACAGTACAAATTTATAATATTTCCTCAACAGGGTGTAATCTTGCTGGGACAAACAGAATTTGAGGTTTGATTGCCGTGTGGGCTTTTGCTTTGGCTTCGTTTTGTTGCCGTTATCATTATCATGGGCTTTGATATCTCTTAAGTAGGTATTATTTGTCCAACCTTTCATACATACTGTGAGGAAAAAGCAGAAAAACTCCAGCTGCCTATAGAATAGCTACATATTGAATTGAGTTTGGGCAGCACAGCGGATTAGTGGTTAGCACTGTTGCTTCGCAGTAAGAAAGCTGTGGGTTTGTGGATTTGCGGGTTAGACATGCATGTCTAGGTTGATTGGTGAGTATAAACTGCTTGTGGGTCTGAGTGTGAGTGTGACTGGTTGTAAGTCTGTCTATCTCTATGTGTTGGCCCTGCGGTACACTGGCGACCCGTCCAGGGTGTACCCTGCCCTCACCCGGTTGGGATTGGATCCAGCACCCTCCGTGACCAATAAAATGGATAGGCGGTAGAAAACAAGTGTGAGTGAATTGGGTTTTGCCAGTTGTGCTCATGGACAAGCTATAGCTTTAGCAGAGATACTCATACATTTAAGCTCTGTGTACTATGAAATAAGGCTATAGTTCAGCTAACTAGCAATTCATCTAAACCTAAAAAGCTGAGTGCCTAAAGCTTTATAGATAGAGTAACATATAGGAAAGCTATGTTTGACAGTCTTGTACCTTGCTATTTAAACAATTAGGTCTACTTGGGTTCATGTTTATTAGCAGGAAAGGTCACACTTACTGTCACTTTTCCCAACGTATTATCTTCTTTTAAAAGATATGTTTATCTATGGATCTATGTTTTGTGCAGCGAATTACATTCTGCCACCAGAGAGCAGCACATTCTGAGTTTTGAGTTGATTCACTTAACATATCTATCAATGAGCAACCACATCAGCTGTTACAGTGGTCGGTAACTGAGAGGGGATTTAGCTAAATTGATCTTTAACCCTCAAAGGATTCATGACATTAGTGCAGCTTTTATTCTCTTTTATTTTTTTAACCAGGTTGTTATACTTTTTGTGGGAAAAGGACGTTCCTATACAATGATGAATGTCTGAATGGGCTTTCTATGGGCTACATATGATAAATTCACATAGTATTACCTATTAAAATGGTTTTTTTGTGCATGTTAGACAATAGCTTGCCAAAAGCCACTTCTATAGAGTTAGACAAGCCACTAAATTGTCACTGGCAACACAACATTTTGCTCATTGTACTTAAAGAGGCTTATGTACTTGCTCTGTTTAGGAAATACTGGAAAATGTCTCCAGGATAGTCAGTTATTTGTAGCATTCCTTCCACCTCCTGTGATCACATCAAAATACAGGCACACTCTAAACAGACTTTCACTCATCTATAAAAGAAGGAGAGACCACCCAGCACGTGAAAGAGAAAATTGAGATTTGACAACTTTGTCTTCTTGTTGTAAGGTATATCCATTCTATGTCTTGTCATTCTATCATTATATATGCAAGTGTGTTTCCTTTTTCTTTGTCTAACAGTGCTTCCCTTGTCCACATGAGACCACAAAGACACCAAATTGTAATTTTGTTTTGTCATCAGGGGTAATTATCTGAGCTAACAGCCTTTGTTTGCTCCATATGAAGAAGGTCTGACTGAGAGCTTGTGAATGTTCACAAGAGTTGGTAGAATATTGTGACAACAATTATTATCACAATGTTAAAACATCTAAAATGTAATTTGAATTATTTCATATTACTACAGGGTAAATGCATGTGTAGACAAGATCGAACTGATTAATTGTGCTCCAGTGTTTCATACCTGCCTTTTTCACAGTAGACAGGTGAAATTAAAGACAGATGATGTTAAGCAATTGTGCACTTTACAGCAGAAGACAGAAACACGATTAAACCGTGGAACTACACTTGTGATTTTTCCTCTACAGCAAGTCAAACCGGCTCCATGTGAGAAATGAAGTCTACTTTTATTTGTGTTTCACTGGTATCTGTCATCATTTAAACAGAACAGTTTGCTTCCCCTCTGTTACTTGATGGTAACAGTAACGCTGACCCTCCTCATCCAAGCCCCAAAACTACAGCAAAAAGCCAAAGCACACATGTAAAAATCGCCAGAGAACATGCATTTTCTGATGAAAGCGGCACATCTCTGCTGCTGCTTGTCGATCTCACAGGTAAACAGGGATTTCATCAGTAAATCTATGCTGAGAAAGCTAATGATCAGTGGCTAAGTGAAATCCTCTTGGTGAATTCATTAAGGCAGGATAAATAAGGCAAGTCAGGTGCAACCATTGCACAGTGTGACTTACAGGAGCACTGGCCACTTAAACAGTATGGCAAAAACTATTGATTTCCTTTCGATAGACACAATATGGTTTTCTACTGGCTCAGGCTTTTCCCTCTGCTCTCAATCTGTAGCAGAGCATGTAAACAAACCAAGAGGAGCAGTAAAGACAGCACTGCCTGTCCAATCATACAAAGACTTTTTTTAATCCCTGAAGTATCATGACAACTGAGAGAATAATAAGAGAAGCACAATGAAAAATACATCTTCACCATCATTGTAACCTTGATAAACTGAGTCAAGATCCTGATCCATATGGCTGTATACATCTACTGTGTGCACCAGCTGACATAAACAGTATATCTGTAATCTGTAAAAGACTGCAGAACAGAAATGATTCAAGAACAACATTAAACAAATATATAAGTGAACAAATAAATAAATAAATAAATGAGCTATGAAATATCTTTTAAAATAATAATTTATAACACATTAGGTAATAAATATGTAAATAAATCTAAACATAAATATATAACTCAGTCATAGAATTAGAATTATAATAAATATCTCTTCATTTTAAAAATATTTATATATAATTTCACATTCATTCATTTCCAAGGACTTTTATTTATTAACACCACATCTATTTTTCCAGCTCTTTTTACTTCCATCTTTTTATTATCAGTCCACACAGTGGCTCCAACCAAACAGATTCAGTTATATATTTATGCTCACATTTATTATTTATTCATTTATAAATTCATTAAAAAATGTATTCACTTCATAGCTGTATTTATTTATTAATTAAAACACTGATATATAAAATGGGTTCCATAGGTGTTGCTTTGTTAAAGTGTTAAAATTTCAGCTGCAACCTGTTGTGCTCTGTACATTTGAATGACAGTAATGATACGAGTCAAGTTTTAAATGTGACTGCTCGTCTACCTCAAACAAAATTCTTGTGTCGAATTTTCTTTAATAGTAGGCAGATATAAATTGGATTTATCAATTCATTTGACACACTGTATATGGGCTGAAGTGGTGTAAATTCATAAACTGACACCGCAGAAACAATAATCCCAAAGGAGGACATGAGTCCTCCTGAAGCCATCTTTAAAAAAAACACCTAACAAATGTATAGTTCATTTCATTTATAAATTTAGCAGCAAGCACTACAGTTCTCAACTCTCTTGCAGAGAGCTGGGAACTGTAGTTTTTACAAATATTTCATATACTGGCACCTATTTTTATTAGAAGTAAAACATGTTTGGTGCTCTTATGAGTATGCACAGCAGCAGGAGTAAAAGCAGGATAACCAGTCCTCAAACCTGGTCAAACCATACAGGCAGTTTTTTGTTTCCTTTTTTTTTTTCCAACCCTTTGATATGACTGATAGGAGTATTGTCTGAAATAGTGTCCCTACTGCAGCATTGGTAGTCAGTGTTAAAATAGAAAGCAATGCAGACCATACCCAAAGCAGCACAGCTTTCTCTGTTGCCATCATAATGGTTCAGTTTAGAAAATGATCACTTGGGTTGAAATAAGTCCCTCCTCAATGCTAGGTGATGTCTGTTGTCATGGTTACAGTAATAAACACTGTGCAGGATAATGTACATTAACCTGCCAACAGATGACCTGTGGGGTCGTTTTTCTGCATCCTCATGTAGGACTATGTCTTTGTGTGCATCTGATGTGTTTTTATAGTTTCTGGAAAACAGTAGAGCTCTATGGCACAGAGTAATGTGACACATCAGGAAATCCTCATTAAAAAGCTTCATTCATTGTCGGCTTTGGACTTGTTGCGGCCTTTACATTTAATGATAAAATCTAGAGTACTGTCATGTTTAAAGGTAGCAGAATGCCTCCTGTGAGATACAGCAAGATGAAACCCAGAAAGGAGTCCTGGATCTTCTCACAGCTAAGCACCACTTCCTTCCCCTCTTCCTCCCAGCCCCCCATCAACACTCAGTATTGACCAGCTTGACCATGAGGGTGGCAGAAGGAGCTCCTTTGTTTGAATACTCCTGTGACCTTTGAACCATGACCCCTGCTCTCTCGCTGCCCTTCCTCCCACCCTTCGCTCTACCTCATTTGCACACCACATCCCATTGTTGCTATGGCAGTGGCGACCTCTGACCTCCTTCCAGGCACCTACATCTGTTATCAATTAAATGGATAGGGTCTTTTCATCCTCTCAATACATTCATGTTTGAGAGAGAACGAGGGAACATGTGAATGCAATCAAACCTGCAGCGGCTATATCGGCACAGGAAGTTGTGGGATTATTTTTATCATATGATTAATCAAACAGTACTTAAAAAATGCTGTCACAATAACAATCTTCAAGGCCTCCAAACTATATATCAAACTCTTTTATTCTCTTCACTGTTGTTTGAACATCTGAGTGGGATCAAATCCAGGCAGGAAGATGTGGGGTTTATTTTATCAATGGCATCCATCATGATGATGACGACGGTTAAATCTACAAGATGCTGTCAAAATAAGAGCCTCACTAGAGCTTAGAAAGCTTCAAAGACAAATTTCAGCAACTTCTAGTTGCCAAAATTTACAGCTACTTCATTTCCTGCATTTGATTTTTGCCTTGTATTTAGAGGAACACTGATGAAGCTCCGTTACACAAAGGCCACAAGATGCAGCACTGGGGGTTGGAGAAGCCTAAAGACATCAAACAGTCTATTGATCCAGCTCAGCCTGCTGCTCCACAAAGAGCCAATGCTTAGTCAACAAAATATCTTCTGTTTGAGTGTCACATTAGCTATAAAGGAAACTTTCCTTCACACCATAATGAACTGGCATCACCTTGAAGTCAATATAGCAACTCTGTAAAAACTTTCACTGTAGCAATGACCTGTTCTGAAATAGGTGCTGAAAGTTTGATTTTTAAACAATTAATTAAAAAAAAAAACTACCAATATTTAAGTATAATAATACATGTGGGCTTCTGATATTCTTAAAGATGATTTCTATTAGAAAGAAAAACAATTTTTTTACACATTTTTACTTTACTTTTATGCTTTCCCGTGCATGATTTTTGGAGATGGAGTCAGGACATGATGACTCAGGTTATGTACTACCATGTGCCCCATTATATTATCATATTTTTTTTTATGTGTAAACGAACATTAGAATTAAAATTTGAATTTCTAACATTAGAGAAGCTGACACGCTGGGTCTACCATCATGCCTGTGTGGAAGCCAAACAAAAACTTACGCACAACCATGAAGCCACACTATAGAAAGATAAATCATGTTAATCAGCGAGTACTGAAACTGTTGGCAGGTGTGTATTTATTGAACTTCAAAAAAAACAAAAAACAAAAACATTTCTGTATAATTTTATGGGGGAAAAAAAAACAAAAAAAATGTGTGAATGAATAAAAGAATAAATAATACAATATAAATACTACTAAAAATAAGGTAGGAAACTGAAAATACATGATCAACTGTGTTAAGACATCCAGCCCCTTTGTTGATCATAATGTTAATATCAATAAATTTATTTTAAGAAAAGTGAAACAGTGTGGAAGGTTGTGGTCGAGGGAATGAAATTTGTTGTGAACCAAGATGTGTCACAACAATTGTTTTCTCGATTTTTCACAATTGTGGAAAGACAAAATTATAAAAGAAAAGAAAATTACATTAATCACCAAGCCTTAACATCAACAGTGAGCAAAATGAAACAATGATGCTGTTTATCAAGATAAACAAACCAGACAGAACATTTTTATCAAGACTGTAAAAAACGAGCTCATGGATTGTCTGTCAGCAGGTTATAATGACCTCATAGTTGGGTTTAGTTGCAAAGCCACATCTAGTGGTTGTAGTAATGATGACAGGAGAAAAAGGGGAACACGCGGTGATGCAGTTTATAGAGTGACCAACTACCCGTCAGAAGAAGGTTGAGGTCCATGGATGACACAGGAGAGCTGTGATTTCGCTGAGAAAGAAGCAGTTGATGTTGCTTCTATTACTGTAACCATGACAACAGAGACTGTCTGAGCACCTTTTTCCAAACATAACCAAGTAGCTTTACTGCCTAAACATAACCAGGCCATTGGGGTTGTTGTAGTAACCACGGCGACAAAGGTAGATACTATGCTGTCAGCATGATGTTATATTGGAACCAAGACCCAGGTCTGATACACCACCTGAGATTGAGGCTGTACTGTAGCAGAGCCTCCTTTGGTTGGTATGAGAAGGTGCTAACACTCCCAAAATGTTTAATTACTCCTTCAAGTCTGAAATGCTCATGTGGATGACAAAGTGGACTTACCTGTCCCCCTTGGATCGTCGTTTCTGGGCACTCTTTGGTCTCCTCTCACTTCCCAGACATGGCGCACCATTCGGCCCGGTCACCTTGAGAGACTCCAGTCCCTTTGATGACTTCTTAAAGGTGAACTCCACAGCCTCGCCCTCTCTGAGGCTGCGGAAACCGTCCATGTGCAGTTTACTCTGTTCATAGAAAAGAGCAACTGTTAACAGCTAACATTATGCTCATGATCGTCGCATCAGACACCAACTCCTTGGCTCTCTTATAAAACACATTTAGTTTGCCCAGATGTCATGACTGACAACATTATTTATCATTTAATATAATTTAATAAGACCCTTTACTTACAACACCTGTGAGAAAAGAAACTCAGCGTGGTCCTGTGTGGTTGTACTCCTTTCACTGTTCAGTTTTTAAAGAGTTTAACACAATTTTTAACCAGAATTCTTGATATCCACACATATAAAAGGCTTACAACTGATTTCAGTGCATAGTACACAGCCTCTGCCACTGGTGTCTCTCCATTAAAAATAAGATTAAAAAAACAAAACAAAACAAAAAATAACCAAAGGACAGCATCATGGATTAATGTGGGATCATGGGAGTTTTTGTCCTTCAGAATCAGTAGATGAAGAGGTTTTTACCTTGAGTTCAGCTCTCCTCAGAGATCTCCTCCAAAAAAAAAAAAACATTAGCCAAATCTAACCAGTAATATTATGAATAAAGCTCGTTTATTTGCTGTCACTCTTCAGCAAACATCTCTCATCATTGCTTGGAGGTGAGCTGTTTAACATTAATTCATCTTGTTTATCTGATAACTTCAGATCTAGACACTCAAAGAGTAAAATCCTTATATATCCTTATATAACTGGAAATAACCAGAGTTTAAAAATGAGACACCAGATAAATGTCCAATTTAGTGCTAGATGAAGTAGGGATGATTATTCATTCCTTCATCTCACAGTGATTACTGTAACTCACCCTTCCCCTCACAACACAATCTACAATGCTGCCACAAGACTACTAACTCAGTCAAACAGATGGTTGGCATTACATTCAATCTCTGCTGCATATAAGATACAGTTTAAAACCCTCACTCTAACATACAGAGCATTGCACATTTAGGTTCCCCCATATCTGGCGGATTTACTCCGTCCATATTAATTAACCAACCTGCCCTCTTCAGTCATATACACTACCAGTCAAAAGTTTGGACACAGTTTCGGGTTCAAATGAATAGGAAAGTGTGTCCAAACTTTTGACTGGTAGTGTATTTCTAATTTGCTGTCTGTCCCACTCGTCCGCCTTAAACTCACGCTTATCGATTTTTTTGAGGTCGTAGCTCCAAAGTTTTGGAACACTCTCCTTGCACCCTTACAGTCTGCACAGTCTGTGGAAGTGTTTAAAAAGCAACTAAAAGATGTGTCTGTTTAAACAGGAGTTTGGGTAACTGGCAACTACTTTTCACCAGGATAAAAGTATATTGTTGTGCAATTTTACTTTCTGACATATGGGCTCTTATGTTTTATGTTTTAATGTGTTGTTAAACTGTGCTTTATGTTGCGTTTTGTTTTACATTTATATTTTGTTGTGTTTCTTTTGTAAAGCATTTTGCAACATATATGTATGAAAGTTGCTATAGATCATTGCACAGGTCATGTGTTGGTTCCTGCATGGTTATTCCAGTGCCAATGTCGTCAGCTGGAGGCCGCCGTTCACTAATGTTTTGCCCCCTAGCCCAGTACATCACCCGGGGGGGGGGCGGGCAGTGGCATATGGGGAAGTCTCCCCGCCACCCCCTGCAGATGCCCTTAAAGGGCTGTTTACCCCAACCGTTCTCCTTCCTCCAAAGCCACAGGCAGTAGCTCGCCTTCTCAGCCTCCTATTTCAGCTCCTTCACAGCTTTCCTCAGACTTGAACCCGTCATACCAGCACTGCGGAGCAGCTGGACTACTGTCTTGCTGACAAAGCTCCTGCTTCCGCCTCCGCAGGGTATAACCTAGCATTCCAGCCAGCCTCTTGGCACTCCACTGCCAGTGCCGTGTACTTGAGGTTTTTCCTCTCAGGGGTTGCTGTCGTACCCCCTTCCCTGGGAAAGTTAAGCTCAATCATGAAGACTTCTCTCCACTGCAGACCACATGACAATGTCTGATCGGAGAGTAGCTGTCCCGATCTCTCTCGGGAACACCAGCTTTCCTTTTATGTCGGCATGCATTTGCCACTCCTTGCTTTGTTTGAAGATGGTGATCTCCTGTGCAGGTGCTCTGCGCATTTCACCTGGCTTGACGAAACAAGCTAGTGCTGGCATTGCTGTTTCCGGTTGCTGCCATCCTCCATCTTTCTGGACCTGTCTGGACTGACCCCATCACCTCTCTGTGTTGCAGGCTGGAGATGGCATTTTCTACTTCAACAGGCACTTTCCACTTGCAGCCTGTGCGGACGGGGGACTTTTGCACTTCTTATTAGATGGTCAGTGGAGTCTTTCAGTTCCAGAACAAGGTGTGCGTTCTCCTGCTTGTACCCGAGACTGATGGATTTCAAAGGAAGCTCCAGCACGTTCCATCCAAAGACACCTGCATCTGAGAAGCAGCAGGGCAAGCCCATTCATTTCCTGATGTACCTGTTGGCTCGGCTGTCCATTCTGCTGACGGTGTAGCTGGTCTGATGTCACTGTACTGGCTTTTGATGGCTGGATTCTTCTTGCTTTTCTTCCTGCTTCTTCTGATCCTCTCCATTCTGCACACCTGGCGAGCTTTTGCCTGAGCTTGTCCAACAGTTCCTTAAGGCCAGCTTTCTGCCAGTTCTGGTGGAGCTGCCACCTGTCTCTGATTAGCTGCTCGATGTCCCTCTTCCCCTTTCATTTCCTTGGGGCTCTGGGCTGCTTCTTCCTGATTTCCAGGAACCTCTTCTTGCACTTCTAAAAGATGATTTCACCAAACATGTTGAGCATGCTCTCAACTCGTCCTCGCAATGCCAGCTCCAAGAGTCGACTCAGCTCCGAGTCAAGTTTCCGCCACTGTGCCTGGTCAATTGCCTTTGGCCACTTGATAAATAAAGTGTACTTATTTAATTCCTTGCTTACCCATAATGGATATGATGTCACTGACAGCAGCAAGTCTTCCACCTCAAGATGTGATAAAATTCTCTTCAGGCGGATGAAAACACACCAGCATCAAGTTGGTGGTTTATTCTCAATTTCTTTTTTACATTTTTTAAATTTATTTTTACCTCAGAGGTATTCAGAAAACTTAATTTAAGGGATATTTGACCCATTTAACCAATGACTTACATACAGCAGAGGGGGAACGACCTCTCTTTGTTGGCTTCATTGTTTTGATATCTTACAGCAAGTCCACTGTTTTAGAGTTTCTGACAACAGAAATACAATTAGTTAACAGCAGAAGAAAAAGGAAACACATCAGGGAGTCATTAAAATCAAATCCTGTTGACAGCCCTGTTAAAGCATCAGAGCTTCTGTTTTTCACCACCCCTGTACCTCAGTGCCACCATCACCGCCAACAAGATGCAGCCACAAAGGCAATGAATCACTCTATTAGGTCAGGTCTTGGGCTGACCGCTGCTCTGGAGGATGCCGGGAAATGACAGCGAGGAATAGAAATGAATTCCTGGCAATGGTGTCTCGCAGCAATCTTGGACAGGTCATGCAAGCTATTTGAAACTATTTGGATGAATGAAGCTCTACATTTATTAAAAGGCAGCATATTTGCTGGGAGGATGGTGAGTATGCAAAAGCAGGACTCCAATTATATTTCTTATTATATGCATTTGATGTTGCAGCTGCATAAAAATATTTTGGTCTAGAGAGAAGACACAGCCCTGGCTTTTAAATCTCCCTGAAACAATGCAGTTAAAGGTTGTTATCACCATAAATAATCTTTGCATAAAAACTGTTTTGATGTAAAGCCACCCCAGTTTGCTTTACTGCAGTTTCTCTGAAACGTTTTCAAACCAAGGACTTAGGTGCTTAGTGAGTTTCATTTTAGCAGCTAACTCCCAAACATATTCACTTTGACAAGCATGTATGAAAACTTTCTGGCTTTTGTTTAACTTTACATAATGACTATACAGATTAAATTTCACTCAATATTTCACATTTAATTTTCTATACCACTGCTGAATCTGGACCCCTCTCATCCAATAGACTTCTTCTAGAAGACTATTTACAACCAAGTCCAGCCTCCCTAAATCCAACATTTGTTGAATGACCAGGCCTGAAAGACGGTGGTTCTTCACTGGCATCTGACTCAGAGGAGGTCATGTTATGCTGTAGCTGATTTTAAAACATCATAAAGCTGGACTGAAGGAAGCAGGTTCATGAGAATAAAGCAGAAAAAAGCTGTAAATCTACCAACCATTAATAAATCAACAGTTTAAGTCTTTAAAGGCAAATAATGATCATTTATGTGTTCTGCATCACTACCTATTTAATAGTTTTAGTCATGTGTTACCTGCATACATATTTACAGTGACAGAACTAATTCAGGAAAATTTTAGTAATACATTTCCCTGCATTACTAATTCTTCCACTACCACCAGGCCTTTGAAATAAAAATGTTCTCCCCTAACTCAGTTTTAATATCTATATGGAAGCGACAACAGTAAAGCTTGATGCATCAGTTAACTGTAAACTGGGGTCTACACTGAGGAGGAGCAAAGACCATCTCTTCAGCACCTAATTCCCAAACATCCAAAAAAAACCAACAGCCCTACTACTTCAGTAGTGCTGTGGTGAATTTATCATGGATTTTTTTTTTTTTTTTTTTTAGATCATTGGGAAAAGGCGGGATTAGAAAAGCTGAGCAGCAAGTAGTCCAAGGAATAGGATTTGGGTCTCCAAAAAATGATAAAAGTGCCATACCCACTCAGCTACCTAGTGACTGCAAATTATGACTCACCAACTGCAGGACAATACACGGTGCTCTGTGAGTGACATCATATCCAACACTGACATATTCAAACACTGTCCAGGTGTCATTGAATGCACATCAGTCAAGTCTCAGTCACAGTGACGACATTACAGTAAAATTTAACTTTCTGTTGTGTCCATTGTATTGGAGGTTTTAGTCGATTCTCTTAAACTGACCTGATCTTCAACCTCTGACTGGTGATTTTGTCTGTTGTCAGTGTTTCATAGTTAACAAACTGCTGATAACTGGAGACATTTAGACCAGTCCCTGAGCAGCTCTCATTTCTGATGTGTGTCGTAAAACATACACTGTGACTAATGAGGCAACATGAGGGGACAGTGTCCAACTCCACTGTCAAGCAGAATTAATTAAATATTAATTCCCTATATTACTTGTTGGTAGGCTGTGTGGTCAGTGTGAGAGAGTTTATGAAACAGTTTTCAGTCATTTATGCCAATTGTGACCCCTAGCAGTCCACAGACCACTCTTTGATACGCTCTATGTTGTTTTATTGGTTCCACTTAATCGCTGGAAGCTCACAATAATATACTACATATTTGCCTAAAGTGAAGAGTTTGAGCCAAGAGCTGGGATGAAACTCTTTACTTAATTTTTCATTTCCCTTCATAGTGCATTTCGGGACTACTGTTACACTAATACTGCGCTGTCACCTGTCTGGGATAAAAAGACATGAAAAAGAATCACGATAAAATGAAGACCTTCTGATTACACATAACTACTACAGACAACGGCATGGAATGAAAAACTAGAGTTTGAGAGGGGAGTTCAAATATATTTCGGCCACTGTGTCCATCAGCATTTATATCGGGAGTGTGGTTTTAGAAAAGAATCCAACAAGCACTTTGATTTTCTTTCAGCCTGGCATCATGCGGTAGCCACGAACCAATCACCTGTAATCCTTATAGAGTCATTAAAACTGCTGCTGTCGCATTTTAATCACTCCACCCACAGCAGGGGGTGGTGTCTGGACATACATTTTAAACACTGTCCTCTATTATCAGTGATCGTTTAACAAAGTTATCCATATTGTATACAGAGTAACTATGACAACACAGACCATCTAATATATACAAAGTACTTATTTGAACCCAAAGCAACATATTTTTGTTCATCTCAACAAGATATGGAGTCACCATTGTAACAAAGGTAAGTAAGTATCAGTGTATGGTGTGACTATGATGCATGACCATTAGATAAAGTCAGCCACAATGTTATTTTGGTAACTATGACAACAAATATGGTCTAACAAGGGCGTGTCATTCCTACCTTCAACCAGTTACCTGTCACCAATGGAGAAAATGGTTCATTCATGAAACAGGATGTAATCCATAGCAGCAGGAGTTAGCTCCGCCTCCTCTCTTTTGTCATAGCTAGAAGTTCTTTAGCAGTTTTGTGTCAAGTTCTTCTGACAAATGACTGACAGACACGGGACACTGACAATGGACCACAAACTCCCAGCCTGCCTGGTGAGTTGTTATTTTTTCAAATCCAGCTCCATAAGCAATTCCTAATTGTATTAACCGGTCATCAACAACGTAGTCCACATTTTCCCGTTTCATCAGAGCACTGTGTCCTGAATATGCACTTCCTGAAGCCCAAAACAAGCCATGTAAAGAGCCCTTGTCCTCTGTCTTTCATCAGATGATTTACCAGAACACAGAAACCTGAGAAGAGGTCTTTACCAAAAAGCTCTACATGGGAGGTGGGACTAGAATTCAGCGCTCGGTGGGCTCCCTGATGCTTTAACGATCTTATAACAGGAAACAGGGTTGTACAGGGAAAGGAATGAGACTTGTTATCCCTTCTGTAGCCACCCCTTGGGAAAAAAAAAAAAAATGGAGCCATGAACCGCCTCCACCCTCTATACCTTTTAAGTTCCAGAGCAAATACCAGCATCTGTGAGGTGAAATGTCTGGGGGAGTGACCAGCCTGCCTCTGACATGTTTGACTGAAAGATGTGTTCATCTAAAGCTAATGCCACTCAAATAAAAACACTTCTGTCTCGCTATATACTCAGATTTTTCTTTCCACACTTCCTTGTTTCTAAAACGGATTTTTTAAGATTTCTTAAGATACTAACGTGTGAAGTAAACATATTGCAGCTTAATGACAAGATATAATCCCCATCTAAGGCCAAACTGATATGTTGTGAAAGTGAAGGACCAAAACAAAAGTTAACATTTGAACAAAGTTTTTCCTAAAGTAATAACCGTCTGTCAATCACAGAGTAGCTACGCCCTAATCCATCCCGTTTTATGGTCTGTTTTCCTCTAAACGGCACCATCATTTAAAAAATGAATATCCCATTGCAGTGAAGACTTAAAGCTAGCGACTGCGACCATAAACTCATTAGTAAAACTTTACTGAGCTAATAAATCAAGGGAGAAATAGTGACATTTTCACTTAGATTTCAATACACTCTGACCTGTTTTTACAACCAGTAAAGTCCCCCCCCCCGATGGTCATGAGATAGAAATAGAATTTCATAGAAATTGAATTGTTTCCTAGGATAATGATGCGAGCCAATGTTTCTTTGGATCTGTTTTGTATCCTGGATTTACTGACACAAAACCAAACAAAACCATTTGGGATAACGGATGTGTTATAGACTTTGTTAGAATTTGGCAGATTTTGCATTGAACTCTGAGGGATGTTTTAAATGTGACTGCTGACCAGATCCTCCTGTCAAATATGACTCCAATTAAAGTGAAAGCTGTTAAGTCAAACTTTTACTTGAATTCTAAATTTCATTTTGAAATTACTTGAATATTCAGAAGTAAGGTGTTCACGTCAACTCGCAGAATCTACTGAGTGAAACAACGTGCTGAGTAACTGACTGAATAAAAGCTTGTGGGGAATGATATATAAAAGACTTGATACATGGCCATAAAACCCAGATGTACCAACAGCAAAACCTTTAATTTTCTTCTTTTTTTTTGTAGGAAGCAATAAAGTTTGTAAACAGTAAACATGAACCTAAGATAAAGTCATGATCTCTGGTTAAGAAAGTTGTACCTCACCTTTAACACAGCATCAGTGGGACACTGGCAGTGCAGGAACTGACAGTTTTGTTTTGTTTTGTTTTTTGTCCCGGTGATAAACACAATATATTGCCTTTCGCCTTATCAAAATAGAAGTAATTCCACAGACTGAAAGCTTTGTATGAAGTATCTAATGAGGAGGCCAATGACATAGAAACGTAGGGGTCTCACAAATTGTATATTTGCTTTTAAGTGCAGTGGAGTAAATCTGTTTCTGAAAACAAATCATACTCGGGTTGAAAATAGCCTTAACTGCAGTGATGTAGTAAATATACTTTAAGAATGTTTCAGATTTCAGGTGGTGCAGCAGTATCCTACAATAACATGAATTCCCTGAAATGTAGATAATCATGACACATTAGGAGTAAGGGTTCGTCTCCTTGGACTTTCCACACTCTTCAGTGCTTGTTCTGAGTCAGCAACATGCACAGAAAACCTCCCACCACCTCTTAATTATTTATAGGAAAATAAAGTTACATACATTATCACAGTCACTGACATATTTAATTACTTCAGTACCAACACAATCATGCTAATGTTAATTGTTTTTATGTATTTCTATGTTTATTTACACTGAAGCATTGCTCTTTAACATAGACTATGTCTCTGGTCACCAAAAGAAGAGGCAACAACACGGAAACCAACACTGTAAAACAAATCTATAATCAAATGAAAGAATAAATGAACCAGTCTTCCCTCCAAACCAGAATGGAGGTCTGTGTGTACTGAGGTGAAGGAAGCACTGCGCAGCAATAGGTAAATTATTTAAATCAGCATTGTGCATTACAATTAAAAGTAAATTTCTCCAAACCTTAATTCTGGGAGCCAAATCTAAAAACTGAAATAGAAAATACAGTCAAAAGGGCGCTGATGTAGTCAGAGGTCAGAGAGTCTCACCTGATGCACAAACACGTCCAGTGGCTGGTCCAGAGACGATCCATCCCGGCTGCTCATAGACAGGAAGCCAAAGCCCATGCGCAAATTGAACCACTTGCAGACTCCGCTGCCATGGGACAGACCTGCTTCCTCGTCCTCTGCCTGGGCACACCCTCCTGCACAGGAGACAGGACAGTTAAAACAGCAAGACATAGACAGCGGCAAGAGTGAGACCCAGGACAGTCAGTAGGGAAGGGGTTTCTCCTGCACGATGTCTGTGTAACTGGTCTGTGGAAGAATAATGTCAAAATAAAGAATATTGAGATTACAATAACAATCCAGGAAATTAGCCTGAGGAAATTAATTTTACAGCTGCTGATTAATTTATTTTGAATTAAGGTACAAATTATTAATGAACTGATTAACTTTGAAAATTACAAATTGACACCACTATGTTGTTTTGTCCAACTAACAGTCCGCAAGTTCAACTCATTTTACTCATCATCCAACTATGAAAAAAGCAAATATTCACTTTGAGAAGCATGAACGAAAACTTTTTGGCTTTTTTTTTTTTTTTTTTACTTTACACAATGACTATACAGATTAAATTTCATTCAACATTTCACATTTAATTTTCTATTCTACTGCTGAATCTGGAACCTTCTCCTCCAACAGAATTCTCCCAGAAGACTATCTACAACCAAGTCCAGCTGCCCTAAATCCAACATTTGTTCAATGACCAGGCCTGAAAGACGGTGGCTCTTCACTGGCATCTGACTCAGAGGAGGTCATGTTATGCTGTAGCTGATGTTAAAACATGATGAAGCTGGGCTGGAGGAAGCAGGTTCATGAGAATAAAGCAGAAAAAAGACGTAAATCCACCAACCATTAATATATCCACAGTTTAAGTCTTTAAAGCCAAATAATGATCATTTATGTGTTCTGTGTCGCAACCTATTTAATAGTTTCAGTCATGTGTTACCTGCATACATATTTACAGTGACAGAACTAATTCAGGAAAATTTTTAAAAAATATATATAATTCTTTGGCCATTACTAGGCCTTTGAAATAAAAGTTTTCTCCCCTAACTCGGTTTTTTTTTTTTTTTTTTTAGGTGATACTCCAAAACTATCCAATTATCTAACTCCAGAGGATAAAATCTGAGATAAGAGTAAAGCTTGATGAATCAGTTAACTGTAAACTGGGATCTACGCTGAGGAGAAGACCATCTCCTCGACACTTCTACTAACTAAACCAGCACCTTCCCCTTCTAAAGGTCTCCTTTGTGAATGACCAAGTGTCCATCGGAAAGAGAAGATGATGACCTTGGAGAAGGAAGAGAGGCCAGCCTTCCTTTTCTTTTCCTCCTATCCTGACTACCCGCTTCGTTTCAGAGCATCGTTTCGGGCTCTTCTTCTCATACCTTCTGCCATGGTGAGGTCTCCCCTGCCCGGCACGCACCCAACCCCGGCCCGCAAAATACTACACGGAGAGCTGGCTGAACTGCATGCCGGGTATCCGTGCGCGTCCTCTCTGCGTTGCCGGGCCAGTACGTGAGATCCTCCGGGTGGTGTTGGTTCTCTGCTCCTCCTGCACAATATGCAGACCCTTTCAGCAGACCTTCCTGCGTCCACTGAGCACACACACAGACACACACACTCCACGTGATTTCCAATCAGATAAATCACACATGTCCAATTGACAAACTGACCAATCAGGACTTTGCATCCAACGGTCCAAAAGGACATTACGCCGCCCACTAGCAACCTCAACGCACACATACGCAGTGCAAATGAAGGGATTTCAATTTCATTATTTTCTCTAAGAGATGCAAATCCAATTAATCAGATCGATTGGCATCTCTAGGAACAATTAATGTCAATATATCTCTAAATTTGAAGAATTTCTCAAAATAAAGTTGATAGATAGATAGAGAGAGAGATTTCCTTATCTAAAAAACTTTAACAGTAATCCCTGAAAGTGTTTGCTGGTTTGCTGCTAGGCTTCTAATAATTTATATGACATAGTGTACCAAAGATCACCAAGCTGTCATGAGAGTTAAAATACCAGTCCTGAGGGTTTGTTTTGAGAACAACAGCTCTGAAAGATCAGTGTCAGCGATAGATGTGGGAACAAAGAGAAGAAAATTGAGACACCTGGTGTCACCTCTCTCTTCCTGTGACTCATATCACACACATCAGTTTATGGATAGCCTTTACTTTGTGTGTGCTCAGGTGACTCACATTCACCTGTTGCAATCTGCAAAAAGCCACATCCTTCAGCCTGCTCATCAATTGGTAATTAGCTGCTTTCAAGCTGCTTTGGCAAAAACAAAGATGATCGTCACAGTTGAGTCGTGTAACTTCCTTAAATAACACACAGAAACACACCTACAGGCATGTACAGCTAACAACCGCAGCTTTACTGACTTCCTGTGAGCTAAATATTTAATTTGTGTGTGTGTGTGTGTGTGTGTGGTGTTGCTTTATCAGAGCCAAATGATTCCTCCATCATGCACCAGCCTAACAATCCAACCAGAGGCTTTTTCCTTCAGTCACCATGGAAATAAAAGGCCACCCACTCTAAGGTGACCCTAGTCCCTCAGAGGAGCTTGTGGAAACAAAGCCCTGGCACACACTTGTTCATCAGGCGTGACTGAATCCACACACACAGCCTATTTTTTCACAGTGACTAAAAACATAACTCTCATAAAAAGACAGAGTGAGTTCTTGGGGCTTTTCCATCTGAAACTTCTGTTAACACACTACAGTGTTAATGTTTATTGCATGTGCTTTGATGTGTGATGAAGTAGGATTTAAAATACACTTTGGGAACACCTGTGCTCTTCTATGTTACTTAGGGGGAGCAGTGGTCACAAGGGACGCCTGTCAGCTCACCTTTCACCTCTCCACCAGAGGGACATCAATCAATAAACCTGATCAATAGCAAATCTATAATGTGCTGCCATGTTGTGACAGATATCCCTCCCACAACAAGCTTGAAGGTAGGATAGCCTGCTGCGGGCCACCTCAGGGCCAAACAATGGCAGGGAGAAGCTTTGACATTTAAAGAAGTATTAACCGATTTTTAGTGATTGACAGTTTGGTTAATTTTAAGATTAAGTGTAGCACCGAACAGATTCTTTTTTACTGGATATTCATATGGACACTGTTTGGGTGCATAATACTAACATTTATTTAACATTGGAGCAAACATTACTTACTACCCAGGTCGTTTTGATACTACAATTGGACAACTTTTGCTTGTTGTGTAATTGTGTTTTAAAGATTGTTGCTTTTTAATGTGTTTTGTAAATGAACCTTGATTTGACCTGACTTGAGATAGTGTCAACATATATATATCTATATATATATATATAGATATATATATGGTGACCAAATGCAGGGTGTTACATCATGTTACATTACGTTATGCTGCATTATTTTGGGAAAGTTGCAGTATACAATTCAAGGACCAAACACAAAATCTGAATCTGAATACTTTATTGATCCCCAAATGAAAGTACAATTTCTCCCTCAAGCATTGAACAGAAATAAGATTATGTACAGGTATAACTATAAAAGATAAAACTAAAATAAACACTGAAAATATGTCCAATACTGATACATGACAAGTATATAAGAGAAAAAAAACATATACAATAAAATAAACAATACAAATTAAAGTAGCATAAAATATAACAGCGCAAAATAAAATTGCACTTGTCTTAGAAAAAAGTCTAAAAACATAAAGAAATGACTTGAAGTGCACAAAATTGTTAGAAAGATGGGACAAAACAAGGACAAAACAAACAATGTTCCAGCGTCGTATGAGTTTATTAATGGTCTCTGTCCCACTAGAGGTCAGGCAGTGTGACAAAAAACTTTTTCAGCACCAGGAACAGCTCCGGTAACAAAGCGAACGCTCAGAGACAGATCAGCAACCTCAGGCCTAACAATGAACCATTTCCAGTCCATTACAGCACAGTGCTCTGGATAAATGCCTCTGGATGATTACTGATAAATTAGAAATTGGATGTGTAATCTGACAGAGTAAACTGTCAGTCACATTCTGAAGTTAAAAGTTTAAAGAGTTCATCTCAGTTTCAAGAGGTCATCCCATATTCATGAAAATATGCAAGAGAAATTGCTTATTTTCTGTCTAACGTGGGCCATATATATAGAGAGACAGTATATCCTTAAGAATTGCAGTTTATATATCATGTTTGTCACACAATGAGCTATTGAATCATCACTCAATCAATCAAGTAGGACTGGAAATACATTTACACCCTAAAACCATCACACACATGGTATGCTTGAGCTGTTCTGTGTGAATGGTAAAAATTTACCCTCAGGATATAATCACTGGGTATGGTTATATTTCAACTGAATTTGAAATTGAAAATGTTCCTTTTGCTGAGAGATAGCTTTCAGTGCCTTGTGTGTTTACTCACATAGACACCATCTTCAGGGGACATGCAGATATTCGGGGATAATAACATAGTCTCAGTATCTAATGACCGACCTCACAGCTGCATTCACAGACATGCAGAGAATAAATGTATTATTATCTTACTCCCACTAGGTGTCACTTAAATCATGTATTCTCTGAAAGCACAGTGATGACTGTCTTAATAGATAGTGCAGGGCAGAAATTCCAAAACATTTGGCATTCAGCTCTTACCAGCAGCCATCAAACTGTCCCTTAATAAAAGCTGTTCTGATATTAAAAAAAAAAAAAAGGAACTTCTTATATTATTGAGTCCCATTAGGAAGTCGTATTATACCCTATTTATTTTGTTCCTCATTATTTTCTTTCTGATTAAATAAAGAATTGATTAAATTAAGTGGTTACTGCAACTTGCTTCAATGTATTATCAACAACTTTCCACAATAACAAATTTATAATACAGAGATAGATATCAAGCCTTCCTTATTGTAAGATACAAACGTAATGGTACATCACATAATCATAATTAATCTCACTTATCTGAGTTAATGAAATATAAACCAGAGGGAGACAATGGCATGGAGTCCTTCAGTTTATCAGAAATTGCTGTAGTTATCTAAAATACACCAGAGTATGGAAGAGGGGAAGCAGTATGAAAAGTCTAGTTTAAAATTACAATTCTAAAAAAATTTTTAAGTCAGAGTTATATGATCAGGTCAGAAATCAGATACAGTTAGGGTGCAGCTGTGTGGCCAAAATCCTGATCTGGATGTATAACTAAGTCAGTAAGACAGTAAAATTTTAAATAAATAAATAAATAAGCCTTTTATGAGAGGTTATTAGTGCCGATGTGGCAAAAAAAGGACTGAGATCAAACTGAATACATACAACAGAGTCACAAATTTTCTTATACACCATTTAAGATTGGCCAGCACAGCGTGGAATATCCATATTTTCCCTGTTCCTACATGGTTTTCTCCAGGTTCTTTGGCTTCCTTTCAACAAAACAAACACACAAACATCGGGTCCATTTGTGACTCTAAATTCCCAGTAGGCGTGCATGCAAATGATGATTCATATGGTTTGTATTCAGATTTTATTTTTCAACAGACAAAGAACTATTCCCACTCACACCCACGCAATTCAGAGGGTAGGTTTTTCACCAATTAGCCTATACTGTGGCAGGAATCCAATACAGGCACAGGGAAAGAATGCAAACTCCACACAGATAAACCCCAGGCCCAGGAATCAAACCCACGGTAACCACTATCCTTTTAAAATAATGATGTCAACGCACTGAGGCACTGTGATCTTTAAAGGTTACGCCCCACTTACTAGTACTGAATGCTAAGCACAGCAACACAGCTCTGATAGTAGCAGTAACAAGCATGTTTTTAAATACAAGATAAAGATTTTTTTAAAAGTATCATTTTGTGTGACTACGATTAAAGGTTTTCTTCATACTTATAATAGTTGCTTTCCCATCATACAGACACAAGCTCCGCCTCCTGCCCCTCGGTGGCTCTGATCACCCCTTATACATCTTCTTCCGGTCAGGATTAACCCCGCCTCCCTCCTGCTCTCGCCTCAGAAACAAATGTTACATTGTGTCTTCCAGGGTGGACATTGAATAAAAACAGTGTTCCTCTAATCCACGACTCTAGACTCCACCGCGGTTTCCTGTGATGAAGGTGAGGTGACAGAAAGATCCACCACAGCTCGATGGGAAACGGACAGAGCCGAGATGCGATTGGACGGAATCTAGATGCATCCGGACCTGGTGTGTTCTAAGCAGACTGGCTCCTGCTCTCACTGAAGGAACTGTTGAACGAAATTAATTTTTTCTCTCGGAGGAAAAAACATGAAACCCGACGTGATCGCGGTGTCTGGGAAGCGGCAGATGACTTGTTGCCGCCTGACACAGCAGGTCGGCGTTATGGAAGGGAAATCAGATTGTTTTAGATGTTGGGGCTCCATTATGCGCCAGTCGCTGCAGTGACTGAACCTTTTCCCTTTTTACCTGCTGGATGCCAGTTGGTGCTGAGAGACGGTTGTTGCGTTCATGGGCCGTAGTCGGCGGTAGGACAAAGCGGTTTCTCTCTCTGCAGCACCACGGACAGCGACCATGACGCGGCTTCGCAGGAAGGCTCTGATCGCCCTCTTCCTCTTCACGCTCTTCATCTTCGGGACCATGATGGGGCTCAGGACGCTCAAGCCCAGCGACGGCTTCTCGGACATGGCCCCCGGGATGGACTTCATCGGCGAGAGGTCCGACAGGCGGCGCCTGGACGTGAAAGACGTGGTGGTGTCCCCGGGCCATTTCCACATGGGCAGCAGCGACACTAAAGTGGTTTTCACCAAATCCGACCGAGATTACAGCATATTTTATGATGTTCACATCTTCTACTACCTGTGGTATGGCTCCCCCACCGTGGACAATAAGTACATCCATTGGGATCATGTGTTGGTGCCACACTGGGACCCTAAGATTGCTGCCAGTCATGCTCAAGGAAGGCACACGCCTCCGGAAGACATCGCTTCAAGTTTCTACCCTGAGCTAGGACCCTACAGCTCCAGAGACCCAAAGGTGCTGGAGTCACACATGGCCCAGATAGAGGCGGCTGCAGCAGGTAAACTGGCTCTGAATGCTTGGATTAGTGTTGACACACTCGCTACTCAGCAGCAGCCTGGAATTACCAGGAGTCAATCCCACCCATGTTTTTTTTAATCATTTAACATTTTAACAGACTGTCTCAAAAAATGGATGGAGAGTCTGGGTCTGTAAAATGATGACAATGCTGAAGAACATTTAATCTGTATTCTATCTAATGACCAGCAGTGAGCGACTCCACTGCATGCAAAAATAAATTGCACTGAAGTGTATGGGAAAATGTCAAGTCTTTAATACAACATGATCTTAATTTAAAGGGAAATAAACCATAAAAAAGGGGATAGATTAGTGGGTGTGGTTATGGTGTGATTGACAGACTGTTCCACCCAATCAGGATAGTACAGAGTACAGAGTAGGTCAGAGTCACCCTTCAGTCCTCCTCAGCTTCACTACTTTTCCTGTGTATATGTTCTTATCTATGTTATTATGTTAAGTTACAGTGTGTGGGAGAAAATACAATCTAAAACAGGACCACTCAGTGTATATATGGGCCTTGAAGAGACAGCCACTCGTTATGGGTGTATTTATGTTGAAGTCACGCCTTCCTCTCTTCAAACTAGGACAAGTTGACAATTGAATCTGAATCATTCAGTGGAGCAGGGCTTGAACATCTAATGTTACATTCAGATTGCCTGTCAGACCTGACTTACTGCTCTCCCCTTTTTGCTGTGGTGTTGTAGGGGTGCTGGTATTGTCCTGGTACCCTCCTGGGGTGGCGGATGATCACGGGGAGCCTACAGAGGACCTGGTTCCTGCCGTCATGGACGCTGCCCACAGGCACAGCATCAAGGTAACTGGTGAGACAACCGGTATGTTTTTTCCTTTCTGATGATTTATTGTATCAGTGAATGATTTGCCAGTGATAATTAAATATGTAGTGCTGCAGGGAAAGATGGAAATGGTCACATATTCACCATGAAATTGACACAAACTTGCACTGAGCAAATTCATGTTGGGTGTAATCAAACATAAACATGTGATGCACACATTACCAATTAACCAGTATGTGATTTGTCGGGTCTTCTATCTTTTGAACACGACCAACACCATCCTGAAAATGTCCGTGTTACTTTGATCATCCTTCAGCCCCACATTGACTGATGTAATGTTAGCTTTAAGGACAGCATGATACAAAATAGAAGTGGGAAGCATTAGTCGTATTCTGGAAATATGACCATCACTGTTGGACCAAATATGGTTGTGACATTGTGTTCTGTCAAGTACATTTTTGTTTGTTTTTAATGATTTTTTTTTTACAAGCATGTCATTTCGTATATAATGAGCTGCTTTATAAAAAGCTAAATAAAAAAAGCCCATAAAGAAAACAGGAATTATATGTATATCATAAATTGCTTATAAAAGTGGATATAGACTCTGGGTCTATATAGTGAAGCCTATGTTTAAGAGCCTAAAAGCTGCATATAGTATTATGTTGAAGTCTGTGTGAAAATGTCCCTATTTTTCACTTGATTTATTAGCTCGTAATAAATCTTCTAATAAGTTTTCTTCAATACAACATGAAGTTCATTTTTTAAATGATGATCCAATTTAGAGGGAAATAGAGCATAAAGCAGGTGATGAATTAGAGTGTATGAGAGCAAGGAGCTTGTTAGCTAACCACAAGACACAGGATAAGTTTACAAGGTTTATTAGCATTAATATCAGACATTTGTTCCACATTGATCACCTGTCTCATAACTGTTTGCAAGCATGGAAATGGCATCTGACAGGGGTTTCTGTCAAATGCAGTTCAAAAGAAATTGTTTGTTTTCACCAGTAACTCAGAATGAAGCTAATGTTGCAGGTGGAGCTTAATAGTCGTGTTCTATTAAAACTATTGTTTACGAAGAGGCTGCGATCAGATGATGCGATAAAATTGCACTAACAAAACCTGAAACTTCTCTTTTCTTTTTGCCTCAGTTGAACTTCAGTCAGTTTCATTGTAGGCTAATTAACGCAAACAATATGGACATGACCACAATGTGCAGGGTCTGAATTGAATGAGAACATATGACAACTTAGTGTCATGATCCAAAATAATTGCAATGCAGTATATCATTGTTGCATTCATTAACTTAATCTCTAAACTTAAAATGGTTCAAATCTATTGAAATCAAATTTTTTTACATTCTGTCAAAAATATTTTTCTTGCATCACTGGTAGCATACAGTTTTGTTTTGTTTTTTTTAATTAAACAATCTTAACTTAATCATAAGGTCTACTTGTAAAAATTAAGGAGAATATTAAAATAGCAACATTGGATTGAGTCTGTTCTGTTTCTCACATAATATTCTATAGATTTTTTTTCTGTCAGGCTCTATTTCTAACTGAGAGGTATCATTCTTCAGAAATTATAGACTAGTCGAACTCAACCACTTCAAACTGTCCCGTGGCAGAGTCAGAGGAACCTTGCTCCTCGATTGACAAACTAGATATTTACAAGCCATGTCAGGATAACAACAATTACCAAGATGATGGATATTAACCAATCAATGTCTGAAGTGGTTTTTATTGGCAATGTGCTAAAATTTGATGTTGGATTATCCATAGTCCGAATACTGCCTTAAGCTTTGACAGAAATTTTGCTTGTGGACACTGGTGAGATCAGACATTTTTTCCAGTTGAGAAAGCAAGTGCTGTGCCCTTTATTCAAAATTCACAATGTCTTGCAGCTGCGTTTTCTTCTGGTCCATTGCAATCACTGTTAATGAAGAATTTTGTAGCTCCACACGGCTGATTCGATGTTAACCCTCTGAATTTAAAATCTGACATTTGAAATAATATGGATGTTGCAGAGAGATGAAAATGCTCATCCCAGCTCAGCCAGTGGCTGTGTTTAAAGACTAAAGTGCTGAGCTCAGACT
The DNA here is from genome assembly GCA_034769265.1 of Remorina albescens. Taxonomy (NCBI): domain Eukaryota; kingdom Metazoa; phylum Chordata; class Actinopteri; order Carangiformes; family Echeneidae; genus Remorina; species Remorina albescens. The sequence goes on along the minus strand of CM068492.1, from coordinate 4,697,811 downwards.
GTAAATTCAGCATTAAAAAGACACAAGCTCTTTCTGCGAGTCTACTTTCATCCTCCTTATATGGAAGTCTTAAACCAAGAACTGGGTCTCTCTGTATGTCTCCGTCAGACTTACACAACAGTGTGTATCGTGCAGTTGACCTGAGGGCTAGTGCTTCAGTGTTTCAGTGCGCTGACAAAATCGAGGATGAAGTCTGTTTGTGTGAGCAGTCCTGTGTGTTTCCTCTGTGAGTGTCACACACGCAGACCCTCGAACATGGTTTTGTCACATTCTGTCAATATTCATGAGGTGTAAAGTATTGATCATGCTTTCAAACTGAATCCAAAGCAGATAACTGGTGTCACAGGAGTCAGTTACATATGACACATATGACAGACAGGAGGACACAGGCCGATCTATAATCCCTTCCTGTCCTCCACCCTCACAAATTAAGTATAGATTGACCCTGTTTGCTCAGTGAAATGTTGATGGCAGGATGCTGGCGGCAAACAAGTTAGAAATTAAAACTTAAGTAGAGCAGATTACGCTCTAATCACAAAATCCCTCATTATGCCAACAGACCTCTTTGCTATAACAAGAAAGCTTTCTTGATTTAAAGATGATTTTACTCACCCCATAATAGCTGTTAGAGCATAGATGATATTTATTCCTTTTATAACACAATAATAATAACACAACATGTGCTTTCACCAAAGATGCTTATCAGTGGCAAATCAGTCGATTGCACATTAAAGCTGCGATAATCAAAAATTTCATATGAACAATGTGGGGAATGTGAATTATCTCTCTGCAGTTCCTCTCAGCTGTGGAGAGACTCTTAATTCCTTTGCATCAATTGTGTTATGTTTTTCTACAACTTTTTTATGTTGAACAAGATTTAGATCAGATGCTGAGCTCCCTTTGAGAACGGGCACCTTAACGTGGTGGAGGGGTTAGAGTTTCCTGGTGACCCTGAGTCCTGTGTTATCAGGGGTAACAGCCCCTGGTATGGTCTCTCTGGGCAAATTGATTCAGAGAGAGACTTTCAGAAACTTTTGGTTAGGAGGTCTAAAAACTGTGAGCTTTGGTAACAATTCCTGATTTGGTCTTCCCAGACCATGAATAACAAATTACAACCTTACTGGCCTTGTTGTCTTTACTAGCAGTGGTGTATTTAAATTCTGCATTTTAATGCTACAGATGTGTTTGCTGTTCTTCTTCCCTAGTTCTTTTTTTGCAACTAACCAATGCAGAGAATCTGCTTCCTTGTTAACACTTTCATGCATGTGATGTTTGAATTTTAATTTTAAAATGAAAACATCTGTGTGGATGCAGCTGCACCTTCACATTCACACACTGGTTGATTTTTAAATGCGCAGGAGGCTGAAGGTCAATCTTTGGTAATACTGTCTAGATTATGTGAGAAACTGCAACAAAACTAGTCTTTTATCACTCTTGCAAAAGCTCGTTTGTTTTTGTTGTGTTGAAGCTCTCCATTCTTGCGCTTGCACAAAATATATAGATGTGTGTAAATGGTCCAGGGGAAACAACATCAGACTGCTGCATGTGTAGCTCCTGTGGGACAAAGAATCACAGAGTAGATGGAGTTGAAATATGGGCATCTTGTGTGCAGGTCACATAATCATTTGAAGCCACTTCAAGTCCTCTGGAAATGGAGTTAGGTTGTTCTATGATGGTACATTTGCATCTGCACGTCTACATTTTTGATCTGAGATGACATAATTATGTAAATGCACCAGCATCATGACATATCATTGCTTCAGGTTGGTGTTTTTCATTATCTGAAGAGAAACCCAACATTGACGAAAACTGTTGAAGAGGTTTGTTTGTTGTGGCAGGATCAGTGCACCTGAGGCCTGGAATGTAAATACGTGAGTCTGTCAGCATCTCGACTATGTGCAGGGGTTGCTGGGATCTGAGCAAACAAAGCACTTCTTATCCTCATCCATCCTCAGCTTATTCAGCCAAACAAGGACAGACTGAACAGCATTTTACCTTGCCCGGCCTTTCATGATTTCCAACCAGTCAACACAGCTTGACAAGCCTGAGCCCAGGAACAGAACGCTGCCATGTTGCTATGGAAACTGTTTATGAAGACCTTGCAGCCCATTTTGAAAGATGGAGTGGGCGTTGAGCGTACAGTGTTTGAGGCTGGACAGCTCAGTCAGTGCTCTGCTGTATGCCATCGTGCTGCAGTAAAACCTGTTTTCCACCGTTGTGACTGAAGCAAACAAACATGTTTTTTTTTCTCAATGACAGGGAGCATCCATCACTCACCCCTCACCTCCTGCTTTACATCATAACACACCCATCTCTATGAAGTCACTTCCGTACCTACTCCTATTTCCACATTCAAGTTTTTATGAGCTTTCCTTAAAAATTCTCTCTTTCATATGGACTATTAATTCCCTCTGGATCTGATAAAGCTAAATATAATGTTTTCATTCAGCTAAAAAAGACATTTCTGAGACACCCTGAGTCAATGGTGTAGAAGTCCTCCTGTGATATGTGAATTTGTTGACAGATTAGTTAACACCATGAGATGCAGTTGAAGATGGTGAGCATCTGCTCCACTTGTTCTCTGCTTCTCTTTCCATTCACCTCCATTCTGCAGAAATCCTCTGAATCCTGCAGGCTAAACCTTGGCTAAGTCTGATCTCATGTCTCCTTTGTCTACACCAGAGGAAAAGGACACAGTCTGTCTGCTTGTTTGTGCCCGTGTGGAATCTAAGCACACTCTGTCTGTGTTATTAAAATACACTTTCCTCCTTAGCTTTATGGAGATTTTTAGTTCCTTTTCATTAATTGTTTGGTTGTTTGTTGGTTGGTTGATCGGTTTGTTTTTTGGTTATTTGGTTGGTTGGTTGGTTGTTTGGGTGGTCGGTTGGTTGGTTGTATGGTTGGTTGGTTGGTTGTTTGGGTGGTTGGTTGGTTGGTTGTATGGTTGGTTGGTTTGGTTGGTGTAAGTCTGCAACTTTACTGTTTGATTCATAAACCTTAAACACTGGCAGCTCTTCTGCGATGAGTGCTACAAGCAGAATTCCCTCAAGTGTCGGTGGAGAGCAAGGAATTAGGGGGCGTGGCTACCATGTGATTGATGAACTCTACCACCCAATCAGGACAGAGTACAGAGCAGGTCAGATCTTCCTCCACTCCACCTTCTCTTCGTAATGTGGTTTCTACTGTTTTCCAAAATCAACGTCATGAACAAATTACAGACTGGAGCAGTTCATAAACCAAGACAGTGAGTTTGACGCTTGGTTCAGATCAGCTGCCAGTTTAGAGAAGCAGCAGGAGCTGACTAATTAGCTGCTCTGGACATGAGATTATCAGAAAAAAAAGGGAGTTTTTTAAAAGATGAAACACTGAAACGATCATATTCCTCCACACTAGCATACCTACGGCTCTGCTGCATTACACCACAGCTGCAGACAAGCTGAGTGAATCCTGAAGAGCTAAACCTCACTTTTTAAAATCCATTCAAAAGGACTTTGTGAGCATATTAACACGGTACAATTAGAAAAACTGGAGTGTAAAACTCCACTGGTTACCTTTAGCTGAGGAGCAGAGTTATTGTTTCTTCTAGAAGCAGGTTCAGTACAGCTAAAAAAAAAAAACAACAAACCATTCAAGAAATCTTTTGTGCCAGTTCATTTCCTAGTGTGACTCATACCAGGTTTAGAGTTTGCTGCAGAGCTTTTGATTCTCCAGATTCGTCCATGTAGGAATAAATCAGTGGAGTCCTGTTGTGGCTGAAATCTGACACTTCAGTTGGTACGGTCACTTACTTATAGTAAGTCCTGCTGTTTTTCACATGTTTGGATAGATACTAATGGCTGTAATGTAAGTTCAACATTATACTGTATGTTCAATCTTTATACCAATACATTTTTTATTGAAGTCATGCCATGCAAAATTATACTTCCCTAAGTACTGCTTAGTACTAGTGTAGATACGAACAGGAACTGTAGCAAGAGAGAGAGAGGACAAAAGCCAACGATGCAGTTATATGGTATCCATGTAAACGTCTCCTCGCCTCAGTCATTGATTTATACTAGTATATTAAATGAAGCAGGAAATGCTCTAATAAAGATTATATGAGTCACTCTTGCCGTATTCAAACACCACTGAGCAGCAAAAAAAAAATGTTCTCTCTTTATTGCAGGTTTACAAATTGTTAATCATTTGCATACAAATCGACTGCAGAAGCTCAATGAAAACATTTTATTCGTCAATCACCAAGAGCCATTTGCAGATCTATAAACCCTGTGAAGGTGCTGAGCAACAATGCTCCCTCCAAAATAATATGTATCTGCACATTGTTGTGTACTTTGCTCCCACTTCTTCTTTTATGGATTTGATTGACTATCGTTCACCCATCAGTCACTTTTTATACTTTGAATATTGTTAGTTATGTGTCACCCTCAGGACTGTTTGTAATTGAGATTTTGTCAGTCCTGTCCACCTAAAATAAAAGACTGGACAATTTCAATGACACTACGTTATGAGACTCATTATGTGTTGGGAAAATGGATCACCGGGATTTGATAAATGCTACCTCTTAGTATAAATCAAACTAAATGCATTTATTTCCAGAGACTTTCTGTGCGAGAGGACTGTAGTACCAGAGTCCACCAAAAAGGCTATTTTTCCTCCCAGATTTCCAATACATTTCACTTTGTAAATGTATTTTTATGATTCAGTCACATCTGTCATAATGCAAATATAATGGGAACAGTTTGCATCCTCAAGGTATTAACTTCTGTCTGCGTTCAAAAACAGATTACGTGTGGATTATGATTTTTTTTTTTTTTCTATGGGGCTATGCTTACCTGTATCAAGGCAAGGCATTCATTCATCGGGGGGTGCTGGAGCCAATCCCAGCTCACACTGGGCGAGGGCGGGGTACACCCTGGACAGGTCACCAGTCCATCACAGGGCCAACACACAGAGACAGACAAAGACAAACAACCACTCACACTCACTCAGACCTACGGACAATTTAGAGTCACCAATCAACCTAAACATGATGTCTTTGGGCGGTGGGAGGAAATCGGGGTTAGGGTTAGGGAGAACATGCAAACTCTACACAGAAAGGCCCCAGGCCCAGGAATTGAACCCATGACCTTTTTCTTGTAGAGCAATAGCGCTAACCACTATGCTGCCATGCTGCCCTCAAGGCAAGACAAGTTTGTGTTTATTGCATAAATCATACACAAAGGTTCAGTACCGGTCAAAAGTTTGGACACACTTTCCATTCATTTGAATGGGAAAGTGTTTCCAAACTTTTAACTGGTACTGTAATGTAAAGAAATGTATATCGAATACATAAAAGTAACAGAGCAGACTGAAAAGTATTCAATGAAAAAAAAGAATAATTTCATCCATAAAAAGTCAAATGAAGTTAACTTAGTAGCACTTGAAAGCAGAGACATAAAAGACTATAATAATGAATACAGATTCACCCAGTTTGTTTTGATACTAACTACTCAGACTAGTCCCTGAGGTTGCCTTCATTTTTTTTTTTTTTTTTTTTTTTACTTTTTCTATGATAATTAGATATGTGTGGGTTTTAGAGCTCAACAACATATCAATGTAGTTTTATATGTTATCTCTGAGGCTTCTAGTCTGTCCTACTCAGCAAATCAGAAGAGTGGCTCAGCTTTATTGTGACAAAGGTCGAGGTCCTGACAACTGGTTTTAAGGTTCAGTTTCTGGATACAGACAGAGCATTTCTCTGTGGACTGGGACCTTTGATACATGGAGTCCTAACTTTTTGACTGTATGGGACCTTTAAACTTGTGTGGACTTTACTGCAATGATCAATTGGACAAGAAAGCATGTTGCACATAGCTCCATCAGAAAGAGATATATTGGTGTTCATCATTAAGAATGTTGTTTAATTTGAGACTAATATTTAATAAGATCCAGAAACAACTAATCAAATATTCCCGAAAAATGACCTATTACTTTACCAAGTGGCTGTCCATCAGAAAAGACGCTGGAATAACAAGCAGCAAGAGTTCAGTGTAAAATTCAATGCAAAGCCTCTTATTTTTCAAATTTTTGTCTTTAATCATGTTTCGCCTCGAGTCTTTTTGTTAATATGCATGTTCAAATGTATTTTTGCACAGGTGGCCTTTCACATTCAGCCATACAAAGGACGGACGGACCAGAGCATGCATGACAACATCAAATACATTACTGACAAGTAAGCTGCTCAATGTGAATCCACATTCCTCTGTGTGCCAACAAGAACATGACTCTATGCCTATCCAGTAAAATGTGACATATAGAGCTTTTCCTATAATGGTTTTCCTGTAACTTTTCCCATAATGATGTATACAGTAATATATAATATTTGGTTTTTGAATCTGAAAATCACTCAGAAAACAAAACTAAAGTGCTTTAGTGAAGCTTTGTTTATAATGATACTGGAGTGGAGAGAAATCAAAGCCTGCACAATGTTGCCTTGAGTTTTGATATCTGGGCTTCATACTGCTGCCAGTATTTCAGAAACCCACTGTGTTGACCATCTGTATAAAATGAAACAAATACTGGAAAAACACACACACAAGACATGACATTACATTTTACAGGAACTGTGAATATTTTCTCAATTTTTGACATTTTTAAGCTGGCAGATATACCATTGTACCCTTATTAAATGTTAACAATTAGTATATTTCTAATCAAACTAATTGTAAGATTTGTGGCCTTTGAAGACTGGCTAATACACCAACTCCTGGTTCATGTTAAGCTTGTATTTCAGTCAGTATATGTTAAGTCAAACTGTCTGAGACTTTTAAGATGCACTAATTGATATATTTATATGAACAATGGCTCAAGTGATCATGTGTTGTCTGAAATGTGTGTTTAGTATATTTATATTTAGTTCACACTCATCAACTTTTCTCTTGGATTTTACTGCTCTAAATCCAGCTCAGACACATCATATACCTGCTGTCAATCCACATCTAGATTGTATATATGTAAAAAAAAAAAAAAAAATTATTGCTGTAGGACTAGCTTGCATATTTCTTTTTTTTTATTGTCAAAACATGTCAAATTATTTATCTAATGCACTAGTAATGTAATTCTCCCATATTATTGTTGTCCCATTTAATATTATCACATGGTTTTTGTTTTGCCCCTAATTGGCTTTGTTTAGCCTAAAATGTTCTCTTTTTATGTCATCGTTGTCTTCCATAATGGGTAAATTTTGTCTGGTACTGGTTGTGTGTGTTTTTTAAGAGGCAACTGTTCATATTAGCCATTTGACCTCTATGACAATGTATTATAAAAATGTGGATGTGGCAATCAACAAATTTAAAAGGATTAATGCAGCTTTAACACAAAGTCCCATATGCTGATTAGTACTGTATATCTTGTAACTGGCTAAAATGAAATAAAATGGGAATATCCAGTCAAAAGTTAATATACACTTTCCTATTCAAATGAATAGGAAAGTGTGTCCAAACTTTTAACTGTTTGACTTTGGTGACTCCTAGTGTGCTATTATTAAGTCATAAGACCCTGTCGAACAAACAGCAAAGTACACCAGACACTATTAGCATAGATTTGCAAACAGCAAATTAAAGTCACTATGTACAGTATTTCAAAATCTCAATGTTGGTGTCCCTTGTTAGTGGCAGGCAGCAACAATACTGTAACCTTTATATAAAAAAAAATTGGATATAGTAAAATTATTATTTTACTAAACTAAAATACTTTCGCCTTTTCCACTCTTTTCATTCTCAGATATGGAAAACACGGCGCCTTCTACAGATTCAGGTCCAGCACAGGGAGAGTCTTGCCCCTCTTTTATGTCTATGACTCCTACTTGACTCCACCAGAGTCCTGGGCTGAGCTCCTGACAACTAAAGGCTCCCACAGCATCAGAGGCACGCCTTACGATGGCATTTTTGTTGCCCTCATTGTCGAGGAGCGCCACAAACATGACATCCTTGCCAGCGGCTTTGATGGCATGTACACCTACTTTGCCTCCAACGGATTCTCCTTTGGTTCGTCCCACCAAAACTGGAAAGCCATCAAGACCTTCTGCGACGCCAACAATCTGCTGTTCATCCCAAGCGTCGGCCCAGGATACGTTGACACAGCTGTTCGACCGTGGAACAACCATAATACCAGAAATCGGGTGAACGGACGTTACTACGAGACATCCCTGCAGGCAGCGCTGTCTGTCAGACCAGAAATTGTCACCATCACTTCCTTTAATCAGTGGCATGAAGGAACACAGATAGAAAAGGCCATGCCGAAGAAAACAGTGACCCGTTTGTACCTGGACTACCAGCCCAACCAGCCTGAACACTACTTGGAGCTCACACGTCAGTGGGCTGAGAATTTCAACAAGGAAAAGGACAAATGGCTCATGTGAATAGCATTTTATTATATAGCCCTGGTCAATGCGTCAACCCCAACCACAAATATCACAAAGTCAGCTCTCACTATAGAAAGACAATTACTTGATGTTTGAACATGTACCTGTTTTTCTTCATCTGTGAGCACTGATGAGCTTTTTCCTAACGTCTTTTCTGCCATCACTGTTTTTAACTACTAACATTTTTGTACAGATTGATAAGGTCGGTGCTTTGTTGAATCGACAAGGTTGCAGCTATGGATAATAGTGGTGTCCTGATAACTTATTAGTTCATTGTCTGTTTGAGGGGTCAGGACGGTGTGGCTCTGTACAGTAACTCTGCTTCGTAGGGTGTCTTTTTCTTATTTTCTAATGATAGAAGACTGTTCTTGTTCTAAGAATGTTCTTTCCTGTATTTCCATGAAGACAAATTAAAACCTGTGTCTGTTTACTGTTGAAGAATCAGTGTTTGGTGTAAATTGACATTGGTGGAGAAGTAATTTGCATGTTATCCAGTGATAACAGTGAAAGTCTGTTTCTTCAGTCGAGTCACTCAGAAACTAAAAAAATCAATGCAGCAGAGCTTGAAGGGGGTTGTAAGGCTTTTAAGAGACAGTACGTAGGAAGAAGTTCCTCCAAGATGCTCCCTTTAGGCCAATTTTGTGTGCATTAAGGTTTGGAATGAGGGTGTATTTGTTTTTCTTTGTTGTACTTTAAATTACACCACCCAGTACTAAACCAAAAGAAGTTCCAGTGACTCTCATGTGGCTATTTGTTTATTTCATCCTATTTATCATGACTACTCCTCATGGTATCACTGTGCTCACCAAAGCTGTGGCAAAGTCAGGAACACTAATAACAGTTCATCTATCACTTTATTTAGAGATCTGAGTGGGAAATAACTTGTCTTTAACAATCCCAGGGTCACTGTGTGGATAAAGGACAACTGTGCAAAGTATATTCAGGTGGAGACGGAGTCAAGCAGCAGCCTCCAGGGCTAAAAAGAGTATCCAACACAGTTCCTCAATAGACCACGACAGCCTGGCTCCAACAGTGAGTCAGTTATCATATACTCCCATGTTAAAGTGTCCAACTTTCCAACGTTTACAGCCTGGAACAAAAACAGCTTTGTTCTCTACACCTGATTTCCTTCTTCATGATGACTGAAGCCTGAATTGTGCCGAATTCAGAGTCTGACACTTTGAGTGACAAATGGGTGTTAGAAACTGGCATGCACCACAGTTTTGGCTCTTCCTCCTTGACCACTTCGGGATTAACCAGTGCATACTCTGTCAGGTACTGCCATGATGGAGACAGCAGAGCAGCTCACTCTGTGCTGCAAAACCACTTTTCACAAACCTCCAGGTGGAGTCACTGAGGCTACATATGTTTTTATTTCCAGTTTATAGTTGGAAATTAACCCTTGGCAGATTTAGGGTGTAAACTTCTCTTGACACACCTACTGAGTGGTAGTCGAGAAGTTCATGTCAGAGGTTTTTTTTTTTTTTTTCATCCAAACTGTAAATTCAATTTAAGAGTCTCTTCCAGCTGCTAAGACTGTTTAGATGAGGCTTTTGTCTGCAATGAAAACAGCTACAGTTGGTATGCAGACCCAGGTCAAAAGACTCGACTGTAGGCTCAGATTGGCATTTATGCAAACACAACATCCGGGGGAACATTTTCAACTTTGCCCCTTTTCAATCTACAACAGCTCTCAGAATCAGACACTGCAGGCAGTGCCTTCAACCTGTCCAGCACAGTGCTTCTAAATGGAACACCAACCATGACTGTTCGGTTTTATCAGTTTACACTGCAGTTAGCAATTCATTCTTCCTCCACTATGTGTCTGTGTGTGTACTGTAACTGTATGTGGCTCTTAACAGTTTTCCTCAGTCTGACCAAGCTAACAACTTGACTGGCAGTGGACAAGGAGCCAGTCAGCTTCTATTGATAAGTTTACCAAAGATTTGAAAAACCTGCTTATATATGCAAAGTTAGTTGGTTGGTTGGTTAGTTAGTTAGGTTTATTTCCTCAGGAGAGCAAATTTGTTCCTTTAATGGAGCTCAGGAAGTAAAAAAAAAAACATGAATGTGATCTTAGGGTCCAGGATGATCTTTTATTCAAAAAAAGACTGAGAGCTGTATTTTTATATTTAAGGGACATGATTTGGCATGGTTGACATTGTGGTTGACACAATGGACCTAACCAGTAAGGACAGAGGAAGAGAAAGGTCATAATATATGAACAAGGAATTGTGCAAATCATATAAGGTTTTTTTTTTTTTTTTTACCTTAACCCATGCTCAGGGTCAGGGCTGGATAGTAAGTCATGATAGGTTACATATAAATAACAGAAAAGTAAGTAACCATCATCAGCCAAGATTTAAAACATTTTCTTTTCCAATGCATCAGGTTACTTATGACAAAAATGCTACATAATTTTTCTTCAGTTGCTTCTTTGGTTAACACTCGTGCTAACACTTCAACTTTCCATCGAAACCTAAGTAGGGGCCTGTTTATTCGAGGTGGAGAACACCAGATATAGTGATCCAACCAGTGTCAGTGCCAAAAGTGGCCAAGCTGCTGTCCTCATGTGGATGAGAAATCACTGGGGCACAGCACATCCCTCAGGACACTAACACCACAATTTGCTGACTCTTTTCCCATCAAACAGGTGTTGAATCATCTCTGCTCCATGTCCCAGCTCAATACCTGCTGCTGCAATAGTTACCATTAGTTACCATTACACACTACTACTCATTTCCCATTGTTATTTCCTCTGCCAAAACCCTATTTCCCTTACTGCTAACATTTACCAGTGCACATTTACGTCTTTACGTCTGTATGTTTTTCTTGCATTTTCTATGGCATCTTCTCTCATTCTGCTCTTGTTTTTTCCTCTATCCCTGAAGCCTTGCCAAGTATTACTCATGTGCCTTGATCTCCCCCTTTAGCAACACTTCGTTTTGACTTATTCACATATTTCCTGTGTTCTTTTTATATTACTTATCTTGTCTTTTGGTTGTTTTACTTCCTGTCTTTGTCCAATTTTCCCACCTCATTCATTGTCTGCCTGATGTGATCCACTTGCGTCTAACTATTCCTGCCTACCTGATGCATTTATGGTCCTAATCACTCTGCCTGTCCAGTTTCCTCAGTGCTACATCATGGCTTGCTTGTGTTTGATTTGTTCCTGCTCTTGTTACTCACTGGTTTTGTCTGTCCTAGAGTTGTTCTGTCAGTCCTTAAGTCTTGGACACTTTTGCACCTTTCAGCCTTTGTTAATGTCTCCATTTGAAAACCTTTGATGATACATGGTGATTTGTGTCTTGACTACAACTGTCAGCTGCCGCTTCTACTGGTGCCACTATACAGCTGCCCAGTGTTTCAGTGTTGGTCAGTTGATCTAACCACTGTTAATATCTCATCAAATGGGAAATCATGTGGAGACATTTGATAATGACTCCTGATGACTTTATTGACCCTTTAGCTTTTCATTATGAGGTCTTAACTTGTTCAATACTCATATTCTCCAATTAGCTGTGAAACTAACATGTCCATTGGTGTCAAATGTGTTGTTGTCCATGAAAATGAAGCTCGGAGCCAGATGACTGGGGTGCATTGTAGACTGTAATTTTGGCACCACATCCCTTGCTCAAGCATCAGCAATTCAACACTTGTGACCAAGTACAAGTGTGTATGAACCTCTCTTCAGTTCTTTTACCTGTTTACAAAAAAAATTTACAGAAATTAAATAAACAAAACCGAACAAACAATCCAAAACTGATTTCTTTTCTTGATAACAGCACCTGTGCTCCCTTTACTTGAGTCTTTTAGAGCCTTTTCAGATATCTACACTGCTTAGTACCCTCTAATGCAAGGAGGAGGAGGGCAAAAACCCAATATTTGGCTCTTACACCAGAAATATACAGAAACCACGAATCTACAAAGACATACTTTTAGTCAGCTATAAAGTCACAAAAGTACTTAAAATCAGGTATTCTAAACAAGTAATAAGTACCTTAATGTTTGTTTCTGCAATAAATGAGCGACTTATTGTAATTACCATATTAAAGCTATAAATATGTAAATATGATGACACATTTATAAGGCTGGCAATATTATCAGACTACAAGTTGAAATTGTTCTGATGATAAGAATAAAAATATATCATGAAAAAAATTATACAAGCTTTTTTATGTTTCAAGAAGTTCTGCATTCCTGGTCTTCCAGCTCTTATTCAGCTATTTTCCATTTTGACTTCCCTGCATTAGCACCTCCCATCTCATGAAGCCGACTCCACTCACCTGGTCCCACAGATACTTTAAATAGCACACCCAGTATAACCCCAGCCTCCCATTTACTCATTGCTACACTGTTCATCCACATTCTCAATGCAAGGATTCTCAAGTCTGCTTTGCGTTGATTATTCTGTGCTTACCCTGTTTTTTCCCCATCTTCCCTCCTTAGCCTGGATCCTGAAAATCACCTCAGCCACTTGTCCCTAACCAGGATATCTGCCACTTTATTGACTTCAAAAAGCTAACAATCAATAAGCGTGTTCCCCTTGACTTTGATGATGGGGGGACTCTCATGTTGAACCAATACTGAGAAAAGCATTTTAAAGGCTCTCTCTGAACATGTGAGCCAGATATGGTCGTCATTGCCCACGTCCTTGTTTCTACTGCCGTGGTAAAGCCACATTTGGCGCAGGAAATAAAAGGCAGACTGTATAGCTGGACATAGTGCAAAAAGTGACCCTTGGCAATGTCTCCAGAGGCCACGCCCACCACTGCAACTGCCCCCTCTTCAGAGCTGTTCATGGTTTTTTTACTGATTGCAAGGTTGTATATGCAAACATGTATGAATGTGTGTCATATTTTATCTTTATGATGAAAAGTCACTTATAGTTTAATATCTAATTGGATTCATGTAAGTGCTGTCACTGTCTCAGAGCATAAACAATAATAAAATATCAACTATAATGAGCTTCTCTATGAATTCAGTGAATAACTTAAGTGTTAGAGAATGAGTTGAATAGTTGTGTGATGAACAGTATCTGAAGGTCCGATACCAGGAGGTAGATGATATCAAGACCTTTTCACTTCTTTAGTATTCCTCTAGATTCATTCACTATCTCACTGTACATGAAAGAGTTGCACTGCAAAGTTTCTTTTAATAAGCACCTGTAACGTAAACCACAAGCTTCTAGCAGGAAATCATGGCAAAGCAGCACCATCTGCAGGCCCTGATTAATGTAAAGAACTAAGACTACATGAGACCACATGTCTAAACTCATACAGGTTTTGGAAGACTGATACCATATTCTGGTTTTCCTTAGTATTTGATTTGTTAAAGGTCCAGTAAACAAGAGTTTATACAGTACTAAAGCAGCAAACAACAATTGTCTATGTATAACTATAGTGAATTATTGGTCTGATAGCATGTCCATGCAACATATGTGCGTATGTGAGTCATACATTCATTCATGTATCTTCTGCCACTTATACATTTCTGGATCACAGGGGGTGCTGGAGCCAATCCCAGCTCACACTGGGTGAGGGCTGGGTATACCCTGGACAGGTCACTAGTCCATCACAGGGCCAACACACAGAGACAGACAGAGACCAACAACCACTCACACTCAGACCTATGGACAATTTAGAGTCACCAATAAACCCAAACATGATGTCTTTGGATGGTGGGAGGAAACCTGAGTACCCGGAGGAAACCCACACAGGCACAGGGAGAACATGTAAACTCCACACAGAAAGGCCCCAGGCCCGTGAATCCACACCACGACTTTCTTGCTCTGAGGAAATGGGCTTAACAGTATGTCGCTGAGCTGCCCGTATTCAGGTGAAAAAACCCTCCAAAAATGTTTCCACTGAAGAAACCACTTAATCAGCAGTAAGGCCTCCAACAAATAGAGAGAAAAAAAGCAAGATTACAGGTGGACAGGCTGCTAGTGACGTCGCAGATAGGCTAAAAAAGAACACCAGGTTTGCAAAGCAAAAAGGGTAATTTATTTTAAAAAGTCAAAAATGAAGCTGCCTAAATACAAAAACAGCTAGCAAAACAAAGTCAAAAATAGGCCCTTTAAACTTAAACTGAGGTCAGCTAAACAAGCAGCAACATAACTGACCTAACCAGACAATTAACACACAGGGGGTTATATACAGGTGGACTAGTCCAAGACAGATACACAGGGGAAGACTCAATTAACAATTAAGAGGAAACTTCTAAATCATTGAAAGTAACTAAATATAACAAACATATCAGCGAAACTAAACCATAAAGAAGAAGAATTAACTAAAGCAAAATAACCATAAATACAAAGAAAGAAACTTTAAAGGAATTGTGGCTGCAGTCCCCCCTTCCTTCCATCTCCTGCTGGCTCCTTCCCACTTCCTGTGGGCTGTCTTTAAAGGGCCAACTTGAGCAGGCTTGGGGCCTTTACCAGAGAAGCTCGGTGAGAAACAAAGAGGTATGTTAAATTAATGAAACAGCATGTTAACTTAATTTGTGTGCACCCAAACTAGAAAACAAACTGCTGACTGAATAAAGTGTGTGATATTTGAACATAACAGACTACGTGTAGTGCTTCTATGTGTAAAAATGTATGGGTGTTTAAAATGTGAACAAAGAAAATACTGTCACTAGTGGGCGGTTGGTGGTGCAGCCGCCACACTGGCCCTGGGAACCACTGGTCCAATGCCTGTCAACCTGTGGACTCTCAGAACATGCAAATGTTTTTACGGACTCCATGACTCAATTTCCAACTTAAGAGCCAATCTTGGTCCCTCTTTACTGTTCACCCTTGATGGGTATATAAACATGGAAGTAGACTCTGGGTTTGTAAGCATAAAGCAGTGATGAAGAGCCTAACCCTAACCCAGGGGGCAACTCCACTGGTTGTTAAAAAAAAAGCAAGAAGAAAATTTGTGTTGACATTTATGGGAAAATATCTCTACTCCTCCCTTGATTTATTTGCTCAGTAAATGTTTTACTAATGAGTTAATGGCCTCAATCTCTACTTTCAGTTCTTCAATACAACATGAAGACTTGACCATGATTAAACGATGGTCCTAGAGGGTTAGGGTGAGGAAAACAGCTTGAAAATTACTTGGAATATTAATGTGCTAACTATACATGTGTCCTCTGGTCACTGATTAAATGGCATGTTTTCTTTTTTCATTCTTTTGTTATAATGTGTGAGGAGGACATTGTGATTGGGCAAGACCCAATTTAACTCATATCTTTTTATTGAAGCATGCTAAACTAAACTGATGAACAACTTAGAACATTATACCTTCTAAACATCAATATACTTTACTGTCATTGCTGGTGTGTTAGCTGAGCATTACTGTGTCTGCAGCATCCAGCTGCCAGCTTGACTGTTGTCTTCACTGAAATAGAGACAGCTGGACGACAAGTCATTTGGCTGAGAGCTAAGCACATCCTCATTCCTATTTAAGCTCAAAGGAACCCTTTGTCTGAAATCTACTGCATTTACATAATCAGGATTACCACGGTGCATGTAGCACATATAAAAGATGAGTGACACAAATCAGCATCATAAGGAAGTAACAACTACAGAACAGTTCTAAGAAACTGTACGAGATGTTATTTAACCCATTGTTTCCATTTGTTTAAGATAAAATGGTCAAAGTACTTTCCTTAAATGACATTAGCTTACCTGATTTCATCTTTGAACCTGTACAAGCACATCCGCACAATATGAAAGAATTTTATTTTTTCTGTTGAGTTGCAAGGTCTATAAAGAATTGCTGATGCAGCCAGATGAGCGCAATCTTTTTAATTCATGCAGCAGAGAGAGAAGAGCTAAAATCCTTCTCAAAAGATTTCATTGGTGTTGTATTTTAAATACTGTCAGTCTAGGCCAACAGTTGGTTCCTTCAGGTGTCATCTGTCATCACAAATAAGATCATTTGGTTTTCTTGTTTCTTGTGATGACCAGACTACATCATCAAGCTGTTTTAAGATGGGATGAGCAGCATTAGACGTCAGAGCATCTTTATAGTCAAAAGCAGAGACGATTGCTCAGTGCACCATGGGAAAAACATGCGTCATGCTACATAAGGAAACAAAACATTGTTCAGGTCTATGTTCTCTGAACCCTGAGAGATTGATATTACTCAATGAAACAGGAGCTGCGTGGAGTACTCTGATCTATTATATCTTCGGTATTATCTATTACATAATCTAAACCTTGGAAGTTTCAGGTAGAATACATAGAAATTAAAGCTTCAAGCAGCAATGAATTGGCCCTCCCACACTTGTGCAACCCCTGAACGTGCCCAAATCCAATGAAGTTATATCTTAAAATTGTAACATAATTTTGCTTCTTCTGTGATGTGCATTCACGTGAACATAAACTATCCAAAGTTATTATTCATTCATTCATCTTCAGCCGCTTATCCGTTTCTGGGTCGCAGGGGTGCTGGAGTCAATCCCATTTTACACTGGGTGAGGGCGGGGTACACCCTAGACAGGTCACCAGTCCATCACAGGGCCAACATACAGAGACAGACAGAGACAAACAACCACTCACACTCACACTCAGACCTACGGACAAGTTAGAGTCACCAATTAACCCAAACATGTCTTTGGACAGTGGGAGGAAACCAGAGTACCTGGAGGAAACACCCACGCACGGGGAGAGCACAGAAAGGCCCCAGGCCTGGGAATCAAACCCAAGACCTTACTGTGGGGCAACAGCACTAACCACTATGCCGCCATGCTGCCCCCATTCAACATGAATTTCCTATTAAAATTTACATTAGCTACTAAGTCTGGCCATGCAACACACAATTTTTGGTAACCTGAGGACATTTTCTACAGTTACTTTCCCCTTCAGCATTGCAGTCTGAAAAGCAAAGAACATGTTTTTTCTACAAATGAAAGAATGATTACAATGACTGCATTGAGTAAATATTTGTCACATTAGCTGCCAAGTTGGGCCATGCAACATCGATTTTCAAGTAAAATGAACATTTCCAACAATATTGGCTGCTATGTTTGGCCATGGAACATTGATTTTATATAAACATTTTAAATCCACATAACACACAAGTCATTCCCATTTACCATTCCATGACCACAACACTCTCACATGCACAGATCTGCCCATCCTTCAGCTGACAAACTCCTTATATAGGCCCTGACTACACAGAGTGATTAGCCTGAACCAAAATCCATTCAGGGACTGTAGTCTATCTCATTTAAGATGTTTAATTGATAGAAATGTACTTTTTTCATCTAGAGATATAAAAATCAAAAAATTATAACCACCCCAGAGTCGTGGTTTAACTGTGGACATCACTGATGACACCACCAACCAATGAGGTAAGTGTTTTTGCTCCCTTCAGTACAGCATGGACACCATGGTGAATATGCATATGGAGGCTCAGATTAAACCTTAATATCACAGTATCAAACTGAAACCAAATTTAACCAAGATAAAGTGATGGTAATGTCAGTAAACACTATTAAGTGCTAAACAAAGGATTGAGAGTTGTGTTCCCACAGTTAACAGTTCATATATTTATATCCCGGGCTTTCTGCTGCAAGGTTGTTCCTGTTTCAGTTTTGGAGCTGAGGAATCAAGTTCAAACTCACCTTCGTCTCCTGTGTTTTTCCTCGTCCTGCCACATTGGTGACCCTGAAATGAACATGTTTGGAGCAGAAGAAGAGTGTGACTCCAGTTTGGCCACATCACCCCATCTCTCACAGCCAGCTGTTCTCGCAGCGGCTGTGAAGCTCCCAGAGTTCTGGCAGAGTGACCCGGCTTCATGGTTCCAGCATGTTGAGGTGCTGTTCCACCTGCATGGAATCACTGTGGATGACTCCTGATACTATACAGATCTCATGGTCAATATGCCGTCGCTGCTAGGCTTGGATGTAGGTGGGTTCCTTTCCCCGCACGCTTTCCTGCGCCAGTTCGTGCCTCCTGTGCACATGGCTTTGGCTAACTCCCCGTGTCTGGCTGCTGGTGACTGCCGAAGTTGGGCTGAGGAGGCCAATCGGTCCTGCTGGCTACCAGATGGTTTGCTGTGCAAAGTGTGGCATCGGAGCCTCTGCAGCTGACGACGGATAACGTGGACCCAGTCATGGTGGCTGGAGTGACTGCCCGGAGATGGTGCAGGAGCAGCTTCTGTTTCTTCCACCAGCGGTTTGGCAGCAAGACGAAGCACTGCGTCCCTACATGCACGTTTGAAGCACCAGCAAACTCCAGGGCCAGCACCTGTCATTTCAGCTGTGGGCGCTGGTGGACATAATGAGCTACTCTTCATTAAGGACTCAATGTCAGCAAGACGGTTTCTGGTGGACTCCGGCTCGGAAAAGAACCTACTCCCTCCAGCTACCACAGACATGTCAGCCCACAGTTGAGTGCAGCTAACAGTTCATCCACAAGGTTGGTGACTGTTTGTTTCCACGGACGCTATTTCAAGTGGGACTTTGTAGTCACCTCCATCACTGTTCCTATTATCAGCGCGGCTTTTCTGTGTGCTAATGGTCTGCTTGTTGATGTTGATGTTCAACGTTTGCTGGCAGATTTTCACTGACTATACTTGCCTTTTCCACCACGGTTATTAGACACGGTGTAGAACATTTCATTCCCACTGTGGTACCACCAGTTTTTGTGCACGCGTGCAGCGCCTCAACGCGGTAAAATTGGCTACAGCTAAGGAGGAGTTCGCCACCATGGAGTGTTTGGGTATAGTGAGGTGTTCCAACAGCCCGAGAGCCTCAACCCTTCACATGGTGCCCAAGGCGCATGGGTCGTGGCAGCCATGTGGCAACTGTCGCTGCCTGAACAGCGTCACTGCAAATGACTGCTGTCCCATACCACACATCCAGGACTTTTCCATATGCCTGGCAGGTACCAATATTTTCTCTAAGGTGGACCTGGTGTGCAGCAAACATCAGGTTCCCGGGCGCACAGAGAACGTGCCCAAGACTGCAGTGATCACCCCATTTGGGCTTTTTGAGTTCATGCATATGCCTTTTGGCTTAAAGGGGGCAGTGTAAACCTTTCAGAGGCAGATGGACTTGGTGTTGCCTGACCTTGCTTTCATGTTTGATTATCTCGACGACATATTAGTGGCCAGTCCGTCAGCTGAAGAGCAGCTGGCGCACCTGAAACAGGTTTTCCGACGTCTGACCGAACACAGTCTGATAGTCAACCTGGACAAGTGTCAGTTTGGACTGCTGGTGATTGACTTCTTGGGTCACTGAATTTTGCCGCAAGATGCGGTCCCGTTGCCTTTTAAGGTGAAAGCGAAATTTCCCCACCCAGTTTCTGTTAAGGCATTGCAGGAATTCTTGGGCATGGTGAATTTTTATGACTGCTTCCTCCCTTGTGCTACCCACCTCCTAAAGCCACTTTACGAAGCCCTGCAGCTGAAGAAGGCCTGTCGACTGGACTCATGAACGGGCCCAGGCCTTTGACGGAGCTAAGTGCGCCATGGCTAACACTCCCCACCTACCCCACACCCACGGTTTCCATAGCTTTAACAACCAATGTGTCTGATATAGCTGCAGGTGCAGTGGTTGAACACTCGCATTTTTTAGTCGCAAACTGCACGATAGCGACCGCAAGTACAGCATTTTTGACCGGGAGTTGCTGGCACTGTACCTGGCAACCTGTCATTTCCGCTTCCTGCTGGAGGGCTGTCAACTGTCAGCAGTTTATGTGGATCATAAACTGCTGACTTTTGCCATGTCCAAGGTGTCTGAGCTGTGGTCTGCTCGTCAACAGCGCCACCTGAGGGCCATCTCTGAGTTCACGATGGACATTCAGCATGTGGCTGGGAAGTCCAACCCTATTGCTGATTGTTTGTATGCCCTGTGCACCTTGTGGTGGATTTCTCCAATATGGCTGCTGATCAGCCCAGCGACCCGGATGCCCTCGTCCTTTGGTCAAGCCTCAAGCTATAAGATGCTGTGATGCAGGTAGGCAGTCTTGCCCTTTTCTGTGATGTCTCCACAAGCCGTCACTGTAATCATTAATAGCCTACATGTAGCTAAAGGAAAAGAAAATTCAATAGGATGCTTGGAGAAAAATGTCTCACAGAGGGGTTGCAGGCTAGTGTGGGCTATTAAGTCACAAAAGTCACAATGGGTACATTTATGACATGGATTACAAAAGTTAGTGATGTTACTTGATGTTTTTTAATTAGAACATTTAAGCATCGTGTATTTCATTAGCATTAGCACTTTGTTAGGGTGATGGGGGGAGGTGGGGCTTGAAAATTCCTCCTCATCCAAAGTGGGGAATGACCGAAAAAGGTTGAGAATCACTATTTTAGCAGAAAGTTATCAGTGATCATGGAATGCATGAATACATTTATATCTTGACTTTTGAGGGAATATAAACTTGAGTTCCATTTCCCTTCCTAATGCTCTGCTGGAGTAAGACATGACAGATCTATTTAATTTGTTCATGTGCAGACTGTTTACAATGAATTACAGTCATTATTGTTGACTATGTTACTGTTGAGTCTCACCAGGCAGAAAAAATTCTCCTCGTTGTGAGATGTCTATGCTTCCAAATGAGAAGTGATCAATTAGTTATGCAACAGAAACAGGCAAAATCAGAGAGTCAGGAAGGGTCCTACAATTCATTTGGCTGTTATTTCACCAGTAAACAAATTGAATATGAACTCCAGATGCAAGGCTGTTGTGGGAGCAGGCATTGAGCCAGTTATCACAGCTGCAGTGCATCGTGACCAACAGTATGACACAGATACTTGACAATTTGGATAAGTAAGTACTTAGTTTTACTCTCACAGAAATTCAAATTAAGAGTTGTACCATGATTAGTGTATGAATTTGTGAATTATGGTCAAGATTAAGATTGTTGTTTTTTTTTGTTTGTTTTTTGAAATTTGAAAACCCTTCAAACCATTTAGTGTTTATAACCAAAACCATTTGGCCTCTTGCCCAACAAAGTCTAATAAGGTCACCATTGTTTCCTAATGAATGTTTGAATCAAGTTACTTCATGGTGTTACTGAGATCACAATGTACAAACAAATTGTAAAGCTTCTGACTCTGGTCATCAAGGAAAAATGTCCCTGGTTCACATGTTCCTTCACATGTCACACATTCCTCCTTCCCTGGACCACTTCTGGTAGGTCATGATCTCTGCAGACCAGGATCATCCCACAAAGCCGCAGTGCTGGAGATTCTCTGTTGGCTACACATCAGTTTGGTTCTTGTTAAAATATCACATCCTCACACTAGACCATTTTCACAGCACATCAACCTCAGACCACACCAGATAATCAGTAATACACACATGGGTATATGTAAACCCAATAGTGTATTATTGGGCACAGTGCATCAAATTAAAATGTGGTAATTTAATTTTTATTAATAAGGAAAAAATATACTTTAGCATACAGTTGTAAAACATTGAAGGGGTCAAGTCACTTTCTGAATACATTTTGTGCATAAGACACTAATACACACTTACTGCAAATATGGCTCAATACATTTTAATGTATTCCTGAAGCATTTAATATCCCAATAAAATCTGCCGTAAACAAGAGTGAGGTGAGTGGCATCGATAAATCAGACTTACTCCCATCTATGCAGAGATGCTGAAGAACAGTCTGATAATAAGCCCATATTCAAGAGAAAAGCAAACAGTGACGAGTATGTGATAAAGACAAAACAGCACAGTGTCAAAGGTACTGCGTTTATTATGAGTCAATGTTCACCACATTACAAAGTTATCAAAGGGAGGAATGGAGGATGGGACATCGAGTAAAACAACATCCCTACTAACAAATTAAGAAGATTAAAAAAAAAGAAAAAAAAAAGCAGGACTCGGAAGTTACACCTTTCCATTTCTCTTTGCATCTTTACAACAAGCCTTGTCTCTTCAGATCCTCATACGTCTT
Organism: Remorina albescens; assembly: GCA_034769265.1. Classification (NCBI taxonomy): domain Eukaryota; kingdom Metazoa; phylum Chordata; class Actinopteri; order Carangiformes; family Echeneidae; genus Remorina; species Remorina albescens. Next base: position 4,675,498 of record CM068492.1, on the reverse strand, counting down.
CTTGTTGACCACGTTCCCGCTCGAGTCCTCATACTCTTCCTAAAAAACACACACAAGCCCTGGAGTAAACTGTGTTCTTTGTCATTGAGAAGGTTTATTTTTCAGCTGATTCCAGCAATGTGGACTCACCTCTGTGTCAGGCTGCCACCGCTCTAAGGCCTTCTGGGACTTCAGCTTAGCCCACACTAGAATGAAAAACAAACTGTCTTATTAAAACAAGCTCCAAGTCTTTGAAATCCAGATATCTGGGATCTGACAAACTTACAAGAGACAGCGTCTTCGATCTGAGTCACATTGGCGAAGTGGGCGGTGTTGGGGATTCCAAGACAGCGCATACCGTGAGCGTGCCTCCATTCCTAAACACAGCAAATCAAAAATTACATGTGTCAGACTTGAGCATGAAGCACCTGCTTATATCGCTTAAGCTGTTTCATAAAATCTGATACTGATCTAATCACATGGTTTAAGTGAGCAGCTCTCCACCAACACCAACTGCCATCCATCAGCAACCTGCTTTATTATATCAATCTGACTCTGATGAGATAATTTGTGATTTGTTCAGTTTTGACATTTAAAAACAAAAAGTGTGCCAGTCTGTCTGAATAGCTCCTGCTGCCACAGGCTCTAAATGAATGTGCGTTTGTCAGCTAACAATTCCAGTGAGAAGTAGGGTCGATTTCACATAGACTTCAATACAATCTGATTTCTTTTACAATTCCACTGCCCTCTAATGGTCATTTGACAGGTTGCAGGTTTAGGGCTTGAGACTACTTTTGTCTACACTTTGCAGACCCAGGGTCTATGTCCACTTTTATAAATAGTCTGTGAGAAATACTAAAAATGTATAAAGCAGCTCAATTTTATGTGACACACTATAGAGGTGCAGTAGAGATACTACTGATAAATTAAGACATTTCAGGCTGGTCCAGTCTCCACCACTTCATCATAGTCACTAGCTGAAGGATGATTTTGGATCCCATACAAAGCACCATCAATCCTGAGCACCTGGTACACAGTTCTTCATCTGATATTTTTTAATGGTTTGCAAACCGTGGCCACCTCCTGGTGTGTAAGTAACAGGATTTTTTTTGCCATTGGCCAATTATACTATGGAAGTTTCTGCTGCCATTAATGTTTCCATGGTTTGTATTCTGTGTGTCTCCTGATTTTCTCCTGATTTGTGTTCATTCTTAAATCTATCTCCTCATTTCCTAGAACTGGAGAATATCAAAGAGAGATCAAAGTTAGCACATAAGAGAAACTGCCTGTGGCAGGCAGACCGCCTGCCACTCCTCATCCTTCATGTCCTTATGGAAAGCCTGACTGATTGAGCCTATGATTTAAAACAACATACTGCAAAGTGTCTCTGGAAGGCCTTGGGTCCTCGGTAGGTGTAGTTTCCACAGATTTCACAGTTGTAGTTGATGTTCAGTCCATGAAGTTTATAGAGCCAGTATGGGATTGGCTGGTGGGAATAAAACAGCTGAGTTAAAAACCGATCAGAATGTATCAGCACAGCAAAGCATGATCAAGGTGTTTACAGAGTTTGTTTAAATATAAGGTTAAAACATTCCAACCCACAAGAGGATTTGGTTTTAAAGACATTTATGTAAATATATACATAAAGTTATACAGCAAAAGGGCTGAAAATGGATTCAGACAGATCTGGAGTCAAGCACATGATAAATGTCCATGTCGTTAAAATTCTGTGTCCTCGTTTTTCAAGCAGCTTTTCTGTGATGAATGTGCAGTCTCTCAATCCCGGCAGACATTATACTGAAGAGCACTGACACCTCTTCACATGCAAGAATTATCACACCAACTGTACACATTATTTTATTATTACAAATTATTTGTCTAAGTATTTTAAATTTCATATCCACTTTCCCCACTGTCACACAAATGAAAGACTATCTCATTTTATCTTAATGACATTATTAGGTTCTTGTTTTCTCAAGTTGTGCCATCCTACCTCTTGTTTCTAAAAGCTGTGAAGGGCCTCCTTGGAGCAACTGCCGCATTTCATTTGATCCTATCTACCGCACTGTAACATTGAGCTTGAACGCTCTTACTTTGAAACAAACTAAAGCTAAATCTCTCCAATCTAACATCAGTCACTTGAAGGATTTTGTCATTTTTATGTGTTATTTTGTACACAACATTTTAAACATTTCTCTTTACCTTGCCGTCCCAGCCTAGTGGCAGGTTCTTGGGGTTGTAGATGATTTCGTTGTCTTCATCTTCACTCTCACTCTCGCTGAGCTGCTCTTCCTCCTCTTCCTCACGCTCCTCTCCAGTCCTGGCCTGCTTCCTCTGCACGTTCTCGTGTGTCAGCTGCCTCTGCTCCTGGAACCACCGAAAAAGAGTGTCAGCTTGGTAACACCATCCTCACCATGTTGTCTCTGACCTGTTTTTTTGAATAAAGTCCACCTGGAGATGCTTGACTCACCCCCAGGATCTCAACATATTCATACACTTGAGCTTCCAGGAAGGCGATTTCCTTGTTACGCTCTGTGTCTCTGGATCAAAGTGATGAACGGAAATAGTTATGAGTTTTATAACAAGCATAATGAGTTGGTGTCAGTTTTTATAGCCACTTACTTTTTAGGGCCTTTGGCTTTGGGATTCTTGGCAAACAGTGAAGGGTCCAGTGATTCCAGGGATTTGCCTTTAGTGCTGAAGAGTCTTTGAGCTCTCTCCTCCAAAGTCCTACACACACGTCAGCCAAGTAACATTACACAAGTTAGTGGTTGGCATGTTCTATATACGACATGATGACAATGATCTGAAGTGATAGCAATGTTATTATTTACTAACAGCCTGAGGGACATTCAAACAGTAATCCCTCAATGAGTGCATCTGACTGCAAAAAAGGTCATACATACCCCTATTCCTTATAAGGGTATGTATGTATATATAGTCATATGGCAGGTTAACTTCTGCTTTTTAGATCAATGCTTCCATTCAGTCGTCACCAAGTGCTGCACATATTCAGAATCACCACAGATCAGCTTATTATATACATCATTCAAGAAAGATACAACAGCGTCATGTGCAAACATATATGGAAACTAAACCTGTGCATCAAGTGTTACTGTAAGAGATAACAGAGGCAAGTTAATAAGCAAATAACATGAACTGATCATGTCTGTACAGGAAGCCATTTTAGGTAAAATGGGAGAAGAGCTTTTTCCAGGACAACACATCAGGATCAAGGTTATGTTGGTGGGAGAAACAGTCATGAAGACGCCAAACGGAGCAGACAGCTAGCTTGTTAGTTAGTTCCCTCTTCTCCCCTTATCCACTGGAAAGTTTAACACTGAGGCAAGAAGACACAGGACTCATTCCTGCTTTAAAAGCAAGCCCACCCTCCACACTTCAGTCCCAATGCCATGAGAGCAGACTTCAGTCTGTCCAGACCCAACGAGGCCAACTCCTGTGAAGCATAAGCAGAGGTGTGAATAAGTTACTGTTAATATTTGAAAATAAATCTTCAATCAACACATGAATTTGTTTTGGTTTTTTTTACCTCCCAGGAAGAAAAGGCAGATAGGTCCAGGTGAGCTCCAGCATGCGTCATAGCACTGCTCGTCTCTTTCTATGTTCAAACAGCGAGATTAAGAAACAAGCATCAGGTCAGAGGGGCTGAATGATCATAATAAAGCTGAGATGTCATGTATAGACAGCATGAGGAGAACTTACAGGCCACCCTGGAAAGGTCCCATTTTCCCACTTTTTCTCAAAGTCTGTCAGCACTTTGCCATAGAGCTCGTTCTGGTCCAGCAGAGGTTTGACCCGGTCTGTGTAATCCTGCAGGTACTCCAGCAGCATCTCCAAATACCTGCACGCAGACGCGCACACACATGTTGGTGTTCCAGAGCACTTACACAAATCCACACCTAATCCATTTACTACTGAACAGGAGTTATATATTACACCCTTTCATCTTCTTAAGCTTATTCATTGCAGCTCACTTTGCCAAGAGGCAAAGCAGCAAAGTCCAGGCCTGCCTCTGTCTAGCAAAGCTTTCCAGCTCCTCCTGGGGGATCCAAAAATGCTCCTGGGTAAAAGGGATAGGTAGCCCCTCCAGTGAGCTGTGAGTCTACCCCAAGGTCTCTTCACATGTGGACATGTCCAGAAAGCCTCAGAGGAAACACCCAAAAGGCAACCTTACAGACATTCAAACCACCTCAACTGACTCCTTTTAGTGTGAATATTCTCCAAATGTTCAAGTTCTTCACTCTGACGAACAACGCTATTACAGCCACTTATAACTACCATCTCTTTCTTCCACTCCTGCCTCAAGGTTCATGACCATAGCTGAAGGTTGGGACAAAGACTGACTGGCAAGTCGAGAGCCATCTTCACCCCAACCAGTCCACATTACTGCTAATGCCACCCGGAGAGTCTGTCAATCTTTCGCTACATCTCACTGGTGAACAAAACCCTTAGATGTTTGTAATTCCCTTGGAGTTGTTGTTTGCCCCCTACTCAGGGGAGTGCGCCAACATTTTAAGGCACTAACTGCTGGATATACTTTTTTACTTCACATATCATGGGCTTACCTCTTGTACTCAGCATTTTTCCTGTCCTTGGGGATGTCAAACAACTGGTCAAATGAAGACAAGTAAGTGATGTACTCAGGTTTCTGGAGGGAAAGATCAGGTGGAGATTGGTTTAAGACATCAAGGTTAAGTCAGAAGGTTAAGAATGAATTCTACAGAGCAGTGATCCTGACCTCAGCTCCCTTCAGGTTGATATACTTCAGGTAGCAGTCGTGGAGATCAAGGTAACGGCCATACCCTTCCTCATCAGTGAACTCCACCAGGTCTGTGAACCCACAAACATTTCATTACGGTATCTGTTACAACTTGCCTCACACACCCAGTTTGTTAAGCATGTAGTATTCATTTTGTGACCAAGACCAGTCAAATATGTAGCTTGGAGCACACATTTTTTTTATATCATTAAAAAAAATAATGTCCAAGTGCTATATTGAAATCACTGGACCTCAATACCCTATTAAAAAAAAGTAAAATGTAATGTTTAGATTTTTTTGTTATATTTTGGTTATAAAAATTTTCATTCTGGGAAAAATAATGACCAAAATCATAATACATTTTGTGAACTCTGCTCAGCCCCACATAATTCAATGTGATGAAATTATATCATTAATGTTTACAGTTTGTGTAACAGAGTTTCTAATAGAAAGTAAGTTAGTTGTAGTTATCAGAGATTCAATTTCCATGTTTCCTTCACCACTGGTAGTCTGATAAGACCGTTTCCTATTATTGTTGTTTCCAAAGGTTTCAGTTTTTGTTCATCCAGACGACAACATAATGCTAGAGTTCTACAACAGCACTACCCAAACCAACTGTTTAGAGAGCTTGGTGCAATTTTTACAAATTAAGACAAATATTAATTTATTGGATTATGATTATTATTGTGTATTATTGTATTAATTTACTTATTATCTACAACATTATCTACAACATGCAGCAGATAGATTCGTTAGGTTAGTGATGTTCTGTGAGAGAAGCTACTAAAATTAATTCAAGTGTTTTCTTGTTCAACTTACTCTGAGCCTCCTCGCTGGGATTGTCTCTGGCTTTCATCAGCTCTTCAAATTCTGCAGACATTGGAATGGAAATCTACAAGAAATGCAAAAGGCATTATTAATATTCTTCTTCAAAAGGGATTGTAAAATATGTCATTTGAGAATTGACAGGTTATTTACCTCATTTGGATGCTTTCTGTGAAACTCCTTTATCTGTTTCAATCTGTTGTAGAACTCTGCAAACTCATTTGGCCCTGAGATGGCAGCAAGTTCGTCTTTCCTCATTCTGTCCACAAGGAACAGATTTTTTTTTATTTTTTTTTTTTTAAATCAGGTTATGTAACTATTCAGATTACAACAATCCACAATTATAACAGGAATTGTGTTTTAATAACTCAAAATAACATCTGTAATTTGGAAAGGGTCCTTTACAACAAATCTGAAGTGAAAGCGAGTAGAACATCTTCAACTGAAACAGGCAAATCACACACTTACCCATCTTTGTCATCATAGGAGTCTCTGAGATTTGCACTCACTTCCATATACCTCTGTCAAAGATAAGAATACTGTCAGGCCATCATTGTGCTCATGTGAAACTTCACATATATCATATGACTAACTTCCTGTAATTGGACCTGCTTTTATCCCCATTACAGATGTTTCATCAAAGTCTTCTGACAACTGTCTCTTCAACCTCCACCATCTAAAAGTAGTACACTGATCATCTGCAATGAGCAAATTTATTCACTGAACTGAAAATCGCCAACAAATAACAGAATTGTTGCTAGATAGTTGTTAATGTGAACTAAATTCAGTGGACCAATATGTTTGAAAAGAGTTGAATGGTGGGTCAGCTGTATGCCAGTTATAACACTCAGATTCAAACTACACTACCTGTAACGCTTTCGGTGAAGTTATTGCCAGCATGGTGTGAGAATTTAAGTTTAAAGGTGCGTTTGGACCAATTATTGTGGGAACGTCTTCTCGTAGCCACTCGGCGTGCCTCTAACTGAAAGAATAACTTGTTTATGTTAACGTAGGAAAGATAACCGGTGCAGGTTAGAGTTGATGCTAGCATTAACTAGCTACTGTTAGAAACAAGGCAAAAGCTTTGCTTACATCCAACATTGCTCTTGTTCGGTGGTCGGAGTTAATCTGGTCTCGCAGCTAAAAGAAAACGAAACAAGGTCCAAATTACAACATTTGTTAAGTCTCAGACTTTTATCGTTTTTCTGTTGCTTGGTTAGCAATTGTGCTAATGCTACCGTAAATCGGTCATCTTACCGTGGACTTCTTGTGTAACATTTCTTTTGTTTTAGCGTCCATTAGGCGCTCTTTCTCTTCGTGGTAGCGACGCTGTTGCTCTAATATCGTCTCCATTGTTTAATAAATGAGGCAAACTTTTGCCAGATATGAGACAGCTCTGCTAGTTAGTCCACAAAATAATGAAAGAATCTGTTCCCCCCCACCGCCGTCTGCTGTACGTTTGACTTCAATGGCGCATGTCGAGGAGCCAGCGTCCCTCACTGTAGACGGAGTAGGGAAACAAGGGCAACACGAGAGAGTTCCGCCTTGGTGACCAGACTAAGAACAAATGATGGGATATCTAAAATGTCAAATAATTCAGCTACACAAAAAACAATCAAACAATCACATAATTTGCAGCTTAATACAATTGATTAAATATAGTCACGTCTTATCTTTATGGCTTTGAAGTGTTCACTGTTCATTTTAAATATATTAACTAGCGCTAACTAGTGTTTTTGATGAACGGAATAGCGGTTTGAATATCTGTTCCAGTTCAGTTAAAGACACTCTGTTCTTAGCTCAAAGACATTCAAGTGTAGCCTGAAGTCGTAATATATGCACTCAAACAAGTTTTATTGGCAGCCAGCGTGTTATGATTCTCTTTTGTGATTCCTTTGTAGTCCACTCTGTCATCAAAGCCTGCCATTGCGCTTCAGACAGCACGCAGTGAGGCGTGCACTCGCGTGGGAGCGCGCGCATCGGTGGACTGATTGGTCAAGTTTCGGTAAGAAAGAGAAGACCGGAAGTTTCAATTATCTGACTGAAAATAAAATTCTTGCAGATGTTACCGTTTTAATGGTCAGTAACAAGCTGTCGGGGCAGCACATCCGCATAGTGGTTAGCGTTATTGCGCAGGTTCGATTCCCGGCATGGGACTTTCTGTGTGGAGTTTGCATGTTCTCCCCGTGCCTGCGTGGGTTTCCTCCATGTACTCTGGTTTCCTCCCACCGTCCAGAGACATCATGTTTAGGTTAATTGGTGACTCTAAATTGTCCGTAGGTCTGAGTGTGAGTGGTTGCATGTCTCTGTATGATTCCCCCCCGCAACCCGGAAACGGATAAGCGGTAGAAGATGAATGGATAACAGGCTGTATGATAATGTTCTGTTTTGTGGTAAGAATATGTGTGTCACCCGAATAAACAACTTTTAAGTTAAAATCTTATGAATTAATTTTTCTCTTAAAAATAGTTAAATCTGAACTGAAACTAACTAAATAAAAAGGAGAGAAGCTCATGGCTGAGTGAGTGAGACACTGAAGAGAGCAGATATGCCCCCTTGACCCCACTGGAAACAAACAGTTAATTGGACTTTGTCATCTCACCAGTGGTCCATTTTAAAGCAAAGCTCACATGGCGCGCAAAGTGTGAAGGCGCTGTCTTCTTCTGTACGAAGGGATCAAATAGGGGTGAAAGGATAGTGCGTCATCACAATGTCCCAGCAAACTGATGTGCACAGGGGTTGCTCTGAGCAAAAACATCACCAGCCCCCTTTCCAGTGCATACCAATCCAGCCTTGATCAACACCAGATCCTGTGAGACCACCCAACATCACAGGTCCCACTCTCCTGAAAACAATCAGAACTTGGTCTGTCCTGTGGACCCTTTGCAAAAAGCATGATCATTGCGTGGCTGTAAGCTGTTATAGGCAGCCCTATTCATCATAGTCAGCTGTAATTGTTGTCAGAAACACCTCCAAACTGGACACAGTATCGACACTATCTAACAATCCTTGCAGAAATGTAAGGACACCCTGCAACAAGCATTAACATGGGCAAATGGTGCTGTCCTTGCATTGGTCGGCAAACACACAGACACAAATGCATCCGATAAGACCTGTAAATGAAGGGGGACACAAGCATTTTGGTAACAGTGATCACATAAAATGGCACACCTATCTTCTCTTCCTCTTAATTGCCAGATCAGGATGTGCCACTCAGCAACTGGGTATGTATGAAAGGTGCCCCCTTGCTTGAGTCAGCACTAAGGCAAGTCCAGGATCAGCCATGGCTCTTACATCAACATCTGAAACCAGGTCCAGGACCTGGCCCAAGAACGCTATAGGGCAATCACAACAGCCCATAACAGCTCTGTCTGGATCCTGTAGTGCAATGACATCAGTCTTCTTAAATGTAAATGTTTTCCAGTGGGGCTGAGTGAGAAAGCAAGACTAAAAAGCTTTTTATAATGGAGCAGGTGGGAAACAGGACTTTCATGTTTAAGTAGTAGTTTATCAGTTGTTGTTCCATCCATCTGCTCATTATCTACACTGTTTGTTTCCATCAGGGTCGTTGGGGCTGTTCCCAGCTGACATTGTGCACACTCAGGGCTGTGATCAATTTAGAGTCACCAATTGACTTAAATGTGCATGTCTTTAGACTGTGTGGAAACTGGGAGAACACGCACTCTCAACATAGAAATAACACACGGTCAGGTATCAAAACCAGAACCCTGGGATGGGCGATAGGGCTCAAAACTGATATCAAGAGATTTGTCGGAAGTTTTGCGATAACGATACTATTTACAATATCACAAAACACAAATGAATTATTTCTCTCTCTTTTTTAAAATTTCATTTTACCAACAGGATAGGTGAACAGAAAAGCATAATCAGTCATGAACAGTCACTTACAACTTTAAATTTTGGATGAACTATTCTTAGTAGTTCAGTTTACAAATACTATAAAAGGTTAGTGAAAGTTACGCTATTGCACTCTTACCTGAACCTTTGCTGTTGGCCACAGTGCCACTAACCACTGTACCACCATGCCACTGCAGTTGTTGCTACATTTGGTTGATAATCCAACCATCATTTGAAATTCGCAAATGTTCTGATATTTGACGAACTGTTCCCCTTTACAACAAATAGCGTGGTATTTTAGATTAGAATCGACGAGGACTTTTGCGCTCATCTTATAGAGTAGGGTAACCCTTGATATAACTTTGTTATGATTTGGCGCTATATAAATACATCTTATTTGATTTGATTGTAAACTGACCAGAGTTTAATTAACATGACAATACTTCAACCATACACACATGTATTTTGAATTTCTTAACTAGATAGCAAATAAAATTGGCAGGAATGAGCCCTCCTCCCATCTCAAATTAAAGCGTAACTTCGCCGTCACTCGGGCTTTTATTTTGCCCGCCTGAACCGGATGCTGTGTCTTTCAGTAAGTCAGGCTAACTCTCTCGCCTCGCCACATTCTCCAGCTTGTGGGTGAAGGCTACAGACGGTGCACGGTGGACAGACTGGGGTTAACGGAGCACGGGAACAACACCGCGGATATTACAACACCTTCCTCCTGCCGCCGTGCCGCCAGCCCGCATACAAAGGTGAGTCAGGCGGCTCCTCGCCTTAGAGCCGGCCCCCGAACCCCCAAGCCTCCCGACGGGGCAGAGCTTTATTGCATTGTCTCCTACAGGGAGGAGGCGGTGGCGGTGGTGGTGGTGGTGTAGTGGTGGTGGTGGTGGTGGTGGTGGTGGTTGGGAAGAGACATGAAGAAGAAGAAGAAGAAGAAGAAGAGCGAGAGAGAGAGAGAGAGAGAGAGAGAGAGAGAGGGAGAGGGGGGGGGGCATTCTGTCTTTTGTGCTGGAGCAGATTTCGCACGGGTCATTGAGAGCTCAGTGTGTGTGATGAAGATGTCTCACACCGAGGCTGTCTTCATGTTAAGTCGTATTACATGAAGCCTTTGGGACCGGGTCGATAAGTGTCCGGGGGAGGGGGGCACTGTCTGACCGCCCGGGCCTGTCTTTTCCGTTTTTCACGGACTGGAGAGAACGCCCCCTCCGCAAAACGAACTCGCTCCAAAATAGCACCAATTTGAAATGGACTCTGGTCTCTAACCGTGTAAACATTTTCCAACAGTGCTGTAAAGGAGCTCTGAGCATCACCAGTAGCCCCCCCTTTAATTCGGCATCCATCCAACCCACCGAGCAGTCCAGCTCAACAACTAGCTCCCCAGGTAGTCCCTCAGCCTACCCTGCTCTCATCCATGAGCTTAACCACGGAGCAAAGTTGGATTTTCAAAGTACTTGAATTCACAAATGGTTTTTAAGTGAGACAAATGTTCCCACGCTTGTGCCTTAAAGTAAGGCAGCGTTGAGCTCGGTGGTCGGTGTTTGAATGTAATTGGAACATGTTTTTGCAGGGACTGCGGCTTCTCCTCAGGGGTGTTATTTTCTCTAGAGTGTGCTCAGTAACACACAATTGTGGATAGCTGTATGGGGATTTTTTTGGGACGGTTTTAACCCCAAAAGGGAAAAGGCCACATCTGCTCCACTTCTGCTTAGATGATATATTTTTGTGTGTGGGTCCGTGCGCACGCATATGTTCATCCTTACCTGACAACTGGAAACACATCATTTACCACATAATATTAACAGCTTACCCAGAGAGGATCTCAATTCGCTGGAGCATGTGGATGACCTAACCTCTGAAATGATGCCTGTGTGTTATCCTAAACCATATAATCCCTCAATTATTCCCTATATCAGCTCACCACCAAAAGCATTTAATTGCTTCAGATAGCGTGTGTGCAGGGGTGGTTTGACAAATGTCAAAAGGCCAAGTTCTGCGTGCCTAAGCCGCTGTCATGTTTATTGAATGATCTGTCATTACCTCTGCCCAATTTGACATTCATTTAAGCTGAGCAGCACAAAGAAAGTGCCCTCGCTTGTGTTCATCTGGGTCATACCATCTTCATGCCAGACCTGAGAATGTAAATAGAGGCTTTCACCTTGAGATTCACACTCAAACGAACTCATGTATATTTAGAGTCATGGGAGAATGGATTTAGTGAACATGACCTTGTAGTTGTCTTTTACTTTTGAGATTCAAGGCTTGTGCCCAGCAGATGCTAAACTTGGGTGATTGAGGCTGAGTGGCAGAAAAGCTGTTGTCTGTATTACTTTTTACACATGTAACTTCAAAAATGGCTCTGCAAAGGCACTCAGGAGAACCCTTTCAGAGCAGGACTAACAGCAGTGGAGCTGTTTTCATCCTCCATTAATCTGAATCAGTCTTAATTGATTAAGACTATTTTCTCTATTGATCTTTGATTTTTCATTTTGTCTGTAAAATTGTGAAAAATGCATATGCATTGCTTCCACAGGCCTCTGTGATGTTATTAAATGTCTTGTTTTCAAAACTCAAAGATGTTAGAAGAAGGGGTGTTGTGCGATGATTAGCACTGTAACTCCACAGCAAGGTCCCATGTTGAAACTTGAATGCCTTTGCACTCTGGCACTCTAGCTAGCTTCCTTCTGAAGACTTGCATATTATGCTAATTGATGAGTCTCAATAAGCAACAGATTGTAACTTTCCAGGGTCCCAGTGTCACCTTGGATCATCCCCATCCCTCCTGTGATCCTAAATGGATAAGCAGTATAGATAATAGATAGGTGTAGTTAATTACATGGATTAGACAAATTGCTGTTCTGAAGCTCAAATTAGCAAATTGCATTTTCTTCTTTGAGATTGCCAGTAGACTGAAAATCATGGAAATATTGTCTTTTGTTAGAACTTTGAAATACAAGGGAGGAAACCTTTTATCACACGTTGGTACCCAGGTAATGTGCACTATTAAAGCTTTTATTTGAGAGTGGACAGTGGAGAGATGACAGGAAATGAGGGGCAGACGGGGAGGAGAGAACCCCTTGATTATCGACTGTTGAAGTCATTCCTTAATCATTAATGCCACACATTCTCAGCTCTTGCTTGTCCAACACTAGGATTTTCTTACTTTTTTTTGTTTTCTATTAGTGTTAATTGAATATCTTTGGCTACACTGACATTATTAGTACTTTGAAATCTGGGAAATTATGATGAGATTTTTACTGTTTATTAAAGCTGTAAGGTTTCAGTTTTTTTGCATACACATCACATGTGCTCAGCTCTGCTTGTGTGTTTGCAGTGTCACCATGTCTAGTGAGGTGCAGCCGAGGCCGGACGACAGCCCCAACACCAGTGGGGGAAGCTCAGATGCTGAGCAGAGGGAGACAGCTCCTCCGGAGCAGTCAGGGCCTGAGCAGCGTGACCAGACTCAGCCCAAAAAGAAGGAGGCCAAAATCTCCAGCAAGACCGCTGCAAAGCTTTCCACCAGTGCCAAGAGGTATATGTACTGCACTGATCACCTTTCACTCTGCATTCTCCGCTCCTTTGTTCATCTGCCAATTAGTTTTTCTTTTGTACTGTCATTGGAGCAAAGTGCCTGTTGCTTTGTTGCTTTCAGATTTTTCCAGATATTCTCTTGCAGTAAAAACAGAACCTGCCGCTTTATCTTTTATATCATTTTAGCTTGAATACTTTTTAGTTTTATGACTGTTGGTCAGAAGAGTTTGAGGATGCCAGTCTGTATTCTGAAAATTTATTTAAGAGATCCCAATTTCCAGAAACTTCATTAACTAAAGAGTTAGTTGTTTTATTGAACAGATAGCCAAGAGATAATCCACAATGAAAATAGCTATTATGTAACAAATCACCTTATCTACCAAGGCCTAAGGAGCAAGTTCACATGCTGTTTATTTCCCTTCTTCTCCTTCAATCCAGAGCAGAAATAGTCAAATAACAGCGAAGGATTCACTATTAAGTCCAAACGTTTCAGTCTCAGTCTTCTCTTGGACATAGAAATATCACTTCACATGCACTCAAGGCATCCTACACAACTATGAGAGTGAATGAAAGTCTCGGTACTTCCTGCCTCAGCAGCGAATGAACAGAGTTCTGTGTGTAATCTTTAAGACCAAAGAGATCATGAAAGATGACTTGTTAAAAAATATGCTTAAGGATAAATTGGATGTACTCTGGGTTTACATACATCACTGCTCTGTTGGGCTTTTACCATTAAAATATTGACCTCAACCCTGCACATACACATTCAGGTCTTAAAGGCTGCTGGAACATGATGTGCACTGTCATCACAAAACACAATTCAACCATGAAAACACTGCAAACCAATGCCAGACGGACACCTCTGGTGTCCCTTGTTCCCCGATGTCAAACAGTACTGATTCGGTTCTGAACCGTTCTGTGGCAGGCTGGTGCTTGATGTGACAAGGAGATGCTGTTGTCTGATTCAACAATGGACTGGCCAAGTTGCATCGTGTTGATGCTGATACCAAGATTTTTGAAGGACAAATTTTCAGCTGCTGTAAATGTAAATAGGTATAAGACAAACAGGCATGCTAGAAGCCACCAAAATAATAGCACACAACTTTAAGTACCCAATTAAACCTGGGAATTGCTAATCTGACTCTAAGTTAAAGGTCCCATATTTCAAAGTTTTCTTGAAGGTTTAAAGTTGACTAAAAGACAGTATATTTGTGTTTAACTGTGCCATTGCAACTTTAGGAGCTGCTAACTTACCAGTCCCAAAGATAATTGCAAGCTCACCAGTATGCTTCATTCCTTTACTTGCATAGAGCTCTCTCCGGTGGTTCAAAGCAATGCCAAGGTTAATGCTTTTTCTAATTTTTTCATTTAATATGCTAACTTGATGGCCCCTGCTCTAAGAACTCCCCCCTTGTAATGCTTCTAAGTGACTATAGCATCTAATCTGCAGGGTTCAGCATGAGTGAATAAGAATTAATTCTACCTCAAGGGTGTATTTTTTCCTCTTGTGCGATGATGGTTGAAGCTCTTGGCAAACAACCATTGCTGCCACCACCATCGTCCTTTCCTGGCAAGAAACCTTGTTCGACACTTTGACGTATCAAAAACCGTCTTCATACAGTTTTATGTCTCTCTCATGCCTCTTTTTGGAGCACTAGCAAAAACAGAGTGATTTGTGTCTTTTTTGAGAGTCGCTGCTCTAACTGGCTGACTGTTTTCTGAGTGATGAAGACAAGGGAACCACAGGTAACACGCTGTAGCCAACTGCTGTGGTTTGGTAAAAATCAAACATTAAATGCCCCTGGACCCTGCCTCAAAACCGTCAACCCCAGGAGAACACTGGCTTTCCATTATAAAAGCTCTACCCAGATGATATTGACTTATTTGTCTAGGCTTGCAGAATGTACTAGTTGAGTGCTTTTAGTGTCTGAGATGATTATTAAATGCAATGACCCATGGAGCATTAGAAAGAAAGTTTTTGGTTAAAGAAGCCATACATGAGCATGAGGAACAGAGAGTATTATGAATTCTTTTCCTTTTGGATTCCCGCGGCCTTGTTCATTGCAGCATTTTTCCTAACAGGTCCCTAGCTCCGGCTGTCAAAACGTGCCACCTCAGGAAATACTGCAGATAAAATTACACAGCAAGCAGTCAAGCTGAGAACAACTCCATAACTGTGGAGATTGAATTTCAGGCTCCTTTGCAAATATATTTCTTTCTTCCCCTCTCTTTTCCCAAGTGAGCCATGAGCAGTCATTGCCCCTCTGGTACTTTCACCTTTTATGTATCATCAGCCATTGATATACACTCAACCCAAGAGTTCCTTGAACATGAAGTGTGATAATTGACTTTTTGTTCCTACAGTGACTTGTACGACACTATATACTTCATTTCTATATTTTTTTACATTTCCCCACAAAGCTTACACAAGGGCATTTTCTATTCTCATTTCAGGACAATGTAGAAAGAAAGAATTGGGATAGAAGGAAAAGAGAATGATGTAACAGTCTTTTTCTGCTGCTTGCTGATCAACCACAACACCTGGTCACCATGGCACCCGTCAATGGGTGGGATATATTAGGCAGCAAATGAACATTCACTCGTGTAGCAGCAAGAAAATGGTCAAGTGTTAAATTGTAAGAGACTTTGACAAGAACCAACTGTGATGTGTATAACTGAGTCAGAGCATCTCCAACACTGCAACTCTGTGGGATGTTCCTGTTCTGCAGAAGTCAGGATCTAACAGAAGTGGGAAAAGCAAGGAAAACCAGAGCAGAGACAGGGTCAGGGGTCAAGCACTATTGATGGTCATAGGGTGTGAAAGCTGGATCGTGTTGTCTGGTCCAAAAGAAGAACTACAGCAGCTCAAACTGCTGAAGAAATTGATGCATATTTGGGATTTGAGCTGATCCATAGAAGCTCCCCCTTGGAACTTCAAGGACTAGCATTTAACATCTTGTGGCCAGATACCTCAGCTCACCTTCAAAGGTCTGGTGGAGACCAAGCCCCGGTGGGTCAGGGCTGTTTTGGCAGCAAAAGGGGGACTTGCACAATGTTAGGAGGTGGTCATAATTTTATGGCTGTCTGATGCATATTTCATACACACTATACCTAGTGACCCATTAAGAAGCCTTGCACTCTAATCAAACCGCCTGTTAGATGAATGAGTAGCTGAGCAAAGCAATAAAACTTTGATACAGAACTGCATGCCACTTGTCTTGGCAGTACAGACATTTGGCACAAACATTTTCCTAGTAACTGAAGGTTGTGCCCAACTATTTCCCTAAATATTCTATTTGTGGCATTTTTCATGTGAATAACTTAACACACAGAACCTGTTGGAAAATGTCTGCTGTTGCCTGTTGGTTAGGTTACTAAGTCTCCAGAGAAATAGATTTAAATTTAGACTTATTAGCTTAATTCAATCTCGAAATTTAAAATCTAAATATTCTCTGGAGAAAGCTGAAGCAAATCACTCTGTAATTTGGAAAAAGCAAAAGAAATGTAGCTGATAAAACTGTCTTTCAGACTTTTGTCTCAAAAATTTCAAGATTTCATAACTCTCCCATCCTGTAGACCTCCATTGCACTTCCCTCCAGGGAACAGTACTGTAGTATTTTTTTTTTTATTTTTTTTTTAAGCATTCGTTAGAAGACACTTAAGCAGCAAGAGTTTAGTGTAATGTGAGAAAGGATCATGTTGCTTTGCAGCAGACATCCATTCATTGGCACACCAATGCTGAAACAATGTGTCATGTCAGCATTGACCGCTTGCCTTTCTTCTCCTTCTCTTCCAATAGCAAATTTGACACCCCTAACCAAGCCAGACTCTGGTTATCACAGCAATTTTCAAAATTAAATTTAAATTAAAATTACCAATTAAAAATGTAAAAAAGGAAAACACTCAAAACAATATTGAGCATAATTTAAATGGCACTGTAGTGATTAAGTGCAAACAATGTGATATTGGTCTGTAGAGTGTGGATAATGTAGCAATGCTGGCACTCACTGCTTTTGCATGTTTCAGGTCAATGTCCACATGCCTGTGCTGAATGCAGTAATGCATTTTCCCAGTTGAATGCCAGTAGGCTTGTCACAGTTATTACATAGTCGCCTAATCGCAATCGTTTGAGTTGACTGCAATCAATTTGCTTAATTGTTACAATCATTTCCATTCGTCTGTATAAAAACAGCTGGATGAAACTAACAGAAATGTCATATTTCCATATTACAATTTCCACCATTTGAGGTTTGACTGGTGCTCTTTTAGCAACATCTCGTTGTGCCCCCTTTCGTTTGCTATGGTTTAATGGCACATTTAGCTCCGCAAACTGTTTATCTGCAGGTGCTTCATTGCTAATATTTGACGACCAGTGTTGGGCAAGTTACTTCAAAACTGTAATGCATTATTTATAACTTGTTACTGTCATTTTAAAGTAATTCATTACATTATAATATTACTGTATTTGAAATGTAAGGCATTACACTACTTTTGCATTACTTTTAAGTTACTCTCACCAAAATAACTGGAAATATGGATTTGGCATTCTAAATGTAGCTCATTATGCTCAATTAGCTCATTACACATCCAGTGGGAGGTGATGTGGTATCTGATCTGTATCTTTTAGTTGAATACTAGCCTCTGGAGTGGGTGGCAATTTCTGCTAGTGGCTCTCCACAAGCGAATGCTCTTATAATATTGAAGTAGACAACATATTCAAAATCTAACCCTTCAAAGTCCATTCTTGAGGTCTGACAAACAGCAGCTGCAGAAACGGTCTAATGTTATGGTCCATTTAGTTTCTATTCAAGGCCTTTCATCATACCCAAGCAGCAACCCCCAAGGCTGAAAATGAAGCTAACACTGAGGTGACTGCATTTCCGCTAATGATCACTAGAATCTGGCTCCATCTGTGAGAGAGCCTGGTACAATAATCAGTTTTGGTCTGTGGGTAATTTCTTTTCCTTCATAGCAACTGTATAGGGCTTAACACACATTTTACGTTTGATAAAGGTTTAAAGTGCTGTAAAATTGAGGGGGTGGCCTTTTTGAGTGACACTAGCTATGTTTACATGCGCAAAATTTCTTAAATCTGACTACAGTTCGGATTAGAGCTTTACTGTTTACATGAACCCTAAAAAATGGGTCAGATCATGACGTGTGTTTACATGCATCTCATGTTTGAATGGAATAAATGATTTTGACATGCACAGAATTGTCTGACATTTGGGAAGCAGTAGAAGTAGTACAAGTAGAGGAAGAAGCTATTTCCAATGTAAACAAACACCTTCATGTCTCATTTTGAAATGGATTTGTACCATGTTCTTCAGGCCTTACTTTTGTTTCTGCTGGTGTCCATAATGATGATAATAATAATAATCTGATAAAGACCATTTTAACTCAATTTCTTCCAACTAGTTCACTGTAGTAAAGGGGGAAATACATTGCGTCAATGTATGGCTGACGTAACAGACATGCGCAGTTGAGATAACCTTTCTACCCAAACTTCAGAATAAGTGTTTACATGCACGCCAATCAGATCAACAATTGGCATAACCCACCCATCTCTATCAAAAAGAAATTTTGATCCGAACAAGTGTGATCAGGTCAGAATCTTCAGATTAAGAAGTTTACATAAAGCATTTTTATTCTGGTCAGGTTTTTAATCCAATTGTGTCCATGTAAACATAGCTAATGAGTGCATGCTTGCCACAGACATGGTTCCACTTGCCACCCCACCTGTTTGCCCTTAGGTTGAACTGGGAATTGGGGGTAGAGTCAGGATAACTCTGAGCTCCTGAAACTGCTTTCCAGAAACCTGCGTTTGTGCAAATTTGTGAGCTGCATTTTCCTTTTCATCCATGAACAAGATCCCAAGATACTTGAACCTCTATCGCTTTAAGCCTAGTTTATGGTCCTGCTTTAAATCAACGCCTTACCTACGTCGTAGGGTAGGGAGGCTCATCGTAGCCCTCGGCATAGCCTGACGTGCACCTCCCAAAAAATTTAACTACACGTTGAGGCGACGCAGACCAGCGCAAACCGAGAGCGCTGTGATTGGTTTGCTTGGTAGCAACGCATTTCCAGTTCTGTATTTCCAGATTGCGCCATCCCCGCCATTTTTAAACATCTTGTTGTTGTACACGGACGGAGCATGGATCAAGTCGAGGAGCGACTCATTGAGGAAGTCAGAAAATATGAGCACCTTTACAATTCCTCAAGCCGGAAGCGAAACAAAGAATCAACTAGAGATGATGATAACCATTCAGGAAAGGAGCGCAGCCCCCTACCGCTGTGGCGGTGAATTGCACCGCGACGAAATGGAGTGACAGCGTCACGCCAATGGCGTAGGTATGGCGTTGATTTAACGTAGGACCATAAACCAGGCATTAGGCAGCAACTCACTCCCCTTCACTTAAACATGAAACAAGGGAGATATGGTTGTCCCTTCTGCATAGGAGAGAATACCGGCAGTGTTTAAAACTGATTAGGCTGATAGTGAAGTAAAACACCTTGCTTCAAAATCCTTGCATACATATCAGTGGTATAGTAATATAATGAATACTTAAGCAGGAAGAAATCTTAGGGCTTAACTGTCTATTCATTAAACCTTTTTCATGTGCTGAGTGTGGAAAAAGCTCCCAGTACCTTCTTTAAAGCATGAGGGTTGAGACAAAACCATGATCAGCAACAAATTGATTTACCCAGATGTATCAAATACAACTCCTTTTTATCCCATATGGCCTTTTGATTTTTATGCCCTTGGGGTTACAAAATGGCAAATATTTAGCAGTGCATACCCGTGTTGATCTTGTGACAGGACTTATTCCTGTGTTCAATCACAGTGCTCTGGAGCTCATTATAAAATCAATGAGGTGTTCACTGTGTACACTTTGAGATTGATTTTACAGTCAGGATTTGTATAAATGTGTGCGTGTGTGTGTGCGTGTGCGTGTGCGTGTGTCTGTGCGTGTGTCTGTGCGTGTGTCTGTGTGTATGTTGCAGAGTGTGATTTTAACATAGATCTTCCTCTCCTTTCAGAATCCAGAAGGAATTGGCAGAGATAACCTTGGACCCACCTCCAAACTGCAGGTAGGAGCCTGTTGATTGTGTGCGCTTTTTATTTTAATTTTTTTATTTTATTTTAAAGGCCTATTTACTTAGATACATGAGGTGCTTGTGAATGTGTGTGTGCGTGTGAGGCTGTGTGAATGTTTTGTGTGGACTCAGTGAGTCCCATGAATAACACAGATAGATTATGATGCTATATTTGCACCCCTGTTTGTTCTGGTTGGAGCATAATGAATTGGCCCTGTTAGCAATCGGGGGCCCTAAAAAGAAAAAGGTAAAAAAGAAATAAATATCTATACAATTGAGCTGATTAGAAGTGTTTACCATTAGGATCACTGTAGCAACAGTGCCATGTTAGCTCACACTCCCTGATGGTAGAAAGGCATTCTGCTGTGGCTTGATTGGTTTGCACAATTTATTTTGCCCCTGAGTCAGAGTGTGGCGAGAGGCAGAGGTGCTCCTGCCAATCAGTACTTGAGTAAGAGCTTTCATTGTTAGGGTTTCTGTTGAGTCAGCATTTGCTATTCTTCTTGAACTGATGACTTTTGTGTGGTTTTAGGGGGAGGGGGAAAGGTGGAGGCTCGATTGAGCAGGTTTTAAACTGTGGACTGAGGGTGAGCAGTAAGTGACTTGAAGTGCAGACGTTTCCTGCAGGGCTGAGAAAGTGGGGAAACTTAGTGATACATAGATGCTCTCAGGCATGTGGGCAGTGCAGCTGGGTTTGGTTTCTTGACACATTTTTTTACCCAACCAATCATTTTTTCTTCCAATACAAATTCTGATACCTCAGATCTAATAGAATCATTGTTATGCGTTGGAAGTTAATCAGATTTTCATCGAGCTTAACCCTTTTTTTAGGGATAAGCAAATTTAAAAGTCCTATATGGTCTCAATGTAGACCTCCATGTGTACATTGACCACAAATTAAATCTAGGTTCTATACTAATCCAGTAAACCTATGAAAAGTGTCAGTCCACAGAAAAATACTTACAGCTTGTATTAAGAAACCAAGCCATAAAGCTGTCAAGACTTATGGACTTTTGTGATGTCACAACTGGTTGTCATAAAACCATGAATATATTTTTGTTTGGATGTCAATGCTTTCCTTGTTGTAACAAGTTGCCCTCAGTATTTGTACCATATCCAGACCAGAGGGCAGATGTAACCATCCTCAGTCTGCTGCTATGCTGTACAGATGTGACGCAAAGTGTGGAGCTTCTGTGATGAATGGCGACTCATGCAGATTCTGGACTGATTGTCTTTTGTGTGTCTACAGGACACAGAAATGCAGTCACCTCAGTTTTAGGCAGCATGGCGGCATAGTGGTTAGCGCTATCACCCCACAGTAAGAAGGTTGTGGGCTTGGTTCCCGGCCTGGGTCCTTTCTGTGTGGAGTTTGCATGTTTTCCCCGTGTCTGCGTGGGTTTCCTCCAGGTACTCCGGTTTCCTCCCACTGTCCAAAGACATCATGTTTACGTTAATTGGTGACTCTAAATTGTCTTAATTTTTAGAGATTTGAAAAACTATTTTTTACATTTTTGACATTAGTTCTAGTAACGACAGCCTGTCAGTTTAGTCAGCTTTTGCTTGATGTTACCCGACATTAAAATGATTCCAGTGGTTTCCATTTAGTGAGATTTCCAGCACAAGAAAGGGACTGATGACTGCTGAGATGATTATCAGCCCAATCCAAAACTGAGGGGGACTTTATCCTTGAAACTTGGGGTTCACTTGAGCAACTCTAGTAAAAAGTCATCAGCCATCAACAGCCAACCAGATTTCTGTTCATCCATCTCTGTAACACCTCTGTATTTTATTAAATTGACAATCAACCCACGGTAAAGACTAATGGCCTAAATGCCAGATTATTCAAAAGCGTTATAAAAGCCATTTAACCTTTTAAACATTTGCATAATCAAACAGCTAAATACACACAGGTGAATTCTCCATTAATTCATTTTCTACTTTTCTTGAAGAGTAAATAAATAGCCAGCGTTTTGTTCTGCAGGTGAGAAACCTGTTTTTGTGAAGGAACTGTCTGTCAGAGTCAGAGATTCCCCTCACCCCCCTGCACCTGCAGGTTGTTCGTTGGCCCTCTGATCTCAAACCCAAGGCTAATCTACCTGAAGCAAGCCATTATGTCTCTTGACAAAGGGCCAAGCAGCAGAAGGGGGTCAAAGGTGTTTCATGTGCAGACGCTTGTATAGAAAAATACTTTTTTTTGGGTATTCTTCTTTGAAGGATGTTCACACTGAAAGAAGCCCTAATTAGAAATGGATTGAGCCTAGCTGTGGGCTCGCTGTGTGTTTGGAGCCCTCAGTTATCAGTGAAAAATTATGACTGGGGGGGGGTGGGGGGTGGGACCTCCAAGCCACTAGAGCCAAGGCAGTACTTGAAATGTAGATTTCTGTATTCATAATGCACCTTGTGGTACCCCCCGCCCCATTCTCTTCACAAAGCTGTCACATCCCAGGTGTTTGATTTAGTCTGCACATTTCACCACAATAATACCGATTCAGTGTGTTCCTTTGTGTGAATGGCCAAAGCTCAATTGCACATTGTGAGCATTAAAAACCTTCTGCCGAGATAAATTCCCTCAAATGGTACTGTACCTCCTCACACACAGCATGAACAAAGGGATCTACGTCCCCTGGTCCTTTCCTTACCTACTAATTGATCCAACTTGTTTTATTGGCTGTGTTTGCGGAACAACATCAGATGTGAAGGGCTATGAACGGACGCTGTGATGCAGCTCATTACACCACAGACTTAAAGTCTTTATTTTTTTGTCCCACGAGAATTAAAGTAGAGCTCATGATCACAGCTCCAGCAAACATCCTCTCTGCCTCATTTTGTGCACCCCCCCACTCAATGGGAGGAATGATTCTGTAATCACTGTAGGGAATGGGAAAAAACACCTTGAACTTGTACTAGGACAGCATGCTTTGTTTTCATTTGGCTTCATTTTAAAGGGACTTTGTGGAATTTTGGAGCCATATGAGGAAATATTTTTCATCATTCTTTTTAATCATCTCTGTCACACTGCCAGAGAGTAATTAATTGAATGTGACAAGCGGTCTAGAAGGGTATGTAAATAGCTCCCACAACAGACACTTTATTAGCTGTGTGTGTGGGGGGTGGTGTGTGTGTGTGTGTGCGTGTGCGTGTGCGTGCGCGTGTGTGTGCGTGTGTGTGTGTGTGTGTGTGTGTGTGTGTTTGTGCGCTTGTTTGTGCACGTGTTTGTGTGTGTGGGTGAATGTGTGTTTTCCTTGATTACCATATTCTTTCATGATAGTCCTGGCAGCATTTTGATAAGAATCCCTGATCGGCTGAGGGGGAAACAATCTGTGGATACCTATGGGGAATTGGCCATGCTCTCTCACTATCATGCTTGCTTGCTCGCTCGCTCTCCTTTTTAATCCCAGTAAGACTTCAGGTGTTCCAGAGGAATAACCTCCCACTGAATATCGATATCATCTAAAGAGTCAAAGTAATAAGGCAGAAGAGAGCATTCATGGCTTGAATGAGAGAAATGTAAATTTAGTGATGACTATCAGGCTTTAGATTCAACTGACTCAAACGCATCTGCTATAAACTGCTGCCTTGATCTCTTGAGGGAAGATGATAGACGCGATGATGAACTCCGCTTGGCCCTGGAGACTGTACATTTTCATTCAGCTGTCCAAAAGTGGCAGGAAAGTCTGAGTAATGTGTATGTGATCTGGGCTGATGCAAATGTGTGTGTTTTGTTCATTTCATTCAATTAACCATTGATTAGATTTCAGCAGGAGTGTTGTTGTATGTGGCTGTTAACTAATATTTACCAAACTTCATGATATTATTCCAAGATAAAAACAAAGAAATGCACTCATCAGCATTAACATGGGACCAGACTTGTGTATTCACCCTCTGCATTACATAAAACCAGTCTTCTAAAACCAGAATGTAGGTTCATCTTCTTCATAAAACTTTAAACAATGTTCTATTTTTGCACATTATTTCGTCTTTTATTACCCTTAATGTCTCCAAGTGTGCATCCCTACTGCGTAGGTGCAGTGTTCTTAAGAAATTTAATTAGTGTTCTGCTTAGTGTGGTCTTTAATAATTTTTATCCTTTTTCAGAGAAAAATGTAATATTGAAATACAATTAAATGCAGTGACATAGCACTGCAGCTATTCATTTTCATGTAGGTTATACAATTCATTCATACAATTACTGTCTGAATCAGTTCATTAATCATTTTGGCCAATAAAGGGGACGAATATAACAGAAGGACATACATGTATCTATCCTATCATCACATAGAGACAAACAACCATTCACACCTACAGGGAATTTAGTTGGACTGTGGGAGGAGGCTAGAACTCTTAGAGTGAACTCGTGCAGGACAAGGGAGAGCATACAAACTCCATACAGAATGGCCCCAGGACCTTGTTGCTGTTAGGCGACAGTGCTAACCACTGCATCAGCTTGACAGCAACTAATAACAGCAACTAAAGCAACAGAACATTTTAGCCCTAAGGCTCCCTCACAGGTTAATCCAGCCCCAAGAAACAGTGGACTACATTATTTTCTATGGCCAACCAGACACACAAGTGATGGAAATACACCCATGCAATGTAAAGAATCAGTCAAGCGATGCAACAGAAGAGAAGCTATGTTAAAGTTCACATCCTCACATATGTTAAAGTGTCTTTGTATGGTTTTCAGAACAACAGTCTTTACTGGTATGTTGAGGAATCACAATGAAAGCGATGACAATGAATAACTGACTTTGTAAACTTTGGCTGCTGATAGTTGTTTTTTGTGCCATTACCATTAAACCCTCTTCATTTGACAAAACAAGCTGAATTATTACTAAATAGTGTCCAAAGTCACATCTGTTCAAAGCAACACATGGGAATGTATTGCAGGTTTTCTCTGGTCCTCATCTTGCCTCAGCTGGACAACAGGAAGCAGTTTAACTCTGAGTCATGCCTTCTGCATAGCTGCTCTGTTTTTGTTTAAGATGAAGACCACACATATTTGGTGTCAGTGTGTCAGGAAATAGATTTTGTTGGTGAACCATGCAGGGGCTCTTCTCAAACACTTTGCATGAACTGTCAGCCTCTCAGCAGCTGTAATACATCATAGTCCTGTATTTCTATCGTCAAAGGTTTCTAACACTGCCATGAGACAGATTTCAAGTCAAGTGTATAGGATGAATTACAATTGTCACAATCTGCCCAAAGTAGTTTCACAGTGATTGTCAGGGGAGAAATGAGTCGAAGATGTTATTGACTATAAAGTAATGCTGCCTCTCAGCTCTTTCCCAGCCACAATAAACCAAAGCACAATAAATGGAGCTTTTACTACAGAGATGATAAATCCAAAAGCCAACAAAGTGCCCAACAATGTCAAACTGCAAAAATAACAACTTCTGTTTGCTCATTATGGCATATATAGCTACTTTGGTTGTTCCTGGGCCTTTAAAACTTAAATGATCAACATAAAGTAAATAATAATATTGTGCCAACAAAGGGCTGAATGATATGCAACCCCCCCCCCCCCCCCCCCAAAAAAAAAAAAACACGACTCATAATTAAATTTTTACAGAAAAAAAATCAAGAGATGAAGGTAATTTTTATCTGTTATAGCACCAGAGAAATCTCTGAGAGAGATGCAAAACCTCACTGAGAAAGTTTATTTATATACATATATATATAGAGAGAGAGAGAGAGAGAGAGAGAGAGAGAGAGAGAGATACTTTATTAATCCCCGAAGGGAAATTCAAATTGTCCATAGCTCATCCAATTATAACAAAACAAAACAAAAAACAAAAACAAAAACTTTCTAGTCAATTCAAGGAGTTGAAGAGTCTAATTGCTGTGGGGACGAAGGACCTCCTGAATCTCTCTGTTCTGCAGCACAAAGAGAGGAGCCGACTGCTGCAACTGCTCCTCTGTTGTTCCAGGAGGCTGTGGAGAGGGTGTCTGCTATTTTTTATTATAGCATTCAATTTGTTCAATGTGCCTCTCTCCACCACCGATCTTAGAAGGTCCAGTCTCCTGCCCAGCACTGAGCCCGCTTTATATATATGTATCTTCTTATGGAGATCAACTCTTTAAAATAAAATGCAAGAAATATGTGTGAAACGCGTCTTCTGGCTGACTCCTGAGTTATTGAATTCAGTGACACCTAACCCTTTGTGTAATTGGTCTTGGCAGTTTTGGCTTGGGGCATAGCTGAGGCCAGTCACTGTGTGTTTGTGACATCAAAAAGTTCCAAAAGTCCTGACAGCTGGTTTTAGGGCTCAGTTTCTGAATATTGACTGTGAGCATTTCTCTGTGGACTGAGACTTATGATACTTTCACTAGATTAATATAGAACCTAGACCTGATTTACAGGCTGAGGGATGCCTGAGAAACCCTTCAGTCTTTTCATGATTAAAGCAAATGAGGCTTTCTTTATAACGCTTATTATAACTGAAGAAAGTCTAGCTGAGTTCAATATGTTTAATTAACAGCATAGTTTTATAGATTGTAGAGCAAAAAGGGGGGCTGATGCATCTTTTGCATTACTAAATTAAGAATCGAAGAAGACTTTCAATAATTTTCAAGACGCTTTGCCAGATATTTGACAGAGCTGATGAAGTGCATGTCTGCGTGTGCATGCCTGTGTGCATTTGTAATGGTCAAGCCTGTACTTCAGGTCTGCAGCATCCCAGTAAGCTACTGTGGTTGTAATTTTGTCCTGTCAGGTAAATGGGAGGAGGTCTGGTCTGCAATTAGGAAACATCCAGCAGTGAAAAAGCCGCCCAGTGAGCACACCTGCTGTTCAGCCAGCAACTCCCAGCTCCGACTAACAAGACCAGTTCAAACCCCAGTATAGGGCTGGAAGAGGGCTGTGAAACTGAGAATGCAGTCGAAAACTGGTGCTAATTATCACACTCACGTCATGGTGGTCTATTTAGATTCAGCCTATTCTCAGCAGGTTTCAGCTCATCTGTTTGCTCCTCTCATGCTCTCTGCTCCCATATACAGTGGTTTAATAATAGATGAATTCCAGTAAAGCTGCTCTCATTTTCATGTTTTTGTGTCTCTGTTGTCAGAGAGAGTAGAAAATATTAACTGTAAAGCAGTTCATTGAGACGTTATGTTAACCAGCAGTCCCTTCCAAGCTGCTGCTAAATTCTCGGTTTTACAATCAAATTTCAATGAAAAACCTGAGCTAAAGAATCAGACTCAGATGTGATATGGTGATATGCAAATTGATTACTTAGAGAAGGTTAGAAACAACAAAGTATCTTTGTTATTTGGTTTCTCACACACTTCACAACCTCTGTCTGTCAAACTGCTGCACAGCCTATCTGCCTTGCTCCCAAGGCAGTGCTGGTGACTCTAATATGATTTATTTGAAAGTTGACTAGATCTATTTCTAGTTGCTCACTCACTCATTTTCTACTGCTTATCCATTTCCGGGTTCCGATCCCTGCCAATGCTCCGGGCGAATTTAGACATGCATGTCTTTGGACTGTGGGAGGAGTACCAGGAGGAAACCCACGCAGGCACAGGGAAAACATGCAAACTCCACACAGAAAGGCCCCAGACCTGGGATTCGAACCCACGGCCTTCTTCTTACATCAATTTTACAAATGCAGCAGCATAGAGAGAAATGTTGGGTACCTCCACACTGTAGATCTGGTCCTGACCTTAGTGTGGTCCTGCCAAAAACTGTAATTTCCTCATATAAAAACGATACAAAGAAGGGCAATGCAGTCTAAACTAATGACAGGAGTATATATAATTTCATTGCATATCAAATATGTGTTGCTTGTTGTGAATTTCCATTATAAATGTTAATAACCTCATGAGTGACTTGAAAATGTTGTCTAATTCACTGGCCAAAGTTTGACAAAGACTGCAGATGTGTCTACAGTGGTTTTGTTTGACTCTGCCACATAAATAGTCAGATTTAGTGTTTTATTAAAGTATAATTCCTGTAAATGAAAGAACAGCTTGAAAATAAATAAAGAATTGCAAATGTATAAAGAAAATGTGTGAATGAACAGATGTAATATTGTATGAAACAAGAAAAATATTTGCTTCTTACCAATTTCTAGGGCAAAGGTTTTAGAATCATTTTAAGAGTTGAAAAAAACCCCCAACATATATATATATATATATATAGTGTAATGATATTGTGAATTGCAATTGTTTTTCTCCAGGATAATCCTGATGTTAAATTCTCGTATGGTCCCATGTCTAGTCTAAATGCAATTTTAACAGCAAAGCAAATGGTAAAAATTATTCAGCCTGTGGCAAACCAATGAGTGCTTAGGGCACATACCATATAGATAGGGTATAAAATTTTTTGACCTAGGTAAAAAAATGGTAAAAAAAACAGGTAAGGTGTGCATACTTACCGGCCAAAATATGTTTTTACCAGCCACTAAATTTTTCACAACATAAGGTAAAATAGTATGAAAATCTGTGAATTAATCAGCCCATCAATTGATTTTTAGTAGGGAACTATATTAATGACTGTTTTCTGAAGCTGTTCGCAGAAATGTAATTTTTATTTTAGATCTCATGCCATACACACAGTACATCAATATATATAAACCACAATTTGCACACAACAAGCGCACTTAAGTGTATTCACATACATTCTCTGATGGCTTAAATGTCATTACCATCAACTATAATCTCACCTGTTCCTGACAGTTTAAATGTTAAATGATTTCATGTGACATACGATCATGTGGCAGTGGCACAAAACCTTCAAAGAACATATGCAAAGAACTTAACAGCAAATTTGTCCTGTCCTGCCCTGGAAATCCTAACCGCATTGATATGGACGTTGGGTTTTTCATGGTCTTTGATCGACTCTACTTTCATTGTAGTGGTGTCAACAACAAACGTACGATGTGTGGAGTACTTTCAACTGATGCTGCAGGTAATCGTGTTTGCACTGCTGTTGTATATGAGCCACGCTCTCCTCACCCCTGCTTCTGTGAACCGCCACTTTTTGTTGAATTTTCTCTTTGGCATAGTAGCAGCTGTAGGCCTATTTTCCTCATTTCTTCATTTTTTCTTTTGGCTGGCTGCTGTACACCGGCAATATGTCGCCACATACTTGCTACTCACTTTCGTTGCTCCGCTCGATCTCTGACTGAACGTACAATGATAACACGTTACATTTTCGATTGTTGAGTGACGGTGGACAGCCAGGGACAAATTTGAAATTTAAAACGCGATCACACCAGTTGTAGTTTTTGTGTGTTTTACTGTGTACAACAGTAATCATTTATTAGTGAAGCAAGCATGAGGAATATTTTATCAGCCGGCCAATGGTGAGTAAGCCTAATCATTTTATCCAGCAAAACATATTTTTACCCGCATTTGGTGAGTGGCGGGTGCTAATTTTAAACCCTGCATATAGGTGTACAAGGTAAAGGCAGCCGTGTCCCCAGTTTGACCCTGTCTGGCTAGACTCCCTACTGCATTCCATTCCCCTCTCTCCATCCCCCCATTTCCTGTCTCTTTACACCGTCCTGTCTAATAAAGGTGTAAAGTGCTCAGAGAAGCTTCACTCTAACCAGTTAGGTAAGGTCAGACGCAGCGGGTTGAGCTGCTGGTGATGAATGTGCAGTGGTGAGCTTGTGGTTTTTACAGCTGATAAAATGCTGTTCCTAGTTTGACTGTTTAATGATAACAATCTGAAGTGAAGAAATCAGAAAGCTGCATTACTCTGCTTTATTGCCACAGGTCTGTATCAGTGTGTGATGCACACATCAGACTTTGCATTATGGAAATGTTTCTGACTTGTGGACATGTGGACAGAGGATTCCTCATTTGAGATGAAGCCCACAGCTCTGGAGATGTCTCCAGTGTTATAGTAAGCAACACTCAGCCTTTGCATAGCCTTCCGCTGTGTAAGAGTAGAAAGCTGGCCAGTCCTGTTGTTAGCACTAACTGCTGACTTGGAGTCCACACCGTTGAATTGGCATGCTTCACTTGATAGCTGCTGTCAGAGCCTGTCAAAGAAAAACAGATTGACTTCTTATGTTTTTTTCTGAAGGCAAACTGTGGCAACTTATTAATGTAATTTCTTGTCAAGTGACTGGCTTCAGCAACTTCACCCAGTACTGGGTTTAGTCATCTCCTGTTTCAACCTGTCAGTGCTCATACGCATGAAGCATAGCTTGTATATTAACATGGATGTAGACTCTGGGTCTGAAAAGTGAAGTCGGTGCTGAAGAGCCTTAAATCTTAAATTTTTTTTCTAATATCAATCAGGGCTGACTCCACTGGTTGTAAAACAAGTCAGATTGTATTGAAGTCTATGGGAAAATGTCCCTACTTCTCACTCGATTAATTAACTCAGTAAATTTTTTTCCTAATCTGTTTATGATCTCGGTCTCTTGTTCAATGTTTTTTAAATGATGGTCCCATTGAGAGGAAAATAGACCACAAAGCAGGGGGTTTATATGGTCCGTGGCTACAGTGTGATTGACAGACTGTACTACTCAATCAGGATAGAGTACAGCGCAGGTCAGATCCAAACTTTCAATCCTCCTCAGCTCTTCCGTCTCCTCCAAATATGGTTACTCATGATTTCAAAAACCAAGATGGCTGATGGGCAAATTACAGACTGCAGGCTTCAGAAGAGTAGCTCTCAAACTAACGGCTGACATCATGGATGGCTGACACTTGGCATTAACCCATTAAGTAATCATTCATCTTTTCGATAAACTGGAATGTAGCCCATGATCTAGATCTGATCAGTTTGGACCTCACAGCTATTGTTGCTTAATGGCAGTAAATCCCTGCAGCAGGTTCCAAAATATGGTGAAACACTGAACCAGTAGAGTACTATCCATAATTTTCAAATTACATGTTCATAATCACTTGTTGGGCAGGGGTTAACAAATTTTTGCCAGATAGATAACAGAGACCTATTAAGATTTTCTATAAAGTAAATTTGTTTTATAATGACAACAAATGATATAGATCAAAGAAAGATTATGTTCATCTCAATGATGCCAAGCGTTGGCCATCCCTCTCATCATCTCGGCAGCGTTTGGGTTTAATAGTGTTTTAACAAATCCTTATTCATCAATCTGTTTATTTAATCCACATAGTTTCAAATCTTAATTACATGCCTTCAATGTTTCCAGCTATAAATAACTCAGGTACTTAGCAACGGAAGAGATGAAGTGCTGGTGAAGTGGTTTTCACCAGTTTAATTAGCATGTGTAGTCTTTTTCTTTTGTACAAATTGTTCTTTTGAACTACTTGCTCCAAATACCTGAGGCAGCTACAGATCATTCATTTTATCCCGACTCAGTAAGTCAAAGGGTGACATAACAGAAAGTCTTTGGAATTGTGAGACTGGAAGAAAATATTTTCAGCCACCATGTCTCTACAGACATTCCATGTTTGTGTCATAAAGAAACTTGGCTAATGAGAGTCTGACAAACTCACTGGGATAAAGGATGGATGGGACAAGTGGGCTTAGCCACTTAAACGGGGGCTGCATGTGACCAGAGTTGATAAAATACCCGAAAATAATAAATAACATAAACCCATAAACACAATTGTGTTCCCTTCTTTTTGGTAGATCGGTAGGTTTAACAGGGATACATAATCTTGGGTATCAATTTTTACTGTAATACTTACTAGAGCTTACTAAAATTGCTGCAGTCATATTGACCCCAAGGACAAATGATCCTACTGAATCTGAGGAACAGGGGGAGGACAGAGAGCAGTTTTTAGTGAAGAAGGCCTTAATGAAACAATCTACTTTAGTGTAGTTTAGTTATAGTTCAGAATGAAATTCAAGCTTCAGGTCTGTGTTCACAAATGGCTAATTCATTCCAGCTATTAAGGCATAATCTGGTCATCTGTTTAATTGAACATTTAATACTGTAAGCGGGTGCTTAGGGCCTATTTTTTGTTCTCTGAAACATTTGAACAAGCTGCAGGAATTTTGACTAAAAACTAGCAAATCATTTCAGATTTGTGCAGTGTTATGTGCAACATGGACAGGATCCTGGGGGAATCAGGCAACAAAAAAAGGCTTGAAAAATCCTCTCTTAAATTCACAGATTCACAGGAAGCTTCTGTCTTTATTATCACGTTACCAACTCTCACACATTGAAATAGGAGATTATACCCTGTCTCGTGTCCATCTTTCTCATTATTTTACATTTTGTGAACTTTTCACTCATTTTCTTGGAATTCCATTACATTTGGATTTCCCACAGTGATCACCCATCTGTTTATGAGATGCCCTTTTTAAGT
This sequence comes from Remorina albescens, assembly GCA_034769265.1. Lineage (NCBI taxonomy): Eukaryota > Metazoa > Chordata > Actinopteri > Carangiformes > Echeneidae > Remorina > Remorina albescens. Next base: position 4,643,163 of record CM068492.1, on the reverse strand, counting down.
CTCCAATCTGTAATTTGTTGGTCATAATTTTTTTGTGATCAGAAAAAAAACATTTGGAGGAGAAGGTGGAACTGAGGAGGAGCAATGACTGGGTCTGACCTGCTTTGTACTCTATCCTGACTGGGTGTTATAGTCTGTCAATTGCAGTGACCACGCCCCCCCAATCCCACCCCCTGCTTTTTGGTCTATTTTCCTCTAAATAGAACGATCATTTTAAAAAGGAACATAATGTTCTATTGAAGACTTGAAACTGAGATTGAGACCATAAACTAATTAAGAAAACATTTACTGAACTAATGTATAAAGGGAGAAGTAGGGTCTTTAATGTAATCTGATTTATTTTTAAAACTAGTAGAGTTGTCCCCAGATGGTCATTAGTTAAAATTCTTTTTGTAAGGCTCCTGAGCTCTTGACTTCACTTTCACAACCAGATTCTACATCTGCGTTTATATACAGTCTGTATGCTAAATAGAAAAACATGAGGTTTCATGCGTCTATGAATAGAAAGCACTACACTGAGCTACCACAGCTGTCCTCTTCAGCTCAGACTGATGACAGCAGAAACTACTTCAAATAAGCCTTTAAGTAAGAACAAGAAATTAATAAGAAACAAAGCTTCCTCGACAAATAAATGATGTGGCAGGATGTAGCAGGAATCGAGGAGAGTATCACACAGAGGTAGACCGCATGTCTGCAAGACCCTTCAGTAAAAGCTTTTATAACAGACAAGTTCTTGCTGGATGCATGATGGGTAATGGTTAGGAAGTGAACATGTGTCTCCAAATTATTGCATATTTGACATGAATGAAGTTTCCTGCAGTACAGGAGAAGAAGTGGTACAATCATGATTAAGGGCAAATGTCTCTTTAAATTGTGTGCGTGCGGACTGAGCGACACTGTAGGAGCATACTGCAGTCTTTCCTTTACAGATGAGAGCAGCATATCTAATGAGAGGCTAATCATTCATCCAACACAGACACATGATGTAAAAACCTCATTCACACACACAGCACTGCAGTGACAGGCTTAGTCAACTGGAGCAATCTGCAGACAGAAGGGATTAAATGGATGAGGGCAGAGTAAAGATACAGAAGCAGTTGAATATGGCACACAATCAGAATATTCGAAATGCTGACACTATTAAAGCCATAACCTCGACTTATGAGTCTAATTGATGAAATGCATAGTTAAATATCCTGTCCTGCTGAATGAAAGGTCAAGATGCACACCATAGACCCTCATCAGTTCAGTCAGACCACAGCTGTGTTTGTTCCTCTTCCTGTGTGGTATCGATAGCATCCACATTGCTATGAAAGCTGTGGTGGTGATTTCTATGAAATATAGCAGAACTCTGGACTTTCCGCAAGTTTAGTGAAGTACATGAGATATACAAGGAGAGCAGAGCTGAGTGTGTTTTAGTCTTTTACATTATCAGAGCAACAAAGATCTGCCATGTCACAAACAATCATTACCGAGGATAATACAGTTTATCTGGTCTTTGAACACTCTTAAGAAGTAGTGGATAACCTAGAGGGAACACAATGTTTTTTTCTTCCGATTTCCTACATGGTCATCTGAGACCATGACTGATCAAACAAAGTCAGGTTCTAGGGCCTTGTAGAATAACATAGATTATGGAGACTACATGAGCAAAAGTGACTTGTATGAGATGGTGATGGCGCCAACAGTGCTTTGAGGGACATCAGTGTCAGCTGATGGATGAGCCAATGCTCACTGAAGTAATAAATCAAGGGAGAAATAAGGCCATTTTCCCATAGGCTTCAATACAAACTGACTGCTTTTCACAACCAGTAGAATCACCTCCCTGATGTTCATTAGAGTCTAGGTCAGCAGCCCAGTATTTCACACTGGAGACTTTAATACATTCATTGATTCATCTTCTACAGCTTATCCGTTTCGGGAGACAAACAACCACTCACGTTCACCCTCAGACCTACGGGCAATTAACCCAAACATGATGTCTTTGGACGGTGGGAGGAAACCGAAGTACCAGGAGGAAACTTGCAAACTCCACACAGAAAAGCCCCAGGCCTGGCAACTGAGCCTTTGACCTTCTTGTTGTGGGGTAACAGTGCTAACTACTATGCTGCCGCGCTGCCCGACTTTAATACTTCATAAAAAAAAAATAATAATAATTTTTTACTTTACTTTCTTTAAAAACAGCTTTGATTTTTTTTTTTTTTAAGATGGTCTAGTTTGCAAAAGCAGCTGGTCGCTGTAGTTTTTAGCAAATATTACTCAAACAATAGGAAATGGTGTATTTGTGAACTATCTTCAGCATCTGATTAACACATGCTGAAATGAGTATTATTGCCAGAATTTCTTCCTTCCTGATTAGAGGAATCTGTTTTCTTTAGTTAGATTCCCACGATTTTCTGGGCATGCAACATTCAACAAAATTACTGCATTCTCCTTTGCAACCTTTGATTCAAAGTTGTATCAACACACTATAATAATTATAATTTTTTTTTAACATTTTTTTTTGCGTAACTATGTGTAAAATTAAACAAAACTGGATTTATGAATTAATACTGCTCCATTATATTGTACTCTATGTGCAGATTTTTCAATTTTGTATCTTATTGGCTGGTTCCACAATTTCACTTTTACGGAACCTCTTCTGCAAGAGTGTTAAAACTCCAGTAATGATCAATAGATTGTGGACAGTTATGAGACTGAAGGCACTGGCGTAAATGAACCTTTAAATAAATTGTGTGATATAAAGGTAAATGTGGTCTAAATCAGGTTTAGGTTCCATATAAATCTAGTGAAAGTATCAAAGGTCTCAAAGGAACTGGCTCACATTACAGTGGATCCACCCCCAAACTGCAGGTAAATGAATTTGCAGCATTCCAGCATTTATTTGGTTGTTTTTAGTTTTTTAGTTTTTTTTTTCTATAAATGCGAACACTTTGGGCTGTTGGGTGGAATTAATGCACGTGGAACACTGTGTGTATTTGCTAGAATATCAAAACAGCTTGTTTGCATCATTGTCCTCTGAATATGCCTTCTAATCAGTGATCTTTAGAAGTAATCTTTGTCTTGTACTGCAGAAGTCTGAATACTTAAAGGTCCTTTGTTGTTTAATGTGTCATATCTACATGGTCTTTGATTATAAATCAGGTTTAAGTTCTATATTAATCTGTTGAAAGTATTAAAGGTCTTAGTCTACAGAGAAATGCTCAAAATCTGTATTCAGAAACCAAACCCTAAAAGTTGCTGTCAGGACTTCAGGACCTTGGTGATTTTGAGCAAAAATCCAAATAACTGAAATAGATGAACAGACAACATTATTGGAAATAAACAGGGCAGTGATTGGTGATGTTCTACGTGTCTGCTCCAGGAAAAGCTGATCTAGTGCTACCAAAAGTATAAATGTGTGCAGCGGCATGAGCATGAAGCAGGATACTGCAGCTCAAACAAGTACTCAGTGCAGACAAATTGAGATTTTTTCCAGGCTATGAAACTTCTGCATCACCTCATGTCCAACCTGAGCTGCCATGCTGAGAACTTTAATGTGAGTAATCGAATATCAGGTCTTCGGGTCTGAAGAGGAACTGCTGAGTATTGTCTGAGCTGGCTGGTTAGTGGCTAGAGTGAGTCCCTCTTGTCACCACAGAGATAAAACAACACAGCAGACAGACAGAAACAGTCCAGGGCGTCCTCTTATCCGCCTGAGTTTTTACAGCTCAACTCAACCAACCAGTTGTTAGAAGAGGAAGATAAGGTGAGGCTGCACTAGCTCAGACAGTAGTCTTCATGCATACCTGAGGCTGATACTGCCTCAGAAACGTGTGGCCTCAAGAAAGCCTACTAGACTGAAGTGTTGCTGACTAGTCCTTTCTTTCTTTTCAGGAAAAAGGGCACTTATTTATGCTTCACTTCTACTTTTAAGGTCCTAGATGCATTTGTTTTCACTGACCACTGTTTACCAGTTGTCAGTCAACACAAATGAACAGACTTTTTTGTACTTCTTTGTATGATGACTTTACCATCACTTTTTTAGCTTTAACGACATTGTCAGTTACTGCTTAGTGAGACATTATCATTTAAGAGTAAAGTTATATTCACATTACTATGTTTTAGTTTTTAACAGAAATCTGTTTTTGTCCATAAGAGCCTCTAAGACTTCTGTTTTATTTTAAACACTCAGACACTTGCAAAAACAATGTAGACACTACTTGTCATTTCCTAGTGGGGCTCAACTACCAGTACTGAAACAATATGGAGAATGATTTCCAAGTGATTAGTGCCTTGGGGCCCTGCAAATTCAATGGACCTCTATGGCAATAGCTATCAACAATAGCAACTCTGAGCCCAGAGTCACTATTGTTATCCTGTACAGTTCTTTTTTTCTTCATTGTCTTATTCATCTTTTTCTTCTTCTTATTCTTCCTCTTCTGTCAAAATTTAGATTTGCTAAAAAAAACCCATCCTAACAGGCATATAGTTTGATTTAGCTGTGCCATTTTTTCCTAAGTAGTAGAGAATTTTTTTCCTGTTTCCGACAGTGTGCCTACTTTAACAGTGAGTCAAACAGAATTTGATCTGAAGGACATGTGAACCATCTATTTCTCCCATTTGCTCCAATACAGTTTCTCAGGAGAACGGCAGAACTCTCTTGTTTCTTACGTCGCTCTCTTGTCCACATTTTAGGCTCTAGAAACACCAAAAACCAGACACCACTTCAGGAAGTGGTTGTAACGATCACCGTCTGGTCAGTTCTCTGATAGGCATTACCGTTTTGTCAGTTTGAGAGCTTCGGCAAGCCAAAAATCAGCTCGTTTTGGGCTGTCTGCGTCTGTTCTCAGAACCATGGAGCTACAGGGGACGTGTGTGTGTGTGTGTGTGTGTGTGTGTGTGTGTGTGTGTGTCTCAGGTGTAGACTCCTCTGGTATGAAAGCAGTTGAATAAGTGGCACAGACACACACACACACAGAGCCATATGCAGGCATACACACAAATACATAGACACACAATAAAAGGCAGACATATATTGACACGCACACACAGATCGATCCGGACACAGACAGACACACACATATACACAGACAGGCATCAATAACAATGCATCTGTGTCAGTTTATCAACTGACACAGACAGACTCAGACACACACACACACACACACAGACATATACAAATGTACACACAGACAGACATACAGATATAAAAAGACATACACACATAGACAGACATACAACAAAAGATACACATACACGCGCGGATATTCAGACATACATACAATTTGAGTGGCATACAAGAACAGATACACACAGACAGATAAACACAGACACAGAGAGCTATACTCAATGTTGTCCACTGTTCCTACATTACTCTGGGACAGACACAGTGTTCCCTCCCTGGGAAACAGCCCCCAAGGCACTCTCAAAATTTTTGCGTGGAAATTTTCTAGTTCTGACCTTGTTGTCTTTGTAGCAGCTGTTGTCCGGTTCATTTAAATTTCTGTCTAATCAGCTGCAGTGTAGGCAGTCAGCTTCCTGTTGACATACTCATCCATATCTGTTGTACCTAACTGGTTATGTGATCTGCATTTTCAGGTTTGTTAGTCTGGATGGAGACAATTTTGGTTTTAGTTTTAAATTGAAAAAACAGCTATGTGGACATAGCCTAAAGTGGCTCTTGTTCCTTCTAACGTCCACATCTATCTATGTAGGGCTGTAGCTATCGAATATTTTAGTAATCGAGCATTCTATTGAAAAAACTATCAATTAATTGAGTAATTGGATAAAACGTAATTTTGTTTATTTAACAATAGTAAATACACAAGAAAAATTTGAAAGTTTTCTAAAATGAACAACTAATTGCCTTTATTTTTCAGAAAAATCAACATTTTATTTAATTGCTTAACATGCAATGCATACAATGTTTGCTATCAAAAGTAAACAGTTGTTGCTCATTGTCTGTCTAAACTTGCACTTGCACTAAACTTGCACTAAGGAATACATTAAAATAAATAATAATAATAAAACTTAAACGCTACCTTTTTAAATTGTGAGTCAACTTTCAGTTCTATAAGTTTCAACATTCAAAGCTCAAGCTCAGACATAACATAGGGTTAAGCCCTATCTTAAGCCTAATGTGTTGTGGTGTTTAGAAGGCAAAAACAAATGGACAGGAACTTGGAACAAGAGTCCATGCATACATAATTTTACACATTTTTGTTTTGAGTGCTTTAAGCCAATGTATTCATCAGAATAGGTTACACCTCTTTAAATGTCTCTCTCTCTCAACGTGTGTGAGAGTAAGTCTTTAAAGGAGCATATGTTTGCAATGTAGAAAGGTGAGCATGTCAACATGCTCAGAACTGAGGCTTGACCTGCTCTGTTGTGCTGTTGTGGTAAGCCAGCTCCATCTTGCAGTGTACACACACCAAAGTGTTATCTTTGCTCTCAGACCTTTGACATTTTTTGTCGTTTTCTCCTGACTGTTTTTTCTCCTTCCTCATTGCCATTCTTGCTCTCAGTAGTTTCCATTTTGCAGCCTGCTTTCACTTTTATATGCCAAAACATGGCCAATGGTCTCTTGTTTTTCGTTTTCTCTGCCAGCTCCTGCATCCCTTGTGCTGTGTGGGTGACGTAAATATGTTGTCTCACAATAAATATAATGTGAGCGAAAGAAGTGGAAAGAAGGTGTCGCGTGTTTCAAAATGAATTAAAAGAGGCCCCGAGGCAGAGGAGTTTTCCCCGAGGATTTTTTTGTAATCGAATAACTCACGTTACTCGAAGAATCGTTTCAACCATATTTATGGTGTCTCCCTGTTTACTTCTTTATTAAACTATCATGCTATTTTCAGCTTGATTTGTCGGTGGTCGATGTCAGTCTGAATTTAAATTACTGTTCACTTAGGAAATTACAAATGTTTTGAAGTGTTGTGCTTCTGATATGATGCTGAGGAGCTATTTATTTAGATCTGGTACTTTAACTGTGTTCTCATTGCTTCTTTTTTTGTATTTTTGAATTGAATAAAGTTGAACTAATTTATTCTCTGAAAGGTACTTTGTATGAATGAACACTCTTGAGTTGCAATCTGCAAAGAATCAGTAACGTTCCTATCAATATCCTATGTTTGCTTAGATTAGTCAACTGTGTGTGTGTGTGTGTGAGTGTGAGAGAGAGAGAAAGCGAGCAAAGTTCCTAAGAGCGGGGTTGAGCATGACATGTGAAGGGCCCCCGGACTCGAACTTGGGCAACTACTGATAGGATTAAGCCTTAATGCTACATGCTGTATCAGGTGAGCCACTGAGGCGCCCCATTTGAGGTGACTTTAATGCAGGATTCGTTCGACGTTTAATGCAGGATTCTTTCTTCAGTACTGAGACGACAACGTTTAACGTCTGATCTTAGCAATAACATGGTCTTCATTTAGCACAAGGGCTTCTTTAAAACTACTTTGGCTCCATTTCCATCTGGTATGAACATCCATACTTTGCAACTAATGTCTCATCACTACCATTTCATTCCCTGTTACTAGTTTATTTTTCTGTCTGCAGTGTGATCAATTCTCAATATGCAAATTAGGGTGTCACAGACTGATTTTCATATTGAGTCTGTTGACCTTCGAACCTGTCTGTCTGGGTATGTGTTTTGTTAAACTGTACAGACTGCAATTCCCCCCAGCTCCAGACGTAGATAACAGTGAATTCTAGATTTAGAAAGCAGTTAACATCCATTTTCCCCTTCCAAACATAAAAGGCATGTGAATATCAGGAGTAAATTGGGTGTACTATAGTTCAAGCTCTAAAACATGTGGAACCCATGGTTCCTTTATGCAACTAAGTTGCTTCCCTGCCAGGGAAATAACAGTTACAGACTTTCACGACTCGTTCAAAAACCAGAGTTTCTGTTGAAATGTTGCAGCCACTTGGCCCAAAGCTGAATTTTTCAAGTGATCTCACTTTTCATTGCCTGAGCAGTCAGATTCCCTTTTTAAGACAATCCAAACACAAATCTTTAATACTTAACTTTTTGACAAATTACAAGACATACAGTTTACAAACACACTGTCAGATGTTGTTTTCTGTGGAGTTTAGAGCAAATGAGTGAATAGGCGATGTGCATTGGTCCAATTTCATCATAAAGAAACCTACAAGTGACAGGTTTAGGACTTTCATGATGAATTGGTATTCAGTAACTGGTTGTTGTCTGCTGCTGTGCTCCTGTGGAGCTCCCACAAATCCCGTTCGGTTTCCTCTGTTTATTTTCTATTTCTCATATCCAGCCAGTGCTTCTCTAAACTGCAGTGCTGCTGAATCAATAGTGCAGCGAGCGCCAGGCTGCACCTACACACTGGAACGTACCACACTCTTCACAGCCACCTTCAAATCAGACCATGGTTTGTTTCAGTCACCAGACAATGCCATGGCAGGCGTGGGAATGATGTATTTTTTTCCCCTTTACTTATCACTGGTGGATTATATTTGAAATCATGCCTTCTCTTTGCTTTTCAGGCAGTTCTGATCCCTTTCCACTGCCTGTCTGAAAGGTATCTGCAGCTTGTATAATCAAGCACCAAATAGTATCTTCACTCATTTTAATGCATCTGCTGTCCTTGCCACCAACATATCTGCCCTTGATAAGATTAATTAACAGCTCAGTGCAAAGATAGTTGGAGTTTCAAGGTAGTTGTACTGCTGTGAGCCGACTATAGGTCACCTGCATGCCAGATGCATTGCTATGGAGCCTGTGGGAGTCATTCATGCTTCTTCCATTGGTATTCTCGTACCAGTCACTGCATTGGCATGGCCCTCAGCTACCATTAATCAGAGAGCATGTCTCATTGGAGGCAGCACAGGGGGAAGTGGCAAATTCCCTGTACCTTGCAGGATCATCTTCAATACAGTAAATCTCTGGTTAATTGTCTCTGTGCACGCCTTAGTTGGTTTTTCCAGCTGATGTGGCTGCGCTGGTTGTTGAATCCCTAATGTGCCCATTTGTGGTCTGCTTTCAACGGCTTTCACCTTCAAGCCTTGGTCTTTAATGGAGGTGTCTCCCATTTTATTTTTAAGGCCGTTCAAGAGGGGGATAAAAACATTAATGCAGTTTTAAGAAGAGCTAATGCTTCAGTATAAATCATGGGTGGCTGGACTTCACACTGTCTCTGCAGTGCTCTGGGGATCAGTAACCCTCCTCACACACTACAAAGATGAAGTTCCCACTCATTCTACTTTATAAAGTAATTAAAAGTCTATGCACATTAAGGGTTTTTGATACTGAAGTATAATTGCTCCTCATTTAATTGAAATTGAAGTGAAAACCCATGACATGGCTCTCTACGTGACAGTGCTGTAATCAATAACAAAAGCGCATGTGGGTTGGCTGAACCTACCTAGTGTCTATTCTGACACCTTGTGATGTCATAGAGTTGACAGCAGCTGTCGCTAAAAGCTGCTCTACTAGGATTTACCTTGGTTATGAAAGTAACAAATTAATATAAATGAGACGTTTAAATTTTTTCTTTTTTTCTGAGATGTACTTTATTAATAATACATTTGCTGGCAACCTTATAAATCTTACAAGGCAGAGCAGGTTGCCCATTAATCAAATGTTTGGTTGTTTGATTCCTTGTACTGCATATTTCAAAGTGTACCTCTGGAACCCCTTAATCGCTTTGTTTTATATGTGCTGTTAGAGCTCAAGAGAGAACCCTGAGAGAGATGTAAAACTACACTGAGGTGGTTTTCAACACTTAAGATAAAGCAGTAGGAAAGTGTATAATATGGGACCTTTAAATTACTTGGTTTCCTTAGTAATTAATAAATTACTTCAAATCATTAAGTACACAATGGCACTTTCTTGTTATTGATGTCATTAAATTATATCACCACAAAATGGACCCAAAGAGGTGACTTTGTTGTAGAAGTTATTGTTCTCAAGTCTAATAAGTCAGTAAAAATGTCCTTTCTTTCAGTATCAGAAGAAGAAAACCGCAAAACACAGTGCCAGCCCTTCAAAGCACTATAGAGTAAAAATGATACACCTTTAAGGTGAATTGCAGCCACAGCTTGTGGTCACAGTAAAATCCCTGTAGCTGGTTTTCTGCTTTTCCATCACCAGTCTATGAAAAAATCCACAGTCCTGCTTGCAGTCTGAGGGGATGGAGAGTGAGCTTCATCTTTCCTCCTGTTGCTCAGAGTTGATTGCCTCTGTGAAACAACCCTGCCTACTTGAGAATAAACTAAATATTTAGAAGCAATTATCTTGGGATGAGAAACACAATCAGGGGCATGGTACATTTTGGGATATGGTAAGTCAAAGGCACTTTGGACAAGGTTAAAAGCATGTGTCATCAACCCTTGTTCTATATTAAACCACACCACAATGTTTTCCTACCTTTAACTGCAAGGCTGAAAGTTCTTTAACAGACCAGTAGACCTCTTTTCCACCAAAATTTGCATGTTTTTTTTTTTTTTTTAAAGCTGATTGACCCCTTTTTAACTGAGTGAGCCATTTGTTGCTAACTAATGAAACAGTCCCATCTCGTCCCCTCCACAGGTTGCTGCTCCTTTAAAACTGTTACCTTTGCCTCTGACTGAGCCACTTTGATAGGTGAATGCACAATATTAAAATTTCAGGGCTGCAGCACACTCTTTTGCCCATTGTAGCAGTGTAACAGCACTGGGCTGGACAGGTGAATGATCTGTTTACTGTCACTATGATCTGAGAAACCTTAGAGTAGGAGAAAGTGTGAAAATTACCAGGTTCAGCCAGGTGATGTTTACTATGGAACTACAGCCAATAAATCCTGGTGTGGACTGGTGATGATGAGTAATTTACCTGCGTGAATACTTATTGCGTCCTTTTCCATTGCTGATGGGTTGTTTGACCTGTGGAAAAAAGTTAATGCTGTTGTCACAATACATGCATATTATGCTGGTGAATCAGATATTCTGGGAAATAAATTTGTTGTCAGTGAATATCTTACCAATGAACTGTGTTCTGTTTTTGCCTTTGCTGTTTGTTGTTGTATGTGTTTTCTCCAGGCTGTGACTGACTGCCTTGTAGCTGAAACTATCCTAAATATAATATCTGCTATAGGTGTTATGTTATCAGATTTAAAACCCTTGGGCCAGATTACATAGTTTCATGACTGAAACAATGTCAACAAACAAAACTACACATTCTTTTGGTCTGAGTTGTGTGCTTCGGACGATTCACTTTTAATTGAGAAACCTTGGGCACATTCACAAGCTTCATTTCCTCTCCCGTAATTAACCATAATTGGATAAATACACTCAATGTGAAGCTGATAATGATAATGACTGCAGCTATTTGAAGTCCTCAGTTTTTATTTTATGTCAAATTTAGTGCCTTTTTTTTAGCATCTTCATTTCAATGAATTTTGTGGTTTTAGTGATTATGCATCATTGATACATCTGCCACTGGTGTGGTGAAAGGGCTGTCTTTGTTACTCACATTTACAACAGCTATGAACTGAGGCTCCTGCCTAATAAGTTTTGAAGTGGCCTGTGAGGGAACAGAGACCAGAGCAGCCAGCAGTGTTAAAGATTATATGCCCAAACATGAACATGTGACTCAGACTGTGTCATGTATGTATACAAGACGGTGGGAGAGATGAGGAAGACAAAGTATAGAGTGACTTGTAGATAGACTGAATGATTTGCCGTGTGAGTGATTGCAGTGTATGGAAGTACATCTCAATAGAAGAGTGACGTATAATCAATGTTCAGTGAGCAGCCTAATCAATGTTGCCATGATGACTATGTGGAGGGCGCTGAGGGATTATTTTATTCGGAGGGACTGGAATGTCACCCTGTGTTTCCTTTCATACACCCCCAACCACCACCACCCTTTTTTTTTTTTTTTTTTAAACCCAATGATGTTGCAGCAGCACTGCATTTTTATTTTCACACAGACAACTCACCATTTTTGTTCCCCAGCAAATTGACAGTTTTAATTTTCTCCCTGCAGAGGATGTGTTCATTTCTGAGAGTAGCCTGCCATCAGCTCTGCATATGATAATGAGAGGCCTAACAAGTAGCTGATGACATTGAGTCGCAGTAGTGAGCTGAGTTGGCAAGTCTCTGTGACCTTGGTGAGTGTGTGCCTCTCTTGAGGATGACATAATGGCAGAGCCACGTCTTGTTGAAAGGCCAGAGGGAGGAACACTGATATATTATTGAAACGTTATTCGACCTCATTTAGGACTTCATCTGCTACAGATAATAATGGGTTCACTTTGCTTAAAGTGGTGCTTAAAAGGCATCAAAAGTATATTACAAGTGAGGGGGGAGACATGAAATCAGAGGGCGGTCCTAGGTTCTGGGTCTGTGAAGTGAAGCCAATGCTGAAGAGCCTTAAACCTGTACTCTATCTAATGTCCATCAGAGGGCAATGTAAAAAGAAAAAGTTGGATTCTATTGAAGTCTATGGTAAAATGCCCCCACTTAATACTTAATTTATTAGCTCTTTAAAAGTTTTCTTAGTACAGCCAATGGGTGATGTGATGGTGGATCTACTTGACTGTGACACTAAAAGTACAGCCAAGGTCATGACGGCGGGGTCTATGTGTTTGCGTATTTCTTTTGTGTGTCTGTGTGGCAGAGCGGGGGAGTTAGTGCAGTGCAAGACCAAGCTGTATTGAACTGCACTCAGCTCTGTAAAGAAGGGATCTTTTATGTTATTTTGAGAAGTGTAAAAGTATCTGTACAACACAAATCAGACTGTTGTGGGTGGTATTGTTCTAGTTCTCTGATCTAAATTGTCGTCCCCTCCAATGGGAAACAAAAACACTCTATTCCGGGTCATATTCTCTCTAATATCATTCCAAAAGTAAACATCTCTTATATACATATTTTTTTCACCAAAATTAGCGGTACGATCGCTTTTGTTAATGCGGGTTATACGGGCACATTTCCTTTTCAAAATGCAAGGAGCAGTGTCATCACATGAAGACACACAGTGGAGGCAGTTTGTGCTGCTAGCTTCTGTCTCTGGGTTGCTGCTTCAATAAGCATCTCAGAGTCTCTTCTTGAGATCCTTCAATCAGTGAGGGTGTCTTTTTGAAAACGTGTTTCAGGGCTGCGGCTCACTTAGCCATCCCCAAGCTCTGTGTAGCCGCAGTGTTTATGGTGTAACAGCATCATGCTAGAAAAGAGAAAAATGTGTCTCTGTCCTCTGTCCAGGAAAGCAGTTTAAAGCTTGCATTTTCAGCTGTGTGGTGAGTTTGTTGTGCCGTAGTCAATAATACCTGTGTCTACTACAGTCACACGACCTGGCAATGAATCCTAATTACAGCCTATTTTAATTGCCAACAAAACCCTGATGTTTGAGGTTTGTTTTTTGTTTTTTTTAATTAAAGGCTTATGGTCCGTGTAAATATAAAGTACCACTCTTGCTCAGACTTTCACTAACACTTCAACCGTTTTCACCAACACTTGAACTGACATTTATTCTTCAACTATTTTCAGGTCTCGCACTTTTACATGCCTTTCACCAGCTGACAGAACGCACTTCAGATATCTTCAACCATCACTCATCATTTCAAGCTGCTTTCATTCTTCCGCAGCTGCTCAGAGCTCAGACTTGAACTGATGACTGCTTTCACCAGCTATGCGTCCAGTGACATTGGAACATTTTTTTCCTTCTACCTGATGGTTCAACTACTTTCACACTTATACTGACATTTTACCCGCTGTCACCAAATATCAATAGCAAACTGACATTTATGATGCCTTGGCTACACACAAACGAATCGTCTCCAGCTTCTTGATTTCACAGATTTAGGAAATTTCAATAATTTGTAGCACTTGTATAACTTGCCTGACATTTCATGTGCATTCGTCTTTGTTTTTCACTTTCAAAAGTTCAGCAGTTTTAAGAGTTTACTCTCGGTTGAAATTGGACCACCTGCTGAGTATCATGTGTTGCCAAATGATCTTACATTGGTATAGAATTTCCTTCCTTTTAAAGGTCACTTTGTGAAGCATGTTGCAAATAAATGTAACAGTTTGACTTGTACTGTATTACTAAAATGACAGATCTGTTCTCATACAGTAATATCAGGATTGCCTCAGGACAGCTTGATTGACAGCTTTCACTACATCCAAAATGGGTCAAACCAAGCGAGCAAATACCCCAACCAGACCAGTTACCTGTGAGGCTGGGTGCTTCAACCAGTATAGATGATGTTAGGTTCCTCCCTCTCACTTCAACTGCGTCAATATTTTGATTGGCTCACTGTGTCTCCTAGATGTACCAGTCATCAATCACTTTAATGAGCTGTCAGGTAGATTATAACAGCACACATCTGAAGTTTCAGGAAAGATTTCCCACAATACTGAAGGATAAGCATTGATTCTCCAAGGTCATATTTCACATTTATTCATTTGGCAGACACTCTCATCCAAAGAGATTTACAATGGAGGACATCAATGAAGCTTCAGTGTAGTATAGACCTTGGTGTCAGAATTAAGTACTGCGTTTACTAAATGTGCTGGAAATCACAGAAAGTGGAACCAAGTATAAAGTATAAAGTATAACAAAGTATGAGGCGTGTCATGGATGACACACCTCTTCAACGTTGCGTTGGGGTTGGGGGCAGTGCCAAAGGAGTGGCAGACCGGGGTGGTGGTCCCACTTTTTAAAAAAGGGGACCAGAGGGTGTGTGCCAACTATAGAGGCATCACACTAATCAGCCTCCATGGGAAAGTTTACTCCAAGGTGCTGGAAAGGAGGGTCAGGCCAATCGTCGAACCTCTGATTGAATAGGAACAATGCAGGTTCCGCCCTGGTCCGGGAACAACAGACCAGCTCTTCACCCTTGCGAGGATCCTGGAGGGAGCCTGGGAGTATGCCCAGCTGGTCTACATGTGCTTTGTGGACCTGAAGAAGGCGTACGATCGGGTCCCCTGGGAGTTTTTGTGGCGGGTGCTGCGGGAGTATGGGGTGAGGGGGTCATTTTTAAGGGCCATCCAATCTCTGTACGCCCAAAGTGAGAGCTGTGTGCGGGTATTCGGCAGTAAGTCGAACTTGTTCCAAGTGAGAGTTGGCCTCCGCCAGTGCTGCGCCATGTCCCCGATCCTGTTCATGATTTTCATGGACAGGATTTCTAGGCGCAGTCGGGGAGGAGAGGGGTTGCAGGTCGGGGGGCTCAGGATTGCATCACTGCTTTTTGCGAACAATGTGGTACCGTTGGCACCATCGGTCTGTGACTTTCACCTCTCACTAGACAGGTTCACAGCTGAATGTGAAGCGGCTGGGATGAGGATAAGCACCTCCAAATTGGAGGCCATGGTTCTCAGCAGGAAACTGATGGACTGTCTTGTCCAGGTTGGGAATGAGTCTTTGCCCCAAGTGAAGGATTTCAAGTACCTCGGGGTCTTGTTCACGTGGGGGGGGGACCTTGGAGTGTGAGATTGGCCGGAGAATCGGAGCAGCAGGAACGGTACTGCAGTCGGTGTATTGCACCGCTGTAACGAAAAGATAGCTGAGCCGGAAAGCGAAGGTCAATCTTCATTCCTGCCCTCACCTATGGTCATGAGAACTGGATCATGAACCGAAAGAACGAGATGGCGGGTACAAGCGACTGAAATGAGCTTCCTCAGAAGGGTAGCTGGCTTCTCCCTTAGAGATAGGGTGAGGAGCTCGGTCATCCGAGAGGAGCTCAGAGTAGAGCCGCTGCTCCTTTGCATTGAGAGGAGCCAGTTGAGGTGGTTCGGACATCTGGTCAGGATGCCTCCTTGGCGCCTCCCTTGGGAGGTGTTGCAGGCATGTCCAGCTGGGAGGAGGCCCCGGGGCAGACTGTGGACCAGGTGGAGAGATTATATCTCCACTCTGGCCTGGGAATGCCTCGGGATCCCCCAGTCAGAGCTGGTCGATGTGGCCGGGGAAAGGAAAGTCTGGGGCTCCCTGCTGAAGCTGCTACCCCCGTGACCTGACCTCGGATGGATGGATGGATGGATGGAACAAAGTACATAATAAGTTCTAGTTAGATATAATCAGGTTTTGTTGAAAACAGAGTGGAATGTCACTGCTCAGAGAGGATTCCAGAGCTGTGATTCCATCAGGGAACCACAGACCAGGACAATCTGGACTGAGATAGTCTTGTTTGCAGCGATTGGTGTTGACAGACCACAATATTTGGTTGAAGATGGAAGGGGAGATGGAGCATAGGGCTGATTGACTGAGTTCAAGTAAATGGTGCAGACCCAGAGGTCACTCTGAGTGCAAATATCAATGACATGGACTTAATTCAGGTGACAGTGAGTAACCAATGTGGTCTTTTGAGGTGGTTGTAGACTAGATTGGCTTCTGATCTGATCAGACTAACATTGGGAACTCATTTGGTTTTGGATGCATTATAATTACATGTTGTGGAGCCATGCCAACCATGCTATTGCCTCAAGAACGGAAGAAATACAGGGCAACTATGCAGTGTCATGTGGTGTGGGCTTTCCAACTTTAACAAGAATTACAGGGAAAACTGAGGAGAAATTTATAGTTCATCAGGTTCACAAAGCATCAGCTTCATGTTAAGACCTAATAAGATCATAAAGCCCTGTCGGGGGCACCCTCTCAGGTTCTCATTTGAAATGTTGCTAACAGCAATATAACAGGGTTGGGTATTTCACCATCCAAAATCTGTATTAGAGACACATCTGGAGCACAGTTAGCTGTCAGGGAAGGGGATTGTAGAGTAGGAAAAGCTCATTAGTAATGGGTGTATATTACAGTGTAACACAGAGATGAGTTGGACGCTTGTGCATGGTGGCTGCAGAATGTCTTGGTTTTCATTGCAGTCCCATGCTAACAGATTAGGGAAAACACACTGCCTGTGTTACCTGTCTCCTGATCAAGAGATCTAAAAATTCTGTATCTTGAAAGAACTAGCTGTGTGCATGTTGAGTCATTTTCCTGTCATTCTTCAGCTTCACAAAAATTATTTAATTTCTTACATTCAGCATTGCCTCAGCATTTTCTGTGAAAGTGTTCCTTGCTTGTGGGATGAAGCTTGAAAGGCGTTGCAGAATTAACTGAGAACAGAAGCTTAACCTCTCCACAAATCTAACTGGTGTGATGCCGCTGCTGGATTTTGTAACCTTTTAATAAGATGAGTGTGTGTGTGTGTGTGTGTGTGTGTGCAGACTGCTGGCTGCACACACACAGAGCTGCAAATCAACATCCTCTCTCCAGTGTTGAATTTTATGCCCTTTTTTGATGAGGATGACAGAACTTTGACTTCAGAAATTTTATAAAAGATGAAAGTGGCGTTTTAGATAAAAGAGTGTTTTTTT
The DNA here is from genome assembly GCA_034769265.1 of Remorina albescens. NCBI lineage: Eukaryota > Metazoa > Chordata > Actinopteri > Carangiformes > Echeneidae > Remorina > Remorina albescens. Next base: position 4,625,868 of record CM068492.1, on the reverse strand, counting down.
TGTGAAAGGAACATCAAACTGGCACCCATCTGATTTTATTTTTTGAAAACCACAACTCGGGTCGTGAGGAATGACCTGAAACTCCCCAGACGATCTTTCTTTTATAACTTGTTACATTAGAAAACTTAATTGGAACCAGATTCCGTGGAAAACATTTACACAAGGCAAAAGGTTCTGCAGTATGTCATCAGGATTAAGAAGTCAGACAGCTTTTGATGTTTCAGTTCGTAGTTAATGAGCAGAGTATGCTTAAACAATCCTGATTCAGAAAAATATGGTTTTATATAATTCTCTATTGTCCCTGAATTGTTAAAGTATATGTCAGATCATTAAATGTTCCATATTTCACTCTTCTCCAGTGTTGTATCTGAAGTGTTGATATAGACTAGATATATTTGTGGTTTTAAGAACTAAAATAAACACTCAGTGTAGTTTCACATCCCCTCTCTGACTTTTCTCTGGAGCTCTAGTTACACCAGGTCAGTGAGCCAATCAGAAGAGAGGGCATGAGCCTCTCTTTTGATCAACCTAAAGTTATATTTCACTCAGAGAAACTAAATCATGCAAGGTTGGATCGTGGTACTATGTGGGTGGGGCTTGGCAAGGGGCAGCGATTGCTTTATTGTGACATCACAAGATTTCAAAACACAGCTCAGTTTCTGAATGCGAGTATTTTTCTGTGAACTGGAGGTGGAATGATCATTCAGCTAAAATTTTGGCTCATATCTCCATATCTGCTCATCAGGTACACATATTGCACAACAACTGCAACTGTTTCCACAAAGTTTTGTTTTTTTGGGTGTTGATTCCTGCAGAAAGAGTTCATGTCCACCTAGATGATTACAGAAACATCCCTTTATGTAGTAACCCTAACGCCCTATATTATATAAGCAAATCTGATGAATTCTAAATGAAGGCAGCACATAAACATCTGTCTGAGAAGTTTTGGCCAGACATATTTTTCTTTTCAGAGATCATAATTTCATTCCGAAGCATGAAAATCCTTTCTGCATCTGCACCAAATGTCTGCCACTTTTACAGGAAGTTCAAGGAAAAACACCCGAGTGAGAATCGAGTTTCAGCCTCTTTTCATCTCTGGCTACAGTGACCTCATACGGTTGGCATGCACTGTCAGACATGACAAATTGCTCTGAGTTCAGATTGTATTCCAATTGAATCTTCGTATTTGATCACTTGTATTGCTCTGTTGGAGAAAAAAAAGGAAAATTTTACACGTAAGATGGGTCATATACCAGATGTTAATTTTTGCTTTAAAAAGGTTTTCTTACAACTTTTATTGGGTCATCACCAAGAAATACATTGTCACACCAAACTATTCCCTTTTTGAAGGTTTTTCCTTTTCCTCTATTCTCTGTTGTCTTATTTCTGTCCTCTGAGCTTTTTTTTTATCTGCAGTTTTGCAAATACTAGACGAAGGTTAATGAATTACCACTTCTGCTCCATAATGGCAACCATTAACGGTTGCAGCAACAGTAAAGGTTATCATAAACACATTTGGCAGTTTAGTGGCTGGAACGTGAAGGAAAAAAGACTCATTTGAACTAAATTATCACCTTGGATTCGGAGTAAACGGTTGCATGGGACACATATACTAGCCAGTATAGTTATTGAAAAAGCAGCAGTCATTCAATAAGTCCTCACACAGATATCTGTTTCTTTAAAACAGAATATGTCATGAATTTATGAGGTTTTGTGACAGGACTACCAGGTTTTCAATCTTAATTAATTATTGGCTGATCCAATATCATGACATTACCATCTGACATGTTTCCGCAGTCCATGTTTGAGTAATAAATTGTAGTGTGATTTATTGTAAATCAGACCATGGCTGATCAACTGATCGAGAGGAGCAGCAGGTGAAAACTATAATGTCAATGACATAAAAGATCCAGACCAAAGTGGATGTAGGTTCTCGGTCTGTCAAGTAAATTCACCCCTGAAGAGCCTTAAACCTACATTCTATCCAATGACCGTTAGGGGGCAACTCCACTGGTTGTAAAAAGAAGTCAGATTATATTGAAGTCTATGGGAAAATGGCTCTACTTCACACTTGATTTCATAGCTCAGCAAACATTTTCCTAACCACCGGAGGAGGTCAGATACACCCCTCACCCCTCCTTAGCTCCACCTTCTCCTTCAAAAAAATTAAAAATAAATAAAGACAACCAGGTGGCCTCAGACAAATGGGAGTCTTAAAAACACCAGCTCAGATCCCAATGGATGACATCACTGCTGGTTGCCACTTGAGTTGTTTTTGAGCCATACTTACATTATATTAAAATTTGAAAGGGTGTCTCAGGTCTAATTGGCTTAAATGGAAAGGTGATCCCAGAGAAAATGTTTTGCAACTGAATCCCAACTTTTGCCTGAGTGCTCTTTACTTTAACATCTATAACAATGTTGTCTGGTGTTGTGCAGCATCATGTGAGCAGTAATCAAACTGGACCCTGTGTGTAAAGAGCCATCGGGCCATCAGTGTGTATTGTAAAGAAAAGACATGAGGTTACTGATTTGGGGCCGATTAGCTTCTCCCACGACTGCACTGTCAGTGCTCACCATCAAAGCAAATCATGAACAAAGCCTGAACAGCCTAATTCATTTCAAACTGTTCTATATTAATGCAAATCTCACTTCGTATTTGAGGCATCATTAGAAAAAGCAGACAGGGAGTACACAGAGTGGATTAGATTTGTTGCCTCCCCATAAGCTGTCACTAACATTTAGGAAGCAATCTGTGTCTTGATTCCTTCTGGGTTATCTTGTGAGCCAATTTAATAGCTGATTATTTGTCCCCGAAGTACCTATTTGGAGATTATGAGCCATAAACAAAGATAAATGTGTGAACAATTCATTTATTGGCCTTTATGTTTTATCCATCAGCCACTTCCAGGTGAATCGAGCTGCACTGTTGTGTCTGCTTGCACTGTTGTTGTTGTTTCCAAGGAAAATCCTCTTGCAGCACAAAATGCACACACAAACACACACATGCACGCAGTTACTGCAGGGATGTAATGTTGCTAGGCAACATGTTCAAGACGACAAGGAAGTGCAATTGGTTTAGTGCTGATTAAAATGTTGCAGTTACACTGGGACTGACTTTCTTCCCATCAGCCCTTGTGGCCTGCTTCATCATCTCTCCTCATAGTGATCCTGTCTATTGTTATAAAGCTGAACCAAGTGAACAGATGCCTGCACAAGTCAACACAGTCCCTCTAGGTGAAGCAACAAAGAATTCAATGAGTTTGTATCTGGGTGAAGCATTTCACCTCCTTCTGGAGCCTTTTTACAGCAAAATTTCCCCCTGAGACCTTGAGCGTACCCTTCATTAAAGAAGCAGACATGATGATGCTGTGTTGGCAAACCACACTTTGAAATCCTGATAGCAAGCTACAGTCCCCCGGAAGATATGCCTTAATAATACCTTCTTTTAGTAGTTGGTGGTAGTTAGTCAATACTTGCAACCTGTTAACTTTTGCTGAATGAGATTTGGGCCACATCCACCGTATTATATTTTTATTTTAAAACAGCATTTTAAAAACAATATCCAATATGTCCAGATTAACCTTTTTAGTTCCAGATCAGAAAAGATCTGGTTCTGCACCACAGTCTGTTCATTAAAGTCGACACAGACTGTGGGTCTGTAAAGGTAACGCAATGCTGAAGACCCTTAAACCTGTATTCTGTCTAATGGCCATCAGGAGGCGACTCCACTGGTTGTAAAAAGAGGTCACATTGTATATAAGTGTATGGGGAAAATGGCCCTACGTCGGCCTTAATTTATTAGCTCAGTAAGCATTTCCATACTGACTTGATGGTCTCAGTCTTTAGTTTCAAGTCTAGACTTGAAAATAGACCATAAAACAAAGTATACATTAGGGATTGGCTACAGTGTGATTGACAGACTGTACCACACAATCAGGATAGAGTACAGCTCAACCCTCTCCTCCAAATATGATTTCTTCTTCTTTGAAAAAAACAAGATGTTGACAGCCAAATCTGGATGCTTTAGAACAGTAGCTCATACTACAGTATGAGCTACCAATGAGGAAAATCATGGCTGGCTTGAGTGCTTTATATTGTAATGAAAGAGAACACCTGTTCATGTATTGTATTATACTGTCCAATCAGGTGCCCTGTGATGGGCCCTTGTGCCATTCTTATAAACCCTGCTCTCATAACCCTGTCTTGGCTGCATCACTATGTCTCCCTGATGAATTCTACTCTTCTGGGTCTTTGTAGCAGTGACAATAAAGTGTATGAAAACGGACATCAGTGCACATTTGGATGGCAATTTTCTGCCTAAAGAGGAAATAGCTGGTTGTCAGTTTGTGAATATTGAGAAAAAAAAATTAAATATCACTTGATATTGACTATTGAACACTTTTAAGAACCTGTCTTAATAAAAACCCTCTGATGAATCTGTTAAGCCCTTGAAATTCCCATGATAACTAAAGTCTATCTGCTGAGGAAGAATCAATAGATAGAGTTTCAACGTGTTTTGCGCTGAAGGCCCTTGAACTGCATTGTGGGAATATATTTGAGCTAGCACATAGCTGTATCATCTGCCGTCGGGTTTTAACCCAGTTAGTTTGTAATCTGGAATGGGAGGGAAGATTAGCCCTCCAGGCTAAAGTGTAGGTAGAAGGTAATGCTAGTGGTCAAGTTTCATTCCTTGCTGTCCTCTCCCTCTTTGGTGCTTTTTTTTTTTTAATGCAGCAAGCAGGAGCTGGGCCCCAACAACGTCCTGCTGGCTTGTCCTTTTAAATCTCATCATACCTGGATATCTGTCCGTTACATGAATCACCTCTGCCCAGCTTGTAAGAGTGAGCAAAGCGATCACAATCTAATCAGGTCAATCTGGGAGGGTAACAGTTTAACTGACAGAAGTTATCGAGCAGAACCTCTTTTAATCTCACTGAGATTATAGAATAATATTTCCTGTCTCATTTTGAGTGTTGCCTGAGCAGCATATGATGATTTTTTTTTTTCCTTTCTTGAAACCATTTTCACTTGTCGTTTATTTGAAATTGTTTATAAATGTATTATTTCTAAAGTGTTGAGTTCACATGAACAGACAGTTCAAATATAGGAGTCCATTAATATCCTCTGAGTAATGTTTGAATTTTCTCATAGCTGTCACTGACATGCTTTCTCCCACTGGCCTTTCCCTGTGTGAGCAACATTTCTTTATTTACCTGTTTATAATAGATTTGTGTGGTGTAGCCTCTGTTTGCACTCCCCGGTAAGTCGCTGACATTTGCACAGTGGCCTTGAGTGGAGAAACATAGCTGAGGTGCTTGTACAATAATAACAGTGGGATATTGGGCTGGATGTTGAGGTGTCAAAGAAGTCAAACACACTGTAACCAATGAGTAACATTGGCATTCTCATTGTAACACAATGAGAGCCCTGTTAAATTTGTCTGACACGCAGAAGATTCTTTGTAAGTTCTTGTTTACACATTTGACTCAACAATGGAAAAACAGTGACTTGTTTCAAAAACCGTAAAATTAACTACACAAAACACACTGATGATGTATGTTAAACTGATGGTAAAACTGTTTTTGGCAAATGTATGCGGTATAAATAGAAATGACTTGATTGAAAGTGAAATACTGCTATTGTGTGAGGCTGGGACAGTTGTGGGATGATATGAGATTCTTGTATATAATAATAATAATAATTATTATTATTATAAATAAAAATAATAATTTAATTTGTACAGCACTTTTCAACAGGACTCAGACGCTTAACAGACAGATATTAGTTAAAAATGCGTAGAAATGCAAAGGTACAGATTAGAAAGTGCTCAAATACAAAAGTTTGGAATAACATATAAATAACAAAACATTTAGGATAGCAGTGACAGTGTAAAGGCAAAGAAAGAATCAGATAGATGGGATGAATGTTGCAGTTACTGTAAATGCAGAGCGGAACAGGTATGTTTTAAGTTGAATGGTTGAAGGTTGATGAGGTTCGAAAAGTGGGTGGAGTGGGCTGTGTTAAGTGCAGTTTTGTACAGTTGAAGGATGTCAGTGTATGCTTGGAGATGAACTGTGAGTCTTATCATTCATTCTTAAAAAGGAGAAACTAGAGTGGAAACGAAATGGCAGCTCCCCCCCTACCTGGCTTCTTGGCTAGAACAAATCTTTCACACAAAGGTCATAGAAATTGAAGCAACAGGCAACAGCAGATGGCAGACAGAGATTGGGGTGCAGCTCCTTAGCTTTTATACTCCAGCTGCAGTTTATCAGGTGAGTGGTGTGCCCTGATTGGCCGGAGATGCACTGGCAACACCCACTGCCCAGGGAGGAGGGGGAGAGAGTCCAGGACTGAGACCCAAAGCAGCAGCAGCAAACAAAAAATGACTAAACATTCACTTTGGGAATATAACACCCCCACACACAAAAATACACCCATACCTTTTGCAAAACTAATCTCCACACAAATTTTTATATATATATATATATATATATATAGTGTGATACCTTTTGAAAAGGCACCTGCCACCACATTATGACATCCCCTCTTGTGCTTTATGTCAGTGTTGTAATTCTGAATGATGAGCGCCCACCTCATCAGATTGTTGTTATACATACTGGACAGGAAGGCCAGAGACTTGTGATCAGTGAATACTTCCACGGGTACTTAGGCGGAGCCAACATAGACCTCAAACTATTGCAGTGCAAGGAACATGGCCAGAGTTTCCTTCTCAATTGTGGAGTATTTCATCTGATGTTTGTCAAATTTTCGTGAGAAGAAACAAACTGGATGACAGACTCCCTTTCGTCATCCTGAAGGAGGACATTTCCGACTCCAGTGTCACTGGCATCCACCTTTACCTTGAAAGGTCGAGAAGAATCTGGAGCTGCAAGCACAGGAGAGCTGGCCTAACAGACCGGTTGGGGGAGCCACAACTTGTGAAAAGTTTTTACAGAAGCATCTGTAGTATCCTGTCCTTGGCAAGGAATCAATGCAACTCACGCCTGGTAGCAGGTACAGGAAACTCAATAATGGCAGTTACCTTGGCATCAATGGGGTGCACATGTCCTCATCTGACCTCCTTACCAAGGTAAGTGAATATAGCCTTGCAGAATTCACATTTCGCTACATTGAGTGTCAACGAAACTGCCTCCACTCGGTGGAAAACGGTCTGCAACTGGCTCGAACCAACTGGAGGAAAAGATAACTATATTATTGAGATATACGAATGTTGAGATTTCCGAGGCTCTCTCCGTGAGGGGAACTTGCCAATAGCCTTTAAGGAGGTCAAGCTTACTAACATAAGCTGCAGAGCCAATGCTATCTATGCAGTCTTCAGTACTGGGCAGTGGGAAAGAATCAGATGCCGTGACTGCATATGGCGTAAGTGGCTTTACGAAAGCCTGTACAGAATCTAGGGCTGCCATCTGACTTTAGGGGGACAAGAAAAGAGGGATTCCAGGGACTACAGCTTGGTTTGGCTAGACCATTATCCAGGAGATATGTTCCTCATCAACTTTCTTTTTTGATATTGACACGATAGGCATGTTGTTTGATATGTGACGCATTGCCAACAACGTCATGCTCCAACATCACCAAAGAGGACTGGATGGGCCTGGATTAGTGCCTCGATGTCTGCTTTCTGTTCTTCTGACAGGTGAGGAAGAAATGTGGACAGGTTGGATGTACCTCTGAGTTTTGTAGCCTGGCACTTTGTGGACTGGCATCACAACAGTCAAGACCATCTTCATCAATACCATCCTTCAGCACTGCAAAAGAGGACAGCGACAGTGAGGCTAAGGCCAGGCTCAAGAGAGGATGTAGCTCTCGTATGGAAAGGTTTGAGCATGTTAACGTGTCACAAACAGACCTGCACTTTTTGCTGCAGGTCTTGATCACATAATCCGTCTCATTAACTTTGCTTTCAATTATATAAGGTCTAGAGAAACGAGCGGAGAGGGCTGAACCTACAATTGGCAAAAGAATTAGGACCTGGTCACCTGGTTTGAAAGCTTGAGCCACCACCTTTCTGTCATAGTGGCTTTTCATTCTCCTTTGAGAACACGAAAGGGCTTCCTTAGCAATTGATCTAGCCTGATGTAGGCGCTCCTGAAACTGTGAAACATAGGCTAACACGTTTGTCCGGACAGATAGCTTGGATGACATGAACTGCTCCTTCAGAGCCTTTAAAGGACCCCTAATGGAATGGGCGAACACCAGATAATTCGGACTGAAGCCGAGAGACCCCTGTTTAGCCTCACGTATGGCAAATACCATCAGGGGCACTCCCTCATCTCAACTTTTACCAGTTTAATATCCGTAGCATGATTTTTAAGGGTCTGATGCCAGCGTTCAAGGGCACATTGTTACTCAGGGTGGTATGCGCTGGACATGATATGCCAAATCACCAAAGTTTGCATGAACTGCTTGGACAGTTTGGACAGGAAGTTAGTGCTTTGGTCGGTTTGCATTACTGTTGGAAGGCCAAAAGTGGTGAAGAATTTAGTTAATCCCTTAACAACCGAAGTAACGTATGAAGGGGAATGGCTTCTGGAAAGCAGGTGGCAGTGCACATTATTGCTAACAGATACTGATTACCAGACTTTGTCTTTGGTAATGGACAGACACAGTCTAGGTTCATGAGGGCTGGTATGGGGGGGTTTTCCAGCAATCTGACAGGTTTTGCAGGTACGACAAAACTGCACCACATCTACCTTTAAACCAGGCCAAAAAAAATTACTAAAGACTCTTTTGTAGGTTTTTGAGACTCAAAGATGTTCTGCCCATTGGCGTCATGTGCAAGAGACAGTACGTGCTGACGACAGGCAGAAGGGACCACAATCTGAACCACAGTGTTCCAGTCACCTGTTAAGTCATGATCACCTTTCTCCTTTTCATAGCTTAGTGAGTGGGCTGGGTGTGCAGGAGGGGAAGAGAGTCCCGGACTGAGGCCTAAAGCAGCAGGATCGCACGAAATTTTAGAGTGTCTAAAGTAACACTTCCCCATACAGTCTAAAGGTAGACCTCCATGTTTTCTTTGATTATAAAGGGCCTTAAAATCAGCTGATTTATGGAACTTTATGGTGTCACAACAAAGCAGCCACCGCTCCCCAGCCCCAGCCACCTGGAACCCCCATCCTGAGCTGGTTTTTGATTCTTAAAACCACTAATATGTCCTTTCATAGATGTACATTAGAGGTAACACTTCATATTACAACACTGAAGAAGAGCGTACTACAAATGGAAAAATATGGACACTAAGCAAGAGCTGAAGCAATATCTTATCACCAACTACAACAATAAAAAAAAATACCATCATCATTAAGGGAGGGATTTCATTTGCTGTTTGTATCTACAGACCCCTACCCAACCCTTCAGGTTACTTGTTAGATGGGCAGTCAGGGTTCCTGTCTGTCGTGTAGCCTCATTAGCTGAATTGATTAGTCAACACAGTTATTGATACATCCACAGGGCAAAGTGATAAATGATGCCACTCTGAGCGCAGAAGTCAGCAAAGCATTATTTACTGAGGAGACTGCTCCCTTGAGTTAAAATCTGATGTAACTGCTGAATCCAGCTATTTTCACAGTTTTGGATGACGAAATGTAGGCCTTCATGACTTTGGAAATGCAGTATGGGAAAAGCTGTTGTGTGTGTGTGTGTGTGGATCACAATTAGCAAAAAGATACAATTAAGGTACACAATTTAAAATTTTGTGCATATGGGGACAGGACATGGACCTTGTACATAATATATATTGGGGTTCCATTGTAAGAGGTTTTAAAGAAGGAGCAAGGCTAATAGCTAGTGCTAAGTTTCTGCGCAAGGGTATTTCTATAGCACTCAAAAATTATTTCCCCACTCCCAAAATGCTTAATCCCAAATGTAGATGGTAACTGGATTTTTGTTTTCACAACAACTGCAGACAGAGTCAGTTTTCACACATTCCAATGATTCTTTTTTTTGTGTGTGTGTTTTGGATTTTATATATATATATGTATATGTGTGTTTTAAAAAAAAAAAATAAATAAAAATCATTCAGATTTGTTCACAGCATAAAACAGAGCTTTAACATGTTGAGTAAAGGCCCCTGAACTATTAGGGCAGATTTGCTGTGACATTTTGGCGAGGTCGGGAGGATGAATCTTACTGCATTTGGTGACCGCCTGAGAGCAGTTGAGTTGGCATCTGCTGCTCATGTTGCAATAGCATTGGATTAAAACTTGTTACAGTTTGCCATAAGTTTGGAGAACCTGAAACTGAAGGCTCGCAGGTAAACAGCCTCATATTCCCTTGAGGAGCTTGGAGAGACCAAAAAGAAAAATATGCTCAACAATATTTTAACTGAATTAATTTCACTTAATATGCTGTAGAAGGTGTATTTTGCTATTACACTATAGCACTTATTACATTAATCAGGAACTTCAGCTGCTCTTAATAGGTGGACTGCATTAAGCATTAAAAATTTATCAGTCATTGTTCACCATGTAGGCAACAGGCCTGAATGTTTGAACCCTGCAGTGGGAGGGATCTAATGTCTTTATTGTATGGAAGGGATATTTTGCCTCGCTTGCCTTCTCTTTACTTACGCCTCTTTGCTACAGGCGACCTACACACAGAAAAGTTTTTTTTTTTATGGACTATTTTATGCCTTTATTGATAGGTACAGCCTCCTGCTCAGCCCTCTAAATGCTCATATGTGCTTTAATTGCTCCGTTACCAGAGCAACCCTAAAAATGACAAGTTTTGGATTAGGATCCAGCAATCACAGTAGATATATGTCTTTACTTTTATTTGAGGTGTTGTCTTTGGTATCAAAATCAGCTATTGAAATGACAGTGTAATTTTCCACTGAAACAGCTTCCCCTTCAATTTAAATCCCAATCTTTTAATGAGTGCAGGTGGACTGTTTGGCAATGCTGAAACCGTGCTGGCTACATCAGACCAGGGTCACTGTAAATCAATAGAAAGTTGGTCTGCATGGTCACATTCATCCCATAATGAAGCATGACTGTCTTGATGGGAGAGCTCTCCTCCAGGGTGACAATGTTCTATGTATCCATAGGGTATGAGGGATCACTGATGGTCTGATGAGTGTGTAAATGATGTCAATCTTATGCTACCATGACCCTTGGCTGTCACCAGGGGCCAAACGATGCATACAAAGGAAAAGAGGATATATGTCACTTTCCATGTAGTTCTGGATGCATAAAAATCCACAGACAGTGACAATGTGCATAACAGTGCACATCTTTAGCATCATTTGTACTATATATACAATCTTTTGAATCCAATTAGTGTGATGTTGGCAAAAAACGATCATAAAAGTGGAATTTTTTTCAGAGCTTATTTCTTTCACTATGTTGTGTTGTGATGTAATTTATAGTTTAAAGAAACTTGTTATTATATAGGGATGCATGAGTGGATAACCTTTTTTTCGATAGGAATGAATTTCATTCCATCTTGAATAAATGTTTTTCACAACATAATAATATAATCATGAGCTTTACATATATATATCAATACATACATTATTGTCATAAACAAAGATTATTATTTGATGTGATTAGCGAATAAGAATTATCCACGCCATTTAGTGTGACAGACTAACATCTTGTTAAAATGCCACTATATAAAGGATGCAGTATGTAATGGCTGTGCCAAATCATACAATGGATGCTTTTTCTTCATTCTCCTCCACAACGTGGAGGAGGTGGAGGTGGAGGAGAATGGGCTTTTAGAGACCGAACTGATTTTTTTTTTGCCTATGATGATAACTGGCTAATGAGATCCCAGAGCTCAGGCTTCCATATAATGTGCCTTTTACTTTTCTCAAATCAATCAAGCATTGTTTTTTGTTCATAGTCGGTAAAATTGGGCTTATTTGTTTTCAGTTGCTTCTCAAACGATTCTGCCATTGCTCCTCAAAACTAAATTGCCATATATAATGGAAGCCATTCACACTAGGTTGTGGGCTTGGTCTGTAGGCTTGTGCATGTGAGCACAGTGTCAGGGTGATTCAAATGAATGGGGGGAAAAACAAGTGGGAAGGGAAGTGTATGGGGCTTTATAAATCTGACGAAAAGACTGCACATGCATGTTTTCTGGTTGTCAGATTTCACCAAAATACACACAGAGTTTTAAACATTTGGACCCAGATCTCTATCCAACAGAATTTAGACCTAGACCTTGTTAGAAAGCACTTTCTATTTTAGTATTTAAAGATTTCTAAAGCTTCTAAAGTTTTCCCTGCTGTAAATACATGACAGATGTAGTTATGGTAAACCATTTGGTCGTTTAGGTCTCATATTAGGCCATTTTCCAGTATTTTATCCAAAGTGTTGATACCCATCAGAAATACTAAACTCGTTGTTTTTACATCTCCACTGTCAATCTCCATCTCATCTCCACTTCTCTCTGGAGATATAGTAACAACAGGTCAAATCAGATGATTGATTGGCTGGCTGATTGTTTTCTGAGTGAGTGGAGTAACTGAGGGTGGTGAGTGCTTTATTGTGACATCACAAAGTTCCAGAAGTCCTGACAACTGGTTTTAAGGTTCAATTTCTGAATACAGACTGTGAGCATTTCTCACATTTCTCCCCTTGTGGACTGAGACCTTTAATTCTCTCAATGTATTAATTTAGAACATTGACCTGATTTAAAGTCAAAGAAAACCCTTAGTCTACCCTTAGACTCTACAGGACCTTTAATAAGCTAAAAGTATGCATGTCACATGTCAGATTCCTTTGCTACCCAGTTAAGTTTTGGAATTTAATATCCCACACAGAAATGTTCCTGGACATAGGGAAACTCTTCAGTAGAGCTAAGGTCTCTTTTAAAACAGACTTGCTTCGTTTTTGCTTCAGGTTTTCATTTGGAAATGACAAAGTACACATTTTCTCTCGTATGCATAGAGTCAGCAGGTAGTGAAGGTCTACCTGCACATTTTGTCAAATATTCCAAAACAGTGCAATGGTTTTCACAAGTTTGAAAGTAGTCAGTGCTACTACATATTGCTGGACTTTTGTATGAGTACGACTTAATAATCATAAACCATGATTCAGTAGCAGCCCTAAGGTAAGAAAAGTGGAAGGCCAACCTTTCGAACTTACAATAATTTTGTCAAATCGCAGAAAAGGCTGGAAAAGTGGCTTCAAGTGAAAGTGAATGAGCTCCACTCTCTGCACCCTAGAGAACTGCTATCTAGGTGCCCTTGAGTGGGACATTGAGCCCCCAGCTGCTGCTGCAGCAGTACAAGGCTGTGGTTGTATTGCATGGCTACTTGAGTGAATGTGTCTCTATGTGACTGAATGTGCAGCAGGGCAATGAAGAAGAGCAAAGAGCTAACTACAGTTTCCTTTCTAAATTAAGGCTTCAAGAGGTAATCTGACATATTCACGGCCCCAGGTGACTTCTGCTGTTTCAGTAAGATTTTCTAACAAGCTGTCACGGGAGATTATGGCTACTATCTCAGCCACAACTGACAAACGCCCACTCAGCTCTAACATTAGTCACATTCAGCATTTCAGTACTGAAGCAAGACTGCAGAGCTACACTGAGTGTCTTTGTTAGCTGTACTCTTCCCTGTGGCCCTGGACGACACAGCAGTTTCAAACCTCAGTGGCTACCACTGAAAGTTCCTCGACTAGGTCAAAACCTAGTCTGTGTCCACAGTGTGTCTGCTTATTGTACAAAACAGAAGACGTAGGAACCACTTTGCACAAAGGCTTTTAATGGGAAAAATATTAAGCCTGCAGAGAAAGGTAAAAAAATTTACAGTAATTAGCATATTCATGATGCCAATGCATTATATTTACATTCCACCTCGTATTGGCCAGTTGCATTTCTTTGTGTGCTATCTTCTCCCCTACTCTCTGTGCTCACGTCTCCAGCATTTTAATACAGACAAAATCCTAATAAAACTGATTGATTTGACAGGTTGTTCAGTTTCTGCTGTCAGACAATGGAAGAAATGTAAACTAAGCCAATTAAGAATGTATGTCAACCAAGAGTGACTTCAAGGCATTCCTGGGCTAATAGTGAAAATACAACTCTTGTCTAAAGGATGTAATTAAGATTTGTGCAGAAGATCACTAGATCTGGTTGCTAAAAGCACCTGAAAGCATTAGTGCATCCTAACCCAAAGGCAGAAAGTTGGCAACACTGCCTGTAAATTCCGCCATGATGACATAATAGAAACAGATTGCTCCATTTCAACTTGAAGAAGTAGTGACCATGGGAAGAACTCCAACATTGCAGGGACACAGTAATGTTTCGTGCAAAACTGTAGCTTCCTATAGAAAAGCCGTGCAGCAATTTTAGCTGGAGTTTTACCATTTTGAAATGCCGACAATGGTCAACCAATGGTGTAAAATCATCCATCAATCAGTCTTGGACATTCAGGTTTCTAGGGCTGGCCTCACTCTTGCAGTCCTGCAAAAATATTTCTGCAAATGAGTAGAAAGAAGGTGGGCTTAGTTCATCTAAGCATTTTAAAGTTGTGGGATGGCATAGCAGTCAATCGTGAGGTACTGTAAGATCATATTGAATTTCATAAGTGGCACAATATTTCTAAAGGTTCCTGGAAGAGCTTTCAAATAAAAAAATGCATCCATAAGCAGTTAATGTATGGATTCCTCTAAGTATAATATCATACAAATTCTCTTAAAAGGCTTTAATATTTCTGCAGTCTGAATATTAACTGTGCAGTCCATTAACTCCTGGTGTGCCTGGTGGTTATTTCTTTTTTTTTAACTAAGGCTTTTAAACTTGAAGCAAAATCAGAGCAGAGTCCCCATCCAGTCCTGACTTTTATTGTTAATTTAAACAATGCACAGTAGTGCAGAAGTTGAATTTTAAGGATTCCACTGCTAGACAGCAAACCAAGGTCTTGTCCTAAAAGTTTTTCTTCTTAAACATTTTCTGCCCATAAGAAAATGCAATAACATGCAGTCAATAACATACCACACCAACACAATACGTCACTTTAAAATCTTAATGTAGGAAGTGCTCCTAAAGATCTATTTCCACTTTCCTAAATCTGGCAGTTTGCTTCTGGATGAAAGCTCAAAATGCATAGCAAAGGCTGAGTTGAGTAAAACTTAATTTCTATTAGATGAGGAAGAGATCTTTCCCCTATAAAATTAGCTCAGCTTGTTAAAATTTCAGCTATCAATTTTGGAGTTTTTATTGTTGAGGGTCCTGTATGTTTATATTTGTGTGTATGGTAAAACAATGTGTTTATTTAAGAATTCAGTTCTCTGCTGCTTGGATGAATTTCTTAATTTAATCAAATCTCTAAGATGCTACACATTTTTACTTGTGAATACTTTCCAAATTATGAAACTGAACTCAGTGCTCCTCAAGCTAACTGTTGATTCCCAGTTATCTGATTCACTAAATGGGAAAACCTAAAAGCTAACAGCCCATCTTAATGTGCTCTGCTTTGGACTGAAAATGGCTTGCAGATGATCTCTGGTTCAAATTTGCTCAAATCAAGTTCAAATATGAACTTTGTGCAAAAATTAGAAGATATGTGCAATGAAGCCAGTCAGTTACATCACATTTAGATTGATTCATTTGGCAGATTTTTTTTTTTATTCAGCATGATTCATTAGAGCTCCATGAAACTGAATTTCTCATTTTAAATATAGGTTATTTGCCGGGGTAAGCATATCCTAAATATATTCTGTAATGCAGCCTGCATCTGGCTTTCTGGGACACATCCAATAGTTTTACATTTTTTTGCAAAAAATGAAAATCTTCCTCAGTGGAGTGTTAAAATGAATAAACTGGTTATGATGAAACAATTTACTATAGAATGTTGTGGTTAATCTCAATATTTTGTTCTTCAAGTGGTCAATTTAAGGCTGGATAAAGAATTCACTAAGGGATGCAGAAACAACTATCTTAATTATAGCTTACCTTTAGAGGGGTTACTTATTACTGCAGGCTCATTAGTGATAGCTTACAGTGTGGAAATTGAAATCAAGTGAAATAGCCAAAGTTAATCATCGTCATTGAGCCTTCATTATTAAAGACACTTTTTTCACCAGTATGAATTTTTGTGTTTTAAAACACAAATCCCGGATCCTAAAATACAACTCCCCAGCAACTGTAAATAAAGACAACTAGCTTACTTGGATAAATTAGAGAGCATACCCCGAGGTGAATCTTGAAGGTCTGCGTCCTTCATCATTCTGACAGGACAAAGCAGGTGGTGAAAATATAGAGCCGTCTCCGCCTGCTGATAGAGAACGTTGTAACAGGCTACAGGAAAGGAAAAGGAGGGGGTACTGGCAGAGCCCTGAACATTTCCAGATGCTGCAGAGTTAACTGTGGGAACTCAGCCAACAGGAAAATCAGCGGTTGGCCAACCTTGAGAGGCTAGGAGTATGATTTGAAGTATCTCCCATCCAATAGGTTTTGACAAATAATAGGTTTCTCAAAGCTGATACTAGTAGTTACTGGATCTCGTCTACCAAGGGTTGCTCTATTGTGCTCATATTCATTAAAATTAACTGGATTCATGTAACACAGTTGACATGTGAGGTTGTTCACATAGGGCACATTAAGCAGAATAAAGGAAATTTAAAAAAAAACTATGTAGGAAAGTCTGTAAAACACCTTTAAAAGTTATGATAGAACTAATAAAAAGGTGTACGAAAACTCTGCCTTTGATTAGACTTGAGTTTAAATGATAGTTAGTAAACTTCTTGATGTTTAGAATAATCAATGCTTTCCAAGGTATTATGAACCATACTCCATAACTTTGTTGAATGAAGCTGTGACCCAGTATTGCTTCAATAAGAGGAGCGAGAGTAGCCCGTTTGCTAAGAAAACAGGCCGCATAGTTCTGAATTCTGGCTGTGGCCAGAAACTGGACGGGCTGTCAAACACCCCTTCAACCCTTATTATTCTTAAAAGTTTTCAGTTTCAGAAGCAATAATTAATGTTTCAGTTTAATCAACATTCAACTAGAGCAGGAGTGTCCCTCTGTCGTTAGAAAAGCGACCCCCCACCCTGACAGCCCTAACTCACAGTTACTGTGATCTTTGATGTATTAAACTGAAATACAACTTTGAGCCTTGCAGTCGGTCTCATCCACCCCCAGCTTGACTATTGTCCATCAATTTGCGTGAAAGTGTTCAAATAAGAAATGTAAATCTAAAATAAAACAGTGGAACATTTTTTATATCCAAAGTAACTTAATTATAAGATCAAGAATGTGACCTTCTGGAACACAAGTTTTCACTTAAAAGCAAACTATTCACTGACCTGCTGTGTCACTGAATCAATACTTGTGTTATTTAGTCGCAGTACTGTGATGATGGAAGATGCCAGATTACATATTTTCAGCCATTATCTGTTTATGAATGACTATAACTGATGTAAAGCTGTAGGTCAAGATCTGGTTTCTCTCAGTGCTGTTGAAGTATTTGGGGACAGTGCTGATGGGCAATGATATTAAAAGACCCATAATTACATTGTAGTGTGGTTTAACCAAATTTGACAGAGCTGCTCCACAGCCACTGGTGTTGGAAAGCAGTTTGACATAGAAACATAGATTTCTCTACTGAGTCACACCAAGCCGAGGGATTTATTGGCTCTGTTGTCCCCCATCAGCCACGGCACACTATCACTCTCTGGGCTATTTTTATCCATCCAGGAGAACATGTTGGCATCCTTTCCCCCAGCTCTCTCCCATAATTCCTCTCTGTGTCCAAACACACGCTGACAAGAAATAGGTCTGCAGTGCCCCAGTGCTTAACAACACGCTGCTGTTTCACATGAACAACTCCACTCACACTCTCATCTTGCATTTATGTGCCTGACACATGCTTTCATTTACTTACACTCCTGCTCTCCCTCTCTCTCTCACTGTCTTCCTGGCTTTTTGTCTCTGTGTATAAATGATGAACGTAAAAGTAATACAAGAAACCGACAGGGGCATCTAGCCTAATTTCAGTAGAAAGTATGTGTGTGCGTGCATAATCATCGCTTGGTATGTGTTTCGAAGTCTAAATGCTAGTAGTTTAAATGCCTTCCTGGTAAATTCAGTTTCTCACTGTCCTTCTGCAGTGCGGGTCCTAAAGGAGACAACATCTATGAGTGGAGGTCGACCATCCTGGGCCCCCCAGGCTCTGTGTATGAGGGAGGAGTATTTTTCCTGGACATTGCCTTCACACCAGACTACCCCTTCAAACCACCCAAGGTGAGTTCAGCCTTGCAGCCATGCAGTGCCCACCCCACACACACACACACACACACACACACACACTCACCCTCACCCAGAGCTTTGAACAGTACCTCCATTGTCACAGCAGGTTGTCAGGTTGTCAACATGTTGTCCAGCAATAATTACTTATTCAGGGCTCGGTCACTGACAGCTCATTTACAGAATAACGGGTGACAGCCGCACAAAGACTAAAATCAGACCTAAGGACTATATGCCGGTCCTGTTAGATTTTATTCTGTTGATGTTAAGTACAGTTTACTATTGATGTTAAAGATGCTGTTACATTTGTCTTAATGTCAACAAATCCCACAGATACACCAAAACAAACTGTTTCTTCTGTGACATTCAGACCAAAGTCAATTGGTTCCTTCAGAAACAGTTCATCTGATGAATGGAAACCTAGAACTAAACAACAAATGTTTGTTATTTAGTTCATCTGATGAATGGAAACCTAGAACTAAATAACAAACATTTGAAGCTAAAAGAATTAGTAACAGTTGACCCTGGGAGCTTCTTCTCAGGGCTCACTGTGCCAAAATGGTGCAAGCCCTAACCTCTTGCCCACCAGCCCACCACACAGACTTGAATACTTTGACTAAAAAAAGCTGTAGTAATTTTCTAAAACAGATGGCCACTGTAGTTTAAAGCAAATGTTACTTGAACAGGAAGAAACTGTGTTTTAAGCATCCACTTAGTTCTCTTTTGTGTGTAAACAATTCATCTTTATATGTACACATACTTATTAGTAGGATGCGTTATTGTAAGTCTGCATTGATTTTCCTTATTCAGATCACCATAAGTTCCAGCTAGAGCCCCTTCAGAATATAACCGATGGAAAGAGCTAAGAAATAAATGTGAACAGAAATTTGGGAGTAATTTTCCCACAATGCTGAAATTAAGGAAAATGTAAATTTTTAAACAGAAAAGATTTCATTTATTTATAGATTTCATTATATATTTATATTTGCACTTCTTTATGAATATATATCTTTACAACCTAATTTATTTATTTCTGTATTTATTTTACAGCTGTATTTATTAATTTACCTCCGTATGCCCAGCCAGTTTAAACTATAGTACATGATTTACTACTTGACAAAACATATAGAGAACTGAAACAATCCTTCATTAGATGATCTTTGGACAATATGAAACCAAAAGAATATCACCAGCTTTGTACTTTATCTCATTCTTGTCATTCGTGTTCCTTTCTGATATGCATGTTTTTAGCATGCTGCAGCATTTGGCTTCCCCACAGTGAGGTTGTGGGTTTGCAGATGTGTGTGCGTCCTGCTCATGCAAGTGTGTGTCATAATTTACACAGTAAAAAGACTAACAGCGGTTACCACCTCCTTCAGTTTGAGTTGTTCTTCTGATTTTGCCTGGGTTTTGGTTTTAAGTGTAGAAATTCTCACCAGCTAACCTCAGCTTTTTAGAGATGGATGTTGTGAAAGTAAAACGAAAAAAGTGAAGAGGGTGATCTTTTCGGGTGTCTGCCACATGTATCCTGGGAGGAACTTGGCTGGTTTTGGATCACAGTGGAGAAGTGAAAGAGAGTCATTGAATAGACAGCAACAACAGTGCAGAATTTGCCTGTGATACTTTGTATGCAAAGCTCATCCTGAGGGTGACACTGTCAGATAATCACCAGGAATATAATTTCAAGTCTGGGGGTTGTGGGGCTGAGACAGGAACATTCGCAATCATTTAACAGAAATCTAGCCATCGATTTTTAAGATACTTTGATCAAGGGGATATTTGGATGTGACTTTGGAGCGAAGAACTTTAACCTCTTTGGTAGTTGAGTGCAAGTTATTTTCCTGTGAAATTTTAAACATTTTTCTGGTTCAGTTCCAGCAAGCGATTTAAAACGGAAAGAAACAGAAACTTTTCCTGGAAAGACAACAAAGTGACAGAAACAGGAACCACCTTCTTTGAGAGAACAGTTGTAAACCAAAATTCATGGACCTCATGCTGTAATAAGTGCTGCATTTGTATCTGTTTCTCAGTTGGGATGGGTATACCATTATCATTTGGGGGACCAACAAATCTTTAGCCCTGGTAATCTTATGGGAGATTGTAATAGACCTACTTTTGTTTGTACAAAATTAAAAACTAGAGCATTTGGTGGTGCACCTGATAGCACTCATACCAGTTAGGCTTAGACTTTATCACAGTGACCTGGCCTTTTGCTGGCCAACCCTTATTTTTCTGTTTCTCTTTTTCCCAAATGCAACAAGGCCAAAAAAGTAATGTATTTCATATTATTTGTTTTTTCTAATTATGAATGTACAATATCCTACCATTGTAACATATAGAATAGCATATTTGTTATTTTTCATTAGTAATGTAATTCCTCTGTTATTTTTATGTGATATTTTAAAAAAATGCATAATTATTAAGTATGTATTGTTTTCTTACAACCTATACACTATTTCTTACAATTGAACACAAACATCTAGCAGGATCAAGTGATGACATTTTATATCCAAAAGACCAAAGGCCAAAAGGTTACTGTGAAATAATCATGTTTCAAAAAACACTTCTGATTCATTATTCAAAGCTATAATGCAGGAAGAAAAGGTTGTAACCACATTTCCTGAAACTTGACTGGCTGGCAGAGGGATACAGTTTAAGAATGACAACATATAAGGCTGTATATATTTTGCATGCTTTCTCATTAAGTAGTTAGTGTGTAGTGTGGTCTGATTGTGTAGGCAATTACTCTGCACTTAGACTAATTAGTTTGATGTCAGTTATCTCTCTCTCAGCTTCTCACACATTCAGACACTTGTATTTCTGACAACACTCACACACTGAGTGAAGTTGGGTTTACTTTGTCACATCGTGTAAAGGAAGGAAGAAAACTTCCAGAAATCGGGAACATTTTCAAATACCAAAGTTGGGGCTGAAAATGAGAACTAAAATTGTACAAATTAGGTGTAATTTCTTACCTTGGATTGGATTCTTCAATATTGATTTGACCACATAATGCTGGAAAAATAATGAACATTTTTTACAACAAGCTGAATTTATTGAGAGTTTTGTTACAGCATTGGGTTTTTGATCTGCAATCTGGTGTGAAACATGACTCCCAAAGAGAAACAATCATCTACTCATTCCCTCTTGGCCCGCTGAAACTGCCTACTTCTTTGCAGTCTACGCTTAGGGGGAAACAGAGCTCATCTAAACTCCTGGCCTCCTGCTGCCTTGTTTTTCCATTCTGGCTATGAGCTGTGCCATCCAGCTGCTCACCAGCTCATAGCCACCAATCTGAGAACTGCAGCTGCTTGCTACACTGGCTCGCTACACTGGCTCACTCACTAATGTTAGGATGATAAAGCCCAGTAAGGCAAACACTGATACGCACAGATAGAGGTTGAACAGAGCAAGGACGTTTTATCGGTATTTGTATTTTCTGTCCAAAATTTGCCCTGTTCCAGGGCCCATTCAGCAGAGCTATCCAGTGACAGGCTGAGAGATTAGACACTAACTACCATTATCCTGCTGGATCTCCCCTTATTTCCACAAGACTTTGAACTAAATTCTGCTCCACACTTTATCTCCTTCTGCATATCATTCTCGTTTTCAACCCTGTGAAATAGGCTGTTTAACGTGCCACAAAGAGTCATAAAGTCAGGCTTAGACTTAAGATCAGCCATTCAACACATTCTCTCCATTAAACCTTTCCATTCTGTCTCATTTAAATGATGCCATGATGACACTCTGCCTTGAAACTAGGGCTGGGCGGTACGACCAAAATTCTATATCACGGTATTTTTTGGAATTACTCCGGTTTCACGGTTTTTAATGGTACTTTTTTTTTTTTTTTTCATGCATGATTCAGTGTTGACCACATTTTCCACTGATTGAGAGAAGATTTACTGCATATTGGCTAAGAACAGCCTATTCCAATCCATGGTCATGACTATTGTGCACAAGTATTAATAGCCTACAGGTTTGCATGGCCCAACAAAGTGCTACAGTTTTCAAGGGTCACTGTGAAGGGAGGGAATCACATGCATTGCATGAAGCAGTCAAAATACAACATTTTACGTGTATCTCTAAATAGCTTCATATTTACATAATTTAATATAATTTCTATCTTTGATGCAAGATATCCAACAGATATGTTGGTACAAACTATAATATTCTAATGTGTAGCCTCATAAATCTTCTGGACAGTCGTAGTCAGTTTTCAAAGGTGGAACTAAAGTAGTGAAGGAATCATATGGCATGACAGTTGCAATGAAAATGTAGAACCTTTTATTTAACAAATTTTTCCAAACAACTTCAAAAGTAGGCTAATTTTTAAAACTTATGTAAACCAGCTGCACTCTAGTAATGTTAATAATTTTTTTTTTTTTTTTGAAAACTTTACCTTCATTAAATAATAACCATAATAATAATTGGCAACAAATGTGCAACTTCCAGCAATAATATTATTGCTTCAAGCCCAGGTACATTAGCCAGTATTCTAGTATTCACCAAATAAAGAAGTAAAACTTGTAACTAAGCCATCATTAAGTAAAAGTACATTTATGTGACCTTGCTTCAAACTTAGCTATAAACATAAAAAACAAAACTGCAACTTTACTTGCATTAATAATGCCATTACAAAGTACCCAGGTGCATACAGGTAGATGCACACTATTCAAGTATTGAAAAATTACAAGTGCAACTTGGCTTTGTAATATTACCAGTATATAAACAGTATTCACACATTAACATAATGAACAAGGCACGTAAGTACGCTAAATCTCAGACATTACAAATTTTTGGCAAGGAAAACCAGACGGTCAACAGCGTTTGGTTTGAGTGCTGCCCTGTAGCATGTGACAATGTTCCCACCAGCGCTGAAAGCTCTCTCCGATGGGGAACTGGTAGCCGGGATGCAAAGATATCGTTGGGCTAGCTTGGCAACTCGGGGGAAATTTGCTTGGTGGCATTTCCACCACTCCAAAGGGTCTGCATCACTGTCAACCTCTGTAGTGTTCAGGTATGCTCTCAGCTCTTTTGTGATGCTTTCCTCATCTGACAGCCTAACACTGCTGTAGCCCATGCTAACCATTCTCAGCTTTTTAAAAAGCTGGACAAAGTTTTTTTTCTTTTTTCCTCAGGAGGAGGGACAGGCTCTGCTGCTGCATCAGTTGCCATGTCAGTGCTGTCTTCATCTTTTAGTGACTTTATTTCTGTTTATGTTGTTCTGAATCGTGGATCAAGAAGAGACGTGACATCCGAGAGGTCATCCAAGATGGGTTCTGAATATTTTTCATTCAAGTAGGTTAGAATGTTTTTCTTCACATCATTGGTCAGTTTCATGTCATTCTCCTCTGCAGCAAGAATGCTTGAGATGGAGCACAGGCTTCAGGTAGGAGACACTGACATAGTGCTCTCCTGACAAGGCATATGTGAACCCCTGGAGTGGCCTCAACACCTTGTTCACAGACTCCAGCACATCCACATCCTGCCAGCTGAGCACCAAGTGCCTGCATTTTTTGTCAGCTTTTAGAACCTGACTAATGGCCCTCTCCTGTTCAAGTATTCTTTCTATCATTTTTTTGGAGCGACCCCCACCTGGTAGGCATCTCAGCTGTGCTTTGGCAGGCCCATTTCATCCTGAAGCAGCCCCAGGTCCCTCTGTTTCTTCCAGGAGTAGAAGGAAGACACAGTTTTTTTGCAGACACCTACAGCACGATGTGTGCGATCATCTTTCACACTCATCTCTGTAAATACAACAAACAATTCTTAGTTATTATCATTTTTATAAATTTGCCAGGCTAATCCAAATTATTGCAATATATAGATTTATGGATAGTCTTAACCCTTAAACAGACAATGTGCACCAGGAGACACATACATGCAGTATCTCACAAAAGTGAGTGCACCCCTCACATTTTTGCGAATATTTTATTTGATCTTTTCAGGGGACACCACTATAGAAATTAAACTTTGATATAACTTAAAGTAGTCAGTGTAAAGCTTGTATAACAGTATAGATTTGCTGTCCTCTGAAAATAATCAACACCCCAGAAAGGATATAAGGAAAGGATATTTTACTCAGGTGAAAATTTGATAACTTGGTAACATTGAAGTAAATAAAAATGAATAATTTTCATATCTCATTTTCCACTCCTGCCTGTTTAAGGGTTAAAGGATCTCAGTTATAAACTCAAATATAAATAATTTCCCCAAGCCCACATAAAGTAAATTAAATATCACATTATGTAATGCATAAATGGAAACACTGATAAGGGATGACAGAAAAACTGATTATACACACTTTTTTTTATTGTTCTTCATAATAGGATATGTGTTTTACCATTACTTAAAAGTATTTATACATTATTTCGCTAACTATTACATACCTATGGCTGTGTGAAGCCTGTGTCCAATTGTTAATCTTCACAGCCTTCTTGATGTTAGCCCCACTGTTCGTTGTGATGGCCACTAGCCTCTGCTCTTCAAGCCCCCAGGCAGTGACTGTTCAGTTGCCAATCTTCGTTTATAAAATGAACTGTCAAGCTCAGATAGGGTTCCATGTGCGACTTGACCACAAATCTGCTGTCGTCGAGTAGTGGGGGGGCTCTAGCCACCTCTGCCTGTATCTTCCCTCTGTGCTCGTGGTACAACTTGGGGATCGCTATTATACTAAAATATTTCCGACTTGGGATGTCATATCTGGAATCAAGCGTCTTTATCATAGCCCTGAATCCGTCTTTGTCAACTGTGCTTGTCGGAACCATGTCTTTGGCTATATGAATGGTTATGGAGTTTGTTATTTCGATCCACCGCTTGCTTTTTCTGTCGTATGGAGTATCTTTAGCAGACGCTTCAAAAAGTGACGTCTGACTCGTCTGTCCTTTAGCTTGGTGTCTGACGGTTTTACCGGATGGCGAAGAATGTGCACATTTCAGTTTCATGCATTCCTCGTATTGCAGCGCATGTTTGCGGCTAAGGTGGTGAAGCAAATGACTTGTGTTACCACCTCCGGCGACAACTTTAGCACGACAGCTTTTGCAGAAAATTGTTGTTTGGTCCACGTCCGACCTTTTGAATCCAAAGTACTTCTAGACAACCGACACAACTCCTTTTTTCGGCAAAAGTTCTTCTGTGACAGGAGCTAGTTCGGAGCTTCCACTGTCCATGTTCACCACGCTCAGCAACTCCGCTCTCTGTTCAATGCCTGTTTAGCAGGGCAGCAATGAAAAGGGTCCCCTGTGAAACAATTTACCAGCGCGCTGCGTTTCGGACATGTTTAGGCTATTTAAACCGGTGTTGCTGGTATATGAAAATCCATATCATTAAAAAAAAAAGTTTTCGGTACGAACCGGTATACTGCCCAGCCCTACTTGAAACTATGAATCAGTTGAATAGCTTCTCATTTCTTTTGCATAAACTGACTAATACATGTGGACATAAGATATGAACAGGTAATAATAGAAGAACATGCTTTATCTTAGTCATTGCAAATCGCTTACTCGACTCACCCGATGTGACAAGATAATCTGGGAGAAGAGAGTTTAAAAATATGTATACCAGTTATGTTGAGATATCTTCAACATCTATTTGTATTGTATGGCTGTAGAGCAATGTTACACTTCAGTGACCTTGATGATAATGCATAATATGGGACTAACTGGATTTTTGCTTTAATTTAATGAGGTATTTTTCTCAAGGTTTCTTTGTTTTAGATGGAAAAGTGGATTTTTGTAGATTGAGTAGATATAGTTTACCTCCATGAATATCTACAAAAAGAATTTTCATAATCTATTACAATGGTACCCGTTGACACACAGTTTTGCATAACAAACACTGAAAAATTATGATTTCATGAGCAATCAAGTGCACTCTTAATCAGGGGTGTTGTTAAAAACTTACTTGATCTGGTATGAGCAGCTGCTTATCGTGGCCACACTGCCAACGCTGGTCCTGAGAGAGTAACAGAGAGGTTACTGGGTCTGTTTGATAACTTCTTATGTAGCCTGTTTAACAAAATAAAAAATAGACTTTTTTTATTTTTTAAACACAGAATCAGCATCAGACGTTTATTTAAAGTGTGGCACAAAACGCAAATCAAGGTTAGTGACACTAACTACCTGTGTGGGCTCATGTCAATAGGCAAGGCAAGTTTATTTATAGAGCGAAATTCGTACACAGGGTTATTCAAAGTGCTTTACAGATACAAACAAATTACAAGAAGGCAGATAAAATCATTACATAAAACTTAAAATAATCATTGAATGAATTAAAAGCTAAAAAAGTGCAGATAAAATACTTTCAGTTGTCATATGCACACCTAAATAGAACTGTTTTCAGCCTGGATTTAAATATTGTCAGAGATGAGGCCTGTTTCACATCTTCTGAAAGACTGTTCCAGACTTTAGCAGCATAAAACTGGAACGCAGCCTCACCATATTTAGTCCTGACTCTGGGTACCACCAGGAGACCACTCCCCGAGGTTCTCAGAGCCCGAGATGGTTCATATGGCTCTAGCATGTCAGAGATGTACTTTGGTTCTAGACCATGAAGGGACTTGTACACAAGCAGAGCTGTTTTAAAGTCTATTCTCTGAGCGTCAGGAAGCCAGTGCAGAGACCTGAGCACTGGACTAGTATGGTCGTATTTCCTGGTTCTAGTCAGGACTCGAGCAGCAGCATTCTGGATGTACTGCAGCTGTCTTACAACTCATTTAGAGAGTCTAGTGAGCAGGCCGTTACAGTAGTCTAACCTGCTGGAGACAAATGCATGGATTAGTCTCTCCAAGTCTGGTTTAGACACTATTCCTTTGATTCTGGCAATGTTTAGATAGGCAATAGACAAATGTTTACTCACATATTAAACATATTTTCATAGTTGTATATCAAGGGTGTGGCATTTTTTATTTTGTTTATTTTATTATTCATCTTACCTGCTGCCATGTTTTTACTGTTTTATATACATCCATCTTTATTTATATCAGTATTATTGCACATCTACCTTTAAAAAGCCAGTACACACACACACACATACATATATACAGATGTGGACAAAATTGTTGGTACCCTTCTGTTAAAGAAAGAAAAACACACAATGGTCACTGAAGTAACTTGAAACTGACAAAAGTAATAATAAATAAAAATTTACTGAAATTTGACTAATGAAAATCAGACATTCCTTTTGAATTGTGGTTCAATTGTGGTTGTGAGTTATATAAAAAAAAAGAAACTGGCTTTGAATAAAATTATGGTACTCTTAACTTAATATTTTGTTGCGCAACCTTTTGAGGCAATCACTGTAATCAAGAGATTTCTGTAACTCTCAATAAGACTTTTGCACCTGTCGACATGTATTTTGACCCACTCCTCCAGCTAACAAACTGCTTCAGTTGTCTCAGGTTTGAAGGGTTAGGGCTCTTTCCAAGGATGTTCAATAGGATTTAGATCAGGGCTCATAGAAGTCCACCTCAGAAAAGTCCAATGTTTTGTTCTTAGCCATTCTTGGATGCTTTTAGCTGTGTGTTTTGGGTCATTATCCTGTTGGAGGACCCATGACCTCTGACGACCAACCTTTCTTACACTGGGCAGCACATTTCGCTCCAGAATGCCTTGATAGTTTTGAGATTTCATTGTACACTCCACAGATTCAAGACACCCTGTGCTAGACGCAGCAAAGCAGCCCCAGAACATAACCGAGCCTCCTCCATTTTTCACAGGAGGTGCAATGTTCTTTTCTTTGTATGCTTCATTTTTGCGTCTGTGAACATAGTGCTGATGTGACGTTCCAAAAAGCTCTTGTTTTGTCTCATCAGTCCAAAGGACATTCTTCCAGAAGCTTTGTGGCTTGTCAATATGCATTTTGGCAAATTCCAGTCTCGCTTATGATTTGCTTTCAACAGTGGAGTCCTCCTTGGTTGTCTTCCATTGACTCCAATTTGGCTCAAACTGCAACGGATGGTGTGATCTGACACTGATGTACCTTCACCTTGGAGTTCACCTCTAATCTCTTTGGAAGTTGTTCTGGGCTCTTTGGTTACCATTTGGATTATCCGTCTCCTCAGTTTGTCATAAATTTTCCTCTTGTGGCCACGTCCACGGAGGCTACAGTCCCGTGGACCTTAAACCTCTGAATAATATGTCCAACTGTAGTCACAGGAACATAAAGCTGCTTGGAGATGGTCTTATAGCCTTTACCTGTAACATGCTTGTGTATAATTTTCTTTCTCATATCCTCAGACAACTCTCTACTTAGCTTTCTCTGCTCCATGTTCAGTGTGGTGCACACCATGATACCAAACAGCACAGTCACTACTTTTTACCCTTTAAATAGGCAGACTGACTGATTTCAAGATTGAAGACACCTGTGATGCTGATTACAGGCCACACCTTAGTTTAACATGTCACTATGGTCAACATATTTTCAATATTTTCTATGGGTACGGTCATTTTTGTCCAGACCAGTTTCATTAGTTTTTTTTTTTTTTTAAAGCAACGTCTGATTTTCATTAGTTAATTTTCAGTGAATTTTTATTTATTATTACTTTTATCAGTTTCAAGTTATTTCAGTGACCATTGTCAGTTTTTCTTTCTTTAACAGAAGGGTGCCAACAATTTTGTCCTTTTTATACCTTTTATACCTTTATACCTTTATATCTTCCTGCAAATATTTTTGCTCTCTATTTTGTTCTATTCTGGCCATCTATCCATCCATCCATTCATTCATAATTTATTCCTTCCTTAATCTTCAATCATTCATTTATCTTCTACCACTTATCCGTTTCTGGATCGCGGGGAGCATGTGTTGATTTGGCTGAGGCCAATAGAGTGAAGTTTGTTGGTGGTGTTACAGGTTCTGTGCAGGACTTTGTATTGTATCAGCTAGGCTTTAGAGTTAAATTCATTTATTCATTCATCTTCTACTGCTTATCTGTTTCCGGGCCAGGGGGTTGCTGGAGCCAACACTGGGTGAGGGCGGGGTCGCCAGTCCGTCACAGGGCCAACATACAGAGACAAACAACTACTCACACTCACACTCACACCCACACTCAGTCTTACAGACAATTTAGAGTCACCAATTAACCCAAACATTATGTCTTTGGACGGGGGAAAACCCACGCAGGCACAGGGAGAACGTGCAAACTCCACACAGAAAGGCCCCAGGCCGGGAACCAAACCCACAACCTTTTTATTGCTGGGCACCTTCCTTAATCTTTTTAAAAGTTAATGCAGCCACATTCATACTGTGTAGACTGAGTATGGAGAATTTGTCTCTGACATGATGAGAGAAGCAGCTGCTGTTTGTCAGCAGAACAGTAATCTTCTTCCACTGTATTGACCAGTGCAATTCGCTGTAACAGACTGACATAGGTTTATAAATGCATTAATATACCGTATATATATACTGATATACTGTGAAGTGCAGATATATACTTAATATTATAAAAGGTCCACGGTGTATAAAATGAGACCTGCATGTACTCTTTGATTATAAAGCACGTCTAGGTTCTCTAATAATACTGTGAAAGTATTCTAACACTAGCTCTTTAAAACAAACCAACATTTTTGTTTTGTTTTGCTTTTTTTGTGATGTGTGTGTGTGTGTGTGTGTGTATATGTATATATGTATATGTATATATATATATATATATATATATATATATATATATATATATGTATATATATATATATGTATATATATATGTATATATATATATATGTATATATATATATATAATAGTGAGTTTCAAGCAAATACGTAGTAATAAGTCCTTCCTTAATCTTTTTTAAGGTTAATGCAGCCATAAAACAATGTAATGCTGAACTTTCTCTCGAATATTCCCATTCAGATCAAAATGTAAAACATGATATGCTTGAATGCCCTTGCCCTGTGGACTTCATCCTGCAGTTCCCCAAAAGAGATTAATATTCATGGCGCTGAGAAGATGATTCCTCATGACTTAAATGATCTGTTAACCTCTTCTCTAGTGCCATCACCAGCTATGTGCAAGTACATGCTCAGCTCAGAATTAAAGGTTCTATATTCTACAGTTTTCAGTTTTCTCCTCGTTTTCCCCTCAATAGCTTCAGGAGTATCACTTTGCCAAACCTTCAATAAAACCAGCCTGACCTGGACTTAATGGAAGGTTTTACTATCTGGATTGATTTCAGATTATGTGCTAGGTTTGGACGTTCTCAGCTGGCACACCTGCAGCGCACATCTTTCTAGGGTTTTATTTGAAGTTTTCGTATCCATAAGGTGATATGTTTGTGGTTTAAAGAACCAAAAATCATCTTCGTAGTTTTACATCTCCTCTTGTAAAAACAAGAGAAACCAAGTAAACCATACCCCGAGCCCAGTTTGGGGTGGGGCTGAGGGAGGTGAATACTTTGTTGTGACATCACAAAGTTCCAGAAATCCTCACATCTGGTTTTAAGGCTTAGTTTCTGAATACAGACTATGAGCATTTTTCTGTGGACTGAGACCTTTGATACTTTCACTGTATTAATATAGAACCTCAACATGATTTATAATCAAAGACCAAAAGGAGATCTACCTTAAGACTCTATGGGTCCTTTAAACAATTTTGTCTGAGAAACTCAGAACTTATTTAAGTCATTTTGATAACTTTGAACAAAATATAGTCACTTAAATCAGTGTCTGGATTGCTGAGAAGTTTTGTTATAAATTCATTTTGAGGTAATAGTTTTTTCTATGACAGCTGTATTTTCTGTGAACTCAAATACATAGAAATGCAAATCAGAAAGGGAACTGTTGGGATACAGAGGCTGAAGGATGAAACTACTGAGGGGAGATGTAGGATTAGAGCTTCAGTTACATAAAGCCAGCATTATAATCAATTGGCATCATCTGTAATAGATTACAGCCTATCAATGAGACCACCAAAATTTTGCCAGGAACCTGTTTCATGGCCGCTAGGCTGGTTAGCATTGGCATGCCACCACTATCCTCTTTCAGCAAAGGTGTAAGAACAGAAGTGATCCAGCCAGTCACCAAAGTCATCAATCTTGTCGGATCCTGTTATGTAAAGGGATGGAGTTGGCCATTATCTGCTAAGTAATACGATTGTGGATTCTGAGGAGGGAGGCCAATCCTCGTATTGTTTGTTTCTCATAAGGAGAAACAAAGTAGTACTGTACTGTAAAGTACTGATATATACTTAATATAACAAAAGGTCCACATTGTATAAAAGGAGACCTGCATGTACTCTTTGATTATAAAGCACGTCTAGGTTCTCTATTAATACTGTAAAGGTATTATACTACTCAGTCTTTAAAACAAACCAACAGTTTTGTTTTATTTTGCTTTTTTTTTTTTGGTACCTGATGTCACAACAAAGTGCTCACTGCACCTAGCTATGGCAAAATCCACCATGGCCATATCATCATCCAATCTTGCAGGGCTTTGTTAAGAGATTGTTTAAAATATTTTTGTGTTCGTATACAAGATTCACCACAAAAGTAATTTGATACAGTAGTGAGTTTCAAGTAAGTTGCTAATATGTACTAATAAAAAAAATATAATTTTACAATTTTAATAGTGACTGAAGACAGTGTTTCTTTGATAAAGCTATGTACAAAGCTTGTTTGCATGATGCGCTTGTAGCTATTCCTCATTTGTTTTATTTCCATACATGTTGATGAGCCTGTATCAACTAATCTGACAGTATGAAGCTACAGTACACTTACATCATTTACATATATTGAAATGATTTGAGTCTGTAGCTTTGATCAGTATGTTAATTGTCAGTATGAGGACAATGTCTTGAGTTCACAGTAGTGTCATTGCACATGCAACAGCATGTCATGTTATCACTTTTCAAAGAGTGCATAACAGAATGAAACTGTACAGTCATCTCAAAACACACACAAAAATGTATAAATGATCACACACACACAACATAAAAGAGAAACAACAAACAGACAATTAAGACATAAAAGATTATTATGGATTGGTATGCTCAAGTCATGGAGGCATTAAATTTTTGCACATGCAAATAATTAAATTGTTTTGCGTGACAACAGCAGATATCCTAGCAGCAGATAAAAAATAAGGTTAAAAAAAAGTGCAGTTTGGAGGCGCTGAATGCATTCAGCTGGTCTTTTGTGTTCCTGTGTGATTGTGCGTGTACTCTTATGTGCGAATGCGAAGCTAGGAATCTCAACATCATCTCAAAGGTTTTTTCAGCCCACCTGGGGCAACTCCAAAGCCTTGTGAGTGCATGTAGGGCAGTTGAGTCGTTGCTGCATATGACTGCCTCACTTTCTCTTATTTCCTGTCTCTTTGCAGTCCTATAATCAAATGCAAAATTCTGCTAGCAAAAAAAGTGTTATTGCTCTGACAGCAATTAACCTTTTGAGGGAAATACCGACCTTTTGTCATTAAAATGTTCTTGTGTTACAAGACTATCAGAATTCATAACAGCCGGGTTTTAATCTAACCTTTCTGTCATATCATCCCAGGTGACGTTTCGTACGAGGATCTACCACTGTAACATCAACAGTCAGGGGGTGATCTGTCTGGACATCCTGAAGGACAACTGGAGTCCAGCTCTCACCATCTCCAAGGTCCTCCTGTCTATCTGCTCCCTGCTCACTGACTGCAACCCTGGTGAGAGCACACACACAATCACACTCACAATTCCTCCTTGTCATATCTCAGTCCACTTGTATCTGTGACAGGTTGACAGACATGTCCACTCTGTGTGGATAATGTATAGGGAAGATTGTCAGGCTTAAGTCGTGCTCTCAGTTGCACAGTAGGTGGAGTTTCCTCTGAGGCTGGACAGGATTCTTGCAATGAGTGAAGCACTGCTGGTTCAGTCTGAACCCTTTCAATATGATCTCTGGACAAGGACAACCCAGGTTTGTCAGAATTGATGTGGTCTTAATTCATTGAAAAATATGAAGTCTAAGAATGAGATAAAACTATGTCTTGTGTGCCTTTGTTGCCTTTATGAAAAGAAGTATTCACCGTGTTGCAGCAGTTGTGTGGACATAAAAAATTGGACCCTGAAGATTAGACCACACTGCTTAGCATGAATGTGACTGATGGTTTTTGGAAAGCTTTGGCTCCCTCCCACTACACCTTGGATTTTAGATTATGTCAGCCCTGTTCACACATGGCATTTCCATGGCTCAGATGACTGATCAGATCTTATTTCTGCACTCTTTATGTGAATAATTTTGTGCATGTTGTTGGTTTTAGCTAGTGACTTTTAAGTCTTTTGTTGATTTGAAGTAAGACGTTACCTATTTGAGATATAAAGATGTTTTGGGTTCATCATGAAACTGTGACAGGTCTAAGTACACTGAGAGTGTCATTTGAGTAGCAGGCCATCAGTCTTGCCCAGAATGCATTTGCATTGACAGGTGGCAAAGAGAAATTCTATGAATAATCACAATTTACTTCCAGTTTCCTCTCTTGTTTTATTGTGAAAGTCCTGACTGGATGCTGTGATTTGTCCATTTTGTACATTTTGATGCTTCTTGCGTATTTTTTCTGCTCACTGCTACTCTTCACCCACTGAGCCCTCTTTACTTCTATCACACTTTCTTCTTAGTAAGTATGGTGTATGCGTCAGGACTATTGTTAATCTATTAATAAGGTGCTATACTGTAGAGTTTTAATGAGACCACTCGAGCCCACACGAGATTCTCACTCTCCATCTTTGATAGTGAAGTCCAGAGTCGCATATCTACACCAGATAATTCCATTGGCTCCATTGGGTGAGCTCACAGCTAATCAGAGTAGGGTTGTTGCTATCAAATATTTTAGTAATCAAGTATTCTACTGAAAATTCCATCAATTAATCGAGTAATTGGATAAAACATATTTTTGGTCAGTTAAAGAGAAATTATAAATATACATGAGAAAATAAGACATTTCACTTAATAATGAACAATTGGTTTCCTTTTTTAGACAATCAACATTTATCTTTATCATCGCTTTCGTCGTTGTCACGTCTTTCCTCCATGGAGACAGAGCCCCGCCCACACCAGAGGGGAAAACAATCAAGAGCTCTCCATTGACTTTGTATTGTGTGAAGGTGTCTCTTCTTAATCTCTGTGTGCCTGCAAACACAAACAAATGCCCCAAAGCTGCTGTGTGGTAAGGTGATCTACTAACAGGGTAAAGAACGCTGATCTAAGTTTTTATAAGCTGCCGAACAGAAAAAAATTTGTCTTTAAGACGAGAGAAGTGGATACAGGCAGTAAGACGAGAGGCGCCGTCAGCCTCACATCAGCCTTGAAGACCGGGCAGTCAGAGTTGCGCTCTGTCTCTGTCTTCCCATTGCTAAAACCAAACATGTCTGCTGCATGTCCTTCTCCTTCCTTTGCGTGGCCGACATCAGCACATTGTGCTCTGTAAAAATTAAACGATTTCTCCAGGCAGAAAAAATTCCTCGATCATTTTTTGTAATCGAGGTACTTGAATTATTCGAGCAATCGTTTCAGCCCTAAATCAGAGTCTCTCATTCTTAGGCCTAGCTGTCAGCTTCTTGTATGTCCAAAGTCTCTGGGATCTGAGAGATGATCTGAGTTTATTGTGTTGACAGAATAAGAGAGACATAAACAAGATATTTAGAGCATTAGAGGCTGCTGAGCTGATTTTTCATCATTACTGCTCAAAAGAATGAGCAGAAATAATGATGGAGACTTCAAACCACCCCTTTGGTGTCAGTTTTTTGTTGTTTTATGAGCTACTATTCCCTTTTAC
This sequence comes from Remorina albescens, assembly GCA_034769265.1. Classification (NCBI taxonomy): domain Eukaryota; kingdom Metazoa; phylum Chordata; class Actinopteri; order Carangiformes; family Echeneidae; genus Remorina; species Remorina albescens. The sequence goes on along the minus strand of CM068492.1, from coordinate 4,590,908 downwards.
GGTGAACAGAGTGTTTGAGTGACATATATAATTACCTGAGGCAATGTTGATCTTCAATATGTGGAGACTTGGTGACATTTTTAAAACTTTATAAGTAAAAATACACATGAAAAAATTGAAAAGCCTATATATTTCTAAAAGTGCTAATTTTGAGAATTATAGAATTTATCTCAAAAGGGCTGAAAAACACCAGTAGACGACACGCTTCAATGACCACTACCTCTCTTACTGTGTAGGTGTGATGACTACGAGCGTAGCGTATTCATGATTCAGGCTGCCCTTCCTTGCAGCAAATCAGTATCAATTCAAGACTGGCTGACCAAACGCAGTCCTGTAAACAGCTGACACCGTTCACTCAGACAGCAACATTTTGAAAGCTAATTAGATCCATTATGGCCTCAGTTTAGCAGCTGAGCAAATTCAATCTGTCTGTTAATGACAAGTGCACCCATGGTCCTCATCTGCAGCTACCAATATGAGGAGTGTTAGGACTTCTAAGAACTGGTATCCTCTCTGCGGGAGGTTTCATTGTGATAGATGCAGCAGTGGGCAGTCTTTCTCCGTGGGCAAAAATAAGAATAGCTTTACCTCTTCCTCTCCCTCCTCTTCCTCCTCCTCCAATATTTTCAAATGTTGCTGAAATGATGTGAGTCAAGTCCTTTAAAGCATGACAGAAAGAAGACTTGATCAGCACCCCGCCTCCCCCATTGCCCCTTTTTCGCGTTACCCACACACTTTCTATCCCTCTTTCTGCCTCTTGTCTCATCACAATCAGTCGGCTCCTTATGCTTCTTCACACTTGTGTTTTTAAACCCAACCTAAAATGAAGAATGTGCTTCTTTGATGTGTATTACCCTGAAATATCTTTGTCTGGCACCTCCTCTGCAGATTGTCCTGCCTGTGCAGGCAGAGACCATTGAGTGCGTCCTGGTGGTCATAGGGACCAAGCCATGTGCAATGTTACAGGATATGTATGTCTGAGGTTCCTCTCAGGGCCCTTGTCTTGTCGCATGTCTTGCCTTGCTGTTCCTGTCTCAGTCTGTGTGGAACGTCCTAAATGTCATCCTAATTTTTTTTTTAACCAAAACCAAAGGGATTCCTCTTCAGTGAATGCTGCTGCTGCTGTCTAGGTGTGCTTGTATATCCGGTTGTGTGCGCTCCAATTTGGTTTCATATAATAAAGGTGTCTGCTTTTTTCCTTCTCAGTAGCTTCAGGGGTGTCAGTTTGTCAAACGTGTCTCACAATGGCTTACAGGAAGGCAATAATATATGTGAGATAAAAACCCTGCAGGTTTGTTGGTCCTGTTGTAGATCCTCCCTGTTCTTCAGAAACATATATATCCAGTCTAAAGGTAGACCTCCATGGGGTCTTGATTACAAATCTGCTCTAGGTTCTATTTTAATACAACCGTCAAAGGTCTCAGTCCAGAGAGTCTGTATTTAGAGCAGGGAGGAGATTTAAAACTACACTGACTTGATTTTGGGTTTTTAAAACCACATACATACTGTCTTGTCCTATATATATTCATTTTTACGGATTTTCTAGAGATTTCCAGAGTTTCTGCTACAGTTGGATGGAAACTTGATTAAAGACGAGCAGCATGATAATCACATGGCATCTTCTAGACATTCATGGTGTTAAAATACATAAGCAGTTGTTGAAAGTTCTAAAAATCAGGATTGGGTCTCCAGACCCTGTTGAGATTCAGGTTTTCCTCTGAGGAACAGTACCTTCAGGACTTGGCTCAAAGAAGCTTCTTTACTGAATTGTAAACAAGTCAGATGCTCTCAGCTCCAGGCCATCTTACCATGACATGTGTGGATCCATTCATCCAACCTCACTTATGGGTATTAGCCTGTAAAAACCTCCCATCATTGAAACCCAAGCAGGGAGCGATGCCGAGAGGTCGTTTGTGCTGCTTGCTCAGCCAAGCTTATCGCCCTGCTCCGTCAGCAGGCTGAGCCCCGCAGGAGACAAATTGAAGCAAAGCAGAGTGGACGAGAGAGAGGGCCGGGGATTTATGTTTCTCTCTCTGTCACCTCGCTGAGAAAATGACCCACGGCACAACAAACTGAGCAGCGGCACGATCAATATAGAGTCCATGGGAATTCATAATGGTGTCTTGTTGGCTGACCGGACATGTGAAGCGTATCAGTGGATAGGACTGTTCAGAGCTGCTGCCGGAGCACTGCCATGATAAGCTCTGATTTACAGCAGCATGTACATTTTGCTATGCAGTCGATAAAAGTGTCTGCCGTGCCATACGATACAAGCTATACGTCACTCCACAGAAATGATGGGGCTCCCCTTTGTTTGATGTATGGCTTTTCCCTGGTTTCACTACTTCTAATTAAAATTCCCATACATGCCGATGAGCCCAGGGGGTCGGCTTGTCAAATAGCACCACATAGCTGTTTGAGTCAGCAAACTATGTATCCCATTCAATACAATATTACTCACACGGATTTTTTTAAACTGGTCTATGAGATGCTAGTTTGAAGCCTCCACTTTGTACTTTGTCTGTCACCTTGGTTTGTTTGAACGAGAAGAGACCCCATTTGGATGAGAAGGTGAAGCTCAGGAGGACTGAGTGCTGGGTCTGACCTGCTCTGTACTCTATCCTGATTGGGTGGTGCAGTCTGTCAATCACACAGGAGCTTGCCCCATGGTTTATGGTCTATTTCCTTCTACATAGGGCCGTAATTTCAAAAATTAACATTAACAATTAAAGACCATAAATTCATTAGGAAAATGTCTACTGAGCTGATAAATTAAATGAGAAGGAGGGCCATTTTCACATAGACTTCAATACAATCTGTCTTCTTTTAGTCGATTGTCCCCTGATGGATGTCACTCAGGTAAACAAAGCATGGCTTTACAAAGTCCATATTTAGTTTGAATTATGTTGAAAGAATGGTAGGTTGGTGTGAAAGAAATGGGGTGTCTAGGAAGAAACAAATCGTTACCTTTTTTGAGGAGTATGGACCGCAGACAACGTGATGGGAGGGGCAACAAAAGCAGTTGTTGGGAGCTGCTGAGGGAAGAGCATCAGTGCAGCTTAGGTAAAGAAGTTATGTTACTATGCGGTCAGTTTTGTTCAGTTCAGCTAAGTTAACCCTTTATTTCTGTTTTGTACCTATTTTTAATTCCACATGTATCATGCTCACGTCCTAGTTTGTACTCAGACAACCGGCCTGAAGGAAACCCAACATCCCTGCGTCACATCCACCATGTCGGCGGTATTGTAGATGACACAGATGAACTGGTCAGAGCTTTAAAAAAAACAGTCACCACGACAACAGCTTATTCATTGTCTCTTGTGTTACAGCTGACCCCCTGGTTGGAAGCATCGCCACACAGTACCTGACCAACAGAGCCGAGCACGACAGGATAGCCAAACAGTGGACCAAACGCTACGCCACATAGACCAGCTCAGTTTCCTCGCCCCCCCACCCCAACAAACCCTCTCCAGTCCAACCCCACCCAACACACACACACACACACACACACACTTATGACACTTCTCCTTCTCCGAAATATATCGAAGCACCACCGCCCTCCCATCATCCACCCTGCCCCCATCCCTGAGAAATGAACTGTTACTTGTTCCATGCTGACTTGAAAAGCTTCTTTTTTATACAAAGAGTCTATTGGGATTGTATTTTCCAATACACTGAATGTTGATATGGTCATGAAAAGCTTTAATACTGTTATTGTTCTTGTCGATGTTGTTGTTATTGTTATTGCATTGTGTATAACATTGTTGCCGCCTCATCTTCTTTATCTAAAAGAGCGTGTGTATTATTCCCATTTCATTTTATGGTTTCATGTGAAAAATTAACATGCCGAGTGAGTGCATTTATTTTGTTTTCTTCTAGTGGTTCTACAGCTCATGGTCAATATTAGTGCATGGCGTCAGGATGTTTGTTCCTTCAGTGGACAAGTAGTCATGGTATTATTTGTTTCCCGGCAGAGTTCAGGCATGGCGTGAGCCCATCACCGTGTATGATGATAGTGGTAGTTTGCTGTACATTTAATGCCTTGTGAGAATACATACTCATTGAATACTCAAATAAACACTGGCTGTAATGTGACAGAGCCTCAGTCTTCTGCTTTCATACATAAGTGTGTGTGATTACAGTGTGTGTGTTTGCTGGCTCATGTGTCAGACCACTTCCTGTTGGAAATTAGTCATCAGGGGCTCACCACAGAGAGCAGGATGAATTGATGGTGTAAGGCAAAAAAACTTAGTGATATTTCTTCTTCTTTTTTTTTCTTGTCAGAATTTGAATTATTCCCAGACAAAGTAGTAATAAAAGGACCATTTCAATTATTGATAACAGGATTTGATTCCAAACCAATTCTCAGGTTAAAAACTTTGGTGTAGGTCATACAGTGTATGACAGTATATATGTCATATACAGCCGTAAAATTACATACAGAGCCTTAAATAAAATGAACACAACCCAAGCATAATAACTTAAATATTACAAATGTAAGTATAGGAAGCTTGTGAAGGTTGTGATGTTTCATCATTATTTAGATGTTGCTACACAAACTCACCTGAAACTGTAAATAGATCTGAGTCTACTGTGTTAAGACAGAGAAGGGACAGACTTTAGACTCATGTCCCAACTGTGCTCAGTGTGAAATCCACCAGTATTCAACATCAACATTTATTCATTTATAGTCCCTAAAGTGTGTTTTTTTTCCTTGTTAACACAAAGTAATAACTTGGGCAAACAACAGAACAGCAGCTAATTTCTCGTCGACATTAAAGCTCCCTGTGGTATAAAGTGTCCTCCTTGATCATAAATCTGGTCTAGGGTTTTGTATTAATCCAGTTAAAATATCAAAGGTCTCAGTCCACAGAGAAATGTTCAGTCAGTATTCACAAACTGAGCATTAAAACCAGCTGTCACTAAGGTCACGACAAAGCAGTCACCTGACTTGGCCACAGTTGAGGTCATACAGTGTTTACCTGAAATCAGCTCTATTTTTATCAGATGTGAAAACAGTCAACCAGTAAGAGAGACTCAGATCCTCTCTTCTGATTGGCTGACTGACCTGTTTCCAATAGAGCTGCAGAAAACTAGTGTAGAAAACTACACTGAAATGCTTTTTGGTTCTTAAAATGTGCTTCACACATTTATCTTTTTATGTATATCCTCTTTTTTTCCCCACCTCTTTCAGCTTTTCACCATATTTGGGGTCGCCACAGCAAGTCAGCTCTGTGACTTGCATTGTTGATTTGGCTACATTTTTTACATTTGATACCTTCCTTGTTGCGACCCACCCCATTTCTCTGGGCTTGGGACTGGCACAAGCCTACCAATGGTTTGCATTGTGGCTGGGATTTGAACCCAGGGCCTCTTCATGCAAAGCATGAAGCTCCACCACTGAGCTACACACCTGGGCTTCTTATGGATATCAATATTTCATAAAAAAAACATTGAGAAAATTCAAATATATAACCTTTAATAATTATCTTGAATTTTTTGTGAATTCAAATTTGCACAAGAAATTATCTTTTATGAACAAAGCAGAAGTGATGGAATTGACTCAAGTCAAACTGAAGTCACAATAATGACATCCTTGATATTTGTTGTGACAAGACATGAGAATTTAAACTTGAGATTTTGGAAATTGCATGAAAGGACTTGACTTTTTAGATAAAATATTAGCATTTTTCTAAATAATTTCATGTTTTGAAACAGGATAGGAGGATTTCCACTGCGATGCCCGAAAACACTGTGAACACGAGGAGGGGCTCAGTTAAAAAATACTAAAATCTATATTGTAGGAGGAAAGACAAAGGTTCAACATGGAGTGTTTTAGTAACAATGGTCTGATGGGTGAATTGCAGTCACAGCCTGATTGTAACTATTAACTGATGGTGATCATCATACTTGTATCATTTCTGATAAGTAACTTGATCTGAGCAACATCTCGACTTTTATTGCTCGATTCCCATTACAATAACTTGTGTGACTGACTCTCTCAAGTTATCTTGTGGAAACTAGACATTATATAGCAACTTGTGCATAAAAGTTATTACAATTATAGACATGTTTGTACCAGGGATTATCAAACAAAACACAAGATAACTTGATACACACTGACATAAGTTTGCGCAAGTGCAAGCATGAGCACTTGTTATGTTTGTGCTAACATGTTGTTGTATCTTGCGCAAACAAATATGGGTCATGTGAACAATGTGCAGAACCTTACAAAGACTTTAGCGCCTTAGCTCCCATCTCCTCATTTCATACTTTAATTATGTGCATAGTGGGCTGTGTCAGTGAGTGCAACCTCACTGTGTGTGCTGGAACTCTTCGTTAAAGCCTCTTCAACCGCTCTGCTCAGAGTTTAGCCTCCGATTGCATTGCAAAATCAGCAAAGTGGAGCAACAGAGGCAGAGTTAATTATGGTAGACACATCAGGGCGGGGGAGAAGTGGGGGTTAGGGGCTTTAGGAAGGTGAGGCAGCTCATCTTCCTTTCACCATCCTCCCCTCCTCCCTCACACACTGTGGGAGAGTCTGATGCCAGGACTATAATGTAACATTTGCATTGAGAGGTGAGTGATCGATAGGACTGAAAAGGCCAACACTACTGTATGAATAGAAGCGCCTGCTCTGCATGCTGATGTATATTATGCGAGTGTAATGTGTTGGAGAGGAGACACTGTTTGTTTTCTGCAATTCAGACAAACATGGTGTTATTACTGAATTACTGATGGCAAAATGCCAAGGAGGTCAAACAACAGAAATTGTTTATTCCACACAGCATCTGGCTGATGGTGGTTTTTCATTCGTTCGTTTATTCATTCTTCTTCTACCACTTATCCATTTCTGGGTTGCGGGGGATGCTGGACCCAGCTAACACTGGATGAGGGTGGGGTCATCCTGGACAGGTCACCAGTCCATCACAGGGCCAACATACAGAGACAGACAGAGACAAACAACCAGTCACAGTCACACTCAGACCTACGGACAATTTAGAGTCACCAGTTAACCCAAACATGATGTCTTTGGACGTAGGAAACAGAGTACCCGGAAGAAACCCACGCAGGTATGGGGAGAACATGTAAACTCTGCACAGAAAGGCCCCAGGCCCGCGAACCAAACCCGTGACCTTCTTGTTGTGAGGCAGCAGTGCTAACCACTATGCTGCTGTGCTGCCATTCGATGGTGTTAACATTCTTATATATATATATATTTACCCCCCATACCCATGTCATTTTTGCACCTGCCCCCTTCTGAAGACTAATCCAGCTCTCACAAAATATTCATCTTTTATTGGTTTATTTACTCTGAATTAAAATGAATCAAATGTCAATATATTTAGTATAAAATGAGCGTTTAAAATGCCCACCTTATGTGTGATTTACCCGCCACATTTAACAGATCTCCATGTCCCCGGGTGATCTATGAGGATGACTCAAACATGTCTTGTATGTTCAGAAATTCATTTCAATTCTTTCTCACCCTCCTGTCAGTCAGGAGGGTGAGAAACAACAACTTCTGTCAGTCAAAGCAGCAATGGGCCCAGGGAGGTTTTCTATAGCTAAAAATTCCACTTTATAACCCTGAGGTTCTTTCATGTTGACCAACTGCTGATGCTGTTTAATGTTTACTTAACCAGCAACACATTTCATACATCAGGCCACTTGATCAAGCATCTTAAAGGCCTTTTAAACTGTCACTCCACACTTGGTGACTCTGTTTTAGTGTTGGGTAGTAATTCAGGCTAATGGCTAAAAGTCCCTGATTTTATTACTTCCCAGCAAAGAGCAGGCCTTGAAATTCAGTGGGCTCTTGGGAGATTATTTACAATCCTTATCTGGTTATATGCATTTTTTTCAAATTTGTGTGGTTGATGACTGTTCAATGATACTGTCAATGTTTTTATTCAGTTCAAAGTGAGAGGTCTTTTAAACGTTGCTCTCCCTCAGGATTGAGAAGTAAAGTATCAGTCATCACCAGTGGCACCGAAGCAGCATCTTTGTTGCAGGGAATAACATACAAAGTGTAAAATCAGGTTGAATGAAGTCTCCCTGACCCCCCCCCCCCCACCACACACACACACACACACAAAAAAGGTCTGAGTGAAGAGCTTTTGAAGTGATGATCTTCAGCAACGTGTTCTGATTGGACAATTAAGCTCATATGTTTTGTTTTCTAAACAAGAGCCTTTGATGCTCGCTGTTAAAGATAATCAGGAATCTAGATTACAATGTCAGGACGACTGTCTGCTGCTGGACCGACACTTCCGGCGAGAAGAGGCACGCGTCAATTGGTAACGTCAAGTTTCTGTTATTTCACGACGATAATCCCGGAAAGTAGACGATTGAACCCTACAAAGTAAAAGGCCCGACTCTCAACTCTAGTCTCCAGCTGGCGACCGCTGTCATTACACACTCACCCAGCAGCTGACTGCGCTCTGCATACAGCAGCAGTCATTTTAGACCGAGTAATAAATCTTACAATACCAGGACCTGGATGATTCATAGACACACAATCAATATCAAAAAATACGAATTTGTCTGAAGCACCATTCAACAAGACAGTAATATACTACTTATCTTCTATTATAATAGAGAAAATTAACAAAGAAAAATAAAAACATTTTCTATCAATCAAAGGTAATGAATACAATAAATCTAGGAACAGTTCACGTCCTCGGTTTTGTTTCTTTGTTTTTGCCACTTCAAAATAAACAAATATATTTTTAAGTGTTTTTTTTAAATCTCTTATATGGTACAGTTTTGCAATTCTGTTTTTAATAGTTACTGATACAGTGTTGTTCTTGTCCTGTGTTTTGCTGTTGTGCCACTTTGTTCAAGTTGATCTTAACATCGTCGCTGTTTGCCCGTGCTTTTATTTTTTTAGATGATGACCGGAATTGTAGTGTCCGTCCGGTGTAGGCGGCTTCACACCAGTGCGTCCAAGCGGCGGAGGCGCACACACATACACACACACACACACACACACATATATACACACACACACACAGAGGCTGTGCACACACACAAAGAAAGGTATCAACTGCTAAATGTTTGTATTGCAGCTCGTTGTGTTTGACCGTGAGTGTGCTGTGGATGTTGCGGATGCCGTGCAGGCCGTTGGGGGGTGCGTGTGCCGCCGCCAGAGGTGAAGTGCGAGTCGGTCCTGTGAGCCGAGCGGAGCGGCGTGTCGACGGTCCGGCTCCCGCAGCGCCAGCTCCAGCCTTTAAATGACCGGGCGTGCCGCCCGCCTCCCGGGTCGTGATGCGGCCGAAGCGGCTGACAGCGCGGAGGCTGCTCGCTGACTTTCAGCGGGGGAAACTTTGATTCTCTTGGAGATTGTTGAGCTGTGGTTGTGTAGGGGTTCCCTGCAACTGCGACATCGCCCCGTTGGTGGTGTTTCTGCTTCTCCCCCCCGCCCCAGACCAACCTCCGGGTGGACCAGCTCGACTGAACGGAGAGCGGAGGTCTGTTCCGGGCGGTCCCCCGGTGCTCTCCCCTCCCTCCACACCGTGTCGCCCCGCTGTGTCACACACCAACTAGGCCCGGGGGCCGAGCTCTTTCACCGGTTGATTTCCTTTGTCGCGGCCCCACAGGGCTAAAGATAATGCCCGGCTGCGAGCAGTGGCTGAGCTCAGGTCCAGCCTCAAACGGGGGACATGTTCCACGGTCCTGGACAGTCCACACAGGGGACACCGAGACTGATGGAAGCAGTTAATCCGGGTCAACATCTAGTGCTGGCCTAGTAAAGACAGTAACGGAAGTGTTTGTGGAGTGTGTGGCTGCATTGTGCTGTTCATGCTCTCAGTCTATAGCCTCCATACACACTGTATGTAGAAACTGGTGTCTCATGGCCAACAGTGTGTACTAAAGAACACACTAACACTGTAGAAGCAGTCCGTCAGTATGTGCAGTGTGCAGACAGCTGCACATCTCGTTGAAACTGCTGCTAAAATTGCTATTCTAATGGAAAGGGGCAGTGATAAAGGATTAGTGTATTGCATGCAGAAGAGTGTGCAACAGATGCCCATCTTTCACCAGCAGTGATCACCCCCTTAGCTGAATTTTGAAGGGGAAGGGAGGTCTGGATTGTGTACCTTAGTCTTGTAAAATCCCGTGTTCCTTGCTCATTCCCCAGGCTCGGTATGTCGGATGAAGATTCCCGTGCCAGCACCAGCTCTTCCTCCTCCTCATCCTCGACTCATCAGCATCAGCAGCAGCAGCAGGAGGCAACCCCCCCAAAGAAACGAGAAAGCAAAGGCAGCATGAGCAAAACCTCCAAGCTTCTCTCCACTAGCGCCAAAAGGTGAGCCAATGGATGGAAGGCGCTGTTTGACAGCAGGGTCAAGATCAATCCATCCTTCAACACAATAAAAGTTTTTATTATTATACAACAGCCAGAGTGGAGACTTTAAAGGCTCATGGCTACAGTTTAGCTTTTAAATGCTTAACAGGCCTGATGTTCAGGGTCTTAGAGAGGCTTTACCATTTCCCCCACAGCTCAAAACTGTCAGGAACTGCTGTCTGAATTGTAGGTACACATTCATCTAAAACCAAACCAGTCTTTTTTTTCTAGTACTAAAAGACTTGTTAAAATGAAGGGATTATGTTGAATGAGAGTTGTGAGATTTTGTGACATCTTTGTTTAAAAAAAAGAAAAGAAAAAGGTTTTAAACAAGACTTTGTTCAAGAGCTGCTTTCACTTCATTTCCATCTGATCTCTAGCTAGGCTTACAATATGGATTTACAGAATTTGATCAGAGCTCCAGGTTTGATACGAGCCTTTTACTTGCTTCTGCAGAATTCAGAAGGAACTGGCTGACATTACATTGGACCCACCCCCAAACTGCAGGTAAATGAATGTGCAGCATCCCAGCATTGATTTGGTGGTTGTTGTTTTTTTTTGTTTTTTTTCTATAAATGTGGACATTTTGGGCTGTTGAGAGGAATTAATGCATGTGGAACACTGTGTGTTTTTGCTAGAATATCAAAACAACTTGTTTGCATCAGTGTCCTCTGAACATGCCTTCTATTCATTGATCTTTAGACTTTTCAGTACATGCCAGATGAAGTAGCCGGTTCTGTCATTGCCACTTGCTTGACTTCAAACCTGAGTAAAGTTATCTTTGTCTTGTACTGCAGAAGTCTGAATACTTAAAGGTCCTTTGTTGTTTAATGTGAAGTCCATGTGGTCTTTGGTTAGAAATCAGGTCTAGGTTCTTTTATTAATATAGTGAAAGTATCAAAGGTCCCAGTCAACAAAGAAATGCTCACAGTCTGTAGACAGATACTGAACCTTAAAACCAGCTGTCAGGACTTTTGGAACTCTGTGATATCACAAAACAGTCACGACCCCTAGCTGCAACCCAAGCCCACCCGGACCCGCCATCCAACTTTTCAGGGTTTGATATCTTTAGGTTTTTACATGAAATGTTTTATTTTTTTTATTGAGGAGACTCAGATCCTCTCTTCTGGTTGGCTGACTGATCTGTCGTTGCTAGAGCTCCATGGAGAAGCCTGAGAAAGAACCTCTGCGAAAGTAAAACTACACTGAGATGGGTTTGGGTTCTTGAAACCTTAAATATATCTTTAGTGTGGATATCAACATGAACCAAAAACACTTGGAAAGTGTCAAATATGGGACCTTTAGGTACTGAAAGCTGGTTTCAGATGTCTTGTCGGGTGTGTTTGCTTATTTATTTAATCTGCAGTCAGCAGTATTTTAAATGTGTTGGCTTTTTGTCGACCAGCTTTGTGCCTTTGAGAGAAAGTTATGGAAAAAGGTTTCCATATTGGCCCAAGTTTTTCAAAATAGCCAGCCCTAATCATGATCGCAGGGCTGAACAATGAATCAATTTTTGCAAGAGTGGCAGTTTTGATAGTGTTTCAGGAAGGTGTAGGAAGTGAAAGGTTTGTCCACTAGTAAATGTACTCAGCTATTACTAATTCACACCGATATGATCCTCTGATGGTTTTTCACGGAAGCCAGCGACTCTGAAACTTTGATTCTTGGAAGTGGACTGTGTCTTTTTGCTGTTCAGAAACACAAATGTGAGTATAGTGCCCTGCTGTAGCTAGCAGCTAGCTTTGTAAATGACAAACAATGCAACACTCCAATTTTTGGTTTGCTAAGTTTTAGATAAACAGCTGTGAGTCTGAGTTTTGACCTGCAGAGTTGACCAGTCTACTTACATTAGCTCAACACACTGACAGGTCAAAGTGCAATGCTGTGAACTGTGTCAATAGGCTCGATTTGTCAGATATTGAAGTTTATTTTACTGGTTATCAATTAAGATAACCCCATTAATGAATATTATCTGTATTATGGAGAAATATTACTTTATTCAATTTAAATAAGACTACTAGTAGGTTTTGCAACTGCTATTTAATCAGTATTAGCATTAATGTTGCAAAGTGTGCAAATGCCTTGTTTTGTTAAAATGAGAAAATATTTGATTCACAAAAACAAATAGTCCGATAATTTTCTCGTCTTCTATTAAGCTGCTTCAGCTTCAGTGTCCTGTTGTCCAAAAACTGTTCAACACACACTCTCTCTGTTGCACAGTGAACACACACACAGCAGTTTATTTTCTCTCACTGCTGTCTACACTCCCCTACTGCCTTAAATACTCTCTGTGTATGAATCTGCCACTTAAAATAGCCCCCAACAAATACTGTGTTTCCTCCTGTTTGAGTTATGCTTGCTGCTTTGGGAAATGACTGATGGTTCTAAAAATCAACCTGGATGTGTATGAGCTGTTTTAGAGAATTATGTCAGCAATGACTTGGCCACAGACAGTGTGGTGGAATCAGAATGTGCAGAGGTAAATACATTGGTATTTGTCTTTTGGTTTGATTTATTCTCCGTAAGATAAAACAAAACATCTCATTGCTGTCAGGTTTGGTCATTGCTTTAGTGACGTGGGTCAAAATCTCATATTTACAGCATTGGTGAGATGATGTCCTTTACTTTAATTATCTCACTGCAGAAATCCAAATAAAGGCTTGGGCATGTCTGAATAATGATCTGCTGCTGATGTCTCCATCTCATGTGTACAACACATGAACAAGAAGAGTTTCCAGATTTCAACATTGGCTGGTAGTTCAATCAGGAGAGACATAATGCCAAGTCAGGGAAAAATCTTTATTACCATGTGAAAAACAAGAGAGGAAAAGGAAAGGTTGTGAGAGTGTTTGGCCATTAGACCCCAACATGATGTCATCATATCTAAAATGAGGTGTTGGGCCTGCTGATGGGAGGAAGAAGATGTTGAAATTGTGGATGTGATGAGGACCGATGAGCAAGTGACGCTGGACCTGGTGCTGGATGGGAAGTCTTCATTACACACAAAAATGACAGCTAAGAGCACAACAGAGTTTAGAGTTTGACAGTGACAACAGGACTGGTGACTGGTTGAGCATGTCGCGAAATCTGATTGGTTACCGAAAACATATGATATCAGTAAGTGTGGTGAGAGCTAAGACTCTGTAAAGGTAGACAAGGACTCTGGGTGTGTAAAGTGAAGTCGATACCAAAACCTTAAACCTGCATTCTGTCTCATGACAGAAAGATTTTCAGAGATTTATTTTCCTGTTAAATTTGGCAGTCTTTAAATAGACCGTATATAAAAGTGGATGTGGAATCTGGTTGTGTAAAGTCAAGTCAATGCTGTGAGCCTTAAACATTGACTCATATATATATATATATATATATATATATATGCAACTCCATTGGATGTACAAAGAAGGCAGATGGTATTGAAGTCAATAGGAAAATGTCCCTACTTCTCAATTGATTTATCAGTTCAGTAGTAGTTTTCCTAATGAGTTTATCATCTCAGTCTTCAGTTTTGAGTCTTGAGTCACTTTTTAAATGATGGCCCCATAAACCAGGCGATGGATCAGGGGAGGGGGCTTCTGTGTGATTTCACTGTTGATGTCACAGTGAGATGGCACATTGGGGAGAGACTGAATGAATGGGCCAAGTCTTCCTGATTTAACTTGCTCTGAGCTACATACTTCGAGCACCAGCTTGGACTATGTTCATGAGGCCTTGTTCCCGCCTGGCCGAATGTAGGAGGGAGCGTCGACATTGAGATAAATTGCTCCGAACATGTAGTGTGACTGTACCGTAAGCGATGTATCTTCCTATCTGGACAGCCGGGTGAGGAAAAAGCCTCATCTCTTCTTTTGTTGAGCTCTCACGCTGCAGAAAATCCTCCGTTTAGCACCACATGCAGTAAAGGGGATTTTTACTGGATTTCGGTTCTTTCTGCTTCATTTAGCACAGAATCTGCTCATTAGAGTATGAATGGAGCTGGCCAGCTACGCCTTGCAGGTGCTGTTTAATGGATTACACATCGATGAGTCAGTCGGTAGTTGTCTCATTTCTCTCAAGGTTGGTTCAGGGGCCTCCTCACTCCTCAAATTGACGCTGACTGATGAAGGAAAGACTAATCCCGACTATTTCCTTTCATCATCAGCGCTTCTGTGGTAGCAAACTTTGTCACCTGAAAACTATAAAGTCTTTCATCTCTCATTTATCAAAATCAAATTATACTCTGCTCAGGGATTGCTGAGCAGGCCCGCTTTTATTTTTCCACAAGCTGTGAATTGCAGACATCACAGGCCGTCCTCACACCCTGCTTCTTGCCTTGTGTTTCCTTCATTATGTTTTATTCCTTTTTCTTCTCAACCAGCTATTTAATTTATTGCCCACTTCCTTTATCTCAGCCTATAGTCTCTCTATCATTCAATCTGCCCGTGTGCCCTTAAGTCCTGTTCACTAGATCTCTTTAAGATGTCAGTGTGTGTCAGAGATTCCTGACATTCCAGGACCATGCATGTTCTTGCGTCTGTGTGTATGTTTGTGTATGTGTTTTGCCTGGTGAGACCCATTTGATCTGCTCACAATATCCCTGTGTTTAGCTGCTGATCACATCTTGCAGCATCTTACCGGCTTGCGTGTTTGAAACTACTGAGGTTTTCTCAACAGCTTCTTCATATCTAAAAAAAAAAAAAAAAAGCCTCCTCCCTGCAGAGGAAGTGGCTGGCCTTTACACTGCTCTTACTTCAGAAAGCCCTGAGAGCAGCAATGAGCTTAGTGTTGCAGCGGCTGCACAGATGGAAGTTTAAGGAAGTGTCCCTTCTGCTGACAAACCTTAGTTGGGCAGCGAGGGGAAGTAGATGTTCCTTTTAATCCTGTCAGCTACAGGTAGAGCTGTGTGTTGAATTCCTTCCTTTTTTTACCAACTGTAATGTGTGTGCAGTTTGTACAATTTCTGCAGATTATTTACAATTCAAGGAATATCAACAGCGAAGTTTTCAAAAATGAAAAAAAAAAAGTATATTCCTTCCATATACTATGATTTAATAATCAATTATCATTGACAGTTTTTGAAACACGGGATACTAGATCCAAAACTTTGAACATACAAATACAAATGTTACTTGTTCATTCGCTATTAACTTATTATCTGTATTAAATAACAACATTAAAAGGATTGGATCTTTGTAACGTAGCTGTTCTTTCAATTTTTTCTAAACTCAATAGACCAAGCTAAATTAAAAATTGCAAAATTTTGAGCTAGTTTTCTCCCCAGTCTGTTCCAAATAATTTCTAAAAAGTATCAATTTAAAATGAATAGATGTTTGAACTATAGAATATTAAAATACCACAAATATAAAGCATGTGTATGACTTAAGATATCAAAAAGTATTATTTTTTTTGTAACAGGACCTAAACTTGTTGAGTCAGCTTAACTACACATTTCAGTTTCACAGTCAGGGCCTACTTAGGCTCAACTGAGTCTGAAACCTCCAGGAAAAAAAGCTCAAACACACATCCATGCTCAGATTTTGATGTGTGACCCCCTGACCTTCCCTCTAGCACCACCCTCAGGGTGAACTTGGGAGAACTCTGCAGGTGCCATCACATCAGTTGTCATCTGTTCAGTCAAATTTCCCTGCCCCCTCCCCGAGGAATAGGTGGTGTCACCGCTCCAGTGAGTGTATTGTGCAGAGGGGATTAAAAACAATGCTGCACTTTTTTGTCTGGTAGAGCACCAAATAAGGTGATACCACATGTTGTGTGCAGACAATGCAGACACAGTGCAGCAGGGTCTCTGTCAGTGTAATGGGCACAGTTGAACAGAGATTTCACCAAGACAGGGACGGTACGTCTGAAAGCATCAGCCCTTAGACACAGTTAAAGTATAAGAGCAGAATTTGAAGGATTAAATGAAGTGTAACAGGACCTTTTATAAAAAAAACCCAAAAAAAAACAAACAACTTTGAAAATATGAAGTGCAATATCTTAATTGTAAGAGCTCAATTTTTCGAAGTGACGGGAACAGGACAACCTGGCCTTCAAATCATATTCTCCACGCAAGGACTCGGCCAATTGCGCTAATATGTATTTTTATATGCTATCACCATAGGACAGTGCAGATATGTGCAAAAGTTCCATTTGAGGGGAGGGGGGGTTATTCATGGGAAAGGGGGTCACTTGCCCTGCTGCTGAAGCCAACTTCAGATGGGGAAAAAAACCACTTTGGTCCTGATGTACCGGGGGGGTTCAGTTGCACCAAATCTTCTAGGCACTCTTGTGAATTGGAGTCATTATATTGTCTCAGGCAGCTTATTACAGTGTTTTTCCTTGTCATAACAATATCAGAGCAAGACAGTGGTGATTGAAAATGAAACCCAGTCTGCACTGATCATGTATATTAAGATCCACAATGAACAGAGCACAGCAGTGATTTGAGAATGAAAAAGACAGGGAGATGGATTCATTTAAAGAAGAGGGATGATAAGAATATGCAGAATGTGCAGAGAGAATAGGAAGAGAGGGACTTTTAATGATCACTTGTCAGGCTTTTATACTGAAAGTTCAATTAAATCTAAAAGAAGCCAAGAAATAACTTTTAAGTACATTTGCAGGATGCTGCCAACAGCTTAGTGCTGCATATGTGTCATTTCTGAAAAACAACTTTCACTATAGTCAGTTACAAAAGAAGATCATAAATTAGCTTCATTTGCTGTCTTGCATATTCATAGTAGTTTGTTAAAATGTAAGAAGCAGATATTTTTAGGCTGAATGATCCTGTTCCTGAATTGTGAAAGTTGGGTTTCATGTAGACATAAGCAGCAGTGGAGGCTTTGCACTCATTGCCTGTGGTATGTTGTTGCTTTTCTGGATCGTTTTAGCCAGCGGGAGATACTGTAGCTATTAAAAATTACCTTGGAGGCAAATGTGCAGGAGGGTAACATCTAGTGGGAATTATGGTAAGCAAGCTAGGCTAACTAACTTCCCCTTTATGGATTAAATACAGATTTTTCAAAGTATTTCCGCATGCCAAGGCACAGCTCACTTTAATCACTAATGGACGCAGTGTCTGCCCTGTTGTTGTCAGGCAAATTTTGCACCGGGGAATGAAAACTTAGTGTTTCCAAATATTTCCTCATACAAAAAGGGAGTAGAGTTTAAAGGTCCTATTTTGCATGAATGCCCATGTCTTCCTTAATTATAAATCAGTTCCAAGTTCTACATTAGTACAGTAAAAGTATCAAAGGTCCCCAGAGAAATGCTCAAAGTCTTAAAGCTAGCTTTGTGATATCACAACAAAGTAGTCTGTGCTCATAGCATACAATCCATACCATATCTTCCTATAGTTAACAAAAATCTATTAATAAAACTGACTAAGTGTAAAATGTGGGACTTTTTAAAATGTCACTTCTTTAAAAAAAAAAAAAAAAAAAAACTTTCAGTAGCCTGTGAACACCATAGAGGGTGCTCCTAAATGCTCTACTTCTGTCCAACTTTTTCCATTCTTCATGAATTTGAACAATGTCTTTTTGTCCACCTTGTGCTGTATGTTTGTATTCCAGAGAGAGAAACTGCATATTAAGGAATAATCTTTTACACACTGTCTGCTGCAGATAAGTTGTGTTGGCTAAGTGAACATGTTCAGCTGCTGTTCTCTTCTGCTGTGCTGCAGGAGTCAATTTGGGTAAACCACTGTGTGCCTTTCTGAAAGGTTAAAGGCTTAGAAAAAATGAAAGAGCTGAAATGCCAGCAGTCTTCTTGCAGCGCTTGTGTACACAGAGGTTGCAGAGGAGCCCCCCTGATATTGAAGCAAATGGCCACAGTGATAGCATGGCATATAACTGGCTCTCACAAAGCACTGGGTAGCCTTTGTGTGTGTCTGGGGCAGTTGGGGAGAAAGCACTGGCCTCTCTCAGTGGCTCGTCTGTGAATGTTAGGCAGCTCTGTTGTCAGGCCAGAGAAACTTCAGGCTGCTTGTTTCTGTGGCAAATGACACCATATCTGCTCTTGACTTCGCTGTTGGTCCTGACCCAGAGCTTGTGGTGTGACCAGTAACGTGTGTGATAGCGGTCCCATCAGGTCAGGGTTCCCCACAGCAATGCTGGATACACAGTATTAATGCAGGACATTCCTCAAAGGGACATGCGGTATTTTTTATTAACGGGAAGGGGGGGGGGGTGACTTTCTTCTTTGGTTCTTTCACATCTGGGCAGCACACTGTGCCTCTTCCACTCAATCTGAAACATATTTTCCTTGTGGACGGCACCTGTGTACACACCATATGTCAAGTGAGTTATAATAAAGTACATTGATTTAAATGTTTTTTAGACTATTGAACTAAAAATCAACAGATATTCCAAGTTAAAATTTTATTTATATATTGGAGGGGTTCTCAAACTGGGGTTCCCAAACGCCAATGACAACACAAGGATGTGTTCCAGCTGGAGGCCATTTAAAACTTATCAGCTGTTATGGATTTATCATACTGATTGCAGTCATGAGTCTGTGTGTGAAAAAGAGTGAGGTGTTTTTCACCATTTTAAAGCTGTTATCATTCATTTTGAAGACATCATTTAGTTTTTAATTTCATATGTTATTATAAGTACATTTTGTCTGCTTTTGGAAATGATTTGTCGGCCCACGTGTTCTATAGCTACACAGCCTCCGTCACCTGGTGGATTCACTTTTATTTTTATGAGATTGTGTGTGTGACAATTATTAGGAAAATATGTAACGTGTTGGTCACAATATTTAAGTGTTTTTTACATTTTACACTCTGTTGTCCTCTACCTGTCATCCTCAATCTGTCACCCTCACTCTGTTATCCTGACTCTGTCACCCTCTACCTGTAATCCTTACTGTCACCATCTTTACTCTTTTACCCAATTCCATTACCCTCACTCTTTCACCCTTACCCTGTCACGTTGCAGGTCATCTGTACTTTTTCACCCTAACTCCCTGACCCTCACTCTTTCACCCTCTACCTTGCCCCTTCACTCCATCACCCTCACCCTCCATCACTTTGCTGGCCATCTGTACTTTTTCACCCTGACTCCGTGACCCTCACCTTTCACCCTCACCCTGTCACCTTCACTTTGTTACCTTTATTCTCTCACTTACACCCTGTTATCCCGTCAATAAGCTCTGGCCATAGTCCAGCCCCCAGGTTATGATTGGACAGTTGTAGTTGTTTCAGTCTGGAGTTGTGTGAAGGAGCTGCTCACCCTCCTGTGAAAGCTGATGGCGCTTTGTACCTGGATGTTTCGGGCATGTGCTGCCCTCTGCTGGACAATCCTGACCTCAAACACATCCCACTGCACTTCAACAATGGTGGGATTCGATTTTATTGTGTCATATTGAAAAACAACCATCTCTCTTTATAAAAACAGAAGACTGAATCATTATCTTCTGTGTGTATTTTATTCCTGTATCTGATTTCTTTTCATTTTGGCATTTATATGTTTCAAAGTGGATCAAATGTGCCACTGCAGCAGGATATAAACTGAATTGATGCTTTGTTATTTCAGTCCTGTGTACTCACGATACAGGTTTTAAATTAAATGATAAATTGACAACTCATGGTCTAATGGATCCATGTCAGTAATGGAACTCAATCACTCTTATACTTAGTGTTATTGTTCTTGTATAATAGATCACTGTTTGATGTCTAAATATATTTAGACACACTGCACTCTGCAAACTTTCACTTTAAACCCAGAATCAAGCTTTAAGAGCTTTGCATACTTTGAGTACTTTGCTCCATCAGGTCATCAGTGAGGGGCAGCATGGTTACATAGTGGTTAGCGCTGTTGCCTCACAGGAAGAAGGTTGCGTTTTCGGCTCCCAGGCCTTTGGGCCTTTCTGTGTGGAGTTTGCATGTTCTCCCTGCGGGTTTCCTCCAAATCAAATCAAATCAAATCAAATCAGATTTATTTGTATAGCGCCAAATCATAACAAAGTTACATCAAGGCACTTTACATATAGAGCAGGTCTAGACCAAACTCTTTATAAAATTATTTAAAGAGACCCAACAGATCCCCCGATGAGCAAGCACTTGGCGACAGTGGCAAGGAAAACCTTCCTTTAAGAGGCAGAAACCTTGGGTAGAACCAGGCTCAGGGGGGGCGGCCATCTGCCTCGACCGGTTGGGTTGAGAGAGAGAGAGAGAGAGAGAGAGAGAGAGAGAGAGAGAGAGAGAGGCACGGGGGGAGGGGGGGGCAAAGTTGGGTAGAGTAGGGAGAGAAAGAGAGCAGGAGGAGGGGATATTCAAACAGGTGTAGGCAGGAACATGATGCTGCATGAGGTTCGTAGGAATGATGCTGTATGGAATTCTTGAAGATGTGGGAGCAGCAGGCATTGCAGGAACATGGGATGGTGATGATTCATCACCTGCAGGATGAGGACAGGGAGAGAGAGGAGAGGAGCTGGGGGAGAGAGAGGAGAGGAACTGGGGGAGACGGAGACTTCGGGAAAACATGGTTAGTAAATGCAATGCACATGCTTGGAACTGAGAGAAACTGGGATTTCGGAGAAGCAGGTTGTTGGTATGACGGCGCATGCGAGGGGGGGAGAGAGGGAGAGGGAAGAGGGAGAGAGAGAGAGAGAGAGGGAATAGGGGGAGTCCAAAGACATGCATGTCTAGGTTGGTGACTCAAAATTGTCCATAGGTCTGACTGTGAGTGTGAGTGGTTGTCCGTCTCTGTATGTCTCTGTGAGTTGGCCCTGCAATGGGCTGGTGACCTGTCCAGGGTGTACCTTTTCTCGCCCAATGCGAGCTAGGATTGGTTCCAGCACTCCCTGCGACCTGGAAACGGATACGCGGTAGATGACTATGAAGATGAAAAAATGAAAAGTTAGTGAATGATGTGAGAAGATTTCCAGCATTCCCAAAGCAAACTGCTGTTGAAGCAGCTGCACTGTTGCTGTACAGTATTAGCTCCACAGGCAAATATAGTTGTGTTGAGCTTTCTCTTTCTGTCATCCCCCCAGTCTGTGGCTACAATGACTCACTGTATTGCTGTAATGAATTACCCATGACATAAAATATTCCTGAGAGACTGAAGAAGTCTCAAAGGATTGTGGTCTATTGATAAACACATGAAGGAACTACCTGACCCTCTTGTTAAGATTGTGCATCCCCATTTATTTTCTAGATGATTGTCGAGTCTAAATCTTTAAATATTACTTAATAATTTGGGGTGGTAATCTTTATTAACGTTGCTTATAGTCTGATAGTAAGAGCTGTAACTTCCACTGCTGCTTCTGTGAATGTGTCTCAGTGGCATAAAGCTGAGACTGGAAGACACTGGCAGAGTTAGGTCTTTCAGAAAGCAGATGGCGGAAGGTTCCAGCCGAATCAGGGAACTGGGTTAAGGTTTGTTCAGTTTCGGGGTGGGGGTGTTTTAATCCCCACTCCCCAAGTTTGTTTCTTTTTTTTGTTTTGTTTTTATTGAACAAATACTGGAGACACTTAAAATAGTCATATTTCCTCTACAGTCTGTGGTAAAGTTGTGGTACTTATTTGTTAGTCTCAAAAGACGTTTTATAGAATCTGAATGAGTCAAGAGTTGTTTCCTGTGTGCCAACAGTGCGGGTCCTAAAGGAGACAACATCTATGAGTGGAGGTCGACCATCCTGGGCCCCCCAGGCTCTGTGTATGAGGGAGGAGTATTTTTCCTGGACATTGCCTTCACACCAGACTACCCCTTCAAACCACCCAAGGTTGAGACTCATAAGTCACTGCTCACAATTTATGAGTTGTCAATTCCATTTTCTCCACCAGAGGAAGCAGAAACAAATAATTCCAGCAGCTGAGCCCTTATATTATTTTTCTGTAAATGATTTGACTCTTCTTTTCATTCAAGCGCAAAGGTAACCCTTTGATCTACTCTTTAACCTCCAGACTCTACAGGTCTGGAGTGATTCTGAACACACTGATGAAAGTATGAAACAGTTAATTTACAGAAGAAAACTTTGTGTGGCCTGGGAATTATTCAGTGTTCTTCTGTTTAGTATGTGTTTCACTGCAGTCCTATAATTAAAGGCACAATTCCCTTTGCAAAAAAAAAGCGTTATTGCTCTGACAGCAGTTAACCTTTTGAGGGAAAGACCGACCTTAAAATGTTCTTGTTTTACAAGACTATCAGAATTCATAACAGCCGGGTTGTAATCTAACCTTTCTGTCATATTATCCCAGGTGACGTTTCGTACAAGGATCTACCACTGTAACATCAACAGTCAGGGGGTGATCTGTCTGGACATCCTGAAGGACAACTGGAGTCCAGCTCTCACCATCTCCAAGGTCCTCCTGTCTATCTGCTCCCTGCTCACTGACTGCAACCCTGGTGAGAGCACACACAACAAAGACACTCGCACAAATTCGTCACAGTGTTGAATATATTAGTTTGAAAGAGTATTTTCGCACACACGGCTCCACATGCAGCCATTAAAATGGTTCAAATTAGATTCTATATATTTTTTCACATCTATCATGTATATAAAATTTAGCCTGGATAAAGAGACAGTAGTTGACAGAGTCAGTTTTGTGTCATATTGTCGCTGTCAGAATGACATCAGCAGGTCTATGTGGGTCTTTTTTTCATGTGACACACACAACAAAGAACAAAGTAAGACAAGGAACGTGAGGCGTTAGATGTGTCTCACACATGCAGGGTGTTCCCCTCTAACCAGCTAACATGGGCAATGAAATGAGCTGCAACACAAACGCCACACAGACACGTCCTCAGTGTTTGTATGTGAAACAACCGCTGAATCTTTTCATTCGGTCTTCAATCAAGTCTTGTAACACTTTATTTATTTATTCAATGCTCGTGTCAAGCAGCCAATAAGATGACAAAACTCAATGTAAAACGAACATTTAAGGACTAAAAACCTATGGAAGATGTATTATATGTAGGTGGAATCATAGTGAACCGTAACAAACACACTGTGTGTTAAAGTCTGTGCTTCTGAGACAAAATATCCCTAAACTATTAAAAATGTGTTTGTTAAAAGGTAGAACACTGAACATTATCAACATTGTGAAAAACATGAATCACTGGGAACAGTGCGGCTGTTCCTCAGGAGGTAGAGTAGGTCACCCACTAATTCGGACTTGCGATCCCCGGTTCATCCAGTCCAGTCTTGTCTACAGTAACACTGGTGGCTGTTAATCAGTGTGGATGTACATGAATGTATTGATATTTTTTTATGTGTATTAATAAAGATTTCTCATTTTTGTCTAGGTTTTCATTTATTCGATATGTTAATTTATTTCTAGATTATATGATTATTTTCTGTGTTGTTTTGTTTAATATCTTACGTGTATTAGTTGTTAATTATATCTATAGTACTTCAACTTTTTTTATTTGTTTTCTTGTAAACATTCTTCACTTTCAGCTTGTTATTATGTTTACTTTGCCTTGATTTTTATTGGGTGCTATACATGTGCAGCCCAATAATAGACTGCATGACTTGCATGTGCCTGTCTTGTTTTTTAAAGAGAATCTTCAATGACCCTGAAACAGATTCCTCAGTGCCAGAAGCAAATGCAGCAACATTAAAATGTTGTTTGTCTGTCTGTCCACAGCTGACCCTCTGGTTGGAAGCATCGCCACACAGTACACAACAAACAGACCTGAACATGACAGGATAGCCAAACAGTGGACCAAACGCTACGCCACATAATCACCAGAGCAGCAATTGGACGGCTCTGATGAGTCAGGGGGAATTTTTATCTCAGAATTCAAGTCTTAATTTCTGACATTTTTTTCTTTATTGTATTTTTTAAGTTATCTTTGGCCTAACTATAATCTAATTTGGCAATAATGAATTTTGTGCCGCCCCCCCCGCCCCTTTTTAGTTTGTGCTTGAAGACATTTATACTAAAATGCTAGATGAAATGTGTTACAGCATGATTCCCAGTCAACAATGTCTCACATGTATAAAAAAAAAAATTCCAGTCAGTGGCTGCATCCCCTGGATTTTTAAAAGCCGTTTGACACATGTTTAGATGTGGATCGATACTGGTTGTGATTTTTGTTCTGTGCTGGTGAAAAGCTGTTGTGTTTCCTCCCTTGCAAAATGAAACATGGCCAACTGAAGCATCCCATGCCATTTGATCATGTCAAACTAAGTTTCTTTTTAGGTCACATTCATTTTAACCAACAAAATAAAGTTTTGAGAGTATTGAATATGAAGAAGCTTTATTTCATTTCAGACAGATAACAGATCACAGAATAAATTAGGGTTAGCATGATTATATAGAGTGCAAGTCTTCATCTCTCTCCCTCTGTTCTACTAGCAGCACATGAAACGTTAGTACTTGAACACATCAAAGGGATAGTTGTGGTTATTTGTGTGGGTGTGTGGTCCTCATAGTGTGTTATCTGCAGTAGATTCAGATTAGCTGTCATAAAGAAGCAGCAAGAACTGAGTGATGAGCTACAGAAATACCTGTCTTCAACCATAAAAAAACAACAACTAAAATAGAAAGCTGTTAAAATGTAGCTTGAGTTAAAAGATTTTCAGGGCTTTATCTTCCTGTCACAGCAGCACTTTCTTTGGGTTCTACATTCTTCTCAACCTCTGATTTACTGTATTCATACACACAAGTGCTAGTGCTATACTGTATTAAACCATTCAACCCGACCCATCAGTTGGTTAAGTGCTGTTTTCAAGACTCCAGTTTGTAATTTGTCCGTCTACCCACTTATTTTATTGAAACCTGAAGAGGAGTGAGGGATGGATCCGACCTGCAATCAATCACATAGTAGCCACACCCTAATCCATCCCGTGCTTTATGGTCTATTTTCCCCAAAATGAGACCGTGATTAGAAAAAAGAACATCATGTTGCATTGAAGACTTGAAAGTAGAGACTGATGCCATAAACCAATGAGGGAAACATTTACTGACATAATAAATCAAGGGAGAGGGAGGGACATTTTCCCAGAGACTTCAATACAATTTGACCCCTATTTAAAACTGGTGGAGTCACCTCCTAATTACATAAAAAAAGGGCAGGTTTGAGGCACTCAGCTTGACTTCACCTTACAAACCCAGAGTCTATGTCCACTTTTAAATACGGTCTTTTGAAAGACTGCCAAACTTCACTGTTTTAACAGGAAAATAAATCTCTGAAAATCTTTTAAATTAAGCTCTATTTTAACAGATGTTGTATTGATGCTGATGCCAAACAGATAACACACTGACTAAAACCACCCCATACATCAACACAAACACACAGCTATCACATTATTGACACAGATCATCCATCAGTCTCACCATTTTCAAAAGGAATATGGTTCATTAAAGTGACAAAAATAAATTAGTTAAAAAATAAATATTTCTTCTCAATACAGATTTCTACTATTAAAAAGGCTCTCTCACTCACACACACTCACACACAGCTATAAGTAGTAGCCCTGTTGGAATATGTTGGCTGGACGATACGCTATAGTGCTGCTAACAGCAGACATATGAGATCAAATCACAAGTAAAGGTAGTACCATGAACATTATTGCTGCCAAGCCAAAATTAATACATGAAATGGGAGAAGGCGAATTGAGTCCTGCCAGAGGACAGAGGAGGAACGCTGCATTCACATCAATTGGGAATTAACAGTTTTGGGTTGAAAATACTCTTAGTCTCCATATTTATGAAGTTGAGGTTAGGTGAAACCTGTCTCAGTGCAGCAATGATACATCCACCTGTGTGTCTGGAGTTAAAAGCTGCTGGCATTCACCTCATCTCTAGTGGTCATGCAGATGCATTCCCAGCACAAAGCTAACTGGAGAAATGCACAAATACAAGTGGCCTTTCTATACAGTAACCCTCCACTGGGATGTTCTTACTGCTAAGGTGAGGAAGAAACTGTACATATGGGCGCACACTGTATTAACTTGTGTGACCAACCATAGGACAAAAGCCATTGTTTAAACCCATGGAAGTCTGGGGTTGTCTCTGACCTTTAGTAATAAAGTGCTTTTCCTGACATTTTCCCATTCAACAAAGGACTGAAGAGTTGAGCACACTGTGGAAAGGCTCATCAGTGTCTGCAGAGATATTTGTTTTGTCGTAAAAGACGGAATGTTCATTCCCAATTCTTTGGAAATTCTATTTTAGTGTCCATGTGTTGATATGTGCTGCAGTCAGGACTTGTTTTCCAAGCTAAGCTTTAAAAAACGAAGGGAAGCTGTTGAAACCTGGTTCTCCTCCTCAAGAATTCCTTTTTTGCAAGATTATTAATTTTTGACAATGTCTGATACCACTCACCATTCCCAAAGCTGAAAAATAATATATGTAGCATTAGTGTAAGTAAACAACAAAGTAAAAGGAATAAATACGCATGTCATAATAAAACTATTTCAGTTTTAAAATTCACATAGCAACAACCCATAGAACAGAAATGTAGAAAAAGAATCCAGCTTTCTGTTAGTAAAACCGTTTCCACTTCGTTAGGTACAGCTGCAGTCTAATGTCAGATACCTTGATATTTATTTGGTATTTAATAGATTCTGTCTAGAGGTGTAACTTCAGCTTTGTGTTTTAGTGATGTTGACAGATTTGAAATGTCAGTAAAAACTGGACACCTAAGGCTGTTGATTGTACAATTGTGCCTAATAAAGGGGACACTGACTAGATGCTGGAGTCATTTATTGACAAGCAGCAGTTGTGCCAGTGCATCTGTGCAACGTCTCCAGCTCCAGCTGCATTGCCAGATGTGGTTGGTGTTAGTCTGTGCTGGCCCAAACTCGGCAACCTTATTGTCATGACTAGAGAGAGGACCAGACATTTTCAAGTTCCAGTATGTCACCAAGTATAAGGATCAGAAGTCATTTTTACAATTATTTGAGTAGGATTTAAATAAATGAGATGTAACCTGCTAATGAATGTTAGAGTCATCCTGCCTCCTGTACCAACACCTGACTATCTCTGTTACTACACACAGACATAATATTGTGTTGATCCTTTCATAAAGAAAGGCAGTAAGTGGTACAGTGCTGCTTCAAATTATGTCAACTTTGAATATAAGGGCGAATGTGTAAGATGGGCAAATGCACACAGCAGTAATTAAAGTCATGTTGCTGACTGAAGGTTACCCATGTTGTTCTCCTTATTCCCATTTGAGGTGGATGTAGCCCGTCATTAACATAGTGAGAAGGGTTTCACATGTCATTAGATGGTGTGCCCTTGCTTTTGCGTCCTGGCAAAGGGAAGGAAGATTTGCTCTGAGGCTGGGTGAGGCGGCTAGTCAGCTGTGTAAAGGGTTCGATGAGCGAGTTGCGCTCTGTTACTGTCACCTCCCACAGCTTTACCTTCTCGCCTCGCGCCCACTGCTGCGCCACCTCCTGGTCCACCTGTCGCCGCTCCCGCAGGTCTGTCTTATTCCCCAGGACGATAACTGTCACCTGAGAGCAAAATAGACAAACGTGAACCAAATTTAATTCACATTTCCTTTAAAGAGTTAAGAGGCTACATTACTTTCTTTCCTGTTTTGAGAAAACAAAACTTAGTGTTCTATCTTTTCAGTTAGGAATTTTTCACTGCTAGTTGAAAACATTCATTTATCTCCATAGAATTTGCTTCCCCATGAATAAAACCAAGTAGAGTTACTGGCTGGCAGTTTTAAACCAGTGGTAGGCTTGTGCTGGTCCCAAGCCTGGAAAAATGGGGATGGTTGCGGCAGGAAGGGCATCCAGCAGTTGCTGTGGCGACCCCAAATAGGAAAACCCGAAATTAAAAAAAAATAAAATGTGTGAAACCAATAATTAAGTGTAATGGCTACAAACTATTTTGTGAAGTTACACTGACCGTGATCTTTGAACACCAAAATTTAACCAGTTAATCATTGATTCCTAATAAATGTTTTTGCCAAACTGGAGAAGTTACATAAAGGTGCTACTGAGATATCATTGTAATATCCATTTTGGGATTAAGCTGAACAAGACAGTAGGGATGAGAGAGTACACCACTGTCCGTATCTGTTCAACCATCTACATTATCTGTATCTGTATTCGTACTCATAAGGTGTGGGACTTAAATCGGAAGTGGGCATGGTTTATATGAAAGTTGTATTTTTAAGCCTGAAATTTATATGGGTTGGTCAGAAGTTGCTATATTTATTGTAAGCCTCAATATATTTTTGTTTACAGCTTAATTTGTATTACACCAAGGTAAGAAGAGCGAGCCCACCGGAGAAAAACCTGACCTGGTGAAGAAACACAAGAATGAGAAACACGACGCAGGCTGCATGCAGCCCTGAATCAAGTTTTTACCCCATAACCCCATAAAGTAGGGCAGATTTGAAACATTTCAGTTCTAAAAAACTATTTTAAAATGATGATGTTGTAGTGTGGATGCAGCCTAACTTTTTATTGCTATTAGGTTAAACACTGATCTTACCGGGGGACTCGATCAGGTAGTTGTAAATATGGATGTATGTCACCTCCGGCCATTCAGCGGGATCATTTCTCCATGAAAATTAAGGTAAACAGAAGGGACAATGAGAAAGACCCACATATGTGAGTTTTTCATTGTAACGTTTTTTTTCTCCGGTACAGCTAGCATGTTAAAATAATCATCTGACATATTGAAATAATGTTTTAAGCGAACTACTGTACAAATTTTGTCACTGATTGTTTTCCCCTCCGGTGGGCATGACTTTCGAAATATGACACATTGCGCTCTGTCTCTATCACAGGATGCCCTGAGGAGGATTTTCCTTCAGTCCGAGCGCGGATATTGACTCGTATTACTCGTATGGTACTCATACTCGTCAAAATTGCTATATCTGTACCGTATGCTCTATTCAGCTAAGCATCCGGCTCAACCCTACAAGACAGTCCGTTCAGAACATATTATACTTATAACCTGTTGCACCTCTTTTTTGTCTCTGGATTTGTCTATTTCCTTCTTCAGAACATCCACCTTCTTAAAAGACTCCAGGCTGTCAACACTATAGACAAGTACAAAGCCATCAGCCACTGAGTAGTAGTGCTTGGGGAGGTCTTGTCCTTCGTGGAGGCCCTTGGTGTCATAAAGCCTCAGCTGTTCCTTCACGCCACGGTCAGTTTCCACTGAGGCCATGTAAACATCCTCCTGCGTCTCACTGGACTCAGAGCCTGGAAAACACAGACAACACTGCAAATTCAGAAAACAGACCCAACAATAACACAGTTCTGATTTACTTTCTAAAACAGTAACCAAGTCAGTGTACCTTATGTAGTTAATGTCAAATTTAAATATATAGAGATGGATGTATCCCTCTACGCCTGTCGTTAATTCAAATCTACAGAAAATCTAACATTTGTGATAAATTTCATGTTAGCATCATTGAATTGAGCCAGGCTTGAAGTGTATGTAGGTGTCATTGTGCTACTCCTCGAGTCCCTTTCTTACCCACAGTGTGATTTCCATACAGCAACTGCTCCAAAATGGCAGTTTTTCCAACTGCTGCCTGGCCACACACCACAACTTTACAGCCTTTTCCCATCTCGAACCTAGAAAGCATGAACACAAAACAGCCACATTGTTAACAGTCTGTGGTAACATTAACGGTTTATTATAACACTGCGCCGTTAGCATTAGCTCGAGCAGTCGGGAGTTTGCTCTTTAGCCCTGTTAAATTTGTCTTGGGGGTTAGCCTAGCTAGCTAACACGTCAGGCGTAGCAACTCATTCTGCGTTGCGTTAACACCAACCACAGACCAGATCCACACAGACTCTCATTATTATATAACGGTACGACCAGGTAATGTCCTTACTTGAATTAGATGTAAAACTATCTGTTTATGAAGGATGAATCATCACAGCCACAGTGTCCATCCTGCTCTGCTAGCACTCCTGACAAGACTTACCTTGAGAGTGCGCATGCGTGACTGGCGGACTTTCCAATACAACCTTTTTTTTTTTTTAATTATTAAAATTCATAATAGTTTTATTATTTGTCTTTTTTGTAAAATCACCACGCTTCACGTTTTAAAAGCATTTAATGCGCAATTGAATTAATTCTGCTGAATATTCTTGCTTAAGTCGTTTGTGTTCACAAAAAAATCAATAGTGGATCAGTAAGATAAATAAAATTTATCTAGCAGATCTCGCCAAATGTTAGCATGGATTGGCTCTAGCGGCCCTCCTGGAACCGGATAAGCGGTAGAAGATGAATTAATGAATAAATGAGTTAGCAGATAAAAAAGTACACAGTTGATACAAATAAATTGCTGCAGCTCTATCTGTGGTTGGTTTTGTGGATTCTTTGTAGAGAATATGTAGATTAAGATGTGTTACTACACACCCCCAATGCCACATCCACGAGTATTGTACATGTACTACTTTAGTTTCTACACTTTTCTTACTATATCATGTTAGTCAATTATTTTGATCTAAAATGCATTGAGTTTTTTGTTGTTGTTTTGTTTCTTTCTTTTTTTTTTTGTTTTTTTTTTGACAATGTGAAGGGGAAAAAAAATCCCCAAATCCATTAAGAATACATTTCCCATGAACACACCAAAGGAAATGCGTCACTGTAGTTTTCATAAGGCATGCTGGGTACATACCCTCTTTCTTTCCGGCTGGTACGCCATCATGTAAGCGAGATTTTCTATGCCTCAGGACCAAACTCAATCTATTCAAATCATACTTAATATACCCCATCTGTCGTTTTGAAGCAGGGTGTAATTTAGAGACTCATTAGCGAGCTATTTGCCTTGATTCTTTTTTGACTAACGTAATTAGTAACACTAATAACAGCTCTGTTTTGGCCGGTGCTCAGATGCAGTCGATCCGTTAGCAGTTGGCACTGCCGGCCTCAGTAAAAAGCCACTGCAGTGCTGCTGTGATTTCTTGATCCGTTAGATACATTAAAAACACATGTGGCTGAACGTGTTATTGCCGATACACTTCATTATTTCTGCTGTAATAGGTGCAACTATCTGGTGGAGTGGAGATTGTCTGGCTACAAGGCTAACGTTAGCATGCGTGATTTTATCTTTAGCCTGCTTCTAACACGCGTGGACTGCTGAGCTGCTTCGCTTTAGCTGTTTTGCTATACAGCAGACACTTCGGTCCACATAGGTTAGGCACATTAACAAAGAGCCCCCCGAAGAAAATTCATCTTGGCTGTATCGAAGCGGATGGACGGAAAGGCTTCAGCCCTTGTGTGTTGAGCCTCGGTGGTCCGGAACCATGTGTCTTTACCGGAGACTACAGGGCAGCTGATCAACTTAATACTCGAGCTACGCTGTGTTTTGTTAGGGGAAAACTTGCAATAGTGAGACATGTCTCATATGTTGTTTTGTAGCTTACGTTAGTCTGTGTATTTCAGGTTGAATTGCAGATGGTGGCTCCATACTATGTAATGAGTGGGCTTTGAATGGACAGATTTGTTGACATGACATTTGTTCTCCACAGATAAGTCAACATGGGAGCATATAGGTATATGCAGGAGTTATGGCGCAAGAAGCAGTCTGATGTGATGCGCTTCCTGCTGCGCGTCCGCTGCTGGCAGTACCGTCAGCTGTCCAACCTCCACCGTGCTCCTAGACCCACCAGACCTGACAAGGCCCGTAGGCTGGGTTACAAGGCAAAGCAGGGTGAGTGCTGAGCCCATGGCCTGTTCCTTTACTTAAAAACTTGCCCACCCCAGTCCCCTGTCCTCTTTTCCTGGTTCACTGATCCTTTTTTTCCTGTATTGTTTGAATCTAACAGGCTACGTAATCTACCGCGTCCGTGTGCGCCGTGGAGGCCGTAAACGCCCCGTGCCCAAGGGTGCCACTTATGGCAAGCCAGTACATCATGGAGTTAACCAGATCAAGTTTGCCCGCAGTTTGCAGTCCACTGCTGAGGTAAGTCACGCTTAATGAGAGGACATTGGAAACTGGAATTAAGTTTATGCTGGTTCGTTGTCTTTTCAAAGTTGGAAATGTCACATCAGTGTTAATTGGGGTGCCACAGAGACAGATCACATTTTCCAAACAATGGGAACTGGATGCAGACCAGTATAAACATCAGATCATTTATTTTACATTTTAAAAAGAAAAGCAAAAACAATCATTCTCACAGAAATTGCAATAACATTGCAGCTCATGCTGCCTCTGTACTGAATCTGAGATGGTTTGCTCATGTTATAGTTGTGTTTACAAGTGCTAACATAATATTAATGTATATTTGCACAAGAAGGAGTTACGTTTGATGTGTTAATGATGATGACTTAAAATGTAGGCTCTTTAGTGGTTAAAATGTTAAAACATCCTTAAAACCACCCAAGACTGTAATCCACCTTTCCACAGACTGTTTTACATGTCCCACCATGTCAATGTATGTCTAGATTAGATGTTGGTTTTCTCAAGTCAGAGCTTACCACCGTCCGTAAAGCGATAAAACTGCCTTAGACGGTCATAATTCAATTCACTTCATGCAACAATTTAAATTGAAATGAATCCTTAAAGCCTTGATTAACTTGTGATTTTCCTGCCATGACAGTCAAAATGTCTGTGGTGAAAAGGGAGCATCTCCTGCACAGTAATAGAACTTTCTCAAAGGTATTCAGAAACAGGTGTGGTCTCATGATAAACAACTGTATTTTTTGTAGTTGTAACAGTGTTGAATATTGGTATTGTATTTTGTCATTGTTTCCTTACTGATGGGAGTTAACTTATGTAATGTTGCAGCTTTTTCCGCTTTGTCAGAATACTGAAAAAGTACAGCAAGAAACTGCCTTTTGTATGCTCAGACCCGGGTGTGTCACAAATGTGGTGGCGGTGGTCCTCTGAGGGGAAAAAATGAAAGTTTAAAAAATCCTTGATGTTTAAAATCTTTCTCTGGATGATCAGTCATTTGC
The DNA here is from genome assembly GCA_034769265.1 of Remorina albescens. NCBI lineage: Eukaryota > Metazoa > Chordata > Actinopteri > Carangiformes > Echeneidae > Remorina > Remorina albescens. The sequence goes on along the minus strand of CM068492.1, from coordinate 4,557,738 downwards.
TGTTGATTTTTATGAGCCTTGAAGTCAGAGCTTGGAAACTTCTGCTGCTACACCTGTATATGTTACAGCAAAATTAGCACCAGTGTCTGACGCTAATTGGCGATAACAACATGGGTCTCTGACATTAATCCAGAATCAGCCTAACTGACAGTTACTTTTAAAACCCAGCATGTAGTGTTAAAATTACCAAACTGATAAATTATGTAACTCGTCAACTTCTTTCCAAGGAGCAGTTACAAGAGTCTGTTCATCAATTCGTCTTGTTCACACAGTCAGCATTTTCACTTGGATTTAATGTGGGGTTTTTCCTTCTTTGTAGAAACAGTCTGCTCCCTCCACAGGAAATTGGATGTGCTGTTAAATGTAGCCTTTTGTTCACAGACCTACAGTGTAGTTAAAAATTAGTCTGTAGTTTGTAACCTTTACAGGGTTTCTAGGCATTGCTGCCACAGGATAAAATAAAATTTGCAGCTTAAAAGAGGTACCATATGAACGTTTGCTTCAGTGTTACTGAATTGATTTGACAACTTTGATATTGTCATTTCCCAGGAGCGTGCTGGCCGTCATTGCGGAGCCCTGCGAGTGCTGAACTCCTACTGGGTGGGCGAGGACTCAACCTACAAGTTCTTTGAGGTGATTCTGATTGACCCCTTCCACAAGGCCGTCAGACGCAACCCCGACACTCAATGGATCACAAAGGCTGTGCACAAGCACAGAGAGATGCGTGGCCTTACATCTGCAGGAAAGAAGAGCCGCGGCCTGGGCAAGGGTCACAAGTTCCACCTGACCATTGGCGGCTCACGCCGTGCTGCCTGGAAGAGGCGCAACACCCTGCAGCTGCACCGCTATCGTTAGAGCTTGTCACACATCTGTACAATAAACAAATAAACGGCCCTTTTTATGGTGACAAGTGTCTGTTTTCACTTTTTTTTTAAAATATAACTTTTTGATACAAGCTGTTGTGTATTTGACATCTCATACTATGATTAAAACAATGGAATAAGTCATTGTTTGAAAAGCAATAGGCTGCTACTTTTACTGCTGCATGTTTTAAAGTTACAGCTCGACAGGTGATTTCACTCAGCTGGTCAGAGCTCCTGTCAGGACTGGGCTGCTGCCAGCAGCTGGATCCTCTCCCTGTCCCTTTGTCAGTGCCCTGGTGGGTTCATCTGAGCACAAATGACGTGTTCATTAGTAGGGTGGACTCTAATGACCTCCCATTTTCTGGTATTGAAAAGGGACAATGTACAGTTAAACATGTAGTGTGATCATTCTGGATTGATGTGAACCTGCCCTAGATGAGAATAGGGAAGTTCTTTAAAGTGCTAAACAATCATTTAGCATTTCATATGGCTCAGGAAGCTTAAACAGTATTTAATTGTCACCATATGAAGAATTTAGGCTGTATCCTGAAATATGCAGTCTCAATTGAATAACAAAGTTTACAGCTAACTTTTATTTTCCAGCAATTAGTTAAACTTATATTAACTCACACTTAGTACCACACACTTAATTAAGTCAACATCTTTCCACCATTTAATGCCACTGATTTTATCCAAGCATTTTAATGAGTGTAGCTCATGCCGATGATGTTCAGTGTTTATATAATCCAGATTGACTATGTAAGCAGATACACATAATCTGGTTCAGAAAACACGCAGGGGTCAGAAACCAGGCAGGCAGACAAATCATAGGGGCTAGGCAGGGTTCAGGTAACACAAGCCGACAGATAGTAGGGAACGCAGGACAGCTAGGCAAAAAACAGTACACAATCTGGCAAAGGGCACGAGACTCTGGGCCAGTATATATATGGAGTGACTGAGGAGCATGATGGGATCCAGGTGAGTGGAATGAAGGTGATTTCAAGGCAGGTGGGTGTGTCAGGATCTGCAATGACAGGAGAGTCAGTGATCATGCTGGCGTCCTTGTGACACACAGAAGCAGAGACCTGTATACTGAAGAGCAGCCTTCTTGCACCTGCAAAGCTTTCTGCAACCACTCTTGCAATCGCAAGAGATGACCTCACAACAGGATTCCAGTTTCCTGGTATGGCAGCCTTCCCAACCACATATCTCCTAATACCCTTTCCACGCTTGGCTCCTGCTGTGCCAAGCGTGGGAGTCATTTTTGTAAGTATGCCAAATGATGTCTACACGTGACACGCTGCACACCTGCGAAGAGATATGTGGGATCGATACCTGTTGTGCATATTCATCAAATGTTTTGGCATGTCCTGGTCTTATCATCTGAACAATGCTCCATCATCCATCAAGAACTACACGGGTAACATCAGGGGCTTTGGTCTGAGCTGGAGACAGGTCGTAAAGGCATGTCAGAAGGCTGCTCTTAGTTCCAAGTCGTAGTCTTCCTCCATCAGAGAGTGCTGGTGGCCATTCTTGGTTCTCATGCTGAAAGAAGTCCTCCGGGTTTCCATCTCTTGTTTGACAGCTGAAACGACTACACAGCCGACAAACAATTTCAACCGGTTGCGGGTGGATTGTGTCATTAATGGGCTTTGTTCTTTCCACAAGGCACTCCTTTGTGAATGCTTCAAACTGTTATTGTCCAGTCTTCTGTGCCTTCTTAACAGTCTCCACTGCCAGTGGATCAGCAATGTCTTTGCTGTGAAGAACAATCAGGTCAGTACTCTCTTCTTCAAATGGGTTGCCCATTTCTTCGATTACACTGACAACTGAGGACACATCTTTCCTAAATGCTTTCTGCACACTTGCTGTCTGGTCATGGTGAAGAACCTTATGTCCTCTTCAATTGAACTGGTGAGCATCTTCAAAGTCCTCAATCAATGTTGCAAACTCAGGACCAGCTTCCATCCACCGCCAAAGGGCACTAGGGTTGTCTATAAGACCTATCAGCCCTCCAGAACTCTTGATCCTAGCATTATTCTGCTCATGTGCCTGGTCGGGACTGCTGAGAAGACACAGTTGGTCTTCTGAGTGGTGAAATTACCAGCATTAAATTCTCTGGCAATATCTGGGTGTCTTGATGGTAGTTCAGACATATCATGGAGATGAACTGGGATCCAACGAGCATAGTTAGGGCGGTCCAGATCACAGAACCAGTGTACGAGCTCTGTCAGAGCATCAAGGTACATGCTGAAGGAGGACAGACACAGGGATCGCACAAATAGCAGTAAACACAGCTCCAGTGCCGTGACTGTATCCCAGTACTAGAACTGGGGGCAGCTCTCTTCCTTTTTTGCACACCATTCATCAAAGGTCAAATGTTCATCCTTTGTATCCGTGTCACAGTTATTGCAGGCCTGATGCTGCGGATATATAATGCAGCTGCTGTGACTTGGTGGGCACGTCTGGAACGAGTAACGTGGATTGCATGCAAGAAGGAGTCAGCAGTTCCTGCGGTTGTGATCTTTGCTTGCACCAGTGCTTCAACCCAGCCACTGTCTTGCAACCAATCACCCAGAGTATTCAGAGCTGCCATGTCTACATGTAGGTCACCAAACATCACAACAAACTTGTCTTCTCCAAATATTTCTGGCCACTTCCACTGGATCTGCTTGGCAATGGTGTACAAGTCAGTAATACAATAGTCCTGATGGTGGCGCTACAGCAAGCATCTAATTTTCAAAACTAAATTTATAACTGTGGCCATAAGCCACCAACATTCTCCCCCAGCAATGCCCACACCACCACTGACTGTCGGCAATACCGTTTATTTTTATTCTCTTTCACATAAGGAGTAATCTCTATAACACATCCAGTGTCCCACTCTTCTTCTTCCCTCCGGCGAGCGTCCTCCTTGTCCCACACCTACTGCAGGTAGAAAGAGCCCCATTAGCCCTCCTCAGTACAGCTGGTCTTAATCACTTACCTGGCGCTGGTCCTGCAGAGCCGGCCCTGCCCTGTCTCCCCCTCCTACAGTTGGAGCCCAAACCACGCCCACCTCCACGATAACAAATCAGCCACATGTGCTACAGCTTTGCAACTTTAACCTAAATGTAGCCCCGATACTGAAGAACCTTTGTACACTTAAACATCAGTTTTTCCTTTATGGAACAAATCAACCATTGTTTTAAAAAAAACAAAAAACAAAAAAAAAACTCCATGCTGTCTAGATGCAATACAGTGGGAGAACAAGCATTTGATACACTGCCGATTTTGCAGGTTTTCCCCACTTACAAAGCATGTAAAGGTCTGTAATTTTTAATCATAGGTACTCTTCAACTGTGAGTGACGGAATCTAAAACAAATATCCAGAAAAATCACATTGTATGATTTTTAAGTAATTAATTTGCATTTTATTGCATGACATAAGTATTTGATACATCAGTAAAACAGAACTTAATATTTGGTAGAGAAACCTTTGTTTGCAATTACAGAGATCAGACATTTCCTGTAGTTCTTGACTAGGTTTGCACACACTGCAGCAGGGATTTTGGCCAACTCCTCCATACAGATCTTCTCCAGATCCTTCAGGTTTCAGGGCTGTTGCTGGGCAACACAGACTTTCGGCTCCCTCCAAAGATTTTCTATTGGGTTCAGCTCTGGAGACTGGCTCAGCCACTCCAGGACCTTGAGATGTTTCTTACGGAGCCACTCCTTAGTTGCCCTGGCTGTGTGTTTCAGGTAGTTGTCATGCTGGAAGACCCACCCACAACCCATCTTCAATGCTCTTACTGAGGGAAGGAGGTTGTTGGCCAAGATCTCGCGATACATGGCCCCATCCAGCCATCCTCCCCTTTACGGTGCAGTCATCCTGTCCCTTTTGCAGAAAAGCATCCCCAAAGAATGATGTTTCCACCTCCATGCTTCATGGTTGGGATGGTGTTCTTGGGGTTGTACTCATCCTTCTTCCTCCAAACACGGCGAGTGGAGTGTAGACCAAAAAGCTCTATTTTTGTCTCATCAGACCACATGACCTTCTCCCATTCCTCCTCTGGATCATCCAAATGGTCACTGGCAAACTTCAGACGGCCCTGGACATGCGCTGGCTTGAGCAGGGGGACCTTGAGTGCGCTGCAAGATTTTAATCCCCAACAGCGTAGTGTGTTGCAATGCCTGCTGCTCCCACATCTTCAAGAATTCCATACAGCATCATTCCTACGAACCTCATGCAGCATCATGTTCCTGCCTACACCTGTTTGAATATCCCCTCCTCCTGCTCTCTTTCTCTCCCTACTCTACCCAACTTTGCCCCCCCCCTCCCCCGTGCCTCAATCTCTCTCTCTCTCTCCCTCTCTCAACCCAACCGGTCGAGGCAGATGGCCGCCCCCCCTGAGCCTGGTTCTGCCCGAGGTTTCTGCCTCTTAAAGGAAGTTTTTCCTTGCCACTGTCGCCAAGTGCTTGCTCATCGGGGGATCTGTTGGGTCTCTTTAAATAATTTTATAAAGAGTTTGGTCTAGACCTGCTCTATATGTAAAGTGCCTTGATGTAACTTTGTTATGATTTGGCGCTATACAAATAAATCTGATTTGATTTGATTTGGTTTTCTTTGAGACTGTGGTCCCAGCTCTCTTCAGGTCATTGACCAGGTCCTGCTGTGTAGTTCTGGGTTGATCCCTCAGCTTCCTCATGATCATTGATGCCCCACGAGGTGAGATCTTGCATGGAGCCCCAGGCCGAGGGAGATTGACAATCATCTTGAACTTCTTCCATTTTCCAATAATTGTGCCAACAGTTGTTGCCTTCTCACCAAGCTGCTTGCCTATTGTCCTGTAGCCCATCCCAGCCTTCTGCAGGTCTACAATTTTATCCCTGATGTCCTTACACAGCGCTCTGGTCTTGGCCATTGTGGAGAGGTTGGAGTTTGTTTGAGTGAGTGTGTGGACAGGTGTCTTTTATACAGGTAACGAGTTCAAACAGGTGCAGTTAATACAGGTAATGAGTGGAGAACAGGAGGGCTTCTTAAAGAAGAACTAACAGGTCTGTGAGAGCCGGAATTCTTACTGGTTGGTAGGTGATCAAATACTTGTGCCATGCAATAAAATACAAATTAATTATTTAAAAATCATACACTGTGATTTTCTGGATATTTGTTTTAGATTCCGTCACTCACAGTTGAAGAGTACCTCTGATAAAAATTACAGACCTCTAATTGCTTTGTAAGTGGGAAAACCTGAAAAATTGGCAGTGTATCAAATACTTGTTCTCCCCACTGTGTGTGTATTTTCACATTTTTGTCTTGTTAACTGATTTTTTTCTACAGTGGTCTTAAATATGTCCTCCCATGCATGGATGGCTGCTTTCCTGTGACTGCCTTAGTCAATATGTGAAGCCTCACGTGGATTGACACTAAATAGCTCGGTGAGTTAGAGGATGTTCGTTGGTGTCAGAGGTTGTGCGTTCAAGCCTCAAGTGATGCAAAATGCACATTCTAATGTCATCTTGTTGTCTTCCTGTTCTCCTGCTTGATGCTCAGAACACCTAAAATTGGCCGGCCCCAACCATTAATGTGAAGTAACTATGATTTAAATCAAATCAGATTTATTTATATAGCGCCAAATCATAACAAAGTTACATCAAGGCACTTTACATATAGAGTATTGTGTATTTACATTTTAAAAATATTTTAATGAATCATTTGAATATTTTTATTTATTTTAACAAATCAAAAGGCTGCTATTGCCACTAGGGGGTGATTTTGTGATCGCCCACTATCCATATTTGTTTGAAATATATCCACCAACACATCTACCAAATTTTGTGCTTTAACGCAAAATAAATGATTGTTGTGATATACTGAGTAAGCCACCCCACTACCATCTTTCGAAGCTTACAGGAGGCTGGAGCCAATCTCATCTGACATTGGGTGATTGTTGTATATAATAGGGATTTTAATCACCTTAATTGTCATAACTGGAGGGATGTTAAATCTGTGCAACCTCTTTCCATTGCCTGTTGCCTGAATAACCTTGTTGTTTGTGACTTGTCAAACTGACTTAATTTCACCCACAACCTTCCTCACATGAACAAATCCCTGTCTTATTTGCACTAAAACCCACCATAACTGATTTACCGTCCACTGGCTGACACCCCTCTAGGCATTTCATGCTCTGACCACCTCTGGCGACTGACCTATTTCCGAAACTTCAGTTAAAATACCATCAACTCTACATTGCACACAGTGATGACTGCCCTATGTCAATCATAGTGATGGACCCTGAAACATGAAACTGGCCACTGCCTCAGAGTTTTTAGCAGAAAACAAAACATGACCTGGTGCTGTGGTATTGATCCTGGTAACAGTGATCTCAGCTGCATGGGAAGGGGGTATCTTCCTTCAATGAAAGGTGTAATCTTAGATGTGGTTGGGTGTGAGGTTTTTACAAGACGACATTGTCAATTAGGCTCTTATCAGCTCTGTAAACTGCAAGGCAAAGTTGGTCACTTTTTATTGTCAGCAAATCCCACAAAGGTTAGCCAAGTATATTCATTTTATTGTTCTTCCAAAATTAAGTTGTACAATTTTGTTGGGAGTTACACAGGATATAACATTGTATGGCCACTGAAAAGTAATGGAATAAAATTAAAGTACATGATTAAATTATGAAGTTCAGAGTATTTTGGTGCTTCTTAAATTTAAGAAATATACACGGAGTTCATTTTTTCTATCCCAATTTTTTTTTTTTACTCAGTTAATTAAAACTTTTTAGCAGAATATCAATTTTTTCCTTCTATCTTGAACAGACATATTTAGAGAGGCAGGCAGTGCATCACAGCAGTTAAAGCCAACTCAAAATTCACACATAAAAAAAAAAAAAAAAAATCACAGTAGTTGCCACAGTTAAACCTTTAAATGATTGGATGGATCTTTGCCCTCTCCAGGAACCATCACCTTATCATAGTGGAGAGGTTTGTGTGCCCCAATGAACCTGGGAGCTGTGTTGTCAGGAGCCATGTGCTCCTGGTAGGGTCGCTCAAGGCAAATTGGTCTCAGGCAAGGGGCCAGACAAAGAATGGTTCAAAAGACCCAATGAAAGATAGTGGAGGGAGGTTACCCTGGCCTGAGGAAGCCCGGGGCCCACATTTGGAGCTAGGCCTGGATGGAAGGCCTGTCAGCAAGCGCACTCATCTTCCCCCATCTCGTGGACCGACCATCCACGTGATAAACCACTGGGGTCAGGTGCGTTGCCATATGGGTGACGGTGATCGTGAGGACCTGGGCGACGGGGGCTAGAACTGGGGAAGTGGAACGTCACCTCTCTGGTGGAGAACGACCTGGAGCTTGTGTGCAAGGTGGAGCACTACTCGCTGGATGTGGTGGGACTTACCTCCATGCATAGCCTCATCTCTGGATCCAAAATCCTGGATAGGGGTTGGACATTATTCTTCACTGGAGTTGCCAAGGGCTGCTTTTTATATGAGGTCTGTCTACATTCAATAAGCCATAATGATAAAGTGAAACCATATTTTTGGAATTATTTGAAAATACATTTCAAACCAAGAACTGAAATCTGTCATTGGCAAATTAATTGTATGTCTGTTATTTTCATAACCATGACCACTTATCCTGGAGCTATTCCAGCATTACTCTGGTACGCTTTAGGTCATCGTTGTATTGACAGGTTGCTGATCTCAGGTTTTCAAATACCCCTCTGTATTTGGTTGAAGCTATCTTCCTCTCAGCTATTTCCCAAACAGTTAAAGTGCATATTGCAGGTTAAATTTTTTTTAGAGGTATATATAATCTTGTCTAAAAAATACCCTTTGAAAAGTTAATGGAGGTTTGAAAATTTTTTTCAAGACATAAGAGCGCAAATTTAGTCCAAAAAGTGACAGTTTTGAGCTAAGCCTCTAAACACCGCGTCATATTACATAGGCAGAGGGAGTGTAGGCAGAGGGAGCTAAATACTCTGCCATCACTCAATGTGGGAGTAGGTAGTTATCAGTTAGAGCGGTCATGTTATAGAGCCGGTGTGTTTTCAGTAGTGTTGTATTGTATTCATTTATTATTATCATGGTAAATTATTGCATTTGTGGAGGTTGCACAAACTCCAGCCTGTCAGGACATCGAGTCCACAGGTTTCCTAACAGGAAAAAAAAAAACCCGCTATCCTCCGTGCCTGGGTGCATTTTTTTGCAGCTGAAGAGACGGGACTTCACGACCCTTTAGACCAGAGGATTATCAATCAAGCGATCTGATGGAGTTCAACATGGGATGCCAAAGCAAGACCCAGGTGCGACTGACACCTTGTGCGGTGCCTTCGGTGCACACAGCCTCCTCAGCTCAGTTGTCTGAAGCAGGCTCCGGTTGTGCCGGAGAAATTTAGAGTTTTACAAATCTGCTGAACATTCAGCATTATTATGTACTTTATTATCCTAGTTCATATATGGAAAATAGAACATGTAAGTAATAAACAGAGTAAAATAACTAAATAGAAGAATTAATTATTTCTGCCCTAAACATAACATACTCGTGTCTGCTGGCCTGGAGAGGTCCATGCTCCTGCTTGTAGCGCATGTAGGCTATCTAAAGCACATAGGGATTCAGACAGCAAGCATCAAATCCCGGGTGCTGTGTGAAGCACTGCACTTGGAGCCTGGGGGTGACATTCTCCACTAAGGCCCAGCAGGCATCTACCTCCCTGCAGCACATGCTCTCCTCGGCTGTGGTCATGGCCACGCATTTCCCACACAAGCACCTATCAAACAAAACATGGATCACGAAGTGTTTCTCTCCCGCGGCAATAGTACAGCGCTATACCTCGTAGTGTTGACGGATATTACGACTAATAGACACTTCATCAAGATCATTAATTTAGATTATTTGTAAGTATCAATACTCCTGCCTGTAATAGATGACCATTAATAATTTTGCTATTGCCTGACATATGATGGTAATCTGTGCAATATTATGACGTGAACACAATATTACATAAGCTAACACCACCTGCCCTCCTTTCCACTGATTGTCCTGACACCACAGCTCTTTCTTTCTCCTCTGACCATTCACTCTCCCCCTGCTCTCTCCCTGCTCTCTGGGGGGCATAACAGGCTTGTAGTTATAGGGCTGCGGTCCGTCATATGTGTAATGGTACACATTTAATGTTTCTTCTGTGTCAAAACTGAGATTGGGATCCATTGTTTTCCTATTGCCCAGGTTCAAAGCGCTCCCTCTGCCTACGTCACTTCTGCTTTAGCTTTTTCGGATGCGTAAGTAAAATTTTCTCACAAAAACGACTTTATAAGCCTAATTAATGTATTTACTAATATATTTTGAAGTAAAATCAGTTCCTATATTATTTTTCTACACATTGATTCAAAGTGGTCTTTAACCTGTAATATGCCCTTTAAATTCTCCTCATCAAACCAAAGAATATTTTTCCTGAGCCCTTTAAATACTGTCTAGAGCACTTGGTTGGGGTTGTTCTATGACTATGACTTCTATGATTCACTAAAGGCCTAGTTAACGGAGTACTTAAAGTTGTCCTATTGAGAGGTTTTACCATTTCTGCAGAGTCTTAACTTTTGTTACAGTGACTTTCTGACCGTTTGGCTGGATTGCTAAGGAGTCCTGGCTTTTCCAAACTTCCATTCCCAGTTCTCCTGTGTACACTCAGAGCTTTAGAATCAGTCTCATACCACTGGTCTGATGTGAGCCACAAATTCATCAGAGAGGTCAACAGAGCGCTTCTTGGACATTGGTATGCAGTGTGAATTGTGGGACCATATGCACACATTTGACCTCCTGAAAAATAGCCAATCAAGTCAGTTCACCACAGGTGGACTACAACCAAAAAAGCTGTGAATTGACAAGTTATCAAAACCAAAAATATATATTTGGATCTCCTTCTTCATTGCATGTGCCTTTTGTGCCACAATGTTTAGTTGTTTTGTGTCATAATAAAGAATTTTATCTCATGCTAATTCATGTTGCATTAATTAACTGGGTCATAGTGACAACATTTTCCAGTCCTTAGCTAAAACATTTCCCTGAGCAGGTCAACTGAGAACACGGAAGGGTGGAGTGAAAACAACGGACATCTCTCACATTACTCCCTGTCTATTGTCTTTCCATAACCAAGTCTATGGGGCAGCAGAAACTCCTGACCTGGTCTCTTAAAATCCCAAAGAAGTAAAGTTGAGAACAGGACGACAGCACATGGGATCACTTACTCCTACAAGGTTTCAGTGCTGTGAGGAAACATTAGCTGGGATTGAGAGTGCTGTGGGAAATGTCTGGTGCTGGGTCTTGCCTGCTCTTTGGTAATAGAAAGGAGAGAAGGACCTCTATGTCATATTAACCCAGGAAGAATTCAGTCTGGGGGAGAACGCCTCCAAAGCCTCATGACATTAGGCCTTTGGACTGGCTTTACTAGTCTGTGGGGTATTATTATAGAGGCCACTCTCACATGTAGGCGTATTTGGTTATCTTCTATGATTCTTCATATAACACAAAAAACTCCTAATTGACTTATTGTACACTGCCTGTTGAATGTAAATGTGTTAATTAGGAGGTCAAAGGAAATAATTGTCATATATTGATGAGTCGAGCTTGAGTTATTTATCACGTCTTCTTCAGAGTGTTACTGCTCCGTCATGGTTTGGATACAGAGACGTGAAGTTCTTTTCCCCTTAAATTACAGAATAAGCTCTTTCTGACATTTCTGACTCAGCCAATTTGTCCGTTTGTGATCATTCCATGCATTTAAACATTCATTAAAGAAGTTATTTCTGATTTGGATCAGTCTAACTCTTTGACTGAAGCATTGCTGCTTTATTTCTGTGTTTTTATCTATCGATTGTTATTTTCCATCTTTGATAGTGACGTCCAGAGTCACATCGAGAAAATAAGAATGTGTTTTTTGTTATCTCTATTACAGTGAGCCGAGTGACATACATAATTAGCTGAAGTTGTGCTGATTGTCAATGAGTTAACTTTGCGTCCTTTAAAAAAAAAAAAAATTACAACATCATAGCAGCACAGATGGTCGAATGGTTGGTGCGCAGCCATTGCAGCGTCTCAGGTTCAACTCTGACCTGTGGACCTATGCTGCATGCCTTTCCCCTCTCTCTCTCCCCCTGCTCCCTGTTGGACTCTCTGTCACTCACCATCTCAATGATGGCATGAAAAGCCACCAAAGAAACAAAGTTATAAGGAAAAATACAAATGCATGAAAAAACAGAAGAGCATTTATGTGGTTATAAAAAGGTTACATGTCTGCTTGTGACACGCTACATCATGTCTCAAATAATTTTTAAATCTAAGTACAACATGTAAACAATAAATATTTCAAAGCTGCACCATCTCACATTTTTCTATGACTGACTTGGCCTGAATTTTGTCAGTTTTCTTCAACTCCACAGAGCTTTCAGGGGGTGGCCTACAGGTCACCCAAGGGTGGGACATTATGATTTGGAGCTCACCTGGGATTGAATGTCAATGAGGTGAGGCAACAGGAGTATGTTTTATGTGTATTAGTTACACACATTATTGTCTAATGGTCATCTCTTTTGTTAGATTTGTGGCTGTTGATGTTTGTTTAGTTGTGCTTTTGACACGGTGGTTATTTAGTGACTCTGAGTTCGTTTTGAGAGTATCCGTAATTAGCTGGCCTTCAGACAGACTGGGTTTCACCACTTTGTAATTTTAGCTTTTTTATTTTTGGTCTTATACCTGGGGGAGGGTACTTTGTTATAAGCGGTAGGCTTTGTCTGCTTCCTGACTCAAAACTAACTAGATAAGCAGGTAGGCGTGGGGTTTCCCCTCCACAACTTGTTCCTCCTGTAATTTACACAGAGAAACGTCTGTTTTGTTTTCGGTTTTTTTAAGTAATTTTTGTCCATTTTGTGACCTTTATTACTGTAGCTTGGACAGTAGAGAGTGGGGAGTAGGGGAATAACATGCAGCAAAGTGTCCAGTCGGCTGCAACTAGGGATTCACGTCCTCAGCAATTGCACCCACATGGTATACGCCGTAACCACTTCGGGATCTTGTCATGTCTGAGCAGTTGGTTTCTATGTAAGCCAACTGGTGACCTCTGTAACTGTTTTGTTGTAAATGCATTAACATTTGTTCTGTTTGTTTGTTCATTTATTCATATATATATTTCTTGTGGTATGCTCTGCCCCCATGACAGATTTATGACTACTTAGTTGACTTGCTTGGCTGTTTTATATGTGTGACGTTGTTTTGAGTCACCTTTGATCCACCTTTAGTGAGCAGCATTCCAAATCTTGGCGAATTGTAAACGCATGTTTGTTGGTTGGATTGAGACGTGAAGGCTGGTCCTAGCTGTAGGCCTGTTAGACCTGTGCAAAGGCAGCTACAATTAGCTATAGTCCACATACTTTCAGAAGCTCTGGTGTTTGCTTTTCAATGAAGTTTGTGGAGTTTTTGTGGACTAGGTGTGCATTAAGCTACAGCTTGTTAATCTGTCAACTAAACAGCACTCATCTTTATAAATATTCACAGTAAGTGAAATGCTTTGCAATTCATTAATAATAGGGTGGTAATTTACATATATTAACATTGACACATATTGACCTCACTTGCTTTTGTGATTGCATAGCCCCAGGTTTTAATTTGTGTTGTTTTCTTATATTGTGTGTTTTCTGAAGCCTTCATTTATTGGTTTCTTTGTGGTTTGACAGATGTTTGTGTGGTTCATTTGGGTCACTGATGGAATTTATATAGTGCTGCCCAGGGGTACAATACACAGGAGCAAGAAAAAGTCAGTGAATCCTATTAACTGACCTTGTTTTCTGCATTTACTACTAATAAAACCTGATTCAATCATTTCAGTGATGCATAGATAAACTCACTCTCCTTAATACCATGCAAACTGTTCCAACTGACAGCATCCATTAAACATTCACAGTGCTGGTGAAAAAAGGGAACGTTTGTATTTAATTACTGGCCAAACTTATTTTGTTTTCCTTTTGTTGATGGCGAGGTTGGTCTATTCAAGTCGATTGACTGTTAATGTCACTTATGTTAATCTATAACCAATATGTTTGCAAACAAGAGTTGATTACACAGACTCAGTTGATGTAAACTATAGTAACTGCCTCGTGGTTGTGTGTTTCCTCCAACTACTCAAGTTGGACGAAATATGTTAAAAATCTACCCTTCCTGTTTATGCAGAACATTACAGAACAGAACAAGAAAGCTTAAAAACTGCGAAAGCTCTCCGCAGTGCTAGAAGCTCATGTTATTCAGCACTAATAGAAAAAAACAAGAACAACCCCAGGTTTCTCTTCAGCACTGTAGCCAGGCTGACAGAGAGTCATAGCTCAATTGAACCAGTGATCCCCTTAGCTCTCAGCAGTGATGATTTTATGGGCTTTTTTACAGATACAATTATAGCAATCAGAGAAAGAATTCATCAGCTCTTACCTACATTAGACAATAATCTTCTACTGAATACAACAACTCCTGAATCAACTGCAACGCCTATTTTACATCTGGAATCATTCTCATCTCTGAATCGCTCAGAGCTAGCTTCTATAGTCTCGTCATCTAAACCATCAACCTGTCTATTAGACCCAGTGCCAGCTAGCCTCTTTAAAGAGATTTTCTACTTAATTGAGCCGTTCTTTTTATATCTGATTAATTTGACGTTATCTTTGGGTTATGTACCTCACACTCTTAAGACTGCAGTCATCAAACCTCAACTTAAAAAGCCGAATCTTGATCCAGATGTTTTTGCCAATTATAGACCCATATCAAACCTTCTGTTCATTTCTAAAATCATTGAGAAAGCAGTAGCAAACCAATTGCCTCTCATCTGTCATCTGTCAATCATCTGTCATCTGATGACATGATATCTGATGATATGATGCGCAATGCATCATGGGATATATTGCTTGGTTAGTGACGGGTTAGAGACCATCGGCTATTCACTACTTTTCACAATGCATTGTGGGATACTTTGAGTGCACTACATTTTGTCGCAAAACACTCATTCGACACCACTACAAAACGACAAGCTCACTATATAGTGCACTATATAGTGATTAGGGGGTGGTTTCGGACACAGCCTCTGTCTTTCCCAGTTCCTCTCCTCTCTCCCTGTCCTCATGCTGCAGGTGGTGAATCATCGGTACCCCATGTTCCTCCAACACCTGCTGCTCCCATATCTTCATGAACTCCATGCAGCATCATTTCTATGAACTTCATACAGCAGCATATGTTCCTACCTGCACCTGTTTTGAATATCCCCTCTTCCTGCTCTCATTCTCTCCCTTCTCTACCCAACCTGGCCCCCCCGTCTCTCTCTCTCTCTCTCTCTCTCTCTCAACCCTATTGGTCGAGGCAGATGGCCGCCCCCCCTGAGCCTGGTTCTGCCCGAGGTTTCTGCCTCTTAAAGGAAGTTTTTCCTTGCCACTGTCGCCAAGTGCTTGCTCATCGGGGGATCTGTTGGGTCTCTTTAAATAATTTTATAAAGAGTTTGGTCTAGACCTGCTCTATATGTAAAGTGCCTTGATGTAACTTTGTTATGATTTGGCGCTATACAAATAAATCTGATTTGATTTGATTTGACTGAATAGACATTTCAGTCAGTTATTTTGCACTCATCATTTGCTGGATATAAGGACATAACAAGACAACACGGGTCAAAAGCGGAATTTGCTCACTGCTAACATTGGGGAACATCTATGCAGTTCAAGCTGCAGCATTTACATGTCTCTATATGGCTGCTAAAAGGTGTATTAAAGCATATCAAGGCATTACAGTAAGTATGTAATATAAGAAGGTACCAATGACTTTGTTATAAACCAGCAGTAGCAGTTACTGAGGCCATAAATATAGTAATGATTGCTGTTTCCACCCAGAATTAAAAAAATGCATTAACCCTGTTGCGTTTTTGTTGTGTTTCTGCAAGTGATGAAAGTGAAGACAGCTTTTTGGGGTTATTCATCGCCGCTCTAGTTTGCCTTAATGTGCTGTGCTTCGAATTTAGGTCACAGGAAAAAAAAAAAAGACCACTGGCTTTGTGTGTTCCTCCCCTGGGAACAAACAACAAGTCATGTTTTGACAAACTAGTTACACTTAAAATTGTACCAAGAGAAGTGTTTACATTGTTTCCAGTGCAGCTCAGAGTTTTTGGCAAAGCTGCAAAGAACACAGTGTGGTCTTCAATCTAAATGAAACTATCCACAATTGTATAGCCTTTATTGGTTAGTATTTACTGTGTGCTTGATGTATTTTCCAAAATAACACTGGTATGTTTTTCAAAAGGAAATGAAAGTAAATATGGTCATAAAACGCTGAGTATGGCGAAGAATGAGAATCCTTCATCTCTTCTGTTAGTTGAATGTACCCATATTCTTCAGTGGTTGATTATCATTCATGCGAAGATGAAGGAATGAAACTAACATTCCCATCTTTTACCCCATAGAATTGGAGCATTTCTGCTAGATCAACAGCAATGGTGAATAAAAAGCTTGTGTACATGGCATTGTCAGGGCAGAGGTTAACTATGACTCCTACGCATTTTTGGCTAGGAACGTCCAGTCACTGATCTTAAAACTATGTCATGTGAGCCACAAAATGATGGGTACGAGCTAAAGATTACAGTTTTGTGAAGACGATCCTCGGCTTGAACCAGTTCACTTTGATTATGGCAACTGTGAGTCCTTGTTTTGTTAATGAAGCATTCTGAACTCCCCAGGGATTTAGTTCAGGAGTGTTGCTGGCTGGCCCATGGGTATTGCAGTCTCCCCTTTATTAAAATAATGGACATCACCCTAAACCCATTCTCAGGAACAAAGCTGACAGAATTATACTGGTGGCTGTAACCAGGCCAGCACTAGGTCTTATGCACATGTAGGGTGTGGATGAGTGTGTGTGTGTGTGTGTGTGTGGGGGGGGGGGGGGTGTTCCAAATTGGGTCCTTTATCTAGAGTCGCTATAGCACCATCACCAAACCACACACCCACTCTTATCTGTAATGGCAACTGAGAGGGCTCTTTCTCTATTTGCTCACCTCATCTCTCATTTCTGATGTCCTCCTCTTCCTGCTGCCTGTTCCTATCCTAAACAATACAATGCCACAGTTAAAGAATGAACATTAACAACGTTACATAGCTTATCTTTGACATTCAGAAAATAAACTGACACATTTGATCCAATTTATTATCTTCAAAGCTCTATAATATTTATCCATACTGCTTATTCAAATTTCAGTTGACTTATTCAATTACAGCTTAGATTGGGCCAACAAACAACCAGACACATTCAGGGGCAATGTCAGAGTTACCAATGAACCTAAACCCCCATGTCTCTGAACTGCAGGAGGATGCTTGAGAACCCAGAGGGACCTCACACAGGAACATGCAAACTCCACACAGAAAGGCCCAAGTTAATACCCACTTGCTGTGAGGACAAAGTGCTAGCTCATCCATGGTGACTTCATTTGCATGTATTTGTTTCATATTATTACTATGTGTCTTCTTTAGTGTAATGTTCTTCTTATGTTATTCTCATTGTAATGATGACTGGTTCACTGTGTGTTGTGTCCATTATGGTGCAAGATTTACTGTTTAGCAATTTTATTCAATGGGCTACATTTTCTTGAGCACTATACTTAGGGAATCTATACAAGTTACATTTTGGAACTTATCGTTCCATTGAATCAAATATAATCAAATTTATTTATAAACTGCCAATTCACAATAGAGTTACATCAAGGCACTTTCCATATAGAGCAGGTGTAGACCACCTCTTTATGGAGTTTTTAAAGGGACCCACCAAATCCCTAAATTTAAAATTGCTAAAATTTCCATATAAATCTGAAAATATTTGTAATGCTTCAGAAACACATGATGAAGCTAAGCCATGTAAAATGAAGAGGAAATTAATAAAACTCTGCTCTTTTTCCAGTTTCTATGAAAGGTTTGGATTTGCTTGAGTTGTAGCCCTTCCGTTGAAGCATGTATTTAGATGACACATGGGTGGATCAGCGGTAACTCTACTTTGAGCCATTGTTTAAGGCTGGGCCTCAAGTTTCCAGCAGATTGTTATTCTCTAAGTTGCATTGTGACAGTGGAAAAAATAGCATCCGATCAAGCTGAAGATGTCAGAAGTCAAATTATTACTCTATGCAAAGGAGGGCTTTCACTAGGGCATTCATGGCTAGACTTAAAGATGCATGGAACTTTAGGTGACTTTGCAGAAATTGGATCATTGTATACAATGCTCAAAACCGATATATCAAGCTTAGTTCCAAAAGAGCAATTTTGTCACAGGCACAGAATTTGCTGAAGACTTTAATTTGGAGCTTCTAACCCCCCCATTCAAAAGAAGGTTGTTTTGAAGCGGTCTTTCAAGAAGACACAGTGAGAACAATGCTAAGTGCTCAGTACTGTGGATATAACTACTACTATATACTGATGAATCCGTGATTAAGATTCACCGCAAGAAGGCAATAGTAGCTGCCTCATGGTCAGGGCAATTATAAGAAGATGATCAGGAGAAAGAAAAATGTTGCAGTGTATCAAACCCAGAGAGAAGCCTGTAGTGGGAATATTCAAGTCAAGCCACCCTGGCCAAGAAGACCCACTCACCCCACACCTCACTATGCCCTCTGGTTTGTATCGTTGGGAAGGATTCACATTGCTGCGGGATCGTGACTCCAAACACTTGTCAAAACTTTGTGAGAACCAAGTGAAGTCCAAAGAGGAACAAGACCTTCACTCCACAGTCACCTGACCTCAAACCCACTTAATTTTTATGGGGGAACATGAAGCCTGAAGAAGCCAGGTACTCAGTCAAAGCTGTGGCACGAATGCAACTCAAGTGCAGGTTGTCATTAAAGCAAGAGGGGGACAAACCAAGTACTAAGATATTCTATGGATTGAACTTTTCAATGTTATTTATAAGATCACTCTAATTATTTAACAGTTACCATTAGGTTTAAAACGAATGCACAGTTTTAACAGCAGTTCTGCTTTGTGTCACAATTAGGAATACATGAGCAACCACTTAGGATGAGGAGGGAATGAAGCACTCTTTGTTGAGGACAGGTACTGGTTATCACTAATAAGATCGATTGCATTTGTGAATGCAGCTTGTTGATCTGATTGTATTTTGTATATGATGAATGGATGGAAGGGTGCAATGAAAGAGTACAAAAATAAAAGAAGACCCTAAAATTTTTCACAGTCCCTTATTCCATGCTCTAAACAGCATTCCACCTTATCAGATCTACTTCATTTAAAATTAAAAACATTTCATTGGATTAATAAAATAGGGGCATAAGAAATCATTTTTCAAATATTTAAAATAATAGAACGGACATATTTGAAATATGCAGATGCCATATAAAAAAAAAAAAAAGATGAGCTGCCAAATAGCTCATCTGCCAGTCCTTTTAGAGTTACCTTTGCCCTGCTAAAAATAAAAAAGAAAGGGGAAAAAAATCGATTCATGGCTAACTATGATAAGCAGGTCTATTTTAATAAAAATGTTGCAATGCACTTATTTTTTTTCTGGACCCAGTATGTCTTGGCTAACTGTCTTTGTTCACTTTGACTGGTGAAAGTATGTCAGTGGGTTACATTGACTCCAGTGGAGAAGAGGAGGAGCCCATGAACTGGGTCACATGGTTCCACACTGATTGCTACTGGAAACAGTCAGTGCGAAAAAAGAGCCAGTTCTCCGTATCACTGGAGCTGCGACCTGATCGCGTTATCTTTGAATGAAGCACGGTGTATTTGTTGGTGTATCACAGCCACTGTAGAGAAAACAAGCGAACGCCTTTTTTCTCTCGTGACATTGTATCTTAGTTCGTCTGACACACAGCGACTGCAGCTTTTTTTTCGTACGGTCTTAAACAAGTTTGACTTTAACGTGACGTTCCGTTTAAATGTTTTAGCTTCTCAGCCCAGTTTCTCGACCAGAGTCATTCAGCGACTTTTCGGTTGCTGAACACTCAAAACAGAAAAACGGCTTCTGCACCAAGGTAGCATAGGAGGAGGAAAACCCCCAAAAACTAAACGGACATGGAATCGACCAAAGCTGGTGAGTGTGTTTTTAAAACACTGTGGGAATGAAAAAATAGCTCCAGTTTGTTAGAATGAGATTACAGATTGTGGCTACATCATGGGTTAAGGTTTGTGAAATTAGCTTTAGTCAAACTACAGAGACCAGCACAACAGGAGAACGTCCATGTTTGATTATGTTAACGATTTTTATTTTATTTTTAAAACGCGTCCGAGGGTCACGGTGTGTGCTGGCGAGTTAATATTAAACTGGGTTAGGAGTGCCAGTGGGCTGTTGTTATTACCCAAGTAGTTGGCGTTCCAGCGGCAATGCAGTCGTCTTTCCTCACATGGACCCTTCAGCCTAGCCATGTGCACCTGTGTTTACGCTCCTCGTGCGTCTCCGCTCATTGGCCAAGCGGGGCAATGACGTCGGTGTTGCATAATTTCCCCCGGCAAGCTGGTGTGCGGTCCAGCCACGGATACACGTGAGGCAGCTCGCGGTGACCCAGTTTTCCCGGGAAAAGAACGTGCTTAGCTCCACGTGGGGGCGTGTTTTAAAGAAGTAGAAGAAAAACGCCTAAGGTTCTAGTACATTGAAAGCCATCGGAACACACAATGCCCTTTGTATATCATGCAGTGTCATTTGCTGGGTTTGGTTGAACTTGTATTTTGCATGTGTGAACTTTGGACATCTTGTTTATTCACTGAAATTGTAAAATAGTTGCTTCAGGTGGGCTTTAACTAGGCCAGTGCAGATAACTAAATTCTGTTGATGTCTTATTTTCTGTGAAAAATGCCCATGGGTTCCAGTTAGACTAATATGTTAAGTGATACATCAGGAGCTTGTATTAGTGTACATGTTATGAAAAAAAAAATTAATAAAATATAAGTGCAGCGTCTGCCTAGATGTGAAGAGCATGAATTTTATCAGTACATGGGCTGTCAGATTGAAGGAAACCAACCTTTGCATCTAATTTGGTCCCAGGTTCATTTGTTGTGCTGTCTGTATGTGAATGGCTGCAGGGAAAGGCAAGACTACCTACTACACACACCCTTGTGAAGCTTACATTATGTAATGCCTGTTACCTAATCACTGAGAATGGCAGGGGAAGACATCAGGTCAGCCTGTTGGGTGTGAGTGGGTGGGGGGGACTCAGCAGCAACAGCCTGTCTGCTCGGCTCCTACTGGCTCAGGGACTTCTGTCGTATAATGAGCTGCCCTCTTTATGTCAAGCTCGTCTGCAGTTAGAGTTACATTTAATTTCGAGGAAAGGAAAAGAATGGGCATGAGCATGACTGAATTGTCAAAGGAGGAAGTCGTCTCAGTGCTGAGCACAGTATTTAGTGGAAATAAATAGAGTGGTGTGCTAAAACACCCCAAAATACAGCATTTAGTTAGCATGTCTCCACTTTCTGACTTATGCAACCTGTTTGGAGTCATCAGCCTCAAATAAAATGATTTCAGCTGAAATGTGTCGTTTTGCTTTTAAAGGGCTAAATTCTCTGAAATAGCTGGGTGTCATAGTTTTTAGTGGAGGGAAATTGTGCATTTATTTGCAACTGTTTTCAAGTAAGGTTGAATCCACATTTGATCCTCCAGTGAGTATTTGACAATAATGGAGCAGTATAGCACAGAATATGATACATCCAGCTGTGGAAGTGTAGACTATCACGTCTTTATGCAACACAGTAAACTGTGAAATTATATCAATTATGATATAAATGCAGTCTTTTTCAGAACTAAGCTCTGCACACTGTTAAGTGTTGCTGCAATCCCCATCATCATGGCCTGTTTTGTGTTGTTTTTTGTTTTTTTTTTAATCCATTTTACACCAGGAGGTGTAATAGCCTATATCAGCTCCTCCAGCTCTGCCTCCAGCCCGGAGTCTTGCCACAGCGACTCCTCCAATGGCAGCTACCAGTCGTCCTCTCCACCTCACGGCTCCTCGCCCAGCCACCGCCAGCCTGGCCAGACAGCTGACCCAGCACTCCTTGCTGGTGGCCAAAACCTCCCAGGGACTCAGAAGACCGGCCGCTCCTCTTCCTCTACAAAGTGCGGCATTACAAGTAAGAAGGCCACTGTTGTTTTTTTCTTTTTTTTTTCTTTTTTTTGTATGTGTTTTAGTGGGAAATTGTATCAGACCTTGGTGTTATTGACTCAAAAATGATTGATTGAACCAGTTGGTTATTGTGAGGGTGTTAATTTTAGGAAGTTTCCGGTAAAGACTGGTGCAGCATGATCTGGAAAAGGTCACAAAGGAAAAATACTGTACTGGAAAAAACTAAATTGTGAACTCAAAATTACTGAAAAAAGACTTCCATATAATTTAGGAAGTTTTTCCTACCCACTGTTGCCAACTGCTTTCTCATTGTGGGAACTGTTGTGTTTTTTTAATAATATTTTTAAGTATTGTACTTTCCCTGCAGACCTTGAGATAATGTATGTTATGATATGGCATTATACAAATTAAATTAGAGTGAATTCAAATGGTCACTTGTTTAAGCAAACCAAGATTATGTTGCTGATGGAGTTTCCTTATTTCAGTGTACAATAAAAATGTATCCTGAATGCATAAACTGAACTTCTAACCCCACATCATGACTCACTGAACCTCTTCCTGTGTTGTCATGTTAGTAGCCAAAGTCCCTACAATGCATTCATGCACTCTCCAAATTTGTTACTTATTTCGGCTGATCACCTTTGTATTGTTGGCCACTCATTCAAAATTGAAGTCAGTTGTTATTTGTATCTTGCCAGTTCCATAAATTTTCTATAAATGTGGATGTGGAATCCTGTGTCTGTTAGATGAAGCAAATGCTGAAGAGCCTTATACCTGCATTCTATCTAATGACCATCAGGGGGCAACTCCACTGATCGGAAAAAAAGAAAATCAGATTGTATTCCCCATGAACATGCCCTTACTTGGTTTTTTAGGTTAATTAACATTTTCCTAATGAGTTTATGAACCAGGTTTCTAGTTTCAAGTGTTATTCAATACAACATGTTTGATAGACTAGCATACACTTTGACCTGCCTGACAATCAGGATGAAGTCCAGAGCAGGGTCGATCCAGCCATCCCTCCCTCTCAGCTCCTTTTTCTCCTCCAAATTAGTTTCTACTGGCTTCAAAAAACCTGCTTGGTTGACAGACATTACAAGCTGTTGGTTTCAAAAGACCAGCTCCAAAATCAGTGGGTGACATTACAGTACTGTCTGGGCAGTTGATTAGGGAATAGGGCAGCTCTAGTCCTTTGCTTTAAAGTATTTGTAGTAGAAAGTAAAAGAGAACAAATCTCACTAAAAGCAGCACTTCATTTTAAGAGAGAGTGAGAGAGAGAAAACAGGGAAAAGGCAGCCATGCAAAATTGTCATAAAATGGTCTGAATGCATATCCAAAGTTATTCTCATCAGCAGTGTACTTGTGGTAGCATATGTTTAGTTGATGATGGTAACTATGAGAACGTGTTTCTACATCAATCAGAAATCAACGGCCTGGTGCTGCTGTGTAAAGTCTGTGGTGACGTGGCCTCTGGTTTCCACTATGGTGTCCACGCTTGTGAAGGCTGCAAGGTGGGGACAGCTCTGTGAACCATTAGATACACACACACCACACGCACAACAAGCATGCTGCAGATACTCAATCAGAATAATTGTCACTGCGACACCAAAATGTGACTTTGGACTGGAGTTGAAGTGGGTCACTGCAGGCACAGCCATCTGCATGGCTACAGCCAGAGACTCTGAAAGTAGTACACTTTCCCCATATTTATATCAGTGGCCCGTCACGCTTCATGTTGCTGTGTGGCCTAGTTAACTGTGGGGATCAGTGTACAGTGATAAACACACCGCAGCAGGCATCACACAGACATAATTCAGCCTCATATGTTGGGTAGTCAATATTATTCAGATTTGCTAGTACCCAAAAATTGTAAGAGCACAAATATTTCAGCTGATACTGGACATAAAAACTTAGCAGAATTGAAAGTTGAGGAATAGGCTACTTGTCATCTCCCTCCTCTCTATAATGTCTTTGTTCACACTACACTGTTATCATCTGCCTCCTGTCTCTATAACGTCTTTGTTCACTACACTGTTATTCTCTGAACACACAGGGCTTCTTCAGGAGGAGCATCCAACAGAACATCCAGTACAAGAAGTGCCTTAAAAATGAGAGCTGCCCCATCATGAGGATCAACAGGAACCGCTGCCAGCAGTGCCGCTTCAAGAAATGCCTGATGGTTGGGATGTCCAGAGACTGTAAGTATCTGCTGTAATTGATTTTCCTTATACAAGAATCCTGTTATATTGTCTTTTAGAAAATGCCTTTTTTTTTTTTTTTTTTTTGGTCTAATCTGACCCAAATATGCCAACGCTGTGTGTGATGTTAGAAAGCAAGACAACATTTCAGAGTCAGAGGCATTAAGTCTAACACAAGAGAATCAGCGCTGGCGTTTTCTCCCACCAAGCTAGCTCTCCTCATTACACAGACGTCAATCTGGCTCTGTGACTTCCTAGAGTTGCCGTCACTTAGATAATTTGTGATTTCAAATCAGTATTTTTTGCATTTTATCATGTAGTAACAGTTGTTGAATTAGACTATTGCAATATAGGATTATTTCATAAAATTTTGGTTTTATTCTCAATTTGTCAGCATTAATTGATATGATACTGATTGATAATTTTATAATTTTCTATTTATTTAATGTGGAACTCTGAGTAGTTGAGAGAATGATGAAGAAAGTTAACAGCAGAGACAGTCAGTGTATGAAATCACAAGCACAGATTCACAGACAAACAGTCAAGTAACTCCAACCCTCCAAGATGAGAAAAGCAGAATGATCATATCACCATGATATCATTCAAAAGTATTTCCACAGACTGAGACCCCTGAAAACTTTTGAACCTGTAATTTAGGCCCCTTGTTGGGTTCAATCACTCATTAATTTTCTACCCCTTATCTGTGTCTGGGTTGTGGGGGTGCTAGAGCCAATCCCAGTTCTCATTGGGCGAGTCAAGACAAACGACGACTCACACTCAAACTCACACTCACACTCAGACCTGCGGACAATTTAGAGTCGCCAATTAACCTAAACAAGCATATCTTTGGACAGTGGGAGGAAACCGGAGTACCCAGAGGAAACCCACGCAAGCACATGCAAACCTCGCACAGAAAGGCCCCAGGCCCGGGAACCCACCTGCGACCTTCTTATTGTGGGGCTAACCACTATGCCGTCTTGCTGCCCCCCTTGTTGTGTATATGATACTTTTTGTATCACAAACTAACCTAAGTGTGAGAGGGTCAGTAAATTGATGGGTCGGATTTCTGACTGCGGAATTGGTCTCACTTCTTCATTACCTTTGACTGTTTATTGCATCACTGTACAATTATGAGTGAATCCTCTCTCCACTTTTCAGCTGTGCGTTTTGGCCGAATCCCTAAGAGGGAGAAACAGCGCATGCTGCTGGAGATGCAGAGTGCTATGAACAACATGATGAACAACAGCCAGCTGCACAGCCAGCTGCACAGCAGCCAGACACTGCCTATTGCCAAACCACTGCCAGGCAGCGCCACAGAACCTACCTCTGAGGATGTCGGCTCCGCCCCCTCCTGCTCTCCCTCCTCCTCACCGTGCTCCAGCCAATCAGACTCCAGCTCGGATCCTGATCCCACTGTGACAATGGACACCAGCCCCAGCTCGGCCTCACCAAGTGCGTCTGACAGCGGTGAAGAGGAGGTAATTGGCTCAGTGACCAGGGCCCACCAGGAGACCTTCATGTACAACCAGGAGCAGAGCAGCCTAACAAGTGAGGCCCCAGCCACCACCAATGGGCCCCTAAAAAGTGGCGCTGACCAAAACATCACTAACTATTGGAGAGAAGAGCAGCAGGACGCCTGGAACCACCACAACAACATGGTCACCATGGCAGCACAAGATCCCTCCTCCAGCATGGGACCTCAGGGTCCCGAGGAGAACACCACTAACCACTGCCCTTTCAGACTGTCCAGGGGCACTGAAAATCACTGTCCAGCCTTCACAACGAGCACTTTCAGAGCTGCAGCTACAGAGGACCCTGCCAACGGAGTGAACTTTGGGCACCAATGGAGAGAAGGCAAAAGGATGCACCTGGTGAGATAGAACAAAAGTGCATTTAAACAGTGCAAAGTCAACATTAAGATTTTAAATGTTTTAAAATACAGATCTAAACTAACAATAAGATCGTTTTTAGTTACTAAACAAGATCAATATAAGATAAAACACTAGAGAAGGGTAAAATTTGGGACCCTTAACACCCAGTTGTGTTCATTAAAATTAAGTTAGAGCCTTAGCTCAGGAAGTATTTCCCCAGAAATGAATGCATAACCCATTTTTTAAAAAGCTTTAAATGCTTTAACACACCATTACAGCTCAGCAGTCTCTCAAAGAAAAATGTATTTCTAGATCTTGGGTCATAAATACTTAATCTGCATTTACTTTTCTTTTCTTTTTTTCTCTCCCTCCTATGTTCGGCCACTATTTTTGGGACTCGGTTTGGGTTTTTTCATTCAGAAACAGGATGTACTTGCAGTTGAGTGTAATACTGGAAACACGTCTGTTCAATCCTCTAACATTCACAAACTGGTCTCTAGCTTAATCTCTCTGCCGTTCAGTGCTGAGTGATCAGTGAATAGAGGCATTATCAGGGCTCTGTCATCTCTGGCTGTAAAAGGGTTGATGAGCCCCCAAAACAATAAACTAAAAAAGATTCAGAAGCTCTCTAAAACAGAGTAGGATTGCGCATATAGATGACAATTCTAAATGCAAGTGATAAAACACGTGTCATTTAATCCATTATTCATATAAAAATTGCAGCAAATTATGCCACTTTATAATAAAGCAATGATTTCAGATGTTATAAGCTGAAAACCATCATCCTTGTCCTAAATTCTTGAGCATTAAAATTAATTCATATAGAAAATCTATTTGGTATGAGAGATTTTCAGGTGTAACAGTCTTGGACCACAAATACACTATAATGTACATAGCCCTGAGTTTTTTTTTGGCTTCTAAGCTGACAGTATAAAATCCTCTGTCCCATCCCCAGGTTTGTCCAATGAACACTTCTCCTCACGTGGACCCTCAGAAATCTGGCCATGAGGTGTGGGAGGAGTTCTCGCACAGCTTCACCCCCGCTGTCAGGGAGGTGGTGGAGTTTGCCAAGAAGATCCCAGGCTTCCGAGATCTGTCCCAGCACGACCAAGTCAGCCTGCTGAAGGCTGGCACCTTTGAGGTAAGCTGTGCGTCCTGGCCATGTGCCATGCAGGTTTCTCAGCTTCTATAGTAAGGCTCAGAATTCAAGAGCAGGGGCTGTGCACTGTCTGACAGAGCTGTGTTTGTGCTCCGCAGGTGTTGGTGGTTCGCTTTGCTTCTCTCTTTGATGTGAAGGACCGCACCGTGACCTTTCTGGGGGGGAAGAAGTACAGTGTGGATGCTCTGAGGGCCATGGGGGCCAGTGACCTCCTCAACTCCATGTTTGACTTTAGCGAGAAGCTCATCAACCTGGGCCTCAGTGAGGAGGAGATGAGCCTATTCACTGCTGTGGTTTTAGTCTCAGCAGGTGGGTTTTATGATCTTTGTTGTTGGTCTTTTTCCATCAAGTTAAAAATCCCACATTTGGCATGTTTTATTATAAGCTTTAATCGGCTTTTTTTCATTCTTCTCCTCCAAATACCACATTCTCACCACAAGTTGTACGCTAACCTTTGCAAACCATTCTTCCAGATCGTTCTGGAATTGAGAACGTGAACTCGGTGGAGGCCCTGCAGGAAACACTGATCCGCGCCCTGCGGAGCCTCATCACCAAGAACCACCCAAATGAGTCAGCCATCTTTACCAAGCTGCTGCTCAAATTGCCTGACCTGCGCTCGCTCAACAATATGCACTCTGAGCAGCTTCTGGCTTTCAAGGTCCATTCCTGAAGTTTCCTCAAGTACTTGACCCCATTACACAAATTGGAAAGGCCTGTGACTGAAACCCTGGGGCCACCAGCCCAAGACCACACCTCCATGATTCTCCCTCAGGGCTTTTGGTTCTGTTGGTTCTGTCTATAATGTAAATTGAACTAAAGCTCAAACCTGACATTTAAAGAGGGAGGATGACCACAAAATGTTATTGTACTGTACTGTAGGGCGTAACTGCCTGTGTGATGGTAATGCATACATACAGGCACATTGATTGATGTACATGTTTCCTGTGTTTGTGTGTAGCATACTGTACGTTTGCAAGTGTACAAACGTTAGAAGCACTTTTCTGTATAGTTTAGCCTGGTATTTTTGCATTCATAGTGCAATATGTGACTGCTTTTTTGATTTGACCTGTATTGTGAGGAGTCAAGTAATGTGTACATTATTCAGTGACACACTGATTTGGATAGGTGCTGCCATTATTATAGAGGGGGGGTAGTTATAAAAAAAACCTGACACTGAACAATTGAGGTAAAATCCTCTTTCAGCTAATGACAATGAGAGGGATGTTGATGTGAAGCTGCTGAAGGTCTCAGCTTTCCAGTTTTACGACCAGAGAAATCAAAGAATGTTTCATTTGACAGATTTTTGGGAAGCAAAAGAAGATGGTGTCTTTACTTTAAGCTTTTTCATGTTGTTCATAGTTGGACTATGCTGTGTTTGTCAGTTGCAGGTTATTTTTCTGAATTACTTGGGCATTTTGACAAATCAAATTTATCAGTGTCACTATTACTTTGTAACACAGTTTCTAGACACGGATCAGTAAAAAATATAAAAACACTGAATCAATGAAATCAGATTCTGGACTATGAAGATTCATCTTTTGTCTTATATATCTGTTTTTTCCTTTAAGAAAAAAACCCCAACTTATTGCTGAAGTATGACTGTTTGCTGCCCTACTCGTCCTGGGTTGCGTTTCGAAATCAGACTCTTGATGTTGCTGTTGGACACTGGATGGCAGAAAAAACTGTCTCGCCGTCACCAGCAGCTCCTATCTGCTTGAATATACTTTCTCTGTTCGACAAAACTGTACAGACTTTGGCTGAGTGTAGTTAAATTTGCATAGGTAAGACTTTTCCTCATAAAATATGACTGTAATATCACTGATGTGATTGTAGTTCAAAGAAATAAGCTGAGTCCAGGTGACACCTGAGTTGCTGGTGTTCAGATATTTTTGTGATGCCATCTTTTCTTGTTCTAATGTTGAATCCAGAATGTCTGGCCTCTAATATCCAGAGCTTCTGTCATTGTGTTAACATTGCTAAAATGTGGTTCTGTTTTCCTTTGTGAAAGGATGCAGTATGCATAGATTTCTATATAAATATATACATACTATCATACATACATAACTGTATAGATGAATATATCTATAAAAAATAAATTTTATAAATGCATTTATATAATGTGTATGGCCATCTTTGAATAAGTTAATCACACATTGAACTGCAGTACCTAAGGTGTTGGTCTGAATACCTTTTGTAGAAAGAGTATTTCATCTTTTAGGTTGTATGCATTTAGAAATTCTTCAGATACCAAATACAGAAGGCAATAAATAATCCTCGGGAATTTTAAAAGAATCAAGTAGAAAAGCTGGGTACTTATGTCACACAAATGTTTATTTTCAAACACAAGTTTGTGTCCAAAGCTGCTTTGTTCTTAAAGTTACAGAGTGGGAGAATTATAGCCACCAGAAAAGCTTTAAACAAGAAATTAGCACTAAAACTATAATCACTCTATGTCTCTCTATATCATTATAATAACAAAGCCTTAGTTTTTAATCAGAAAAATGACAGGACATGAATGTATTTCCATGTTACCTATAAAGGAATGTATCATCAAATTTGTATTGAATATGTATATATTATCACATATATAAATAACCAAAGTAAGTTTATCATATATAAAATACACAGTCAAAATTTCTGTATCTACAAATATCAAAATGATCCTTATGTTGGGTTTATTTCATGGTAAATTTCAATTTACCATGTAATTTCATGAAAATTGTCCTTAGGTATAATGAGTTTGTACATACTTTTTACACAAACATACACAACATATGCATATTTCTCCAAACCAAAACAATTTGCAAGATGACAGTTGTATGTTGGGGCCATGAGCCAAGGGGGTGACTGGTTCTCTATGCATATGAGAAAAGGATAGCACCAACATATGGCCATTTACAACGAGTTTAAATCTGTCACAGTTCAATATTACTGTATGCACGCGTGCACAATAACATGACAAAACCTTTTTTGGCCTAAAAGAAAATGATGCAACATTCCATCTGTGACTAGACAAAACTGCTGCAAATTAAGGACAGAAAAAAAAAGTCCCCAGTGTTTTCCTAATATGAAAACATGACACACTCAAAGTCTACACACAATAATACAGTGCTGAAGATCATCCCTTTATGCTCCCCAAGTGTTGGTCCTCCTTTCCTAGACACCAATTTTATCGTCACGTCTCACTGCACATTTTATTAGACACAAAGACAAGTCATGGTAATAAAATGTAAATAATTTTCCTGGAACTACCACATGTATTGTACGAAGCCCCGTAGGGATCAAGTTGAGAACATTTTTTTGGATCGATCTTTGGCTTTTCTCGCAACAATTTTGCGCTCCCTCGCAATATGATTTTCCCCGTTATATCCTATTGCGCCATTTGCATGTACGCTCAGCTGCTGAAGGAACGCTGGCTGTATTATGGATTTTGTAAATCAGCTAATTTAAATTTACGTTGAGTTTGGAATCTACTGTCTATACTGATATAGTAGTACTGCTCAACCGGCATGGTTATGTTATAAGTAAAAGCAAACTTAAACGCATCCTCAGATCACGAAGTCTCTCCAGAAGAAAGTATTAGGGTAATTTGCAGGATGCCGTCAATTTCATCCGTGACCAGCCCGGGTACAGGTGGATGTATGCCAAATGTATAGTGTCTGGTCTGCGGGTAAGAAAAGAGGATGACCGCCAGGGGCGTTGGTAGGCCTGCAGCTTTACAGGGGAGGACCCAGACCCCCCCCTCCCCGCGCGCACACACACATTCACACGAACCACCAGAAGCCACCCACCCACAGACACACCTTAACACAGCCTCACTATATTAATGCCACTCAAATTTACAAATGCATTATGGTGATGGTAGCCTATGTGAATATTTATTTAAATTCACATGCAAGAACAGAGTTTATTTAAATTCATAATCAAGTCCTTCATTAAAAAGGAATTTTACAAAAATAAAAAATAAAATCTTAAGACAAAACCACCTGGTATGGTATAAGATATTCCAGTAATGTGTTTCGACTTCAGTGATTCAGTGATTATTTTTACAGGGGTACACAGGGGACACGTGCCACGGGAAAAAGTATATAGCAACGTGCATGATCCGGCATGGTTACGCAGTATAGAGGGATATACCGGGGAAAATCATATTGGGAGGTAACAGAAAAATTATTGTGAGCGAACGCAAAGATTGATCCAAAAAAAATTTTCTCCACTTGACCCCTAAGGGGGTCCGTAGCTCCGTATGTATTGTGAGGGGATTGAGGAGATTATTTAGCACATATCTGCTGCTGTTTGGAAAAGTACTGACTGAATCTTCAGCATATCTTTTCTCTTTTCTTGCTTTGTCAGGTTGATGTGGAGGATTTTGTCTATGTCCTGGCGGAAGGAGTCAAAGGTATCAACAATGTCCAACTGTGGTAGTGTCACTATCTATCAGCAGATGGCAACAACGCAGCTTCCTCTCCGTCTGTCCACTCCCAACACTATAAGCAGCCTTCGCATATTTGAGCTGAAACAAAATCACAACCCCAGTTCTTTGGAAGCAAAACATACTACAGGCAAATGTAAGAATCATTCAAAGACCAATATTCATTTCATTTCATTTTTAAACATTATTATGGCCATAATTCCAGGATAAATATTAAACCTATCATCAACATGTCTCCAAACTCTGTAGCTTATATTGGTCATTTATACTAAGATTTGGCAAAGGTGAGACTCCGTCCTTCTGTTCACAGCTCTCACAGAGGCTGCTGTTAATGTGCAGGTCCTTCCTGATACTCCACCCTGTGCTCTTTGGATACAGGACTCTCCCTCTTCTCTGATAGTGCCAGTGGGCTGCTCAAGCTCATCTCATGAGGGCTCATGTGGTCTCATCACTCACTCATCTTCTACCGCTTATCCGTTTCCGAGCCAATCCCAGCTCACAGTGGGTGAGGGTGGGGTACACCCTGGACAGGTCACCAGTCCATCACAGGGCCAACACACAGAGACAGACAGAGACAAACAACCACTCACACTCACACTCAGACCTACGGACAATTTAGAGTCACCAGTTAACCCAACCATGATGTCTTTGGATGGTGGGAGGAAACCGGAGTACCCGGAGGAAACCCATGCAGGCACGGGGAGAACATGCAAACTCCACACAGAAAGGCCCCAGGCCGGGAACTGAACCCACGACCTTCTTATTTTGTGCTTAGCACTATGCCAGTGTGCTGCCCCTATGTGGTCTCATGTTGTCTGATATCACTGTCCACTTGGACCATGTTGAAATCTATGCTGTTGTCACCCTTACTGTCCATGCTGTAAGGTAAACTTGATATGTAATTAACCTATTAAATTATTTTATAGATAAATAATTTAAGTTTGGTAGCATTTCTAACAAATGTAAGCATATCCTACTAATTTGTAGTTGAATGTCTAATGTATGTATAACTTTAAGATAAATGGATTAAAATTATGAAGTTTTAGCCATGGCTGCACCTCGAATCTCATACTGATGCTGGTGATACGATTTTTATCCTGGTTGTGGTTTTGTGGGAATCCTGTTGTGAATTTGAGAAGCTGGACATAGAGAATTTGTTTTAATTGGTTTGACAAACATTCTTACTTTTTACGTTTTCAGACAGTGTTTTGTTTGTCTTTCTATCAATGACAAAATGATTCACTTCTGCAACATGCCTTTACTTGGTCACGTAGGTTAACAGGTAGAACATACAGCGCATCCAGTTATATCTCCTATATTAACCACCTTGACAATACATATATTTATATAAACATATATATATATATATATATATATATATATACACACACACATACATACATATAGCACAGTTAACGTTGTTGCCTCACAACAAGAAGTTTGTGGGTTTGATTCCTGGACCTGGGGTGGGTTTCTTCCCACCATCCAAAGACATGAATGTTTAGGTTCATTGGTGACTTGTCCATAGGTCTGAGTGTGAGTCTGAGTGGTTGTTTGTTTCTGTATGTTAGACCTGCGGTGGACTGGTAACCTGTGCAGGGTGTACCCCGCCCTCGTCCCAATATGAGCTGGCAAATTTTGACTTAAAGTTTTGAGAGTTTTTTTTTTTTTTCAGATTGGAAAAGAAACAGGCTTCTCCCAAAAGATAATAAAACAATGTACAAGAGGCATCATTATGGAAAAAAGCAAAAGTTTGTCTTCCAATACTCAGGAGAAAAAACGTCTCAGAGTCTTCAAAGTCTGATGTAGATGAAGTTTATTCAAAATACAGCAAGTATCTGAACAAACAGTTGAGTGGATTGGACCCCGGGGTCTGAATACACACTCACTAACAGCTCTGAAACACCTGCTTATATGTCCCCGAGGCCACAACCCAGTATTTTAAAAATTCCAGTTTGAGCTGGTCTGCCACCATTAAGTCATCTTTTCATGAGTTTGGGAGTTCCTTTGATCTAATAGTGACATGAGTTGTTTGTCCTAAGTTTTTGGCACTGTGTAGAATGAGCAGGTTTTTGGGCATCATGCATCTCTGTGTGAGCAAGTTTTTGGACGTTTTCCTAAACATCAAAGCCATTGTGTAGGTTGGTGTACCTACTATTGGCCACCTGGCTTGCGGAGTGTGCGTGCTGCTACACACCGCACAGTTGGAGTACCTGTTATCAGTCCTTGTACGAACCTCTCCTTTGCCCTTCTCCAAATCATCTGCAGGCCTCTGCTCATTACACGGATATGGGCTGTAGACGCTTTGAATCTACCAGTGTACTTTTTCTGAGGAGGATGAGGATGAGGATGCAACATTGTACTCATACAACACAATGTGCAATACGCTATCTGACCCCAAAATTCCCTCAACAATATGGAGGACAGACTTAATGAGTTGGAGGTGCTCTGCACCGTAGCTAGTCCAGCTTATGCTAGTGTAGGTAGCCGGTCCTCTGTAATCGGTGCGGGCCAACCTACAGCAGCTCCTAGATCAGCTCAGAGAGTTACTTCCCCCCAGCAGTTCCTGAGCAGCTGGGATCTTCTCAGGGCACCTGGGTGACTGTCTGAGCAGAGAAGCATAGCTGTAGGCAGCAGCCCCCATTTCACCACCAACCAGTTCAAGTTTCCAACAGGTTCTCCCCACTCAGCGACACACCTGCTGAGAAACAGACTCTAGTTATTGGTGACTCATTTCTGAGCAACATGAAGTTAGCGACACCAGCCGCCATAGTTAAGTGTATCCCTGGGGCCAGAGTGGGCGACATCCATTCTTATCTGAAATTGCTGGCTAAGGAGAAGTGTAAATATGGTAAAGTGGTAATTCATGTCAGCAGTAACGACACCCGACTATGCCAGTCAGAAAGATTAATGTGGAGGCAGTGCGTAATTTTGCAGAAACGATGTTGGACACTGTATTTTTCTCTGGACCCCTGCCCAATCTGACCAGTGATGACGTATAGCATGTCGTCATTTAACCGCTGGCTGTCAAAGTGGTGTCCAGAAAACAATGAAGGCTACACAGATAACTGGAAGACTTTCTGGGGGAGAACTACTCTGATTATGAGAGATGGCTTCCATCCCACCATGGAGGGGGCCGTTGCCATATCCAGGAGTCTGACTGAATTTACTAGAAAGTTAAAACCGTGACATTCCTGAGTCCAGACCAGGAGGAAGAGCTGCAGTTTAACACTCTTCTCTGCTCCTCAGTCAGAGCGGTTGCCAGCCCAGAATAAAATAGAAGCTATGTCTACAGAAACTGTGTCTGTTCCCCGGCCTCTTAAATTTAGTAGATCTATTGAGCCAAAAGTAAAAAGAAAAGGAGCTAATACCAACAACTAACTGAAATCAAAACTACCACCTATTGGGATCTAAATATTCCAAAATTGAAATGTGGAGTATTGGATTAGATCAAGATCAGGTTAACTGTCATTTCCTCGTACCATCAGTCGAGGGGGGCTGCGATATTTCATTCCAGTTTATTAATCAATCCTAGAACAAAATCTGGATATAGATCTTTGAAAGCCTTAACCTCAGTCTCTCCCATCCAAACTGGAAAATCACTGTGTTCACTGTTTTCTTCATCTTGATTCTGTGGCTCCTCTGAAAAAGGAAGTAATGAAACAGAGGTGGTTTTTCTTCAGTTCTGTAGCCAGACTGACAGAAAGTCATAGCTCATTGGAACCAGTGATTAGCAGGAATGATTTTATGGGATTTTTTTACTAATAAAATCGTAACATTCAGATCCAAAATTCAACAGCTTTTACCTATTTATTTATTTAAGTAACCTTTTTAACATTTTTAAAACATTTTGTGTGATTTTAGCTGCTATACGAGAGATGCTGCCAAACAAAATCTTGTTGTATTTCCATACAATGACAATAAAGTTTCTTCTTCTAAAATTGGCAGCAGTCCACTATCAAATGCAGCAGCTTCTCAATCAACTGTAACACCTCCTCTGTATTTGGAATCTTTTTCAGATTTAAATCTCTCCAAGCTAGTTTCTGTAGTCTCAACATCTAAACCATCAACTTGTCTTTTAGACCTGACACCTACCAGGCTATTTAAAGATATTATTCCACTAATTACTATGTATATTCTGGATCTGATCAATGAATTTATCTCTAGGTTATGTACCACAGCCTTTCCAGATTGCTGTTATTAAACCTCTCCTCAAAAGACTACATTTTGATCCAGATGTTGTGGCTAATTATAGACACATATTTAACCTCCATTTCATTTCCAATATTCTTGTAAAAGTATTTGCAAGCCAATTATGTGAACATCTGTATAGGAATTGTTTTTTGAACAGTTTCAGTCAGTTTTACAGTAAATCATAGCACAGAAACAGCACTGGTAAAAGTTACCAAGGACAATGGATTGGCCTTGTCGTTACCACTTTGGTCCAAGGACAGAACCTTGTGGAACTCTATAATTAATTAAAGTGCATGATGTAGAGTCATTGTTAACATGAGCAGTCCTTTTCACCCTATAAATGCTTCCCATAGGCAATATTATCTGGAAGCACAGCATAAATATTCCAAAACATTTTAAATTTTATGGTCCAAACTGAAGGTCAATTAAGTGACCTTGCCCTTCTAGGGTAAAAAAAAAGAAAGAGAAAACATCCAAAAAGTGTACATATGAAAATATATATTCTGTGTCAGTAAAAAACATACATAAACTTTGTAACAGTGTAACGCTGATACAACAAAAGTGTAAAAATACATAATACTATACAAAACATTTTCAGTGTGCCAACTCCCACACTCAAACATCAACATCAAGAAATATACATCAAATCAGTTGTCTTCATGGAATTCAACAAAACAGTTACGCTCATTGTTGAAGCATAGGTGGACTTTGCAGGCACTGCAGACCACATTTGACCTCATTAAATGTCCCTTCCTGCTTGCAGTATTTGCAGATCTGAAGGGTGGTGCAGATGGGGGCATGGAAGTGGAGTAGGTCAAACTGCACAAAGTGATCTGCAGTGCTGGACAAAGTACAGAGCTCTAGTATTTGAGTCAAAGGAAAGATCCACTTGGTCAAATGTTACTCCAATAAAAGAAAAAGTAGCTAACTTAATATAGGACCTGAATAAAAATACAGGAGCACTTGCTTTTGGAAATACCTAATTATTCAAAGTAATTTCATCGCAACGCAGTGTGTCCTGAAACAGTACATTCAAAGATCCCCCCCCCACCAATAGGTTCCTGCCTACACCTGTACTGAATATCCCCTCCTCCTGCTCTCATCTCTTCCTATTCTACCCAACTTTGCCCCCCCCATCTGTCTGTCTCTCTCTCTCTCTCGCTCTCTCTCTCCCTCTCTCAACCCAATCGGTCGAGGCAATTGGCCGCCCCCCCCCGAGCCTGGTTCTGCCTCTTAAAGGAAGTTTTTCCTTGCCACTGTCGCCAAGTGCTTGCTCATGGGGGGATCTGTTGGGTATCTTTAAATAATTTTATAAAGAGTTTGGTCTAGACCTGCTCTATATGTAAAGTGCCTTGATGTAACTTTGTTATGATTTGGTGCTATACAAATAAATCTAATTTGATTTGATTTGACAAGTCAACGTTGTTAAGTCCAATTTTACTTGAATTAAAGAACCTGGAGAACTTCTCTTTGACAATACTTCAGTTCTCAGATGTAAATTTTTTTTTTACATCAACATGTTTTTGTATTGTTCAATATCAAATCTACTGTATCAAAAAAGACTCACTGAATGAATGTATAAGCTGTAGAGTGAAGTAGGATATAATACAAAAACTGCAGACATGGATGTAAAACATAGCTGAATGGACAAAAGGAGACATTTTCACCCCTTTTTTTTTTTTTTTTTTTTGAGAGAGAGAAGCTTGTCCATAGTAAACATGGACCTGAGATAAGGTCTCTGGTACTTTTTCATTGAGACACTGAAATGTTCCAACTGAGCTGTTTAAATGTGACAGCACAACTTGACTGGCGGAGCAGGAGTCAACTGTGTTTTCTTTTTTAATGACAAACCTTGAGTATAGTTTAGCACATTTTCAAAAGAAAACGAATCCAGTACTTCAAAGAAAGGAAATACACTAGTCGTGTAATTGTGTGAAAGTCTTTAGTTTCCAAAAAGAATATACTCAAGTAAAATACAGATTCCTGAGAAATACACTTCAGAATTATACCTAAGTGTACTTACTTATTCATGTAAATACACAATACACAGCAAGAAGGTCCTGGGTTCTTACTGTCTGGAGTTTGCATGTTCTGTCTGTTCCTGTATGGGTTCCTTTCAGGTTTTCGAACTTCCTCCCACAGCTCACATGTACATCAGATAATTGCTGACTCTGATATTGCCCTTAAGTGTGAGCGTGAATGGTTGTTGGAGTGTGTATGTCAGTCCTGTGAAACACTGGTGAACTCTCTAATTCCAGCTGGGATTTGCTCCAGCAACTCCATGAGCCTCTGCTATGGATAATGGACAGACAGACACTTAATGACACTCAATCAAAGTAATAAAATGAACACAAAACCCAAATTCTCTCAAAACCATCTTTATTTTCAAGTGCCAATTCACATTAGCTGCAATCATTGTTAATTATGAGCTAAATGTTTTTCCTCAAGTCCACCATGCTCATGTCAAAGCACTGTCCGCAGCTGGACACTGGATCACTGGACAATATGTTTACAGTAAAATACAGCGTCCAACAGAGCACATTTTGAATAGAAATCTCTGCATCATATGTTTCTGCTGCCACAGATTCACTCGTACACCAACATACGCTTGATCTCATTCCCTTTCTTTCCGTTATGGTTTTCCAGTTGTGTTAAACAGATGAGTTGAACAAGAAGACACTCAAAACAGACAAAGAGAGAAATCTGTGTTGACAGTGGATGACTTTTTTTCTGATGCTGTTTACACTTTAACCAACAAGTTGTCCTTAACTGTGTTTGTGTGTAGCTGTGCTGATTTGTACTGACAGTGAAGTCCAGCTACAGTAATGACAGATTTTTTTTATTGTAGAATGCTGCACTAATTGAAGTTTTTTATATTATTCATAACATGTTGCTCATTGTTTTTTTTTTTGTTGCTCTTGAGAGCAAGATACAATTTTTTAACAGCATTATTTTAATACAAAACTGTATGTTTGTATTATGCTAACATCTGTAAAAAAAAAAAAAATGCAGTCTGAAAATATACATCCTTTTCCTTTGTACTGTAAAATAGCTTTTCTATGGTGCAACTTTTGTTATTGGTTTTTAACTGAGTAAAAGGATGTAAGAATTCGTGGGAGAGATAACAGCGTAGTGGCACCTCTTCAGAAACAGTAATCATTTTCTGCACCTGCAGTGAGCATTGACTATGTTTGCATGCACCAACAGCTCTGTAAATATGACACTTCAGGTAACTGTGTTCAATAATGATGCAGAATTTCAAACATTTGCCTGGGGCAATCGACTCTAGTTTGTACCTCTTGTACAAAAGCACCTATGATGATCAAATTTGTAGACAATAGAAAATTAAAGGTCCCATACAGTCTATAGTAAGACGTCCAGGTGGTCTTTGATTAGAAATATGGCCTATGTTCTA
Organism: Remorina albescens; assembly: GCA_034769265.1. Classification (NCBI taxonomy): domain Eukaryota; kingdom Metazoa; phylum Chordata; class Actinopteri; order Carangiformes; family Echeneidae; genus Remorina; species Remorina albescens. Next base: position 4,518,502 of record CM068492.1, on the reverse strand, counting down.
TATTGATGTATGGAAGTCACAAAGGTCTCAGTCCCCTGAGAAAGGCTCACAGCCCATAGTCAGAAACTGAGCCTTAAAACCAGCTGTCAAGAATTCTGGAACTTTCTGATGTCACAACAAAGCAGTCACCGCCCTAAGCCATGCCCACCAGGACCCACCATACACCCTCACAAGGTTTGGTTTAAATATTTACCAAAAATCAGCTATTTTTCTATTGGATCGCCCAGAAAACAGAGAGGCTCAGAATCTCTCTTCTAACTGGCTGATTGACCTTCTTTTTTTTTTTTTTTTTACTGTAGCTCCAGATAATTTTTGTTTTAATATCCTGCTGGATATAAATGCTTTGAATAAAACACCAGAAAAGGGGTTTCAAGGTTCCTGATGCTTACTCAAATTTCAAATTTGATTTGTGTTAAAGCTGCTCTAATTATTTTTTATATGAACAATGAGACTACGTGTAATGGTCTCTTACAGAGATGAACCCATAGCTAATTTTCCTCTGCTTTACCTCTCATTAACTTTATGGAGCATTTTAGCTGTTTCACTTCCATGGTCCATATCTGTACTGTTTAGAGCCAGTCTTGGCTGCTTTATCAACTTTAACATGCTGCTCATGAGAGTAAAATTCTACACTACCTTTCCAATAATGCGCAGCAGACAAAATCAGCGAAAAAGATAACAGAGGACTCACAGTAGCAGTTAAAGGGTCAGGTACTGAATTTCTCTTGGGTCAAAGGTCAGAGACTGAAAGAGAGTCTAGGTTAGACTTACATTCATCAGGTCACCAGAAACACAACTCACACAATTAAGTGCTGATGAAACTCCACGTCTGCTAAGGTTGTTGTTAGTTAACAACAACTTCCTGAGGACATAACCAGTTAATCAGGTGATTTCAGGCCCTAGTTCTACCTACAATCTGCTGACAAAAACTAATTATGTAAATACTATTGACTGCAAATCATTTCAAGGTGGCTCTTTTGCAGTTTCCCCCATAAAAATCCAGCTTGATTGAGCTGGCAATCACTTCCGTTAATTTATCATTTATCTATAATATTATTACTCTTGGTTTTGGTCTGACTTAAATTTTTAAATTTATCTTAATCCATTTTGGTTTTCTTTTCCACATGGTGGTTCTTCAATGCACAGGAAGGGAAATTAGTTCACATACAAGACTGAGACAAACCCGAGGGCTGGATGGACACACACAATCTGGCTTCAACAACGAAAAGCTGCACACTAGCCTGGCATAATGACTGAACCTAAAATGGGATCAGAGGTTGTTGCAGTCTATCTTAATTGTGAGGTCATGGTGAGCAGTAGGGAAACGTATTTGGTTATAGTAATCTTCTTGTCCATACTGGGCCTGCAGTGTTTGTTGCTCATGCTTGGGAGGGGTGTTGAAAAGAATGGATGAAAAATATTCCTCAAACCTTGATTCAGGAAAAGTTGAACAAAAGCTGGAAGACTGGCTTAAACTAATTGTGCTAATTATATCTGATGGTGGGTTGGGGGTTTATTGTTGAAAAGTTGATGCTTAGTGAATGGATTTCAGTAGCCACATCACTGTGACTGTTAAAGTCTGGCAAATTTTAGATTCTTAACTAGCAACTCATTTTCATTGTAAAAATGGGTCCATAAAGAACTTACAATTTCAGTCTCTCATTTTACTTCTTGACTAAAATATGTCATCAGCCCTGATTCCAGGCTATTTTCTGTGCCATCTGTCAAGTTAGTGACTAACTGTTCAAAATGTGTCAACAATAAGAGTTCATACCAGACTAAACATTTGTCAGGTGGAAACAAACAAATCTTCAAATTAATGTTAATGCTACTCGTTTGAGCTGTGCAAATATGAACTGTTTGCTGACACATTAGCCATAGCGTTTGAAGCAAAACTGTCAAGACTGTGTGTTATTCTGCACTAACGGCAAAAAACAAACAAACAAAAAATCGCACTAATGCAACTTTAAAATAACATGTTTTGTTTGTTTTTTTTAATTTTGTGCGGCTCTCATTGTGGCCTTTTACTTGTGCAACAATCCAAAAACATCTACAGAACTTGCATTTTGACTGCAGGAACTTGGTTCCAGTTTTCGTTCCCAGGCCCAAAGTTTTATCCCTCAATAACAGTCCCTTCTCCTGAGGTAGTGTGTGGTGTTAACAGTACTGTATGTCAGTGACTGGTCAAACACAAGCATACAAACTGCTACAGCACGTGTGCGACTTTCGTCAGACTGCAAAGCAAGCAAGCTAGAGCTGTTATTAGCATACTGGGGAGCAGGTGTTATACCTGGTTACTGTTATAAGAAAGTTATACAGCCGAATTCCTGAGTCCAGTCTAAAAAGTAGAAAATGAAGTAAGAGAGAACAGGATAGTGGTGGGCCCCTGATTGTATGTTGTTACATGCTAAAGGAGAACATTAAACAGCCACATAAAAGTCAAAGAGGACAATCAGATGAGTTTTGTCATCACATTGCATTACAAAAAACAAATCAAGTCTCTAATAAAGTTGTCATTTCTAATCCCTTTTTAGGTCTAATTTGCTAACGTCATTATCTCGACTGATCTTGTTAGTTCTTCAGGTGCCATACTCATACACCAAAGGTCCTTTTTTAGTTTTTTAGAGTTTAGCTCATAGGACTATGTGATGGGTGAAGGCAATTAATCTAGTCTAAGAACAAAATTAAGACGCACCCTAATGTTATGGATCAGTTTAACATCTGTTATTTTTGTCCAATGAGCTCCATTTTAGCATTTTATTCAACGTCGTAATCTTGTCACTATCTGTGGTGTCAGACATTCACTCATCATTTCGGATCACAGGGCATATTCAGTCTCAGGGTTTCAACTGCTCCTGCACACAGCATAATGATGAATTCATCATCACTGTGGACATCTGGGGTGCATGGAAACATAGCCAATACTGCCTTTCAGAATGGCTTTGTCTTAGTGTGGCTCAGCCACACATGCTGACTGGACTGCCAGAGCCCGGGTGTCTGTCCCCACCTCCCCATTTCATCTGTCTCCCTTGATTGTCTGTGCATTTACATCGAGTCTATACAGTTTGCGAGGTGTGTGTGTGAGGTCCGGGTTCATTCAAACACTGTAGCAAGTCTATTGCTTTGATAAAAAGGCATCACTTCACAGAAAACAGAGCGAGAGAGAGAGAGAAAAAAAAACCAAACAGCTTTGAGGAGTAGTGTGAAGTTTGAAAAAGCGAGATATACAAAGCAAATGTTTGTCACATTGCAAACAACAATACCATAGAGAATTTTTTAGAACAACAACAACAAAAATGAACATATCAGCTAAAATAAAGGACAGAGTGCTACTTTTTCACAATCTCAACAGCTCTCTCAGTGTACCTTGCTGATGATGAATCATACTGTTTTTTTTTTTTTTTTTTGGGCCAGCCAACGTTCACTTGGCCTCCAAAACTGGTCACAGTTGTGGGGTCGGACCTATATATTAACCTAGGCACATGCATATATGCAAATATGTGCATGTGTACATTATGTGTATATACTGTATATGTGCATGTTTATGTGTTAGTGTATATGCATGCCATCATAAAGGGGTGGTTAGCTGTTTTACGATCAATGTTAATTTCTGCATGTAAGTAAGACAGTTCAATCAGCCATTTTCCCAACCCACTATAGCACCATGACGTCACTACTTTAACACAAAGTCAAAAGAAAAAAAAAAAAACACCACCAAAAACAAAATGGTTTAATTCACTGTCTGTGTGACTAGTGAGGCAACATGGCCATGATGAAACACTTAAAGGTCATACTGGTTCTATGGTCAGAGCTAATAATATGGGCTGAATAGAAGTCAGAAAGAGGCTTGCGCTATCACTGGCATCACTATGACAGTAGGGGTTCAGTAAGGAGGGCATCATTCACTTGGTTTTGGCACAGCATGTGGCATAGTTACTCAAAAAAAACTAAAATTTGTCGTGTTTGATTGTCTTTTCCTGACATTGCTGTCATTGTGTGCTTTAGTTAGTCCTAAACAGTTTCTGGCAACAATGGACATGCTTGTCTTAAAAATGCAAACACTGCATTCCTTTCAATGTCGGAGGCTGGAATTATTGGAACCTTGTTGTGTTTCCACCATCCACCAAAATAAAAGCAACTGTCATCCATGCACAACTCCTAAAGAGAATTAGAACCAAAAAACAACATAATATTCCCACAATTCCCACTGCTGGTTCATATATGATGCAGTCATCTCTATTTTGTTTATCATCAACATATGTACTGCCTATTTGCTTGATAAGCTACTTGGTTTAAAAGAAATATTAAGACAAATTCTCAGCACAATTTCCAGTATGAAATGATGATGTTACTAAATTGCTTTGCTTTTACAACAATCTATAGATAAGTATAATGATTTATTACAAAAGACCAAGAAAAACTAAATATGACAGATTTTTCTGTTGATTGACTAATTGATTAAAGTGTCTAAAGAGTGTTTGGGCAAGAATTTATATAAGAACATGAATGCCTCCTCTAAAAGAATTTATTTGTGTCATCCATTTAGCATAGTTAATATGCATTAAGTAGCACTTTGAACATTAAAAACTAGTTTGGGTGCTCATTATTATGGAAAAAGATTGTGACAAAATCATTAAATTTGTGAGTGGAATTCTGTTTTGAGATTTTCTACACGAGAACATACACCATGATAAAGTCAAAGCCATGTGACTTACTTCAGTAAGCTTTTCTTGCATATTTATGACCTCTGCATCATAAACATTATTTACATTCGTTTGGCAGAAGCGAAGACTTCATGCTTCTCCAAAATAAACCTCTAAAATCTGACTTGTGCTTTTCAAAATATCTCCCCTTTCTTGTATGAATACATCCGTCATTAGATGCTCATCGGTTGCAAAATTCTGATTTTTCCGACATCTCTGGAATGCAGCGCGACAAAATTAACATTGTAATAATGGCGATATGGAGGCCTGTGAGCTGTTCTACATTAAAGTGCTGCTAGTAATGGGCCAGGTCACAGTTTCATGAAGGTGAGGCACTGAGCAGTTCAGACACTCACCAGATGGATGAGACTTAATCCACAAATAGGCCCAATACAGTCAAGCAGGTTGGGTCAAAGACTAACAAATTGCAAATAATGTCTTGTTTTGTATGTCAGGTGAGCAGCCATTTTGAAATATTTAACAGAAATGAAGGAAATGGTGCATGGATTCTAACGAATAAACAAGTGCTGATAAAAATCACCATTAAGCCAACTGTACAATCATTAACACATATCCGAGGTGATAGGTTATATCCACAACATAACACAAAAAAAGTACCCGCGCTGTAAGGAATGGTTCCATCCAAAACTAGACCAGAGAGCTACTCCAAATTAACTTATGGAATGAAGTGACACTCAGTAGTGCTAACAGAAAGTCTGTTGTGACGGGCCTTCTGCTAGTTCCACCCGTGAGACCACCAAGGTGTCCAGGTGCTGACGGATGCACACACACACAAACACACACTCTCTCTCACACACACACACACACACACTAAAAATCAATTGGTCAGTCCTCAAAGACCTCCAGGAAGAGAGGAGGGAATAACTCAGTGGGACACTCCACTTTCATGTGAAGGAATCGGCTGGCGTGGCAGGCGCCGATCATCCGCAAGTCCGTCACCTTCATTAGCAGCTTGGGCCAGAAATGTGCCACTTTATGTTTGCGGTAGTTGATGTAATGTTCAAAGGCCAGCAGGAACTCCTCCTGGCAGCGTTCAATTCGCTCCACACTGCTCAGGCCTGGCCGATCTGAGGGTGAAAAAAAACCAAAAACTGTCAAGACAGAAGCAGTGGGCCCAACCTTTTTTCACCCATCACCCTCTAGAAGACCTCAGAAAGTCCACCACTGACCACATGGCCCTGCACCCTGTACTAAGCTGTCTGTGAGGAAAGTACCTGCCAGAGAGATGTCATAAGTTTAGTTTGTTTAGTCGTCAGTTCAGTATTTCATTTTTAAACTGTGACTGTGATTTTGATGCATTTTTTCAGCCCAAATGAGAATATTCCACATTTTAAGGAAGGAATACTCTAGAACAGCAGTGATTTCACATCTTCTGTCTTTTTCTTAGTGAAGCACTGAAGCTGCAGCTCCCAATTATTCATGGCATGGTTTGCATTAAGATGTGAAAAAGGCTCAAGTACCTGTGCTACGTGGTTAGCTTAATAATTAGATGATGTTATAGCCAGTTATATTTACTGTATTTCTGTGTGTTTTGTTATTCTACATTTGCATTTATGCTCCCATTTATTGGAATGTTTTTCCAAAACTTCTCTGGTACAAATGCATTTTTTTTTTATGCTATGCAAAACTATAATCACAGTTACAGTGATTACACCAACTTTGAATGCAAGGATACTAGTTTAAGACTATTGGACTGTAATATTGATTAAACCTTAGTTGCTATTGTAAGTGTGTCAGATGACCAAACAGATGGGCAGGGTAACCCCATGTCATGTATGAGTGTCACATAGAAATGGAGGCGGAGTCAAATCCACACTTGCTAGAATGAGCTTCTCAGAATGATTATGGTGATTAATTGATTAAACTGTAGTTCTTTTACGGATTTCATGTCATGTATTCTCACAATCTGTGCAGGAGACAACAAAGAAGTAATGAAGACACAACGTCATTGTCAAGACTGTGGGTTAGGGTTCGGCATTCTTTTGTTAGTGATCTTTTTAATGAAAAATTTTTTTATGTGTAAAATCGTACCACATTAGCTTCAGTAAAATAAATTGTATTACGGACTTAAGTAAGACAAATAATTGTCACTTAGCTCTTGTATGAATGCGTAATGAGAGCCTGGACAGCAGGTGCTTACCAGATGACAGCAGGATGACAGCCTGCAGGAGAGCTACCTCAGAGTCATCCAAGTTAAAGGAGGATAGCGATACACCAAGGTCAAAGATGGCATCTGAGACCACACCCAGGCCTCCGTTTTTAAGCTGACCCCGCGTGACCGCCATCTCACCATTCAGCGTGAGAGTCTCACTCTCTGGATCGTAGCGAACGGCAGCTCGCAGTGACATGATCTCCATGCAACAGCCTTTCAACAGAATGATCTGGTCTTCACAAGGCAACTGATTAGAGGGAGACATGGACATCACTGTTAGAAGATCAACATAAATAAATAGCACAATGTCATTAGTGGGAACAATACATTTGTTTTGGTAAAAATGCATAACTCTTTCAGTACTAATAGCTCACTAGCCCGTTCACTAGTAATTAGTGAACAAGATGTAGAGAAATTAACAATTTCTAGTCATTTCATCAGAGGCTGAGAAAGAAGCGATAATATTCCTGCAACTGGGAAAAACTCATGTGCTTGTGATAAAAAAAAAATCCTATTTCTGAATGTTAAATCAAATTCATAAATGAGCTGAAGCAGATTTGGAAAGAACTAATCCAATTTGATACTAATTATAGGCCAAGGTGTGTTCAAATGCTAAACGTCCAATATTTCTACATGATTTAAGCACGTAATTCAATGTATATGAAGAATATATTGTCAAATAATACATGGTTTGTTTGGGTTTAAATACTGAAGTTCTTTCACGGTCTCAGGAACTCCACCTGCCTGCATTGTCTGTATTTTTCCTATAGTTAGACTTGTACTGGATTTTTCAGTTTATAATCATCTTCTGTAATTCTTTGAAAAATACCCTATTTATCTATTGTGTTAAATAAGCAGCTGCGCTTACCTCACAAAACATAGGCAGTTTTTTGGCAAAGTCCACCACTCGGGTTATGGCAGGGGTGATAATTTTTGTAAACTGACTGAAGGCTTCTATATCCACTTTGCTTCCCTCAGGGGCACTGGCCATGGACGCTTGACCAATATCCTCAGGCTGAAAGGACAAGGAGGGAATATCTGTGTCTCAGCTGTCTCCAAGTTTGAATAAAAATCAATCATTCAACCTTCCTGTGGTATATTATTGAAAGTGCTTGGTTTCATATTTATGGAGCCAAAAAAATTTCATCTGTAAGTTCCGTTCCAGTCTTACCTTAGTTTCCTTCACCCCTGCTGCACTCTGGTCAGAAGTATAGAATAAATTACATGTTATTTCATTAAGAAGCATAGCTTCCTCGACCTGTTGGATAATTAACAGGAATCGTGAAGTTTCAATGAAGAACCTGTGTCAATCCAACTAAAAAGAAAACAAGTTAAAACTGAGGACAGATGAAAGTGCAGAAAGAGAGCAGGTGAAGACAGAAATCCAGGTTGGGTTTCTATGGTGGGACTCTGAGGAGCACATAGTCAAACTGCTCCTCAGAAACACTTCAATGACTGCAGACAATACCGAAATTCATTATTTGACATTATTATTATTTTTGTTATTATTTGGACCTGGGGTTGAGATATAACATGTAACATTTCTTGATACCCTTAGACTTTAAACAAATCTCATCTACCCATTTTTTGAAAGGTTCCAGAATATTTAGCAATTTCCAAAAGTTTCCATCTTTGCCAAACTCTGCTTCTCTGCAGCAACAGTTAAAAAAATGTATGAATTAGACGACATTTGTGAGCATAACAGAAGTGTCACTGTGCATTTGAGAGGCCTGTCCATAAATGTCTGCTTTGATCTACGTGACATACAGTAAATGTTCAGTCTAGTGGTTGGCAAACTATGATGTTATCATACATTACTGGATTGATCTATGGGTCAGGAAATGTGGAAACAAGTGGATAGTGGAAGTGGACACAAAAATGTCTCTGTGGCTTAAAAAAATGTGCCTGATCCATCTTTGATGGAAGCTGCACAAAGCAGGAGGTGAGACACACAAACGCATTGTCTTGAGGATTGTTAAGGAAAGCATCTTGCCAGTTTTCAAAATAAAACACCCTGTGCAGACTCTTTATACACTGTTAGAAATTTGGACAAATCAGCAAGTCAGCCAAACAGAGTCTTAGTGTGATGTAAAGCGGTATGGCGGATGGAACAAAACTGTGTCGCAGACATAACCTCATCAACATGCGCCTGATGTGAAAACCAGCAAGTGTTTCCTTTCATTATACCATAGAAACCCAAATTAAATCAACAGCTGACAGACTTTCAATCTGGACAGAGCAATTATACTTGACAGAAAAGAAACAAAATTAGTCACAAAAGGCTGAGTTGTGAAATCAGAAAGAAAGAAAAATGAAAGAGCACGAAAAAAAAGCCAAGCTTTAGTGTTAGCGATTTAGGATCGTTGCATGGCAAGACATAAAAAACAACAGGAATAAGATGTTCCATCATAAATTAGCGCTGCTGCGTTGAGGAGCACACTTCTCCATTGTCCAGCTAATTATTTCCATTCTACAAGGAGATACAAAAACAGATGGACATATTAACACAGGGAACAGTGGCAGAGTGGTTGTGGTGGAGGTGGAAGAGACAGGGGTATGACTTGGAAGGGTGTTGGGGACGGGGGGGGAGATGAAATGGATGAGGCAGGGTAATCAATACAGTGAAGGCTGTGGTCAAGAGGGAGGGGGGAGGAGGATGTCTCACCAGGAACTTCCGCTTCTGCTTCCAGTGGTTGCCCTGGGCATTCGTGGCCATATGGGCCTCAGTCACCATACGGATGAGGTCCCACTCCTCCTGGGTGGGCTCCAGTCGGTCCCACACCGTCCTTTGCAGTTCCTCCTTCCGACGGCGCTCCCGGTTCTCCTCAATTAGCTTCCGCTTGGCCAGCCTCTTGCTGTCATCCAACACCACTGGGGTGGAAGGAGGGGAAGTAGCAGAAGTGGAAAAAGGGAGGGTGGACAGGAATGAGGAGGAGGAGGAAGTAAATGCATGACATGAAAAACTGGTGATGAACTTGACAATACAGGGCATTGCTGTTGAACTTTCCTAAGAAAAGGCAGAAAATAGTTCAAACAAAAGAAAATCACATTCTTTTTGGGTGACACTTGGTGAGTACATGGAAGTTATAATAAAGGAACAAAACAATGAAGACAATATGTTGTGTTCACAATATGTTACTCCCCAGGTCTAAATGGTTGTGTTCTCAATGTTTTTGCTGTTTTGCTTTTTTTCAGTCATTTCAAGAGTCTAACGCAAACTCAACAACCATATTTTCATGAGAGGAGATTTGAGATCCAAGTTAAAGATGACATATTTTAGCCATTACGGCTGTTGAACTGAAGTGTTGATATTCATAAGAAGATACATTTGTGGTTAAACCATCTCAGTAGGTTTACGTGAGTTTCTTAGTGATTTAGTAAAACACAGACAAAAAAATCTTGCGCTTTTATAGCTGCATGCATTGTCATGACATCAACAAAGTTACAGAAGCCCTGAGGGTGCACACAGTTCACAAAGTTAATAATAAAAAATTATCGTAATAATTAATGTTACACAGCAGAGTTTGCATGATGTGGACTGGCCAGAAGTCGTGACGCTCAGTGTGTGAATACAGACTGTGATCATTTCTCTGTGATATGAGACCTTTGATACTTTCACTATATTAATATAGAACATCAAAATGATTCATATTCAAAGAAGACATTGTCATGTGCTTTTCATACTCAATGGGACCTTTAAAGGCATTTTTCACTGTTGTTGCACACTTCCAAGTGCTGCTCCATCCCCTGCCAAACATTTAACACAGGCTGTTTTATCAAAGGACTATAATGTAAGATTGGTTAAAAAAAAAAAAAAAAAAAAAACATCTAAAAAGAAAAGTGGCAGTTTTAAGTTGGTACTTTTCAACATAGTGGCTATACTCAGCTCCAATTCATTATAAATTACGTCTATCAAAATGATCTTAAAAAAGGCTGAATGAGCTATGATAATAGTTGTTAATTGTTGTATATCTCTTTGCCATTACAAATTCATTAACCTCAAGCATCACTGGCCACCAGAACTCACAGTCGGTTGCCATTCCCACTGCAATGCACTTCTTGAAGCGACATTCCTGGCATTGGTTCCTGGTCACTTTGTCGATGACACATTTCCCCTCGTACTTGCAGGCGTAGGTCGGATGAAGATTCTTCTGTATTGTCCGTCTAAAGAAACCCTAAAGAGCAGGAGATCAAAAGCTCAAAACTGTTATCAAATGATGATGACAGTGATTTAGCGAGACATTCGCTTCCATTACCTTGCAACCCTCACAGGTAATGCAGCGATAGTGATAGCCTGTGGCTTTATCCCCACACACTACGCATAGCTCATCCTTGTCCAGGTAACTTGGTATGTACCCTGGAGAGAAGAACAAAAAGTTAGTATTAGATGTTATTGAAAAATGCAAAAAATCATCCAAAAATCAATTTTCCAAGCAGTTTTTTGATCAATGATGATTTAAGATTATTTGGTAAATACATTTTTAATTTTACATTTTAGTTCATACATTATTGACCATTGTCAACATTTGTGGACATTGTAAAAAGTCGGTCTGGCTCTTTTATGTCCAATGGAATTGGTGAACACACTGGGTTAACATCCACATTTCGGAGAATCAACCTAATAAGATCAGCAGTTTGACCGCAGAGGCCAGAGGTTCAAAACTGATCAATACTTTTTTTGGGAAGGGGGATTGTGAGGAAATAGATAATTCATCTTGCATTGGCCTTCTGTTGCCTCAACATCAATCAATAAGGAACCCCCCCATAACGCCTCAGAAACTCTGACCATCAGTTACGCCAAGTACGACCAACAGACTTACCACCACATGATGCCTTAAGGCTTAGACGTACGCTTATTGGACTTAATTTAAAAAACCCGTGTAATTGATTTATTGATTATGGAAGAGTCGTCACTAATTATCAAAACTATTTCAAAAAACCACCAAAGAAATATGGGGCACAATCCAGAGAGACCATACACCCACCATTATCAATAGAAACTTAGGTCATAGCTCAAAACTTCAAAACATACATGCAGCAATTTCTAATTCAAAAGTTTTCCTTACACCAATCTTAATCCAGATGTTATACCTTTCTTATACGCCCCCTGCATCCACTGCAGGTTTGAGAAGTCGGTTTTGGTCTCAGGAAAATACTCAGGCTGATGGTGGCAGTGAGTAAGAGGGCTTTCCATGCTGCAAAACTCACTCCTAAAGACAGGAGGGCCACCGGTGTATGAGCAAGAGTAGTGCTGGTTGGGCAGCCAAGCCTGCTCCATGCAGGGTGGATGGTGCAGGGGCAGGGACTCACAGTGGCCGTACCCAGGCCCCTCACCTGAGTACATGCAGTGTTCCTCTCCGTCCTGCACCGAGTAGCCTCCAACTCCGACATGAGGCATCTCATACATTTCTGGTAGGAAGTAGTTCATCATGGAGGGCCACAGAAAAGCACCCTAAAAGTACCTAGGTAAAGTCTGCTCTCAAAAAAGAAAAATATTGATAGGTCCTAAAAAAATATCTGGCCCGAGAGCAAACATCAAGCCACGTGAATGTGACAATTAGAAGTTCCCGGGTCTGAAAATACCCACTTCAGAAAGGTCGATCTCTGAAGTGGACGGAATAACATTACCCACCAAATCCACAGACCCTAGACTACACCTAGCAACTATCCCACCCGCCGCCGCCCAACAGAAATGAGAAGTAGAGATTTATGACGATGCAGGGCTCTAATCTTATACTCTACAAATCCTTGATGTGCCACAGACAGTGGTGATGTCACAGATTAAGACCTTGCGTGTCGCAACTCCAGTAATTAGAGTCAAGCAACAATCCACTCAGTGGAAAAAAAATCCTCAAAAATAAAAATAAAAAACAAAAACAAAGAAAAGATTCAAACAGACTTGGGGGAGGAGGAGAAATATCTTTTTAATGAGGGCTATCATATCAACTACTAATCAGTATTTCTCTCAACCCTGATGCCTCTCTTAACCATTAACCTTTAACCTCTGTGTATTAACCCCCTTGCTTATCCTGGGTTAGGGTATTTTAAACAAAATCTGCAAACAAGCACAGTAAAATCCGTGTCCTACGTTTATTCCTGCCAACCAATAAGTGAATGTTACAACACTAAAAAGATTTTAACATCAACAAAGATAACTAAAGCTAAAGTTCATTTAGCTGTTTTTCACTGGATAATTCAAATGAACAAAATAAACTATATCTTTAATTATCTGTATTGTTGGCATGATACCTATAATGTATCTTTAATTATATTCTATTATAAACCTTTTAATATTTTTACAGTTAAAACACATTTTTCCTATTAACCAGATTCATTCTTCATCATTGATACTAAAATCTTCAAAATAAATAGTTTCTTAATGACGCTTTTCAGCCTAAGACACAAATGGTCACTATTTGAAAAATCAATATTTGTTCCCAAAAAATAAGACACGCGATGCAACAAATTGAGCGACACATTGTGTTTCAGATAATACACCTATTATCCTGGACTCTGGCTATACCCAGCCTTATTGATTAGGCCTCCTGTTCTATAAAGATGGGATAAGCCTTATGGTGAGGACATTTATCAGTTGGGATTCATAATGCCTTCTTCAATAATGTGATGTTTCTTCAATACTTTCCCAGGTTGCTCTATAATGTAGTTTTTAGTTACTCCAATTGTTCCTAATGAAAACACATAGACCCCAATAAATATAAACCTTAAACCTTAAAGAAGAAAGGAAACATATGATTATATTATATTATATTCAATTAGTATTGAACTAACTGCAGAATTTTATTTTCCAATAGGTTGAATGTAATAGATTTATATGAATTGTGAAATGTTTAGAATATATATATATACATATATATATATATATTTTATGTTAAATTTAGAGCCAAATTGGTGTTACCTTTTTCAGATTGATCAGATTAGACGTTTAGAATACTTTAAATTGAACAATATTTAGGTGAGCATGGGCATATGAAGTGAGTCAGACACAACCACAACCTAGAACTTAATACTACAAAGTAAATTTACACTTTTTTCATCCTGTTTCACCTTTTTGTAACAGGTGTAGTTCACTGTTGGTAATTTCACTCTTTCTTGTCATGGAGTAAACTTAACACCTACTGGAAAAGTGTTTTTTTCTCCAGTATTTCTATTCCTTTGGGAAATGAATCTGCCGGAAGCAACTAGCTCTTTTGCTTTATCTGTCTGTTGTCTTGCGACTTTTTTTTTAATATATTGTCCCCGTTGTGTATTTCTTGCACTACTTTTTAACTTAATGTTCTACGGTTTTTTGCTTATGATGTAAGTACTTGAGAGCAATGTTAATTAGTTTAATTAGAGCACCAAGTTGTGCGTTCTGTTTACTTTTTCCCCCCTCTACGGTAATATGAAAATATCATTTTGTTCCTTTCATGCTTCAATGTGATTGTGACTACTGTTGCATGTAAGATGTTCTGTTTTTGTTTGCGTGTGTTTTATTGATTTTTGGATTGTATACAGCTGCTTGTTAGCGCTGTGGCCCCACAATAAGAAGGTCGCGGATTCGATTCCCGTTTTTTTTCTGTGCGGAGTTTGCATGTTCTCCCCGTGCGTGGATTTCCTCCAGGTACTCCGGTTTCCTCCCACCATCCAAAAACATCATGTTTGGGTTAATTGGTGACTCTAAATTGTCTGTAGGTCTGAGTGTGAGTGTGAGTGGTTGTTTGTCTTTGTGTGTTGGCCCTCTGATGGACTGGCGACCTGTCCAGGGTGTACCCCGCCCTCGCCCAGTGTGAGCTGGGATTGGCTCCAGCACCCCCTGCGACCCCGAAACGGATGAGCGGTAGAGAATGAATGAATGTATTCTATGCAGCAAAAATAATATAATAATAAACCCATTTATTAAAGAATTTAGAGCCAAATCAACTAACTGCAATACAAATTAGATAAAAATTTATGTGGTAATTAAAAACTCGATGATATTGCTATTCATTTAGTCATTCATCTTCTACCGCTCATCTTTTTCTGGGTGGAGTTTGGCATCATTTACTTTTCAATTTTGAGGAAAATAGAAACTGATGAATAAATGGTATACCTATATTTAAAACATAATTAATTCTGCCAGTTCACTAAAACTACTTCTGAGTTCTTTCTAGCAGCATCTCTTTTGAGCCTGTCTGCTTGTCAAAAAAAAGACAAGAGTCCAAATTAGACAAACAGACTAGTCTTTTTGGACTGGGATTGAAATTCTCTATGCTTGTTTTAAGGAGCTTCCATGCTCTTTAGGGGACAGTTTATTTGCAGACGCCTCTTGTTTTCTTGTCAACTATTCAGACTAACATTAGAACAAGGAACACATTGTGGTTTGCGGATCATGGAGGTGGGCTGGAAGCACGGAGACACGTGAATCCATGAACACATGGTGAAGTCTGAGTAAAGATACGTGCAGTTTTGACTTTAAAATCCCTGCTGCTTGGACTTAGGTGAACTCTGTGAAACACAGCCAGTCTGCACGCTTCCCCACTGCACACGATCAATACTCCCGCAGCATAGGATTATAAGGAAATACGGATCATTAGGGTTGCAGTTTTGAACAGTTGTCACACATCATTTTTGTGTATGTCACAATTAATTTATTTTTGGTAATTTTTTATAATTACTGTGGCTTTACCAAACTGTTACTCCCTATATCACTCTTTGCAGTTTGAAATCTGGGGATGTTGACCTCCCTTCCTTAAAATCTGATGCTATTTCCCTTGCTTAGTACAACTACTTTTGTTATGTTTTAACCAGGATTTCACAATTCAAATGTGGTAATTTCCTTGTGATTTAAGGAAGTTGTGAGTCAGAGTTGTTTGACTTTAAAAAATTTATTTTATTTCTAATATTTATGTCCAACAGCAAGTCATTTACCATTTAGCAGCAAGTTCACTTTTTAGTTATTGTGTTAAATGTATTTGGATTGTCCACCTACAGAGAGTTGTGTAGCATTTTAACAAGTTTTTAGTTGGGATTCACCTCTTCAGCTGCTTTGCTGAACTTCAAATTCACACCAAGCATTCAATAAAAATGGCCTGTATCTTTTGTAGTGTTAATTACATATTTTTTTCTATATTGTTTTGATCAGGATATTTGTGGCATTCTGACTTTGTTTATATAAGGTTGTGTTCTGTTATTGTTACTATTTCAAAGAAATTTTGATTACTCATTGACCACTCAAAGTGCTTTACAATGGAAGCCCCATGCACTCAGACAGACAACATCTTCTGTTTGTATTCATACAGATCTTCACCATACATACCCACACTTCATACACATGAGTTAGGGTGAACACGTGGACTGGAGGAGCTGGGCTCAAACCACATGCCTTCTAATTACTGGACGACTTGCTCCACCTGAGCGACAGCCGCTTTTGTTTGCTAATATTTCTTTGAATATTTAAAATGCATTATTGAACAGTAATAAGATGAACAACGAAGATTGATGAAGCACCCTCTTATAGGCAAATTACTCAAATAAAATGTAAACCATCAATTTAATCTACATTGCACTACTTGCTGCCTTCTTGTTATCTTTCATGGTAAAAATCACGTCTCTTACTGTGGTGTATTTGAATATGTCCACTAGACTGGCAAATCAGCATTAGGAGAGCTAGTCTTGTTCAGCTAAAATCTCATGTCAGAAACAGTGATAAAATGTAATATCTTATTTTGTTGAATCCCACTGCGTTTACATAAAGTGCGACTATATGTACATTATACATTTGGGTCAACTTCATCTGACAATATTCTCTTCTGCTTAGTCCTAATAATAATGCTGATTTCTAAGAATCACAGCACATACAATATCAAAATTTCCTTAATCTGAGAAAGCCTTAACATGTACAAAACAGGTGTAACCCTCAGAGCAAAAGCACAAGGACAAGGATTACGTGTCAAGACAGAATATGACAGTTAAAGCGATTTAAACGTGTTATCCGACTTGTGTTTAAGTGACAATTCTGACAGTGGAGCTTTGGCTTCTTAATCTCATTAGCTGTGGAGAGTAAAATGGCCTGCATGCCAGCAATTCATTTATATTTATATTCATATTGGAGGGGGCAGCATTGGCGGCATAGTGATTAGCGCTGTTGCGAAGGTTGCCGCGTCAATTTCCGGGCCTGGGGCCTTTCTGTGCGGAGTTTGCATTTTCTCCCCGTGTCTGCATGGGTTTCCTCCGGGTACTCCGGATTCCTCCCAACATCCAAAGACATCATGTTTAGATTAATTGGTGACTCCAAATTGTCCGTAGGTCTGAGTCTGAGTGTGAGTGGTTGTTTGTATCTGTCTGTCTCTGTGTGTTGGCCCTGTGATGGACTGGTGACCTGTCCAGGGTGTACCCACCCTCGCCCAATGCGAGCAGCACCCCGCGACCCAGAAACAGAAAAGTGGTCGAAGATGAGTAAGTGAATGATTTTATATTGGAAAGACAGACTGAGCTGGGCCTGTCAGTTCTGTTAAATGAAGGGCTACTGATGCTTTGAACATCGTGGCAGAGTCAAGTTGGGAAATTTAAACTTTGATGTTTTACATATAAGGATATCTTTTAAGTCATAAATCTGCTAAAGAACTTGAAAAGAAAATGCACATACAAGTTTATCACATCCATTCTTGGAATTGTTACATCTCTGTAAGACAACTGTTCAATTCTTGAACTAATTTATTGAAATGCCATGAAAGTTAAATTTTCTACCTCCATACAAAAGGATCAGGCCATTAAACTGCATGTTTCTGTGATAACTCAACATCCCAATGTCGGATGATGAAAAATACATATATAGAGATCAATACTGGAAAAAAATCCCATTTAGATTGATTCCAAATGCTGATGCCTTCACAGAAGCCACTGATGCACTTAATGAAAGACCTTCTTACCTTGATGAAGCAGTTGGCTTAAGTGACTGACCTGGACTTGGATATAATTATGTTATGTTGTTACAAGTGCCAGTATCTGTATTGTACCTCAACAAGAAACATTTTTAAAAAATCTTTCATTGAAATAAGTTCTGTCCACTTTGCAGAGTCAGTATTTTTCTTTCAATTGTCTGTATCTGTATTAAAACTCAATTGGATTGTTTTCTTAAAATCTTCATGTAATAAGTAATTTGCATTTTGCACACTTATTGTAGTTACGAGAGCATTTATCAACATTCTACCACAATAAGAGGAAACATTTATGAAATGTATGTGAAAGAAGGATAGTCAGTCCAGTCAAGTCTGAGGAAGGGTCTTCTGACCGGCAACGTTACTATTTGACTATTTGGTTATTTGGTGATAATACATTTATTCTCTGGAGCTGTGGCTGGTGTGCAGACTTAATTCTTTTTCTCATGTTTTCCCTTTTTTGTCTGGCACACACCATTGAGATTTTGGGATGTGTGTGCTTTTTGTTGTTTTTTAAAGAAGGATACTTTCACAAAATAGGTATTTTTGTATTTGATACCTTTTTATGTGTAAGTACGCGCTCCTTCAACCATGCATTAATTATTCTTATTTAACATTTTTATTCAAATACTCATTCATTAATTCATCTTCTACAGGTTATGTGTTTCCAGGTCACGGGGGGTGCTAGAGCCAATCCCAGCTCACACTAGGTGAGGGCTTCTTGTTGTGGGGCAGCAGCTCTAGTAACTATGCCGCCATTACACAGAATAGAATTCTGTGTAAATTTTGAATTTTTTTTCCACCTGAGACAGGTCAGGAACCATATTTGGTAAATTCACTGACCTTAATTTTGAAACCTTTTGAAGAAGTCACAAAGGTAGATAAGTCTTGTAATATCCTCCTATAATGGACCGGGATTGAAACTTTGAATTTCATAGTATTGCAGTGAGTCCCCCATAAAAGGATTCAATTCTGACTTTACCTACTTTATTATTGGTTTTATTGTATCTTATTGTATTACACTTTATTGATATCAATTTCAATGCAAAAATTTACTTATTATAATTAACATTGGTATTATTACATTTTTTGGGGGGGTTGTAGACATGTAAAATTCAAATTTTTATTATTACATTATATTGTTGGCTGTGAATGGATTATTGACAAACATTTACATTTACATTTATTATAAACATAAACATTTACAAAAGTAGCCCTAATTTTCACCAATAAAAATTAAAATTTGTTTTATACTGAGAAAGAGGAAATGAAAGATCATAAGGTGAAGGCGTTTCCACAAAAGAGCAGGAAGAGATTAATTGGGAAAATTTGTACTTTTTCATTTTATAAAAAAAACCTCAAAGTGATTCTTTGTAACAGGCAACAACCAATACAGTGGTTCCCGCCATGTGACCCACGGCCTACTTTTGGGCTGCAAAGGTATTGGAAGTGAGTTGACAAACGCTTGGTAAAACCAAATTATTTGAGTGGGGCCTTTGTATGTTCTTCCCGAGTCTGAGTGGATTCCTTCCAGCTTATCCCACAGTCCAAACACACAAATATTAGCTTCACTGGTGCCATGAAAGCATCTTAATGTGTGGGAAACAAACAACAACAACAACAAAACAACTAGATTGACTAAAACTTCCTCCAGGTTCCCCACTTTCAGTTAAATCTAGAGGTTGCTACGCGAACGTAACTTTCAGTCTTATGTTTCTGTTTATGTAGACCTATATTTTGGTGAAGTCTCAAACTCATTACTAGACTGGTCCGACGGAAAGGGCAGCTATTTAAGGCTGAAAACGTGAAAGACAAACAGACACTGCTGCCATTAGATGTGGGGCAAAATATTTGCTTCATAATATTTTCAAAAATATTATTTATAGTATTTTGAGTGTTGTCACAGATAAAATGTATTACTAATATATAAAAAATTATGTGCTAAGAAATGCAGGGGGGCAGTGTGAAAAAAAAAAAACAAGACTAGTGCATAAGGAGGAATAGAGTAAGAGAAATGTATTAAGAGAATTGCACAAATTTATCTGATCAGCGTTTTCTTGTTACAATCTGAATGAACAGCTGAAATGCTCACAGTGGGATTACTGACTCCATCGCTCAGTGTGAGTGTGTGACTGAGTGATGCGATCAACATGCAACAGCTGGTAACAGGCAGGCACTACCAGGCAAATCTGCTTGCAAAGAAGGCCTGATACCAGTTTAACTTTTAGATGAGGTGATGTCCTCACCATGGGCTAATCTTGTTTGGAGTTTCTTGAACAACAGTGAACTAACTGTTAACCGTTCATTAGACAGAAGCTAACACCAACGCAATCTGTTGTCTGTGGGCAGAGTTAATGCCTACGCTTTTTCCCTGCGAGGGTTTCTGCTTTTTATCATCACTAATTATTTCATTTCTAAAGATCTATTTTGAATCAGTAGCAATGTAGAACTTTTATCTGAGACTTTTTTACATTTAAAAATTTTGGCTTTTGTAAAGGAACGTGTGCAATACAAAAGTTCAATAATAGATATTTATCATTTTTAATCAAATTACATTTAAGTATATAAAACTGAAAAGAAAGCTATGTTGGACAACCAGTGTGCTCTCATGCTTTCAAACTTCTATCATATAAAGTATATATGTGAGCTTGTCATTACATGTTTGTAATCAATGCTTAATTTGAAAAAATCTACAAAATTTACAATTAAAAAAATTCAAATATTTTTGAGATGTACACCTCAAACGTGAACAAATTGTTAATTGAATTGAAAACTCAATATAAGCACAACACAAAAGCTGCTAGTTGTAGTGTTATTTCTTTTCATATAAATACAAGAAAATACAAAAAACATGCTATCTATCTATTTATCACATTTCATATTTTCAGAAGCACTATACTATTCTATGTACATAATGCACATGAGCAAAAAATAAAATTGTTTTGGACAATTGAATATTTTCCTACTCACCCCAAGAGCGTCTTTTTATGGGTTGTATCTTTTCTGTTAACCTTGTTCTAATAAAAACATATTGGTACAGTAAGACCAGCAGAATACATCCATGTAAATATTCTCCAGCAGCTACCTCCAGACAAATGGCTGAGTTACTGTAGACAACTGGGCTTCTCTATTTTATATAACAATTGCTTGCTTCTCTTGTGGTTCTTCCAAAATGATCTAAAGAGGAACACAGTGACTCTGTCGATGGCACCAGTGGCCCTGCAGCAGGCTTTTATATAGATTGATTCCCTCCCTGCTTGATTACTTTAGATCTTTGGGGTTCAAAGCCGGTCATGAACAATTTTTGGATGTGAGAAATCTCTTTCATCCTGGGCCCTCAATTGGCCCTGGGCCAGATGTCCCCGGTTACTCTGCATTACCTGAGGATGGCACATTAGTTGGTGAGCCTTTCCCCTTACAGTTGAGGGTAAGCTGCGGGGACAAACAGACGGCTATCATGATAAAGGTTCAAGTTTGAGAGGATTATCCTGCACTTTAGAATGAAGCGCAGGAATTTTTTTTAGAATCTGGTCATTATTGAATCATTCATCATAAATACTATCAGAACTTCCACAAAACAATTAATTAAGGATGGCTGCACATTCTTTATGGACTTGCAAAAGAGTTCCAAGTTAAAAAAAAATCACTGTAAATTTGAATTAAATTCACTACCCTGGTATTCTGGAGAGCTGCCAGTGGGCAAAAGATCTGGTCAAGGTCAGGTGATGCAGGTTGCACATTAAAACCTTTTTGTTACTGAGATTATGTGATTACATGAAAAATGTATCAGGATTTCTTAAAAGTGGGCCTCACAGGGACATCACTCAGTTTTAAGGAGATATTATAACACGCAGGTTATATATTAGCTATGCAGCAGTCTGTGGCAGAGGCACCATACTTGAAACAGTCAAACTTCAAACAAATGTTTATTTAATAGATTGTTGATTCACCATCACCAAAGGTAAAATTGGGTGGTTTTGTCACCAACTGCTTTTGATATTTATCATTTAATTTACTAGATCATAATTTTTCTACTGTTATCTCAAAAAATGTCAATAATGCATCATGGATTTTTGGAGTAATTTAATTTGAGTGAAAATATGTGCCGTAATTCTCGTGCAGACACGTGTGTAGCTCATGCATGAAAAAACAGCTCTGGCCTTTGTCAATGTTATGTACAATTCATCAAAAGCTGTTGTTGCCTTCAGTGAGTCCATTAAGCAGTCTGAGGATGAGCTACTGCAGAGATAGTGATGGATGGAGTGAATCATCTTGTAGTGATCTCCTGAGACCAAAAGTTACGGAGGGAGAACTTGACCTCAGTTAAACCTAAACATAAGATGACATCATAAGTTAAAAAGCTGGAGCCCACAGAAATCCATATCGACATATTATCCATGGATTATCCGTCATCTATGATGATCAATTAGGTACATTTTATCTGCTGAGGGTCGTAGAGGGGCTGCAGCCAATCCCCGCTGAAACTGGGCAAAAGGGAAAGGTTGACAACAGGACTGGCATGTAGATACAATTAACCTAACCTGCATGTCTTTGGACTGTTGGAGGGACCCAGAGGACAGGACACTCACAGAAGAGCTCCACACAGAAAGAGGCTTCTGTTAGCTGGCAGGTTCTCACCCAGAACCTTCTTGATCCATTATCTTACCAAAAAAAAAACAAAAAAAACCCCCACTAATGTATTTGTGTTGTGGGGCCTTCACACACACCTGACAAAATGAAGCAATGAAGCAATAATCAGTGCACTGATTTGGATAGGGGTTTGGGCGTGGCCGAGAGAGAGATCACTGTTTTGATGTGACATCACTGAGTCCTAGAAGTCTAGGAAGCTGGATCCATAGCTCAGTTTCTTAATATAGGCTAACTACATGGATGTCTACCTGTCTACCTTTAGATGGGACCATTAAATCAGTGTGTTTGGTTTACAAATTGAAATCAAGGACGAAGCAAAACAGTGTGGAAGGATGTGAAATATGCTATCAAGAAAACTGAATTCATATTATTTTGTTGTGTTTCAAAGTAAACAACTCCCCTCTAAAACACACTAAAACGCACTGAGACAGTTTTTAATGTCATTCTTTTATGTTAACAGTAATCAGAGAGGACAACAAATTAGCTCAGTCCATTCACAGCAGCCCAGGACTCTATGAAAAGGTCATTTGAAACTGTAACACTGACTGAAGTGTCCTTGAATGCACCAGTGATTGGTGTAAAAAGTACTAAAGATCTCCCAGCTGAACTGAAAGCTCCCTGAACAACTCTGCATGCTGCTTTCATTTCAAATGTGTCTATTAGCAATAGCTTTTGAGAACAGCCTCAGTCTCCAACAGTCATATAAAAAGCTCTGCTGGAACGTTCAGTGATTGGCGGGAGAGAGTGAGGACCATACAGAACACAGAAGCAAAAGGAGAATATCCACTGCATGCCTACAGACCTTTGATTAATCACTTGTTAGCCAATCACTTGAAAAGCCAAACAAGTGACAAAAAATGAGTGAGTTTGCAGTCCTCAAGTGGAGGAAAGTGACTTCAGGATATTCTGAAGTATTATTTTTTTACTAGCTTTGTCTCACACAGAAGCTCCAATCATTTAGCTCAAGACTACTATGCAGGACTGTGGTTGTACTTTAAGATGTTTTTAAATCTAAATTAATATCCCTCTGTTTTCTTCATAATTGTATGGAATTTCTTGCTTCTGCACATGGTCCAGACCCCGAAAATAAATCTGCTGTTATAAAAGACAAAGACTTCTTATATGCTATAAAACAAGCAGCAGCTGATGCCCACTTTGTCATGACTAACTGATCTATCAGATTATCCGCTCCAACACATACGGGACAGAACAGAATAGCAATTTTTTTTTTTCTGAATACCAAAACATGTTGTTGTCAATTGCACTTCAGCCTGTAATTGCTTGATTTTAACTTTGGAATCCAGAGAATTTCCAACACCTTATCCGTGGGCATTTTATGTCTGAATGTTATGAAAAGAGTTTCCTGGAATGAACCCAAAAGAAGAAAGGACTAAAATAACCTACTTTTGAAGTTTAGTAAGAAAATGAATAAATTATAACTTGGTCTTGGATCAATTCAACCTAAATGAAAACAGTAGTCTTCATTACTTAACTAGTGGAACATTCATTCATCTTCTACCTCTTATCCATTTCCAGGTCGCAAGCAGTGCTGAAGCCAATCCCAGCTGACACTGGGCGAGGGCGGGGTACACCCTGGACAGGTCACCAGTCCATCACAGGGCCAACACACAGAGACAGACAGAGACAAACAACCACTCACACTCACAGTCAGACCTACGGACAATTTAGAGTCACCAGTCGACCTAGACATTCGTGTCTTTGGACTGTGGGAGGAAACCAAAGTACCCAGAGTAAACATACGTGAGCATGGGAGAACATGCAAACTACACACAGAAAGGCCCCAGGCCCCACATTGTGTGCTTAATGTTTCTTTGGGGACTAAAATCTTGCACCCTTGCAATATTCACTTGCTCCCTGTATACAGTAGTCCAGTATTTGATGAATGTTGTTCCAATTTTCAACTGGATATTTTTTGTGCTGGGTAGCGAAACACAAAGCTGTTGTGAGGCACTGAAAGACTGTACAGAGGACAAATACTACAAGCTCACCCTCTGTGTAAGCAGCACACTTTAAAAATGATCATCAGAACACCTGTTTACCACCTGTTTGGACTACATTTTGAACAGAACCTAAAGAAAACAGGAAGAACATGATTGTCTTATCGACTCAAATGCAGCTTGTCTTGTCTGACAGCACATTTTGATTTATTTTGCCTTATTTATATTGCAGATTATTTGGAGTGTGTTTATATGATGGAGATAATAAGAAATGTATCATTAAAGTAGAATCTGAAATGTGTCAAATTCTGTCTGCACTTGTGCTCTAATGAGTCCTCAATGTACCAAACATCATACAGGGGGTGAGTCAACAAGTCAATCATTTGCAGCCTCTAACTTATGCTAGCTGGAATGAATTCATTCAAAGAACTTTAATGGTTAACTGAAGAGAATGATTCTTGGTCTATAGTCTTCTGGCCTGGGTAAACAACATTAGACAGAACTGTAAAAAATATTGCATTAAATACATTTAATCTAATTTAATATTTTTGTCTTTATTATGACAGATAGTATTAGGTAAAATGAATGTAATGAAAATTTAAGACATGACTGTCTGCATATACTGCATCATGACATTTAGAGATTTTAGTAAAACATTGGTGAGGGGTGATGGATTGTGATTTTTTTGTTGGTAAACGAATGCTGTCAAAAGTCTTTTAAAAAAAAACCCCAAAAACATTCAAGAGGTTTAATGAAACATAAAGCAAAAAGAGGTTAAAATTTGAGACTTCTCAGGTTTCACTGAAAAACCCAGAATTTTTCATGAGCGCTCCAAAGCTGACAGAGAGGAGGAAAAGCAGTGCTGAAAGGGAGGAGGATAAATATTACCATTTTGAATGGCCTCATGTTTCCAGCGGGGGGAGCACTTTTCTGCTGGCTCTAAAATAGATGGGAAAGGCACTTATAAGAAAAGCATGCTACTTGACCAGTGAAACAGGGGGCAGAGGCAGACTGATGCCACTCTGTGCTCACATCTAATCAAAAGCATTCAAGAAAACAGCAGATCAAAGTGAACCCTGCAGCATCATAAACAACACTTCTTTTTATAACAGTATATTATAGTCAGTCTAATGGGGTTACAGTGAGTCAGGGGATCACATTCATTTCTTTGTGAAAGCTTGACAATATGTGTGTATGGCTGAACCTGTCAGCAGTCTATATTCTATGTCTCACACATGATGATGTCCCTCAAACAGTGAAGGTAATTTGGTAAAAACCATCAGATCATCACAGCTACTCCAATTTCTATATATATTATATGTGTGTAAATTTTTTTTAAACTATTATTGAAGGCTGCTTTAACTCTTTTACCTCACATTCTATTTTCTGTGGCATCAAGAGGCCAATACTCTTACATCGAATGGGGCCCTCTGGTGGGGAACACCAATGTCATTCTGGCAGATCTTCTTTCGGCTTTTCTCTATTTGGGTCACCACAGCGACTCATCTTTGTGACTTGCATGATTTGATTTGGCTACAAACTGACACAATCCTCTGATTTAACCGGGCTTGGGACTGGCACAAGATTACCACTGGTTTGTGGGCGCCTTGCGGCTGAGTTTTTGTTTTTTTTTAAAGCATATTTGTCATAAGTGAGATTTGAATCCACACCACCTACCACTGTTATTAGCCCCAAAATGGAGTATTATGTGCACTAAATGAATCTTTTATGCAATTATGTTTAGGGGTATAAGAGTGTACATTGAGCTTACCTGACATACTGGTGGGGTTTAAGGCCAAGATGTCATCCTCAGAGCCTCCTCAGACATCTGGGTATACACCTACCTGAAAATAGATCAAAGAACTCATCAGTCATGAGGTCCGATTCTAAAACAGCTGACAGTAGTTAAATTTCTATCCACAGCCTGCAGCTTGTTTATTCCTGCTGTACCATTTTATGAAATGGCTAAAAAAGTGTGTCATCAGGAAAATGTGTCACTAATTGGCTGTAGTAAGAAACCATTTGAAAAACTGTCGCCACATCTCAGGAGACATTCATAGAATACTGCATTGTCAGCCAATGAAAGAAGAGTCTTACACACAGGCTGTTCAGGTGTCACAGCAACATGACATCTAGTGGTAAAACATGTAAAAAAAAAATAAAATAAAATATATATATATATATATATATATATATATACAACCTCACAATGGACATTAGAGCTTCAGAGTCTCATAGATGTAACTGTGACTATACTTGCATTTTGACCGCAGGAACTTTCTCCTGGAGTTTACATCATATTCTATACCCACACAAACCACAACGCCTGGCAACATGTTAATATTTTGACCCTGGGTACTCTGTAGTCTCTGTTACACAAGCAGGATTTAAAAAAAAAAATCTTAACTACACACATAGAGTTTTATGACTGAGTCTTGCATCGTTGTCAGGTGTTAGAGCTGTAAAAAAAAAAAAAATCAGTCAAAAGTCACAAACAGAACAGACTAATTTGTGCTATAGAATGTCTCTCCAAGACCACCACACATTATGGCACGAGTTGCAACTCGTGCCATAATCAAGACTGCTACAAAAGCCCAGTGCTGCCTCTTCCACCTTGCCAGCTCGTAGCCTCTGCACAGTCAGTGAACTACATCCAGCTAGTGCTGGGCGGTATACCGGTTTGTACTGAAAACCGGTAACACGCAGCGCGTTGGTAAATTGTTTCACAGGGGACCCTTTTCATTGCTACGCCGCTAAACACGCATTGAACAGAGCCGAAAAAATAGTGGAGTTGCTGAGCGTGGTGGACTTAGACATAGACATAAAGAGTAAACGCTGCATCGACTGCTACTGCCTATTTGCGCTGACGAGCTGTGGGGCCGCCATCTTGGACCGGTACACTCAGTGTAATCTGTTTGGCAGGCGCAATGAACTGTCAGCGCATTTAATCAATCATAACTCGCTGAATACTAAACTGATTTTCACGCGTTTTTTTTTTTTTTTTTTGCTGCAAACGTCATACATGTAGCTATGATACAGGACACATGGTTTGGCGTATTTTAATATTCATAGTGGTCTTAACAGTAATAGAATATTCTGATATATATGTGATGCATGGTATTTAGCAAAACACACACTATATATATACACACACATACATATACACATACAGGGATTCTACAGTCAGATGTTCTGTTGTCTGTATTTTTAAGTGGGGTGGGTATGAGACATGAGAGGTATCTTACTTTTGTTAGGGTGTATTATATGTCTATGGTGGTGGACATGGATAGCTCTGAACCAGCAGCTCTAACAGAAGAAGAACTTTTGCCGAAAAAAGGAGCCGTGTCGGTTGTCTGGAGGTACTTCAGGTTTAAAAGGTAGGATGTGGACCAAACAACCATTTACTGCAAAAGCTGTCGAGCTAAAGTTGTGGTCAGAGGTGGTAACATGAGCAATTTGCTGCACCACCTTAGCCGCAAACATGCATTGGAGTACGAAGAATGCATGAAACTAAAATCTGCACCTTTCATACCATCATGTAAAACCGACAAAATTAAAGGACAGATGAACGGACAGCACTTTGTTGGGCCATGCAAACCTGTAGGCTATTAATACTTGTGCACAATAGTCATGACCATGGATTGGAATAGGCTGTTCTTAGCCAATATGCAGTAAATCTCCTCTCAATCAGTGGAAAATGTGGTCAACACTGAATCATGCATAAAAAAAAACCAAAACAAACAAACAAAAAAAACTCATCAAATACTGTGAAACCGGTGTAATTCTGAAAAATACTGTGATATAGAATTTTGGTCATGCTGCCCAGCTCTACATCCAGCCTTTTCATCCAAGATTATTTTGTAAAGATTTGAAACCTGAATATTTAGCTCCTCTCACCCTCTTACTGCAGGCCTCTGGTCCCAGTCTCCCAGTGACCCACCTGCTCAACCTGCCCACTGCCATAACCATAGCCAATGCCTTGGTCCCTGTGTTTTCCCCAGCCCAGGAGCCCCAGCCATTCCTCCCTGTCCTGCTCTGCTTCAGAAAATAAAATCCTTTCACCGTTTCCTGTGTCTGCGTTTGAGTCCTTTAGCGAGTCCGTAACATCCTTACTTCAAGACTCAATCATTTACCATTAACTGAAACATTAAGGAGAGTCCTTCAAAGACAAATATGTACATAACTTAGATAGGGGAGGGCAGGCGGCTTGAACGCACAGCAAAAGGGGCAATCAATGTCAAAGAACAGAAATAATCCCAATGCAGAGGAGAAAATCTTCAGCATCACTTATCCCTCGCTTACAATGCTGTGTTTTCATGACAACTGTTCACTTTTGGCATCATGTGACCTGGGCGACTGTCAGTCTCAACTACTGCTACAAAAACAAAGAGCACAAACAAGCCTACTGACATGGCAGTTTTAAAACACACACTTCTTTTTAAGTTTTTAACTGGGGTCCACACTGCTCCTGAGGTTCTGAGTGGAGTTTATTGAAAAATGGATCCTTTACAAAACACCACTGAACCTATTGAATTCTGGACTGGCAAAAACTGAGACAGTGGGAAACAAAGACATAGAATCCAAAAGCTGCTCACTGACTCAGTCTTATCAGCACTGATAAGTCCCAGACAAGACAAGTGAAGCACCAGTGGTGCACAGTGCAGATGAATAATCATGTATACATGCGCTTTCGTGTGTTAGTCTGGACTCCGATTATTTCTGATATGGAGTTGGAACTGGATTTTGTTTTAAAACAGTATAGTTGTCATAGTCTCCTCACTAGTTCACAGAACGTGAGAATCCTCTTGTGTGAGAGGATTAAACTTTATTGGATATTTATTGAATAAACTGAAAATCTGTTTCTATCACAGACTGTCTATAAAAATGAACAAATGCTTGCTTATTATGTCCATCAGGACGAGACCTCACCATCTGTTAAAGGAAGTCTGATTGTATTGAAGTTTATGTGAAAATGGCCCTACTAAAATGACACTACCCTCTAAGCACTCCAGCTCAGCTTCACCTTCTCCTCCAAATATCGTTTGTTCTAGTTCAAAAACATGACCAACAGAGAAATTATAAACTGGTGGCTTCAAAACTGCAAACCCATAGGTATCATGGGTTGATGTTTGTGACCTCTTAAGTTTTTTTTTTTTAATGATGTTTCCATTATGATCCCAGCTCACACTGGGCGGTGGCAGAGTATGCCCTGGAGAGGGGACCAGTCCATCACAGGGCCAACATACAGAGACAGAGAAAGACAAACAACTACTCACACTCACTCACACCTACGGACAATTTAGAGTCACCAATTAACTCAAACATGATGTCTTTGGACCTTGGCAGAAAACTGGAGTACCTGGAGGAAACCCACGCAGGCAGGGAGAGAACATGCAAACATGCAGGCCCAGGAATCAAACCCAAAACTTTATTGTTGTGTCGCAACAGCGCTGACCACTATGCCCTGTAAAACATTCAAGTCATCTTTTTTTTCGGGACTTTTGAGATTGTAAGAGTTTTCATTTACACCTTTGTGAGATGTTCTTTCAAGGAAATCTTTTCAAACAAGAAATACATATTGTGGCAGGAGAGAAGAAGAAATAGAATTACCTATACTCTGAATTACATATAAACTGTCAGAAAGAACAGAAGAAAGGTAAAAGAAAAAAAAAAACTATTTAAATTCCTCTGCAGTAGAATAGCGGCTGGCTTGAAAAACATTATGGGAAACTGTGCTTCAGTTTACTGCATGCTACTCTAGAGAGCATTTAGAATCTAGTCAACAGCTGGTGAAAGCCGGAAAGCCGGTTCATCCAGACAACAGGTTTCTGAGAATCTAATGAGAACACAGTGAAATGCAAGCAAATTAGTTTTATGACTAGAGCAAATATGAGGAAAGGAAGGGAACAACCCAGAAAACATACAGCGTATGGGCTATTAACATTTCCTGTTGACATTTGAACATCTTCTAAAAAAAACCTACTGGACAAAAAGGAATCTCATTTCATAAAATATGGGGCTGTTAAGATTGCATTGATGCCACTAATTTCAATTTTTTCAAAGATATTTGTGAGCAATTATGATTTTGAATTTGGTATGGTGCAATCCTACTGAGAGGCAACAGCATAAACACTTGATGATTCTGTAAAAAAACATATTACTTCAAACGCCAACAATTTTGTTTTGTATTTTATTTCTCGATTTCAGCACTATCTGCTTACAGTATTAAAGCAATTAATGCTAATGAAAACTTGAAAATTTTATTAAGCAAACATGAACTGGAGGCATGCAACAGGATGCAAAATTCGGTCTCACATGAACTGTAATGCTTTACAGAGAGGTGTCAGTTGTTCAGTCCAACCCCATTGATTTGAATGTGGTGGAAAAATAAGAGGAACACTCATCAATACAGTCCTGTGAAGTTCAACAGCACCACAGACTACATCTGACACACACATTAATCAACACTTCCCCAGCACAGTTTGACAAAGGATTATTTTCTGCTCTGTGCAGTTCTGACATATGCAAGTACTGTACATGGTTTTTATGTGAGTGGAGAAGCAAATGTCAGCTTTCAGGCAGAGAAATTTTTCACACGTAATTACAACTTTGAGGAAAAAAATGTACATTGCTGTTGGTTGAACACAAACGCTAACAAAACTAAAGGATATGATCATGTTTACATCAGATAAAAATCACGTCTTTGGACTAAATCTGCACTGCTAGTCTTTAAAATGGTATTTTAACACAAACCAACACTATCATTTCAGTTCTGTATCCTGTCTGGTCGGCCAGTAGGTCTGAGTGTGAGTGCGAGTGTTTGTTGCCCGGCGACCCCGAAACGGATAAGTTCATATATTGATGAACTGAAAATGTCCCCGGTTTTCATTTGAGAAATTTGGTCACCTTTTGCTCTCAGGAACAATAATATAATACATTATTAATACAACGATATGGCAATACTGTTTGCAATACTATATCTCATCCAAGACTTCTGAAATATGAAG
Organism: Remorina albescens; assembly: GCA_034769265.1. NCBI lineage: Eukaryota > Metazoa > Chordata > Actinopteri > Carangiformes > Echeneidae > Remorina > Remorina albescens. The sequence goes on along the minus strand of CM068492.1, from coordinate 4,487,095 downwards.
TGAAAGATTCAGGAAATCATTTTAGCTGCCACTTGAAGTTAATGGCATACACAGTTTATATTTAAGCCAAGCTCCTTACAATTTAGTTTTTTAGAAGTGCTCGTATCATTGTTCTTAGAATCAGATTTTTTTCTAAATCTCTAAAACAACCAAGGAAGATTTACGAAAGCCCAGGAGTGCTCCAATTGCTCCAGTTTATTTCATATTAGAATTAACTTTTACTTTCTGAACCCTGGTGACCTGGCACAATGTCTAACACAGACTTTATTAGTGTTTTCATTTTTCTGAATTTAATTTTGAGTTGATGTTTTGTCTTTAGCGAATTATATTATCTGGATTAAAATATCATTGAATAAGGACGACTTTTCATTTATTCACCTTCTACCGCTAATCCATTTCCGGGTTGTGGGGGGTCCTGGAGCCAATCCCAGCTCACAGTGGGCGAGGGTGGGGTACACCCTGGACAGGTCAACAGTCCATCACAGGGCCAACACACAAAGACAGACAGAGACCAACAACTACTCACACTCACACTCAGACCTACGGGCAATTTAGAGTCACCAGTTAACCCAAACATGATGTCCTTGTACGGTGTGAGGAAACCAGAGTACCCGGAGGAAATTATATTTCATTAAATACTAGAGTCAAAAATGGCCAATTTATTTTGAAAAGAGAAAGAAATCATATGGCTGAATGCTATCATGGCTCTCTAATTGGCTTTTCTTCATATTAGTTTCCCAAATAAACAAAAGTGACAGTATTGGACTTCTTCCGCAGGCATAAATTAGCGGCAGTGGCAGGGATCAGGGCTGGTACAATTCTCCTTTTTCATCAAGTTTTGGGCTTTTTTCCTTTCCTACTTGCTCTCCAGATATTTACATAATTTGGAAACCGAAAAATTAGACTGACCTCTCAGTGGGTTTTGGCTGGATAGTTAAAATGCTTCGAGGATAGAGTGCTAATTCTGCTGTCTTTGCAAGGACTTCCTCTTCTGGTCCAACATAAGAGCCTGGTACCAACTTTTCCACTGCCGATGAAATTAGGATTCATGTTTGAAAATGTTTGTCTTGTCTTTCGGCTTTAACCAACTGGTAGGGACTTGCAAATATTGGATCTCATGTGGGTTCATTTTAACCTTGAGAATTGTTGAGATCACATTTGCGCCAATAACCCACCCTTCCATTATCTCAGCCCTTACCGACTCTCCCAAATTTATATCCATATTATCCCCATACTTCTCCCCGTTTGAGAATGCAGGCATAGCGTTAAGGTGCGTCTCCTGTTAACTCTGCTTGTACTTAAAGTGCATGTATTGATTTCCACCGTTAATTTTCCTGAGAAAGATCCACAATTTTATCTTATGATACAGTGCTAGGCACTCTAAAGCCTGGTCTTTACTCTATAACTGTGGAAACTGTGTGTTATGGTGTCTGACAGCAGGGTTTTGTGTGCGCATGTATGTGCATGAGCTAACATGCTGTAGCATTCATGTTGCACTCCTTTCATAACCACAACCTGACACTGTTGCCTTTCTTTATGTGGCTCCAGCTTTTGTAGTTATCAGCAGTGTGAGTTACATCACACTCCACAGTAAAGGCTACAAAAACACATTTTGGTCTTTGTCTGAAATATAAAACTAAAGACTTATCAATCTGTTATCAATATAAGACTTCGAGCGTTATTTTACTCATGGTGCAAAGCTGTCACAGTTGTCTTTTTTTCATGCCCATGCTACTTAGACAGCAAATGCACTTGTGCCCGTGAGCATGCTTGTCTTAAGATGAGGTGTGTTCAGGCACATAGTTGGCACAGTGCTATCTTGAGACTGTAGATAGTGATTGACTAACAAAAAGCTGTCGGTACCACTATGTGTTAGGCTAGACGGCAGTCACAAAATTATATTTTGTTGTATTAGTTGGAGGATTTATTGAGTGGGAGAGAGCCAAGGTGCCTCTTTCTGTTTTGAAAAACCATAGTTGCGTGGATACCAGACTCCATAATAGTACCCACCGCACTGATAGAAATTTCTCACCAAATGCATTATCCAAAAAGGATTTTGTACAGCCCCGCCCAATCACTGCCATTTCCCTCTCATGGTACAGCAAATTATGACACATGATGATGAGGAGAAATGTCCTGAGTCAATCTAAGTATCAGTATCAGGGCCGATCAGGGCATATGAAAGGGTTTAAGGGTTCGTGTCGGCTAAAATATACCTAATCAAAATGTGTATATGTATGTATTTTTAGCCAGTGCTGACCGCTGCTTTAACCAGTCAGAATGACAAACATTCAAAACAGCTGGCCGTATCTGCTGTTGTGAAGTGTGTTAATTCAATGTGTAACTTGATGACAGACCAAAATGAAACTTGCCTGGTGTCACGTTTTGTGCTCTCCACAGAGGGAAGAAGCTCCGCACTGTAAAGCCATTATATAACTGAAACACCCAATCCAAAAGAAAATGTCACCTCTCTAGCTGACTGTGCCACATGCACCTCCCACAGCTCTAATCGGGCTCAAAAATGTGGACTAGGACACAGTTACACAGTTAAGTACCACAACTGGGCACTGAGAAAATGGGCAATGTTAACGGGATGCCAGTGCACGCTGACTGAAAGTGGGTGGCTATTGTGGGTTTTGCACAAAAGTTAAACATTTCACATTAAATGACAATTAAATTTAATTTTCAATTGAATTATTTTGAAGTTTATATCCTTAATATCTTACTTCGTTGGTGATTTGTCAGCAGCTGCTTTGTTGTGGCATCACAAAGTCCCACAATTCCTAAGAGCCCAGTTTCTGAATACAGACTGTGAACATTTCTCTGTGGACTGAGACCTTTGATACCATTGAAAATGAGCTTGTTTTGTCTCATTTCCAACACAATCTTTCTGTGGTGTGAAATTGCATCTGAAAACAAGGCAGATTCCTCCATTTATATCAGGAGAACCAGCATGATACAACAGTCAAAATACATTTTCTGCATTACAAACATAATATTAAATACTCTAATTCACAGGTGGCAGTTAGTGCTGTAGTTTCAGTTCCCGGCCCTGGGGCCTTTCTGTGTGTAGTTTGCATGTTCTCCCATGCTCACGCATGTTTACTCTGGGTATTTTGGTTTCCTCCCACAGTCCAAAGAAATGAATGTCTAGGTTGACTGGTGACTCAAAATTACCTGGCCCTGCGATAGACTGATAACCTGTCCAGGGTGTACCCTGCCCTCGCCCAGAGCTTTGGCTGGGATTGGCTCCAGCACCCCCCGTGACCCTGAAACGGATAATCGGCAGAAGATGAATGACTTCTGTAATGTTTCTTGTTGACATTATAACACATGGAAACAGATAAGCGGCAGAAGGTGAGTCAGTGACTAATTCACAGGTAGATTTCTCCGCTTGTTTTGAGTGTTTATGTCTTTCAGCGTCTTGAGCCTTTTTTTCTTTTTTCCAGTTAATTCAAAGCAGAGACTGACGGGCCAGACTTAATGTGTCGTTGCCAGCAATGCCAGAAAATGGCAAGAGAAAAGGCAAAAGAGTGAAAATGAGTCATTCCAGTGGAAGTGTCTGAAGACACTGGTGACTCAGTTTAGCATGAACTGTCCTAGACAACATTACATAGGAGACTCCAGAAGTTACCAAAGTTGTTGTGTGTCAGGCCACTGAGTTAAAGCTGGATTTCACTTTCACATTATTTTCAACACATATCTTTCGATCATCTGTCAACTATGCCAACTATCATCAGTCTCCTTGTTTCTTTGACAGCTCATTTAACTCCAGACACTTAAGAGACCATGTGCTTTGTGATCAGATTCAATCATGGGCTTGAAAAGTCTTGTGAACGTGATTTTTTTTTGCACCTGGTGACTGTGGGTAGGCATTTCTTCTCCTACAGTGGAAAGCATAATTTCTCTACTACAGCAGCTACCACATCCTGTATGATAAGAGGTGTAGGTGCAATGTGCCCTGTACTCTACATTACTACGGCATCACCAAAAAAACATAACAAAAAAAAAACCCTCAGAAGGTTGCCTGCATACTGTTGATACTCGATAAGCAAAATGCATTTTGGATTAATGTGTATAAATAAATAATAAAACTTGTAATGTAGTATGGACCACATATGAACAGTCTTGAAAATAAGAATAAGAAGATTAATGTTTTCTATTTTCCTTGAAATTGTCTCCTAGTACCTGCTCACAGCTAAATGTTGCACCTCTGTAAATAATATTGAAGAGTACAGTCAAACCTGATGATCTGGCAATGTATAAATAAAAATCAACAGGCTGCTCATATTAAGAAACTGCTATGACACTTGTTAAGCTATGAGAATGCTACCTAGTGTGTAAAATGGGACACACATTTCTGTGGCTCAGGCCATAATCCTCATTCAAGTTATGCCCCCCCTAAAAAGCAGTACTACTATTAGTATTATAGTACAGTATTACTATAATATTGTGTTCATCTATAAAGTTGTTACAAGTACACTTCTGCATAACATTGTATTCTTATTCAAATCAAACAAAACAAACAAACAAACAAACAAACAAAAAAAAAAACGTACACAAAGATGAACTTTATTAATCCCGTTTTTCAGTTTCAGCGCATTTTCAGAAAAGATTAAAAGCACATCAACTTGTATTAACTTCAACAAAGTTAAATCCTGGTAAGCCTTAAACACTTCTAAAGCAACAAGGAAACAAGCTGTAACACAAACTTACAACCACAACTGCTTGAACCATTTGTTACTGCAAGGTAAACTAAAATAAAATTAATAAATAATAATAAATACAACTTATCAGCACCGTTACCTCAGGAGCACAATAAATAAAACACCTTAACCTACTAAAAGAAAATGTGCAGATTTTTTAATCAAAATGATTAAGTCTTTCATAAAATTAATGGCAAAACTCAAGCGGCTTTTCAGTGTGATTGGGGTGTAAATTCTGTAAGTGCTGTATTAATTTATTTTGCTTCATGAGGTACGCTGCCAGAGTTTTTAGACACAATACACACACACACACCAGTGTTTCCTCATCTCCCACCGTTTAATAGCACGCCACATGAAAGCGCCACTTCCACCTACTGTAGCTGGTGTGCAATTATGCTTTGTTTTGGTGTGGCAAGGAAAAAGATAAGACATTAGCTAAAGCCTGTTCCCTGGGCTTAAGTCTTATGTCAGTGAGCCCCACTATTTGAGAAACACTGTATTACTGTGACATTTTGTGCAATAAATCTGTAAAGCTGTGACAGCTGCAGTCAGGAAAAGTAGTCCACAACATGACATCAGTGATTAATGCCATTATCTGCAACGATTTTGGCAAATATCTCAGATATCTCACTTTCCGTTGTAAATGCTAATAATGTGATTCTTGTTGAGGTCTGTACCAAACAAGTATTGTATAATCTTTTACACCTAAAGAACTTAGCTGTGTCCCATTTCAGAGAGGATTTCATCTGTTCCTGCCCTTACTAATGCATTACAAAGCCCACTTTCTGCTGCCTAGTAACCTTGACAGCCCCCTTTTTTCCATTAAAAAAACGGTTTTGCGGCCCACTGGCAGCGATACCATTAGCTGAAACCTAAAACTTCTGTTCTTTCTGTTGATATATTTTCCTGCCATATTGTTTTCAATAGTTTTGAATGTTGAGATTGTTTGAGCCAGGGAGGAGCCACCCGCTGAAATACATTTGTGAAGTGGGACACAGTTTGTAGCTTTTAGACAGTTTAGACAGTTTCTAAATATTTCTGGTCTCTTTTGGCCTGTTGTACCTTAATCCAAAATTTGAAGCTCCTGATTTTATTTTATATTTCACTTTACCATATTATGATTTTAATAATATTGATGATTATTACTGAAGGCACATAAAATATTTCTGCTGTTGTTTTGGTTTTATGACTGACTTAGATCCCAAGCACAAATGAAATTCAAAGGTGGTCTGTGTTGTATCTTTGGGATATATAAAGCAAATGTTAACAATGACAGCTCTAAAGTTGCAATGACATGTTGTTATTACATAAAAATGTCCTAACCGCCTTCACCTCAAAAAACCAAAAAACAAAAAACGAATATGACTTTAATCAAAAGTGTTTCTCATAAACTGAGGTGAGATGTATTGAATTGTTCTTCAGACAGGGAGGGGCTAACAAGAAAAAATGGTTGGCTGAATCACAGGAAGTGTGGTTTTGAACTAGACAACACTGAAAGTGAGAATGATGCTGTTTGTTTTTCTTCTAACACATTTATAGTAATGAGTGTACTTTTTGATGGGAAATGTACACTTTTGAATGTCTGGATTTCCAAGATTGACCCTCAGTTTGGCCAGCACATGTGCGGGTGCTGAGATGATAACAATGTAAAAGGAACTGTAGAATGTCCGATTGTTTGTCTTTGACTGAGATCCAGTGTGGTTCTATACTGCTGTTGTTAATTTCACATTCTGCCACAAGACTGTTACTACACATCTTTAGGTTTAGGCTCATTTGACTTAATGCTTCACTGCACCGCAGGATGCCTAAAACATTGCATGTTGGTTTGAGATTTTTTGCGACACACCCACAAACTAAATAATTAACGCAGAACTGTATTCTCACAGACAGGCAGGAAACAGGATATAAGCCTCTAATTTGGCACATACTGTGCCTTCCCTTGTTGTTAGCATTGTAAGGAAAAGAGTAAGTAATTTTAAACTCATTTCATGATACCACTAAAATAATTAGATTAGCCTTGCCCAAAAAGGTCCAAGAATTTTACTGGGCTTTCACTGCCACAGTGCTTAGGTGAGCACTTTTAATGATGAATTCCTCTTATCATTTACTTTAGCATGCTAACCTGCAAAACCTTAAAAAAAAAAAAACAAAACCCAACAACAACAACAAAAAAAAACCCCAACAACTTTATCTATCATTTTTCCATATCAAAAACATTGGCATCAATGGTTAGGCATTTCTTACAAAAGCTGTGAACCCCACAACCCACCACCCATCCAGGCCGTATCCCCATAAACACACCCTCCCAACCAGACACTCATGGACAGAATGCCACACAAAGAAAGGGAAACAAGTATACACACAAATACAAAAGCAAACATAGACCTACAAAAAAAGAAAGACCCAAACCAATCTGTCTTGACCATTATGGTCATAACACCAACAATCTGGACCTCTGGCATAAAAGAGCGCCAATAACCACAGTCTGAGCATTGAAAAGGCCAGGACACCAACTGAAATGAAAAAAAGAAAGAAAAAATAGTAGATAAATAAGGACCAGGGGTCAGGTAAAAGGCAGGCTCTTGATATGAACTGTGACCAGATTTTGTCATATTCACCCTCCGACCCACGCTAATCCAAAAATCACCTCTCTAATCCTTTGGACATAGGAGGAAAAGGTCTTCCCCTTCCGGTTCAGCAATATCGGATGGAGGGCATGCAACGAAGCATAGGCAATTGCATTTTTGTGGGGGTGGGAAAGCTTTAGCTCGTCCCCAGTTACACCAAAAATAGCTATTAAAGGATCAGGCTGCAGTGTTTTGCCAGGCATCACTGAGAGTGATTGGAAGATTGAAGACCAGAACCCATGCAAGGACGACATGACCAAAACATATATTGACATATATTGAGAATATTGATATCTAGGAAAATTTGGTGCAACATTAGGGTATAATTTAGACAGTCTATCATTGCAATAATGCAACCTGTAAACAACCCTAAATTGAATCAAGCCATGCCTGATGCAGAGAGAGGATGTGTGTATTCGCTGTATGGCATTTTTCCAGGTATCTGCTGGAATAGCTTCCCTTTCCCATGCTGCCTTGGTTTTGTCCCATGTATGAGGACTGCTACTCAGAATTAGTGCATACGTTTTTGATATTGTTCCTTTAATAAATGAAAAAAAAAAACCAAACAAACCCCAAAACAAAACAAAAAAACAAACAAACAAACAAACCATATGCACTAATTCTGAATAGCTGTCCTCATACATGGGACAAAACAAAGGCAGCATGGGACAAAAAAATTGGGGAAGCTATACCTGCGAAACCTTTTTAAAAGCATGAAAAAGGATAACTGGTCTGTGAAAGCATGGTCATCAAACTGTAGCAGGAGCACCAAAATTCTTTGAGTCTGACATAATATTAATAAAATGAATAACCAAACCCCAAAACACATGCTTTGAATCAACATCCTCCACCATCAAACAGTCTTAGCATTTTTCAGACTGATCTATTCTTGCACTATCAGCAGAGAGCATCCTGTAGTGTCAAACAGAGAGAGAAGCCATGTGAATGGCAGAGTCCAGGGTTTCACACCTACCATGTTCAAGCTCCCACATCTGCAAACAGTTTACCAGTGCACACACTTCTTGTAAGTTTAGTTAAAGTGGGAAAACAAAATAATTCAATGCTCACACAGAGTTTCCAAACACGCAACAACTCAGTAGAGAGGGTGGGGCATCTCTGAATCTGAGAATCTTGTAACCTGATTAATGGTGAATGAGTGATTCTGGTAATTACAGCTCTACCTGGTAAATGAGAGATAAACAATGTGCACCAAACTCAGCTAAAGAAGAAGAGGAAGGGGAACAGGGGAAAAGAGCGGGTAACAGAAATTTTAAAGATTACAAGGAGAAGGAGAAAGAGTAGTTGACCTTCGTGTTGCTCCGTGAGCATTCTGAATAGCATTGACTGGGGCTGGTGACAAGGTGACCTTAAGGCCAGTTTACATAAAAATAGCTACATATGGTAGTAGGATGGCACTGACTGAAAAGCGAAGGAAAAGCCGGAGAGGAGGGCATAAAAGAAGAGTGGATGTTACAGGAAGAGCAAAGAGCCGCACTGACATACCTTTTTTAGATTTAATGACTAGTTTTGATGTTTTTAGAGATGCAAAGATAGACTTATCTCAGTATCTCCTTGGACTTGGTAATTTATCATTGCCGCTGAAGCCTTCGCAGTGTTTTGAACATATAATTTCTTTTGGAAGGTTGGGCACCAGACATCAAACATATGTGCAGCCAACTGTGGTTTGAATGCCACATCTGAGGATTGCTGATGACCACGAGCATGCCTTTGGATGTTTTCAGCCATGTTTGCCATCTAGTGGTTGTTACCATACATAATGTCACAAAGTTAAAGTCCACTGATGTTTGGAATGTTGTAAAAAAAACAAAACAAAAAGAAATCTGCAGTTTTACTGTGCAACAGACTCCAGCAGAAATGATGTGAAGGAGTCATATTAGCATGGAGCAGAGTCTCAGAGGAAGGTTTCCACCATACTGTAGAAGCTATAGCAAAACCCACAACACTGTAAGGAGTATTTGTAAGCCTTCCTAATAGTGCTCTCAATGAGTGTATGAGCAGTTTGATGCTTTTACTTGACTACATTTAGTGAGCTGATGAAATGTTGACTTGTCCAGGAAGAACTTGCAGCAGTGTATGGTGTAAAAAAACAACAACATTTTACCAATTTTAAGCATCATCCCACCTTTAAATCATTGGAGGAAGCATGGCATTTGTGGCTTCAGGGATAAAAAATCCCCAAGTCAAAGTTTCCTCCAGTATAACGGGTGTCTGTCCTCCAGCTCAGTAAGAGGTACATAGAGATACAGCAGGACAATTACCCTAAACATGGAACAAAGTCAGATACAGAATGGCTTAAAAAAAAAGGCAAATTCACCTTTTGGAGAAGCTCAGCTAGAACCCAGACTTTAACCCAGAGGAGAGACCTGCAGAGAACTGTGCTCACTGGGGGTCTGAAAGTGTCTGAGCTGAAGCTGCTCTGGAAAGAAAACAGCCCTCTGAACATTGTGGAGGTCAGCCGTATTAGAAGTGCTTAGTTCGGGTTATCACTGCCAGAGGAGCTTCAAGGCCATTCATTCACTTACTTTATCCAGCAGACTGTGTCAGTGATTAATGAAAACGTAGGTTCGTCTTTCAACACTCTGGATTTAGATGAAGAACAGATCGCATTTTGACCAGTTCATGAAAAAAACAGCCACTCCAAGCAGCTCACTGACTTTTTCTGGCCACGCTGATGCTCTTGTTCCAAACGGACCCAACACAAAGTCCACTAGAGTAAACAGTGGAACATTACGCAAATGTTTTGCTTGTCAAAACAATTATGGCTTTAAAAATTCTGTAAAGGGAACTGGAAACTTTCCTACGTTTAAATGTCAGCAATCGTAGCAGTCTTTGGCGGTAATCTCACTGTCCACAACATCTGCCTTGCATCATGAATCAACACTGGGAAGCAGCACTAAACAATAACCATGACCCAATATGCATCTTATTTGGGGTGGCATTCAGATAAGAGTCAATCTTGATGTGAAGACCATTATGCCTGGAACTCTCTAATACTTAATTTACAAAGCTGCATTACACTATGCAATGTGATACAGGCTTATCATCATGGCAACTGGTATCACAAAAAGGACAGCAGATGGTGTTTTCATTAAAGAATTCAAGCTGATAGAAGAATAAAGTGAATGTCTGTTTGATAGTCTCCAATGCACTTATCATGTTACACTCAGATTTCGGGCTGGCCAGGCCATTGCTGATACACAGCGGATACGTAGTGTGCTTTAGAAATGCTACAGTATTCCTGCTATGCTGTTCAAAGCCATGGACATGATCCGTCACTGGAGAATCAGAGCTGAGCAAATAATACACTGGGGGGTATTATGAGCAATAATCTATGCACTACTGCAACAACCAGCACTGAGAAAACAGGCATTGTGCATGTCAAATGGCTGACAGGTGGCACCAGCAGTTGCCCACAGACCCCATGAATGATGTTTGGCGTCAAAGTGATCATCATTACATTTTAGCCATTTTATGTTGGCAGATGGAAGCTTTTGTTTTCATTCAGGCATCTGTGTGTTCTTTTTTTGACAAGCTGTCCCATACTGCTTATTTCCCTCCTGTACACAAGACTGGTTTACTGTAAACACAATTCAATTTTAAAGGGTTCTACTATAAAAGTCTGATAAATATAGTGGTTACTTCAAAACAAATTGAGCCATTGTTTATTCTTAATTAGCTGTGTAGTGATTACACCCTTTTTGTAGCCGCTATTGCAAAGCAAATATATGGCCCCTACAAGCTAAAATTAAAATCAAGGTTTAGATGCTGATGATGTTGAACTGGTGACAGTGGGCGCTGAGTTTACTGTGTTTAATGAGGAGCAAAGATTTTTTAAATCTTAGCTTTTTATAGCCATTTGGGTCTGATGCATCCATGTGACAGTCAAACTGTTAGCCAGACAGCCCCTTAGGTTGGTGATAGATGTTGGGAGAACAAAACATGCACTATTCTCAAAGTCTAATAATATTTTAGAACTTTTCTGGGTATTATGACTGAGTCCTTCGACATTAAAATGTACTATTATAAGTCTCAATAACCTCACTTATGCAATGGGATAGCATCACATGGCATTACAACCTGTTTTTTCCCTTTTTACATGAGGAAGTTACAGCTGTTCCTTCTGTTTCTTCCGTCTTCATGGGGCTGGGGGATTAGATTACAGAAACCGCATGTCCAGCTCTTTTTTTTTTTTAAATTACATGTATGGATGATTTCAGAAATATTAAAGTATTGCCTACACAGTAACGCTTGTACAAAATGAGACACAATCTTTAATATTAAAATCCAGTGAGAAGCCTTGAACACTCACAGGAAAACCTGCCTCATAGCTGAAATATAGTATCCTGTTGTGCAACTTCCTGACAAGAGTAGGAACAGAGAAAGCCCTGTACATAGGAAACTGCTAAACTGACACCTTTTAGATGAAGATAGCTAAATCATATAAGCTTGTTTGTGTACATGTGTTCAATTTGTGTTGTATATATTTGTTATTTATTAAAGAAATGCCTGTAATACAAAACTTCATTCATTATTATTAGCATCAGGCCAAAATGCTGCAATTGATTATTGCTGCGACTGGGGACATGAACTAAATAATTAATCATTGATGCTCTGATACAATAAATTAAAAAATAATGAGGCTATGATGGTTATTTTTATGACAACAATTTATCAAATGGACCTACAGAGAATTTTCAGCATTACAGATCTTTACAGGCAATTGCAACTCAATGATTTTGTGCAGCTTCAAATTTAAGGCTTTGGTTCACTCTCCAACTCTAACAAGATCACTTTCAGCTGCTCTGAGAATCAACTAGTCTCCAACTTGAACACTCACAGCTCTGAGATGACCCATAGTAGTGTTTAATGAAATAGTGCCCATATAGTTGACCTTGGTTTCCATGGTTATGGAATAATAAATAGTCAGTGGTGTGTCTACCTTCATTACCAAGGTTATCAGAATAATAGTAACAGCTTGTTTAGGTTTAGTATTAGTGATTTGAGTTAAAACAACCACTTCCTGAAAGTTAGGTGATGTCTATTGTCATGGTTTTACAACTTCGTGGATGAAAGAAACATCAACGTCTTTCACCTGTGGTATTCCTGTGTTGTGTTGACCCATCCATCCACATCAACCTCCTCCTGATGTGGGCTTTGTCACTTTATTAAGTAAATCACTGCACCTTTCTCTTTGCTCCTGTTATCATTACTATGACCACTAGATGTTGCCTAGCAACAAAGCCTAACCATGAACTAGGTGTCACTTAGTAACAAAACATAACTGTGTGGTCATAATAGCCTGCTGACAGACAACCTGTGGGCTTGTTTGTTACAACCACAGATATTTCCCTCAGGAGCTGGTAGAGACCAAATATAGTACAAAGAGAGCATTGGATGTACAATCACCAGATGGGCAGAATCATGACATCAGTGGGTCCCTGCACACTCTGGTCACAGCTGGATCCACATACAAACCAAGTTTTGAATAAAAGCTATATTGACAACCATAGTCTAGCTTACTACAGTAGAAGTCAGATGTTGTTTACGTTCTAACAACAGAAACTTTCTATGGCCCAACCCAAACACGAAGAGGATCTTAACCAAATCCTGTAAAATAGCCATAATCATCAATTCATTCTCTGCATGACCTTACCTAATTGAAACATTCAAACAATGTGAAATGTTTCACATTATAAGAGTAGAGTATTGATATTCTTATTCAGTGGTAAGTTTGCAAATAGTAATAGCATGAATATATACAGTGCCACATTAATACGTCCCTGTGCCCATGGACACTAACAATCAATAATCAATCATTTGAGAGCCAACCCAGGAGATCCAGAAACAAGACAAAAACAGAGATGGTTGCAAACTTTTTCTCCTAAATAATTATATAATTTCATAGAACTCCCACTGAGGATATCTAGAGACTGGAAACAAAAAAGACGAAATAAAGTGAAATGTTGGTCATCAGGCCCTTTTTTTTTAAAGCAAAAACAACCTGTCACACTCACATTTGAGACAGACAAGCTTGAAAACTGAGGGACAGGATGAGGAAAAAGGAAAAGGAAAAGTCACACCAAACATCAGATTAGCTGTCCATACCAGGTGAGTTTCTTACCTCATTAATCTTTTCAGCTAGATTGAGATCTGAAGCAGATATGCTGCTTGTGCCCTCACTGCCCTGAGGCCTCGAGGGCTCTGAGGTCTCTTGGGGTCTTGGGCCAATAGACAACTGTTCAGATGTCGTATTTGGCTTTGAAAACATATCATTATTTGAGCTGCACAATTGTGTAATCAAAATCCCAACACGGTAAATTACAATTTCCAGCTCGCCGGAGCAAATTTTTATGATAATGCATAGGTAAAATGCATCACAACATTTTTGTGCATTATTGTTGTGGTACTACACATACAGCCTGGCCAACAAATCATATTTTCCAAATGTAAAGGAACTTTTTGCCATCATCTTTATATTTTTCTCTGAGAAATTAATAAAAAAAAACAAGCGTGGCTGCCAATAATATCAATAATTCAAACACATTTCAGTATGATACAGCCCCAATTGTTACTGTGTGAAAAATATATTCTTCAGGATTTGCGTAATGACATGATACAGAATTTTTTTTTTCTGTAGCAGCAATATGCTTGTTCAAGGATTCAAGGAAGCTTTATTGGTATACCCACAACATATGCATGCACATGAGGGGGATACGAAATTAAGAACTGAAGCCCGGGCAAGCCAAGACAAGTAAGAAAAAGAAAGAAAAATACAATATAAATCTAAATATATACAGTGTGCTCCGGTAATAAAAAGTACTGTATTTACATAAATAGTGTATTTACATTAAATATAGTACTAAAAGAAAGTAGAATAAGTGATAGTCCAGTTGGCTAATTTAGACGATATTGCACATGCCCATGGTGGGGGGCAGGGGTGTGTGTGTATTGCACATGTTCGTGGTGAGGGGGCAGGGGTGAGTGTGTGTGTGTTTAAAGGGGGCCAGATATGTTATCCATATCTCTGAAATTAGGGATGCACCGAAATGAAAATTCTTGTCCGAAACCGAAACACCGAAAGAAATGATTATGTCAATTATTAGAACCATTGCATTTATGGCTATGACTGTGTACTGACCTCACTAAAATCAAGGCATTGCAATTCAAAGAATAAATCATTTAAAAAAGTATGAAAATATTTATTTAGCACTGACAATATAAATTGCACAATATAAATTAAAATTCAAAACAAAATGTTTAACTTGACCCCACTCATGTGTACATTAAATAATAATGTATAGGCCTATAACTGACTGGCCTGCTGAAAGATGAAATCTGTGTCGATCCACTGTGCGGTTAGACAGAGCATACTGGTGAGGCTGACGTCTGAACTCCATATGTTGGTCGTGAAACTGAGAGCTGAAATATCTGATGGTATAAGCTCATGGACATGAGTTGCAACAACATTAAAAAGCTCAGGTAAACACACGTCTGAGAAATGTCGTCTGCTTGGCATGGCATAACGGGGCTCAATGTGATCTATGAAATCCTACGAAATCTCACATCTTCTACGACAGAGAACGGTTGATCATCTAAGGCAATGAATTCCAGCATTTTTATGTAATGCCCTTTGCTTTGGCACCATCACTGGAAAACTTTCTTGCCTTTTCCAAAACGTCTGCCACAGACGGAGTGGGCGTGCTCAAAATGACTTTCCTTTTCTGTGCTGCATTCTTCTCATATTCAGAATGGCAATCGAGATGTTTGGATTTCAGGTGATGAATTAAACCTGACATGGAGAAACTCTTTGCAGATACACCCCCTCTTGAAATTTCAGCATTGCATGTTTTGCAAATCGCTATCCGTGGGTCTTTCTCAGAGATATTGAAATAAGTCCACACCGCAGACATGTTGGCTCTTATCCAGATAAGCGTGTCCTGGCTGCGCGTTTTGTTTGCGTCATCACAATTCGGTTTCGGCCGAAAACCAAAAACGCACTTTTGGGCCATTTTTGGCCGAAAATTTTCGGTGGCTGAATTTTTGGTGCATCCCTTTCTGAAATGCTCATGACATTTAGACCTTCTGGGACCCTTAGGACATCTGGGGCTCAGGGACTCTGCAGAGCCACATCCAGCATGCGCTGTACTGAGAGCTCAGGGACAGAAGCTTCGCCACCAGGAAGAACAACTGGCGGATGTACGCCAGGAGGTGGTGGAAGCAGCCAGGCAGAAGGAGGCCGCCTGTGCCACTCTTTCGCCCCTTTTTGTCCCAATGTGAACTTCAGTTTGAATTCCAAGCCTCCTCTTTCCCATCTGACAGAGCAAAAGTAGCCTATATCATCTCCTACCTATTAAGCAGAGCAAAGGCTTGGGCGACCGCTGATAGAGTTGCAGGTCCTACATCTGTAATTCCCTGTGTCTTTTCACAGAGATATCTAAAACAGTATTTCAGTCAGCTAGAGCAGGTAGTGAAGCTGCTAAAGCATGAGTAGCTTTGAAGCAAAGAGGGTCTGTGTTAGATTACGCCACACTAGCCTCTGACAGCGGACGGAACCAGCCAGCTTTAGTGGACGCCTTCTACAATGGGTTATCTGACAGGATGAAAGATCATTTAACGCCATTAGACCTCCCCTCGGAGTTGGACGCCCTGGTTGACAAGCGACTGGCAGAGCACCATTGGGTGTGCACCCTGCTGGACCATCGGTGGGCCTCACTTCATAACCCCCACATTGGCTGGTCCACAGGTAAGGATGCTGAGTTGGGTGAAAAGCTGTGAGGGCCATTTTGTGCCTCCAACTCACTCCCAGGACCCTTTCAGTATTGTTGCTGCTCCTCTCCATGCTCTTGCCTCGGACCTTGTTTCTGTGGACATCCTCCACAGAAACAACCTTCCAACGCCTTAAACAGAGCTTCACCTCAGCCCTGGTCCTCACCCTGCCAGACCGCTCCTGACAGTTTGTGGTAGAGGTTGATGCTTCAGACACAGGGATCAGAGCCATTCTCTCTCAGCGTTCCGGTAAAGATAATAAGAATCATCCCTGTGCCTTTTTTCCTAAGAAACTGTCTCCTGCAGAAAGGAACTATGCGGCGCGGGATCGGGAACTGCTGGCAGTTAAGACTGCTTTGGCGGAATGACAGCTGGAAGGAGCGGAGCAGCCATTTGTGGTATAGACAGATCACAAAAATCTTGAGTGTCTAAAGAATGTGACATGTCTGAACCCTTGTCAAGTACGTTGGGCATTATTTTTCTCAAGATTTAATTTTACCTTGTCTTATCGTCCAAGAGCTAAAAATGTGAAACCCGACATTCTGTTGCACCTCCACGCCCCTAGACTGATACTGGTCCAGGACAGATTTTGGTGGCCAGCTCTTCAGAAAGACATGGAGGAATATGTGGCAGCCTGCTCCGTTTGCTCCAAATACAAGTTGGGCAACATGCCCCCGGCCGGCCTCCTCCAACCACTCCCTGTGCCACAGCTACCCTAGTCAGATATTTCTTTGGACTTTGTCACCGGACTTCCTCTCTCTGATGGTAACATCACTGTATGGATTGTTACTGACAGATTTTCCAAGATGGCTAAATTCATTGCTCTGCCGAAATTACACTTCGTCAAGGAAACAGCGGAGGTAATGCTCAGTCATGTGTTTCGAGTATATGGTTTTCCCAGGAAAGTGTTGTCTGACTGGGGGCCTCAGTTTCTGGCTCGCTTTTGGAAAGCATTCTATGAACTGTTGGGGGCAATGGTAAGCCTGTCGTCTGGCTATCACCCTCGAACCAACGGCCAAACGGACATGTTAAATCAACTTCTTGTCATCTTTTTTTTTTTGCTTCTATTACCCTGTAATAACCACTGTCTTATTTTTAAAATAGATTTTAAATCATTTCAAATCTCTTCATCTTCGTTCAGGGGGTGACTCCACAATCTGAGGTCAGATTGTATTGAAGTCTATGGGAAAATGTCCCTACCTCTCCCTTGATTTATTAGCTATGTAAATGTTTTCTAATGATAGTCCAATTCAGAGGAAACCAAACCATAAAACAGGGGATGAATCAGGGCATGGTCGGTGTGCAACTGGCAGACTGTACCACCCAATCAGGATAGAGGACAAAGCAGGTCATATCCAGCTGTCACTCAAATTACAACCTGGAGGCTGCAGCAGTTCACAAACTAATGAAGGGTTTACACTTTTGCTATTTTTAATGGTGACTTTTAAACCATAAATTATTTACTAATTAATTACAATATATATAGTTTATCTTTATTATTTTATGGAACATTCATATTCTTTATTATGTTCTATATTTTATTGCTGTATAAAGGACTGTGAATTGCCTATGAAAAGTGTCATAAAAAAGTGCTACAACAATAAAGCTGCCTTGTCTGATATAGCCCAAATAAGAAAAGTAGCACAATAAAGATAGGTAACAGTCTGGAATTCATTACATTTATATCACAACCTTCAGCTGCTGAATGTAGTGTGTGTGTGTGTGTGTGTGTGTGTGTGTGTGTGTGTGTGTGTGTGTGTGTGTGTGTGTGTGTGTGTGTGCGTGTGTAGTGGTTGCATGTCTTGGCCACAGCAGGGAGGTCTAGTGTAAAGAGGTGCTGTGTATTAGCATTCTGCAGGCTGCAGAGATCTGACTGTGCGGAAATGATCAACATGAAGGTCTTACCAGAGGAAGTGATGAACTGACTCCAGGCAGCGCTGAGGAGCTGCTGAGCTCCCTGAGAGAAACACCTACAAAAACACACACAGAGACACACATGAACACTGGTTAGACTAACAAGCATACAAAGATGAAAATCACAGTTGAGCTACAAAAACCAGTCTGTACTCAGGACGATCTCAAACATCCTGCCGTCACATTAAAAATTTAACCCAAGAACCGTGCAGATTTTTAAATTTAAAAAGCTTCACACTGGTGAGGGCAAAGAGTTAAAAAACAACCTCCAATCCAGGTTTATTTCCATTATTTCACCACATCTTTGAAATGATATTCCATAAGATGGAATGAAAAGAATATAAGCATGTTACATACATTAACACCTTTTAAACTGAGTCTGTGTGGCAGGAAGTCACAAGAGCACTGCAACTATGACCTAGATCTGACATCATCCTCAATGAAAAAACTCCCTCTCTTTCAAATGCACTCAACTTCTGGCGGTTTCCACATGTGGCTACAACCATAAATACTTCCCCGCTGCTGCAGCAAGGGTGGAGAAATCGTAGTGTAAAATTCACTTTAAACACTTCAAACTGCAGACCAGAAATAAATCATTAGATCTTTGGTGTATGTGTGTCAGCCTGTGATGAAAAGAATAAAGTTTTCAGAGGAAACTGACAAAAAAGACGAGCAAAAAAAACCCCAAAAACTATCTGACTTTGTTTTGCCAAGATCACAGGAATCATAGGAAGTCATGTCCATTCATGGGGAGATCTCCAGGGACAAAGAGAGAAAAAAACAGGATGTTTTTGGATTATGGTGAGAAAGAGAAAGCAAAGCATTTGTTTGTCATTACTTCAGTGGCAGAACAGAACTGGTCATCTCCCTCTGACAGATGGTAATCACTTGTAATAAGACTTAATGGGCTCTCTAAAGAGAATGCTTTTCCTCCCTCCATGCTCTGCCTGTAACACTCTTTAACACACAAACCAAGCGTGCACGTGCATGTGTATGTGCGTATTCGCATCTCATCTGGGGAATGTAATGCTGCACTATCCACAACAAAACAACATAATAAGGCCTTATTTGTGTGTGATGCTCATGATCACATTTGCCTGGTTCATATTCTCTTCAGGTTTCATTTTCATGCATTCATTCATTAGAAGAAGAAACTGGCTAAATGTTTGGTACAGTACAGCTAAATATATACTTTGCAGTTTTCATTCTCAAGGATGATTCTGGTTTATCACAATGTGGGCCTTATTTTTGTAGCTCTGACCATTACTTCCTTCTGGTCATGATAACCCTGTGCTCAACACATTGAGTGCAATGGGGGACATTTTATAGAGTTGTAAACAAGCCAAGATGGTTTGACAGATAATGGAAACCACGTCTCGTCCTGTTTTGCCAGTGGTTTCTTTTTTTGCACTTCAAAGGCAAAACTGCACATCAGCATATCTTCATACTCTCATCTTTACATCTACATGAACTTAAGGTCCATGTGTTAAATTATTTCAACCATAAGCTAAGCTAGTTTTCAATATTACACAGTCTAAAGGTAGACCCATGTGATTGTTGATTCTAAATCAGGTCAGGTTATATAATACAATTATTATATAAATACAATACAACAGTATCAAAAGTCTCAGTCCACAGAGAAACCCTCAGCATCCATATTCACAAACCAACATCCAGGAAAGAAGCACAGATACTCTCCTCTGATTGGCTGAATGGCCTGTTATTAGACTCCAGAGAGAATCCCGTGAGAGAAGATGTGAAACTACATGGCCATGAATACATCTTCCTTTGGCTATCAACACTTGCAACAAAACAACAGAAAAGAGAAAAATATGGGACCTTTAAGTTTTGTTGAAGAGTACAATGATCTGTTTATGTCACTGATAATCCCTTCTTGCCCAGGACCAGTGTGTCCATTAACTGATGTTTACACCACTGCATCCTTATCACACAAACCCAATTTAATAGCATATGGAAATAATTAAGGTCCACTGCTGTATAACGGTAGCTGTCCATGTCTTCCATAACTATAAATCTGGTCTAGGTTCTAAATTAGTGCAGTGAAAGTATCAAAGGTATTAGTCAGAGAAGAAATGTTCAGAGTCTGTTTTCAGAAACTGAGCCTTAAAACAAACTGTCAGGACTTCTGGAACTTTGTGATGGCACAAAGTTGGTCTTTCAGCCAAGCCCCAGAGCACAGCCCAACTGGACTCACCATCCAAACTTTCAGGAAGTCTCTGACTGTCTTGGCTGAAATCTGTAATATAACACTTCTGACTGGCTACCTTTCCAGCTCACCTCACTTGGCCTGTTGTTCCCAGAGCTCTGGAGAGAAGCCTGTTAGAGAGGAGTTGTAAAACTTCACTGAGATGGTTTTTACTCCGTAAAACAACAAGCAAATCTTCTTATGGATATCAACACTTTGGTTGTAAGAATCAAAAGTTGGATCGTTATCACTTACCAATGCCACTCAGTGAGACATCCACACACTGCAATGTACACTGCAAATTGCTGAGCTCAGACAGTATGAGACAATGATTTTGATTTTGATTTTTACCAGTGAAAAATGGCAGCCATTTCTAAAACATTTTCTGGATTTGCAAATCTCCTATCAGGTCAGAAATGTGTTTGTTTTTTGTGGACAAAGAAAAGAGAAGACAGATGAAGAAAAAGAAAGTCATTTTTTCTCTGACAGAAACAGAAAAAAGTGACAGTGAAAAAAAAAAAACTGCCCAACCACTAATACATTCTCTGTTACCCAGTTTCCATGGTGATTTGGGTTATATTTGAAAGCATGACGCACATTTTCAGCATCCACTTTTGCTGTTTGTCATCGACATCTTTTCCAGTGAACTGAGCTTTAAGTCTGAATGGTTTCTACTTAAGAAAAGTGAGATGAAATGTGCTGGAGCCTGTGTCTGAGCCTGGGGGCAGTCTATAAAAGATGTTGGGATGAGCGTTGACAGGCTGGAGCATTATTGTTGTAATGGTTGTGTGAAGGCTTGGTAGGGCGGAACTACTTCTCCTCCTTTAATATTTTCCCCCAGGGGTGTATCAAGTGGTCTGCGGGAAATAAATGAATGCATGGGTTTCTTGTGCCACTGGGTGATTTGTACTGTGTACTTAGCCTTCAATTACTTCATTATTAACCCCAAGAAATTAGCTTCCATGATGAAACCTGCCCCCAAACCTCCCACCATATCATCTGCCTCTATCAATACTTGTCTACAAGTGTGTAAACCATTTATTGTTGCGTTGCAGAGACCTGTTGGTACTTTGTGTGTGCATTTTTATGAGAAACAGCTTAAATGGCACTTTTTACTTGCTCAAATGTTCCAGGTCACTGTGGAGTTCTGTCCAATCAGCAAAAATCATACAGACAGAAAAGGTCTTATAAACAAGTAAATGGGGTTGATTAGTAAATTGGCTCAATGATTAGCAGGAGTGGACTTTGCGGTAACAGCGCTCACCATTAATCAATAAGAAAAACATACAACTCCTCTTTGTGCCTGACTCTAAAACCAAGTACAATCCACCACTGCAACCACAAATGCAATCTGAATCTCTCATAACATGTTGGTCTTTTTTTGTTTTTCACATATTGATTTCTCCATCAACATGATAGTTGATATTAACTTGTGGGGAAACCATAAAACAGGAAAAAGTAATTGATGGAATAAATATGGTGTTGGTGTAGAATATCACAGTATTAAAAAAATTATATTCTTCCCAAGGTTGAGTTCAGCTCTTTAATTAGTCAAGAGAACGATCGTAGTAAAAAAATATCAGAGTGGAAACATGGGAAACAAACCCAACTTCAATCTGCTGCTAGGTAAATGTGACATATATATGTGCCAGTGCCAGTCCCCGAGAATGATCTGGCTGAGCCCAGGATGGACATTTTTTTGCAGAATATTTCCATTAAATTGCATCATTAAAATGTTATGAAAGTGCCTCATTGAAACCTCGCCAGCTGCTTGTGCCATTGGGCAAAAAGCTGCCCAATGGCACTCAGCACCTCCAACTATTGAGTCCTGGGGCAGATATGAACTAAGTCAGTAAGTATTTAGTTTCCATGACAACCTGTATGGCTGAAAATGTTATTGCGGGCCATCACTGGCTATCAGCATTGTGCTGATGAATGATAATGGTGAACGGTGGTTGATGATCATTAGTGATTGCTGACAATTTTTGTCTTCTGTCTTTGTTGAGCACAAAAGTTTTCTGCGGTTTACCCATTATTAAATCAACTTTCATTATCCAGAGGATTAACTGAATATTATATTTAATGTGCCCTACCATAGTTTCTCCTATAACCGCATATAACCAATGTTTGTAACACATCACTTAATTCAGCTTCTCAGATGCACTTAAGAGAAAGAAAGAAAGAGGACCGTAAGCCATCAACAGCTGTTTGAATTTGCTTTGCCGAGTTTAAATCACTTCGATAGTAAAACATAAATATTGAATGCTGTATTTGTGACAAAAGTTTGTTTTAAAATGGCCATGAAATGTTATCAATCATGAGAGAGTCAGTGGTGAGCTTTCTTTCATATTCAATTTAAGCGGACTTTACAATGTGTTGTAGTTCAATGTGATATATTTAGCTCATGTTTGACTTTATTTGTTTTACTCAAGCAAATGAGGGAATAAAGAAAACACAGTTTTTTCATCCAAAAAAAAAAATTAGAAACTACTTCTAGTCAAAGGTTGAGACATACAAAAATGGAAGATGATGATATGCAGAGTACAAAATACAAAAACATACTCATGGACATGGAAGATAAACAGTACCCAGATTCAGTGAACTTTAAAATAAAATGCTGTATGAACTAATATATTACATATGTCCTGGTCTAATGTCAGTAGCTAGGTTGTGAGGGGATGAAATGTTGCATAACTTAAAAAAAGTTTGATATCATTTAATCACTCTATGTACAATAGTTAATTAATGGCAGTAATTAAGTAAGGGTTGTAGGTGTGCTTCAAATGGTTTTAACCCTATAACGCTGTGCGTATCATATTTGATACTTACATTTATGAGACCATCCCCTTGGCAAAATAAAAGAAAAAGAGATTGAAAAAGGCAGCTGTTTGGAAAAAAAAAAGATGCACATATAAAGATACAGATGTTATAGATGACCAAGGAGAAAAGTTTTTGTTATTGCCTGAATTGGGTGAAATGCCTGATGTAACAAATATATCAACAAAAAGGCAAATATGTTTTTTTTTTTTTTTTTTTACATTTTGTTAAAAGGCCAAATAAAGACGTCAGATTGAAAAAAAAAATTGAATTTTCTGTCCATTAAAACCCGTTTGAAGCACACGTACTCATGGATTAACCTGCTTATACCATGGTCATTTTCCAAGAATATAGGAATAAAAGGACTCGCCAACTTTTGGTGAAAGTTTTGCACTCAAAATCGAAAGTTTTTGAAGCAAGAGCTTACCATTGTCATGACAAGGAACAAACTAGTCCCTTTAACAACCACGCCAGTTACAGTAGTCACAGTAGGACGGGATGAGCACTGTGGCTCAATCGCTTTAACAAAGCCAAAAGTAGGCTATTAAAAGTTCAAATTAAGCTTGATTTAGGTCAAAATTATTCCACAGTGTGGTTATTGTTTATAAAATGATATATATAAAATAAAAATAAAACTGGGCTCATTATGTTGCTATGGTTACAGGCGCGGATGGATTTAGAGCAGTTAGCTTACAAAATTTAGCTGAACTACATGTTCATTAAACGGTTTTAACGCACACCTGCCGAGCAATCAGAAAAGAGTATTCACACTGACTATGGTATAAAAGTTAATTCTGCATGCCTCCAGAGTTAATGATTCACTGTATTAAACAGTAGATCTGGAATCATTAAAGACAAACTTAGCTATATTTCTATTCTATTCTATATTCTATATTCTAAAAAGCTAGAATCTTATTTATACCAGAAAAGAAAATCAATCATCACATAGGACATATGACTGTGATTGTTGCATCTTCAGCACACACACACACACACACACACACACGTGTATATTGGATTTAACCTTAGGAACAAATTACAACCATGCAGCAAATGTGTGTGCAAAATAATGCAACATTGGGATATTGTAGATAAGGAATAGAAATTAAATTTCTTACATCACAAACACACCTCCCCCTCAGGCTGACAGAAGCTACTTTGTCCTCTCTGAGTGAGTGTGGGGTCACATCAGGATAATGCACTAGCTTGCAGACAGTTCGCAGTAATGCGTTTTTTTCTCCCCCTGTATTCCAGCCTCATGGGTGTTTCAGAGCCAAAATGAAAGAGAATAACAAAACAAAAAAGGGGGAGTGTGAGTGTGTCCGAAATTGATTTTCAAATTGATGACAGCAGTGAGTGCCGAGGCAAACCACTGAAAATATATAAAGCAGCATCATAATGTCTGCCTGCGTCTACCCCTCCCTCCCGCCCCCCACCTTTCCCAACATCAAAGCATGTGCACATCCGCAGCCATCACAGCTACATATTGCTGCAGTGCATGCTGGGTAGGAGAGAACAACTCAGGACACATGCGGGGACTTTAAGGATACTGCAGTAAGTGATTCACAATGAAAAAAAAAAGGGAAAAGATGCAGAGGGGAGAGAGGATGGGAGGTGCAGTGAGGACAGGGAAAGGAGACAAAAATACATGCAAGATCAGTGAAGGATGGAGGAATTTCATTCAAAATGTTTGATGCAGCTCTTCTCTGTTTTAACTCCTCCTGTCACAAGTTGTGCATCAGTGCATGACGGAGTCTGGAGGATTTAATATATTAGGAAATTGATTTATTTCAGCTAAAAACCCAACTATACTGAATGCTGATGGTACATGGTAGAGAAAAACAGAATCCTCACATTTGAGGAGTTGGAAGCAGAAAATATTGAACAATAAATGACTTAAATGGTTAGTCCTGTTATTAATACTAATGCGCAATTTTACATTGTGAATCAAAGTCCACCAAAGATTCAGTGTGCATTCATATTTATATTTTAAATATTCTATATCATATATATAGTCTTGCACTTTCTTTGTCATTGTCCACTAAACCTGTCTCCCAAAGATTATATTAGAATAATGAATTTCTCACAGTTGTAATCAACTTCAAATTAACCTATTTTTAATCATCAAACAAAAACACATCAATTGATGGCCACATATCCTACACTGCTTTGCTGCGTGCCCCCTACGCACCGCCCCCCTATATGCAAATAAACTGGTATACACAATGCTGACAATGTTTGTGTGTCTGTGTGTTTAAGAGGAAGAGGGAGGGTGCAGGATGGAGTAGGGGAAACTGCAGCTATGTGTATCAGTATAGACGTAAAATGTTGAACAATGTGTTTCATCAGATTTGCCAGAATCTCCCCTACAAACCTAAACACCTCATGCCACCCTTGGTTCATCTTAGGTAAAATCTACAGTTATGTTTTCTCAAAAACATATTTGGGAAAACCTTGAGACTTTTTCAAACATAATATAAAGAAGATGAGTGTTGAGCTCAATCTGCTCTTGAGCCGTTGGAATTTACTTCGGTACAGATGGTGAGAATGTATAGCAGCAGAAGGTGTAACAGGGGGGTTAAGTTGTTGGATGTAAACTGAAAATTATAAATAGTGTTAACCAACAGCTCATAAGAAGCTGACTATTAAAAGTTGAGATTAAGGAGCAAAAAAAAAAAAAAAGAAAAAAGAAGTGGCTTCAGATCACCTTGTTGCTCTTTTTATTTTAAATCTGACATCTTGTTCTGGCAGTGTCATTAACGTGACCTTACATGTTTTCAACTCTCCCTTCCCTGCTGCCATTTAGCTGTGCTGTTCCACTGTGACCACCAACACACAGAAACAGAGAGATCCATTGCATGGAACTATATGAAGCCCTGGCCCCTGCATGACCTGATTGCGTAGGCCATATTTGAAATGTGTGTTACTGTGTGAACTTCACCAGCGGTGTTAAAAACGTGCTCCTGAAGCAGACAGTCAGGCAGAGCTATAGGGAATATGTGTTCACATACACTGTGTCAGCGCTGAACAACAGCTGCTGCCGCCACATGCCGAATATGACTGTGAGGCTGCCAGAGACTGGAGTCAGGCTGGAGGGAGACCCCCCCCGGCTGGCCCACACCATGTCACGTACCTGCTTGATCCCCCATCAGACTCTTATAGGTGGTATCAATGTCACTATCATTCTGAGACTAAGCCTGTTGGCAGATGTGAATATTATATCCATGATGTTGCTGGGCAGAATCACCAAAGACATAAAAAAATAATACTAAGCCATGAAAGCTATGATTGCAACTGTATTTACTGAAATACATGACTGAGTCAAGCATCAGGATAACTTTCTTAGTTTTCCTCTTTCACACTGAACAGCATCTTTCTGGGATCCACATTTGTTTAGCCTTTATTTAGACAGACCTATCAGAAACATGTCTTTATGTCTAACTTTGGCCATAGTGGTAATTAATACAAAGTAAGGAGCTTAATTTTTGCTGTGCTTTTATTGCTGTTTCTGTTGTTTACAAGTTATTCCTACAAGCCATCTTCTTTAGCATAACAGTTAGCAATGGTTCTCTGAGGATATTTGTTATAAAAGTAGACATATGTGCTGTGATGAAGGGAATTTGCAATATAATAGAAGTGTTCCTCTTCTTCCCTGCAGTTTTCAGACAGCAGGGAAGCTAGTCACTGACAGTACCAAGAGTAGTCCAAAGTCCAAAGTCCCTTGGGTCAGAATCCACACCTGGTCCTGTCCTGGACCAGGTGCTAAGTTGGCAACGCTGCTGGCTGAAAACACCCTAATAGAACTTTTTTGTGCCAGAGACTGCAACTCAGTTATGTGGCACTCAGCTGACCAAACGGTAAATCTCATCACTCAGTCAGTCAGTCAGTCAGTTGAATTATGGGCCCTTGTGGAACAGCCAGAAATCCATAAAATTCACATAAGTTTCATCACTTCTGTCTCAGTTAGCCCAATAACTATAATAGCCAAAGTGATGAGACAGTTTATTGGTAGTCAGCGAATTGTTAAATTTGAGCAGCAAATGTTTGCTCAATATCACTCCTCATCTATTAAACATCTGCTCTTTTCTTGATCAAGATTAAGCTTCACCAGCTGTTTCTTGGTTAACATTTTATCCTATTAATTGAAGATGTCCTGGAAGATTGTTCAAAATATCCACATAATTTGAACAAAAACTAAGCCGGTGACTTTTCAAACCTTTTTAATAATTTCAGTCTGAGATATCAAGTGACAGAATTTCCTTAGCAAAAATTTGACCAAAGATGTAAACGGTTTTGTTACATGATGTATTCACCAGTGCACCTACACAAACAGCTGAAACAAGAAAAAAAGATTCATGATTCAATTTGTTCAGAAACAAAACAAATGATCAGTTATTACTACCGATTCATAGTTGTTACTGAGAAGTCTAGATTTTAAAGATCTGTCTGAGTTCAACATTGTTGCAATGTTCTAAAACCTCCCAAGTGTGGAGTAGATGCTTCCCTCGCTTTAGGCTTTAACTGCTTGGGCACAACTAAAACCTTAGCAGATGTTTAAAATTGGATAGCCAGAAACTCACATAGTTTTTTTTGTGCTGACAATAGTTTTTTGTTGTCTCACAACATAAACGTATGGCTTGGGTCATACTAAATATCACAATACATGACATTTTTGAATTGGCACAACTGGAAGCCTAGTAAAGGACTAATAGGACTAATAGCAAGACAAATAAAAGCCTGGACAAATGAAACACAGACACCACCATTTTCCACACCTGCAAGATACTGTGCAAATCTGAATTTTTCAGCAAAGACACTTACTAAGGAGAAGTACATCACAGAAAAAAAACAATAAGACAACTGGCTGGTTTGCAGTTGTGTGAACATGAGGTAATGCTCTCTCAGGAGGTCTATCAGTTCACTTTGCTCAACATTTTCCGTTCTATTACAATGTTCATCACCACATTTTCCACTGATTGAGAGAAGATTTACTGCGTATTTATGACGACAGATTAGTGCCAAAAAGCACTGGTGCGATAAAACATACATTCAGGTGTATTATATTATTTCACACGTGTAGATATTAACTGCGAGCGCGCACTCAGAGGAAACTGCTCCCTGAGCGAGGAGGAATATGTGACCAGTGCACCAAACAACCATTCAAAAATCACCTCACTCTTTTGAAGTTGATTTCTGCTCTCTCGCTTGAAACTTTTGGCACAGTGGGGGAAGGAACCATATGTGGTGCCCTGGTCACATATTCCTCCTTGCTCGCAGTTAATAGCTAAGCGTGTGAAATAATATAATACGCCCGCATGTATGTTTTATCCCACCAGTGCTTTTTGGCACTAATGTGTTGCCATACCGCCTGTTCAGAGCTTCCTCTAGCCATGTCCACCACGCTCAGCAACTCCACTATTATATTATTATCTGCTCTGTTCAATGCGTGTTTAGCATCACAGCAATGAAAAGGGTCCCTCGTGAAACAATTTACCAACGCACTGCGTTCTGGACATATTTAGGCTATTTAAACCGGTGTTGCTGGTATATGAAAATTCATATCACAACAAATATAAAAACCGGTTTTCGGTACGAACCGGTATACCGTCCAGCCCTAATACAATACACGCAATACACTGAACAGAGGCATTCATGCTGCTGCACTGAGTTGTTTATATGACAAATGACAAGTAGCTGTGTGAGGAATGAAAGGAGCTTAAGAGAAGCACAACTCCCGCCTGCTTTCACACCCTCTGCACCACAACATAACTGACAAATCACTGCAGTGTGCTTGTTGGATTGTAGGTTGCCGTTGGGTCCAGCCCCCTTAACTCTGATGTAGGAAAAGTCTGGGAGGACAATCTTATACTGCACGCTTTGTTAGACGCAGTCTGACACTTAGGGCTCTATGTTACACCCCACCCCACTGGTTTCAGATGGACACAGATGTGACTTCCTTGTCGTGAAGTTTTTTGAAGAGCAAACAGACTGCACCCATTGGTGCTAAAATGGGGTATGGTTAGTTGCAATGTTGGCACATTGCAATCTTGATGCAGACACCCTAAGCACATGCACTAAGAGTTCCTTATGACCTATTATGCGTTGAACTATGTTGCCCTGTGTCTTGGGCGTCTCTTGAACATCTTTGACACATGGCGCTGCAGAGTATGTGTTAGGACTGGGGTTACTTGATGGCCAGAGGCCTAAAACTGCAACAAAACACCAATTTATGCTACACCTAATTCAGTTGTGACTTCATGTATTTGTGGCACTGCAGTTCAAGTGATTATAACAACATTGTAGAAGATATTGTGACCACCCAGAGTGCTTGCATACAGATGACTGTGTGGCTGAATTGCATATGAAGACGCTTTTCACCAACTTATCCCAGACAAGACCTTAAGTGAGGAATTATCTGTTATTCATAAGAGAATGCATACAGGGTTCTCAGACGCACAATGTGCTTTATACACTATCTGAGCAATAACACAGTGCATTCTTTATCTGCTTGATGGCAATTTTGCATCAGCAGTGATTTACAGGTTGGACATAACAATGTTATCAGACTATACATCATGCTACGACTGAGTCGTAATGTTCTGTTTGTGTGTGTCGTTTGTGATGGCTTGTTGTAGTGCACGCCTCTTGAATGTAGCCGCAGGGTCGATGCCGATTTGTCCGGCACTTTTCAAGCTAGCTGGTGCTGCGGAAACGGAGGCCCCAGTGTATAATGTCCAAGATGGCATCAGTGTGGGGCAGAGAGGCTGATGTCCATGGTCATTCCTCATCCTCCTCTTCATCCAACCGACCACTTTAGCAGTAAAGCTGGGTTTTGTGTAACGGTGGGCTGCCATTTGCTTTTTTCATGTTTTTTCTCCTGTGTTTGGTAGTTAGGGAGGTTAGCCTCTGTTGTTTGGTTCTTTTGTGTTCCTTATAAGTCAGTTTCCTCCGCCTCATTTAGATTTCTTTTTGTTTGTTGATTTGGCCTGGTCCACCCTGAAGCCTACCTCACTACAATACCACTTTTGCATTTTACAAATAAAAAATGTTTTCCTTAACTCTGTATCCTGGTGGCTTTTTGGATCTTGGGGAAGATGGGGCTCCTTCAGGCACCCCTAGATGAGGCCTAACAATCACAATTAATAAATGCTTCTACAATATTTTACACTATTACATGTTTGTTGTATGTTGTATTTTTATGGAAATAAAAATCTTAATTACAGTGTAAAAGCCCAAACAGGGATAAAAATCATCACAATTGCATCTTATTTGTTATCTACCTGAAGCATGTTATATTGTGTTGTCACTATTAAATGTGTAAATAAACAATAATGCAGATTTCACAAAACAAACTGTGGAGCATTTACATTCCAAGGAGTGTAATTTCCTAACTTCAACTGTAAGTCCCAATTTGATCCATTCATCTCAGCTTTAAATCTTCTTATACCAGTCACTAAGGCAGGCAATAAAAAAATGCTCAGACACATTAAGACCGCAGTGATTGTCTCACCCTGGACCTCAAAGCGGAGCTTTTCCAAAGAGCAAACCACACTGTAAAAACTGGCCTTTGGGAGAAGGTTTTCCATAGAGTTTTAGAGCAGATGTTTTGCTCTTTAGTCTTAGTCATTGAAGTTTTCCAGCAATATTCCAAAGATCACCACAAAGATAGTATTAGCCATTGGAAGTGCACTTTACACTTATGCTCTAAATTCAGACAGCTATAAACCAGTGAAGGTTCGGTCCAGGTGGCTTTCCCTCCCACTGGTTTTGCAGCTCCGCCCTGCTGTAAGTAAACACTACAGTAAACACTAGGTTTTTCCCAGACAGGCAGGCAGGGAATCAGCCAGAGCTGGGAAGGGAAGGATGGTAGCGAGATGAGTGCCAGGTGGTGCATTCCAATGGTAAGGTACTGGATGAACAATATGTTTTTCAGCAGATGTGCAAAGACCTGTTTGCGGCAGCATTTCCAGAAAGCAAAAGAATGACAAAGGAAAACAAAGGAAAAAAAAGGGAACAAATTAATTAAAAAATTACAATGAGACATTCATGTGGAGCATATTCTGCCGAAAAAGAATGCCTTTTACTCAGTGAGGGAAGGTAATGTGTTGTTCTACCTTGATTCTAATCCACGTGTCTTCCTAATAAGACTGCTCTGATAGTTGTGGTTTATTTTGCAAAGAACACTAAACCCTGCCTTTCTGCAAATGGGCCAGTAATGGGCATCCTTGGATTGTCTCCGAAACCACTCTTATGATTGGTCGGTTTACGCGTCTCATGGGCAGAAACCTGGATCTCAAACTGGCCAATCCCTAACTAGTTAGGAACCCTGCCAGGTTTTAGGGCATGCACATGCACATGCACACACACCCACACAGTCAGTAAATACACTAACACTACACAACAAACATCTTATGCATGAGAATCTCAGTGGAAGGCCAAAAATGCTGATCATACTGTATGGCCGGCCAGACAGACTGTCAGGCCACAGCGTCCGAGCATTCTCTGCCCATATACAAGTCTGTAAACATGGCAACATCCCACTTGGCTACACCAGAGGCTGAATTCTGTGGATCCATAAAGATTCGGCGGGAGGTCAGTTTTTTCTACACAACCTGGGGTCAACTTCACCCAACAGCTGGGGGGCCACAAGGCCCTGAAGGATTGATTTCTCTGACCCTGAATGACAAAAAGCTTTTCCCAACAGCTGGATGTGGAACAGACTCTACATAGCTCTAGATGGCTCTAGATAGTTAAAGCCGTTCAACGATGGATGAAACCCTTTTCCCATCATGTAAAGGAACAGAGTGTTCAAGGGTAATTCCAAATGTTTGCAATTATTATTATTCTTTTATTGTTTTCCCTATTTGGTATTGCCACGGTAAGTCACCTCCGTGACTTGCATGATTTTTTTTTTTACGCCAGATGCCCTTCCTGCTGAAACCCTCCCCATTTATCTGGGCTTGGGACTGGCACAAGTCTACCACTGGTTTGCCTTATGGCTGGGGTTTGAACTCAGGGCCTCTGCATGGAACCGCTACATCCCCAGGCTTCTGCATTAGACAAAGATATTTGGAAGAAAATCCCTCCGCATGCTCAGCTGCTGAGCAGTTTCATCTGCTCAACAACCACATGAAAGCTTTCATCAAGACAGCTTTTTACCAACTCAAAAACATCAGCAGAATTAAAAGACCAGGAGAAGCTCATCCACGAGGTCATCTCCAGTAGACTCGGTTACTGTAATGGTCTTCTGACTGGACTCCCAAAAAGGAGCATTAAACAGCCGGAGCTCATCCAGAACGTTGCTGCAAAAGTTTTAACCAGAACAAAGAGATCAGAGCAGCTTACACCAGTTTTAAATTCTTTACACTGGGTCCCATTCAGTCACAGAATGGATTTTAAAACACTGCTACTAGTTTACAAATCACAGAATGGTTTGGGACCAGAATACATCTTCGATATGTTTAGAGAATATAAATAAACTGCCAGTGGATGTTAAATTGATACTTTTAAAGGTTAAAAACATTTCTTTTCTGTAATTTGCACTGTACTTTTCTAAACTTATCCAAACAGCTGCATATTCTTTTAATCATTTTAATTTCTGTCTCTGTGTGTTGGCCCTGTGATGGACTGGTGACCTGTCCAGGGTCCAGGGTACCCCGCCCTCATCCAGTGTGAGCTGGGATTGGCTCCAGCACCGCCTGCGACCCGGAATCAGATAAGCGGTAGAACATAGATAGATGAATGAAGATGAATGAATGAATGAATACCTTGCCTTGCTCAAAGTTCATAATTAATTAATAATTCAGGCCAACAGCCATCACAATTTACAAAGACTGTTCAACTTCAACCTGAAGTATGCACAGTTCTGCAATGAGGGCTAATTACCTATATTTCACATTCACATATTTCAGTTCCAACCCCACTTTTTAAAACCAGAAATTTACCAAAATGTTGAATTTGTGCTACAAGCAGAAACAACAGAAACACACATCTTTAGAGTCAAATTCAATGTTGGTTGACTTTACAATCTTCATTGCCAACAAATTGCAGATAAGAGAGGCAAAACCAGATAAGAGAAGAAAAACCAAAGGACGCTTTCACAGCTTTTAAATTTTGCATCATCCACTTTGGCCCCAGAATAAACAGTCTCTTTCCAACAGAGCAACAGTTTACAGGTATGAGATTTGACTTAAAATGTTCAAACATGTCTTCTAAATAAAATGAAGCTTTTTTTGTCTAGTTGTTGACAAAGCAAGAGCTTGCTTTTCTTACAGTTAGCCAGCTATCTGACTGTTGGCCAGCTTGGGGACAACTGTGGCTATCTAATTAGCTAGCCTTTTATAGTCCTGGTTGTGTGTTACAGTTAGCTTGCTACAGTATTTCAGCAACCAACCCTGCACAAAGTCACAATATAACCAAGTTTCTGACATTTTCTGGTATGAGTTGACCTTTACTGCCAAATAAAGGTCTCTATATAATTAAATGTAGCCATGTTTTTCCTCAACATTGGTGAGTACTATGTTATCATTGTAAAGAGAAATGAAGACCACAGTTTCAAAATCAAAACAAAGACAGTATAAAGCTTGTGTTTTCTTCATTTCCACATTTTTACTCTCCTCCATCAGAGGAGTGTTACATGAACCACAGTTCAATAACAGTCCTTATTCATAAAGTTTTATACAGGCCTTAATTAAGGACCAGCTGGAGCAGGACTTCAGGGAGCCCAATGATGGTGGTTTAACCTCATCTAATTGAAAGTGGTGTGAACTGTGTATAGAGTGACATGATGAAGGCTATACAATAAAGAATCAGAAAATCAAAGGCATCACATTCAAAGCTAAAAGCATTTATAAGGTGCAAAAATAATGGAAGACCTTTTTCCCAAGCTCCCAAAGTTAAAGTGTCCATAACTCTGAGTGATTGGTGGTTTTGAATTTTAATGACATTGATATAGCCTACTAACATACAGCTAATGGGATTGTATTTAGCCAAATTTCCTGGTATCTCTACTGCAAAAAAAACCTTTTTGAACCAGGTTTGAACCAGATCATGAAAATGTTGTCTTCAGCACATTTTGAGAGATGGCATTAAAGCTCCTGTCTCAACTGGGCCTTATTTAACATCTAGATGTTTTTTGTTCTGCCCGTCACCATATCAGTGCTTACTTGGAAAGTTATATATGTCTTGGTGACTGTAGCGAAGACACCTGATGGAGTTTAATACAAACTTTTCCCTCTTTGTGTTAAACAACATATCAAAATATCAAAGTGAAGGAGAGGATGGATCTTTTTCATAACAAAGAGTGTGACTGTCACTCACTTGCATGAGCTGCAGTGAACTTTGCTTAGCTTTCACTGAGTATTGTCCAGCACTGCACAACAAGCATATTTCCATTCAATCATCATTCCAACACTTAGCTATGATAATGAGCTTTGGCCTCAATCGAAACAGAAGGAGTTTTCAAACACAAGCAGCCAAAAGTTTCCTCTGCACCACTCAGACAACTATGCAATCCAGGTATGTTTTGAGATTAATACAGCCAGTTGAGACTCTGACCACTTCTGTCTATAACCCTGTTTCATTGAAACAAATAGGAAAAAATTTTAATTAAAAAATTCTATTGCAGTTACTAACAGTTACGTCAGTTAAAGTGAAACACCATAAACTATAAAAAACCAAAGAAAAGTTGAACACAGAAAGCTCCCCACTAAAACTAACTCAGAGCAACTTCTTCTCACTCTGAGATCAGAAAAATTACACTCTTATTAGCTATGACATTACCCACTGGAGCCACTAGGAGTGCACAATCAAAGATGGAGAATGATAATCACATAGAAGTAAAGCAAAAGTTCTCCAGTCAAAGTCAGACTGATTGTCTCTTGCTTTGTTCACAGTTTGCTCCTTGTTAGAAAAAGCTGGTGGGCAGTACGGCAGCATAGGGTTAGGGTTAGTAATCAGTGACTCTGAGTGCGAGTGGTTGTTTGTCTCTGTCTGTCTGTGTGTTGGCCCTGTGATGGACTGGTGACCTGTCCAGGGTGAACCCTGCCCTCACCCAGTGTGAGTTAGGATTGGCTCCAGCACCCCCCACAACCTGGAAACAGATAAGTGGTAGAAGATGAATGAATGAATGAATAGAAAGAGCTGGCTCTCCAGTTTAATAGAGACAAAGAGCCCACAAACCACTGTAGAGCAATAACTATCTAAAGGTTTTGGAAGTGTGTACACTTCCGTGGGCTTGAGAGGGGTTAATAAAAAATAACAGTTAGCAATCATGCTCCCAATAAAATGTTTTGTGTTGTTGTAGTATAAATTATAATGAAATGTAAGTTTTAGAAGACAGGGTTGTGATTGTATATTCAGACCACAGTGGAACTCAGTGATCACATGGAAACATAGTCTAAAGCAGGAGTCCCCAGCCCTGGTCCTGGAGGATGACTGCCCTGCTCCAACACACCTGATTCAAATGAGTATCAGACCTCTGCAGAGCTTGATGATGTGCTGATCATTTGAATCAGAAGGTTTTAAAAAGAAACAATCACTGATGGAAGTGTGTCACTCTCCACTGTGTCAACTGGCAGTGGTGCAGTGGTTATATCTGCTCATTTTGGGGGAAAATTGAGACCAATTTCAGAAATACTTTATTTATCCCCAGAAGAAATTCCAGGATTTAAAAAAAAAGGCATGTTCATTTAACCTTAACTATCTCCATTAGTGGAAAGCTACACTGCTAGTCTGGAGCTGCAGTCTCCTACCTCTGTTCTTCTCCATTCCATCGAGTTTGTGTTTTTTAACATTTTAAATCAATTTCTGTCCAAACGTGCACCTAAAAGGATGATTGTTCGCCTCAGTGTTAGCTTCAACATTAACTAAGGGGCAGGGATTAAGAAAAAGCCATGTGTTAGTCATATAAATACATTAACATGCTCAACAAATGTTGTTCATCAGTCTGCCCAGTGACTCCATCAACGGTTAAATGTAAGCAAAGAAGCCACACAATGATTTGGCACCATTGCTGCATGACTGTGGCAACACGTAAGGAACACAGCAGTGGTATTTAATGAGCTATACACAACTCCACTCCTGACAACAAATGTTTGTGTTAGTGTGTGTTCTCACATGTGCAAGCAACTAAATAAAAAAGGTGAAATACTAAGATGAGGTCACAGTTTGATGCACATCTGGCAACAAAATCTGTTTAACTCCTGAGCATTTGACATCAGGCAAAGCACAGAAATAGACCAGGACGCAGACTCAATCCTATCTCCGTCAATGCTACCAACCTTTCATTCTTATCACTTAAAAGCCTTTTGCTGTCATCCACAAAGGCCAAAAAGAAAAAAAATAACAGATGACATGATATGAGGCAATCAGTGATCTGAATGAAAAACAACAAATTGATTTTATCTATAGTATTTTGCTTGGAGATAGAAAGACAAACATGTCGTATTGGCAGGGAAATGTGCACCATACATCCTGCATGCAACAACAGGCTGATTCGAGTGGAGGTTAATAGAAGGTCATAATCTAGTTAGAGAAGCATCAGGCTTTCCTCACTGCAAAAATAAACAATAAAATAGTAACTTGATGATTAACTAACATGGATAATGTTTTCCCACAGGTGCTAGAAAGTGCACTTTTTTATCGATTATTAGTAAACATTTTCCTAATGAGTTTATGGTCTCTGTCTTTAGTTTCAATACAACATGATGTTGATTTTTTAAATGATGGTCCCATTTAAAGGAAAATAGATCATAAAGCAGGAGATGGATTAGGGGGCAGTGCTACAGTGATTGACAGTGTGATTAATCATTATGATTTCTACATAACATTTCATAATAAATGGTAACATTATAGCCATGAGAGACTAAAATGGCAGCACGGATGAGTACTGCGGCTTCTCGCTCCCCAGTTTGGCGTGCAATTTTTTGGATTTTAGTGTGGATTGTGTTGTGTGTGACTAAGTTTTGTGAGACAAAACATATATAAAGACGTCAAGAACTAATTGACATCAGATTACAGTGTGGTGGGGCTGTTACAAAGAACTTTCACTAGGCTCACAACATCCCTGCAGACATTGCACGAATAGCCGGGGCTCCGTGGATTGTTATCGGGTCAACCAAGTGGTGTAGACGGAGAAGGGACAGGAAGCAAAAGTGGGGCTGTCGGTCAGGCCTGCTAGCCAGACTGAGGAGACATCCACTCAAGCCACCGCTCCCCAGCCTGTTCATCTTAAACGGCATGTCCTTCACACACAAAGTGGATGAAATTGAGCTTCTGATCACTGCAATTAAATTGATACATGACAGCCTTGTGCTCATTGTAACCGAGACCTGGCTACACCAGGGAATCCCTGATGCCAACATGCAGCTAGCTAACTACAGGCTATGCCCGCAGGACCACAACAGTGACTCCAGCAAGAAGAAAATGGGAGGACTTTGCATGTATGTACACAACAAATGGTGCTCACAGTACCTGTACTTCCAAAATTTACGTAGTATGTGAAATATCCCACCAGAAGAAGGAACACTCTGGACCGTGTATACACAAACATTAAATTTGCCTACAGAGATGTGCCCCTAACCCTAACCCTCGAGAAAGACTGTTAAAACCTGCCCACAGGGAGCTCTCCCTCAACTACAAGACTAGTTCTCATGGACCAACTGGGACATATTTGAACAACCGGACTTGGAAATGTACACTGCTGTGTGGATAATGTCATTAGGGAGAAGCGCATCCGGGTTTTCCAGGTCAGAAGCTTTGGATGACAAAAGAAGTGTGCAGGCTCCTTTAAGTCCTCAACAGGGCCTTCAAGTCAGGGGAAAGGGACCTATACAGTACAGTGAGAGCAGACTGTAAACTTCTGTATTGAACTGGGACTCAGATGTAGAAGTAGACTCAGGACGCCAAAAAGTGCAGGATAACTCTTATTGGGGAAATAGGAGGTCTTACACAAGGAAACAGTCATTGGAGGCAGCAAGATCCATTCAGGGGAAATCCACAAAAGCCAAAGTCCAAAAATCCAGAGTCAAAAACCGAGAAAGCAAACACTCAGTAACAAAAGCTGGAGAGCATGAGCACACTACGGCGACAATGACAATCTGGCAAAGGATGGGTGAAGACAGAGGGTATAAACAGGGCAAGGCTAATAAACAACACACAGATGAATAAGAAAACTGGCAGGAAAACAGCAGGAAGTAACTCTCAGTATACTGGAGAACCATGACTACAAAATAAAACAAGAAGTGAACAAAATGAAAGCAACAAACTAGATGGAATATTACAGAAGAGGGCTGGTAGTGACAGGCTTGATCTCGGAAACGTGGAAGGTGAGATGGACTCTCATAGTCCTAGGGAGTTTGAGATGGACTGCCACAGACTTGACCATCTTGGAGATGGGGAATGGGCCAACAAATCTGGGTGCCAAATTCCATGGCTCCAGGTGGAGCGGCAGGTCTTGGGTGGAAAGCCAGACTCAATGGCCCACCCGGTAGTGAGGAGCTTGAGACCGCCGCTTTTCAGCCACCTGCTTGTAGTGGCTTGAGGTGTGCAGGAGAGCTATACGGGCTCTTCTCCATGTGAGATGGCAGCAGCGCACCAAGGCCTGAGCAGTGGGTACCACAACCTCCTCCTCTTGCTCTGGAAACAGTAGTGGCTGGTATCCATAGACGCACTGGAACTAAAAGGATTCCTGTAGCTGAGACAGAGAGAGAACTGTAAACACACTTGATCCAAATCAGATTCTTGCTCCAAAGGGAAGGATTTTGAGAAACCATATATTGAAGTCCCGTTTCCAATTCCTGGTTGTAACGTTCTGTGTGGGCATTGGACTGGGGATGGAAACCAGAGGAGAAGCTGGCCCAGGCCCTTATGGGTCTGCAGAACTCCTTCCAAAGACGAGAGGCAAACTGGGGTCCACCACATCTAGAGGAAGTCCATGGAGTTGAAAAACATGAGCTAACATCACCTTCCTTAGCCCTCTTAGAAAGAGGGACAAAATGAGCCATTTTAGAAAATCTGTCCACAATAGTGAGTATGACTGTGTTACATCGGAGGGAGGCAGCCCAGTGGCAAAATCTGTCGAGATGTGTGACCAGGGTCATTGGGGAATAAGCAAAGGGTGGAGCAAACTGGGAGGTAACTGGCGGGATGTCTTGTTCTGGGTGCAGACAGGCCATGCAGCGATGAACTCCTGTAAATCCTCTTTCAATGTGGGCCACCAGAAACGCTGTCATAGGAGGCTGAGGGAGCGGGCAATTCCTGGGTAACAACTTAGGTTGGAGAAGTGTCCCAGCTGTAGGACCCATGAACGGAGTGTGGGCAGGACAAGCCTTCAGGGATG
Organism: Remorina albescens; assembly: GCA_034769265.1. NCBI lineage: Eukaryota > Metazoa > Chordata > Actinopteri > Carangiformes > Echeneidae > Remorina > Remorina albescens. The sequence goes on along the minus strand of CM068492.1, from coordinate 4,447,699 downwards.
TCCTATCACTCAAACTGGCAGGACAGGGCATCAGGCTTGATGTTTCTGGAGCCTGGGCAATAGGACAGGGTGAAATCAAAGCAATCTAAAAAAAGTGCCCACCTGGCTTGGCGAGAGTTAAGTTTCTTAGTAGTCCTCATATATTCCAGATTCTCGTGGTCAGTCCACACCAAAAAGGTCTGCTCGGCCCTCTCCAACCTGTGTCTCCATTCTTCTAGGGCCAGCTTGACAGCCAGCAGCTCCCGTTTGCCCATATCATAGGTCCTCTCAGCTGGAGAAACTTCCTGGAAAAAAAAGCACAGGGGTGAACCTTGCTTTCCTTGGGGGAACATTGGGAGAGGACTGCTCCCACCGCCAAGTCCACCTCAATGATAAACTGAAGCTTCGGGTCCAGTAGGGTGAGGTTTGGTGCGGAGCAGAATTGTTTTTTTTCCAGGAAGAGGATTCCACACAAACCTAGTTCCTGGGGATATGAGAGCATGGAGAAGGACAGCAACAGAGCTGTAGCTTCTGACGAAGTATCTGTAAAAATTAGCAAAGCCCAAAAACCTGCAGCTGCTTTTTGTCTTTAGGGACAGGCCAGTTTGTGACTGCACTAACCTTATCAGGGTCCATTTGGATGCTGCCAGGTGCCACAATGAACCCCGGGAAGGAAAGAGATTGCTGGTGGAACTTACACTTCAGCTTTTACAGATAGCTGATTCTCCAGCAGCCGCTGTAGAACCTGTCGAACATGCTGCACATGCTCCTCCTCAGATTTTGAAAAAATCTAAATGTCATCCAGATACAAGAAAACAAACTTGTTCAACATGTCCCTCAGAGTGTCATTCGCTAGGGCCTGAAAAACAGCCGGGGCATTGAGACCAAAAGGCATGACCAGGTATTCGTAGTGGCCGCTAGCGGTGTTTTCCATTCATCCCCCTCCCAAATGCAAACCAAATGATTAGCATTTCTCAAGTCCAATTTAGAGAAAATGGATGCCCCTTGTAGTAGCTCAAAAGTAGAGGAGATAAGTGGAAAAGGGTACCTGTTCTTGACCGTGACACCATTGAGGCCTCTGTAGTCAATGCAGGGATGCAAGGACTTGTCATTTTTGTCAATAAAAAAGAAACCAGGCACAGGGGGGACAGGGACGGATAATGCCAGTAGCCAGGGAGCTCTGAATGTATTTGTTCATGGCCTCCATATCTGGGGCAGGCAGGGAGTAGAGGCAGCCTTTAGGCGGAGAAGCCCCTGGGAGGAAGTCAATGGCACATTCATAGGGCTGATGAAGGGGTATGGAGGTGGCCTGGGATTTATTGAAAACCTCCTTTAAATCCAAGTAAACTGGAGGAACTCCACAGAGGTCAGGAAAATCTGAGGATGAGTTATTGGGAGAAAGACTGGGGAGGGCAGACACAACACAGGATGAATGATAAAATTCACCCCACCCCAAAATTAACCCGGTGGACCAGTCTATATATGCGTTATGTCTCTTGAGCCAAGGATGACCCAGAACGAGTGGCACATCAGGTGAGTCAATGATGAAAATTGTGAGTTGCTTGGAGTGGTTGCCTGACATAATGAACTGGGACTCAGATGCAGAAGGAGACTCGGGACACCAAAAAGGGCAGGAGAACTCTTTATTTGACAAATAGTAGGTCTTACAAAAGGAGACAGTTAGTGAAGGTAGCAAGTTCCATTCGGGGGAAATCCACAAAAGCCAAAGTCCAAAAATCCAAACAGCCAGAAACAGAGGAAGCAAACACTGAGTAACAAAGGCTGGAGAGCATTAACACACTTGGGTGACAATTTGATTTAATTTGATTTGAAAATATTTCATGTCCCTGAAGGGCAATTTGGTTTGCAGCAGAAGTTCAGATACCGAAAAATCTTACATAGCAGATACAACAGATACAAATAATGCAAATAAATAAATACAGAGTCACCACAATTACACCACTGCATCTTTCCCAACAGGCTCGCCTTACAGCTTATTTAAAACTCCAATGGCAGATGGAACAAAGGATTTTAAGTATCTATTTGATTTGGCCTTACAGGGAAAAGTACACCTTCTTTTAGATGGGAGAAGCTGAAACTCTGCATGAAGAGGATGGACAGGGTTCACCAGAATGTCCCATACCCTCTGAATGGCTCTAGCTTGGTAAACATTGTCAAGATCGTTCAGGCTGGTGCTAATTGTTTTTTGGCAGAGTTTGGCCACATTGCTCAGCTTATTCTTAATTGAAATGCTGAGGTTCCCGAACCAACAAGTCGTAGCAAAAGTTTAAATAGACTCAGTAAAAGATGAGTAAAACATTTTGAGAAGCTTTTTTTCACATTAAAAAATACCTCAGTTCATCAGATAAAACAACCTCTGATTTGCCTTTCTACAGATGGCATCTGAGTTGGTCTCAAAAGACGGTTTATCGTCCAGGATGGTGCCTAAATACCTGTAACAACTGACCTTTGACAAAGGTTTGGGCTGTGGCAGGTGGTTTCTTGCCAAAATCAATGATCATGTCTTTCATTTTTGACCCATTAAATTGCAGGTAAGAGTCATCACACCATCTAACAAAATAGTCAAGGATGGTTCGTGGCCCACCTCATGGCCCTGCAGGAGGGTGACAATCACAGAGTCATCAGCTAATTTTATAATAAACCTTGACTCAAACATGCTCTTAAAGTCATTACTGTAAAGCAAAGGAGACATACCAAGACATACCCCTGTCCACATAGCCTGTGGAACACAACAGGGCCTCAGACAGGGTTTCATTAACACGAGTTGTAGGTGGCCTAGTCGTCAGAAAATCAACTAACCAACATATGGTTCCAAAATCAACACTGGGGATTTTTGAAAGCCTGTTACCATGGACATGAGGCTGCATGCAGTTGAAGGTCGATGAAAAATCAGCAAAACATAGTCATACATGTGTTTTCCTGCCCTCCAGGTGCTTGACAACAAAATCCAACAGTGTCGCCACAGCATCCTCTGCCCCTTTCCTGGGTTGGTAGGCGAATTGGATTGAGTCAAATCTCAAATAAAACTGATTTAATTCTTCTACGAGGGTGGAGTCAGATTTATCCTGAATCCATCACAGACTTCTCCAAGCGGAGCGACAATTACCCATCCGAAGTTCATCCTGTGTCTTGTCCTTGTACTGCATTTTGGCCAGCTTCATTTCCCTTTTCACCATTTTTTGGGCTTGTTTTTGTTGAGTTATATCTCCCTGATAGTAAGCAATTTTTTTCTTGTTTAGAGAATTCCTGAGGGATTTACTGACCCAATGCTTATTATTAGGATACAGTGTAATTGTCTTTTTTAGGATAATCATCTCTTCACAGAAGGTAATGTAGTTTACGACAGTGTAGGTCAGTTCATCTCAATTGGAACAAGAGTCTTTAAAAACATCCTAGTTTGTATGATGCAAACAACCATTCAGCTCACGCTTAGCACTCTCTGTCCACAGAGCAACCTCTTTGCGCTCAACTCTCCCCTTCTTGAGGGCCAGCTGGTAAACCGGAGCAAGCAGGACAAATTTGTGGTCAGAAGAGCCAAGTGGAGCCAGTGGAAAGGATTTGTAAGCCCCCTTTATAGAGCCGTAGCACAAGTCCAGTGTTCTACTATGTCGTGTTGGGCATTTTACATACTGGTACAAATGACCAAGATGCTGACTCAGACTACTAAGTACGACTACTAAGTAAGTGTTAAAATAACTGAGGATGAAATGTGGGGCATCAGGGCAATTACTTTGCAATCGGTGCAAGTTTAGCAATGGAGGATGCTGCTTTTGCCATGTTAGCTCTGGGATGGGCGTAGTGAGACAGATAAGAGTTCAATGTGAGGATTGCATGTAGATTCTCTTACATAGACAGTGTTGCACCAGCGAGGGTTGACATACAAGCACACGCCCCCTCCCAGTGATTTGATTTGATTTGATTTGTGAGTCATGATCAAACCTGTGCGGCTGACCAAAGCTGTCAATGTCCAAATCCTGATTCAGGTTGTAATCCTTAAACCAGGTCTCGGTTAAAGCAATCACGCAGGCACTCCTATACTCCAAATTACACTTCACATTTGCTTGAAGCTTGTCGATTTTATTTCTCAAAGCGGCGGAGTCGTAGGCCCAATCCCAATGTTCACCCTACTCACTACCCTTAGCTCTCACCCACTACCCTTTAACCCTCGAAAGGAAGCCACAAGGGGTAGGGCTTTGTAATCTTCCCTAGGAATTGGGACACCACTTGCTATGTCACCGCGTAGTTTATGTTCGGGCACGCAAGCGACTGCGTAGTCCCAGCAGCAACATGGAGGCTACGGTCCATGTAAATTTCAATCGGCATGATTTTATTTTCGTATGTAACACCGTCACCCTGTGCGTACTCTGTCTGTCAATGTAAATTTTGTCAATATATTAAAAAAAAAAACATGGTGTCTACGGTCGCGATCGGTTGTGATTGTTTTTTTTAGCATTCATCATGTTTCGGTTGATAAATAAACCAAGAGGTACACGGAGAAGAATACACCATCGACGTCTGTTGTCTCTTGTGAATTTTTAGTGGTTTTTTTCCTCCGACTTCTCCATAGCCTCTCGCTCTCTGGGGATCGCGGAACTGGCCCTTCCTCGGGAAGTCAGCATCGGAAAACCGTCACTCTGAAGGGCTAGATTCATAGCCCCTACCCCTTGTTATGCCCCCTACCCCTACGTGAAAAAAGGAATTGTGAAACCACTACCCTCGCGGGAATGCGCAAAATTTAGGGGTAGGGCTAAAAAGTAGGGGTAGGGGGTGTATTGGGACTGGGCCTTAGTCTCCGCAGCCGCTGACGCACGCCTCCTCTCCGGCCTCGCTTCCTCGTTTGTACCACTGTCTGCTGCTGACGGCCTCTGCGTCTGTGGAGGGTTTTTTGCCTCGCTGCTACTGATGTCAGCCGGTCTGAATGGAAAACTCCAACCCCGTTCCTCCGGATCTCTAGTGGGATGCCATCAAGTGAAATCGCTGCCACTGAATTGTTGCAGTGGATAAGAAAATCACGGCTGTATCTGAGCCTGTCAGGTTGATTGCGCTGTTGGAAGTTGATAGCACTGCCAAGAGCAACCAGATTTTGGGAAAAAAAAAAATCACTCATAAAATCCATGATGACTCAAATATTAAGAGAAAGAATGAACGAATGACACACAGTTAAAGCCAATTAGAAAAACATTAAAACACAGTTAGTTCCCACATTCTATCCCACACACTGCTGCTGCGTGTTGTCATGACAGCGCAACGGCAATGACAATCTGGCAAAAGATGGGTGAAGACACAGGGTATAAATAGGGCAAGGCTAAATAATAAACAAGACACAGGTAAGAAAACTGGCCGGAAAACAACAGGAAGTAACTCTCAGTACACTGGAGAACCATGACTACGAAATAAAAAGGGAAGCAAACAAAACGAGAGCAACAAACAAGACAGAATATCACACAGACCTCAGATGTGGCATCAAGGAGGCCAAACAGGCACACACACAAGGAAAATCGAGGAGCACTTCACCGCCAACACAAGGCAGGTATGGCAGGGATTACAACAAATCACAAAATACCGTACAAGGGTAGCACCACCACCACCAGCACCAACAGCACAGCTTCAGTGGCGGATGAGCTGAACTGCTTCTTGACCTGGTTCGAGGCAAAACCCTCATCAACATCCACAGTCATTCCTGATACAGACACCCAGGTACTATCTGTCCAGGAACACGAGGTGAGATAGCTGTTTGGAGCCGTTAACCCAAGAAGGCTGCTGGGCTGGAAGGTGCCTAAGGCCTGTAATTTGGAACTTATGGGCCCAGTTTCGCAGACAAGGCTTATATCAAGCCAGGAGTAGGCCGAAGTCAGACTAGTAAAGCTAGGTCATTTAAGTGGCTTGCCGGAGTGTGGCTTACATTTGTTTTAGTTGGTCCCAGACTATGGAGTCCTGGAGTAAGCTTAAATGAGAACACCTGGGTCAAGCCTCATTAGCCTAAGTGGGAGCACAGTCTGTTAGTTTAATGGTGCTCATAAAAACCTGGAATGGAATTGAGGACAGCTTTGCAGGAGGGATTTTGCCCCCAAACAATGGCTGAAACTAAAAGAACACGCTCAAAAAACTATACAGAGTATGAAAAAACTCTACTGAAACAAATTGTGGGAAATCATGCTGTTATTGAAAGTAAAGGCCATACTGCTGCTATTGAGCATAAGAAGAGGAGTGCTTGGGCTGCCATTTGCAGTGAATTCAATGCAAATGAAAATGTAACCACAAGAACGGAACAGCAACTGCAGGTGAGACATGTCTATTATGATCTGTATATCACAGATGTCATATAGTTTTGTGACATTGTTTATATGGAATGATATCTGCCTTCATAGACTTTGTGGAAGAACATCAAATTAGATTTGAAAAAAAGGAATGCAGAGGCCAGAAGAGAGAGATTTCATACTGGTGGTGGACCCCCACCAAGTGAAGACAAAACTGAGGAATTTGCTGACTTGTTGACTGGAATAATGGAGGACCAGCAACCTCTGAATGGTATACCAGATGATGACCATTTGGACAGTGGACATGAAGAACTGAGCACACAGGGTAAATATACCATAGACATAAATTAGTTACCTCCTTCTGTACATACAGATTACTCCACTATCTGTGTCTCCTTTTATTTTTATTTCATTCTAAGGACCATGTGAGTTTTTGTATCTAACAGTGTTCCTTTTCCAGAGGGAATTATTGTAACCCTGTTGGAAGAGCCAGTGCACAGTGACTGCGCACCCTCCACATCTGGTATGGCATCCCAAAGAAAAGATGATGCCACCCTCTTCCAGCAGAGACCAAAAAAGATGTCCATGCATGAGAAGTTGGTCTTAGAATTTCATGAGCAGAAAATGAAATATCTGAAAGAAGAGCATGACCTGAAAATGAAAATTCTACAGGTTGAATTGGAGATGAAATTAGAAGAGAGAGCTGTTCAAAGAAATGCAGCTATGTAATGAAACGCATTGTGAAAATAAAGTTTTTCTCACTTGACAAGAGTATTTTGGTCACCACAACAGCCTTGGTTGACTTTATCATTCAATTTTTCAGCACACTATTTATACATTTTGTACACAACAAATAAGGCAAAAACAAGCCAAAATCAATAGGCCTACATTCCATGGTAAAATGTATGTTTTTTTTCTAACTGAAGTGCTGCAATGTGAAAGCAGGTCTGAGCACAAGTCCTCTGTTATTTTCTACTGTCGGCATGGGCACATCTGGATCATTGTGGTCCTCCATTGGAGGGTCAGGACAATTACGCTGCTTCAGGTAGTTGTGCAGCACAGCTGTAGCAATGATCACCTTGCAGCATCTTCTTGGCTCAAAACGAATTGTATTGCGTAGACACTGGAATTGATTTTTCCACACTCCAAACATACGCTCAACCATCCCTCTAGTGCGAATATGGGCTCTGTTGTATCTTTGCTGCTCAGTTGTTGTGGGATGTGGCCAAGGCGTGAATAAATAGGAACTCTGAGCATATCCACTGTCACCAAGTAGTAGTCCACAATTTTGCCCTCTCTCAAACTGAGCACACAATGAAGAGTTGTGAAAAATCCTTGAATCATGTGTTGCTCCTTTCCAACGGGCAACAATGTTTGAAAACTCTAAATTGGGAGTGCATACAGCCTGAACATTGACGGAAAACCAGTTCTTACGGTTCCTGTACTCCTCAGCATCAGGAGTTGATGGACACTTGATTTGAACATGACATCCATCTATACAGCCAATCACTCCAGGGAAGTTCCCATGTTCGTAGAATCGCACTTTATAGTTGGCTTGCTCAGCAGCATCAGGGAACTTAATGTACCGATTTCTCAGTTCACAAATGGCACTGCAGACATTGTGAACTATTATACACACTGTAGCTTCACTGACATCACAAAAATCACCAGTTTCACGATAAAAGGTTCCAGATGCCAAGAATCTCAAAGTGATCAGAACTTGGAGTGAACTGGGTACAGGCCTTCCTCTTTGAGACAAGGAGGAAAGTCTAGGCTCAAGCAAAGCAATTATCTCCAGTGCATCTTCTTTGTACATTCGAAAGCGATCTTTGAAAGTTATTTCATCAAACTGACTCACTGTATTACTCCTATCCAAAAGTATTTGTCTGGCTGGCCTCTGTAGTGAATATTGGTCTTCATTTAGATATTCCAAGTACTCCATGCTCCCAAACCACCTGTGCTCCCTTTCACAAACAATACTAGGCCGAAGTTAAACCTGCCTCTTTGCAGGATTAATATAAATTTCAATTCAGTCCTAGAGTAGCTCTAATCCACCCTCTTGCAATTGGATTTGTTTAATCTAAAACAGACTAAATTTATGAATATTTTAAGAAAAGTCTGTGCAAGTGACTTAAAGTTAGGCCAGCTCAAACAGCATTTTAGTCTGGGACTAGGCTTAAGCCTTTTCTGCGAAACCGGGCCATGGTATCTTAACTAAGATCTTTAATCTGTCCCTTGTACATTCCAACGTCCCTTCCTGCCGTAAATCAGACGCTATTATTCCAGTCCCAAAGAAGTCTGCTGTGAACAGCATTGGAGGTTACAGACCTGTCGCCATCACCCTGATTGCCTTCAAATGCCTGGAGAAAGAGGTACTCAGGCATATCAGAGCCAGCCTCCCTCCAACCCTCAACCCCCACCAATTAGCTTATAGGAAAAATAAGTCTACAGAGGACGCCATAAACACTGCTGTCCACACAGCCCTACACCATATGGAGCACAGAGGGACATATGTCCAGAAGCTGTTTATCGATTTCACTTTTGCCATGAATACAATCAGACATCCTGTTATCTGCCGTGATGAGCACTCGCAATTTAGTTGTGTGTGGAACACAATGACAATAAAGGCATCTAAAATAAAGTTTGTCAGAAGTTCTGTGGTAATAAGTGCTGAATAACAATTAATTGCCACAAGAGAAATTTCCTGGAAAATTTCAGGACCCTGAAAAAAAAAAAGCAATATAAAAATTTTACTGTCGCAACATAGCTGATTGATTTTCAGTAATAATAATAATAATAATAATAACCATTTTATGTTCATGCATGGGTGCCTTATTCACTGGCTGTTATAAATAATCATCCCATAGTCAGGGATGCAGACCCACTTGATCCATTGCTGTTTCTCTAGCTAAAGAAAGAAAGAGTGAAGCCAGAACACACTGGAACCAAAATTAAATCCTTGAAACTAAAATAGGAAAAGGCTAATGTTAAAATAAGTGCACTCCAACATGTTATTAGAAAGCTTCCTCTTCTTCTTTACCCATAGTTTAATTTAGAAGGAATGACAACAAATACTTTCCTGCTTGTCTGAAAGGCCAAAAGGACACGTGGTTCATTTACCGCGCTCTAGACTCTGGGATCCCTGCATTAGGAAAATAGTTTCAGAATATGTCTTTCTGCTTTATTCATCCCTTACTTCTTTCTTTCCCTTAATCTGTGAATCTCATTTTCCACATTTCTTTTCCCTTTTTTTTTCTTTAAAGGAATCCAGCATTTAAGTCTTGAAAGCATTCCAGTTTTGAAGCAGTATATTTTGGGAGGCGCCTCCCTTTAGCTTTTGTGACAGTCTTGGCATCAGCAGACAGACTGAGGGAAGTGAGGGGGGACTCTTGCACTTTTTTCACTTAGAAATTCCAAAGATTCCAAGTATGGACATGCCGACATTACAGACCTGGATTTCACACAGAGACACATCTGAGGAGGATGGGCTGCAAATTTGATTAGTCATCTCACATGTGACACAAATTCTGTTTCTAATTTGAGTCTTTGGCAAAAATTCATTAATTCATTTATCTTCTACTGCTTATCCATTTCAGGGTCGCGGGGGTTGCTGGAGCCAATCCCAGCTCACATTGGGTGAAGGCGGGGTACACCCTGGACAGGTCACCAGCCCATCACAGGGTCAACATACAGAGACAGACAGAGACAAGCAACCACTCACACTCACACTCAGACCTACGGACAATTTAGAGTCACCAGTTAACCCAAACATGATGTCTTTGGACGGTGGGAAGAAACCAGAGTACCTGGAGGAAACCCACGCAAACACAGGGAAAACATGCAAACTCTGCACAGAAAGGCTCCAGGCCCTGGAATCAAACCCGCAACCTTCTTGTTGTGAGGCGACAGCGCTAACCACTATACCGCCGTGCTGCCTATTATGCCATAGATATGTGGTAAAAAATAAGTTCAGGCTACATGTGGCTACATGACTTTCATTCACAATGTGGATACGGAATATTGCTGTGTTACTAAAAACATTACCATTTATCTATGATACTGACACTGGGGTAGTTTGCATGGGCCAATCAATACAATAACGCACAACAACACTGGCTCGAAAATCCAACTGTAACTCAACTGGCGCTGCCAATCATGGTCAAAGCAAAATAGGAACACATGCTGCAGTCTGCAATTCTTGGCTTTGTGCATTGATTATGCAGCCTTTTATCTATGCTGTGGCCCGAGTGTGTTGTAAGCAGCACTCGAGGTGCCCACAACTGAATAGTATTCAACTCAAAGCACAAGAATGCTGTGAACCATGACAGTCTTTTCTCTCATTTTCTAGTCAAATGAAACACAAGGCCTGTCTTTTATCAGCTCTTTTGAAAACAAGGAAATCTGTGGAAAAGATTATATTGGATCTTCTTGTGCATCCTATTCACCATCAGATGTTTTCAACACACAACATAAGGCTTGGATGAAGAACTTTTTCTTCAGTAGGTTAACAACATTTTAATGTCATTAGCTATGTGTCAAACCAAGAAGAAGAAGAAGAAGAAAAAAAAAAACAAAACACCTTGCCAGAAGTTCAGCTCTGCCTTGAGAATGTTAACTACCTGATCAGTGAGGAAAGACCATGTTCAGTGTGGTGAGGCCTTAATATTGCAGGGTCACCATATGAATGCAGAACTGCTCTGAGAAAAGGGCAGCCAAATTAGCAAACTCAGATAGGTTTATTCAGTGGACAGTAACAGGGCAGTGTGGCAGTGTGAATTTTATCTGATACTGTAACTCCTCTTCAAAAGGTCCAGAGCTCAACCAGTTTCCTGATAGGTCATTTGTTTTATTTGAATTAATGTTAACACTAATCAAAGCAAAATGCCAAGTAAGACTGGCCAGACCATAATAAGGGAAATTTGCAGGCTGTCTTTGCAAGGCTGAGCTTTGCCCAGAGAATAGAACTGAACTCTGGTGATAACTATATATGGCACAGAAACAGTTCCAAAAAAGGGTAAGACTGGAGCAAGATGAGCCTTGGGATCCAGCTGAGCAGTAAAGGGGCCACCAGGAGAGCATCAGATTGCTGGATTTATACTTGAAATAACCAGTTCTACTCCCATAAACTCAGGGTACAACTAACAAATACTGGCTGATTTGCTCAATCCTTTGATTCCACACCAACATTTTTACTTAACTCTCCCTTTAATGTACATAGCAACTATGATTAAGCTCATGAAAAGACCCTTTAAAAAGCTAAATACTAGACAACAAATATAAAATAATGTAATGTAATGCCTGTATAATGGGATTGCAAACCATCCCAACTCTGCAGTTGCGTGTTAACTCAAAACAAACTAGTTTGTGCAACATGCTGGCTGACTATGTCTGAACACAAAAGTGTTTAGAGCTATTCTGAACACCAAATACTCAAAAGTGGGGAAAAAGGCCTACAATCAGGCAGAGAGGCAGGATGCAAAAAGTGGAAAAAAGGCGCACATTTGGGACAATCTTTCCTCAGACACAGTCATTGTATTTCACATTTTTGTACACATAAAATGGCAAATGAAGAAAAAGAAAAGGTAGGGGGAAAGGAAGCATGAGAAGGAAGTTCAAAACCCACCAACATTCTGGTCTATTGTGATGTGCACTGTGGAATCATCAGTTTTGGAAACTTAGAGAAAGTGTCTCTGTTTGACCATTCAGCTTGTTTTTTTTTTCACATCATTGCACTTTTGCATGTCACCATTCTGCATAAACAAAACAGCATTGGTAGCATGCCATTGGCCATAAATCTTAAGGTGCAGCTTGCACTGGGGGACCGGGTTGCAGTGGACTTGGGTCAGCCCTCAGTGTCAATTTGTTCCAACCTTTATGTTGAGGTCAGACCATCAAAGGTTAAGCACACTTGGATCAGAATTTAGACAGTAAGCACCCAGTTCATATCGTCTGATCAATGCTCCATTCTAAACTTCTTGTGCACCTTGACACGAAAATATTGTATGTTATTAGGGTTTGTTCTTGTACTTTATCTAACCACATAGTCATGTTAATGGAATTATTATGCTGAGATCGAGAGCAGTGGAAACACTTTAGCTGCCTTCTAAGAATATTCTCCAAGCTCCTGTAAAAGGGTTTGCACGAATTTCCTTGAGGCTTTGGAACAAGTTCAGACCAGCCAAACAAAAGTGATATTATACTTTAAGCCAAGCTTAATTTTTTCCCCTACCCACATCTCTTAGAAATGGCTGCAGATTGCTGAACCCAGCGCAATCACTTAGGCAAGACTTAGCTAATGCTGCAAATCTTTGAATGCTGACAGAACCACACATTGTAAACAGAGGCTGCTCAGTTAAACTAAGAGCTACTTTTAGCCACAGTACCCAGTTTAGGGAATCTGAACCACATCACAACATGTGCAACAAACAAGACAGACTAGCGCCTCTTTCATCAGGTCAGTTTGGACACTGGACATTCTAATACCACATACTGTGTTGTCTTCCATGTTGCTTTTCTGTCTGATGATGAATGGTTCTGATTACAGCTCTGCATTTAGTTAAGTTTGTTAAATTTATGGGAGGGGACAAGGAAATCATTACGTCAGTAAGAGTCCTCACAATTACAGAACATCCTGTGTGTGTCTGGGTGTGTGCCAAAATGCAGCCAAACTAGGGCAGTGAGTCCAGCTGAAGCCACTTTCACAGCTGTGAGTCCAGAAGAGGCCTTTGTGTTGGGATACATAAAATCGCACATCTGTAACTAAGCAAGGCCACGGTGAGGAGTAGATAGATGCATTTTGTTTATCAGATATCTGATACATGAATTAGAGTCTGTTCATTTTCAAGAGAAGGCAGTTAAATGGCACAAAGAAGCTGACCAATCTGTAGATGTTATGGCATGTGTGTTGGTGCAGAAGTTAACTATGACTAATCTTTTGCACCAATCAGCAAATGAGCAGTAGCTCATTTGCATTTTACTGTCAGTTTGAAATTTTTATCACCTAATCTTATGCTTTTTATTTGCATCAAAACAGACACAAGCTTAACAACAGATATACATTAGTTCAAAAAAAAAAAAAAGGAGAAATAATATTTTAGGGTACAATTGGAAAAACTGTTATGTAAAAGGGAACCGTGATGAAAGATTATGGAAGGAGAGATTTTTCCCACGGATTTCAGCTGCATTACGCAATGTTTGAAAGGTATTTCATCCAATATAACAGAGGACTGAGTGGAAAACAAGAAATTGATATGGCTTAAAGAAGTTAGTAAGGTGACATTGAATTATATTTCTTTGCTACAATTTTATTCATATCAAGGTCTCATACTTGACTCTCTTTTATTCTATCAGAAATGCTGGTTTCCATATAACATATAAGCGGTTTTAAGAACCAAAAACCATCTCCTTGTAGTTTTACATTTCCTCTCTCAGGATTCTCTTGGGTGATCTAGTGGCAACAGGTCAGCTCACTATTTCATAAGTGGTCCACTAAATATATAGCAGATTTCAGGTAAACACTCCTGGCAGTTTCAGTGGTATATAGGACCTTTAATGCTCCCATTTAGTAAGTTACAATGTGGGCTACCACATATTTTCAGCCATCTCAATTTTAACAGCTAGTAAATTTTATGAGAAAAGTAACTGGAAGTTGTTTTATTATTATTATTATTATATGTTTTCACCTTTTCATGCTTGCGCTGACATTCTAAATATTTTATTTAAAACGAATGAAATATTGTGGTCCGGTTCACTAATCTTTCACTTTGTACACCTGCAAATTCCCCTCAACCACCCACTGGCAGATCTGCTGTGGTTTATGAATACAGCTCTTCACTCTATCAAAAAATACGACATATCTGAGACTAATCCAGTCAAGGGTTATTTTTCCTGTGAAAGCGATTAACCTATAGCAGTTTAGATGTAATGATACACAGTGTCTGTTTTTCATTTTGAGAAGCTGGTGCCATTAAAAGCAATCTGAATCAGTTATTAGCTTTTTCTGTTCTTGAGCCACACCTTTATCCCATGATTTCTTAGATAATGTATAGTTTATTTTGAATTGGATTGTCAGTGTGTGAGGACAGATTTGACTGAGTGATGACTCAAAGGATCCAACTGATCATAAACCGTATTCCCTCTGCATTCTTTATGGGATGTATGATGGCTCTCTAAATTATTAAAGGTCCCATATTTTACACAATCTGAGTGTAGTTTTGCACCTTCACTCTCAGGCCCCTCGCTCTAATAAAACAGTTCAGTGAGGAAACCAGAAGAGACGCACAAACAGGAAAAAAAAACAAAACAAAACAACACAACACACAACTCTTAGAGAAGGTCATTCTCGTCTCAACTTTATCCAAAGCCTCTTGTTAGGCACACTCTGAAAGGAGTGGGAATCACAGAATACAAGTGGAGAATGTGATATAAAAACAAAATGGTGCAATAAGAGCATGTGAAAGCGAGTCAGCTATTTTATTGCATTATAATTTCAGAGAGCAGAGTGAGTCAGCAAAAGAGGAAGGAGCGAATGAGGAAAATGACTTTAAAAGACAGAGAGTGAGAGAGGATGATGATGGCTGGTGTGAAGGAGAGAGAGAGGAGAGAATGAATTAGGCAAACTACAGAGAAGCAGTTTAACAATATCCAGAGTCCAAAGGGCCCTTTGAAACATTGGGTTGATGAAACCTCCTGTGCTTTGCTGGCAGGGAGACAGCACAGAGGCCACGCAGCTCTGAGCGCCGCAGCCAGAGTCTTACCTAACAGGCCACAGAGCTGAACACTCATTCCAGCATGGCCCTTAAAGGTGAAGGCATATGAGCCACAAGGCAGGAGGACTGAGTGAGGCAGACCAAACGCTTCAAGCTTTACCAGCTGCCTACTGAAGATAAAGCATTCATTATTGGCCAATATTTGAATTAACTGCGTGGAAATGTGGAGCCTGAAGGTTTCTGAGGCTGTTAAATGATGTTTAAAAGTCGAAAGAAAGCAACCCTCAAAGCAATTTCCCCATCATTGAGCCATGTTTTATTTGTATTTTCCTCTTCCATTTCTCTGGAAATGATCATAGCAGCATATTTAGCTGAGATCTATGAGTTTTATCCATTTAAGTTCATGTACACTCAAATATTCCACATACACACAAGGCTGGTGCACACCACCTTCCCAACACTCTGACCTATTTGCACAATACACCAAGGAAGTGAACCCTTCTCTGAAGCCGTCCTCTGTATTTTACATTCCATTTACATTGTACCTTCTAATCCAATCACATTTATGTAATGTCGTACTGAACTAATATTATAACAGGAAAAATTATTTCAAAATCGCATATTTGTGTTGGGCCACTGAAATTTTCAAGAGGCTGTTAACGAGTCACTTTGACAAACCCATGCGCAAGACCCATTAAATATGTTGATTTTCAACATGTATGCAAACATGGCCTAAAACATGACATTGATCACTAAAAACCAAAGATACTTTGGATTAAATTTAAAGATTTATATGAAAAACATATTTCTAGCTCATCATTGTGTGTATGGGACTGCATAGTAAATATCATCATCCATTCATAAATGCACACGAGTGTGGTCTAAACAAACGTGTCATGTGAACCATGCCGTTTCTGTGAGTAATTCGCTTGTGTCACTGTGACAAAGGCCTCATCATTGATTACAGATGGCACATAATTAAGAGGACAGATATGATGACTATGTTTAACTAGGTGATGGATAATGTTGGCAAATTAGTCAAACTGTGGTTAGATTTTAGGACTTAATTTGGAATTTGTTTTTTCTTAAACAAGTTGTATTTTTATATGAGAACTGGCATTGAGGTTGCCTACTTGGGGGAATTGAAGATAATTGATTGAGAAGGTGTTTGTTGGGGGACAGCACGGCGGCGTAGTGGTTAGCGCTGTCGCCCCACAATAAGAAGGTCGCAAGTTTGGTTCTGGGCCTGGAGCCTTTTGGTGTGGAATTTGCATGTTCTCCCCATGTCTGTGTGGGTTTCCTCCTGGTACTCCTGTTTCCACCATCCGAAGACATGCATGTCTAGGTTAACTGGTGACTCTAAATTGTCCGTAGGTCTGAGTGTGAGTGTGAGTGGTTGTTCGTCTCTGTGTGTCTTTGTGTGTTGGCCCTGTGATGGACTAGCAACCTGTCCAGGGTGTACCCCGCCCCTCTCCCGGAACGTTGGCTGGGATTGGCTCCAGCACCCCCCGCGACCTGGAAACGGAAAAGCGGTAGAAGATGGATGGATGGATGGTGTTTGTTGGGTCTACAAGGAGGGGCTTAAGTGTTTTAAGATGTGCCAACAATGCCCTCAAGGAGGAGCTGTAAGACTCTTTGGATATGTATCTTTTTGTTGTTGTTGTTGTTGCTGTTGTTATTGATCCTGTTTTCATTTTCAGTTAAACAGTTAAGGGTTAACAGTTGACCAACAGCTTTTTTGCGACATTAACAATCTGTCAACAGAGGACAGCAACATGGGGCGAAGAATGGAGTCACAACTTCAGGTCATGCTTTTGTGCATAAATTCAGAGCACAAACAGGAAACAGACTCAATATCATGCCTGTGACTTAAGATGACCACATGTCAATTTGGACTTGATGCTCACAATGTAGTAATTTGCCACATCCCACATGGAACATGCCATTGCACATTGAGTGTCCTTGATATTTGTCACCCCTTAATACATTTCCAAGAACCCATAGAAAATGAAATGAACAGGATTTAATTCAGTGGTTATGTGGACTTGAAGACTCATAACTAACAACATTAACTCCCTTTTTTACTGCACTTGCCACAGTATCAACAGAAGATATCTGCAAAAAGCCTATGGATATTAATAGAAATTATCCATGAAATGAAAAAAAAAAAGCTATGTACATTATGAATTTAGAAGTGCAAATTTTTGTCTTGTGATCTGCACTTGAGTGTTGATTACCAGGAGCCTTACATTTTTAAAAACTCAGATGTGCTACTGATGCTTGTAATCAGCCAGAGTGAGGATGCTGCAAGGTGAAAACATGATTTGTGATCATGCACGCATTAATAAATAAAGATAATCTAGACACCCCCATGCATGCGCTGGAATCCTCAGCAAAAAATCTTTAAATTGTTGATCAAGACTTGTGTCCAGAGGGTGAAGCCTTTTATCTTAACCACTCATCTGCAGAAGTTTATTCAGGCTTCTACTTGCTCTTGCTTTGACTACTGACATGCATGATATATCTGTCTCAGTTCAAATCAACCGATCGTCTTCACTTAGTTCAGATGCTGCAGCTCGGCTCCTGATTCAGTCTCAAAAATGTTTTCACATCCCTTCAGTCCAGGACTCTCTACACTGACTGCCTGTTTATCATAGCATTATTTTTTAAAGCTCTTTAAATACTTTTGAAGCCAGGTTGGAGCTGGCGTCTGCATATATTTCTGAGCTTTTGTGAGCTAGTAGCAGTAGGATATCCTCTGTGGTCCTCTGTGGTGTGGAACCCTTAACTTTAAATAATTGCAGTTAGTTACTGATGTGCTCATTAGCCTTTGAAATTACACTCAGTTAGCTGGACATGTGTCCAGTTAATAACCACGCTATTAAATAAGTTGTGACATTTGAACATTTGATCCTGAATCTGTTGGTTTTTGAAAACCTGTAATAAAGAAATTATCCTCCAAACTGTTCATAGGGAATTTATGTGTTACGTGGACTTATAGAAGCCATTTCTCTTGTTATTTCTTTTGTGTGATGTCTTTTTCATTTCATTTTAATTCATTTGAATGTCTCATATTTGCCTCATGTGAAGCACTTTCTGACTTGTGGTGAACGGAACTGTCTAAAAAAAGTTTCAGTATTATGAATTTCTCAAAGTCACTCATTATCAACTTAGTATGTTTGAACTGCTTACCCCCACCATTTTGTACTTCTCAACACAGAGTTTTCTACCTATTAATGGTCTCTCTTATAGCAAAAAGATTTTCTTCACTAAAACACCTCCCTGACCTTTCTCTTAAGAAACCCAAGAAAGTAACAGCATTTAACATAAATTTATCCCATCTGCACTCTGAACAGGGAAACCTTGAATTCCGCCCATCATTCCAGCACAGCATCCTAGCATGATACACAGATTACTTGAAATGCAGCTTTACTCATTTATTTTTACTCATTTATAAGAATGCATCAAATAAATGGTAAACAAAGCAGAGGCTGTGTGCCAGACTTTCTTGTGGTCAATTGAAACTTGTGCAAAATAATCAAATATTTCAATTAAAATTTTTTTTTAAGGAAAAGGAGATGTAGAGTCAGAAGGCTGATAGACAATTTATAAAACCATGGTTACGAAACAGAGTCACGAACCAATGGGAGAGGGCTTACACACAGGTTCAATGCGTACTTTCTGAGATCGTGCACGTCTGATGTCATGTGCGCATCTGCATGACATCTCTCATTAACAAGTCCTTTCTGTGTGCAGAACTCTTGCTTAGCTTAAGTTTTTTGTTTTGGCTCCATTCTGAGTTAAAAAAAACAAGCAAAAAACCTCATGACTGATGTGTAAGATAATATTCTCAGAAATATTCATGCCTTCTGGCATCAACTACCTCACCTAGATAGTGAGGGCCAAACTGCAAACTTGAGTTGTCATCATGGTGTCTCACAAACCACTGGGTGAAGAACCGGAGGGTTAACACTTGAACAGAAACTGTTGTCCAACTCTGCTTCAATCTGCTGAAGTGAACCACAGCTGTGAGACTCTTCCGTCATAATTCAGTTAAAGACAGAAAACATTGGGTTGATGTGACCTCTGACCCCCACTCCTGTTATTAACACCAGTTTGTTGACCAAGTTCGTGTCAAAATGCTGCTTTCCAACTCAACAACCAAACTAAGTCAACAAAAGCCAAGACGTGTGCCAAGGTTTTAGTGTCAGCACTTTAATCTACTGAATCCACAAACAGACTCTTGCCATCCTGCATGATGCAACACGTGTTCAGACTATCCTTGTTGAAGATTAAGGAAAAGTTCAGTCTTCTTTTTCTTAACAAACCTCATGAAAAGAACAAAAACAAAAATTGCATTAGATAATTTCTCTGTATTTTCCTGTTCCTTTCTGGCATATTTGTTCGCATTGAACGTGTTAATATTTAAAATTTGGGTCACAAATATATAGATATAGATATATATACATATATATCTATATCTTTTGAGAAAGATTAATTCATTTCCTTACACAGCTGGATACTAACTTCGGGCAGATGTTGCTCAAAGGGGGGAGATGACTCAGTTTTTTGGGACTGATTTAGTGAAGTAATACACATATGCTGTGGAAGTTAGTGTTTGTGGCAGGACATAGACATATTTGTTAGTGAGATCAGTTCAATGTCTGCTTTTGTCTATCCGCGGGATTCGTCAGATGTCAAACTTAAATTAACAGATGATTAATCCCAGTGGTGCTTAAACTTTCATCCAATATTGGTTGCTACAGTTTTCCTGCTAGCTTTAGAGAGTCATAACTTTTCAAAATTTCACAACCCGCTGATGTTCATGACAGCTACAGCATATACTGAATGAAAATGTCAACATGACTACCAGCATTAGAGCTGAACAAAAATACAAATACATATTCTGACATGGATCCCAAAAAGCAGTGGTGTGAACGGGAATCTTCTAGGGAAAGGCAATTGGTCTATCCATTAGCAGAACCTATCTATCAACTCTGTGGTATTGATACTGAGAATATCACGTGCCTTTCCTACCCCGACTCACCCCATCATTCCACTGAGCAGCACAGCCAGGGGCAAAAAAATTAAAATTAAGGCTTTTACAGCTCCTCTCCTTCTATCTCCATGAATAATTCAACCCCATCCAAGCCTGAGAGTATTTTTCAACTTTCCATGAAGCATGAAAACACAGAGCAGCTCCACGCTGACTTCCAGGAGGTTCATAAGCTCCTCATACCTAACATAAATCCACTCCCCGATTATAATGGGATCACATTAAGGCACACAACTAGAGGTTTAGCTAAAGGCACAGACACAGGTAGTGTGTTAACCTACACAGGGTCCTGCGTTATCTGTTTTGTATAAATCATGCACTGCATCAAGGAATCTGGATTTAGTAACACAATCTGAAATAAATGTTGAAGACCAGAGGTCACATGAGGTTTCTGCAATTTTCTTTATTTTACACAAAGCTAACACGACTTTCGTTAAATGCTACAATTGTTAAATAAAGCAGAGCTAGTTGGTTTATGGATTGAAGATGAGGCAAACAATTTCAAATCTGGAAATGATCACCACATGTTTCGCAAGGCCTGAAAAAACTGTGACAGACAGGTCATCTGTAACCACTTGTAATCACTGCTGAGGTCTGCAGCTTTTCTACATATGTTTGGCATTATTAATCTCTCTTTTGCATAATTTTTATTCCAGATCTGAAAAATGGTACAAAACACTAATATTTACACATTTAATATCAGCTCTGGGGATCATTTGAGATGATATTTGATATTAATGCTAATTTAAAGTTTCAAGTCTTGGCAATGAAAAGGGTGTTACAACCAAAGACCAGTAATGGAGTGGTGTACTTAAATAATTAGATAAATGTTACTGATGTAGCCTCCTGTTAAGGAGAGACTGCTAATATGAGACTTCTATATTATTAACACTCATTCTTAACATTTAGGCAACCAAGACATGGATGAAAACATGAATTCAGTATGAACAGTGTTTTTGGCCACAACATTTGTATTGTTGCTTTAAAAGCTGATATTGCTTATATATTGAGAAATTGTCTTTACAAGTCCACAATATCTGGAGTTATATTTTTGGTCCTTGATCCATTTGAATTTAATATCCATTGTCCTTTTAACTTTGTTTTGGTCTCTAGAGTGTAAATAGCTGCTGTCAAAAAGCTCGGTGGATGAGCCAAGAGAGTACATTTCTGGATGGTAAAACCAATTCTGTGTTCTTCTTGACAAGTAACCTCATTGATGAGTGAAGCTTTAATCACCTATTGACAGCTAATATTAGCTTAAGCTAGAGCAGGCAAAAGTCCAAGAAGAAGAAAAATAAGAAAAATAAGAAAATGTCAAGATGTCAAGATCAAATAGTCAGAAAGAAAAATGCACATATTGGAAGAAAGCATAGCAGAACCATTTGCAGCATTTTTTAATATATATCTATATATATATAGATATATATAAAGAGTTTCAGTAACTTTCATCCAAGTTGAGGGGGTTCCCACATTACACAGCTCATATTCAATAGAGAAAAAAGGGGGAAACTTACCTATAGTGGTATAAGTCATTGATTATCAGGAAAGAGACACATAGAAGAAAAAGAAGAAAACAGACACATTAGTTTATTGCACTGTTGATTTAGACTTTCAGTTTCAGTCAGATTTAGTAACTTTTCACATGAAAAACTTAGTAGACTCCAGCTTTTATTTCTGGGGTGGCAAATGATGCCAAGCTGCACAGTCCAGATCCAATTCAAGCAGCCTCAGTATTAAAGTAAATTTCATCAGGTTGTAATATCATTTGCCTTTTCTTTGTCCTCTTTGTGCGTCTGCTGGAAAATTTGTTAAAATATAAGTTTTGCTGGCTATGGCTTGCTGAGGGAACTGTGCTGAACCATTCCACATTTGCTACATGTGAGGTAGCAAATATGGAGGAGCATATCTTGCTGAACGTGTCAGGAATAGTGCTTTAAGTACAAACTTGGCAGATTCATTGGGGCTCAGCCTGGAGACCATTAGATTAGAAAATGGGCCGTACTGCATTATAGGGGTGTAACAGTATGCTTAGGTGACGGTTCAGTATGTAACTCTGTTTTAAAATCACTGTTCGGTACATTTTCGGTACAGAAAATTCAGAAAACAAAGAAAGAAAGAAAAAAAGATCTTGTTTTTCATTTATTATCAAATTGAAAACATTAAATATAACGATTCCCTGAACAAAAGGTGGTTTTTCTTAAATAAAAACATACCTGGGTCTACGTAGGAAAATAAAAACAAGTATTAATAAAATAAAGATCAATTTAAGTGCGGCATGTAGAAACTACTGTAAACATTTTCAACTTTCAAGCCTCATGCTCCTCTGTGCTAATGCTAGGTGCTAAAAGGACTTGCCAGACGCCTCAGCATGGCTGGTCTTTACCATCGTTAGACTGGGTCGTTCTAGTAATTAACTCAAATTTGCTCGGGTAGCTCAAGCTCAATGAGGCTGGTCTGTGTTACAACCTAAACAAGGTATCCAGGATGGCTCAACAACTATATACGGGGCTTTGCGATAGTGTTCCGTCACTCGGAGGAAACAAGGAGTGGCAAGTATTTCTGCTTTGCTTTAGCTCTGTAATATTTTCGGTACACGCATGTATTCGTACCGAACGCCCTGTACCAAACGGTTCGGTACGAACACACGTACAGTTACATACTTACTGCATTATAGCTTTTGTATTTTAAGTAGGTAAGTAGATTTTACTTATACAGCATTCTTACAGTGAAGACTCACAAGAGCCTCACAGGATAAAATAGCATAGAACATAACATAGAAATTAAGACATAGCAATATGCATAAAAAAGTACATAAATGGCACCCTAAACTGGTGCATTTTGTGCATGCATTTATTAAATATTACACTATCACAGGGCTCAGGAGACAATTTGCTTAGCAGGGGGAGACCATTACCTCCACCTGGGATGTTGAAAATGACTCCAACCTACAACAACTAATCTGGTGGTGGATAAAGTGAAAGCCACTGCTTGCCCCCACCCTCATTACCACCACTGTGGGCCCTTGAGCAAGGCCTGCATTGTATTACAACTGTCACTTGGTATTGCCAAGTTTGAATGGCACATCATACAAATCTGACTGTCTCAGTGCTGAAAACATCTTTAGAAGTCTCAAAGGCAAGAGGCTGGCTGAGCCTGAAAGAACCAAATACTGGGGAATCAAATAATGCTCTTTGGCTTGGTTTGGTACTTCTCACATTGATGGCAAGTGCAATTGGTTTGAACAACTGTCCCCTTAGGACAGCTTTAATCACGAAGGTCCTCCATTTTCTAGCAAACAACATTACATTACTAGCTGCTTAGTTCAAGTTCAAGTTTATTTATGGAGCACGTTTTAAACGACAGCAGTCAACGGAAGTGCTATGCACATAGTACGAGGTTATACATAGTAAAACAATAAATAGATACAACAAAAGAGAATGACCTACGGAAAATTACAACAAACATAGTGAATGCTCAGACTGGATGAAATGCCAGGGAGAAAAAGTGAGTTTTCAGGGAAGATTTAAACATTTCAGGGGTCTGGGAGGATCTAATATGGAGGGGGAGATTATTCCAGAGCCTAGAGGCAGCCGACGCGAAAGCCCTGTCACCTCTAGTATTTAGCCTTGTTTTCGGCACCACCAACAGCCGTTGGTCAGAGGACCTTAAGGCTCTGGTTCGGATGTGGCGATGGAGAACCTCAGAAATATACAGAGAGGCTAGTCCATTTGGAGCTTTAAAAACAATCAAAAAGAAGATTAAAATCAATGCAAAGCAGACCGAGAATCAGTGGAGAGAAGCCACAGTTCACGAGTAGGCCATTACATTGATGGTGATGTTTTAGTCCTTTGCTTGCTTAAAAGGGAAACAGTTTGAAATGGTCTCTTCCACTTGTAGACAGTAAATATTAAATTTGAGCAGGTCATTACAGTTTTAATGTTCACTCCCTGTCCACACATTGGAATGAATGCTCAACTTTGGAATAAAAAGTTAAAATCAGTTAGTTTAGCAGTTGTTATTACGTGCATTCTGGGTTAACTTATCAGCAAATTGAAATATCCTTTTCAGTCTAGTTCATGAATGTAAAACACGAAATATAAAGTTGTGCATAGCCCAGAGAGATGAGATGTAGCTGAACCTTAACATTGGGCTAGTCAGTAATAAGTCAGTGTTAACCTGTTACCACCCGTTCCTAATTCCGTCTTGAATGGACTTAGACTTTCTAAGCTCCAGTACTTGAGTCAAAGTACAGATCCTTCTGGTCAAATGTTACTACAATAAAAGTGGAAGTAGCGTAGTGGAAGTTAAACTATTACTTGAGTACAAGTACAGGAGTACTTGCTTTTAAAAATGAAGTATTCAAAGCACTTTTCATCGCAATGCAATGTGTCCTGAAACAGTACATTCAAAGAATCTGACTCCAAAATAATGCAGTTAATGAACTGATTTGAACTGAAAATCACTGAATAAGAAGCAAATGCTATAGACAAACTTAAACTGACAAAAGGACCAACACTGTAATTGTCCTGTTCTTTTTTATTAAAAGAAAACCAACCCTTTTCAACATCAAAATGCTAAATAAAATAAGTTTTATTAAACTTCTTGGCTCAGTGACAAAACCTCTGTAAACTGAACTTAAAGCCAAAGACAGAAAGTTTAATTTGGGGTAACAGTCCAAAAAGTGCAATTTTTCTTCTGGATTTCTCTTCCTGATCTCCCCCCTCCTCTGCTCCACTCCTTTCACTTTCTCCCTCCTCCCTCTCCTCCAATCCATTCTTCCTTTTCTCCACTCCTCTCTCTCCTCTCCTCCTTCTACTTTACTGCTCAAACTGGAAGAAGTTCTTGTCCAGCTTCAGCAGAAGCTGCTTTTCTGTGAAATGAAGTTCTGTGAAATAATTCTTCCCCACCTTGGAATGAAGATTAACCCAGCTGCACCAAAAAGCCTTTCATAGACAGCAGAGGCAGGCAGGGCTGTGTTTATCTTGAGAGACAGGTTGAGCACAGCTAGGCAGGAAGCCAAGATGTCAAATTTCAAATTTAACCAATAAAAATTTTTAAATGATAACAATCATTCTTTTGCTCTGCGAGTTCAAACAAGGAGTTCAGGTATGGCCAAAAATGATCAGGGAGAGCAGGAGCAGCTTTGTTTATTGTCTGCTGAAGCCATGACTTGCTGTGCACAGCTGCAGTGGATCACCGTTCCTCTCCCGCTAGAATGTTACCTGTCAGCTAACCGCTCAAACTAAGTGGCGCATGCGCAACATACAGATAGTTGAACACTAGAGATGCGCATGAAGTTTATGTGTAATGAGTACTTAATCGAAATGTTGTGAAGTCAAAACTACAATATTTGCCTTTGAAATGTAGTGGATTAATGATCGATTCTTGATTGAAAATAAATGGTTTACTCACATGTATTCTTTCATTGAGACCAGACTAGTGTAATGAGCATTTTTTAAAAGTAAAAAGGTGTGCCAGCTACTGCGCTAAGGAAAGAATTAGGCTACTAAATGAGGATTAGGGATGATTACAGATGTATGTGTCTTGTGCATAATGAAATAAGCTCATCACTGCCCAATAATGAGGCCATACTGGACATATTTACCACTGACACAATATTATTGTTTTCCCATTGTTGCCTCACCCTGCCTCGAAGCTATTCTGTTCATTTGGTTGGCATTATGTTTTCCAAGGCTGCAGTTACAGAGACTGAATGAATCTACTACAAACGAATTTTTATTTATAAACTTTTTAAGGGTTTTGGCTTCACAAATTCTGGCTTAGTTAGAGGGATTATGGCTACTGATTGAAATACTTTGGTCAAGGTCTGAGGAAGGGGACCAAATGACATGTTCAGGAAAAAAGCAGTAGTTTATGAGAAGAAGGACAACTAAAGACTTTTAAAAATGTTACTTTAAGAACTTTGAGATAATGGCTTTAACTTGAAAATATGTGCACATATACCCTGCCTGCCATTTAAATTTGGTATAACATTCTTTCTGGCCCATAGCCTTGTGTGTGTAGATATGCTTTCTTGGGAATGGCTGCACAGTTTGCTCTCCTCACTGAACTTTGTATGCAGCACTGTTACTATGTGATCAGCAACAGTGTTTTGCAATCTGCAGGTGTTCCTCTTAGAGAAATGTCAAAGAACTTTTTCCATTCAACCAAAATACAACAGTCATTAGTTCCAAATGGTTTTTACAGAAATGCCAATTAAAAAAAATAACCCTGTTATTGTGTTAAGAGCACAATGTTGAACTTTCAAGTAAGCCTCTACTCAATATAAAATAAAATAAAAAAAATTGCTGTCCTGCTGTGGTTTGCAAGCAGTAAATTTGCAGGAAGGAAGGAAGTTGACATTTGACCATTTTTATCTGAAATTTCATAATTTTCTCCAATTATACATATGTGTGAAATTTTCCAATAATTACCATATTAATTATTGAATTACTGTCAAAAAGATGCTTTCACGGTGACCTTGATATTTAACATTTGACCCCTAAATTCTAATCAGGGGCAGCACGGCAGCATAGTGGTTAGTGCTGTTGCCATACAACAAGAAGGTTGTGGGTTCGGTTCCCGGACCTGAGGCCTTTCTGTGTGGAGTTTGCATGTTCTCCCCGTGCCTGCGTGGGTTTCCTCCAGGTACTCCGGTTTCCTCCCACCATCCAAAGACATCATGTTTAGGTTAATTGGTGACTCTAAATTGTCCGTAGGTCTGAGTGTGAGTGGTTTTTGTCTGTCTCTGTGGGCCCTGTGATAGACTGGTGACCTGTCCAGGGTGCATCCCGCCCTCACCCAAAGTGAGCTGGGATTGGCTCCAGCAACCCCCACGACTCCGAAACGGATAAGCGGTTGAAGATGAATGAATGAATGAATTCTAATCAGTTCATCCTTGTGTCCAAATGGGTTTTTGTGCCAAAATCAGTATTCACAAGAACATGACAGATGAATGGACAACACAAAAACATGATGATTCCATCCATGAAATATGAAAACTGAAAATTGTACTCACAGTCAGCATTATTTCAGAATACTTAACAATAATGGCTAAAAGAAACAACACTAACTAAAACGGGGAAAAAGCTGTAGTCTCCCACATTAAAGCCCAATCATTCCAGACACTGAGGGTTGCGTTATCAGAACTCCATCTTATTACCAATTGACATTGAGCAGAAGGCATAGGGGGCTGCTGGACAGACTTGATAAACCCAATGCAATACAACCTAATGCTTTCCCAGGGGAGGCTGGGGACATGGAACCTGAGTGGGCCATGTCCATGTTCAGAGCCTCCAGTGTTGGGGATACTGTTGGGCAGTCGAAAGAACTCTTTTAGCTGAGCAATATCCTCCGACAGTGAGCAGCAGAGGTAGCTGAGGTCCCTGGGCACCAGGTGTGGAAGAGTTTTGATTCTACTTGAAATGCTGAGGGCTGATATGCAACACAGACCTCCAAGACAGTGCGTATGGACTTCAGGAATGGGGAAATTATTCCTAGAGCATATTTAAGAGCAACGGTTGAAGAGTTTGTTGGAGTTTCCTGCTGTTCAGTCTCTTCTGGAAAGCTTACAAGAGTGCTGAAAAAGAGAGTTGACCAGGGGGAAAACTCAACCTGGGTGTGGAACAGTGGAAGTTTACTGGAAGGGTTATAGAGTGAAACCAGTAAGCCCAGTTGGGAAGCTTGAGCTTCTCCATTTTGCAGATGATGTGATTCATTTGGATTCAAGCCATGAGCTCCAACTGGGAGCAATGCAATGGGAAGGTTTGCCTCTGGCAGGGATGAGAGTCACCACCTTGAAGTCTGAGGCCAAGGTCTTCTGGTCAGAAATTTGTGCATTGCTAATAGTGTTGTATGTTGCTGCCTTGAGTGAAGGAGCAAAAGTGTCTTGACGCACTGGTCATGAATGAATGAGGGTAAAAAGGAGCGTGAGACTGGCTTTTTGGTGCAGCATCGGCAACAATGCTGGTATTGTACTGGACCAAATAGAGAGCAGAATTGGAAGACAAAGCCTTCAATTTACCAGTCGATTTAAGTTCCAAAAAAGATCCCGTCTGTGTGGTTGATTTAGAAAGCAGAATCGAGCGGGCCTGCCTGAATTGGTGCCAACTATCATGAGACATTATGAAAAGCAATGATGAATGAAAGAATTACATGAAAGAAAGTTGTAACGGGAGGAATACAATTGTGAAATCAAGTAAACATCTAAAAGAAATTGTAATAAAAATAAGGTAAGAATTTGAGAATAAGTTCTTAAAATTGTGAAATAACAAGTCATATTAATAATAACCCTTTTGTAAATAGTTTTTCCATTTATTGGCTGATCCAAAAAACTTATTTATTGATTATTGTGCTCATTGATTTCATTCATCCATCTTCTACTGCTTATCTGTTTTCGGGTCGGGGGGGTACTGGAGCCAACCCCAACTCACATTGGGTGAGGGCGGGGTACACCCTGGACAGGTCACCAGTCCATCACAGGGCCAACACACAGAGACAGACAGAGACAAACAACCACTCACACTCAAACTCAGACCTACGGGCAATTTAGAGTCACCAGTTAACCCAAACATGATGTCTTTGGATGGTGAGAGGAAACCAGAGTACCTGGAGGAAACCCACACAGGCACAGAGAGAACATGCAAACTCCACACAGAAAGGCCTCAGGCCTGGGAACCGAACTTGCGGCGTCCTTTTGTGGGACAGCGCTAGCCACTATTGCTGTCGTGCTGCCCTTATTGAGTTCATAATGAATAAATTTCCATGAAAAATGAATTTATTTATTAAGAGATAAACGCTACTAATCTTGTTCCATGTTGCTCTAAATCACACTAACAAGAATAATAATATAAAGATAAAATCATGTTAGTATAAGTAGTATAAGTACAAAAATATGAGCTATAAATGCTGCATTAAACATTCTACATATGGCAGATTGGCAGTGTGGTGAAAGCTTCCTGTTCTAATAATGTTTTTTTGATTAATGGAATCATACTGGATGCATGACTTTGTTATTTTATACTATTTAATCTGTATAAAAGTCACAGCCCGATACAACTTCTGACCCATTTACTCTCACATTAACAGCACAAACACAAACACATTAAGGACTTCAATACATCTGGTACATATTCTATTATGCTTCATTGGGGCCATTTTAAAATTACTTCAGTCTGAACATAGAGCCAATCACACCACATGCAAATAAACCCTGATTCAAAACCTCAAGTCGTTCTAACACATTCCCAGAAGACCAATAAATCTTTGTTCCGAATGTTTCTTATTCAAATGAAAAACGGAGATGATACAAATCTGCTCTATATTTAGGACTAACTGAAGGTTGAGCTTCAATGCAGTACTAGCACAGTTTGAGGAGCTGTGTCAAAAGGCTCATAGGCTTTGCTTACTTCTCTGTCATTTCTTCCAAATCAGACAAAATCACCTCATTACTTACATATCCTTGGATCTAATTAGTCTGACATGTCTTCTCTGAAAATCCTTCTGTGAAGATACAAATGCAGATTCTTTTTCCTCTGAAAACCTGTCCACTGTTTGTGTTCCTATGCCGCCCCCTTTCCAATAAACATACTGTTTTTTGTAATTTTTTTTTTACTTTTGTCAGATTTCAAGGGAGGGAATTGGAAGAACAATTTGAAATGCATACTTCCTCTGCAGCCAAAGTGAAATAAATCAGCCATTGTAGTTTGTTTCACTTTTTTCCCCCATTAAGACCATTTCTACATTATGCTATAGCATCCATCTGACAAGTAAATGCTAAGTTAAAAACAATTACTCAATCAGAATGAAGCAAATTTACAGTACCGTCTTTCTTTGCTTTTCAAATACTTAGAAAAAAAAAGAGGAAGAAAAAAGAAGTGGCACAGGAAGAGAAAGTAGATTGACAGGCATTAGTCAGTAAGCATCATGGCAAATATTAATTCATTCATCCATCCATCCATCTTCAACCGCTTATCCGTTTCTGGGTGGCAGGGGGTGCTGGAGTCAATGCAAGCTCACACTGGGCAAGGGCTGGGTACACCCTGGACAGGTCACCAGTCCATCGCAGGGACAACACATAGAGACAGACAGAGACCAACAACCACTCACACTCACACTCAGACCTACGGACAATTTAGAGTCACCAATCAACCCAAACATGATGTCTTTGGACAGTAGAAGGAAACCAGAGTACCTGGAGGAAACCCACGCAGACACGGGGAGAACATGCAAACTCCACACGGAAAGGCCCCAGGCCAGGAACCGAACCCATGACATTTTTATTGTGAGGCAACAGCGCTAATCGCTATGCTGCCGTGCTGCCCATCATAGCAAATATATCAAATAAAAACAATTGGCTAACCTATGTTCCTCTGTACACTCATATCTCATTCAGAATCGACATAATGCTTAAGAAAAAAAAAAAGAACCCGGACAGAAAGTTAGTGTGTGTGGCATCCAGAGCACAGTCTGACAGGTTCCTTTCTGCTTAGCTATCAGTTTGATTTCCCTCTGTCCAAGTCTCTCTGCGTTATGCTGAGCGAAGACGAGATGAGGGTGAAAAAGTTGTGACTGAAAACAGCATGACTACACAAAGAGACGTCAAATTGAAGTATTGCGCATTTAATCTGCTTTGATGTTTTTCACACTGTCCCGTAATGGGATAGTAAAACGATTTCTGCAGAAATGTTAAAGCTGGAGTGCATTTGAAAAGTATTCAGACTCCTTAAATTTTGTTTATGCATCAGCGTTATGTTAAAATCCAGCAAAACTCATTCTCCACTCAGCAGAACACCAGTTATGCTTCAAATTACCTTCTGTTCATTCTTATTGTGTCTGCTGCGTCATTTTATCCATAGCGTTTCCCTCTGGAAGAAACATCCAAAGTGCCTTCTGACATGATTTGACAAATGTTTGATGTCATGCTTATCTGTTTGGCATGGCTCGCTAGTTTTCAAAGCAAAGTGAACAATTATCATTGATAGGTTTAAGTCCAGACATCAGAGCCAGATGGGGATATTAACAGGGTTAGGTACTGCAAAGTGAATCAGAACTGTACCTATTAATCCGATATATTCCTGTTTGCTATGCAAAGGAGCTTTGTTTGCATAGAGAACTACGAACACTGACACGTTTCAGCGCACTTGTAACATTTAAGATAAGGTCGTATGGAACTAATGGCTGAACTTGCGGCTGACTTTCACAATACACCTTTGGGACACAGCAAAGTTGAATCTATTTACAAAAGCAGGTCAGCGAATGGATGATCCAGTGTTAAATCCAAGTCACCTAATGTTTTTGTTCCTCAAGCCATTCCAGAAGTAATGTTGCAGTGAGTGACAGAGCTTTATCCTGCTGAGAGAGTCCATTGACAATAGACAATACTGTTTCAATGAAGAACTGCACTTGGTCTGAACCTGTTTTAAGCCAGTGCTACATGTCAAAGTGAATTTCACATGAATGAAGGATCCAAGGTTTCCCAGCAGAATATTGTTCACAGCATCTCCACCATCTTTTTCCCTTATTGCATCCTGTTGCCATTACTTCCCAAGGAAGGAGACGTGCACACTGGGCCATCCGCATGATGTAAAAGAAAACCAGATCCGTCAGACCAAACCACCTTCTTCCATTGCACTGTCCAGTTCTAATGCTCATGTGTCCATTGTACGATATATGGTGGTGGACAAGGGTCAGGATGGACACCTTGACCATCTAGCAGCTACGCAGCCAAATACACAACAACAACAAACTGTAATGCTCTGTCTGTTGTGACAATTTTCTATCAAAACCAACATGAACGTCTTCAAAAGACTGTGCTACAGAAATTCTTCTGATCAGACAATATGGTCCAAACTTCATTTCCCGCAACCATCACTGAACGTTGGAAATATTTCCTTGTTATTTGTTATGTAAAATAAAATCTAAAATAAACATATCGGTCCTCAACGAAGCTCATTTTTCAGTGGAACCATGAGACTGTCCGGCTGTAAATTAGGCGCTTAATTGTGACCTGATTTTAATTTTTCACTAATCTCCTTAAAAAAAAAAAAAACAAAAAAAAACCCCAAAAACATAACAACATAAAAAAAACCTGCTATTTGCCATCATTGTTAGCTACAAAATAAATTCAGTCACTTGTCAGTCTATCGGTCAGAAAGTCGGCGCATGGAATGGCAGAGTGATGGATGGATGGAAAAGTCAGAGAAATAGGTCAGAAGACGACAGATTGTAAACAGATTGTGCTCTAAATCTTCACTTCCTATTGCAGCTTGTTGCTGCTCAGGCACGACTGCAGTTTACACCACCTGTGGACACCCTCTGTTGCACAGAATAAAGCAATGACTCTCTCTCTGTTTTCTCTTGTACTTCAGCCAGGACTTTTTGCATGTCCCGAAGCCATGCCACACAGACGGCCGAATGCCTCAAATAGGGATTCATGCCAAAAGTAACATCTTGATTTTTATTATCTAAGGGGATGCTGTCAGTACTTGGCTCCTTTCAAGGGCCAACTGTTAAGTGATGCAGAGATTGTTTTCAACAGGAGGGAAGCCCCCGATCAGCATTTTGCACTCCACAGAGACACATTTTGGTTTTGCCTTGTTCATAAATGTTATTGTCTAATTTTCTAAATCTTCATCAATCTTCATGACTCTAAATTTCAACAGCCACAGCATTAGAGTGTGTAAACACTGGACAGGTCACCAGCCCATTTCAGGGCCAACACATAGACACAGACAGAGACAAACAGCCGCTCACACTCCTACGGATAATTTAGAGTCATCAATTAACCCAAACATGCATGTCTTTGGACAGTGGGAGGAAACCAGAGTACCAGGAAGAAATCCATGCAGACATGGGGAGAAGATGCAAATTCCACACCAAAAGGCCCCAGGCCCGGAACCAAACCTGTGACCTTCTTATTGTGGGGCGACAGCGCTGACCACTACGCTGCCATGCTGCCCGAATCCAACCTCTCCAACAGCAAAATTTAAAGCCAATTTTTGACATAAAAACCAAGTAAAAGACTTCAACATCAGTTACTGGTCATCTTTTCTTTGCATTACCTCATCAATGCAGAATCCAAATGTGTTTCACTGTAGTTCATTTTCAAAAACATTTCAAATAGGCTATGCCTCATTACTAATAAAAATTTTAATTAGAATGAGTGTAATAGATGATGACATGATTTTTACAGTCGATTAAAATTTGGGATAATTAGATAGTCTAATCAGTGCAATGGTGTCCCTGCCCATCTCAAATAAGTAGATCTGTGCTTTAAATGCCCAATATGTACTAAATATCCGCTTTAGGTTCTATATTAAATACAGTGAAACTACCAAAGATCCCAGTTCAGAGATAAATACTCACGGTCTGTATTCAGAAACTGAACCTTAAAACCAGCTGTCAGGACTTCTGGAACTTTACAATGTCACAACAAAGCAGTTGCCGCTCTGACCAAACCCCAGCTTACCAAGACCCAATATCCAACCTTAGTTGATTTATTTTCTCCAAATGTTAACCTGAAATATTTATTTCCTAACAGTCAGCCAATCAAAGAGAGACCTCTCTTCTGATTGGCTGATGTTGTTCCCAGAGCTCCAGAGAGACATAAAACTTGCACCAAATAAACCACTGGAAAAGTGTAACATGTCTGTCCCGGTCTGATTACACAACTTGTGAATCAGTTGATGGACAACGCCTCTCCTGGAGTACGGTGCTGGCAATGTCATTTTAGACAGGGAGAGGAAGTCAGGGCGTAAGCCACAGCATACAGCTTAATGCAGAGAGACTGTAGAGGAAGCCGACTGCAGAGAACACACAGCCTCAGACAAGAAGAGAATGAGTGGTAGAGGCAAAGAGCCAAGGAAAAGCTAGAGAAGCTTCAAATATGAGTGTCCTGAAATGACCCAACCAAAGTTTGAACTTGAACTTCACAAAAACAAACTTCACTGAACTACATCACTACAAAAAGTAACCACAGGTCACAAACTGAGCTACATTATTAAGAAAAACATTGCAGAGGGTGAACATTTTCTTGATTAGACCATATTTATAGTTTTTTCTCTCCATGTATTTACTTATTTAACTTGAATTGATTTGAATTCAAACTAGCATTCTTCATTCTTTATCATTTCCTCAAGGTTGAAACCTTTTACAATTACCATGACCATCCAGGTCCAACTGTTGGCTATAATGAGACAATTATTATGACCAGGTACTTTTCTTTCTCTTCAGTTCTCCTGCAGAATATAATTTACCATTGGAATTTGAATATTTATGACATGGATATATAGTAATGAAGCTTCAGTATTCATTGATTTAACAACAACCTTGCAATGGCCCTGACTGTAAGGGTGAAAGGGTCATACACCTACTGCTGTCCAACAGCAGGGACGATAGTTAAGGTAAAAAAACGGGCAGGGCAAAATAACAAATTTTGCACACAAGTGAAGATCACTTGGTGGCGGTGCAGGGCAGAAATACACAAACCCAAACACACAGTGAATTTTTGTTGGGGAACAGACAGACTTTAGCTCACAGTAGTGGCAAAAAAACCCCAAAACAAACACTTGTGTACATAATTTCAAAGAAAGTCTAAGCTTTTGACTGTATGCATCAGTCCCTGACATCCAGTTCTGTGCAAGTCAAATTTACATCATGTTCGAGGAAGCTGAGTCATATTTCTTATTTAATTGAGGCTTATTTTACCAGAAAGGTTTGTTGCTACAGTATATTCCATCCAATAATGGGCCAGAACGTTAAATGACCGTTACTCCAGCCTAACAGATTTCGACAGCCTAGGATTTGTTGCCTATGAACCAATCTTATCAACTAGAGGGGACAGGGAGGGGGGAAAAAATAAAGCCAAAACAGTCAATACAAGGAGGAACGAGTTAGCATTGGCACAACACTGTCTCAGAGACACATTGTCTTTTGTAATGAAGTCTATGGGAATATGGTCCTACTTATCATTTGATGTATTAGCTCAGTAAACATTTTCCTAATGAATTTATGGTTTCAGTCTCGATTTTCCTCTAAATGGGACCATGGACATAAAGCAGGGCTGACAGGGCCTGACAATCACATTTCAATAAAACGAGATGCTGAGGGGGTAAACACAGCAGCATAGTGGTTAGCGCTGTTGCCTCACAACAAGAAGGTCATGGGTTTGGTTCACTGGCCTGGGGCCTTTCTGTGCAGAGTTTCATGTTCTCCCCGTGCCTGCGTGGGTTTCCTCCGGGTACTCCGGTTTCCTCCCACCGTCCAAAGACATCATGTTTTGGCTAATTAGTGACTTTAAATTGTCCGTGGATCTGAGTGTGAGTGTTAGTAGTTGTTGGTCTCTGTCTGTCTCTGTGTGTTGGCCCTGCAATGGACTGGCAACCTGTCCAGGGTGTACCCTGCCCCCGCCCCACTTTGTGAGCTAGGATTGGTTCCAGCAACCCTTGCAATCCTTAACTGGATAAGTGGTAGAAGATGAATGAATAAATGAAAAGTTGCTGAGGGTAAATTATATACTTCAAGCTGCAGTTCACAAATCAGTGGTAACGATTTGGTGGATTATTTCACAACAAAATATCACAGTTTTAAAGAGACAGTGTTTCCTCTACATTTATTTAGGAGTGGTAGGGCACTAACAAATACACCACCATCGCATTTTTCCACCTTCGCAGCAGAGCCTGTTGATGAGCGCAACACCTGGGAGGATCCTATCGGAGTTAATACGACGTTAATTACTCGCAAGAGCACGGCACGTCACGTCAGGCACCCAGGCACCAGGTCAGAGAGTCAGAGGAGTGTCGTCCTGGAAAATAGGGCAGCGACTTACCGGAGAAAAGGTAGACTTATTAGCTTAAGATAACTCATAATATATTTTACAAGTTAAATAGACATTCGCAAAGTATTGATGGCCAGCTAACGTTACATAAAATACCGGTAGCTTATGTTAATTGGGCCTGGTTCCAAGTCAGTGAAGCTAACGTGGGTAATAGCATAGCATTAAGCTAATATCTACACGCCATGATTAACTATTAACTGCCGACAGCATTTTCAGATGAGCTTGTTCAAATATTTTTTTAAGAAGAGAAAGACAACTGATGAAGATGACGCTAGTCAGGTATCATTTGCCTTTTACTGACTCATAAATGATGATGGTTAGGTAAAAAAATTTTAATGTTCACACTGTTCACATCAGATGTGATGTGAGTGTAAATTATCTAACGTTACTCAAAATTTTTTATGTAATTGTATTAGACAATTAACATTAGACAGGGAGGAGTGGTGGAACAAAGTGAAGGAGAGCAGAGCACGGCGGGGGGGAGCCGAGTGAAGGAGCAGGAGAGCAAAGTGAGCGATTAGATACATTCGGAGCAGACACATTAGAGAGAGCAGCACTGCACTGTTCATGCTGCCTTCAGAGCCAATCAGAAGTCCCTGAATTTCCCAGGAGCCAATCAGCGCTCGGCATGCAAATACTGGAAAATAGAGTGGAGAGTAAACCTTGAGCAAGTGGCGAGTGAACGGGACTCAGAAAAAAGACAATTTGGAGAGGCTCCCCTTACAAGTCTGCGGTGTGGGATCATTTTGGATTTAGCATCGACTACGATGACAACGGAAAAATGACCGTCAACAAACTAAGCACTATTTCGATTTGATGCTGCACTTAATGTCATGTTCACATTTGTTGGTTGCATTTGTAGCAGTTAAGTAGTTTCTATGAGTGGGTTAAAATTTTGTTTATTTTTATTAGATACTACACTTTCTATTTGATATTGCCTATTTTTGATAAAGAGCAAGTAAGATAAGTACTCCCTTTTTGTGATACATTTTGTGGTTTGACTACATCTGTGCTATTCTCTGATATTCTATTTGTAACAGTTAAGTAGTTTCTAATTATGGTGGCTACAATAATGTTTGCTGTTTTTTTTTTTTATTGTTTTTTATGGAAGGATGTTACATTTTTATAATGAAGTGGTTTGACTATATCTGTGCTTGCTTTTAATTATTTTTACATGCAATATATAGCTTTTTCTAGTGATTAGTTTATATTAAGATACTGTAACCGTACCGTTACCATGGCCCAAAAACCATGATAAATACCGAACCTTGGGAAAACTGTACCGTTGCATCCCTACTGCCCCCACTGCTGAAAATAATCCTAGAGGAAACACTGAGAGATGATCACTAATTAGCCTCAGAGACACAGGAAGCATCTTCATTGGGCATCAATTTCCTGGAGAGATAAAACCTTAAATGTTTCAGTATTGAAATTTGATAATCCAAAATCAACCACATGAGATGGCTGATTTTAAACGAGTCATGAAAATTGAGTTTTTCAAGGGCAAGAGTGGTTTTCCCAGGTAAACCCATGCGATGTCAAGGTATTTGCCTTTTTCCAACCACAAACCCACAAGTACACACAGGATTATAAAGTATATGTGATGTTGTCTTTGCTTAATGACCTCAGTGGGCCAAAGATTGCTATTCCTCAGCAAATGTGGGCAGAAAAGATAGAAGAAAACTTTTCAGAGTTTTCACTGGTGAGAGAGAAAATTAAAAAGGAGAAATGGAATGTAGTCAGAAGCTATTTCGTTTATTATCCACTGAAATACTTAATTGGTGTCAAAGCTGTGTCTAGTGTGAGTTGACCTTTGCCTTCAGAAAGACATAAGGAACCTTGGGGCTCAAGACCCTCATGATTATAGTACTAACTGCAATACGCAGTACAACATTGAAAAACATGCATGCTTTTCTGTTTCCCGTTGCCATAACTCTATATTATTGTTTGAGATGCTTTGTGTAGAATTTTCACATACTTACTGTATATATCAACAAAAAAATGTTTCACTGGCATACCTTACAACTGCTGTTTTAAAACTGCAACAGTGACAACGAGGCACAACTCTTGACAAACTGTGGCGGGTGATGTGATGTTTGGCTGGCTGAACACACTGTACTCTGCAGCTGTCAGAAACAACTGTTCACATGGCATTCAGATAAGTGCTGGGTGATGGGACTTTTTAAATAAAAAATATAAGGGACTTGCATTTATGCCTGTTCAACAATGAAGGCATCAATTTTGACAAAGCAGACATTATAGGGTTGGCTTTTTTTCACTATCAGAATGGACTTTAATGGTGCTTTCTGAGATCTGTCAGTGAGTTATAGATGGACAGATGGACGGGCATCTGTCCTGGTTCAAGAGTGATCCAAAAAACATTGAAATCAGAAATTTACTGTGGGAATAGATTATGTTTAAGTAAATACCACATTGCGCGATTGCATCAAATCAATGTTGGCTGAGAGACGCTCTCCGTGGTACGGAAAGGGGATTATAATTTGGGTTTGTTAGATTTGAATTTAACCTTTTGTTCTTTGTCACATCCCCCATGAGTCAACCTGGACAACAGGAATATGACAGGGGAGATGGTTGAGCTTGGAAAAGTCTACCCTGGACTTGAAACTTGATATAACTTCTTTAATGTTTCACACCCTCTTAAAAACATACATGGTTCAGTCATATATGGTGTAGAGATGAAACAATATAAGATGTTATATCACAATTGTAGATCGTAATGATCACACTGTTGTGAAAGAGTGCAGAAAATGCTGTGTCACAGCTAAGCTAAGGGCGATGTCCTGGAACACTTCTGAGTTTACCTGTTGCATCCTGTTGCATGCCCACTCTAAAGGGAGGAGCAAAAAAGTATGTGCTATTATTGTTATTTTCGTGCTGTGCTGTCCTTCAGAGCCCAGACACAGCACATTTAACTGATGGCGTTATTCTAAACAGAAAATTTTTGTTTTCCTAACAGTGTAAAAGGATTCGATCAGCTTTTTTTAGCATGTCAATCAGTCTCTAAAAATCTTGAACGTGCTAAATTTGATGTAAAAATATGTAAGCGGACTAAGCCTACACTGTAGAGCTATCAATGTCCTCTGACGTGTTTTGATTAACACAAACAAAACAAACCCGAGCATTGGAGGATTAGCTCGTATGTGAATTTAGTAATTCAATGTAATATAGGATTATTGGAACTATTAAATGTAATAATAATATTAATATGGGGCAGCACGGCGGGGTTAGCACTGCTGGCCCACAATAAGAAGGTCGCAAGTTCCGTTCCCGGCCTGGGGCCTTTCTGTGCAGAGTTTGCATGTTTTCCCTGTGTCTGCGTGGGTTTCCTCCCACCGTCCAAAGACATCATGTTTGGGTTAATTGATGACTCTAAATTGTCCGTAGGTCTGAGTGTGAGTGTGAGTGGTTGTTGGTGGTCTCTGTCTGTCTCTGTGTGTTGGCCCTGTGATGGACTGGTGACCTGTCCAGGGTATACCCCGCCCTCAACCAGTGTGAGCTGGGATTGGCTCCAGCACCCCCGTGACCCAGAAACGGTTAAGCGGTTGAAGATGAATGAATGAATGAATGAATGAATGAATATTAATATGTGGGCAGCATGAAACTGGTTGTTTTTACACCCATCATACAATGTTTATTATAATCTTATTTATATTAAGTGTCAGGGTTGCCATGCTCTCATCCATCCGCTGCTTTATGATCTATTTTCCTCTAACTGGGACCATAATTTAATATTATGTTGAGTTGAAGTTTGAAACAAGAGACTGAGAACATGAAGTCTTTCGGAAAACATTTACTGAGCTAGTAAATTAAGTGAGACTTAGGGACATTTTCCCATAGACTTCAGTACAATCTGAGTTCTTTTTACTAGCAGTAGATTCCTAAATATCTACTTAAGACTGAATTGGAATTTGAATTCATTTTTAATTCAGTAAATATAAACGATTACTATTTTGCATGATTCATTCATTCATTTATTCATCTTCTACTGCTTATCCATTTCTGGGTTACGGGGGTTGCTGGAGCCAATCCCAGCTCACGCTGGGTTAGGGCGGGGTACACCCTGGCCAGGGCGAATACACAAAGACAGACAGAGACCAACAACCACTCACACTAAGACCTATGGACATTTAGAGTCACCAATTAACCTAAACATGATGTCTTTGGACGGTAGAAGGAAACCAGAGTACCCGGAGGAAACCCACGCAGGCACGGGGAGAACATACAAACGCCACACAAAAAGGCCCGGCAATTGAACCCACAATCTTCTTCTTGTGAGTCAACAGCGCTAACCACTATGCCGCCTGCATAATTTATTATTTTTCAAAACGCATCACTTTCCAAATGTTTTTCTATTGTAACGTCATAATGAATTTTATTGTTTGTTTTTTTATCTTTGTACAGACACAAGGAAGCGTATTCCCTCTGCTTTCAATCTTTAAAATAAAACATGTATAAATGTACAAGCACACATATAGTTCCCAAAATATTTAACTAGTCTTCAAAAAAATATCTAGTACCTGATGGGAATTTTTACTTTAAATCTCACAGTTGTCAGTATTGCCATTGTCCAGAAAAATACAGTGTTAGATGAGTCACACCAAAAATCCAAAAATCAAGATTCAGAATTGATGTAGCTGAGGCAAAAACATTTTCATTATCAGTCCCTAGTGTTCCAAATAACCTTCCATATGAGAGTCAGCCTTCAAAAATACTGGACAACCACAATGCACCTTGATAATGTCTTTCATTGGAGCCTCTTTTCATGATATTTATCCAGGTGTTTCAAACTCAACACTCTTTTTGTAATACAGATTCTGTAAAAATATGTAGCTTCTAAATCCAAGCTGAGATTCCCAGGTATTTTAAAGCTTCTCCAAAGTCACAGAAGACACTACAGAACTGTTTTGACATCCACAATTTTAGTCTTTACAACTAGTAAACTCGTGTGTAGAGCATTCCCTTTTAAGTTGCCTTTGAATGTTTACCTGTTTACCTGCTGTTTTTTCAGTGAGACTGAACAGCAGTTGACAACTGTAATCATGCCTTTAAACTCAACCTTCTGTGTCTTAGGGTACAGGCAATGGGACATTGAAGCTCACACTGCTACTGCAACCCATACAGTCAATGCAATGTTACCAACAATAGTCCAATCTTTGACTGCAAAATGCATGAGAAAATGATTGCAACCATTCCAATCTGAACAGAACTGGATTTCCTAACCATCATCTCTTTCCTTCACTCTTTTCTTCCACTGCTGGGGGTTTCCGAACTAACCACTTTAACTTTTACCATTACTGAATTTTGATAAGTGCAACATAAATTCATGTAATTGCTGTTGTTAGCATTTTGTTTTTAGGGTGAATTATGTATAATTGCAATTACGCCTTCATTTTACTGTAATGTTCCATGTTACAAGTAAATACTTCCACATGAGGGGATTATATGGTTCACTGATGAGGCATGGTGAGCTGATGAAATACAGTTGGAGAAATGGATTTGAACAACTGTATAAAGCGAACAAGTTCTTTATGGTGCCCCGAGGTACCATGGGAATGCTGGAAAATGTTATATAGTGACTCTAGA
This sequence comes from Remorina albescens, assembly GCA_034769265.1. Taxonomy (NCBI): domain Eukaryota; kingdom Metazoa; phylum Chordata; class Actinopteri; order Carangiformes; family Echeneidae; genus Remorina; species Remorina albescens. The sequence continues at coordinate 4,406,239 of CM068492.1, read as the reverse complement.
ATTCTCAACAAAATTTCTCCATTGAACCAAACCATCCAGCACAGAAAAACATCAGGTTATGCTATAGTGCATATTGTTCTGACAGATAGTACTCCTTTCACAGCTGACTGGAGGTCTATGCTCTTCTCATCTTTTAGCAGATATGTCTTGTATGTCTGTATTTTAATAACAAACACTGCACCATTTGACAATTTGCTATGGTACTAGGTTACTAGGGCTAGGTTGCATTATCACAACTGAGCCTTTTAACCGTTCTGTCAGACTACCAGGAGTTGTCGTTATTCTAGCCGTCTAGATTTTGGCACTTGTTTGGGATGACGCTGCTGAGACTGAGAGTGTCTGGATCTGCAGAGTGAGACCAGAGGCAGCAACATTCTCTCTCACTCAGGAAAATGTTTGCAGAGCTTGATAAAGAATTGGCTAGATCGAGGCAATTCATGTCATATATAAATATTAACCATTAGGACAATTGGTGAGTTTCCCCAGGAGCCCAATGCCCCTAGAGGGCCCAGGGCAGTGTGGACACATGCAACATATCTAGTTCAGATCTCAACCTCGCTTTACAGGAACTTGTCCTGCTGCTGTAGCAATTGATAACGTCTCTTTAGCAGGGTAAGGTTTGGGTCAGCTCAGCTAAGATGACAGAAGCCTACAGCAGTTTGTATGACATACGGGCGCATTTAGCTCCTGCACTGTTGGCCTCAGAGTCTCTACACTGCACAAAACCAGAAGATGCCTATCAGTTAAGCATATAAAAGTTATTAACTTAGCCAGATTTTACAAGCATTCTATGCTATGCTGCTACGTAGAAATGTCTGAGCCCCTCAGAGACACTGACTTTTTGACCTTCACACCTCTCACTCACAGTCTCAAACTGTGAGTGAGAGGTTGTTTTTCCAAGACAACGGCTGATGAACAAAATGCCCCTCTGTTTATTTTATTTTGTGTTTCCTGTCTCTGGGCTCTATCCAAAAACTAAATGGTGGCTTTTTAAAATGCTATCTCATTATTGAGGAGAAAAGGTTCTCAGCTTTGTCTGTTTTTGCCCTGTCTCTCTTTTTCATGATTAATGGGCTTTTGAAAGTTAATGCCCAGGGCACAGACGTGTGTGAATGTGGAACTAATTTAACAACACTATAAAAACTTGGTTAGCTGGTAGGTCCACTAATTAGAGGTCCACAGAAACAGGCTTTCCATGGATAGCTATTACTTCGGTTCATTATTTATTGTGATTTATTATAGCTGTATAACTTCAGTTCTGACTAATCTGATAACTTCTTCCTGCCAAGTTAGTTTTGAGTGGTTGACTTCCGGTGTAGCGATTGATGGAGTAGGACACGCCTCTCTGAGCTCCTGCAGCAACCTTTACAAATCCTATTTTAGGCACACTATTTGGATCTTTTTTTGGTGTGTGTTTTCCCCACCAACTTAATTTCAATTTAACGCCGACCTCTCACCGATAAAAATGCCTCAAAAAGCTAAACCGCCTATACAACCACTGTGGCCTACACCTCCCGCCACATCCCCGCCTCGTGGTGGTTCCCCCTCCTCCCCAAATGGAGCCGCAGGCGGCACTTCTTTAAGGCCGAGCTACTCTCGTCACTTCACGTCGAGATGGCAGCTATTTTCAAAACTGAGCTTCAAGGGGCCTCGACCGATAACTTGTCAAGCATCAAGACTGAGCTACAGGCAGTGAAGTCGGAGCTATCTGGCAGCATTACAAACATCCAGCCTGATGTGCACGCGCTGAAGGGCACCATAGCTGAAATGGAAACATAATTTTCCTCCTGCACTGACGACATCACTGCCTTACAGGCCAAAGTGGAACATCTGTCAACAGAACTGATAAGACTGGACAATAAATGTGAGGATCTGGAGCGAGATCTTGGCGCAATAACATACGGTTAGTGGGGATTCCTGAGGATTTTTCCACCTCTTCCACTGCTACAGCCATTTCCTCTCTGCTCAAGGACACACTTAAGCTTGAGAAGGAGCTTCTTGTGGATTGCGCTCATTCTACTCTCCAGCCGAAACCCGAGACCCGGAGAGCACCCCCGCCCCTTAGTCGCTCATCTACACTATCATATGGACTGTATGGACATATTGCGCCGAGCCAGGGCCCAGCAACGGATCAAGGTTGGAGACATGAGCCTCTCCATCTTCCCCGACCACGCTCTGAGGATGGCTCAGGCTTGAGCCGCCTTTAATGATGTCCAACGTCAGCTCCGTGAGATACCGGGGATACGCTTTGGGCTGCTCTACCCAGTGCGCCTCCGGGTTACATACAACGGGGGAGAGAAGGAGTTTAAATCGCCAGATAGGCCAGCACATTCATCAGATCACTTGACACGTAAGAGAACAGAGAAAATACACAAAACACTGTTGAAGTAGTGTCTGTTCAAAATTAATATTGACAGTTATAATTTTTTCAATTCATACACGGACGTGTTTCACATCTTCACAAGTGGTGTTTTGTTCTCTTTTCCATATACATGTGATTCTCAGTTTAACTTGGACTTGTTGTGCCTTGCTGTCAAATGTTGCTAGGTTTGTAGCGGCTCAAACCGAAGCCTGACTTTTACTATTGGTCTAAAAGCCGTAAGTATTTGTTTTAGGGATCTGACTCACACTGGGTTCTCTATCGTTTGGGGATTGGGTCGTTGTAAGTGCTATTGGGGGGGGGGGGTCTGCAAGTGTTTCTGTGTCTTCTTCTTTTTTTTCTTTCTTTCTTTCTTTTTTTCTCTTTTCTTTCTTCTGTCCTCCTGGGGTGTTCACATTCAGTCTATTTCCATGTCTAAGAACTTAAAAAATGGCAACTAATGCTTGTACTTCTGATATCCCACATATTGGGTCTTCAGTGAGATTTTTGAGCTGGAATATCAAAGGCATGGGGAGTCCAATTAAGAGATCAAGGATATTTGCTCACTTGAAACGTCTTAAAGCTGATCTAGTGTTTCTACAGGAAACCCACATGCGCACCAAAGATCAGGTCAGACTTAGATGTCCCTGGGTTTCTGAGGCATTTCACTCAAATTTCAACTCTAAAGCCAGGGGGGTTGCCATTTTAATTGGTAAATGAATTCAGTTTTCAGCTTCTAAGGTTATATCAGACAAAAATGGAAGATACTTAATTGCTACAGGTACACTATTCCATGTTCCCATTTTATTAGTTAACATATATGCCCCCAATTTCGATGATCCGCACTTTATGAATAAGCTCTTTGAATGTCTTCCCTCACTGAATAATAATCTCCTTATAATTGTAGGGGACATGAATTGTGTAATTGATCCCAATCTAGATCGCTCTAATCCACGAACTCTGATCCCATCATTAATGTCGAGGTCCCTTTCCGATTTTATGTCCAAAAATGGTTGCATTGATCCTTGGAGATTTTACAACCCTCACACCAAGGAATATTCCTTCTTTTCACAGATTCATCAGTCTTTCTCTTGAATTGACTTTTATTTTAGTGATGCTAAACTTATTCCCAAAGTACTTACTGTTAATTACCACCCTATTGTTATTTCTGACCATGCCACTCTTTCTTTAGATATTCAGTTTTCCTCACAACCCCAGTACTCATCACCTCGGAGGTTCAATACACTACTTCTTTCAGATGATAAGTTCAATAAATTTATTGCAGCTAAAATTGATGATTTTATTGCTATAAATCAAAATGACACAGAACCTGTTTCATGGTCACTGTTGTGGGAATTGTTAAAAGCATACCTGCGGGGACAAATAATATCATACTCTGCTCATTTGAATAAGTCCCGTAAAGCCAAATTGCAAGAACTCTCTATTAATATCACTAAATTAGACCAACAACTCGTTACCTCTCCCAGTTTACTTAAACAACGTGTTGAGCTACAGACTGAATTTGATCTTATCACCACTAATGATGCAGAGCGACTTCTCTTACAATCACGTTCTACATATTATGAACATGGTGATAAGGCAAGCCGGCTCCTAGCTCATCAACTACGTCGCCAGGCAGCCTCACATATGATTCCCCAGATAAAAGATTCATCGGGCACACTGCGTAGAGATACCACCACCATTAATTCTGTTTTTCACTCATTCTATTCCTCTTTATATAAGTCTGAATCTCCACCTGACACTACTGAAATGAATTTGTTCCTAGATAGTCTAAATTTTCCAGCGATAAACCCAGATTCTGCTAAAGAACTTGATTCACCATTAATGATAGAAGAAATCATTGTTGCTATGAGAAGCATGCAAAATAACAAAGCCCCTGGTCCTGACGGATTCCCAGCTGAGTTTTTTTAAAAGATTTCAGGATAAGCTGTCCCCATTACTGCACGCTGTATATAAGGAATCGCTACAACATGGTACTCTCCCTCCCACTTTAAGACAAGCCTCCATAAGTCTCCTCTTAAAAAAAGATAAGGATCCAGATCTCTGCAGCGCTTACAGACCTCTCTCATTAATAAATGTAGATGCTAAGATTCTTGCTAAGGCCTTGGCCTATTGCCTAGAAAATATTGTACCAACTATTGCTTCACCTGAGAAAACTGGATTTGTTAAGGGGCAGCACCTGTTCTTTAATGTCCGTACATTCTTAAATATTATCTACTCTAAAACTACCACAGCAACACCTGAAGCAGTGATCTCTGCCGATGCTGAAAAAGCATTCAACAGGGTTGAATGGGACTACTTATTCACTGTACTAAAGAAATTTGGGTTTGGAAATGTGTTCATTTTGTGGATACGTCTCCTCTATACATCTCCACAAACTAGTATCTCCACCAATAACATTCAATCCAGTTTCTTCACTCTTACCCATGGCACCAGACAGGGGTGTCCTCTTTATCCCCTATTGTTTGCATTAGCTATAGAGCCCTTGTCAATCTTTCTGAGGTCCTCCTCCCTTTTTACAGAGATTTCACGATTGGGCACAGAATTTAAGTTATCACTTTATGCAGATGATTTATTGTTGTATGTTTCAGATTCCTGTCCCTTCCATCCCAACAATTTTATCTGCTTTTCAGAGATTTGGATCATTGTCAGGCTACAAAGTGAATATCTCTAAAAGTGAATGCTACCCTGTCAATGCTTCAGCATCACAGCTCAAACAGGCTGACATTTCGAATTGAGCTCTCTGGCTTTAAGTATCTAGGGATCAATGTAACCAGAACACTAAACTCTCTTTTTTCTGCTAATTTCCTACCTTTAATGTCTAAAATCAAATCTGGGCACCCAGGATTCGCAAATCCAAACTTCAGAGATGTAAATTCAATGGCGGATTGTCACTTCCAAATTTCCAACTGTACTATTGGGCAGCACATATCCACAAGATTTCATTTTGGTTCAAATCAGTAGTTCTGCCATGGTGCAATTTAGAGGCGCAGTCATGTGTTTCATCCTCCCTAACTGCTTTACTTACCTCTTCTATTCCACCTAACCTCTCTGGCTTTACAAATAACCAAGTGGTTCATTCCACACTTAAAACTTGGTATCAACTCAGGAGGCACTTCAAAGCATCTACTTTGGCTTCTTTATTGAGGAATGATTTATTTCAACCTGCGTTTACAGATTCAACCTTTTTTGCATGGCATAATAAAGGCCTGAAATGTTTCAAAGACCTTTACAAAAATTTTCGCAGCTTTACAGATCTCTCAGGAGAATTTCACCCCCAACCCTCTTATCTTTTTCGTTATTTTCAAATTAGACACTAGCACTAAGGCTTTGTTTCCAGTTTTTCCCTCTTCACCACCGAGCCCACAGTGGGAGGAGCTTCTAAGCCACGACCCACTTCAGAAGTCACTCATCTCTAAAGTTTATAATGAAATCCTGTCTTTTGATTGCTCACCAGTCACTATAATTAAAGCTGTTTGGGAACAAGAACTAAGTTTGAATTTGGAAGATGACTGGTGGGACTCTGCTCTTAAAAAAAATATACACAAGCTCAGCTTGTGCTCGTCTCACACTTATACAGTTTAAAGTACTGTTTAGAGTCAATTCTTCCAAAAATTGACTGTCACAAATCTATCCCAGTATCACCGACAGTTGTGACAAATGCCATGCTTCATCTTGCAATTTAACACAATGTTTTACTCTTGCTCATTGCTTTCTCGCTTCTGGCTGAATTATTTTGATACCATGCAAAAAATACTCTCAATTACCATAAAAGTCTCCTCCCATGTCGCTATATTTGGGCTCCCAGAGGACCATAACCAGTTTACCTCTAACAAATTAAATGTCATAGCTTTTACTTCTTTACTGGCAACACGCCATCTTCTTCTTCACTGGAAGTCAACTAAAGCTCCCTCTAGCACTCAGTGGCTCAATGACACCGTATCTTTTCTAAAGCTGGAGAAGATCAAATATTCTGTGAAAGGTAACTCAGATAAATTTTACAACAAGTGGCTTCCCTTTTTAACATTCTTTCACTCTCCTCAGTCTCTGCCTCCTGATTGATGGACTCCCACTCTCTCTCTCTCTCTCTCTTTTATTTTTATCTTTATTATTATTACTATTATGTTTTTCTTTTTTGTTAATTATTATTGTTACTATTATTATTTATTAATTTTTTCTCTTCTCCTGTTTTTTGACTTCCCTTGTATTTTTGTTTATACCGACTAGGTAAAAACACTTAATATTACATACAAGAATCCTCAGTTACTTATTTATTTTTTATTCCCTTTTCATTTGTATATCGTTTGCTTTTGCCCGATTAAGTCCCTATTGGGTCAACAAAACAAGAAAACATACTAGGAGGCAGACTGTATGTTTTGCTCTTCATTCATTTTGAAGCACAGTATTTATATTGTATCTCTGTGTTTATATTTTAAATTGTATTGTAATGTAATACTCAATGTGATTGTGACATTGGTTCTGTTCTAATGTGCCTTACCTCCTAATAAAAATATTAGAAAAAGAAATTTTAAAAAAGTTAGTTTTGAGGGTCCACATCTTTCTATGGGCTTTCCTATAAAAACTGGACTCTTGACTTGGTCTGTGAAATTCAGTATTTGGAAAAAATACTGAAATCCTGAAAGTGAATCAAATCACTTTCAGGATTCAGTAAACACCCAGTCAAAACACAGAATCATCCGGAAAAAATAATTAATCAATATGACAACACATGCACTGTACATACAAACAACACGAGAAATATAGAAACATGCTGTTTATATGCACAACAAATCCAAATAATGTAATTAAAACAACAACAGCAGTGTTTCTGAGGGGAAAAAAAGGTGTTGTGTCTGTTGCCATTTTTAGTACTTGCAGCTCACTTTTGCATTTGCTTGTGTTTTTTGTAAGACTTTTTCTCGCCGTGCATTCAGCCCTCTGGGCCACCATACTGTTCTCGCTGCTTCTCATACAAATATCAATTTAGATAAGCATGTTAGTTGGTAAAATACATTTAAATAACCAACACCTGTACCTCTATTATGATGAAGCCATGCCACTGACACTTCAGTCCAGCTTAATCCATCAAGCCAACAGTCGCATCCAACCTATTAAGTCACAAGATGGATCATATTGAACCAAGCTGATCTGAACAGTGAAGCTGCTACACAACTGGATTCTATTTTTGCAGGATATCAGACATCATTGCCTTCAGAATGAGCCTGTACTTGCAAACAAACGCATACTTGCCAACTTACACAGCCAACGGCTTCATGAGCCGTGGCAGCAGCTGGAGCTCTGGCTTTGGCGGTGCTTGTGTCATAACAGAGTGATAGTGTAATAACTTCTTCAGCTTTGCACCGTGTGGTCGCTGGAAAGGGGAGGAGGAGGGAGGAAGTGGGGGGTGGGGGTCGGAGTTGTCACAGTTTATTTCTGGTCTAATGTACTTAACTCAGAATACACTCAGAAACATGTATTTTCCTGAGGCACTGTATTGTGGCCTGGCAGGTTCAGGTACACTATGGAAAGATGAACGCACATTCAAAGCCACCCACACAATCACTTCGAAATCGACTGGATACACTTGGAGGTTACACTTATGGTCTTAACCACTGACAGTAGCTTTTATTTATTTATTTTTAATCAAATGGCTGATTCGACTGAAGTATTGTCTTTAAAAAAAAATTACATGTGGTGGCACCTTCAGCACTGGGACAGTATAGCGTTTGCTACAGCGCTGTGACATGGGCTAGATGCTACTACACAAACAGGAGAAACAGGAGAAAAAAATTTACACCACAAGAATGGAGAAACTATATGATACTAATGCAGATGAGCTGCACGCTGGTTTAACCAGCATTGACAAACCATCTCTGACCACAGATTCATGGACAGCACTTACAACTGAAACTATGTAACAGTTGGCCATCATTACATACTCAATGCTGTCTCAAATAGTTTCCGGCGGTAATCGAACAGTGTTTTTGCTTGAAATGCTCATCTAACACTGCAGCGCCTGTTTCTAAGTTGCTCTTTTCGTAGGGAAGTATACTATACATAACATATAACTCAGGGGAGCCTCTTCTGAATTTGATGTGTTTTAGTGGATAAATCAAACCAAACTTCATTTATATAGCACTTTTCATGCAGATCAGCAACACAAAATGCTTCACAGGTTAAAAAAGAAAAACAGAAATAACACATAGAGAGAGAGAAAAACAGGGAACCACAGAAAAGTAAAAACTATACAACATATGCAGTTACACACTAGTAAAAGTGACAGGGCACTGAGGAACCAGATGATGAAACGCTATCTTAGGGAGCCATCCCCAACATGTGGCGTCACAGCCCACAACTACAGGCGGTTCTGCCCACGGCATGGCAATGAAGCCGAGGCACAGGGCCCCCTACTGAGTAGGCCAGAACAGCCCCGAGGACAACACCCCTGCTCCCATGAGGAAAACACTGGAGTTGAAAGGAACTAAAAATGGAAATAATAAATAAGAACTCATGAGTTAGGAATTTCCTTAACATATACAATGGCATAAAAACCAAAAGAATATACTAAAGAATTAAAAAGAAGAAAAATTAAGAGGTGTAAGAGGTGACAGAAACTAAGAAAAGATTAGTTAAAAGCTAACTTAAAAAGATGTGTCTTAAGACTGTCTCTGCGACCCGGAGGCCCTCCGGCAGGTTGTTCCAAAGATCGGGTCCATAGAATTGAAATGACGCTGCACCACAGGTTTTTGTTCTTACCTTTGGAACAAATAAAAGTCCAGTACCAGATGACCTTTGGGTCTGCAAGGGCTCATAGTGTGGAAGTAGTTCAGATAAATAAGAAAGGCGAAGATCGTTAAGTCCCTTGTAGACTAATAAGAGAACCTTAAAATCAATCCTGAAACTCACGGGGAGCCAATTAAGCGATTCTACAACAGGAGTAATGTGTGCCTGCCCTCTGGTCTTTGTCAGCACTCATGCAGCTGAATTCTGGAGTAGTTGAAGGTTTGAAATGCTCTTTTTGGGAAGACCAGAGAGCAGGGCATTACAGTAATCTAAACAACAAGAATTAAAAACATGCATCAGCACCTCCGTGCAAGAAAGAGAAATTGGTGGACTCTGGCTATGTTTTTAATATGGTAAAATCCTGTTTTTGTTATATTTCTGATATGTGGAATAAAATCAAGCTCAGAGTCAAAAAGAATACTCAATAAATGCTTATTCTAGCCTCAGGACAGGAAAGTTGAAAGCCTTAAACAATTGAAGAAACAAACAATGATCCCCTGTCACACCATAAAAGCACAAGCTGATCCAGGATGTCAGTACAAGATGGAACAGTACATACTACATGGTAGAGTTGCAGTGACTGGCAAGCACTGTTCCAGGAGTCTCTCTATCTGACCCTGAGGTAACTCCAAGGGGCAAACACCACTTTGACTTGACGCCAAATCAATGGGTGCTGCTTGAAGAACTGGTGAAAGGGAGCCTTTTGAATGTGCTACTGTTTACCTCAGTGGACAGGAGTATGCAACTGCGTCATGTCTTCCACAGCTGGTCAAAGGGCTGCAATGGTCCATACAGCAAACCCGTTTTGAGACAAGCCCAGAATAAGCTTTTCTGGTCAGTGCAGGACAAGAGATCACTGAGAGATGGGGGAATCTGAACACCATCTCAGCAGAGAGAGACAACCCACTTGTTCTTACAGCTGCCCTTGACCCAAGATTTCGAAAGCTCAAGTTTGTGGCAGCTGAAGATGGCACAAGGGTGCGAGGCACAGTTGAAGTCCTTGCTATCGAAAAAGCAAAAGAGACTGGGATACATGGGTGTGACTCAGTGCAACAACAGAAGAAGGTCAGTGTTCCAGGGGAAAAATCAGCACTGGATATCCTCCTTCAATCAGACACTGAGAGTCTGAGCAAGGAGGAAGAGGAAACCCAGGCAGACCAGAAGATCCAAATGGTGAGAAATGAAGTTGTACTTTGCAGAGCCAGCAATATCCAAAAAGGAAGATCCTATCATATGGTGGAGGGAAAATGAGGGTCGTTTTCACTATCAAAGCTGGCAATACCTCTTCTGTGCATTCCTGCAACATCCGCCCCATCAGAGCGAATCTTCTCTGCAGCGGGGAATATCTGTTCTCAGAAGAGAGCAAGCCTCACATGAGACCATGTTGAGATGCTGACTTTCCTCAGTTTGAATAAACTGTAATTGACTTATAACCTCATGTAGTTGGAACTTGCAACGGACACTGTTGATCACAGAATGCCGTGCACAAAATGCACGGTAAATGCACTTTTATTTTCTTTTTATTAAGGGAAAGGTTTTGAAAAGTTTTGAAAAGATTTTATTGTTGTTGTTGTAGCAAACTTTATTAAAAGACATATTTTTGAATGAAGTATCTTTATTGTCTTTGTTAGTTTGCACATGCCTAAAACAACCTCAAGTCAAATATAACAGCTGGTAGTTAAATAGTGCCATTGCGTAATTGTGTGATTTATTGTCCGATTAGTCGAATAATCGTTTCAATAATCAATGACTAGTCGACTATCAAAATAGTCATTAGTTGCAGCGTTAAAGGCTTGGATAAAGGCTGCAGGCTACCCTGTTGCAAACATAAGCCTGGTCTGCCAGCTCAGGCTGGCAGTGGAAGGCAGATAGAATGTCCTTAAATACCCTCAGCTGAAAACTAATACTGGCTTCAGTTGTTCCCTGGAAACTCCCATTTTGCTTTAACATATATGCATGGCATGTCATGTAGACTCTTGCTTGTGGATCTCATATAAAAATACCACAATCTATGATGTGCCTACATTAATTCATATATGCATTGGTTCTTCCAATCAGACAAATGAACCATGCATGCATTGAAAACATTTTACGACACCATGCAGAAGTATTCATACTGATGTTACTGTTATATTTATTTTTATTTTTATGATACCTGCTACTGGATTGAAAGGTTTTTATGCCATTGCTTCCCGATTAAAGCACAAACTGATCATGACCATTGTGAATTTTATAAATCTATGTACTGTGTACATAATATCTCGCCGCCTGGACTTTAAAAAAATACAATAAAAAAAGCATCCACAGACATCTGGAAAGGTGTCTGTGGGATGCTCTTTATTTTTATTTTTCTGACAGCCTGCAAATGACTGTAAAGCTACAGGACCAGTTTGTAAATATTTGTCAATAAGCAGAAACAGCTTGAACCCCCCCCGAGAGAAAGCGGTGGAAATGATCTATTTTAAAGGCTGAAAAGGCCAAGGGGTCTTCTCCTGAGCTGGATGTCTGCCCGTCAGCTCCTGGCGAGGAGGGGAACCATTACAGCGGCACAATAAACTCCCCTAAGTCTACGGAGGGGCTGTATCCCGGATACACTGCTGGGCTCCAGTACCGAACGAATCTCCAGAGAATAATCTATACATTTTACTTTCTCTCGCTTTTTAAAAATACTTAACAACCCACGACAACACCTTACTAATAACTTTTAACATTATTACAACTCGGCGTTCAATTCGGCCTTAATGAACAATTGAAATTGAAGCGTTTTGGTTCGATTCTCCCGTTTTCCTGCTATTTCGTTCTGACCCACCATATCTCGTCTGGCGGAAAGGGGAGCGGAGTTCAGCGCTTCTGAAGTTGAATTACTCCGTAGATCGAGTGTGTTTCCGGCGGATAAACTCCACTGCCAAAATTCAAGAGTAAGGAAAAAACAGACAAACAAACAAACAACACTCGCTCCTTCTGGAAAGCCCTAAAGTCACGTCCTGCCGAGCGTATGGGAGCAGTCTGACGATTAGCAAGCCGCCGTCAAAAATTGCACAAATACTGCATGTAGTTCAGCCAAAGCGCGGTCCGGTCCCGCCGGACGCCAAGAAACACAACGGCGGCCGAGATAAGGAGCGTCAGGTTGAATGTGAAGGTTAGCTCGGGGAGGAGAGCGTACGCCCACCGAGCGGCTATACTGTCAAACACCCAGTTTGTGGAGAGCCTGTCAGTGGCTCAAACCGCTGACACAAATAACCACAACATGAAAACATACCACATATGCAAGAAGATACTCGGATCCACCAAAGATCAACGGGAATCCCGGCGTCTGTGCATTCCTCCCTCCGCTGGAAGCGCCGTTCGTCTCCGTGGGCTAAACCGACCGTCACACAGCGCCAGGGTTTAACCTGAAATGACCCGCGTTGGTGCGAATCAGGCGAGGCTTGCGCTCGTGTGTATGCTTGTGTGTGTGTGTGTTTATGCTAACACTGCGTGCGGCTACGAGACTCTGGAAGCAAAAGAAAAAAACTTCAACATGCAGCCGAGAACTAAGCGCTTTAAGGCGGATCGCTAAGTTGCACCGCTGCAGACTATTCGCTCCTGGGAATCCAAAGCCGAGCTGTGGGGCAAGAAGCAAGAGAAATAAGCCTCGCCCTAATTACTAACTACCAAGTTTTTCGATTTGTTTTGTTTTGTTTTTTTTCTTTTCTGATGGCGGTTGGTTGTTTTTGCAGTAGGCCTGGTACATACCGACAAGCCAGGGAACACATTGCTCCAACTTACTGTGTGTGTTCAAGTAATAATAATAATAATTATTATTATTATTATTGGTGGTGTTATAATTCTTATTACAATCTGAGTGCCATAGTGCACACTTGGACATTTGATTTCCCTTTAAGTACGAAAGTATCTATCTATCTTTTTTCTGAGTCCCGTTCACTCGCCACTTGCTCAAGGTTTACTCTCTACTCTCTTTTCCAGTATTTGCATGCCCAGCGCTGATTGGCTCCTGAGAAATTCAGGGACTTCTGATTGGCTCTGAAGGCAGCATGAACAGTGCAGTGCTGCTCTCTCTACTGTGCCTGCTCCGAGTGTATCTAATCGCACAGCATGCGCTGTACCAAGTTTTGATAAAGTTTTATTACGGGCCGAAACGTACCGAAATACCGTTGTTTGCCTTTGTGTATTGAACGGTTCAATAAAATATTGAAAATTTTTGCATCCCTACTACCTATCTATCTATCGTCTGTCTGTCTGTCTGTCTGTCTATCCTTAGTCATATTCACATAATTCAACTGTGCGTGTTTGTCCTTGGTCCTCTCAACCACCTTTGGTCAGCATTTGTAAACAGATATTGTGCAATATGCTTTTGTGCCTGGCTTTTACTACTGCATCATATTTCATGAACTTTGAATCATTATAAATATCGCTCATAAAAGCATTGATCTCCTTGGCTGAAGAGTGTTGGTCTGTCCTATGTGTCAACTCCAATGGCAGAATCACATCTTGCAGGTAAATTATTAGTGGAAGGTTTCAAAGTCTTGCAGCAGTGATCTTTGCATGGTGTGGGCCTGTTCACTTATGTTATATCACCTTTGCTTTCTTCTATTGGCTTGGACATTTTCCAAGTGTGTAAAAGGGTGTAGTTTAGCTGCTCTTTTTTCTACTGCAAGAGCGGATGTTTGAGCTTTAAATGCAAATATTACAGACACCTATTGTAGATTTTCTTCCATAATAAGAACTTTTAGTTCCAACAGACAAATTATTTGAAATAAAAACTGCTGTTTGGTTAAATACAGATAAGGCCATTGCAATTTTGCAATATCCTTCTGTTTACATTATATCCACAGCACTCTTGGTGTGAGTTCATGATAAAACCTGCTCCGTCCCCATTTCTCCTTGACTTACTATTTTAAGGGTGTGCAAGAGCATTTCATTTGTAAGAGAAAAATGCAGAGTTTAGAATGCAGTGCAGAACACAATGGTGTGCCATGTTTAAAATTCAAACATGATATTACTGTTAGCATTCTCCTTGCTTTCCCTTCTCGTTCCTCCCTGTCAGTGTAAAATCGGCGCTCAGAAGAAGCCCCTGCTCTTTGATTCTCAGGGACTAACACCAAAGCTTGTGCTTTCAGTGGATGTTTTTTAGTAGCTGACATGTTTTCTGCTGTCAAATTGCATCACAGCTAAACAGCAAAATATCTAAACCCAATACCTAATTCATAGCTCACAATAATATGGTAACAATAGCTGTTTTCAGATAAATGCTATATAGAGATTATACTTTTAAACTGGACTTTTTTTGAAGAACAAAAAGAACAAAAACATGGCAGAGGCATGTCACTGAGGCATGCCAATCCACAACTATATGTGTAAACCCTGTGACATGTTGTATGCGGGAAAAAATGCAGAACCTGTTTGCATAAAGTCTACTTGCCCCTGAAAAGTACATTGTGTTGCTGATCTGGTGATTATAGAAAATACAGTAAGGTCATATTGCAGGGTCAGTAAGTTCATATTGAATTATTTGCATATTGTTCATGTTGTAGTTTCAGATTTTTCTGTAGGGCAGGAAATTATGACTTAACTTCCACTTTGGCAATTTTCCAACCTTTATTCAAGTTAAACTAATATATGTTTTTATATGAATGGTCCCATGCTCCACAATGTGTCTTAATTAATTAAATTAATCCTGTGAAAGTTTCAACGGTCTCTTTGTGATGTCAAAACAAAGCAGTCACCACCCTCTGCCAAACCTTCAAGTCCAGCCCAAGGAGACACACCATCTGTGCAGGATTTGGTTTCTCCAAGCATTTACCTAAAATCTGCTGAATTCTCCAAAGGGAGGCGATGTAAAACTACACTGAGATGGTTTTTGGTTCTTACAACCACAAATATATTTACCATATCAATTATACAAGAAGTGTGTTCGTGTAAAATCTGGGAACTTTATTAGTGAGTGTGATATTTCAAAGGCTTGATGAAATCACAAAGAACCACTGAAAATCTCTTCAACTCCAAAGAGGTTTGTAGCCTCTCTCAGCTTGTTTTGGTTACACAACACATTTTGTGTTTGGTGTCTCACTGCTGTCAAAAACATAGCTTCTAGTTGCAACAATCCAAAATGTCCTAATAACTTCACTGTCAGTTATGTGATGAGCTGAATAAAGATAAATATATATGTGTGTTAATTTGTCGGGAGATGTAATAAGTGCTTTTTTTCCTTCTTTTTATTTGCTGATTTACAGATTTTCCTTAAGTGGATGTTAATAAGATATCAGTGTTTCAGATTTAGCCAAAAAGCTAATTTTCCCTTGTAATTGCTGGATACATGAAAAAAATTGTGTTTTAGTATCATTTCACACACTTTCTAATTCTGTTCAGATGATTTCAGCCACATGAGTGATGTGGTATTTACAATGGCAATGTGTAGTCATTGTCATGATGTCTTACAGCTATTTGTTGACTGCTAATCACTGTAGTTATCCCCTATCCTTTCTTTTGGTCCAAGCAGGAGGTTAGCACTTGGATTTATGTGAAATCTTTCAATAACCTCTAAATCCATTGTCCTGAATTCAGAGCTGATATCCATAGGATTTAGTTTGACCAGGTTGTATTTCAATTTATCAGCTGAAATAGCTCTAAAGGTAGTCTTGCATGTATTTAGCATAGAAATTCACTGTTCCCAGAGATAAAGGTAAATATCATAATCAAAATATTGGATGCATTATCATCCAATTTGGTGCAGTCATTCAGTGTACTCCATCTTTTTATCTACAAACATAGCAAGAGACTATCTCTTGTTCCCTTTGAATGTTTTGAAGAAGTGTGGTTGCTGAAATGTCATTTTATGGAATAAATTCTGCTCTGAGTATTTGTTGCTTCAAACTGTTCTTGCTTCCCATTTCGCAACCCTATAATGTCCAGTGTTTCCTTTAGAATTTTTTTCAGCAGCGGGGGCAGGCTCTCCGGGGGGCCCGGGGGGGGGGCCGTGGCAGTGTAAACAAATGACACTTGACTGCAGATTTAAGTTTTACAACCTATTTATTGGGTGACCAGTTGAAAATGGCTTTTTCCCTTACAAACACTAAAACCTATACATCTCAGCCATATACAATGCCAGATAAAGGCTGAATGTAAAAAGTAAAATAAATAAATAAGTAATAAAATAATAGAATTCAATAAATAAAAATAATAAATAATAATCTCTTTAATAGCTAGATGGGGCTGTAGAATCAGTGGCAAAGTTTGCACCCAGGCTCAGAAAACTGAATTTTTCTTGGCTTTTTATAGAAGAGCTCTAAGGCTCTGTTGAAGGGAAATTCTCCCAGAGGTGGCCTCTTGATGCTTAGCAGCATACATGCTGCAAGGTGATCCCCAATTCATCTGAAAATGCAGTCAGCAGTTGATACATCACGGTGTGTATATATTAGCTTAATGCTATCAAATAGTTTACCCACATTAGTGTCACTGAGTTGGCACCGGGCCCAATTAACTTAAGCTACTGGTATGTTACGTAACGTTAGCTGGCCATCAATACTTTGTGAATGCCAATTTAACTTGTAAAATCTGTGATGAGTTATCTTAAGGTAATAAGTCAACAGTAAGTCTCCGGTAAGTTGCTGCCCTATTTTCCAGGACAACACTCCTCTGACTCTCTGACCTGGTGCCTGGGTGACTGACATCATGCACTTTCAAGGCCGTGCTCTCGTTATTAATTAACGTCGTATTAACTCCAATAGTCAGGAGATTGATGACGCAATAAGTGCTTGATTGTGTTACGCCTCAATAATTCATTACAGGTTTCTCACAAGAACATTACAAACATATCATGCGTTCTCTCCAGCACTGTGGAGACACCTTACTCCTTCCTACAGATTTTCCAAAATGGCTTGCTTTGCTTTCACCAATTAGTCATGGTCAAAAAGAGTTTCACTGACTGATACTGTATGAAGCTCTTTTAGGGGCAGTTCTGCGGAACAAAATTGAAGGACTATATGTTTACATCCACTCCAACATTTGTATACAACACTTAATGTATTCTCAGTAGAGGTCTTGAAGGGCGGTAAGAACCATTTAGTTGATTCATGTGAATAAACCCATCACTAGTTCCCATGGAGAGGCTTAGGAGCATTGCAGGTTGAGGACACCTGCAAATTATGAATCAATTATGAGTTAGTTAAACAAATATCCCTCATCATGGAGGGTCAATGTCACACCGTGGTGAGGTTATGTTTGGGGTTTTTTCTTGTCTCAATGTTGTCTTGTCAGTTCCTGTTTTATTTTGAAAATTAACTGTCCTCTCGTTTCAGGTCACTTGCCCTTCCTCATGTGTCCCAGTCTGATTGTCCTAAGTGTTTTCACCTGTTCCCCTTACCCGATGTATATATTGTCTGCGTCTCCCTTTGTCTCGTGCCAGTGTGTCATGTTCGTCATGTTCGTCATGTTCATGGATCTTGCCAAACTTAAATCTTGTTCACAGATCAGTTCGCGGTGTTTTTTTTGTATCTTTAGTTCAAGCAGTTTTTTCCTCCCTTTTGGAGTGATTTTTATTTTTTGTATTAAAGAAAGATTGAAACTCTGCATCTGCGTCCTGCCATCATTGCCGGTCCCTGACAGTACACACTGGCCAGTATGGACGCAGCGGAGTCGGAACAGCTATCCTCAGCCCTTCGTGCTCAGGGAAAACGCCTCACGCATCATGAGGAACAGATGGCCATGCTAAGCCAGGGCGTTCATGGCCTTGCCCACAGCCAGGAGGATTTTAAGACAGCAGTGACTACTCAGGTGTCTCAGCTCACTGAACAGGTGCAGCAGCTTCTGGGTCACCTGCGGAAGCCAGACACTGCACCCACTGCCCCCCAGCCTCAGCCTACCCCAACAGTTCCGGTTCCCCCCATTTCCTACGCCGGAGCCCGGCTGGCTCCTCCTGACTATTTCTCAGGGGACCCAGGACAATGTAAGTTTTTTATCATAGACTGTGAAATGCATTTTGAAATGTCACCCCATGCATTTCCCACAGACCGAGCCAAGGTGTGTTTCATGATGTCCTACCTGAAGGAAAGGGCAAGAGCATGGGCCAGGGCTGAATGGGCGAGGGATTCTCCCATCTGCAGCTCCCTTAAGGACTTCACTGAGGCCCTCCGTAAGACCTTCGACCCGGTCTCCTCGGAACGGGTAAAGGCAAGGGAACTGAGTGGGCTGAGGCAAGGTGGAGAATCGGTCTCGGACTATGCCATACGCTTCCGGACCTTGGCTGCAGAGAGTGGTTGGAATGAAATGGCACTCTATGATGTCTTCCTGAAGGGTTTGGCAGGCCATGTTCAGGAACGACTGTTGCCCCTAGACCTACCCTTGGACCTAGACTCCCTCATCGCCCTCGCTATCCGGACGGATAACCGACTTCGGGAATTCCAGGTATCCAGGGGAAGTCAACAGCAGAGGTCGGATCACCTGCAGCAGTCCCCAGCCTCCTCCGGATTTGCTTCCTGCCTATCACCATCAGCGCAGCCTCACCCTCCTCTTCCTGCGCGGAGTGAGGAACCCATGCAGCTGGGCAGGGCCCAGCTGACGCAGGCTGAACGTCAGCGACGCTTCAGGGAAGGACGGTGCTTCTACTGTGGAGAATCCGGACACCTAGTGGCCGCCTGCCCTATCAAGACAGATCGGGTGGTGAGCCAGTCCTCAACCTCAGGTTCTACTGCACGCAGGTTGACCTCCATCAAGGTAACACACGACTCCACAGTTACTGAACTGAAGGTTTTAATTGACTCAGGAGCGGATGAGAGCTTAATGGATTGGGGTTTAGCCAAAAGGTTGAGGGTGAAAACGAAAGTAATCTCTCATCCCATCAGAGCCAGAGCACTTAATGGTAACCTGCTGTTCACGATCACCCATATCACAGAACCTATTGCTCTTACCATAGACAATCACAATGAACTAATGAACTTTTACCTGTTTCACTCACCTGCACACACCCTGATACTGGGACATCCCTGGCTCACCCGCCACAACCCCCACATAGACTGGCCGACAGGCAGGATTCTGGGGTGGGGGGAGGACTGTGGCAGAGAGTGTCTCCAGTCTAGGACCCAGGGGATGACTACCACTGTTATAAATTCTGTTTCCGCTCACCTTGCCACAGAATCTCAGTACCCGGATTTGACCTCTGTTCCCACCTGTTACCACCATCTCAAGGAGGTCTTTAATAAAGTCAAGGCAACATCACTTCCACCGCACCGACCATATGATTGTGCCATCAATCTCATTCCCGGATCCACCATTCCCAAGGGGCGGTTGTATTCGGTGTCAGGGCCCGAACGACAAGCCATGAAAGACTACATTGAGTCATCACTGAAGGCGGGGCTCATTCGCCCGTCTTCATCGCCTGCTGGAGCAGGATTCTTTTTTGTGAGTAAAAAGGACGGATCCCTGAGACCGTGTATTGACTACAGCCCCCTCAGTGACATTACAATAAAGAATCGCTATCCACTCCCCTTGATGTCGTCTGTGTTTGATCAGCTCCAGCAGGCCAAAATTTTCACAAAATTAGATTTGAGAAATGCTTATCATCTCATTCGGATCAGGGAGGGGGATGAGTGGAAAACCGGGTTTAATACCCCCAGTGGTCACTATGAGTACCTAGTCATGCCTTTCGGTCTCACAAATGCTCCTGCTGTCTTTCAGGCCATGATCAATGACGTACTCAGGGACTTTCTTGACCAATTTGTCTATGTTTATTTAGATGACATACTGATCTACTCACCAAACCTGGACATGCACGAGTACCATGTTAGCCAGGTCCTTCAGCGGCTCATAGACAACCACTTATTTGTAAAAGCAGAAAAGAGTGAATTTCATGCCGACACCGTCTCCTTCCTGGGCTTCATTGTGGCTCCTGGAAGAGTACAGATGGACCCGACTAAAGTGAGCGCGGTGGCAGAGTGGCCAACGCCTGATAACCGTAAGAAGGTCCAGCAGTTTCTAGGATTTGCTAATTTTTACAGACGATTTATCAGAGGGTTCAGCGCGATAGCTGCTCCCCTCCATGCTCTGACCTCTCCCCAGGTTCGCTTCAACTGGTCTTCGGCGGCAGAGGAGGCGTTCCAGGCCCTCAAGCACCGCTTCACGTCTGCACCCATCCTCACTCTACCAGACCCACAGCGCCAATTTGTGGTGGAGGTGGATGCATCGAACGAAGGAATCGGGGCAATCCTGTCTCAGCGATCCGAAGAGGATGGGAAGATGCACCCCTGCGCCTTTCTCTCCCGCCGCCTGAGCTCTGCGGAAAGGAATTATGACGTGGGCAACCGGGAGCTGCTGGCTGTTAAGGTCGCGTTGGAGGAATGGAGACACTGGCTGGAGGGGGCACAGCATCCGTTCATTGTTTGGACTGACCATAAGAATCTTGAGTACATCAGACAAGCCAAGAGACTCAATTCACGCCAGGCCAGGTGGGCTCTGTTCTTTAACCGTTTTTGTTTCACTTTGTCTTACAGGCCGGGGTCCCGCAACATCAAACCAGACGCCTTGTCACGGATCTACGACCCTGAGCCTGGTGCCAAGATACCAGAACCCATCCTCCCACTGAACCGTGTGGTTGGAGCGGTCTCTTGGCAGATAGAACAAGAGGTGGAGCAAGCGAATGGTGAGACGCCCCCACCTAGTGGGTGCCCAGATAACCGTCTGTTTGTTCCTGTTAGTCTGCGCCCACAGGTGATACATTGGGCCCACACCTCGCTGCTCACCTGCCACCCGGGAGTCCGGAGAACTACGTTTGCCATATCTCAACGGTTCTGGTGGCCTTCCATGGAGGTGGAGGTCCGAGAATACATCGGTGCATGTCCGGTCTGTGCTCGCAACAAGACTTCCTCCAGGTCACGTATGGGACTCCTGCAGCCACTGCCGATTCCCTCCAGGCCGTGGTCGGACATATCCATGGACTTTGTCACGGGGCTCCCGCTCTCAAGAGGTAACACCACAGTTCTGACTGTGGTGGACCGTTTCTCTAAGATGGCACATTTCATTGCTTTGCCCAAGCTGCCCTCAGCCAAAGAAACTGCCAAAATCATGATGCAGAATATTTTCAGAATCCATGGATTTCCTAAGGACATTGTTTCAGACCGGGGGCCCCAGTTCATCTCTCGGTTCTGGAAGGAGTTCTGTCGGCTCATTGGGGCCACTGCCAGTCTGACTTCGGGATATCATCCAGAGGCCAATGGCCAGACTGAGCGCCTCAACCAACAGCTGGAGACCGGCCTCAGGTGTTTGGTGTCCCAGAACCCAACGTCATGGAGCACTCACCTGGTCTGGGTAGAATATGCCCACAATTCTCTGCCCACCTCCGCCACAGGATTCTCCCCCTTCAAGTGTGTCTATGGCTACCAACCTCCAGTGTTTGCTGACTCTGAGATGGAGGTGTCTGTTCCCTCTGCCCATGCCCTGGTTCGTCGCTGCCGCCGCATCTGGACCGCGGCCCGTCAAGTGCTCATCCGGCAGGGGGACAGGGTCAAAAGGGTGGCCGATCGTAAACGCTGTCCTGCACCTGAGTATCGGCCTGGGCAGAGAGTGTGGCTCTCAGCTAAAGATCTTCGTCTCAAGGTCCCCTCCAAGAAGTTGGCACCACGGTTCGTTGGTCCCTTTCCCATCACCAAGGTCATCGGTCCAGCAGCTGTTCGTCTGCGCCTGCCCAGGTCCCTGCGCGTTCACCCCACGTTCCATGTCAGTCAGATCAAGCCTGCAATGGATAGTTCCATGGTTCCGGCCACCAAACCTCCGCCGCCACTGGAGGCGGCCGATGGAGGCCTCCTCTATAGGGTTAAGAAATTGTTGGCTGTACGCAACAGAGGCCGGGGGAAGCAGTTTTTGGTGGACTGGGAGGGATATGGGCCAGAAGAGAGACAGTGGATTCCTCAGAAACACATAGATGACCCATCCCTGATCCAGGACTTCTATAGGGACCATCCTGAGGGCCCTGGGCCGTCAGGAGTCGGCCCTAGAAGGGGGGGTTCTGTCACACCGTGGTGAGGTTATGTTTGGGGTTTTTTCTTGTCTCAATGTTGTCTTGTCAGTTCCTGTTTTATTTTGAAAATTAACTGTCCTCTCGTTTCAGGTCACTTGCCCTTCCTCATGTGTCCCAGTCTGATTGTCCTAAGTGTTTTCACCTGTTCCCCTTACCCGATGTATATATTGTCTGCGTCTCCCTTTGTCTCGTGCCAGTGTGTCATGTTCGTCATGTTCGTCATGTTCATGGATCTTGCCAAACTTAAATCTTGTTCACAGATCAGTTCGCGGTGTTTTTTTTGTATCTTTAGTTCAAGCAGTTTTTTCCTCCCTTTTGGAGTGATTTTTATTTTTTGTATTAAAGAAAGATTGAAACTCTGCATCTGCGTCCTGCCATCATTGCCGGTCCCTGACAGTCAATTAGTTACCTCTAATTTATTTTCTGTGTTTTGTATTGTTTGTGACTCAAAAGCCCCAAACAATCAAAAAGTATCAAAGGTGAAATAATTCAATGATAGTTTAGTGCATCATCATGGAGAACTCCCCCAGAAAACCTTGATTGCAGGTTTTGTCAGTTAGTTGTCCCTTGGTGCAAAGATACCGGTTGTCTGAATGTCTGTTTCCTTTGTGGGCCTTTTAAATATAGTTTGTGAGACTAACTATCCACAGCAGAGTGGGAAATTATGTCAAGCCGAGACAGAAACAGAACCCAGATGCAGAGACTTTCGAGTAATATAGACTTTAATAGAAAAAACAAAGATCTCAAATCCAAGTGACAAAGCAAAAAGGCTATGCAACTTTAACTATAGGAGATCGAACACTAACTACGTGAAAACAAAAGATAAACACAAAACGCTCTGATAGGAGGAAAACCAGACTAAGGAAAACCAAAAGAATCTACTCTCGCAAAAGGCGGAGGATGAAATAATCTATAAAATACAGAATTGAAAATCACTCTGAGTGAGGAGAAAACAAAAGATCTATGAACTAACTAAGGCTCTACGCTAGATACAAAAGGTAACAACAAAAAAATCACTGTTAAAGAGGAAAACAAAAGGCTATGAAAACATGCTATGAATATCAAAATTACAAACATAAAAAATATCACTCGATTCGAGGACAATGCTTACTATGTAGTCAAATGGCTGTGGGCATGAAAGGGGAGCTCTGGTGCAGGACAAGGACGATGACACTCTGGCACAAGGGAACACAGACTATTTAAACACATGAAGGGAAATGGGAAACAGGTGGAGACAACCGGTAATCACGGTGGACGGACGGTTGACACATGAGGAAAGGCAAGTGCTCTGAAACGAGAAGGGGGTTAGACTTTCAAAGTAAAACAGGAAATGACAGGACAAAAACAAAACCAGGACAAGACAACCTCGGTGTGACAAATTAGTACAGAGACCTTGGCAGGAAAACCAGAGATCCCTCATCACTTTTGGTCTCAACATACAGTTAGGCCTGTAGAGTACAAGAATGTTGCAGTGATCATTGTTCCAAATCCCACATTTTAAGAATTGTGAAATTTCTGTTCCTTTTTTGTGACAAAGCAGGTGTATGTGCCTCGCAAACCCTTCAAAAGTACCAAAGAAGAGGCTCAGAGCCAGTTCTCTGATTGGCTTACCAACCTGTTATTAGTAGAGATCCAGGAGAGGAGCTGAGGTTGTGTAGCACCACATTATGTAATAATGGTGCCTTATGTAACAATGTAATAAATTTTCACCTCATTTTGTAATAATCTACTGTATTTTGTAATAAAAATCTTGAACAAATTTTGTAATAAACTTTGACGCATTTTGTAATGACTTTTTTTAAGAAAATGTAATAATTTGGTGCATTATGTAGCAAACCATCAAACTTGATGCCTTAATTGTCAGGGCCAGACAGACAGGCTGGGACCCACAAAGCAGACCAGAAGCAAACAGGTAGTGAGAGGTGATTCAATAAACAGGCAAAGATCAAAATAAAGGGGATCGCTGAACAGGCAGAGGTACAAAGATGCTAGGCTAAAGAGGACTCGAGGGAAGCAAAACTGCTCAGAAAACTGGGAAAACATACACAAGGAAAAACGCAGGAAAGCTACTCACAAGGGATTCAGACAATCTGACAAAGACATAGGAAATGAGGCTGGGTATAAATACACTAGGGAATGAGACACAGGTGAAAGACATTGGGGTGGAGACAGCAATCACAGAGGAGGGGAAAAAAAACAGGAAGCAAAACAAACGACAACACAACAGCACAGACTACAAAATAAAACAGGAAGTGACAAAACACATAATTGTCTAGGGCCTGACAGTTGTCCATGGCCGGCCCCTGATGGCCCAGGATCATGAGGGTGGTTGCGATGGAAGTCTCTAATGAGGTCAGGTTCCACGATGTTCTGGGAGGAGACCCAAGACCTCTCATAAGGTCCAGAACCCTCCCAGTCCATGAGGTACTGAAAGCCCCTCCCCCAAGGGCGAACAGCCAAAAGCTTCCTGGGGGGCCAGTTCCAAAATATAAACAGCAAATCAGCTGTCCCACCAGAGGCAGCAACACACTGGACCACTGCTACACAGTCATTAAAGGAGCATACCACTCTGTTCCCCGGGCAGCTTTGGGTCACTCTGACCACTGTTTGGTCCATCTCATCCCCACCTACAGGCAGAAGCTAAAATCTGCAAAGCCTGTGGTGAAGACTGTGAGGAAATGGACCAATGAGGCAAAGCAGGAACTACAGGCCTGCTTTGACTGCACAGACTGGAGTGTCTTTGTCAGGTCGTCCAGGTTGTCATTGGCAGCTTCAGACATTGTGACATCCTACATCAGTTTCTGTGAGGACGATTGTACCAACTAAAACATTCCGGACTTTCAATAATAACAAGCCATGGTTCACTGTCAGCTCTGCCAGGCCAAGGAGGGGACTTATATGAGTGGGGACAGGGTCCTGTATAGGCAGGCCAGAAACACACTGAATAAGGAGGTCAGAGTGGCTAAGAGGAGCTACTCTGAGAAGCTGAAGAACAAATTTTCAGCTAACGACCCTACTTCAGCGTGGAGGGGCCTGCGAGAAATCACCAGCTACAAGAGACCCTCCCCCCGCGTCAAGGCAAACGATCTCAACAACTTCTACTGCAAGTTTGAGAGGGACAACTTCACACCCCTCACCCACCCTCACCCACCTCTCACCCAGACCAGCACTACCACAACCCTTGACACACCTCTAGCTGCACTCCAACCTTCACCCCGCCCGTCACACTCAGAGTGTGTGAAGAGGAGGTGAGCCAGCTGTTTCAGAAATAGAAAATCAGGAAACCACCAGGCCCAGACAGAGTGTCACCCTCCTGTCTTAAAGCCTGTGCTGACCAACTGGCTCCAATCTTCACCAGGACCTTCAACTGCTCACTTGAGCAGTGTGAAGTACCCTCTGTCTTCAAGCGCTCCACCATCATCACAGGACTGAATGACTACAGACCGGTGGCTCTAACGTCTGTGGTCATGAAATCCTTTGAAAGACTAGTGTTGAGCCATCTGAGGACTGTAACAGGCCCCCTGCTGGACCCCCTGCAGTTTGCCTACCGGGAAAACAGGTCGGTGGATGATACTGTCAACCTGGGACTGCACTACATCCTGCAGCATCTTGACAGCCCAGGGAGCTACTCAAGGATCCTGTTTGTGGATTTCAGCTCGGCCTTCAACACCATCATCCCTGAAATCCTCTCCTCCAAACGCTCCCACCTCAATGTGTCTCTGTCCATCTGTCAGTGGATTACCAGCTTTCTGACAGACAGGAGACAGCAGGTGAGGCTAGGAGACACCACCTCAACAACCCGGACTGTCAGCACTGGCACCCCCCAGGGGTGTGTCCTGTCCCTACTGCTCTCTCCCTCTACACCAATGACCGTACCTCCAAGCACCCAGCTGTCAAACTCCTGAAGTTTGAAGACGACACAACAGTCATCGGCCTGATCCAGGACGGAGACGAGTCTGCATACCGACAGGAGGTTGAGCGGCTGGTACTTTGGTGCAGCCAGAACAACCTGGAGCTGAACACACTCAAAACTGTGGAGATGACAGTGGACTTCAGGAGACAGCCCTTGCCACTGCTCCCCCTCACCATCAACAACAGCCCTGTATCAGCAGTCGAGTCCTTCAAGTTCCTGGGAACTACTATCTCTCAGGACCTGAAGTGGGAGATGAACATCCACTGCATCGTGAAAAAGGCTCAGCAGAGGATGTACTTCCTGCGACAGCTGAAGAGACATGGTCTGTCTCAGGAGCTGCTCATCCAGTTCTACACTGCTGTCATTGAATTTGTCCTGTGCACCTCCATCACCGTGTGGTTCGAAGCAGCCACACAGCAGGACAGAAACAGACTGCAGCGCACAGTTAGAACTGCTGAAAAAATCACTGGAGCCCCACTGCCCTCCATCCAGAAACTGTACTCCTCCATCATCAGAGACCCCACCCACCCTGGACACAAACGGTTCTCCCTCCTCCCCTCCGGCAGATGCTACAGAGCCCTGCGCACAAAAATCTCCAGACTCAAAAACAGTTTCTTTCCTACTGCAATAACTTTAGTAAATAGCTAAACTATGGACCTGCTACACTGTTGAATGGTCATACATTCACATTAATAGGACACTCATTCAATCTGCACTACATTGTGTATTTTGCACTAATTGTGTATATATTTATTTTTCTGCATAGGTGTATATATTTGTATGTATATATTTTTTTCTATAATTTATGTTTAGATTTTAGCATATTGCTGCTGTCCATTCCGTGAGTGACACCACCTGCCGAAACCAAATTCCTTGTATGTTGTGAACGTATTTGGCCAATAAAGCTGATTCTGATTCTGATTCTTATTCTGATGATCTGGGCGGGAGGAGGGGGCCTTGCAGGCAGGACCAAAGGGCTTGTCATGACAGGCTGAACCTCACTGACGTGAAAGGTGAGGTTCACACGAAGGGACCTAGGAAGGTTGAGTCTGACAGATACTAGATTAATAACCTTTGACACAGAGAATGGACCAAGAAAATGGGGGTCCAGGTTCCAGGACTCCACCTTGAGAGGTAAGTGTCTGGTCGATAACCACACACGCTGTCCAGCTTGATACGCAGGTGCAGCTCTCCTCCTTCGATCAGCAAACTTCTTATAATTCAGGGAAGCCCTGAGGAGGTTCTGACGAGCCCAGGCCCACATCCGTCGACACTGGTGGACCATGGCCACGGCAGACGGGACTCTGACCTCTCTCTCAAGCGCAGGAAACGAAGGTGGCTGATACCCAAACACACACTGGAATGGGGACATACCAATGGAGGTGCAGGGGAGCATGTTGTGCGCATATTCCATCCACATGACAAACTTACTCCATGAGGCAGGATTTTGGGAAACCAGGCAGCGGAGTCCCTTCTCTAGCTCCTGGTTTAACCACTCCGTCTGCCCATTGGTTTGAGGGTGGTGGCCTGAGGTCAGACTAAAGTGGCACCCACAAGTTGGAAGAACGCCCTCCAGAAGGGAAATCCAAAGACTTGACAAACATGAGAAATGAGCAACTCTGCCGTTTCCTTGGCGGAGGGAATCTTAGGTAGCTGTATGAACCGTACCATCTTGGAAAAATGGTCTACTACTGTAAGGACAACAGTGTTACCCTCTAAGGGTGGTCGCCCGGTCACAAAGTCGAGTGAGATGTCTGACCAGGGCCGCTGTGGCACCAGGAGAGGTTGGAGAAGCCCAGAACTTGGGACGTTCTTGCTCTTATTCTGTTCACAGGTGACGCAGGCCGCCACATACTCATTGACATCATTCCTCATACCTGGCCACCAAAACCTCTCACAGACCCGGGTCAGAGTTTTGCAGAAACCAGGATGACAAGAGATCAGGGATGAATGAGCCTAGGTAATCACAGAGCCCCGAAGGTAAGGGGTGAGAAACAACCTGTTATGTGGTACCTCAGGAGGGACCCGAATCCTCTTGACCTGCTCTTCTATCTGCCAGTTGACACAACCCACAACACAAGTCTCAGGGATTATGGCCTCCAAATCCTCAGGAACAGATTCTCCTTTAAACAGTCTAGACAGGGCATCAGGCTTTACATTCTTGGAGCCAGGATGGTAGGAAATGGTGAAACTGAAGCGGGAGAAGAAAAGGGCCCACCTGGCTTGATGAGGGTTCAGTCTTGGCTGTCCTGATGTACTTATGCACTGTCCAAACCAAAAAAGGTTTTTCAGTCCCCTCCAATCCTCCAAAGCCAGCTTAACAGCCAGCAGCTCACGGTCCCCAACATCATAGAGTCTTTCAGATGGACAGAAAACCTGCGAGACAAGAAGGCACAAGGGTGGAGCTTGCCATCCCTTTCAGATTGTTGAGAGTACTGCCGCTGCAGCAAAATCAGAGGCGTCCACCTCCACCATGAACTGCTGTTTAGGATCAGGAAGGATCAACACAGGGGCAGCAACAAAGCTATTCTTGAGCCATTGGAAGGCCGACTCTGCCTGGGGGGGACCAGTGAAACTGTACCTTGGAGGAGGTGCATGCAAAGGGGAAGCATTGTGACTGAAGTTACGAATAAACTTTCTATAAAAGTTTGCAAAACCCAGAATCCATTGGACCTTTCTTCTGCATGAGGGTGTGGGCCACTCGCACACTGCCCGAACCTTCTCGGGATCCATGCTGACCCTTCCCTCAGACACCACAAAGTCCCAATAAGATACTGTAGGTACATGAAATTCACATTTCTCGGCCTTAACAGTCGGTTAGACAGTAACAGTTCTAAAACCTGCCTGACATGTCTCTTTTGAGTGTCGATATCAGAGGAGAAAATCAGAATGTCGTCCAAATACAAGAAAACAAACTTATTCAAACATTCATGGAGAACGTCATTAACCAATGCCTGGAACACAGCCGGAGCATTGGTGAGTCCAAAAGTCATAACTAGGTATTCATAGTGTCCTGTGGGACTGTTGTTTTCCACTCACCCTCCCTGATACGGCCCAGATGACAAGCATTGCGCAAATTTAGTTTGGTAAATACCTTGGCCCCCTGAAAGAGCTCAAAACCAGAGGAAATGAGTGGAAGAGAGTACCTGTTCTTAACAGTAATGTCATTGATCCATGAAAATCAATGCAGGGTCAAAGAGACTTGTCAATCTTCCATACAAAAAAGAAACCAGCTCCAACAGAAGAAGGCTGGATGATCCCGGCCTTGAGTGCAGCACCAATGTACTCCTCCATTGCTTGATGCTCGGATATCGATAGGGAGTACAGACGGCCATGAGGGGGAAAGGTACCAAGAAGTAAGTCTATGGAGCAATCATAAGGACGGTGCGGAGGAGGTAACGTTGCTTTAGCCTTGTTGAGTACCTGCTTGAGATCCAAGTAGCAAGGTGGAACTGAAGACAGATCAGGAAACTCCTCCTCGTTGGCCTCCTCAGGCTAGGTGGAAACGCCCTATGAACCGGAAGCAGGAGGACCCAAAAAGCACGGCGTCTTACAGTTGCTCCCCCACGACAGAACCTTGCCGGAGGACCAGTCTATGTGAGGATTGTGCATAGTAAGCCAGAGATAGCCTAAGACAGGTGGGTGTTGGGGTGCATCAAAAAGATGGAAAGTTGTGGAGGTGGGCGTGGTTTGGGCTCCGACGGTAGGAGGGGGAGACAGGGCAGGGCCGGCTCTGCAGGACCAGCGCCAGGTAAGTGATTAAGGCCAGCTGTACTGAGGAGTACTAATGGGGCTCTTTTTACCTGCAGTGAGGAAGACAAGGAGGGCAGGGAGGACGCTCACCGTAGGGAAGAAGGAGCAAGGACTACAAGACACATGTACATGGAATATGGCAAATAAAAAAAAAGAGAACAAAATAAAAGATCTTGCCGACATCTCAGTGGTGGTGTGGTCATTGCTGGGGAGAATCTGGGGGCTTAAGACCACATTGTCACCTGAACAGGGACACATAGCCCCAGCAGGATGACGGACCAGCAGCACCCCCTGCCGGTGACGGCCTTGGCCCAAATGCTGGCTGAGATCGCCACCATGCGCCGGGAGCAGGCGGCTGTCAACAGACAACACCTGGACGTCCTCCATGCCCAGGCAGAGAGACAAACGGCCCTGCTGGAGAGACTCACCGCGCAGGCAGAGACAGCACGGCCAGCTTCCCCATCCCCGCTCTCGGGGATCACCATGCAGCGGATGACGGCAGCGGACGACCCACAATCCTTCTTAGAGGCATTTGAGGCAACGGCGGTGGCATGCGGGGGGCCAGCCGGGGAGTGGGCTGTGCGGCTGCTCCCGCTGCTGTCGGGAGAGGCGCAGACAGCAGCGCTCGGCTTGCCTGCATCCTCACGGGGGAGGTTCGAGGACATCCGGCGGGCTGTCCTCGACTGCATGGGCCAGTCGCAGGAGGACCACAGGAGGCGGTTCCACTCTACCCGACTGGGGCCAGCCAACCGCCCCTTCGTATATGCCCCACAGCTGAGGGACGCCGCCTCCAGGTGGCTGCAGGTGGGGGAGTCCGCAGACGAGGGGCGGATCCTCGACCAGGTGGTGCTGGAGCAGTTCGTGGATGGCCTCCCCGGTGGAACCTCCGAGTGGGTGCGGTGCCACCGCCCCAAGGACCTGGCGGCCGCGGTCACCCTGGCGGAGGATCACCTGGCGGTCCATGGCCGCGGCGCAGAGGGACAGCCACGGGGAATGGCCGGCCGACTCCGGCACCACGCAGGAGGGTGGGGCTTCTGCTCCCACCCTCTCCTCAACCCCGATCTAACCCTTTTTCTCTCTCTCCTCCACTTCAGAGTCCAGTCACTACGGCCGCTGCTCCTGACCCACAGGGGGTTCCTCAAGCCCCAGGGCAGGGCTGCTGGAGGTGCGGCCAACCCGGACACGTCCGCTGGGAGTGCCCCCTCATGGAGGTCGGTCAGGTGGTCTGGGCGGTGGGCCCTCCAACTCCCTCCCCCGGTCCAGGAGGAACATACAGCGTTCCGGTAAGGATCCAAGGGGGTATACATCAGGCAATGCTGGACTCAGGCTGTACGCAGTCCTTAGTTCACCAAAGCTTGATTCGGCCTAGGGCTTTGGTAAAGGCGTCATGGGTGGATATTAAATGTGTGCATGGGGACATTCACAGATATCCTGTGGTGCCAGTGGAAATCAGGTATAGGGGGAAAAAGCATCGTGTCAAGGCCGCGGTTAGTTCCCGCCTGACGCACCCCATAATCTTGGGCACCGATTGGCCTGGGTTCAACCACCTAGTGGGACAATGTGTGGGGGTGCGTTCACGACCAATGGGGACATGGGATGTGTGTGCGGTGCTCAGTGGCGACGCGAGGTTGTCCAACGCTGCGGATGGGGAGGGGGAGCCGGGGGTGCCTTCCTCGGAGACACATCAGGCTCCCACGTTGTCCTCCATGGAAGATTTTCCACTTGAGCAGTCTCGAGATGATACTCTATGCTTTGCCTTCGACCAAATGATAAAAATTGATGGTCAGCTGGTGTGCCCTGACGCAGCACAGCCATATCCCCACTTCGCTTTGATCAGGGACAGACTATAACCATCACATCACTTTAACCCAATGGCTGGTCACATGGGGTTCGAAAAAACACTGAACCGGATAATGACCCGATTCTATTGGCCCGGCATTCGGGGAGACGTACAACGCTGGTGTGCGTCTTGCCCCGAATGTCAACTGGTTAATCAGCCGGCCATTCCCAGAGCGCCATTGCGCCCATTGCCACTTATGGAGGTGCCATTTGAGCAGATTGGTATGGACCTCATCGGGCCATTTCACCGGAGTGCACAGGGATATCGTTTTGTGTTAGTGTTGGTGGACTACAAAACACGATATCCAGAAGCAGTGCCATTGCGTACCATCTCGGCTAAGAGTGTTGCGCAGGCGCTGTTTCAGGTCATCTCCCAAGTCGGGGTCCCGAAAGAGATTCTGACTGACCAGGGCACCTCGTTCATGTCACGTACACTCAAGGAACTATACGAATTAATGGGAATCAAATCTATTTGGACCAGTGTATATCATCCCCAGACCGACGGGCTGGTGGAGTGGCTGAATAGGACTTTGAAATCCATGATCCGTAAGTTCATACACGGGGACGACCGAAATTGGGATAGGTGGCTAGACCCTCTGTTGTTTGCAGTGCGGGAGGTTCCCCAGGCCTCCACGGGATTTTCTCCCTTCGAACTGCTGTTCGGCAGGAAGCTACGAGGGGTGTTGGACCTGCTTAAAGAAACCTGGGAGGATGGTCCAAGCCCCAGTAAAAACGAGGTTCAATACGTCCTGGACCTGAGAGCAAAACTCCACACACTGGGCCAGCTATCATGGGAGAATTTGCTCCAGGCCCAGGAACGTCAACAGTGCCTGTACAACAGAGGAGCTAGGTTAAGACAATTCACACTGGGAGACAAAATGCTTGTATTACTCCCCTCTTCCAGCTCCAAATTACTCGCCAAGTGGCAAGGACCCTTCGTGGTCACACAACGAGTGGGCGAGGTCGACTATGAGGTGGTGCGTTCTGACAGGGGTGGGGCAACACAAATCTACCACCTCAACCTCCTTAAAGCGTGGAGAGAGGCGGTACCTGTTTCTCTGGTAAGCACGGTATTGGAGAGAGATGAGTTGGGGCTGGAGGTGCCAAATCCCACCCAGGCAGCCTCGCTCCCTTGTGACAACCTGCTCTCACTGTCCCAGAGAGCAGATGTGGCCCAGTTGCAGAAGCGTTTTGCGGATGTGTTCTCCCCTCGACATGGTGCTGTATGAGGTAAGTGCGCCCTGGCAGAGACTCGCCCGGGCATGACAGTGCGCTCACGGCCCTATCGGTTACCTGAACACAAAAGAAAAATGGCGCAGAGGGAATTAAAGGCCATGCTGGAGATGGGGGTAATAGAAGAGTCCCACAGCGCCTGGAGTAGTGCCATCGTTCTGGTGCTGAAGAAAGATGGATCAATCCGGTTCTGTGTGGACTATCGCAAGGTGAATGACGTGTCACAGTTCGATGCCTACCCAATGCCCCGGGTCGATTAACTCCTGGATTGGCTAGGTACCGCTCGTTTTTTCACGACACTGGATTTGACCAAGGGCTACTGGCAGATTCCCTTGTCTCCAGAGTCCAGGGAAAAAACGGCTTTCTCCACTCCGTATGGCTTGTACCAATTCGTGACACTGCCATTTGGATTGTTTGGGGCCCCAGCTACCTTCCAACGCTACATGGACCGGGTGCTGCGTCCTCACGCTACGTATGCTGCCGCCTACCTGGATGACGTTATCATCCCTAGCAGCAGCTGGGCGGAGCATATGCGGCGTGTGACAGCGGTGCTAGAGTCACTGAGGCAAGCGGGGCTCACAGCCAATCCGAAGAAGTGTGCAGTTGGACGGAGGGAGGTACGGTATCTGGGGTACCACTTGGGCGGAGGGCAGGTGCGGCCACAAGTAGATAAAATGGCCACGATTGCAGCCTACCCGAGGCCCAAGACCAAAAAGGAAGTGAGGCGGTCCTTGGGTCTGGCAGGATACTACCGGAAGTTCATTCCGAACTTTGCGGACCTGGCCGGCCCCTTGACCGACCTCACCCGTAAAGGTGCCTCAGATCCGGTCCAGTGGACGGAGCGGTGCCAGCTGGCGTTTGAGAGGGTAAAACAAACCCTCTGTGGGAAGTCGCTCCTGCACACGCCTAACTTCTCTCTCCCTTTTTCCCTGCAGACGGATGCCTCGAACAGGGGGCTCAGGGCTGTTTTGTCCCAGCTGGTGGAGGGTGTTGACCGACCCGTGCTATACATCAGCCGGAAGCTGTCAGAGAGGGAATCGCGCTACAGCACGATAGAGAAGGAGTGCCTGGCAATCCGGTGGGCGGTCGACACCCTGCGGTACTACCTGCTGGGACGCCCATTCACCCTCTGTTCGGACCTACATCGCTCAGGATCTTTATTTGTGTTTAAGCGTGTAGAAAAGGTTTATAAGAATGTGTGGAAGCTTTATAAAAGCTTTAATATATGAAAATATTTAAAAATATTCATTACAATACCCTGATGAATCACTTTAGCCAATCCTGTTTCTACTTCACGGATTTTCACATACGCTGGGGGTTCTGGAACGTAACACCCACGATAGTTGAGGGATTACTGTAACTTAATGTAAAACAAGCCCTGGCTGTGAGAAAGAATGTCATGTATTGGGTACTTGGAAGTGCAAAAAGTGTAAATAATTTATTATGATAAAAACTTTGCTTATTTAGCACCTTTGGAAACAGAATTGCTAACACCTACAAAACAGTCACAGGATCACTGTGTCTGGTGTGGGCTTTGAATTCCCAACCTATTGATTCTGAGACCAGTCATTGTCTTGCTAAGCTTAAAAATTGGAGCGCTTCTGCCGTAAATGTACTTGTCATCGCAATTTACACCATGCACACATGTAAGCAAGTACACAAACTACAGCGAAGGGAAATGTAGGAATAGTGCTGACTGTCAGGTCCTAGACCTTTGTGTGTTTGTCACTTCCTGTTTTATTTTGTAAGTGCTGTTGTCGTTTGTTTTGCTTCCTGTTTCCTCCCGCCTCTGATTGCTGTCTCTGCCTTAATGTCATTCACCTGTGTCTTGTTCCCCTGTGTATTTATACCCAGTTTCATTCCCCATGTCTCTGTCAGATTGTCTGCATCCATTGTGAGTAGCTTTCCGACATTATTTTCCTTGTGTGTTTATCTCCAGTGTTCCAACCAGTTTTTGTCACCCTCGAGTCCTCTTTTGCCTAGCATCTCTGGACCTCTGCCTGTACTTACGATCTCCTGGTTTTGACCCTCGCCTGTTTTTTGACTCCTGATCCTGCCTTGTGTTTTTGTACTGCTGCCTGAGCTGACTGCTGTTAATAAACCACCTCTTGCTACTCATTGCCTGTGATCTGCTTTGTGGGTCATCCGGCCTTCATCGCCGGCGGGGGCTTGGTTTTTCTTTTTGGGAAAAAGGACAAGTCTCTTTGCCCCTGCATTGACTATCGTGGACTTAATATTACCATTAAGAACCAATACCCCCTCCCACTCATTTTGTCCGGCTTTGAGCTCCTTCAAGGAGCCAAGGTATTCACTAAACTAAACCTGTGCAATGCTTATCATCTGGGCCGTATCAGGGAGGGTGACGAGTGGAAGACAGCCTTTAACACCCCCACTGGACACTACGACTACTTAGTAATGCCTTTTGGACTCACCAATGCCCCGGCGGTTTTTCAGGGCCTAGTTAATGATGTTTTCCGAGAATGTTTGAACAAGTTTGTCTTTGTGTATTTAGAATATATACCGATTTTCTCGCCAGACAGGTCTTAGAACTCATACTAGCTAACCAACTGTTTGTCAAAGCTGAAAAATGTGAGTTTCATGTTCCCACAGTGTCCTTTTTGGGGTTTATGGTGTCTGATGGGAGGGTCAGCTGGACCCAGAGAAGGTGCGGGCAGTGCAGGAGTGGCCCACACCCTTCTCCAGAAGAGAGGTCCAGCGATTTCTGGGGTTCACAAACTTTTTTCGAAAGTTTATCCATAACTTCAGTCAAATTGCTTCCCCTTTGCATGCACTAACCTCCTCCAAGTTAGTTTTGCTGGTCTCCCCAGGCAAAGGCCGCATTCCAGTGGCTCAAGAACAGTTTTGTCATTGCTCCTGTGCTGACCCTTCCTGACCCCAAACGGCAGTTCGTGGTGGAGGTAGACACCTCCGACTTGGGGGCAGGAGCTGTACTCTCTCAACGGTCAGAGAAGGACGACCAACTCCACCCCTGTGCCTTCTTGTCCTGTAAGTTTTCCCCAGCAGAGAGGAACTATGGCATAGGGGACCACGAGCTGGTGGCCATTAAGCTGGCCTTGGAGGAGCGGAGGCATTGGTTGGAGGGGCTAAACAGCCATTTTTGGTTTGGACTGACCATAAGAACATCGAATACATCAGGACAGCCAAGAGGCTGAACCCTCGTCAAGCCAGGTGGGCCCTTTTCTTTCCCTGCTTCAATTTCACCATATCCTGCCGCCCTGGCTCCAAAAATGTAAACCCTGATGCTTTGTCTAGACTGTTTAAGTCTTTGGTTTCCCCAGGAATGTCCTATCTGACTGGGGTCCGCAGATTGTGGCCCAATCCTGGAGGGTGTTCTGCCAGCTCATGGGTGCCACTGCCAGTCTGACCTGAAGCCACCACCCTCAGACCAATGGGCAGATGGAGCGCTTAAAACAGGAGCTGGAGAAGGGACTCCGCTGCCTCGCTTCCCAGAACCCCACCACTTGGAGCAAGTTTGTCATGTGGGTGGAATATGCCCACAACACACTCCCCTGCACCTCCATTGACATGTCCCCGTTCCAGTGCGTGTTTGGGTATCAGCCACCTTTGTTTCCCACCCTGGAGAAAGAGGTCAGAGTTCCGTCCGCCTTGGCCATGGTTCGCTGTTGTCGACGGATGTGGTCCCAGGCCTGGCAGAACTTCCTCAGGGCGTCCTTGGAGCGCAAGAATTTCACCAATCGCAGGAAAAGAGCTGCGCCCACGTATCAAGCCCAACAGCGAGCCAGGCCCCCTCCTCCCGCCTGGATCGTTGATGGCAGTCCGGTCTACACTGTCCGGAAGCTGTTGGCTTTTCGCTGTCGAGGAAAGGGGTTCAAGTACCTCGTAGACTGGGAATGTTATGGACCTGAGAAGAGGTCCTGGGTCTCCTCCTGGAACATCGTGGACTTGTACCTCATTAGAGACTTCCATCGTAACTACCCTCACGATCCTGGGCTGTCAGGGGTCGGCTATGGGGGGGGGGTACTGTCAAGTCTGAGACTTTTGTGTGTTTGTCACTTCCTGTTTTATTTTGTAAGTGCTGTTGTCGTTTGTTTTGCTTCCTGTTTCCTCCCTCCTCTGATTGCTGTCTCTGCCCTAATATCATTCACCTGTGTCATTCCCCATTGTCTGCATCCATTGTGAGTAGCTTTCTGGCGTTATTTTCCTCGTGTGTGTGTATCTCCAGTGTTCCAACCAGTTTTTGTCCTCCGCGAGTCCTCTTTTGCCTAGCGTCTTTGTACCTCTGTCTGCTCTTACGATCTCCTGGTTTTGACCCTTGCCTGTTTTTGACTCCTGCTCCTGCCTTGTGTTTTTGTACTGCCGCGTGAGCTGACTGCTTACCTGTGTACCGAACCTGGACTGTCAATAAACCACCTTTTGCTGCTCGTTGCCTCTGATCTGCTTTGTGGGTCCCAGTTTGTCTGTCCGGTCCTGACACTGACAGGACAAATAATGAGTGACTTCTTTAAGCCAATTAAAATTTTTCCTAATTAGTAAAAACTTATATATATGGGCGAAATTTATTGCATAATGCATGAAATATTTATATTTTCATCATAACATTTTTGGAAAACAAACAACATACAATTGGTCATTGGTGGATAAAGATTTTTTTCTATTCCATATTTGTTTTTGTTTATGCTTTGTATCATCTATAATATTTACATAACATAATCCAGATTGCACGTGTATGCCTTCCAAAATTTCAGTGCACCATAATTTTTGTGTCAGTAATACTTAATTAGTGTAGCTTACGTCTCTAGCTTGCGACCACATTCTCCATTATAATGAATAGTTACATCTAATTTAGGTTTGACCAATGAAACATCCTACTTTTTTTTTTTTTTTTTTAAATTCTAATTGGAACTGGGAAAAAAAGCTGGAATGCTTAATGTTCTGATGGTATAATGGTTTTTCAAATTAAGGAATCACATTCAATGGTTTGTTACATAATGCACCAAATGATTACATTTTCCTCAAAAAAAAAAAAGTGCAACAGCCGCATTTTGTACTAACTGTTGCTCGCCAAAGGGTTAACAAATCTACATAAATTTGAAAACTTGACCAGTCAAATTTCATTAGTAACTCGGAAATCCAACCTGATGTTTATCAAATCAAATTCATAGGTGTCCCGCCCCCTTCTTACAATAAATGATTATTTGTCCATTAGTTGTCAAACAGTTGCGCTGCTGTCTAACTTGATGAGTCAGGGGTGATGTTAGATGGGCAGCAACAATGACCGTGGCAGGTACCCATACCAATAAGAGGCTGAAAACCTACTATTTTCATGAAAAGTGGTGAACAGACAAGACAAGTGATACCGCTCACCTAGCTGTGTTCATTTGGATGGTGTTTGATGACTTTTCCACCAAAAAAGAGTTTTTGACTCTACTTCCACTGAAAACTACAACCAGGGGAGTTGATATTTATAATGCAGTGAAAGACTACTTGGTAAAAAAAAAAAATCCCCGTTGAAAAGCTGGTGTCTGTGACAACTGATGGAGCACCTGCTGTGACGGGTCGTCACTCAGGATTTATTGCGCACTGCAAAGCCGACCTGGACTTTCCTAAGTTTCTGAACTATCATTGCATCATTCATCAACAGGCTATATGCGTAAAAGTTATGGAATTTGACAATGTCATGGTGCCCGTTGTTAAAATCATCAACTCCATTCAAGCAAAGGCAAAGTAACACAGGAGCTTCAAGCTGTTCCTGGAAAAATGCTTTGCAGAGTATGGGGATCTCCTTCTCCACACTGAAGTCAGATGGCTAAGTCGGGGCAAGATACTACAGCGCTTTCTTTCCTTGCTGGGTGAAATCAAGGCTTTTATGGAAACGAGGGAGGACCACCCTATTATCTGATGCAAAGTGGCTACGTGATCTTGCTTTTCTGACAGATGTAACTGAGAAAATTAACCACCTGAACCTACCTGCAGACCTCTCCAATCGGCGCAGTGCATTGGCTTTCAACAGGGTGAAGACAGCCAATGCGCTCTTCCCTTTGGGGACATTTTGGCTGTGAATGGCTGGCTGGCTGGGGAGCTGGGGATGGAGCAGTGATGGAGAAGCCACACTTCCAGCCTCCTTCCCTCCCTGCGTCTCTCCCCGCCTGGCTGGCTGGGGATGTAGGAGCCACACTCCCAGCCTGCCTGCCTGTCTGCCTGGCTGGCTGGCTAGCCGGAGATGGAGCAAGGATGGAGGAGGCGCATTTCTCTCTGCAGGCCTCTTCCGTGGGCGCAGCGCATTGGACAGAGGACAGCCAATGGGCTCTTCCCTTTGGGGAGACTTTGGCTGTGAATGGCTGGCTTACTGGCTGGCTAGCTGGGGATGGAGCAGTGATGGAGGAGCCACACTCCCACCCTGCCTGCCTTGCTGGCTGGGGATGTAGAAGCCACACTCCCAGCCTGCCTGCCTGCCTACCTGTCTGCCTTCCTGCCTGGCTGGCTGGGGCTGGCTGGCTAGCTGGGGATGGAGCAGTAATGGAGGCACCTTTCTCTCTCTGCAGGCCTCTCCACTGACCCTAAAGGGAAGAGGTCATTGGCTGTCCTCACCTTGCTGACAGCCAATGCGCTGTGCCGAGTGGAGAGGCCTGCATTCGTGGCCTCATTGCTGGGAAAAGCAATGCCAAAGGGAAAAGCTAGCCAGTCAGCCAGCCAGACATCCAGAGCCAAAGTTTCCCCAAAGGGAAGAGCGCATTGGCTTTCATCACCCTGCTGACAGCCAATGTGCTGCACCCAGGGAAGAAGCCTGCAGAGAGATTTTTTTTTTTTTACAAAACACTTTATTTACATCTTTCACATTTCAAGACATTGACTTTAGTTATAATAAAGTGCTTCTGTGCAGAAACTTTCTGATAAAATAAATTCTTTCATAAAAAACGTGCAAAATGCAAGTCACCCTCTTTGACACAGCAAATTCTATTTTTAAAACACCACACTTTTTCAAAACCTTCCAAAGCCCCCATCTGTTAAACTTAAAGGTTAAACTCCAATCTGAGTTTTGCCTGCCACATAGTTTTTACGTTTTGTCCTTCTCTGTTCTCAATTCTGTTTCTTCTGCTTAAATAAATAGCCATTTTTGCTTCCCCTGAGACAAAGTTAAGGAGCTGCCATTTGTGTTTGTGTGTTTTATTATAACCAGCTCCCATGATAAAAACCTTCTCAGTAACAGCAACGTTAAAAAGATGAAAAACTAATGTTAGAACCCAGAAGATCTCCCTGAGCCTGTTGTCTCACGGAGATCACAAAAAGGACATTTACTAAGAACAGCTGGATTAAGAACAGAGATAAAAGTGTTTGTGGCAATAGCACTGTTCAAAATTCCAGGGGTTGCTTGAAAAAACACTCCACTGTGGTTTCAGGTTGTTCTGACCCAGTCTCCGTGTCCACACAGTGGAGGGCTTCTCACTCAGTCTGACATTGTGGATGCTTTTCACACAGTTTGCACAAAGCGGACAAAAGAAGGCTATATACAGAGTCAGTTTCTGTGGGTTGTTGACCATCAGTAGGGGGCCAGTCAGGTCTCCCAGCCCAGGGCTCAGGAACATTTCCAGGAAGGCATCCGCAGCATTGGGTTCCCATTTCCCCCCTGCGTAGTCCATCAGGAGTCTTTTCTCTTCACCAGTGAGCCTTTGGGCCCACAGCTCCAGGGTCCTGTTTGCCACCCGAACAGATTTCAATCCCAGCTAAGAGCCCAGGGTCTGGGCATCATTCAGCGCCAGCCCCACTGCATCCACCAGCTGTTTCAGGGTCAGGATCTTAGACTGCAGCAGCACCCCCCTCAGACTGGTGATGTGTTGCAGTTTGGATCCAGTATGGCCCCGTTGATCAAAGGTTCTTTCAGAAGCCAGTGCAGAGAGTCAGCTTTAGAACAACTTCTATGAGAAAAAACATCTCAAGACTTAAAAACACATTGATAAAATGGAGGTAACCCATTTAAAACTACAAATTTTGGGTCCATTAAAAATAGAGCTTTATCCAACCCCAAGTTGTTGGCACGTCTAAAGATGCGGCTGGCCACATCCCTCCACATCAGATCTGCTGGACCTGTTAAATATTTCTGTACAAACTGGAGCCTAAAAGTCACAGTCTGGCTGGCCAGGTGGATGAGGCCCTGTCCGCCCTCTTTTCTGGCTAAAAACAGTACCCCCTGTGGCACCCAGTGTAGACCATCCCAAAAGAATTCCACCTTTTTCCTCCGTATGTCTGCTAATATAGTTGGGGGA
This sequence comes from Remorina albescens, assembly GCA_034769265.1. Classification (NCBI taxonomy): domain Eukaryota; kingdom Metazoa; phylum Chordata; class Actinopteri; order Carangiformes; family Echeneidae; genus Remorina; species Remorina albescens. The sequence goes on along the minus strand of CM068492.1, from coordinate 4,365,089 downwards.
GGGTCTACACAGGTTAACAGTTGTGCCAAAGTTGGGAAGCTACCAAGTTATTTAAAACCAGAACTCTACCTCTCATGGACATCTGAGGGAGCAGCCACCTCCACTAGAGTTTTCCCTCTATTTTCTCTGTCACGGCCTCCCAGTTTTTCTCCACTACATTTTGTTTCCCTAAATATATTTCCAAATACTTAAAACCATCTTTAATCCATTTGAGATCTTGGAAAAAAAATGGGAGAACGCTACGCCATTCACCAACAGCAAGGGCTTCACTTTTTTTCCAGTTCACCCTTGCTGCTGATGTTGTGCTAAAATCATTCACAATGTCAGTTAAAAGGTCTGCATCTCTCTGATAAAATAAATTAATAAAAACAATGACATCATCAGCATAAGCCGATAAAACCATGCTTCCACTAAAACCAGGTAAAGCCAAATCTGGCTGGAGCGTAACTTGTTGAGGATAGAATGCTATTGTTTTTTACTTTGAGGCTTTCAATACAGCCTTGATTTTCTGTGCACCCAAGCTCCACTATATCGGTCTCCAGATCCCTCATAGATCTGGTGATGTCTCGGGTGACATTAACAGTGTGCTGCTGACACAGGAGTTGGATTTGAGTCTTACCATGATCCCACCTTTGTCTAAGGCTACTAAAATCAACCTTCCTCTGTATAAAAACACCCCAAAAATACTTTAAGACCTAACTAAACAGAAACTTTTATCATGCACTATAATCAGAATTGAAATGCCAATATGCACTTTTAGGTTTAAAATTTCTGATAAAAACCTTACATAAAAGCAAAGAATGATTAGTAAAAACAGCTGTAGCAAAGATTAGTAAGGATGAAGTGAGGAGGGCATTGAAGAGGATGAAGAGTGGAAAAGCACTTGGTCCTGATGATATACCTGTGGAGGTCTGGAAGTGTCTAGGAGAGGTAACAGTAGAGTTTCTGACTGGGTTGTTCAACAGGATATTAGATAGTGAGAAGATGCCTGAGGAATGGAGGCGAAGTGTGCTGGTGCCCATTTTTAAGAACAAGGGAGATGTACAGAGTTGTAGCAACTACAGAGGAATAAAGCTGATGAGCCATACAATGAAGTTATGGGAAAGAGTAGTTGAAGCTAGACTAAGGGCAGAAGTGAGCATTTGTGATCAGCAGTGTGGTTTCATGCCAAAAAAGAGTACTACAGATGCAGTATTTGCTTTGAGGATGTTGATAGAGAAGTACAGAGAAGGTCAGAGGGAGCTGCATTGTATCTTTGTAGATCTGGAGAAAGCTTATGACAGGGTGCCCAGAGAGGAACTGTGGTATTGTATGAGGAAGTCTGGAGTGGCAGAGAAGTATGTTAGAGCGGTGCAGGACATGTATGAGGACTGTAAGACAGTGGTGAGGTGTGCTGTAGGTGTGACAGAGGAGTTCAAGGTGGAGGTGGGACTGCATCAGGGATCAGCTCTGAGCCCCTTCTTGTTCGCTATGGTGATGGACAGACTGACAGACGAGGTTAGACAGGAATCTCCATGGACTATGATGTTTGCAGATGACATTGTGATCTGTAGTGAGAACAGGGAACAGGTAGAGGAGAAGCTAGATTGGTGGAGGTTTGCCCTGGAAAGGAGAGGAATAAAGGTTAGCTGCAGCAAGACGGAGTATATGTGTTTGAATGAGAGGGACCCAAGTGGAAGAGTGAGGTTACAGGGAGAAGAGATAAAGAAGGTGGAGGATTTTAAGTACTTAGGGTCAACAGTCCAGAGCAATGGAGAGTGTGGAAAAGAGGTGAAGAAGCGTGTGCAGGCAGGCTGGAACGGGTGGAGAAAAGTGTCAGGTGTGATGTGTGATAGAAGAGTTTCAGCTAAAATGAAAGGAAAGGTGTACAAAACTGTGGTGAGACCAGCGATGTTGTTTGGTCTAGAGACAGTGTCACTGAGGAAAAGACAGGAGGCAGAGCTGGAGGTAGCAGAGATGAAGAGGCTGAGGTTCTCTTTGGGAGTGACCAGGTTGGATAGGGTCAGGAATGAGTATGTTAGAGGGACAGCACATGTTAGAGGTTTTGGAGATAAAGTCAGAGAGGCCAGACTGAGATGGTTCGGACATGTCCAGAGGAGAGATAGTGAATATATTGGTAGAAAGATGCTGAGTTTTGAACTGCCAGGCAGGAGGCCTAGAGGAAGACCAAAGAGGAGGTTTATAGATGTAGTGAAAGAGGACATGAAGGTGGTTGGTGTGAGAGAAGAGGATGCAGAAGACAGGCTTAGATGGAGGCAACTGATTCGCTGTGGCGACCCCTGAAGGGAAAAGCCGAAAGGAGAAGAAGAAGAAGAAGATCAGTAAAAACAGCTGGTACACTACTACAGTCCTTAACAACATTAAGATGATGTTTAAAACAATAAATACAATCAAGCCTGGCTAAGGAGACCCTATTCTCTCTGAAGTGGGACCAGGTATATTGTCTGGAGTCTGGGTGCATCCTTCTCCACACATCCACCAGGCCATGAGTGTGGACCAGCTTCCCTAAGGCGCGATGAGAGGCTGGATGAGGCTCTGTATGATTGCAATCTAATGTTGCATCTTCCGTACAGTTAAAATCCCCACCCAAGAATAAAAAATCCTCCGCAGTACACCCATTTAAAACATCATATACTTTTGATAAGAAACTGCTTCCTCTCTGCACCAGCGGTTGGGGCATAAATATTGATAAAAACAGCTTTAAAATGGTCGAACTGAGCTCTGGTCAAAAGCAACCTGCCATGAATAAAATGTTGCACCCTGCTGACAGCCAATGAGCTGCACCCACGGAAGAGGCCTGCAGAGAGAGAAATGTGCCTCCTCGCCAGCCAGTCAGTGAGCCAAGCAGGCAGGGAGAGACACAGGGAGAGAAAGAGGCTGGGAGTGTGGCTCCTCCATCACTGCTCCATCCCCAGCTAGCCAGCCAGCCCCAGCCCCAGCCAGCCAGGTAGGCAGGCAGGCAGGCAGGATGGGAGAATGGCTCCAACATCCCCAGCCAGCCAGCCAGCCAGGCAGGCAGGCTAGTAGTGTGTCTCCAATGCGCCTACTCTGTCACTGCTCCATCCCCGGCTAGCCAGCCAGGCAAGCAGGCAGGCAGGCTGGGAGTGTGGCTCCTAAATCCCCAGCCAGTCCCAGCCAGCCAGGAAGGCAGAGAGAGACGCAGGGAGAGAAGTAAGCTGGGAGGGTGGCTCCTTCGTCACTGCTCCTTCCCCGGCTAACAAGCCAACCCCAGCGAGCAAGGCAGGCAGGCAGGCCAGGCAGGGAGTGTGGCTCTTACGTCCCCAGCCAGACAGCCAGACAGACAGGAAGGTAGGCAGGCAAGCTAGGAGTGTGCCTCCTCCATCCCAAGCCAGCCAGCCAGCCAGCCATGCAGGCAGGGAGGAAGTCAGTTGTTCAGAGTCAAAGACCCAGTCCCAGTACACCCCCTACCCCTACTTTTTAGCCCTACCCCTAAATCTTGCGTGTTCCCGCGAGGGTAGTGGTGTCCCAATTCCTTTTTTCACGTAGGGGTAGGGGGCGTAACTAGGGGTAGGGGCTATGAATCTAGCCCTTCAGAGCGAGGGTTTTCCGATGCTGACTTCCCAAGGAAGGGCCAGTTTTGCGATCCCCAGAGAGCGAGAGGATGTGGAGAAGTCGGAGGAAAAAAACCACAGACAACAGACATCGATGGTGTATTCTTCTCCGTGTACCTCTTGGTTTATTTATCAACCGAAGCATGATGAATGCTAAAAAAAACGATTGCAACCAATAGCGACCGTAGACTCCATGTTATTTTTGTTTTTTTTAAATATATTGACAAAATTTACATTGACAGACAGAGTACGAACAGGGTGAGGGCGTTACATACGAAAATAAAATCATGCCGATTGAAATTTACATGAACCGTAGCCTCCATGTTGCTGCTGGGACTACGCAGTCGCTTGCCCAAATGTAGCAAGTGGTGTCCCAATTCCTAGGGAAGATTGCAAAGCCCAACCCCTTGTGGCTTCTTTTCGAGGGTTAAGGGGTAGTGAGTAAGGGCTAGCGGTAGTGAGTAGGGTGAACATTGGGATTGGGCCAAAGTGTCCCAAAAGGGAAGAGCGCATTGGCTGGCTGGTTGGCTAGCTGGGGATGGAGCAGTGATGGAGGAGGGACATTTCTTTCTCTGCAGGCCTCTTCCGTGGCCTGGTAACACCAGACTTTGTACTTGCCTGGTCTTCAGCTGCCATGTGTCTATCTGTGAGTTGCGCTGGAACTCTGCCCAGGCTTCTGATTGGTTGTTCTGCGAGCACTGGGATTCTCTCTCCTAACACTTGAAAGGAGATTTAGTCCACTCGGTTCCAATGCAAAAAATTTCATCCTAGCCCGGGACAGCAGTTCTTCAATCCTCTTTAGAAGTCTTACTGTGCATGATGCTGTCTGCAGTAGGCTGGTGACATCATCCATAAAACACTGCAAAGGTGGTAAGCGTTGCCCTGCCTTATTACGTATGCCTCTGGCCATAGTCCTCGTCCCCATGAGGATGACCTCGAACGTGGTTGTGAATAGGATGGGCGAGATGGGCACAAGACTCTGAAAACAAATTACCGTATAGCTTTACATACAAAAACAGTCTGCATGTCAATGAAACCTTCACCACCTAAGATCCTGCATCCTTATATGAGGACATTCCATTCTCTTTGCAATTGTGCTTAGGTTTACTTAACTTTAACCACCCCCCAGCTTCATTCCTGGACACTTGTATCTGTCATCTTGTGGTTGCCAAAGCACATTACAAAGATCAGTGTACAATTAAAATGGCCAATAATTACCACCAACATGCATACCAAATAAAAGCTCAGGTCTCAGGAGGTTAATCAATGAATTAAGGTGAATTTAATAACTTTTATAATTATCGCAATATAATCAATGGGACCCTCCTATTGGAGGCTGACTGTTATTGCAGTGTCTACACATCTATATACATTATATTCATTCATTTATCTTTTACCGCTTATCCGTTTTCACGTCAGGGGGTGCTGGACACAATCCCCGCTCACATTGGACGAGGGCAGGGTACACCTTATAGAGGTCGCCAGTCCATCGCAGGGCCAACATACACCCACGCAAGCATGGGGAGAACCTGCAAACTCTGCACAGAAAGGTCACAAGCCCGGGAACCAAAGCTGAGACCTTCTTGTTGTGGAGCAACACTTCTAACTACTATGCTGCCGTGTTTGCTAACTAGCATGCTAACTACACTTGAAAGCTGCAGCATTACTCATTTGAATATAGTCCCCTATTTTGTGCTTTTTCAGTTTTATTTAAAAGAGATGTTTATCGGCAGACTGGTTTTGGTTTGCATCCTCGGGTCTTCTGCATAGAACTGAATTGCTCAAGGGGAAAAACTGCCTCATGGTCTGAACGCAGCAGACATGAGCTAAATGTGTTAGTTGTGGAATCAGGAACTGATGATCGGGGTTAAGTAACAAGAACCAGAACCAGAACCAGGAGATGGTTTGTGCAAGGTAGAACATGGTGCAGGAACAGCAGAGGACCAAGGTTGTAGGTGGCTGGACAGGACAAGGTGAATGTGGCACTGTGCACTGTGGCACTGCAGGGTCAACAACAAAATGGCGGAGACTGGAGAGAATGGCTGGGCATATGTCCAGAGCAGGAATATGTGGCAATCAGCAATGGTGAGGGGCAGGGGGAGGACTCAGTTGCCAGGGGAGAAGAATGTAGGTCAGCCACGTCCAGACACGGACACATGAAACCAGATAGGAGAGACAGAAGGTAGAAAACACTCAACAATAAGGAATACGACACACAATAGAAACAAAAATGGAAAGATGCCGACTGCATAATATTGGACAAAAGAAATTATGCAACACTCCTTGGTGGATCTGGCTTGGCTGGGCTTGGGGTATGTTCTGACATCACAAAGTTACAGAAGTCCTGGGACCTTGTTTGTAAGGTCAGTTTCTCAATAGAAAAGTTAGAATTTTTCTGTAGACTGTTTCAATAGTTTTATAGTATAACGCTTGAACCTTAATCTACTTTTTAATCAACAGACATTGACAGCCTAAGAAATACAATCCAAATCCAAGTAGTGGTTGTGGTGACTTTGTATATAGGGACCCTGAATGCAAACCAGACAGAGGAAGATGATACAGGTTTATTGAAGAACAGAGCAAAAGTGAGGAGGGTATCCAAGGTCCAAGGGCTGAGTGAAGATCCAGGAGGGTGCACGGAGCAGAGAGGGTAAATCCAAGGGACGAGACTTCTGAGGGGAGCTAGCTGGCTATGCAGGCTGGCAAGCGACGCTGAGTATAGCACAATACTCTGGCGCTGAGGCTGGTGTCTGCAGCAGTCGTATACCTGGCTTAATTGCAAAGCAGCAGCAGGTGAGAGTGATCAACCTCAGTGCCGTGGGGGAAGGGAGCAGCCTCTGAAACAAAGGTGAAGGTGGCAGCCCACAGCGAACACAGGAAACACAGAAAATGGAAGTCCACAAAATAAAGTGTGCAAAGTACTGGAACACCACAGTAACCCCCCGTCAACAGACGCCCCCGGCGTCCTACCCGGCCTACCTGGGTGCGCTGCATAGAAGTCCCTAAGGAGACCCTCGTCCAGAATGAGCCTCCTAGAAATCCATGACCTCCCCTCCGGCCCATAAGCCTCCCAGTCTACAAGGTATTGATAGCCCTTGTCACGGGGCCTGACATCCAGGATCCTTGAGACTGAGAACGCGGGGAGGTGAACGGCTGGAAGGCTCAGTTCATTGGAGGCAACAGGCTTGAGAAGAGACACATGAAACGTGGAGTGGACCTTCATGGATTCCAGCAGTTTAAGTTTAACTGTGGAGGGGTTAATCAACTTTATAATGGGAAATGGACCAATGAAACGTGGTGACAGCTTACGTGACTCGGTTTGAGGGAAGATCACGTGCCGAGAGCCACACCATCTGTCCTGGACAGTATTCGGGGGCTCAGGAGCGATGCATGTCTGCCAGCCACTTATTCCTCACTGCAGTGCTGATGAGTGCAGCTCTGGCATTCCTCCACACCTCACGCATGCTCTAGATGTGCTCCCTCACCGACGGGACAGCCACAGAACGTTCCTGCTCAGGGAATAAGGGGGGTTGGAAGCCATAGCGGCACATGAACGGGGACATCCCTGTGGCTGGTGAGGGAGTTGTGAGGGTACTCAATCCACGGGAGGTGGGAGCTCCAGGAGATGGGATGATGAGTGGCGACACACTGCAGCGCTGACTCCAGATCTTGGTTGGCCCGCTCTGTTTGGCCATTGGTTTGGGGATGGTATCCCGGAGAGAGACTGACTGCTGTGCCCACAGACTTACAAAATTCGTGCCATACCTGGGATGCAAACTGTGGTCCACGATCCAACACGATGTCACAGGGGATTCCATGGAATTTAAAAACATTAGTAATTAACAGGTTGGCAGTGTCTAGAACAGAAGGAAGTTTGGGTAACGGCACGTAGTGAACACATTTGGAGAATCTGTCTATGATGGTGAGAATGACTGTGTTACCTTCAGACGGAGGTAATCTGGTGACGAAGTCAGTAGCGATGTGAGACCAGGGGCGGCTAGGGATGGGCAGGGGACACAGCAGGCCAGCAGGGGGCTGATGGGAGGATTTGCTTCTGGCACAGACAGAGCATGCCGCAATGAATTTGCGGGTGTCCTTGGCCATCCGAGGCCACCAAAAGTTCTGACGCAGAAATTGGAGGGTCCTGAAATTCCCAGGATGACAAGTCAATTTAGAGGAGTGCCCCCACTGAAGCACCTGAGAGTGGGCGGCATCTGGGACAAACATCCTGTTGGGGGGTCCAGTCTTGGGGTCCGGCTGTTGCTTTTGCGCCTACTTAACAGTGGCCTTGATCTCCCAAGAGACGGCTCCGACTATACAGGTAGGGGGAAGGATGAGGCTGGGTTTCTTGGAGTCCAAAGAGAGGCAGTAAAGGCGAGAGAGGGCATTCGGTTTGATATTGTTAGATCCTGGGCAATATGACAGGGTGAAGCTGAAGCGGCTCAGGAACAACGACCAGTGGGCCTGACGGGGGTTGAGGCGTCGAGCAGAGCGCAGGTAGGAGAGGTTTCTGTGATCAGTCCATATTATGAAGGGGTGTTGTGAGCCCTCGAGCCCTCGACGTGCCTCCACTCTTGAAGAGCCCAAACTACAGCAAGCAACTCTTGGTTTCCCACGTCGTAATTCCTTTCAGCAGGCAATAGACGGCGTGAAAAGAATGCGCAGGCAGGGGTGCAGCTACCGGTGTCAGGGGGGTATGCAGCAACAATTTTGGCGCACCCACCCCCCCCCAAAAAAAAGAATAGTAATAATAAATAAATAAGTCTGCTGGACATCATCATGTATGGGCTTTAAATAATTAGGGTTTCTCTCCTTTTCCCTCTTCCTTTTTCTATTTTTAGCCCCTGACAGCTTTTTTGCTTTATCCATCTTTTCCATCTTGCTCGCTCAGCGCTCACGGCACCCCTGCTCCCTCTTCTACATCAAAATTCTATGATGGAATCTTATGAGATAGGGCGCCCTTCTCTAGCATGTTAGTCCTCTAAAGTGTTATATAACCTTAAGGAAATACAGCAACTATTTAGAAATGCACAACAGCAGAAACATAAAGAAAATATGAATTTTATTTTATTATTATTATTATTATTTTTTTTTACCATCACTTTGGTGCCCCCCCTGATGTGGCGCCCCTGTGCATTGCATATAGTGCATACCCACTTTTTGGGCCACTGTGCGCAGGGGTGCAGCTTATGAATACCCTTTGTGAGAGAACGGCTCCTGATCCGGAGTCAGAGGCGTCTACCTCAACGACGAATTGCAGGGAAGGATCCAGATTGTTGTGAGGTCCGGGGGGAGATTTCAATCTCCCACACCTCTCAAACTTTCAAAGAGACTGTTGCTTCTAACCAGAGATTTCACAGGTCTCTGCTAAGTGCCATCCTACACTCCTATCTGACTTTGGCATCAGGAGACCCTGCTTTCCCAGGCACTAAATTGCAATTCACACCACAAATCAGTAAAACCTGCCAAACCTCCCTTCAGAAATTCTGTGACATTTCCCCCGAGTTGACCTGATAACGCTACCAGATGGCGGTTGTAAATTGCCGCTGTGGAATGCATCTAGGCCAACAAGAACACAAGGATGGATATAATAATAAATTGACTATGTTGATCAAATAAGAGACTGCAAACATGCCGGTTCCCCTGCAAGAAGAGGACTTCACAGCCGTTCGAATCACTCTGCCATGAGCTAATTTGGCAGAGATAAAAATAACATCGGACAATGAACTATTCCAATTATGTAACCACAGCGCTACCTGATGGTGAACCACCAGAACCAATGGCGTATTGCCTTAGCACCATAATCTAGGTGCTTGGTTTTTGCTTATAAATGTTCTGTAAAAAAGGAAAAAGAAACTTCATACACAGTCCGTAGTCATGCAATTCTGATTTTCCACGGCCAGTGGACTGCACTGCACCCAGTTTCCAGTGTCTGAAGTTGCCTTGGTAACCAGAGCCACTGGTGCTGTGTGCTGCTCCAGTCTGTTCCCTCAGCAGAAAAGAGAGAAATAATTCGCGAAGGACAACACTGCCGGTGAAGAGGGATGAGACAGGCCAACAGCAACTTCAGCCAAGGACCAGTCTAGCTCAGGAGGCCATGACGAAGGACCTCAACGCGGCCACTCTCGTCGGACATCTCCTCTGCCCTTTTCGTGGCCAGTTGATTCACCAACCCAAAGTAAGGTTGTGTTTATCTGCTCTCCCAGCTGGCTGTTCTGAGTGGTGCGAGGCATGGCTATTAAGTAACATTGACCCAAATTTTAGCTTTCAAAGAAAAAGAAGCTCTCCTTCCTCAGACAGATTCGCCCTGCATTTGTTAAGCTATTTCTCGTTCATTCGCCCAAGTTCCCAAGTTAGTTATCAGCTGCTGAATCATCTTTATCATATTATGTTATGCTCTTTTCATACCTGAACTCAACTGTTTCACCTAGTTTATGCTTTGACCTGCCCCTTTATATAACGAGCGCATGTTTTGACTTCTTGCTTATCAGTTAATAAAAACCCCCAAATTCAGCCATTGTTACACTCCTCCTTTCAGTTAATTCTTTAAAGTCAATCCACAGTAAAGAACATCCCTTCTAGATTGAGGTTTGATAAGAGGTAATAAATTACACCATCACATACACAACAGGGTGTTTTAACACAAGTGCAGAGGTGAACAGGGACTTCAAACGGGAAAAGGCAGAGGCGGCTTCAGGAGACCACCGAAAGGGGGAGCTAGAGGACGTTAGCCGAGTAAGAGGGGATACCACCTTGCTATAGTCCCTGATGAATATCCTGTAGAAGTTGGCGAACCCGAGAAATCTTTGAAGCTCTTAGCGGGAGGTAGGAATGGGCCACTTGCTTACCGCCTGGATCTTGGCCGGGTCCAGTTGCAATTGTCCTTGGGCGATGATGTAGCCGAGAATTCCAAACGAGGCTGAGTGGAATTCGCACTTCTCAGGTTTTACATAGAGGTGGTTCTCCAAGAGTCTCTGGAGGATGAGGCGGACATGTTGTCTGTGTTCTTCAAGGGAGCGGGAAAAGATGAGGAGGTCGTCCAAATAGACGAAGACGAACCTGTTCAGCATGTCACGGAGGACATCGTTGATGAGGGCCTGGAAGACCACGGGGGCGTTGGTGAGTCCGAAGGGCATGACAAGGTACTCAAAGTGTCCGAGACGTGTGTTGAATGCTGTTTTCCACTCATCTCCCTCTTTGATCATGACAAGGTGGTATTCGTTTCTGAGATCCAGTTTAGTGAATATCTTGGTGTTGCAAAGGGGCTCGAAGGAAGGATCGATGAGGGGAAGAGGGTATCTATTCTTGACAGTGATGTCATTAAGGCCACGGAAATCTATGCGGGGGCGTAAAGAAGAATCTTTCTTTTTAACAAAAAAGAATCCTGCCCTGAGAGGGGAAGATGAGGGGCGAATGAGACCAGTGGCTAAAGAGTCTTTAATGTACGTCTCCATAGCTTCCTTCTCAGGGCGTGACAGGTTGTACAAGCGACTACTGGGAAGGGGAGCCCCAGGGAGGAGATTTATGGCACAATCATAAGGGCGTTGGGGGGGCAGAGACGATGCTAACTCTTTACTGAATACTGCAGCAAGGTCATGATATTCTTTAGGCATGGAGGTGAGATCTGGTAGAGAGGGGGTGACAACGGGACGGCGAGAGAAGGGATTAGCTGAGCGGAGGCAGTGTGAGTGGCAGTGAACACTCCAACTGGATATGGAAGCGGTTTTCCAATTGATTTGAGGGTTGTGGAGTTGAAGCCAGGCGAGACCGAGAACTATGGGAGAGTGGGGGGATGGGATGGCATACAGTTGTATGTCCTCATGGTGATTTCCAGAAATGATGAGAGTGATAGGAACTGTGCAGTGAGTAACCTTAGCAATAAGCCTGCCGTCTACGGCAGTGACATCTTTTGGGCTGGACAGGGTTTCAAGGGGAAGGTTAAGTTGGGGGACAAAAAGCTCACTATACAATGAATACTGAGCAGCACTGGCGCAGGTGGCATACTGTCCTCCATTATTTCCTTGGGGTTAAGGTTAGGGTTATAGGTTAAGGGAGAAAGAAACAGAGGAGAGAGAGAAAAGAGAAAAAAAAACAAAATAAAACACGAAGACAAAAGATATTCAAATAAAACTATCATACCTTTCCCTTAATTAAAATGTTAACAAACAATACCATATCTCCTCAGATCCCTCAGATAAAAGGTCAGTATTTTCTTTCAACGAAATATACATGATAAATGGATAAAAGAAATTTGGAAAGTACACAAAGAGTAAAGAAATAAATTAAAACATAAATAATAAAACAAGATGAATAAGAGCAATAAGTTAAAGGTTAAATAAATATCTTAATAAGTGCTTATGTAAAAAAAATCACATCATATCTTGTTCATGCATAAAATGAAGTAAGTTAAAATCTCATGCAATAAGAACACAAAGTTTAAAAAAATAAATATATGCAAATAAAATATGGGGTAAGAATTAATATTTAAGACACATTTAAAAGGAAAGGGTTAGAATCTGAATCTGTTGGTGTAACCCCGAGATGCCAGAGCTGTGAAGAGTGTATGTGTATGGCCCTATCTACATCCTCTTGAAAAGTGCAGATCCTGTAAAAACGGATCAGTTGTGATTTAATGATGCCCCTGAAGGTATGTTTAGGGTGAAAGCTGGTTTTATGTAATAGAGCATGTCTTTCAGTGTCCTTAAACCACACTCTTGTTCCCAGCATTTTCCCCTCTGTTATGTCCGGAATAAAAAATACCTGTGTGTCCAAAAATTCTAGCTGTTCATTTTGTATGTTATGTGAGATTTTAATGGCAGAATGGTGTGTGTTGAGGATGTCCAGGAAGGTCTGGAAGTCATCCCTGGAACCTCCCCAGATGCCAAATATGTCATTTAGATATAAGTACAGTAGAGGTAAGGTTTTACATTTAAGAAAGGCAGTTTCTTCCCAGAGGCACATATATAAGTTGGCATATGCAGGGGCAAATTTCTTGCCCATGGCTGTGCCATGTATCTGTAAATAAAACTTGCCATTGAATTCAAAATCATTACGAGTGAGACTGAGTTTCAATAATTGTAGAAGGGCCTGGTCTGGACGAGTAGAGTGTGGGTACGTGTTGAAGGCTTTTTGTACTGCTTTTAATCCTAATTCAGTGTCTATGTTTGTCCCGGTCTGCTGTGTCCATGTTGGCCAGAGTATTCTCTGGTGACTTTGTATATAGGGACCCTGAATGCAAACCAGACAGAGGAAGATGATACAGGTTTATTGAAGAACAGAGCAAAAGTGAGGAGGGTATCCAAGATCCAAGGACTGAGTGAAGATCCAGGAGGGTGCACAGAGCAGAGAGGGTAAATCCAAGGGACGAGACTTCTGAGGGGTGCTAGCTGGCTATGCAGGCTGGCAAGCAACGCTGAGTATAGCACAATACTCTGGCGCTGAGGCTGGTGTCTGCAGCAGTCATATACATGGCTTAATTGCAAAGCAGCAGCAGGTGAGAGTGATCAACCTCAGCGCCTTGGGGGAAGGGAGCAGCCTTTGAAACAAAGGTGAAGGTGGCAGCCCACAGCCAACAAAGGAAACACAGGAAATGGAAGTCCACAAAATATAGTGTGCAAAGTACTGAAACACCACAGTGGTACTTGAATGAAAATTACATCCGTCTGCTCAAGATTCCCCAGAGGTCAGCTTCAAAGAGCATTTGTCGCTTTTTTGTGGTTTGTCTGTAGTGCCACTCCGCAATGCAAAAAAACAAAAAAGAACCAAACAAATAGTGATGTGTCGGACACTGACCTTGTGAACCTATCCTCTCTCTGAATTTCTCCACCTATAAATAAAGTATCTGTGTGTAGTTGAGTGGCCGCTCCCTCTGGCAACTGGGCCATTTGTTCTGGGAGCTGTCAAGTAGCATTATGCTCAAAATCAACACAGAGCCCCCCAGACCTGATCTCTCTCTCACACACACAGCAGGTTTGTAGTGACTTCCACTCAGTGTGAACAGTCTGATCTGAACCCCACCCCTAGTCCAGGTGGGCACCGGAATAGTATTACAGACGGTATATCAGCATTAACAGTGGATTCGGTGTGAGCACGTCAGCGTTTTTTATGTAGAGGATTCTATAACTGTGGTGACATCACTTTTCTGTCTTGAAGGGGACTGTTGTGACGGAAAGAGGTGGGAAAGAGGAAATCAGGTTGTCTGGACACAGGTGTCAGATGGGGAATATCTTTATTCACATAAGCCCTACTAACAAGGTAGTCAGAGAGAACCACCAGAAAAACATGTGACATGCTTCTTATACCTAAGACAAGTTACGTGTGTGTGTTGTGTGGATAGCCTTCACCCTTATCTTGAACTTCAACCATGGTGATTGTGCAGCACTGTGTGTGTGTGGTGTAGTTCTCTTTCCTGGCACCCCAGATGTCTTCTACTTATTGTTTTGACTTGTTAGGCGCCAGAGCAGGTCCTGATGACCTGACTCTCATATTGACGCATGAACAGAGACAAGGCCTCTGGACCCTGTCTTACCCCTACAGGACCAAGTTACATGGACTGATTTTGTGATCTTTTGTCTTTATGATTAAGTTCTTGCAAAAAAATGTGGGAGTTCTCTACATTGCACTCTGAAATGAAAGCTTTACCCTTGCCATGATTTGCTTTGCAAAAAATAGAAAAATAGCATCATGACATGAAAAAAGTGTCAAAAGTCGAATTCCTGTCTGAATGCTACACATTTGGCAATGACCTGTTGGAAACTGGAGGTAAAGCCTAATTTAAAACACATGCTTCAATTGAATGATTACAACTCAGGGAAATCTGAAATCTTTGTACTAATGACTTGGCGTGACTGGCTGGAATGGCGACCTGTCCAGGGTGTACCCCGCCCTCACTCAGTGTGAGCTGGGATTGGCCCCAGCACCCCCCACAACCTAGAAACGGATAACCAGTAGAAGATGAATGAATGAATGGATGAATGACATGTTCACAACAGACATTATCTCCAGGCACGTTCCTGAAGAGCAGGTCTTGACCTCCATACATTAGATCATTTACAGACAATTCCCACCTAGAGCAGTGTGTGGTGACACGAGGGGAGGAAAAACTTTCTTTTGAGAGGTGGGGCAGCCATCTGCCTCCACCAGTTGGGTTGAAAGAGAAGAGAAGGAGTGAGAAAGAGAATATGAAAGGGGATCACCTGCTGTAGTAGTAAAAAGATGTAATAAATGGTATATACATACATATATATAGGCAAGACAAGGCAGATTTCTGCTGTGTCCGGTTCCTGGTGCAGGCAGTCTATGACGCCTTACCAAGCCCAGCAAACCTCCACACCTGGGAAAAGAGCAAGATGCCCCCCTGCCCGCTTTGGCTCATTAGAACATCTCCTCAGCGGCTGTCCAAAGGCTGCAGCAGATGGCTGCTATCAATGGCGACATGACCAGGTGCTTAAGGCAGTTGCTGAGAGTTTAGTGTCAGCCATTAACATCAGCAAACACAACCAAGCACCAAAGAAAGCAGTCACTTTCATCAAAGCTGGAGAAAAAACCCAGACTCAGCCAAAACCAATAACAGGCCTCCTCCACACATCCTCTGATTGGCAGCTGCAGGCTGACCTGGGAAAGTGACTGATATTCCCACAGCACATTCCAATAACTTCCAGACATGATTTGACTTACCTAAAGTAACACATTGCTGATTCTGTAACAGGGAGTCTTGGAACCATTTACAGAACTCAGAATCAAAACCAACCTCACATTACCTCTGAAAGAGCAAAGAATGGTCGACAGTATTAAACGCTTTTGTTAGTTCTACAAACAGCACAGTCAAAGACAATATAATAGCATGTGTGACAGTGGTAAGAGCAGTGATAGTATTATGGTTAGTTTTCATTTAAGACATGATTCCTGCGGAGAAACAATTTGATTTGATTGTTAACTAATGTTTCTAAAACTTTGTCAAGACAGTACAGTTTGGAAATAGGCTGGTAGGTATTAATATCTGTTTTATCCCCACCTTTTTCAAGGGACCAAAAGTAATTGGACAATTGACTCAAAAGCTGTTTTACGGACAGGTGTGAGTTATTACTTCATTATCTCATCATCAATTAAGCAGGTAAAACCTGGAGTTGATTCCAGGTGTAGCATTTGCATTTGTGAACCCACAACATGCGGCCAAAGGAGCTCCCAGTGGAAGAGAAACAGACCATCCTTAGGCTGAAAAAAAAAAAAAATCCATCAGAGAGATAGCAGAAATGCTAGGAGTGGCCAAACCAACAGTTTGGTACATTCTGAGAAAAAAAGAGCAGACTGGTGAGCTCGGGAACTCAAAAAGGCCTGGACGTCCACACAAGGCAACAGTGGTGGATGATCGCAGTATCCTTTCCATGCACATCCACCCAAGTGAAGAACACTCTCCAGGAAGTAGGTGTACAGTATCTAAGTCCACCATAAAGAGAACACTTCATGAGAGCAAATACAGAGGGTTCACCACAAGGTGCTAACCATTAATCAGCCTCAAAAACAGAAAGGCCAGATTAGACTTTGGCAAAAAACATCTGAAGAAGCCAGCCCAGATCTGGAACAGCATTCTTTGGATTCAGCCAAATGCAGCAAAGTTGATTGGACGGCGCTTCACAGTACAGATGGACAACGACCCAAAACATACTGCGAAAGCCACCCAGGAGTTTTTTAAGACAAAAAAGTGGAATATTCTACAATAGCCGAGTCAGTCACCAGATCTCAACCCGATTGATCATCCATTTCACTTGCTTAAGACAAAACCTAAGGCAGAAAGACCCACAGACAAGCAACAACTGAAGACAGCTGCAGTAAAGGCCTGGCAAAGCATCACAAAGGAGGAAACCCAGCATTTAGTGATGTCCATGTGTTCCAGACTTCAGGCAGTCATTGCCTGCAAAGGGTTCTCAACAAAGTATTCTAAAGGAACATTTTATTTAATGTAATGTTCATTTGTCCAATTACTTTTGAGCCCCTGAAATGAGGAGACTTTGTATAAAAGTGGTTGTAGTTCATAAACGTTTCATAGGATATTTTTGTTCAACCCCTTGAATTAAACCTGGAAGTGTGCACTTCAATTGACACTCAGTTGTTTCATTTCAAATCCAATGTGGTGACATGCAGAAATGCCCAAATCATAGAAATTGTGTCGCTGTCCAAATATTTCTGGGCCTAACTATATGTATAACTTGTTGAGCAATTAGAAAGGAACAGAGCCAGTGCTTTGTAGATCAGCAATAACTTCTAATAATCTATCTTTTGACTTACAGGAAGGCGGTGCAGTGATTTGAGGTCTGCTGTAATATGGTCCATCTTTCTGGTGTTTGAAGAGACCCTGGCAGGTCCGAGTCAATAATTACACCAAGATCTTTGGCTTGATCTGTAGTTGTCAATGACATGGAATTAAAGGGAGTACTGATTGTTGACCTTCCATTTTAAAGGCTAGAAACAATCACTTCTGTTTTGTCTGCATTGAGCTGCAGAAAATTCTGGCACTTCCACCTGATGATTTGATGAATACACTTACTCAGTGAAAGATCTGAACACATGCAAATAAGTCCCCCTGCTTTTCCAGTTTGTCAGGCATTGCATAATGTTCAACAGTCTCAAATGAAGCACTGACATCCAATAATACCAAGACAGAGGTTTTGGATACGTAGTTATTCACATTTGAGATTACAAACCTAAAAGAACGCAGTCAAAATTCATGCAATACAAGTAGTTTGGCAAACTCATCGGAAAACTTTGCATTGCATTTGGGGGGGTTTGTAGATAGTTACAAATGTTACTCAACAGGGGGATTTGACATATTTATATTTCCGTCAATGTTCATATTTATATCGTAAAGATGGTGAATACCCCAACAGTGCATGATCTTGAAAGTAATTCCAGACTACTAGATCCCTGCTATATTGGGCCCACAATGGACGCTGGCCACTAACAGTTTGGTTAGAGATTATGATGCTTTGTGCCACGATCCACTAAAGTAGCCACAAGCCTCTAGGCTCAAGAAGAAATCAGCAGTATGTTTCAGAGGTCTGGAAAGCCTGACTCCTCTAGCTCCAAATGAAAGATGATATCTTTAAGAATGGGACTAAACCAAATATTAATTTTTTGTTATGTAAGTGTTCAGTTCATACTCATAGTTTGAATGTAAATGTGTCTAAACTTGGACTGTTTTCAAACTACGTTTAATCTGTCTATAAAGAATTCAAATAAATCCAAAACACACCCTGGAACATTGGACAGCATATTAGAGCATCTTTTGGCAGCAGTTCAACACCCATTGAGTGTTTTCAGGGTCATTTCAGGCCACAGATTCAGTGAGACTGCTAGAAACAGACTGAAATTTCTCTGGGCTTCCACTGCTTGGCTCTGTAAATGTGCAATCCCAACAGCTGGTTGGACATTTTAAACACACTCTAACGTCAGTCTCTCACAGTGTATTTTTGAGTCCTTTACATATTTGAACATCTGAACCTTTTACCATTGTCTCTTACCTCACTGGGCCACGTTAAAAAGAATTAAAGAATTTAAAGAATTAGTCACATTTTTAGTTTGAGGATTTTATCTGATTAGAAGAAAAGTTTTGTTTTTGTGCCACAATCTGGAGCAGATGAGGAGGTCTGCTACTGCCATCAAGTGAATACACGGAGGAACTGCACGGATTGTTTTAATGCTCACTATTTCACAATTGGTCTCCATTTGTTAACCACCTAAATTCAAATTTTCCTCAAAGTGGGACCAATTAAACTCATATTTTGTGTCCAGGACAGATGATGCATCTGTGCTTATTCTAATTAAGTAGTTTCATTCAATCCCAATAAATAATTGAATAAATAAAAACATAATAACAGAAAGAGGTAAAGTGTATTTCTACTGCACCAGACCCAACTGCAGTAAAGTGTCAAATGTCTAACTTGACTTTTGACAGTGATTAGTGAAGAAGATTTTAGTTCATCACCTTAATTTAGGAAGACACATGAAGACTAAAGCAAATGGGTGAACTATGACAGATTCACTGCCAGTAAAGCTGATGATGCTACCTGTGTATGGTGCCCCCTGTAGCTGTGTGGAGAACTGATGCAGAAACTTTCATTCATTCATTCATCTTCTACCGCTTATCCTATCCGGGTTGCGAGGGGTGCTGGAGCCAATCCCAGCTCACACTGGGTGAGGGCGGGGTCACCCTGGACAGGTCACCAGTCCATCACGGGGCCAACACACAGAGACAGACAGAGACCAACAAACACTCACACTCAGACCTATGGACAATTTAGAGTCACCTTATGACCCAAACATGCAAATAAAATACATTTTTACAGAAAAAACTGTAATAATTCTAGACGTTTTTGCACAAGTTTACATTTTTCAGTGTACACAAATAAGATTGTAAAGAAGGAATAGCTGGGTCAAATGAAACAGTATGCGTCCTGGTTCTAGTATTGACACTAAAGAGAATATACACTGCTCAAAAAAATAAAGGGAACACTTAAACAACACAATGTAACTCCAAGTCAGTCACACTTCTGTGAAATCAAACTGTCCACTTAGGAAGCAACACTGATTGACAATCAATTTCACATGCTGTTGTCCAAATGGAATAGACAACAGGTGGAAATTATAGGCAATTAGCAAGACACCCCCAATAAAGGAGTGGTTCTGCAGGTGGTGACCACAGACCACTTCTCAGTTCCTATGCTTTCTGGCTGATGTTTTGGTCACTTTTGAATGCTGGCGGTGCTTTCACTCTAGTGGTAGCATGAGACAGAGTCTACAACCCACACAAGTGGCTCAGGTAGTGCAGCTCATCCAGGATGGCACATCAATGCGAGCTGTGGCAAGAAGGTTTGCTGTGTCTGTCAGCGTAGTGTCCAGAGCATGGAGGCGCTACCAGGAGATAGGCCAGTACATCAGGAGACGTGGAGGAGGCCGTAGGAGGGCAACAACCCAGCAGCAAGGCTGCTACCTCCGCCTTTGTGCAAGGAGGAACAGGAGGAGCACTGCCAGAGCCCTGCAAAATGACCTCCAGCAGGCCACAAATGTGCATGTGTCTGCTCAAACGGTCAGAAACAGACTCCATGAGGGTGGTATGAGGGCCCGACATCCACAGGTGGGGGTTGTGCTTACAGCCCAACACCGTGCAGGACGTTTGGCATTTGCCAGACAACACCAAGATTGGCAAATTCTCCACTGGCGCCCTGTGCTCTTCACAGATGAAAGCAGGTTCACACTGACCACATGTGACAGATGTGACAGAGTCCGGAGATGCCGTGGAGAACGTTCTGCTGCCTGCGACATCCTCCAGCATGACCGGCTTGGCAGTGGGTCAGTAATGGTGTGGGGTGGCATTTCTTTGGGGGGCCGCACAGCCCTCCATGTGCTCGCCAGAGGTAGCCTGACTGCCATTAGGTACCGAGAAGAGATCCTCAGACCCATTGTGAGACCATATGCTGGTGCGGTTGGCCCTGGGTTCCTCCTAATGCAAGACAATGCTAGACCTCATGTGGCTGGAGTGCGTCAGTAGTTCCTGCAAGATGAAGGCATTGATGCTATGGACTGGCCCGCCCGTTCCCCAGACCTGAATCCAACTGAGCACATTTGGGACATCATGTCTCGTTGCACCACAGACTGTCCAGGAGTTGGCAGATGCTTTAGTCCAGGTCTGGGAGGAGATCCCTCAGGAGACCATCCCCCACCTCATCAGGAGCATGCCCAGGCATTGTAGGGAGGTCATATGGGCACGTGGAGGCCACACACACTACTGAGCCTCATTTTGACTTGTTTTAAGGACATTACATCAAAGTTGGATCAGCCTGTAATGTGTTTTTTCCACTTTAATTTTGAGTGTGACTCCAAATCCAGACCTCCATGGGTTAATAAATTTGATTTCATTGATAATTTTTGTGTGTTTTTTTTTTTTTTTTTTTTTTTTTTTTGTTGTCAGCACACTCAACTATGTAAAGAACAAAGTATTTATTTAATAAGAATATTTCATTCATTCAGATCTAGGCTGTGTTATTTTAGTGTTCCCTTTATTTTTATTTATTTATTTATTTATTTTTTAAGTGTGTGTGTGTGTGTGTGTGTGTGTGTGTGTGTGTGTGTGTGTGTGTGTGTGTGTGTGTTCATTTGCATCATGGGGCCAAAGCTGAATTATCCAAATACTAATAACTGAATAGGATTTACAAAAGTAATGGCCAGACACAAGAACCGAGTCAACCTACTATGATGTCACCCTTTGGTTTGTTAGCTGCCATTCAGGGCCCTCCAGTTTGTAATTTGTCTGTCAGCATGTTGTTGTTGTGTTGTGTGTTTTTTTTTTTTTTTTTTTTTTTTTTTTCAAATTAGAAGAAATCCTATTTGGAGTAGAAAGTGAAGCTGCAGAGGAGTCAGGGCTGGATTGACTTGCTCCTGTTTGTATGGCATTCTGTTAATCACACAGTAGCCACGCCCCCCTAATGCACACCCCTTACTATGCTCTATTTCTTCTAAATGGGACCATCGTTTAAAAATGATCATGTTGTTTTGAGGACTTGAAACTGGACATTGAGAAGATAAACTGATAAGGAAAATGTTTACTGAGGTAATAAATCAAGTGAGAAGTAGGACTATTTTCCCATAGACTTCAATATAATCTGACTTCCTTTATACATAGTGGAGTTGCCCCCTGATGGTCATTAGATAGAATGCAGATTTAAAGATTTCTCAGTAGAAGCTACCCATTGACTATTTTCTCTTTGGGTGTTTGTATATAAAGATGTTTATTCTACAAATAGCAGGAAAACTTGATCTGCTCTCCTTCTCTGTCTTCTTGTGTTGTTGTGCAGTTGTGAAAAATCTTCAGCCGCATCATGTCATTACTGCAAATTTGTCGCATGCACGGCAGTGGTGTGTGGTAGTTATGCCCTATTCCAAAGGTGCTCTACTGGATTCAGGTCTGGTGACTATAGTGAGATATATGATCTATTGCATAATTTATTCACAACCAGCTTAGATGGAATACTGAAAAATGAAATACAATAATTGTGAGCTACTCATGCAAGTAAAGTTATTATACCTGTGATATCCGACTTTGGCTACCTACATGAACAATTTCACCCATTGTTCTAAGTTTTGGCCTCAGTCTTGTCCGACATAACGCTGCTCCATGTGGTAAATAAGAAGCTAGCTTGTTGGACTTTGTTAGAGAGGAGCATCAGTAGGTTGCTGACTTCACTAAACTAAACTAAACTAAAGACTGATGCTGCAGCAGTTATGAGGCACAGGAAGAGTCATGCTACCAAGCACAGAGGGTGGAGTAACTGGCCTCAGAAAATGATGCCATTCAAAATGTCCCATTTACACAACCTTGTACTGAAAAGGTAGCTACCATACAGTAGAGAAGTTACGTTTTTTTCTATTTTAAGATCACAGCAAAGTTTCAGGAACAGGCTTAGACCTCCACCAAAACTCCTCTGAGGATCCATAAATACCATGCTAACACTGAATTCTCTTTTGCTCTTGTACTCGGCACCCTTTTTCCTCTCCTTCCCTCTCTCATAGGACCCTGAGGGAGTTTGTCCTTGCCTGGGTATTACGACAGATTCCCCATGAAACCTCTCCTCACTGCAACTGAAGCTCAAGAATCAAAGAACACCCTGTGTCAAAACTGTCCAATAAATGTTTCAAATGTACCCTGGTGATTGCTCTGTCCCCACTGGTGTTACTGAGCGGCCTTTTTTGTCAACATCAGTCTTGTCAGGTGGAACATCCTTCTCAAATTATCCAGATCACATGTGTTTGCTCACTAGGGGGAGTACTTGTTTTTCATATCCCTGTCACAGTGTTTCCCCCAACATATGATATCCTTGATGATAAGGCGGCCATTATTAGGCGACTGTATTGTATTGTCATTATCAGCTTTGTGTTATTGTTTCCCGTGCTGCCCTCAATTTGACCTCTTCAATAGTTCCCCTGAGCTGTGCTGCAGACTCAAATAGATAGGCTGCTGAAACCTGGTGAGCTTACTCCACTGCCTGCTGACAGAGATAAGAGATCATACACCACAGGGTGAACACGGACCGCCATCCGTCTCAAATGAGAAATGTTGTCCTCAGCAAAACAACTTTAACAATATCATTTAATGGAAGGTCTGAGATGCTCAGAAGAATCCAAAAGATGGTCAGAAATGAAAAAGATGTGATGTGATGTCTTAAGCTGAAACTGAATGAGAGAGGAAAGGTGTCTTAGTCATAAGCTTTTGGACAGCTGTCCGTCCCCTGGACATCTGATTCAAGCCTTCAGTGACAATTTCTCTTGATTTTACATACAACCTGTGATGCTGGTGCTTCCAAATATAAAACTAAATTGCATAATTCAAAACAGGTCAAATGAATTATGATCTTAACCTCCCCATCACAACTTCCAACCTGAAGCTGTCTGATTATTTAGCCCTGACTTTGAAATGGAACTCTGCTCTTGTTTTCACCAGAAACAGGTCATTGACAAAACAGATCATTTGTGTCATTTGCTGATCTGGACAAAGTTATTAACACATTCACTTCATCCTGTCTTGATTACCAAAGCTCCCTGGAATTCTCTTTGTCTGTCAAAAAAAGTGATCGCGTTACACTAATTTTAGCCTCTTTAGACCCACTTCCTTTGTCTTTTAGATTCAATTTAAAGGTAAAATCATTTTAATTCTATTTGATACTGTCCTCTACATCAGAACCGCTCAACTGTTATGACCAAACTGCTATTGGTCCCAAAGTTTCTGCAAAAGTTAAAGGTGCACTCAGAGTTGGGGCCCCAGACTTTCTAATCATGGCCCCAGTTTAAGACAATACTCCAAACACACTTGTATAAACCAACTTTTAATATTGGATTTATATTCTTTTATCTTTTGTTCCTAAATATTATTCCCTTTTGTGTGTTTTATTGATTATTAAAATGTTCCCTTTTAATCTCACCTTTGCTGATGCTTAGTTTCATTTATTGCCTTCTTTTGTCCAGCGCTCTGTAAGTTTGTTTTGAAAGAAAGAAAATCCTGCAGAGCATTTTTTCCTCACCATCACAGCTTAGTGGACAGTTCTTGTAACCATGATCCCAGCTGAGTGACAAACAAAACAAAATCGCTGACAGTGACACCCTGGCATATATAATATTTTACACAATTGTTTTCTGTTTACAAGGTTTACAGCAGAACAACACTTCAGATTCATTAAAAGTATGTAATCTTATGAACTCTTCTGTCAGCTATTGATAGATTTTTTTCATCATTCAGACATTCAGTGGAAAAGGTTTATAACTGAATGTCCCGCAAAATTCTCTTCTACAGAGGTTTTTGTCAACCTTGCCACCTCTCAAAGATCTAGTCGAACCTGAATTCCTCTCGAACCTGCATCATGGGATGTCATGTTTAAAACAATTTAAATACAGTCCTCCCTATCATTTCTCCTGATGAGCTTTTTTTCTGTTTTGTTGGGATTGAAGATACAGAAGATAACAATAGTTCATTGGTTTACATACTTGGGTGTTGGTCTACATATCACTATATTTACACATTATTATACCATTATTGCTGTTATTATTATTCTGATTATTATTAACATCTTCATCATTATTATTATTGTTATTGTCCAGGGACATAGCTCAGTAGTAGAGCACATGCTTTGCAGGTCTGAGTGTGAGTGTGAATGCTTGTTTGTCTCTGTCTGTCTCTGTGTGTTAGCCCTGTGATGGACTGGTGACCTGTCCAGGGTGTACCCCGCCCTAAAACCAATGTGAGCTGGGATTGGCTCCAGCACCCCCGTGACCTGGAAAATATTAAGCGGTAAAAGATGAATGAATGAATTTGCAACAAAAGTAAGAAAAGAGAAAAATCTTGATTTTTCCTCAGGACCTTTCAGTAGCATGGTTCAATGTGAGCAGAACAGCTTTATCAACTTTATCATCAGCTGTGCAGTTTATCTAGAGCCCTGTCCTCCAGTCTATGTTGCACCCATTTAGGATGAGCTGCAGTTTGTCCTCTCACATCGACTCGATAGCTATTTATTACTGCGGCTCGGCCCTGCACCACCTCTCCCTCCATCAGTCAATGGGACAAAGTGGGCATCGATTTGCTTGAAGTGCGTGTGAGGTAAACATGTTAATAACCTGTAGGCCCCTCAGTGCTGTCTCAACAACGGTGAAGCATCTAGTCCTGGAGCATAACTCAAGAGAGAGACGCTGAAAGGACGGAGGTGGACATACAGACAGAACTGTGGTTTGTATCACTTCATTAACTACCAGCATATATATGGATTGTTGTACATGGGTCAAAATGTGCCCTTCATTTGATATTGTTTATGATGTAATTTGTGTATTTGTGTGTGTCCTGCTTCTGCTCCCATCATTGATGAAGATTTGCGTCGCCTCAAACTCCACTCCCATGCCTCACTCCCCTCCCACAAGTAGGTAAGAACACAAGCAGGGTAAAATAAAAAATAATAAAAACAAAAAGCTATGAAATTCAGTATATTTACAACAAAGGAGGACAGGAGGCTTGTAAACAGTAAACTCGGGCCAACAAATCCAGTAAGGAACAGGCACAAGTCCAGTTGGTAAAAATGAGGAATCAGGACCAGAAGGATGCAACAAGCTCAAGGTATCCATCTGGCAACTCAGAGGGGAAAAAAAACCAATATATACATGACATCAGACAAATACGTTGACTACGTTGGCTTCAAATTGAATAAAATGTTGATTTTAGCTGAATTCAATTTGATTATTTTCTTTTTCTTACTCTAAAGTCACTTACCATTATTACAGTTAGGTTTTTAACGAAACCTCTATCAGTTTCAGAGGAGCCCACACATCTCATATTGTAGATAGTGCTAAAAGGAATGCTGGAAAGAAACATCCCATCAACTGAAAAGATGAGTTCAATGATTACTTTTCTTGAGGGCGTTCATTTAATGTACGTCACCCCATCAAAAGAACATAAAAATCTCAGTTAGCATGTACTGAAAGTTCAGGCAGCAAACTAACCAAATATTAGTAGCTGCAACTTACGATAACTGTTTTGTAATACATCTACTGCTCACCTGTCAAGGACAGATTCACACCAAATGTCTGTAGCCATGAGGTATTGCCATCATGGGAAATAAACCAACATAAACCTGACACTGGTTGCTTTGGAAACCAAACTCTTTCCCAGGACTTAATTTCCCGCTCCTTGGATCTAATGAGTTGCTCACCTCTGTGTTACCCAGGCAGCTAGTCCTGTTTGTTTCTTAGCTAGGGAAGATATTTTCAAGGTGCCAGCAACATCAGACTCTGATCACAGCATGAGCTTCAAGCTTC
Source organism: Remorina albescens (assembly GCA_034769265.1). Lineage (NCBI taxonomy): Eukaryota > Metazoa > Chordata > Actinopteri > Carangiformes > Echeneidae > Remorina > Remorina albescens. The sequence continues at coordinate 4,339,176 of CM068492.1, read as the reverse complement.
ATAGTGATGTGTCTGAGCAGAAGTCAGAAGCAAAACTCCTCTGAGACTCCTCAAACAGCACTGACCCGGCACAAATCATGCTTGGTCTCAAAGTCTTGTGATGCTAGCTGGCATTATAGGAGCAGATATGACCGCATTATAACACTTTATTTTGCATTGAATTATAGTATGATAAAACTGTACAGACGGCAAAATAAAAGGTTCTTACGTCAATTTTTTACTTTAGGAAATTAAATTTGACCTTCTCCACAGGCTGGCCAGAGTGGATGCCCAAAGCATCACACTAATGCATCTTGGTGTCATGTCCCCCTCAGATAAGAGACTATCACCAGACCAGACCACCTTCTTCCAGTTCTGATGCTCATGTGTCCATTGAGTTAGGGTTAGGGTCTTTTGGTGGTGGACGGGGGACAGCATGGACACCCTGACCGGTCTGCAGCTACACAGCCCCATACACAACAAACTGTAACACTCTGTAGTGTCAGGGCCGGTTGATTGTCTGTCTGCTCCTTCCCTCTTCTTGTCTTGTCTGGGTGTATGTGTTTCCTGCTTTATTTTGAAGTCTTCAAAATTTTTCCCTATGCTTTTCCTGTGTGTTTTTTGTGTAACAACCTGTCTTTGGATTTCTGTCTTTACCTCTTGCTTCTTGGATCTGTACTTTCGCCTGTGCTGACTGACCACCCGTTTGACGACCTTAGGACCGAAATAAATGACCTTGCTTGCACTACTTGTGTACGACTGCTTTGTGGGTCCTGCTTGCCAGTGTGTGTCAGATATGTGGGTTCTAAAATGCTTTTTATCAGAACCAGCATGAACTTTTTCTGCAGTTTGAGCTACAGTAGCTCTTCTTTTAGATCAGCCTTTGCTCCTCTTGTTTATCACATGACCCATGACCCTGTCTGTGTTCCTGTAGTTTTTCTTTCTTGGTCCACTTTTGGTAGGTCCTGACCCCTGCAGACCAGGAATATCCAGACCAGATTGGTGAACAGCTGTTTGCATTCATCTTTGCAAAGCTAGTTTTCTAAGCTGTTATTGTCAGTAAATCCCATACTGTGGGGTGACTGATGGTTAAACCATATCTTTTCTATTTTTGCATGGATGAGATATGTAGCTTTAATGGGCTTGTAGGACAGGACAATTGGTTAATGCTTCAAATTCTGCTATTGTGCTATTAGTCCTTCAACAACGGTTTTCAAGTGTGAATATCATCCCTAATCTTTCTGGGGTTGTCTACAGACCCCTGGTCTGTCACACTGACACAATGCCATTGTTAATATATTAATCAGTTACTGAAGTTCTATGTTTTAGTCAACTGGTGACACCTAAGAAAGTTTTAATGTGCAAAATGCAATGGATTACATCAAAATAGATCACAGACAAAGGTCTGAGTCTGAAAGATTTTATCAGTTACAGGTACAGGCTTTACCGAGGTATCCAAAGTGTTTTCTGACTGATATAAAACAGCAGATTTCTAATACCACATCCTGCAAGGCTGGGTGGTTGGTCTTGGTGGATGACTGCATTGTTGTGACATCACTATGTCCTGACAGCTGCTTTTAAGGCTCGGTTTGATACTTTTGTTATATTACTATACCTGCTACTATATAACTGAGACCTGATTTTAATTAGAGACCACAAGGAGGCCTAACTTTACACTACTGTATATGGGCCCTTTAATGAACATACAGAAGAAGGTCTCAAAGAAAATTCAATCCCATCAGCATTTCTGTGTCTGCAGGCAGTGAGGAGAGTGCAATAATCAAAAACCTCTTGAATGGAATAGACTTTGGCAATAATGCCCATCATACTAAAATATGACAGACATTAGATCTTGCTTGCTGGCTTTGCAGTTTCACATTCTTTAAGAAAAAATCCAATCCTGGGTGGATAAAAAAAAAAAACTAACAAAAAAAAAACAACTACTGAGAAATATAACAGAAAGAAACAGACAGACTGACTGACGGTTGTAGGCCAGACTAAATACAACAACAAAGGACTTGAGGGTCAGCGTGCATGGACACAAATCAAAAGCAGAACCGAAGCAAATACCTCCCTTGCAAATAGACTGTGTAATTATGTTGGTGATTGGCGCAGCGCAGTACTGAGGGATGGAGCATTTATCCTCTCATCTCCTGGTAAACACACCAGTTGTCTTCTCCACTTTGAATGGGAGTCAATAGAGGGATAAATGACAACATTTCCTGTCAAAGGCTCCATGTCAATAGCAGCTGAGTCTCTGAGAGCCAACAGAGAGAACTACATGAAGACATTTTTTACAGTACAAGCTGAATGGAGCCCTGAAATTACTGATGGCCTGCCATAAAAACTGAGATTTTGAGGCTCTGTAGGAAATTAAATTCAGATGTAATTAGGTTTTTAGAGGAACACTTATTATACAATAATTGGTGGGGTTTGGAATGTAGCAAAATCATTAAGAATAGATACATCTGAGCAGATGATCAAGAAGGAGGAAGCCAAGGGTAACCACTTTATGTAGAGGTAGAGTTTAAACACCTCACAGCACAGGAAAGCCACATAAATGTGACTCAGTGACCAGACAGAATTCTCATTCAAGAAGAATGTGGCATGCCTATTCAGTAAGACTAACCACAGAGAGGTAATTATTTAAATGGCTAAATTTCAGGAAAAAAAAAACCAAACAAAGAACAAATTTGAATGCCATTTTGAGAACAAAGAGGACATAGGTGAATGTATTTGGCAACATACATAAATTTAGCAGCTTTGTTTTATGCAGGAAATACAATGAAAATAGTATATTAAGATATTCAAGTAGAATTTAAAAACAATAAAAACATCGCTTAACAATTGGCTCTTTAACACAGTCATCATGCTAAACCTCACCTGGCTCATCCAAAAGGACAAAGAGACATGTGTGGTTTGTAGCAGCTGTCAGCAATAACAGATACACTAGTGAATAAGACATCTGCACTCCAATAGATGGTTCCCTCCTGGTAATGGTGTAGTTAAATCTTGTGAAGCTGGACAGGAAAGAATGTTGGTGGGGTTGTAAACATAAGCTGTAGGAGCTAGCATGGCAGAAGCATTCTACTAAGTGACGAACGGACCATTTTCCTGTTGTAACCTCTGTCCTTGTCATTAACCTCACTGCAGCCAGACAGCGACACTGCTCCTCTGCTGTGCTTATGATTTCAGTGATGACACAGCAAAGATCATTTCCTGAATGAAAGATCAGTGTGACCCGCCCTCTCACAGCTGGACACAGGACAGCCATGTGATTTGACATTCATGATATTTTAATCATACCGAGCTCTGTGTTGTTACTGTTTGTAATAGACAGGACTGGAATGCATGCAGACGCAGGTACTCACAAAGTTGAACCTGAAGTTGAATATTGAGAAGCGGAAGGGGCGAATAAGTTAAACAGTGGCATCAAGGTAGATTGTGTTCTAGTTTATAGATGAGTCCCTTGACGGTGTTGAGGTCAGAAGAAGGTGGGTGAGGGTTCAGGGTGAATCCAGTGGTGGGCAGTTGAGCAGCTGCCACTGATGGAGAGAACCAGGATCAGAGACTGAGAGGATGACCAGCAAATCTGGAGAAAGAAAAGTGGCTGGAGAAGAGCAGATATTTAACTAGTGAACCTAAAGTACAGGAAACAGCAGGTAAGTGCAATAACAAAACAGGTAAAGAGAACAAAGCAAAACTGATATTATCATTTGGTCATAGTGCTACAGTACAGCACTCTGAGTGGGGCTACAAACTGGTGAAGACAGAAAAGGAGGCCAGGTATGTAAACAGCAGGAGGTAGATGCTAACGGGTGTGACGGTGAGTTGGCAGAAGAGAGTAAGTAGGTCAGCCACGCCCAATTGGAGAAACATACACAAAACCACTCAGGGTTTTGTAAACTAGGGGCAAACACAGGAAAGAAGAAGAATGAACACAGGGAAACTTTAGCCAAGCAAATGTTCAATAAAAATATAGTAGGTAACACTCAGAGAAACCAAAACAAGTAAGGTTGGATGGTGGGTACAGGGCTGGACTTTGGGTTGGGGCTGAAGACTGCTTAGTTGTGACATCACAAAGTCACAGAAGTCCCGACAGCTGGTTTTAACATTCAGTTTTTGAATACAGACTAGAAACATTTCTTTGTGGACTTACACCTTTCATAAGTTCACTGTATTAATATAAAACCTAGACCTGATTTAGGATCAAATACATAGAGGTTTGTCTTTAAAGTGTATAGGACCTTTAATGGTTAAAGGGCTGAAAAAAAAAAATCATAAAGGTATGAAATCCCGTCAGCAAGTCTGTGTCTTATCATTATTCTGACTTATCTGACTTAAGAAACACTTTGTAGGACAAAAAAGAGTGCGCTAATATTTACAAAAACAATATGTACAAGATATAAAGATAAAAATATAATGAAGATAAATGTCTGCAGGAAGGGAGCAGACAGCATTTATCATGAAACATTTCTTGTAAGGTGAGTTGACAAGCTATGTCCCTTCAATACTTGTGATGTAATGAGTTGAGACCTGATATTTTCTCGAAACAGGCATGCACATCTATCTTTATACGCACATTTTTCCAACACGTTCAATGTTCACAATCAAACAATCATGTTTATATTGTACAAAATGACCAAAGAGACACTTTGCTTTAAGCTGTAATTTTTGCTCTACGTAAGATTAAACAAAAGCACAAAACTGGAGCGCTTACGAACCAACTTTTACATCCCATCACATAGCACAAAAGTTGTTCCCTGAGACATGACGTCTTGAATGGATTTTCCTTTAAAATACAGCGAGCTTGATGCGGTTCAACTCATTTGCAATTTCCCGCTCTTGTCTCAGCTGCTGTGGATCCCCAGCACTGAGCGCTAACAGAGTGAGTGGGTGTGGGAGACTAATTGAGTGTCAGGGTTAGGTGAATAAAGCCACTCCAGTAATCGTCTGGCTCAGCAGCAAATGGGAGTGATAAGGAACGCTGAGTTCATATGGTGTCAAAAAGAGAAGTTCCCCACCTCTCTGCTGCCATCACTCTTTCCTTTCTGTGGCTGTCTGCAGAGGGGTGTACAGACTATATCTCCAGGAAGAGGAATGCACACTCAGCCCTTAGTGCTGATAACATCATCTTTTGCCACTGAATGCTCTGCAGAGAACAGGGGGGCTGCTGAGTACATTAAGAAGTCAATTGCAAATAGCGCAATGTTTGAAGTACTCTTTACAGCTAACAGCATCAGGCCCAGTGCAGGCACAGACACACCGCTATATGCTACACCTGTATAACTCTATATCACTAGGTAATGAAGAATAAGCTGCTGTTTGGAAGCCTAATGTTTGTAATTTGGCTACTGCCATTTTGGTTTTTTTTTTTTGGTTTTTTTACAAGTAGCAATCATATATGGAGAAAAAAGTGGAAATTAGGTGGAGTCAGAGGCTGGATCTGACCTGCTGATTGGGTGGTACAGTCTGTCAATCATACAGTAACCAAGCCCCCTGATTCACTCCAGAACTTTACGGTCTATTTTCCATTAAATTGGAAAAATGTTGTATTAAAAATTTGAAACTATAGAGTGAAACCACAACTCATTAGGAAAATATTTACTGAGCTATTTACAGAGACATTTTCCCATAGACTTCAACGTAATCTGACTTCTTTATACAATGAATGGCTCTGTCTTTATACAACAGGAGTCGCCCCCTGATGTTAATTAGATAGAATGTTTAAGGCTCTTCAGTGTTGACTTCACTCTACAGACCCAGCTGACTTCAAGAGTTTTCATATTTTTCCACAACCTTATCCAGCTGATCACCGTTCCAGTCATACTTACATATGTAATCTGTTCTCTCTCCTGCTGTCAGCTGTCAAATTGTTGAAACCCTCCTCTGCAAAATTCCTCTCCAGTCTTCATATCCAGCACCAGCATCAGTTCAGGCTCCTCAACACATCCAGAAGTTCAACAGTCTCTCCTCCCCAATAACAGGACTGACACCAGTGTTTAGATCCATCACCCTCTTTTCACATGGAAGTTTGGCTGAAAAGGTATAAGATAGGGTCAATGGTTTTATGAAAACACATGTTCACTGTAGTTTATTTTACTCTTTCCTACTGTATGGTCAGGAATACAGCACCAAACATGTATTCAAGCCACTGTTGAAAACATTACCTCCCAAATGGACAATTTCCTCCTGACTGAGTGACATAAAAATGACAGCTCCTTTTGGGAGCCATAGCCCGCAGCCAAATGTATGAAAAGATTTATTTTGTTAAATCAAATCAAGGGCAGCATAGTGGTTAGCTCTGTCGCCCCACAACAAGAAGGTCGTGGGTTCAGTTCCTGGGTGCTTTGTATGTAGAGTTTGTAAGTTCTCCCCGTGTCTGTGTTGGTTTCCTCTCACTGTCCAAAGACATCATGTTTGGGTTAACTGATGACTCTAAATTGTCTGTAGGTCTTAGTGTGAGTCGTTGTTGGTCTCTGTCTGTCTCTGTATGTTGGCCCTGTGATGGACTGGTGACCTGTCCGGGGTGACCCCACCCTCACCCATTGTGAGCTGGGATCGGCTCCAGCACCAGCGACCCGGAAATGGATAAGCATTAGAAGATGAGCAAGTGAGTGTAGTAGGAGCTTCTGGAAATGTGAAGAGCTTTTTATTTATTTATTTATTTATTTATTTTAAGTTTTTGAGCTTTCTTTCCAGGCTAAGTAGAATTCATCTACATTACTGGACCGCCATTCCCTTTCCTATTTTCATGACATTAGCTTTAAGGCACAAATTTGAGCGCTTTACCAAAGTGCTTGCCTCCTCTGTTTCATTACTTCCTTTTTCAGAGGAGCGACAGAATCAAGATGAAGAAGACAGTGAAGACAGTGAGGCCATAGTGCTATTCACAAAGACATCAGTCTGTGTAGGGGAGAAGTCCTCTATTGACTTTAGACATGGCAGTTTAGCAAATGATGTCTGAATATTTTCCTTAAATTCAGCCACAGCAATTTCAGATAATCATCTGCTATAGCTGAATTTATTCCCAGATGCTGTGCAGCCATTTATTGTAAACTCAAATGTTATTAGGTGATGGTCAGAGAAAAGAGGACTGTGGGGAAATATTATTAATTTGTCAATATCAATACCATATGTTAACACCAGATCACGGGTATGATTTAAAATGTGAGTAGGTTCATTCACTCTGGGAAAAGCCAACTGAGTCCAGTAATGACTTAAATTCAGAACTAAGGCTGTTACTGAAAACATCTACATGAATATTAAAATTACCCACTATCATGATTTTATCTGTACTGAGAATTAATTCTGATAGGAACTCAGAGAACTCTGATAGAAACTCTGAGTACAGATCAGGTGGACGATATACTGTAACTAGCAGAACGGGTTTTTCAATTTTCCAGTTTGAATGGGAGAGACTGAGGTTAAGGCTTTCAAAGATCTTTCGGTCTAGGATTGATTAATAAACTGGAATGAAATATCTCAGCCTCCGCCCCTCCTTGACTGATGGTACGAGGAATATGACAGTTAACCTGAGTGGGAGGTTTAGATTCATTTATGCTGACGTACTCATTCTGCTGAAGCCAGGTTTCAGTGATACAGAATAAATCCATAATATGATCAGTGATCAGATCATTAACTAAGAGGGATTCGGATGATCCTGATCTAATATTCAACACTCCACATTTTTTTTAGAATATTTAGATCCCAATAGGTCGTAGTTTTGATTTCAAATAGTTGTCGTTTTAAGCTCCTTTTCTGTTTACTTTTGGTTCAATAGATCTACTAAATTTAGGAGGTCGGGAAACAGATACAATTTCTATAGACTAAGTTTTATTCTGGGCTGGCAACCGCTCAGACTGAGGAGCAGAGAAGAGTGTTAAACTGCAGCTCTTCCTCCTGGTATGGACTCGGGAATGTCACGGTTTTAACTTTCTAGTAAATTCAGTCAGACTCCGGGATATGGGAACGGCCCCCTCCACGGTGGGATGGAAGCCATCTCTCATAATCAGAGTAGTTCTCCCTCAGAAAGGCTTCCAGTTATCTGTGTAGCCCACATTGTTTACTGGACACCACCTCAACATCCAGCGGTGAAATTATGACATGTGGCTATACATGTGATCACTGATCAGACTGGGCAGGGGTTCAGAGAAAACTATGGTGGCCGACATCATTTTTGCAAAATTACACATCGACTCTTCTTTTTATATTTCCTCAGGATTATACCAGTAGAGTAGTATTTAATATGTTCTGATGTTGTAAGAAGTGAGCGGACATTAAAGTTGTCCCTGTTATGTTGCTTTATCCATGACTCAAAATGTAGCTTTATTTAGTGAGAAGTAAACTTACACTTAATGTTCTTAGGAATAATAATATTTACATGCTTAAATGCACACTTAAATGCTTTTAACCTCAAATGTCACACAGCATTGAAGTAATGTCTGTCATGTATTGGTGTCCCTAGGGAACACAGCAAATGTCCTTTCTGACAATGGCCTCTGTAATCGCTTGTGTTTGGAGTATTTGTGATACCAATTAGATGTAGATGTTCTGTGAATTTGCTTGCATTTTGTCTGTTTGCACATTGCAGTGCACCGAGCTCTCATGGCCACCGTAGGATTTCCACCAAGTGAAGAGAAAAGCTCATTGCAGCATCACATAAACTCCATTTCAGAGGGCAAACTGCAACAAGCAGCTTGTGTCAGCTCATTTCTACCATTATTAAGTCCACATGGGGCATTTCCCCTAACACCACCACCTCTGTGTGAATCAATCCTACCAATTCCACGTTGGATCCCTGGTGTTCATAAATAACTCTTTACAGATGTCAACATTTCCTTCCCAGTGCCTGCTTCTTCCCCCCAAAAAGTGATCTCCGAACACGCGATCCTCTCCAGTCGGGCTGGAGTCATGAGAGAACGTGATCTCTGTGCTGTGGGTGTGAGCCACCTCAGTGCTGGTGTCATGTGGTTAATAATGTCAGTCTAAGGAGCGCTCCCCTCGCGCTGTGTCAGAGCCCGTGTTGCCATGTTGCGGTGACGCGCCCGTTAGAAACAGTCCCTGCGCTCTCCGCGGTGAGCAGGGGCTGCGCGCGTTCGGGTGCTCGGTGCCAAGAGGGCTTCACCTGCCGTCCCTCAGGAGGACACTCAGGCGGCTTTCTGTTCTCTCTGCTCGGCTGCGTTCAACCCCAAAGGTGCCGCTGCTGCTGAGGGCGCGGAGCAGACGCTGAGGATTTCAAATAAAGATGTCTGGACCATTTGCGGGATGCGGGTAAGTTGAGTGTAAACGAACCCAAATTGGATCTGCCCACCCCCCCCCTTCCCTACACCCGCAGGGGACGGGTCTTACTGGCTAATCAAACCTCTTGGATGTGTGGGACATGAATGGGAAAAGTTTGTGGCACGGAGACGAGCTGCTGCTGCCATGTCTCGGGTCAGGGAGTGACGCGTGGACGCTCTGATCCAGGGCTCCGCTCGGGTTAGTTTAGGTGAAAGTGGTCGAGCTTTGGACTCTTTGGATTTCGACTGTGGTTGCCACGAAGAATGAATGTGGTGCAGTAGCGGAGACAGTTTGTATGACAATGATAAGATGATGGTGATGATGATATGAACGGCACTGACTGTAGTCACAAGTGGCCAGTGTGAATTTCTTTTACTAGATGGAGCTGCAGGCATAAAGAGTCTCAGTGAAGACATCATCCTGCATGCATGCATGCACATTTCACAAAAACAACTCTACAGCATCCATATGCATGGCTTTGTGCAGCAGCAAGTGTGTTTGCTTCAAACACACTTGCACACACGTGTGTTTGTTCATTTTTATGAAATCAGTGAACGTTTAACAATGGAGAATAGCAGACATAAGAGTGGAAATGGGTTAATGCATTAATTCATATCCAGCAACTCAGTTAACGCTGACTACAGGGGTACCCATTTCAAATACTTGTGGTTATTTCGGGAAAAGCCAAAAGAAACAATAATGTGACCCCATCCCCCCTCCAGCCGGTGGGGTATAAGGGGCTCCAGTGGAGGGAGGCTCTCAGTACCTGACTGGCAGTGAGAGGCTCCTCTCCTCCTGCAGGCTTTGGCAGTGCTTCTCCCTCTGAAAGCTCATTTCCCATGCCTTTCATGCCTGCAGTTTAAACCCTTTGATGTTTTCTTGGGCTGAACCCTGTGCATTGAAGCCCCTCCTGAGTATGTTAATGTTCTCTGATTGACTTATGAATCTTTTAATTAACCCACTTGTATGCACGCAGCAACATTGTCCTCTGTGAAATGCCATCAGGGGGAAATGGAGCCGTGACAGAATGACATGCTGTCATTGGGAATTTCAAAGTCAATGGCAGTTTGTGGCTAAATGATTACCGGTTTGATATTGTCTGCAACTTATTTCTGTGAGAAATCCTCCTCGATAAAAAAAAAAAAAAAAAAAAAAGAAAGAAAAAAGTAGTGGTTTGTACATTGAAGTCTTAATCACCAGATCCACCAGCTACACTATGCAATATTAATGACTTTGGAAGATATCAAAGGATGAACCTCAAAGATGCAATAGCCTGAAGTAAGCCTACATTAATAATGTGTTTAATTCCATCAGCAATTCCAGTGTTTCTTCAGCGCTTTCATGTTCTGCCCTCTGCCAAAATCAAAGCTTTTAAATTATTCCATACATTTCATTTTCTCAGAATGTACATTACTGCGATGTGGGCCATTTTTTTTCTTTTCCTTTTTTCATTTTAAAATTTCTGCACAGGAAAAGATTGTCTGCACAGGAAAGATGGTCAACTCATATTTGTCATCATAGATTTTAAAAAATCTATGATGGATAACAGAAACATGCACATCGGCCACCTGTGTATGCGTGGATGTATAATGTGCATGTGAAATGTGATTAGTCAGGTGATTACCACTAACAGTCAGCAGGTGGCAAAATGCTCTCAGGGATAAGAGGAGATCTATTACAGTGCCATGGAACAGTGTAAAGGGCAGCTCAGAGTAGTCATGGATGCTCGGCTGAGTTTCAAAGACATCGCTGCTGCCTCTGTCTCATCCCATTTAAGTCTTCTGAGGATGAAACTCAGGCTCTTCTCTCCTCTTTAAAAAGCATATTCATCTTCACTGTCAGGGACTACAGGCTTTTGAACTTGTGGCGTGCCATGTATCAGAGGGCAAGTTATGGTTACAACCATACTCTACTGATGCATGCTAATATATTCAACAGGCCAAGCATAAAGCCAAAGCTGCAGGGTCACTGAGGTTCACTGTGCGCAATTTGATTTATCACTAATTTGGCAAAAATATCTCAGTTAAAGGTCCATTTACCTTTAAAAACTAAATTAAAATATTTGCTCTTCCTTGACTTCATCTGCTGAAATATTCGACACAACTGAAGGCTCCAGAAAGAGCAAATAAATGGACCTTAAGATTATTTCTTCTGTTGCTTTTCCCAAATGTAGCCTAAGAAGCTGCACCATTAATGTACAATATCAACTAATTCAAGCCTAATGTTGTGGGCTTGTTATGTAAAGTCGTCATGTCTGACGAATTCTAGTTTGAAAATAAAGTTTTCTATTTTATTATGTAGCCACTTCAGATAAGATTTTAAAATCTGCTAAGGTTTTTTGATTTCCATGAGATGTAAATTAAAGTTTTAGAACAAGAGAAGAGTTAACAGAACTAATGTAAAATAGTAAAACAGGCCAGTTTTTCAATGAAATAAATAAGAAATTAAGGGAAGTTAAGAAATTAGAGAAAACTATGGCAAAAATTACCTTAGATTTAATCCATGAGTTCAGCAGATATTTATGCATAAACTAAGTCCAGTTGTGCTACTTATAAATTGTAATTGAGGTAAAAAAAATCCAACTATATTAATGATGTGGCCATAAAATATGTATATATATGGTCTATATATTCATAGGATATCTATGTATTTATGCATTTCAAGACATAGACAAATAGAAGGAAGAAAAGAAATATAACATGACAATTGACCCAGCACAGTCTGATAGTGTACCTTGTGATGGGGCAACCTCTTACAATTGCACATTGTGCCCTCATTCCATTCATAACTATATTAAAATGAGGAGTAAAAATCTAAGAGTCATACATTTCGGCACAAAAAATGTTTAGTTTAAAAGTGAACTGAAATATGTTGATGTTCTGAAACCAAGTATGTGACAAGGTCTCTTTGATATATAATCCTGCATGTATTCATATAAAGTACACATAAAATAAATATATGAAATATACAAATGAATTTCATATACTATGAAATAGCATTAGCAAAAGAATAGTGTCACATAGTATACAATAAAAAAAAAACGTGCATATAATTCTATACCCTGTACTATTGTTTTGTATAAATAATTCTAATCACTTCAATAAACTCTTAAACATTATTAAGTTCGAGGAACAGAGGTTTTGTTTCAATGTAGAAAAATCTAATTTTAATCAAATTGGCAACATTTTTTATCAATCAATTTTCATCAATTATTAATCAGTCAGGTGCTTTTGGGTCATTGGTTTATTCTTTTTTTTATCCATAGTTTTTCTTTTTAGAAGTACCAGACATTGTACTATTTTCAGATAAGCTGTAATTACATCAAATACCCCAAGAACAGATACATCAGTCATTGTCAGTTCACCTCAGCCTCACAACATACTCCTATACACGACTCATGTGTGAACCTAAGAATTTATCTTGTGTCTTCGTTCATCCTTTTGTATGTGAGTAGATCAGATTTCAGCACTTTTAGAGAAAGTTAAACTTCATGTCTCTGCCAAAGCTGAGTTTTGAAATCTTACTGCAGTGCTGCTGTCAGCTGGACTCCAGAGTTGAGAATCACACTGCTACCCCTGAAGCTGCCCAGCGCTGTGCTGTCCTCCATTTCCATCGGCCGTCTCTATTCCCATCAAAGTTGGTTTTTGTGGTTCGGTCATTTTAAGATGAGAGGCGGTTTGTGAAGTTCACAGTCTGCTGCTGTGTTTCTCCTGGATCTGTCTGCAAGCTGTGAGGCAGCTGAACAAAAGTGCATTGAGTCAACTCATAAAAAAAGTGTATGAAACTTTGGGTTGTGAATCTGGTAAATTAATACTAAATCTGTAACCAGGTCTCACTGTTATATAATACTTAAACACAGATAAAATAAAAGGCTACAGCTTCTTGGAAAAAACCCCCAACCTAAGTGCCATGTTCCATCCATGTGCCTTTAGAGAGGAAGCCAAAAAAAAAAAGGAAAAAAAAAAGAAAAAAAAGAGAGCAAGCCAAAATGTGGAAAATATGTAACATATAATATGTACTATAAATTTTATTTATGTTGAATTGATGTACACTTTTAGAATGCACTTCACATGGTCCCTGTGAACAGAGGTTATGCTGACTTGTGAAAACTGCCAAAGTTTCCCTGGTTGGGGTGTTGCTATGGTTATCTTAGAAAGAGCATCATCCAAATCTGTTTTAAGTATGATAGGATGTACATCTTACTTGTTTTGTGTAAAAACAATGGTCATAAATAAATGACATTTAACATTATGTAAGTTAAATTGCTTGTTTTGATTTTGCATAAGCAGTTCTTACTCCACTCTTCTTACATCAATTTTAAATGCTCTTGAATCTCACCTACATTCAAACCAGTTGTTCCAGGGCCTCAGACATAGCTTATAAATAATTTGTTCAACAAGTGACATCTCAGTTGTGGCCACAGCACCAGCTTGGTGTTCAAATATGTGTAAGACGGTTACGTCCTTGTCCATAGAGTCAAACTCCTGACTCTCGAGGCAGGGTTATTGTTTTGCTTTACCAGCTACACAGCTTGCTAATGTGAACTGCACATTCATAGGCCTGAGCTAACACAGAGATGAAACAAAGTCAGCGACGCAGTATCAATGTTATTACTCATGGAAATTTCAGCTTTTAATGAGTATGTCATGAATAGCAGCTATTGCACTGTTTATCACGCATACTATCTACTACAAGTGATAGCATAATTAAACACATATGGCGCGGGAAAACAGTAGATGAGTAAGATGAACCATGTAATGTGGAGAGTCAGGGAGTAGAAGGGTAAGAAAAAGAGAAGACAAGATTATAGAGCAGCCTTTGATGCTGAGTCTGGCGATGGGAATCCTAGTGTGCCTTCAGGGGAAAGCACCGCTCACACAACATCAATAATGAATGAAAGATATCTTGTTCAGTGGAAGACTGAACATAACTGGCATACTGATTTGTTACCATGAACCTTATGTAAAAATTGCATCAAGGTGCTATCTGTGGTTTATCAGCCAGATAAGGAGCTGACACTGATAACAGTAGCAGACCAAGGCGTCTGTGTTGTACAAACAATAACACAGAGAAACACAAAGAAGTTGGCTGTCTTTTTCTTTCTTTTTTTTTTTTTACCAATGTCTGTTATTTTGATGTGTTTACTCAACTGACAAAGTTTTAATTTGTGTTCAGTAGGTTATATAACAGGTTCCAGAGAATATGTCTATATAAGGTTTAATATACAGTGCGGTACAGAACTTTTTTTGGGATTCAAAGATATCAGTACTCTAAACCGGAGCCCTGTTTAGACAATCAGATCTCTTACCCATTGGAGTATCTCATGAAATTGCCCCCATAGAACAGCAGGGGTAGCAGACCTCACGGTTACACTGATAAAGTGGTGTACCTACTTTCATCACTTTTGCTGTTGTCCATATTAATGGTCATAGCTTTATTAGAAGTTGGAAAAGATGATAATTTTGGTTTAGAGAAAGTACTTCCCCACATTAGACAATATTTGTTGTCATGGTCAACAAATATTGGCAGCTTGGTTTGCTTTGTCAACTAGTCGTGGATAATAGAAACAACATAAGCACACAAACACAGGCACAGGGGAGAACGTGAAGACTGTACACAAACAGGCCGCTGGGCAGCGGATTTGAACCCCGGACTTTGTGAATTTGAAAAGAGTATGAGTCATTTGTTTATCAATAATATATTATTATATGTTGTGTAATTTATTCACTTTAAAAGTGGGAGTTTCCAGAACAAACTCAAGAAACCCAGAAAGAATGAAAACAAGCTAATGCAATCCAGATGTTATTTTCCCTGGTAACTGTAACCACCTCTATGTCCTTTTCAGTGGATTTATATCAGATTGTTTTGGGGAAACTATCCAGTCATGTTCTAGTCTGTTACCTCTAGAAAGGGCCATGGGTTGAACTCAAACCCAGAGCTCTGTGGTTAGGATGTGGTCAAGATTATTTGCTCTACCAGGGAATCAACAGCATAGAGACTTTTTTTTTTTAAAGATATTCATCCTTAAAGGAACAAAAGAGTGTCAAACATGGTGTATGAACTTGGGAGGTTTTGACGGACAGATATTGTAACACTAGTCTTATGCTTTAATATATACGTTACTCAGCATAATAATTTTTATAATTACTGGTAAAGTTTTCTTATGGGTAAACATTCAATACTGAGTATCATAGAATATTTGTTGTAGTAGACCTATGCAGTATAAATGCAAGTTTAAAGACTCAGATAATCTCTGATCACAGTTGTAAAATTCCTCTGACCTAACATTTGCAGTTTTCTTTTCATTCTTTATGTTGCCTGATGCGTTTTAATTTCAGTGCAGTATGCTCTTCTTTCCGCAGCATTTTCTACATTCACTACAGCTCATACGCTGTGAAATGACTGACAGACAAACACTACACTACACCAACAGCACCTTGCATATGTCCATGACCTTAACGCCTACAATGTGAACCCCTCACAGCACAATGGCTTATTGATTATTGATAATGAACCTGCAGGAGGAACATAGTCATTTTAATCCCATGTTCAATTTCCGTACAAAAATGTCCATGAAATGATTGTGACATAGTTGGCTGTATCTCTGGGAAGAGGCAGAGCCAAAGATAATTCAGTGTGATGATGATGTTGAGTGTGGAAGCACTGACTCTTTCATGTGCTGCCCTTCTCTCTGTACAACTATTTTACCAGGGAGGAGAACTGGGATTTCTCTGCGGCAAATGTTATTTGAAGGGCATGTTACTCTGCTTTAAATACAGTTTTAATTTGCAATGCAAATGAGTTTCATTTTCAACTGAATAATCCTACTGGTTACCTAATACTTTGGAATCATCATACTCTGTAATGTCTGTAGCAGGCCTTTCTGCTGTAGTAAACTGTTAGCACTCTTTGTCAGCTCCTGCTCACTCGGTGCAGCCTAAACTTAAAGGTCAAACAGCGTTTACGCTCACACACGCAATCAAACACACACAGGCTTTGTTTGACACTTTCTCAATGCTCACTACGAGTGGAGTTTTCCACTTCAGTACAGGTCACATTATAACCAGTGTTAGACTGATCCCTTTTAGACAGAAGACAGTAATCAATATCATGTTCTACATTTAATATTTTTTTTATTTAAACTGTTGATATCTATAAGAAGATATACAGCACAAGTCAAAACTTTGGACACACTTTCCCAGTCATGTGTCCAAAGTTTTTCCTGGTACGGTATATTTGTTAGCAGTATGGCAGCATAGTGGTTCACGCTGTTGCCTCACAGTGCTGTTTTTGGGTTCGATTCCGGGCCCGGGGCCTTTCTGTGTGGAGGTTGCATGTTCTCCTCGTGCCTGTGTGGGTTTCCTCCGGGTACCCTGGTTACTGTACCTCCCACCATCCAAAGACATGCATGTTTGGATTAATTGGTGACTCTAAATTGTCTGTAGGTCTGAGTGTGAGTGTGAGTGGTTGTTTGTCTCTGTCTGTCTCTGTGTGTTGGCCCTGTGATGGACTGCTGACCTGTCCAGGGTGTACCCCGCCCTCGCCCAATGTGAGCTGGGATTGGCTCCAGTTCACTCCGTGCCACAGAAAAGGGTTAGTGGTAGAAGATGAATGAATGAATGTATATTTGTTGTTTTAAGAATATGGGACCTTTAGATTTTTGGCTGAACATTTCCTCAAGCTAAGCAAATCAAGCAAATCAACATGAGACGTAATGTTATCGAGCCTACAGATGAAACTTTAAATTGTGACAACAGTGAGAGGGGGTTGGTATAAAGAGAGAAAACAAAAAAAGTCTAAAATCAATAAGGTGAAAAGAGAAATATTATTTCCAGAAACAATGTCCAACAAATTGCAAACCCTTTGACCATACTCCCCAACCAACGAGCCACAGACTGGTACTGGTCAGTGGGTCATTTGGTTCTGGGCTGCACAAAAAGACTGAATTGAAAATAAAAAAAATGTGAAATAAAAATTTTTGATTATGAGAGTCTGAAAGATGTTTTATTGTGAAAAACTGACCAGATACATCTGTTTGTGTCTCTGGACACATGCCCTGACGCTCGTCTCGGTCACATGATACGGTACATTAAAAATGAAGCACACAAATTAGCAAAAATGAATAAAAAGAAATGTTTTTCGAGAGCTTCTTTGGAAAAGGGAGAAGGCCCAATGAGGAGGCCGAAAAAGAAGACAATATCATGAGTCCTACTTAAAATACAGATTTATCACTACAGGTGATTTCACGCACCGAGCCCGCTCTGTATAACATGAGGTGACAGGCCAGCAAATGAGGCAATGATACCTTCAAAACTGCTTCTGCACATGGAGTCATATGCTTTATCGGTATAAAACATTGTTTTATCTGAAACCGGTTGGGGAATGCAGCTCCCCAACCTACTGTACAGTTGTTAGATGTCATCAGAAATAAAGGCACAACAGTTGCAGTTTTATAAATACCACTAGGTGACCAAGTAAATCATGGCTAGTTTCCCTATCTTGTTCATTTAGAATTCATTTACACATTCATTACTTTTGCTTCTCTTTCCTGTCATTGTATAAAAATTTCAAATTGATTACAGCTGTGAGAATTGATGGGTGTGACAATTATTGTATTGCATGATCATTAATTCTAACAACTGCTAAAAGTATAATAAATTTGACAGATCAGAGTTCTTACAAGCTCTCTTATTACGTTTCACAGGTTGGTTAAACCATTGTTCAGTTATCCTTCAGTTTTATTTGGAATTGTTTAACGGACAAAAATATTGGTAGTGTTCGTTTGCTGGATTTTTTTATATATACGGTTGAAATTCAATAATTCTGATGCCTATTTTTTATTATTTGGTTTTACAACATGTATAACTTGTAATTAGCATAAACTTTATCATACTGATAAAGTGGACGTGTGGTCATTTCACCTGCAAAATTCTTTTAATTTCCCTTTTAATGTTGTATGGATGTTAATGAGGCTACATTATTAAACTTTGAAAACTGGTGCAAGTGCATTTTCACCCCAGTTTTCATTATGTATAGTGAATGTACATCCATTTGTGTCTCCGCTCTGACTTTATATGGAGGCACATTGTGTCTGCTCAGCACTCTGTGTGAATGGAGCACCAGACCCTAATGGAGAATGTGTGGATTATATCTTACTGCTGTCAACTCATTCATACATTTGACAGAGTTCCGTATTGGAAACTTGAAGTTGATCAACAAGGAAAGCAACACCAATCTATTGTGTATTATTCTCTAAGGTAGTACATCCTGCTCAGTGCTGAATTCTTTCATGCTGCTTCCACATGGACAAGTACTAATGAAGGTTCTCCTAACACTGCAGCAAAGTTGCTGTCAAACTTTTTGAAATGTGGATTTTTTATTTGATATAATGGCTGAGGGGTGCATTGCGGTACTTTGAATGTTACTTTAACAGAAGGCAAACCCACTCTTTTCTCCATTATCTCTTTTTCTCTCAATCGTCCTCTCATGATTCCTCTTTTACCCACTCCTTAAATGAGTTTATTTATTTACATTTTCATCTTTTTCAGTGATTTCAGTTAACAATGGATGAACACACACTGTTCTAATGTTCCTTCTCTGTAGTGAGCCAAATCATTAATTATGTCTAAGTATACATCAATTCATCAGTTTGGTCTTGTCTAATACCAACTTTCACTCACTCATCTTCTACCGCTTATCCGTTTCCAGGTCACGGGGGGGTGCTGGAGCCAATCCCAGCTCACATTGGGTGAGGGCAGGGTACACCAGTCCATCACAAGGCCAACATACAGAGACAGAGACAAACAACTACTCACACTCACACTCAGACCTACGGACAATTTAGACTCACCTATTAACCTAAACATGCATGTCTTTTGACGGTGGGAGGAAACTAGAGTACCCGGAGGAAACCATGGGGAGAACATGCCACACAGAAAGGTCACAGGTCTGGGAATTGAACCCGCATCTTTCTTATTGTGGGGCATTTGTGGGGCACAGCCCTTTTAAAGCTCCTGCAAAGTAAGGCCTACATGTCCTCTATTATTATAAATCAGGTCTAGGTTCTATAATAATACAGTGAAAGTGTCAAAGTTCTCAATCAACAGAGAGATGCTCCAGTCTGTATCCAGACACTGAGCCTTAAAACCAGCTATCACGACTTCTGGAACTTTGTGACGGCACAATAAAGTAGTGACTGTTACAAGCCCACCTGTTTCCCCCCCAACCTAACAGGATCTGAAGATTTTAACTAAAATGTGCTGCATTGTTATTGGATCACTCGGTAATCAGTCAGCGAGGTCGAAGAAGGGCTCAGATCTCGGGATCTTCTAATTCACTCACTGACTTGTGCTCTTAGGGCTCCAAAGAGAAGGCTGAGAGAGGATATTGATATGAACTTACATTGTTTCATATTTCAAACTTTTTAAAGTAATTTGGTCAATGTGTTTAACGGGACCTAACACTGAAGAACAGTAAACTATTTGCTTGTATTAATATTTTCCTGAATTTGTTTGTTCCACAGAAAAGATGAAAAAAAAAAAAGAAATAAACAGAAAAGAGGCCTGGATAAACTACATGTTTGAAAAGGTAAACGTTGTCAGAAACAGATTGTGACTACCCTTTGCCTTTACAACAATTCACCAATTCACAACACTGCACTTGTGCACAGTTTCTTTGGCAAGTATGTTGTTCTAAGCATCTTGGAGAACTTGCCATCTCGAATGCTCCAGTTCATGTTGTCTCTTTATGTAATCCCAGACTAACTCAGAGATGTTGGGATCAGGTTCTGCATCTGATTTTGGACTCTTTATGCTTGAACATTGATAGCTTGCTACTGTATGTGCAAATGAAAAAAGTTAGCTCTAAAGTCAAAATAATTGTATAATTGTACCAAATGTCATGTCAATCCCTCAGTTGCTACTGCCATTACCATTTACAATGAAGCTGGCATGGCTAAAAATGTAGTTGTACGCTACATATGCACACACAAGTACACACAAATACTGCCCAGTACTTAGTACATAATTGACATTGCTTTGTTTTGCAATTTCCAGTTGATGATATCTGCAGTTGCAGTGGGCTTCTATGTTTACTGCTGCTGAGCGATGATTCACCTCTCATTGAACCTTCAGAGTTTATGATTGTCAGAGTGGCTTTTGGCAATTTTGTCACCAGGCTCTTCCAAGTGTTTGCAATCTTCCACTGTGTCTGGCAACAGGGGCATCCCTGACATCTTGCCACCCTCTTTCCAGCACCCCCACCTGCCTGATTTTCCAAGACGACAATGATAAGAAAATCCTCCTCAATGCAGACGAGCACATTGCCCTTTTATTTAGCCATCACTCAGGGTTATTTATGTTGGATGTGTTTGCATGCGGGTATTCCAGTGGTTATTTTTGGGAAGTAACAGATATGAAGGCCGTTTCAAACCTCAGATATGTCTTTGTTCTACCCCTGTCCTTTGGAAGCGTCTGCTCTCACTTCCCCGCTTTCCCACTTGCCCTTTCGACTCTGCTCTCTTACCACTGTTAACATCCTGTTAGAATGCGATGCATTGTCAAAGCATTTATTTTGAAACTCTACCTCAAAGGCTTTTTACTGCTAAATTCTTTAAAGCATCCTCTGTCAAACCAGCCGTCTGCTGCTGAAATGTGTTCACATATCACGTTTGATATGTTTCTCAGTCCGAGTGACCATGAAGCTATGTGTTGTTTTCAGTATTATAACCATAACACAGACAATAAAATCTGAATTTTCGGATTTACATGTGATTCAGTGTATCTGACCATTTTTCTTTTCATACCATAATTTTGTGTTACATTAGAGAGGAAATGTGGATGAAGCAACGGTTTGCAAGCAGTTTGCTTACAGTTAGCCTGCTCTGAGAGGCTAACTGAAAAGTTAAAATTTTTCAACATTTAAAAAAATGGAAGATTGACACCAATCCCACGCTTATGTGAAGTTGTGGAAGTAGCACACAAATACACAGAGAAGACAGGGCAAGTCACGGCAGTAACCATCCTTTCAAGGCCCAGTGCCTGACGACCCAGGCTCATCAGGGCGCTGTCGATGAGCTGGGGGGGGTCTGGAAGGGGGAACAAGGGAGCTGTCCTGGGAGGGCTTGAAGCGACAAGCATACAAAGTGGGGTGGATTCTCATGGACCTGGGGAGCTTGAGTCTGATGGCAACAGGATTGATTACTTTTGAGATTAGGAAAGGACTGATGAAGCAGGGAGTCAGTTTGCAGGATTCTAGGTGACGGGGAAGGTCATGGGTGGTAATCCAGACCCTCTGCCCCTCCTGGGACTATCGGCGGTCGCCCGCCTTCTTATACTGTTCAGGGTTGCTCATCAGAGTGTGTCTAGCCCAGGAGCAGGTATGGCGACAGGGCCGGATGAGGGCTAATGCAGATGAAACATTGACCTCTTCTTCCAGTGCAGGAAACAGGGGAAGCTTGTGCACCCAATTATTGTTTTTAAAAATAATTGAAGGTGTACATAGTATAATCATTCCACCCTGGAAAAAGAATGGTTCAAACATATCATCCATCCATCCATCTTTTACCGCTTTTCCATTTCTGGGTCGTGGACGGTGCTGGAGCCAATCCCAGCTCACACTGGGCGAGGGCGGGGTACAACCTGAACAGGTCGCCAGTCCATCGCAAGGCCAACATACAGAGACAGACAGAGACCAACAACCACTCACACTCACACTCAGACCTATGGACAATTTAGTCACCAATTAACCCAAACATGATGTCTCTGGATGGTGGGAGGAAACCCATGCAGGCACGGGGAGAACATGCAAACTCCACACAGAAAGGCCCCAGGCCGGGAACCGAACCTGTGACCTTCTTATTGTGGGGTGACAGCGCCGTGCTGCACTTGGTTCATAATATATTAGTAATGAAATTAATATGATATCCATTCCCATGATGAGTGCATGTAAAACTTCTGACCACAACTATATCTTTAAATGACTTTTGAACCACTTTCACCAAGACATTTTTCAAGGAGATCGTGAACATGCTGTATGATACTGTACATATAATTCAGAAGGTATTCAAAAAAGTTAGATATTTTATAGAAAACACAAACAAACAGCAAAACTAGCTTCTCCATATTATCAAGAAGAAAAAGTATTTCCCCTTGTTTAAGCAAATCTTAAAGTATATCCTAGATGTATGTCACAAACAGTGATCAAAACAGCAATACTCAAATTGACTACACAAGACTCAAATCAAATCACATCAATAACAACAAAGCAAAAAGCTCATGAATAAAAAACAAACTGGCCATATTGCGAAGAGAATGCCAATACAATCATCAGCATTATCCTGTATTAGTTAATAAATAATAATAATGATTAAGTGTGTAGTCTTGGTGACATGTCCATATGGTGTTTATTATATTAAACACGACAGCAGCCGGTCACTAGGGCTGCATTTTTCCACCTTCAACTGCAGTGAAAGTCTCATAACAACAGATCAGGGATTCATAAGACACAACATAAAGGGGTGAAATTTTGCTTTTGCACAACTCCCAACACTGTGTCAGCAGCCACTCCCAGTGATGAGCTAGCATGTTAATATACAAGTCTAACTGCTCTGATAGCTCTTACACCCTAACCAAACTTGATCAGTACAAGATGCAAATCTCTCGACAAGGAAGTAAGAACAGATGAGCATCCACACAGTTCTCCTTTTTTTTCTATATATATATAAACTTTACATTTTTCAAAAAGTGGCTGCCATTAAAAAAAGCAGCATTATAATAATAATGTCCCAACCAGATTGACAGCATTTTCAGCTGTTCAAAAGATTGGGAGGTACAATGACTCGTCACATGATGGAACAGATTGATAGACTCATCACCCTTTTCCAGGCCTCTGACCTGGTATAGGCAGTCCAGTCACGTCACGCAGGCACTCTGAGCTGTCTTAAACACTGCGCAGATCATCTGGCCTCAGCTGCTTTGATCTCAGGACTGGCTTCTCACAGGCAAAATCCATACTAACGCTTTTTGACTTTACAATGCCGAACCAATCTAGCAAATGATACCAGGCTATAAGGGGCCTTTCAAATGGTTCTGTGATTTCCACCTCTTTAGTGAGATGGGCTCCTCTGAGGCATCCAAAGAAAGAAGGGAAAGAAAGACTGGATGGCCCACAGAATACAAATGGCTACTTTCATATTTGGCCCTGGAGGAATGTGTTACTCATGTGCACCAAAGATACAATGATCTGTTGTGTGCTGTTGAAAGCAGCTTTTGACAACAGATACTAGCTTGTCCTGGGGGTGAGTGAAGATATAATGTGACGAATGATTAGATGAAATTTTATTGATCGCTGTGTGGAACTGAGGTTGCTGCAGTTATGTTGTAATACACAATTACACAACAGAGAAAACTGAAGCGTCATAACAAAAGACAGAGGAACATATGCAACCTTTTATATAGACAGGAAAGCAAAAAAAACCCATCCAATACATGATATTCATACAAATTTGAAAAAAAAAAGACTTTAAATTTTGCTGTGGGAGAAGTTGGATTCGCAACTGCAGTGACTATAAGAGACTACTTATTATACAGACTTTTGGAACAACTGTAGAACAGAGTATAAAACTAATTTCTATGGGCACTGTTGGCCCAAAAATCCAGTGTGATGCTAAAAGAAAAGAGGAACTCACAGCTGAACAAAACAAATGTGTAGTCAGCTGATCTGAATCTAATAGACCACCTTTGTGATGCCTTTAATGCCCTTTTGTAGTAATCTGTTCCATACAGATTGGCTAGCTTTTTCTCTGCACTTAACAAGTCCCTGTCGCCCGTCATGGTTTCTCTCTAAAATCATCTCTCTCATGGTAGCAGGAATGTAATGATTAAGCACACTAGCTCAGTTAACTCCCTTCTCACCTGGTAAAACTCTCTCAATGACTCAGGTACCTTCTCCACACACTCTGGCCATCCTCGTATGATGAAGCCCAAGACTATCTGGAGCTGTGGATCTTCTGCTGTCTGTCATTTTATCTCCCCCATCCTCTGTAGGGTTCCAGGCACCTGGTGTGTGGCAGCCACATCATCACGAGAAGCTCCATCTCCAAAATGCTGTTCTGGGCCCCTGGAGAAAGCATATGCCACAGCTAGAGTTTTGCCCAGTGCATATTCAGCTGTGGCATTGAAGCGCATTAGCCGCATCAACAACCTCTGGCACCTGGGGGACATTATCCACGTTTTTACTATTCATGAGAGGCACCAGGGGTTTGTGATCAGTCACATGCGTGAAGAGGTACTTCTTGAACGTTTCACCGGCCCAGACACTGGCTAAACATTCTTTCTCTATCTGAACATATGTTGTCTCTGTGTGGCTCAGACGTCTGGAGCAGTTGGCCACAGACTTCCATTGGTCCTTGTGCAACTGGAGCAGCAACCTCCTAACCCGTAGCTTCTGGCGTCTGCTGATACTACCGAAGGGTTTGTGACATCATAGCAGGTGACGGTGGCTACTGCAGTTATAAGCTTGTGGAACGCTGTGTGCTGTGCGGGCCCCCATAACTACTATTTCTTTGACTTCAGCAGGTCATATGAGGGCATATAAGACCCACTGTGGAGAGCTCTGGTACATACTTGGCCAATTAATTGACCATCCCTAGGAACCTCTATAACTCAGTTATGTTTTGGGGCTGGGGAAAGTTCTCTATCCCAGTAACTTTGTCTGGATCAGGTCTAATACCTGTCTCATTGATGAGGTGACCCAGGAAACTGACCTGTTCCTACTTTCACTTTGCCTTGTTCAGCTTGAGGCCTTCTGCTTTAATGACTCTCAATACCTCTGCTAAGCGCTGGTCATGGATTTCCTAATTTCCTTCATGTCCCTTCAAGCCCAGTTCGGCCATTTTTCTTTGGCAGATTTTGGGATGGGCAGCATAGTAGCCTAGTGGTTAGCGCTGTCGCCCCAAAATAAGAAGGTCGCGGGTTCATTTCCTGGCCTCGGTCCTTTCTGTGCGGAGTTTGCATGTTCTCCCCGTGGGTTTCCTCCTGCTACTCCAGTTTCCTCCCACCGTCCAAAGACATCATGTTTGGGTTAACTGGTGACTCTAAATTGTCCGTAGGTGAATGTGAGTGTGAGTGGTTGTTCGTTTCTGTGTGTCTTTGTGTGTTGGCCCTGTGATGGACAGGCGACCTCTCCAGGGTGTACCCTGCCCCTCGCCCGGAATGTTGGCTGGGATTGGCTCCAGCACCCCCGCAACCCGGAAGCTGAGAAACGGTGTAAGATGGATGGATGGAGATTTTGGGAGCACTTGTTATCCCAAATGAGAAGTGGCAGAAGAAATACTTCCCAAATGGGATTCCAAAAGTTCTCAGCCTGCTGCTGTCCTCGTGCAGAGGGATATGGTAGAACCCACTTGCTGCGTGCAGTGATGTGAACACCTTTGACCCGGCCAGCCTTGGCATTATTTCCTCCATAGTGGTCAGCACATACTTTTCACATTTCAAGGCTCAGTTCAGTTTCCTGAGGTCTGCACAGCACTGGACCTCTCTCTTGTTGGGCTTGAGCACCGGCACCATTGCAGCACATGATTCTGTTGGCTGGGTAACCTTCTTGATCACATATTCATTCTCATTCTCCCAGAAAGTATCGCTGTTTTACTTCTTCTGTGATTTCTCCCACAGCTTTTGAGTGACATTTTTGTTCCCAATGTCCCTTTTTGTGACACTTGTTGCACTTCCTTTCATCAGAGTGTTGACAATTGTCACATCTCCCACATTTCTCCATCTTGTGGGTTGCAGGGCCGCTGCCTCCCCGCTGTTGTCCACTCCTTTTCTTGTGTCGGCCGTCTCGAAGTCAGACAAAAGCCAGCGGGGCTTCAGGTTGGTTGGATCGGAGATTTACCTGTTTAGCTACATCCTCCGCCTGGCACACTTGCTCTATGACCTGCGACAGTGTTAACTCTGCCATCAGCTGGAAATTCCTGAAGAGCTCTTTATCCTTTATGCCTATCACAAGGCGATCTCTGAGATGCTCGTCCCTCTCGTCCCCGAACTCACAGTGGTCTGCCAGTTGGTTCAGCATCCGGATGTACATCTCCTCTGTTTCACCTGGTTGCTGGCTCCGATGATAAAAACATGCCTGCTCGTGTATGATGTTGCACCGACATCATACCGTGACAGCAACACCTTTCACTCATCACACTGGCACTATGAAATCTGACGGCTAAAATTATGTGATGCAGGCCAGCAGGGAGTGAAGTCTCAGACAAAAGTATCAACATCTGCTGAATCCAGGATAGAAAGAACATTCTGTTTTAATACCCTGTATCAGTTTGGTGTCCTTGGTTGAGTTTATATTGTGGGTTGGACAGGGAATCATTGAGCACTGAGGTTGAGGTGAGCAGATGGATGATAGTGATAGTCTATGTGAAGATGTCTTTACTTCTCACTTGATTTATTCCTAATGGTCTCAGTCCCTAGTTCCAAGCCTTATTCAATACAACATGATATAAATTTTTTAAACAATGGTCCCATTTAGAGGGAAATAAACCATAAAGCAGGGGGTGAATTAAGGAGTGGCTACTGTGTAGCTTCAAAATGGCAGTTCACAAACAAATGAGCGTTCAACTGTGGCAGGGGTCAACCCTGGTGGGTCGACGCTTGCTTATACCTGAAAGATAAAATACAAGAATCTAACTATAAATGATCACAAGCAACTGAAACATTAAATATAAGAATGTGATATTATAAACCCTGAAAATATTGTATATTGCAATATTTTGTATGTACTATATCAAGATATTGAGATTAGGATATCATCCAAAGTTTGGTTTCTGTTGTTTTCTATGCATTACGTTTTAAATGGCAGAGAATATTATTGTGCGTGAGCTCTTTTGACCTTGCCGCTGTTTCTTCAATTTTCACCACTCACACTGAGTCAGACAAATTTAATGTGGGGCATTGATCACATCAGGATTGAAATGAACCTCCGTCACCTGCCCTCATCAATCTATTACATATATCAATACACAAACAAACAAAAACGCTGATTAATTACATGTTGCAGAAGGATGACCGATGGTGAACTCAGTTTCGCCTCTGCTGTTGTCATTGTGAAGGAAGGCATGAAGGCTACCAGGGATCACTATGAAGGATGGACAAAGAAACACAAACCAATGATCTTTTTCCCATCCAGCCCAAAGCCTCAGAGTCTGAATAATTCAATTTGTATCCACCAAAGCTGCATTTGTCATAGCTGGCATGTGCTCTCAGGCTCTTTACCCAGCATGCTTTGCTTTCTACACTTTGATTTGCCAATTCAGTGCAGGTTTGAAGTGAACAGCTTGACGGGGTGATGGTATTTCACACTATTTACTCAAAACTGTTATGTTTCTACATATTGGTTGGTTGTAGGCACTGCATATTTTTTTAACAGGATAGAGGGCTTTTTAATAATGATTTTTAAAATTAAACAAATTACGTGATGAGAGAGATGGTTTAATTACCTCTATCCCACAGCTTTTGTGCTTTTATAGGTTCTGAATTTTACTGTAATATTATCAATGAAAAGACTTATTTGTTGTTTTCAGAACCAAAAACCATTTCAGTGTAGTTTTATAGCTCCTCTTTCTTGCTTTTCCCTGTGACTATGGTAAAACTGGTGTGTGAGCCATGAGCCTTTCTTTCTGAGTGATCAAAAATAAAAAATGAAAAAAAATAAAGCAAATTTCAAATAAACATGCAGGGAAACCAAACAGAGTGAGGGCAACAATGAGACTGGGTCATGCTGCTAGTATGTTGTATAACCAAAAGCTAAAACAGACTTCCTTAAATGAAGCCTAGGACTGTCTGGAGCTGTGGATCTTCTGCTGTCTGTCATTTTATCTCCCCCATCCTCTGTAGGGTTCCAGACACCTGGTGTGTGACAGCATCAATGTGTGCAGCCATATCATCATGAGAAGCTCCATCTCCAAAATGCTGTTCTGGGCCCATGGAGAAAGCATATGCCACAGCTAGAGTTTTGCCCAGTGCATATTGAAGCGCATTAGCCGCATCAACAACCTCTGGCACCTGGGGGACATTATCCAAGTCTGCTATTCATGAGAGGCACCAGGGGTTTGTGATCAGTCACATGCGTGAAGAGGTACTTCTTGAACGTTTCACCGGCCCAGACACTGGCTAAACATTCTTTCTCTATCTGAACATATGTTGTCTCTGTGTCGCTCAGACGTCTGGAGCAGTTGGCCACGGGCTTCCATTGGTCCTTGTGCAACTGGAGCAGCAACCTCTTAACCCGTAGCTTCTGGCGTCTGCTGATACTACCATAGGCTTCTTGACATCGTAGCAGGTGACGGTGGCTACTGCAGTGTTGCCCTCACTCAAATGGAGTGAGGGCAACAATGAGACTGAGTCATACTGCTAGTATGTTGTATAACCAAAAGCTAAAACAGGCTTCCTTAGAGGAGCAGAGATTGTTGACCGTTCCTTGACCTGTCCAAATAACACAACACTTGATCAAGGGCATTTCATTTGGAGTGCTGAGATCCATTAGAAAATACATTTTTTGTTTTAAAGAACCAAAAACCATTTCAGTGTTTTACATTTCCTCACTAAGAAATCTCTGTGGTGGGTGTGTGTTGGAGAGTGGATCACAAAATGGTGGACCAGGAGGACTACATCCAATACTTTGTAAGGGGAGGGGACAGTGTAGTAGTAGGAACCTTGCATGTACAGACTGAGCTCGCTGTGGGAAAAGCAATGATTCACTTCTGATTCTCCCTTTTATCTTCTTGGAGCGTCGGCAGTCCCGTGACCAGAGTTTATGGTGTCTCTGACCAATGGGGGGCCCATGGCTTTGCCACGGCCTTACCTGGTGAGCGGTTTGGCACTATTTTCAAAGAATCCTTTATTCTCTCATTCTCAGCTCAACTCTTATCAGGCATTGGATGTGGCTGTAGGCCTCCCATTTTTCTCAGTGCATGGTCAGTACCACAACAGAATGGTCCCACTGGAGGACCTGAGAGCAGAGATGAGCTGAATGAAGAGACAACCAGGTGGACAGTTACTGGCATCAGAGGCTATTAGCTGGTGTTCATTGAACACTGAACATATATTCAGTGTCATTGGATGTTACAGGCAGTTTACTATTGATCCATCTGCCCTGATCTGAAATCAGTGTTTCCCAAACATTTACTAAGTCCAGGGACGTGATCAATTTTTCTCATTGTAGCACTTCAAATGCGACGGAGTGAATGGGAGGAGATACCTGTCCAGCTCTAACTGGACTGTCAGTGATTTGTCCATAAAATCGCTTTCACAATGCACCTGGTCCAGACAGATAAGCTGGACTTGTTAGAGAGTATGTGTATAGATGAGTCCTAAGGATTCAGACTCTTACTGCATTTTAACAGACAGTGTGCTGGTGATGAAAATCAGAGAGCCAAATAAATCAGTGGTCAGACCAGCTGCAATTCAAACACTTCCAAACATCTCATATCATATCCACACCTCACCTTTTAAAATTAGACTTCCAAGATCAAGATCAAAATACTTGTCTTTATACACGAATGTACAGCGAAATTAAGGTGCACTCTCAGGATGCGGATTCATAAGATAAGAATAAATAGAATAAAAAAATTGCATATACAGTATATATCATTCATATCAACATACATTCACTGACTACACAACAGTACATCACACACACATCGATACCAATGCATGCTGGGATCAATAGCTCGATAAAAAGTCTGTAAACTTAAATAGTTAATCAGATATTGCACGTATCGAGGTCTTATTTTGGTAGTTGAGTTCACTGTTCCGTGTGGTTATGGCTGTGCGGTAAAAACTTTTCAAGAATCGTGTTTTTATGGATCTGAATCTTTTACCAGATGGCAAAAGTTCAAAAAGGTGGCAGGCAGGGTGGAGAGGTACCTTGAGAATGTTGTGAGACTTCAGTAGATAGCAAGAGGTGAAGATGTCATTCAGGGCTGGAAGTTGGGAGTTGGTGATGTTCTGTGCAGATTTTATAATTCTCTGCAAAGCTTTCTTGTCTGCTGCAGAGCTACTCCCGTACCACATCAGGATACCATAGGTCAGGACCCTCTCAATGGTGCAGCAGTAGTAGGACACAAGCAGATGCGGTAATAAGTTAATCTTCCTGAGTGTTCTCAGGAAGTATAACTGCTGCTGTGCCTTTTTCACTGCTGCCGCCATCCTGGCTGATGAGTTCGCTTTAACTCACAAAAATGTTTTCTCGTCACCTGCTCCTTGTGCAGACGTCAACCAATCATATGGTTAAGTCCCCAAGATCCCTTCGCCGTAACCCCACTGTGAACATAACGGACAATGTAACACGCAACTGCTTCTACTGCCATGAGCCTGGACACCTCCAGGCCTCCAGGCCAGGCTTTTGGGTGCATACGTGGTGGACCGTAAACTGAGTGAAACTAACTAGACCCCCAATCATAAAAAGAAAAGTCGTGTAGTTCACATTAACATGCTTAAGCCATACGTTGATCACGCACAGTGCAGCAACTTGGCCCCAGTTGTTGTTCCTGTAGCTTCAGTGACTGCCCCCCCTCTGCCTAGGATCCCAGTGATGATGGGCTGGAGGACAGGCACAGCTTCTGTTCGGGTACACACCTCCAAAATCAGTACCTTCATTACCCCAGATAATTTCTTACAATATACAGTGGTACCCTTTGGTCTCAGAAATGCCCCGCCCACTTTCCAGCGGTCGATGAAAATAGTGCTAAGTGATGTTACTCACTGTGAGGTCTATTTAGATTATGTCGTGGTTTACTCGTCAACTTGGCATAAACATGTAGAGTCTCTTTGTGATATCTTTCACCGTTTTATGGACTTGGACTTCCCAGCCCCCCACCCGTGTCCTGAGCTCAGTTGTTTCTTGGGGATGGCTGGCTATTATAGTGCATTTTGCAGGAACTTCTCTGATGTGGTGGGCCCCCTGACCAAGTTAACCAGTCCAAAAACCCCATTTCTGTGGTCAGCCAACTGTCAGAGCACATTCAAGGGCGCCAAGGCTCTCCTCTGCAGTGCTTCTGTGCTTGCTGCTCCAGACTTCATATGCCCTTTCAAGCTGGAGTTGGATGCCTCTGCGCTTTGTCCAGGCGCAGTGCTCTTGCAGGAGGACAACCCATTGACCACCCAGTGTGCTATTTCTCAAAACAATTTAAGAACCACAAACTGCATTACAGCACCATCGAGAAGGAGGCCTTGGCCTTCTATTGGCATTACAACATTTTGACATCTACCTTGGTTCAAACTCTGCGCTGGTCCTTATTACTTCGAGACTTCAGTATTAACATATAATATTAAAATATAAGAAGGGGGTAAGTAATGTAAGTAATGTCATGGCTGATGCCCTATGTAGGTCATAGTCATAGAAATTATTTGGCTGGTCAAACATTTTCTTTCGGGGTAAAATCTTTGTTCTTATGGGGGGGGGGGGGGTGTTATGGGGTTCTGCCTCCCTGTTTGTGTGAGTTTGTTGGTGTGTATGTGGATACATAGGTGGAGTCCTGGCTGCTGTTTGGGATTGGGTCCCCGTGGCTTCAACAGTTACAGATTCTAAAAAAAGTTAAAAAATCGAATTCAGATGGCTGCAGTTTGAAAACTACATAACATGCATACACCACTGTAGATAATTAGTGATGTAAAGTTGAGGTTGGTGTGTCCTGCACCAATTGGCTGACTTGTGGTCCTATTTGTTCTGTTGAAATTGATGTCCATACTATTATTCTGAAGATGAGTTTTGAAATATCTATCTCAGCATTGTGAGGTTAGATCGATCACTTATTCAAATTTAGAAGCCAGTTGTAGGAAATTGGTAAGAAATATTCATAAAGAGGTACCATGAAAACCAGGCTACCTGGTAATCCATATATGTCAAGTCCATTTTGCAGGGACACAAAGAGCTTGCTGTTGTTATCATTCAGTGTTGAGGATATTGCATAAAAATGGCCACACCTTTTTACATGTTTTTTTTTCTATGGGACAAAACATTTTTGTTGTTACTTTATTTGTATTAAAAAAATTATGTAAAAATCACATGTGGGCAGGTTGCTCTGAAAATAAACTTCCTGAAAAATAATAGCTGTGCTTTTCACTACAAAGATTCTTACATCATCCGCTAAACTGGTCAGAAAATTAACTACAGCTGAGTAAATGCGCTGTAAATGGCTGCCAAATGCTGCTTACACCTCCTAAGCACGTTGAGACGCTTTTTTAAGTTCTAATCACAGTAAGCAGGCTTAAGTAATGGCAGTGTAGCAGACTGGTAGTAGTAGGAGCTGGTTTGGTTTGGTAACTAAGTATTTGAGTAAAGGTTAGTGGCTCATGGACAAACAGCTTGTGAGCAAGGCTAAGACTCGGCCCAAGGTATCGTCACCCATTGGTATGGGAACTGCTGTTTTGAAGCCTCTAGTTTGTAATGTGGCTGTTGCCATCTTGTTTTATTTTAATGAGAAGAAACCAGATTTTTATAAGAGAAGGGGAAGCTGGGAAGAAGTGAGGCTTGGATCTGCATTGTACTTTTTCCTGCAGATCAGATTTTTTTGGTAGTCTCATAATCAAGTGGTAGTCACCTAATCCACGCCCTGCTTTATGATCTGTTTTCCTCTAAATGGGACCATCATTTAAAAAAAGTTCATATTCTATTGAAAACTTGAAACTGAAGACTAAGACCATAAACTGATTAGGAAAACATTTGAGATAATGAGATGATAAATCAAGTAAGAAGTAGGGCCATATTCCTATATACTTCAATACAAACTGACCTGATTAATAATAATAGAATGTAGATTTAAAGCTATTCAGCATTGGCTTCACTTTTCAGTCTGAGGTTTATGCTAACAAAGTGACTGAGACTGAAGTAGATGAGAGTCGGTGATGATCAGCAGTGAGTGTGAGAGAAGAATGTAGGCCAGCTAAACCTAGATTGAGACACACAACATACAAAAAACCAAACACTCAACAAGGGGAACAGTGGAACAGCGGAGGAAAAAAAAAAGGGAATGACAGCAGTACTGCAGATTCTCACAATCCACGGTTGTTGGAAATAAAACTGTGAAAAACAAAAAAAGAGTAATTTAGTGGTGGCAAGCAAAAAAAAGTTCCATAAAAGCTCAAATGTATATTTTAATGTAATTTGCATCCATTCATCCATGCATCCAAATAAATCAGTAAGTCTCTCAATTGAGCAAGTCTTTTTCTACACAGCTGCATGATTTTTCCTGAAAATTATAGTGCCATGTTCTCGCTCTGGTTCCATGGCATGTTCGACAGCCTGGTGCTGCGGATGCTACACTACTTCGAAGTGAGCCATTTGTTTTGAAAGATGATTTCTGTCCCATTTAAATGAGCATTAAGGCATGGGGTTTGCTGAGAGACTCTCAGTGGGAGATGGATGACACCGCAGAAGTGGCTGGAACACAGCTCTGCCTGAATTTGTCAGTATGAAGGAACCTTTCAAACTAAATCAATAGGGGGAGGAGAGACTGAGCTCGCCAAGCGATTATTACTCCGTAATTGTTAAATTTCCTATTTTTCATTGCAAATGTCAGCCACAGATTTAGTTTCCCATGATGGTCAATCTTTCATTTGGTATGAAAATCATTAACAAATAACAGCATCTCATTGTCCTAATTTTATCAAGGAAAACTTTTTTCTAACATTATTAAGTGAGACTTAAGTACCTTTACCGCTGACTTTATGTATATAACTTAGACTGTAGTGAGGTTTAATTAAAATCCATGTCTTTTAAAGTAAGCATTCGTATTTTGTCATTTTTTATCTTTGAATGAAATTTGATTTTAAAGGACCTGACTTTATTTCTACGGATATTTGTTGTATCTCTCATATGCAAAGAGAAGAGTTAAATACATGGAGCTGTTATGGGCATGCACTTACAGTACATTTTTTTGTGTCCAGAAATGGTGTGCACTTCTTATAGTGTTGTAGTGTAAGCTCTTAACATTAGCCTAGCTACTGCAGGAACTGAGCATTAAAACTTAGAGTTAGTGCGAATATTAGGGCTGATTAAAGCAATTAAACATTTTAATCATATTAATCTAATGTCTGGTGCGGATGAATTTAGATTAATCACAATTATTATTCATAATAAATTCATAATATTCATTCATTTTTAATTGAATGAGTGTTTCATTTTTTGGGGGCAAAAAAACTCATGAAAGAAGGCAATATATAAATATTTAACGTGTTTATTTAAACTAAAGAGCAGATGAGGTGTCCACATTACAATATATCATCTTCAGCTGCTGAGACACTCACTTTTTTATCGGAGAGGACACTTGACCACTTCTTATGTACAATGTTACCTGGAGTGGCGAGATATTTGTGAGCCAGCAGTGTCAGCTTTTCATGGGCTCTTGAATGAGATGACCACTAGTGATGGAGCTATCAACTCCATGGTATGGATATATCGATACTCACACGCAACCCCTTTGAGTATTGATTACTCAGATAAAGTATCGATACTAATGAATAAATGCTAAATAAAAGTGCATGTGTCACTTACAAATCTTTTATGGTAACTTATGTAAGTTAGTTCAGCTTGAGGGCCTAGGAAGGTGGTAGGTAGACAGACTCGGCAGACACTGAGTTCCCAAATCCGGTGCCAATTTATTAAACACTGGTGGTCAACACATGCAAATTACGCAAAATATAAACAAAAATATTTACTAAAATAATTAACAAAAACTCCCAAGCAAATAACTATAAACTTAAACTAATGACCAAAATCAAACTAACGGCACATGTTCGCCACAGCATAGCCCACCTTCTCTCTCTAGCCTCTGAACTCCACTGATCTTTTATACCGCCCTCAATTAGTCTATTCCAGCCCATACCAAACAAAACAGGTTACCTCTCTCCATACCCATAATACTGCATTAAAAAAACAGAACATAATTACCTTCATATTGTTTGTTACACTACATAATCCTGTAAAGTTAATAACCACATTACTCAACCTACAACCAACATCCTAAATACTAAAACAAAAGAAAACCCCCTCCGCATGGTTCAGCCATGACATCTATCCTATAAAACCCAGGAAGTGCTAGGCGGCCACCTCCCAAATACTCCTGCACTCCTGCAAGGAGCAAACAAAAAGGTAAGCACAGACAAATAAAAACAAATTAACAACTTTCAATCTACAACCAATAAAGATAACTCAACTAATGACTATGTGTTTGTTTTAATTTACCCCTTTCTTTGATTTAAACTGTAACATAACCCAAAAAACCCCCAGAATTGTAAGTAGTGCAATGTTATGGCAGCAAAATGAAAATAATATGGCACATTGAACATATAGGGACAAGTGGTGGCTATACAAAGCCTGCACCCACTTTGTCACAACTTATTACAAGGTTTTGCGCCCACAGGTACCTTAAGGGACAGTCCTGCATAGTAATGCTCGGCTACGCTCTGTACTGCCGGCCATCATCTTGGACAGCGACTTAGGGCACCTCCGCTTGGAAAAATGTCAATAGCGCACTGCCTGATATGCATCGCTAGAGATAGGGGGGTTTTTTTCAGGATTTTGAGACATGTTATTTGTGTTAAAAATTTTTTTAACAAATTAATGCAATAAATGCATATTAATTATTCTGGATTAACGCATTAATTTTGACAGCCCTGAATATAGCCTTTTATATATATAAAGCTCAGTGTATTACTGTGCTAAATAGGATGCTAAATAGTTTAGAAAAAGCCCTGCTCAGTACACAGAAACACACAGGAGATTGCAGTTTTTTTTGTTAGTTTTTTCTGTCTGAATTTGTCCTCATAGTTTAACACCACAAGGTGTAGCAACTTTTTATGAGATTGATGCAGTTAAATATTTTATTATTTCAGTGCGTGTGTGTGACCATCACCAGCCCTCCGTGGAAGCTAGTTTGTTGATCTTTATTGAGTGGAATGACCTTTGTGTGTCAGGGAGGGCAGTGCTACACCTCAGTGAATACAGGGGGGAACAAAGGACAGAGAAGATGCAGAAGGATGGACAGGGGAAGGGAAGCAGATGGTGCTGGTAGGAACTGGTGGAGTGAAGGATCCTGGGCTTTTCCTGTTTCCTCACTCAGGATTAAGAGAGTCCAGAGGGTTTATGTATATATCACTGGAGAGATGGGAGTCCAGGAAGGTGAAGGTGTCCCAAAAGAGGAGCCGAGTCAAAGATTGGGAATCCAAGAAACATTTCCAGGATGCACTGGGACGCATCATCAGTGTTGTGACCTGGGGTCATAAGGTGTTTCGGATCTCACAACATACAACCTCGCCCAGGCGACCGAGCCAGTGTTGGGTCGCCATACATAGTGATGGAATGAAATAACAGCTCAGCCCATTTTTGGCAGAATTATTTAATTTTTCATGATGTGACCCAACACGAGCTGGCAAGTGGAACCACACATGCATGTGGGCATTCCCTAAATATGAGTGAGACTATCACCAGGGCCCTGATCAGGTAAGGGGCCCCGGCTCCCCATGCCCACCACCCTGTGTGCAGGGGCACATGAGGTACCAAACCCAGAGAGCCACCGCAGCCACGCGGCATGCTGCAGCCCCGAGAGTTCCAGGCAGGTAACAGCACCAAGCAAGCGCACGTAGGAGGGGGACAGGAGGGCCCCCGACACTGACATCTCACACCCCAAACCACATCCCTGACCCAAGTGGCCGAAGACACCCACCTGGGAGCCAAAGCAATGCCCCCATGGGTGGATACCGGCAAAGTGTGCAAAGGGGAGAAGGGCTGCAGGGGCGGGGGGCTGTGTTGCCGCGAGGTGCCGGACCTGCACCCCAACGCACACAGATTGAGGAGACTGCAGGGGAGGGAAATCTTCCATGCACTGGGAGAAGCCCCTAACCCTCCCCAGGAGGGAGAGAGGAAGCGGCGAGCCATCACAGACTAGCCAAGCAATAATGGCACAATTTGATCTGTAAGCCACAACTTTAAATGTCCCATATTGAAACTCTTTCCTGTGTCATATTTTATGAGATGATAGCCTTAACATGATATATTTATGATTATACCATCTAAACATAATTTTATATTTTTTCCCACAGGAAACAAGTTAGTGAGACAATCAAAACAGACACTCTGAGACTCTAAATTGTTTCGCTGATTATTTTTTGAGATGTCAAAAAAAATTACAGAAATTTTAGGTAAACACCTCAAGTAACCAAATGGGTTGCAAATTCACAGCTGGGATGAGAGCTGAGCACTGTGACTGTGAGGTGTACTGTGAAATCACAAAGAAAAACCAACAGGCTGGTTTTAAACCTGTCTTATCCCTCTGTGAACTTTCAGAATATTAATATGGAACCCACACCCTATTCACTATAACATAATACATTCTGTAAAAAAGACAGTCTGTAAAAACTGTTAGCTGGTTCAAGGGCTGTGGCTGATTGCATGTCAATTGCCTGGTGTTTGAACCATCAGCACTATGAATGGGATTATCCATGGCTACATTCATTCATCTTCAACCGCTTATCCGTTTCCGGGTCGCCGGGGCTGCTGGAGATCAATCCCAGCTCACCCTGGGTGAGGGCGGGGTACACCCTGGACAGGTCACCAGTCCATCACAGGGCCAACACACAGAGACAGACAGAGACCAACAACCACTCACACTCACAATCAGACCTACGGACAATTTAGAGTCACCAATTAACCCAAACATGATGTCTTTGGACGGTGGGAGGAAACTGGAGTACCCAGAGGAAACCCACGCAGGCACGAGGAGAACATGTTTAGGTTAATTGTTGACTCTAAATTGTCTGTTGGTCTGAGTGTGAGTGGTTGTCGGTCTCTGCAGACCAGTCCAGCAGTCCAGCAGACCTGAAAACGGATAAGTGGTAGAAGATGACTGAATGAATTAATGAATTTTATACTGTGATGACAAACTTCATTTCTTTGGTGACAATTTGTCGATTTATTTAATGATGTAAAACTACCAATTTAATTATTTACAGAAAATTGTGACTTGATTAAAATTCCCCCGAAAAGTAATTCCACATAACGTTTGGTTGCATCTTCTTGTTATGGTAAATAAAGTTTCAAAGTGTGCAAGAATCAGTTTTTGCTAGTCTTACAGAGGATTGAGATGCAGGTCAGCGGAAGAAGAGAATACATTGAGAGAGACAG
Source organism: Remorina albescens (assembly GCA_034769265.1). Taxonomy (NCBI): domain Eukaryota; kingdom Metazoa; phylum Chordata; class Actinopteri; order Carangiformes; family Echeneidae; genus Remorina; species Remorina albescens. The sequence continues at coordinate 4,300,740 of CM068492.1, read as the reverse complement.
GCGGAGGAAAATGAGATAGTAGAAGCTGTGGTAAAAAAGGAAATGATATTATGTATTTATGTCTACGTGCTGCACTTCATATGGATACAGTAATATCTCCATAGCCAAAATAAATATGTTGTAAATGCTCACTTGTTGGTACAAAATCTGAGTCCAGTTTTCAAAATAGTGGTAAAATAAATAAGTGAGAGTGTTCAACATGAGGTAAATAGAAGTTCACTGAAATACACCGCTACTCAACAACTGGGATTTCTCCTCTACAATCCTTCTGAGGTGTTTTTAGATATGGATTTATGAGCATCTTCACCCAGGCACATTTTCTCAGTTGACACATCAAGGGCACAGTGGTTTAGGAAAAAAAAAAAAAAAAAAAAAACAGGCAACAAAAAACAAACAAAAGGAAAAAAATGCCATAAACAAAGAGATTTATGAAACAGTTTGCGATTTAAAAGTCTCACAAAGCTTTGTGGAAATAGTTGCTCCGGATTTGGCATTGCATTATCTTTAGAAGTGTCTTCCCTGAAATTGGGAGTGACAGAATGCTAAAAAGGCAAAAACATCAGGAAAACATCCTGAAGCAGCTCAAATATTACTGTGTGGTTGGATTAGTTAAGTAAGTCTTCATCAGAAATGATTTTACCATGCTTAGGGCAACTGCTGCTGCTGTAGAATTACATACATTTCCAAAGCCTGTAGCCAGAGATTTGTAACCAATACCAACAAATTCTAAAACTCTGTCTTTTTTCTGCTGGGGGCCAAAAGTTTCCTAACTCCAGCACACCTAGTTGGCAAAGTGGTGGTGAAAGATGAATCAGAGTACCTGGGCCATTCCTGTGGGCTAACTTAAAGGGACATACTGTAGTCCCAGCCAAACGCTTGTCACTTTGGTATCTGTGTATAACACACAGACATCAAGCAGAAGCTCAGAGGCTTAAACATGAAGATCACACAAAGAGCTAAAGCCACTACTTTCTGGTACAAACAGGGTCTATTAACAGGTGTTTGTAATCTGCAGTGTTACTTAAATAGCACACGGTCACTACATTCAGAGACTTGTTTTATACATGCCGATCAGGGGCTTCAGGGTACCTCTTGTTGCAGACAATCTACTAAGCCATTTTGGTTTTCCAGCTGATCAGGAACTGTAAGGAAGAGGAGGAGCACCTCCACCACACTGCAGCTCTCCTCTAGTAGAGCAAATAAACCACAAAAGAGACAGAGGAATAACTAAACATCAGACAAACTGAGCCAAGACAGAGGGGAGACGCAGAGAGAAGATATTGCTAACTGCTAAGTTAGAAAAACTAAGAGACCAAAATAGGAAATATACAAGGGAAATGCTGACTGCAGCAGAAAGAGTAAGGTTTTCTGCCCATTAAATGATAGAGGGCTTTAAGGGCTAATCCCATTTCGACCCTGTACCCTTCTCCCTTACTCCACCCCCTCATTTTGTGCGTTCATATTAGGAGTAGTGGTAGCCTGATTGTCTTCTAGAGGCAGGGGTAGGGTATTCAATCTTGTGCCCATATATATGAAAAATATGTTGGGACATCGTATTTTGTGGGGCACCTTTACAGCTGCTCTGCCCTGCGACATCTGTGAGCAAGGAGCATTGCTCTCTCCTTTCCTTCTTCCTGACACCGCCTGGAGTGCTTGGCCTTGTGATTCTACTAGGCAAGAGAGTTGGGTGGATACAACAGGTCTTCAAGTGGGCACCTCCCGTCAAAGGTGTTTCATCCATTTAAGCCCACAACACCTCTGGGGGGGGGGGCACCTCACCTCCCACTGTATCCAGATACAGCTGTTTCAGCCTGCTTGATGACATTGCCTATCAGCTACTTTCTTGCCACCCCTTCAATACCCAGAAGCCCAGGGGCTCTCCAGAGTGACTGCTTGGTTTCAGGCCTTCCATCCTTTTCGCTGGCTCATGAGGATCAGGGCTTGATATTTATTTAGCTTGCACTCATGTGCTTCCTCCATCCTCTCTTCCCATGGTACTGTTTGCTCCATGAGCACCACCTACTTGGTACCTGTAGACCAGAGAATAATATCTGGAGGCTTGTCTGGGCTATTTCCTTTCCTGGGCTATTATCTCTGGGAATTTGAGGCGCTTTTTAGGTTTTTTTGCATCTCCCAGTCGTTTGCTGATGCCAGGATCCCTTTTTTTCCTTGATCTCTCCTTACCTCGCAGGTTCGTTGTGCGAATCAGAAAGTCATCATTTCTGATTTGCACAACAGTCTAACTTGACAACGAACTGTATCCCAAATTTAACTTAAGTTCAGTAAGTTTGCTCAATATTTCACCACTTGATATGTACGATTGAGGTTGTAAAAGAACAAATTTTTTCAGTTTTTTGGTTATTGCAGTATTATTCACCTGTGCCTACATGTCCTGTATATTGCCAGAAATAACCTGATGGCTCAAATGGTTGCGAATAAAAAAAGGGAAGAATTTCCTAAAATCAAAGTACGAAAAACAAATTTAGAAGGGAGACATTTGTTACATGTTGCTTCCTATTCTGTCGGGGTTTATGTGTTTGGCTATAGACAAACACAAAAAGATGCCTATAGCTTCAAAAATTGAGAAACCACAGCTGCCAACAATATCCTGGTTTGTTTTAGTAAACACTTGCACCTACAGTACATAGCAGCTACTTACGTCTAATGTTATAGTAGTGGTTTCATTTCTTAAGGCAACAGATTCTTCCCGACCCCTCCACTCTGTTTGAAGGAAAGAGTGTTAGGGGTAGGTGAAGGACTAAGAATGAGAAATGGGATTGGTCCTGACCATAACAAACAGGAGTAACATGAAACAAGGCTTCTTACTAAAAGCCAAATATAATTGGTTGTAAACATCACACATGGGGAATTAGAAATAAAGACCTACCTCTTCTAAGTCTGTTACCTTGTAGTGTTGAAAGACTGTTAAGGTTTTGTTCTAACTTTCTCTCTGAGTTGATGTCTGATGATCCTTCAAGTAAATATATGCCTAGCTGACATCACATCAGTCTTTATCTTTAATTCAGGTTTTGATGACTACACAGGTATAAAATCAGGTTAACCAGTCTTGTTAAATGGGCTGAGGTTTCCATCTTTTTGATAAGATAAAAAAAAATTGTTTTTCGTTGCTTTTTGTGTTTGTTAATAACACTATAGGGGCACAACCTGTACAAAAGATATTATTTCAGTTTTTTTTGTAATTTCCACCACCCACCCACCTGCCACCTCTTTGTCCAAACTTATCTACATCGCTCAGCTAATGTACTGACTCCCTGACACCTTAAATCTAGAGCTAATGACTAACACCGTCATTAACGGCCTGGTTAATGATTTCAGTCATCAGTCCCATAGATTGAGCCACGCAGTCACACACCAAATGAGTTGTACATTTGTGTATAAATATGCTGTGAGGAATATTAGCAGCTCTCAGCGCTGTTGTTCTGATTTCATGAAATGGTAATGAATTGTTAATGGTGCGATTACTCTGAAAACAGAATAACTCTGGAAAATGGCCCTGGCATCATGGCTCCCTCTGTCACCCCCCTTCAGAAAATGAAAGGTTATTTCAATATGTCACTACTTTTACAGTCCATTTGTTAAGCTGTGATCGAATGAAGAATCTCATTACAGAATATGAGATCCAATTATTCTGCCAATGTGAGTCCCTCAGCATAGTCATCATTGTTAACAAGTGGGTTTTTTTTCCTTCTTTTTGTCACAGATAGACTTTAGTTTTAACATCGAAATATGTTTTGCTTTTGAGTGAAATTGAATATATTAAGGTCTTAAAGTTTGAAATGCTAGTTTCATGCCATGTATGAACAACTTACAACTGAACTCAACATGTCGTCCAACGTGAACATCTTGACTGATCTGTTCTGACCCAGTTAGGCAACCCCATAGGAGCATCTACTACTAGAGGTTGGAATAATGAACATGTGCTTGAGAAACAAAGTGTCCCAGTCTTCCTCTGTTCCTCAACATAGACTCAGTACTTTTCCACTCACCTGCCCCTGCCTCACTCTGCCTGCCAAGCTACACCCCCTCACCAGCTTACTCCTCACACCTGTCTTTACTCACCTGATCACCCCCCTGCAGCTCATCTCCACCAATCAAGCCCTGTATATAGAGTCCAGCCTCACACTCACCCAATTGCTAGATTTTTCTTTGCCATGCAAGACTCTCCAGCGTTTTTCTGCCTGATTTCCCGGTACCGACCCTGCCTGTCCCAGACTCACCTGTTTTGTCTCCCTCCCAGTAAATCATCTCAGCCTTTTGTCCCCGACCACGAGTTCTGCCTTTGCCTTCCTGGTTCCTGTTTTCCTGTGAGAGATATTCTGAATAAATCAGAATCCCGATCCTGCATCTCATTGTATTGCACCTGGGTTCATACCGTATCCGTCGCTCAAAGAGGTCGATTTGAAACAGGAAACTACAAGTGGTCTCCTATGTCAAAGTCCTGTATTTGTTCATCTGTCCCTGTACCTCACCTGGCTCTGTAAAACGCTTTATAAACTACATTACTCAATGTGCTCCTTTGCTCTTGTTGTAATTAACAGATAGTAATTCTTGAAACATTGTTCTATGTGGGTAGAAAGGTGGCAGTGGTACACAACAGACAAATACATAACACAAATGCATACATTTACCTCACATACAAATTTAATATAAATACGTGTGCTCTGGGTACTCTGGTTTCCTCCCACAGTCCAAAGTCATGCACGTCCGTACTCCCTATGGAAATGTCCCTACTTTTTACTTGATTTATTAGCTCAGTAAATGTTTTCCTAATGAGTTCATGGTCTCAGTCTTTAGTTTCTAGTCTTAACATAACATGTTAATCTTTTAAATGATGGTCCCATTTAGAGGACAACACACCGTAAAACAGGGGTGTATGTTATAGATTGACAGACTGTACGACACACAGCTACCTGCCTGACAATCAGAATAGAATACTGAGCAGGTCAAATCCAGCCCTCATTCCTGCTGAGCTCCACCTTCTCAGTTCACACACCTATGGGTGACATCACAAAGGGTTGACCAGGTCTTGTCTTTGCGTGATGGAACTGACCCATTAAAAGAACAGCTACATCAGCAACTGTTACCAGTTGTTAGAGCATTGATGTCTCACAATGACTATTGTGCTCATTGAGCAGGAATGCTCCTTTCAGTTTTGGCTCTGAACAGGCAATTCAAGTTGCCGGTAGTAGAACCAAAATAATTAGCTAAAAGATTATAAACTATAAAGGCTAAACCTGGGTACAGAAATTCAGACATTTCTTATTAGGTGACTTTTGTAGAAAATAAAAACAGCAAGCCAGCAGCCTTATCCTTAAATACTTGCAAACCTTTAATATTTCATCACGTTATTGGCATGAAAATGAAGTCTGAAGATATGTAGTTGGTTTCTCATGCCAAAAAATATGAGTGTGACTCTTTAAACCCTTCACTGGTCAAACCTAGTCAGGCAGCCTCCAGCCTGTCTCCACTGGTAAGCCATCTCAATGATCCATGATAGAAGTGAGGCTTAGAGGCTGACAGCAGAATGCTCACCTGAGCCTCCATTTGTCAGTGGCATCTTAATATTTCAGAGACTTCCTCAAACAGCCATCCCCAGCAGTTTTTGCAGGTTTCTCACTGCAGGCAGCTCCAGTGTGGGCTTACTAGGCTTTAATTAGAGGCGGAGGGCCCTTATCACAGGAATAGCCATAGCAGCAGCAGCACTCAGCACCAGGATCCTGCTCTGAATGTTTTATCAGACCCCGGGCAAGCGGGGAAGACTTGACTAGAGGTGTCAAACAGAATGTGGAGAAGTCCTCAGGCGTTGTGTATATCAGCAGTGAAAGATATTTATATTTGAGGGTTTGTTTGGGTTGGAGGATGGGGTTGTTTTGAGCTGACATCCTTCCAGTTATATAGCTGCTTAATGTATAATGGTTTATGCATGTCCTCTTAGCATATGTGCACACACGGGAGTGTCTCTGTAAAGCAGCCTTGCAAATAGTGCTGCATTTTTTAAATTATTTGGCAGGAGGCTCCAGCCATTTCTAGACAGGCCAAGTGTTGCTGCTAAAATATGACCAGAAAGTGGACAAACAGTGTATTTGCAGAGATGAAACTGAGCTGCTTGTCTCATGAGTATGATTTGATTAAGACAACAGCTATTACACATTTATCGATTTAAATTTATAATGTTGCAAAGCTATGACTCTATCGCAGGTTGGGATTTTATGGGAAAGATTACAGACAAAGGAGGGTTGAATCAATTATTTAGGCCAAAATGAGAAGTACAAAGGAGCAACATTGCAGCCTGAAGCCAGCTTTGGAAATTAGGTCAGTTTTGTAATATTCTTGAGGGATCTAAGCTCGGCAGCTGCTGCACTGAAGGAAGCCTGGAAACAGAGATGCCTCCCATGTTTGGGGCTGATGAAAATCCACTGCTTGGCTAGAAAATTAATTTAGACTGATAAGATATGTGCCCACACCATGGCAAGTTTTCTGCAGGCATGAATGGTATGGTATGCTGCAGAAAAAAGAGGTGAATGTCCTCTATAGCAGTTTGCTCTGGCAGATTATTATTTATAATTGTATAGTAGTTGAAATTTCTTTTGAAATGGATTTTCCCCTAAGTGACGGCTCTGCTAGATACCCCTCTAGTTAAGTAAATTATCAAAGAGTGAAAAGCTTTTTCAGAGTTTGAGATTCCGTCACTTTTAAAGCGTCAGAAGAATTCCTGCGGGATAATGATTGCTCAAAAACCAATCATCGAGGCACCAGTGGATGTCCTTTCTAAATTCAAGGTCACTCAACATCACAAAGCTGGGCTGAGAAGTCCTAATCTCTGATTCTTTCTCACTGTTGGCTGCCTCTGTGTATTCTGTTACAGAGTTTTAGAGGGACATGATGTGATTGGACCTGCCTTTCTGGGCTCTACAGTTTTAATGAGTGCTCTCAGATTGGATCAAGGCCTCAGGCAGCAGAGCTCTATCAGAGAATGTAGGGATTGGAGGCTAATTATCCCTCCTTCAAGACCTGGAGCTTGACTTTCACTTCAGTCTTGTACTCTGCAGTATAGGTGGCACCAAACTCTGCTAATCATTATCTGTCAGATAAACACTGTCAAAATCCCAACACATAATTACATTTACTACTGGTATACTTGAGAAGTATACCCCTGCGGCACCCTACAGCCAGTGAACCAGCAAAACCCGTGAGAAGTGAGGTAGCCTTGATTCACTACATTCACCACAGAAGCTTAGAAAAAGATCTTGAAACCAAGATGTCTTACCCCAGAGAAAGAGAAGGTTTGCAGTCAGTAGATTCTTTTAAGGAAGAGGGCATTCAGATTTGAAGGTCCATAGCCCATGGATGGGAACGGCAGGAACTTTTTGTCAATTAAAGAAGTTGCTAGCTTGGTATGGTGTTTTTCATAGAAGTTAAACAGTGGTATCATCATAGTATTTTGTGAATCCATATTTTCTCTGTTGTGGTGCAAAAAGCTTAAGGCCAAATCTGCTGCAGTCAACGATAGTGACATTTTGGGTCACAGCCAATTGTCATCACACTGTGACCTCACCCAGTGGTTTGAGAGCTGTTGTTTGGAAGCCTTGAACTGCCTAATCCAGTCGCTGATTTATGGTTTATATTGCCCTAAATAGGAGTAATATTTAAATGATCATAATTTATTTTGAAAAAGACTTGAAATTAGAGCCCGAGAGTATAAACTCACCAAGAAAATGTTTACAGAGCTAATAAATCAAGTGAGAAGAAGGATCATTTTCAGATAGACTTCAATACAATCTGATTTCATTTAACAACGAATAGAGTCGCCCCCTGATGGTCATTACATGGAACGAGGGTTTAAGGCTGGTCAGCACTGACTAAGTTTTACAGTTCCATATTCTAAATCCATCTTTATAGAGAGTCACAGTTTAGAGCTGTGACATTGAGCAGTCTGCAAATGCAGAATGCGCACATGTTAGCATTAGGGTTAGGCATGCTTTCTGAGATTTTATTTCCTTGATGTCTAATGTTCAAAAAGCAAGCAAAACTGAATTTTACAAGCAAATAAATATCTGGACACTTTGTCTGCTTCACAGTCTTTAAGAAAATCCCCTAAACCTTATACAGTCATGTGGTATTTCTCATGAAAGTAACAAGGAATACGCTGCATACCAAATGACATTTGGATGAGTTATGTGAGGATATAAACCTACTGAAAGAGGAGCTACAGTTCGAAGTGTTCAAAGGAATAAAAGCTCTAGAGGTAAAGAAACTTTAATCCCCAGGTAACTAAACAAAATGAACTATATATGTAGAGTTTTTGTGAAAGAAGTTGTGCCAGTTATTGCTAAAAGATAATCCATATACACAATGGTTGAATGAGACAAAATTTCAAAAAGCGTTTTTTAGCTGACCGATGGCTGAACCCTTCATGATACATGTGATCATCCATCCATCCATCTTCTAACGCTTTTCCGTTTCCAGGTCGCGGGAGTTGCTGGAGCCAATCCCAGCTCACACTGGGTGAGGGCGGGGTACACCCTGGACAGGTCACCAGTCCATCACAGGGCCAACATACAGAGACAGACAGAGAGAAACAACCACTCACACTCACACTCAGACCTACGGACAATTTAGAGTCACCAGTTAACCCAAACATGATGTCTTTGGATGGTGGGAGGAAACCAGAGCACCCACGCAGACACAGGGAGAACATGCAAACTCCACACAGAAAGGCCGGAACCGAACCCGCAACGTTCTTATTTTAGGGCGACAGCGATAACCACTACGCCGCTGTGGTGCCCTCAATAAGATTCATTTAGATTAGAAAATGAATCATGCTAGAACACCTGGCTGAATGTCCACAGGATATTTAATATAGTGTTAATACAAAATGCTTATGCAAGTCATACTCATATTACTCCTGATTGTTTTCCACAGAAGAATATAGATTCTGGATACAGATTAATCAAAGGATTAACATGCTGCCATTATCTTACTGTGATTGCAATATTAATTAGCAATACATGAATGTCAGTGCAGAACAAGCAAGCTTAGCTTAGCATTGTGCCTGCAGTTAAATTAGTTTCAAGGTGTTTAATATTCAGGTGCTGATGGGACATTTGGGACAGCCGCTACAAAACTGTGTTTTCATGAGTACTGTATGCTCAAAGGATACTTATTGTAATGGAGCTTTGCCAAAGCAATGTACAGGCAAATAAAAGCATGACTAAAAGCAACAAAAATGAGATCCATTCACAGATAGGGAATGTCAACTTGTGTATTGGTAGACAACCTTGACATGCCCAGGTCTGTAATACTTAAAATCATTTAGTAATCTAACAATAAAATGACAAATTTCATACACTCCCCTCCAAAAACTACTGGAACGGCAAAGCCAATTCCTTTGTTTTTGTTCTTCACTGAAGACATTTGGGTTTTAGTTATGAGAGAAGAGTTCAGAATTTCAGCTTTTATTTCCTGGTATTTACATCCAGATGTGTTAAACATTTTAGGACATACCACCTTCTGTTTGAACCCACCCATTTTCCAACTCTGCTCATCTGTGAACACAGCTGCTCTTCATCTGCTGCTATGAGCCCAGCATATATTCACCAGCTCCACACTCACTCCTTTGCCAGATTGTTCTTCGCCTTTTCATGCACGACTCTTCAGCACTCACTTCTGGACTGGCTCACTGTTGCTGACCCTGCCTGTCCCCGGCCACATCTTCAGCCTCTTGGTCTCTGGAACCTGTCCTCCTGGAACTGCTTGGTGAGCTGCTCCTGAGGATACTTTACCTTCTCCTACCCTCCACTGAGTTCAAGGCAGCATCTATTGCTCCCGTGCCCTGGTTATGCCCCTAATCAACGGACCCCTGTACTCCTCCACGAACTCTGAACATTCCCCAAGACCTTCTGCTCCTGCTTATCCTCCATCTGTCTGTTTATCTGCTGTGGCCATCAATAAAGGTCATTACCAACTGTCTATCGCTGTTTGTGCTGCATTTGGGTTCTTAAAGAAGCCAGTTATAGTTAAAAAGGATAAACCAACGTGAAGAAGAGAATAGCTGTCTATGGGAGAAAAGCAAGCCATTTTGAAGCTGAGAAAAGAAGGAAAATTGGAGCCATTGGACTAACATTGGGCATAGCCAACACAACAATTTGGAATATCCTGAAAAAGAAAGAAACTTCTGGAGTACTGAGCAACAGACATCGAACAGGTCAGCCAAGGAAAGCAACAGCAGTTGATGACAGAAACATTGTGAGAGCTGTGAAGGAAAAGCCAAAGACAACATCACCATTAACCTCCATAGTGCAGGCATGAAGGTATCACAATGCACTCCTCAACGAAGACTTCGTAAGCAGAAATATAGAGGCAATACTACAACATGCAAACCACTCATCAGCAGTAAGAATTGGAAGGGCAGATTGGAATTTGCAAAGCAGTACAGAGACAAGCTGCAAAAGTTCTGGAACAAAGTTTTCTGGAGTGATGAGACCGAGATTCATCTCTACCAAAGTGATAGAAAGGCCAAAGTGTGGAGAAAGAAAGGATCTGCTTATGATTCAAAGCATACAAGCTCATCTGTGAAGCATGGTGGAGGTAGTGTCATGGCTTGGGCTTGCATTGCTGCTTCTGGAACAGACTCATCAATATTTATTGATGATCATGATGGTAGCAGCAGAATGAATTCAGAAGTCTATAGAAATATTATGTCTGCCAATTTACAGAGAAATGCATCCAAACTAAACAGAAGGAAGTTTACATGCAGCAGGACAATGACCCAAAACACGCTGCCAACACAACCAAGGACTTTAGCGGGGGGAAAAAGTGGAAGGTTTCAGACTGGCCAAGTCAATCACCAGATCTTAACCCAATAGAGCATGAATTTCACCTCCTGAAGAGGAGCCTGAAGGGAAACACCCCCCAAAACAAAGAACTGAAAGAGGCTGTGGTAAAAGCCTGGAAAGGCATCACAAATGAAAATTGCAACAGTTTGGTGATGCCAATGGTTCACAGGCTTGATGGAGTTATTGCAAGCAAGTGTTGTGCAACCAAATATGTTATTTACTTAAACTATCTGTTCCTTTACTTTTGCTCACCTAAAAATGGGGTGCTCTGATACAAAAGGTCGTATGTCCTGTTTAGCACATGTAAATGTAAATACCAGGAAATAAAAGCTGAAATTCTTAACTCTTTTTTGATCTTTTGATGTTTTGATCTTAAACCTAAATGTGTTCAGCCAACAACAAATTCAAAGGAATTGGCCTTGCTGTTCCAATAATTTTGGAGGGGACTGTATATACATCAATAACAACAAATAAAATATTTAACATAAGATGTATGACATATGAACACCTCTTTATATACCTGTTTTTGTGTCAAAGTAACACTGACATGAAAGGCAGAAGAACATTATCCAGAGCATTAAACTGTCTCCCCCAGCTGGTTTTCTTCATATAATGGAATCCCCTTAAGAGAAGCACACACCTGACCATCCACATGAGGAAAAAGAAAACCTGATTCATCAGAGTAGACCACCTTCTTATAATTGCTCTGTGGTCCAGTTCTCAGGTGTCCATTGTAGGGTATGCATCAACTTTAGAGTAAATGTTCACCTGCTGCCTAACATATCCACCCCCTGACGGGTATCCATGGTAACCAGATCATCTGTGTGATTCACTTTACCTGTCAGGGCTCATAATATTGTGGCTGTTCAGTGTACAGTATATGTCATGTATCACATTTTTGTTTGGTCAAATTTAAATGGTTGTGAAAATAATAACTGCCATAGTAATAATATAGTATTTACTTGTATAGGTTATATGAAAAAATATAAAATGTACACCACATTAACAAAAAATGAAAAGGAGAAACAATAAAATAGTGGGAAAAAAAATTTAATAAAAAAATGAAACCACTGGGGCAGAATGTGAATGCAAATGTGCTTTCACATTTTAAAGTTCACCAGATTTCAACTGATACCGCTTGTGCATCAGAATGTTTTGAATGGGTGCAGAAGTCTGGATCCAAATGTATTAATCCAATGAATTTCCACGTACCCCAAAGAAAGCCCAACACGACTGTCAGTCACACACAATAAAAAAAAGTTTCCGCTTGAGCTTTAACCCCGATAAGATAACCATATATATATATATGGACAATGGATGGATAACTGACTGGATAGTGAGTGTTGTATGTGTTTATCTCCTCAGCACACTCGTAGTGTATGAAAGTTTTAGGGCTGCCCAGACTGTGACTTAGTTTTCAATGCCACAGGATCCCATGATTTAGCAGAACGGTAGAGGAAATTCACATCTTTGTTTTTTGTTTGCCTTTCCATTCAGATCCCACAAATCAGTCATGTTCTCCCCAAAGCTCTTTAAAAACATCAACGCAACACGCAGATTGGTCTGCCTCCACCCTGCAGGACAATGCCAGCCATTGTTTGGATGTTATTTCAGAAAGGCCTTGGTAGACAAAGAAAGATCCATTAACAGCAACAGAAATCGTTAACAGATTAGTTCAATTATTGTTTTTTAATGAAGGATTACATCAGTGTTTGTCCTTATTTTTCAAATAGCAAACCTACTGCAGTGACTGCTAAAGCAGGTCTGTTGCTGAGTACTAGTGGCAGTACATAATGACATCAACAATATTCCAAGGTGCCTGTCTACTGTACAGTGCAGTGCCCTGTTGTCTTCGTTTTTCATGAGTTATGTTCAGCATTTTTGCCCCTTTGACCAATTTATGCCTGTATCGATTTCTCCCAGAGCCTTGACACAGCCCATAATGAGTATCACTGCCCAGTCTGCTCTACATTATGCTAAATGGGGGTGCTGTGTTTTACTATTGATGATGTCTCAATAAACTCAATGATCTTTCATGGGCTTCTTCTTGTTTCTTGGCATTTTACTGCTTGGTAAAAGCAGTCAGCACTTCTGAAATGTTTAGGTGTGTGTATGCATATGTGTGTGTGTGCACTGCCAACCATTGCAAAGAGCTGCAATGTTATTTGTTTTTGACGCTTTAAGCTTTAGTGCCTGAGAGGAATATAACTGAGCGTCTCTGGTATTGGTTCATTAGCTTGAAGCCTCCAGTTTGTAATTTGGGGGCAGTCTACGTCCTTTTTTTCTAAATGGTCTATGGTCCATGCTTCTTTCTTCCACCACTGGGTTATGTCTTACAAATTTACATCATATTCATGTCGTTTACAATTTAACATGTGAAATGCATGCAGCCTTTTTTGTAACGCTGAATTTACAACTTTAAGTCAACCAAATTTAAGTTATTCATTGTAGAAACACCATGCCAACCAGCCCAAATTAGGCATTTTTACTGACATCAACATTTGTCATCAATGAGCTCAGTAAATTTTGCCATTAGATTTTTCTGATGTGTTGTGTTGTTGGCAAGTTATCATCCTGCTCCGATTTTTACATTCATCCTCACACCTGACACAGCTGCCATTTTACATGCCAACTTGATTTCTTGTGTGTCTCCTGCGCAGAGCAGAGCCCTTTCAAACGTGCAGAGTGAAGTGTGAAGCATGAACAAGGAGGAGCTTTCTTTATTTAACATTCCTTTTCTTCTGTCCTGTCATAGCTTCCAAACGTCCCAGTTTTCTGGGACTTCTGTCCAAAGTCAATTGTTTGCAATCAAATTGGTAAAATGGAGGCTATATGTCATGCTACGAACTAAATTGTGGCACATGTGGGTGTATCTTCAACATTTCCTTCCCCCTCTGTCCTGACACCACAGCAGAATGACAATAGGACTGGAGGTTTCCCTGCAATGCCTGAAAGGAGAGAGAAAGATGGTATATGTCACAACAAAGCAGTCAGCCATGCCCCAAGCTCAGTTTGAGGCCTGATTATTTGCTTTTTCTGAAAATTTTACTGTTTATTTATGTCATTTCATTCAAACAAAAGCCTGAGGCCTCAAAGCAGAGATGTAAAACTATTCTGACCTGGGTTTTGGCTCTTTTCTTTCAAATAAAGAACATAACTTCCACTAATGAAAAGTGGAATTCACAAGTTATAAAATAGACCCATGTTAATGAATTTATTCATTATTGAGCTAGCCATGTTCTGGTAGTAGCTTGGTAGTTGACGTTACTATTTCCTGCAACTGCTGCATTAAGCACTTTTGTTTTTCACGATTTATGCATGTCAGTGCTAAAATGACGGACATGAACCATTAGTCTGGTAAAATTAAGTTTCCTGATGGTTGTTGTCCATTTCCACTGAGTTAACCAGGTTTCCTATTATTAATGTCCTCCAAGCAGATGCGCTAGAAAAATCTTGAAAAATTAAGGATTGAATTTGATGGAAAAAACGGTAAGCAAACACACGCTTATGCTGACATGAATCTGTGTTCTAGCTGTATTTACATTCATTCATTCATCTTCTATCGCTTATCCGTTTCTGAGAGGCTGGGGGAGCTGGATTCAATCCCAGCTCACACTGGGTGAGGGCAGGGTACACCCTGGACAGGTCACCAGTCCATCACAGGGCCAACATACAGAGACAAACAGAGACCAACAACCACTCACACTCAGACTCAGACCTACGTACGATTTACAGTCACCAATTAACCTAAACATGAAGTCTTTGTACGGTGGGAGGAAACCCACACAGGCACAGGGAGAACATGCAAACTCTACACAGAAAGGCCACACACTGTAAAAAAAACCCAGTAAAGGCACTTGCAGCAAAGTTTCCAAACGGATACCGTAAAATTACAGTAAATAACTGTATCACAGAACTACATACAATAACCGTAAAAATACAGAGCAGCTTTTTACAGTCAAAAATCAATTAAAATACAGTACATTATAGTTGATAAAATTCCCATTATACTGTAAAATAACATACAAAATACAAAGTCAATCAATCAGTCAGTCAAAATACATTTAAATCAGATACCTTTCAGATTAATCTCTGTAATTTCACGGTGTACATTATTTATTTTTGGAAAGAGCCAAGTCTATCTACAGTAATTTCATGTTGAAATACTATTTTTCCCAAGTACAATAACAATGTTATAAAGTATAAAAACAAACTAGGTTCATGAAATTAAAGATAAATGTCTGCAAATGTAGAGTATTTATCTGTCATTTTAGAGAATTAGTAGATTAAAAAGCAACCATTGGACAGTGGAAAAACAAGCTAAATACATTACAAATACATCAAAAATAGCTACATTTAAGGACAATCCCTGTTAATTAAGGGTATTTAGTAGTCATTTCTTGTCCATCTACACTGATTTGCTGCATAATTGTGGTTTCCCCAAGTAAGAAAAACAATGAAACAATGTATGAACGAAATATGTACCTTTAATCAAATAGGAATTTCTGAACATTTACATTATTACAGTAGTTATTTTAGAGAATTGGACAATGGGAAATGAAACACTGTACATCAAAATACATTAATAGGTATATTTAAAGATGCTATCTGTAAATTTAGGGTATTTAACAATCATTTTAGTAAACTGAACAAATATTCACTGGGAGTCATCTTCTATCATTTATCAAATATAAATAACCCGTCTCCACTTTATGTCTGTTGTGTCCCGAGTTGGAAAGGAGACGCAGGAGTCAGGACTGGATCTCTGGATCTTTACTTTGCAACCGTGGTGACAGACAGAAACACACAGAAATTGTGAGCTGTGTGTGAGCTAGAAAAGGCTTTTAAACATATGAAATGTTGCAATAACATAATCGATTTTGCACGGTAAAATTAAATTACTAAAAATAACACAAATTGGTCCTTTAGACAGGTTAATGGACTAATATCACATTCAGCAGCCATCTGTATCATTTAGCAGCAACAACATGTACAGAGCAAATAGACCGAGAGAATAACACTCAAAACATTTAAACATAAACGAACAAACATCTCCACACCTGTGGAGATAGACAGAGATCAACTTTACTGGTGGAAAAAAGGAGCAGACTAGCGAGGGAAAACAGCAGTGAGCAGGCTAACTTAGCATGCTAATGCTACGACGAAACTAATTTCAAAACTTAAATTAACGATCACAAGTCTCTGCGGGACTCACGCAGGACGAGTGGGACATTACACAGAGCAGCATACAGCAGTTTGACCGCATTCAAATCACGAACATACATCAGCAGAGAGCAACACAATTACGACTAACCTCTGGCCATGTTAGAAAAGGCTTTGACCGAAAGTGCACGTTAACAATGAATATTTTATCTGTAAAACAAAATGACCATCAGTCACTTAGTCACAAAACCATAGAAAACGATAGCTATCTGCTAACAATAGCTTATGTGAGGGTAGCAATTTATCAGAGGGATGCTAACGTTAGCTTCAAGGCTGTCCACTGGAGGTTTGAAAATGAATTAAAATATCGTTCACAGGCGTTATCGGGGATACTCACCTCAAACGGTGTTTGGTTGACATGTCCTTTGTGGCTGTCTCAGACATCCTCCTTGAAGATCACGAGTCCATGAGGACACGTCTTTCCCCTGTATGACTGACTGGACGGACACTAGCGCTAATCCCATTACTGTCATTCTTCAGACTCAGCCGGTTGGTCGTTATGGGCGGGGCCAAGCAAACTGGAAACAGGCGGCAACTTTGAAATTTGAATCTTAATTAGCCGCAATTTTAAGGAAAACACTTTGAATGACTGGTTTTCTGTAATTTTGTATGTCTTCGTTATCATGGACCACAATCTCTAAATTAATACCTCACATTTAATGTAAAATTGCATTTGAATATGAAAAAAATATGTTAAATTACCTTTAAAAACCAATGATAATGTAATATTATATTATGGTTAATCACTTGTGATTCTAAAGGTAAATCTATAAATTACTGCTAGTATCTGTTAATTTACAGTTATTACATTGTCTTTTGAAAAATACTGAAACTTATATGTAAAATTACAGTTTAAAGATGTACAAATACAATAAATTGTCATTAAAAAACATAATTTAAATGTAATCTTAAATTATTGTTAATTAACTGTAATTTTAAACATAAAACCTAAAATTACTGAAAATATCTGTAAATCTACTGGCATTTCATTGTTTTATTGGAAAACAGGAAAAATCTGTAAAAAATTACAGAACATTTCCTGTAATTTTACTTTTTTTTTACAATGTAGGCCTGTGAATTAAACCAACGCCCTTCTTGGTCAAACCACTTGGTACCTTCCTAGTGGTTAACGCAACAGCGCTAACCACTATGCCGCGGTCCTGCACCCTACAGACAGACAAACAAATGCCATGAACTTCTATACCCGGAAGTTGAACAGATTTTCAGTATTTCTGTTTCTTTAATAGTTCTTTATCAAGATTTTTCCCGAATTGATGGGCATAGAATGATGGAATTGTTCTTGTATGCTATGCAACAAGAAAAACAAAATCTTTACTAACCTAACTGTTGTTTAGGTTAGCTAGTGACTCTAAATTGTCTGTAGGACTGAGTGAGTGTGAGTGGTTGTTAGTCTCTGTCTCTGTGTGTTGGCGCTGTGATAGACTGGTGACCTATCCAGGGTGTACCCCGCCCTCGCCAAGAGTGAGCTGGGATTGGATCCAGCACCCCCTGCAACCCGGAAAACGGAAAAGCGGTAGAAGATGGATGGATATTCTGCCCTTTTCTCTCTCACACGACATAAACATCTTATCAATATATAGCATATAATTTTGTGATATGACTTCTATTCTTTCTCTCTCTCTCTCTCTCTCTCTCCATATATATATATATATATATATATGTGTGTGTGTGTGTGTGTGTATATATATATATATCACATCACATTATGAATTCGCTATGGCTACAAACTAGAGGAAGTCAGATATTAGCTCAAACTGGTGCAGATACATTTAAGCCTAAAGTTTCACATGCTGATGATATTTTAGTGCTTCTATGTGTTAAAATGCTGCATATGGCATTTCCGTGCATTGCAGCACTCTGGAAAAATACCTGCCATCCTCGTGCATCCTCGAGTTATTATGCAGCCTCTTCACATGCTCTCAGATTCTTGCAGGCCTGAGGGGAGCTGAGATCAGCTGATAAATATCCAAATTTGTGTCTTCTGCCTCATCGTGGCCGTCACTCTTTCTCTCGGTACTGCCATAATAAATCAGTTATCCAGTGATATGGATCTCTCCTCAGACAAGTCAAGTCAGCTTACTAGAGTGAGAGAGCTCCAGAATCAGTTGGGTGGATACAGTTGAGCCTGTAGGGCTCAGAGGAATCTGTATGCTGTGTGCCTGTATGAAATTTTAATGATGGTGGCTGGCTGGGCACAAGTGCTGAAACGTCTGTATTACGAGTCGCAGCTCTTGGCAGGCAGGGAGTCCATGGAGAGACAGATGCAGAGCTCATCCAGGGAAGGAGAGCTTTGATCAGGGCCTCTTATTTCCATATCACAATACGCCAACTGCTCTTCCCACTAAATGAACGACGACATGGATTATGAGTCACTGGGCTCAAGCAGCAGAGCTGCACGTGTCTGCTTTGTGAACAAAAAATGAGAATGATTCATTATGCTGCTTAGTTCATCCTCCAGTGCAGACTGAGTAAAGATCGTGGCCACAGTTAAAAACAACTATTGAACTCCATTCAATGCATTAAAGCATTTTAGCCACAACTGCCAACTTCGCACAACAGGTCCACAAAGACCTTTTAAAAACTATGAAATAGGTGAGTTGCAGGTGACATGATAACTGACTGGGTGAGCCAAGTGGCCTTCCTCCTTGATGTCACCCATTGCTTTGTGAACAGCCAATTTTCATCATCTCTTTTTGAAACAGTATTTGGAACAGAAGGTGGAGTTGAGGAGGAGTGATGGCTGGATCTGACTTGCTCTCTACTGTATCCTGTTTCAGTGGAACAGCCTATCAAACACACTGTGGGACACACCGTAATGCAGCCCCTGCCTACGGGTCTATTTTCCCTTAAATGGGACCATCATTTCAGTATAATAATAATAATAAAGGGCCGTTTTCCCATAGACTGCAATACAATCTGACTTCCTTTTCCAACCAGTGGAGTCATCCCCGATGGTCATTAGAGAGAATGAAGGTTTAAGGCTCTTCAGCATTGACTTCACAGTCTACCTCCATGTTTATGTACAGTGTGCGGTCAGGACACATAGCATCAGAGCTGTGCACGGACCTTTTGGGGTGGCAGGTGCTAAAGAAAAAAAAAAAGAAAAAGAAAAAGCCCCCCTTGTCACGTTTAGTTCTTTGAAATTACATTATATGATTTAAATTCACATTTGATAATTTTTATGCAGTACATATGGATAAATAAAGATTTCAACAACATGATCATTTTTCACGGAGACAAGGTTCTTTGTAACATACTCTTGTTATCACAAGAACAGACACCAAAATAGAAAAGTGTCACACTGAAGGTAAAACAAACAGTTCTCTAAATAAATAAAAGAATAAATCAACCAATTTACTTCCTAATTAAATAAAGGCTTTTTTTTACTAGTAAGTTTGGGTTTTGGCCTTGTAAATGTTTTACATGGTGGTTTTCTCATTATCTGATAGCTTATTAATGCACTTTAATCATGCCGCCTAACACGTAGTAATGATATTTGCACATTACTGGAATAACAGGGGTGTATTTAATGTAATCATATTTGTTTTGGGATTAGATGCAGTAGTAGGTGTGTGTGATATATTGTCATTGTTATTTATTCTACAGTTAATGATTTGGAGGATAGCTGTTAATGGAAGTGTCCAAGCTTGTAGACTGTTGCAGAGTGTAAAAGACATCAGTTTCCATAAGTCTTTGCTGCTGGTCAGATCTCTCAACCTCTAATGCTGCCATCTGTCCTGTTAATGGCTGTGATAAATAAATGCCCATGTTTTTGGATCACCTTATCCTCATTTGGCATCACTGATTACTGCAACATCCAGCCACTAAATGGTTATCCTAACAAGGCTTGGTGCTGTCCATGCACTCAGGTGAAAGGATCTTTATGAAGCAATTGGTTAATGTGGAAATCTATTTTTGCATGATGTTTCCAAGTTCATTTATAGAAATATACCAAGAGTAGGATATCAGGCCCAACCATACGGCTGCATTTTCTGCTTTTATAACAAAACATAAAATTAGAAAGAAGAAGGAAGTAGAAAAAACTATTGTGAGGGTAATGACTCTTTCAGAGGTCATAAGCCTGAGGGTCTACCTGTGCACATGACTACACATGACATACTACGTGGGTTAAAATGCTTTGAACAGAGGAGTCTTTGGGTCATCTTGTAAGCTCAACAGTTACTACAGAAAATCACCTGATTGGCTACAACATGTAGCTTAAAAACCAACCAACCTGCCTGAAAGGACAGCAAAGGGTTGATGATGGAATAAAATGTAACTTGTCATATTTTCCAGACAACTTATCCTGAAGACGTTGTCACTCTGTAATTTTCAATATTGCAAAATTTTACATATTTTCAATACCTTTATGATTTTATATAAAATGAGCTGTGTTTCGGATACGTATCAACATCTTAGTTTAGTTTAGCACGTTAGCATGCCAATATGTGGATGGTATTAGCATGTAAACACGGTGTTCAGTAAGATGAGCAATGACTCTAAAACCCCCTCTAACTGAACTTGGGGCGGGGGGGTTGCAGCAAGGGAAATAATGTTGGACCAGGCCGGCTGTCTATAAGCAGCAGTATAATGGATGGTTTTAGTAAAAATGACTCAGTGGGTGTTGGACAACTGCACTCAGCTGGTGATAGTGATGATCGCAGTAGTCTTCATATCTTCCGCTTTGCGCTGTCATTAAATACACAGAAAAGGTGAAAGATTCAGTGACACAATTGGTATTGTTATTGTCTGGCACTGGGTCACCTGAATGATTAGATGCATTTAACTTTAATTTGTATAGTGTGGGGGCAGCACTATGCAGCATGGCAGCATAGGGGTTAGCGCTGTTGCCCCACAACAAGAAGGTCATGGGGCAACCGGTTCCTGGGCCTGGGGCCTTTCTGTGCAGAGTTTGCATCTTCTCCCCGTGCCTGTGTGGGTTTCTTCCAGGTACTCCGGTTTCCTCCCACCATCCGAAGACATGCATATTTGGGTTAATTGGTGACTCTAAATTGTCCATATGTCTGAGTGTGAGTGTGAGTGGTTGTTTGTCTCTGTGTGTTGGCCCTGTGATAGACTGGTGACCTGTCCTTGCCCAATGTGAGCTGGGATTGGCTCCAGCACCCACCCACGACCCGGAAACAGATAAGTGGTAGAAGATGAATGAATGAATGAATGTATAGAGTGGAAACACAGACTGTCAGAAAGAAGCACAGCATGCAACAGTCAAGAAAGGATACCTACCTACTTACCTTCCTTTAGAGGGGCTCAACTGTGGTTATCGGGACTGTGTAGACCAGCAGGGGCCACAAGAGTTTGGGCAAGATGGAGGGCTGGTAAATCCAGGCTTTAAATCTACCGGGTAGACTCGACCTGTCAAACTTGGTGAGCCAAGTGTCAAGCTCTTGCATGGCTCACCAAGGTTGGCAGCAGTATCTTTCAAGTTTGCGTCAAATATCTTCCCCAAGTTCATGACCGGCTGCTCTGTAATGGATGGAATGACTGTTCCTGAGATTAGGAATCGGAATTTTTCAGTCATCTTCCCCTTCTTCAACACCATGGACCTTGACTTGGAGGGCTTAAACCTCATCCTAGCCCAGGTGATGGGTTTCTCAAGACCTTGTAAGATCCACCTGCGCCCTGGGACTGACGTGTAGTGATGGTGAGATCATCCATGTAGGCTCTTATGGCTGCCGTACACCTGACTTGGTCAAGGGCCCTCTGCATTCCACCTCAGCTGACTGGACCACCATGTTCATGGCAAGGGGGAAAAGGGTAACAGAGATGGTGCAGCCTGTTATTATTCCTTTTCAAGGTGATGTCCATCGGATGTTTCTGACCCAGAGGTGACCCTAAACCTGAAATTATTATAATAATCCAGGATCAGATCCTTGATCTTACTGGGAACATGGTGGTGGTGCAGTGCAAGCTCAACCAGCTGGTGTGGTACTGATCCATAAGCATTGACCAGGTCACAACACAGTAAGGTTGCCTCTGTTCTCATGAGCTGCCCTTACTACACCTGTGTGCTCCAAACAGCCAGGGGATCCAGAGATCCCACCCTTCTGCACCGAGGGGTCAATGTAGCTGTTCTTGAGGAGAACTCTGTCAGCCTCGGAGAGACAATGCTGAAAAACACCTCCCCTTCAACACTCAGCACGATTCACTTCCTCTGTTGAGCTCTCAAGGCAACCACTGCGCCTGTCCCCAAGTAGTTGTTTTGTAAAGCCAAAGGGATTGGAAATGAAAGCTGCTCACTTCCTGGCTCTCTCTCGACCCCGCCTCTGGTGCCACTACGCTCTACGGAGGACCATCAGCTTCTTCTGCAGAAGTTTTGCAGTTCTGCCAATGATTGCTTCTCCTCATCAGTAGACTTCTTTTACTGTTTCTTGAGGGCACAAAGCTCCTGATGCATTTAGTGAAGAATATTTTGCCAAACTACTATTTCCATTTGATGCTTGACAAAGACATTCCATGCACACAATGTTACTTTAGAAATGAAAATGTTTTTGTCAAAATGGTCGTCAACAAAGGGCAAAAATAAAATGTGAACTAAAAAAAAAACCAATGATGAGTAAAAGTAAATAAAAAGTATCTACCACTTTTGTCAATGAATAGAACTTGACCAAAACTGAATAAAATGAACCACAACTTGGTTGGAAGACACAAGCAGACGTCTGTAGCTTTACATTTGATTAAAAAAAAAGAAAACAAGACCTGTTGCAAAAACTGTGAAGTGTCAATCTCAAAAAAAATTTAAATGTCATTTACATTTGGATTGGATTTACAATTCCATTTTAACAGCTTAATAGCTGTTCCCAAAGAGAAATGTTTTGCACTTAAACTAAACCTTTAGGATTTTAGTTTACTAAATCTACCATTGCCCACACCTCCATCTTAGTACAATACAATGCAGTTGAAAAGAATTTCATTCATTGCACATAATCACAACTCGTGCCCTTTAAATAGAGTTGTGTATATTATAGTATACACACACATACAGTGTACACAGTATATACACTCCCAGGCAGATTTCAGTCCTTGAATGGAGAAAAGAGAATGAGACGCAGAAACTATGAGCCAAGCTTAGAAAAGCATTTCAGATCAATCCTCTGCTTATAGAAAGTAACTTTTCAACTTTGTGTTCCACTGTCTTCAGTGTATGTGAGTACTATGGTGTTTATACTGAGTGCAGTGTGTGCCCTTGATTGTACAGTGTGCTTGTCCTCTTCTTTCGTGCAGCAAAATGTGTGATGAATGCAGCTCTGTTCTCTCTGCTGTCTTATGTGTTAATCATCTTCACCCTGCCTGCCTGTTGTTGTTGTGTTTTGTTTTGTTTTGCTTTTTTTCTCTCTCTTCCTTGGCGCAGAGTTGATGCACTATTCCTCAGGGCTCCAGCATGCATTGTGTACTTCTGGCATAGTTGGGACCGGGGTAAAAAATAAAAAAATAAAAAATACATAAAAGAGGTGGTGGGAGGGAAATGAAGGAGAGGGAAAGTCATGACAGCTGTACAACCCCCAGCTTTTTGCTGGAGCCACAGTGGAGATGTTTCTCCATCTTTGATCAGGGCTATTACTCCTGTGTGCGCAGTATTAATCTGCATCAGTTAATGTTCTTTTGTCTCCTAATAGAATCAGATGGGATGGAGGTGTCTTTCTAATTCGCCTATGCTCTGACACATTCAAAGCTCTTCTTTTCCACTGAGCTTATGCCACAGCGGAGCACCGACCCATCTCCCTCTTACCTACCTGAATACCTCCAACCCCCCACCCTTACAATTTTGGCTCAGTTAACTGACTCTGACACTGTGGCATTTCTTTCTTCAGCCTGTAATGACGACAGCCAAGATGATTATTAAATGAATACCCAGTGTGAGTCACTCACTAACTGAATGAAGGGCTTTGCTGATTGTTTTCATTTAAAAAATTAAACAAAAAAAATTTGAATCAACAGATTCAAAATTTGTAAAAAAAAAAAAAAAAAAAAAACTACCCGAAAACACCTCACTAAAGTGGCCTCTGTCCATCAAAGTTCAACTACTTGCTTCTATTGGTTTTAACCACCAGGTCTGTTTGTCATAAAGAGGCAGAGACCTGTGTGGACAATTTAGCCCCTGATAAAAACTTCCTGAACAAGGTTCAGCAATTAAAAGCAAAAGAAACTATAAATAAAAAAAAAAAGCTACCAATCCTGTTCTGCCTTCTTTTATCCACAACTGAACACTTTAGGTGAAAACTGCATTACTCAGTGTTTCTACCGGTTTGAATCTCCTACTCTATTTTCTATGGAGAGCAGGAGACCTCTGTGGAGAATTCTGCTTTTGGTAAAAACCCTCCTGGACATGGATTACAAATTTCCAAATGTTAGCTAGCTGCTCCTTGACACCATAATGCTCATGCTCCCATAAGCTTTCATTATAAAATGTCATTGTTTTCCTTTTGACATTACTGCTGCTTACATTGATTTTGGGGTCTGGAATTTTTTTCAAATGAAAATGAAGTGGCTACTTATTTCAGATAGACCATACCGTCACATCAGACAGTGGAGCCAACCCCTGACAGAGGAGGGATTCATTCATTCTTTCATATTTACAGTTACTTGTTAAACACCAGCCGCACACTAAGTAAGCAATTTCATTACCGGAATATGTCATATAGCAAACAGGTCAACTGCCCCACTATTCTCTTTCTTCCTCGCTGAATTGGTTTTCATTAGCTTTGTGAATGAGTGTTAACTGAATGCTCTTAGCGAGCCACTTCAGCACCATCCAGGATCATCTGTGAATGTGTGAATAAAGCTCCTGTTGTAGAGTGCAGTCAATAAAATGTGGTTAGAAGTGACTGTGTTTCTATAACAGCTCTCATTCTGCTTTATATACTGTCACATGAGTGGAATAACAGCCTCTTTGAATTTTCAGGCTATTCCGCTGTAAGGACTGGTGGTTTACAGTAACTGCAGAAGGGACATGTTGCAACAAAAATAACTTTAACTTCAAGTTAGATTCGGATTAGCAAAATACTCAAACTAATGTAGGAAAGTTTTTCCTTTGGAACAAAAATCTTTTAGATTATTTACTTTTTTAAAATGAACCTAACAAACACCTTTAAACCATTTTGATTATTACACTCAGTACAGTTAATGTGTCAAATAATGACTTTCATAATTAATGCTACGACCTGGTCTCTGTTGTGCAACACAAACTCTACACAAACCAGACACTCTCAATCAGCCCACGGATGTACTTCCATTTTCAGTCAAAACCTTGTTCCTGAGCCATGATAAAGCACTATTATTACTCTATTTCATCACTGGGTGTTTGTGTTGGACTACTGCTCTAACACATAACTCCTCGTCACTCAATTACCCTCAAAAGTGTTCTTATCATGTCAGGACTTGTGGTTTATATCTGCAACAATTTACTAGACTTTTACTTTTAGATGCTGAAATGCATGTGTATCATACTTGACTTCGGTTTTTGCCATCTTTTTGCCTTGTTTTGCTCATATGAGTTTAGATAAATAGATATACATAATGTGCTGTATAACTGAATGACCATACAGGCTTTTTTGTTCCATTCCCACAGATACGACCTGTAGTAGCATTATGTTTGACAGTTGCCCTGCAGAAGCAGGCGCTAATCTTTAGTCATACACACGACAAGAAAGATGCAGAAAAGTACTTGCCTTTGGAAAAAACTCCTTGCTTAGGTTGCAGGAGCATATTGTGGCTTGTTTAAAACAAGCACTTAATAAGTTTATCATTATTACAGGAAGAAACACACTGTGCTCAGTCCTCAGTTCAAAATACTGACAAGTTCATGATTAAGTGGCACAGACAAAGTACAGTTTGTCATGTTTTCCAGACAACTTATCCTGAAGACTTTGTCACTCTGTAATTTTCAATATTGCACCATTGTGAATTAAAATTTTACATATTTTCAATATCTTTATGATTTTATATAAAATGAGCTGTGCTTCAGATACATATCAGCATCTTCGTTTAGTTTAGCACGTTAACATGCTGAACTTTTGGGGGGTGTTGCAGCAAGGGAAATAACGTTGGACCAGACCAGGCTGTCTATAAGCAGCAGTATAATATAGTATATGTTGAGTCTGCACTGTTACTGAAAATGCTCTTAGCAGAGAGGTACAGATTGCTGCGCAGGATTTATTTATTTTCCTCTTTAGCCTTGCAGTGCTCTTTTCAGCACTCTCCATTTCATTTTCTGGTCAACTTTTATGCGTCCTATATTAACATTACATTACCCAAAAGGCACCATGTGATTGGCATCTTCACTTCTCACCTTTCACGTGTTGTCATGTTAACCCACTTTCCAGAGGTTCATTCATTCATTCATCTTCTACCGCATTTCTGTTTCCGGGTAACGGGTGGTGCTGGAGCCAATCCCAGCTCACATTGGGCGAGGGCGGGGTACACCCTGGACAGGTCGCCAGTCCATCACAGGGCCAACACACAGAGACAGACAGAGACAAACAACCACTCACACTCAAACTCAGACCTACGGGCAATTTAGAGTCACCAATCAACCTAAACATGCATGTCTTTGGACAGTGGGAGGAAACCCACTAAAGCACAGGGAGAACATGCAAACTCCACACAGAAAGGCCCCAGGCCCAGGAAATTAACCCACAACCTTCTTGTTGTGCGGCAACAGTGCTAACTACTATGCCGCTATGCACCCGCGGCTCCGGAGCCACATGTGGCCCTTTCATCCCTCTGCTGTGGAAAATAAATTATTAATATTTAATTTTATTTATTTTATCTTCGTATGTTAGTTTTTCTTTTGTGTAATTCTAAATTTGAAGAGTGTGGTGATCTTGTATTATTAAAATAAAACATGTATATTTTTTTTTGTTCCTCAAAATATGCGTCACAACCGCCGATGTGCGACAACCGCTGACGCGTGACTTATTGAACTTTTTCAACTCCAGGTAGGCCAACCATGGATAAATCCAAGAAAAGAAACATTTAATGCTATGTGGGCAGATTCATTTGCTTTCACTGCTGACGAGAGTGGTTCATCAGTATGCTTAATATGTGGTGAGAAATTGGCAAACACCAAAAAGTCAAATGTCGCGATGATGGTGACGTCATACAGCTTTGAGGTGCAGACGCTGTGCACTTAGTTTCAGGAGCAAATATCACATTAACTAAATAAAATAAATATTCTAATTGGCCGTTATTTTGCAAATATATATTTTACATTGTTCAGTGAAATAGTTCTTTTTTTATTCAGGTTGACAGCTGACTGCTCGCTCCAGTACACCCGAGGACAATGATAAAAGGATGAGAGCTCACAGAAGCAGACGGTAGTATTGGTTTGCTGCAGGTGGATAATTTAGTTGGGCTTTTTATTTCATAAATACAAAGATGACTCAAATAGACATTGAGTATTTAATTTGCAAGTAACCTTCAACCCAGCGTCTTTTTTATCTGAGTTCAAAATGTTTTTCTTGCATGCAAAAATAAATATTTCAATTTCTTTGTTACATTTATTTGATTTCATAAATGCAATAAAAAAAGCATAAAGGTAAAAAATAATAAATGCAGAATATCTTCATTTTAGATGTCAAAATAGTTTTGTGGCTCCCAGTGATCTCTTTACTGTGGGAAACGGGTTACCAGCTGTTACCAACTGATAGCTTACTCCTCTTATATTTCATTTCTGTCCATTGTGTTCATATCCAAAAAGATCATGGAGCCAGTTTGATAGAGAGAGTCGGTCATAGGCTTCCCCTGAGATGTGGGTCCATTGCAGATCCTAATAAGTTCTTTAAAAAAATACTCTAGTGATAAATCTTAGTGTCTTTTATTCACCGTAGAAATGTAAAATTCAATAATGTTCTGCTTCCATTGGTCTATGCATAATTGAGTACCAGTACTTTTTATCGCTGCTTCAAGCAATAGTTACTCCCTCAGTTTTCAGGTTGGCCCCTGAATAAAGTTTCCTGCTCTAAATCACAGATGTGTAGTTATGGGATCCAGTTATGAAGTTTACCCATGTTTGTAAAGCAGATGCCATAGATTCTAGCCACTGACCCCCAGGGGAGGCAATTTAATAGCAAGCTTTGTTCAGCTGGGATTTTTCCCTTCTCTCTCCGCTGCCTGATGTCTGAGAGCCTAAGCTCCATAATTAGCGTTATTATGTCATGAAAATGACCTGACTGAGTTGACGAACCTAAAGTCCCTGGCTGTCAAATACATATCATCTCAAGTGTTTGTGTCTATATTTCACACATTTTGTTGAGAAAAGCAGAGAAATGGACTTATTAAAGCAAGCATTGGAGAGAGGTTTGGAAAATCACTGTCCAAAGCCGCTTTTTAGATAAAGAGAACAACTTTTTAAATATTCATCCAGTTGAATGTGCCAAACATGTCATTACATTTGACTGCATCTCCATTTCAATTTAACATTATAGATGATTCTCAGAGCATGGCGTAGGGCAGGAGGCGTTTTTATTCCGAAGGAGAAGGAGCCTTCAGACCTGAGTCAGTGCCGGATGATCTCTCTCCTAAATGTAGAGGGGAAGATTTTCTTTAGTGTAGTCGCACGGAGATTAGCTAGTTATTTAGAAAGGAATAGCTTAATAGATACTGCAGAACAGAAGGCAGGAATACTAGGTTTTGCAGGGTGTTTAGAGCACACCAGCATGATTTGGCATCAGATTCAGGCAGCCAAGATTGAGAAAAGAGACTTGCTTGTAATATTTTTGGATTTAGCAAATGCATTTGGTTCAGTGCCACATAGCCTTATTTGGGAGTCGTTTTATTATTTTAGAGTGCCCGGAGTAGTTGTTAAGTTAGTAAGAGCATATTTCCAGGATATCAGACTATGCTTAAGTACAGCAGGCTTTACAACAGGTTGGCAGAGGCTAGAAATAGGCATTATGGCAGGGTGTACGATTTCTCCATTAGCATTCACAATGGCGATGGAGGTAGTTATTAGAGCTTCTAAGTGGGTTGTAGGTGGAGAGAGGCGGCAGGATGGGATGCGTCTTACACCAATTAGGGCATACATGGATGATATGACGTTGGTGACTACAACGGTGCCATGTATGAAAAGAGTACTTGAGAGAGTGGGCTAGTATGAAAATCTAGCCTAGTAAGTCTAGAAGTATCTCAATAAGTAGAGGGAGATTAAGTGATCAAAAGTTTGTAATAGATGAAGAGGAAATTCCAATAATTAGGGAAAAATCAGTAAAGAGTCTAGGTAGGTAGTACAAGGCAGACTTGCATGATGGAGAATAGGTAGTGCAGTTTCAGAAGGATGTTGCTGAGGGACTGGATAGAATA
Source organism: Remorina albescens (assembly GCA_034769265.1). Lineage (NCBI taxonomy): Eukaryota > Metazoa > Chordata > Actinopteri > Carangiformes > Echeneidae > Remorina > Remorina albescens. The sequence continues at coordinate 4,271,323 of CM068492.1, read as the reverse complement.
GATAAATCAGGGCTTCCAGGAAAGTTGAAGCTGTGGTGTTTGCAGTTTGGATTATTTCCCAGGTTGATGTGGCCACTGTCTGTATATGAGATTCCATTATCTGCTGCAGAGAAAATGGAAAGATTAGTAAGCTTTTACATTAGGAAGTGGCTAGGTGTTCCTAGATGTTTAAGTACTGTGGCACTGTATGGCAAAGGCATACTTCAGCTCCCAGTATCTAGTCTAGTGGAGGAGTTTATATGTATTTAGTTTAGGACAGAGCTCCTGTTATCTGGGAGCAAAGATGTGGTTGTTAATAAGGTGGTTCCAATCCCAACCAAGGGGAGAAAATGGAATCCAAGAATGGCAGTGCAGGAAGCGAAAGCAACTCTTAGGCATACAGAGATTTTGGGTAATGTGCAAATAGGCCGGGGAGGCTTGGGGCTTGGCCCAGGCAAACCGGTGTGGAGTAGAGCAGGTCCAAAAGAGAAGAGGAAGCTAGTTGTGGAGCAGGTTCGTAGGCAGGAGGAAAGCATATGAAAGGAAAAGGCTTTGGTATGTAGACTTAGGGGTGGAAGCAGAGCAGCGAGGATGGAAAGTTAGGATTTGTCCAGTGGAAGTAGGATGTAGAGTGTTTGTAGCAAGGTCTGTTGCCTCTTTGTATAGGGAGTTAGGAGGAAGGCGACAGAGTGTGAGGAAAATAGTGAAGTAAATGTCGGATGAGGCAGTAAGATCCAGTCAATGGATTTGGATTAGAAGAAATCCCCCTGCTGGGGGCCCAGCAGGGGGAGCACTTAGGATAGACAGACTCTTGAGAGAAGCAAGGAAGAAATGCAGGAAAAGGAAGTGTATTTAAGTGGAGGGTGTGGCCTGTGTGTGCCTCTTTGAGACCATGTGGTTAGTCCAGGTGAGTTTGCCTGTATTGGTTTGATTTGGCTTGTGGTATGTCTTTCTCTGATTACAGGACTGTTTAGGTGAGTTTGTTTGCTGAATCTGCTAGTGTATCTTGTCCTCCACCTCCTGCACCCTTTATACTTTCATTACCCCCTACCCGAACCAGGGTCTGTATTCCATCCCTACTTTTATCTCCACCTCTTCCATTTCTCCCCCCTACCCGAACCAGGGTTTGTATCCCCACCCAGCTTTTACTGGTGCAGTTGGTGCGAGGTCGGTGTAGTTGACGGTAGTGCCGTTTGAGATAATTGTCTTGGTGTGAGGAGCGGTGATAGCTGGCATTAGGGGGGTGACTCTGGGATGCCAGTGATCACTGTCTAGCCTCCTGGAGGTGTCGCGGGACCAAATAGACAAAACACTGGTGAAAGGAGTTTCCCACCTGATGACCCCAAAGACATGTTAGTTATCAATGCTCACTGGGCTAGCTAGATATAGTTATCTTTAGGGGATGTAGGGCAGGTCGCAAGGTTGTTGTTAAGTTTAGGTAGTTAGTCACCGAGTCTGGTCCATTTTTTTTGTAGCACAAGTTTCTTGTGTTTACTTTGAATTATAAAGCTGTATTCTGAAGGGAATAGAACAGCTATTTAACAGCCTGCTGCATTTGAGGACTCTCAGATTAAAAGCCTTCTTAAAAATTCTCATTAACTGTGCCACTCAAAGCATCAGTTTGCCTGCTTGACCTTTATAATCATTCATAACAAATGCCTTCAAAATGGTGTGATCATTTGGAAGCCCAACTACATCATCCTGTCACAGTCTCCAGCCTGCTCCACCCGGTGGATTTCCACCACCACACCCCCTGCTCCAGTCACACCTGCGTCCCATTCACAATCATGTTCCATTCCCACAGTCACCACTTGCCAGATCGTCTTCGCTCCCATGCAAGGCTTTCCAGCAACTTACCTTGGACTGATCACCCGTTGTCAGCCTGTTTTGTCCCCGTTCCTGCCTGCTTACCTTGCCCTCGGACTGATTACCAGATCCCGACCTGTTTCTGTCCTGACCCTGCCTGCTCGTCTGATCCCCGGCAACCGACCTCACCTTCAGTCCCTGACAACGAGACAACCCTTAAGTCCCTACTGTACTGGCTACCTGACCCCTCGTCTGTCCCTAACCATCCAACTGCCTGCCCCCTTGCTCTTGTTGGTCTGGACCACTGAGCACACTAAGGACTCAGCTCCTGTTGAGCTGAACACATCACCACCTTGTGGCCTAGTGGTGAAGTCTTGGACTCTCCCAGTGGAGACGTGGGTTTGAGCCCCAGTTGCTGAGTGTCAAATAAAGACTCTTGACTGCATCTGCCTGCTGCCGTGCATTTGGGTTCTTTCCTGTGTGTCTTGTTGTGACACATCCTTTGTTTGCTAAAGGAATATCACAGTGCATATGTAATTCGTGAACAGCACTATGGTAAAGTCACTCTTTGAAATAGTGCTCTAACGTGAACTGAACAGGTAGCTGCTGTAATGCTATCTTAGCAGGGACGACTGCAAATTAAGGAGTGGTTGTGTTCAAACAGACAGTATGGAATATGCTAACATGATTCCCTAAATTTAGCCATCCCACCAACACCTAGGCTCAGGTTACTATGACCTCATAGTTAAGTTTGTTTGCGAGATGAGATCTCGTGGTTGTAGTAATAATGAAATGAGCGAAGGGAAAGGGCAGTGATGTCGCTAATACAGCAGCAAGTCCCGGTCACCAGGAGGTTGAGGTGGACAGATGGGTCAATGTAACAAAGAGTATGGCACAGGAGAGAGTTTCCATGTTGTGATTATTGAAAACATGACAACGAAATTGATTTAATCTTGATGAAGTACTTATTTCAATTCAAATATTCCCAGCCCCAAAAAAGATGCTAATTTGCATTCTTCTTTCTCCTTGTGAAACATCATCAGTCTCATCCCAAATATTATTCCTATTCAAAGTACAAGTTCAAAGTATAAAGCATACTGAAGTACAGATCAAATATGGAGTGTCCTCTCTGCCTGTTTGACCACGACATGACTTGTGAGGATTTGCGATCACTAAATGGGATCCCAAAATGCATTATGCACCAAGGGCAACAACAGCATAAGACATCACTTTGTTAAATTGTGATGTTTTGTTTTTAGAGCTTTAGTCTGCAGGTGTCTGAGGACCTGGTTGAGTTTGGTAGATATGTGATCAAACTCTCCTTCTGGAAGACGGACTTTGGTCGCTGAGTTGAAATGTAACATTTGTTGTAAAAAAACAAAAACAAAACACAATTTAACGAAAATCACACTTGAAAGAACTTAAGAAAGAAAGAACTTCTCAAGCAGCTTCTCAAACCTGAGAATGGTCAGCAGGAGCTCGCGACCAGGCTTGGGTAATTGGATGGATAGAATGTAATCAAGTCAACTGCGCTACTGAGGATGAGGATGAGCCTCAGTGGTGTGAGCACGTCTCAGTATAAGTATGCTATGTTTGCAAGTGCACAAAACTGAGATATAGAGTTAAATTTGTAGATGTGTGAATGTGAGGCAGAAAGAAAAAAAGGTTCTTTGCCACGGAGCTTCAGTGAGAAATGAAATGGCATAAGGCCCAGCTTGGCTTCAGATGGGGACAGACAGCTTAGGGTGGCTGCGATTTTATGAAAACAGCAGAGGATGTAGCCGTGATGGGTTTTCTTTAAGTGTTTCTCTTTAAATGTAAAACGGCGCTTATGTCCTTAAGTGCTGGTGTTAACATACTGTGCTGGCTCTCTTCAATGGTATCTTATCAGACACTGGGCTTCTCTGAGCCCTGGCTTTCCACTAATTACACCACTTCATAGTGACCCTGTCAGTTGGGCCTGATGAAATGAGAAGTATAATGCTCAGCATATTAGAAGTCAGAGAGCTGATGCAGGCTCTGTTTGCCTGTCAGTTGCTTGTAACTGATGAAAGAGAGCTTATTTTTCCCACCAAGCCGATGTTAATGATAAAATCGCATGTTACATTAAGCATCTTTTTACTTTCAAACTGGAACATACAATGTCAAAATTAGCAGTTAGTTAGTCTTTTTGAATACGGCTTCCATTTTGTCCGCAGAGCCAGGCAGTGATAAATCTGTCAGGCTGTATGGAGGGGACTGGCTCTAATCCACATTTGGCAGAATGAAGTAGTTCAGATTCTTTATTCAGGTTGAAACTGGGTCCATAATGTAGTGCTTTAGAACTGACAGTATTATGCTGATCTAAATCTCCATGTGTAACCTGATCAAAACATAAAGCCATAAAGTCTTTCATCAATGTTTTTGTTTTGGTATGTTTAAAAGGAGCTCTACTTTGTAGCAAATTAGACATAACTGGAAATAATATTCCATTTTCTCATTGAGTCGTGGTGCTATAGCCAGCTGAAACAGTTGATGGCTAGTTAATTTTTTAAACTAGAATTCTTGAAACACAGTCAGACATTAAACAGGCACCATACACCATAATAATATGCTGTAAATTGTATCAAAATAAAACTGCAACGTACTTCTGGTGTGAGCATCCAGACTACTGCTGCCACTGCACAGACTGCCTGGTGATGTCAACCTGAATTCCGAATGGGGTGTTTCCCGAATTTGACTAAATCATTCGGCTTGTTGCCCTTCAGTTTTCAAAACTGTGAAGGACAGATTGATGAAAACAATGCGGTTTTCATTGATCATGGTATCCATGTCCGGTGTTCATGGTTTGTTGTGCTCTGTGTATGGCATACACATACATGGCATACACAGTGTACCTGTTGGAGTAGATCCACCCATCACATCAATGACAGTGGCAGAAATGGCTGCTTATAACAGCGTATCCTTCAGAAGTTATCCTCACAGGCATACATCCATACGTGTGTCCTGAGGAGACAGTGGCTATGGTTGGTTAGTCACACTTAGTGTGATTAGGAGCAGCTTTTAGACATTTTCCGAATGTCCCTCTGTGAGGAGATAATAAAACCCAGAGGAACAGACATAGTTTGGATACCTCTTTCAGCCTGTCAGATGTGCAGGTATGTGTATTTGTGGATGTGAGCTCACTGCCAAACATGTCCACCTTTATCATGTAAAAAGCCAACCACTGTATTTTTATGTTTCAGCCCATTAACTGCTGACTGTTTTCCAAAGCATACCATCATTTTTATTATCCTACCTTCCAGGCATCCATTTGTTTCAGTTTATTTCCTTTAGCTATGGAAATGAGCTTGTTCACTTGAAACTTACTTTAGATAAAATATCACAATGAATGTTTAGATGCTGTTATTGAAAAGAAATGTTTTATATGTTTATTATTCAAATATCTCCTTTCTAATTAGAAATACATCAAAGAATGCTCAACATGAGAATAATAATAAAACAATGAGATTTTAAAAACCAGCAGTGCATAAATGTGATGCAAAGTGCAAAATTTTAGAGAGAGATAAAGGCTCGGCTTTATTAGTTGTAATGTTTCCTTTATAGGTACTCATTGTCTATATATAGGGAATGTGCGCCATAGTTTTGAACTGTAATTGACAAAAGCTGCATTCCCTATTTCCTATGGTTGACTCCGGGAACCATCAATTAAATCAGCAGAAAACAACCTGAGTGTTTTGGAGGTAGATGGATAATCGGGTTAGCAGTGTAGCTTGGTTCTCACCCATTGAAGGCTTAGTGTGCAAGTAGAAGTGCCTTAAAATCAATTCTAAATGTAACAGGACGCTGCTCTAATAATAGGCTTTCTCTTCCTGGTTTGGATTAAGAGCTGAGCTGCAGAGTTTTGAATGAGCTGTCACCTTTAATTTGAAGAATTTATTGTTGATCCATTTATTTATTGTTGGAGGTACATATCGGCAGCAGAGTTTGGTTCAGTGTACAGAGTGTACCGTGTGTGTCATTGGTGTAACGATGATGATGCCATACAGTGAGATTAATAATGAACCCAGACAGTTCCCTTGAATAACTGCATGTTGACTCAGAGGTACAGTACAGTACGAAACCATAGCGCCCAGTACATCCCGTATAAACAGCAGTCAAGTCTTACAGCGTAGTAAGCATTTTTTTATTATCAGCATAATAGTAAAGTTTCTTTTTTTTCACTGGTTTTATTATCAAAGTTAACCATGTTGAGATTATTGCAATCACAACATGCTGGGGGTTGGGGGGGTATTGACACAAAAACACAACAGCCACAGGCAAATGAGAGGAGATCATTTTAACTCCACACAGAGAGGCCCAGGGTTCAAACCCACAACCATCTTATGGCTCAAATACAGTGATTCAACACTAATTTATTCTGATTCCGAAAATCTGTGTGTTGAGATAAGTGTGACAATTTTATATTGCAGAAAGAAACAAAAGCCACTTTAATATGAAGGGGTGTTTCTTATACAGTTTTTTTTTTTTTTTTTCCATTCATTCATCTTCAACCACTTATCTGTTTCCTGGCCGGGGGGTGCTGGAGCCAATCCCAGCTCACACTGGGTGAGGGCAGGGTACACCCTGTACAGGTTGTCAGTCCATCACAGGGCCAACACACAGAGACCAACAACCACTCACACTCAGACCTATGGACAATTTGAGTCACCAGTTAACCTAAACATGATGTCTTTGGGCAGTGGGAGGAAACCGGAGTACCCCTAAGCAGGCACGGGAAGAACATGCAAACTCCACACAGAAAGGCTCCAGGTCTGGGAACTGAACCTGTGACCTTCTTATTGTGGGGGCAACAGCACTAACCACTATGCTGCTGTGCAGCCCTTTATACAGTTCTTCATACCTATAAACCAAAATAATAACATTTTCACCAATTCTCTGATTGAATAGTGTGAACAACATTATAACATCCTAAAATTCCAGTCTTTTACCCCATCACTAATGCTGGGTAAAAACTAAAAAGGCTAAATAAGCAGATTAAACAACTCTTATTTTAGATCACTTTTTAATCAAACTTCTGGTTAGTTGTGGATTGATTCTGGGCCATGTTTTGTTCACAAATTCAACAATGTTTTGGATTTGCCACAGATATGATTCACACTTCTTCCCAAAAGCACAAAAGGAAGGGTGCAATGGTGTTCTGGTATTTACCCTCATCAGCCATTCAGGAAACCACAACACGGTTCCTAAGAAAAGATATACACACAGAGGAGCATGTTCTTTAAAGAAATAGAAATAGAGACCAGTCTGGGTCAAGCAGTTATGGACCCAGTGGGCCCCTGATGCTTGACTTGTTGACTATTTACAGCCTTCCTCACAAAGAGCGGATGCCAGGTTTGAAAGACATGGATATTTACCAGGTAAGAAGGGTTCAACAGAGAGATGCATTTGGACTTTTGGAAGCTGACCCAGTGAAACCCACAGTATGAACTCATGCTGCAACAAAATACAATGTTGAGGGAACTTGTTAAATCCAACATGGGAGTTGCTGGTGTCAATTTGTCCTGGTCTCATTCCCTCAGTGTCAGTGCTTCAGGAGGTTTTTTACCTGGAGCTGAGTTCTCCACAGAAATCTCCTGTACCACAACCAGTGAAACATTGAAGGAAACACTTCGCATGTAAAGTGAGTATGTTAAGTGTTTTGCAGACAGTCAGTGAAAGTCCAGGAGCTGAGATCCTTCCAAACCTTTGTTTAAAAATATGAAGCAGACGTTCAGGAGGTTTTTTACCAGCAGTAGAATTATCCACAGAGGCGTCATAGCTTCCATAGGAAACAGATAAGGAGATGAAAAATGGTAGAAATAACGCAGACTTTCTTCAGTGACACAGGCCATCTCTGAGCAGCCAGAGCTGAGCTGTCCTTGCTCAGCTTGTTTTTCTGAAGATTTGAAGGCCTGCGGACTTAAATCCTCCATCTGGTACAGATGCATGGCTGAGAACACCCTCGATCTAAAAGGCAAAGCGTATGACATCAGTGAGAGGCGAGAGAATTGATGGAAAAGCTTGGAATAAACTAAGAACACAAGTCAGTAGTATGCCATACATAGGTTTGGTTTTAAATGTGAAAACTATTTTTATATTGTATCTTTTGACCTGTGCTTTAGACCCTTTCTTGCGATTCCTGAAGTTGTGAGACTAAGTCACTGGTTCAGATGTAAAGATCTCTTTCCTGCTTGTTCAGGTGTGCTATTGCTGATCAGAGCAAAAGAAGAAAGACTTACAGTGTGAATTAATGAAGACGTGTAATGTCCCTGATATTTTCAGCCGTGTCTGTGTGAACTGTTTCATGTGCTCAAGCCTTTGTCTGGGACCAGGGTGCACGTGAATTAGTAAAGCAAGTTGTACTCCAGTGTCTTTATAACAACTGATCCTGCTATTCAGCATGAAACATCCAGGACACCCACATCTGCCACACTCCAAAAGAGCCCTTCATTTAGTATAATGAATAATGCACATTGCAAAAGCCCCCCCCCCCCCACACACACACACACACACAAAAAAACCCTTCATAGATCCTGTATGAATATTGAAGGTAACGCGTGTGTGTGTGTGTTTGTCTGATTAGGATTGAGCCTGTCATATATTTTGTCTCTATAGGGTTCGGGTGCTGCTCCTTTTGATTTCCATCTTTCACCTGAAAACTATTCTGAGATTATTTTGTAATAGATCCCTGTGTGACAGACGCGCAATCAATTGTTGTCATGCTGTTGTCAAGCCCCTTCAGCCTCTGATGGATGACGCTGTCGATACCTGTATTGCCATTCAGGTCTATTGACCTTTCTCTGAGGCATGTTAGCACCAATTGGCCCAGTCATTATGGCTGTGATCCAGATGCCAGGGGTCAGCGTCAGCGCAGCACCCATCTATCACAGGGAGCCGAGAGCTGCTTAACTGATCGGGCAGAGGATGAAACAAAAGGATGAAAAAAAAAAAGAGATGCACAGAGAAAATTCCAATGCAAACACTGTATTTTTTAAGACCAGGCTGCTCAGCATTTGTATTTTAATTTCCAACTAAAACTCAATCTGTTCTTAATCCAGCTCAGGATCACGTGGAAAAACCTTCAATTGAAAACATACAGTACATTGTCCAACCCACTTCAGTATGGCTGGACATGGAGCAATACCATTTATTCCCTATATCGTACTGAACAGAAAGATAAAACAACCCAGTATAGATTGCACATCATGTTAGAGCAAGACAATGATCATCTCTCAGCCAAGTTTTACATAAAATGGATTGATATTGATATTTACTAAAGTATTGACTTAAATAACACTGGGCAATAACCACACATCTCTCAAAATATAATTTTTCATGATATCATATTCTAATCTATATATTATACAATATATTTTATATTTGAACATTTCTAATGGCCTTTATTTAAAATCTGGTTTTACTTTTTTTGTAAAGAACTTTGTAACTTAAAAGTAATAGTGCTATATAAGTATATGTAGTTATTATCATTATCACCAAAAAGGGAGTAGGGAGGCCTGTTTGAATGAGCCTGTTGCCGATGATGAAATGAAAAAAGAAGCTGCTGCCATAGTCTATAGGACTGATCAGGACTCTTGAGGGACTTAATAGACATGCAGACTTAAAAATAGCATTGATGTTAAAAAAATCCAGCAGCATGGCGGCATAGTGGTTAGTGCTGTTGTCTCACAGCAAGAAGGTCATGGTTCCAAAGGCCTGCGGCCTTTCTGTGCTTAGAAACTCCGGTTTCCTCCCACCGTCCAAAGACATGCATGTTTGGGTTAATTGGTGACTCAAAATTTACTGAGTACATCTCACTGTGTGTGCTGGAGTAGTACATGTGAATGGCCTCATCAAACTGTCATTTTAACACACACTAACTTACTGTTTTTAATGTCTACAATATTTATTCAGTTCATGTTCAGTGGCTGTGGCTGTTATCAGCTTTCTTTCTGCTACAGCAGCAGGAGCTACATTTCTAAATTAAGCCTCATGAATTATTCTTGTATTGCATTACCTCTTGTTTATCGCCACAGTGAAGGAAAAAAGTTTTCTATAGGAGATTGTTTAGAAGTCACAAGACTGAAGATGCATGTGGAGAAGGCACAGTAGCTATGCACTAGACTGTAGAAAGTCACATTTCTATAAAAACATCTCCCACAGTATTCCCAGAAGGATCTCACTTCCTCCTCTTTATGGATTCCTCTTCCATTCCTCTTTCCGCCTCCATTCTCCTTGACATGTTAAATCATTAGAGCAACATTATTCACTCATCCCCATGCATTGTTATGAAGTCTTAATGTCCTATTATTAAATCTGGAGCCTGTCTTTGTTGTTACCTAAAAGCATTAGCCGGATGTAGAAAATTCCTGTGTCTCGCCGTAAATTGGAGTATTTCGTAAATTTTTCGTAAATAATTGTTTGAAATGGAGCAGTAATAATCAAAACACGCCAGAGATAAATGGCCTATGATAGACTCACTCGGGCATAAAAGGCACTCACTGCTTTAGCAACAATTCCATTGCAGTGGTACAGTGTGCTCTTAGACTAGAGAGACTGTTTGTGTCCTGAGACCAGCTAAGCATTCCCATGACTACACAATAAGTGCATTAGAAACGCAGAGTTTGCTTGATGAGTGTTTTCCCTTTAATATTTTCCATTAATATTTTCTATCATGAAGGATGCACAAGGCTTTATCTATCTTTTTATCTAGCACTTACATTTTATCATATGAGGTTAGTTCTACGTAATCACTTAGAAATGATCTTTGCCACAAGATAATTAAAAGTCTTTAAAATAAGTTAGTTATCATTATTATCGAATATGTTTTTAAACACGTCCTTTCATTCAGATCAATGTATCTCTTTCAAGAAAGAGCTATGCACAGAAAAGCTGTATAAAACACTGACACACAGAGGCAAATAAAATGGACACATAATTTGAAGACCAACATTATATATTTTCACATTTAAAAAAAGTACATCAAAATGTAGATTCATAAGTATAACTTTTTAAAACAGCATGATGCCAGATTTCTTGGATAAGGTATGTGTAATGCTGTCAGCAGTGTCCAGGGCACTTAGAGTACAGCGTAAGACAGCAGGAATTTAATAAATAAATAGCAAAAGATCAACTGAGGAGAACAATTAGCTGAAAATGAAGCAGGAGAGTCCAGTTGACTGGGAAGAGTGCCAGTCTAAAATTATGAAATATTCATACCCTATTAATCATTATGAGATGCAGGGCTTGAGCCTCAACAAGTGCAACACCACAAGTGGTGCTCCTCATGTAACTTCATATTTATCACTTCATATTTTGAACACTGTCCAGATGTCCTTTACATCAGCCTGTTGTATCCGTTGTGTTGGAGGTGTAAGTTGATTCTCTTTTCAGTGACAAGATCTACGGCCAATTACGGTTCACATCGTCAAAGTTTTATTAGCTGCTGACAAATGTGACCCCTCCACATCATGTGGTGTTTACAAAGAAATGAAACTAGAGATTGAGACAATGAAGTCATTAAGAAAACATTTACTAAGCTAAAAATAGAGTGAGAAGTAGGGACTTTTTCACATTTAATACAATCTGACTTCTTTTAACAACCAGTGGAGTTGCCCTCTGCTGGTCAATGCATAGAATACAGGTTTAAGGCTTTTCAGCATTGGCTTCACTTTTAAAATACTCTCTAATAAAAACAAAACTAAACTGAAATTGCGCTTCATAAAGACATCACTGATAACACTGCTGTGAATCAAAACAAGCTCATTGAACAAATGATGCCACCACCAAAGCTAATGCCGTGGCAGCAACATTTGGTATCGCCAGGCGTTGCCTGGCAGGCAACTTCCTTTCAGTCATTTTGTGGATCTCAGCTTTGTCTATAACGCAGCAGATGATCAGGAAATTTGCCACCTAAAGACCCCTCCACGCCTCACTCACTGGGTTAGCAACTTCCTCAGAGACAGACCACAGGCTGTTAAAAACAGCCTGTATAACATCATCAGCCATCATTCACCATCACCGAAGGCTGTTTCCTCTGCACTTCCTTTTCACCCTCCTTACAAATGAATATCAGCCCTTTGGCACATACCAAGCTCTCACTATTCAGTGACATTAACTCTATTAGAGCCTATAAGCCCTCCATTTCTTATTTCCCACAATGGTGCTCTGACACCTACCTTCAGCACACGGGCAAAAGAGCTGAACTGGTTATTATCTAATTAGCTCTCCCCTCACTGGACTGAATTCCGCCTCCATCCACAGCTAGACAGCTGAGTGGGTCAGCAGCTTCACATCATTATTGACATAAAACACAGCTTTGATGATGATGATGCTTCACATCATGTGATCAGTACAAGCAGAGACATATCGTACACCGATTCAAGTTCTCAATTGCTGTCTGTCTGCTGTAGGTGGAAGGCAACCATCTCCAACCAAAACAAACTCATTGGGATCACATGCACTATCTGGTCCGCAATAGTTTAATAGTTTAATAATACGTCACTATCGCTGCCGTACGGATTCAGGTCATCTGTAGGTGTGTCCTGATTCAGACGCTGCATCCTTCAGACGACATGGTCTGTGAAGATGCGGTCCTTTGTAGCTGTTACAGAGGCTGAATTGAAATGGGACAGTCTGGTTTTCTGAGAATGTTGGATTTGCGTTACTAGCTGTTCTCTGCTTTTACTTTTGTGTCTCCCGTCGCCAAGCAACCTTCAGAAAAGCCTGAGGTTGGCCCTTGGTTTTAACAAGTGTGCATTTATTATAAACCCAATGTTAGCATTTAACAGTGTAATTATCTGACTGTCTGGGTTTGTTTTTTTTTTTTTCTTGCTGTCCTATTATTTCCATGACCAGTACAATGAATCTGACTGGCCTTCCACCTGTCCACCAGAAAATGCAGCCCCAGAATTGGGACAGAGCTTGTGTGTCATTGTCAGTGGTTGGGGTCATGAATGCTGGTTGTTTATGTGGATACCTTAAGCCCCTGTTCAGACCTGCATTAACATCTGTCTTAGAGGTGTCCACTTGTGAGTGTATCCCCCGAGTACAGGTAAGAACAAGCGAGCAAGATGACCTGAAGACCTTGGAGGCATCCAACTACTTGGACCACATCTGGAGGAGGTCTGGTCACATACTTTTAGCAGAGTGAAAGCAAATAAGTTCTGAGCCACAGCGAAAGACCACCATCTCAACATTGACTGATGTCCTCTGCACAGTCTGATTAGCCCAGTATCACAATGAACCAAAAACACATGTTGGATTAACACACACATTCTAATGCCTGTTGAGACAGTTCCAGTAGAACATTTCAGCCACTGACCGAGTTGAAGTGAAAGACATAGATGATCTGGTTACTATGGTACCTGACAGTGCGTGGGATACGTTAGGCAGCAGGTGAAAATTTACTCTGAAGTTGATGTATTGAAGCAGGAAAATGGTCAAGTGTGGGAATGTGAGAGATTTTGACAAGAACTTGAGACAGAGCATCTCCAACACTGCAGCTCTGTAGAATGATCCTGTTCTGCAGGGGTCAGGATCTCCCAGAAGTGGACAAAGGAATGAAAACCACTAGACAACAGATAGGTGTCATAAGGGAGTGAATAAAATCAGGTCTGAATATTTCTGTTTGAACTGTGAAGCTGACAAAAAAAAAGTGTTTCTGAGCCAAGAAATGTCTTCCTGTCTTATATATCTGATGTTTGAGAGAGTCAAAGATGTAACTAACTCTAACACTAACTAACTTAATATTATGTGTATGTTACAGTGTTAGCAGAAGAAGCCTCTGAGGCGCTCTGGATGACACCAAACTCCACCACCATGCATCTCTGGATTGCTGAGGTGGTTCCTCACCTGCTCGAGACTCACTAACTGCACCCAGGGGGTCAGCTGATGGCCTCCCAGCCTCACCACACATCAGCTCGCTCAGTGCTCAGTGCACCGTTTGCCCATTGCTGTGATGAAGACCGCCAGCCGCACCCAGCCCTGCAGCAGCCCTCCGCTGGTCCAGATGAGGCGTTATACACCCGGGCTCTACCCTTTTCTGTTCCCCTCGGTTATCAGCTCCCTTCCACAGAGGCACTTGCCATCCCCTCAAAGGCTGCAAATCCAGCAACCATCCAGCAGTGGCAGCACACCTTCACCTGTTGGTGAGTCCTGCGATGAGTCAGCCGAAGGGCATTCGCCTGAGTCTGAGTTACTCAAGTGGCTGCTGCACCTTCAAACAAAAATTTGCGCAGTCTCCATTATAAGGTGTTTGCAGTTATTTTGGAAGCAATTTGGAAATGGTCTGGGTGTTTTAGTCATTATTTCATACTTGTCACATTGTCTGATATCAGTTGACAACAGAAAAACTGTTTAATAAGGATGGCTTTTGTTGGGAATTCAGCTGTTACACTGTTAATGTGAGCACAGAAGCAAATAGATAGAGGTCTGAAACCGGCTGACACTGGGAACAACATGAGTAGGGCACGATAATGTCAGCTGATGACAATCGTTCCACAAGAGTGACCCAGCTGTAGGTTTCGCTGAGTTTAACCTATCTGCTGTCATGACATTAGTGAGAGCATCCACAGTTGAAAACGGCAGGATTGCTAATTTCGTCTTCAAACAGGTTGAGGTATCTTATGCTCATGTGCAGCTCTCACAACAGGAACTCTTGTGCAACAGGGGAAATGAATGAAGAATTATGAGGATGTTGGGATTTTGTAAAATCAAACTGTTGTTTACACATGAGCATTTCATTTCATTTTGCTCAAGAGGTGCTAATTAATAGAACAAACCTTCAACACTGAATATTCAAACTTATGTGATAATATTGAATCATGTGCGACTCATGGAACTGCTTGCAGATGGGGTTAACTGATAAAGAACTGCCCACTGTAATTACACATAATCATGATGCACAGTGCGTACAGTAACTGAAAAGACGCAGTAACTGCGGCAGGCAGGTGGTTGCTAAGCTACAGTATTAACTTTATGAGCAGTATTTGGCTGGGCCTGATTGGGTACTGAAACAAACAAAGCAGTTCCCAGAATGCAACACTGAAATTAAATGGAGAGAATCTATATAGCACTTGAAATTTCTCAACCACTCAAAGTACTTTACCCTGGACGCCACATTTGTGCACACACACTCACACACACACACACATACACACACACACATACACACACACATATACACACACACACACACACACCCACAAACATTAATAGTGCTTTTCTAAAGTACATTAACAATCAGACAATAGAACATTTCAATTTGGCTACCGTAGGAAGGCAAGGATATGGCTATTTCCTTTAGACAGAATGTACCATTGTAAACACCACGATTATCAAACCAAAAATACCAAAAGGAAAGATAAGTTTACTCATTTTGGGCTGTCAGAGGTTGATGGGATAGAACTGAAGTTAACATACTGTATTATTGTAATTGGCCCTAAGCACCCCAGAGAAGCATTATTTGATCATGTAACCACTCTGGATGGCATTAGTTTTGCCTCCGGTTCCACTGTTAGGAATCTTGGAGTAATTTTTGATCAGGACATATCCTTTGTCACTCACTCAGACACAAGTCTCTAGGACAGCCTTCTTTCACCTACGCAATATTGCAAAGATCAGAAACATCCTTTCTCAAGAGGATGCAGGAAAACTACTCCATGCATTTGTTACCTCTAGACTACTGTAATTCATTACTATCTGGATGTCCCAACAATTCTCTGAAATGCCTTCTGTTGATTCAGAATGCTGCTGCACGTATATTAACAGGAACTAGAAAATGGGATCGCATTTCTCCAGAGCTAGCTTCGCTTCATTGGCTCCCAGTAAAATTCAGAATAGAATTTAAAATCATTCTGCTCACATACTAAACAATGAATGACCAAGCTCCATCATATCTCAGCGAGCTCATATTTCCTTATTGTCCCAGGAGGTCACTTCACTCTCTGGATGTAGGTTTACTTGTGGTTCCAAGAGTAAATCAGGAGGAAGATCTTTCAGCTATCAGGCTTTTCTTCTATGGAACCAACTCCCAGTATCAGTCCAGAGGTTGGACTCTGTCGCAGCTTTCAAAATCAGGCTTAAGACCTTCCTTTATGACAAAGCCTACAGTTAAAAAGTTAAAGTAGAACTACTGTTTCTTTTGTTATGCTGCTATAGGCCTAGACTGCTGGTGTATGCACTGAGCACCACCCTCTTTCTATCTCTCCCCCATGCATGTACATTACAACATTACATGTCACTAACTTTGTTTCTTCCCACAGTCTGCTTTGTCCCTCCTGTCCCCCTGCTGAATCATCACTGCGTGCTCCTCCTTAATACCCACTGTCGCAATAGTTACAATTAGTTATCATTACACACTACTCATTTCCCATTGTTACTTCTTCTGCTAAAGCTCTAATTCCCCTACTGCTAGTGGTTACTTGTGCATACTTATTGTTATCAGGTTTCAATCATGTCTTACATCTGAATGTTTTGTTTGCATTTTTATGGCCTATTTTCTCCTCCTTGACAGAACGGTAGAAATCTGAACCCAAATACATGAGACAAAGTAACAAATTAATAAATTTTTAAATATAAATTGTTATTGACAAAGTTCAACTCAAAATCACTCTAAATGAATAGCAAAGGTAGCAACAAAAGATGCAAGCGAATGCTTGAAAATTACTACAGAATTAGAAACAAATGGCACAAGACAATGCTTGGAGAAAACTAGACAAGGAGTCAAGACAAATCACAAGGCTAAGCTTGGCACGAAAGATCAGTGTATCAAAATAAATCAGGAAACTAGACAAGGCAACAGACATGGACTCAACTCTGAGATGGATTAGTGCTATGGCACGAGATACGACAAACTCCTTCACACTCTCCCTCTCTATCTCTCTTTCTTTATGTTTCACTCTCTCTATGTCCCTCTCCCAACCCAACCAAACAAGGCAGATGGCTGCTCTATCTATATGCATCTATATGGAAAGTTCCTTGATGTAACTCTATATTATATAAATAAATTTGATTTATTTGATAAGATTTGATACCAAACCTTAATTTTGCCAGCATTGCCTGCCTGAAGTGGCACTGTTGGGATTACATTGTGGGTAAAGTAGGCGTCGGGCTTTACAAAGCAAGGAGAATTTATATGTGGAATAAAGAAGATAAGATTTCTGATCCACTGATTTTACTCAGTTTTGTTGCCATCATTAGTTCAATGATATTACAACACCGTAGTTTTAAATAAATGGAGTACTCCAGAAATGCCCATTTATCAGTTATGAGACAGAGAGTGGGAGAGGAAGAGAGAGAGAGAAAGAGTATTGATGCTGGCCAATGGGAGAGCTAACTAGTTAGTTCAAAGTTACCAGTGTAGGCTATGTGCATTAACAATCCAAACAGCAAGAATGGGTGCAGTGCTACATTCAAAGCAACCTTTTCCTCCAAGTGTGGTTTTTACTGGTTTCAAAAAAAAAAAAAAAAGATGGCTGATGGATAAATTAAAAGCTCAAGGCTTAGGCAGTTCACAAATCCATCCATGATGCTATGGTGGGTCAACATGAAATACAAATTGGATTCCTCATTTTATTTATTTTTGCATATTACACACATGTATATTGTATTGTGCAATTACATTTTCAAATTCAGGTTTACGCCATCATTTTAATATAGTCCCCTGTAGACATTCACAGTTGCCAGACAGTAATATTTCTCCTGGATTACTTCCCGCTCTAAGTGGGCCCCAGTGGCTTCCTCTGCTGCAGCAATACTTGGCGCACTTTTGTCTGGGTTGTCTAAGTATGAGCTCTGCTGTTTTCAGCTTTGAGCTCCATTTGTTTACTCCCTCCCTTTCACCATCTGAAAATCTGCTCTGACTTGAAAACCAGCAGGATCACCCAGGGGAAGTTCTTTTCCCACCAAGGAGCTCAGGTGTGCGGCTCTGTGTGCACATGAACTCTGTAGTGTAAATAAGGACAACATCAAGACCCGGGCAATTTCAATATTGGTTGTTTTGGATGAGCTGAGTTTTTATTCCCACTGATAATTGTCTTCTCTCACATAAAATGTTGATTTTCCAAATCTGTAACCATATCTGAATCTATGATGAAAATGTGTTTGTATAATGCAGCAACAGCATAAAACTTCCATTTCTGTCTCACATTGAATAACAAACTGCATAAAGTTTTTAGAAAACTCAAAGAAATAAAGTAAAATAAAATAAAAAAAATAACAGTAGTGAGTAGCTATCTCAACAGCAGAGAAAAAAAGCATTTTAAATCAGTTTTTTGCCATTTTCATAAATTTCGAGGCCCCCCTATTTTCAGATGCTGCTTTGCTGTGAAAACAAACTCGACACTTAGCTGTTGGCTCAACGATATATAATTCACAAAATTACTTCAAATCTGATGCGGTGGAATAATTGCTTATGTGGTTCCCTTTTTCGGCTAAGTTTAACACTATTAAAGGAAAAGATGATAAGAAAACAGTTTGGATCTTGGGCAAGAGCCACTTCAGCAAATGTCTATAATGGCAGGTCTATCAATGCATCACTGCCAGGCAGAACTGAACAACTATCCCAGATGAAACGTGGTTTGCTTAGGTAGATCGAGTCCATGGTCATGATATTCGCAGATGAGGGTGCAATAAACAGCCGTTTGAATTTTTCAGCTTCATTTCAAATGCCAACTGCATATTGATGCATGGCATATCATTTATTGCATTCTTTCACCTGACACAACGTTCTCATATTAGTGTCTACAGTTCCAATTTTGAGTGTTATTATTTTACAATTTCATGTACAATGTATATATCTGTGACATGATCTCTTACGATTGACTGAATTTGTGGATATATATATATATATATAACTACGTTCTATATTAATCCAGTGAAAGCATCGAAGATGTCAGTCCACAGAGAAGTGCTTGCAACCTGAATTCAGTAACTGAAATTTAAAACCAGCTGTCAGGACTTTACAGTGTTTAATATTACATCCATATTGCAGGAAGTCAGACTGAATTATAGAGCAAGTGTTGATGCTATATTAATACTGTCAAAGAAAACAAACAGAAATATGTAGAAACTGAGCCTTAAAACCAGACATCGGGGCTTAGATTACTTTGTGATGGCACAACAAAAAAGTCACTGCTCTCAGTTATTATATTTTAACCTTTTTGTGCCGGGATACCATTTAGCTTGTGAATTGAATTTAGTTTTTAAATATTCACTGTACATCATCATACCGGTGTTTCCCTGCCCTTGTTGCTTGTTGCTTCTGACCCTTTTTCATAGGTCACATCAGTCTTTTGAATGAACCAGAATTTGAGACATTTTTGGGACCCCAGTCATCGTCTGGAGACCTCTTTTATTCATTTTGTGCATCCTTGTGCTCCATCTCTTTGGTAATGATAGAGTTGATCCCAGTGCTTTGCAAACATACAGTCATAAAACAATGTTGGAACAGGTTTTTTTTTTTTTTTTTTTGTAAGAATAGGCTCCTGTAGCACTTTTTTTTTAATTCCATTTGAAAATAAGATGAAGACAAAGCAAACACAATAATATGATCTGGCCTCTGTAATTCAGGTGGGACAGCATCTAGACATTAACTATGCAGTTGCATTCATATGAAAAATAACAACAAAAACAAAGAATAGGTAAAAAGAGAACAGATGCTGTATTCTCCTTGATCATCTTTGGTGTGTGAAATAGACCAAGGCAGAGACTGTATTATTTGCAGAATTTGAGACAAAAGAATAAATATGAGCCTGTCTGATGAGTTCAGACAGATGAAACAAACGCCAAGGTAATGGGGCACTGCTGCTGAGTACAGTTTGTGTATTCACACAAATGATGTGGGCTATTGCAGCACCCCCGGGACACGCTCAAACATTTCCTGCTGTTGGGTCAGTGGCCCGATTCGCCTGCCTACCAACTTGTGCTTCCACTGGGGGATTCACAAAGGGAGCTGAACTCCACTGTAAACATCACACACCTCCTGGGAACTGCAGTGGCCGAGTCAACGTTACAGAAGTGTATGTGCATGTGTGTGTGTGTATGTCTGTGTGCATGCATGTGTGAGAGAGAAACAGAGCGTAAGTACAATATGTATGAGGTAAATGAAAATATTTTAATGAAGCATACCCATTAATACAGTTTCAGTTTTGACTTTACACCGCAACTGTTTCTTCTCTTTACAGTGTGATTATAACAACAATGGTTGTTTGAAGACTATCCCCATTTTGGACTTAATTTTTCTCCTCAAATGTTGATTTAAAGAACCATATCACATTTTAACCCTTAACACAGATCACACAATCTTATATATATATATATAACACATAAATTTTTTTAATTTTGATTGTGTTTGTTATGGTCCAGATATCACTTTGTTACCAATTATTTCATTTTGATGATATAATGCAATGCAAATGTTTTGCTTTGATCAGAATGTGTGATACTCTCATGGATTAAATATCTGAAGCAAGATTCCTAGTGAGGATTTACATGTTGTAAAAATGAATGATATCCAGCAGCTTGAACTCTGATACTGTGTTCATCACACATTTTTTTTTCACAAACTGCAATAGCACATATACAAAACTCAATTGAACATTTTTAATTCACTATTATTGGAGATTTGAAGTCTGAAGTATGAAGTCCATACAGTCTAAAGATATACCTCCATATGGTTTTTGATTGTAAATCAGGTCTACGTTGTACAACCCCAATTCCAAAAAAGTTATGCAATATTGCAATATGCAATATTTAAATAAAAACAGGTTGCAATGACTTGCAAATCTCATAAACCCAACATATCAGATGTTGAAACTGAGACATTTTACCATTTCAAGGAAAATATTGGCCCATTTTGAATGTGAAGGCAGCAACACATCTCAAAAAAGTTGGGTGCAGAGGCAACAAAAATATTCCTCAATGTAAAATGTTAAAGACTTTGAAGATCCCACCGTCTACAGTGCATACTATTATCAAAAGAGGAGGAATTTCTGTGCACAAGGGACAAGGCCGAAAGTCAAAACTAGATGCTCATGATCTTGCTGCACTGCATTAAAAATGGGCATGATTCTCTGTTGGACTTCACTCCATGGGCTCAGGAACACTTCCAGAAAACCACTGTCTGTGAACACAGTTCGCCATGCAATCCACAAATTCAAGTTAATGCTGTATCATGCAAAGAAGAAGCAGTCCAGAACACAGTCCAGAAATGCTGTCTTCTCTAGGCCAAAGTGAAAAACTGCTCTGTGGCCAGATGAATCAAAATTTGAAATTCTTTTCGGACACCATGGACGCCGTGTCCTGCGGACTAAAGAGGAGCGTGACCACCCAGCTTGTTATCAGTGGACAGTTCAAAAGCCTGCATCTCTGAAGGTATGGGGCTGCATTGGTGCCTATGGCGTGGGCAGCTTACACGTCTGGAAAGGCACCAACAATGCTGAAAAGAACATAGAGGTTTTAAAGGAACATATGCTCCCATCTCGACAGCGTCTCTTTCAGGGAAGGTCTTGCATATTTCAGCAAGACAATGCTGAACCACATACTACATCCATCATAACAGCATGGCTTCGCAAGAGAAGAGTCTGGACTGCAGGCAGGCCAGTTCAGCACCCCAACCTTTCACCAATAGAGAACATTTGGTGCATTATGAAACGGAAAATTCGAAAGCAAAGGCCCAGGATTATTGAGCAGCTAAAATCTTGCATCAGACAAGATTGGGAGAACATTCCTTTCCTAAAGCTCCAGCAACAGGTCTCCTCACCCACCAGACATTCGCAGACAATTGTTAAAAGACGAGGGGATGCAACACAATGGTGAACATTGTCCATTTCTAACTTTTTTCAGACTTGCTGCTGCCATCAAATTCAAAAATGATCCAAAAATTATAAAATGTCTCAGTTTCAACATCTGATCTGTTGTTTGTGTTCTATTGGGAATGAAATATTGGTTTTTGAGATTTGCAAATCAATGTATCCTGTTTGTATTTACATTTCACACAGCGTCCCAACTTTTTGGAATTGGGGTTGTATAGTAATATAGTGAAAGTATCAAAGGTCTCAGTCCACTGAGAAATGCCACGAGTCTGTATTCAGAAACTGAGTCTGTGGTGGAGACCACCTCGGACCGAGAGGAGAGACTCCTCTCTCTTCTGATTGGCTGACTGACCTTTTGTCACTGGAGCTCCAAAGAGAAGCCTGAGAGAGGGGATGCAAAACTACACTGGCATGGTTTTTGGTTCTTCAACCACAAATATATCTTATTATGGATATCAACTGTTTCTTTTGATGACAAAGTACTGTATTAGAAAGTCACACACCTACACAGACATTATTAGCAGCATTTGACCATTAAAACTACATTAAAAAAAGCATCACACATGCAACACGTCAAGCTGGTTAATGGATCCTGTCATTCTCATACTTCCATCCTCTCCCCATCTGTCGTATCCCCTCTCTGTGCTCTCTTCCCATCTGGCCAGGGGGGAGGCTACCTGTTCTTCCAACCTGTCAGTGTCCCAGCTGTTCACAAACCCAACAGATTATCAAAGCCTTCATCTGACAGGTGAATGCTTCTTACAGAAACATTCCTGCCCCACGGCCCAGGAAATGATTCTTTCTCTCTCTTCCCTGAGATCCACAATGCAGCAACTGGGCTCAGACAGAGTGTCACGTCAGTTGTGATGAACGGGATAGGTATTCATGTTTTTGAACTTTAGTTGCTGCATATCAAACCCTAATCAAACTTATATTAAGACGTACTCTACTAATTTAAGTTGAATGGAGATGGAGGGTTCTTTTAAGGTTATGACATTTTTTTATTGTTGTAAGCACCACAAAAATTTAAAAATTTCATCCAGCTTCTTTGTATTAGAGTGGAAGCAAAATATCTGAGACCAAGCACCGAAGAAAAGTCGGTTTCTCTCAGGATGAACACTAAAGATAACATGTTGTTTGAAGTCAAAATGCATCATAAAGCAAGTCTCAGTGCTACGTTTATACTGTCAAAGACTCAGTTGAGAAAATGCAGCTACTGTGCTATCAGGACTTTATGATGTCACTGCCGTTTGCCATACCTCAAGCTGCACCAACCTGGACCCCCCCTCCCCATCCAGTCTTGCATCTTTGTTTCATTTAGGGTTTACCTAAAATCAGCTATATCCCTTTTCAGTAACTCAACTGAATCAACAGCATATCAGAGAACAGGTTCTGATACTCTCCTCTGATTGGCTGACTGATGTGTTGTTACTACAGCTTCAGAGAGCTATACACCCCCACCCCCCACCCACCTGCTGCAACAACTCAGTGATAAGTGCTATGGCAGTTCCAGTACTATGTTAGGATGAGGACTAACAGAGACTATAAAAGCAATTTATAGTGTCTGAATGTGTGCTTGTTTGATGTGTACATATGCTATATGTGTGTACAGTGAGGGTGTGTGTGTATGAGTACATGCACAATAAGGCTGCGATTACACTACACTGCCGCTGTTCTGCTGCTAATTATATGTTTAACTTATCTATTGTTTTGATTGTTTTGATTGATAAAGAGATATGTATTACCATACAGAGAGTTTCCAGTGCTACAAGTTTCATTATATTAGTACACCGACAATAACGTCCATTCTGATTCTAATTCAGATTCAGAAAGAAGTGAGAGCTTCTTCTTCACGGCAGCTGTTGGGCAGCTACAGGTCTTTCATGCGTAACAATGCTAATGAAAGGTTGTAGTTTCATTGAGAGTTGCTTAAAAAGTAGTGGAGGAAGAGACCCCTGTGGAAAACTCAACTCCACGTAAAAACTTCCGGGTCTGCTGACACTGAAGGAATCAAACTGATGGCAATAACTCATACAATACAATACATACAATTTCATGACTGAAGTCATGAGATGTAATTTGCCTGTCTCCGTCTAGGGCTGAGAGAATTTAATTTCTTTTATTGCATTCTGGAGGGAAAGCAGATTTTTTCCAGTGAAGTTTTCCTTAAGATGATCACTGACTGGTGGTTACCTTTCTATTCAGCACCTTATCTTACGGAAGAAGTTGAAATATGCAGCGCGTCGCCTTTGAAGCAACAGTTGCACTTTGGGTTTGAGGGATTGGTGGCCGACACCATTCGTAAAGCAAATACAGAAGCTTTCTCAACGTTTCATTGTAATAAAATACATTTACATTATCCAGTCAGGCTTTATAGATGTTTTTTTTTTTTTTTTTTTTTTTTTGCTTACTGCTGTTTTTGTACCATTCTAATAACAGACTGACAAAACAATAGGTGCTGTACACCTAATCTTAAAAGAGACTCAGCTGTCAGTTTGCTCTCAAACTTGGCAAATGCACAGTCACACACCCACACATTCATCTTTCTCCCCCCAGATTTTTCCCATCCTCTTCTCTACTCTTTCTTTTGTCTGCCTTTCTCATTTCAAGTCACTGTCTGCCTGTCTGTCAGTGTTTCCCTGTTGTTATTTTAAAATCCATCGCTGGGTATTTAGGTCACATGCGATTTCTAGCCCTGGCAAAGTATGAATAATGCAGACTTCTCTCATTACACCATGTGCTAACGCTCTGGATTGAAAATCAATGTGCACTCAAGTGGTTGGCAAATGAATGGCGCTAACTCACCAGCCTCGTCGCCAAAAGAGGCGAAAGGAGAGCGAGGAACACATCTCACAGTATAAGTTTGCCAACATTTTTATTTTCACAGGGTCCAAAGGGTCCAACCCTTTACCAAATAAAAAATCTTCTGTCTACAATAGGCGGTGTGACTTCATTCACTGAGGGCTGAATGTGATGAGTACAAGGCTTGTGTTGGTCATCAATGATGCACAGAGGAATGCTTGAAAATGAGACCATTGTCGGGGCCGTACAACTGATTGCAAAAGGAGCTGGGAGTTTTTTTGTTTTTTTTTCCTTACCCCCACTGTTTCCCACCTTACAGTGCACTCCCTCCTACGGTTCAACCATAGTTCACATTGCCAAGAGTCTCTGCACCACCCACCCCCACCTTCCCCGTGTAGCGCTCGGAGAATCCTATGCATTATGCATACATGCAGTCCCACATTCCATCTGCACTGAAACAGTGTTTACAACATGATACATAATTTTTCTGGGGTTGGGAAAGGTGCCCCAACTGCTGCAGGCAGCAGCGGTTACCCACTGTGATCACATTGGCCATGCATTTTTTTTATTTTTATTTTTTTATGGGAGAGACTCCCTGACATCTGGCACACATCTGGAGCTGTTTAATGAGAGCTTCAGTCTTCCCCGATTCTTTACTCAGAACCAACCGTCAACCCCCTTCAGTCTGCAGTTGTCATAAGACTTCAACCCTTCATCTCTTCACTGGCAAAATCAAGCAATGTGGATTTTGCATGGATGACAGCAGTCTGAACAGGGAAAATGTAAAAACATGGCAAAGTAACTGAGAAACGCTTTAATTTGGAAATGCGTCTTATAGTATTTACTCCCCGAAGCAATAAGCAACCTGTGATCAGAGCTGTGTTGATTACAGAGCTTACTGTAGTTTATTGATATGAATCCTGAGCCTTGCACCTGTGGGTAAACTGAAGGCTTTTCCATTCTGTCTCTGAACCAAGAGATTCTGCTCGATAACTGGGAAGAGCTTGTTGCTGAGACTGAATCCAACTTCATTTTACTTTTATCTATTTGGAAAAAATATATATTTACTTGTCGAAAAACAAAATGGCACATTGGATGATGGTGTTTTGTCAGGGGCACAAATCCAAACACATCTTAACGTAAGGCGTTCCCTGCTTGTGGTCAGAATGTATTCTCCATGGTAGCCACCCATAGATCACCTAAATGACCCCTTTTGTATGTTCATTAATAGGCGCAACATGAGTCCATACAAAACCACAACTATTCTTTGAATCTACGTTGATTGAAAGCCTGCCTTTTTAACAGTGGTATTCTTATTCTCGCCTTGTAGCAGCTTGTCTAGCTGTCCGGGTTCTTATTTATTACCTCTTGAGGATGAGACAATGAAAAAGCAGTTCTCAGAGCTCTGTTTGCATTGAGAGGCCCGGCATGAGAGCATCTCATTGTTCGACAGGGCCAGCAGAAATGCAGCTTGCTTTAAAGATTGCTTCGTTTTTGGTGGTGATGGTGGGTGGTAAGAGAGTGGAGGAGGGGCTCCATGTCCATGAGGAGTATATTTCATCACAGGCAAGGAGGTGGGGGCAGGGAAAGTGGGGTGGAGCTGGAGATCCAGGAGTCAAATGCAGGCCAGCATGAACTTTCTTATGCTATATTTGGTTCACATCCATAGGAAGCTTTACTACTCTCAGGATTTTGCCTTGCGGAGGTTGCAAACACTTCAGAATAAGACTTGAAATTTACATAGATGATCACAGGACATGGATCCTGCTGTTTCAGCCGTGGGTTCAATTAGAAGCTCAAATGGCAAAGCAGATAGGGTCTGGTGTTTGCAGCAAAATGGGGCCAAAGTCCAGTTTCCACATGTGTTTCCTTTAATTTGATCTGGACTCAGAAATGGAAAAAAGCAAGTTGGAAATTAATGGTATTCTTCAGCTTCCCAGAGAAATGCTCTTTATTGTGTGACTGTATGTATGAACCTGCAATTATAAGGCAGAAAGCCCATGTCTGCACTGAGAGATAAGTTGGATGGCTCTTAGCTCTCACTCATAGAGAGCCAATGCGCTTTACTCCGCTAAATGGGCTACGGATACTCCTCAATATGCAGGCGGAGTCTGAAATAAACATGGGATGGAAAATATATGAACACTAGAGGAAAGGCACAAACACTTGAAATCATCCCAGTAAAATATACACACTATATACTGCAGGTAGACATTTTGGAATTGGGCTGCAGGTTTGGCGATTACTCTCATATACAATAGTCATCTCTGAAGAGCATTGTTAGTATTGTTAATGTGCCAACAGGGATGACCGCATCTTTCTCTTGTTTTTTTTTTTTTTTTTTTTGTCTGTATTTGTCCTCATAGTTTATCACCACAGGCTGTCAACATTGTATGACCCCCATCTTTCTCAAAAGATAAAAGAGGAAATTTTGAGCATTTTTTCTAATTTTGGTGAATATAAATTGTATCAAGAAAAACACAGGAGTTATTCGAACGGACAGGGTTTTTTTCGGGCCCCAACACATCTAAGTATCAAGTGCAAAAATTTTTGTTGTATAAACTTACCTTTGGGCTTTTGGATTCTTTTAAATGTCCTTGTCGTGCCAAAGTTATTTCATCTCGTCTGTTACAATTATATTTATTGCTGCCTACTTTTTTATGTCCTAATTATTTTTGCTGTATTCAGTTTCTTCACTGCAAAGCGTTTTGGTCAGCTCCTCTTGTCTTTAGATGTGGGTTTCAAAGGCCTTGACTTATCCCATTTCATCCCCCACATCAACCTGCAGGCTTTCCTGTTCAAGGCGGGAATGTTGCCCCCCTCACTGAACTGGATCAATGTCTGTGTAAAAGAGACAGACAAGACTAAACAGACACCAATGCCTTTGCGCTACACATCAGCGCTCTTATTCTGAAATGCCTGCATGCTAACTAAAAGGACTATGCAGCATTGTGCCTGTTTTTTTTGCTTCACTTGAAGCAAGCAGGCGAGTCAATGCTAGCGTTATATGTGCGTGGCCGGTCCAAAACTCAGCTGCTGTGACTGACATATGTGTTTTCACACTGACTGCTGCCCAGTTTTAACTTTGTGTGGAGATACCAAAAAGCTGATTGTATTTTCTCTAAATGGGAAAATCGTTTAAAAGACTATCATCAATGCATTGAAGAAGACTTGAAACCAGAGATTGAGACCATAAACTCAGTGGGAAATTGCTTACTGAGCTAGTAAATTAAGTAAGGAAAAGTGCAATATTTCCGTAGACTTCAGTACAATCTGAGTTCTTTTTACAACCAGTGGAGTCACGCCATGATGGTCATTAGATGGAATACAGGTTTATGGTTCTGGCACATAAAATGATGTTCTGCAGTCTAACAAAGGGTCTTCTACACAACAGTATGGTGGGATCTGTGGGTCTACGTCGAGGGGGGGGGCGGCTGGAATTTCTCAGTGCTCAGTTCATTCTTGAGGGAAGGGAAAAGCTGAGTCTAGCTGTCATGTATCAGGGGTTTGACACTATAACCAAGAAATGAAAGGTATAATTTTTATTTCCTTTTAAAGCATTAACTACCCCGTCGTCCACAATCTGTGTTTTCGGTGGAAAGGCACACTACCTCCAACATTGCTCACAACAAAACAGGATGTTTGATGTAAAAATATTTCATGCTGCCTGGATAAGATAAGATAAAATAAGGCAAAGGTGAAATATAGAAAAGACAAGTTCCCGCAGATGCTTGGAGCCTTGCTGTCAGTCCAAGGACACAGCATGGTCGCCTCTTAACCCCATTATGTTGCATGGTTTTTGCCTCAGTCAAGCCTTTGTATTGTCACCCTGCTATATTTAGCCTCCACGTAGCCCTTATCTCATCATTAACAACATGTTGAGGGTGTTCATGCTGCTGCTTACTGCTTTTTGGTGTAACTTCAGGCCTAAAGACTGGCTTTCTTCAGTCTCTCCACTTGCTACTGGCCTCCACCACTACACACAACCCATGAACACATCCCCTCTGGTTTCTGTTTTTGTTTTCCTTTTGAACTGAGAATGTGAACGATATTTTGTTAATGCATAGAGGCTGTTCTCACATAGCAGTTAGCTGTGTGTGTTTGAAAGGCAGGCAGCCTTTGAAAGGCGCTAAGCCACATACTCCTGGGTTTTGCAGATCAGTGGCAGCAGCACTGTACAGCTCCGGCAGAAAACAGCCGAGAGAAAAAAGGCCAACAGAAACATCTCAGCGACTGATGAATGATTTCAGGGTAACAAATTACTCATGTCACTGTTATTACCATTACACTTAAAATGAACCACTTTAGTATTGATTAGAATTCAATCAGGAGGTGCTAATAGCTAACAGCAAGAAGCAATAGACTTATAATCCAACATGAAAGTGGCCCGTAGACCACTCTAGAACTAGAACTTCCAACAGGTTAAATGTACCCACCCGGTTGTTTTTGTTTTTTTTATTGTGTCTAAAATCTTTGTAATAAAATGTAAAAGCCCACTGGTCTTTGACTTTTCCCGAAAGCGTTATGTGTCACCCTCTATTGTTAGAGGGTGACAAGACAAAGTCAGGTGTTAAAATGTATACCTAAAATAGCTATCTGTTCTCAGCGTTGCTATTTTATCTGCTGCCCTTTTCTTTATTTTCTCTTGAGCATCTTGTGACTTCATGGACAACAAGGGCAATAAATTAATGAATCTTACCTGTTGTGAAAATCAATGCATTTGAATATCAGTTACAATTTGCCTGTTGGTAGTTTTAGATAGATAAACTGACCTATAGCAGTTCCGGTGTTACGGTCCCCGGGGGCCTAGACCCTGATGATGGGGATGAGGAGTGATGGAGTCTTTCATGCAGGAGAAACCTCTGGTCAGACATGTAGACTAGAGATGGTCCGTTGTCCATGGCTGAAGTGGTGAAGTGGTGGAGTTGGCTTACTGAATGGTCATGACGCTGAATAACAGCTGAGAGCAAGAAGCATTTAAAGATCGGCAGCTCACAAGGGATTGGCCAACGGCCAATTTGTCAGATTGTAATAGGAAGAACACAGGAAGTAGTAGGCGGAGCTTATGGACAGAGGGAAATGGTGCTTGTGACTCATAAAAGCTTGCTTCAAGAGACAGACTAAAATATAAGTTTCATTAAAGCGTTTAACTGATAACCCACAATATGAATTTTGTATACAAGCTGTCCACTGTGCTTAAGAATATGGTCTACCTGGTTATTTTATTTTGAGGTCTGGAAAATGCAATTACAAGTGTGTTTTTTGTTAAACTGTTGTTTCTGAGAGCAGCAAAAGAAAAGGCTGAGCAGGAGGAGGTTTCATTACAGCGCCCTGAATGCTGGAGAAGTGTAGACATTAGTAGGTCTGGGCTACCCTTTCCTCTTTACATTTTAATATTATTTATTTTATGTTTTCCTCCACAGAGGAGGCTTTTCTGTCCATTTCCCCAACACTGCTTGAGGACTTAATATTACTTTTTGGTTTGGTTTTATTTTTTTATAAACTGTTTCACTTCATTAGAAAGTCTGAATTTTTGTTCTCTACTTTTCTTCCGATACTTAAAGTCAAATATACTTTGTGTGATTAATATGACTTTGTTTTACTCCATGTGTGTGCAATGATTCTAGTGCATCATACATATTTGTCTATTCTACTGTAAAAAATACATTACATTTCAATCTTATCTAATAGACTGTTTACAAGTGCCACCATGATAATTTGTAAATGAGCATCCACCTTCAGCTGGGCCCAAAACATCACACTGTTCTCTGATACATTAGGTCTAAATCCTTTTGGCTGGTGGTCCGTTAAAGTGAAGCAAGGGCTGAACAGGCTGATCAGCTTCCAGTTTAGAGAAGCAGCAGGAGCTGAGTTATGACAGGTGTCAGCTACATTAAACATGTCCACAGAAAAAAAAAAAAAATTAAACTTCAGATTCCATAGTCTTTTTCCTGACTGTTTCAATATTCTTCCTTTCTGTAGTTCAGCTGTTTCACTCTTTTATTACTGAAAAACTTGAGCTGATATGGTTTAATCAAACAATCTTTTGTCTATCTCGTATTTACTATTGTTATGTCATTTAATCATTTTTTTGACTCCTCAGATTTCTCTTGGTACCCACTGGAGGAGCCAGACCACCCAGGGTGGGAACTGCTGGTCTATTATGAGCTTTAATATGGCCATTTGACGTTAAAATGTTTAAAGGACACTCTCAAAATGTTGTGTTGGTTCTGGATTTTAGAAGCTAAACAGCGACCCAAAAAGATTAAGAAAAGCAAAAGGGGAAACTATGGACATAAGTCATCATTTGGACAAGATTTAAATCTGAGTCACTGTTGGCCCTACAGAAGGCCCTCTGCATACCTGTCCTCTGAGTGACCCCTCCTGTAGGGCCGCAAGACTTATTGGAGTAATCAGCCCCTGTCAGCACCTTGTTGCATGGAGTCAAACCA
Source organism: Remorina albescens (assembly GCA_034769265.1). Classification (NCBI taxonomy): domain Eukaryota; kingdom Metazoa; phylum Chordata; class Actinopteri; order Carangiformes; family Echeneidae; genus Remorina; species Remorina albescens. Next base: position 4,240,452 of record CM068492.1, on the reverse strand, counting down.
ATAGATGAGAATGGGGCATGTAATAGCACCTGATGAAAAGTGAGTTTGTTTGTCCTGAAAGGAGTCCCTCTGACTTTTTCTGTGTGCTCTGACTTTTTTTTCCAATCTCTGCTTTGGTTTTTTTGCCGATAGCCCTCTGTTCACATCAGGCTGGGGAAACTACTGTATATACGCAGTGCCAGGGGAAGGTAACCCAAGCCTGCTTTCACTGTGAAACCACACTGAAAAAAAATGATACTTTGGACTAACTTCAAAAAATTTATGTAATTTGCTGTACCTAAATTTATGAATTCTTCTCAAATTATATTTATGATTTGGTTGAACCAAAAAAATTGATTTAATAATTTAATATCAAAAAAATAAAAAAAATAAAAAATATTTATATTACTAAAAGCAAAATTAACATTCACTCAAAGCAAAAAATATTATGCATTGTAAATGCCATAAACCATATTTTTTACTTTGCTACAAATCTTTTCAGTTTGGTAAAACTTAATATTTACTCTTACATTTAACTATAGCTTTTACTTTGGAATAAACTTACTAAATTAAATTGCTGTAATTTTGGCACTTTTTTTTTTTTTTTTTTCCTTTTCTCAAGTTAAACTTCTGATTCTGATAATTAGACCTTAATCGCAATATTTTCTTTAGTCAAAAACCAAAACATTTCTTAATGTTGGTCAATCCAACAGGATGATTGTTTTATTTACAACTTAAATTTTACCTTAAACAGAAGAAATTTCATTTAATAAAAATATTCTTTTACAATTTTTTATTTCATTTACTTAGAATAAATAAACATGGGAAGGTTTTCTTGTTTAAATTGTTTAATGTGAAAAATATGCATCACTTTATGCTTGCAAGCATGTGTGTAACTTGTAAGGAAAAATTAAATAAATAATGGTCTACATCTGCATATTTACCTGAAAAGTGTTCCATATAACCTGCAATATTGAGGGCTCTGAGATCGTCTGCTACTACACGAACAACAAAAAAAGCCAACAAAGCCAGTCCTAACAGTTTTATCTCTCCTTTAAAACTTAGGATATTTTAGGTAACAGTCATTACATATAAAACAGTATGTAATCCTTAAAATGTAGCAAGTATTCACGTTTTTAGAATATCTGTGCCAAAATACTTATACCACAGAGAATTCTGTTAACAGTGAAAATCTGAAATCACTTCTGCATTAAAATTTGTTTCTGTCTTTTATTTACATTTTACGATAAACCCTTCCATTTTCCTGGGATGCACTTGAATGCAAGCTATAAAACAGAACAAAGAACATGCTGTATCCACATGTCTATCCTTGATCAATCTTACATTTTGAGCTTGAGACACTCTGCGTGTCATTTTCTTTGGTTCTATCTCCATTAATATTTTGTGCAGTGCATCAAAAGTGTGTTTTAACTCACTTGGACAGCTCATGTTTAGAGCATAGATAAGTCCAAATAACACGGCACATCCATGTGCGAGTGACGGCATTTCATTGAGGACTTCCACACCTTCAATAACGATGCCAATGTCTCGTGGTGGTTGGAGAGGATTGTCCTGCTCCCTGATGAGAAACACCACCATGGTACACCTCTCAAGCTCTCATTCCGCTTCTAAATCTAAATAAAAAATTCTCTGAATCAAGTGTAAATAAAAGAAAAAGAATGCTTGAAATCGGGGTTCTAGAAATCTGAAAATGAAATAACTTACACGCCAGCTGATATTTAACATTGACTCTTAACAAATATTTTTCTCATAGCAAGCCATTTGACTTAATTGCAACTAAAAGCATTGGTACATTTATTAACAGCTATCCTCTAAAAAGTTAACATCTACCGTTCCAAGAAATTTTAAATAGTACAACAGTAGTATACATTCCTAAATTAAGATCCATGATGAATTTCACATCCCTCTTCACTCAAAATGTAGTAGCATTAGTCATATGACTTCACAATATTTTTATTACAAAATTTTGTTTCAAAAGCAAAAAGAGCTAATTTATATTTATACCCCCGATGTGACGGCTCTCCCCACCGGTGGTGCTCATGTATTGTCTCTGAGTTGTTGGAGGAAGTGCTGTTTGGGAGTCCGTCAGCATGATTCCCCGCACCTGAGAATGAGAGGGGCCTCAGGGTATAAGAAGGGCTGCTGTCCTGGAGTCTGGGGCTCTGCTGCTGAGCTGGCCTGCCACATGGTTGTTTCTTTAGTTTAGTTTGAGTCTCTTTTGATTTCTACACACACACACCTCACATGCCTTATCACGGTATTGGTAAATGTAGTTGAATAAATATACTGTTTGCATCGGGCTGTTTGTGTGGACTCACACTCTTTGTTGCAAGCTCTGAGCCAAGTTTGTAACAAATGGGAACTCATCTGGAATTTATAGATTTCTAGGATATTTTTTGGTAGTGGCAAATTTTTTGTGTACAGCTGCCGTGTATGTTAACCTTTAGGGGTCATCTACTATGGGAAGCAGAACAATGGATCTTGTTTCTGTGTCTTAGGCATGCAGTAGAATTTGGAAGAGATCCACAAATGGTTAAAGCGTTTAGTATGGTTGGAGGCCCAGGTTGTTGGCATGCCAGCAGTCTAAGTAATTGTTTGCCAGAGAGAATTTTGTTATGCCCCTGATCTGGTGTGCTTAAAAACAGCCAATAGCCAGTGGAACTACTTTCCCGGTAGGTATTAGACCAATGTTCTTTTGTGGACTCGTCATTTGTTATTTTAGTTTTTTATTTTTGTGCATGAGTGTGGGCTGAGCTTTTCTGCTGTGGGTACACCTCCATGACTGTCTAGGTGGGTTGCCAACATGTTGGTTGACAGGCCGAGTCAGCTAGTTCTTGGTTAGGTAGGTAGCCAGGGGAAAAGATGTTCTATATTTTGGCTGTCATGCATATAATTTGTCTCTCTATAATGCCAGGTTGTTGCAATAGAGTTCACAGCAGATGACAGTGGTTTAGTGTTATTTGGTCAAGGTATTGAGTTACTAGGTACTGGTAAGTTCAATTTGTCCAGTGGTTGGTTAACCATGCTTATTGTCAAAATCAAATCAAATCAAATCAGATTTATTTATATAGCACCAAATCATAACAAAGTTACATCAAAGCACTTTACATATAGAGCAGGTCTAGACCAAACTCTTTATAAAATTATTTAAAGAGACCCAACAGATCCCCCCATGAGCAAGCACTCAGCGACAGTGGCAAGGAAAAACTTCCTTTAAGAGGCAGAAACCTCGGGCAGAACCAGGCTCAGGGGGGGCGGCCATCTGCTTCGACCGGTTGAGCGAGGGAGAGAGAGAGGGTTAAAAGGGGAGAGAGAGAGAGAGAGACATGGGGGTAGAGTAGGGAGAGAATGAGAGCAGGAGGAGGGGATATTAAAAACAGGTGCAGGCAAGAACATATGATGTTGCATGACGTTCATAGAAATGATGCTGTATGGAGTTCATGAAGATGTGGGAGCAGCAGGTGTTGCATGAACGTGGGGTAGCAATGATTCACCACCTGCAGAATGAGGACAGGGAGAGAGAGGAGAAGAACTGGGAGAGACAGAGACTTTGGGAAACATAGTAAATACAGTATACATGCTTAGGACGGGGAGCAACATGGATTTCAGAGAAGCATGGTTATTGGTATGTCTGCGCATGCAAGGGGGGGAGAGAGAGAGAGAGAGAGAGGTGCTCAGTCCTTCCCCCAGCAGTCTAGGCCTATAGCAGCATAGCTAAAGATTAAATGAACTTTAACTTTTTAAGTATAAGCTCTGTCATACAGAGTATGATATTGTGGAAGAATTTGTGCAGGATCCAAGTGAGGGTCTATTAGAGGTATATACTAAGGATCAGTTGTTGAAGGTAGCAGAACATTTTGATGTTGAAGTTCCTAGTCAGGGACGTAAGGACCATATTTTAGGAGTTCTGAAGGAAGGTTTGGTGCAGTTGGAGGTTTTGTCTCCTGCAATGAGGTATGGTGATCCTAGGAGGGTGGTTAGTCCCCAGATGAGTTCTGCTGAGCGTGCAGCTAAATTTGTGAGGCCTGTAGCTGGAGTTGGAGTAGACTTTACTTTTGAGCAACAAAAGGAGATGTTGGCTTTGCAGCACAAATATGAGCTAGAACAAGCGGGAATGGCTCTGGAACGTCGCTATGGTTCAGGATAAAATGGAGTGGCTTAAAATTAATGTTAGGCTATGTTACAGCAGGAGCAGAAACGTCAGTTACAGGCTGGATCTGATCAAGGAAGGTAAGATGCCTGGTCTCTAAGCAGGTAAAGAGGAATTTTGTGAAGACCCATTTTTCCTGTTGTTTGAGAGGTTGGCAAAGAACAAGAAATGGAGTGAGGCTTAGCGGACTCTTACAATGTGTATTTGACCAGGAAAACCCAGGAAGTTTTTTTTTGCATTGGACAGCGAAAACTATCTCAAGGTAAAGACAGCAGTTTAAAAGCTTATGAACTGGTACCTGAGGCTTACAGGCAGAGATTCAGGGGTGCCAGAAATATGTTGAGTTTGCATATGAGCTGTCTACCCTGGTCATTGGCAGCTAGCTTCTGATGTTCAGACTTTTGATGAATTGTGTGGTCTTGTTTTGTTGGAGTCCTGCGATGGACTGGCGACCTTTCCAGGGTGTACCACGCCCTGGCCCAGTGTGAGCTGGGATTGGCTCCAGCATTCCCGTGACCCGGAAACGGATAAGCAGTTGAAGGTGAATGAATGAATGTTGTTGGAGTAGTTTAAAGGAACTCTTCCAGAGCGCATGGCTACGTATTTCGGTGAGTGCTAGGGTAGGGGGAGGGGCAGGGACCAAAGTGCATTACAGAACTGGATACAGCAGTTTGTAGTAAAAGAGGCTGTTTATTTTGCAAAGCAGGTGAGCAGGTTGGTGTGCAGCACTGAAGGAAGGCTGGTGGCTCAGGATGATAGGAGACAGGGGCAAGCGACCAGGCTGATCCACTGGAACACAAGGGAAACTGAGTCTACAATCTGGCAGAGTGATGAGGTTGAACCAGTCTTTTATAGCAGAGGTGATTGTGATGATGGGCAGCTGGCAGCCTGGCTCCTGCACAACTGTCTCCTATCCTGAAATCAAGCACAACAGAGGCACAGAGGGGAGGGGGCGAGTGGCTGCAGCTATGAAGAGGCAGAAGTGGAGTGCATGACAGTGAGAGGAATCCTACCAGTTTGTCTGAGGAAGCTGTCATAGCACATTAATATGCCTTAACTCATAAAGTACGTGCTGATTTTGGACTTCAAGAGAAAATGCTTTAGGTGGTAATCCAAAAGGCACAGCAAATGAATTTTTCTCCAGGTGTGGTAACAATGCTGGTAAGTTAGATTCTAGGTGAACTTACAAGTACTGTCCGGGAAAAGGTCACTGGAAAGCTGAGTGTCCAGTGCTAAAAACAAAGCATAAGTTTAACACAGGTAACTGCCCGGTTAAACCTGTGGCTCTCGGATCATCGAGAAAGCTGAGGCTATTGCTGCAGTGCAACTTCACACCAAATGCGCTGCTGTAGCTGCCAGATCTTCTGTGCTGGCTGAAGTCTGTGTCTTCTCTTGGGGGTTTCTTGCACTTCCCCCTGGAGAATCATCTCAGGCTGACATGCCCACTGAGGTTGAGCCATGTTACAAGCCATATGTCACTGATGGGTTTGTATCTTTAGTAGGTAGTGAAGAAAAAGTTCCGGTTAAAATTTTAAGAGATGCTTGGGCTTTTGATTCTTTCATCTTGTCATGAGTGTTGCCATTTTCATCTGGCATTGACATTCAGAAGAGCGCTCAAATTTGACATTTCTACTAGTTGGCAAGCTAGTTGGAGGTACAACAATTGTTGAAAAGTTCCTGCAAAACCCTCGATAGTACCCTACCATACCTAGAAAGCAGAGGAGTTCTTTGTTGGTAGTAGGAGATGGTAGGAAACTCATCAATGGCATGAACTTTTGCCCTGACTGAACGAAACATGACCTTGACCGATGACCTTCCCAAGATAGGTGACAGTACCCTGGGCAAATTTAGCCAGATTAACAGTCAGAATAGCCCATTTAAGCCGATGAAACAGGGCTCTGATGTGATGTATATGCTCTGCCCAAGGTTGCTTTAAACCACAACATCATCCAAATAAACTGTGCATCCCTCTAACCCTGCAACTACCGTGTTCATTAAACACTGAAAGGTAGCTGGTGCATTACGCAACCCAAATGGTATTGCGGTTTACGAGTAAAGGCCTGGGGGTGTAATGAACACTGAGCCAGTTTGGTCATTGGCACCTGCTAGTGACCCTTTAGAAGATCAAACTTGCTCACAAACTTGGCCGTGTCCCCCCTATCAACACAATCTTTTTCATACGTGGAAGTTGATAAGCATCAGGCTTGGTAATCTTATTTACTTTATGAAAGTCTGTGCATGGTCTAAAAGTGTTGTCTGGCTTGCTAACCAACACACAAAGTGAGGCCCAACTGGAACCGGAGGGCTCTACAATGATGTGCTCCAACACGTACTTAACCTACGATTGTTTTTGCTTCTCCTGTGACACACGAAAAAACCTCTGGCAGATCGGTTATGCATCCCCAACGTCAGTATCATGTTCCATGAAATTAGTTTTAGAAGGGCTGCCTGAAAATAAAGAGGGGAATGACAAAACTAGACAAGTCATTCTACCTGCCCTCTGCTAGATGAGACAGTAATTGGTCTATAGTCCTCAGTGACTCTAAATTTCCAAGTATGCCCTGCATCACAATATCAACAGGAGTCCAGCCTGACTCTTCCTCGCTTTCCTCCCCAAAAGCAGAAGAAAGCCACTACTCCAACAGCCCCCACCAGGGCCACAGGCTTCATTTCCTTGGAACAAAAAAAATATGGTTTTAGCATGTTTACATGGCACATCTGTGTAGACCTCCGGTGGTCAGGTGAGGAAATCTAATAATTCAAGTCCAAAACTCGACCTTAAAATCTCACCTGAAAAGGTGATCCCACCGCCGGAAGAAGTTCTAACAGCTGGTCACCTGGGCTCAAGACCTGCACTTCAGGTCTGTGACCATACAGTGTATCATTTTCTTCAAAAAATTTCCAAGATTTGTCTACATAATGTGTGAAATTAGCTGGAGGAGGGGGCTTCTTCTAGTCATCCTGCAATACAGCCAGTGGACCCCTAACAGGGTGACCAACCACAAGATCATTAGGGCTAAAACCAGTGCTCTCTTGTGTTGCTTCACGAGCAGCTAGCAGTAGCCAGGGCAACCCTTCCTCCCAGTCACGACTCAGTTCAGTTGCTGGCATTGGCTGCAAAGGAGCAGGCTTAATTGACTGATTTGGTTTTCCTGTGAGTTGACAACTGTGACTGGTTTTGTTGTACGCTTAAATGTCTTGTTTCAACCTAGGCCAAAAAAAGGAAAATCTTGTCATATGTTTTTTTACCACCTAAATGCCCAGCTAACATATCATAAGTCATTCTCAAAACCCCAGGTCTGAACTTACTTGGAACCACAATTTGGAAGATTGCATTGCCAACAAATTTTTCCCCTTAAGGCAACCATTTTCTCACCAACATGCCTTCCTCCAGGAAGTATCCATGAGCCACAATGTTCATCTTGTCAACTGGATACACCTGTTTAACCAGCCCTTTTAGAGAAAGAGCTTCTTGCTGCTCCTGCAACAAGTCAGAGCGCAACACAGAGAGAGGAAAGGCAGATAAAGGAAACTTGACACTAGGAGAGAGTTTTCTCACACTTTCTTCTGACTTTCTCTGTCTTGTCAGAGCAAGGGTTGAGCCCTGGTAACAGCACATGCAGGAAAAAGACCTTTAGATCATCCCTAAATTCACACAAGGAGATGAAGTAACCACGGGAGAGGGAGAACCAGGTGAATCCGCCCCGACACGATCTCCAGTGGGATCATGCCCCAATATCACTTGGACCCCTTTAATTGCCAGAGCAGGCCACACTGCAAGAGCCACTTCTCCATTAACGGGGTCTGAATGTCAGCATGCTTTTGAAAATGCAGAAAGTCTGATTTCCTCGGCTCCTGTCCTGGCAGCTCCTTGTTTTGATGCACCATTTTGATTACAGGTGGACACCAGCAAGGTGGGAGCTGGAGCTGTTCTTCTGCAGACCGGATCTGATGGGGTTGCTCATCCAGTCAGTTTCTTTTCCCAGAAATTCAACTCCTACCAGTTGAATTATTATTATTATGTAGAAAAAGAGGCTTTGGCTCTTGTTGGGGCCTTACAACACTTGGAGGTCTATGTGGGAGGTGGAAATAAACCCCTTGTTGTCTACACTGACTACAATCCTTTAACGTTCCTTCACTCCCCTACAGAATCCTAACCAGCGCCTCATGCGGTGGTGTGTGTTTCTGCAGCCATTCAACCTTGACAATCGACATATCTAAGGTTCTGAGAATGTATTGGGTGATGTTTTGTCACGGGCATTGCCTCCGTAAGTTCTGGTTGTTGCTGTTAATTTGCTTTGTTCCTCTGCTCCTCTTCTTTTCTGCCTCTTAATTTGTTTCTCCAGGTACCAAAGTTGCTAAGTTGGAATGGATGGGGTGGGCAGTGCATCTGGATTGTTATGTTTACAGACCGAGGTTGGTGATGTGCTGTTACCTATCTTTGGATGATTTTGCTGTTCTGGTTGAGGTGCTTTGGGCCCTCATCTGTATGGGAGTTGACCCAACACACAGTTGACATAAGCATCAACTCTTGAAAGTCTGCAGAAAACCCTCAGTCACCTGACGTCAATACAGCGGGGCTCCAATATTTATTTCGTTTTTTTACACAGGGGAAACGCAACATTTCAAACAGCTTGAAGCTCTGTTAGAGTTAACGTAACAGTTATAAGCTGTAAATAGACACCGAGCTGGCTGTGGCCGTGTAGTTACCATATCAGCTGTGGATGAGAGACACAGCAGCACACACCACACAATACTTGCATAAATAGTTCATTTTAGCTCCAAAGGTTTATCCCACTTACAGTAACGTGCATTTCAGTCGTTAAAACATGTACACTGAGCTTCACCATCATCTCCTCACTCTGAAGCAACTGCAGTCAGTGCTAAGTTGCAGGCGAAGCAACTCCCCCTTCTTCCCCCAGCAGAAAACATTCCTGACCCCAAGCGGGATGGGCTCTGGCATGCCCTCTCAAACAGTATACAAATTCGACGCTTATCATAGTCCATTACCGTTCTTTAGACGTACGTGACAGCAAAATAATTTTAGCAACAGTATTAACATTGCCCATGCCAAAGGGAGGCTAGGGAAATATCACGCTTTGATGACAAATTAATGCAAATAAGCTGGTTTACGTAAGGTGGGAAAAATACAAAGACGTATTTAATGTAAAATATATATATTACATATGTAATGTAAAATTGTTTTCCAACCTGCCACACCATAAAGCACGTTTGAACAGCAAAATTTTTAATTTCTTACCTTAAAGGAGTTTTCTCAATAGACAGAGAGATGTTACTTTCATATGGAGATGTAATGGCGTATAATGGAGCTGACTGGTCATGTGATACGAAAACCTCTGGTTTGAAGTGAAGCAGCGCTTTTAGTCTAAATGTTGTTTTCAATTTATTCCAAGGGAAGTGTCATTTGCTTTTAAACAAACTGGGGGGAAAAAAAACTAGATTAAACCAGAAACCACGATTTTAAATTAGCCCAATCTAAAAATGCACTTTGCATGAATGACAGAGTTGTTTCTCTTTTTTCAATGCATCCTTACAGCTGTGAATCTTTATGGTTTGAAACTTTAGTAATAAAGCACAGTAATATGTTCCTGACGGATGTAAAACTGTGTAAAGAAGGTTGTTAGAGTAGAAATGACATCCAGTTCTGTGCTGATGAAGAAGCTGATGTATGTTAGCTTGTCTGGCAGACTATTTTCCTCCACCATCAGGCCAACATTTTCCCAGGAAAAACAACAAACATTTCATGCTAAGAGATGGAACACACAGACCATTTTCATACTAAGCAAAGGCTTGATTCATATGTACAGTATGGCACACTTGTTTTCAAGAGAAAATATTACCTTTGTAGACGAGGCATCCAATAGACAGGAAATAGTCTACTCTGCAGTGGATATACAGGAGGACAAGATCTTATTAAATGCTGAAATTTATATCCATTCGAGGGTCATGAGAACCTTTGAGAAGCAGAGTCATTGTAGGTTGTCAACTGTGGATGATGTCCAATTCTCAGTGACAAAATCTGTCACAATGGCATTGCTTTTAGTATTGCTAGTTCTGCTTAGTAGTCAGATTGGACGCATGGTTATGTTTTCCCCACTTGTTAGACCCAGCATTCCAGGTGAAACACTAGCTTATTTAAAGTCTGTGTCTGAGCTGAGTTTTTGGTATACAGACTTTTTTAACGCTGAGATGTTACTTTCGCTTGCCTGTCTCTCTGTACTGAAAAAGAGCTTTACACTTACAGAAGATTTTCCGTCTGTTTACTTCAGCTAAATATGATGATTTTTGTCCATCAATTAGTAACACTCTAAAGAGAAGGTGAATTGTCTTTTTATTGCTTTTATTGTCAGGAAATGTACGTAAATCCTGGACCTGGCCTAAACTGTATCACCACACCTGAGGGGTTCAAAGACAGGTCTGGTCTAGGTATCATTCACATCAATGTCCGTACCTTGCTCCTCAAAATGGATGATGATATGATTAGAATTTGGGCCTGTTCAACAGATGCAGATATTATTGTTTTATCAGAAACATGGCTTTCTAAGTCTATTCCGGACAAATATATCTGTATGAAAGGATATAACATACACCACTGCGATCGTCCCAGGAAAGGGGGTGGAATCGCTGTGTATGTGAAAACCAAATTTAATGTAAGTGTCTTATCCACAGTATCCATCCCCAAGCAATTTGAACTGTGGCCCTAAAACTAGGTCTTGCTCAGGGTCAATTTATGAATATCATTGGATGCTATCGGCCACCGTCTGCTTGTGCTGAAGCCTTATCCTCACTTGCTCATTACATATCTACTGTTGGCTCAAATGAGCTACTGCTAGAGGGGGACCTAAACTGCAACTGGTTGACCTCAGCATCCGATAATCTTAAAGTGGTGTGTGATTCTTTTAATTTGACACAATTAGTTGAGGAGATAACACAACCCAAATGCCAAACATCCTGAGAAGTGATCATTGTTTGACTTGATTCTAACAAATGCTCCACACAAATACTCTGATGTAGGCACTCTTGCAAATGACCTGAGTGACCATTGTGTCATTACAACTGTAAGGCAAGCTAAGCTCTCTAAAAACAAGCCTTGATTGTTAATCAAAAGAGACCTTTAGCGTTTTTGTGAGCAAGCTTTCTTTCGTGATCTTTATCATTTTGATTGGAACAGACTAAGTTTTATTGGTGAAGTGGAACTGGCCTGGAAATTCTTTTATGATGGTTTCTATTCCAATATTCTGAACAAACATGCTCCTTTTCACAAATTGCCTGTCAAAGTTTGCAACAATCCCTGGTTTTCTCCTGAGCTAAATAGTCTGCTTAGAGGCAGAAATATTGCATGGGCCAGAGCAAGACAAAGTAAAACAGATGCTGACTGGCTCAGTTTTAGACAGCTCCAAAAATCGCTGTACTCAGGATATAAAGAGAGCCAAAGCGGAGTACTATCTTTCGGAAACCAGTAAGCGCTTAAATGATCCCAAAATTTTTTTTAAGGAGATCAGTTCTTTTTCTAGCCAGGTTTCCTCAACTGAACCACCATCCTTCATCAACAATGGTTCGTGCATGATAACTGACAAGTCTGAGATATTAAACTCTTTTAATGAGCATTTTATTGCAGCAGGTTCCTTATTTGAGTCTGGCAGAAAGTCAACCAGTCATGACTGTCTAGCTAGAAATGGAAATGCCTTACCTGTTTAGGTACGTTTATATGCACAGTTGAGTCGAGCTATGGTTATAGCTCGATAAAGCCATGTCATCGGACTTGTCCCAGTATACATGCACGAGAGTGAAATCGATTTATTTGTTGAAATCATGTCACCTCCGCTACGATAGGTGGCGATATGTACTCTTTCAGCATGTGGGTAATGGGCCACTACCGACTGACCTATGACGCCACAGACCACAACAGGGGTGGAAAGAAAAAAAGACCAGTTACATCAAGGCACTTTACATATAAAGCAGTTCTAGACCAAACTCTTTATAAAATTATTTAAAGAGACCCAACAGTGGCGAGGAAAATCTTCCTTTAAGAGGCAGAAACCTCGGGCAGAACCAGGCTCGGGGGGGGGGCCCGGTTGGGTTGAGAGAGGGAGAGAGAGAGAGAGGCGGGGGGGGGCAAAGTTGGGTAGAGTAGGGAGAGAAAGAGAGCAGGAGGAGGGGAAATTCAAAACAGGTGTAGGCAGGAACATGATGCTGCATGAAGTTCATGGGAATGATGCTGTATGGAATTCATGAAGATGTGGGAGCAGCAGGCATTGCAGGAACATGGGATGGTGATGATTCCTCACCTGCAGGATGAGGACAGGGAGAGAGAGGAGAGGAACTGGGAGAGACAGAGACTTCGGGAAACACGGTTAGTAAATACAGCACACATGCTTAGGACTGGGAGAAATATGGATTTCAGAGAAGCATGGTTATTGATATGTCGGCGCATGCAAAGGGGAGAGAGAGAGAGAGGGAGAGAGAAAGGGAGAGGGGAGAGGGGGAGAGAGAGAGAGGTGCTCACAGCTTCCCCCAGCAGTCTAGGCCTATAGCAGCATAGCTAAAGAGTAAATGAACTTTAAATTTTTTAACTATAAGCTCTGTCATACAGAAAAGTTTTAAGCCTGGTCTTGAAAATTGCTAAAGAGTCTGTCCCCCGGACCAATACTGGAAGTTGGTTCCATAGAAGAGGAGCCTGATAACTGAAAGATCTGCCTCCTGATTTACTCTTGGAGACTCTAGGAACCACAAGTAAACCTCCATCTAGAGAGCGGAGTGGCCTACTAGGACAGTAAGGAACTATGAGCTCTCTGAGATATGATGGAGCTTCGCCAGTAAGAGCTTTATATGTTAAAAGAAGGATTTTAAATTGTATTCTAAATTTTACCGGCAGCCAATGAAGAGCAGCTAACACAGGAGAGATGTGATCCCTTTTTCTAGTTCCTGTTAATATTCGTGCAGCAGCATTCTGAATCAACTGAAGGCCTTTCAGAGATTTGTTTGGACATCCAGATAATAATGAGTTACAGTAGTCCAGCCTAGAAGTTACGAATGCATGGACTAGTTTTTCTGCATCCTCTTGAGAGAGGATATTTCTGATTTTCCTAATGTTTCTCAGACGAAGAAAGCTGCCCTACTGACTTGTTTTATGTGAGGGACAAAGGACATGTCCTGGTCAAAAGTTACTCCAAGGTTTCTTACAGTGGAGCTGGGAGCCAAAGTAATGCCATCCAGACTGATTAATTGATTAGATAGGGTTTCTCTGAGGTGCTTAGGGCCGAGTACAATAACTTCAGTTTTGTCAGAATTTAGGAGTAAAAAGTTACAGGTCATCCAGACTTTTATGTCTTCAAGACATGTCTGCAGTCTGACTATCTGACTAACTTCATTTGGCTTCATTGATAAATACAGCTGAGTATCGTCTGCGTAACAGTGAAAATTGATGCTGTGTTTCCTGATAATGTTGCCTAAATGAAGCAGATAAAGAGTGAAGAGGATTGGTCCAAGTACCAAACCCTGTGGGACTCCATAACTGGCTATAGTGCGTGAGGAGGAGCTATTGTTAACATGAACAAACTGATGTCTGTCTTATAAATAGGATTTGAACCACCTTAGAGCAGTTCCTTTAATCCCAATTTCATGTTCCAGTCTCTGTAATAAAATATTATGATCAATGGTGTCAAATACAGCACTGAGATCTAAGAGGAGAAGTATGGAGGCTGATCCATTGTCTGAAGCCATTAGAATATCATTGGAGACTTTAACCAGCGCTGTTTCTGTGCTGTGATGAACTCTAAATCCTGACTGAAACTCTTTGAGCTGATTTAATGATCTACCGTGTCAAATGCCTTTGATAAATCTATAAATAAGACTACACACACTTTCTTTAGGTCAAGCGCTTCCATCATGTAATTTAAGACCTTAAGAGCTGCAGAAACAGTGCTGTGCTTTTTTCTAAAGCTAGATTGGTGTTTTGATAGGATGTAGTTTTTGTGAAGGAAATCTTTTAATTGATCACTAACAAGCCTTTCGAAGACCTTAGCTAGAATGCACAGCTTCGAGATTGGCCTGTAGTTTTGAGGGATCCCCTCCTTTTAACAAGGGTAAGACAAAGGCAGACTTCCATATGTGTGGGATCTCACTATTAAGAAGACTGAAATTAAATAAAAATGATAAAGGCTCAGCAATGTAATCCGCAGCCAATTTGAAAAAATGCAGCTCCAGCTGATCGGGACCTGCAGATTTCTTGGGGTCCAGCTGTTTCAACTCTCTTAAAGCTGGTGTTGAATGCAGATAAGACAAAGGCTATGATGTTTTCCAGAGCTACTGTCCCAGCACAAAATCTCCCTTTCTTAAGTTGCCAAGGAACAGCCATCAAGCTGGTTTTGTCTTATAAATATTTAGGTTTATATATTGATCAACAGCTCTCTTTCAAATCCTATATATTAAGTCTCTAAACTCTGGGTAAAACTAGGCTTTTATTTTAGGAACAGTTCTTGTTTCTCCCGTGGAGTTAGGAAATATCTTGTGTCTGCAACCTTTCTTCCTCTATTTGATTATGGTGACATATTGTATATGCATGCTTCAGCTACCTGTTTACGCTCTCTGGACACTGTGTATCAGTGTGCATTGCGGTTTGTCACTGGCTGTACAAATCTGACCCATCATTGCAGTTGTCCAATAGGAGATACACACATTGGATGACTTTCATTTATAAAGCTCTCCTTGGTGTGGTCCCGTACTACCTAGGAAACTACTTGATAAGGAACCAAGGACGCTACACAGTCAGACGCTACGTCTGACTTCTTTACACTGACTGTCCCTCAAGTGTTCACGGAAATGGGAAAAAGGGCATTTCACTATGCTGCTCCTTATGCATGGGATTCCTCCTTAAAATCGCCTGCTCTGATTCCATTTGACAGCTTTGTTGCAATGCTCAAAGATAAGGAACTTGAAAGTATAGGAGTTTGTCATTGCTTTTAAACAATTTCTAGCCTACCAAACTTGCTGATTTTACTTGCATGTATGATGATGTACGAATGATTGTAACTGTATTGTAATTTGCTGCCTCTTGGCCAGGTCGCTTTTGCAAGAGAGATTCTTTATCTCAATGAGTTCACCTGGTTAAATAAAGGTCTAATAAAAATAAAAATAAAATATCTTTCTCAGATTTGGTAGAACCATTCATTTTGACCCAAGAATGAACTTATTCAATTCTGCTGGTCTCACAAGTATGTTTATGGCCATAACAATAATGTCTAATGCCAAAAATATTATGAATTCATAATATTCTATATCGGATTGGTCAGAGTTCAACTTCACTGTGACATCATCATGTTCTGCCAAAACACTTCACCTCTGGAGCTTGACTGCTTGGTAGCTTCATACAGCCAGTTGACCTTTTTTCCAATCCACTCTATCTTTAGATCTCTAAAGGAGCATGTTAGATCAATAAAACTTACTTTTTGTTTTACTTTATTAATGTGAATTTGGTTGTTGACAAACAGCTAGTGGACGAACTGTAGCTAGCTAATGATGGATGGTTTCACCTGTTATTTTTCTCCCTTTTCATTTTAGCTCGTGTGGTGCCAAGCCATCTTTGCCTCAGTTTTTGCCACCTGAGGTAAATTTCCATCAGCTTTTTTCCACAAAGGTGTAGCTTATTTTGCATTTAGTTCGTCAGTAAGCTAATCAGAGGAGATCTGAGCCTCTCTTCTGATTGGCTAACTGTTTTCTGAGTACAAAATACAAATACATAATTGCAATCCCCACATAAATCAGAAGAAAATAATGTTGAAGTTGTGAGGATAAAGTGTGAGCAGTGTAGAAAACTAAAATAAATATAAACTGGATAGATCTACAGATGCATTTAATGTGCACACGTTATTAGATTAATTTAGGTGCAAGAGCATCTGTTACTTCTATTTGCTATTCACAAGCAGCATCTGTTGATGTGAACCATGCTGCCTTCCGCACCAAAAAAAAAGAGATCCCAAAAGACTCCTAATTGTGACTAACTGATTTGAGTAGCACTGGAAAGGGGTTACAGAGTTATCACGTGGTCTTCAAATATTGATCAGTACACACACAAACTGTCTGTGAAGGGAGATGATTTACCTCTGTAGGAGATTTGCTGCAGAAGTGAGCATCCAGCTAACATCACTCCTAAGGCAAAACACAGAAGTGATAATGAAATATATATAAAAAAAACAACAACAGAGAAACAGCTAAAGGCTTAAAGGAATTAGAACAGTTACTTAAGTGATAGTTGGGCTTGTTTGACTTGAGCTTGTGTTAGATGCTTACATACGGTCGGTGTGTTACCTGCAGTAGAGTCAGATCAGTGAAGAGGAGCTGCACAGAAGCTGAGTAGGTATCTACCGCCCCTTACTTTGGAGTGACAGTTTGTAAATTGTTGTATTACCATATTACTGAGCACTGTATTCCATAAAAAGATTATCTGTTTGAGTCAGAGGGAGCTCACTCACCTGAAGAGAGGAGATGCGAAACTACACTGACATGACTTTTGGTTCTTAAAACCACAAACCTATCGTCATGTGGAATATTTTAAATTGAATATCAGAAAATGTGAAATATGAGACCCTAAACTGTTACTGAAACAACAACTTTGTGCTATATCCAGGTGATGTGAGTTTGAAGAGGAGCTGATTCTTCCTGAAGTCTCATATACTTCTCTGGGAAACATGATGAATATACTCAATGTATCACAGCTTGTTCCACGTGGAATGTAGCAAATTACTTTACTGTGAACACTCTCTCCTCACAGAAAAGGCACTCACCCACTAGTGCTGGAAGCTCTGCTGGGTGCTTTCCATAGGTGAAGCATGTGTGTTTTATATCTGGAGCAGAGGTAACTGAAGAGAACCAAAGTCAGTTGGTACAAAGGTAATTGAAGATGGAGGAGGATGAATTGGTTCAGGAAAAAAAACTGCACTGTGTTTGATTTAAAAAGTAATTTGTTGCATTTTTTTTTTTTTTTTTTGCTTGATTACATTCACATATAAATTAAAAATTGTAATAGAAATCACCAATCAACAACAAGGAAGGAAGTTTTAATGCTGACAACTGTCGCTGGCAGCAGGGGTGAAATTGTACAGTGATGACATTTTTTTGTTACAGCACCAAAACTGTCTACAACTAAATATTAAATTTACCCAGCATTCATAGCTTAATGCTATATTCTTCAGGACTTGTGCTGCACATTTCCTGATTTTGCCAGATGTCAGACAACTACTTGTTGTGTCGAAATTATTGAAAACTTTTTTTTAAAATACTTTTGTGTTATTTGACCGCTCTTAGGATAACGCATCCTCAGTATCTTCACTTCAAGTTTTCCCACCAAAGACAGTTAGTGAAATGAAGTAAAAAAACACTTCATGCTAACACTCTCCGTGGCTCTCCTCTGCCTCTCCACTGCAGCAGCTGGTTAGAATAACCATCTGCGGGTTCATTGATCAGAATTTATTGACCCGATCAATGAATAAAGACCAAAAAATCAGAAATTGGACGGGGCAGAACTCCACACTCCTCCAGAACCAGAACCATGAATGAAACATGATGTCTCTGCTTTTGGGCTGTAAAATATATTATATATTAATATATTAAATGTATTATAAGTTTTTCGTTTGACTCTCTTGTTTCCACCAAAATAACCAAACAATATGTTATAATGTTTTTAATAATTTCATTATTTATTTATTTATTTTATTTTATTTTTTAAGATAAGCAAGGGCTTAGCCCTGTTAGCCCGTAGATGCCAGCCCTGTGTATCACAATATGGTAGATAAATATCACAAAAGTATTTATAGGCCCTGTTGTGCAGCCCTACTTAAATATCTCAGATCAATTGGGTCAATCAGATATAACACTAGTTTCATGCTTCATTTTCCAGACCCTCCCAGCCATATTCTTTATTCTGGGCTTCTCTTCTTTGTGTCTATTTGTGTCTATAATTCCAATGTGTGTTAACACAGTAGAGATTAATGTAGCTCCTGAGCAAATCAAATCACATCTCATGTAGCCTACAGTGATCAAATTCAAAAATTGAGAAGTCTGTACAGGACTGTAAGAATCTGTGTGTGCCTCTTGGCCGTACAGTGTTTGTGTGTATATTTTTGTGTTACTGTACTGTGATGTCTTCCTCAGACTCAGGGGCGAAAGCAGAAGAAAAGTATTGATTTTCTGGCACCGTCCTGCTTAGATTATGAAATGCCAATACGAGGATTCCACCCTAACTCTCTGGTTCATGCCAAGTTCACTTGTCATTTTCTATAATTCTGACAAAATCAAGATGCTTAACTGTGATGTAGTTAGCCCTGCTTGGCCGCCCTAGGGCTTTCTAATTGAATTAGGCGTCTGTGTTCTGCCATTTGGTACCAGCCTGCAGTTTTCCCAACACTTATTGGGGGCAAAAGTTATTTACTGTTTGTTACTGTTATTTACTGTTTTGTGGGATTTTGTGGCAATAGATTCAGCAATTGAGAGATATAGTGGATTGCTTCAATTAATAATTTTTAAACTCAAAATGCCATGGTAAAAAGACAAAAAACGTCTCCCAAATTTTACATAAATAAAAATAATGTGGAAAATTCATATTATCTATGTGTTTATACAGCTAATGATGAACATTCACAACATCTCTTTGATTTAAAGGCCCCATATAGTATACATGTAAATGTTCATGTCAGGTCTAGATTTTCCTTAATGTGGTTAAAGTATCAAAGGTCTCATTCCACGGAGAAATGCTCACAGTATGTGTTCAGAAGCTGAGTCTTAAAACCAATAGCCAGGATTTCAGGAACTTTGTGATGTCAGTGAAAAGCAGTTATTACCCTCAAGCCCCACCCACCTGTACCCGCCATCCAACTTAAAAGGATTTGGTTTCTCTAAAATCTGCTATATATTTATTCAATGACTCAGTAGGCAAGCAATCAGCTAATTCAAAGAGAGGCTTCTAAGATTTAGCCTCTGATTGGCTATGTTATGATACAACTTATACAGGGCACCATTTCATTGGGGCCTGGCAGTTGATTGGTGATTGACTATCAGGAATTGACTAAAATATTAATATAAAAATTATGAATGTTAACTGATAACTTTAATTACTATCAAGTTAAACTCGGGGCACCACCCTAAAAAGGGAAACCATAGCCAAATCACCATTTCTTCTTCTTCTTCTTCTCCTTTCAGCTTTTCCTTTCAGGGGTCGCCACAGCGAATCAGTTGCCTCCATCTAAGCCTGTCTTCTGCATCCTCTTCTCTCACACCAACCACCTTCATGTCCTCTTTCACTACATCTATAAACCTCCTCTTTGGTCTTCCTCTAGGCCTCCTGCCTGGCAGTTCAAAACTCAGCATCCTTCTACCAATATATTCACTATCTCTCCTCTGGACATGTCCGAACCATCTCAGTCTGGCCTGTCTGACTTTATCTCCAAAACCTCTAACATGTGCTGTCCCTCTGATGTATTCATTCCTGACCCTATCCAAGCTGGTCACTCCCAAAGAGAACCGGCACAATAAGGCACTGGCTTGTATCCCCTTGCGGCTACATTAGCCAAATCACCATTTCAGTCTCATGAAATACCATTAATTTGGATCTCTGACTAATAATTAACTTAATAACTACAGCTAAATTACCATAGCAAAGTAGAATAATTCTGAGCTCTGCAGAGAGGAGGTTGGCAATATTCCTTCCCGTGAAACATCAAATAGACCAGCTGTTGCGTTTGAGAACATTTATTATAAAGTAAAAAATAAACACACTGGTAGTATTCTAATATGGGCTATAATCATGTATTTGAGCACTTTTGTGCGTGTGTGTGTGTATGTATGACATTGACCAAATGGCAGACAATGAAACTACGAACAAGATGGCTGCTGGGGCCACATGTCTAATGTGGTCCTTTGTTAGGGCCAGCTGAAATAGTTCCAAGGTGACAGGATAAAAAAGGGGAGGGTTAGTTACATGTAGGGTGAGTGATGTGCTAAAGCATCTGTGAACATATAACAATCAGGATCAAATCCTGGTGTGGCTAACCAACAACCTAAACACATACAAGAAAGTATTACAGAGGAAGTCACCAAATCTGCATTTGCATGTACAAAGAATACAAGTCCTGTTCTTAGCTGTGATTGTTTTATGTTAGGTTGGCTCGGTGGACATTATCCAGTTCTTGGACTAGAAACTGTCCTTCCTTGTGCTTTGTCCAAGTGCAGAGTCCAGAGTCCAGAGCTGCAGGTCTGAGTGGTTGAATTCCTCCTTAGTTCCTTAAAGTGATTGCATTGCAATTAAGTTAGCAGTTGATGCTAACTTGAGGCTCGTTGCTTGCAGGAAATAGCAGGGAGACGTTGTGTCGAGTCTGCCGGTGTTCAGCTTCCCCACTCTTACAGATTTTAGGTAGGACCTCACATTGCTTCCATGGGAAGAGTGAAAAGTTGCAAAGGATGTCAGGGCCAACCTCCGACGCAGGGGACCTAAGCCAAGGATCCAAGTAAAGAGAGGATCCAGGAACCAAGACAGAGGAGCCCAAGAGGGCATGACAGTTTTTGTAGACCTGGGTCACATGTCATGCAGTGACCAGTAGCAGCTGGACTTAGAGTTTGTGGTTGTCTTCTCACATAGGTATGAAAAGATAAGTATTGTTGGAGCCAAGTTCAAAGGACCCTCATTTTGTCTGTGAAACTAAGGAGCATGTTGTCCTGTCCGTCTCTTGAATGGGCTGTGGCGGAACAGCTAAGAAACACCTATATGGATTTTCAAATTTTCAAATAAATTTTCTTATGGATATCACCAGATAAAACCCAAAAAAAAGCAGAACATTTTGGACCTTTAAAATCAGATTAGACTAAGAAAGGTTTTTTTAGATAATGAACGTACCACATATAATAGCAATAGTCTTTCAGTTGTTGATTAAACATGTGCATATGTAAGATATTTTCTAAAGCAGTCATATGATTTGTCAAAGTAAAGGAAGCACAAGCATTAAAACTGAGTGAGCATGAATAAATTCAGGACCATTTTGAATTCAGCCAGCATTTGATCAATAACACATATACTTGGGAGTGGAGCAGCTATTTTAAAAGTCCAGGGCTTCTCATGGTGGGACATGACCACGGAAACTCCCACTTATTGCTCCTTTTAATGGACAGCTTAACATGCCAAACCAAAATCAAAGGCACCCATTTACAGAGAGCAGCGAAAAAGTGGTTAGCGCATTTGCCCCAAAGCAAGAAAGTCCTGGGTTCAATTCCCAGGCCTGGGGCTTTCTTTGCTGAGTTTGTATGTTCTCCCTGTGTCTGCATGGGTTTCCTCTGGGTACTCCGGTTTCCTCCCACCATCCAAAGACATGCATGTTTGGATTATTAGGTGACTCTAAATTGTCCGTAGGTCTGAGTGTGACTGTGAGTGGTTGTTGGTCTCTGTCTGTCTCTGTGTGTTGGCCCTGTGATGGACTGGCGATCTGTCCAGGGTGTACCCTGTCGTCAAATTAATAAATGAATCAATAAATGACACGTACAACATATATATGGTAGTAAAAACAAGCCACCTCTAGACAGACAAGAAAATGACATTGATCTTCACATTTCACTGTCATTTTAAAGGCAAATGCAGAAAAAAAAAAGAAATTCTGTTTAAAGTTATTATTATCTGTCCATTTGTGCAGAATCATAATAATTGCACTTCTGTACAATAATGATATATTACTTTCTGTTCACTACACAGTTTTTCTCTAAGTGAGTTTGGGAGCGCCCTGTGTGTGTGCTCATGTTGATGGCCATCGATAGAAAGAGAGTGTAGGGAGAGATTAGGTGACTTTGTGTCCTAATCCTTGTGAAATCATGGGATGGGCGGTGGGGGGATTGAGATGTGGAAACTGGCCAGTGCCTCTCTGATCAGACGTGCTGTGGCTCACCATGAGAAGCTGCCTGAATGCACAGTAATCCCTCCCCAAGCTACACAGAAGCTCATCCAACTGATGGCCAGGTCCTCTTACTGCAAATGTCAGGCTCCTGCCAGAAGAACAGTTATCATGGCCTGGACTGAGAGGACGGCCAGGTGGGGTGAGGGCAGAGGGGATTGATTTTTGGAGGAAGCTGAAGAGAAATGTGATTTTGTTATAAATAACCAATGTGATCTTTGCTTTGCTATCTCCTGGATTTCAAGGGGAAAAAAAGATGTGTACACAAAGACCTCACAGGGGCAGCAGCAGAGATAGAGCATGTCCACTAATGGAAAGGTTTGTGGTTTCATCCCTGACTCATCCAGTCTGCATGTTGAAGGGCCATGTAGTCAGCACTAAATTGCCTCTGATGGTAGTCCCATTAGTGTATGAGAGTAGAGATGTATAGTAGCACTGTATGAGTACTGATGTATGAATGTGTGTAAATGGGTGAAAGCGGCTGCCTTTGTGCAGTGCTTCAAGTGGTCAAAAAACACTTGAAAAGATCTATTTAAGTGCAGTCCATTTAATTTAAGGAAAAATAAACCTGAAGGCCCAGTTACTAGGTTTTCCTGAGTTCATCAACAGTTAAAGTTTGCTCGGTTGTTATTCGCTGCTGAGATAAAATTGAAAGCTAAAGAATAAAGATAATGAGCCAGTCTTGAGTCAAGTCAGAAGCAGCAAGCCAGAATGAATAGATGGGTCAGAAAAGGGCACAACTTTACAGTGAAATGAATCCGATTTCTGGAATTTAACAAAGTTTTCTTCAGGAAACTACAATGTAAACGTTATGTCATCCACATTGCAGTGTCCCTTCATTGGGTTTTGTTATGTCCCAGCCATAGTTTTCACCGTTTATCTGGTTCTTGGTGACAGTGGCACTGGACTTACCAAAGCAGCCCAGATAACTTTTTCCTCTGATGACATTTGTAGTCCTTCCATAATCCTCCACCGGGATCTATTCTCAACCATGTTAGGGGGCCTAAAATTCAACTTTCTTACTGCATGACAAAGAAGTGTCTTTGCTCAATCAATCCAGATATTTGCAGGTTTTTATAGGAGTCGATGGTGACATTTTGCTCATGTACAGGAAGTCTTTTGTTTAACATAGTTACTGTGTCTTAAGATTTGGGAGCGAATCGCAAATTGCCACTAGCATTCAAAAGAATGCAGGATTCACTGTAATATTTGGAAGGCCGAGTGCAGCCTGCCTCTTGCCGGTATTGTAACAGGCATCTTTGTAAAATTTGCACTGCTGTTTTTTGTCGATTGTGCACCAGTTGAGGTGGTTTGAGTATCTGATGATCATACCTCTCTATGGAGGTTTTTGGGCATGTCCATCTCAGCCTTGTCTTGTCAAGAGGGCTGTAGCAATTACACAGTCTATCTGGCCTGGGATCCTCTTGGAAGTGCTGGAGGTTTGGAAAAGTGTCATCTGGGCTACCTTTCTTAGCCACTGCAACGTGGACAATGACCAAAAGATGGTGTGTTAACAGGATAGTTTACTTCCATATCCCAGCACTGTCAAGAATCAGCTTCACTGTCCAAATATGTTTGAATGTATTTTACTTTGGTTTCCATTGTACTGGCTTCTCAATGTACTCACACATAGAACACAGTACCAATGATAATGTTCTGGAAGATACACATTGACATACAGTAAAAATAATGTCAACAAAACTGAGCAAAGATGAGTAAAAAGCATATGGCAAAAAAAAAAAAAAAAAAATACAATCCAGACAAGGGAAAACAACAACAATGGAGCCAAATAACAATGAACACATAGTGCTACAGTACGTACAAGCGTACCGCTCTTTCAAACTGGAAACAATGAAACAGTGGGTAGTGTAATAATGGCTATGTACCGTATATACAGCCTGGCATGTGTGATGAGTGATATATGTATTTAGCTGCATAGTTTGAAAGACTCCAAGTGACCCCAATGACAACCTGGAAATCAATTTATGGAAGTACAGAGGGCCAGAGTTAGTGTTAGCACAACTGTTTATGGATTACAAAAGCCAATGACACTGTTTCAGCCAGGTACAAGGTACCAGAAACAAAGATGCTAACTATGCTGCATCCTTCTCCAGATACAGGTTTAAAGATAGGATTGATATGTGGTCGTATGGAAGAAAAAACCATGCCCATGTATAGCTAAAGGTGCTTTGTGAATGATGTGTGCATGTGGTTTGCACTGTAAATGGACAAATCTATTGTTTCGTCCCTGAGGCTTTTTTCATATGCTCGTGTCCTTTACAGCTGTCTTTGTGGCTCTCTTTTTTCCTTTGTGTATTTTTAGTTAGGAAGGGTAGTTAGTGAAGTTGGTAGCACTTCAAATGTCACTGATGTGTCAAGGTATTGCAGGATGTAGTCCAGTCCCATGTTAACTGCATCATCGACTAGCCTCATGAAACTGCAGCAGGGCCTGCAGGGAGGTTATGATTTCCTTCAGGTGGGTCAGCACCAGTTCTTCAGGAACACATATGTCACAGTGATGAAACTGTCACAACCAAGACCTTGGCGCAGAGTTTAATGGGGATGTGAGTTTGATGATTGTGCAACATTTGAACCAGAGACTTCATACTGTACAGCCATAGTGATCTGAGTGAGAATGGGGGCCTTCTGGTCAGTGCAGACTTTGAGACAGGATGGTGACACTAAAGTCTGGGGCTGGTGTCTTCCTGATCTGTACCACACTTAGCATTAACATGCACCTTAATGTGTAATGCCAGTCTGACTGTTCGTCAGTAGCAGTGGGGGACTGTTCATAGCAGAAGTGCATAGCTTCGCTCTGGTCAACTAGTGACACTGCACAAGCTCTTCCTCTGTTGTTTTTAGTAGAGTGGATCTTTGTAATAACCTCTAATGATAAAGATTCTTTTTTTCTTTTTTTTTTTTGACTGTGTGGGTTGCGCTGGTCCACTGGAATCCCACATTGTGACTGCTAAAACATTAATGTCAATGTCTGCTTGATTGTGTCAAAAATTGTATGTTTCTGCCCATCCAGGCTAAAGTGAAACTCATCTCAAACAAAGTAAACTAGCACAATTTATGGTGTAGTACGGAAGCCAGGTGTAAAGATGGCAAAGGTAATGCACCAAACATCTTGGTGTAAAACATGTTCAGCCCATGTCACCAGAAGTTGTAGACTGATGACTGGTTGATATCTTATGGGTAAAAAGAGTTCTTAGGAACAGATAAGAAAAAGTAAATTCAAATAAAATAAAATGAAACATTATGTTGCTAATGAATTTTTTAAAAAAAGCTTTTGCTAGAAAGAGCAAACAAATATTGAGAAGAAATAATCTCACACATGCACATGCATGTGACAACACAGAAATACACGCTTGCACTCATAGATTTGATTGGAAAAGAAAATGATCCATCGGCCAGTGTTTTGTAGGAGACGGAGGAGTAAACAATGGAGGCAGTCACATTAAGACACTTAGACGGAAGTGTAATTACTGCTTCTCCATCGACCCAGATTTCCAGCAGGGGACCCATTGCTGAAGGTAGTTAGGCTGTTAGGAGTAAATGAGCTCACTTTATTGGCTTCTAGTTTGTAATGAGTCTCTTTTCCATACCTCTGGCCAGTGGTACACATCTTTAACCAATCAGAATCAGTGAACACAGTCAATGGTTATTATCTATTGTCTTGTACACAGCAGACAATAATGTGCACTTGACTTGAAATGTGCTGTCATGACCATGGGAGGCTTGTGCTTATAACTTTAACTCAGCACAGTTCAATTTCTAGCATTGGAGCTGAGGGGTAGAGATGGTTTATTAAATCACCTCTCCCGCACAGCAACAAAATTAATATATTTATGCAAGAGGGTTTGTTTTTTGTTTCGAGATTTGCTGATCAAAAACCTGCATGATATCCTTCAGCCAGTTTACACACTCTCCTACTGTGCAAACCAATATTTTTGAGATGGTGTGTGTAGCACTTTTACATCAATTCATAAATTTTTTAAGCCAAAACAAAAGAACAGTAAATGCAACAAACACAGGAGCACTGTGAACAGAAACTTGACTGGAAAAGAACAGCGGGAAAAGACTAGAGGAGAAAGCAAGAACCATATGCGAACTGACCAAGACAAAGGGGAACACAGAGACTGAAACACACAAGTACATAATCATTGTTTGAATCACCACCCATCAGACAGAACTCTTAATTTATTCCGTGTTTTTTTTTTGACATAGCCTTCATTTTCATTTAGTGCCACCAGTTGTATCAAGTATATAGTGAATTGTGCAGACATCTATATGAAGAGCTGTGTGTTTTTTATTACTGAAATTTTATTTTTAATCAAAGTCTTATGCTGAGTGAAAAGGAAGATAACAGAGATCTTCTATTAGGGTCAAAGTGCACTTCCTTTTTATAATGAGATAGTAACTAAAGCAAACAGACGCTTCCAGTTAGTGGAAAGAGTTCACAGCACAGCCTCCTGACACTCAGGAGAACACAACTCAGAAACATGTCATACAATATAAACACAAACCACGAACATGGCAGTGTCAACAATTATTTAAACGTATCGTACAGCCTATAGTTAGACCTCCATGTAGTATTTGATTGTAAATAAAGTTTAGGTTTTATATTAATACAGTGAAACCAGCAGTCAGGACTTCCGGAACATTGTGATGAAAAAATCTGAATCTGCTATATTCTTATGGCATCATAAAACAGTAAGCCAATCAGAAAACAAGCTTAGCGTGCAGGCAGCAATACCCAGCCCATGTTTTAAGGGTTTCCCCGTCATCATTGCCTCTGACTTTCTTATGGTCGCATGTCTACTTATTTTTTTCTAAGATTTGTTAATTTGAAGATGTTAATCTAAATGATTTTTCAGTGACTTGCAAGTCATCAGAACATCACTAACAAAACACCAGAAAAGTGTGAAATATGGGAACTCTACTATGTGAATTAATATGTCGATGTTCACTGTTTACTTTTTTTTGTTGTTGTTGTTATTATACCATTTTTAATTGGTAAAAAAAAAAACGTGCTCCAAATGATCCACTGATGGTTGGTTGAGTTGTAACTGTCCTCTGGGGACAATATAAATCAGTCCTTTAAATAAAAACCTGAAAGGAATAAACTGTTGATACTAACACCTCTGCACATGTTCAACATAAATATAACATTTTTAAAGCTTATGGATTTGTGCATTTTCATTTTTAAGAAGACAGAAAAAAAATGGGAAGATATATAAATCTGTAAATATTCCCTTACTGTTTAAATATGAAGAATTTATGCCCACCATGCATTCCGAAATTAATCCTAATCTTCGGTGTCATTCCGTGTATCATGTTGCGACACAATGGCATAATTCCAATGTGCACTTTGGCATGATACCTAACCTTAGTGGAAAATATATTTGCTTCTGCCATGCCGCTTCAATTAAATTACCAATAGGCTAAGTGCAATTGTAACTAAATATAGCTGTTATGAGGTTTGAACCCACTGACGAATAGTGAGCACCAAATTCAGCTCCGCTCATAAATATGCTATGAAACAGGAGTTTCACAGGGAAAGGGAATTAAAAGTGTACCTGAAACTGCAGATTCAGTAGATAAGTTATCCACCTACTGGTTGTGTTGAAACTGAAAATAACAGCCACTGCATGTAAGCCATTCACAAAGCTGTCAGGCTTTACCCGGCCTTATTAAATGATCAGCTATGCTGTGTATTGTCATAGCCTGGTGAGTTTTGGCAGAGGCAGCCATGAGCTGCTGAACATTGTTGCCAAAAAAGTGGCTTATCTTGATGGATGGGTTCATTATCACCTTCTAATTACAGGTGGATTTTCAGGTATACTCATTACCTGTGTTACCCAGGGCTGTGTATATGTCTGTGTGGGTGTGTGTGTGTATCCAGAGGTTACTGTTACACTGACTGAGCTGGGGGGTCAGCCGGTGTGCGTGTGTTTGTGTCTGTCTGTATGTGTGTGTGTAGTAAGAGGAGGGCTTAGGGGTTTCTGTTTCAGCTATGCTGTAGGCTCTCTGCAATATTCATGAGCTCCGTGGGGATCAATGTGGTGTGCAATGATCGGGCACTCTGAAACCACCTCCTTTACGCTATCAAACGTTATCACAAGTGTTAGTGTGCATCTGGTTTTCAGCACACTGTATTTAGAGTAGCTATGTTGCACACACAACTCTAAACTTACAGTTTTTCTGCATACTTGAATGTGTGTAGGACAGCACGGCGGCGTAGTGGTTAGGGCTGTCGCCCCACAATAAGAAGGTCGCAGGTTCAGTTCCCAGCCTGGGTCCTTTCTGTGCGGAGTTTGCATGTTCTCCCCGTGTCTGTGTGGGCTTCCTCTGGGTACTTGGGTTTCCTCCCACCATCCAAAGATGTGCATGTCTAGGTTAACTGATGACTCTAAATTGTCTGAGTGTGAGTGGTTGTTTGTCTTTGTGTGTTGGCCCTGTGATGGACTGGTGACCAGTCCAGGGTGTACCCTGCCCCTATCCCAGAACGTTGGCTGGGATTGGCTCCAGCACCCTGTGACCCAGAAACGGAAAAGCAGTAGAAGATGATGGATGAATGTGTGTAGTGTTGGGCTTCCTGGTGCCGATCTTAAAGCTGTTTTGAAGCTGTTTCTGTATACAAAAACAGCTGTGAGAACCAAAAGTTTCCTCAGTGGCCTGCTAGACACTAGGGCCAACAAATGTTTCCAGAGAGAGACTATGTCCCAGGCTGTCCAGGGATATAGTCCATGTTCCACTTTCTTGCCCCAATCTGCTCCTCTCTGTATAGAATCTACATACAACCTTTAAAAAGTCATGGGGTCATGCCAAAATATACAGCAAACTTGCCACTCCTAAGATTTTCCTTGTTGTTTTTCTTTTAAAGTAATAACATTAATGCCTAAAAGTAGAAAAAGTAAAAATAGTAGCCAGCGTTTTAACACAAAGCCCGTCCTGAAATCAATATTCCATCAGTTAAGCAATTTGTAAAAAATTGATTTAAAAAATAATTGTCTATCTGACATGGACTGTATTCCATGCTTGCTCTATTTGACTCATTTTCCATTATACTAATAAAGTAAATGAACTGGTGAAGTCCTTGAAGGCTCTGAAGTGTAGCTTTTCTCAGCATTGTCATATATGTGATATATATTTGGCCAGACACTGGGCAGCACATTGGACATTTCTTTAATCGAGTAGTTGTTACTTCCTGTCCTTTTTATTAAAAATGTTAATAAGCACCCCAGCAAAACATGATTATAAATCTGAACGATCACTGCTCTAGTGGTACACTGTTGACACTTGAACGACCAGGGTGTATAATACTACATACATCAAAGACAAATGTATATTTACTAAATAATATAAACAAATATACTTCCCCAGAAAAAGCACCAATAGTACAGAAATATGGAATAACAAATTAACAAATTAGCTGGGCAGCATGGTGGCAGAGTGGTTAGTGTTGTTGCCCCACAACAAGAAAGTCGGTCATTTGGTTCCCTGGCCTGGGGCCTTTCTGTGAGGAGTTTGCATGTTCTCCTTGCGCTGTTCCTCCAGGTTCTCCGGTTTCCTCCCACCGTCCAAAGACATCATGTTTAGGTTAATTGGTGACTCTAAATTGGTCTGAGTGTGAGTGTGAGTGGTTGTTTGTCTCTGTCTGTCTCTGTGTGTTGGCCCTGTGATGGACTGGCGACCTGTCCAGGGTGTATCCCGACCTCGCGCAGTGTGAGCTGGGATTGGCTCCAGCAACCCCCGTGACCCGGAAACAATGGGCGGTAGGAGATGAATGAATAATTAACTAAGAAATATGTGATATGTGTGGTAAAGACTGTGCATAGAGACTTGATACAAGGTTTTTAAAGTGTTTTGAAAATTGCTTTGGTCTTGTTCAAATTTGTTCGCTGTCAGTATGCAGAAATGGTTAGCAGCAAACTGGTCTCTGTGAAGAAGAGCGGGAAAAAACGTTTTCTGTGGCTTTGACCAAAGGGAATAGTGATGGGGGAGCAGATTGGGAGAAAAAAAATTTTAATATCTGTTTTTGGAAAAGTACTTTTCCCATACTAAAATATTATTATTAATATATGCTGCTCCTGGGGCATTAAAGTGAAAGAGCTGAAGTTATTACTAATGGTGTGTCAACCCCATAGTGCAGAATTAGATGAGGTTAGCTGGATTTTTCTTTTCTTTTTTTTTTAATCCAAGTTTGGTGGCTATTTGATGAATCTATTGTGTAACTGGCACGTGTTTCTTTAAATACAGCTGGTAAAGAATTAATTAATAAAAATAATTGTAGCACTTAACCTATGGAAGTCCACCTAAAACATTATACATGAGTGCATGAGTAGTATAATAAGAATATGATATAATGACAAGGTTACTCAGCATGGTGTATATATAAATAGGCCATTGACAATTAATGCCATTATTCTAAAGTGTTATTCCATGAAACTCGTATTCAATGGACAAATCTGCTTGTAATGTGTATTGTTTTTAATTTGTTGGAGGTATGTTGCACTGCATCAGTCAAAACTTTGCTAAAAAGAGAAAATGATGGGATGGAAGAGACACTGTATGTGTTTATGATTCAGCTGACTCAGTTCATTGGGTTTGCAGTCCTAAATAATGAGTCATTAGCAACTCATGCTGTTGCACATCTGTGTACCAATATCACTCTCCGTCAGGAAATTTTATTTCTTCATCTTATTTCTTCCGCAACATCTGTGATGGGAGCTGGATAAACATGTTTTCTCCTTAAGTTGTTCGAACTAAATGTTAAAATACAGTGGGTTGAGCCAAAACTTCAAAGTCGTGGCTGTGAAACGTTCATAAAGTCTCAGCAGTACAGTCCCTTTAAGAATGCTATATTAGGCTGTAGGATTATTATTAGTGTCACATCATCGTGTAAGCAGCATTTTTAAGCTGCTTATGGACTGTTGGGTACTTAAATCTGTCACAATGGCTTTAATACATATATGTTTATAAATGCAAGATATTACAAATCTTTCAAAATAACTATATTTGTCAAAAAAAATTAAAATACTTACATAAGGAATTGCGTCCTTGGTAGTTTAGATATGGATTACACTGCAGCTCTGGCCTCTCAGGAGGACAGTACCTCTGTCTAAACCTCACACAAGTCCTAGAGAGTCATAACCAAGCCGGACCAGAAACCAACGGGCACACCTTTGCTCATCGGAGATCATAAAACCTAAAACCTATACACTGTACACTATATAATGGCTTTAACCCAGTGCCTGTATAGTCCAAAAAAATTTATTTCAGTCCAAAAATTTGCAATATGATTAACTGTGAATTATGACAACATGTATAGCAACACTACATACCATAACTCAGTACAATTTCATCTAAGTCAGCCAGTTCCCATTGTCTTAAGGTATAAACAAATGAATTTACTTTATCGTCATTGTAGCAAAGCAACAATGAAATTTGAGCGCAGCTCCACAAGGTGCTGTAAAACAATACAAAAAGACATTCATTCATTCATCTTCTACTGCTTATCCAGTTCCAGGTCGTGGGGGGGTGCTGGAGCTAATCCCAGCTCATACTGGGTGAGGGAGGGGTACACACTGGACAGGTTGCCAGTCCATCACAGGGCCAACATACAGAGACAGACAGAGAGGAACAACCACTCACACTCAGACCTACAGACAATTTAGAGTCACCAATTAACCTAAACATGATGTCTTTGGACGGTGGGAGGAAACTGGAGTACCTGGAAGAAACCCATGCAGGCACAGGGAGAACATGTAAACTCCACACAGAGAGGCCCCAGGCCAGGAACCGAACCTGCAACCTTCTTGTTGTGGGGAAACAGCACTAACCACTTTGCCGCCATTAAAGTGAGGGCTTGAGGTCATATATTGCAGAAGGGAAGATTACAAGTTTGAGTTTAAAGTCTTGATGACCACTGGAAAAAAGCTGTTCCTGAGTCTGGAAGTGTGTGTTTTTGCAAAACCGGCTGATGCTGAAAGTTCAAACAGATAGTGTACAGGGTGTGTGGAGTCCTTGGTGATGTTTACGGCTCTGCAGTGGTCGCGATTGTTAGCAATATGGTCCAAAGAGGGCAGAGCACCCCGCATTCCACACTGTAAAGCCATAGGAGAATACAGAGTCTATGGAAGCCCAGTAAAGGCTAACAACAGGTCACAGATTTGATTGTTTTTCCTGAGGATTATCAGGAAGTGAAGCAGCTGATTTGCCTTTTTGACTTTTGACTTTGGTGTTTCCTGTCCAGCTGAGGTCGTCTGACATGAGAATGCCCAGGTGCTTGAATGTGTACAGACTGTCCACATGGTCACTGTTGATGTAATTGGGTGGTGGTTTAGTTTCCTTCTTCCTCCTGAAATTTAAAATGAGTTTGTTAATCTTAGTAGCGTTCAATGAGAGATTGTTCACTGAACAGCACTTTCTCAGTCGCAGTACTTCAACTCTGTAGGCAGATTCATCACCCTCTGTTATGAGCCCCGGCACAGTGGTGTCATCAGCAAACTTAAAGGTGGCTTTCAAGAAGGTAGACCTCCATTTGGTCTTTGATTATAAAACAGGTCTAGGTTCTATATTAGCACAGTGAATGCATCAAAGGTCTCAGTCCACAAAGAAATGTACACAATCTGTATTCAGACACTGAGCCCCAAAACTAGCTGTCAGGCCTTTGGGGACTTTGTGATGTCACAACAAAGCAGTCACTGTTCAGCCGTGGTTCAAGCCCCATCCCCCTGAATCTGACTGATTCCCTATATTATTATTTGGTCACAGTCAGCGCAGACATACTGAAGCTCTATTTTTGATGAGTGCTCTATCAAAACTTGAGTAAAAACACAGAAGTGCAAAATATGAGATCTTTAAGATCATTTGGCTTTCATATGTCTGTAGACATCCAAATATCACAGACTTACAGCAAGGAAGCAAATTTTGGAATGGGTTTAATATAGCTTGTGTGTATTGGATCTTAATATATTGATGCTGTAAATTCAAAGTATTAATAAAGTGTAATATTTTGATGATTATGTTAAGGCTTTTTGTGTTAAATTCCGGTGTAGTTTCAGGTGTCATTTGTGTATATTGAGTAAAAAAACTCTTTAAATCTTGTATTTTCTTTTTCTCTTTTATTTTAATGGAGAACAAAAGCAAAACACGAAGGTTAAAAAAAAGTCAAAGTAAAGTTCCCATAACGTTCAGAAATGTTTCTTTTAAAATGATTTTACAACCCAATAGTGACCATAACCATAAGTCATTATAAGGCTTAATGCAGATAATTAGATACTGGGCTTTTTCTTTATTTTCTTCAGTAAATGTTTTCTATTTCTCCATAAAATGGTACTGTTTGGCGTTCTTCATGAACATCAATCTTTCTTTGCAAATTTCCCTGAAAACTGAGGGTGAAAACTATAAAATGTACGTGCATAGCAGCCGCCTTTAGAAAAAGAATCACATTTCAATTTGGAAACTTTTTTTTTTATTTCTAAAAATACCAAATAAATTAATTAATAATCTTCATGATTTTTTTTTTTTTTTTTTTTTTTGCTTCATCTCTCCGCCTCGTTCCGCGCTAGGGAGCCGCAGTGATGTCAGCCCGCCTGGGTCATTTGAAGGTCAGCAGCCTCGGAAGGGTTCACAGAAAGTTCACCCGCATATATTAAGCTATTCAATCTTGCATTATCTGTGGCAAAACTAGTTGGAAATGAACTGCGGGGACGGGGACGGAGAGCCGATCTGTCATCGGAGAAGAGAACGCGTGTTGTTTAGACGCCGTGCGTGTTATTTTTGATAGCGGAGAAAAAGAAGGCATCGTCCGGTTTCAGGCGGGCTTTGCAGCTGCTTTCACTTTGCGTCGGTAACCGAAACGGGCCGACTGACTGTCAGCACGTCGGGATGTTATTATTGTCATGGAAGGAGTCTCCCGTGTAGACGCGGCGCGCAACAGCGGACACGGTGCGAAAAAAAATGC
This sequence comes from Remorina albescens, assembly GCA_034769265.1. Classification (NCBI taxonomy): domain Eukaryota; kingdom Metazoa; phylum Chordata; class Actinopteri; order Carangiformes; family Echeneidae; genus Remorina; species Remorina albescens. Next base: position 4,206,383 of record CM068492.1, on the reverse strand, counting down.
CAAATGAGTCGTGAAAAGGAAGCCTTTCAACATAATAATTTATGATTCCGGTGCCGGACGAATGAGAAGAAGATGAGCGAAATCTAGCGTTCCCGAAGAAAAAAGAGGAGGGGAGGAGGAGGGGGGGGGGAGTGTTGCTGGAATTTGATGGAGTTGTGCGCGCGTACCCCGGTGATTTTTGTCCTTAGCGCACAAGACTAGTTGAACGACAAGCCGTCAACATGTTTGACTGCATGGACGTGTTGGCCGTGAGTCCCGGGCAGATGTTGGATTTCTACACGCCCAGCCCGTCCTCCTGCATGCTGCAGGAGAAGGCTCTGAAAGCCTGCATCAGCGGATTGGCGCACAGAGAGTGGCAGCACCGTCGGAGCGCACACTGTAGGTCCCAACTTCTCTTCTGCTTCTTCTTCTTCTTCTTCTTCTTCTTCTCGCTGTTGTTTCTCACTTGGACCTCTAAGTGCTGGTGGCTCACGCCGCCATCCACATGACCTGCAATAAGCTGCTCCAGGGCTGATTATTATTATTGTCAGATTGGTAAAGGTTATGAAGAACCAAACAGCGGCTAGAGAATTTCAAAGTTTTAGGGGGACTCAAAAAAATATGAGGAGGAGTCATTTGGATTTTAACAATAACAACAACAACAATAATAATACAAATTCCAACTACTGTCTCAACTGTCTGGATTTTTCGTGGAGCAGCTTGTCTGAATTTAAAAAGTTAGATTATAGTTTCTACTCTAGGGTTGGAGTAGAAAAGTCCCATTTCATGCCTCCACAAACCAGGAGCGGTCGGAGCTACGTCCTGTGTGTTTGTGTGAGCCCAGAGAGCGACGGGCTGCAGGAATGCGCAGAGTAAACACAGGCGTCGTTTCCACACCTCCTCCGCGGCCGCATATAACAGCGGGAGCGGCCGACGAGCCGCGACCTGCTCTCCCCTGACACTGATTTAGATAAATGACCCCGCGGACTTGTCGACAAGATTAGCGGGGGGTGCTATCGGATCATGTCAAAAATCTTGTGTTTTTTGATTGACTAATAGTGATAGATGGGTGACAACTAGTTTCAGTCTAGATGAGTAACTGAATGCCTGGAGGCAGCTGCGTTACTACTTTAATGTTAGACTTGAAAATACAGGGGGGAAGGATTTGGAACATATAAGGCATGAAGAGCCTTATATCCCATTTGTAATAAGGGTTAATATCGTTATTATTATTAGGAGCAGAACAGATACTGGGGGATTTAATTACCAGGTCAACTGTAATGTTGTTGAATTAAAAATAATTTAATTAAAGTGCATTAAAAGCCCTGACTGGAGGTTTTGTGTCAGTCCATTAGCTGCTATCATTTTCATTCTGAAGATGTGCTGAAGAGGCACTTTTCAGTGTTTGTTTTTCACTGTCACCCTGCTGCTTTTCTGTGATTTATCTTCATCTGATGACCACGGGCCTCCTGCTCTTATTCCTCAGGAAGTGTTTGCTCAAGGGCACTTGGTCAAAAGCGGCTTTCCATAGCTGAGAGAAAATGCAAAAAGTTAAAGCTGCCACCCTTAACTCAAGCTTCCTTAAGATGGCTGGTTCAGCTTCTGCAGAAGAAGATGCTTTAGTAAGAAAACTGACTAACATGAAGTTACTGGTTGTTTTCTCATAAATGGTTTTCCTTCTAAAACGCCTGAACAAAGTTCCCAGAGTGTAACATGGCCACTTTAAATGGACTGAGAGGAAAATTCCAATTCAGCTCTATATAAATTGTCACTGTTATATGAGGAAAATATTTCAACCAGCAAATGGCAAAAATTAATCTTACAATTAGCCGATAATCAGTTGAGTCCAATTTTGTGTCAAATATAAAGCAAGCTCAAAGTGGTAAAAGCACAGCAGTGAGTTTAGAGCATTTAATTTAATTCATCTTTAAAGTTGGCTTAATGTTTATCATATATTTTGACTAAATCTGAAATTGTTGAATATTGTTTATGAAATTAAGAGAAATGGGATTGAACCAGTGTAGAAGATGTGTTAACTTTCAATTTAACATTTACAATTTTTTCAATTTAACATTTACAATTTTTTCAATTTAGCATCCAATTTTCTCTTGTCAGAGACAAGATTTAATTAAAATCAGAGCTGAAGTTTGCTTTGTGCACTCATCACCAAAGAACAATCTATCCAGACAATAAAGATGGTTTCTCAGTTAGAATAATCTTTTATTCTTACGTCATTTTGTGAAAGCCCAAATACTGATTTTATCACAATGTTCAGTTATTGTTATAACTGAAACCATGGTAATTTTTATGTTTATTTATATATGTGCGTTACCAGGTATCATTTTCAAATTTCCTATCTTTTGATTAATTGTAACTTTCTCATTGCATCAAAGCTTCTTTTTTTTTATTAAGTCAAGTACAAACATCACTGATAATACTTTTTAAAATATCCTTAATCACATATAAATAGATTCAACATGAAATTAGTTTTCAATAAACCCTTGAGGGCACATTTTATTTGAATAAAGTAAAAATTATTACAAAATTTTACTGATTACATTCTTATCCTGTAATATTTAGGTATTGGACACATTTGCCTAATATGGAACATTGAATGGGTTTGTAATATTTAAAACTACGTAAAGTCATTTCAGACTGCAGAGGTGTAAATATATCTTGCAGGTATCTGTTCCTTTTAAAAGCTGCCGGACCAGATATTCTGTGACAGGGCTCGTAGCCAGGAGTTAACAATACTGAAGTCAAATGCAACCGTTCCCCTCTCACTACCAACAGAAAATTATAACCAGACACCAAGATGAAGGAAACTTTATCATCTCTCTTTTTTCCTTTCACTGTATTTACATTAATGTCAAAATGCTGCTGCCTCCATGCATGGAAGAAAATCCTGCTGTTGAGCTTTCGCACTTAGTTACTGAAACAGATGAAAGTGATCATTTGATTATAACATATGAAACATCCTGAAGTCTTCCTACAACAAAGCCACCATATGCGGCTTTTAGAAGGTGAAAGTCCCCCCAGGTTGGTAAAAAGAACTGCATGACCTTTTCACGGCCCTGCACCTTTTACTAGACAATATAGAGCCTGTGTGATTAAATTCACCTTTATTAAGTAATTTCACTCGTCATAAAATTCAATTAGTTGCTTATATTAGGCCTGTATATTGTCTCATGGCATTTAAAGTGGTAGTTGGTACTGTTTTTTGTAAGGTAGTCATGTATAGTTAGTGTGTTACCTTGTGGCAGAGTCTCATTTTGGATAAGGAAGTGATAGCACCGGTACAAACAATGAGTGATGGGCTGCCTTGGATGTGGACAGCAGAAAAAAAAGCCATTTTGGCCACATTAACTGGCCAACTGACAAATAAAAAAGACATGTTTTGAAGCAGCTGAAAATTGGATTTTGAATGGTTTCCTTGCTTTATGTTGCAGCTGAGCAGTCCTTCACTTGTCAAATGAATGCAACGTAAGTGGAGAAAATTTTTGTTACAAAGATGTGGAACCAAGAAAAAGGGCATGATCAAGCAGTTAGAATATTCAGTGCATACTTGAGCATATACTTGAAAATTTTATTTATTTATTTTGATTAGAGTACTTTTAAGGGGCTAAGATTTTATTCTGCTGAACTCATCCACAGTGTCCATGCATTACTCCTGTCTGCTTGTCTGTTAAAGTGCCAACCTGAATCTAGTGCAAGTATTGTAATGACAACCCCGAACTTTCACTTAAACATAATGCTTAGTTTCCATGGGTTAACCAACTTAAAATAACTTTCTATAACCCATTAAATGAAAGAAACGGCACACTGAGCTGTGTTTGATTTTCCCTGCAATTAGACAATCAGTGCCCTTTAACACGTAACTCGCCTTTGAGATAGATCTCATGAAGCAGTATATGGGACAGAAGAAGAAACCATTGATTTCCCTCTTTCTCACAACAAACTCGTCGTCCGCTTGTAAAGCTGCGCGTTGGCCTTTAGCGCTGTCAGACATTACACGGCTGACCTTTTCCTGTTTGAATAAGGCACTGTTTAAATTAGACTTTGATTTGAGAAAGCCTCTCCCAGGGTCAATGAAATGTTGGTTTATTAATTTATTTATTCAGGATAATGGAAACCTCCTGGGTGTTAATTAGCCACATTGACAAAGAGCCGACCATTAATGCACTTCCTATTCCAGTTTAGATGTTAATTAAGAATGATCAAGGACCTCCTTTAAACAGATGAAGTGGGCTTTGCAGCTGAGGAATCGCAGCGTATGATACATACACTGTGTAAATAAAAATTAATTTCTAAATAAGGGCTTCAAGTCATTTTTGGAAAAAACAAATCCAAAAATTATCAGAGAAAGCGTGATGTCGAGTTGATCCTCTACAAACACTGCTGTTGGTGTCACTTAAAAAGAAAGTGTGATGTGTATTGTATAGTGGATGGTATGGGATAATTGGTGCCTTTTTGTCTTCAAGGCTTTAGCGCCTCTGATGTGGACATGAAAGGCCATTAGCACAGCTTGAACACCAAGCTAATTTAGTGGGCATGTTAAATGAAAGCTGGATGGGGGAAAATAAAAAGCCTCATACAAAAGTGAAATGAAAGCAGAGTTGGATGATGCCAGGCATGGTTAATTGTCCTGATTAGGACAGTGTTAGGCTCCCACCAGGGTTAAACTGATACTGTCTTTCGGCAGTGAAACTGGTCTTTTGATAACAACCAAAATGTCATACATAGCAGCCTCAACTGTTGAGCAGCAGCAGGAACAGCACATTTTCATGTTTGATATCTTTAAGAGCAATTAATTTCATAGTCTCTCAAATCATAGCTGGAACCTTTAGAAACAGTAAAATATATTTGAATGTGATTCCAGTTGAAAATCGTGCCCCCACATGAAAATGTTATTACTGTTTCAGAGGCTTCTTCAACCTCAAGAAAAAAAGCAGTAAATTTTTCAGCGTGAACACAAGGCGAGTTTAGCTGCAAAGAGCCATTCAGCAGCAAGACATGAAAAAGAGAAATATAAGAAAAAATAAAGAAATAACACAATATAAATTCACACTGAATTGTAAAATGGGATCAAATAAAAATTGATTTAAATATAATAATTAAAATAGAAATAATATATCAGTATATAATGTGTATAATGTAACAATTGGGTAATGACATCTTTAGCGTTATGTGATATTATTACTATTAGGATTCACAGCTGATCAGCTGGCATAAAGTAGTGTGCATCGATAAACAGTGGTATCTAAGATTAATAAAGGAACTTCAACTCATGTTGTCATGTAATTAAAAAGGGACGAGAGTTTACTTGCAGGGTTTCTCCCAGTAGCAGGCATGATCCAGACCAGCAGAGGGATCTGAATGGGTCATCACATAACAGTAAAGTAGACAAGACCAGAGATGGCTTGGCTGTCAGTGCTTCATAGAGCACAAATAGAATACGATTCTATGGGAGTGATAGCTAATGCGAAACACTTTGGAAGACTGGCAGCAATGTTTTTAATCAGCATCGTCTGACAACATCACTGTAGTCAAACTGAAAAGCTTGGACAAGTTTCTGTTAGTAAGTTATAAAATAATCTAGATGTTAAAATGAATGTCTGTTGCTTTGGCTATACAGCCATTAATTCAAATCAAAAAATCATATTGTTACTGATTATTTGGGCATTTTTACAATTTTAATATGAGAAAAGGGAAAACTTGTAGGGCAGCGCGTCTGCAGCAACTACGGTTCATTTCGGGTCTGTTTGGACACATTTTTTATTTATCAGATAATTGCAGCTCCTCTAATTCAGATGGTGCACTTGGCTCTGTAGACTACTTTAAATTGAGATATTTTAACGCATTTCCAGCGTTTTATTTGAATGTATTTTATACCTCTCTGTGGAGTCCTTGTAACAACAAGTCAGTCAGCCAGTCAGAAGAGAGGAAGGGAATTCCCCGCTCTGATTGGCTGGCTGTTTTCAGTGAGTGATTTCATACGAATGTAGCAGATTTCATGTCAACACTCCAGAGAAACTAACTCCAAGGTTGCATGCTTGCTCCTGGTGGGAATGAGAGTGGTGACTTTGTTGTGACGTCACAAAGTTCTTGAGGTCCTGACAGCTGGTTGTAAGGCTCAGTTTCTGAATGTAGACTGCAGACTGAGTATTTCTCTGTGGAATGAGACTATTTATACTTTGACTGTATTAAGATGGAACCTAGGCCTGATTTATGAACAAAGAAGACATGGAGGCCTAACTTTAGACTAGATGGACCTTTAATGAGTGATGATCTGTGACTGTGTTCCTCAGCAACTATGCGCTTGTTTGTTTTTTTGTTTTAGTTTTTTATTTTGCTGTTGTTGGTTTGGTTTTTTTTTTTTTTTGTGGCCAGTTGTTTGCCCCAACCATCCTCAAGAGCCCAGTTTAGTTTTTTCAAACAGCTTTCTACTGAAGCCAATATATAAATCCAGCTCCATCTCAGACTGCTAGCCAACCTGCTCTGTTCTTTTAAGGCAGTGAATTTCTGCGGATTATAAAAGAAACCTCTCGCATTTTAACAGCCTTATTCCTTTTCCTGTGTTCTTTCCCTGAGCTTTCCCATATCATCTGCTTTCATGGCTGTCTTAGCCTCTCAGTCAGTTTTTATGAAAGCTTTGGAGTGGCTTGGACCTGTTTGGTGGGTAGAGTGAGAAAGCTCCTCTTCAACATTTTGTTTGACCTCGGTACTGCACTCACCCTGTTGCTATGAGGTCATGGAGGGGGATCAGAGGGAGGGGATCAGTGTGGCTTTGGTCAAATGACTTTTCAAAACCCAAGCACCAGTCACATAGTAATCATTTTTCAGTTAATAATATGTAGAAATTAGGGCATGTTTTGGCAGTTTATTCTGTAAAAGCAGAACTCCCACTTCTCTTATCATCCTCCTCTTCCATTTCCCCACCAGACATGAAGCTACACGACTGTTTGCTATTGTTTTCTCTTTCTTTCCCTGAGCATTTAAATCACTTCTGGATGTCCCTTCCTGTAAGAACTGGAGAGCTGTGCAAAGCTGCTTCTAATTTGGTGTACTCTGGATGAAGTCTGACTCGGCCCGCTGTATGTGAGCTATGTGCTTGGCACATTTCTCCTGCAGAGAAAACCTGGAAGAATACCTCTTCCAGACTGCATGGAGCATCACCTGAGAGGAGGAAGAAGAGGAGGAAGAGAAGGTGGAGGTGGAGGAGAGGGACTGGATCCATTGAGTGCTATTCCTATTCCTATAATCCTCTTAGGCTATGCCCACCACTCCACATGCACAACACCGCAGTTTTTTCTTTACCACGCAACAAACACAATCACCCAGAGGAGCTTTAGGAATTTCCTCTGTTTCTATTCTTCTTTTGTTACTTTTTCCTCCTGTTTCTGGTGATCAGTTAAAATTTTAATTCAATCACTGCAATTTATGGTTGTGGTATTCAGTGGATGTTTAAATTAAAATTAAGCCTCTGATATTAAATACACAGAAAATGGTGCTGTCCTAATTTCAAATGTTGCATCATGGTGTTAAACCGCCTGTGTGCTGTGACAGACTTTGCTTGAGGTTCTTTGCCATCTGTTGTGTGGACCATGTAACTTAACATGTAACTGGTTTTCAGACTGGGGCAATCGGGTATAAGAATGTAGTTTGATTTTGGTGCTATTCTGCATATTATTTCTATATTATCTAGAAGTAACATCACGCTGTTTATTTCAGCCATCTGTGGATTTTTCAACCTGATTGTGGTATCTTTTTTTGAGGTACGCCAACAGATCAAATACTATTTAAAGACCGTGTTCCAGTCTTAACATTACAAAAGTTTATTCAGCCCAAATAGAAAAGTGTAAAAAAGAGGAAGTAGATGCAAAGAAAAAAGAGGTCTGTTGAATTGCTTGTGAAGGGCATTAGGATGGTGTTTTTTTGTTTTTTCATCTCCACGTAAAAATAATGAAAATGAATGAAATTCAATGGATTGATTCAGGGAAGCATGGCGGAATAATATCCCTGTAACAGAATACAGTCTGAACTGACAGATACAATAATGTTTAGGCTACAGGAGGTTAAAGAAACAAAGACATATTAAGGCTGCATGTTTCCTTATTGATAACTATGTAAATAATGATTTGTAACATAAAAGCATCCTTCCTCAACTCTACAGTGTGGGCTGGCCCCCTTCAGTTCATTGTTTCCATTGGATACATAAAGCCAGTTTTTCTCATCAGTGGACCTGCAATCAGATTTCACTGCAACAGTTTGTGCCAGATCAATTCACTCATACTCCCTCAGTAGGGTCAGATTCAAAAGTTAAATGAGAAAAACTAAAACTGAATGATGAACCGCTCAAACCTCACCATGATGGTCAAACAGCTGACTCTTAATTTAGGTCCAAATGGCTAATATCAGAACAAAGCAGTCATCCCCCTCAGCCACACCCCCAAACCTAGCCCATCTGACCATCCAAACTTGTAGGATTTGGTTTTACCTTAAAATTTGCTATTTTTCAATTAAACTGCGCAGAAAACCATCAGCCAATAAGAAGAGATGGTCCAAGCCTCTCCTCTGATTGGCTGACTGACCTGTTGTTATGAGACCTCCAAAGAGAAGAAAGAGGAGATGCATAATTACACTGAGACAGTTTTTGTTTCTTCTGGGTATCAACACTTTAGATAAAACACTCAAGTTGAAACATGGGCCCTTTAAGTTCTTTAGCCTAACAAAAATAAAGCCTAAGGTGTTCAAAATGAACCCTTTATCAACATTGTAAAACACTGCAAGCAATGACACGAATGATAAAGTTAGACCATAGCAAAACCATGATGACAGGTCTTCAAGTTGTCAGTCAAAATGAATTGAAATATTCAAGTTGCTCAGTCCGTATATCCTTTCATCCACTTTGTGTTTTTCTGAGCTCATGCCTCACTCTAACTGATATGTATCAGAAGCGCTGAATAACAGTGCTGTCGTTCTGTCAGTGGAATCAGCCCCAGTGGACAGAGCAATCAAGGGTCTGTTTTCTTTAGACTTTCCCCTCATTCAAGCTGCAGCCTCCAGCAGGGAGTGTGTGCTTTCCTGTTTGACCCCTCCAGCAGGTTCAGCCAGAGGCTAAGGGCTGAGCAGCCATGGCAGCCGCACATTTTTCTCTGCCTGCTCTTAAGCCAGGCTTGTCGTGTGTGCTTGTCTGTCACTGGTCTTTATTTCTCTAATAGAGGTTTCTGTGTATGTTAACATGCAGACAAGTCGACTCAAAGTTTAATCATGCAGAAAATGGAAAAAGCCTCCCCAGCACCTGATAGGGCCTATATACCAATGTACAGGTACCCTTTGGCCACCCCCCATGCACTCATCCACACACATTCTGAGGGTTGTAATGCATCAAGGTTTATGCATCCCATCTGTCTGCAGGTGGTCATGCAGGCTCCCAGATGCAGCCATGGGTTTCAAATAGGCATTGGGCTGAATTGTTGATGCTGCCTCTCCTCATTGTGGGACTACCCAGCTATCACAAATGTTCTGGAGGGATATCAGTGGCAAAAGTTGTTTTTTGCTCCAGTAGTCATACATCCTCATCATCACCGAATGTGAGGACCTTCTTTCACTTATTGTATGTTCGATATGGGAGGCTCTGTGAAATTAGGTTCTCTGTGGAAAGAGGAGTTTCCATCTTTTATCCAAGTGATCATGAAATTAAATTGTGAAAAATAGTTACCACAACACATTTACAATTCTATTAAAGTAGATTTTATAGTATGTAAAGAAAAATGATTAGACTAAAACAAAAGGAAATGGATAAAAGCCTCTTAAAGGTGAGAGACCTAGAAAGAGCATGGTCACTGTTTGCAGTAGGGAAAGTTGAACAACAAACTAGGACACCCATGTCTCACAACTGAACAATAAAACCTGAAATTTGAAAATGACTTCTAGTCTTTACAGAGAGCCAGCCAGGAGAGGCTCCCCCTTCTGTGCTGCTTCCCAATAGGACACAGTATGTTATATTTCTATTGAATGCATTTTTTTCCAGACCTGAATTTACCATAATTTTGCAGCTGTGAGTAATTTCTCCATTTCCTTTATGCATAATAACTATTTGTCCACAATAGTGTACATCAATATCCATATCACACCTAATGTGTACTACCTTACACACACACATTCTCATTCATCTATCCATCCCTGCTTATCTCCGAGGTCAAGGGGGGTCTGGAGCTTATCCTAGCTAATGTTGGGCTGGAGGCTTTGTACAACCAAAACAGACTGCCGGTCAATTACAGGGTTGACATTAGAACAGCCAGTCTAGTTAAATGGTTGTCCTGCAATCCAAAACCTGCCACCTTCTTTGATCCTGGGAATGGATTTCATGATTAGAGCCTCAATAACCATCCATATGCCATAGAGATGTATTCATGGATCGTCCCCCTTACCCCAGGGTGTATGAGGTCGTCGACTATGCTGTCAGACCATTCCTCAAGGGAACAGAGGATTTCTGAAAATGTGATTGATAAAGTGGAGATGCTTAGCCATCCATCTTTGGCCTTATGTCAAATTTCCAACTAAAATATATCTTATTCCAGGTAGAGCAGAATTTGCAGGGCCGAATCATTGTGCCGTTCTCTGGTCTTTGGACTGTCCTGGTACAGTAGTCATTGGAAGCAGGATCAGAGTTTAAGTTCTTGTTGATGAGTTGCTTGATTTTCGTACAGCACACATATGCATCTTGGCAGGGGCTGTTGCATTTACTCCCAGGCCAAAATCAGTCTTTTTATTAACATTGTGGCCTGTTTTAGTACAACTAAGGTTGCTCCCATTTGAGACATGTGAGTTCTTCCTAATCTTAAGAACATGAGCCATGTATCGATACAAAATAGCTGTTGCCTCCAGCTTTAAGCAGCAGCTGGGCAACCTAGAGCAAGTATTCAAAAGACCCAAGACTATTACTAAATGATGTAGTCAATAACCCGATCTGAGGAGAGTTATTATCGCCACTTCATCCAAGACATGGCATGTCACACTGAGGGTTAGGGTTAGGGGTCCCTGTTAAAAGGGTGGACACACCTTTTCACAGGGATTACAAGGCTACCCAAATGCTAGACACTGTTCTTATACCAGAGACAGTTATGAAACATTAATTTCCTGTAACTCTGTCACTTGGGTTTGGTCTCTGTGCCGCTCCTCGAGGAGAGGTTCTGAATTTATGTCCACTCCAGTGAGTGAAGTGAATGTGAGTACAGCTTATTTCACTCTATAGTCACCAAATCCACCACATATCCCCCAAAAATTAATTTTCAAACAGACAAATCTGGAATGATTTTGTATTGTATTGTTGTATTGGAGGGCAGCACGGCGGCATAGTGGTTAGTGCTGTTGCGACACAATAAGAAGGTCACGGGTTCGGTTCCCAGGCCTGGGGCCTTTCTGTGTGGAGTTTGCATGTCCTCCCCATGCCTGCACCGGTTTCCTACGGGTACTCCGGTTTCCTCCCACCATCCAAAGACATGCATGTTTGGGTTAACTGGTGAATTGTCCGTAGGCCTGAGTGTGAGTGTGAGTTGTTGTCCATCTCTGTATGGCATTTAATTCATTTTAACACTTGCATTACATGTGAATGCAGGATTGTGTTTCTTTAAAATTGGAGTTCCACAAGGAAAGACAAGTGCTGACTTGACCTTACGTACAGAAAAGCATCTGTCTGCAGACTGTAACTCTAAGTCGGAAGCATAACTTAGCGTTGTCCATTTTAGAGTTGCCCTCACGCTCCCCCACCTCTTCCTTCAGCTCTCATGCAAGGATTATGACATGATGCTAAACCAGACAAGGCCTAATCCCTGCAGCATATCCTGAATGGCCGATACACCACGTAGTACGCCAAAGTTAAAGTGCCTCTCTGTTTGGACTGAGAGTTAGCTGCGCGCAAAAAAACTGTCAAATGGGGCGCCAAAAATTACTAGTATATGATGGACAATACTTTTTTGTACCTTTTAGATTTTTCATATTTTCACAGTTAAAACAGTTTAGTTTTAAAGACATTTTAACTGTTTTCAGATTTGTTTTATGTTTAGTGAAGAATTTTTAAACGTTAAAAAAAAAAAGAAATTAAACTTAAATATGATCAAATACTGCCACAATCGAAGGGATCAGCTTGTTAATTGTTGGACTTTATTAGATAATTATGAGAAAAAATATTAAATATCTGCCAAACAAGAAAATGTTCGTCCAAATGTCAATTGTCTCCATTTATATCTATATTAAACTTGAATTTAAATGTTCATTCATTCATCGTCTACCACTTAGCTGTTTCCGGATTGTTGGGGGTGCTAACCCTGGAGCCAATCCCAACTCACATTGGGTGAGGGCGGGGTACACCCTGGACAGGTCACCAGTCCATCGCAGGGTCAACATACAGAGACGGACAACAACTCACACTCACAATCAGACCTATGGACAATTCACCAGTTAACCCAAACATGATGTCTTTGGATGGTGGGAGGAAACCAGAGTACCCAGAGGAAACCCATGCAGGCACGGGGAGAACATACAAACTCCAAACAGAAAGGCCCCAGGCCCGGGAATCGACCTGTGACGTTCTGGCTGTGAGGCAACAGCACTAACCCCTATCCTGCAAATTATCTGAACATGTGTTACCTCAATTTCATGTGTTCACGGATAGAGCTTCTTTTTTTTTAATAAGTTTTGATTAGATCTGTTATATTCACAGCAAATTTTTGTAATTTTATCAATATTTTCAAATTTTAAAAGTACAGGAAAATTATTAGACTAAGCAGGAAAAATTCAATAAAAATTAAGTTATTTTCTCTGTGTCACTGTAGCATCTTAAGTGAAGGCAGAGGGTTTGAAAAGTGTGTCTGTGTTTCTTATTCCTTTTCCATCAGGGTTAGGGTTACGCTTTGTGTGCCAGACCCCTGGTTTGACTCCATTGTGGTGTCTCAACAAACATCTGCATGTACAAGCTGCCTTCCCCCTGCCCTTTGCAGCAGCAAGGGGAAAGAAATCACTTGGTGCACATGGAACAATGAGACCACAAACATCCATCTTTGTCCTCTGCAATGAACTGCAATGAAACCAGCTCACACTGCAGGTTTGAGAGGAAACAACATCGCTGACTTCTCCTCCTGAAGTTATTTATTCTCAGATCCACTCAAAATTCAGACCAGCAAACTTTTCTAAATCCTGACGCAGCATCATTATGCCAACTTTATGTGAGTGTATGTACAGAGTTTGCTGAACTTTTAAGCATTTGTTGCTGTCACTATTTCATACCAAGTCACAGAGACTTTTCCTGTAGTCCAAAGTTCTCCTCAAACTCAGATAAGAATTACAGATATATTTCAAAATCCTCCAATTTTAATTAACCTTCTTGGCCATCTTACTTTATCCTCCCTCACATACAGATTTGTTAAGTCTTCCCTCAAGTAACCAAAGTTGCAGAATGAAAAAGCTGCATATTCGACATGGGCAAAAAAGTCGCACAGGGAGAACGTAGTGGAAGATTTGATTAAAGTGTCAGGTAATGCCATGCAAGGACGACGGTCAAGTAATTATGGGAGCTTGTCCCCAACCATCTGTAATTGAGTTTACACTGATCGAGTACGGAAGAATGTAATCAAATCAGCAGAGATGCTGGAGAGACTGTTCACCATTTTCTGTGTAGAGAAGTTGTGTTCATGAGGGCAGGATCTGAGTCTCAGCACAGATACAAAGACACATTTTCTCATCACGATGCTTAGTTTGCAATGATTGTTTGCATCTATGTTGAAGTATTGTAATCTGTAAATTTGGTATCTGAAAATTACAAACTACATGGACATCTCTTATTGAGACTGCTATTTAATATTCACCCTGAATATTTCCTGGTGAGCACAGGTGACAGAAAATTTTGGAAGATTTCTCCTTCTTCATGTGACAGAAAGCATTATCTTTGTGTGTGTGCAATACCAACAATCAAAAAGATAAGAATCATACAGTCTCCAGAATTATTGTTTTTTAAGCAAGTGTCAACCCTCTGTGTCATTGGCCATTGAAGCTGGCAGTTTGGAATATGTCAGTTGCCATGTGGTTGGAGGAGGAGGGAAGGCTGGATCTGACTTGCTCCAGTTTCTCCAGTACATTGACTTATTTGCGGCAACCTTATTTTTAATGTTATTTTTAAAAGAGATAACGTGATGTTTCAAATGAATTTACTTGTTTTTACTGTCTCTCTTGGTCTTACATGCACATGCTGCATACACACAGATTGGCAACTGATTCCTCTGTGAATCCTCTCCGCGCACATCAACCTAAACATACTGTTACCAGTATTTGATTATGCCCTTGCCACGAGTTTAAACTGTTTGGATGTTTTTATAAAGTTCTTTGGATCTACTTCAAGTGCACAGAGTTTGAAATGGAAAGAGTTTTTTGTATAAACATCTCAGACAAACATCCGTCCAGAAGTGATGGATCCTCAGACATTCCTATCAAAAAAGAACAGTGTCTCTTCCAAACATTTTTGTCTTGATTGCATCGAAATAGCTTAAAGCTTGTATTTACTGTTTCTTTTTGCACTTTTAAACAAGCAATTGCATTAGTCTTCTTGTATCAAATTTACAATAATACTATAAATAACTAGAACTATGTGCTACAAATATTTTATTATGCTTATACACATAGTCGTTTCTTAACAGTGATTCAATATTGTGTTCACAAACAGATACTGACCTTCAGGATGCACTTCATAATTTTTCTTTTTACTATTGGGATTCACTCTTCAATGACTATTGTACTTTCAATGTCATAATTTCTGATATCTTGAATTTAATAATAACAACTTTGAAGTTTGCATTGAACATTACTCCGACAATTTGACCATTGAAACATATTCTTTTTCTTCTTTTTTTATTTATATAATACATTTTTATATAATTTCTTTATATTGAGGTTGAAATAAAGGAACGGGACTTATATGAGCCCCCTGGCCTTCCTTCCTCTCCTGCACAATTTACATATATGTTATATATTTATAATATGCAGCTCTGTACAGATCATTATGTCATGTAATTTACATATTGTGTGATGATCAAACCTTTTTACGCTTTCTATTCAAACACAATACTTCACAAAGTTGCATTAGACTGCAAATACCAGTCTACTTAAATATTTAAAATCAAACTGCACTGGAAAAGAGGGTATACCTAAAGCATTTTGGTTGGAAACTCTGTCTGTTAACCACAACCAACAGCATCAAACCAAGCACTGGTAAATGTAAGTTTAACGTTTAGCACCAGGTTTTTTATATGTTGGATGTCGAATTTAAATCAGTCAGTCATTTGAAAACCAGCTTCTCATCTTCTTCCCCCTGTTTCCATTTCCTGCAGCCATCGAAACACAGAGCACCAGCTCTGAGGAGCTCGTCCCCAGCCCGCCGTCCCCGCCGCCCCCTCCAAGAGTCTACAAACCCTGCTTCGTCTGCCAGGACAAGTCCTCTGGATACCACTATGGTGTCAGTGCATGTGAGGGCTGCAAGGTAAGTACTCCTGCTATGTATGCCTCAGACTAGGTGACTTGCTGCTTTCTGTCTGTGACTCAACAATGACAACGGACACTCGGATTTTAACCAGACTGCTTATCATTGAACACTTAAGTGGTTTTTACGCAACTGCTGATGTTTATTCATTTGAGAGAGAAGCCACTGACTAAATCCAGGAGTTTGGTTTCTTTTCTGAGAAGCTAATCTTAATCATTCAATAATTTCTTTCACTATAGTAAATCCATTGAGGTAAATGACTGGTTTAAATAACATCTATTTACTAATTGATGTATAATGGTGTGTGCAGTATATTAATATCAATATCAGACTACAGACACCATAGAAATATAAAAACACAGCTCTTAAAGAGCTAATACTTAGATTAAATTCCCTCTTTATGTGGCCTTGATTTTTCCTTGTGGCATCCTGTAGCACCTAGTAACATAACTCAGTGCAACTATTTTTAATGAATGAAATTCTGTCAGTGTGTTTTTGATCGACAATGTAGCCAATCCAGTTAGCATTAACCTCCTGCTTTGCATCAACATTGCTACTTACTTTGAACTTCTCGGAAGAAAGCAAGCAAATTAAATAATGTTGATGGAGTTATTAAAAATATGAAAGACTACGTCTCTAAACCATAAGCTGAATGGGCTTTTGACAGTGCTGGGCCCCATTGGTAGCCTGGCACAATGGCTGAATAGCTTCCTTGAAGCAAGGAGAACTTGAATAGCCTTCCTGCATTAAATTTTCCTCTTTTTTCTTTTTTCTTGTTTCAAGCAGCAGTTCCACTTGAAAATCTGAATAATACCCACATCTGACCTTTGAAACAATAGGGAAACTGATTTATATGCTTTTACACTACTTTTTATCAAGTTCAGCAATGAACTGAAAGCAGTAGAAGCTCAAGCCTCCTGTTTTGTTTGACATAGGAAATACAAGAGTCTACTGACTCTTCCTTTCGATGCTTCCTCATACTAATGGGTTATTCATTTCAAAAATCCAATTTGTGCCATAGATGTGATCTTTTAGTTTACAATCCAACTAAGAAGCAAACACCAATACGGAGTGGTCCTAGCTGAAGTGGTGATTCTAAATTGCAGCCTGGCAGAAAATTGTCATTTCCAATATAAGCATACTAAAAACATATTCAAGGAAGCATGTAAGTGGTGCTTGACTTGGTTACGTACTCTCTCCGAGGTCATCAATGAGTAATCATAGTTTACCTTCAAACCATCTGTGAAGAAGGCCTTAGTGATTGCGGGGAGCACATGGGAAGGAAAACACTCTCAACTACACATCCACAAACATATTAGTGCACGCACCACAATAAACAAATAGTCACAATTTTACAAGCGTCCACTGGAGTTACATTAACATTAGGAAAATAAAACACAGTCCGTCACTGTTTTAGTTATCTTTGGTCAACTTTATTCATACTTATCTCAAAAGCAGTGTTCTTTTGGAATGTCTCATTATCTTCCTGTTTTTTTTCTTCCCAGTCTCCAGGTCTAAACAGAGCTTAACTGCAGGACGGACTTATATACTGGCTACTGCTGTCACTAGCAAGTGTGATTTATTTGGGTTATACCATTGTTGATTGGACTATGGGTTTAGGTCATTTTGTTGTTGTTCCAGTATCTGCCCTGCCAGTCTTCTGGCTTTCCTCGCGTGCTCTTGGCAGTTGTTGCCATGAAACCATACACGCCCACATGCACACACTTTAGACGTGAACAATACATAACAGGCTGTTAAGGACAGAGTGTAAGGAATTTTTAATTTATGATTTTACAAACCAAAAATCTTAATGTACTTTACATTTTCTCTCTGAATTTTTCTCTGTAGACTGAGCCCTTTGATACTTTACTGTTTTAATGTAGACTGCATGGACCTTTAATGCATTAATAAGATGCTCTGTGAAGAACATTTATATTTGAAAAAAATATTAGCTGTTTACTAAACATTAAATATTGAAATTCCTTTGTTAATTATAATGCAGAATGGCATTAAGATATGTATTAGAATACCACATGGATACCCTAATTCCCTCTAGGGCATGGGTCCCCAACTGGCGGACCGCAGTCCAGGTCTGGACCCTGAAGCCGGACTATCCAGACCAAGGCCAATTTATTGAGAATTACTGCACTTTGACTGAGCATTCCTATTTTAACCTGCACAGCATATTTAGCTTTTAAAGTACTAGTTTTTCATCTCATGTGATGCTCTCAGCCAATGAAAAGTGTGTATTCGCAAGTCTGTCAGTCAGATGGGCCGGAAAGAGACGAGCCGAGAGTGACAGACTCACAGTTGGAGAGTGGGAGTCAACAATACGACAAGAATAATTATCTGCCAATAAATGCATTGAAGAAAAAGAAGAATTAGGAATAATTTCACTTGGCGTGCTGAAAAAACTAAGTTTGACAGTGAAGTTAAGAGTTAACATATTCCTTAATGTTCATCCTTCATCCTCCTGTCTCTTATCTGGAGTGCCCATAGCAAAAAATATAGGAAACCATTTACTCATGGAAGTGTTTAGATAGTCCAATTGTAAAGATGTGTTGAGGATGTTTGACATTGTTAGGATACTAAATGGTCTTTATAAAAAAAGAAGAAAAGGGAAACTAAGGCTATACTTAGAATCCTTACCATACTATCCTAAAATAAAGCACTTAATTTTAAGATATACATTTTTCAAAAATGTTTTTGATATGTATTTAATTTTTTGATGTGTCCCTGGTTTTACTTGAATTGAGAAAAGAGCGTCTGTTTTATAGTAGCCTAGTTATGATTTAAAATCATTCAAGTTAGATATTAAAACTGACAGTAAATATTGTTGACATATTACTGAAATGTACTTCCTGTGATTTAAAAGTAAGTTTTAACTTCAGTTGAATATCACATAATAACATACCAAAGTCAATTATTTGATAGGGATACACAAGGAAACCCCTCTCTATGAAATTTAAGGCACAGGAACACACATGTATCACCACCGGACCTCTGCTTGAGGCCTTTTTATAGTGCTGGACCTTGTTTAATTTTACTTGAATACCCCTCTCCTAGGCCTTCCAGTTTTCACCCATGCTGTCAGACTGCGGAGCGATGTCCTTGCTCTGCCCCGCTTCTGTAACAGAACCATTGGTATGCCAGGAATCCTTTGGAGCTTTCGGCCCAGAGGGAGGTGCGTGATCACTTCACTCACCAGGCTCTGGGTCAGACTGAGTTCTTTATGGACTCTCATGCCCTTTACAATGCCTATCAAAAGTATTCACCCCCTTGGATGTTTCAACCTTTTATGGCTTTTATAAATGAAATCACTATCAATATAATTTGGCTTTTTTGACACGAATATGCAAAAAACAACAACACCACAAAAAAAAGAAAACCCCAAAAAGAAAACTGATTTTTACAAAATAATGTCAATTAATTAAAATGATATAATGTACAGTAAATGATCGCATAAGTATTCACCCCCTTCAGGTCAGTATTTAGTAAATGCACCTTTGGCTGCAATCACAGCACTGAGTCTTTGTGGATGTCTCAATCAGACTGGCATATCTGGAAACTGCAATTTTTTGCAGAATTCTTTGCAGATAAAGTTCTGTCAGATTGCTCAGGGTCGGGCATGAGCAGCTCTTTTCAAGTCCAGCCACAAATTCTCGATTGGCTTGAGATCTGGACTCCAGAACATTCACCTTGTTGTCGTTGAACCATTTCTGGATGTTTGGGGTCATCATCTTGCTGGAAAGTAAATCTTCTCCCAAGTCGTAGTTCTCTTTCAGATTGAATTAGATTATCTACCAGGATTTGGCAATATTTTTCTGCATTCATGTTCCCCTTTACCTTTACAAGCCTTCCAGGACCTGCTGCTGAGAAGCATCCCCAGAGCATGATGTAGCCACCACCATGTTTGACAGTGGAGATGGTGTGTGTGGTTATGTGCAGTGTTTGGTGTTCACCAAACATAGCGTCTAGTCTGATGGTCAAAAAGCTCAATTTTTGTCTCATCAGACCAAAGAACCTTCTTCCAATTGACCTTGCAGTCTCTCACATGACTAAGGGCAAATTCCAGGCAATATTTCATGTGAACTTTTTTCATCAGTGGCTTTCTCTTTGCCACCCCCCCATACAGCTTCGGCTGCTGAAGAACCCGGGCAACAGTTTGTTGCATATAAAGTCTCTCCCATCTGGGCTACTGAAGCTCTACACTTCTTCATAGAGGTCGTAGTTGTCTTGTTGGCCTCCCTCAACAGTCTTCTTCTTGCCCGATCATTCAGTTTGTGAGGACGGCCAGCTCCAGGCAGATTTAGACAATTGCCATGCTTCTTCCATTTCTTAATTGAACTCTGTGGGATGCCCAGTAAGTTGGAAATCTTCTTGCAGCCATCTATTTTGTTATACTTTTCAATTGTATTTTCTCTTAGTTGCTTGGAGTATTATTTTGTTTTCATGTTGCAATTGTAGCAGGAATACTGCCTGGATCTCCCAGAGACAGGTGGTTTTATAATACAATCACTTGACACACATCAGCTGCACTCAAATGATCTCAATTTCTCTAATTGTGACACTGCTGGCATCAACTAGTTGGACCTCTGTTGAATTAGGTCAGTCACTTTGAAGTGGACTGATTATTTATGCTAACACTTATTTTACGCTCTTTATTTTTAATTAATTGACAGTAGTTTGTAAAAATCTGTTATCACTTGGACATGAAAGAAGCTTTATTTATTTATTTTTTGCTAATTCTGCTCTGTAAATTGCTGCTTTTGTAATGAGTGTCCACACGTGTTGGTTTGTCCCTGCTCCTTGTGAAACATATTATTTATGAAGTTAGGACTAATACAGTTGTTTGAGGTACTCTCATGTACATCCATACAAATCCCACTGCCATCAGTCAATATAAGTAAATGAAGATACAACTGCAGAGGTGTATAAAGTACTTGAAAAAAAATAACTAAATAAAAGTACAAATACCATAACTGAAAATGACTTTGGTAAAAGTTAAAGTCACCCAAGAAAATCACTTGAGTAAAAGTCTTAAAGTAGCTCACTTTAAAATTAAGTACTTAATTACTTAAGTATCAAAAGTATCTTTTGAAAAAATATACAAAATTATCAAAAGTACAAGTACAAGCAAAGTACAAAGTATTTTTATAGTACGCTAAAAAAGAAGCAAAACAACATCTCGTGGCACTTTGGTAGGCAAAAGAGGCACTTCATTCTGTATGCTTTAGGATTTTCCCCCATCCCAAGGTAGCCAAACATTGTTGGCGGGTATGACCACAGCGGGTGACTGTCATCTTCTACCGAAAGAGATGCTGTCAGTGTGGTAATGTCTTCCGTATCTTCCTCATCAACATTAACTGCGGAGGTAGCCATGTTCATCTCCGCCGCCCTGCGCATCCCGCCCTTACCACTAATCTTCACAAGAGTACCGTACATTGTTCTTCTCGTCCTCTCCGACATGCCCATTCCAGATAATCCTTTGATGATTAATTATATTTCTATTTTAATTAGTAACGAGTAACGAGGTGGCAAACGTTGACTTCCTCGCCCAAATTTGAACGCAAATTATTAAAAGGTTTTGATTGTTGAATGATTTGATGAATACCTTTCATGGTGGTTACAGTGGTTAGTTAGTGGTTTGTTGTCTCATAGCAAGAAGGTTCTTTGGTGGAGCCCTGGGCCTGGGGTCTGGCTGTAGGGAGTTTGCATGTTCTCCCTGCATGGGTTCCCTCTAGGTTCTCCAGCTTCCTGCTGTTTGCCTCTATATGTCGGCCCTGGGGAGGACTGGTGACCTGTTTCTGGTGAAGATCACCCTAACCCTCACCCTCACCAATGTAAGCTAGGATTAGCTCCAACCCCACCACAACTCTGCATGGATAATGGTACAGTATCGATATAGATGGATGGTTAGATAAATACCTTCATTTTTCACTAACCAAATAATCTATAATCCTTCAAATTTCAAAGATAATTTGTTTATAATTATAGAAAAACAAAGAAATTGGAAATTTTTAAATGATCAATTATCAGTTAATTATAGAGATGATTTCAATTTTTTCTCTTTTCTATTGATGCATTATTCCAGCTTGTGGTCAAACCTAAACCAACAGGGAATAGCATCAGTTGGTGATGGTTGTGCTGTTATCAGACTCAGTTATGTTTGAATTAAACTGGAGTCAAACTACAGAGTCCCAAGCCTCCGTGTTGGCCAGTAACAGACTTTTTGTATGGACAGAGCTCATTTGAATTGTTAAAATGGTGCATGGCATATGGGCCAACAGAAGCACATGCATATGCAACAGATGACAGTTTCATTTGTGTTGACCCAAAGTCAATGAAAATCCTCCAAAGTCAAGGCGGCCCTCACATTTAGTCACCCCTACACTTCCTGCCATTTGACATGTCTGACAGCGTCCTTCTGAGAACTCCACAGAATGTCACAAGTTCTGCAGAATTACTCTAAACTGCCATCCGATACTCAAGGTCCCGTAGCTACATCTGCTATCTTTGCTGGAACGGATTCTGTACTTTTCAGTCCTGTGACAAACATAAAACAGCTGAATTGAAAAGATTTTAAGATTTTTACCCTTACAGCATCAGATCCTTGAGTTAATCTATTGCCAGTACGGTAAGGTAGTTCTGCTCCGTTACAACATTTTTGTCATTAATTATTTAAAAAAATAATAATAATAATAATAAGAAATAAAATATATATTTATATATATGTTAAGTGACATCTTAACAATGTTTTGCATAAGCCC
Source organism: Remorina albescens (assembly GCA_034769265.1). Classification (NCBI taxonomy): domain Eukaryota; kingdom Metazoa; phylum Chordata; class Actinopteri; order Carangiformes; family Echeneidae; genus Remorina; species Remorina albescens. The sequence goes on along the minus strand of CM068492.1, from coordinate 4,184,105 downwards.
TGAAATATCTAGAGAGAAAGATGGCTTGAATCTCTGTGCGTGTCATCAGTGCTGACAGGCCTTTGGGGATAAGACAAAACTTAAAGCTGTGAACACTCCTCCCCCTCTCTCTCTTACATGTTGGATCCTGCAACGTTGACACAGTGGGATTAGTTTGATGGAACTGGTTTGACAAGCGGGAGACCATAACCTCTGTGAATAAAACACAATTTTGAATGCTCACACTGCAAAAAGAAACACTCTTCTCTCCGAACCCACAGCCCTCACTGCTCTCTCTCTTTTCCACCTCAGACCCACAGCCACGGAGTGAATGGAGGAATGACCTGTATTCACCTACAAATCCACTTTGTAACCAAAACAGAATATAGAGATTTTGGGCCTTTTTTCACTATTCACAGACCTACTGGGGATCAGACACATAAATAATGTATTTACAAAAAGAATAAAAATGCCTCTTCCACCTTCTCCACAGACAAAAAGTTGTCAGTACCTAAACTTGGGCTGGGCTGGGCTATATATGGCATATATGCCATTTTGGATCAAAGCTACAGATAGTAGCAGTCAATATACAACTCCATAATTACAAAACAGTATCTTCTGCACAGGACAGTTTCTTCTCCTTCTTCTTCTTATTATTTATTATTATTATCATTATCATCACCATCATTATTATTATTATTATTATTATACCTTTACAATTATAGCTGAATACAAATACTGCTGATACAATTGTGCATAACACAGAAACTGTCAGTCTATTTATAAACTGTTGACATGAATCTCAAGTTTGTGAACACAGTAACAACAAACTCACAGAAATATTTACATAACTACATTAACAAAATTTATATTTTTTATTTTATAACTGTACTTAAAACTGTATTAATGGTCACATTTTTTTAAAGGTCCTATAGAGACTTGGATCCAGTCTTCTGATTGGCATGTTGACTTGGTTGGCAGTTGGCTTTTAGAGAAAAGTCTGACAGAGAAGGGATAAAACTACATAGATTTTGGTCCCAAATGCCACAAACATATCTTCTTGCAGATAGTAAAAGTTACTATTAAAGTTAGACCCTAAAGTAAACACTGGATAAATGTATTATAGTGTATAACATGGGGCCGTTAATGTAGCAAATAGCATATAGCAAAGGAGAAAAATGGTTAAATGGTTAAATTATTTTCTAATGTTAAGACAATCTCAAACTAATGCTAAAACCAAGGCCAAACTGTAGCTGTTGAAACCACAGTCTCAAAAACAGCCTTGTGTATCAGTTTATTTTTTGTTTATTTATCTGCTTATGTCATTGTTCACCCATGAACTGTACTGTCATTCAGAGAACGCTGTGGATGATGGGCTGGTTCTAGTGTTTGGGTAGGAAGGGTAAGTGTAAATTTCCACCAACTTTTAACTTCTTCCTGAGCTTCTCTTTTTTTTTTTATTGACATCTCTTATCGTTGTTCTGAGTATAGAAGGCACAATTATGCGGTTTTAAAATGTTGAAGTTGGTCTTCTTTCTCTTGCAAGTACAGCACTGAGCCAGCCTATTGTCAGAGGGTATCCTGCTGACTAGCAAATACATCTACAGGACTAAAAATACAACCTCCTGGGTGGAAAAATTAATTATGCAGGAGTTTATAAATCTGGTAACAAAACTTCATATCCATTTTTTGCTTTGATGGATGCACAGATTTGGAGATCTCACAGACACATTGGATGAGTTTTGTGTGTATGTCCCTGGGATTGATACAAATGGTATATATGAAGTAATAAAGTAGTAGTAAAATACTCATGTACATGTTGTTGCTGTTGGTTTTCCATGTGTCAGCTGGTCACAGTTAACCCATCTATATATTCCCCACTACTCCTTTGGCTACATTCACAGCAGTGCTCGACTTGGCAGCTCCTTCCTCACCTCTCATAATCCCTCTCCTGCATGCGCTTTTCATATCTCTATTTACTCTGTGCTGTCTGCTACTGTTGCTGGATGTCGATGATGAAGAGCCCAGAGAGCTGACTGTAGAGATAGAGAGTGAAAAGAGCACATGGATCTGCTGGGGCCTTTCTCTGACTGCGTTCTGCCTGTCACGATAATGTATACAGCTCCCCTCTGTGCTCACACTTACTCCATTATGTGATTTGTCAACATTGTAAAACATAAAAGAAGTGCAAGTGCTAACTGAGAGGGTCAGCAACACAGAGGTGTGACAGGAAATAAATAGGACTGTTAAACCATGAACATTAATCTTTTTACTTTACTTTCCTTACAGTATACTCTGCTGCTATACTCTTCAGCAAGTGAAGCTCTTGTGTTGTTCTCAGTCATTGGCAGCCAGGCTTGAGTTCTGTGTCATCTAACCACTGTATGTAAATATACAGTTCCCCAAAAGTGACATGAAAAACATGCTCTCTGGCTGGCAGCGCTACAGTTCATTTACCCGTCACCAATGTTAGCTCATTGGCCTTCAGCCAAGCAAACATATCAAAGTACACATACACCAAAAATGGTTTCAGGGCAGCACGGCAGCATAGTGGTTAGCGCTGTTGCCCCACAAAAAGAAGGTCGCGGGTTTGGTTCCCATGCCTGGAACCTTTCTGTGTGTGGGTTTCCTCTGGGTACTCTGGTTTCCTCCCATCGTCCAAGGACATATATGTTTAGGGCAATTGGTGACACTAAATTGCCCGTAGGTCTGAGTGTGAGTGATTGTTGGTCTCTGTCTGTCTCTGTGTGTTGGCTCTGTGATGGACTGGTGACCTGTCCAGGGTGAACCCTGCCCCTACCCAGTGTAAGCTGGGATTGGCTCCAGCACCCCCGCTAACCAGAAATGGATATAGCAGTTGAAGATGAATGAAAAAAAATGGTTTCAGTCATTTGAGGTAGTTATTGTTGATACGTTTGATTTTACTCAGTTAACTGTGACTGTAAAGTGGGGTTGTGGTGTCAATTACCTTGGATGTCAGGGCTTACCCACTCCTCTACCTCCTGGCTATAAATGATGTCACCAGGACAAAATGGCGCTTGTATCTTTTCGCTCCCTTTTTGTATAGGGAGAGTGTGGTGGAGGTGAAGACATAAAAGCTGCAGGTTTTCAACAGACCGCCTCCATGGGTGACATCATGGAAACTACAGCCATCTTTATTTAAAGTTTTTGCCAATAACACATCGTCCATCTTCACACATAGTCATCAGTATCAGCTGGAGTGTGACTGCGGTGGAGAGAACTCAGGTTACTGTTGATGTATGAAGTGAAATAACTGTGCCGGGTGTCCTCGTGCATAATGCAGTGGAGGGGGACTTCCAATTTGTCAGATGAATTAGCACCTAATTACTGATACAGGTATTCCAAAATGTCAGTGATGGTTTTGGTTTTATGTTATTTTTTACCATTGGGGAGATGGTGTGAAATGTTTATCGTAAACAAATTTGTTTACTTCACAAAATGTGTGAAATAATGCACCACAGGGCTGTATTCCATCCTTTCGAAGAAAACTAGAATACACAGTCCAAAACAATATTAAATGCACTTTCTCATTCCTCAATTGTGTTATTTTTCAATTTTTTCCCGTTTTACTTGGTTGAATGAATCAATGTTGTACATGACTCTCTCAAGACTTAAGGGCCCTACATACCAAGAACTATAACTATAACTATAACTATAAATATATAGTTCTAAAACTCGTTCTTAACTCAAGTGGATGGCAGCGTCCACACTACAACTATAACGACAACGATAGTGGTGGACGATATCGTTCGGATCACTTTCAGAGCGATTTGATGAACGATAAAAACACTGACAGCCAATCAAAATCCATCAGGAATGACAGGTGGAGACGTTCTTCACGTCACTACGTCACTCACGCACTCATTCAACATGGCGGACGACGTAGGAGAGAGGCTTATCATTGAAGTACAAAAAAATCCAGCTCTGTATAAGAAGAATGACAGACTGTATAAAAATGCCACCAAGAAGAGGGACATCTGGGACGGAATCGGGCGCACCCTTTGAATAAATAAATCTCTGCTCCACTGCTGACCGTTGCACCGAGCACTCAGTGTGCTTGGCGTAACCTAGCAACACAACGATATCGTTCATTGGTGTGGATGCTGGCATTTTATTGTTATAGTTATAGTTCTTGGTGTGAACGGCCCTTTAGTGACACAAATCATAATCTGTGTTGCTTATTGAGACTCAATCCGTTAGCTCAGGGTTCATCAACTCTGCAATTTACATTTGTCATCTTGAAACACTTCCTCCTCAAGCTTTTCAAGGGGACCTATTACACCCTGGTTTTTATAAAAACTAGCTAATTTTAACAGGGATCTATTTAATTTATTTTAAGGTATTATGACATTGATGTGAGCAGAATATTTGACAGTGTGAAATTAAACCACAATGAGATGAAGCTATCACGTTAGCGATCTAGTACCAGTTTGTATTACGATCGAAGACCAACCCAGGATGAGCTATAGACCTGGAACTATAATTTCAAAGTACATACTGGACCTATTGCATACCTAAAAACTATAATTTCACTACTGATAGAGTGCATTGATTTTCACAGTAGGTAATATGAAAATATGATCGCAACACTGTGAGCAGTTCATTGCACTGGAATTGCCTCTATCAGTGAAATAAATTGTGGGTTTAGTTAATGTGTGCCTTGCTGTGTTGGATGGGATAGGTCAGGCTCTCTGTAGTGTGTGTTAACGTAAAATACAGGCCCCCCCACCCCCAGTTTAAAGATGGCTTCTGATTCCAGTCTGGGGCAGAAAGATGAATAAGAAAGAGAGAAGCTTTATTGTCATTGTACACACACTGAGATCAATGCACACACAACGAAATTACATTTACACTCTGAGAGAGATATGTATAGGCCCCCAGACAACCACACACACACAGGGCCCTATGCTGAATTGTGAAGGCAACCCGAAGAATAGACCCACAGTGGGGCATCTGTAGAGGACAGGCTGATCTGAAACCTTCTCTGTTGTTGTTTAAAGCCTCTCGTCGGGGCTCCAGTTCTGTGTCTCAGCTATTCAGAACAAGTTGGGCGAGTCACACAGTGCCTCTGTTCAGACCTCTAACCTACTTTTTCTACCTTTTTTTTTATCCTCTCCTTTCTACATTACCTTAACTCGCCTTTCAGTTTTTAGTCTATCTCCTTGTCCATCTATGCACTTCAGGTGTTCACTTGGACAGATAATCACTGGCTGAGTACCAGGGGTCTGGAGGACAGAGAAAAGTGGGGGGCCTGGGGAACTACAGGGCTGTAGCTGTTGAATGTCTCTCAGTTTGTTTCTTATCACTTGAGGTTTCACATTTTCTAAAGGGACAATTCAGGTCTTTGTTAAGTCAGTCCTCCTTTCTTGTCCCATTGTTATGTATTTCCAAGTGATACAGAGGGTGAACCACAATCCCACCACGCTCTTGTGTTTTCTAAAAGTCAACTTTCAGCTTCAATAAAGCCCACTTGAGTTGCGATGTGTTTACTCGGGAAAGTGTGTTTATTAGTGTGTGTGTATGAAGAATATCATATAAAAATAGCTTTTACTGTTGGTTGAAAACATTTATCTTTATTTGTTCATTATAACATAAAATACAAAATTGAAGTTTTCATATTTTCCAATCAGACTTGTCTTGTCAACCCTGTTCTATGATGGTCCTGAGAGCTCAACACACTGCAACTTAAGAATAAATGTGTTAATATTAATAACTCTAATTTTATTTATAGTGGTTTGACATACAAACCACTTGGCTGTTGATTTCTGAGGTTGCAGTGCATTGACCTCTCAGGGCCACCGTAATGTTCCCGCCTTGAACTCTATGGTGTCTCTCCTGTAAACCACATGTGTAAGTAATAGCGTGGACTGGATAAACTGGATAATTATCACCCCTTCCCCCTCTTCATACTTTCCACTCTACCTCTTCTTCTCATTTTTCTGGAACCCCCCAGGGTCTTCAGTGTCCTCTCCACTTTCCACAACAGTGATAAGATGTCGACACGATTAAGAGTGAAAGCTAATCTGCCACTCTGCCTCTCTTCTCTCGGCTGTACTGAATGCTCAGGCAACACAAAACGGTTCAACCCAGTCCAAAGTGCCGGACAGCCATTGGATGGCAGGAGCAGAGAGAGAGAGAGAGAGAGAGAGAGAGAGAGAAAGGGAGAGGGAGACAGAAAGAGGAGTAGGCCAGGTGGACAGGGGATTGGCTTGTAGTTAAATAATTAATGGGAGGTACTTTCATTTTTTAATCTGTAAATGAGAAGGCCTAAGATGGCGGTGTTGTTGCGCTGACATCCTATCCCCGGCCCATTAAGATAACAAGATGTTGGATAATGATCTTGGTTAGGGTGCAGTTTATCACTCCAGGGGGAAGTGGCCTCATCTCCCAGGTGGCTGGGTTTGTGTTCCCTGATGCACCAACATTACAGCTCAGTATGGCTGAATGCACATAAAAACAAAACGACAGTCCTGGTATGAAGAGCCAGAACAAGCCTGTAGTTATACAAATGACTTTCCAGAAAGCATTGTTTATAATTATTAGCAAACATAAGCAAGTAATTTTTTATCATTTTGGTCATTCTGTAAATCGGCAAGCTTGATAAAGACATTTTATACATGTACTTTAGGACGTGTGATCTGAGATGAAAGCACAACACTGGTGTGAGTCTGATTTTTGAAGACTAATCTGCTGCTGGGGCTTGTCATTCCAGTGACAAAACTCAAGTGTCAAAGTACTCGTTCTGTAGACAAATGCACATGTTTCAGAGCAACATTCTGAAAATGAGCCTTGAAATGAGAACAAGGACTTACATAACTTTGCAATTTCACAATGAAGTTGGTCATTGCTCATGGCCCAAGCCCCGCTCCCCCAGACCCAACATCCAGAAAAATCCAGATTTTTCTTCTTAGGCATAGCCACACTTCAGATAAAATGCAGAACAAGAACAAATTGCTTTACAGCAAGTAACCATAGAAATAATAATGGTTTGGTTAAATATGCTGGCGTGTGCAGTATGCTTATTGATGAACTATATTGTGGTCATCATCAATTACGTCTTCCTCTCAACAAATACAACCCAACTTATATAGGTCAAAATTAAATTCTGCCATGATCAACAATAACCCTGGAAACTCCAAGCAACTTTTTTCTACCATAAAAATCTCCTTCTCAAACCACAAACTTCCACACACTTCAAGGCCACAGAGGAGAGATGCATCAACAGCTACATCACCTTTTTCAGGAAGAGGGTAGATACCATCCGCTCTCTCCTCTCCACCACCCTACCAGTCTTGACTGAACCCCAGCCTCAGACAGCCCAACCTCCCTGCTGCTTTGATGTCATCTTACAGCAGGAGGTTGAGGACATCATCATGGAAAATGAAGGCATCCACCTGTGTTCTGGACCCCATCCCCACAGCTTTGGTGAAGTCAAATTTCACGGCTATCAGCCCACTCATCACCACCATCATAAACCAGTTCCTACAGGTCGGCCATGTCCTAACTCAACTAAAAACTGCTGCCATCAGGCCACTCCTCAAAAAACCTACATCAGACCCAGAAATCCTCACCAAGTACAGACCAATCTCCAACCTCCCATTTATGTACAAAGGTTTGGAAAATGCAGTTTCCACTCAACTCAGCAGTCTGTTTGAAAAATTTCAGTCTGGTTTCCGCCCTGCACACAGCACAGAATCGGCTCTAGTCAGGGTCACCAACGACCTCCTGATGACAGCTGATACTGGTTCTCCATACCTTCTCATTCTCCTGGACCTTACAGCTGCATTGGACACCGTGGACCATAACATCCTCCTTCACCGCCTGCACTCCACCATTGGCCTCACAGACACAGCCCTCAAATGGTTCACATCATACCTCACTAACAGAACCGAATATGTTGCACAAGGACAGGCCAAATCCCACACCCACAGCATCACCTGCGGTGTCCCTCAAGGGTCGGTGTTGGGCCCCACCCTTTTCACCCTCTATATGCTTCCCCTTGGCCGTTCATCAGCAGGCAAGAAATCTCATTCCCCCATCCCCTCTGCACCCCTGTCACTATCCACCCTGACCACCTGCCTGGAGGAGATAGAACCGTTGATAAAGCTAAACTTCCACCATCACCAGCACCACCTTCTCCGGCAAAAACATACCCCTCTCCAAAACAGTCACCAACCTGGGTGTTAGAATGGATACCCACCTTTCTTTCGCGATGAACATCAACCACCTCTGCAAGACATCCTTCTTCCACCTCCGGAACATTGCCAAACTCTTAGCCACACTCACTCTCGCCGATGCAGAGAAGCTCGTCCGCGCTTTTGTCTCCTCCGGCCTGGACTACTGTAACGCACTTCTCATTGGGATCCCTGGCCAGAGCCTGAATAGGCTTCAATACATCCAGAACAGTGCGGTCAGGATCCTGATGAGGGTGCGAAAGTATGATCACATCACCTCCCTCCTCAAATCACTCCACTGGCTCCCTGTCCGACTCGGGGTCAAATACAAAGTTTCCCTCCTCACCCACCAGTGCATCCCATGACATGCCCCCCCCCCCCAAGGAACTCCTCACCCCTCAGACCTCCTTACGGATACTCCAGTCCACAGGCACCTACCTCCTCAAACTCCCAAAGACCAAGCTCCGCACTATGGGGGACCGAGCCTTCTCTTCGGCCGCTTATCATTGTCCATTTCTTATGCGTTTTATCTGTTTGAACCTTGTAGCACTTTGAGATTTTCTTTAAAATGTAAAGTGCATTACAAATAAAATTAATTATTATTATATAGATGTTGAGTATACCTAAAAAACATTATCTGTCCAACTTTGTGCCCATGAATTTAATAACATTTGCATTTGGAATACTTCCCAAAAAATTTTATCATCCACATAATACTATGATGGATGTGATGCTATGTAACGAGTATAGTAAAAAACTATTTGTATATGGGAAGCTTTGAACCTTTTACTGGTTTTAAATTAGATCTTACGCAGGCGTGAATGTATTTGATTGTCTTTGTTTGGCTAAGAATATAAAATAGTATCATGGACCATCGGGTAATAAAAGTCTCCACAGAAGCCAAAGACAGGAGTGAGGAATATGGGATTTAAATCACACTTAAAAAAGCTCTGTCATGGCACAGAAGCTCTTTAGCAGCTTTAATACAAAAATATTGACATTACCTTCCAGAAATGATACTAGTTGAAGCGCAGCACTCTACACAGAGTGTAGGAAGGTAAACTGAGTTTAGCAGCTCTGCCCTCCTCTGAATCCTTGTGTATGAGGTGTGATTCATTCTCAACATGGCCCTGCAGCTGAAACCTCTGATCCTATAATTTATTTAGCCCAGCAGTAATAACCCCCCACACCAGCACCGCCCCCCCCAGTACACTTCCTCGGTAAACACTTTTGTACAACACTCAGCTTGAGGGGGGTCCTTTGGTTGCTCATTTATAAGCTTCAAATGAGTGAGCCCATAGGGCTCATGCTGGCAAATGTCAGAGAAGTCTGGAGTCTCAGGGCCACACTTGTGTCCTGTGGTGGCAGAGGGGAATGAAAAGAAAGGAAGAACACAGAAAAGAATAAAGAAAGAGGGTGAAAAAGCAATATAAAATCAAGGCAAAAGAGCAGATGTGGTAATTGTTTGAGTCTCTGCGTCATTTCAGACACTGATGATGCCTGAAGTAGAGTGTTGTAGAGATGAAGTGCTCTGAGTCACAGCATCTGTTCTCCGCTGTTTGCTGCTCAGTAACCACTGGAGATGACAATGGCCCACGCAGAGCTTGTGGTCCAATTGCACTGTGAGCAGTCCAGAAGACCTCTCTCAGTGCAGAAAGTCATGGCCGAAAGGTCTTGCTGTTGGCAGAGTGCTATATCCGAACTTATTCATTGAGGTTTACTTCAAGTGAAAAGTGTGATAGGAAAGGTATAGCAGCAGCTGATGGATTACAGCTGTCACATTCCTGGTATCAAGACACTCCTGGAGCATAGAAAATGAAGAGGAGTTGAACCTGGGCTTAGGGGAAAAGACCTGGGGCTTCATTTATAAAACTGTGCGTAGGATTGTTACTAAAAGTGTACCTAAGGTTTTGTACACCTGATAATATTCAGACTTATAAAACCCTCCGTACGCACACTTAAAGCAAACTTTGCTTTATAAATCACAGACTTGACTACAAGTGTGTGCAGCTGTATTGGCTTCATGTCACACCCTGTACATGCCCATTTTTAACCATATATATTCAATGCAATGCACCTCATGAATGCGGCCTGCATATAAAATAAGACTCAGATACGAGTGTTATGTTTTGTTGGAAACGATGGCGGATGCAGGAAGAAAAGGTAAAAAAATGTATTTTTCTGAGGCGGAAGTGGAGACGCTTGTTGGTGAGGTTAGCAGCTATGAAGCGAGACAATACAAGTAATCAACAACCTGGCGGAGGAGTTTAGACAAATGAGAAATGTAGGCCTAATGGTTGAAATTGCAGAAATATTAAAAGTTAATGTGCAAAAATTAACCTTTTGTCTTTATAAACACCACATGACATCCTGACGGAGTCTTGCACCCTGTTCATATCCTGCTAGTCTTGAAGGGGGCTCTGCCTCCGGGTCATAATGCTGGGGGTGGGGTACCATTCCTCTGTGCCACATTGTGTAACACGCCACACGCTCTTATAATGCAGCATACTTTGGCAGGATGGTAAAAAGCCTGCCCTCCGACAAATCCAAGCGCGCCACCGGCACTTAAGGAGGCCGATGGAGTGCTCCACGACTGACTGCGCAGGGGCATGGACCTCATTGAAGACAGTTTCCTCTGCGCTTTGCACATTTAAAAATGGGGTGAGGACCTGCGTCTGCACTGGGATGGCGTGGTTCCGGCACGTTGCCCTCTCTAATGCTGGACTCAGTTCAGCACATAGATCAAAGAGCTTCTATGTGCTGAACTAGGCTCTAGGCTCTAGGCTAAAACGGCTCATAAGACAGTCATCATCATGGGCCAATAAGTGGTTATGGTCCCTGAAGCCCTTCTCCCTCCTAATTCTGCCATTGGCATAGTCCTCCAGCAGTGCCAGTGCCACGGTGCAGCATTACGCACAGGGCTCACCGCTGTATCTATAGGTTTACAATAATAAGACTGATAGTCAGTTCGTGCTAACCACCAGCACTAAAAATATTCTTTAGACTGAAGTGTGTGCATATTACCTTTTTCTTTATGCCTGGTTTGTTATGAAAAGCATCAAGTAGAGCTGACGAACTGAGAACAGAACAAGTATATAATATAGTTTAACGATTGTTAATGGGTTTGTTTTCCACACTTAGGATTTAATTGGCATTTAATTATGTTTTCACAGTATCACAGGAAAATATTATGTTATTTATACATGTTAGGCAGATGCTTTATGTGCCGTCCTCTCCTCCTGTGCTCTGGGAGTGAACAATATGATGAAGAGATGGTGGTGATTAAATATAGAGAAGGGATTTTGATTTAGATTTTCAGTTAGATTCTAAGGAGATGTTTCCGAAACAATTACTCAGTCCAATGCAAAATAACGCCGTTGAATTAAATAATTCTGATTACATGGCTCTAACGCATGATACGGGTTGAAATTAAATGTGTGAAGGGCAATCATAAACACTTAATCGTTCTTCCCACTCTTTATTTCTTCAATCTGACTTCAGTTCAGCACCGCACCGTCTGTGTCGCCAATTCCCCTTATCCTCCAAACTGTGTGTAGGCATGGGTCAAAGCGTCCGTAGGGGTGCGCACATTTTCCGTCAAGTCTGTTTTTTATAGATCACAACCTTTGCGTAGAAATGACGCATGCATTTTTTAGGTACGGTTTTGTGCGTACGCAACGTTTATAAATGAGGCCCCTGGACTGTTGCTCAGTGATCCGAAGTCCTATTTTTAGATACAAGTGAATTTTGCTTTGCATTTGTAAATCAAAATTTCATGATTGATTAACATGAGTTACAAGTTGTATGACGGAATGGACAAAGTTCCACTCAAAATTGCCGCAGCACGGCGGCATAGTGGTGAGTGCTGCTGCCCCACAATAAGAAAGTCGCAGGTTTGGTTCCCAGCCTGGGGCCTTTCTGTGCGGAGTTTGTATGTTCTCCTCGTGCCTGCGTGGGTTTCCTCCGGGTACTCCGATTTCCTCCCACCATCCAAAGACATGCATGTTTAGGTTCATTGGTGACTCTACATTGCTCATAGGTGTGAGTGGTTGTCTCTGTATGTTGACCCTACGATGGAATGGCAACTTGTCGATGGTGTACCCCGCCCTCAGCATCTGGAAGGCCCCTTCAGATTGAGGTGTCCACCTGAAATGAGACAGGGGAGATGTAAGAGCATGAAGAGGAGCAACTATGGCGCTGAGGTTTCTGATGAACTGTCTTTAGAAGTTAGCAAATACTAAGAATTGCCGGATCCATCTGTATCTTTCCTAGGGCTACGATGTAGCTGAGGAATAATACCAATTTGGCATGAATGCCACTCTTTTCAGTTTTTACGTACAAATGGAGCCACTGGAGAACCTGGTGTACGTGATTCACATGAGAGTTAAAATTTGGAGGAGAAGATCAAGATGTCATCCAGGTAAACATTCACAAATTGGTTTAGAAACTCTCTTAGAACATCAGTGATCATTGCTTGGAACACAGCGTGGGGCGTTACACACAGCAAAGGGCATGACCAGATATTTGTAGTGTCAATCAGGTGTGTTGAGACCGGTCTGCCATTCAGCCCCTTTTCAACATCACTTCCTCCTGCTGGTCCAAATGGGCATCTAGGGAACGGACAGTGGCTCTGAGGGTTTCTGAGTCAGCTAGGTCCATTTTGGCTAGTTCGTACTGATAGTACGGTGCGAATCTGAACCCAAACACAACTTGCAAGACAAAGTAGCAAATTAATAAATGTTTATTTACAAAGTTCAACTCAAAAATCGCTCTTCAAGGAAACAAACAAGTGCAAAATGAATAGCAAAAGTACCAACAAAAGACACAAGGAAATGCTTGGAAATGACTATAGAATTAGAAACAAAAGCCACGAGACAATGCTTGGAGAAAACTAGACTTGGACTTAACTGTGAGAGAGCTTAGTGCTACAGCACGAGACACAACAAACTGGCACAGGACAAAGGGAGATGCAGACTATATATAGACAAGGTATTGGGGAACAGTTGAACACAATCAGGGTGGGGAAAGACAATCAGGCTGGCAAAAGAGGAAGGGCAAGCAAACTGAAACACAAGGAGAGTAAGAATTTCAAATTAAACAGGAAATGACAAGACAACACTGAGTTTCAGGACATGACACTGTAATGATCATTATAACAAAAAAGGCTTAAAATATTTAATCTTACTGAATATAGGTCTGGAAAATATCACAGTTTTACTTTTTGAATAAAAATAAAAAAAAAGGATAATAAAAGGATAATTATTTTCTGATCTGAATGTTTCTTCTTCTCAAGCAGAGAGCCCACATCCAGCAGGCTTGAATAGCTTGTCCAGGTGGGCTGGGCCTGAACCATGTTGACTGCTTTGTTGTGACATCACAAAGGTCTAGAAGTCCTTAAGGCTGGTTTTAAGGTTCAGTTTCTGAATACAGACTGTGAGCATTTCTTTGTGGACTGAGACCTTTGATACTTTCACTGTATTAATACACAAGCTACACCTGATTTATAATTAAAGACCAGATTGAGGTATACCTTTAAACCATTTGGACCTTTAATGGGAAAATATTGCTTGGATATTGCAGGCAGATGGAATTATCGGGTGCTCTTGTCATCAAAATTACTTTTAAAGGTAATATTAGCAGACTCCTTGCAGAACTATCCTACTTCAAAAACCTGATTGCCAGGAATCTTTAACTTCCTCATGCCTGAAGTTCTTGTTTCCTTTCCTCCATCAATATGTATATTTAATGTAATATATCCATAATGTGGATGGGGAAAGTTTAAATGAGGAGCTTAGGCCTTGAACTGTCAACAAACCCACACCAAATAGCTGAAGCTCACAAAATGCAAATCCGTCTTGGGAAACAGTGAGCGCACAACACACAAAATATAACAGTACAACCCACAAGCCCACCGTGCAGTACCTATCACACTCACACACACACAGATTTCCAAGGCTAAGTGACCTGCATGCTCTCGGCTTGAATGACATAAGTAGCTGAGCAGCCTTGGGTTCTGCACCCAACCTGAACACAGTTATATGACAGCTAATGGTGATGCAGGCTGCATCCATGGTCATCAATCAGACTTCCCAGGTAATGTCAACCAACTCAGTTGGCTTACATCAGCCAAGATAAAGGCCTCTATTAAAAAAATGAATAATACCAAAGGAGGAGAGGTGACCTTAGACTGATTGTGTGTCATCAATGATGAGGCATGATTGGCTGCTTTTGGTTAGTATCTGCGCTACCAAAAAGGCAGTGTGGGGGTTGACGGATGCTCGAGGCCGAGGCAAGATGGGCTGCAGAGTCCGTTTCACTCCTGTGATCTAATCTGTTACCCATCGTGCATCCTGCTTCACTAATGAAAAGGCAAGGTCCCATCCGTTACAGGCAGCTATGTTAAATGGGATTTTAACCCCTTCCCCCTCCAAAGTTTAAAAGGGCCTGGATGATGGACGATCATTGCAAAAGACCCCAGAGCTATGGAAAATTAATATGAAGAGGGGGGAAAAAAGGCCAGCAAAGACTCCAGCTTCCTACAAATCCTCCTCTCCTTCCTGTCACTCTGCTCAACAACAGATGCTGCTGAGCTCAGCCTGTTTCTGTGCAGTAAGACTTTCAAGGAGGATCTACACTGCCTTCATTATCCCATTCCTTCAAGCAGTGAGTGCCTCAGTGTCACACCACATGGCTGAATATGGTTTTAGATGAAAAGGGCTCCATTGTTTAAGAAGGGTAATTTTTGGTATCAAACAAATCTATCATAATGAAGTCCTGCAGCTATTTAGCTGAACGATGGTATAAATAAAATGTAATAAATGGTTGAAAAAACTTTACTTCATGACTGATCTGCTTTTCCTATTTATTTTTTGCTAACAAAGGAAAACCTTGTTTAAGAGATATGTTTAGCCATTTGAATACAAAGCATCCTTAAGAGTTTCATCAGCTTTGGTACAAACATTTACTTGGACACACTCAGATAAACTGAACAGTTCATCTGGTGGTTAAAGGTCAAAGGTCAACAAAGCTGTGACCTCAAAAATCAAGACATAGCAATTATGGCAAATTTCACTCAAAAGTTTCACATAATAATTATGTCCAAATTTAACAAACATGAAACAAATGGTTGTATATATAGTAACAACAGACTCAGACATTCAGGGATTCGTACATCACAAACCTGAGGTAACAGCACCATTGACTTGTAGGGACGGGTTGGTGGGGTTAATCCCATCTGAAACCACAGGTGTGAGTTAGCATTAGCACAGCCACTAACACTGTGTCAGCCACTACCAGTTGCAAGAAAGCTAGCAACACATTATTCCTATTATCCCTAAGTATTCATCCCCTTGGATGTTTCCTCCTTTTTTTGCTTTTATTAATGAAATCATCGTCAATATAATTTGGCTATTTGACATGAATTAGCGAAAAAAGCTTCTTTCATGTGGAAGTGAAAACAGATTTTTACAAACTAAAAATAAACAGTGTAAAATAAGTGTTTGCATAAATATTAAGCCCCCTTTAAAGTGACTGACCTAATTCAACAGAGGTCCAGCTAGTTGATGCCAGCAGTGTCACAATTAGTGAAATGGAGATCATTTGAGTGCAGTTGATGTGTGTCAAGTGATTGTATTATAAAACCACCTGTCTCTGGGAGGTCCAGTCTCTAGTTCATCAGTACTCCTGCTACAATTGCAACATGAAGACAAAAGAATACTCCAAGCAACTCACAGAAAAGATTATTGAAAAATATAAGACATGAGATGCATGCAAGAAGATTTCCAACTTACTGGGCATCCCACAGAGTTCAATTAAGAAATGGAAGAAGCATGGCAATTGTCTAAATCTGCCTGGAGCTGGCCGTCCTCACAAACTGAATGATCGGGCAAGAAGAAGACTGTTGAGGGAGGCCAACAAGACAACTACGACCTCTATGAAGAAGTGTAGAGCTTCAGTAGCCCAGATGGGAGAGACTTTATATGCAACAAACTGTTGCCCGGGTTCTTCAGCAGCCGAAGCTGTATGGGGGGGTGGCAAAGAGAAAGCCACTGATGAAAAAAGTTCACATGAAATATTGCCTGGAATTTGCCCTAAGTCATGTGGGAGACTCCAAGGTCAATTGGAAGAAGGTTCTTTGGTCTGATGAGACAAAAATTGAGCTTTTTGACCATCAGACTAGACACTATGTTTGGTGAACACCAAACACTGCACATAACCACACACACCATCTCCACTGTCAAACATGGTGGTGGCTACATCATGCTCTGGGGATGCTTCTCAGCAGCAGGTCCTGGAAGCCTTGTAAAAGTAGAGGGGAACATGAATGCAGAAAAATATTGCCAAATCCTGGTAGATAATCTAATTCAATCTGAAAGAGAACTACGACTTGGGAGAAGATTTACTTTGCAGCAAGATGATGACCCCAAACATACAGAAATGGTTCAAAGACAACAAGGTGAATGTTCTGGACTGGCCAAATCAAAGACCAGATCTCAACCCAATCGAGAATTTGTGGCTGGACTTGAAAAGAGCTGTTCATGCCCGACCCTGAGCAATCTGACAGAACTTTATCTGTTTTGCAAAGAATTCTGTAAAAAATTGCCGTTTCCTGATGTGCCAGTCTGATTGAGACGTCCATACAGACTCAGTGCTGTGATTGCAGCCAAAGGTGCATTTATTAAATACTGACCTGACGGGGGTGAATACTTATGCGATCATTTACATTATATCATTTTAATTAATTGACATTATTTTGTAAAAATCTGGTGGGTTTATTTATATGTATAAGAGTTTTCATTGCAAATTCATGTCAAAAAAAGCCTAATTGAAAATGATTTCATTTATAAAAGCAATAAAAGGTTGAAACCAATGGGGCTGAATACTTTTTATTGGCATTGTAAACAGATTAAATAACTTAACAATAACTGTTCTGATGCATCTGCTAGTCTCTGGTTCTGGTCTGGACAGTCTCCTTATCAGACTCTGTGTCTGACTGAGGCTCATGTGACTAGGTCTGATTTAGTTTGCTCCACTGACCATCTTCAACCTCTCTACTCTTTCACCAGTCAATTTGAAGTCAACAGGTGGTGGGTGTGGCTGAAGGACTCATACAGGTTTTAAATTAGCACATAAATGAAAATGTGCTTCCAACTCAAGTTTTCTTTTTTATGTGATGAAATTGTTGTTCAACAACACATTTACCCCAACAGTGTTTTTGGTTCGGTGTTGTATTTAAAGTTTTTTTCAACAGTTTAACATTTTATTGTGAGGAGCTTGATGTGAGTTCCAGAAGTCTTCCAGAAAGTTCTTTAAATGCAAATGTCTTCCATTGTCAGACACTTATATGACTGTAGCACCAAATATGAAATGGGACCAACTAAGATCCATTGCTTCACAATGAAAGCATTATTGTGGAAGTAAAGTGGCTTTGGTCTTCCACAGAAGCTCAATGTCACCTTGTCAGGTACAGATGTGGTGATCTAAAGCCATAGCTGCACCAAAGTCCCTAGTTTCTTCTGTATTGCACCAGCAGCCTCACTGTTTGATACCCTGAAGTTTTTCACTCTTTGTACCCATTAGTTCTCAGTGTGTGCGCTTAGATCCAGCGTCTGAAGCTCCACAGAGCTCCCAGCAGGGACATACTTTCCGTCCTTTCTCTCAGCCCTAAATGGCAACTGGAAAACAGACTCGTGTCAGAATGATATTTCAGTGGTGCTTGACCATATTTTGGAGAGAATAGGGTGACTCAGATGATTTGAAAAAAAAAAAAAAAAAGTTTAAAATCATAAACGGTCTCTTTTTATGAACACCACCCATTCTCTCTCCCCAGGGTTTTTTCCGACGAAGCATTCAGAAGAACATGGTGTACACGTGTCACCGGGAAAAGAACTGCATTATCAACAAGGTGACAAGGAACCGCTGTCAGTACTGCCGCCTGCAGAAGTGCTTTGCAGTGGGAATGTCCAAAGAGTGTGAGTACACAATGGACTGATGTGGAGTTCAGTGTTATGGGGTGGAAAGGAAGGGTTGTTGTCCCCTAGCTTTGACTAGATTTTTCCAACCTGACCCAGTCAAATTTGGGACAGCCTGTTATTGTTTGTTTTTGTTTTTGTTTTTTCCATAGACCCACATTAAGACTTTTCTGTTTTTTCTTACTTTTTGTTTTTCTTAGGTTGCCATTTTTTAAGATCCACTGTAATAAGTGGTAGCAGCTCTTAAAACAAGAAAAAAGCAAAAACAGACCTCAAACTTTTCCTTATTTTATAAATGAAACACTTTAAACCATAAAATCCAAAGACACAGACAGTTCCACATGTGTTTGTGGTGTTCTAGAGCTGAAGTTTATCTGATCATGAGTTCTGCTCGTTCTTTTGACCAGTAATGATTTTTTTTGTCCCTCTGTCTTTATTCTGTCACTACAATAAACTCAGACCATCTTCTCCTCACTCTGAGATCAGAAAAATACAAATTGATTGATCCCAGATACTTTGGATACAAGCAGCTGACATCTAGGCCTCTGAATGAGACACTGAAAAAATGTAGAATAATAGCACAATTACGTCCAAACATACAACAACTTGAACCTTTCCCAGGGAAAAATCCATCCACTTCCATGTGTGGATTCTTTATATTTCCTCACTTGACATGCGAAAGCCTTTGTGAAAAAAGCCCATGCCATTTAAAATAAATGTCTTGGCAAAAGTAAGACATTACAGCAATGTTACTTAACTTGCTAACACACAATATTTTCCTTGTGACTGGAGAAATTAAAAATAAAGTGGTAGAAAACATCAAAGATTTTGGTCCTATTCAGACCATAGACTGGGTCTGCAAAGTGAAGCCAATGCTGAGGCCTTAAACCTGCATTTTATCTAATGACCATCAGGGGACAACTGCACTGGTTGCATAAAGAAGTCAGATTGTATTGTATTAGTAAAGAGACTTTAGTGACTTTATTAACCCAGCCTCCAGTCACCAGCAGCCAACAATGTAAAGAAACAAAACTCTGCGTTTGACATGCTTTACATTCCCTTCAGAAAGATTAAAATTGCTCTCTGGGGCAGTTTGGAACGGTGATGGAAAAAGTCTTGTTTGCTTGTGCTGCTGTTGAGGCCACAGTTTTCAGTCTAATCCATTGTCATCAATAGGAAGAGTTTGCATTTCACAGGTAATTGGCATCCTTTGATTGCATCAGCATTTATAGCTCAGGTCCAATTCATGGTCCATTAGCTCCATGCTCCTTCCTCTTATGCTGTTTCACACCTCAGCAGAAGAATCATGGAAAAGATGATGCCTTGATATCCTCAGGCTAACCCCCCACAGTGCTGCTGATGAGAAAGCGGACTATTACCTATCTTATATTCATTGATGGAGGTGATGTATTGATGTCTTTTGATCACCTGCTCCAGATGATCCATACTGACTGGATGTTGCACTCATTGTTATCTTGGGGTTAACGATTTTCTGAAATATGTTTTAGCACTCACATTTGTGTAAGCTTTGGTATTGTGTTATTATCATTGTACTGTAGTCGAGAAAGGTGGAGTATCACCTGAGAATCGTTCATGTCAACATTTAGCCAAGAGGGAATTGAAGAGTTGCTGCAGAATCCAACCTTTTTTTTCTCACTGTTGTTGTTTCACTGTGATTTCATTTTGGTCAACCCAGCTTGTGGCTGACAAAACCATGCTGACCAAAGATAATCACACTGCTAACTTGTCTTTTTTGCTGTGCTGCAGTCAGTGTATTGCCTAGTTTCTGGTGTTTACATGTCGTTCAGATGTGCTAGTTTCTTTAGCAGTTAGTGATAGTTTCTCTCCCTCCCTTCCTCCTCTGAGTGCCAGTTGCTTAGTTATTCCTCTGGCTCCTTTAATAATAAAAATACATGGGACAAAAGTTGTTTATTTGTTGTAATGGAGCTCAGGCTCAGTGTAGTGGGAGTGCTCCTCTTGAGAAGGCATGAAACCAGACTGGCTTAGTAGACTCTCTGCAACGAGAGGTTTAGACCTAAGATCCCCATTATCAAGTCCTGGACCAGGTTTATACCTCTCTGATCATGTGAATAAAAACATTTAGAGGCAATGTGCTGACTTAGCAAGACTGCAACAAGACTGTGAACAACCTGCTATTTAGTGCTGGGCGGTATACCGGTTTGTACCAAAAACCGGTTTTTATATTTGTTATGATATGAATTTTTCATATACCGGCAACAGCGGTTTGAATAGCCTAAATGTGTCCAGAACGCAACGTTGGTAAATTGTTTCACAGGGGACCCTTTTATTTCTTTTGCTGCAAACGTCATACATGTAGCTATGAAACTAAAATCTGCACCTTCCATACCATCAGGTAAAACCAACAAAGTTAAAGGACAGATGAACGGACAGCACTTTGTGGGGCCATGCAAACCTGTAGGCTATTAATACTTGTGCACAATAGTCATGATCATGGATTGGAATAGGCTGTTCTTAGCAAATATGCAGTAAATCTACTCTCAGTCAGTGGAAAATGTGGTCAACACTGAATCATACATTAAAAAAAATATTGTCAAATGCCGTGAAACTGAAGTAATTCTGAAAAACACCATGATGTAGAATTTTGGACATACCGCCCAGCTCTACTGCTATTACAACCTGCTTGTTGATGCGACTCAGAGACAAAAGGCTGTAATATACAACTCGACTCAACCAAAAAATTGAGTCAGGCAGTCCAGGGTCAATTCACCAGGAAGACGGTAGATAATAGCAGATACCAGAAGGGCTAAGGCAGAAAAGGATCAAAAACCCCAAGACAGAAACTCAAAAGGAAAGGCTGGAACTCTTGACGTGACGAACAAGACAAACTGGCAAAGACAAACACTGATCACAAGGCAAAAATACACAAAGGGAGGAGTTACAAAGAGACACAGTTGCAAACAATCAGGGCAGGGCTGCTGCAATCAGTACACAGAGGAAAGCATAAGGGCAGGAAGTCAAGACACCTGAAATGAGATGAGAAGGTAACTACACAAACAGGTAGGCAAGTATGTGTACAACAAAAACATGACAAACCAGATGAATATTGATACTTGTATCAAAAACTACAACTCAGTCAGGTGAAAACACAGTCAGTCACTCAGAGAGTCAGTCAAAATTAATAGCAGTTCACCAAATCAGACAAACTTGTAATATCTGAATGTGGGCCACATGTGAACGGCAACATACATGCCTTCATCGCCATAGTTACAATTATAACCGCCATGGCTTGGTTAGGCATAAGAAAAGATGGGAATTTGGGTTCAAATAAGTACTTCCTTAACATTGGATAACGTTGTCATGGTTACAATAATAATATCATGGTTAATATTGAGGAGCGGTCATTGATAATAGAGAGAAAATAGATTTCTGCTTTCACATGGGAATAAACACCACTCTCATAGTCTTTTCCCTTAGTGCCTTTCATAATAGCTATGACCAATGGATGTCACCTATCAAAAAAACCTAACCACAATTAATAACCTGCTGACAGACTGAGGCTTACAGAAATATGAGCTCTGCCATTGAATGTGACACAAGGTTTTGCAAAGTGGGTACAATTTGGCACAGAGGATGATTGTTTGCTTTTATTTATTTTATTTTTTTCATCTGAGTCAGAGTTGAATGCCAAATAATGATATTTGCCCAAAACTATTTAGTCTTGTCAGTGTGGGAAAGCATTTTAACTCAGTGAGACCATGATGACACAATCTTATCAGTTCTAAGCCCCTTCCTTTTCCGATGTCATATTTTCACAAAGCAGATTTGTCATCTGACAACCCCTTCTCCCCTTCGCTCGCCTGTACCATTAGGACAATTTGCTTAGACTCACTTCTCTGGCAGCAGCAAAGACTTATCATTGTTACTTGACACCCACCTGGTTAGTGCTAGAGAGCCATTTTAAGTGCTGTGGCAAGTGGCCTGGGCTGGACCACGTGGGCTCGAGATAGATGGTGTTTATTTACAGTTGCATCTGTTTGCTTGCGGAGACAAAGTGCGAAGCTTGGCAGCACACAGATGGCTCGCTGGTGGATTCTTAGCAACGGCCGTCATCTATGCTCGCTGCCCTGAGCCAAAAAACATCCTGCTACAGCAAAGGCAGCAGATCAGGGGAACAAATGCAGGCTGCACCAGGGGTACAGCAGTAGCTGTAAAAAAAAAAATAAATAAAACAAATGAAGGAGAGGACAAAAGACAGAGGGTGGGATGTTGGGGTTTTACTAAAGTAGGAGGAGTTTGAGTGTCTTGGAAAGCCAAGGGATGGGAGTACCAGTCGGCCTTGCTGTGAAGAGTGTATTTACCAGCATGTCTGATTCCCACTCACTTCATCCCTTAGCCTAACACTCTGGAGAGCACTTCAAAAACACTAAACACTTGATCATTCACAGTGTTCGCTCAAAGCCTGACACAGAGGCAGCGTGAAAATCTTCCATCCAGCCTTTCTGTCAGCCAGCGAGCACACCACACTCCTTCAGCTGCTGCTTTTTATATTGGATTGAAATCAGATGGTTTGCCAGAGACTCGCATTTAACCTGCAGTGTTTCAGTCATCTATGTTTTTCCAGAGGAAGAGAAGGAATTCGGTTTAGTTTTTCCGTAAATTGTGTGTATGCCCCTTGATTTGGGGAATTCACTATATATCGCAATGAATGTGTTATTTTAGTTCATCTCCTGGGTGTATGAACAAGCATGTGCTTGCTATTTCATTAAGCCATAATGTGTCACGAGATTCATGTTAAATCAGAGTTTTGCTATTTCAATGTCACAATTGGTTGTTTTTACTGTTTTACAGTGTAAAAAGACCACAGCCCTCTAAATCAGCATGCGTCTCAGTGCTGACAGCTCTAACAAATAAAAACCACTGGTCATCCACAAAGAGAAAGATGAACCTGGCTCAACCTTTTCTCCTGTGCAATCCAACGCATTCAGGAAAACATATGTGGGACACACACATCTGTAGATATATGATGACTATTCTGAGTTGTAAAGCCCTGCCTTATAGTTCTGACTAAAATAATCACAACTTGCCGTGCGGGATTGTGTTTCATCATCTCAAATGAACCTGAAACAACACCCTCACACCAACGCTGCCTCCTGTGCTGATTTCAATCTCAATGTCCATTTAGCTCAGACAAAGCCATAAAATTTTGCCATAAATGTGCTGATGCTTCTCTTGTGGAAGTCAGGAGCAGTGATCACAGACGCTGCATCATGATGAGGTCCCCCTGCACTGGATGGATTCCCCTCTTGTGGTTATTAAAAAGCTATATATTTGAATGGCTCCTTGTCTGATGCATCATTTTGATGTGTCTGCTCAAACTCACAGTCATTTGCCCGGGGCGCCGTGATAATTGATTGCCTTGGATGAGTCGGTTGGATTTGACACGCTTGTGGCTCGCTGGTCTGTGTGATGACCACAACCCGCTCTCCAGACGCAGTCCAGACGCAGACTGTCACCGCGCTGGTACAAATGACATTCCCTCACATTTAAATAGATTGCGATATCTCCCCATTTTTACTCCCCCCCCACACGCGCGCGCGTGCACACACACACCATGGGGAAATGTGTTATTCCATCATATCTAAAGGGAGGTTCACCAACCACACCCCCAGCTGACTGTCTGTCCCTCACGAAGGGGACACTCTCCACTGACTGCATTTCAAAAGAATTAGAGCCTTAACAGACGGGATGATGCTCTTTTAAACAGCTCAGTACAGTTGGGATTTTTTTTTCCTCTAAACATCATCAGTATCAAAAGGCTGAATCGTCCAGTTTTGGGAAAATCCTTCCATCACTTCCCAACTTTGGTTTGGTTGGAAATCACCTCGAGACCCAAGCTATTCAGTTTAGGAAGAAATTCTTGCAGAAATATGCCACAAATAATGGTCGAAGACTTAGACAGAATAATAGACTATTTGGATTAGCAATTCCCTTTCCAAACTCCAACCACTTTAAAGTCTCAAAAAATGGCTATGGACCACATACAACCAGCCAACAATATGGAAGCTAAATAATACAGCCTCACGTTTTATTTCAATGAAAAGAATACAACAGTGTCTCCAGTATGCAGACAGGCTGATAGGCCTGTGACCTCAAGAACACACATGACCTCAAAAAACCACACACCATGAATAGAATTTATGTTGTCAAAGAAAACTGCATTGCAAAACACACAAATAAAATTTTGTATTTTTTCTTTTTTAGAATTCTTTTTGGTTACTCTATATTGCCCCATAATCCACACTAACTAGACCTTAGAGGGCCACTCTAATGGTGGGTCACAGATGTTACTTGAGATACAACAATTTGTGCTAATCTTCAAGTGAATTTAGAGACATCTTGTGTTGGGGTAATATGAGCTGGGACATCTGTCAGTCATGTTGACTTTCCAAAAGTCCACAGATGTCATTACAGCGCAGTTTGTATTGTTTTCTTGTGTGTTAGTGTGTGTCATCATGGCAAAATCTGATCATGACCACCTGTTGTAGTAGCACTTGGTGGAAGTTTTGAGGACTGTCACAAGTTGTTTATGTCTGTGGACTGATGTAATAAAGTGGTAATGACTACTCAGCACTGAGCTTATAGTGTAGTAATAATTTCTAAATACTGACATTATAATGCAGTAATAACTTCTGAGAATAAGCGGCAACATTGTTCATCATTGTTTGGATAGCTTTTTCAGATTACAACATTTCATTCATTTATAATACTTAAATATTGATAAGCGCAAATTTAGCAAATCATCAATATTATAAATGAAGTGGAGTGCAGCTCTGATTTTTGGCATGAGTTTGTTTTAGGAATGATGAGCTGAAATGGAAACATGCACCGTAAAGCCATCATAGTAACTAAACAAATGACTCACAGACTTGCATAGTGATATATAAATAACCTCTTGCTTGGTAATTTTGCACAGACCAGTGATCAACTTGGTCACAACCGAGACAGATTTAGGTTGGATCTTTTCTCTCCCTTATTACCATCATCCCTCTCAAACTCCAGCACTGAAACTACAACATTATCCTCCTGAATTTCTGTAGCAGCAATAAATGGCAGACTATAACTTTACAACTGAACTACTTTAATGTAATACGGGATCACAGGCATCCAGCTCTGTGGCCTTTGTGCTCTTGAATAATTTCCCCACATGATCAACCAACAACTCCTTCCTGGCTTTTCAATGCAACAATCCCCACTAATAACAGTGCAACCCTTTATGTGATTGCACACTTGCACCAAACTTCACAGCCATGGCACTCTATTGTCAAGTTTCAAAAGTGTTGTTGCAACAGTGCATGCTGTAGCAGAGGTTTCATAAACTTCACTGGGTTTTCTGTTGTTTAAGTTGTTTAAGTAGGACACTGTATATAAAATCTGTGTGTGTGTGTGTGTGTGTGTGTGTGTGTCTGTGGCTGTGTGCATTTGCATATTTGCAGATCTGCTTTAAAGGTTTCCAACCCTAGATTTACTGTGTGAATATAAAGAGGTTTTATTGGAAACTAGGGCAGACTATGTGACTGTTGTTTTGTCAGCTGAGGAAGGTCCCTTGGGTGTCTCAGCACTGACAATGGAACCAGGCTCTCTCTTTCACAATTTGTTTTGAAAGCGAGGAGTGCTACTGACCACAGACCTGCGATGTTGGGATGGCTGTGCTGTGTAGCAAGTTAGAAACCTGATAGGTCTGTTTGAACCTCCTGCTGTGACACAGTTCAAAGATCTGCACCTAATGAAGCAAAGGACTCACTTTACACACAGCGAGCACAACAGTCTGGGCTTTGTTGTGGTTCCTGTCTGTTTTGAATAACAGAGCACATAACAGAGGTTTCTGCATGTTTTCATTTGTGATGTCTTGTTTTTGCATATATAAGGTCTCATTTTATTGAAAGAGTTTTTGAAACAAAATTACTCAGGGTTGTGATTGACCATAAGCTGTCATGGAATCAACATATTAACTACATCAAAGTGAAAATCCTGTATCAACAGTATCAGTCCTGTATAAAAATCTAGAGACACTTTAAGTTATAAGGCACATAATTTGTTGCTTCCTTACTCTGCCTTACATGAAACTTGATGACTTCTTGTATTATAAAATAATGCAAATAATGTTCAGAGCAAAATTAATGTCACTTCCCAACTCTGTAGAAAAGTTTTTTTAAATATGAGAGAGTGAGTATGATGTCAGAGTTATTTCTAAGTTTACTGTACAAAAAGCTAAAAAAAAGGCATTAAAAGGAGATGTATTTCTAATATTGGAGTAAAATTATGGAATAATCCAAGTATAAATTTAAAAATGTGTAATTTGCTTGAGGTTTTCGAGAGACAGCTACACAGCTAACTATGTTTGAGGGATTTTGTTGTCTTCTTTCATTTTAAAGGCTAGCCTTTAATGATTAGAATGTAGGTTAGGCATAGATATAAGCTTTTTGCTTCTGCCTCAGCCTGTTCAGTCACTACATCATACATAGACTAATGACTTTCTGTAAACTAACTATCCTGCTTGTTGTTGTTTTATTTTTTTTTAATATACTGTATTATGTATAAAGACTGAATAAAATCACTAATTACAATTACAAATACAATTATTTTACAGTTCTGAACACAGCTTACTCAGGTGAGCCACATGTAAAAGCATCAACCTACCTGTGAGGAAATGAATGGAAAAGAAATTACTTAAAAACGGTCACACAAACCACACAATCCATTTGTGAAGCACTATGTCTTTCTAAGACATAGCCATAGGCACTAAGCTGACAGAGACTGATTCATCTGACAGAACAGTCTGCAGCTCCATACTTTCTGTCCTTATATAAGGTCTAACTTTAGAACCTCACAACTTGCTGCATCTCTAAAAAGTAGAGCAAAAGTTTTGTTCTTCCTTAAATTGTCTTGTATTTGACTCCAACCCCCTCAACAACCACATTTGCTGCAATCAAATCATCCGTTTACAATCTTCATTGTTGACGCAGATCCTGATTTGCTGTTCTCCTTCAGCTGTTCGAAATGACCGGAATAAGAAGAAGAAGGACAGCCCAAAGTTGGACCTGGCAGAGAGCTATGAGCTGACAGCCGAGCTCGAGAGCATCATTGAGAAGATTCGTAAGGCTCATCAAGAAACCTTCCCCTCCCTTTGCCAGCTTGGCAAATACACCACGGTGAGTTGACTGTCCTACCTCTATAAGGTGGATCGATCAAAGTGTCTTTTCATTCATAAACATAACACAGCTGCTCTTTAGCTCTTTGATTGTGCTGGCCAGTAATATGGTTCGTCTCTTTGATCCAATCTTGTGAACTAGCCCTGAGTGCAGAGTTCTTAATGATTATCAATCTCTTCTACTGTACTGTAAATCCCCATCTAAGGCAGCGCCTGAGCTGTGATACATCACTAAGTGTCCAGGCAAGTCCTCACCAAGATGTCTCGTCTTCTCTCAATCACTTTGACAGTCAGGGAAGTTTTTTTTTTTTTTTTTTTTACATTATTGTCATTCTTAAAGTCGTCATACAATTACATTCAGGTTACATCATTAATAGTCTCAACATGGGCAGCATGGCAGCACAGTGGTTAGTGCTGCTGCCTCAAAGCAGGAAAGTTGTGGGTTCGGTTTCCGGGCCTGGGGCCTTTCTGTGTGTGGTGTGCATGGTTGCATGTTCTCCCTGTGCCTGCGTGGGTTTCCTCTGGGTATTCCAGTTTCCTCCCACCTTCCAAAGACATGCATGTTTGAGTTAATTGGTGACTAAATTGTCCGTAGGTCTGAGTGTGAGTGTGAGTGGTTGTCTGTTTCTGTCTGTCTCTGTGTGTTGGCCATGTGATGGACTGGCGACCTGTCCAGGGTGTACCCTCCCTCACCCAGTGTGAGCTGGGATTGACTCCAGCACCCAACGCGAGCTGGAAACAGATAAGCGGTAGAAGATGAATGAATGAATGAATAGTCTCAACACTGTCTTTCATACATGGGGGCTGCCCCCCCTATACTAGGACTGCAGAATGAATGAAAATAATGAAAAGCACAATATGGACAAGTGTATTGTCCAACTTTCAGGAGATGCAATTTTTTTGATGAAGTTAAAATGTTTCACAACATTGTTCTTCATTTTTAGCACTAGAAACGTTGTCGTGCTATAGAGACACATATACAAATACACAGATCATATTCAGCAGATATAAAACAACTTGTTTGTTTTTTTCATGTCTATCTGTTGTGTCCTCTGTACCTTTCAGGAGACACCTGCTTTTATTATGTCGCATCGCAAGTAAAAGCAAGGGCTTGAGATGGCTTAATTCCTCCCTGTCATCTCCCGGCAGTAGTCAAGGTTGAGAGGTCTGTGCTGTCCTTAAACCCTCATGTTTGCTTAGGCTCAGGTTTGAGGTCAAGCAAACAGCAGGAAAACCTCTTCCATGTGCTTTGCAATTTGAACCCTAATTCAGCTGAGTTTTGAGACGCTTTGTACAACGACTGTCACTGTACAGCAGGTGAAAATAGACCTTGATTGGCAGGTAGGCATGGCAGCAATGTGCAGGCAGCTGACAGCATCTAATGCGTTTGTTTTTAAGTTGACTTACATATAGATTACAGTCAGCAGGAGTGAGCCATGACTGACACAGGCGCTCCACAAACACTCATCTGTGGGGAACGTTGCAGAGCAGGAGTGGGGAGGGGTATGTCTAAAGGTTTAGTGGAGTTTGTTTTGGAAATCTCATGACACCTGTCAATCATGTAAAATACTGTTTATACAATAATAAATCCACCGATCAGCTACAATGTGCGGTAATATCTCTCTTGTTGCAGTGATGAAAATCATTTACTCAATGATAGCGAAGTTTGAAGAGGAGATGGGTGAGAAAAGCTAAATGAGTAGATGACTGGCAGTGTAGCTATTAGCTCTCTGCTGTGAGCAGCTGTAAACTGCTACCACTGTTATATTCAACATATAGTAAGTCTCCATATCCATAACTCTCTTTTCAGTCCAAACACAAAGCCTCTAATTGCTGTAACTCCACCCTCAACCCATTCAATCTCCCATGAGACACTTCCTGATTTTAAAAAATCAGTCTGCATTGAAGCAAAATCCAAAGCTGAAAATAGCAGGACATTACAGCAAGAATATTGCTCCCCTGTTATGATATGAAGCCAGTGTTTGCTGTTTGTCGGAGTGGCAGTCAGGCCTCTGATAAAGCCTTAATCTGGATCAGTGGTAATTATGCTTGCTCAAAGGCTGAGAAGTTCCTTATTATTAGCGATTGGATCCTGATGTGCCTTTTGAGTCCCCTCTCACTGGAAACAGAAGAGAAGCTCCTGCACCCCCAGATTAGGTTGAAGCTCCAATTATGTGGTGAAATATTTAAATCCTAGTCTGCAGTGATTTAGGAGTTCATTTCTGGGTTAGCAGAGATAGCTGCGCGTGTGAGAGAGCTTAGCTCAACAAAGAATAATGCGTCATTGACAGTGATGGCAATGAAAAACAAGCCTGGCAATTTCAAAGACAAAATAAAACATCAGTGATTGGTGGGGCCCGGTGGCTCCAGGCAGCAGCTGCAGCTGTACATTGCATGGCCCCGGTGTGGAGATATTAGCCACATTACAGTTTGTCCACCATCTCTATCTGTCATAGGTGCTGGCTGCTTTTACTGCCTTTGCCTGTTCTGCTGATGGACTGCATCACACTCATCTCTACACCGACAGTTTCTTTTATAATTTGTTTGGTTAAATGTGCTTAAATTAAATTAGAATACCCTGGCAACTTCCTTGTTTCGTTGTATTGAATTATGAGACGGGTGTAATTGACTGAAATTGCAAAGGTAGGGGAGGGGGGTAAAGTATATCAACCTCCTCGATCCTCTGCTCCCCTTTTTCCTTTCCAGCCACAGGGAAAAGCAAGATAAGTTGCTTTAATATCAGCCACCTCCAACCCCTAACGTATGTGGATTAGACAAACACACTTCCCCCTCTCTCGCTCTCTCACACACATGCACACACACACACACACACACACACACACACACACACACACACAAGTCTACCTCTTTCATCCATCCTCATCAAATCAGACGTCAATCAGTGGAATGTGCGTCCATAGTGTTGTTGTGTCGACTGCAGCTCGTTTTCTGTGATTTAAGCACAGCCTTAATGTGCCTCTCACTTAACCCCAGATCATATTTAATGATCTCTCTTTCTCTCTCTCTCTCTGCTGTCTCCCTCCACCCTCTCCTGGGTGGCCACACAATAGATTGTTTGCTCGTGACAGTGTCCAGCAGCCGGCCTGCTAACTGCCTCGCAATAACAGCCTCAGGGGGGATTGATGTGCTGTGAGGAGGAGGGCGGCTGTGGCTGTCTTCGCAGTCACTTCAGTGAGCTGATCTGGGGGCTATAGGGGGCTGGAGGGGGCTTCTGTGTTCAAGACCTCTTCACACTGATACAGCTCCTGGGGGGGAGGACTCACACTGATGTTTGCTGTTTGCTAGCGGGTTGTCACTTTTTCTACTTCCTTTATTTTTAATTCAACGTCTTAAGGGCACCTCCATCACACTCCTTCCCATGATCGGTCCATTGTCCAGAAAACATGCCATATAAAATTCAGCAGGCACTTGGGGTGTTAGTAACTGAATTTCTGAAGTATACATGGATCTCTAGTAATAACAGGTCAGTCATCATCAGAAGAGAACTTCTGATTGGATGACTGACTGACGGATCTCTTTGGATTGTTATCTGACTGAGCTATTAAAATTATAGTAGATTTCTGGTAAACAGACAAATCAAATCCTGCAAATTTACATGGCAGCATTTCTTTTTTTACAAAGCATTTTGGATTTCACAGTATTAATAAAGAAAATGATTTATAATCAAAAAAGACATTGGGGTCTACCTTTAGACCGTATCGACCTTTAACATCTACCTTGAGACGGTGGAGGGTTAGGGTTAGGGTTAACCCTGGACCTTTAAAGCTTAAAAAATTAGGCCTTCCAATTTAAAATGTTTCAACTGTTTCAAACTTCCACAGGACATTTTGTTAGGTTGTTTTTCCTCAGTGTGTGTGTCACCACCACCCTCTCTGTGAGCGTGTCCTTGCTCTGTGTGCAGACTCACCCATGTAGAACAGATGGGCTATTCCATGTAAACCATCAGGAAACAAAATGGTCATCAGATGCTCCATCCCTACTGTCAGCCAGCAGATCGCAGCTTTCCTCTTCTCCACCCAAACAATTCTCCAACTGCTGCTCATTCTCCTCTCTGTCTGGATCTGGTTTTCATATAACTCTGCTCTGATGGTCCCTTGTTTCCATTTTTTCCTCTCCCTTTTACAATGTTTGTTGCTGCCCTAATCCTCAGTAAATTTAGAGCAAATGAACATTTTCCTCAACCCTTGCCGAATCACCACTCTGAAAGCTTCTCTTATCCTGCATCTCAGACAAACAAACTGCTGATAACAAAGAAGCTGGAGCGGAAAGCAGACCATTAGTATTGAGATGCTGTAGTGATGTAAGAGAAGAAGTAAAGGGGAGCAGTGTTGTGCTTGGAAGTAGGTTCTATTTCTTGTTGTTGTGGAAAATGTAAGTATTACAAGGGCTCAACCCAAAATTGTAGTAATTATGGATTTAGACTTTTAGACGTGAGTTGCAGCCATCAGAATTAATGGAAAATTCTTGTTTCTCTTTGTAATTCCAAACATCATTCATATTGGTACACTTTACAATCACTCAGTGATTAGCATAGGTCCTAAAACACATCAGCATCACTTAACAGTCCAGGTGGAAAGAAATGTGCAAAACAGACAATAAGACCCAAAACCCAAACCGTGTCCATATTCAAGCCTTTAAGACCTGACCTAACCACAGACCTGAGTCTGTGTTAGTTTTTTTCTTCCTTCAAGGAGAAAGTGAAGAGAGGATGTGTACACTCTACACTAGAGGGTTGTTCTCCACTTATGAAGAATAACACAAGGTTATTACTTCTGCTGTCAAAAGTATACAAATGTTGCAGTGCTAATATACCTGGCCCAGTCCTCCTTGGCCCATTCATTGGTTATCTCTCACCTTGACTGCAGCCATTCTCTTCTGGCAGGCCTACCCTTACACTCACAGATGGTTCAGTATGCAGCAGTCCATCTGGTTTTCAATTAGCCCAAAAGGGCAAATGTCACTCTCCAACTCATCAACCTTCCTGGCTACCCATGGTCACCCAAATCAAGTCAAAGTAACTAAAGTTTGCCATTTAAAGTCACCTCTGGGTCTGCACCATTTACCTGAACTCAGTCAATCATGCCTATGCTCCTTCTCAGTTACTGTGTTCCTCCCAATATTTTGTCCGTCACCACCAATACAAGACCATCTCAGTCCAGATTGTTCTGGTCTGATTGTGGAACCTGATCCTGAACTCTACTGAGCTTGGACATTCCTCTCTGTCTTCAAGAAGCTGAAAACTCATGGTTTCAGACACGTTACATGTGTAACTGTCACTGTCATAAATGCAGAACTCAATACTGACACCACACCTGAAATGCACTAAAGCTCCACTGATGACCTTCATTGTAAGTCTCTTTGGATAAAAGCGTATGACAGTTAATGAGGTCAGTTAATGTAAATGTAAGGATAACAAGTTAAGAATAATAAATTTATTCCACTAATGTATTCATTATGCACAGTCTTAGAGCTTTTTATATTGGATTTTAGAACAGCTCCTCACTGTTAGACAACAGTGAGGAGCTCTTCAAAAATTTTAGGTAGTATCACAAGTCAGTTTAATTATCTGTGGATTCATAATAGTAGTCATTTTGTATGTAGGCACCACTGTACTGAAAACAGTTCCTGCTTCTTAGATGTTGTAAATCTTCAAGGGAATTACCTTGGGCCCCTTCAGGAAAGTTTCCTAGTTAAGGTCACTGCTGTCACTAGCAGCAGTGAACCAGCATGCCCAACACCTGAGACTTAACTGAAACATCCAAATGGAATCCAGCCATCTTTCGTGTTATTGCTTTGACTGTTACAGTGCGTCGGTGGTTATTTGTTACCAGTGCATAAAATATGGAACATTTAAAATGAATACTAATTTGTAAAGAAAGGCTTATATCAACAAAATGATGCTTCAATCTTACCTTGGCTCAAACCTCACCCCTCCCTTGAGCACCCAGAATTCTTTTCTCTCCTAATTGCCCCCCCACCTCTCAGCGTAATCCCTTTTCTCCCTCTCTTTTCTTTGTCAGTCTCCACATTTCAGTCAGCTATGTCTTTATTGTTCCCTGGCTCGATCCCATCCCACTTCCCACCAGTGTTCATGTAGGTTCTGGACCTTATAGCTGTATTAATGGTACCTCTGCCTTCAAACCACTCTGCGCTACTTGTCACAGCTCTGTTTCTGCATCCCATCATCGCCATAGAATCCCACTGACAGTGTTGCGCTCATTAATGCAGGGCCTGGCCACCCATCTCGGTTTAGCTCAGGGTATTCACAGCTACAATCCTGCCAGTGTGTTTGAGAGCTCAGCTCTTATTGAGCTTATTTACTGTATGTAACTTTGACACATATGGAGCAGAGTGAAGAGGCTGCACAGAGGAAATCATTAGCAACAGTCTGTGCAATGACAAAAGAAGCTGCCTCTCTGTCTGACGCTTGTTCCCTCTTTCTCTCTGTGTTGTGTTGTGTGTGTGTGTGTGTGGGGGTGTTTCAGAACTCGAGTGCAGACCACCGTGTGAGACTGGACCTGGGCCTGTGGGACAAATTCAGTGAGCTGGCCACTAAGTGCATTATCAAGATCGTGGAATTTGCCAAACGAGTGCCTGGCTTCACGGGGCTGACCATCGCAGACCAAATCACGCTCCTGAAAGCTGCCTGCCTGGACATTCTGGTAGGTGCAGCTCTGCCACTGCCACTGCCATATTTCTACATTGAGTTCACCTTTAATGATGGTTGTCAATAAAATTAATCCTCTTATACATGCTGATGATCAGTCAGAATAGAGAAGACATGCATACTAAAAGCATCAAGCGATGTTTTGGTAACCTGGGTCAGAGCTAAAGTTTTAAAATGTAGGGACATTTTCACACAGACGTCAATACAATTTAACTTCTTTTCACAACCTCTGGTGCTGCCTCCTGATGGTCTTTAGATAGAATGCTGCATTAAGGCTTCAGTATTGGCTTCACTTCACAGACCCAGAGTCTACATCCATGTTTATAGAATGTCTTTCTTTCCATCGTCCTCTCACTGTTCAAAGATGTGTATGTTGGTGGAAGTGACAAGACTGAAACTTGCTAAACAGCTTCCTCACAGGGCGTCAGCAGTGATAGTGCCATCACATGGAAAGGGATCAGCTAAGAAACCCTGAAAATGTTTTTGTTTAGGTGTTGGTAACCCTGAAGAAGAACAAATCTGATGTCTATGGATTCTGTGGATAACGCTGTTGGGTGGTTTAGATTATATGCAGAACATTCTGATAACCTATCCTTATGTTTATAAAATCCTAAATGCAGCTCTGTTTTGATCAGAGGTCAGAGGACAGTGGACTGTTTGGAACTGAAAGATGGCTCCGGTCATTTGGATAACTGGAGCTCTGTACAACTGTGTTGGTCAGAGACGTTTCACAGTCAAGAGCATGTCCAACCTTTAGGTGGATGCACTACAACAACAAAGACCATGTCAGGTTCCAATACTCACCACCGAAACCAGAAACCTGAGGCAACAGTGGAAACATGATCACCAAAACTGGACAGTTGAAGACACCATTTGACGGATCTGGATTCTTGGTGATTGTTTTTTTGACTTACTTGGGGCCTTAATACCAATCAGCCCTGGTCTGGATGTCACAGTCTGAGGCTGTTTTCATCGACGTGACAGTGCACCCAGTTCAGTCTCCAAACCTGGATCCAGTAGACCACCTCTGGGATGTGGCACAACAGCAGATTGGAGCAGAAATGATGCGATGTAGTCAGGTCAACATGGAGCAGAGTCTCAGAGAAAAGTTAAGAGCCAGAAAAATAAGAAATGAGGAGCAGTCCACAGTCCATAATGTGGGGTTCCTAATGGCAAGTGGGAGTTGCCCTTCCCTATATTAGCCTGCATACATCGATAAATTATCTTCTAATCATTAATAAAGCCATTATGTGATTAATACATGGAGATACTTATTTATGTCTGGTGTACAGTAAGTATAACTTCTGGACAATTTTGTGACTGCTGATGAAAATGAGGAATTGTTTGAACTGTGTGTTATAAAAGGTTTAGTTTCTGTGGCAGAGGTGTTTTAATACATGGATTTTGGAGTTTTCATTGAGTAAATCATACTTGTCAGATGTGACAAAGCTATGGAGCTGCAGTGAACTCCAGGGGACACAGGGGTGAAAAGTTGAAGGCCAGCTGTGATGACTTTCTGGCTCTCACTCAGCCATCAGCATCCGTTCACCAGCACATTTCCGTGGTGAAGGGCATACATATTGTGCACAAGTGCTGGGTTAGGGAGTGTCCGAGTAAAGATCAAACACTGTCTGTATGTGTGTGTGTGAGAGAGAAAGATAGTGTCTAACCACAGGCCTGGCCAGCCGGTGTGAGTACCGCCAGTAGCCATGTTTTATTCTGTTTCATGTTGCAGACACGTCTGCCACTCACTGTCAGAAGCATCCCACTCGAATAGCTTCAAAGGCGACTGTAGGCTTCACATTCATCGACAGTCGCTTCATTAAGTGTTCACACACACACACACACACACACACACACACACACACACACACAGACACAGACACACGCATGCAGTATAGCATGCACTACAGAAGGGAGAACCAAAGGTTATTTTCTTTGAATGAGTGGAAGGTCATTGTTTTGGCTGTGCTAGTTGCCTCCTTGCTCTTTATGGGGGACTTGTTAGACCTGGTTCAGGCTCCTTCTAGACCTCAGAATGAGTCCAGGATATTTGTTCAGAAGACAAACTGCTCAAATATGAAACCTCTGAGCAACATTTTCATTCCCAAGTGAGACTGGATGTGTGAAGATTGTTAGTGTTATTTATATGGCCATTGTGTGTATCTTTATTCTTATTTAAGGCTTTGTTGAACAAAATTACCTTCAGTTTTTTGTCCCTTTAACATTGCATGAATTTAGAATTTGGCCACATGGGGGAGGCAGAGCAAGAAGAAAACAATGCCTGGTATATTATCACCTTATAATAGTAATATGTGAGTCTTTGCACGTATTTATGGTGACTCCAGATTTACATTAAGCCTCCAAAGTGTCAGGTGCAGCTTTAGTCCAATAGCTGTTTGGTGCTGGACAGTGAACAGTGGATTCATCACAGCTCTGTCACTGAGAACAGCTGCTGCTGCTGCTGCCATAGAACCAAAACAGTGCTAAAGAGCTCTATAGAGCTTAGTAGAATTGGCAGATACAGTCATTGAAGCCACAGGCTACTGCACGTATAAGGGCAAAAAATTACACAAAAAAAAAGGGATTCATTAGAAATAAATGAATGCTTAAATATTGAAATAATAATATATAAATAAATGCAAATAAAAACATGCTAAATGTTGTGTAAAAGTAGCTCCCAGTAAAAGTAGATCTATGGAACCACCATCACCAATCCAGTTTTAGACTGAGGTTGGACTGCCCACCTAATTAACATATGGACACAGGGATATAAATGTAATATATGATAAATAAATAGAAATACACAAATATACATATAACTACTTTAATATAACTTTAAATACAGACATACTTAAATGAATAATATAAGTGGTTTTTCAGCTTGGAGTTGGCTGCTTCACTGTCACAATCTTGGTGGTGCTTGACTCCACCTTATTCAGGCTAATCCAAACACCGCCCAAAAGTCAGACCCCCCAGTTAAGCTATGAAGATGTTTTCCATTTTGGAATAGTTTCAATAAATAAGGTTGCAGAAGTGAACATGCTAACACAACTGTTGCATAAAAGAAACATCACATCTGGAACTGTGGTGACTGTACTGGTTTACTCATCAACATTTGCTGCATAGAAATCCACATAAAACTACACAAAACTAAAGGTTTTCTCAAGTTGATGAGTCAACAAGGCAAAACCAGACTGGCAGCATTATAACTTTTAATAACACTCACCCTGCTGATACAACAGGTTGCACCAGCAGGCCCCATTTCAAAAATAACTGTTACCGTTTTGCTCTCACTAGTAATCAGGGTAACTCAGGCTGACATACAGGTATTTTGCTTTTTCCAATTAATTTGCAAGCTTCCATTTCCTGATGATGAACGTTTTGCCAGCTTTAGATTTACCTGGCACAGGCACATCAGAAGTCTTGTTGGTGGTAGAGCTAAGGGAAACTGCACAGTTGGTGGGAATTTTCTGTCACTAAAGCAACAACATGTCAAAAAGGTAAAATTCCCCCAATGTATTCATTTTAAAAACACAAGCAATGCATAGTTTACAGTGCAGATATTTGAGGTATGGAGAAGTTTGTAATATTTGAAAGGAGCTAATTCTGGTTCTTGCTGTTCTTTTGGATTACTGGTCCTATTTAAGAGGAGATAAACACATTTTGGATCAGAATGTTGCTGACTGAGCCTCTTTCTGCATTCTTTCCATCCCTGTCAGATCCTGCGCATCTGTACGAGGTACACCCCAGACCAGGACACTATGACCTTCTCCGATGGGCTGACCCTCAACAGGACGCAGATGCACAATGCAGGCTTTGGCCCACTCACCGATTTGGTGTTCACTTTTGCCAACCAGCTGCTGCCCATCGAGATGGACGACACAGAGACAGGCCTCCTCAGCGCCATCTGTCTCATCTCCGGAGGTGAGTGAGTCCGGGCAGAGTGCTGGTGTTTAGTGAGGAGAGGGAGGGCAAAATAACAGCACAACTCACAGAGAAAGTTAAGGACACAATTATGAATGTGCTGGATACTATGCAATATGTGGTATTCATCATCACCCACTACACAGTATGTCAAAATCAAATTGCCCATGCATATATAGAGAGTGTACAGACCTGCCTGTTATACTGTTACACAACAGATATAGATATATCGATATAAGTATAGATCTTTAAAGTAATGTTGTCTTGACATCCATCAAGCAGAGTGAGTAAACTGACCCTTTCTACATTCAAACCATGTTTGAGTGACTTCCGCAGTTTAACGTGAAGTGACACTGCAGTGCAGTGAAAGTCAACCATCCACAGCCTATATCTGAAACCAGGTTGATCAAAGGTTGTTATCATGGAGGGAGGAGCACTCAGCCAACTGATGCTGCTGTAACATACCTGTATTTAATCTCTCGTCTCTGGCACTCACATGTTTGGCAGAGTGGTGTGTTTGAGTCCCCCCAGAGAAAATGACCCTCTGCTTTTTCCACCAAGATACCCGAGGCATGACCACTGTCCTTATGTCAGCCAACGCACACACTCATACACACACACATAAAGTTTTACTGTATGGCTACAGGAAGTTACACAACTACAGTTCAAATCATGGCTCTATCCAACTATCATTTTCATCACTGCTTAGGTATCGCCATCGGGTTTCATTCAACAAAATATATTTATATGCTCATTCCCCAGAGCCTTGGTAAATATTATGGGTTCTTGTATAATCCATTGAAAGTGTGAGACATTAGATTGCATCTATAATCGTGCACCTTGACTTCAGGTCCAGCAGATTATGATTTCACTGCACACACTGCCACCCGAAGGCCAAATCGAGTATATGTTCAAAAACAGACACAAAATGAAATTAAATCATCAAAGAGACACTTTCAGAACACACCATTCAGATTAAAGACATCAAAGTTTTATAAATTTAAGTGAATGAATCCTCATGCTACAAAATTATCATCATAATTTCCCCAATTTGCTCAAAAAAGCCTTTGAAGAATTCCAACTTGATTGGACCAGCACACCCAGGTGTTTGTCTTTTCCTTTTTCTGTCATGGTGGCAACAGGTTGGGCAAAATTTTACTTTAGGAGGAGATGTCTTTAAAAAGGGCATGTTACAAATTTTTTATAACTGAAAAAGTTCTCAAGATTCTAAAGTCAGTAAATAAACATACATAAACCCTAGCCGGATTTAAAGTCAAAGAAGACATGGAAGTCTATATTTAAACTATATGGACCTTTAAAATCTACCTTTAGACTACAATGAAAGTTGTTCTTACAACTTGGATTTTATCTCTGTTGCTCTGGTCAGTTTTAGCCAGAATGAAAAAGTTGTCAATGCAGAACTGAGATGCTTCACATCACTGAAAATGCCCCATGAAGATGTTGCTTGCATACGTATTATAATCTTCAGGGTTGGCATCATGCAAAAATTTATATTGCAACGTTTACCACCTAGAACACTTTAGGCTGTGTTGTGTAATCGTCATAGACTGCAAAAATTTGCAGAGAAATGATAATGTGATGAAAATAAAATCAAAGTAGGTCTTCTCCACATCGCCAGCGGCTGAATATGATTTCCAGTATAATGAAGCCTAATAAAAGCCATTAACATGTTAATAAATAAATAAAAAAGATGTATAAAACCTCTGTAGTGAAAAGGAACTGCCAGCCTAAAAGACCAAAACATTTCACTGATAGAGCTGACGCACCGGTGCATTTCACCACTGACTCACCCTAATGATCACTATTTGCACAGAAATGGTCTCTGAGTAGATGCATGGATTTTTATATGACCAGTGCTGATCAGTTTTAACTTTAAAACCTCACAGATGAACACTCTAGAGAATAAATTGCTGAATGATTGTCTGCTCAAGTTATCTAATCCTAACTGTTACTGCAGTCGCTTCTCTGTTACAAATGAGTACACAGAATGAGATCAATCACCTCATCAATCCAGGCTTCACTCTGCTACATGTGTATTAGCCTCTAGCTTGTCTACATTAGATGAAGCAAAGACAAGGATTTGTCATAGTTCAGCTTCAAAGTCTTACACGATTTGTGTGTGTGTGTGCGTTTGTCAGATCGTCAGGATCTAGAGGAGCCCTCCAAGGTGGATCAGCTCCAGGAGCCACTCCTGGAAGCTCTGAAAATCTACGTGAGGAAGCGTCGGCCCAGCAAACCCCACATGTTCCCCAAAACCCTGATGAAGATCACAGATCTGCGCAGCATCAGCGCTAAAGGTGGGAAAGATATGTCACCTTAAGCTTTCATATGTCAGGATGTTCCAGGGTTGCAAATAGCAGCATAACATATTGCATACCATCTGAACAACCAACCTCTCAACCCAAATATAAGACAAATTTTTTCTCTGATGATTAAGGAAAAAAGTGGCAAATGTCGTATACTTGATGAGAGATTTGTGTTTTGTGGTTTTGCACATATGTGAATAAAAATTGAACTATAGATATTATTCAGTTTATCATTATCTCTAACCCTATCTTTAAGGCTGAATTTTTGGTAGTTTACAACCAAGCTAACTAAATCATAGCAGACACATTTGATGTGCAATTTATGTGTGTTGCGGTTGCGGCCGTTGATGTGCTTTAGAAAAGCGCACATCAACTGCACAGCTGCTCCCAGCTCTATTTCTTTACATAGATACATAGCTGATACCTAAAAGTTTTTCTTCATTTCAAAGTTGTCAGTCAACATTTTTCAATAGTCTATCACTCCTAAAAGGTTTTTTCGGTCTGTTTTTGCTACTAAACTTTTGTCACAATAATAGACAATTCTCTAGATCACACAAAACCCAACATGTCCCACGGCCACCATGCACACACGACACATCTTGTGTGTTCCTGGTGTAATTGTTGACCGTAAACAGCATCAAACATCTGCAGGGTTTCTCAGTTAGTGAGGCTTAATTTATCACATGGACAGTTTTTGAAAAACTGCAGAACTCGTGACAGGTAACACAGACTTGATGTTTTCTGCACTAAACAGTACTGATTAAATTTAAAATTTTAATACTGATTCATTAAGTATTGTGTATTCTACGTTTTATTTTCTTATGTTTTGGTCTATTAAAGCATGTTACTGCTGGAACTGGGCACATTTTAAACATATCAAACTGTGCTCAAAATACAAAAAAATCTGTCAGACCCTGGCTGAAAAAGAACAAAAGATAGAGAGGCTGCAGAGCTAGATCTTCCTCCCAAATTGCTTAAGGAAGACCAAACTCAACTACACCAGAACAGAAACCAATCACTGGACTATCAATCCCCAACCCAAAAACTGAAATTACAGAAACAACAGAACCCAAGACTCTGGACCATGCTGAGAAACAAAGAACAACGTGGGCAGAGAAAACACCCATGAGTCCACCACTAACAGTCTGCATGCTGTGAGGCAAGTGAGTGTGCTTCTTACATGATGGAGATCATGGGCTTCGCTCTGACAAGTACAGGAGAGTGAGAGACAGACAAAAACACCCCAAACTGGTGTATAATGGCCATGCTGCATAAATTCACATCTTGTTGCAGAGTGTTTTATTATCCTTTACCATTATTTAAGAAATCACTGTCGTATGAAAATTGTCCCATTTTGCCTTAAAACTGCTTATGGTAACTTTAATATCCAGATCAAGTCTTTTTTGATGGTCCCATTCAGTCCACAGTTATGATAAAGGTCGATACGACATAAAGGTCGATGGTAAAGGTTAATACAGTCTGTAAGACCTCGATGTCCTCCTTGATTTTAAATCAGGTGTAGGTTCTATGTTAATCCAGTGAAAGTATCAAAGTCTCAGGACTTCACCACCCAACCTAGGTGGATTTGGTTTCTCTGAGTATTTACCTGGAATCTGCAATATATTTCTTAATCTAAACCATCAATCAGAAGAGAGGATCAGATCCTCTCTGCACTGACTTGTTGTTACCAGAGTTCCAGAGAGAAAGCTGAGAGACAAAATGTAAAACAGTACTGAAATGGCCTTGCAAATATATCTTCTCATCATAATCAAATCTTCAGATGAAATACTGGAGAATATAGGACCAATCAAATAAAAACCTTTAATGAAACTACATTTTACACTGTCAAGAAATAACTTTCACATTCCAATTTTTTTATTTGTAGGAGCAGAGCGGGTCATCTCTCTGAAGATGGAGATCCCGGGTTCTATGCCACCTCTTATCCAGGAGATGCTGGAAAACTCAGAGGGCCAGGACAGCCAGAACAACAGCAGCAGCGGCAGCAACAGCACTTCAGCCAAGGCAGAGGCAAAGGCAGAGGACAGTCCAAGCAGCAAGGACAGCCCCGGTAATGACACCTCTGCCCTGGAATCGCAGGAGTCCTTGGACACTGACGGGGCCACAGCCACACCACCCAACGACAAACCCTAGGAGGCACCCACAGGTGACTCTGAGACTTTCTC
Source organism: Remorina albescens (assembly GCA_034769265.1). Classification (NCBI taxonomy): domain Eukaryota; kingdom Metazoa; phylum Chordata; class Actinopteri; order Carangiformes; family Echeneidae; genus Remorina; species Remorina albescens. The sequence goes on along the minus strand of CM068492.1, from coordinate 4,141,645 downwards.
TGTTATTACTTTGCACAAAAAAAGAACAGCTGCGCAAGACGTCGACCTCCTAAAGCCCCTCCACCCCAAGTATTCAACGCTTGGTATTACGTTATCTTTATATTCTTCTTCTCCCATTCCCCTAAGATTCCCTCCTTAAAAATAAAACAACACGGAGGCCTCAAAGGATCAGTGCTTTGTGTATAATTCTGAATTAAGCTCTTATTTGGCATGGCGTCTCTGGGACTGTGACAGAAAAGGCGTGGCCTTCGCAAACCACCAGAGATGATACTCCTCAGGTCTCCTGTGTAACTTCTTATCTGCATGATGGGAGTTGGATAAGTGGTTTTATTTCTCTTTCTCTCGTGTTTTCTCTCTTAGTCTGTCCTCATGTCTTTTCACCTCTAATATTGTTGGCATACATACATTGTACATACCATTGTATGGTTAGATCTCCATTTCTATGATGAATTTGTGGTGCTTTTTTCATTACTTAAATATTATCTTTGAGGCGATACATCAAGGTTTAAAGAAGGACTAATTGTATGTCCTTTAAAAAGTTATCTAGAATGTTATTGCATATAGACCTTATGGAAGTCTAATATTTTATATTGGTTCCTATATTTAAAACTGTTTTTGTCTTTTAAAACACTGAGTTCATGTCTCTACATGAATGAGTGTACATCCACAGAATGCAAAGCTTCTCTCCACATCGAGAGCCAAGTCTGTTCAACCGTTTTCTCATAGGAGGGAAGCACAACAGCAAAAGCCTTTTACACACACTCATCAGATTGACTAATGTCTGTATAACCTATCAGCTTTGGCATGACCCAACATACCAGATTAGATTTAAAATTGATGAATTTAACTCTGTTGGTTGTGTCTCCTGAGAAAAACAGTTTACCGTCTGTCAAAATAAAATTGGGGAAATTATGTTGCTGATAGAAACCAGAGATTTTTCTGCAACAGGCTGTGATCACATAGGACTTCCTATACCTCAGATGAACCATGATACAACTGTTTATCAGTTTGATTCCCCCCCTGAAAAAGATTAAAAGATTAATACCTAAAGGTATTACTATTATTTTCACTGGCCTCGAATCACAAGTGCATGAGGAAGGTGTGTGGCTTCACATTGAGATTCTTCATATTTATTGATCTTATGGTTTCATTGTTGGGAGGACAAAATACGATTTCAGAAAATGTGTCAGGGCCAAGAATATGAATGATTATAAAAAGCCAAGCCAAGTGTCCATACTCTGTTGGTCATGTCGTTTTCCTGCTAGTGAGCAGAGACAACATTCGTCTGCTCTGCTCTGGTTTAACCAGAGTCTATTCATCTCCAAACAAACAAGTAGCAAAGGATAATGACCAACGTTAAAACATAATGTAACAGTAACACAAATGGTAGCATCATCAAGTCAATGAAGTCTCTAATGGCAGTTCTGCACCGTATCAATCCAATGTTAGCTAACCTTTCTGAGCATGAGACACCAATATTCATGCAGGAACAAGACTGCAGCTGCAGATACCCTCAGTGTGAGGGCTGTTTCTTCTTTTCCTCTGTAAGACCGAATGTGCTAATTCATCTGTTGATTTACTTTCTCTTCATAAATACTGCTAAGAAAATTCTTTGTTTAAAATTAGTACCTAAGTGTGTTACTTGTCCTGTGACTTCATTTTTATCATTTTATGCAGTTTCCGTAACAGTTATATTTAATGAATATGTGGTTACTATGGATGAAGACAGAAAGTCAAGATAAAATGAACCAAGGTTTTAGCTGGTAGAAGCTAATGCTTGTCTTGGTTATCGTAATATTAAACATGTTAGTGCTAGGATCTTGATTTCTAATTGGTACGTGAGTGACAGCACAGTTCCCATCAGCCTCTATGTTGCCTTCTGCCCCTTTATCCTTGCTTCCTCTGTTAACTGGCAGTTCTAGGTTTGGACCTTCCATTCTGATCACAGCCAGTGACTTTTCCAGAAATTGCCTAATTGTCAACCTAATGAGTGTGGGGTTTTTTTTCACCAACAGCATGAACTACCAAGCCACTGCACATACACATGGGCTCTGTTATGGCCTTATGAGCAGAGCTCCTCAACCTGCTTTTCTCTACCTTTTCAGAAGTGTCTTGTTTGAGCCAGTGATACACAGGGGCAATGCAATCCTTAAAACACTGATGACCGAGCTGCGTGGGTCGGGTGAGATTGTACACTAAAGCACATGGTGGGGTGGTATCCACAAGCATTCGCCTTAGACTTTAGACTTGACAGTGTAAGCTACATTTCTAAAAAAGCAGATCCCAGATGACCCTCCACTGCTTAGAGGAAGTTGAGTCAAGCTACTCTTTGGACAGTAGATGCAGCTGAGCTCTTAATCTTATTGGCAGGGAGGAAGGAGTTGTATCAGATGAGGTCATCCCTCTGAAATTAAAAGATGATCCAAGAAGGCAGCTTCTTTTCAAAATTGATGTCACGTATCAGACTTAACAATGACAATTAACCTCCATTGCAGCCACTTATATCCAAATATGTCCAAAATCACTCCATGTCTTTTGGCCCCTGCCGACTGAATAGCTTCATTCAAGTGTCATCACTTACAGCACAGGGGACAAACTCACTGTAGCACTTTGAATATTGCAAACATAGCTGTAGCAATGATGTCAGTGATGTGCAAAAGCTAACAGCAGCAACCCATCAATAGAACATAAAGCAAATGAAAAGTTAGAGATCATAAAAGAAGGCTGATTTTAAAATAGTTATTGAAATATTATCAAACTGCTTCAATAAAATGGTTTCTTCTTCACAAGTATATGTGAATAAGATGACCTTAGAACAGTCACAACTTGAGTTTTGGTTTTAAATGGACTGGTTTGTAATAGAAAATATTTGACCCAGCAGGATTTCAGACTTTTATTTATTCTAATTTATTTGTATGGATTCGTTAAAATTCATAAACAAAAAATACATTTTATTTAACTTACAAAATAAAGTCACTCAAGGTCCTCTTACTCTGTTGTTTTTGAGCTTTTGAATTAAACACATTTTCCCAATCAGCATATGGAAAATGCTTAGTTGTATCTATAAACAGATCTATAAATGTTTTCCAAAGCAAAACTTTGGGAAATTAATTTATCACTCAGGTGTCTGGAATCAGTTAGCTTAGCATAAACTTTGGAGTGAGCCAGGCTCAGATCTCAGGCTTTTGGAGAAGCTGTATAAATAAAATTTACAAATATAATTCAGTTTTGAACTTAATGCCCACTTAATAGCTGTTTCTGGAGATTTTGACAAAATGAAACCATCTGAAATCACTCCAATACTACATTCCAATTACAGCACAATGTAATGCCCTCAAAATATCCAACAAGGGAGCAGCAAAGGTAGTTTCCATGACACTACAGTGTAACACTTTATAGATAATACAGTCACGTGACATTTAACCCGTCACTGATGCAAAATGGGCTCAATAAATCCTGACTTTGGAACAGCAGATGCTTTACTAATGGGTTCATTGATGCAAATTTGAAAACTGTTTTAAAATCAAATTGGACTTCAGGCACCTGTTTTTTCTTTCTTTCTTTGGGAGTTGTGGGGGACAAACACTCCCTTACATATTAACTGAAACAACTCAACTCCATGTTGCAGTGACTCAGGCAGTGAAGGGTTTTGGGCCCCAGCAGCACATGATAAAAACCCATTGGCATTCCATCCCCACCCAGAAATACATATCATAAGGGAAACCAGAGCTGTTCTTTTATTTATTTATTTATTTATTTATTTTCTTTCTTTGAAAAGTGTTTGAATGTGAATAAGTTCATGGAGTTTGTCAGAGGAATGATATCCAGTGTTAAGGAATATTTACTCCTATCTCAATAATCAATGTAACAAAAGAAATGCTCTCCTTTGATTTTCTGTCTTGCTCTCCTGGTGAGAACATCTCTTTTTCTTTTCTTTCTTTCTTTTTTTTCTTCTTTGAAGCTGGAAAACCTTCACAGCCGACGAATGTCCACATCCACCCCTGAAGTGTCCATCCAGCCCTCAGGTGCTTGGGACACAGCAGGAGCTGTTATCTGTTCCTTTTGGAGACTACTTCACAATGCTGAATTACTCTTGTTTGTTTCTGTTGAATGTTGTACCGACGTAACTGTAATACTCTACTATCTAGCTCACTGCAAAGGTGTTACATAAATGGTGTGTGCTTTGCGTTTCATTTGGCAGCTCTGTGAAAAAGATGCTCAGTTATCTGTCCTTGGAAACATCAACTCACATCTAAGCATAAGAAAGAAGGAGGAACTGGAACATGGTGGGCTGGTCTGGGCATCCAGGTCACACTTCACACAACACACACATATGTAATGGACAAAAGTGAGAAAGAGAAACCCATAAATAGGACAAATGGGCACCCAGTCACATCAGCAGTCATTATTGTCAATATTTTCTGTTCCTACCTCTAACTCTTAACCAGGAAGCCAATCAGCTGTCGTCAATCAATCAAAAACCAATCAATTGTCAGCTGTTTGGTAAACACGTCATTACCTAATAATTGACTAAGTAAATGAGTAAGTGCTTGGAACAGCAACAGGATTCAGTTTAATCAGATTTAACTGGGAACGAATTAAAACTGCACTACAAAATATTTTTATATTAATCATACACCATATATTCTAACTATTGTAAATGTGAAAGGTATCACTCATAGGTACAGACCCACAATAAATTATCACCCAGTTCCACAGTTCTACAGAGCAGTTCAGCCTCTTCAAGTAGTTTTATAAGATGATAATAATTGTATTTATATAGCAATTTTCTTAATAAGTAACAAAGTGCTACACAAGAAAAAGGAAGACCAGATTCATAAAATTGTCTAAGTCAGCAATCTATCTGAACACAGTCCACTTTGGCCTAACATTTTTGAGGAAGACAGAAGTGTACTTGTGTTGTGTGAATGAATCATAGTAAGGACAAAACATTTTCCCAGCAGAGTGAAGACATATAAGGGAAGTGAGGACATTTTCTCCAGCCCTCACTATCTGCGTTAAAATTAGTATTCGTTTATTATAGTTCATTTAACTTGATATCAAAGATTGGGGTGAGGGAGAAAGGGATGCATCATGTCCTCACAATCTATTTGTGTGTGCGTGTTTGTGTGAGTGTGAGTCTAGTGTCAGCTTTAAAGTGTGATTATATAGTGTCTTCAAGACAAAGTCAAGTTTGAATTACAAATACATGACTCAAAAGGTTGAATTGTCTCTTTAAATATTAAACACACTTTTGAATGCTTGAAATGGACAAATACTTGCATCCCTGAAATACTGTCAGAGGGAAGTATTATATTCATTACAAAGCTTTTAATAGGGACACTAAAACAGAAATAAAAAAAAAACAGGTTGATTTCAAAGGTGGCTACCATACCTCTAGGACTGCAGTCAAACAATAAAAACATGAACTAGCTATTTTTAATAGGCCACATAATTTTAACAATTTGGTAACAAGTGAAACCAGATAAATAATTGTAACTAATGTAGTTATTGTCACTGAGTATTAAATGTTCCCAGTATGAGTCAAAGGACAGGTTGTTTGTTTCCTCTCATAGGTACACTGACATTAACCTGGCAGTCGTTTACTTGTAGGTAACTAGCTACTGAGCTACACAGCCGGGTTACATAAACCCTGTATCATCCCCACGTATCAGTCCATCTCTAGATGACACCAGGATTCAGAACACATGACCATGGACCTCAGTATCAGCCATTAACAGCATGTAGTCCTGACAATGTTTTGGTTGACATCTTAGGCGTCCATAGTTGCCTTTTTTCCATTTTACAGAGAACCTCATTACCAATCATATGCAGTGTTGTATAGTCATATGTTAATATGAGACATGAGGGTCGAATTTTGCTGAGGGTGAAATTTGGGCTGGGACTGATGTGGATTAATCCCATGAGCCCACGCCGCCAAGCCCATTGGTTGAAGTTGACCTCAGGAGCTGCTCTGAGGTTTAAGCTTTGATCTGTTTGCTCTCCATTTTGAATATTGTCTTTGTTTGTACATTAACATATGCTTTTTATGTTCATATACTGTTTAACTTTACCATGAACTGTCCTGGCAAAGTAATAAAATATATTTATTTTAAAATATTTGTTTTTGCATTCATTATATAACCTCTTCAGTCAGGTAACAGCCTTACTAAATTGACATAAATCTTGAGGACATACGATAAAAGTCTACTATTCACCATAATACCAAGTACAAATTGATCCTTTGCAGCATATTAAGATGCGTAAATCTGACTAAAGCCCCGACAGTGGCATCTGTAAAAAGTGTTTATTCACTGTTCACCGTTTTTCTGATCATTATCCTTTAAATTCTACTATGAAATAAACAACTTATCATTCATTTTTCTGTTCCTCTGCATCTCAGAGAATTTTTAACTTGGTCGTGGTGATAGACTGAACCATAAACCAAAAGCACTCTGCTCCTGTGGAAGCATGTTCCTCACTGGAGAATTTTGTGTCCCTTATTCAGTTTTTCTGTTTTTGTTCAGCAGCTGTTTACACTGCAACACAAAGCCAAGCATCATCTGCAACCAGGAAGCTAATGACATGCTATGTGTAGCAATAGAGCAAATGGATAATGGTCCTCTCTAACTGGGTGATGTTGATGTCAGTTGATTATATGTCAGGGTTGCATGAACAGCTTCTGTCGCACCTAAGAAGTCAAAGATCTAAGCTGTAGATTGAATGTGTTTTTATAATACTCACATTTAGCCACTTAGCCTTGGGACCCTGCATTCAAATCCCTGGAGGTTGTTTTTACGTCAGACTAATCTATATTGGTGCTCCAATCTTCAAAGGTCAAAGGTCAAAGGTCAGTCTACCACAGGCAAGTCGCTTCACAAAAACAATGACTAGGTTTAAGACAAAAACATGAGACACTTAAGGCCCAGGCTAACTCAGGCCTTCAACTAATGTTATTAACCATTGATACCTGCACTGACCAGTAGCACCAAACAACTAAACACAGGAAAAATGGCACATAACTTGTCATGCCCCTCCCCCTCCAATAAATATTTCCTGTTGTTCTTATAGTTTACCATGTTGTTTTCCTGCTACGTAGAGCTACATTGTTTTCATACTGTCATTAATGAGAATTGTTTCTCAGCACTAAGAAATTGTGAGTAATTTTTCACAACTGGGTGAAGGAGAAATGGCTTTTCTCTTTCCATCCATATACCATTAAAACTTCTCAAAAACATTAGTTATTGTGGCAACTCAACGACTCACAAGGGAACTTAAGCTTTTTTTTTTTTTTTTGTCCGCAAAAAACCTTAATTTACGGAGCCCCTAAAGTCCCAAAAGGTGGCATCTTTTTTTATCTTGTGCGCACAAGATAATTTTCTTGTGAGAACGGGTTAACAGTAGGGTAAAAGCGTGATAGGCCTATGCTTTGAAGACCACAGGGGTAAGTTGCGTTTATAGCTTTTAATAGTTCGTTGATTTCTCAGGTATGTTTGAAACATAGCGGTGTTCATTGCTGTATTTGAATAGTCAATTTTTTTGGTGGGTGAGATGGTTGAAGATTACGGAGCCCCTAAAGTCCCAAAAGTATATATATATTTTTTTTTTTTAATCTAGTGTGCACAAGTTATTATCTTGTGCGTACAAGATAATTATCTTGAGGGAACAAAATATTAACTTGTGCACACAAGATAAAAAATACCACCTTTCAGGACTTTAGGGGCTCCGTAATAATTAGCTTCTCAAGATAGCAAACCAAAGGGGCAGCAAGATGGACACCTTGTAGGGCCTAGAAACATAACTTTCTTCCTGCTGGTTGCCCCTCATGATCAACTGGAGGTTAGAATGAACCTCCTCCCTGAGAGATGTAGCCTGTCTTTCAAACTCATTGAGGGTATTTTATTTGTCATTAAAGATGAGCAAAGGTTTTTGAAATATTTTAAACCTGTACTTACCCCTTTGGAGTCAAATCTTAAAAGATCCAAGTGGGTAACTGCAATGACCTGAAAATCTTCAGTGGCTGCTGCATGCCATACTAGTATGCTTCGCTTAACAATCTAACTCAAGTTTAGGTTTACACCAATAAGCCAAAGGCTGAAACATGAAGCCAAGAATTAGCAAAACCCTGCAGTTCTTTTATAGACCACTAGAGTCTGGCTGCAACAGTCAGTCAGTCCCCATTGACTCCCAGGATAAAAATCGGACTCCAAACCAGAAATAATCATGTTTACAGCCTTGAACAAAAGCCTGTAAACGGTAAGGACAAGTTCTGTATAAATTAACAGTTTTATTTTTGTTAAGAATAAAAGTCATTTAGAACTGGGGGGAACTTGGGGATGGAGTCGGGTACTGCCAATATGGCAACTGTGGAGCAGCTGACTCTGAGCTTTAAAACTGCTCTTCAGAAACTTTTGGGTGACCTCAAAAGACTACGTGTATTTACAGCTGGGGCTTATACCACAGACTTTCAAGAGGAAAGACGAAGAAGGAAAAGAATCAATTCCATTTCTCTATGTAACAATGTGATATTGTGATTGTAATTTTGCTAACACATGAAAGGACCAGGCCAGTAAAACCACTGACATTTCATTGTTTACTTTCAACTTCATGTTCAAAAAGTTACATAGTATTTTAACAATTAAAATGTGCTAAAGCACAGCATCTAAACATCTAAAAGCCACTTTGGACAAATACATAACATTTTAATGAGCATAAAAAAGAAACCTGTATATGTATAATAAAAAGTGTAAAACACCTACACATTAAAAATCATTGAACATCACCATTAATGAAAATAAAATGAAACTGGAAATGTACAAAAGTCTGTGGGAACACAGAAGGAGGAGGTTTACTTCAATACAAGAAGAGTGTGTTTGAACATGACCGAACTTCGCTTTAATCGAACATGTTGTCGTCGTCGTCTTCTTCTTCATTGTCTGACTCCTGGTAGTATTTCACCTCTTTCTTGGCGCGGCCTGGCCGATCACGGGATAGCGCATTCATCACACTCAGGCTGTTGTTGCCATCATCCTCATCATCAGAAGGAGGTTTCTGAGGCTTCTGCTAACAAGGAACATATATATTTAATTGTAGTTACCATTCTGATTGTTACAGTATTGAAAGTACATCTCATAGGTGTTGTGTATTAAGCCACCATGTTTTACAATAGTTAAAAAAAATTTAAATTTAAGCAAAACAAGCATTATTAAGAGGTACAAATTTGAGAATACATATATATATTTATATATATACGGGCCGTGAAATGATTAAAATTTTAAATCACCAATCTCATGGCCGATGTGGATGAATTTAGATAATCATGATTAATATTCATTCATTACTAATTGTGTTTCATTTTGTGGGGGCAAAAAAACTCATGAAAGAAGGCAATATATAAATACTTAATGTGTTTATTTAAACTAAAGAGCAGATGTGGTGTCCACATATAAATGAAAAGAAAAAAAATAAATAAACAAAACATACCAACCACATCATATTTAGAAACCTTCTTTTTCTTTCTTTTTCACTTACAAATCTTTTATTGTAACTTACTACAAGGTTTTTTTGCCGAAACCACCCCCCAGCATAAAATTTAACTAGTCCATCCACGTCACGTGACCAGAAGTGTGGCTAGGTAGCTATGTCTGTTTCTAGCTTGCTAGCAACAACTTAACATATATAACATATATATATATAATATATAAGTTGTTATATATTGTTAAGTTGTATATATATATCTCAGTCTGCTCAGTGGGTCAGCACTCAGGAGATAAGATTACCTCCAATTTGCTTTTGTCAAACTTCTTCTAAAGTCTGGACATTATTTATCAATGGAAGCTTTTTTTTTTTTGCAACTGGCAGCATTTTGAAAGTGTTTTTATTTGATTATGATTCTTAAATAGATAAGAATATTTTGGTAGCTTAAGGTAGGTGATGCAATTGCCTTCAAGTTCTGACCATCAGCTTATTAGTTGTCGTTTCATTGATAAACACAGGAAGAAACTCACTCTGCCGGCAGGTTTGACTGTTTTCTTCATTGGACTGTACTCGTCTTCAGAGCCAGAGCCCTTCCTCTTCCTCCCCCGGCCTTTACCTGCACAAAGTTAACCAAATCATAAAGTGACCAAACCATCACAATTAAATGTCTTACCCCTCTCCAGTCATCTCGAATCTCTGTCTGGTGTACCTTTAAGAGCTGGTGCTGGCTTCTTGGTCCCAGTGTCGGAGTCAGAGTCCCAGATGGATTTATCTGGTTTCTTTGCTTTTGGTGCTGGTGGCTTCTTAGGTTTGGGAGCTGCATCAGAGGGCTTCTTAACTGCTGCAAAGCACAAATGAAAACCTGGTGGTTAAATATGTCCATGACTGATCTCACACTTTCTTCTAAAGCACTTACATGGTGAGTTTTACACCACAATGAATAATTTTTATCACCTCTGTTTATATATCACATTGTGATCAGTTAAATCCACAATGCACTTGATAAAATATTGTACATTATGAGAACGAGTGTGACTAACTTCATACACAAGACGTGTTGCTGTGTGGAAGCTGTTATGCTGCATTACAGCTCCCCCAGCTGGATGCTGTTATTTATCACCTTTCTTTGCTGGCGATGCTTTGTCAAATGCAGAACTGCTGGAGTAGGTGGAGAACACTGGGCCATTGTCGTCTTCACTGTCAAACTTCGACCCATCTACACAAACACAAGTCAACATTCACCTCAACTGCCACTTGATAAAGCAGTCTGTAAAGTGAACAGCACATGCTCTGTATGTCAGATTAGAAAATTAGGTCCTCAACACAAAGATAAATTAATTAACTATGCATTTTGAAATGTTTTCATGTTCCCTTTACCATTTGAAATTGATAAAATTGATATATGGACTCATACTCACCACTGTCATTACTTTTTTCAGAGAAGGCTGATTTGGATGAGAAGATGCTGGTTGTCACCTTCTTTTTAGCTACAGGTGCAGACCTTTAAAAAGCACAGACAGTGTGTAGCAAAGATGAAACAGATTGTGCCTTAAAATTAGCAGACAATAGAGAGGTGAGAGATGTTGAACCAGGTATCAGTCCACTATGGCCACTGTCACACTATATCCATCTCCATAATTCAAAGTATTTTTTCATGTTCACTGAGACTCTGAATTGAGGCTTAGACAATATTAATCATATATGTATAATCTACAAATTCAATGTTATGAGATGGTTTGTAGTAACAGAAAAAAGATCAGCTGATTTGCTTTTACTAATATAATTTTGCACAGTTTTTGTTGTGCACCTTTATTTAGTTGTGTCTCTTGCTAACACTTAGCTGCTACCTGTTTCTTTGCATTCTTTGCCATGTACATTGTAAAAGAATCACAGTACTCTGAATTGTCTGCTGTAGGCTTACATGGGCTTTTGTTTGGGAGGAGAGTAAGAGACTTCATTGTCTTCGTCATCATCATCATCATCCTCATTTTGATCGTTGTAGCAGTCCTTAGTGTCAGACAAAGTAAAATCATCTTTGAATGACCTCACTGGAGAAGAAACCACATCATCATCTCCGTTCTCCTCTTCCTCTGCGTCGTCCTCCTCCTCAGAGAAGTCAAACGTGTATTTTGGCTTGGAAGCTGGAAGACAGCAGAGCCCGTGTCAAACCAAATTCTTATTGCTGCGGAGTCTGATGCTTGTACAATCATCCTTCCTCTTTCAGCTGGGTTGCATCAGGCTACATGCTCAAACACTTGAAGTTGATGGATGATAATGAGCCTAGGGTAACCTTGCCTAAGCTGCTGAGTTATTTTCGGCCCCAGGTGGTTTCACGTGAAGGAGCACACTGTGGAATGAAATGAAATGCTATACGCCCTGCAACAGCCAGGCACTGGCTATGGATCGTATAATATATTTTCACATATTCACAGAAAAACAAATGCTTAAAAATACATGGCATGATTAAAATTCCTGTATAATCTAAAGTTAAATGTCCTTTTTGATAATAGATCAGGTCTAAGATAATTAAATCCTTGGCTGTGTAAATGCACACAGCCAAGAATTCGAATACAAGGAGTGCTTAATTGACGTGCCATATTTTTTTTGGCTCACTCAGAAAACAGTCAATCAGAAGGGAGAAGATGTAAAACTACACTGAGATGGTTTTTGGGTCTTAAAATCACAACTTTTTATGGATATAAACTTCAAACTTCACTTCAAGTAAAAGACAGAAGTCTAAAAGAGTTGATATGTAACATGATAAAAACATATACAGTCTCAAATGATGAGATGAGATGGATATTAATTTCACGGTTTAAAATTCTTGAAAAATCTACTCTTGTTGATATAGCAACATGAAAATGTACACAACTACATATACCATATGAAAATAGCAAGAGATATTGGTACCTATAATTTCTCCTTGCTAAACTCAAAATAACTGCTCATCATACCAAAAATTTTAAACTTCTGTATACTTTTGATGAATCATATTATTTGACAACAAATATTCTATTCTATTTCTCGGTTGTTGTCAATACATCCCAATGAAAGACCATAACTGCTATTTTATTTCTCGACACAACTTTTCTACCAGCGTTGGTTCCAAAGAAGCCTCAGTGATTTCCAAAGAAACAATTGTCACTGTATCGTAAATCAAAGAGTAGGATTTCTTACAATGGATTAATTCACATTTGGTGTCGTGACAGTTGTATCAGGAAGGAGAACTAGACTAAAAACAGCTGCTGACAGTAACTAACCTTAAGTTGGTGGTACTGATGACAGTAAATATTCATATTAAATCGGAGCAACAACTACTTTTATTATCTATTAATCTGAAAAATATTTCCTCTATTAATTTATCTTATCTTTACATGGTCCAAAAGAAGTGAGAATTTCAGCAACAAACATCATCCAGTGTACTACTGAAAATGACAAATTCTCACAGTTAAGAAGCTGAAACCAGACATCTATCTTTGAAAAATTACAACTTCAAAATTATTAAAATGCAGACGAGTGACAATGAAAGGAAAAATCAACATCAATGTCTTGTTTGAGCAAAAAACAGGTTCATTACACCTCAGCTTTGATCCTCTACTTCGCTATCAGTTCAGCAATTATTGCAGCTTCACAGTCATACAAGGGCACCGTCCTACCTGATGCCCTCTGGGACTTGGTCTCTCTGGGGATGAGACGCTCACTGTTTTCCAGATCGCTGTCTGACTTGGACTCATCATCAGACCAGGGGTTCCTCTTCTTCACCTTCTTAGCAGGGGTGCCTTTGGGTGCTGGAGGTTTTCTCACTCTAGGTGCTCCTGCAACACAATACACAAAGAGACCAGACTGTTCAGATCATATTCAATAATGGATTTAAGTTTTTATCACTGGACCGCAGAGCATCAAACAAACCTTTGGTCGCATTGTTAAAACAGACCAGAGTAAACAGGAGAACTAGCATGATCACTAACCAGGCTCTTTCTTCTCTTTCTTGGCACGTGGAGCTTTTGGTTTTGCAACAGAATTTTCACCCGTTCCTCCCTCTCCACCCAAACCATCATCGTCAAACTCCAACTTCACTGCTGCATCTGCATCGCCCTGAGAGAAAAAGAACAACTTGTAACAAACCCTGATACCCTGATATGACTCATACAGCAGTTTAAAGCAGTCGTTACCTTCTTCTTTTTGGTAAGCTTTTTGGCAGCATCAGATTTGATCGGCTGAGTTGGAGGCTCCACCCTGCGGCCGAAGGGTGATGGCATGGTCTCCTCCAGGTTCATTTTCTTCACTTTTGGCTTACCCACTTTCCCCTTTACCAATTTGATGGCCTTCCCCAAACTCTGCTCCTCACGCTCCAAGGCCTCCAAATTCTGACAAACAACACAAAGGCATTCTTAAGTTCCATTACTTTGAGTTTCTGAAATACAAAGTTGTGGGCCTGAACAAATAAAAATGGCAGATAAAACCTTAACAAAGGATTAGGGTGCAATAACCTGCACTGAAAAAGCTTATATTGCTAAAGCTCCATATTTCAATTTTTGTTTTGTTTTGTTAGAAGTCTTGATGTCCAAAAGAAGATATTTTTCTGAGTGAAACAATAAAAATACGTATATTTCAGGTAAACGCTCAGAAAAACCAAATCCTGCCAGTTTGGATGGTGGTTTAAGGGGTTGGGAGTGAGGTCAGGGACTGTTGGGTTGTGACATTACAGAGGTTATGACAGCTGGTTTGAAGTTTCAGTTTTCGAATACATACTTTAGATTATATTTGACTATATGTGAACGCTAAAATTGAAACCTTTTGCTTTTTTACACTCTGAGGTGAGGATATCAGTGTAACAATGTTTCCAAAAATCTTTCTGATATTTCAGGAAATATTCCCATTTTCTTTGAGGCAAACTAGTTAACTTCGGTCGTGCAGGTATTATGTGCTAAAGTATTAGCAAAACACAACACTTACATCCAGCTCCTCAATGAAAATCGCCAAGTCCTCCTTCCACAGATCCTCAGAGGATTTCCTCTGAAGATCATTCAGTTCTCCTCTCTGCACATCAACATATACATTACTCATCAACATATAATCACGGTACATTAACATACACTAAACTTGAAAGGGTTTCCTGGATCATGAACTAATTATCACCTTTAGGTCCCTCTGTTTAAGCAATTCCTCCACCTTCTCTTTAGTCAGACACCACAGAGGCATATTTAAGATGTAGTTGAAGTTTGGCCCTGATGAGGAGCCCGAATCCACTGAGCTGTCACTCTCGTTTCCATCACGGTAATCTTCTTCCTGTGCCTGATGGAGATAAACCAGAACCATTGTCATACACAACGAGTGATCCAGGAACATCTTCCTCTTGTGTTTGTCATTACATAAAGGTCCTGTCTGTCACTGTAATGTTGTTGTGCTCTGGAAGAAGCTCATTAGAACATCTCCTCAGCAGCTGCCCAAAGGCTCTGGCAGATAGCCGCTATCAGTGGCAGCTTGACCGGGTGCTTCACGCAGTTGCTGAGAGCTTAGTGTCAGCCATTAACATCCCAAACACCACCATGCACCAAAGAAAGCAGTCACTTTCATCAAAGCTGGAGAAAAACCCCAGACTCAGCCAAAACCAATAACAGGCCTCCTCCACACAGCCTCGGATTTGCAGCTGAAGGTTGACCTGGGAAAGTGGCTGACATTCCCACAGCACATTGTGATAACTTCACTCCATCCAGACAAGATCATCATCTCAGAGGCCTAAAAACACCTGATCATGCTGGAACTGACAGTGCCTTGGAAAGAGCGCATTGAGGAAGTTAATGAGAGGACGTGTGCCAATAACCAGAAACTAGTGGAGGAATGCAGGGGCAGAGGCTGGAAAACATTTTACGAGCCCATAGAAGTTGGCTGTAGAGGATTTGCAGGACATTCTTTCTGCAAGGTCCTCACTTGATTTGGCGTTACAAGAGCAGCCAAGAAGAGGGCCATTCAATCAGCCAGTGAGGCCACAGAAAAAGCCAGTAGGTGGCTTTGGTTAAAGAGGGCTGATCCATGGGTAGCTGCTGGGACGCAAGTAATACCTGACCAACCCTGGCTGGGTCGCCTTGGCGAGGGTGTATGTTGTGAGACTCGAAACACCTTATGACCCCAGGTCACAATACTGATGATGCATCCCAGTGCATCCTGGAGATGTTTCTAGAAGACTGTTACATATGAACATGCGTGCAGATGCAATGTAGTGCAAGGTAGTGGAACAGTACCTTTTCTTGTGCTTTGGACCAGGCTACCACTGGATCAGATTCATAGCCTTTCTGGATGAGCATGCGAATCAGTTCTCGCTTTGATTTGTTCTCTATTAGGATAAAAAGAGACAGTTTACAGAAAACTATTTTTGTTTGTGATATATTAATGTGTTTTTTCAAAATGGTATTTTTACCAATAGTAATTTTCCCCTCAATCTTCTCCAGGACAAAGCGAGCCTGGTTGGACAGTTTTGAAGCCTCGGCTCCCAGGCTTCCCAACAACCAATCCTTCCTCAGCTTGTAGTAATGCAGGCGGAGCTCAAAGAACTCTCTAAGGATGTCATGGACTGAATCGTACCTCTTAAGACAACCCATGTGGTCAAACAGAACCTGAGGACAGAGGAGTTGAAAATAATAACTTCACACATCTCACACAGATCAAAAAAAAAAAAAAGAGAATTTTTCTGGTTCAGTTTTAGCTTTACCATTGAGTTGCAGGTGAGGCTGGACTGCAACTTAAAGACTTTGTGAAGTCCAGCTGCCTCAGCCTGGGCCAGTTTCTCCTCAGACATGCGGACCACGAACTTAACTGTGGTATCTGTGTGGTACTCCTTGTAGTCATTGATGAGAGCTGGTGTTTTGTCACTGCCCTGCAGCATGGGCTCCAGCACAGACTCTTTATAGGCCTGAACACAAGAGGACACATACAGTTATTCACAGAAGGACAAATACAAAACCAACAAGAAATAAACTAAGCAATAAGGACATGATTAAACCTGTTCCTATTCAAATTTTTAAGCATAGGATATTGCAATTCTTCCTGTGGATACACCTACTTAATTACAGTAACAATAAGAGATGGCAAACAAAAGTAGCTGGAATTTACCTGTGTCCATGTGCGGACAGGAAGCTCTGTGATCTCAATGGTGTTTTTATCTATGACTGACACCTCTCCACTGACCAAGTACTGGTTCTGACCAAGTTCATGGATCACGCCTTTGAAGTTTTTGTAGCTGGGAAGCTGAATGGGAATAATCAACAGAGACAAGAAATGAGAGAGTGCTATCATTTGCAAATTTTAAGAAAAGGACCCCTCCCTCCATCTGTACATGCTAAAGCTACTGAGGAACTCAAAAAATCAATGAAGAACAGATGGTTAGGTCTGCTGCGTTTTTATTCTCTCTTAAAAAAAACAAACAAAAAAAACAATTTTAAGAACAAGCATAAATGGCCAAAATCCACCAAGACTTGTAATTCGCTACAGCATTGAAAAATTGCAGCAATTCACAGTAGCTGCTTGGCCTGATGATTTGAAATTGATGGAAGTTGTAATTGAGGAAGGACAAGGTCTCTGAACCTCTTTGAGACAGTGTAAGGATCTGAAGCCTTTTCCATCAGCTTGTGGGGGTGAAACCATACGTACTGGCTAGTCAAAGCCAAAGAAGCACCAGGTAAACTTTACCTTGACTGGCATCCCTAATGAGACAGATTACCACTCCCATGTGTGCCAAATAGCTGGCTATGTTTAGGAACCTTCAGGATAAAATAAAGAAGAATGTCTTACACTGCTCAATGTCTTGTGTTTACCTCCTCAGAAATTCACATTCCATGGTACCTACTATGCTGCTGCACCAGATAAACCTTAACTAAGGAGCATCATGCTGCACTAACTGGTTACTCACTCACTTCCAGAATGCATTTCCTGTAATTTATCTAATATAATTTAAAGGTTGTAACCCTTATTTTTCATTGTGATCTCATGAATTGCTTTGGTGGCATGAATCCAGATGAGAATATCTTGTAAATTAGTAAATTCAAGAGACAATGTTGGCACTGTCGCTCAAAGTGCACATGGTTGGAGGTAAGTAGTATTAAACTACCTCAATACTAAACATTTAGCCAAGATTTTCTATTGTGTCAAATCCCTATCAATTTCATCTACCCAACATCAATCAGGAAACACTGCACCTGTGTCAACAAGTCAAACTGCTATAGAAAAATGGTTTCTAGTTGACACTTACCATTGGCAGTGGATCCTGGTGGTTGAGCATGCGGTTGATATTGTTAACGATCTCTCTGGGGTCATAGTTGGGGATCTTACATGCCCATCCTGTGCCAATACCCTCAGCTCCATTCACCAGCACCATTGGAATGATGGGGATGTACCACTCTGGCTCCACTTTCTGGTTGTCATCGTACAGGAACTTGAGCAGGTTGGAATCCACTGCTGGGAACAACAGCTTGGCAAGAGGACTGTGGGAAACCACGTAAAACAATTACAATCAATGTAACTGAATATCAATAAATTCAATGTTTCAGAACAGCCAATGCTGAAATACAGATACTTCAAGGTTACTTCCAAGTTGAAATTCATAGCATGGCCTGAACCTGACATGAATACATGTTAGGTTGCTTTCATCATTGCTTTACCTGAGCATGGTGAAGATATATCGAGGGCTGGCAGCATCTTTGCCTCCATTGATGCGAGTACCAAACTGTCCAAGAGGCTGCAAGATGTTCACATTGTTGCTGCCCACAAAGTTCTGGGCCAAGTTAACAATGGTCATCATGAGAGCTTGCTACATGGATATAAGAGAAGTGGGTGGTCAGAAACTGTGAAGAGTATACATTACACACTTTACATACAAACTCTAAACTACCTTTTAAACAGCTACCACTGTTGAAAAATAAACACATCTCTACCAAATATTCTGGTTCCATTTAACATCCATGTGCCCCCACCTCATATAATGTAAGGCATTTTGTAGCAGTTATTTAATGCATTTTATTATAATTATCATACAAAATTTTGGCGACCGAAATTGACCTTAAACTTTGTTGTGGAATCTGGTTTGAATAGAAAAGTCAAACTAACTGCTATTGATGATTCTCCACAATCTCTAGAAGATAATGAGTTGACTGTACCTCTCCATGATGGTAGGCGGACATCTCAGCCACTGAGCCGGCCAGCTGCGCTACCTTTACTTCCCTCTTGTCATTCCTCTTCAAGCAGGTGAATAGTACCTTCCTCTGGCCTGGCTTCAGGCCTGGAAATGAAGAACACATCCCATCAGAGGGAGACTGTTGCAGGAATGGAGGCTGTTAATTCTGAGTAGATGAAATGTTTTTACAAACCATCAACCAAAGA
Organism: Remorina albescens; assembly: GCA_034769265.1. Lineage (NCBI taxonomy): Eukaryota > Metazoa > Chordata > Actinopteri > Carangiformes > Echeneidae > Remorina > Remorina albescens. The sequence continues at coordinate 4,122,796 of CM068492.1, read as the reverse complement.
TGGAATAGATCTCTCGTTGTCAGAGTTAGAAAACAAAATCAGCTCCTTGTTGATGAAGTCGTTGTAGGAGAGGTGTCTGGCCTGACTTCCATATAGGTATTGCTGAAAATCAATTCAAATAAAAATCTATGTTGGATCATGTTCAGTGTTCTTCAATCTCTAGTATTATTTACGTGTGGTTTAAGACTGACCTATATCATTTTACAAACTGTCAACAAATCTGAAGATTGGTCTTTAATCTTCAAACATATGTGAGCAAAACCACACCAGATGATGAAATCCCATATGAAGAGACAATTCATGGTGTTTACCAAATTGACCAACTAAACCAACCCAAAATAACCTCCTGGATAGATCAAAGCCACAAACCTCTGGCAGGCCATGCATCCTCCTCTGCCGTCTGTCCTCCATGAAGTTAGTCAGCCACTCTTTTCTGTCATCTGTCTTCTTCTTACTGAAAGCCTGAAACAAATCAGCTATAAAATTTCGGAGCAGAATCTATTTACTGACAGTGGGGTTTTTAACCTATTTTTTGGTATCCCAAATTCCTATGTTAATATTTCAGTCAAAGTTCAGACTTTTCTGACCGGTTTAAATCAACTTTATCACTTCAGATGGTCTGTTAATTGAAATTGTAAACAAACATTTATTTAGATCATTTACATACAGAGCTTTCCACTGGTACTCATATAAAACTACCGTACATCTTTACACTCATACACTTATGGAACAACCATTAGCAGCAATTTGGGCTGAGTATACTACCCAAAGACACCTCCATATTGAGACTGGATGAGCTGACCAGCAGATTTTTGCTCTACTCCTTGTGGTTGTTGTGCTACCAAATGTCAGGTAACATAGAAGAATTACTATCAAAAATAATATGTTATATGCAATAGTATTGTTGGTCAGACCCTTATATTTAATAGAATTTTTTTTTCAATCCTTATGGCATTGTGGTATTATGGCAGTTACTAGTGTGTCACAGATGCAGGATGTCTTAGTTCAGGTTTCTGCACTCATGCTAGTGGATTACAGCTGACACTGAGTGATCTAGAGATTCATGTGCCCCCCTTTTTTTTTTAACTAAAAAAATGCATTTTACTGCAAAAAAAAAAACAAAAAAACAAAACCACAGAAAGGACGCACAACACAGGACACAAAACTGACACTTTCCACTGTAGTCTGTGTGCAGGCTGAATCTGATATATGTGACAAACATTAAAAACTTTTATATTTGAGTGTATTTTTTTAATCCTTACAGCAGCTGTATGTAGAGACAGACACATTTGTCAAAAATGAATCAAAACCAATTTAAAATGGAGCGAAATAGAACACACAGGTATCCTGCATGCTTTATAAATAGACAGAGTTGCAGTAGCAACACAGAAGAAATTTATGCAGTGCGTTTCCTGTTTTAAACTCACCAGAGTGATGGCAGCATCGTCCTCTACGCCGCTATATCTGAAGGTGATGCGATGCCGCTCCATATCGGCAAAGTATTCCTTTGCCTCTTTGCTTGTACTTGTTCCCAAACCTGTAAGAGAATTTTAGTGCCTGTAAGTCCAATGATTTTTCCAAATAACGAAAAAAGGCAAAACTGAATTTTCAAAAATTCAGTTTTGTATATCTGCTTAAACACTTTACAGTGTTTAAGCAGATATATTTAAAGACTTGAGGAGCAAACCTTTGTAGTACTTTATGTGCCAGGTTTTATAGTTCTCTGTTTGTTTCTTCCACTCATCAAATTCTGGAAGGCTGTAGAAGGCAAGTTCCTGCTTGTTCTTGGTCGCCTGCAAACAACACGGGAATAAAACTGAATTCCGAATTTACAGTATCTTGGTGTTTTCATCCTATAAATCAAATATTTTAATTGTATAGGAATTAAGCTATAATGCAACCTGTAACTTCAAAAGAGCAGAGGTGATCCTAACGAATGTAGTTGCCAGTAGCTGGTATATTTATATACCATATATATTTATATATATATATATATATCTATCTGGTACATTTCAATGTGTAGGGTGCGCATTTCTTACTTTGACAATAGGTGTGATAAACTCCTCCAGGAATGTGTGTTTAAGGAGAGAGGGCCAGTTGTGGTGGAAGAAGTTGATGAGCAGACCTTTAATATGGGAACCATCTTGATCCTGGAACAAGAAAAGACATGTTATATGGGTCAGTTATATTTATACAACAGCGATCACTCAAACCCAGGGGTAGACAGTAACAAAGTACTGTGTACTGTGCTTTGTACATTTTTTCACTTACAAGACAAAGCACTTGTGACTTTGAGTAAAGATTTTAGTTAGTGAAACTCAATTTCTTTTATTTTGAAAACAAGAAGGGCATAACAATCAGTCAATTCCTACATTAAGCACGTTTACATGCACAGTTAAGCCTATGCAAGCTATGGTTATAGCTCGGTAAAGCCATCTCATCGGACTTCTGCCCTTGTGCCTGTATACATGCACGGGAGTGAAATCTATCTATTTGTTGAAATCATGTCGCCTCCACTACGATAGGTGACCTCCTATGTTTGCGTTTATGTTTTAAATGCCTTTCGACTTCCGGGTCATAGCTTGGCACAAAACTTAAGCACACGTGCAGATCACCTCCTTCAGTTCCAGTCCAATTGTCTGTATAAATGCAGCAGTAGATCGACCTTCAATCGCATTATCTAGGTGTGTTAGTCCGACAATTTTCAGTTCAATTTCAGCTGAGCTAACATGTTTACATGTACTTTAAAAGTCCAGTTTTGATGGGACTGACGCCATAATTCGGTTTTTTTAGGTGTCATGTAAACGTGCTTACTGTCAGCCAAGTTAAAGATGAGGCAACTGATGGTTTAATTGAAAAGTATCCATTGCAAATGTCTGAACCTCCACCAAAGTTCTATGCCGCCAACATTCAAATCGAGTACATATGCTGGGGTATGTAAGGTTTTTCAATTCCATATAAACTTTTATACGGCTTGTAGTACTTGCTATTTTCATAACGTGGTTATTCAAGCTTTTTTCTACAGATTGTAAAGTCTGTAGATTTTGTAAATGTAGAATAAAAAAATAATGACTTGCATTAAATAATGTACTTTTGAATACTTAAATATTTTTTAAAAGTCAACTTCAAAATGAAATTTACAGAAAAACTATTGACTAAACAAATTCTATTGTTCATTCAAATTAATTTGTATTGGAGAAAAGTTTTGACTCAGGTAATGGTGCTGTGCTTATAGTGAAGCTGTGTGTGTGTGTGTGTGTGTGCGCATGCGCGGTTACCTGATCAGTCATGATCATGATCCTGCCGTATCGAAGACTCCTCAGTGACTCAGGGTCTTCATAGCTTTTCTTATATTGAAGGCCGACGATTTTGATGATGTTGTTGATCTCGGCATTTTCCATGATCTGAAAACAAAAAGGGAAACTTTAGATGGAAGATGTGACATAAAAATTGAGCTCCATGTTAGTTAATCCATAATAATTAGTTAATCCATGTTACTCCATAATCATTCCAGAACCACATGATTATGTGAAAAGGATGCTGGGTTGATCTCACTGAGTCGGCAAACCAGGAATAACCCTAGCTCATGCAGTACCCATTTTGTCAATTCTTAATTTCAAATTGAAGAATGCATTTGAAAGTATTTTGTCAAATATTCAAAAAGTATTTGTTCAACATAAAAACTAGAAAAAAAAAAATTACTTCTGGAATATTTTCGGCTGTTTATCTTCTTGTAACAATAAAGTGAAGTTTCACTCAGCCGACCTGCAGAAGCAGAGTAATACAGTAAAGCCACAGGTGCTCCTCGACATGTGGTTGGGAACCATGTAATAACACAGTGACTATGACTACTAGGGATGGAATGCATATGGATTTTGATGGTATGATTATCAGCAGTCATTCAGGCTTAATGTTTTTATTAGTTTGGAACAATCTATATAACGAGCGCAACACACAAAAACAAAACTGCACAAACACAATGGGTGGCTCAAGATTGGTAACTCCATCTGCCATTGCAATAATTTCATTGGCAATGTAGCTGGTGCGCACACCAACTTTTATTCCACTCAACTCCCTTAAAAATACCCCCCCCCCCCCCCCCCCCCCCAAAAAAAAAAAATCCTGTATATTATGGCAAGTTTTGCTGAGAGGCTTTTGTTTGTAGCTAAAGTGGTTTCATTACCAAAGGAGAAGAGAGTTACCATTAATGCTAATTTTTCTGTGAACATGAGCACGAAGCTTTTTTTTTTTTTTTGCAATCTGCAGGTTATATTGTCACTAAAACTCTGACAGTTTATGGTGGTAATGTGTCTGATATCTGTTCTCAAACCTGTTTGTGTGTTGCCTCTCGCACATTGAGGATCTTTCCTCTCAGTGGGAACACTCCATAGCGATCGCGTCCAATGACTCCCAGCCCAGACACAGCCAAAGACTTGGCTGAGTCTCCCTCAGTGAGGATGAGTGTGCATTCAGAGGAGTGTTTGCCACCTAAGACATGATAACATTAGTAATTAATCTGTGTGCAATATTTTATTGTCTGCATATCAGCTCAGAAGACATTTTCCTTTGAGTAGCTATCTGAAAAGGTACTTTCCAAAATGTACTAATTTTAAAAGGAAGGTTGTTTTAAAATAAAAGTCTTTCTTTTAACAGAAGACATTTGTACTTGTAATAGTAGCATAAGCACAGGTGTAACTAATGTCATAATATTGTATACAGTAGTCCCAGTGAGCCAGTGTAACTCTAAAACAGCTAAATGGATTTCACTTCATCTACATCTGCTTTGCCTTTTTCTTTCTGTTATGTGTCACTAACACTAGTTACACTAGTTAGTGGAGCATAACAGACTGGTAGATCCACAAAGAGAAACAATCCTTGGGGTGGAATTATGTGAATTACAATTGTTAAAATGAAAACGATAAGCAAGTTGCCACAGCTTTCAAACCACTAACTAGAGATCTTGCTCTCTATACCTGTTCAAGTACACAGTAGCATTCAGCTGTGAAAGAAACCCTCACATGACCACACATTAAATAACCACAGCCATCTATTACATGTTTTTCCTATCAGATGAGGGAAATTCATGGCATATTCAAAGACTGATTAAAATTCTACTCTCAAGAGGTAACAGCTATAGCTGTGCCACTAGCAGATGACATTCAGAGTCTGACCATTAACAAATAAAGACAGTTTACACACCAGCATCATTGGCATCATCTAGCTTGGGGATGCCTTTGATCTTGCTGTACTTCACAGATGAGCACTTTTTATTCAGCTGCGTTTGAGCTTTGAACTTCACCCAGTTGAGTATGCTCTCTACAATCCCACAGTTGGTTGCCTGTGGGTGACAAACAGACAAAATCCTTTCATCACAGATGTCCAACTACTTTAGATGAAAAACCAAGGACAGAGCAAGTTGTCAAAGGAAGGAAGAAGCGTCCTTACAGCCCGGATAAACTTGTCTGACAGAAGGCACTTGGACCCAAAGCTCTTGGTCTGGAGTGTCATATTCTCCTTGGTCTGGGAGTCAAAGCTGGGATTTTCAATCAACGCATTCACAAACACCCAGATGTGGTTCTTCACCTGAAGCAGGAGAGAAGAAGGTCAACACATCTGCAGTGAGACCACCACATTCACTTTAGTTTTAGAAATAATTAGTCAATCCACCTGGAAGGGCTTGACTGACACTCCTGCCTTGTTCTTCTTCTTCACCACTTCAATTAGTTTGGCCACTATCTGATCCACCACGTAGTCAATGTGTCTGCCGCCCTGAATCACACATATGCATGTTAAACACTTTAATCTTTGTGACTCTACTTTACAAGAGGTGGATGTCACCACTGACTCTCAGACCTTGGTGGTAGCGATGCTGTTAACAAAGCTGATTTGTTGAAATCCCTTCTCGCTCATGGTGAGGCAGACCTCCCACCGCTCATTCACAGTTTCATTCACCACCTTCAGAGCCACACCCGTCTCATCCAGTTTGTCTTTCACGTACAGATCCACATAGCTGCGGAAGCCATTGACCTATGGTGGACAGGCAGGTTTAGGTTAGGTTGCGTCAGTCATGGTCCACGGCAAAAAAAACAAACAAACAAAAAATTTCACGTAAATAAAAGAAATAAAAAAACCTTTCTTTAAATATAACCACAACAGCATTAAGCATGAAAACAATAACAGTAACAGTATACATGTAGAGTGTATACAATGTCATAATGACCAAGTCTATACATCTTTTAGAAATGTTTTATGAAAATCTCAAATTCAGACACTTCATTCTTTGTACAAGCCCCTTTGGCACCAGTTGCAGCGTGGAGTCTTCCTGGGTTTATCTGTTTGTTCTATGAGGTTATGTTCAAAGCATTTGCTCAAATTCTAAAAATTCTAAAAATAACTTGATAAGTTAAAAGTAAATAATAGAAAGCTTCTGGAAAATATGCATCGTCATGCTTAATTTTAAAACAAGGTGAGATCAAAATCTAGTGTAGGGAGAGACCATTAGAGGGTCAAATGCTGAGATGTCATAAGCCTCAGCCTTGGGTCCATGGTAATTTAGTCTTTACTACAGATACGACAGGCTTCTATTAGAGAGACCTCTTTATGGCCAACTTTCTCTGTTTGCTATGTAGAACTGGTCATAAAAGTGTCTTTACACCAAGCCTCTGTCTCTCCTGTTTGCTGTGTTAACGTTACTCCATTAATCATTTGATTAGTGGGAAAAAAAGGCAAGAAAAGCTGCAGAACTTGTAATACAAATGGTCCATCAAAACATAATAATTGTCAGACATGTGTCATATGTCCAGGTCTGGATAGAACAGCAACTGGTTCCAGATCCCCACCTGTTCTAGTCTACCTGTTACTAATGTCCCATCTAAAATGAATTAACTAGTTTCATGTCAGACATGTCAATCTCATAAGCGCAATACAATGCCTAAAGCAGACCATTCAGCAGTGTCTGATCAGACTGACACTTACAGGTAACTTCTTCCCATTGAGTGTCACTTTAACCCCTCTGCAGGAGCCTGCTACATCATACGCTCTGCGGGTAAGAAGTGCTACAATATCTTTGTCCAGTTTCTCCATCTTGAACTTGGCGAGGTCTGGCTGGAAGGTCACACAGGTGAAATCATCCCCGTCAAAGAACTTGATCTTGGGGTCAGAAGTCTTGGTCATGTTGTTCTGCCATGTCTGAGGTAAGAAAAACACAATGAAAAACACAAAGTATCAGACACTGGTGTGACTACTGTCATTATCAAGGCTTTTTTTTTCTTCTCTTCTCTCAGACACTGGATATTTTCTTTTTCTTTTTTTTTTTGGACTACTCTTTATAATAAATATATCAGACACTGATACAGATACATACTGGTTCCTAAAAGGTCTTCTTATCAACCTCTAATTCACTTGCTCATTTATTCATTGGAGAAAATTAATAATGGTATAAGCCATTCATAAATCAGAAAACCCACAGTGTGTTCAGTGCATTTAGCCCCAACAAATGTGATATGAAACACCCAGTGACTTCACAGTTCTCCTCACTCAGCCCTCAACACTGAAGCTAAAGAAGTTATTTTATACCAAACCTTACCTCAGATATGAAAAGATGTCATAAACCTATAAAACAACAACATTCATTCAAAGTGGCACTAGTGAATATTTTATATTTAATATGCCACAATCAGATCAAATCAGTCACTGTCTGCAAATGAACAAGTCTTCAGGATACCACTGTGACTTAGCAAATGTTTAAAACAACAGCAGCTTCTACAAAACACACATACAACTATGACAGGCTGCAGCAATAGCAGTGTTCAAATACAAAACATGAAATTAGTGCACAATTTCCTGCACAAGCAAAAGACTGAGTTTTATCAGACACACACACACAAAAAAAAAATGAATGAAATGGAGAACGAACATAAAAAAACATTGATTACTGAAGCTAACTGGTAAATCTCTAAGTGTAATGGTAATAATCTAAAGAAGAAAGCATCTTTGTGAAAGTCAAACTACGTTTGTCGCATATTGAATTAAATCAGATTTACATGGGTTTTGGATTACAAAGGAGGTCTTGCTTCTAAATCAGCAGTGACACACATCTGAGCCTTGATGATTTCACTTTCTGTCTCTGACTAGTTTTCTTTTTAAATTTTCATGTTGCTATTCGGTTATTCATTGTGGTTATCCACTTTTTGCCTTGGATGAACCATTATGAATATATATTTTTTTTTATTTCATATATAATTACATCTTTTCAACAAAACTGAATTTTTTTTGGTCCATTTGCTTTACAACCTGGCCATCCAATGGGCCCCACCCACCAATTGGGGACCGCAGCTCTGTATTATTACTAGAGTATTAATGTAGAACAGTTGTAGCATCAAAGTGCTTAGATCACACAGAATGGTATTTAACCCCATTCAGAAACTAAGCTTTGAAAGTGTCAGGATTTCTGTAACTTTATGATGTCCCAACAAAACAATCACCACTCTCAGCCATGCCTCAAGCACGGCCCACCTGGACGAAAACTGAGAACATTGGCTCACTGAAATAAAACCATGAGTAAAACCATAAATATATATTATGGATATCAATAATTCAGACAAAACACTGGAGAATTTCGGACCAATAAATATTCACTGACCTGATGTCTGGCTGGTGATGTTATTTTATCAAAAACTGTTGGTTTTCCAAAAAAATTTTAATAGAGGAGTCTTCCTCACCTGTTTGAAGCTGTGTCTGTATTCCTTACAAGCTGTTTCCACTGTGAACTTGGTACTGAATATGTTGCAGAGTTTGGCACCATACCCATTCCTTCCACCTGGGGACAAGTAAACATTAAGCACTCACCTTGAAACCTGAACTGACTAAACCAACCGCTAATAAAGAATTCAAGACGGCTCCTCCCACCTGTGACCTTTTTCTCATCATCATCATAGTTGCTGGAGGTGAGCAGGTGGCCAAAAATTAGAGCTGGGACATACATTTTCTCGTCCTTATGCTCTACCACAGGAATTCCTTTGCCGTTGTTCCATATGGAGATAGTGTTGGACTCACTGGTAGAGGCAGAGGAGAAAGAAATAAAGGAGTTTTAGAGGCTGTAATGAATAGAGCCTGGACGTATATTATCTGAAACATATTCATATGGGCCAGGCAATAAACCTTAGGACTTTTGGGTAGCGACCAAATATCTAGTAAGATTCTTAGACTTATTTCCTTACTAAGCTATATTTGAATTACCATTTATTCTTTAATGGCTAACACTGATGCATTTGAAAAGTTGAAATAAATTTTTTTTATTTCCTATATGTAACCAAATAAAACCAAACCAAATGAAAAATCTGTTATTGATGCCAGGACAAAACAAATTAGGGATTCTTTAATTTGATAGTTCATGGATCCAATTTTTGCACTTAAGTTACATCTTTTGACTCTGTTTCCATTCAATAGGGTTCATGGCAATTTTTACTCTTATGGGTTCTTATGGGTTTATTCATTTTAAGAGAAAAAGAGACTCTGGGTGACTCCAGTAGCACCAAAATTTTTGATTATTATTTAAATGATTAGCACTGAGCTTAACTGCAACAGTGGCAATGCTAGCGACCAAAAATTGCTGTCATGAAGTTAAGTTCAATACCAATAACAATAATACGATATAGCCTTTAATTTGTTTAGACACTTGTTTTTGTGGGAGGGTGTCAGACATCCTAGTGCAAGACTCAAAGCTGACTTTAAACCCAATGAGATTTGTCAAGCAAAAACATTGAGAAGCGATTTATTCAGCCATTGGTAAAACAGAGGCCTGTTTTTTTTTTTTTTAAACCGGGGTAACCATGAGCATTTCTCTCACACACACATGCGCGCGCACGCACGCACACGCACGCACGCACGCACGCACACACACACACACACACACACACACACACACACACACACACACACACACACACACACACACACACACAAGCATATATATCAGTAATTATATCATAAAACAGTTCACTCACGGATCAATGTTGATCTTAATGGCAGTCATGTTCTTGTCCCTTTGTTTGTTGTCTGCTGCATTGACTGGCAAAGGAAAAAAAAAAACACTATAAATAATAAGTTATGCATACATTAGCCTAGAAGCTAATGTTTTCATAAATCAAAATGAATAAGCACTTCACTAAGTTTACTGATAAGTCAATAACGCCAACCTTCTTCTTTGTATTAACATCTTTTACTAAGTAGAACTTCAGGCAAAAATAACAACACTGTGGCCACTGCCATTGACATAACAAGCTAACTCCCGAAAACCCCACGCAGTGCGCAAAACAAACTGGGTAGTACCGTAAACCCTCTAACTGAGTGGCTGCACCGTAGGTACCATAATAGTGTGCAACAGAACATTTACAATCTCCCACTTTTCTTTTTCTTTTTTTTTTTTTAAACAGAAAAATCAAAGTCTATAACTTATGTCCAAAGGCATGTAAAAGTACTAAAAAGGTGACCAAACATATATTACAGTTCAAACTGAATAGTCTATTCCAGTTTCCACACTCCAACACTGAGCGCCTTTAGGAGCTGTAGAGCGGATGCACCTCGTTTTGTCAAGCAATCAGCTAGCTGCTCTCCTGTAGGTGCCCACAGTATCTGTTGGATTCTTTTACTCTGGAGAAGTTCCTTGATGCCACTTATTTCAATGCGGAGCCTTTTCTCTGTCACTGACTTAGTAGACTTGATAGCATCAGCAAGGGAGTGGTTATCAGTGACACACAATATTGGTAAGACATGCTGTGTTACATTCCTTGTGGTAAGTTCTGCATACAGATCAGACAGGGAAATGGCACTGTCAACAGCGTCTGCAAGGGCAAGTGTTTCTCCAGTAATTGTGCTTCGGACGACTCTCCTGATCTTTTTTGACTGCCAACAAACAGGTGAGAATCTTCCTTCCTCACCCATCAGCACAATGAGATGTCCCCCTTGAGTGCCACCATCTGGAAGGTTTCCCAGCAAGGCATCGCAGAACACCACTAGCTTTAGAGAACTGTCTTTTCCCAGGTTCTGAAACTTCAGTGTCACTTGTTCTGATTTTAACTTTCTCACCACCTTATTTGTGTCATGCAAAGTCTGCACAGTAGCATGTTTTATGTTAGCTGCAAGGACACACGTATCAAACATTATATCAGGTCTACTTTGTCTGGCAACCCACAGAAGTTGACCTATCTTTGATCTCAGGTCATCAATTTCACTTTCAGTGAGAGGAGCATCCCGTCTCACAGCTCGGGAGGTGTCCACGTGAATTGCCTGGAGATTCTGTATGTAACTGTCTTGATCTATACATGTTATTCCATTTTCAGTGACATACTCCATGCCTACATAGCGAAAGTTGTCATGTTCTTCTCTGCCCACTTGAAAGGTAGATCGCAGGCGAGGGATTACTGTTGTTGCGAAGGTGTGTGAACCACCCCAGATGAAATCATCAACATGACAAGCAAGCACCCCACACACTTTACAATCTTCATCCAACCAATAAAAAATGGCAGGGTCAACTTGTGACATCTTTCCTCCGGTTTGCAACATTGTTTCTTTGACTCTATTGTACCAGTGCAGTGATGCGTCATTTAGTCCATAAACACATTTATTCAGCTTCCAGAGAGTTCCCTCACTCTTAGCTTCAGGTGGTGGACGGACATAAATATCTCGGGATAGCTCATTTCCTTGAAGGAATGCTGACTTAATGTCCATAGAGTGGGGTGTCCAACGATTTTGACATATCACTGACATGAGTAGTCTAAGAGACTCTGAGGTACATGTTGGCGAGTCTTTTGGGAGATGTTTTGTGTTTAACTCTTCAAATCCTCTCGCCACAAGCCTTGCTTTTGGAACTATGCCGTCTGGTGTGTCTTTGAGTGTGCACACCCATCTGTGGAAATGCACTTCTGTCCCATGTTTTTTACTTCATCGAACACTCCATGTTTCTCCCAGTTATTGAATTCAGTGAGTTTAGCTGATTCAAATGACACATCCTTTGTAACAAGTACATCATCGTGCTGTCTGTCAGATAACTGTTCCACCCTGTCCAATGGTTCAATTTGTAATGTGTCAACCTGTGAAAAGTCAGCCGACCTTGTTGTGCCAGTAAGGCTAACTGGCTCAGTGTACTCCAGGTTGTACCAGTTCTTATTCTTTCCAGTTGCCTTTCCTGCTCGACCAAGCACTTTTGCTGTGTGTGAAACTCCAGTGTCTCTTTCTACATACTTAATGAATTGTCCAGCCTTTAGATTCATACTAGAATCTGTTCTTATGATAGAAGGTTGTCGGTTGGATGGATTATTGGCATGCGCGTTTTTCTCTTATTGTTAGAGCCCCCTGCAGCATTCTCTGTGTCAGGTACACTGTCTACATCACTAGACACAGTATCAGGGGGTAGATCTACAACATTATTCATGTCACATTCGGCTGCATTATGTTCTGTCTGACTTTCATGGTTGTCACCAGACTTGTCAGTGTAGTGATCTTTAGCCTTGCGCAGTCTACAGTGATGCACCCGGACATAGGTGCCTCCATGTCTTACAAATATTACCACGCCGTCCTGTCCAATAACCACCCCATGGCCTTTCCATTCATTGCAGTCCATTCTTTTGTAGTACACTTTATCTCCAGCTTCATAGTGTTCATCTGTGGGGCGAAGCTGTGTGCGCAGAGCTCTCCTGATTCTCTCAGAGCACTCTGCCTGAGTAAACGCCATCCTTGCTTCATGTAACGCTGAAATGCGCTGTCCTACCCATTTACTCATGGTAGTGCCCTCCAGGGCAGGTGGTTTATCAACCAGTACAGAGGGTAGGTTCGGATTCTGCCCAAACACTCGCTGGTATGGACTAAATCCTTGTACATTGTGCATTGTATTCTTTGCCATCAGTGCCCAATCTAGGGCTGTTTTCCAGTCACATCCACTGCTTTTCTTCACCTTTAATACTATCTCTGTAAGGGTCTGGTTATGTCTTTCACACAACCCATTGCTCCATGGACTGTAGGCAGCAGTGGTTTTGATTTCAATATTAAAGTTCTCTGCCATGTCTCTCATTTCCTCATTGTTGAATTCGCCTCCATTGTCAAAAAAAATCTTAGACGGAGCTCCATGCACACTCACCCAGGAATGTATAAAGTGCCTCACAATTTCACTGGATTTTTTTGTGGTCACAATGCTACCAGCACTGAACCTGGTGAAGTGATCAATCATGTGGAGGTACCATACATTTGGTTCTAGCTCATGTAGATCTAATGCCACAGTTTCATTGTATCTTGAAGCCATTGGTAGAGCAACTGCTGGCTTTGGCTTGGGTTTGTTGTACTTAAGACATGTTTCACAGCTGCTTACGATGTCTTTCAGAATAGCCATGCTCTCATCATCATTACTTCCAGCACCATTCAGTAATTTTTTAAGTTTATCAACTGAAGCATGTCCAAACTGCTTGGGAAGTTTCACCAAGACTTTGTGTTTTTCATCTTTACTCATGTTATCTGTTATGGCCAGAACCTCATCAGCTTGGGGTTCATTCTCACAAGTGGCTGTGCAATCTTTGTCCACTATGCTGACACAGTAATGTCCTGAGGATGTAATCTCAAGAGGCACTGGTTTTTGGAACATTGTGGCTTTATCATTATCAATGTCAAGCACTGCTTTTGCCCTTTTAAGTGAAATTTTGCTTAGTAGTAAAGGAATGTCCACTGGGACCACCTCAGTCTCTATGTGGCAGTTAGTTTGGCCTATTTTTGCTGGGACTTTAACTTTTTTTGTGGAATGAACAACTTGCCCATCACCAAACTTGAAAGCTCTTCTGCTCTGTGTATTTTCAATTTTTTTCTTAACATTCTCCTTCAGTGTATGAATGTAACTATTCAGCCATTTTTCACCACAGACTGTTCTGGTGCATGCAGTGTCAATTACAGCTGAACCTAAGGTCTGTACCATGAATATTTCGGCATCAGATACTGACTCTTTGGAAAACAATGTAATATTGCACTCTTCATTTTTATATTTTCTTCTGTCAATTTTACATGTTCAGACTTGTGTGGGCAGTATTTAGCCCAGTGGAACGTACTTTGACATAAGGCACATTTTGTCCGCCTCCCATACCTGTCTAGTGGGTTTGAGCCGGTCAGTGGCGCTTTCCCTTGGTTGGTTTGGGAACGGAATTTGTTGCCGTCTTTTCGTTGATCTACATAGAAAGCAGCGTCCTCTTGGCGCATGTGAATTCCTCCGCTACATGTGGGTGACACAGTCTTGTCTCCAAAAATTCTTTTTAGAGCTGACTTCATGCTTGCAAATGTGAGTGTTGAACAAGCTGTGAGCGCAAGCTGTTTATCTTTAACATCAAGATTGGCTGTATCCAACTTGAACGCTAAAACAGTGTCAGGAAGAACCATGTCAAATCTGCGCATTTTGTTGTACCTCTGCTCAAAGTGAACGATGTAATCTGCCATGGACACGTCATCTTCTCTTCGGATCCTGTCAAAGTCCGTGTATGCATCGTAAGCCCGGTCCTTTTCCTTTTTAAGGAATACACTATCCAATGCGTCCAGAAGTGTCTTCATCCCATCATCTTTGTTCAAATCATCCGCAGGTATTTCCAAAGCAGTATCTCTAGCTCTTCCCGTTAGCGATAGAGCAACAGCCAACGCTTGTTTTTTCTTCAAACGCAGGTGGGACTCTGTAGTTAACGTTGTAAGCCATCCTCTGCTACCATTGATATGTCAATAAGAACAACTTTCTTCTTTGTATTAACATCTTTTACTAAGTAGAACTTCAGGCAAAAATAACAACACTGTGGCCACTGCCATTGACATAACAAGCTAACTCCCGAAAACCCCACGCAGTGCGCAAAACAAACTGGGTAGTACCGTAAACCCTCTAACTGAGTGGCTGCACCGTAGGTGCCATAATAGTGTGCAACAGAACATTTACATTTACAAATATGTCTGAATGAAGAATTTGCATTTCTGAGCCAAATTTAATATCTACTAACTGTTTCCTTGGACAGTTCAAGATGTTTGATTGAACAAAATTGGGGAAAAAAAGAAAAAAGAAAAGCAGGTAATTCTTCCTCCTGTTGCTGTTAAAAATTTGTAATTTACATTAATTGTTGATCGTTGTCAGTTTGTTGACTAAGTCACTGAGTAGTGTAAATAATAAATATTTCGCTCATGGGTAGAGACTAATAATATCATATTGAAAAGATGTATAAATCCACTTCAAATTATGTGAATGCTTGCTGCTTAATCAGCCCACACATGTTTTCAATGAATCCAGCTTGTTAGACACTTCCTGTGGGCACTGGGTGAAACAACAGCTGTGCTCATCTTTCAATTCAACATACTTCAACATGAACTGTTGCTCACTCCAGGGGTGGAGCTTTGTTTGAAATCCAGGACTCTGCAACCCACCACAATAAAGGTCCCTAGTTTGCACTTCTCTGGCATTTCATTTTTAGTTCTGTATTATATGAGAAAAATAGAAAAAAAACTATCTCAAGCTACTCTCTGGAGCTCTATTAACAGCAGGTCGGTGAGCAAATGAGAACAGAGGGTCTGAGTCCCTCTTGGGCTGGGTTTGGAGTGTGGCTGTGGTGACTGCTTTGTTCTAACATCACAAAGTCCCAGAAGTCCTGCTAGCTGATTTAAAGGATCAGTTTCTGAATACATACTGTGAGCATTTCTCTGTGGACTGAGACTTTTGATACTGTCATTTTGATACTACAATAAACCTGATTTAGAATTAGGACATGTATCTTTAGACACTGATTTCCACAAAAAACCAAGGACCCCAGGACATAACAACTACCTGTCGCCATGACCTCTGTGGTCTTGAAGTTGTTTAAATGCCTTGTTCTGGCCCACTCAATGACTATCTTGACCCATTCCTGGACCTCATGCAGTTCACCTACAGAGTCGACAAGACTGTAGACGACACTGGGAACATGGCCCTCCACCACATTCCCCAGCGCCTGAACTCCTCAGGAACCTACACCAGGATCCTGATCGTGAACTTCAGCTCTGCATTTAACACCATCATCCCAGGCCTGCTACAGGACAAGCTCTCCCAGCTGAGCAGGTCAGATTCAACCTGCAGCTGGATCACTCACTTTGTGTCCAAAAGGAGGCAGCACGTGAAGCTGAGGAGACATGTCTCAAACTCACAAACCACCAACTGTTGCACCTCCAGTCATTGGCCAGTCAAGCTCCTTAAGTTTGTAGATAATATCACCATTGTTGCGCTCATCTCAGATGGGGATGAGCCTGCCTACAGGTGGCAGAACTTCATGCAGTGAGATCAACTTAGAGCTCTTGCTCTAAAAAGAGTGGCAAGGCTTGTGAACTTTAAGATCATCATCTTCCCTGAGTGACTCCATCATCAACACTGGGGAGCCTCTTCACTCTTTGGGCACCATCATCAACCAGGTCATGAAGTGGGAGTTGAACATCAGCTCCCTCATCAAAAAGGCACAGCAGAGGATGTACTTCCTGTGACAGTTGAAGAAATTCAAACTGCCAAACACAATGACGGTGCACTTCTACACTGCCATCACTGAGTCCATCTTCACTTCCTGCACCACCTAAGAACTGTAACCAGCCTTAGCAACAAGGCCCCGTGACCCCCACTGACATTAATATGAATTGTTCCAGAATCATTCTGTGGGGGAGAAATAACCCGTATATGTGCACAGTGTTGTTTCTTGGATAGATATGCTTATTAGGCCTATTCTCCTCAATTAAGGAACTTTTGAACAGCCTCCCACTTTCTCTGTATGTCCTGTTGGGTGTGTGGAGCGGGCATTGATTAAAACTCGAATAGTTCGAACGATGTCCAATAGCGGGCACCACGTAAGCATAGTGGTTAGCGAGGTTGTCCTTAAGAATGAGTGTTTGTCTATGTCTGTCTTTGTGTGTTAGCCCTGTGATGGACTGGCAACCTGTCCAGGGTGTACCCCGCCCTCACCCAGTGTGAGCTAGGATTGGCTCCAGCAACCCCTGCGACCCAGAAAATGGATAAGCGGTGGAAGATTAATGAATAAATGATCAATAGCATTTTCACTGGAAGTGCACATCAAAAGTAGCATTTAATCCTGTCACGAATCAAAAACGGTGAGCAGGATGACAATGCACTGCAGTTTCTATATCCCAGCACACTGCAGACAAAAGGACTAATCAGACATCAAGTGTTAACAGCAGCAGGGGTGTACAAAAGCTGTATAAACTTTCTCCCATTAAAAGTAGACAACCTGACACACAACAGTATTTTAGAAAGCCAATTCATCAGTTAAGCATAAATGGCAAAAATTCACTGGTTGCAAATCCTCCTGTGTGAGATTTAGCTGCTATTTTCACATTTATGTCACCAAACTGGCTTTGTGGTTTTTGACCGTCGGTTAAAATCTTAAAATGTCACATGGATTTCTTTGGTGGCCTTTTGTGAGTATTTTATAGGCTATTAGTTAGTTATTAATTACAGCAGTAAATTAAAATGACACAAACAACTGACCATAACATCAAACCTGTGGAAAATGAGCACCATGTGGAAAACATGAAGTAAAATATGAACTGAATGAACATAAATAAATCATTCATTCATTTCACAGAGGCTTAAGGACGCAGCTTTTATTTTTGCTAGGAATGCACCTGTCTCCTTCGGCTGCATTCCTCTCGTTAAATTACATGCACACAGTGATAATATGCCATGATAATAGGCAGACAATGATGTCATTAATGAAACACCTTTACAAATACTCAGGCTTGGAGGGTCGAGTGTGCAGATATGAAAGCAATCATCAACAACACTCCCATGTGGTGGGCAAAATGTTGACCAGCATAATTTAAAAGGTGATTACAATGCTGCATCTTATTAGCAGCAGCAATACTCAGAAGATTTTAATGTGTCATTAAAATTAATACGTAACAGACTGTATACAACTGCTTTTTTAAACTTTATTTGTCGAGGAAAAGCTGACTGAGCACACACCTCCACTTTACCAGGGATGGCTGCAGCTCTGATCATGAGCAGCAACAAACACATTTCATATCTCTATTCAAACACATTGACAGGCTCTTAGAGAGAAACTAAGATCATGACAACTAGGTAGAGCTAACAGCCGCCAGTGATTCAGTAAATGATGATGCCATTTTTATGGACTGCAATATTCCAACGACCCTATAAACTAACAGTGCAGATTAGAGTGTGGAGGACAATGAAGTGTTGCATTCGCTTACCAAGAATTTCATCAAAGATTTTGTACAGTCCAGGAACATATGTGATTTCCCTCTGGTTCATGCCTATGTCTTCATCAAAGACCCACATTTGCTGAAAGGTATACAAAAAACGTCAAGAGCAGAGAAACAAATACATGTCTTCCAGTGTTTATGAAAACAAGATCATCTAAATAAGACTATTATTATTATTCCACATTTTGTTTCATGACAAAGTTCATCCCCTCGATCGCCCAGCTACTTCCAGTAGGGTAAAAAAACTAAAGCCTGGTTTATGGTCCTGCGTTAAATCAATGCCGTACCTACATCGTAGGGGAGGGAGGCTCGCCATAGCCCTCCACGTAGCCCGACGTGCACCTCCCAAAAGAGGTGACTACGCGTCAACGCAGACCGAGAGGGCTGTGATTGGTTTGCTTGGTAGCAATGCATTTCTGGTTCCGTATTTCCAGATTCTTCTTCTTCTGTTGCGATGTAGATGTTGTAAGGATACTTTCTTCGACATCCAACAACTCCAACTCCAGCGAGATTCTCTCTCAGTTGCCATTGTTCACTGTGACCGGAAAAGTCGGAAGCTAAAGAAATAATCAATTAGGGACAACGATAACCATTCAGGAAAGGAGCGCAGCCTCCTACCGCTCTGGCGGTGAATTGCACCGCGACGAAATGGAGTGAGAGAGAAATTCCAGAAGTTCATGAAGGCATCACGACAACGGCGTAGGTACGGCATTGATTTAACGCAGGACCATAAACCAGGCTTAATTCATCAATGCATTGTGGTATCATTTTTCCAAATTCAATACTGGTTCGAAAAATGATTAAATCAATTATGTCCATTGTAAACAGAGGCCCCACTCGACCAACCAACGTGTGTTTATTACAAAAATGGTGACAGAAACGAATAGCTGTGGTAGTTCATTACTGGCAGCTGCAACAACCTTGAAAGCCAATGTTTGGACACATTTGGATTCAGGTGTAAAAAGTGGAACAGAGGAAATCAACAAAAATTATGTTGTGTACAAGTTCTGCAAGCCAGTATTAAAATTCTGCAAGACAATGCAGAATTTTTTCAACCTGCTGCTAAAATTAACCTGTGGATGGTAAACATATGTGATATAATAATAAACACATAACACATTATGTTTATTACTTTTTTTGGCTGCAAATTGAGCTCATGCACTTTGCCATTAATGTTTTATTTCCTGTTCATTAAACTATAATGAAATAGTAAAATATATTTTGGCTAGGAATGCAACTGTCTCCTTCGGCTGCATTCCGTTCTGTAGTCTGTTAATACAACACAAAATTGCACTCATCATCATTTAAAAAATATACAAATGTGTTCAAATGAATTATTTGGGTATTGTTGTCATGTACACATATTACTAAAAAAATCAAAACTGAATTGAATTGAGAGGTTCTTGACAATATTGAGCCCTATCAATCAATGCATAGACTTTCAGGAGCGATCACAACTGTTTTTTGAGCAACTATATATTGTGTCAGAAAGATCATGGTTGCTCTCCCACACCCTTCTTTTGATTCTATTTATTTATTATATTGTATATTGAATGTATAGATTTTGATTGATTATTTAATTGTTGTATTTACATATCTAAATTTGGTCTAATCGTTTATTGATCCTTCTGCTTAAGAGGATAAAAAGTTCAATAATGTAAAGCATTTTAAAAGTCAATGACTAACCATGTTATAATCCCAATAATCCTGGGGCAGTGTTGATTAAAAAAAAAAAAAATTAAAATCCTCATTACAATTATTGCCATAATGTAGCAGCCCTGAAAAAATTTGACACTGTTAAAAGAAACTGAATTGAACTTTTTTTTTTTTTTTTAAATTTTTTTAAATACACAGGTCAAGATTAGTGATGAAAGACATAAATCTTGTCAGCCCATTCCATAAAAACCATCTATAATGGAACGGCTTTTTGTTGCATACAAATTCAGTTGCTTGCTCAGGTGAGAACTTGTAACCATCACAAACACAGCTGCGTAGATACTTACACTTTTTTTTTTAACTGGAAGTTACAGAGAAGTTGTTTACTGCAAACTTTACTGCACTATCTTGCTGAGTTCTGAGCCCAGAGAAATATCATAATGTTTTTACATACTAATCTCTTAACAGAGCATGGCCTTGGTTACTGGGATCTGAGTGATCTTGGGATTGGTTAATTGCAACAACTTCCTTATGTTTCTTATCCTGGGTTCATCTACTTGTTTTACTGATGTCCTGTCTCATTAATTTGTTATAAGTTGCATGGGTGGTTGAGTGGTTAGCGCACATGCCATGTCATCACAGCATCCTGGGTGTGAGTCCGGCCTGGGACCTATGCTGCAGGTCATTCACCTCTCTCTCTTGTCTGCATCTCTGCTACTTACTAACTGAAATAAAGGCATAAATTCAGAGAAAAACTACATTAACAAAAAACACCTCGTTTGAGGTCAGAGCTTTAATATGTGAAGGGATTTTACTAGAACTGATTTGTTGATGCCATATGTGGAGGGGTGTATGCTTGCAGAATCAGAGAATTTTAATAGCACGGGTAACAGCAAGCAAAATTCTAATATGGTACCATCTTTGTATCCCTACACCTGCAGCAGAGGGCTTCTGAGGGCATCTTGAGATAGCTTTTTGTGACAGCTTTGACCACACCCTGACAATCAGTGTATCTGGAACAATATGATCCTTGTACTGTGTCAGCTTGATGTAAAAGTTAACTGCTTAGGTGTGAGCTTCTGGGGGACCCCTGAAAAAATTTTATGTGTGCATTACCACTCTTCTACAGACACAAAAAAAGCTTTACGTAACAACATGTGAACATGGAAATAAATGTAGCCCTTGCAGCATCTGTCAGTAGTCAGCAATGTGCTCAGGACTCACCTGTGTAATGGGCTCAACAGTGCCAATATATGTGTCTGGACGGAGGAGAATGTGTTCCAGCTGGGTCTTCTTCTGATACACTCTTTCTACTGACAACTTGGAGCCTGCCTTGTCTTTCTTGGCTCCTTCCATCTTGCCAGTGTCACCCCTGCCATTTGCAGCCTCCTGTTGAAAAGATTTGTTTTTTGATGAGAAAATAAAAGAAGAAAAATATACTTTATTTATCTCCATAGGGAAATTCAGGTGTCCAGCAGCACACACAAAACACATAACACCAGTTACAGACCATGAATAAATATATATATATAGATAATATCAAGAGTAAAAAATAGTTACATGTTGAAAATGGGCATTCATCATAATAAAAAACGGCATGATTACTGTTGCACCCAGCACAGTCCGGGGGGGGGGTTAACAGGCATTAAAAAGCCCAATGGCTGTGTGGACAAAGGACCTTCTCTGCCTCTCCGTCCTGAAGGGCAGTTAGATGAGCCGCTCACTGCGCCCACTCCTCTGTCCAGCCAGCATTATGTACAAAGGTTGGTTCGCCTTGCCTATTAAGGCTTGCAGTTTAGTCAAAATGCAGAACTTTATTTAATCTCCATGCACTGGGACAAAGAAACTGTGCTGTACTGCTGACCACAGATTATTAGCGCTAACCACTGTGGGTCAGACAGCCCACTCCTCTCTGTGGCTTCATGATTCTTGCGACAGATAGTCAACAGAAACAAAATACTGTCAATTTGAGGCAGGAGTGTGTCAGGCTAGGCTTATACAATAATGATGTCATCTTCTCTTTTATCTAAACTACAATAATATTTTATGCCTCTTAAACATCAGTGTCAATGTGCTGCAGGCCATTAGATATAAGACTTAAAATCTGTAAAGAAATCAATAATTCACAGTTCATCTTAGAGCTGGAGTAAAAATGTGCCATCTGCCTGATTCTCCTAAATAACAGAGCTTTGTTGAGATCAACCCAATACATGCATGATGTGCAAAAATATCATGCTTCAATTATAAAATAATTAGGGCTGTCAGCATTAATGCATTAATCACAATCAATAAATAGGCCATTATTAAAGGTGTGTAATTTATTTTTTAAAATCCCATTAATTCATGTTAATATTTGTCCCTTCCCCATGCCCTTAACTTGCCATCTCGGCATCAGCAGCTTCGTGCTTCCTCAGACTGCATAGATCATGGAAGTTAATGACAATGATTCGCTTATGGTTTGTTTTACTTGAGGAAAAAACAACAACAACAACAACAACAAAACAAAAAACCTCCAAAATGGCTCATTAGGCAAGTCAGAAGTAATTAGCAGTTTGCGCAAAGCAGAATTCAAATACTTGATTTTTCATATTTAAGGCAAGCTATATTTCCAAAGTAGTATTTGTGTTTCCCCAGGCATATTACATTTCTTATGATTTGAAATCAATCTAAAAGGCAACTTCATGAAGTCATTTTTCTTTGAATCCACATGAAGACACATTGGTGCAAACTGCTTAATGTTTTTATACGGACCAAAAAACTGTTGTGGAGTTTCAGCAATTCAGAGGATGATTTGTAGGCTATGGTATCTCTGAAGCACCACTAAATGTTGCAAGCAATACACAACAATGTCGGAATTCCTTCACACAATTTTATCTTTGGATACTGCCCTTAAACATATAGCTGATTTTAAGTTTATTTCGATTAACTGTGCACTTTTTAAAACCAAGGAAAATCAAACTCAGCCTAATGCACTGAAAAAGTGTCAATAACATGGAGTGCAAAGGCACCCCTTCAGTGTCTGCACTTTGTGATGGATGGAAAAATTTGATGGATAAATGTCCATTTTTGATCATGAATAACCCTTAGTCTAGTACTTGATAAAGTATCTTTGTCTTCAACTACAGCTTCAAATGTCATTATCCTCTGCAGTTCCACATTTTAGTTGAAATCAGGAAGTTGTGGTCTTCATTAGTAACAGTCTTAACGCAAGGTAAAGCAAGTTTGCATTGCTTAGTAAACACTGTTTTGGCCAAGCATGTTGTAGCAGTGCAGTACAAAATCCTGCAGATTACTGTCAGCAGCTTTAGATAACGTTCCTATCAAACATCCTCAAATGTGGTTCAGCCGATCCCGCTGTGGTATGATTGTTGGTGTCAGGAGGGCTGCTGTGAGTATTTGTTAAACTGCTGATCTCTTGGTATTTTCATGCTCAACTGTGTCTAGAGCTATCACTCAAAATGAACAAACAACAAAAAACATCCAATGAGTAGCAGCCTTGCAGCACGCACATGATGGGTTCAGACTTTGGCTTGAAGCCGGCGGTGCTGGTGTGATTGTGCAGGGAATGTTTTCTTGGTTTAGTTTGGGCTGCCATAGTGACAGCATTGTTTAGGACCATGTTAATCCCTTTACAGCAACAACTTACTGATCTTCTAATTTTCTAACACCCAGCATTACAGTGAAATTTGTATCACAAAACAAGTTTCACAAAAGGCAAAAAGAGGGTGAGTTTAAAGTAGACAGAACATAACTTATGACGACAGTCTAACAGCAACTCTCTTGCATTTGCCATTTGTTTTGGTGTTTCTCAAACCACCAGAGGTGCTGTTTCTGAAACCAAGAAGGGGTTAATTTATTTTCACCATAATTTTATCCTTTAATACCACCATGTCAGAATATATTATGATCCCTTTGGTTGCAGGTGTCAAACACTGTAATAAATCATCTCAATGCAAAAATCTTATCAAATAGAGGTAGTGCTGTACGATATTACAATATATATCGTAGTGCAACATAAAAATGTCTACTGTAGGATATAACCATCTATTGTTCATATCATACTTTAAAGTGCGGGCTACTGGGTTAGCTCAGCTAATGTAACTGCAGCAACGCCACTGCTCTGCGGTAGCATTTTTACATCACCCGCAAGGACTTGTCTACAACACGACTAATCTTTTCTATCACTTAAAGACACGGTATGAAGAACAGTACAGAGACAGCGTTAAAATGCGACAAAAACTAGACTTAAAAAAAGAAAACTAACTGAAATATGCAAGCCAAACTGATTGCATGACCAGATATTTTAGGTATTTGTCCATTTGATATTTGTGTTTTATTTATTTTACATTTATTTCTTTTTTTGTGTGTGTCTTAATTGTGCTATCCTTTCATACATAAAATATGTGTTTTATAAATAAAAGGAGAAAAGATAATAGAAATTGCCATTAATTTCACGTGTGTATCTATATAATTTTAAGAAAAAAATACTATATCAGGATATACATTTTTGTCCATATCACACAGCACTGAATAAAGGTATGTGTTCCAATGTCCTCGATGGGAAAACATTTATTAAACACTTCATTTGGAACGCTGTTTGTAAAATCACACTTACTTGTCTATAGTTTAACTGTCTATATGAGTGGTGTGCTGGTGAGGGGATTATGCTGGGTAAATAATCTGTAGTCAAAAAAAAAAAGAAAAGAAAAAGAAAACCAGGCATTCCAAGGCCAGCGACTACGGCATTGAACTGTTACAGCAACCCATCATCAGAGGGGTCTGACTCTGAGGTTGCTTTGGCTGAGACAGTGTCTATCTGAAAGGAGGCTTTGGGGGGCTTTAGGGTCCCCATATTGGTTATCACTAATGAAGTATCACCTCATTATTGGTAGTTTGACACATCTGCCACAGGATGACTGAGAATAAGAGACCTGCCTCTAATATGCAAAAGTTAAATGAGTTCAGCTAAACATCTAGTAATTCATCCGATAATTAAATAGATCTTTCAAAATACCTGTCTATAATACCTACTGCTCCAAACATGGTGCTTTTAGGGACCACTGGGAACAATAACGACTCGCCTAGGTGAAACTTGTGCCATTCATTGTACTTGTAGGATGATAAACAATACATTAGAGTACTTAATGTTAAAAGACTGGGCCTTACAATTCTACAGTTTGTTATTAATTATTAATCACTGGTGAATTAGTGGCCACATTTCCTCGTTAATTTCGTGCCAAACTTTATTTTACACGTAAATCCTGGACCCGAGCTGCGGTAACGCTACAGTCATCCGTGTGTAAAAGTGTGGTTTATCCCGAAACAAGATGTAGAGAGAGACTACACAATACCAGCTGTATAGCTCCTCGGAGCTATTGCATCGACACAACAGCCTTTGTAACCCGGTCAGAATTTAAATGGGAGACCGCAGCCGGCTGGTCCTCGGTAAGCCTATCAGTGGACAGTAGAACGGACACTTGGTACGAGATTTAAATGCTAGCTAAAGCTTGTAGCGACACAACGCTAAGTGCAAGGATGAAACTTTTAGATTTTAGAAAACAACCAGCGCTGCAGTGAACACATAAGTTACTTAGCAAGTTGGATATGAAACTAACTTACCATCCAAGCCAGACCCCCGCTTCCTGCTGCGTTGCTGGACATCTTCCTTTGTGATCCAAATTTTTACTGATGCAGCTCACAAAATGTACTCAATTCCCGTCAACTCAAAGGTCCGTCAGCATAACAAACGTCTCAGTCGCTTAAAGGTACGCAAATATGTCCATCTCCCATGTTCTTTGTTCGGTTGCCTTGAATATAAGCCTTTGAGTGTACCAAAACAAGCGGAGGAGGGGAGTGTATCGCGGCTATTGTTAAAATCGACAAGCGGTGGCACAGTAGGCCTAAACTTCCAACAAAGATGCTAACCGCGCTACTTGCTGCAAAATAAATACTGTACAAAGCGCGTGCATTAGCGGGTTTACAATTTCATGTGAAAACCCGACAGAATAAAGTATGAGTTTAACTGAAACGCCCCGAAAACGACCGACTTAAATACTTTTCATTTAGAAATAAAACGACTATTTGCTAACAGCAACATCCGCTGTCCGGCTCCGCCATCTGCAAGACAGACGGCGAATCATTCCGAGGACAAACCGACCAATCAGGAGACGGGTTTTCAAAGACGCCGGTATCTCGACCAATAGGAAAACTCAACATTAAAGGGCTCACGTCCTTTTTCTTCAACGCAAGATGGCGGCAAAAACCACTCAGGTCGAATCATCGAAAGACTGACCAGTGTAATAAAATGCGCAATATGCCGTAACCTTGTTCTGGACTTTACTACCAGATTGTAATAATATCTTTATTTTTCAAAAAATATCTTTATTACGAAATATTTTCTAATATGCACTCTCTCCACTCCGCCAACATTGTTATCAGCGTGTGTATTTAAATAGAATAATGGACTGTTAGGTCTGAAAATACAATTGTGCAGTATCAAATAAAAACTCAGTTTATATAGGGAGCAGCGCAGAAGGCCGAGAATACACCTACTCTTGATTTCTGATCATTACTTTTCTTTCTCTCTTTCTATTAGTTGTATTATTATTACCTGTAAGTGTGATGGTCTTCACAATCTTTTTTTTTTTATCTCCAAACAGAGCAAGGTTTTCGTTCAGTAATAAATTTTTTGTTTGGGTTTTCTGTTTGTTTGTTTTTTTTTATCTAGGCTACATGTAAACATTCTTAATGATGTGGTGCAAATTTTACAATATCAATGTTAATTGATCTGTACAACAATATGTTGTCAATGCTGTCTGGTTGTCTGGTTTGGTTTAGTACCCTAACAAATATGGTTAGTCTGAGTAACTTAAGAGTTGAGTTGCAACAAAGTACCTCGAGTTGGACTTTTGGACATCCAAACACCATTTAAAACACTGATATCAATCGAGAGAATATCTATCAATTATAGCATATGAATGTTACTTTATGCTTTCAAAATATTTTAAATCAACTTCCAAAAATCTTCAGACTCCTGAATTGACCAAACGTAGCAGCAACAACCTAATTTTGTCAAAAATAAGTGGAGGTGTGAAAAATTCCTGCTCTGTAGGGTGCACAAGTCATTATATCTCCTAATTCTTTTGAACTTGGAATATGAAATGTAGAGAAATGATTTGTATAAAGTTAAACCTACTTTGAGACATCATTACAAATGTGATGCACAGGTAGAGCAATAAACCTAGATGGTGCAAAACAAATCTCATACGAATCTGCAGCTTACCAAATAGCAGAGTGATTAAGAAGATGAATATAAATTTTTTCTAAACCAAGCCATTTTCAAGATTGCTGCAAAAATGTAAATGATTACAGTAGTTTTGCTTTTGTTGTTTTTGCTGTTCAAAACAATTTTGGTGAATAAAAATAAGAAAGAATAATGAGAGCAAAAGCAATCAAGTTCTGACCCTTTGAGTTTATACCCTGACAACAGAGTTCTGTCACCTTAGGTATAGAGAACTAAATATTTTAACACACACTGGCTGTATGGAATGTATCCATGCATGACAGATTATAGACACACTGACAATGGAGACATATGTAAGAAAACACTATGGCTTTATAGTTAGAACTCTTCACATGTAAACTGTATGTCTCGTGGATTATTTAGCTTTTAGTCCAATCAAAAGGTACAAAACTCGGGTTGTCATCCATTTATCATTAGACCATGCATATTTAATCATCATGGAGAATGACACATAGTGCAGTGATTTTGCAACATACACCAATTTTAGAGCCCAAACATCCCTTTGAACAATTATCTCTGAACGTGCCAGAGCAGACAAAAGTGGAAAGGTCCAATTTTTTTGTGTACAATAATTGTTAAGCATCTTCTAGATGTATGAGGATTTCAAATGAAGACTCCCCTGTCTCCTTCAAGCTCTGTCTGAACAGCTGAGAGTGCTGCCATGATGTTTCCCCCTCTCCACCACTGAGTTCTGCTACGATGATAAAGTCAGAAGAGCCGGACAGAGTAGGAAATGACTGCATCTTCCCATCTGACGGTTCAGACACAGGAGAGGACACTATTAGGAGTAATCATGTCATTTAATTCCATTTTAACTACTTTACTAGAATATTTATTACAAAACTATACCTCCAAAGAATTCTGTCGTCCCCTGCCCTGATTGTAAGTGCCAGCAGACTTTCCCTGAGTGGAAGGTCTGACTACTGGCCTTGACGGAGATAGACTTTATCTTCAGTCCCACTGAAGCCAAATCAAACTTCCAGCTGATTTGTCCCATAGGAGAACCTTCTGTCCGAGCAATGTACACCTTCAAAAAGAACAACAGTATACAATTGGTCAATCAATTAATGGAATTAATGAAAAATCACCTGCCATCAGTTTTCAAGCTTTACAAATGTAGGCATCATTTTAAATCACTCAACAGCTTTTCACCAATTGAATCACATCTTTCCAGATGCATTTTTTTACAAAGAAAAAATGTCACTTTCAAATCAAAAGAAATTCAAAATGGTATGAAAATGGAAAAAAATTCAAACTTGAGTTGCTTGGTGGCTACTTGGGAATGGGGCTTTTTTCCCCTTCATCTTCCGCTGAAAAATAATTGTATTTAGAAGTGTCTTCACTACTATTACATATTTCTAAATCATATATTTTATATCACAATGGAAACAATTTAGATTGAAAAAGATTAGATTTTACCTTAACATTGTTCAGAAAGTTTTCCTTGAGATAATTAAGAATTGTCTTTATCGTTACAAATAACTAAAAACTGAGGAATAGCTAATCTTAACTGGAATGCATAGCTTTGTTAAACATCATACCATTTGCCAGTCACTTTCCACCTTTCTGAAGACTGACTCTGCCCTCCACACACACTGATCCCAGCTCTGAATGACCTCATAGCCGTTTGAGAGTCGACAGTATTGGTCTTTGGTGGAACTGTAGCACATATGAAGTATCCTGTCACTCTTCTCTTTTTCAGTGGGTGTAAACACGTAACCTGGAGCCTGAGAAAAACCACAAATATGCAAACCGTCAAACACTGACTTCAAATCAGACATAAAAAATTCTTCAAGCTACAACAATATTAAGAGTGATAGAGCTGTTTTATGTGTAAAATTGAGGCCAAATCATGTTTATGCTAATTTGACATGAAAGAGTTTTTGTAAATTTTGCTTAAAAAACAAAAACTAAAAATTATATTGACCACGATTTAATTCATAAAACATAACTTTGTCTTTTAGAATATACTAGACCTGTGTTGAGGGCACTCTAGTCTCCCCCCTTGCTAGCCTCCAGGCCAGAGAGCCAGAGTTGCGTCCTCCCAATTCTCCTGGTTTTGGCCTCTTTGGAGAAATGAACTCTACCAGCTCCACAAGCAGCCTCTCTGTCAGGACCTTCATTCTGTCTGAACTCAGGGACTGCTGTCTCTTCAGGGTCAGAACAGACAGAATGTGGCTTAAACAGAGTCACTAGGGCTGTATTACAGTAACAGTATTGGTTACAGAGTTCTGACTTACTGAGGCATTCAGCCCATTAATGGTGTGAAGCAGCCAGGCCTCCTGAACACTGGTCCTTCTCGACAAAACCTCTGGATGTTTACAAGAATATCTCCACGTCACATCCACCACCTGTATCACACACATAATTTATCTAACTATCCACGTGGGGACACTCATTGAAAATATCAAATCCCTAACCCCTTGATCTAATCTGAAATCTAAAACTAGCTCCCTTAGGTTCACAGCAAAACTCAATTATCACCCTGACACTCAGCATGAAATTGATCACAGTTAGATGGCACATTCATTCTATGGCTCTGTTACAACAAAACTATCATCATTATATTTATATTTGATAATTAAAGCATTGCAAATAGCAGAAAGCATGTAGAAGTTTTATGTCCAACAATCGATCTCCACAGAATGAGTCCTGCGCCCAATAAACAGCACTGTGACAGTTATTTCAGAGGAGTGTGTGCGTGTGTGTGTGAGCGCACCTGTGTTGCTATTCCAAGATAAATTTTATGAGGGGGACACCAATCTGAATCTACGTTGGGGCCAGTGAGAATTCTACACAGTACTATTTCAAGGTTAAAAGGTTCATTTATTGTCATTTGCATGTTTGTACATGTAACGAAATTTGTACTTAGGCCGGGAAGCGTATGTTATAATAACTCAAAAAATAACCTATGAAGTAATATATCGTAATTACTCTACTTTGCCCCAAGTGAAGGAGTTCAAGTATTTTGGGGTCTTGTTCACGAGTGGGGGGCCCTTGGAGCGTGAGATTGGCCGAAGAATCGGAGCAGCAGGAGCGGTACTGCAGTTGCTGTATCGCACTGCTGTAACGAAAAGTGAGCTGAGCCAGAAAGCGAAGCTCTCGATCTTCAGGTCAATCTTCGTTCCTACCCTCACCTATGGTCATGAGAACTGGATCATGACCGAAAGAACGAGATTGCGGGTACAAGCGACCGAAACAAGCTTCCTCAGAAGGGTAGCTGGCATCTCCCTTGAGGCCAGTTGAGGTGGTTCTGGCATCTGGTTAGGATGCCTCCTGGGCGCCTCCCTTGGGAGGAGTTCCAGGCACGTCCAGCTGGGAGGAAGCCCCGGGGCAGACAGAGGACCAGGTGGAGAGATTATATCTCAACTCTGGCCTGGGAACGCCTAGGGATCCCCCAGTCAGAGCTGGTCGATGTGGCCGGGGAAAGGAAAGTCTGGGGCTCCCTGCTGAAGCTGCTACCCCCGCGACCTGACCTCGGATAAGCGGACGAAGATGGAGGATGGATGGATGGATACTTTACAAGTGTCAAATGGAATTCACCAACAGTTCTGGGTAGAAGCTGCGTTTGAGCTGAGTTTTTCTGGTCTTAATGACTGCAGCTTCTTACCTGAGGGGATGGGGTCAAACAGTCCATGGGCTGGGTGGGTCAGGTCCCCTATGATACACTGCTCCTGCACCTGCTAATATAAATGTCTCAATGGAAGGATGGTTGCTGCAGGTGAGCTTCTGGGTGGTATTCACCACCTCTGCAACACCTTCATGTCAGCAGCAGAGCAGTTCCCATTCCAGGTGGTGATAGAAGAGATGAGTGTACCCTCCACCAAAATTCTATGGAAAGCTGCCAGCACCAAAGCATTGAGGCCGGCTTGCCTGCCTTTTATTTCCATATGCATGCATACTATATCTTGAATTGATCCACAATGCTAACCGCAAATTTGCCCATTTTTTTTTCTTCTACATTTTAAATGATTGTGTCTTGTGTCATTTTGTATTTGTTTAAATGCATCAACCAAGTGACTTTACTAATTTCATTGTGTGGCAACATACAACAACAATAAAAGCTTCTGATTCTAACAGAAAAGCTTAAGCTCCCCTGAGGAGCTTTCAACACAAGATAGTCAGGAAGGAGTAAGTGCAATATTATTACTCTCCTCATTACTGTAAGGGACTCCAATCTCTAAAACAGTAATAGAACCATTGCTAATAGATTGCTAATCTTATTGGCAATTTTGTTTTTGTCCTCTGTAAGCTATTTTATAATGATGTTTTGGTGAGGTCCTGGTCCTTGCAGTTGTTAATTGTTGTCTGAAGCTCAAACTGGGATGGCTGAGAGATGAGACCATGGGGGAGTACCTTACAGCAGAGTCTCACATTGATGCTCCTGCTTAGGAACCTGTGTCCACTACATATACCACTTTTTTGCATTTTCAGTCGCTCACATGCTTGGACTTGCCCATTTCCTGTTTCCAAAACATCAATAATTCCGTAGTTTATCCCACCCACTTACAGGTGGCATTGTAACTAGATTCACTTCACCTGTAAAGGGAAGCCAATGTCATGGTTGATTAGTGTATATAACACTACAGTAGTAAGTTTCTCTGACCTGGTCCTTAGAGAAAGCCAGAACATAAGCCAGTTTCTTCCCCCAGCCGACCTCATACAGCAAAGGTTGATCACAGACATTCTCACAGGGGTCACAGTGCAACCACCGGCACTGAGACACAGAGTAGATCTCTGTCCACACATGGTCTGAAAGACACCAGAGAAAAACATCACAATACACAACTATGCTGATATCAGACGAAGAGTCGACATAAGAGCTTTAAGATGCCAAGTGTATTGTTTTCGCTACATTCATTTTGAGTTAACCACAACTCTAAAATTAAACCTGCGGTCAGTTTTTTCTTTTTGTTGTTTTTGCAAATACACCACAGCACGTGTGCTAAATCTTAAAAGCAGCAGAATCAGCAGTGTACCTGGTCAGAGCGAGTTCCATCGTGAAGAATAGGGCAGCAAATTGTCAAACAAAAGGGTTGCTTTTATTAGCTTGCAGATAAGCTATAATAAATTTTGCAAGTTAATAAATTGACATTCACAAAATATTGACCGCCAGCTAACTTTATGTATTGTAGGTTAAGTCAATTGGGCCTGTTGCATCTACACACCATGATGTATTACTGCTGATTGCATGTTCAGATGAGCTTGTTGAAAAATTTCCTTAAGAGGAGAAAGACAACTGAGGTTGAAGATAACGGTAGTCAGGTAACAGTAGGCTTGGGAGGAGGGAATGTATGTATGTTATGTTATGTCATGTCATGTTAAAGGGCTAAATTTATTTATTTTTATTTCTGTTTTGTTTGTTTTTTTACTTTATATATATATATATATATATATCAGCCTTATCTGTGGGCAAAAGGCCTTACGTTTTGTTTTCGTTTTCACAAACCCAAGATATTTATCATACCATCAAGAAGACTGAAGAATAGAGAAAATATTAGCCTTTCTGAATTTATTTTTATAAACCTTTATTTGTTTTGCCAATAAATAGGTTCAATTACAAAGCAGAGTTTGTACTGTTGCTTCAAGGATTCAATCAGTTGCATTTCTACTAATTTCCCTCTTTCAGCTTTTTTCCTATTTGAGGTTGCCACAGCCAGTCAGCTCCATGACTTGTATGATTGATTTGGCTGTTTCAAATAATGATTAATTATTGTATTGCTCATCATAGCTTATAAAACATAATATAAACAGTTGGAAAGGTATGAACCACTAAAGTAAAGCTTTAGATGGAGTCAGGAGTTCTCAAACCTCGAATATAATCCTTGAAACCAGACTAAAGGTGAGGGTCAGAGCTACTTTAATGTCTAAAAAACATTTAGTAAACACATGAATAATATATGATAAAGAACAGCTGACTTACATTTGCTGAAAATGTCACAACACCGACATTGTGCTGGTGTGATCAGTAGCTACTAGAAGAACCTATTTGCTTTTTCTGCCAAATGAGGTTTAATTATTCCATGGGTTCATTTACTGTTTCCACCAGCACTGCAAATATCAAATGGGTATCCAATAAAGACAAAAAAAAATTATAATTCTCACATGATGTCAGCTCAAAGAAAGTGAGTTGGTGTACGTGTTTGACTTGGATGAAGATCAGATCATATTTAAGACAGATAAGATTAAAACCAGGTTATTTCTTGTTAATGTATGTCAAATAACTTAAACACATATAAATACGGTTTTTCCTCTTGGAATTTAATAAGCAATGGAACACATACCTGTGCTGTCCCAGATGTACCTGGCCTCAAGGCCAAGGGCTCTGCAGCACAGGGTGAAACAGTTAGCCCACTCCCCACAGCGCCCCCTCCTGGTTTTCAAAAGCTTTTCAGGATTGTTGTACCTAGTATTAATAATAAAAAGGAAACATGCAAAAAGCAAATGTAATCGACTCAAGCAATTATAGTATTTTTTTCTGGTTTGTGTTTGCAGGAAGTATATATGAATTCTTAGCATTCTAAGAAACTAACAATGAATTCTAAAATTAAAGTCTCTTAAATGTGTAAGACATAAAAAAAAAAAACCACACACACAAACACACCTGGGGAATCTGGTAGAGAGGCCACAACTCTGACAGTAATGGTTCTCCACTCTCTGAGCTCCCCAGCGGAGGTCATCAGTGCTGGGACTGAGGGAACTGGCAGTCTGGGTTGACCCTCCACAGCTGCTGCAGGGCAAATTGTCCACCCAGGAGAAGAAGTCCTGTTTGAACCACCTGAGCAACTCCAGGACCAGGAAGTCTTCTATTCCAAGCTTACATTCTACCAACAGGTACACAAGTAACACTCTCTGAATTATTGTGGAAAGGAGCAAGATTTGTTTGAGAGTTGTTTGCGGACAGTGTGATACACGCAAATTCTTTCAGCAAGGAGACTTCACCTGAGTCAAGATCTTTAGCCTCTGTCAGCTTGTGTTCAGCAGCCAAGGAGAGCTGCTGGTGAGGGATGTGGCTCTTGGCTTTTTTCTGCAGCTCAGAGTTTTCATAGAGCATCACGTGTTGGAAGTTAGACTGGAGAGTCACAAAGAAGCTCATACTGTTTTCCTGACAGAAAGATAAGTAAAATTCCAGGTCACTAATCAACTAACCAGGAATAAACACATAATGAAAAACAGGATTCATAGCTGTTAAATGACTGAGGCATTTTATATGTTGTTGTTCTCCAGAGAGATGAGGGGATGGATGAAAGCCATTTCATTTTTTTTTTTAAACCAAGATGGTTCCTTTCATTGATCAATAAAGTTTCACCATTAAAAGGTCCCATATTTCACTTTTCTCAGTTTTGCTGTCATTAAGACCTATCACAATGTAGTTTTCCTCTCTCTCAGTTTTCAACAATACATCACTGAGCCATTCAATTGGCTGGCTGTTTCCTGAGTGACCTAATGAAAATATAGCAATTTTTAACTTAAAATCTCAGGGAAGCCAAATATTGCTAGACTGTGTAATGGATCCACTTGACCTGGTAATGCTGAGTGGAGTGACTGTTCTGATGGCTGATTGTAAGGTTCAATTTTTGAATACAGGCAATCAGAATTTTTCTGTGGACTGAGACCTTTGATACTTTAGAGTTGAAGAACACATAGAGTTACCTTTAGACGATATGGATCAAACTGTGAAAATACAAAAAAAAGCATAAGTAGCAGGACCCTAATTTAAACCCCACTATCAAAATCACTGTAGTCACCAATGAGTATATTTCAAGAGGAATTGGCAACTATATGTTTCACACAACCAAGGTGATGCAAATCCGAGCTGAAACTCCCCCTCCACTGCATATCAGTGGGGAGGAAGTTGAGTTTGTGACTTCTTTTACCTACCTGGGATCCATCATTACAAACAATGGCAACATGACAACTGAGATAAACCGTCGACATGCCCTGACAGCCATTGTCATGGCAACACCGTAGAGACCACTGTGGAGACAACAGTCCATATTCCAAAGGACCAAACTCAGTATTTACAACACCTCAGTTCTCTCGGTCCTCCTTTGTGGAGCTGAAACTTGGCCTCTCAACAAGACCCTGGCTGATAGAATTGATGATTTTGACTCGAAAGCACTACGCACAATAGAGCGTATAAAATGGCACAACTGAGTTTCCAACATCACCCCTCATACCCGATGGATTGATGCCGTCACTAAAGGCCTCCACCTTTTGGGCTTGTCACTGGCTGAGGCCAAGACCCTGGCACTGGACCGACCCAGATGGAGAGGACTGGTGATTGGCTCTACGCATGACGCGGCCCCCGTAACCGAGCACGAGACCTGATGATGATGAACTTTCATCTCTGTCTGTTCCTTGTCTGGCAATCTGCATAGTACTTACTGGGCTTTTTAGTTACTAACATAAGATGTCCATCATATATTTGTATAGTCTTCACTTCAAATTAAAACAGATCTGAGTTGGCAAAGTAAGTTCCATTGAGTTTAGCCTCAGCTGCTACAATAACACTGTGGCTGTGTGCTATAAATTTTGTATATATTAAATCAGTGTTTCTTGTGTTTAAATGAGGGACTGGTAACATCTTTACCAAGGATGATGGCTGTGGAGGTTGTGAAACTGGCCAAACAGAAGGAGAAGCAGCAGAGCTTTGTGGTTGTGACGCTGATGCTGATGCTGACGCTGACGCTGATGCTGAGGCAGCCTGAGCCATGGGTTGGACAAGCTGTCCGCCCTGTAGCCTCTGATCCCTTTCTGCGGCTATGGACTCTCTGATGAGCTTCAGATGTTCCACTGATGCAGACTTGGGGAACACCAAGTGGGTCTCAGCCTAAAAAGGGGTACAACAGGTTATATTATTTACTTAGATTGACCACTGATGACAAAATACAGCTTAGGCAAAAGAGACAACACAACAGTAATAGTGGCTTTGAAGGGTTGTTGTAAATGCTTTTTTTTTTTTTCTTACCTCTTCAAATCCCATCTCGAAGAGACACTCCACGGCTCCTTTGATGGGCAACAACTTGGTGGAAAAAGTAGGATTCCCTATGCGGATCGACCTGTACTTTTCCTCATTGGGATACCTGAAGGGATTTGGCATCAGATAAGGAGTTAACAGTCACAGGCTGTTCTCCGTACCCTTTATTCCTCTGGAGCAATCACATATTGCAATGGACTGACATTGATTTGTTAATATACACACAATTGATTCCTTTGTGCCATTAGCTTTAACCTATGAGTCACTTACATGCAGAATCAGCCTAAAACCTTGAAAGGTTCAGATATGACGGCAGGTCCGTGTGTGGGCTTTTACTCACTAACAAAGTCAAATAAATGACAGATTTTTCAGACAGTTTAGTTTAATCCTGTGTGTGAACACTAAGAACAGCATCGGCCGGTGCTCAATACAACCAGCCTCACCGGCTTTTAAATTGCCTCTTTTAGACTGACAATTCGACATGATATGAGCTCCTGATGGGTTTATCCGTAAGTTGCAGGATGTTTCTAAAACAATTTCGGCTTAACATAAAACACCTCAACTGACAGGCCGGCGGCGTATTACATTGCGTTGGTGAGTTCACGGCCGTTAACGTACCTCAAAATATTGTCGGCATATGTTAGTAACAACTTGGCGACGTCCAGGAAGACTTCATTTGGATTCTCACACAATGCTGTGACTGCCGGTGACACAGCCATTCCCGGTATATGTCCTCCAAACTAGAAGTCCTGGTACTTTTGAGTCTTATAGCTACCGCTAATGCTAATGCTAATAAAACAACTTTGGCTGAGCTGCTTTGGGTCCTTTTGAGCAGAACTGTCCCATCTACGCCTGAATAAATGTTTGCCGTTTTAAAAGTATTAAATTATTTTTTCTTCTCAGTCAAAGATATCATGAAATTATTTTTATGTTATTAGTTTTACAGCTGTTTTATCGCCCTAATCACACTTTAAACTGAATATTTTCACGATAAAAGCGAGTGGGGTTAAGACAGGCGTTTCAACGTTACCTGTAAGTTTAAGGCCGACCCGATAAACGGATAGTTGTATGTGTTGTGTGGATAAACCGACTGCTAGCTGTGAGGTCGTGCTCTGTGGAATGGGAAACGAACTAATGTTTCTCTTTGACAGGAAGCTATTGCTGTAAATATATTTAAATTTCCTCTCTCTAATGTCAATAATGCATACACATAACCTTAAGCTAACTGTCAAAAGTTGATAGACATCAGTATGTCTGCTCTGTCACTGTCCTGTTGGACCAAAGTCCTGAGGCCACACAACATAAGAACATTTTCTTTGAAGACTGTCCGTGTTTGTCCAAACCAAGAGTCTAGGCGTCACAGCTCTGGACAGCAAAGAAGGAGGGTTGTTGTTACTGGGATAGGGTTGGTGTGTCCTCTGGGGACAGGGACAGCTCTGCCCTGGAACCACCTGATCAATGCCCAGAGTGGGATCGTTGCTTTGGACTCAGAGGAGTACAGAACTGTCCCCTGTAAAGTGGCCGCTCTAGTAACCAGAGGGACTGAGGAGGGTCAGTTTAATGAGGCAAGGTTTGCTTCTCGCGGGGAGATCCATAGCATGTCACCAGCCACAGTGATGGCGCTCGGTGCTGCTCAGCTCGCTCTGGAGGACTCAGGATGGTACCCCCACGCCCCAGAGGAACAACTCAACACAGGAGTGGCAGTTGGTATGGGCATGGTGTCACTCGATGAGATAGCCCTCACCTCCACTGCTTTCCAGGAAAGGGGCTATAACAAAGTGAGTCCCTTCTTTGTGCCCCGTATATTGGTCAACATGGCTGCTGGGCACATAAGTATCAAACACAGATTAAAGGGTCCCAATCATGCTGTGTCAACAGCGTGCACAACAGGTGCACATGCTATAGGCGATGCTGCTAGGTTCATTGTCCATGGGGATGCAGATGCTATGGTCACAGGGGGAACAGAGTCCTGTGTAGGGCCGCTGTCAGTAGCTGGTTTTGCAAGGGCACGTGCTCTTGCCACCAAATGGAACAACAACCCTACACTGGCATCAAGACCCTTTCACCCAGAGAGAGATGGCTTTGTGATGGGAGAAGGAGCCGCTGTGCTGTTGCTAGAGGAATTGGAACATGCTGTGAAGAGAGGAGCCCGAATCTACGCAGAGGTCCTCGGCTATGGACTCTCAGGAGATGCTAGTCACATCACTGCACCCACTGCAGATGGGGACGGGGCATTCAGGTGACTCATTGATGGGTTTTCAGAGCAGATGAGTTGTTGTTTTGTTTTTTTTGTTTTTTTTTCTTATGTGAGAAGCAATGATTTTGGGTTGTACTCCACATTCCACCAGAAAATAATGACAAAAATTCCCTGATTATTTCAAAGGCCACAGTAAGTCATTAAAGCAATGGTTTAACGGGGCTCAGAAACCCAGAGACGTTGCATGGTAAATTTGAGGGTGATTAACTGAATAGAGGGAGGGGCATATTCATGCACATATATACAAATGGCTCCTGAGAAATATATCTTTAATGGTGTCCGTCTGCTGTTTGATGATGAATAAAACATTCTGTAGAGTTGGGGGGAATCATAGTGATAATTTTCCCATCTTAATTTCCTTTTCATTACAACCATTTCAAACAAAAAAAAAATATTGAGTGGTGCAACTTCAATTGCTGAGATGTTGGACGCTGACATTACTAAAAATGCATCATATGGGTCAATAAAAATGAACAGTCACTTTGGAAACAAATACCCCTGTTAGACGGATTGATGGGGAAAAGAAACAGAGGGTGTGTAGGGGGCTACTAAATTTATAATTTGCCAACCAAACTTGGCAAACATGACATGGGAACCTAATCCAGGGCTCAAAACCAGAGTCCTCCTGCTGTGAGGCAATAGTGCACCACTGTCCCACCCTGTACTGACAGATATAATTAGTTAGTAAAAATCTAAATTGTATTAAATCAGCACTCTCACTATCTGGCCACTGTCTCCACAGGTGTATGTCTGCAGCCCTCAGAGATGCTGGTGTCTCAACAGCAGAGGTCACATACGTGAATGCTCATGCCACGTCCACAGTGTTGGGTGATGCCGCTGAAAATGCAGCCATCAAAAGGCTCTTCCAGCAAAGCACTGACAGCCTGGCTGTCTCCTCCACCAAGGGAGCCACGGGGCATCTGCTTGGGGCAGCTGGTGCTCTGGAGGCAGCGTTCACCGCTCTGGCCTGCTACCATGGGGTCCTACCCCCCACTCTCAACCTGGACCGCACTGAGCCACAGTTTGATCTGAATTATGTTCCTTGCACAGCGCAGTCATGGCAGACACAATGCCGGAGGGTTGCTCTCACAAACTCATTTGGATTTGGCGGCACCAACGCCTC
Organism: Remorina albescens; assembly: GCA_034769265.1. Taxonomy (NCBI): domain Eukaryota; kingdom Metazoa; phylum Chordata; class Actinopteri; order Carangiformes; family Echeneidae; genus Remorina; species Remorina albescens. The sequence continues at coordinate 4,083,219 of CM068492.1, read as the reverse complement.
ACTGTGTCTTGCCAGCGTCTGAAAGGAGTTTTTGACTTTTTATTCGAGCAAATGTTTTCTTTACCTCTGGTTATTGACTATGCATCAGTAAAATCAGTGATCATTCCTGCTACTGCTTGGGGGAAACTCTTGAATGATGAACTAATTACGTCAGAAAAGTGAATCTTGAATTTTCTCAGAAATTTCAATGAAACGTTTGCAACTGCAAAGATTAAAGTTTCTGAGGAGATGTGCTGTTTTGTTTTGTTTTTTTTGTTGTTGTTGTTAGTTTTTTCTTTTTTTTTTACATGACATGGTTTATAAATCAGTTTGATGGATTGCAAAAATTGTAAGTGTTCAGGATTGGGTGGAGTTTGGGACTATAAGTCAAACAAAGTAATTGGGTTACATTACGTCCTCACCCGAGCAGCAGGGCAGCATAGTGGTTAGCCCTGTTGCTCCAAAACAAGAAGGTTGCAGGTTTGGTTCCCGGGCCTGGGGCCTTTCTGTGCGGAGTTACATGTTCTCCCCATGCCTGCGTGGGTTTCCTCCAAGTACCCCAAGTACAAAGACATGCAGGTCTAGGTTAATTGGTGACCCTAAATTGCCCTCTAGGTGTGGGTGCGAGAGGTTGTTCGTCTATGTCTATTTCTGTATGTTGCAATTGACCCTGCAATTGACTGGTGACCTGTCCAGGGTGTACCCCAACTTTGCCAGGGGAATTGGCTCCAGCACCCCATCGACCCAGAAACGGATAGGCGGTAAAAAATAAGTGAGTGAATGAGTAAATCACTCACAGGGAGAGAGAGAACAAGGAGCACATAAAATATCAGGAAAGAGTGAAACAAGAAGGAAAAGTTTCAGATGTTTCAGTTTATTATGATATAAAGCAGAAAAAAGCATTTACTTAACAAAGAAGCTTAAAAGTTTTGTTGTTGTTTTTTTTTGCTTGGAATGAATTTAGAAGTGATTTGGACCCATTTACTACTGAATATACCTCATATCCAATTTCTATATGTAAAACCTTAAAACCTAGTGCTTATGGTCATATCCTGATTTTATGACTACAATGTAATTCGAAAAAAAAATCTCAAAGACAAAAGACAAAGTCTACACTGAAATCATATAACTCATCATAGAGTTAAAATAGATGGAACATATTTATTTTTCCTTCATTAGTTTTTTCCTTCAGTACACGCCTAATGAGAGAGAGAAGATGACATGATGAAAAAGGCCACAGGCCAGACCTAAACCTGGACCTCTGTGACAAAGACTAAGCTGAAAAGGCACTTGTACAAGGTGAGCAAAAAAAATGCAGTTTCTTTTAATTAATCTAACACTCAGTTCACAGTATCTGTTTTGATCCAGAACAGTTTAGTCTATATTAACTTCAACTTAAAAAGGTAACAGACTTTTACAAGAGGCAGGTCTTTATGTCTAATTCCCTCTGTTTGATATTTATTATTGGTTATAGTGTTTTTGTACAAAGCCTTGTTACTGAGGATGCTATTTCTACCTCTTTTCTCTCTCTTCTCAGTTTGCAGGATGTTTAGTTATTCCTCTGTCTCCTTTATTAACAATTTATAAAAGATACATACAATACAAGCAGTTCATTTGCTGAAATGGAAGTGATGCTCAGTGTACTGGAAGGGGTCTTCCTCTTCAGACATGCTACAATGAACTGGCAAAGCTCTAAAGGGTTAAAGGGGGTGTATATATAGACAGGGGGAGGTGATCTAAACAGACACAGTTGAGGCACATTAGGACAATTCCAGGAGTGGGAAACTTGAGGGAACAGGAAGTAAGGTGACCTGAAATGAGACAAAATGTGAGTATAAAAATAAAACAGGAAGTGGCACACAGACACACAGACACACAGGAGACAGGGCAAGTCATGACAGTAGCCCTCCCCACCTCTGACAGCACAGGCTTGTCAGGGTGCTGGCGGTGGAACTGAGGTCGGTGTCCATGATCTCCCTGGAGGGGACCCATGGACTCTCCTCAGGAACGTAGCCTGCCCAGTCCACAAGGTACTTGTGGCCACAGTACCGCCAGGAATTTAACCATGGATATTGGGGTGCTGTAGATGAGCTGGGAGGGCGTTAGTGAGTCTGGAAGGGGGAACAAGGGAGCTGTCCTGGGAAGGCTTGAGGCGGCTAACATGGAAGGCAGGGTGGATGATCATGGAACTTGAATCTGACAGCGACATGGGAAGGGGCTGATGAAGTGGGGAACCAGTTTGCGGGATCCAAGGTGAAGGGGAAGGTCACAAGTGGAAAGCAAGACCCTCTGCCCCTCCTGGTAAGTGGGACCCTGAGAAAGTCAGTGGTCAGCTGCCCTCTTATACCATTCAACTTTGTTCAGAGTGCATTGAGCCCGGGACCAGGTACAGTGACCAGATGAGGGCTAATGGGACACTGACCTACTTTTCCAGTGCAGGTAACAGGGGAGGCTGATAGCTGTATGGGCACTGAAAAGGTGACAAACTGGAGGAGGAGCATGGCAAAGTGTTGTGTGACTTGAATATTATCTTCATTCAGGCATGAACTCACAGAGGAACCTTACGGAAGCAGTGACAGTGAAACAACAACATGTCACCCCAGCAGAGGGGGATGAGTGATAGAGGGTAACTGAGAACAAAGCGTCATTAAGTGAGGATTGAAACTGAACTAACAGGGTAAACAGCCCCAGGTGGAAGATAGTTTTCCAAACTTTTAAGTTTCTGCATAGCTTGAGTGACAACTATTCGGCTGTGTTCCTACAGGAGAGGAGACACATGGTGGTTTTCTGGCTTCCTGGGAGAGAAATGTAATGACAATGAGGGGGGCATAAAGTGGCAGCCTGGATGCTCTACAGTACAGTTCCTGCAGGTTTTTTAGTTTAGTTTTTATAATGGATCCCCATTACTCGTCACCGTGGTGAAGACTATTCTTCCTGGGGTCCAACCACTCATACATAACAATCAAAAAACATAATACATTCCAAATTAAAATTTAAACGATGAGGTCGGTGTCCATGATCTCCCTGGAGGGGACCCATGGACTCTCCTCAGGAACGTAGCTTGCCCAGTCCACAAGGTACTTGTGGCCACAGTACAGCCACAAGTACAAATACAACAAATATTACAAATACAAAAAAAAAAATACCACTCCTCCAACACATTTCATTAGGATTAGACAGAGTATTGCAATTCATAATAATAAATCAGCCAACTAGCAAAACGTCAACACTTTACAGATAATGGCCTCTTTTAACTTTGTTTTGAATCTCCCTTTATTTTCAGTCTCAGCTAAATGTGATGGTAGCCGATTCCAGTATGTCACTGCTCTATACATCAGTGCTCTTAAGAGCCTCGGTTCTAGAGGCAGAGTGAAGTGGGCATTAAAAGCATTTGTAGTGGCGTAGCCATGTCTATTGTTTGTAGGTTGTAGCTGTAGAAAAAAATTCTAAGGTTTTCGCACATGATAAATGTTAAACAGAAATGTCACCAGACTATAAGCCAGTCTTTGGTCCACTGTCATCCAAGTCAGCGCTGCATGCATCCACCTTACACTACTCCTCACAGTGCAGCGGAGAGCAAGTCGTGCCAGCCTATTCTGTATGTTTTGGAGTTTCTGTAAATCTTGTTTTGAGGCACTAGACCATATTGTTGGGCAATAGTCGAGACAGGATAATACCAAAGATTGCAATACCAGTTTAACTGCTGAACCTGACAGTAGATGTGCTGCCATCCTTATCATTGAAATGGTTCTACTCATCTTAGATGCTACCTTATTAATATGTTTTGACCAAGAAAGTGTTTCATCAATAATCACACCCAATAATTTGGCATCTCTAACCTGTTTAATACTTGTACCCTTTACAACCAAATGGACTTGGATTTGATCTTACCATATATCTAGAGCCAATCATTATACTCTTTGTTTTTGAAACATTCAGTTTAAGCCTATTCTCACTAGCCCAATTACATACTAACATCTCTTCTTGCAATAGTTCATTCACAGACACAGCATTTTCTCCTGAGACATATATTGTAGTGTCATCTGCATAGATTTCCATGGATGCTCTGTTAAGTACATAAGGTAAATCATTAACATAGATTTAATAGAGTAACAGGCCGAGGCAACCCCCCTGGGGAACACCACATTGTATGGTGCTGTGGTCAACATGCATGTTGGCACTCGGTGTTGATGTTATTTACCTCAAGGTAACATTGAATCTGCTTACAAATGACTTTCCCCATCAATTTACCTAATGTAGGTAAAATGCTCACAGGCCTACTATTTGGACCATCAAAGGACTCTCGACTGTTTTTTGGCAGCGGAGTAACCTTTGCAATCTTCCACATATGTGGATAAACACCATTTTCAAAACATAAATTAAAGATGTGGCATGCAGGTGCTGCAATGAACTTGGCCACTAGACACTTGGCCTGCCATCTAAATGATCAACTCCACATGGTTTATCACTTTTAATTGAAAGTAAAAGTTTCTCCATTTCCTCTACTCCCATCCTCATAAATTCAAACCTACACACCATGTCCTTCATAATCTTGTTTTTAATAATGGAATCAGGAAGCCCACCACTAACCAGAGTCATCTGATTTCTAATTGAATTAACTTTATTAATGAAAAAATTACATTAAGTAATTTGCTTAGGTTTAGTTATAAACTCACCTTCTGCTTCTATGAATGAAGGAACTTTGTTCCATGTATTCCTACCCACAACTTCATTGTGGGTAGGAATCATTATCAAGTGTACTCCATAGTTTCTTACTGTTATTTTTACATTCCATTACTTTACTTTGATAATAGTGTTTTTTCTTCCGTCTATTCATTTTAGTTATTTTATTCCTAAGAGTTCGATACTCCAGCCAGGCGAGAAGACACCCAGCTGCAGTAGCTAACTCTTTTACATTCTACATGAATTGATATTAATATCCGCTGCAAATAATCATACAATCATAATCATAGTCACATAGTTACATTTTGTAGCATTGTGCAAATGTTATCCAAATAGTCAATTCCAGAACTCGGTGGCCTATAACAACAGCATGTTAATATCGGTTTCATATGTGGTAATTGTACTTGAAGCCATAAAACTTCCACGCCCTTCATACCCAGGTCTTTTCTAATTTTAGCGGGTATCTGCTCCATTTCCTTCTCTATCCAACCTAAATATATTGTAACCCTGAATAGCCAATTCACATGTATATTATTTTCAAGATTGAACCCAACTCTGTAACCTTATTTCTTAGACTGCAGATATTTAAATGCACAACTCTCAACCCTTTTTTTGGTCCTTTAATAGACATTTTTAAAAATAAATTACGATCTCAAAATAAACACACACACAAAAAAGAAACTAGTAAATAAAAAACCATCAATCAACCCATGTTCTTTACTTATTCATACTTGCTAAGTTCATTCAGATTTCTGACTACGAGGACTTTCGTTTGTTCTGAAGAACGACCATTCAGTTTAATAAAAACCTTACAATTTGCAGTCCAGGTTCCCTGAATCTTGCTATTCTTCTTCAGGAATCTTGCTTTCCTCGCAATTTGCCTTTTTTCTGTGTCAGATGCTCGTTCAAGTATACCTTGGTTCCCTTTAGGTTTTTTCCTTGTCGCAACAGTTCCATTTTATGCTTTTTGCTACTTAACCTCAGAATTACAGCTGCATTCTCCATTTGGTTGGCTTGATTGACTTGCCCCTCTCCCACCCTTAGCTGACAAGCCTCAATGTTATTTCTGTCTATAACAATGTTCTTTGACTTGCCACTAAAAATGCCACTACCTCCTCCTCCGCTGTTACTCTCCTCCTCACTGGGCTCCATGTCATACCCAAGGGCCCTGGCAGCAGCCTTAGCATAGGTCTTAGGTTTGATGTCTAGTCCTGAAACAATGATGTCATTCAGTCTCGAATACTGTAGCTCAGCAATCCCATTTTCCAGTGTGTCAATCCTCTTCTTTTTCACATCATTCATTCTGGGGATGGCAGTAGCTCAGTGGGTTGGGACTTGAGTTGGGAACCGGAGGGTTGCTGGTTCACCAGGCTGACAGGGAGCAGAGAACTGGCAAAGTCCGTATCAGAAGGCTGGTCGGTTTTCAGAGTTACCACAGGCAGAAAGAGTCCTAACAGGAAATCAGTCCGATGAAAAGTGCTGGAAAGTCTCACATGAGGGCTAAAAACAATCTGAGTGGGTCGCACCCCCTCCCTCAGAGATCTCTCTGGAGCTTAAGAAACAATAGGTCAACAATAGGTACCTCCGGGTACTCCAGTTTCTTGCCACCATCCAAAGACATGAATGTTTAGGTTCATTGGTGACTCTAAATTGTCCGTAGGTCTGATTGTGGCTGGTTGCTCATCTCTGTCTGTCTCTGTGTGTTGGACCTGCAATGGACTGGTGGCCTGTCCAGGGTGCCTCGCCCAATCTGAGCTGGGATTGGCTCCAGCAGCCCCATGACCCGGAAATGGATAAGTGGAAGAAGATGAATGAATGCACTGTGGTGTTTGATGGGTTCTGGGTCTGAATGCCCAGTCCTCGGTCCTTTTTGTCTGTGTGTTCTCCCTGTTGTTGTGTGGGTAACTTCCAGGTTTTCCAGCTTTCTCCAACACTTTAAAGACATGAACATTAAGCTAAGTGGTGACTCTAAATTGCCTGTGGGTAGAGATTTCAGTGTGATTGATTGTTTGTCTCCATATATTATGTAGCTCTGTGATAGACAGGGTGAAACCTGCCCTTAGCCAGTGTCAAAAGAGATTGCCCACTGCAACCCTGTCTGGAAAAAGCTGTATAGATAATGGATGGAGGTGTGACCACAAGTTAACAATCAGTAGGTGCAATATCATCAAGTCACAATGAAGGAATGGGATCCGACATACACTTTTTGTCACTTCATTTTTACTCTGAAAATAAGGGCAGAGTTCATATTTAAAAAAAATATTTGTATTCATCTAAAAGATGACGCCTTCGGAAAGAACCAAGATGGTACAATTTATCCTCTTAGGAATATGAATTTTATTTATCAATTGCTCATCCAACTGACAGAACAACCAAAAACTGTAGTTCCTCTACAGTCCACTAGAGTCTGGCTCCAACAGTGAGTCAGTCCCCTCAGACTCCCATGATAGAATCTCCAACTTCACAGCAGAAATAAACCCGCTTACACCCTGGTACAAAAACAGTGCTGTTCTCCATAGCTTCATCCATCCTAATAGTTATTCTAATGATAATTCTATCAGGTACTATAGTATATCTATAATATTCTAATGGTGCCTTTTTGCTTTGATGGCTTTGATTTATATTTCATGTCCTGCACTGTATAAGGCTGGATTGGAGCGCTCGCTCTGTATTTCACTTGATGAATATTGAACCATCATGACTTAATTTAATAACATGATGTAAAGCTGGAACCAGATGATGAATTACTGTACTGGGGAATGTCTCCTCAGACCCATTTTTAGAGAGCAGAGTTTTTTATTATCTCTTCTGGATGTCTCATCTCACTAATGAATAAATCAATAATTCATCCATTTTTTAATTTGAAATAATCTGACACAGATAAATGAGGGAACACAAGCCTTTTTTCAGGTTAGAAAGGAAAGCCCAGCATTTTCATTGGGAATATTTTGGCTTCAGGACTCACTGTATGCATCACTCTGTTCAGTCATTCAAGGGCTTGTGTCAGTGATTTTCAGCAGTTTATTACTCTGTATTGTTCATCTTAGCAGGAAGAGCTGACATGCACCACTCTTTCGTTGTACATCAGGCTGGAAAGTAGCACAGCCAGAGGGCTGGGATTCCTTACTTTTACTTACTCAAAATTCACATATGCACATGATGATCAAACATATAATAAATGATGTTCTTGTAGAAGCAGCTCTGCATCAGGACTCCATCTTCCTTGGTTCTCTGAAAGTTTAGGGTAACCATATCTCTCCTCTCCATATAAATAGTATCATAACTGGGTGGAACTATTGATTCCTATTGCTGTAATGATGATGGCTTTGGTTCATTTTATCCCCCTTTCACTTCCCTTTTTTCATGCCTGCCATATAATTAGGACAAATCCAAGCGGAATTATGATCACCATAGCAACAGAGTCAGCTTGCATTCCTTTGATATCACCCTGTCCCACCGGGAGCACAGCTTATCACCAGGTTCTAAAATTAGAGCTCGCCTCTCTCTGTGGCATATTCTAGATAGCCTTAATGGTTCAGGTCCAGTGTTAGCCTGATCTTCATTCATGGAATTCTGGAGTTTCACTTTTTGTGGAACACATAATATTAATCATATTTTTTGCACTGCAGTGTACTCAGTGTATTGTTAGCATTGTGTTCATATAGGACATTCCTTCATTCATTCATCCTCCACTGCTAACATTTGGCAACAGCGGGGTACGCCCTGGACAGATTGCAGGTCCCTCCCGGGGCCAACACATAGAACAAACAACCACTCACAGTCACACACAGACCTACGGGCAATTTTGAGTAACCAAACAACTAGAAATGCATGTCTTTGGACGATGGGAAGAAACCAGAGTACCTGAGGGAAACACACAAGCATGGGAGAACATGCAAACTCCATACAGAAAGGCCCCAGGCCTGGGATTCAAACCCACGGCCTTAGGATTTCATGTACCCCCCCCACTGGCTTAAATCTCAGTATTTATATGAATATCAATGTTAACTATTTAAAAGTCCATAACGGTTGACACTGCTAACCCTTGTACCCTTGCCAACTACTAGCTCTTACTAGCTGCTAGCTGCAACGAGGGGCAACTTAGCAACATTAACCTAATTGATACATTGGCTCACGCAGTATAATGACAGCATTTGGTGCTGAGATACTAAAGTTTGAATTTAATAACGCGTGCATTAGCTTTAGCTACTATTACTTCAGAATATTACATGGCTATCTTTAGCTGCTAATTCTTGTACAACAGAGAGCTTCAAGCTTCATTATAAATTGTCAGTAACATGATCTTTAAGTAGCTCTGAACTTTCTGCTACTGTTTCCTGCTTGAATATGCACGACAAGATATTTTTTGCTGTGTGTAATAAGGGCCCTCTTTTAATTACTACCTTTTACTACTCTCCTACAGTGCGGATGCTCTTGCTCCTGCTTTGCTTGCTTTCTTTTAGTTTTATCTTACTTTTGGCCTAGTTTTTACTCCTGGATTCTATGGACAGAAAATCTAGAATAGTTAGATTTAAATTTTAATCAAAACAGCACATTTCAAACACATTAATACAACTTTTTTTTATACACAGCAGATCAGTGGCAGTTAACACTTGTTCAGCCGCTGTTGTTGTTGTCAGATGACATATATTGAGCTACATAGTTGTTTTTGTGACAGCAGAGACTATAAGCAACCTGTTTGAACTGCTAGAAGATTGTTTGCCTAAAGTTCTAGGATTTTTTGGCCGCCAGCCTAACTACTTTGAGCACTGTGGGACCCACGTCTCGTAACCCCGTAATGGCAACTAGCTACACAGAGTGCAAATGAATTATTGAGACGATAACAGAGCTTGAAAATAAGATTGAAATGCAGCTACACATTCGTGAGAATGAGCAATTCATTGACTCTATTGCAGCTTCTGTACAAGCAGTGGAGCCTTCAAACACTAAGTGATAGACTCAAGTCTTTATACGCGGTATCACATCTGATGTGGAGCCTCCTGCCACAGACCTGGCCGACACACTCCCATTGATGTGTCCGAATGACATTGGAATAGCTGGAGAAGCTCTTGCTGCGCAGCACTGGGGCTAGACCAAAATCATTAACCCCAGCCAGGACTTGGTCTGATGTTGTACAGGAAATTACAGCAGGAAATTAAATCTGAAAGCTCCAACGCTCATTCCACCACTCAAAGTTTCATTGCACAACAGATATGATCCATTGACTCTAAATAATATGTCTGATGATGAATGCAAAGCAGCTAAGTCTGTGAACACTGCGAGGGCAAAAACCTAAGAAAGGCCATCCAAAACACAAGGAAAAGCCCCAAACCCACTACCAGGCTGAGGGCTGGAAAAAACACCAGCAACACCACATCAAATGAAATAGACCCAGTTCTCATTCACTGTGTTTACATGGTCTTTAGTATGCCAGTTTTGAGGCTTATCCCGGCTTTGAACATAACCGGGATATGATGTTTACATAGAACACAGAGAAACCCGGTTATTCATGTCCCTGTATACATGATGAATACCAGTAACGCGTTTTCTGATCACTGCATCCTATCTGCGCAAGCGTGTGTTACGTCTTATATGTCTTTTGTTTACAGTTGCCGCTCAACAGATTGAGCGGCAACTGTAAAATAAAATAAAAATGAGACCTCTGTGGCTTCTAGCGGGCTTAGCCTTGTTAAATACTCACGCAGCATTACAGCTTTCATCACATTAAGGCAAAATTCCATCACTTCGTCGCTCCAGTAATGTGATGATCTCGTTGCCGCCATGTTGTTTGTATATCTGGTGCACAGCCGTTAGAAACCGGGATACGGCGTATACATGCTCCAGTATCCCGGCTTCTATCGGAGTACTCCAAGTGGCAAAGCCGGGTTTCTCAAAGCCGGGAAAAGAGCATACCCCGGTTTCTGAATTCGGGATACGGTGTTTACATGCACAAACACAAAAACGGGATACCTCAAAAACCCAATCAAAACCAGGATACTAAAGACCATGTAAACACAGTAATTTATGACTCAATAACCTGGCATATAAGAATGGCAAAAACCGAAAATCTAACTCTAGTTGATACATCTGTCAGGGAGCTGACAGTGATATTGGAAACCATTCTATCAATCCACCCAGACGGCATGAGGAGTGGATAATACTTAGGGTCTTTTGACATCCTGCATAGGAAAACTGGCTCTGAAATCCCCTAGAAAGACTTCTCTCTGCTACTGTAGAGACTGCACCACTGTGAAGCACATCATGTTCCATCTCAGGCCCCACGTTCCTCTCTCTTTTCACTATTACCAGTTAGCGTCTGTGTCTGCTTTTGGGTCCACTTACCAACCTTACGTCACATAAGGCTGAATACGGATTCCGGTCACGTATCAGTCCTAGTTTTAGTAGATCTCAGTGCTGCACTTGACACTGTAGATCACAGAATCCTGCTGCACAGGTTAGAAATTGGGTTGGACTTTCTGGAGTAGTCCTTAATTTGTTCAGATTTTATTTAGAAGGTCGGAGTTTGTTACGATTGGCAGCTATGAATCTGAGTGAGTGGCTATGACATATAGGGCTCTTTGAGCACTGGGCACTATGCCCCTAAGGAGGGAGAGGTAGCCATGCTGCAGCCTGTGACCTCTGAAGCTTGGGTGGCTAGGCCACCTATTAAACCGTTCACTATGCCATGTTTTGACCCAGTCTCTGTTGAATCATCCGTTGGCTCTAAAGTAGATGCGTGGTTAAAGCTGCGTTTAGCTCATCTCCAGATGGAGTGAGAGGAACATGAGCAGGCGTTCCAGCTTCTGCAGGAGCTGGAACTGAAAGGGCTGGATGCAGACACTACTATAAAAATCCGCCAGTTAGAGCTGCAAAAAGTCACAGTTAGCTCTCCTGTCAGTGTGCGGTCTGGGTCAGAACCGCCTGTTACCCTTGATGTTAGCAAATACATCTCTCTGGTCCCTGTTTTCAGTCAGAAGTAGAATCATACTTCGGTGCGTTTGAGCATATTGCCACCGCTTTGCACAGGCCAAAGGACATGTGCGCAATACTGCTGCAATGTAAGCTGTCCAGTAACGCTCAGGAGGCATGTAGATTGCTTTCTATCAAAGATAGTGAAGTGTACGACAGGGTGAAGAGTGCTATCCTGCGTGTATATGAGCTAGTGCACGAAGCTTATCGTCAGGGTTTCTGCAGCCTTAGGAAAACGCCTGGTAACCAGTTCTTACTGTCATGTGTACTGCCACCCGCTTCCCTGAAACAATGATGAGTTTGCACTCACACACATAGCTGTTGTTACCAAGCATGACTCCTCCAACTGTGATCAACCACAGAACCCAGCAACCCACTGGTTACCCGTGAACCTCCTCTGTCAAATAGCAAGGATGAAAAACTATTCTTTTTACAGGCACATGCCTGGTCACATAGTAGGAGACTGCTTGGCTTTGAACCGCAAGCAGAAGGTTGCACCCTCTGAGCAACCAAAAGGGGCGGGGCTTAACAAGACAATGTCCCCCAGTGGTCAACTGGCTGTTCAGACAGAGCCGGATGAGTGCTTCAAACTATTCATCTCCACTAGTTTTGTTTCCCTCACAGGTAGAGCAGAGGACCAGTTCCAAGTCACTGTGTTGCGTGACAACAGGGGTTCTCAGTCCTTTATCCTCTCTAGTGTCCTGCCCCTGGGTGAGGGATCCGCCTGTGATGTGAGTGCTGTGGTTAGAGGCATTGGGATGAGTTTTGTGCCACCACTTCTCCACTGAGTTCACATAAAATCAACACTTGCATAATATTTTGCATAAAATCAATTTTTAATCATACTTGTAATATTATAGGTGGAAACTGATGAATGTGGTGAATTTAAAATTCACATTCATTTAGGTGCAATCCTGCAGGGCTTGGAAGTGAATGAAATAAGAACATAATTCAAACAGGTAAGGCTCTGGCGTTAGGGACCGATCAGGCATAACATTCTGACCACTCACACAGTGAAGTGAATAGGGTTGGGACTCGTTAGGATTTTAACGATTCCAATTCCTTACCGATTCCTACATATATATATATATCAGAGATGTTCACAAGTCTTTTTTTGCAAGTTCAAGTCAAGTCTCAAGTCTCTAAAAAATAAAAGTCTCATGTCTCTTCTGGTTGTAATTAGCGTTCTATCATCTATCATCCAGTGTAATGGTAACCTGATAAACTTGTAACATTAACGTTACGCGGTCAACAATAAACCTGTAACCTGCCTGTAAGCCGACAGTATAACCGATTTTTCTCTGTTTAATGTTACCAAGTAGATGGTGGCAGCGGAACATAACGTTACCCATCCATTTTTTTATGTCATGTCAACGCCATTCAATGCAAACAAGTGTGACAAGCAAACTAACACTCACTCATCTTTTCAAATATTCAGTTACACAGCTAGTAGCAAACTAAGTTAACGTTACATAACTGATGCTAAGCTAAACATGTTTGCTAACCGTCCATATGCGCTAATGTGACTTAATGTAAGTTACCGATCCGGGTAGGTTTTCAGGTACATGAGGCGCACACCCAGTGCCTAATATGGTTATTAATGTGACAAAAAGGAGGTAATGGCATTAAGCTCGTCAGACGTTTCAAAGTTTCCTCAATGTTAATACACCAGAAAAAGAAAACATAATGATTGTTCATGAGTCCAAGTCAAGTCTGAAGTCTCTGAAGTGTGCAGCTTAAGTGCGACTCGAGTCCAAGTTGCAAATTCGAGTCCCCATCTCTGCTGCCAATAATCTAATACCCGTTTGCGGGAACCGTCAGTCCAAAGGTAATAGAACCGGTTCCGGAACTGGAATTTTGGACCCGGTTCCAAAAAAGAACCGGAACCGTGTCCCAACCCTAGAAGTGAATAGCGAATGGGTGGGATATATGGCACAGCAAGTGAACATTTTGTCCTCAAAGTTGATATGTTAGGAGCAGGAAAACTAGGCAAGCGTAAGGATTTGAGCGAGTTGTGATGGCTAGATGACTTGGTCAGAGCATGTCCAAAACTGTAACTCTTGTGGAGTGTTCCTGGTCTGCAGTGGTCGATATCAATCAAAAGTGGTCCAAGGAAGGAACAGAGTTAAACATGGTCATGGGCAGCCAAGGCTCATTGATCCATTGATGGAGAATGAAGGCTTGCCCGTGTGATCTTATCCAACATACAAGCTACTGTTGCTCAAATTGCTGAAGAAGTTCATACTGGTTCTATGGAAAAGTGTCAGAATACACAATGCATCACAGTTTTTTACATACGGAGCTGCATGAGGTGCCCATGCTGACCCCTGTGCAATGTCAAAAGCACCAACAATGAGCATGTGAGCATCAGAACAGACAGAACAGACTCCGGAGCAACGGAAGAAGGTGGTCTGGTCCGATGAATCACGTGGATGGCTGGTGTGTGTGCACCCTTATCTGGGAACCATATCAATCAATCAATCAATCAATCAGACTTTATTTATATAGCACTTTTCATTCATTTAAAATGTAACACAAAGTGCTTCACAAAATGAAAACAAAAACATAAAAAAAAAAAATGTATAAAATATATACTATATACTAGAGGGAAGATAACTGAAGTGCTATCTTACTGTCAGCAGTTTTCAGCAAGGAGACACCAGAGACTGGATAAACCACGTAAATAAAAGAAGCTAAAATTAACTAAAAAACAATATATAAAAAATTGATAAATAAAACATATAGTAATAATAATAATAATAATAAAAGTAGTAATAAAAAATGTTAATTATACAATAAATAAGCTAAATACACAAATAGACTAAACAATTAAAGTATATGAATAAAAGGATAGAATATAATAAAAACTATAAACAGAATTTAATCAAAAGCCAGGCTGAAAAGGTGAGTCTTAAGTTTGCTTTTAAAAATGTCCACACTCGCAGCTGCTCTCAGGTCTTCAGGAAGACTGTTCCACAGACGTGGAGCATAATAATAAAAAGCTGTTTCACTGTGAATTTTGGTTCTAACTTTGGGAATTAACAAAAGACCTCTATCTGAAGACCTGAGAGTTCTGGATGGCTCATAAGTTAAAAGCAATTCTGATAAATAAGAAGGACTAAGACCAGTAAGAGCTTTAAAAACCAGTAAAAGAATCTTAAAATCGATCCTGCAGCACACAGGTAACCAGTGCAGAGACTTAAAAATAGGTGTAATGTGAGCTCTCTTTCTGGGCTCGTGCAGCTGAGTTCTGGAGGAGTTGTAATGGTGTAATGTTTTTTTTTCTTGGAAGACCAGAAAGCAGAGCATTGCAATAATCGATCCTACAGGTAATAAAAGTATGAATTAGTGTCTCTGTGTTGGCTTTAGAAAGAAATGGCCTCACTTTGGCAATGTTTTTAAGATGATAAAAACCGTTCTTGGAGATGTGTCTGATGTGGTGTTCAAAAGATAAGTTTGAATCAAAAACTACACCTAGGTTCTTAACTTTATCGGATGACTTTAGTGCTAGTGATTCCAGTTTAAATTTCAGTTTTTCCCTCAGTGATTCAGGACCGATGACCGGTACTTCTGTTTTGTCCTGGTTGAGCTGTAAGAAGTTTCCTGCCATCCAAGACTTAATGTCTGATATGCAGCTAAAAAGAGCATCAATTGGCCCTAAGTCATCAGGAGACACGGCAATGTAAAGCTGTGTATCATCTGCATGACTGTGGAAATGAATGCCATGTCTCCTGATGACGTCACCTAATGGCAGCATGTAGAGGTTAAAAAGAAGTGGACCTAAAATTGAGCCTTAGGGAACACCACAATTCAGTTCATAGCAAACGGATGAACATTCATTTAAACTCACAAAAAAACTCTCTGTTGTTAAGATAGGATTGAAACCAATTAAAAACAGTACCAGATATACCAATCAGGCTGTGAAGTCGATTTAAAAGTATTCCATGATCAACAGTATCAAAAGCTGCACTTAAGTCTAATAAAACCAGGACTGCAAGCTTTCTCATGTCCAGGTTACATCTAAGGTCATTTAAAACCTTAACAAGTGCAGTCTCAGTACTATGTTTCGCTCTAAAACCAGACTGGAATTTCTCATGAATATTTTTGGAGATGATAAAATCATTCAACTGATTGAAAACAAGCGTGTCTAAAATCTTACTTAAAAAAGGCAGATTGGATACTGGCCTGTAATTATTGGGGTCTAAAATATCCAAACCATTCCTCTTCAGAAGGGGTTTAACCAACACGGTTTTAAATGCAGAGGGAAAAACATCCATCTGAAGGGAATAATTTACAATGGTCATAAATCCTCATCCAAAAAGCTATAAGCTGATTTAAAAAAAGGAGGTAGGAATGGGATCTAAGAAGCAGCTTGATGATTTTAGTTGAGAAACAACTTCACCAAGCATTTCAGCATCAACCAGGACAAAACTTTTTAGTGTTTTCTCACATACAGACACATGCTCTGAGTCCAGGTTCTGGGCTGTGTTTGCTGACTGGTGTTTAATGAGATCTGATCTGATATTGTCAATTTTGTCTCTGAAATGAACTGCAAATTCCCCACACCTCTCACTTGACGACTGATTATTTAAATGGTCAGAAATAGCATTGATGAGACGGTCGATGGTTGAAAATAGGATCTTATGGTTGTTTAGTTGTTTGATCTTTCCAGGGAGGGGTTGGATTTGACTTAAACTTTTTAACTTTTAGTGGGGCAACAGTATCAAGTATTGATTTAAGTTTGCTGTTAAAATTGTTTACCATAAAATCACAGGAAGAAGGTAAAATGTTGGATGGGGTGTCAAGTAAAAGATTAATCAAATTTGCAGTTACTTCAAGAGTAAGATAGTGCTTCCTTACGTTCCCTCTGAGATATTTTTGTGATTAAAACCATTGACAGTAAAAAAATACAGGAATGGTCAGAGATGCCTACATCCACAACAGAAGAGATATTTGCATTGAGACCATGGGTTAAAATTAAATCTAAAATGTGACCTCTGTTGTGAGTGGGTTGGGTTACATGTCGGATAAAATTCATACAATTCAGTATATTTAAAAATTCTGTAGCAAATGAGTGTGATTGATTATCTATGTGTAAGTTAAAATCACCTAAAATGATAATTCTGTTAAAACTGGTGTGGATGATTGATAGTAGCTCTGAGAAATCTGAGATAAAAGTTGAAAATTTTTTGGGTGGCCTGTACACCATCAAACATAAGATTTGAGGACTGTTAAAAACAAGGTAGTGATATTCCAAAGATGTGTATTCCTCAAATGTGATATTTTTAAAAGTAAATGCTGCTGAGATGATGGTTGCTGTGCCTCCTGCTCTCTTACCAGTCCAGGATGAAAATGAGAAGTTGTTGTTAGTTGGTGAGGCTTTTAGGAGTGTAGCTGGTCCATCAGTGCTAAGCCAAGTCTCTGTTAAAAACATGCAGTCAATATTGTTATCTAAAATCAGGTCGTTAATAATAAATGTCTTGTTTAAAAGTGACCTGACCTGTTCAGAGTTCTGTTGTGAGGTTGATGAGTTGTCGGTTTGTGTGGCTGGACCAGTTTAAGGTTATGAAAATGAACTCCAGAGGTCCTTCTGCAGATTTGTCTTGTGGTGATAATGACCGGGATCGACAGAGCAGGGCTTGAAATGTCCGCGTATTGACTGTTGGGGGTGCTTGTTGGTGACCAGGGTGACATGGGGAATGATGGTGACAGAGGGTGAACATCAGAGGTTGTTGTTGTTGTTGTTGTGTCCTCTTTTATAACTGGGCTGGGTTATCATGTGTGTATGGAAACAGTGTGGAAGATGTTTGCAGTAAGTGCACAGGTGCCCTGTCCACTGGGGTGAATTCCATCTCTGTTAAAAAACGGTGCACGTTCCCAAAAGAGATTAGAATTATAAATAAAAACTGTGTTGTGGGAGGAGCAGACTGACTGTAGCCAGGTATTGAAAGAAAGCAGCCTCTGTGGTAGGTGGGGATCACTCCAGAGATAAAAACGGATTTATTACAGTCCTTAAGAAGGTTAAAAAGACTGATAAAATCGCGTTTTAAAATCTCACTCTCACAATCCACCATGTTTTTCGTACCAATGTGAACATTAAGGTTCTTGACATGCGGGTGTTTACTCACAAGAGATAGGATCTCCTGGATAATGTCCAGAACCTTGGCACCAGGGTAGCAGTGAGTGATGGAGGTCCTGGATTTGACGATGGAGTCGCCGATCACCAGTGTGGCAGGAGACGCGTCAGGCTGTGCTGGGAAGGCTGCAAGAGTGAATGTCACAAGTGCAACAGGTATAAAGATCCCTGGGACACACCAACACAGACACAGAGGGCAGTTCAGGTACAACAAATGTTTTTATTGCACCAGGCAAAAGATTTAAATACAAAAATAAAATGTTTAAAATACTAATAAAAACAAATGCAAATACTGGCCAGTACTAAACTGTTTAAAAACAGACTAAAACAATAAAATAAACAAAATAGTCAAGCTAAAATGGGCAAAGGCCCCAGTCCACAAACTCTTCCCTACGCCCCTGTCCTTATGGGAGTTTTTATACTCAGTTCAACAATGCAAGCGTGGCTCAGCGTTGGCGTCCACGTGTTGTCAGCTGCTCTTAGATATGGAGCTCTGTCCTGCGGATCCAAAGCGATCCAAAACGTTATTGTGATTTCAGGCCCATCAACAGTCTTTCTGCAGCTCGCCGTCTCGTCCTCCACACTGCGGAGCCACTCACACACGTCTGAGGATCAGGTGAAGCTGGCACGCCCAAGGGAGACCCAGGAAGCCGATGAACTTCACCTGTTTTACATCAGGATCACTGATTGCTTACCAATCACTGGCAAACAGCCGAGGGGGGAGACACAAAGGGGCGGAACCATACACTAATGTCCATAATGGCTTCTCCTTGTTTTAAATCCATGCAAAAAAAACAAAAAAACAAAACACATTAAAAAAGTGAAATCATACACTGCAAATCATGCAAAAGTTATTCAAAAGAAAATGCACACCGTATTAACCAAAATGCACTCAATAACATTAATCAAATCCACACAATAAACCATAGTGGCATGAACTTATGGACAGCTCCTGTCACCCTGTGACATGAACTGTGTGGGGCCGGTGGATGGGCACGCTGCCGAGGGTCTGCTCTCTTCGGTTTGGAAATGTTGACCGGGCGGCTCTTCGCAGGACAGGGGGTGAAGTGCACGATGCCGGTAGCGTGACGAGAGGAGCAGGCGAGGGATTGGGAGCGCCGATTGACAGGAGACCTGCACGGTCTTGACACAGCAAAAGCTGCAGGCGGTGACACCCGGTCAGGCTCTGGAGACGATGGGGGGGTTCTGTGACCCCCGAGTGGAGGAAACTCCCTGTAGTCTAGGATGGCAAAAGTGTTGGAGAGCGGGAGATCCTGAGGCGGGTGTGGGCGAAAGAGGAGCTTCCCACCATGGTTACCTCTGCCAGCTGCGGTCCACGACTCCCTCCGGTTCGGTGTGGAGCTGGTTACAGATTTGGGCTTCGTTCCCAGCTTGGCCCAGGGGTCCGTAGACTCGGACACGGTACAGTCGAGTCCAGCTCACCTGTGGCTGTGTTTTTGGCAGCTCGACCCACCGTGACCAGAGAGTCCATAATCCGCTCCTCGTCGCGGATCTGGTAGAGGATGGTGTTACATACTCCCCCCACTGCTGGATGATAAATGTACAACTTCAGTTCTGATGCTTTTGTCTATGCTGTCTCCCAGGTGAACCTGATCAGACGATTGAGGGGGAGGGCCTATAAAGAGGGAATGAGGCTTGGAGTCTCTCTCTTCTTTTGGTTCCAGCCTGAGCAGCAGCATCAGTTTTTGGATTCTTTGTTTGATTTGGTTGGTGAGCCAGGTAGCCCTGTTTTCGTGGCTTTATTTCTGTTACGTTAGAGGGGAGAGCCCAGATCCTACGGCCCTTTGTGGGCTGGTCTGGGTGTCTCCTCTTCTTTTGTTCTTTTTGGCCGGCTCACCAGCTTTTGTTGTTTGGGTTATTTCTTGTTGTAAATAAATTTGTTGTATTTTATTGGTAAATCCTTACTCGTGTTTATGTTGGGGCCCTCTGTGGCCGAGCTTTTTTTTTTTTAGGGTCGTAACAGATGGATATTCTCTCTTAAAGTTCAGACATCTGGTGGGTCGAACGGAGGCAGCTGCCACAGCCGGTTGGAGAGGTGAGTGGAGGCATGGTGTGCCTAATGAAGTCCCGTGTTGGTCAATGCAGTGATTAAAAACAGCCTTTGGTAGCTTCCCAGTTAGCCACACTGTTAGCCAACCTCTCAGATATGGCACCAGGATGAGTTATAGGAAAAAGGCAAGCCAGTGGAAGAAGTTTGATACTTTGGGCAATGATCTGCTGAGAAATCTTGGATCCTGCCATCCATATGGATGTTACTTTGACAACTACCTAAGCATGTTCCCAGACCATGTACACCCTTTTGTGGAAATGGTATTCCCTCAGTTGGCAGCACAGCAACATAGTGGTTAGTGCTGTTGCCTCACAACAAGAAGGTAGTGGGTTTGATTCCCAGGCCTGGAGCATGACTGGCTGCTGTGCGATAGACTGGTTACCTGTCTTCCAAGTCACAGGGGATTGGCTCCAAAATGGATACCGAGTGTAGGGGAAATCTGAACTATGAGACCCCAAATGCCCTATTTTCTTCAGACATACGGCTCCTGATTAGCCTGGTCATTGAAGGCCTCATTTGTGAAGATCCTGTGGAGATAGCCAGGAAGTGGCGTTTGTCACCTGAGGTCACAAACGTGACCACAGGATGGGAAAGCTCATCTGACCCCGTCTCAGGGAAACAATTGACAAAGGACTATCAACACCATTTCTTCTCACCATTGCTGATTGGTTCTCCTGTCCAACTGTCCCCTTTGTTCCTCTCCCCAAGTTACCCTCTGCAATGGAAATGGCCTCCCTGCTCATCCAACATGTGTCCCGTCTCCATGGCATCCCGGAAGACATTGTCTCAGACAGAGGTCCTCAGTTTTCCTCCCAAGTGTGGAAGACCTTCTGTGAGTCAATCCACGCATTGGTCAGTCTCTCATCCAGCTACCATTCCCAGAGCAACAGCCAGACAGAGTGGGTCAATCAAGACCTGAAAACCATCCTTCACCGTGTTGCTGCCCCGTGCCCTGTCTCCTGGGCCACCTGGAATATGCTCACAACTCCCTGGTCTGCTCCGCCACAGGTATGTCTCCATTCATGTCATCTTTGTGATTTCAACCACCCCTGTTTCCCGAGCATGAGTCAGAGGTAGCTGTCCCAGCCATCCAAGACCACCTCCAGCAAGCCCACCGTGTCTGGCGTGAGGCCAGAGCCGCCTGCAATTAGAGACTGGGGGGGGGCATCCTGTGATGGTTCATATTTTGGCTCACTGTTTTGTTTTGCCTGTCCTGTTGCTCTCTGTGCTCCTGCTCTCTCTGCCCCTCCTCCCTGTGTTTTTTTGCCAGTGGGCGTTTCTGCTCTCCTCCTACCGTGGCTGACGGGGCACACCTGCCCTGCATTTGACAGTATTCAACCTACTATATACACCCTCCTTGGACTTCTCTTCAGTGCCAGAGTATCCTGCCTGTTGGGTGATCTCTCGCATTCATACCTGTTATTCCCCTAGTCTAGTGACTGTTTTTTCGTGTTTTTCTTTATTCTCGTTCAGGTTATGTGATGTGCCTCAGTCAGCCTCACCCTTGGTTCTTTGTGTGATTTTTTTGATTCAGGCTTGTTTGTTCTGCCTCGCCTTTTCTTATCTCTTTCTGTTATACTTTGTTAGTATTTTAGAACGTCGAGCTCAGTGTTTGTATCCTCTTTTGGTTGTACTGCTACCGGTATTGCTACCGGTATCTACATGGACTATTTTTTTTTTTTTTTGTTGTTGTTGGACTTTGTTAACTGTAAATAAAGACTTTGTTTCACCTGATCTTTTTTTTGCATCAGGGTCCTCTTTTGTGATTTGTGACACCAACACTGTAATTGTCTTTTTCTTTTTGTTAAAAGAAAATCACCCCTGTTCAAAATCAAAATGCTGAATAAAATAAGTTACAATAAACTTCCTGGCTCAGTGACAAAACATCTGTAAACTGAACTTAAACCCAAAGACAAAAAGTTTAATTTATGGTAACAGTCCAAAAAGTGCATTTTTTTTTTTTTTTTTCTCTTCTGGATTTCTCTTCTTGATCTCCCCCCCTCCTCTGCTCCACTCCTTTCCCCCTCTCCCTCCTCCCTCTCCTCCAATCCATTCTTCCTTTTCTCCACTCCTATCTCTCCTCTCCTCCTTCTACTTTACTGCTCAAACTGGAAGACGTTCTTGTCCAGCTTCAGCAGAAGCTGCTTTTCAAAGTTCTGTGAAGTAATTCTTCCCCACCTTGGAATGAAGATTAACCCAGCTGCACCAAAAAGCCTTTCACAGACAACAGAGGCAGGCAGGGCTGTGTTTATCTTGAGAGACAGGTTGGTGGGACACAGCTGGGACACAGCTGGGAACACAACTTGAACACAAGGGATGCGCATGAGTTTTATGGAATTCTCTAACACAAATGTATCAAATACTTTTTAGAAATATTGTGGAGTCCAAAGTACAATATTTGCCTTTCAAATGTAGTGGAGAACAACGTTTCTAAAAAATATGTCACTCAGGTAAAGATTGTCAAAAACTGTACTTAGGTATATTCACTTTGTTACTGTCCACCACTGCTAAAGACATGTCTGACAGAGTGGATATTTTTCTAAGGAGCGTATTCGCATTCAACTTGTTTACCGCTCCGTCAAAGTCATCATCACCTCCCATGTTGTCTAGCATGAAGAAGATATCCAGGACTTCATTCCCAACCAAGTGTGGCATTAAAACTCTTTTCTGAGCGGCCACACTATCTCCTGTTGAACACTGACAAGAGCACTGAGTCACACAACATATTAAGGGAGTTACCGCTAGTAAAATTAGTGCCACAACTCTTGACATTGCTTTGCTATTCTCTTCCTCTTGCTCTTTTACAGGATCAAACTTCATGCAAAAGCTGTTTGTCCATACAGTATCATTTCATTTTAATTTTGTCGTTGCCATCTGCAGTATTTCACAGATGTTAGCATGCTGCTTTATTCTTAACATCCCAGTAAATCTACTAACACCACATCACATCCCCTTAACTTTTGACCTTCCAGAGGTAGGTACACTAACTTAGCTCACTGTGTCTGGTTTTACACGTTTTTACAAAAACTGTGTATATAAACCTGGTACCAGACTGGATTCTGTATGGATACCAGCCTGGGACTGTGGGCTCTTATGGACTTCTACCTCTTGTGGCAGTTAGAGTTGCTCTGGTGCCTGGCTGCCCAGGATCTGTTGAGAAGAAAAGGGATGCGTCACTTACACTGAGCCTTTCCTCATACTACTTGTATTACATGCATCTTTCCTAATAATGGAGGCAGAGGAATAACTGAACATCTGATAGATTGCACCAAGAGAGAGGGAGGGAGGGAGAACCACTGCTAACTGTTTAATTAAAGAGTAATATGCAAACAACAGAAACACAAGCAACAGGAAATTATACATCATTTCATACATTTACTGCAGCACAGCAGTAAAAACAGGCTTAAATGGTTTCTGTCCACTCACACTATCAAATTTGAAACAATTACAGGAAGTGATGAGTTTGTATTAATACGTAATGCAGTAATTGTAACACAACAAACTCCAAACAAAGGTAAGCTTCACACTAAAATGCAGCTGAGGCCAATTTTGTATGTCACACAGAGGAAGTTAGAGATAAAGCTCTGCTTTGGATAAAAGTCTGTTGGTTGTGGAGTAATAAAAGGTGAAAAGATTGTGGATCCCACACAGGGACTATGAGCCGCGTGAGAAACAAAGTAAGGTAGTCCCAGGACTAGATGGTTAATCACCTTGTGAAGCAGTGACTCCTGGGCCCAGTGCTTGACGTTGCGGCCTACCAAATAGATACGCCTGGTAAAAAAAAAGCTCTGTGTTTATCTTTAATGTATGTGTTCTGTTGATTTTGTCAAATGATGTCATGTCAGTTATAAACTCAGCATTTGAACATAAATGATGTAGCCATTGGATTTCGACCAATCTTGAAATTCGATCAATGAGAAAAGTGTAAGTCAATCAGAGCACTACCTGTCTTCTGAAGTTTGTGGTGAGCCTGGTTCTGCCCGAGGTTTCTGCCTCTTAAAGGAAGTGCTTGCTCATGGGGGGGATCAGTTGGGTCTCTTTAAATAAGAGTTTGGTCTAGACCTGCTCTATATGTAAAGTGCCATGATGTAACTTTGTTATGATTTGGCGCTATATAAATAAATCTGATTAATCTGATTTGATTTGATTTGTAAAGAGTAAATAAAGGGGGGGGAAAGCCCATTGACACACAGTGGTTCGTCATTATGATCTAGTTTTATCCTTTGGCGGCCAAAAAAGTCTCTATTTGATAAATTCTTCTAAACTCAAAATTCATACTGGAGCAAAAGTACTTAAAATATAGTAAGCATGTTCCTATGGTCAACAATGAAACTCCTGACTTAGGACCTCTATAATTTTAGTTCAGAAGATATTTTGGAAATACTGTTTGTACTCTTAGATGAAGCTGTGTTTAATATAACAACCATAAAGTGAGAGACAGAGGAAATGGGTTTTGTTCCAGCACTGGTTTCTTCATGCAATGAATTGAAGCTATCATAATCTACCATGTAACTTGTACTTTATGAGATACTGAAGATGACAGGCGACAGTATACAATGCACAGATGGGTCCATCCCCCCTGGACAGTCAGGCTATAATCACTGCTTTCTATAACGAAAAGTGTTACATAAATAGAATTTTTTCCATGATGGAAAATTATTCATTCCCAGTGAGCAAGGAACAGCCGTCCTATACTTGGGCCACATGCTTGTGTTCCCTCTGGCCCACTATACTCCCCGGTTCCGTGGCTCAACACATTGGACAGGTCCACATATTGTCAGATGTTACTTCCACCTCTTGACCACTTCTGACAAATGCACAGAAAATCTTCCAGCTGTCATTCAACACTGGAGGATACCAGCCCAAATCCACCCATATGTGGGCAGAACACAGGCCAGACCCGGCACAGGGGAACAAGGGTGTGTCCTGGACTTTATCAAATGAAGCATGGATTTGGCTCATCTTTCTAGACTAAATCCTACAATCATGCACACGAGTCATCGAAATATCATGCTGCTGCGACACCCGAGGGTCCCTGCGCTCCTCGAATGATCGACGAGTCCACCTTATACATCACAGACATCTAATTACTGGTGAGAGCAACTTTGGCTTTACACTGAAGGCTGGGATCGGAAGTGATGCTGGCTCTGTCGCCCGGTGACTTCACACAGCGAACCCCTCCCTTTCTCACCGTTCAGTCCCGTCTCACACTGGAAGGTAAAGATGCGGATTCTCGCTGCGACTCGGGCGCCGGGGAGCGGGTTTACGAGCGGGCGGGCTGCGCTCTCTGCCGCTCTGTGATGCGAACACTCGAACCACAGCTGATGAGTGTGACTGCTGGTGAGGAGACTTGTGTCGCCTGTTGCTCCTTTGCCTGTCTCTGCTGTGTTGTGTTATGTTTGTGCTGTCTGCCTTCTGCTGCGGTCTCTGCTTTCATGCATTTCTGCATGGACCAACGTTTTTGCATTGCTGTGATGTATAATTCAGATACTGCGCTGCTCTACGTGTGGAGTTTTCCCAATCACGGCGTATTCTTGCCTTTATAGTGATCAGACTATGCCAGGCATTGATTTTTATGTTGGTAGTTCAGGGAGGCTGGTGCGTGATGTTTTCACGAGCGATGTCTTGCCAGACTCCATTGGAAAAAAAACTAATTTCAGCTTTCATTGGTAGTTGCCGAAACGACATCATATAGAAAACATAAAGAAACATACACTCCAAGATCTTATTAACCGCACATTAATTCGTCGTTGAATGAACGTTCGATCGCATCTTTGTTTATTCCATTTTCCCCACTTTATTCCTTCTTCATCTGCTGTTTCCTGTGATGTCTTCTCAATCAAATGAAGCGCGGAGGTCGACAGCAGCCAGCGCCAACCGTCTCTAAAAGTTAAAATGTCATGCAGATAACTGAAGCTGGATATATTAAATGATCGCCGAATTACTAGAACACTCCTCCTGATTCGGGATCCAGGGCCAATTGTGCAATCGGTCTTAATATTTTGCGCCAGTAAAGATGGATACATTAAAATGCGCATTTATTCCATTGAGTTTTGCATGACGTTCTCTCCATTTCCAAGGTTTGACGGGTGACTACAGTTGAGACAGCATCAGGTTTATATGACTGAAGATTAAGATAGGATCCTGTTGGTGTGTCTCCCCGGGCAGGGATTCTCTGCAAACCCCTGATCCACCTGGCACAATCAGCTCTGGTGATTCACATTTGGCTATTTCCTTCAGCTTGTCACATTCACAGCAAGCACACTCCAGAAGAGGTGAATCCCTCAGCAGTCATGGAGCCCTGTCTGAATTTATGGAGGAAACTGTGAGGATGTGTCCCTTTAATGCTGAGTTATTAGGGCTGCTGGGTATTTTGGTTATCAATAACTTTTAGAAATGGCTTGTTAGAGAACAAGAACGCAGCTATGAAAGCTGAAGTTAAAATTGGCAGTTGGTGCCGTTGCTTTAATACAGGCCAAGTGAAGAGGTAAAATCTCAGTAGATGTTACTCAACACATTTTTGTAAGTGACTGATATCTTTATGTCCAATACATGTAAGACATGTTTGTGCGGTGGCATGTTCATACTAGAATTGTTGAAATGACTATTTGCTGGGGAAGGGAACTACATCTACAAACAATTATTTTTATTGTGAATAATATGATCTCTTATTTTATTTATTAAATTTAAAATAGTGAACAGGGTTCATGACAAAATCCCAGCCCTACAAACCTTTAGGATTTTTTTGTCTGACAGTTAAGACTTTCAGCTCCCAATATAAATCTCATCCTCACAATGAATCCAGAAGTGTTAATCAGTTATAAAAACAATTATATAAATGTCTCTTTACAGGTGAGGAGACACAAGCAGCACAAGATTGAGCATTAACCTCACATTTCCCATTAATTCAAGTATTTTTGTGAAGAACATTTAATGTGTAAAATGGACAATGCCAAAGACGATTCTTCATATCTCAGTGTCTATTTCTTTTCTATTAATGTAACTTCCCAGCATGAAGATCTAAATGCTCTCAAATCCTTCTTCAAACTGACAAAATCTAATTCAACTTCAGAGCTGAGTATCAAACCTCTTTTCTACCAGACAATGCCATGTAATAATGTAGAAATAACATAGACGACCTGATAGCCCAGTGGTTGAGGTGGTGAACTCTGAGCAGGCCAGTCCCTGGTAGGACTCGTGGAAAGCAAGGCTCTCTCCTCCATTCCTCCTTAGTCTGACTCCCAATTTCCTGTCTTTCTGCACTGTTCTGTCCAATAAAGGTCTAAACTGCCCAGAGACATAGCTGTAGTAATAGCTACTGCGTATTCATTGGTCAGACTTGCCACATATTGATGGACGCTGTGGCAGATGTGATCCCACTGGAACATGGTCTGGATTTTTTGATTCATTTGGCATTGATGCACTATTGTATTTGTGAAGTTCCAAACATTTATATTCCTCAGTAAGGTATTATATTGACAGCAATATTGAAACACAGGACTTACTTATTTCTTACTTAATTACATATTTATTTCTTTTCTGCAGCCAAAAGTCTGAATATATGGAATTAGTATGTGAAACTGCCTTCAGGCATATAGTTTTAGTTGTATTATGTGAACTCCTCCCAGGTTGATAAACTGACAGTCCCTGACTCCGCTGTCCTCAGTCATATCTGCAGGATGAGGTTGTCTGGTCCGAAGAAGCTCCTTCATCAGGTTAAACCAGGCCAGAAAATAGTGTACAGCTGTATAATCAATGTTCAAAGTCAAGTCGAAACTGCAAACTTGTGGAATCACTGTACACATGATCATGTCCTATTAGCATTGTGCTTGGTGTCAGCTGATGTCAAACCCGTCTCTATTTTCTCCTCTGCTCCTCTTCATGGTCATTAAAAGTATTTTTATTGGAGATGTTCTCATACTGTCTTTTCCTTCCTGATACTGATCCTAATACCTGAACTTGTGTAACAGCTGATCTTGAGTAATGACCCATGGTGCTGTGTTCAAAAAGTGAATAAATAACAGCTGTATACTCTGAACCTTTCTGGATGTGATGTGAGTGCTGTTGTTTTCTGACTCAGGTTAAAACCTTTGTCGAACATGAACAGAAACATTAAGCATCATTTATCATCTAATTTGACTGTCAGTCATTCCTTTGTCACCTGGATTGGGATTGGTGCATGGAATAAAGCAGGGGTGTAGTCAGAGATTGACAGACAATGTAAAACTTGGAAATTATATAAAAACTTAGAAGCCAAAAAACTGATGAATTTGTAGAGACAAGTTAAAAATTTTAAGATTTTAGAGTGACTCTGCATTTCAATTGCAATAACATAGAGACACTGCCTGGAGCCAACTGAGCTCATTCTTTTAAGGCTTTACCCATAATTTAGACAAAATCTGTCTGTTTAATCTTTTAACTTACTGGCTAAAATATCATTGTGCTAGCAGAACCAGCTATTCAGTAAGCAGCAGCTGCATAGTGACATCTACACCTGAACCCAAATGGCAGAGAATGTTTCAACAAAACGAAACAGACATCGAACATATATCTTCCCTTAGCATTTAATCACATTTTCTCAGCATTTTCCTGATAACATTTAATGTGCTGGCAGCTCTTTAAACAAACTGTAAGCAAAAGTAAAAAGCGATTCCAAAAATGAAAATATCCAGCTTTTAATCTACCAATTAATTCTGGTTGAAATTTAACTCCACATGAAAATGTGTTTGTTTTATTTGTAGAGCACCTTTCATAGATAAAAAAAAAACCCAAAAAACAAAACAAAACAAAACAAGCCACTAAATGGAAGTGTTTTTATATTTCAATGTTTATTCATGGCGTGCGTGTTAAACTTTCTTTCTAAATCTAACAACAAATGTGTTAAGTTGGCAACTTTGCTGAATGAAAACCTTTCAGCTTTAGAAAGCAATAGCCAATGGGGAAATAACATTTTCTGACCAATGGAGGAGCTGAGTACAGCTAACTCTGTTACTCAGTAAGTCGTGGATATTTGTCATCACAAGGCTGCTGTGCTCCATGTGTCTTAATGAGGCCAAATTGACTTTAATTTCTGACCACAGGATACATTTGTTAAAACACTTTATCTGCTATGATCATAAAATTAGATACTGCAGCCCTATTTTAAGGCTTTGAAAAGCCGTTGATAGCAACTTGAATCACAAATAATGGCAGTTTAACAACAAGAAGAGTAAAAAAAAAATAAAATAAAAAAAAAAGTAAAGAAAGAGTTTCCTCTTGTTTCAGTTTGGTCTTGAATGGGAAAGAAATCATTTTTCAAAGAATGTGAAGTGCTCTGCTGCATTGTTTGGCTTCGATATTGTTCCAGGGTTGGATATTGGCTTCAAACATTTTTGAGACTCTCAAGTGATCTCTAAATTGGAAGAGTACTGATCTACCAGAATGTGCCATGGCTTTTTAAAAGCTCCATTACAGCAAAACAAGCTGTAAACACATTAACAGCATTGCATTGTAAAGTTGTTACAGTTGTGGTCTCATTAGAAAAATAAGTGGTTCTTAACACTTTGTTGTGGCTGTGATGTCAGTTGTCTGGTCAGTGGAACTTCTATGAATTCACAAGTGCTTTTTGTTGCAGCATGTCATGCAACAATGTGAACGTCAAAAGGACTGCAGGAAACCGCAGATAGTGACTCTTTAACATTGTATTTGGTCATTGTCAATATTACAATAGTGATAATTGAAGCTTTAGATAATTAAATTGTTCTCATCGACTAATGACAAAACTGATTGGTCAAACTGGGCTGACTGCAGGTTTGTTCTTTCAAACATCAATTTGATATATCTTGAAGCTAATTTATCTTCGACTGCACAGAAATTGGTGTCAATTGATATTTTACCCTATGAGCTAATAGACATGTAATCCCATATTCTAACAGACAAGGGGATGTGATTTTTCACAAGCCAGCCTGGAACAACAGAAAGGAAGCCTTGCTGTGAGGTTTTTGGAGTTATATTGTGTCAGACATGTCACCCATTCTTTGGAATCCAACCTGCTTTTAAAATGATCCTAACAATAACCAATTGAATAAAAACTGTGCATATTAACACTCATGAGAGGATTAATTGGAGAAAAGTTGTATTAGACAACACACTGTTCCAGAAAGACATTCCTAATAAATTGCCACCTGATAGTATGTTAGTTATTTTCTCTTTTATTGTAGCTGCGGAGTGCTGTTCTCATCTGGAAACTGTATAATTGAAATGCCAAAACATATACACCCACACATATACGCGCAGGCCTGAAGATGCTCTATAATAATTGTAGTTTTATCATATATTATTAGTATCCTTGTCACATATCATGTTTTCCCTTTCCTGCCCTCAAAATGTAATAAGTACATTTGAACTGACTTACATGTATTTGAGTATATTTTACGCGAGTCATTTTCTTTTCAGGGACAATAGTTAATGGACATGCCCATGCTGATATGCCGCAGATTTCCTGTCTTATTTCCAGTTGCTGGAGCTCCTTTAATGTTCATTGATGCTCTTTGTTATCAATCACCGTTTCACAGTGATGAACTACAAACTGTACATTGAAGTTGACACCAGTTCTGGTCGTACACTCATATTTAACAACAGTCGGTTATGTGTTCATCAGAATGGTTTGGTCGGTTTAGTTTAGCAGATAGCAATGGTTTCTGGAATCAGCACATGAACTTGTTAAGATGACTGAGCTGTTTTTGTTTTTCTTCAGTGTTGAGGATTGTGATGTTGGTTGCAACTTTAGCAGTGTCTACCACCATTCGTTTGACCCTCAGCAGAGCTGCTTTAGTTGGTGCTGGCATGTCCATAGTAGCCTTCAGTGTTGATGAGGCCATTTTTTGTGACGTGTAACCAAACAGATGGCTTTTTGGGTGGGACATTGCTCCTAATCACTGACTGGTGACAGGACAGAGGTGCAGGTGACTGGGATCTTTCTGTGTGGAGTTTGCATGTTCTCGTTGTGTTTGGGTGGGTTTCCTCCCACCATCCAAAGACATGCATGTTTGGGTTAATTGGTGACTCTCAGTGTGAGTGGTTGTTCGTCTCTGTATGCTGACTCTGTGATGGACTGGGTCAACCTGTCCAGAGTGTACCCCGCCCTCGCCCAATGTGAGCTGGGATTTTCTCCACCATCCCCTACCCAAACGAATAAGCGATAGAAAATGAATAAATAAATGAAAAAACACTCTGTTGATTCTAAATAAAAGATTTATGGGAAAATGTCCCTATTCCTCACTTGGTTTATTAGCTCAGTAAATGTTTTCCTAATGAGTTTATGATCTCAGTCTCTTGTTTCAAGTCTTAATTACAACATGATGTTCATTTTTTAAATAATGGTCCGATTTCAAGGAAAATACACCATAAAGATGGGAATGTATGGGGGGTGTGGCTACGGTGTGATTGACAGACTGGTTGGAAGAAACCAGTCCATTTGAAGCTCACTGAGACCTGAGACTATCTTAAAAACAGCAACAACAAAAAAACAACTTTTCAACCAAATGTATCAGAGTACATTTATAAGCCTTCAGCTGTTGAGGACATTTTTCTGAGACACTTTTGGTTGAACAGGCAGAAAAAGACTTCATTCATGTCATCTGAAAGGGCCTTCAAGTTGATCACTCCAAATTCCACCTGACAGCACTGGGTTGTTTTTTTGTTTTTTTGTTTGTTTGATTGATTTTTCATTTTGTTTTTTATGTTTCCGTGACTGTGTGACCCCAAGGGATGAAGTGTCAGTCGATCCATCACTTTGATCCAAACTGGAATATTTTAACAACTATTAGACTGATTGCCATGTTGTGTGTTTCCCTCAAGCACCGCCAGTTCCGCCAGAGATTCATGGCTACCAAACAGCTACCAAACAGTAACCTTTTCTTTAGTATCACCATGAGTTTTACTTTTCTATTTTTTGTTGACCTTTCATTTGTCTTACCATTATGATATTCCTGTACCTTTGTTAAACCATTTTGAGAACTTTTCAGCCAGGCCCATCGTCTGGTTACAATTCCAATGGACCCACTGCTGAAGTGTATGAATGACACTCCCATTAACCTCAGCTGAACTTCGTGTTTATGTTTGCCTTTTGCCAAATTCACTGTAAGATGATGAACATCTTAAACAATGTTAAACATCAGTGTTAATATTGCAATTGGTGCATATTAGCATCTTGATATTAGTGTCTAGCTTCAAAGATATACCCATTTTAACACTCAATCCTGTTTGGTTTTGCTGGGCGAAGGAAAGTAATGATTTCCAGAAGAACATCCACCAACATCCCCCTGTTTTCATACTTCATGATGGTCATAGGCTCTGTTCACACCTGGTATTAATATTTGTCTCAGGTCATCTGATCATGGGTGGACAGGCCTGTTTTCATCGGGAAACTGCATAATTGAAATGCCAAAACGTAGGACTGAAAATGCTCTATATTAACAGTAGTTTTATCATATATTATTAGTATCATGACCAAATATCATTTCCTTTCAGTGACAATAGTTAGTGGACATTCTCACAATGATGTACTGCCCTTATTTCCGGTTGCTGGAGTTACTTGTTCATTATTAATGTTCATTGATGCTCTTTCTTATCAAACAATGTTTGATATCATCACAGTGACTAGCTACAAACTGTACTTTAAATTGACACCAGTTCTAATAAAACACTCATATTTAACTAGCAGCTTATTTGGCATTATCAGTGATCTGAACACTGGTGGACAGGTCCTCAAGTGCACCCAAGATGGCCACGTGGGTTCAAAATTTTTTACCTGAATTAATGTAAATATCCCCCTGGGCCAAAATTAAAATACCACAGAGAACTCTGCTCGCGCCCCCTGAAAGACGTAATCTTCTGTTGACATCCTCTCAAGGATGATCTCCTCTACTGATGTCCTATGAAAGACTTAGTCTGCTGGTGTCTGCTTGTCTGTGAAACGATCTCCTCCTCTGCAGAAGTGTTCTGTCACAGTCTGATTAGTCCCAACACAACACAGTTCCATAATGAACCAAACACATGGATTCACTCAGCCACTCATGGCCTTACTCTCTCTCACTATCTCTCACACATACACACACAAACACATTGACAACAGTCTTGTCTGTCACAGTAGGAGGTGCTGAAAACAGCTTTGTGTATTTACATATCGAGCTGGCAAGTGAGATCCAACAGTGGTCAATTAGGAGATATGTTGAGACATTTTTAACACCAGAGGGGTGTACTACGAAGCGAGATTAGTGCGTTAGCGAGGTATGTTGAGCATAAAGCCAGACTTTTCCGTGTCTCTCTTTTAAAAGGTGGCTCTCTTTTAAGCTGGCTATATCACCGTGGTAACTTATGCTGCAAACATAAACTGGTCCGGACCAGTTTTTGTTCTGAGTTGCAGCTTAAAGTCGGCTATAAAAAGCGCCGCCCTTTCACTGATTATCCTCCTTGAACTCGGCCTCACCGTTTTTGGAAAATCCAGTGGATTTAGGTACCAGAATTATTAGAGGTGCTCTTCGGAGGGAGAGCATCTTTCCAGACCGGAGTGATCCATTGGTGTTTTCTGATGATATTCTCTATGAGCGATCTAGATTCTCATTTGAGGGAATACGTTACATGTACAATCTTGTTGAACCATATGTCAGTAATGTGACCAAATGAAGCCATGCACTTACAGTAACGCAGCCATCACGCAGCAGTTTTTCACCCAACAAAAAAATAAATAAATAAATAAATAAACACCAATCACAGGATGTGTTTTATTTAAAGTTCTTCCTTTTCTGGGAAAAGAAAAAGTCAGAAGTATACAATGTCAATCATGCTTAACAAAACATTTTAAAGTACCATTTACTGCAGTACCTTTTTCTCATACTCCAGTTGCTCGATCTCAAGTTTTAGTTTCTGGATTTCCAGCTCTTTTTTCTGATTATCCAGCTCTAGATGGTTTTTATAAAGGGCCCTCACATTGTCTGCTCCAACCTGTATTAATAGGACATTGAGGTGTTCATCAAGCAACAGAGATGAGTGAGATAGACTAGACAGTTATGTTGGTGTACTGTGTTCATCATTCACTTATGCGTTCTTGGTAAGGATTACTTTAAAAAAGTAGACATAGGACTGCTAGAAATTATGAAACCCTTACACCTTGTTTTTTTTGTGGGCCTAGAGGTGGAGGCCACAGGCTGAGGGGAGGGTTGCACAATGTCCTCTCCCTGTGACATTAATAAGCAAGAAACTTAATTATTTCTAATTTAAAAAGATGAATTTAAATTTTAAATTAAATTCTTATTTAGATTATTAAGATATCTACCCCCAAAGGTACCTCTGAATACACTGAAAGTGTCTCCTCATCACTGATCTCCACCTGTGGAATAGTTTAAGAGAAATGAATCAAGTGGATTCAACACAGCAAACAAAGATAAGAGTACATGACAACTTTGACAGTTACCTCTGTGTGGGGACCAGCAAGGGTGTGTGTTGGCAGCTTGAGTAACACTACAGTGTCTCCTCCAACTGTAAATTGGATTAAGACTTTTTTCATCTGAGAAACAATAAATATGCATTTAGTATTTTACCACCAAAGCACTTATACATACCCTGGACAAAGAATTGCTGCTGGGAGCTGCCAGCACCAGGGTCTGATTGAATACCCTCTCCATGATCGGCCGCCCTTCATTGTTTGCAAGGGCCAGCTTCTCTGAGGCTGTGTAATCTGCTGGAGCGGGGCCCCCTCCAGTCTTTCTCCTCTCATTTTTCTTCTTTGCTTAAGATAATAACACTTATATATTACAGTGTATCACATTACACCAAAAGAGTGATGAATGCACAGCAAATACTACTTTGGATTATATTTTTGTGCTTGGTCCGGATTTGCTGCCAAGACCGTTTTGCACTGCTGGCACTACAACTAATAGAACACCAGTTAGAAAATTGCTTAGACTTTATCACAAATAAGCCAAATCAAAATAATTTCACTTTGATTTGGCCCTAATCTAAGTGATTTCCATGTAGCCTTCATTGTGAGACAATGTCAGGGAGGGAATTAAAGTTATATAATGATATATAATATATATTATATTATAGGCTATATTAACTTACGCATTTACACGATCTGCATTTTTTTTCCAGACTTCCTCTCTTGTCTTGTTTGCAGCAACATTGTTGCTTTTAGCTGTTATTATTGGTCTGAACTCTTCATAGCTCTCCATTATCATAATCCGCTCCTCTTGGCTGAAATTTGCGGCACATAATCGGTCCATTTTTCTGCAGAAATAGTGTCAAATGACGCCTAAACGCCCCTTTTTATGTGAACGTGCACAGAGCCTGATGAGTCAAGCCTGGGTCGACAAATCAAGTTGATAACCACCATCGTGATACTCGTTATCTGTGGTAGGAGCTTTTGGCTTTGTCGAGCCAGCTCACCGAAAGAAAGCCTGGCTCTGTTGAGCGTCGTTTGTAGTATACCCCCCAGGTGTGAACTGTCAACACTTCAATCAGCTGAAGCACCATGGAATACATTGGTGCACAGCACAATTAACTGAAACTTACTACAAAGCCCACTATGTTAAGAAAAGCTGAAGAGTCACCTGATAATTGTATGCATAGGTTCATCACCACAACCGAGCTTTTTCTCATTGTTCTCACATTGTCACTTGGCAGATTGTTAACAAATAAATAAAATAAAATTTCTGGACTCATGCTCTTCATTTGCTCATACAGTGGCAAAAAGTCACACAAGACAAGCTGGGCCCAATCAGCCCTATGTTTCTTCTCAGAGCCTTGGAAACAAGAATTAAAAGGTAAGCACCTGAAGCCATGGCTGCATTGGAACAGTAAAGTGAGCAAAATGCTAATGTCAGCATGTCAGCTAACATGCCCGCAGTGCCTGCTAATGTTTAACAGGTAATGTTCACACACTTGATTATGTATACTAACAATCTTTGCTACAATGGAAAAAAAACAAACAAAAACAAAACACACAAAAAAACCTTGGGCTGGGATGTGCTTAGTTTTGTAGGTATTCAATCAAGACTAAATTCTCTCCTAATGGTGTGAAATCAGCTTTTAAATAAGTACATGAGAAGTTGTTCCAATTCCTTTTCTGTATCTGTTAATTTTCCTTATATTAAACTGAGAAAAGGAGGCATGAGTTATGACACACAGCAGAGGCACGGCTACAATTCATCTTAAGGGGAAAATGAATGTCTGGGACAAATTTGTCCAAAAAATATCACTGCCTGGGAGATCAACAAATATTGCTAGCTTGGCTTAAAGCCAGAATAGGATGATGGCTGCTGGGTCTGGGGTTCTTTTAGGTTTTGAGGCAAAAATATACTATAAGTCAGGCACTCCAAAGGCCTCATGAAGTTGTGCAAGTGTTACCCGTTGTGGGGACCTATATCCGTTGTAATTACACTGTGAGGACAAAATGTAATTCCCCCATAATGTAACTCATGAAATTGTATGTTGTATGTTGATGTTTTAAGGTAAAGAAATGCATCTAAATTGCAATAATAATCCACAGCTGTTAAAGGGCTTACAATAGACAGTGCTTATCACACCAGAAAGACACTGGCAGTTTGGTGTGTGCATGACAGCTGCGGAACATCTTGGTTTTCATTATGACACCCATGATAACGGGTTAGAGCAGACACACTGTTTGCATGACACGTACGTCATCTTGCCTCGCAGCTGCAGTAAAAATAGCCAGGGAGCTTTCCTGATGACCAACATGAAACATACCAGGAACATCAAACACATAAAACTGATACCTTTTTACTGGAGCTGTCTATGTCTGGGGTGAATGTGTTACATTAGCATATTAACACATAACATACATTAACATTAAAAAGTGGCAATTTAACCCTCCTATCCTCCTTGGGGTCAATTTGACCCAATTCAATGGTTATCATTCAAAAAATTGGAGTTGATTGTAGTTTTTGGGCTTCATATTTCATGACTTTTCCTAATTTGAGGGGGACAACTAATTATGCAAAAAATTATCATGATGATACTTTTTCATTTTCATGTACACATTTTGTACGCATCGGTGTTCCTCTGGGGTCAATTTGACCCCAAACTGTTCAAGCTGTGTAAAACATGTCTGTCTGTGTGTGTGTAAACTCACATCCCTACACCTGCAGGTGCAGGATTGATACTTTTGAGTTGATACATGACAAGGGGGGAGGGAAAGCATAATTCCAATGAGAACTTTGATTATTTGCATGGTGACTTTTGATGAATGCTTTGTTGCGTTTCATGGGCTGTGTCCATTCTAACAATATATGCTGAGCAAACCTGCATCAAAATTTGGGCAACATGTGATGCACAGCTGTGTCTGCAATTTAGCTTGACTGTGAGGAAAATCCCTTGAGGAAACACCTGAAAAAATCAGGCCACGGGGGTTGTACTTCACATGGCTAAGGACATCTTACTCCCTGGTAAGGAACCCCAACATTTCGAATGGTACAAACCACAGGCAGGTAATGAGGCAGGTGCCAGGTTTGTCCCACCCAAAATGATTCAAAGACGAGTATGACCTGTGCTCAATCCAAAAAATATGTCTACAAGGAAGCACGGTGGCATAACGGCATAACAGCATAACGGTTAGACTGTTGCCTAATTGTTGTGGGTTTGATTCCTGGGCCCGTGGCCTTTCTCTGTGGAGTTTGCATGTTCTCCCTGTGCCTGTGTGGGTTTCCTCCAGGTACTCCGGTACACAGTCCAAAGACATGCATGTGTAGGTAAACCGGTGACTGTAAATTGTCTGTAGGTCTGATTGTGAGTGAGTGCTTGTTCGTCTCTGTATATCTCTATGTGTTGTCCCTGTGATAGACTGGCAACCTGTCCATGGTCTACCCTGCCCTGACCAGGAATTTGGCTGTGATTAGATCCACACATTATAAATAAAAATAGTTTCATTTTCTGACTTTACAAAATCCTGCTAAAAGTTGGAAAATGTATTCGTTTGACTTGGGCAAATTTGACTCAGAACAGTTTCAGCACCCACCCCAGCCCCCCCTTCCCCACACAAAAAAGGGCAAAAAGACAAATAAATAAATAAATAAAAATATACAAATAAAACTCTGTCACTGTCAGTCCCAAACCCAAACAAGAAAAGAGGAGGGGTGAGTGAGACTTTATGGTGACTGACCACAAATATGTACCTACCTGTGGGCACAAAGTCTGAAAAGATTCTGATGAAAAGTTTAAGATACATTCTTTCTACTTTGAAAGTTTGGCCTGGTGGTGGTCTACATGAAATTTGCTAATAAGTGTCATTATCAAGGGACTCCTTATGTATTCAAAGAATAAACAA
Organism: Remorina albescens; assembly: GCA_034769265.1. Lineage (NCBI taxonomy): Eukaryota > Metazoa > Chordata > Actinopteri > Carangiformes > Echeneidae > Remorina > Remorina albescens. The sequence goes on along the minus strand of CM068492.1, from coordinate 4,045,059 downwards.
AGTGCCTGATACAAAAATCATTTTCTGGAGGTAGATATCCTTGGGGTTAAATTGACCCCAAAGATCAAATGTGTTATTATATTTGAGGATAATAGGAGGGTTAAGTAAACCAGGATGCATCTGCCTTATTTTTTTTTCCCAGGCTTCGACAAAATGTGAAGAAATTAAGAGGTCTGAAGAATTTCTGAATGCATTGTTAGCATTGTTATGCTAACTGAAGTACATGTAATTATTTTAGGATATATGCTAATCACCTTTGTCCAAGAGTGATACACTTAAGTTTAGCATAACAATTGGAAATAACTGCCTGACCTTTTTGAAAAGAACATCTGCAGTTCATCAATTAAACTGTCCGAGCCTAAGTAGGCTAAGTTTTGGATATTAGAGATAGGCATGTTTCCAACATTTAGCACTTGTACATGTTGAGCAACATGAAGACAGTGGCATAATTTCCGACTTGGTTCTACAACTGAAAAGCAGCACAGTGAATTGACAATATAAAAGTATATCTATTATATTTGTGTTGATTTATCCTGGCTGTGGGTGGTCAGTGGCCAAAAAATTCCAACATGGGGCATTTCCTGTCTTATTCCCACCATTTTCTATCTGTAGCTCAAGTGTTACTCCACTCTTAGTGTGAGTAGATGGTAAGGAAATGAAAAGAAAGTCTGGGGAGAGCCATCAAAGCTTCAGGGGAGATTTTAAGCTGACCTCGTGGTTGGAACCGGACTTAAGTGCTGTTGTTCTACCAGATGAGCCATCGGGGCCCATTTCATACTCAGAAAGTGGCGAGATGGTGTTTGAACTCTCCCAAAAAATCCAATATCACATTCAGAATTACACTATAGGTAACAGCTGGAAACTGTTAAGTACCCAAAGGAAGGTATGACTTGAATATAGCGTCAGTGCAGAGGTGACAAGTAACGAAGTACAAATACTTCGTTACTGTACTTAAGTAGATTGTTCAGGTATCTGTACTTTACTTGAGTATTTATTTTTCTGACAATTTTTTACTTTTACTCCCTACATTTATACACAAAAATATGTACTTTCTACTCCATACATTGTAAAAGCAGGCTCATTACTTTTTTTTTTTAAACCTCCACAGATGACAACATGACGTAAAAGCATACGTAAAAGACGTGACGAACTAGAGAGGGAAAGAGGGAGAAGAAGGGAGTGGGAGGGGGGGGACAGGTAACCGCAGGAAGAAGTCGAGTGAGTGAGGGGACGGTAAAGAGAGAACCGAGAACTTGTACTGTAGCTGCGACATGGAGGCAAGGAATATTGCTTGCATGGAGGAAGGAAGCAAACCGGAGAGTTTTACCGACGGCGACGCTTCAGAATGCATGCTCATGCAGTACCTCTGGTCAGTTCAATCTTGATTATTCTGACTGAACTTTTTTCATTTAACAAAATTATCAAAGGATGTATTGTGTTTTTATTAACGGCAAAAATTCATTTTTACTTTTTACTTTTACTTTGAAAGTACATTTCAGAGCCTGTACTTTCTTACTTTTACTTGAGTAAAGGAGTTGAATCAGTACTTCTACTTTTACCAGAGTATTTTTTTACACATGTATCTGTACTTCTACTTAAGTACAGAATATGAGACTTTTGCCATCTCTGCATCAGTGGTGTAACATAAGCTTGTTACTGTGTCCTCTAAGTATTCCTATTTCTATATTCAATTAAATCAAAGGGTCTGGCTGCTGCTTATCAACTGCCAATTAGGACTGAATATTGGTACTCAGGTGGTTGACTGGTTGATTTGACAAATGCATTGTCAGACCCTTTTCAAAAACATGGAGAAAAAATGTTTTGACAGGTGTGGTGGAGGCAAAAGCACAAAACTCTTCTGGTGAGAATAACAATAGGAGGCTTTGGCATCTTGCTCTTTCTTTATTACATATCTTGCAGCAAGAGGCACTCAGTCACACCAAGCTCAGAAATCTGTGGCAAGGAGTGAGGAGTGACCCCTTCTTCATAGCATTTATATATGAGAAGCACAAAGACAATATCTGGAATGTCTGCAGATACCTGTGTTCAAGGCTGTTACATGTGCCCCCTCCCTGTGCCTGCAGAGCTGAAGGACCTCAGGTGCAGCCTGTCTGCTGATAAATAGGGCTGGATCCTGGAACCACTCTCTCTCTTCTCCAGCAGCCAAGCTACGACCATGCACTATCATTCTGTTATGCTTAACTTCTCATTTTGATGGAGTTTGGCAGTCCTTCTTTGTGGTTTTAGTTTCCTTAGTAACCTCTTTTGTTTATTTTTTTGCCAACCCACCCTTTAGTTTCAATTTGTTTGTTCTGACGTTATGTTGTTTGAGTTGTTGGTTAGTCACGGGGTTTGTGTTTTTTGAGTAATAAAAGACACTTAGTTCACATGAATGCTGGCCTGTCAATAATGTTAGACCCTTAATGTCACTATTAAGCATTGTCATTCCAGCGCAGTTGGTATTTGCACATACTCTCCGGGGTCCCTTAAAGCTCCTGAGGGAGAAGTGGTTGACTGAGGGTACAGAACAAAACCTGATGTATTATGTAAACAAATTCAGATTCAGACTTCGTCAGGTTTTTGAAATAGCAAATGATAACCTTGAAGGGTTACAGGCCAGGATGAAGGGGTGGTTTGACAAGCACGCTTAGTTATAGGAGGGAATTCTTACCTGGTGACAAAGTTTTGGTGTTGCTACAGATCCAGCTGGCAGGCTCGCTACAGTGGGCCTTATTTGGTCCAGGAAAAGGTTGGTGATAGGGATTATTTAGTAGCCACTCCTGATTGGCGGCAGAGATCTCTGTCACATTAACATATTGAAACCTTACTACGGGCGGGGGTTGCAAGGTTTGGACTCCAGTTCTGAGGCAGGTGAAGCTGCTGTGACCTCTGAGGTGCTGTCCAGTGCTGAAGTCACTGGGCCGCGGCTTGGCCTTGTAGCAGGTAGGGTCTCCCAGGAGCTGTCCAGTGCTGATGGATCTCTGTGGCTTTGACTCAGGGGAAGCTGTCACACTCCGAGCTCTTGCAGGATCTTCCTGCTCTTTTGTGTCAGCTTTGTGAGCCGCAGCGTGCTGAGTTAATTGAGTTGCAGTCAAACAAAACACTGTTTGCTGATGTTCCTACTCACACATGCGTTGAAGCACAATATTGATGAGGGTGATTCAAAGCCCATTAAACAGCATCCATATCACGCTAATCCAGATAAGTGTCTCCGTTTTAAAAAGCAGGTGGAGTATATGGTACAGTATGACATCGCTGAGCCTAGTTGTAGTCCGTGGAGTTCTCTGTGCTTGTTAGCAGATAAGGCTAATGGTGAGGACCGCTTCCGTACTTCCGTGTGAATGGAGTAACAAGGCTTGACTGTTATCCTCTTCCAAGGATTGGCGGTGTTTTGAGTCCTGGAGTCAGCATCTGCAAACTGTGTTTTGTCGCCTAAAAGACACACTTTGAAGGTGAATCTGTCTAAATGTGAGTTTGGCCAGGCGACAGTGACCCTCTGGAGGAGGGTTTTGATGGGGTGGAGCATCCGGTCTCTTATTTTTAACTGGACCATCATCAGAAATGGTGTTCAACCATCCTGTGGTCATTTACAATGGCCATAATCCTCTTGTTTTTCTGAACAGGAACGGGAAAGGAACAGATGTTTGATGAACTGGAGTTTGAGATTGCAGGCCTTCAGTGTGGAAGTCAGACATGTCTGTGGCAGGGATAATGTTTTGGCTGACGCATCGTCGCCCCTGTGAACATCCGTAAACAGCTGACTATTTCTGTATCTAAATATTGTATTCTGTCAAGAATATTATTCTGTGTTAATCTTGTTTTCTCTTTCCTCTCTTGCAGCCTACGGTGTTAAGTAACTTAGGGTGGGGTGTTACATGCTCCCCCTCCCTGTGCCTACAGAGCTGAGGGACCTAAGGTGCAGCCCGTCTGCTGATTGAGGGCACCACCTATAAATAGGGCTGGATCCTGTGACCACTCTCTCTCTTCTCCACCAGCCGAGCTACGACCATGCACCATCATTCTGTTATGCTTAACTTCTCATTTTGATGGAGTTTGGCAGTCCTTCTTCTTGGTTTCAGTTTCTTAAATTAGGGTGAGGGGCTTTTGTTCAGGGGCAGGGGGGAGAGCCCTGGTCTGACGGTCCTTTTGGTGGGCTGGCCTGGGTCCCTTAACCTCTTTTGTTTATTTTTTTGCCAACCCACCCTTTAGTCAAAGTTTGCTTGCTCTGAAGTTATGTTGTTTGAGTCGTTGGTTAGTAACTGGGTATGTTTTTTGAGTAATAAAAGACACACTTCATTAGACTGCGGGCCTCCCAATTAAAATAGACCCTATTTGTTGAGCCCTAGGGGGTTGTAACAAAGGCCATGAAGAAGTACAGAGTGCACTCCCAAATGAGCACACATTCCATGCAAGGGCTACATTGCAACATTGACTTTAGCTCTGTGTTTGTGTGTCTTTCTGTGTGTTTTTCTATCTGTCTGTGTGTGTGTGTGTGTGTGTGAGATCAACTGCTCTCATATCAGAGGAGTCTGCACCTGACGCACACACACCTGCAGCTGTCACCTGTAGCTCCATGGTTGCCGGGACAACGCCCTGAGAGCAGAGGCAGAGAGCCCAAAACAAGCTGATTTTTGGCTCTGTGAAGCCCTCAAACTGGGGCAACTTATGATAAAACGGTAACGCCTATCAGGGAACTGACCAGATGGTGATCGCTACAACCACTTTCTGAAGCTGTGTCTAGTTTTGGGTTTTTCAAGAGTCGAAAATGTGGACAAGAGAGCGATGTAAGAAACAAGAGTTCTGCCGTTCTCCTGAGAAACTGTATTGGAGTTCAGCGACACACCTGCTGAGAAACCGACTCTAGTTATTGGTGACTCATTTCTGAGGAACATGAAGTTAGCGACACCAGCCGCCATAGTTAAGTGTATCCCTGGGGCCAGAGTGGGTGACATCCATTCTTATCTGAAACTGCTGGCTAAGGAGAAGTGTAAATATGGTAAAGTGGTAATTCATGTCAGCAGTAACGACACCCGACTATGTCAGTCAGAAAGATTAATGTGGAGGCAGTGCGTAATTTTGCAAAAATGATGTTGGACACTGTATTTTTCTCTGGACCCCTGCCCAATCTGACCAGTGATGACGTATAGCATGTCGTCATTTAACCGCTGGCTGTCAAAGTGGTGTCCAGAAAACAATGAAGGCTACACAGATAACTGGAAGACTTTCTGGGGGAGAACTACTCTGATTATGAGAGATGGCTTCCATCCCACCATGGAGGGGGCCGTTCTCATATCCAGGAGTCTGACTGAATTTACTAGAAAGTTAAAACCATGACATTCCTGAGTCCAGACCAAGCGGAAGAGCTGCAGTTTAACACTCTTCTCTGCTCCTCAGTCAGAGCGGTTTCCTGCCCAGAATAGAATAGAAACTGTGTCTGTTCCCCGACCTCCTAAATTTAGTAGATCTGTTAAACCAAAAGTAAACAGAAGAGGAGCTTAAAACAACAACTATTTGAAATCAAAACTACGACCTATTGGGATCTAGATATTCTAAAAAATAAAATGTGGAATGTTGAATATTAGATCAGGATCATCCGAATCCCTCTTAGTTAATGATCTGATCACTGATCATATTATGGATTTATTCTGTATCACTGAAACCTGGCTTCAGCAGAATGAGTACGTCATTATAAATGAATCTAAACCTCCCACTCAGGTTAACTGTCATATTCCTCGTACCATCAGTCAAGGAGGGGCGGAGGCTGAGATATTTCATTCCAGTTTATTAATCAATCCTAGACCGAAATCTGGTTATAGATCTTTGAAAGCCTTAACCTCAGTCTCTCCCATTCAAACTGGAAAATTGAAAAACCCGTTCTGCTAGTTACAGTATATCGTCCACCTGATCTGTACTCAGAGTTTCTATCAGAGTTCTCTGAGTTCCTATCAGAATTAATTCTCAGTACAGATAAAATCATTATAGTGAGTGATTTCAATATTCATGTAGATGTTGTCAGTAACAGCCTTAGTTCTGCATTTAAGTCATTACTGGACTCAGTTGGCTTTTCCCAGAGTGAATGAACCTACTCACATTTTCAATCATACCCGTGATCTGGTGTGATCTTTTCTCTGACCATCACCTAATAACATTTGAGTTTACAATAAATGGCTGCAAAGCATCTGGGAATAAATTCAGCTATAGGAGATGATTATCTGAAATTGCTGTGGCTGAATTTAAGGAAAATATTCAGACATCATTTGCTAAACTGCCATGTCTAAAGTCAATAGAGGACTTCTCCCCTACACAGACTGATGTCTTTGTGAATAGCACTATGGCCTCACTGTCTTCACTGTCTTCTTCATCTTGATTCTGTCGCTCCTCTGAAAAAGGAAGCAATGAAACAGAGCAGGCAGGCACCTTGGTAAAGCGCTCAAATTCGTGCCTTAAAGCAAATGTCATGAAAATAGGAAAGGGAGCGGTGGTCCAGTAATGCAGATTAATTCTACTTAGTCTGGAAAGAAAGCTTAAAAACTTTTTAAAAAAAAATTTAAAAAAAGCTCTTCATGAGCTCTTTAATCGAGGAGGTAACAAATGGTCAAAATCAAAAAAGGCTGGCAAAATCAGGCAGACAAATCAGACAGGGAACAAGCAAAAATCCTAAAGCTCGAAAATACTGAAACCAGTCATACACAGGAGGCAAACAGAGATCAGAATATGTGAGAGTTTGTAAACTATGCCAGATTGTTTTAGAGGTAACTAAGACAATCTGGCACAGGAATGAAGGGGAGCACGATTTTAATTCACAAGGAGAGGGGAGACAATGGGACAGGTGTAACACATTAAATGTGATCAAACAGAGGGAAAAAACTAAGTAAATAAACAGCAACACAACAGAACACAAACTACAAAATAAAACAGGAAATACATACAAATTAACCTATGGATATTCTCTAAGGCTGTAAGCACCTTAGAGAACCAACCAGTGCACAAAGCAAGGTCCATAAAGACATGGATGAGAGAGTTAGGTGTGGATGAACTTGACTGGCCTGCACAGAGTCCTGACCTCAAACCGATAGAACACCTTTGGGATGAATTAGAGCGGAGACTGAACACCAGGCCTTCTCATCCAACATCAGTGTGTGACCTCACAAAAGCGCTTCTGGAAGAATGGTCAAAAATTCCCGTAAACACACTAAACGTTGTGGAAAGCCTTCCCAGAAGAGTTGAAGCAGTTATAGCTGCAAAGGGTGGACTGACGTCATATTAAACCCGATGGATTAAGAATGGGATGTCACTTAAATTCATATGCAAGTCAAGGCAGGTGAGAGAATACTTTTGGCAGTATAGTGTATCTCAGAGAGCTCATAGTTCATTATTGTCCCAGGAGGTCACTTCACTCTCTGGATGTAGGTTTACTTGTGGATCCTAAAGTCTCCAAGAGTAAATCAGGAGGCAGATCTTTCAGCTATCAGGCTTCTCTTATATGGAACCAACAACCAGTATCAGTCCGGAGGTTGGACTCTGTCGCAGCTTTCAAGATCAGGCTTAAGACCTTCCTTTATGACAAAGCTTACAGTTAAAAATTGGAGGTTTAATTACTCTTTTTCTTTCAGTTATGCTGATATAGGCCTAGACTCTAACTGTCTCTAACTTTGTCTCTTCCTGTAGTCTGTGTTTTGTCCCTCCTGTTCTCTCTCTTCCTGTCCCCGTCCTAAAGGTGCTGAATCATCTCTGCTCCATGTTCCTGCTCAGTACCTGCTGCTGCAAGAGTTATCTTTAGTTATCATTACACACTACTACTACAATATTTTGTTTGTATTTTCCATGGCATCTTCTCTTCTCCTGTTCTTTTTCTCTCTCCATCCCTCTACCAAGTCCCCCCCTCCTTTCCTCCACGTTCGCTCTCACTGTGTGTTTCTCTCTCACTTCCTCTGCTTCTCTCTTTGCCCCCATATTTCTCCCTCTCCCAACCCAACCAGTCGAGGCAAATGGCTGCCCCCCCTGAGCCTGGTTCTGCCCGAGGTTTCTGCCTCTTAAAGGAAGTTTTTCCTTGCTACTGTTGCCAAGTGCTTGCTCTTGGAGGGATATGTTGGGTCTCTTTAACAACTCCATAAAGAGTTTTGTCTAGACCTGCTCTATGTGTAAAGTGCCTCGATGTAACTTTGTTGTGATTTGGCATTATATAAATAAATTTGATTTTTTTTATTGCATCATCTGAACAGAATTCATGCTGGAAATGCATCTTCTGATCACGGGAGTAGCACAGCAAGAAAAAAACAGTAACTCCATCAGGATGACTACCAAGGGAGTTGCAATTCTTAACAACCATGTTTTCCAATCATCAGGTTGATGGTTATGGAGTTGACCGTCAACTGGCTCAGGTAGATTTGCTTTCACTTGTTCTGCAGCAGAACAGAGAGACTTTATGAGTTATTTACAATAGGATAACATTGAATTTTCACAATTCGTGAGAGTCAGTGTTGTAGAGGCTTTCATAGGTTGCCAACCAACAGAGGGAGGGCGACCAAACAGGAATTCAAATGGGGAGGGATCGAGATCAGTTCTGCATTTCATGCTCATGTTTGTGAGCACCAACGGAAGGGTACTTGGCTAGTTTAATTTTAAAAATGCCATTTGCTCTCTCTACTGTACCTTCAGTTTATGGATGGTATTGTGGTATCTTGAGATGCCGATGTGAAGAAGAGATCACAGCTGACACGTCTTTTCTTATAGTCAAAAAAGAAGTTTATTGACAAGAAAAAGGAACAGTGCCAAAAATGCCGAATCCTGGAGCCTCTCTGCCAATGTGGGATCTCCTGTCCTCTGTCTCCCAAACCCCTATATTTATAGGTCTTATCTGTCGTTGAAATGGACAATTCTTCCACACCAGAAGCCCCCAACCAGATGGTATAGATATCCTCTGGTCACAGGTCTCTGGCCTTCGACCTTTTAGGAGCCAGAATAAACCTCCTCATTCTGTCTCTATGTTGTCTCAGCTCTGTCTATCCATCAAGAGAGCAAATGGGTGACAGTTTGACCCTCAAGGCACACTCCTTTAGTTCATCCTACAATGGGTCATATAGAAATCTTTGACTAGGCCTTAATGGACTTCCTTACTTGACATAAAGGTAACACAAAGAAAAGAATAGAACATACAACAACTTAGGTATTGAAATAAAGAGAATGAAGTAAAACATACACTACAGTATGCACAACGTTTTTTGAGATTTAAGCCCAATACAGTGCTGAGTTGGTTTAGGGCTTCATTGACAAAGTGTGATCCACTGTCGGATGAAATTTTCATTGGGATGCCAAATCTGGGAATAATTTCAGTTAGCAATGTTTTGCTAGGATAACTTCTATCCATTCGGAAAAAAATTCAACTATAACCAAACAATACTTCTTACCTTTACATGGTGTGAGTTCAATTAAATCAATCATCAGATAGACAAATGGAGTTGATACTTGTGTGTGTGCTGCCTGTTGTTACTTGAGAGGTCAACCTGAGTTGTGTTGTGCACATGCAGGACTACATTTGCTAAACAACATCGTAAAAGATATGAAACCTTTTGTGAACCATGATTGTGTTATTGCCTGTAACATTCCCCCTTTTGACACATGATCCAAACCATGGATCAACTTCGCAAAATTTCCCAGAAGCTGCTCTACATGCTTCCGTAAGAGCCATAAACTATGCAGATTGAGAAGAATATGAACCTGGCAAACAACCCAAAACACGAACATAGGATGAAGAGGATACAGCAAAACCCACACTTTTTGAGCCAGTTAAGGGGTCTATAGATGATGAGCCATCGGTGAACAAAATCCTGTCGGTTGTTGGTTAAAGGAACATCCGTAAGATCAGGACGTGCACAACAAGATGTGGTTCACCAGCATCCTCAGTCAGGAGAAGAGTAGCCAGTTTTGTCACAGTCTGCCCTTGCCTCTCACCTTGGACTCATACTTTTCCACTGCGCACACCACACCTGCTCTCACTCAGCCATCAGCACCCCTGTAGCCTATCCCCTGCAATCAACCCCGGTATATATTCACCAGCTCCACACTCACTCCTTGCCAGATTATTCTTTGCCATGCGAGACTTTCCAGCGTTTTCCTGTCAGCTCTCCCGTTGCCGACCCTGCTTGTTCCCGACCTGCTCTCCTCGTCTGCTCCCTGGTATACCCGCCTGCCTTTCGTCCCCGACCACGAATTCTGCCTAAGCATCCTTGGCTTCTGTCTGTTCTCCCGGCTCCAACCCATCCGCCTGTCTCCGGCTCATCCTTCGCCTGCTCCCTGTTGGTACCTCCACCTCCTTGGACTGCTCTCCCGGCTTCGACCGCCTCGCCTGTCTCCAACCACTCCTCTGCTCTCTCCTTGTCTTCTGAGCCAGCAAAGGTTGCCTATGCCATTAACCACCTCACTGGCAGAGCATGTCTGTGGGGAACAGCAGAGTGGGAGAGAGACACACCAACTTGCTCATCGTTCCAGACTTTCTCAGTGGAGCTACGCAAGGTTTTCAGACCTGTCTCACCCGTCCTGATGCCGCCGGTGGTCTCATGAGCCTGAAGCAGGGGGACCGGCCAGTAGCTGACTACACCCAGGGCCGACTCAGCAGCTGGAACTCTGCAGCCCAGTGTGATGCCTACCTAAATGGACTTGCCCCCTACATCAAGGATGAGCTGGTTTCATTTGACCTCCCGACTTCCCTCAACGGACTCACTGAATTGACTTCAAGGCTAGACAGGCGAGGAGAAGGGAACTATGCCGGGAGGGGGCGGACCGCCGGCCATCCACCCGCCAGCATAGATTGTCAGCTGCCACCGACCTCACCCACGGGGGGGTGGAACCCATGCAGGTGGGACGCACCAGTCTCACGTCAGAGGAACGGGAGCAGAGACATTGAGGGAATCTCTGCCTCTACTGCGGCCAGGCTGGACACTTTGTCTCCCGTTGCCCAGTAAAAGGGAGGGCTCAGCAGTGAAGAGGGGCATCTTGCTGAGCTGGTTCCTGGACTTGCCCCTGACTCCAGGCCATTGTTCCATGCCCAGCTCCTCCTGGCGGGGGGTTCCCATACTCTTGCCACCTTCATTGACTTGGGGGCAGATATTAACCTGATTGACGAGGAACTCGCCTGTCAGCTGGGCATCAATCAGGTTCCCCCTGTCTCGTCCAGTGCCAGCCAGTGCACTGGACAGTCATCTCTTGGGGACTGTCACCCATCAGACCACGCCTGTTCCCATGCTCCTGTCCAGCAACCACCACAAGACAGTCCGTTTCCATGTCCTGAGGTCTCCCAACCTTCCGGTGATCCTCAGTTACCCCTGGCTTTGCCACCATAACCCTCACATTGACTGGTCCACGGGGACCATCCTGGGGTGGGGCCCCTCCTGTCAACAGATCTGCTTCAGACAGCCTGTTGTACCTACACCCACCGCCAGCACCTGTTCGACCTCTGAACTTTCCAAGGTACCTGCAGACTATAATGACTTTCAAGAGGTGTTCAGCAAGGTGAGGGCCACCTCCCTGCCCCCCCTCGGCCCTATGACTGCGCCATCGACCTTCTTCCTGGCACCACACCTCCCAAGGGTCACCTCTACTCCCTGTTCGCCCCTGAAAGAGAGGCCATGGAAGCCTACATTGGTGACGCCCTGGTTGCTGGGATCATCCGCCCATCCTCATCACCCGCTGGAGCAGGATTCTTTTTTGTTGACAAGAAGGACGGCTCCTTGAGGCCCTGCACTGACTACAGAGGACTGAATGACATCACGGTGAAAAACTGTTACCCTCTCCCCCTCATTGCCTCAGCTTTCGAATTGCTGCAGGGGGCTGCCATCTACACAAAGCTGGACCTCCGCATCACTTGGTCCGGAATCGCGAGGGGGACGAGTGGAAAACGGTCTTCAACACACCCACTGGACATTATGAGTACCTGGTGATGCCCTTCGGCCTCACCAACGCCCCGGCTGTTTTTCAGGCCCTCATCAATGACGTCTTAAGGGACATGCTGAACAAATATATGTTCGTCTACCTAGACAACATTCTGATTTTCTCCTGGTCGAAGCAAGAGCACATCCACGACGTCCAGACTGTGCTGCAACGCCTGCTGGAGAACTCCCTGTTTTTCAAGGCGGAGAAATGTGAGTTCCATGTCCCCTCCGTCTCTTTTCTGGGGTACATCATTGGCCTGAACTGCATGGAGATGGACCCTGCCAAGGTCTCCGCCGTCGCCTCCTGGCCCATCCCCGACTCCCGAAAACAGTTGCAACGTTTCCTGGGGTTCGCCAACTTTTACCAAAGGTTCATCCGGGGATACAGCACTGTGGCCGCATCACTCACCGCTCTCACCTCCTCCAAGGTAACCTTTCGGTGGTTTCAAGCTGCACAGGAGGCGTTTCAACACCTGAAGGGCTGGTTCAGCTCGGCTCCCATTCTCTTGGTTACCGACCCCAAGAGACAGTTCGTGGTGGAGGTGGACGCTTTTGATGCAGGGGTGGGGGCCGTCCTTTCCCAACGCTCTGCAGAGGACCAGAAGCTGCACCCCTGCGCCTTCTTCTCCAGGCGTCTGTCTCCGGCAGAGAGGAATTACGACATTGGGAACTGAGAACTGTTGGCAGTGAAGCTGGCATTGGAGGAGTGGCGCCACTGGTTGGAGGGGACCGAGTCCCCTTTCCTCATTTGGAGTGATCATAAGAACCTGGAATACATTCGCTCAGCAAAGAGACTTAATTCTCGACAGGCCAGGTGGGCTCTGTTCTTCGCCAGGTTTAACTTCTCCCTCTCCTACCGTCCAGGCTCCCGTAACATCAAGCCTGACACTCTGTCATGCCAGTTCATGGTCGGGGAGGAAAACACCGGTAGACCGGACACCATCCTTCCCAGTTCCCACCTGATGCCCTCACTCACCTGGCAGGTGGAGGAATGGGTGAGGGCCGCCCTGGAGGACCAGCCAGGACCCAGTTCCTGTCCCCAAGATCGGCTGTTCGTCCCTCAGGACCTGAGGTTCGATGTCCTGCAGTGGGCCCACAGCTCCCGGCTCACCTACCACCCTGGGATCCAACGCACCATAGAGTTCCTGCAACGACGGTTCTGGTGGGCCACTCTGGAGGAGGACACCGGAGACTTTGTTAATGCCTGCCTGGTCTGCAACCAGCACAAGGTGCCCCGCCGGGCTCCTGCCGGTTACCTGCAACCCCTACCTGTACCTCATCGCCCCTGGTCTCACATCTCGTTGGACTTTGACACCGGGCTGCCACGGTCTCGGGATTTCACCACCGTCCTGACTGTGGTGGACCGATTCAGTAAAATGGCTCACTTCATTCCCCTCCCCAAATTCCTGTCAGCTAAAGAGACTGCAGAACTGGTCCTACAACACGTGTTCCGACTCCATGGCCTCCCTACTGACATGGTGTCGGACCGGGGGCCCCAGTTCACCTCGCTGTTCTGGAGGGAGTTCTGTCGCCTCGTCGGAGCATCCATCAGTCTGTCTTCTGGGTTTCATTCCCAGTCGTATGGCCAGTCAGAGAGGCTGAATCAGGAGATGGAGACAGCCCTCCGCTGCTTGGCCTCCCAACACCCCTCGACCTGGTCCAGGCAGCTGATGTGGGTGGAATACACCCACAACACCCTCTCCCGCTCCGCCACTGGGCTCTCCCCCTTCCAGTCTGTCTACGGCTTCCAGCCGCCATGGTTTCCAGCCCAGGAGAAGGAGACTTCCTGTCCGTCCGTGGAGGTGTTCATCCGCCGCAGCTGCAGGCGCAGGACCTGGACCCAGGCCAGGTCTGTGCTCCTTCAAGCTGCAGACCGGTACTCGACGGCCCCTAACCGCCGCCTCTCCCAAGCCCCCCCCTTACCAGGTGGGCCAGATGGTTTGGTTGTCCACCCGGGACCTACCACTGAGGGTGGAGTCTAAGAAGCTGGCTCCCAAATTCATTGGACCATTCTCCGTTGAAAGAATCATCAACCCTGTGGCTGTCTGGCTCAAGCTGACCCGCACCATGCGGATCCACCCTACCTTCCATGTCTCCAGGTTCAAGCCATATCGAGAGAGCCCTCTGATGCCTGCCTCCCAGCCTCCACCTCCTCCCCGAATCATTGACGGAGCGCCTGCCTACTTGGTTCACCACCTGCTGCGCTCTAGTCGTCGTGGTCGATTGGGAAGGATATGGCCCGGAGAAAGGTCATGGGTCCCGGCCCGCCAGATCCTAGATGCGAGGCTCATTCGGGAGTTCCACCGCCGACATCCTGACCAACCTTCCAAGGTCCCCTCCGCTGGAGGGGGCACCAAGGCCGACCCCCAGTCCTCCCCTGTGTTGGAGACATCTAATGTTGAGGAGGAGGATGAGGAGGCTGAGACGGAGGCTTCGGAAGAATTCTAGCCCGCCTTCCTGCTCCCCCTCCTCCCACCCTGGCTGCCTGGACTTGGTTTTGGGACATCGGGAGCTGTCCCTTGGGGGGGGTGGTTCTGTCACAGTCTGCCCCTGTCTCTCACCTTGGACTCATACTTTTCCACTGCGCACACCACACCTGCTCTCACTCAGCCATCAGCACATCTGTAGCCTATCCCCTGCAATCAACCCCAGTATATATTCACCAGCTCCACACTCACTCCTTGCCAGATTGTTCTTTGCCATGCGAGACTTTCCAGCGTTTTCCTGTCAGATCTCCCGTTGCCGACCCTGCTTTTTCCTGACCTGCTCTCCTCGTCTGCTCCCTGGTATACCCGCCTGCCTTTCATCCCCGACCATGAGTTCTGCCTCAGCGTCCTTGGCTTCTGTCTGTTCTCCCGGCTCCGACCCATCCGCCTGTCTCCGGCTCATCCTCCACCTGCTCCCTGTTGGTACCTCCACTTCATTGGACTGCTCTCCCGGCTTCGACCGCCCCACCTGTCTCCAGCCGCTCTTCTGCTCTCTCCTCGTCGGCACCTCAGCACCGGTGACTGGCTCTGCAGACCACGGTCTTTATCCCTACCTGACAATAAAGGTCATTATGACTGTCTACCATTCTTAAGTGTACTTCTTTTGGGTCCAAACCATCCCGTTGTCAAGTTTAAAAGTTGTACAACATTTGACTGATATTTGGAAGGTCAAGAAGAGTGGTGTGATATCTCAGAAACCAGGCTGAAGTGAAATGAGAAGTTTTCTGCTCTGTCAAGAGAAGAGAAAAAGAATTAGGAACCAAAAGTGTCAAGCTTTTTCTTCTGCAGCCGCCATCTGTAGACAGTGTGAAATTCCCACAGCCACAGGGGCAAGTTTCCATGAGAAATATGTGCATTCTGGAGGAATTTGAGACAGGATTGTGTATGGATTAGGAACACCGGTGGTAGAAACTTGCACTGACGCATTTACTGCTTTCAGGTCCTGTACAAATCTCTAACCTTGAGGTTTACCACTTGCATCACATGATTTTTCAACTGGGTAAATGGGTGTGCCCACAGGGGATTTTGGGCTTGGAAAAATTACTCCAGCCTTCAATAATGAGGCATAAACTGGGCAAATGCCATAGCATCCGATCTGTAAATTCACATGCGCGCATGGGTGAGCGTGTAGCACCACAATCAACCAAAAACCTAATTTGTTGGCCATTTACTGTGAGCTCATAGGTGGGAAGGATTTGTACGAGTCAGGATCACATTTCAGATAGGTGCCATGAATAGGAGTAGATGTTTTCTCTAGTAATGTAATTGCATCTTGCAATGTCAATGGAGCAGATGTATCAGAAATGTCTGTGGGTGTATGTACATGACCTGATTGTTGTGCAAGTGAAGGAGATGAGTCATTGTCACATTTGACCAGAAGCTGAGTGTCACGCCTGTTGATTCTCAATCAGCAGTGTGGGCATTGTGGTGCTTGTGCTGGTCACTGCCTCCAGGTTGCTGTGGCTGGCTCGGGTATGGCCCTTCTACGGAACATTGCCCTCTGCCCCCTCTGCCATGCACCATGCCACCATTGTTGAGAGGGGTTCTGTGCACCAGTGGTGGAGCAGGTGGGTCAAGCTGGCTGATTTTGCAGAGTATTGACTGCTGCACTGGTTAGTGCAGCTGTTGTCTGCATCAAGTCAATGTCAATGTAGCTTTTTCTTTTGCCTGTGCCTTCTTCTGTTCTGCAGCGTTCTTTCTCTCCAGTAGCACCTTCTCAGTGTGTTTGGCATGACGTTCAATCTCTGCAACATTAGCAGTATCATAGCCAATGCATGTTTGTTTCATCTCTGCAACAACGTCAAGGTTGGTGACTAGCAAGCCACACGGTTCATCAGCCAATGTTGCCGAAAGCACTTCATCAGTCTGTTAACAAAATCATCAATGGGTTTGTCCTGTTTCTGGTGACACGCTCTCACTTTGATCTCAGGACACAGCTCCTCCCAGATGCACAAAGTCTGAGGAGGGGCATTGTGCAGGGTATCTGGTTGCAGCAAAGTTTGACCATCAGAGCCAAGGGAGGGGTTGGAGTGTTTCAGGATATTGTCCATTAAGGGGGTTGTGCAGGAAGTGGTAGATTTATTGCCATCAGTGCGTTTTGTATAGGGGGTGGAGGTTGGCTGCTGAATGGATTGTGAGGGGAGAGTCCTGAGACCAGAGGAGCTGATGTTGTAGCCTAGGGAGGGGGAGCAGACGCTGAAGCACTTTGTTGGTGAGGCCTAGACCTCTGGGAGGGGTCAGATGGGGGTGGGGGAATGAAGAGGGACAGACAAGTCTCATCATCTGGATCCACCTCCAGATGAGACATCTGTTGTGTTATCTGTGGATACAAAGAAGAAGGATATGAGTATGGGGGTGGTAACTGCTGTGTAGGTGTGGGTGTGTTTTCTTGTCTATCTTCCTATGCAATTTGTATTTTCTATTTTATCCTTTTTAGAGGATCCTGGCAATTCTTTTGGCAAATGTTTAGCAGCTAACTTGTTTTCTTGTACTTGTCTTTCACTGAACCACACTTGCAAAATCCTTAGTTTTCACCTTCTTTCCCTTCATCAACTTTTCTTCACCTTCTCAAAAATTTTTTTTTTCTTCAATTGTCCCAATTGCCTCTTACTCAAAGAACCACTGTCTGGAAACCAAAATGGGTACCATAACGCTAACAAAGAACAAGCCTCATCTCCATGCTTCTTTCTCATGCCAACAATTATGTAGGGGTAAGCCTCCGGAAGAACAAACTTATTGACTTCCCCATACCTTTACCTATGTGTGCACACTTCCCTTTCTCTTTTTTACAGTGGGACCTTCTTTTTTGGTTTTTGTTCATGACAAAAACACCTTAAAAGCACGGCCTGTTTTTCTACTGAGTAAAAACAGACAGAAAATCTCTTGTCCTATTCCTAATTAAAATTAAGTAGGCAGATACACCTAGATCTCCTAGACTGCAGGCAGTAGCACCCTATTGTATACTACCTCGCTTAAATATACTATGTATGCCGCCATGTGTATTTATTTAAAATGGCATGCATGGCAGGAAGCATTTAACTGAAAACAAACATTCTTAATATTAATTCCCAATGAATCCCTTAATTATTTTTCCTCTAATCTGAAATGTTACCAACTTTAGAATTTAGAATTCAAAATAGTCTCACCAGATCTGTCAATCACTCTTGAGTACGTTTAATAGAAGCAGTGTTCTGTTGCTGGATGGAAACAGCAGTCCCCTGTCACTCAGAATAGAGGTTTGGAGGTTGAAGGCTTCTACTCATCCATGCAGCTGTTGCCCAACTAAGTTCACCCATCCTATCCCACTTCTGACAACAAATTGTGGTGGAGGCAAAAGCACAGAACTCTTCTGGTGAGAATAACACTAGCAGACTTTGGCGTCTTGGTCTTTGTTTATTACATATCTTTCAGCAAGAGGCTGCAAGATATGTGGAGGAGTAGTGATGTGTGATTCCTGAATGAATCGTTAAAAACTCAAAAGTCATCTTATTGACTCATGAATCATGATCCCTCATCTCTGTTAATTCGTTCACTGACTCATCCCTGCTAGCTAACTGCAAGGACTGAAGTTAATCACTGTATTAGCCCTGTGGGAAAAGCAGCAGCTCTGGTTTGTTGTTTCACTCCCTTTCACTGATGCCCGGTCCCACACACAGTAGACTTAGACTTAAAAGACATAGAAAACTTTATTGTGATTGTACATTGTACAATGAATTTATGTCTGGTACCTCTCTGGACAGTCAGTAAAAAAGACAAAATATGACAAAAAAAGGATATATATAAAAACATCAAACAGTAAAGTGTAGCAGTAAAATGCATGACCATAAATATAAAATATAAAATAGCAGAAGTATATAAAAAAAAGGAATCTTTAGGTGTGGAAACATGCAAAGGTGACTTAGTCAGTACTTAAGGGTTGGGGAGTGTGTGTGTGTGTGTTTGCGCAGAGGGGGTTATTGAGGCAACAGTTCTGGGGAAAAAGCTGTTCCTCAATCTGCTAGTCCTTGTCTTTCAGGCCCTCCATCCTGAGGGCAGGGGGGAAAACAGTCTGTGACCCAGGTGGGTGGGGTCTGTGGTGCTTTCCTCTGGAGGTGGCCAGCATACATGGAGTCCAGGTCTGGAAGAGGGCTTCCCACAATCATCTGGGTTGTTTTCACCACCTGGACCTAGTCCCTCCTGTACTCTGCCATGCAGCTGGTGTACCACTCCTGCTACTGCTCCTGTAGAAATTCCCCATTAGCCTAGAGGAAAGTCCAGCCTTCCTGAACTTTCTCAGGAAAAAGAGCTTTTGTTGAGCCTTCTTGACCAGGTGAGAGGTGTTCAGAGCTCAGGTGAGGTCGGCTGTAATGTGGATTCCTCAGAAGTTGATGTCATCCACACGCTCCTCTGCCTCCCCATGTATAAATAATGGAGCGTGTGCTGTTTTTCTAGTCATCCTGTAGTCCACAATGACCTCTTTTTTCTTGGCGGTGTTCCAGACATGGTTGTTATCTGAGCACCACTGGGCCAGGTGATGGATCTCATCTCTGTAGCGAGTCTCATTATTGTCTGATATGAGGCCCACCACAGTACTGTCACCGGCAAATTCAACAAAGTTGTTGAAGGCATGGATGGGGGTGCAGTCGTGTGTGAAGATGGTGAAAAGGGCCAGACTGAGCACACAGCCCTGTGGTGCGCCTGTGTTCAAGCCGAGTATGGTCTCCTACTCTCACCACTTGTGGCCTGTTGGTAAGGAAATCCCCAATCCATGATCACAGCGATATTGTCCTTGATGTATTCCAGGATGAGCCTCTTAAAGCATTTCATGACAGCTGACTTCTTAGTCACAGGTGACCTGAGCGTTGCTGCACTTGCAGTCTGTCATGGTCTTGATGCCTCTCCACGTGCTCCGGGGATTGTTGTTATCAAAGTGCCTGTCAATGCGCTGCTTGTACCTGTGTTTTGCCTCCCTTATGCCCCTCCTCAGGTCTCTCCTGGCCCTGCTATAAGCCAGCATGTCAGCGTCTCTGGCACTGACTCAGTGACTCAAATGACTCAAATGACTGAGTCACTTTGGTGAGGGATTTATATAAACTCGAGTCAGTGAAAGGAATCGAGTTTCACATTACTAGTGAGGAGTGACCCCTTCTTCATAGCACTCAGCAATTATATATGAAGAGCACAAACAGGGTTGATATCTGGAACGTCTGCAGATACCTGTCTCAAGGCCATGAGGAAGTACAGAGTGCACTCCCAAATGAGCACACATTCCATGCAAGGGCTACAATAACAATGAGCACATTCAGAGTAGATAACAATTATTACATTTGAAGAGTAGAACGCACAGGTTGGTGTGTACCCCATCATCAGTACATCAGTAGTAGAAGTAAGAGCCAAACAAGTCAAAGTAGTGTGTCAACCTAAAGCAGAAGCCAAAAGTGTGATCACTTTACTGTATAAAAAAGATCCTGCTTAAAAGGTATTTGATGTTTGATTTCAATGTCCAAACAACTTTCAAATTAAAGTTAAACCCAATGAAAAATCAGTCTCTTATCTCCATGTTAGCTAACAGTTCAAGCTGATGCTAATACTCACAAACTGAGAAACAGATGCTACATCAGAATAAAAGCAGGTTACACAAATCCTATAAATTGAATGGGTTAACCTATCTTTCTGTTTGATCTTGTTTCAGGTTTCAACCCAGCATGATAATATCAATTTGCGCTGTAGTATCTCCTGTGGACGATCAGTGAGGACCAACCATCACCATGCGATGTGTGTAAGGGATCAGTGGGGGTTGTGGCCCAGGCGGGATGCTGCTAAAGGCCAGTCAGTATGACTCTGTTGGACCTGTGGCTGTCACGCTCCATCCCCATGTGCCTGCTCCTTCAGAGCCTTGTCCTCATGGCCCTGTGCTTCCCCACGGCCAGCATTTGTCCAAAGGGCTGCATCTGCCAACGTGACCCCCACCTCCATGGACTCAATGTTACCTGCAGCCAATCCCGTCTGAAAGAGATCCCCCCCAGCCTCCCAGTTGACACTGTCCTGCTGAGGCTGGATCACAACCAGATAGGAGCCGTACCTGATCAAACCTTCCATGGACTTAGGCTTTTGAGGGAGCTAAATCTTTCATATAATGCTGTGGAGACTTTAGGGGAAGCAGCCTTCAGCGGCATAGAGGCAACTTTACAGGTACTGGACCTCTCCCACAACCGCATTACTAGCGTTCACAAGGACGCTTTTGCTCGTCTGAAGGCCCGGGTCATTGTGGATGATAACCCTTGGCATTGTGACTGCGCTCTGCAGCAGGCTATTAGCGGAATGGCCCATAACCATGAGGCTGCCGCCCGTGTGCTCTGCAGGAGCTCAGAGATTCGTGACCAGGAAGGAAGACCATTCTTGGCTGTGGACACTGACCTCTGTAACCTGGCCAAAAGGACCACAGACTATGCTATGCTGGTGACCATGTTTGGTTGGTTTGCAATGGTTATTTCATATGTGGTATATTATGTTCGGCAGAACCAGGAAGATGCCCGACGCCACCTGGAGTACCTCAAATCTCTACCAAGCAAGCCGAAGAAACCGGACGAGGCTGACGATATTAGCACTGTTGTCTGATGGCGGTATCCAAAATACTATGTCCATCACAAACCTAAAGAGCACGCAAATGTTCAAGTAACAGGACCCACACAAATGTTTGCTATTTAACCACTAGTGATGTGAGCATCAAAACAGCTGGTAAATATTCATATTTTGGAAATGTTGACTGTCCTTACTGTGGTAGGGTTTGTTTATGACTGATAAGATGAGAAAGGAGGCCACAGAGTCTAATAGTCTAATACCAACATTATCTTTTTTACGGAAATTGCATATTTCTGAGTTTTAAAAATTGTGATCTCAGGTTTAAATATTGGCATGATTATGGTTGTTTTTAGAAGAAAATTTGGAATATCTCCTCAATATAAGAGAAATATATTTGTAAGTTGTGACACCCTACATGCCACTTTGGTATCTCAAAGTCCATAGGAAGATAAATATTAAGTTTTTTTTAATCACTTGCTAAACCAATTTCACCGTTCAAGCCTCTTGAAATTAAAGTTAATTCACAATATTGATGAGTTTGACAGTTCCACAAAGAAATTTAAAAACTTCTGAATCCATAGTGTTTCTGTGTAAACTATTTGATCTTAACACTGTGTAATATTTTAGACTACTGCATCTTATTATAAGGGTTATCAAGTAATCTGATCACCCTTGCTCTTCCTTAGCTGTAGTATCTCTCTTGTTGAGAGATACAAATCACATCACAGGCATATTTAAAGTATCGTCAGACATTACTGAAATACCTAGTGAATGATGTCACATTTTGGCTAAAGCAAGCACTGGATGCTAAGCCCATTTTTGCCAAGTAAAAGAAAAGTATGATATGTTAAGGAGGATTAAAAATTCAGTATACTTAAGGAATTTAAGAATCAAAAGTATAACATTAAATTTCGTAAACCTTTTGAGAGCTGGTGAGTTAAAATTGTTTCTAGATTTAGCTAGCTTGTGATGTCACCTGCTCCAACAGGCCAAATGAGCTTAGAGTGGTCTTCTAACCACAGTTCGAAGTAACAGCTGTGGCATGATAACAGTTAAACAACTTAGTAAAGGACAGGCTGTAACTCACAAATGAGGGCTGCTGCCCTAAATGTGAGCCTGGCTCAGAAGACAGGACCTGGAAGGAAGACATAATAGCCTACACAACACATCATAACATCTTACACATTTTCAACTATGAAATAATTAGGGCTGCCCCAAGCCCTAGCTGTGCCAGAAAATGTTTTGAGTCCAGGGCTGAGAAAAAGAAAATTTATAATTGGTAAGCAAGCCACCTGATAAGAACCCCAGCTATGGCAATAATGATTCTGAATGTCTCAAAAAAAGAAAAAAAGGAGCAAGATGAATGTTCAAGTTAGTGGCCATGCTAATGGCTAATTAAAAGCTCCATACATGCTCTGGATGAATGTATTTGGGCAGTTTCCTTAGCTTCTTCAAACAGTTCCACTCTGTGGATTTCCTTCCCGATTTACCAGTATGTAATTGTTGTAACAGACTGCTTTGTGCTTACAGGTTTTTCTTAATTTGAGTTGCAGTCTCCCGTAAAACAGGTATTGTTGTCTAAGTCAAAGGTGTGGAAGTAAAAATAAAAAAGTTGTTGCTGCTGTACATTGTACTATGTCTGTAAGTCATATTTATTATTGTGCTTCAAAATCCATCCAGTTGGGCACACCCAAGATGTTCAGTTCCATTATATCTAACAGGGACCAGCAATGTAAATTACATTTGCCCATGACTAAGGGACTGAATGACTGTCACCAGTTCCTATTAAGTTTAACATTATTTAGTTTTTTTGCAGTGACTAACCAATCAAAACTAGGGATAAAAACCTTGTCCTTGATTGGGATTTGTTCAGCTTTTTGGGCAGTTCTAGAAATAATCAATAATAAAAATTTGTGACGGCATTTTGGCTGCAGTGGTGTCAGTATTCAAAGTGCCAGTTGTATTGTGTCATAGAGTGTACAGCAGACCAACCAGTGTAGGGTAGAAAAGTTTTTGAAACATATGTGTCAAAAAAGATCTTCATAAGATCGAGATCTATACTGTATCAACACAAATGCCAGAAATATGCATTGATGACTAGAATGACATCCAGTAGAATTCCATTCCTGAGAAACAGACATATAAAAATGTTATGAGGTGCTAAAACAATACTGGACTGAGTTGAGAAAAAGTGTTAACATATAAGATACAATACATACTTGACAACATTTTGTCAAGGATCCAGACCTTTTCAGGAAGAGAGAAAGAAAAAAACGACAATCATTCTGGACCATGGGAATCATACTAAATTTATGTTTTTTTATCATACAATTTTGCAGAGCTTTTGACCATATTCCCAGTCTTCATCAGTGTTTGTCAAGTTGTTTTCATGTGCGTGTTTGCCATTTTGATCGGGTGACAGAAATGCTCTGTATTTAAAAGGAGTGAATTAATAAATATATTCCTGATTTAGATGCAGAATTAACACTGCTTTAGCCACCAGAAACATCTTGAAGGACTCCCTCCCATGGGTCACCTTTCTGAACTTACAGGCACTCAACACCTTAAGATGTCTGCTGGTACTCACTTCAGACAATTCTACCTAGGATTGATATCTTATGCAGTAACTGTCAGGAACACAACATCAGTGACGAGGTAAGGACCTGAGAAATCAAACTGAATCCCCACTGGACCCAACATCAGCTGTTTGTGTACACTAATCCTGGGCCAGTTACAGCGTTGGCTGGGAACAACTCAGTCAGACTTTTTTCAGCAGAGGTTTAGAGAAAGATAAAGATGGGGAATCACATCCAGCATCAGGAAACCAGCACAGTGCCCCAGAACTTACAGTAAATTCACATTGGTTGATACTGTATCTGTTGATTTTTACCAACCTTAAGTGCCAGTACAGAAATTGGAATGTCCTTTACGGAGTAAGTTGGTGAATAAAGCATTAAGTAACATCAAATTGAAAATTAAACTTGTTGAGGTTTATGTGGCAGAAGGGCATGTAGCATGATTAGATTTGGAGGAAACAAAATTATTAGCATTTTTTTTAAATTTACCTTAACCATGAGGGTTTTAGTCACCTGAAAGTATTTACACCTCATCCAAAGTTTATTGGTTTCAACCATGACTTTTCTCTAAATTTGAAATGAAATTTTGGCATAAAAGCTAAAACAAAAATGTTGTCGTTCTGATCTAATGTCAGAGTTTCGTCTGGTTATTGGAATGTCTATATATACAAGGACATGTGACTGTGTGATTGACTTCCTGCTGGCCATGTGATCAAATCAAATCAAATTTATTTATATAGTACCAAATCAAAACAAAGTTACATCATGGCACTTTACATATAGAGAATGTCTAGATCAAACTCTTTATAGAGTTGTTAAAGAGACCCAACATGTCCCTCCAAGAGCAAGCACTTGACAGCAATGGTAAGGAAAATCGTCCTTTAAGAGGCAGAAACCTCAGGCAGAACCGGGGTAAGGGAGGGCAGCCATCTGCCTCGACTGGATGGGTGGATGGTACTGATGGTGATGACAACTGAGCAAACTTAGTTGTTACATCAGTTTCCAACTGTAATTGATTTTATCGCCAGACAGAACTCTGGCCCTTCAAGTTCCATCATAGGTTATTTTATCGTTAGAGCTAATGTCATTTGCTTCCTTCACATACCTATTGAATTAGAGTAATCTTTCAATCAATCCATCTTGTGCTGTTTGTAGTGCCTCATATCTGTGTGCCAACAGGGTGACAGAGAAGCTTTATGTTTTTGAACAGCAGGACCACACTTACCACCCTAAATTGGCAGTCAGTTGAGAACATTGTCTTATACCATAATTCTGCAAGCTGATGTCTTTGGTGTTGGACAGGCTATCATTATGTTACGTCTTCATTTAGTTTGTGAAGTCTGCTTTTGTTCCTGTTGTGTTTAATTAGCTACTGTCGTTATCTGTAACAATCAGAAGTCAGCTCAAGACTAAATGCCAGTTTGTGGTGATTTTAGTCCTTTCAAGGGGAGGACAGATTTATCACAAATCGTCACGCTGCCGTATACAGCCACCTTTGACATCACATAGTCACACAAGCCTCCCTATTCCAAGTCATTTCCCTTTAATAATACTACAGTAATGTTCAGTGTGCAGTAATGTTTCCAGCACTGAGTGAAGAGAAATATGATGATTTCATTTTCTCAAATGGCTTCTCAGTCACCGGAGCCCCTTAAAACATAGGACCAAGGAAGACAACCGTCACTTAAGAAAATAAAATTTTCACCAAAAAGGCTTATTTTATAGATGCTACATTATACCCTAAGGAAATCCTGTACCATTAGTGGCATGTTGGATGCAGGCTGTGTGTGTTCTGTAAAACTTCCTTTCAGGTCATATTTGAAATGTTTGTCACAGAAGTTGTTCAGTAATAGTTTTCAAAGTGATGTCTTAGGGGATGTGCAACCAAAACATGTAGGTATAGAAGACTAAGATCACATGTAAATAGGAACATCGATGTTGTATTCAATACCTGAAATCCCTTTAAGTAGTTGTTCTTAAATATGCTACAGCCCTTAGCCTTGTCTTGTAGAGGTGGTAGGATCAGGATAGACTAAAAAATGCATGTAAATTGTAATGAACCACAGTGTAGCCAAGGAACTGAAAGTTTTCTAAGTGCCTGAATATCTCATCATTTCATTTTTTTAATTTATGCCATTCTCCACCTCCACGTCTATACTCTGGATTCTTAAATTAGGAATTAGGATTCTCACGGTTTCTTGTATTTCTTGCTTTAGGTTGATTTTGGAAATAAAAAAAAAAGAGAAATTGGTAATGTTCAATTCACTTATATTAAACCATATTATAGTTCTCTGTGCACAAACAGCAGTGTATGATAGACAGCGAAGACTGAAATTGTTAGCAATAGCGATCATGTTTTTGTTGTAATGGCATGACATAAAAAATTAAATAAAGAAAGTACACATTTGTTTGTGGTATATTTTATCTCTGTTGAATGAATAGCTGTGGGCAGTAAATGTTTATCAGCAGTGTTATAGCCTTTTCCAGTGTTCGTATATATGCAGGCTGTATTTGGACAGCCTTTCTCAAATAGTTGTCTTCCCTGAAATTGTGACAGTGAATAAAACATTTATGAAAATAGTTTCAAGAAACTAACTGCATTGTTTGGTATTTATTGCCTATATTGTGTTTAAACACTCAAAATTCAAAAATGTGTTAGCACACAGCTTGACATGTAGCATAAAAGAACTGTTCATGTTGCAGCCATGTCTTATGGTCTAACCCTGTAATGATGACCTGTTCACACTCCATGTGTTTGGATTTTTGTTCACTTGCTATTTTACTTGCTGTCTGTGGTACGGTTGAATAGCTGCCTGCCTTTGTCGGGTTTTCCTCTGCTGAGGTCTCCTGCTCATCCCTAATGTGGATCAGCTGTGTCCAGTCATCCTGCCACCCCTGAGTATTAAATCTGTGGCTGTGGTTGAAGTTTTTGTTGCTTAGAAAGGTTTTAACTGAATGAAATGACCTGAACTATGAGAGTGTCAGTCATGAAAGAGCTGGTCGAGCTCTCCTAACGATGAGGACAGGAACTTGAATGCCTCCTATCTCATCACCTTGAGCAGAGGAAACACAGGACCTTCCTGTACCAAAAGACAGGATGAAAACCCCAGTCCAGAACTAATGCAAATCCTCTTGTGACTATCTGAGCCCCAAATTCAGATGTACATTTCTTCTCTTTCAAATCTGTCCAGATTTTGTATTTAAACAATATCATAGTAGCAAAGTATTACTAACATAAATATCATTTCACATTTTCAGTGTGAAACACTGAGCATTTATTTTCCCAACATAACTAATACAGAAATCTCCATGTCAGGACACTGTTTATATTAAATGTCTAAATATCATTTATTCTGGCCCCCTTCTAAATTCAGTGTTTTTATTTGTTTTTATTTTATTGCACTGGATCCCTTCTCTTTCCTGGTATAGCCATACCATGTTTTCTTATTTCAACACTTGAAGGTCGTTTGCTTTTGTGGTTAGAAAAGGATTATTTATCATCCATGTGTTATAAACAAATTTGATTTAAGAAAATCCACAATGAATTTCAGTCATATTTCTTTCTGCACCACTGTTTTTTGTCTTTTCCAAAGTCCTTGTGTATTCTCCCTCAAGTCTTTCTCGTGACATTTTCCATCGCGTTCTAAGAGAAGTGCTTGGGAAAGATGACAAGGTTAGGGTAAGATTATTTCAACTTTTGAGCAACAGCCTGTCTTTCCCCCAGCCTCAGTCCTTGTCACTTTGTTTGTTTTGTCCCTTTTCAGTTTCCTCTGTGTTTCCTGTTTCAGTTCTCACTGTATGCACATTCTACACTGCTAACTTTAAAGGAGCTAGTTAAATCTCTACTCACTCAGCAACATCACCAGTCTTTCTCTCTCTTTCTCTCTCACCAACTCTTGCACTGATCTATTCCTAAAAGTGGCTGCTCTTCTCCTGTGACAATAATCAGTGTCATATTTCTGAAACTAACTGCAGATGTAACACAGAGATGACAAATCAATACAATTCACTTGTTTACTTTGCAGCTGCTGCCTCCTAAAGCTTAATGCACAAGTTTGATTTCCACACATCTGGATATACATATGTCCAGATGTGTGGAAATCAAATATCGCGACGGATCTGTATTCACCAGGAACCAGGCTTTTTTCAAAGGGACATGACCACGCCTACTGTCACTCTGTGGAAAAACACTCTTGAGGCTGTTTGAGCTTCAATCAAAGATTCAAAGTGCTCTTCTAGTGTCTGATGACACAGAATGAAGTGTCCATCTGCATATCTTGCCTCAGCCTATCACTTGAAGTCAAGAACTGACTTCAAGCATGTACGGCCATGACAATAAATCAGAGTGATTGTCAGAAAAATTAAGCATCATCTCCTCAATGCATCAATAATTTCACTTTCTTTTTTTTTTTTCAGGCCTGCAGAGTGAATATCCCTTTTTCACCCATGCGGTGCTTTATCCTACCTCCTATATAGGATTTGTGATGATTTTGGATGCATTCACTAGCCTAAATTCACCGTCCTGGAAAAAGTAGATTCCATGAACAAAACATTCTTCACACATACAATGTGTATTTTACATTCTCCCTTTATAAATATGCTATACATTTCAAGCTGAGCTGTAATGTAACGGCAGTTACATTATGTAAGAGCAAGGTATTTGCGCTGTGGAGACTGTGCAAATACCAATAATACCATAAATTTAGTCTGAGAAACTGAGGCCACAACAACTCCCACAATGCTCTTGTGTTTATCTCTGCTGCTACTGTAGTTGTTTTTAACACTACAAACAGATTTCTGCCACGTATGAGGTCACAGTTCTTGTTCTTGCAGGCTGTACAATATGTGGGTTGACCTTGAGGAGCAGCATGCCAGGAAGACAATCTGTTTTTAGTCACTTAAACACCTGACAACTGTTGATGCTGACTTGGTTCCTTCACTCAAAATTACTGCAAAATTAGAAGATGCAAGTAAACCAGAAAAAAAAGATCTAAAAAATAAATAAATTGAAAAATACTGGCATATTCTGCTTTACAAAGGAAACGAAGATATTTTGTGAGGTTATTCAACTCCTGACCCTTGAGGAGGTGTGTGTGTGTGTGTGTGTCCTTATTCTGCAGATGACTCACGTGGAAAAAGATCGACTTAGACTTTATTTTCATCTTCTTTTCCCTCAAAAGTCACTATGATATGTTTTTTTAAACACTACTGTCATATATACAAAGTGCTATGCTTGCATTTCTTTTATTTGATTGTTTCTCGCTTTTCCTAATGAGTTTATGGTCTTAGATTCTAGTTTCAAATCTCCAAAAAACGTGATGTTCATTTTTCAAATGATGATATTTATTAGGGTGTGGCTACTGTGTGATTGACAGACTCGACCACCCAATCAGGAAAGAGTACAAAGTAAGTCAGATCATCCTCACTGCCACTTTATTCTCCAAATATGGTTTGTTCTGGTTTCAAGAAACCTAGATGGCTAGAACATGCGTTACAAACTGGAGAGTTCAAAACTACACCTTGCAAACCAATGGGTGATGTCACAGTTTTGCTAAAATAGTTCAGATTAATAAAGCATTGTCCTACAGCGGCATACCTGCCTACAAATGATATTTTTCAAATGTGAGGGAGTATGCTTGTTTGGTACATGATATCATCATTATCTTCATATTTTTCTAGTAAAAAAGCAAATATCATGATGCCATCTGATATTACGACTCATATGACCATATTATCACATTTTGCTGCATCTAATTCTAGTTTTCAAAAATTGGTAGTGTTTGCATCTCTGTAGCTCTCAGATGTGTGTCCGTCTCTCACAATCTCCAGCTGATTTATGGAGGGAATAATAAAAGTGAAAGCCTCTTTGTTCAGACTGTGTTTTATGGAAAGCGGATGCCTAATACTATTATTTTGAAAAGGAATAGCTCTTCCAGCCTCTCTGTGTACACCCTGAGTAGGTGGCTTTAAAGAAATCTAACTTGTCAATATTGAGCTCAGGTTGTTAGTTTTTAGTTTTTAGGGTTGTGGAGAAGATCATGGGAAAACAAACAGGGCTCAGTAAGAGACCGGGGTTTGTTCTGACAGTTCCCTTCTGGCCAAAACTGCTGTCTCCATCCCTGATTTGCTGAGAATAAGTTTTATCATGTGACTCATCAGCTCCTGTGCAATATTTAGACTATAGTGTGCTTGTGAATGCACACAGAGGATTGACTGAACCACCCCACCCCATCAAGATTCATTCATTCATTCACTCTCTGCCCTCTTTGCAAGGTTCACTGACTTGTCATCCTGCCAATGTGGGGGCTGCAGTGAATACAGCCCCTGCTACCCATGTGCTTTTTTCCCCATCCCTACATTAGCTTGCTCCTACACTGTACTGTGCATACTGGTCCACCTCCACCTGCATCCTGCCAAACTGTGTTGTTGTCTGATCCCATGCAGGATAGAGAGAGAGAGAGAGAGAGACAGAGGGCAAGACTAGGGGAGAGGGAGAGACAGAGAGAGGAACGGACAGAGTGTAACACCCCCCATCGTTGTCTGTGACTCCAGGCCCCTGCACTCTGTGTGGATACGTAGTATTACTAGACTGTACTGTTACATAAGATCATTGCATGGAAATGTACCTTGAGTTCGAATATGGACGGCAGTGTTAATGGTTTACCAGAAATTTATTTTCATTAAAAAAAGTGTTTGGTTGTAAAGTGTTTTGATTTTTGAGACATGTTCTAACATTTCTAATGCAGATATGTGGCACTTTTTTCTGTCAAACTTTGAAAGAAATCCAGCCTAGTTTTAAAAAAAAAATGATGATGATGATGATGATGCTGATAATGTGTACATTTCTGTATGTGCCAGTGAATGAATTATTTTACTGGTATGTTGATCACATGGTTGTGGGGCTCACTGCCATGTGCACAACAGATGGAGTAACACTGAGCTCCGGTTATCACATATGAACAAAGAAGAAACAAATTAATGCTCCCATCTGTTCTGCTCTTTGTTTTATATGCATCTCTTTGATTCTTTGTGTACAGGAACGTGGTGAAAAAATTCACTTTTCACTTTTTGGACTTTTCAGAAAAAAATACATGAGCCTAGAGACAATAGTTAAAAAGAGAAGACTATAACACTTCGGAATTAATTGTTTGATTCAGTCATTCATCTTCTACTGCTCTCCGCGACCCGGAAACAGATAAGTGGTTGAAAATGAATAAATTGTCTACTCCTTATCCATTTCCGGGTTGCGGGTGGTGCTGGAGCCAATCCCAGCTCACACTGGGCGAGGGCAGGGTACACCCTGGACAGGTCACCAGTCCAGGGTCAACATGCAGAGACAGACAGAGATGAACAACCACTCACACTCAGACCTATGGACAATTTAGTCCAATGAAATTATTTTACTAATGAAATTATTCTAATGAAATTATTTTACTGTGATACTGATACTGTAACAATGTTGAAGGACCTTTTTTATAGAAAATGTTCTTCTCATACTCTACTTATTTCCTTGACTGTCAGGTTTAATAGACAAAGTTATATTGACTCCAGTTTTCTGCCTCTGTCCTTGTGAGTGCTGTATGTCCCTACTGTGGTGTTTATTCCCAAGTGCTATAAGCAGGAATGGTAGTTAGATGTGTGTGTAGATTCCTGCTCATCCAGGTCTGGGTAGTTTTGAGTGTTTGAGCTGAATGCAACTGGACTTCTTTTAGGTTTCAGTGACATTTTTCACCACTCATCTGGAAGCCTTATGAACTGAAAAAGCCTTTCAGATGAGAGGTGAAACATCTTTCTTCAAGTAAAGCCCAATAGGAAATTTTATACGCAACCACAGATTATTTGAGTTGCGGTTCTTACAACCTACCCCACCACTGGGTGAGTTGTAACACTAGCTGAGGGAGGATGTAACAATGATGCATCATTTGCTCACTAATATCAATGCTATTCAATCATTATTCACTTAATAATTAATAAACTGTTGAAACTACCCCAACTCCAAGCAGAAATTACACAGATGACAGTTCAAGCATTTTAGTATGAATGCACACCATCAAAGTGAGCTCACTCTAGGTTGTGTAAATCAAATTGACACCTTGGGGAAAAAAATATTTGTGATAGAAAAATTTCCTTTCTGTCTTGAAAATCAGTAATTTGTCCAAAAACTTCACCAGCTTCCCCAATATGTTTTGTATTATTAGACATCCTTGGGCATGGATGTTCTCTAGGATAATTCTTTCTTCTACGTGTACATTTTTTTTCCTATGTATGATATGTTAAGCATTGTGCATCTTTAATGCTTTGTGGTTTTTGCAATAAGCTGTGTTGATGAATGTGAAGCAGTTTGGTTGTGGCAATTAATATAACACTCCTGACTGTAAAGTTCTGATATTTGTTGTTTCATTTTTTTCATTGCTGCTGATGAGTTGCCACTTGTTTTGCATGTGTATATTTCTGTATATGTTAAATTTCTTACACTGATGATGACTTGGCTGGAACATGTTCAGTGACTGCCCCATATGAAGTATGAGGACAGGGCAGTACAGTGGTACAGTGGTAAGATCTGTTACTGTTGCCTGTATGGAGTTATTCTCCTTGTTCCTGTGTGGGTTCCCTCAGTTCTGAAGCGTCTTCCTACCATCAAACTCATGCATACCAGGTTAACTGATGACTCTAAACTGCCTGTAGGTGAGAATATGAGCATAAATGGTTTTTTGACTTACTAGGCCACTGAGGTACTATATGGTCCAGACTGGATAGTAACAATGTATAGTGGAAACTTCATATTTCTCTAATTAGCATGAAACCTGTATCTCAAAGTGAGATTGGTGGATTGTTCAACTGTTTTTAGGCAACATTTTCTCATATCATGAAGCTGCTTCACATTTAGCAGAGGTAGATCACCATGGCAACATATGCTGCTCCAGAGCAGGTCAATTTCAGAGGATCAAATTAAATCTTTCCACAGTCTGACAACTGACCAAAGAGATCACTGGACAAACTGAATCATCATTCTTACAAGTAATAAAGAGACATATCAGCAGACTCTCTTTGCCCATCAAGGCTTCGACTTGGCTGCATGAACTCTCTACTTACTATTAAGTTATCCATCCATCCATCTTCTACCGCTTTTTCTGTTTCCGGGTTGAGTGGGGTGCTGGAGCCAATCCCAGCTCACACTGGGTGAGTGTAGGGTACATCCTGGACAGGTCGCACGGCTGCATAGTAGTTAGCACTATCGCCCCACAATAAGATGGTTGCGGGTTTGATTCCCGGGCCTGGGGCCTTTCTGTTTGCATGTTTTCATGTTCACCCGGTGCTTGCTGGGGTTTCCTCCGGGTACTCCGGTTTCCTCCCACCGTCCAAAGACATCATGTTTGGGTTAATTGGTGACTCTAAATTGTCTGTAAGTCTGAGTGTGAGTGTGAGTGGTTGTTTGTCTGTGTGTGTGGGCAATGTGATGGACTGGCGACCTGTCCAGGGTGTACCCTGCCCTCACCCAGTGTGAGCTGGGATTGGCTCCAGCAGCCCCCACAACCTGGAAACGGATAAGTGGTACACTGTAAAAATAAAAATAAAAAAAAGTAAAATTACAGGAAATGTTCTGTAATTTTTTACAGATTTTTCCTGTTTTCCAATAAAACAATGAAATGCCAGTAGATTTACAGATATTTTCAGTAATTTTAGGTTTTATATTTAAAATTACAGTTAATTAACCATAATTTAAGATTACATTAAAATTATGTTTTTTAATTACAATTTATTGTATTTGTACATCTTTAAACTGTAATTTTACATACAAGTTTCTGTATTTTTTTACAGGTTTATTACCATTTTCCACAAGACAATGTAATAACTGTAAATTAACAGATACTAGCAGTAATTTACAGATTTACCTTTAGAATTACAAGTGATTAACTATCATATAATATTACATTATCATTCGTTTTTTAAAGGTAATTTAACATATTTTTTTCATATTCAAATGCAATTTTACGGTAAATGTGAGGTATTAATTTAGAGATTGTGGTCCATGATAACGAAGACATACAAAATTACAGAAAACCAGTCATTCAAAGTGTTTTCCTTAAAATTGCGGCTAATTAAGATTCAAATTTCAAAGTTGGCGCCTGTTTCCAGTTTGCTTGGCCCCGCCCATAACGACCAACCGGCTGAGTCTGAAGAATGACAGTAATGGGATTAGCGCTAGTGTCCGTCCAGTCAGTCATACAGGGGAAAGACGTGCCCTCATGGACTCGTGATCTTCAAGGAGGATGTCTGAGACAGCCACAAAGGACATGTCAACCAAACACCGTTTGAGGTGAGTATCCCAGATAACGCCTGTGAACGATATTTTAATTCATTTTCAAACCTCCAGTGGACAGCCTTGAAGCTAACGTTAGCATCCCTCTGATAAATTGCTACCCTCACATAAGCTATTGTTAGCAGATAGCTATCGTTTTATTTATGTTTTTGTGACTAAGTGACTGATGGTCATTTTGTTTTACAGATAAAATATTCATTGTTAACGTGCACTTTCGGTCAAAGCCTTTTCTAACATGGCCAGAGGTTAGTCGTAATTGTGTTGCTCTCTGCTGATGTATGTTCGTGATTTGAATGCGGTCAAACTGCTGTATGCTGCTCTGTGTAATGTCCCACTCGTCCTACGTGAGTCCCGCAGAGACTTTAGATCATTAATTTACGTTTTTAAATTAGTTTCGTCGTAGCATTAGCATGGTAAGTTAGCCTGCTCACTGCTGTCTTCCCTTGCTAGTCTGCTCCTTTTTTCCACCAGGAGAGTGTATTTCTGTCTATTTCCACAGGTGTGGAGATGTTTGTTCGTTTGTGTTTAAATGTTTTGAGTGTTATTCTCTGGGTCTATTTGCTCTGTACATGTTGTTGCTGCTAAATGATACAGATGGCCGCTGAATGTGATATTAGTCCATTTGGATATAAATGTTAAACTGAGGTAATGAAATGCGTTTTCTGGTTACCATATTAAGTTTGGTTAGATTGTTTAATCTATATATTTAAAAAAAAGGCGTAATTACTGATGTCATTTATTTTTGGGTTTCCTGTTGAACTGTAAATGCGGAAGCAATGAAAGCAGAGACTAACCTATTTAAAGGACCAATTTGTGTTATTTTTTTGTAATTTAGTTTTACTGTGCAAAATGTATTATGTTATTGTAACATTTCATATGTTTAAAAGCCTTTTCTAGCTCACACACAGCTCACAATTTCTGTGTGTTTCTGTCTGTCACCACGGTTGCGAAGTAAAGATCCAGAGATCCAGTCCTGACTCCTGCGTCTCCTTTCCAACTCGGGACACAACAGACATAAAGTGGAGACGGGTTATTTATATTTGATAAATGATAGAGGATGACTCCCAGTGAATATTTGTTCAGTTTACTAAAATGATTGTTAAATACCCTAAATTTACAGATAGCATCTTAAAATATACCTATTAATGTATTTTGACGTATAGTGTTTAATTTCCCATTGTCCAATTTTTTAAAATAATTACTGTAATACTGTAAATGCGCAGAAATTCCTATTCAATTAAAGTTACATATTTTGTTCATACATTGTGTCATTGTTTTTCTTACTTGGGGAAACCACAATTATGCAGCAAATCAGTGTAGATGGACAAAAAATGACTACTAAATACCCTTAATTAACAGGGATTGTCCTTAAATGTAGCTATTTTTGATGTATTTGTAATGTATTTAGCTTGGTTTTCCACTGTCCAATGGTTGCTTTTTAATCTACTAATTCTCTAAAATGAGATTTATTTGTATAGCGCCAAATCATAACAAAGTTACATCAAGGCACTTTACATATAGAGCAGGTGTAGATCAAACTCTTTATAAAATTATTTAAAGAGACCCAACAGATCCCCCGATGAGCAAGCACTCGGCGACAGTGGCAAGGCAAAACTTCCTTTAAGAGGCAGAAACCTTGGGCAGAACCAGGCTCGGGGGGCGGCCATCTGCCTCGACCGGTTGGGTTGAGAGAGAGAGAGAGAGACATGGGAGGAGGCAAAGTTGGGTAGAGTAGGGAGAGAAAGAGAGCAGGAGGAGGGGATATTCAAACAGGTGTAGGCAGGAACATGATGCTGCATGAAGTTCATAGGAATGATGCTGTATGGAATTATTTAAGATGTGGGAGCAGCAGGCATTGCAGGAACATGGGATGGTGATGATTCATCACCTGCAGGATGAGGACAGGGAGAGAGGAGAGGAACTGGGAGAGACAGAGACTTCGGGAAAACATGGTTAGTAAATGCAGTACACATGCTTGGAACTGAGAGAAACTGGGATTTCGGAGAAGCAGGTTGTTGGTATGTCGGCACATGCAAGGGGGGGAGAGAGAGGGAGAGAGGTGCTCAGTGCTTCCCCCAGCAGTCTAGGCCTATAGCAGCATAGCTAAAGAGTAAATGAACTTTAACTTTTTAACTATAAGCTCTGTCATACAGAAAAGTTTTAAGCCTGGTCTTGAAAATTGCTAAAGAGTCTGCCCCCCGGACCGATACTGGAAGTTGGTTCCATAGAAGAGGAGCCTGATAACTGAATATCTGCCTCCTGATTTACTCTTGGAGACTCTAGGAACCACAAGTAAACCTCCATCTACAGAGCAGAGTGGCCTACTAGGACAGTAAGGAACTATGAGCTCTCTGAGCTCTGATGGAGCTTGGCCAGTAAGAGCTTTATATGTTAACAGAGGATTTTAAATTCTATTCTCAATTTTACCGGCAGCCAATGAAGAACAGCTAACACAGGAGAGAAGTGATCCCTTTTTCTAGTTCCTGTTAATATTCGTGCAACAGCATTCTGAATCAACTGAAGGCCTTTCAGAGATTTGTTTGGACATCCAGATAATAATGAGTTACAGTAGTCCAGCCTAGAAGTTACGAATGCATGGACTAGTTTTTCTGCATCCTCTTGACAGAGGATATTTTTGATTTTCCTAATGTTTCTCAGGTGGAAGAAAGCTGCCCTATTGACTTGCTTTATGTGAGGGACAAAGGACATGTCCTGGTCAAAGGTTACTCCAAGGTTTCTTACAGTGGAGTTGGAAGCCAAAGTAATGCCATCCAGACTGATTAATTGATTAGATAGGGTTTCTCTAAGGTGCTTAGGGCCGAGTACAATAACTTCAGTTTTGTCAGAATTTAAAGGAAAAAATTATGGGTCATCCAGACTTTTATGTCTTCAAGACATGGCTGCAGTCTGACTGACTTCATTTGGCTTCATTGATAAATACAGCTGAGTGTCGTCTGCGTAACAGTGGAAATTTATGCTGTGTTTCCTGATAATGTTGCCTAAAGGAAGCAGATAAAGAGTGAAGAGGTCCAAGTACCGAACCCTGTGGGACTCCATAACTGGCTATAGTGCGTGAGGAGGATCTATTGTTAACATGTACAAAATTATATCTATCTGATAAATAGGATTTGAACCACCTTAGAGCAGTTCCTTTAATGCCAATTTCATGTTCCAGTCTCTGTAATAAAATATTATGATCAATGCAGCACTGAGATCTAAGAGGAGAAGTATGGAGGCTGATCCATTGTCTGAAGCCATTAGAATATCATTGGAGACTTTAACAAGTGCTGTTTCTGTGCTGTGGTGAGCTCTAAATCCTGACAGAAACTTTTCAAGCAAACCGTTCCTATGCAGATGGTTGCGTAATTGGTTTGCTACTGCTTTCTCAATGATTTTAGAAATGAAGGGAAGGTTTGATATGGGTCTGTAATTGGCCAAAACATCTGGATCAAGATTCAGCTTTTTAAACTGGGGATTGATGACTGCAGTCTTAAGAGTCTGAGGTACATAACCCAAAGATAAGGTCAAATTAATGAAATCTAGAATGAAGGGCTCAATTAAGTAAAAAATGTCTTTAAAGAGGCTGGCCGGCACTGGGTCTAATAGACAGGTTGATGGTTTAGATGATGAGACTATAGAAGCTAGCTCTGAGAGATTCAGAGATGAGAATGATTCCAGATGTAGAATAGGTGTTGCAGTTGATTCAGGAGTTGCTGTATTCAGTAGAAGATTACTGTCTAATGTAGGTAAAAGCTGATGAATTCTTTCTCTGATTGTTATAATTTTATTTGTAAAAAAGCCCATAAAATCATCACTGCTGAGAGCTAAGGGGATCACTGGTTCAATTGAGCTATGACTCTCTGTCAGCCTGGCTACAGTGCTGAAGAGAAACCTGGGGTTGTTCTTGTTTTTTTCTATTAGTGCTGAATAATATGAGCTTCTAGCACTGCGGAGAGCTTTTTAATACATTTGCAGACATTTATCTTTAATTTTATGAACCTAGTTTGTTTTTATACATTATAATATTGTTATTGTACATGGGAAAAATTGTATTTTAACATGAAATTACTGTAGATAGGCTTGGCTATTTCCTAAAATAAATAATGTATACCTTGAAATTACAGAGATTAATCTGAAAGGTATCTCATTTTAATGTTTTTTTTACATAATATGTATGTTATTTTACAGTATAATGGGAATTTATCAACTATAATATACTGTATTTTAATTGATTTTGATTGTAAAAAGCTGCTCTGTATTTTTATGGTTATTGTATGTAGTTCTGTGATACAGTTATTTACTGTAATTTTACAGTATCTGTTTGGAAACTTTGCTGCCAGTGCTTTTGCTGCTTTTTTACAGTGTAAAAGATGAATGAATGACCTATTGTTTCTTAAGCTCCAGAGAGATCTCTGAGGGAGGGGATGCAAATCAACATTGTTTTCTGAGTGATCAATAAATATACAAAAACTTTATATTACTTTTGCGGTATTAATATAGAAACTAGACCTCATTTATTATAGAAAAAGACTTAGCCTTAGACTATATTGTACCCTTGGGGAAATTCTTTTTCACAGCACCGTCTCCATTTAAAGTCCATCATCAACAAGAAAACACAGCAATAACAAAACCAGACATTTGGCACGCAATAAAAGACGAACAAGTAAGTCCACACTCTGGCCTGTTCAGGGCCACTATAACAGCAGGGATTGGTCTTTTCCGGAAGCGGGCGTTTCTGCACCTGAGTGCTCTGTATCTGCATCTGGAGGGGAGTGGGATGAGGTGGATGTTTAATGAATGTGTGATGTCCTGTTCTATGGAAGTTGCAACGCATGTAATGATCTGGTTGTTTAGGTCGGTTAGGTTGGGTGTGGGGAGACCTTAAATTTTGAAGCCGTGGTGGTTATGCATGTGAATTTGGCCTTATTTATAAGAGGCACCATGTTGAATAAGCAGGTGGAACAGTACAGGAGAATGGATTGAATCATACCTTTATACAGTAGCAGGAATGGGAACGGGGGGAACATAGAGTCCTTTCAGTTTGCGGATGGCTGACAGTCTTTGATGGCTCCTTTTGCGAATGTCAATGGTGTGCTGCTGGAAAGTATGCTGGAATGTATTTAAAACTGTCACCTATTTCCACTGCTTGGTTGTTGATGAGGATATGGTGCTGAGGTGAAGGGTGACTGATTATTAATTCCTTGGTTTTGTTGACGTTGAGATGGAGATAATTATCCTCAGTCCACCGGGTGAAATGTGCAATGGTGTTGTGGTAATCCAAGACAGAGTTGTTGTCCGTAAGCAGGGCAAGGATGGCTGTATCATCTGAGTATTTTTGGTATGTGGTAGAGGGCGATGGACTGGTGCAGTCATTGTATAGAAAGCCTAGAGAAAGAGACGGCTCGTCATTATTATGGATGTGAGGGGCAACAGGGTGATAGTGGTGGGGTTCAGTGGGCTGTGGTTTTTTTGAGTAAGGGGATTATGGCGGAGGTTTTTCAGAGTGTAGGTA
Organism: Remorina albescens; assembly: GCA_034769265.1. Classification (NCBI taxonomy): domain Eukaryota; kingdom Metazoa; phylum Chordata; class Actinopteri; order Carangiformes; family Echeneidae; genus Remorina; species Remorina albescens. The sequence continues at coordinate 4,005,676 of CM068492.1, read as the reverse complement.
TGGTGGTAGTCCAGCAGGATTCGCAAAAGAGCAAACAGAGCACTGGTGAGAGTTTTTGGGCACACGCCTTCAGTACCCTTGCTGGATTGCTGTCAGGCCCTGGGGCCTTGTCCAGCTTGCACCAGCTGAGCTGTGAAGGGGGCTGGCTCGCTGCTTCTGCTAGAGGCACATCTTCCAGCAAGGCTTCACTCTCACCTGTAGAATCCAGTGTGTCAAAACGGGAAAAAAATTTGTTCAGTTCATTTGCAAAGGATTCTGGGTCGGTTATTGTACCTGTGTTGGATTTGGATTTACATCCTGTAAGGATTTTTACCTTTTGAAATTTACCTTCATTTTGGCAATTTCAGACTCCAGTTTATCCTTGAATTTCAGTTTTGCCTTGACAACCTAATTCTTTTAGACTAAGATATCTACCTTTATACTGCATGGGATTTCTGTTTCTGTAGATGTACTTGATGCATTTATGTGGTAACATAACATCGCAGTAACAAAGCTTGTCACAAGATAAATGATGATTATACACAATCACAAAACTGACCATTCACTGTGGTTCACTGATGACATCTTATTTACATTTCTTTTGGTGAGTTGCCCTTGATCAGTTTAATGCACTTGACCTTTTGTGTCAAATTAACAACAGAAATGAAATAAATTACATCAAAAACCTGTAATAAAGGCATTTTATTCAAAGGCTTTTTTCTGGCACAATAAAAAGATTGGCCTAATCTGTGTTCCTCCTACAAAAAGATGAATAGAAAATGGAGTGGCTTTGACAGTCTCTTGACATTGTGTATATGGAAATGCTCTGTAAAATTCCCTGGTCTGCTTTGGGATAAAGAGCCACTTTCTTCTGCTTCCTAATGAGCTGGTGCTGGAGATGACATTCAGCTCCTCCACCAGCTCCAGTCATTATTCTCTAATACACACTGACTACACAGCTTGGTTCTGTAGTTCATGCAGGAGCGGATGTGTCCACCTACCCAAACATCCTGCTTCACAAGGACAGTCAATAGACAGAGTGCATAGAATGAGCGCAATGCAAACCTGGCTTAACTTGACAAAGAGACAGTCTGTTTTCTGCGGAGTGGAGACGCACAACGTTGATGAAAACAGAAGGAATCTGCTATTTGTTTCAGACTTTTAAAGTGTTGAATAACAGATCGGGAAACATTTGCGTATGTTGAGTCATTTGCCAATATATCAGCACAGAAGAAAGGATGTGAAGATGACCCTTTCACCTCAGCCAACCACATCCAACATCTGAGACAGGGAATTACTTTGCTAATAGTGAAATTTGAATTATGTCTAGGTGCTGGAGGATTAATAAAACTGTTTAAGTGGAGATTCATGAACGAACTGATGGCTTTGTTATGTGCCATAATTTCATTTCAATGCAGCTATCAAACTTCATGCTGCTTAGTCTTGGTGTTTGCTTGATTCTGTATGAATCTCAATCCAATCTTTTTTTTTTTTCTGAATTTCTCGGAATTTGAGTCTTTCAACAAAAGACAACAATGTTTTCTTATATAACTATTCCATTAGTCACAAAATATAGCAGTGTTATATTACCACACTGACACCTTCAGTGTACATTATGCGACAACTGACTGAGGAGCAGGACTGGAAAGATCACAGACCAGAGTCACACAAGCTCTGGTCTGCAACAAACAACATGATATGTATGATTGGAATGCAGAATTGTGCAAGAGATATACACTGGCTGGAAACCAGTACAAATGCTATACAAATTGATTAGCAAGTCTATGTTAATGCACATTTAAGTTTTTAAAACATGAACTTAGAAAAAAAAAACATTCTGGAATGTACAAAAGGGACTGAAGGTTACGCCTTCTACTTTGAGTTGGGAAATATTAGCCAGATCACTTCATGACCTAAGATATTTTTAAGCTCTTGAGCACACAGCATGTCTAAGATCTACCCACAGGCTTTGGAGATGTTCAAGTCAGCGGACGGTGAGGGCTGTTGTGTTTCTTGAGTAGTTCATAACAGATTTGGAGGGTAAATAGTGACTCATTGAGCTGTTAAGCTAGACTTTTTAACTTTCACTTTATTGACTGACTATGTTATTTGCGTTCAGAATTTGCTGATATTTAGTGCATCCTATAATGTTATGCTGAAATAGAGTTCATAATAGTGTTCATGATAATATGAAGCTCTATGAACAAAACAGAGGGAATGATTTCCTTTCACCATGACTGAAAAACCAAATTGTCTGGAGGTATAATGAAGCGTATGCATGAATAATTTTTGTTTACTGTTCATTCAACAACAACATCTGCAAGAAATACGCAACCCCTTCATATCGTATGATGCAACATGCTCACTCGTCTCTATCTGGTTGTTGTTATTTTACACATCTTCAATGTATGCACCGTTCATTGGTTCCAATAAAAATTCATCATCTTATTCCAAGTTTTGACAAATATTAACTTCTTATCCAAAAGGGAATCAGTCATTCCACTGAGATCTATGGTTAGGTATTCTTCAGCCATGTCAACACCCACAAAGAGGAGGACAATTTTAGTGATGGCAATTATCCATATGCTCTCTGTAGCATACGAAAGTTCCTTATCTCAACCAAGGCCACTCAACCACAATCAATGTATTCTGCTATAAATTCCACACCTACCAACTAACCATGTGACATGCTGGTACCATTTGATATTTTTACAAAAACCAAGGAGAAAAAAAGATAATTTTAAATTTTTAAACATACATCACAATTGGCTTGCCAATCCTTTCTTAAATTTAAGTATAGCACAAACTGAAGATGAATATTTAAGGAGGTTACGTCCGCTGAGCTACATTTTCCCCTGAATTTGTTAGAAACACTAAAAATGAAAAAAGGCAGCATGGCGGCATAGTGGTTAGCACTGTTGCCACACAACAAGAAGGTCTCGGGCTCGGTTCCTGGAGCTGGGGCGGACTTTGCATGTTCTGCCCCATGCTTGCATAAAAACTGGCATGTCTAGATTGATTGATAGGTCTGAGTATGAGTGTGAGTGGTTGTTTGTCTCTGTCTGTCTCTGTATGTTGATTCTGTGATGGACTGGTGACCTGTCCAGGGTGTACACTGGCCTCACCCAATGTGAGCTCCAGCAGCCCCCGCGACCCGGAAATGGATAAGCAGTAGAAGAATGAATGAATGATAAATCAAATATGTGTAGAATATCAAAATCCACTGCATTGAGCTTTAAGAAAAAAAAACCCACAACAGTATCTATGGTGGATAACCTCTAGATGGCACTGTAGACTAATGCATCTCAAGCATTCTTTAGTTGGTCCTGAATGACTGTGTTGTCCAGCAAGTAAGAAGCATCATTCATTTTTCTACAGCTCATACGTTTCCGGGTCGCGGGGGGTGCTGGAGCCAATCCCAGCTCACACTGGGTGAGGGCAGGGTACACCCTGGACAGGTCACCAGTCCATCACAGGGCCAACACACAGACAGACAGAGAGAAACAACCACTCACACTCAGACCTACAGACAATTTAGAGTCACCAATTAGACCAAACATGATGTCTTTGGATGGTGGGAGGAAACCAGAGTACCTGGAGGAAACCCACACAGACACGGGGAGAACATACAAACTCCACACAGAAAGGCCACAGGCCCGGGGCACTGAACCTGTGGCCTTCTTTTGTGGGGCAACAGCGCTAACCACTAGGCTGCTGAAAGGCGAAGCTCTCGATTATCAGTTGATCTACGTGCCTCCCCTCACCTATGGTCATGAACTTTGAGTCATAACCTAACTGAAACGAAAAGATGCCGGATACAAGCGACCCAAATTAGTTTCTTTTGCAGGGTGGCAAGGCGCTCCCTTAGAGCTGGGAGGTGCTAGGAAGTGTTCCTGGCAACACCTGGGGATCTCCCTGAAAGAGCTTGAGGAGGTGTCCAGGGAGAAGGAAGTCTGGGCTTCTCTATTTGCAAAAAGTTACTGCTGCCCCTGGGAAAGCCATCTGATAACTGATTTTATCAATTTTCTTTTTTTCTGCTGTTAGGCAAATACACATCTGATACACTGATGACCATTGTTATGTTATTTTTCTTGTTATTTTAATTTATTAAGATGTTGAACTTGGAATATTGTTAAATTGTCAAGTGTTTTGGGGATAATTTCCTGTGTAGACAAATAAACTGTTCCTGGTCACTTTTGACCTGGAACACAACAGGTGTCACTTTATGTGATTGTGTAAAAATTTGAAATGGTTTCAAGACAAATTTCCTTGGTAACTTTGACCCAAAGTAGTCTGTGATAAACAGTATACTAGTGACCCCATTCTGGTACATTACATCGGTCACAGTTATCAGTATAATTCACCTCCCCATAGTTCTTGTAGTTCGTACGAGGGTGCACACTCGCTATTCTACACACCTGTACACCCTTCCCTGCTGCCCTCAGTCAGACTCCAAACCGGCCAAACAAAGGTGTAGCTATTCTTTGTAACTTAAAACGGGGCTTAGTGAAAAAATGGGCACCTGACTGACCTAATTATTTGTTTTTATAAATTATGTATATTTTTGGCATTGAAAAAGGGTTTGCTGGAGGGCTTGACATTTAACTGCCAAAATAAATGTTTCCCCTTTATTTTGGTATTATGTAATGTGTTACTTTTTGTTTCTATTTACTAATATATATAGTATAGACTAATATTTAAGAAATATTCAGTTTTGAATCTATTTTTTTTAAATGTCATGCCTAGTGGGAGGGGCTTATCATTTATAAGGCAGCCATTTAGACCTTGTTGGAGTGGAGAATTGGTGGTATGTTGTAGGTATTGCGGAGAGAGAGAGACTGGTTTTCCTTGTTTTCATTGGTTGTTTCATGAGTTGGGGAAAACCTCAGTTTAATTTGAACCCTTTGCACATTTTATGTGTTTTGTTGTTACTTTTCGTGTTCACTTTTTGTTCTTTTGTCACTTTGTACACGTTTTTTTCACTGTTTTTTGGGATTGGTGGAATAAACACCTTTAAAAGAAGTCTCCTTGACCACACCATATCCTTGCATGGAAGAACCCTGCTGCAGAGGGATACAGGCCATAAATAACAAATAGAAATGGTCAAATGGTAATTTTTGACGGGGAAGACAAAATTGTTTAACATGAAATGAACACAACGTGAAGGTTAAACAAAGAAGCCTGTAATGATTTGATTGTAAGTTAAAATTCTGTTATTAGTCTGCCCTGAAAGTGACACTATGTACTAGTTAGTCATTTATTTTATTTCTCTATAATTGGTTCTGAGTTTGGATTATTTTAAATAAATGGTTTTACGATACTGCATAGTTCCCTTACATCATTTGCTTATTTGCAATAGTTGGTTTTGTTAAATTTCATATTAAAAATTGACTTTGTTAACAGATTTTTTTTGTCCACAGACTGCATAAAAGATGCAGTATCCCTGGTCAAAAGCAGGACCATTCGTGAATTGTAATATAAGAGGCCTATCAGCTCCAAATCCAGATGTTTGCTATGGGAATGACAGCATTTAAAACAGCAGTTAGTTTCAGCTGTTAACAGTAAAAAATATAGTGAATGACTTGTGGATCTGATTCAGAGATAATTAGGGGCTGAAACACACCTCTACAGTGTTGTTGTTGGCTTGACAATTGCCTAGAGTTGTGGTCATGCCAGCTTTAATGTCTGTCTTTCTAAACCCTGTCTGGACCTCCCTGCCCCAGTATTAGGAAACATCCAACTACAGAACATCCACAATGACATCTCTTGGTGCAGGCCTGAAATGTGAAAGCTACATCTTTAGAGAAAGTAAAATGATACATGTTAGCATCTATTTCATATCCTGAAAATGGTTCATATAAGATAATACATGACAGGCAGAAGTCTGAGTCTGGTGTTTGTGTTATGATACATAATAGTTGAATAATAAAGTATTGGGTAATTATTACGATTATTATAAGAAATTTCATTGAAAAACTCAAATCCCTCATGACGTAATGCAGGGCAGTGAAATGTCTTCATATCTGTTTTTAGTTTTTGTGTGCTGTCTCACTGTGTTATTTATGTCCTGTCGAGAGAAATGTTGATGGGATTTAATCATCACGTAGTCGACGGTTTTAGTTCTAAATCCCATTTAATATACTTGCAAAAATAGAGGTTTTCATGAGACGTAAAATTGGTTCAATACAAATCTCGCGATATGTCATAGCTGGTATTCTCCCAGATGAGATACGCATTTTGCTTTGACGTTCTCGCGTCAGTTCCGTAGCGTTGCGTGGGACAGCGCGTACATCCTAGCAGTACAATCAACCGCCCGCAGAGCCGGCAGCAGCGTTAGAGGGAATGCTCAGCGGAGAAACGTCGGTAATTGAGGCAGACGGAAACGGCGGCATAATGGGTGAGTTCTCTTATACTTTAAAACCTGCTTTCCCCCATCCCCCATTTTTTGTCTGCGTGCAATGTCGTCCCAAATGAGACGCGAACTTTTTCAACAACTGGTTTTTGTGTAGCCACCCGTTTCCAGAGCAGAGCAGGAAAGCGAAATGCTTTGGGGGGGAGTGTGATTCCCCTCGCTAATACTCATGTTGTTCTTACAGTTAGCCTAGCTCCGAGTAACTGCTGTTTGTACAGGCTTCTGTGGAAATCTCTCAGTTTACTGTCTCGGTGCTATTTTCCGACAGTGTACAGTGTTCACGCCTCGGTTTCGTGGTCTTCCGGTTTGTTTAGCAAATTTTTCTGGAGAGAGAAGGTTAACAAAGTTTACAACAGCTGCTGCCGCCCACTATGCTGTGTTGTGGTGTAACGTTACACATTGTTAACGTAAGGCAGATGAAAAAAAAACAGATGTTAGTGTTTAATTTCCACGGCCGTGTCCATTGCTCGGTGTTTTAGACATAGGCCGAAGTAAAGCGCGGAATTCAATTAGTGTTTGTATTTTCTAAATGATCTAAGACGACGTCTGACCAATCGGTTAAACATTGAAGATAGCACCATTGGTAGACTTATAAACGGAGCTTGGTTAGGATTCTTTAAAATAACTTTTCAATTAACGTTACATTCCCGTTATATACGTAAACCTGGCATTTCCTTTAGGTCTGTCACTGGGATGAGCTTTGTAATTTAACGTGGTAACTTGTAGAGTGTGAACTCAGTGCTGTTGCCGAGTATGAGGAAGAATGAGCCGCACGGGTCCAGCTGTTCTCACAGGTTGTGAAACAGGTCGGCCCGCAAAACTGAAAGCAGCCACCGTAATGATCTCACACCGACTGAGCGGGACTGGCTTCAAACGCATCTGCAATTTTAGTTCACGTTGGTGCACAAAAGTACTACGAGGTTTGCTGAGATGGAATATTATCAGTAGGATGCGGTGATCATTATTCACCCTCTGCCATCAAATCACTGGTGTCATCGCAGTTAAACAGCCTGTCAAACACTGACACATGACATCTCACCGGAGTAAAGAGGCGGCTCCAGGAAATCACGCTACCGTCTGGATGATATTTAATTGCATGACCTGAACAGCTCCAGTCTGTATTGTGTTGTTGTTGTTGTTGTTGTTGTCGTCGTCTCGTCTCTTTTCAATTTAACCGTTTAGTTTATTTAATCGATTAGTTATAGCACTAAACGATAAAGCATAAAATGCTCCATTTATTGAACAGCAAGTTTTGGAAGAGGCAATTCCCTAAAGGACCAATGAGCTTCTATTGTCTGACATCCCCACTTAAACCAAATGTACAAACTATACTGTATGGGGCTATATTAGAGCAACTTGGTGCGTATATTGCACTCTTCAAATTAAATGCTGCCGATTTCTCAACATATGTGTCTTGCTGACCTCAGATAGCTGAATGTGATGCTGTGTACACTCAATTTGGTATGAATGGAGTATGTTTCAGAAACAGCCAAAACACTGTTTTGGACAGACCTCTTTTTACCTCAAAACTGATCTTTAAAATGGATATATATCAATGTGGCTGTAGCCTGTGGGGTGAAATTCATGTTGCTGTGGAGGTTTTTTGCTGCATAAATTTCTTCCTCACATTGCTCTCTCAAAGATTGTGTGTGTATTTTAGGTGTGTCATTCACAATTTTAAGAATCACTCATGTTAATTTATAGATCAATGCAGACTGATTTACTGATTTTAACACAATCAGCCCCTCTGCTTTCTAGAGACTGATTCATTAAAATCAGTTACTTACTTCTTAAACATTATTCCATCATTGCTATGTGTTTGTTTTTTGTGTTGAATTGTTGCAACAGATTGCCGTTGCAACACAAACAGACACACATTTTCCACCAAATTAACAGCTCTTTTGACTGTACCTCCACCTGTTACATCCTTTCCTCTGATCTGTGCACCACATGCTCTGATTTTGGCCTCAAATTAAGAAAGAAGGGCAAACGGAATTAGAATGTAAGGAAATTACAACGCACTGGAGCATTGCGTGCACCATTTTTGTGCTGTCACAAAAATTGGGCCCTCAGCGTCAGGTCAGATACATTCATAGATCATCTCCATCGGCAAAAACTTGAATATTTGTTTTTTCTGAATCGATTGTCTTATGATTGGTGACATACTGTTACACTGAGACAAATATTGCTGTTGCAGGCCTTCTGATTGAAAATTATCCTTTTGAGTAATAATATTCTAATTTCTGCATAACATAATCAGACTACACGTCCTGTAGTTTACCATCCAGAGAAAAGAAGCTCTTTCATGTAAGGCTGCGCTATAAATTTGTTGAATTAATTAATTAAAATTTGTAGTTCAGGCCAATTTGTTTTCAATGAAGACTGTGTTTCTCTCTAACTTCTGCAGCTGACACTTTTTGTGGGGCTTCCGTAATTCAGAGTGGGCTAAGCTTGTTGTTACCCTATGTGATTTGCACAAACGCAGTGATTCGCACAAGTGCAGTGATGGGCGGTCGGGTTCATTATCTTGGACAGCTACATACGGCAACTTCACTTGGACAAAAATGGTGCCAGACTTGATTGCAATTGAAGAATTTTTTACACTGTACCTCTGTAAAGGGCAAATTTGGTTTAGATCTCTGAAGGGAAATATCAAACTAAATAAAAAAAAAATTGTTCTGGATAATTAATTTCTTTTTAAGAAGGGGAAAAAATCAATTAAAATTGTAAATCCGGCTTAGTGTGAAAAAAATCTGACATTTTTATTTTGAAGTGATAATGCACAGCCCTACATTCATGGTCCTGAGCTGGTGATGCAGATTCATTTGCTACATACTGAGTAATCTAATGATAAGGCTATCATGGGAATATCATTGGTTGTATTTTGCAGCCGGAGCCAAGTAGCATGTTGTCTACACTGTTGCACAGTGGCAGTGAAATAACACAGATGGGCAGGTCAGGCATTCGGCCAGACTGGCACAGTGTCAGATGGCATGGCAGTCAAATACCAGGGGAAACACTATGATGACTGACCTTAGTGCGCTCTTGGTTTGTTCTGGTCTGTCATTGCAATTGAGCGTAAACTGGTCAGGTCTCAGGGCATAAAATGGGGGTACATTTTCATCCCCCATATGTAGGAAGAAGTTTGTGTATATTGCTGTAGCAAGGCCTATGTCAGGCTGGCAGTGTGAAATCACTTCATAGGTTCAAGTTAAACTACTGAAATCTCTTCAATTTGTGTTAATGTTGTCAAGGCTATTTCACATAGCTAAATTTATTAATCTTTCAGTAAATGGAGATGTAGTCTTCCCTTTTAATTTCTGTACTCTGTTGTGTGTTTCCACACAATATTGTCAGCTTCATTAAACTTTAAATACATTCTGTCCAGGCTTTTTTGACATTCATATATATATATATATATATATATATATATATATATATATACACACAAACACACACTTTTTTTTTTAACAATCCTACCAATTTGACCCCATTCATTGTTTATCATAAAAAAGAAGGAAGTAGCTCACTTGTATTGTTTTTTTAGGTTTCATATTTCATGACTTTTCGTAATTTGAGGGGTTAAGCATAAAATTATCATGATACTTTTTCAATTTGCTCTACACATTATGCATGTATTAGTGTTCCTCTGGGGCCAATTTGACCCCAAGCTGTTTTAGCTGTTTAAAACATGTCTGTCTGTGTCTGTGTCTGTGTCTGTGTGTGTGTGTGTGTGTGTGCCCTTACGTCCCTACACTTGCAGGTGCAGAGTTTATACTTTTGAGCTGATACATCACAATGGGACAGGGAAAGCGTAATTCCCAAAAGAACTTTAGCTCTTGTTGTGCTGACTTTCAATGAATGCTTGGTTGTGATTCGTGGGCGTTGTCCATTCTGACAATATATGCTGATTAAACCTGTCAAATAAAGCATCAAAATTTGGGCAGCATGTGATGGACAGTCCAGCTATGTCAGCAACATCCAGGTTTAGACAGTTAAATTCCCTGAGGAAGCACCTGAAAAAATCATGGAACGAATGTATGCTTGACATGGCTGAAAGACTGCATGGGCATAAAATGTGATCATGTGATCACAATTACATGTGATTACATCTTACATCCTGGTGAGGAACCCCAACATCCGGGATGGTAGAAACCACAGGCAGGAAATGTGGCAGGTGCCAGGTTTGTCCCACCCAAAATTATTCACGAGTATGACCTGTGCTCAATGCAAGAAATATGTATGCAAGTAATTGTGGCAGTATAATAGTTCGACTGTTGCATCACTGTTGTGGCTTTGATTCCCGGGCCTGGGGCCCTTCTGTGCTGCATTTGCATGTTCTCCCCATGTCTGCGTGGGTTTCCTCTGGGTACTCCGGTACACAGTCCAAAAACATGCATTTGGTTAATTTGTGATTCTAAATTGCCCGTAGGTCTGAGTGTGAGTGTGAGTGGTTGTTCGTCTTTATCTGTCTCTGTATGTTGGCCCTGTGATAGACTGGTGACCTGTCCAGGTTGTACCCCGCCCTCGCCCAGTGTGAACTGGGATTTGGTCCAGCACCAAAAGAGTGAGAGTGTCTGTAAGGATCATGTAGACACTCTACACATCCTGTGTAGAGTAGTGCATATTTGAAAGCTTGACTGTGCCCTTGAACAAAAAGAAAATTATGATCTACATTCTGTAGATTTCTCTCACACACACATTATAAATAAAAACTGTTTTATATTCTGACCAATGTTCCTGCTAAAACTTTGATAATTTATTCGTTTTACTTGGGCAAATTTGACATGTTTCCAACCCACTACAGGAAATTCGCTAATAAATTTCATTATCAAAGGATTATTTATGTATTCAATGAATAAACAAAGTGTTTGATGCAAAAACTTGGTCAATAATTTATTTTAACTCATTTTCTGGAGTCAGATATCCCTGACTGGGGTCAGACTCAAATGTGTTGTTATATTTGAGGATAATTGGAGCGTTAAAAACTGGTTCAGGTTACGAGTAATCTAGCAGACCAATAACCAGCTATTATCATAAATACTTCATTGTGATATTACAAAGTTCCAGATGGCTGGACAGCTGGTTTTTAAGGCTCAGTTGTTGAATACAGGCTGTGAGCTTTTCTCGGAGGACTGAGACCTTTGATACTTTGACTGGATTAATATACAACCTAGACTTGATGTATAATTATAAGAACACTGACATATACTTTTATACTATATGGAACCTTTAATGTCACCTAGGACAGTGAAAGAATTAAATCCATTTTCCCATATGTGCATTTTTGTACTGTTGCCACACTCAAATAAATGTATAATAAGTGTGAACTTGTAGTCATATAATTTTAGATAAGTTTTGTCCAGTGTGGGATGGTGCATGAAACTTCTGCAGTATCCTAAGGCCTTCAGAAAGCACTGGTATCTCCACTATTGGTAATGCACAATTTGTGCTTCACACCCTACCTCTTGGCCAGGTGGACCTCCTTATAACCCCAGCTTCCTGGAGGTTCACCACGTTGTTTACAGTTGTTTCACCAACAGACAAATGCACCCAGGATTTTTCTGTTTCACTACACTCTTATTTCCTGCAGTGATTTTATTGAGGATGGAATATGTTCCACTTTTGACAGTAGTATCATAACTGTTTAAAAGAAGCCATGTCTTTCTTTTTCAGTAACAAATCAGATTGACAGGAAACAGCACAACATCCTTTTGGCTTACATTGATCTAACATTGTATCGCCTTGATAATTACCACAATCACATTTTCCCCATTCTTGTTCTTGTTACAATAAATTAGGTAAAATAATAAATAAATCACATCGACTGAGTAGTAAGACAATATAGCTATCGGTAACCTAAACTCACTGCAGGACCTGACCCACTTTTAAAAAGTTGCCTTTTAAAACAATCAGTAGGCATATGTGGCTTCAGTTTTCTGAAGCATTGAAACACATGTACATGATGCCTCCAGTTGTCACTTTACCCACAAAACATCAGAATAATCTCAAAATCGTCTGTGATGCTTTTCACGAAAAGGATATGTGAGTACAGTGTTGCACATATTTTCATTGCACCTCAAAAAAACCCCAAAAATCAATATATAAACATCCTGCCATTACTGTCTTATGTGTGTCTCTTTCACATTGCTCTGCTGTTCGTCAGCTGTCTCCAGCATAGGGAGCAGTGGGCATGGTGCCCACACAGAGAGGCCGACAGGCCTCGCCTTCAGACCCTTAACCCTGAATGATTGTTAACTAATCTATATGGAAAACAATGATTTTACATCTCATCATTGCATGGCTGTGTCATGCCTGTGAAATAACTTGTAAAGGACTGAAACCAAGTTTTTAAAATATTTCTATTTTATGTCTACTGTCATTGGAAAAGGGCTATTCTAGTCTAGCCTAAATGTTTTCATTGTGCTGTAAACTGTATTTATATTTTGTGTCTCTTTGTATACTTGGGTCATTCATTTAAAGTGTTCCTTTACTAATATAGGTGTGTTTCTTTTTCTCCCTGGTTTTGTGCCTGCCTCCTGGACCTACCTACTTCGACTGCTGCCTCTCTATATCAACTTTTTGTCATCATGGTGACCTGGTTGCTCTCCAACCCAGCTGTAAGTACTCTAATTCCCATCAGCCTCTGGACTATATAGACTGTAGTAAAAATAACCCATAACATATCACTGTTCACCAAAGGCTCATAAAGGGGATTTCTTTTTGCTTTCTTTTTTTAAATATTTGAAATTGTGTCATTTGAACCGAAACATCTGTAGCCTATAAGGTGTGAAATTAGATCTTTTCTTTTTACTTTCACTAAACAGGCAGTGGTTTCACTAGTGTATGTTAATCTAAGAGCATTCATTCATTCATCTTCTTACGCGTATCCATTTCCGGGTCGTGGGTGGTGCTTGAACCAATCCCTTCAGATATTGGGCAAGGGCGGGGTACACCCTGGATAGGTCGCCAGTCCATCGCAGAGCCAACATAGAGAGACAGACAGAGACAAACAACCACTCACACTCACACTCAGACCTAGGGACAATTTAGAGTCACCAATTAACCCAAACATGCATGTGTTTGGATGGTGGGAGGATGTGCCACAGTCCGTATTCCTTTTCTACTAAAAGTCTTGTTTCCAATCTAGAAAAGTATCAACTGTATATATATTTTGGTTCACAGCAACAGAAGAACCTGGAGGGCTATGTGGGCTTTGCAAACCTTCCCAACCAAGTTTACAGAAAATCAGTGAAGAGAGGCTTTGAGTTCACACTCATGGTTGTGGGTGAGAAAGAATCTTGATTTTCTTTTTGCAATTTTTACACATGTTTCTTTTCAGTCACAAAATCCTGCTTTTATCTTAGGAAAACAAACACTGATGGGATTTCATTGGCTTTTTTATTTTCTGCTTTAAAAGCCTCAAATGATATATGTATGACTACATCTCTGTTTTCACTTGCGCATGTCCGTGTGTGGAACTTGACAGAAAGCTTTAACAGCTGTCTGTGAAAATACATCAGGAACTCTTTGAGTTGAGGAGGATAGGCTGCACATAAAACAACAAGATGAGGGAAACCATTTTAAAGAAAATGTTTGCAGTTCAGCAGCACAGGCAGTCCACCACTGCTGCATGTTTGTGTTTGCACTTGTGTGTGTGCCTTGTTTCCCTTGGATTGTGGGGTGGGGGGTGTTTCCTGTCATTCCATTAGTGCAGCCAAAGTCATAGCCTGAGCAGCTGCTGATTTGAAAGGAAGCACGCCCTAAGAACCTTTCCTTTCTTTGCTGCATGTTTTCCAGGGCTACCTAGGCAGGAAGCTGCACTCAATTATCGTACAATGTCATATCCTTTCCACTGAGTTTCTAGCTATAAGTGTCTACCTGCCTCACAGGTGAAAGAACTTGTCTCCATGGTAATAAGAGCACCCTCTGTGTCCTGGCTGCATTCATGTAGTCACACGCCGGAGTTCCCCCACTTTATGCACTGACAATTTTGTGCGCAGCATGTAATTCCAAAAGCAGGGTAATTTGCTACTATACTTGACATTATGAAGTAGATGTTGGTGATATGTACTTGCCAGTGTTCCTTTTGCCAGGGACATGGCACATGGCTGGTGTGTGTTGGGCTGCTGTTGCTTACTTGTTACGGAAAAACACTCATGGTCACACTACCTAGTAGTCTGTTGCATTGCTGCAGCTGTGACTCTTTATCCTTACACAGAGTTTGCAGGACAACCATATGTTAAGTTGCACTACATTTGAAATTTTCTCCACATATAATTGCTGAAATCATTTAAAAAAATTACTTTTCTTTTTCACATAGGTTACATATTGTTGAAATTATATCAAAATTACACCAATAGGTCTTTTCTATGTATATTTGAGTGTAGACCGGCATCATGCAATAGCGTCGAAATCTCTTGTTCACACAGTGCACACCTCACATGGGTAGGGTGCCGATAGCAGAATGAAAACAAGATGCTTTGTCCCCAGCATTACTTTTTTGAATTTTACTTCTATAAAACACATTTGCCAGCTAGGGACAGAAAGCACTGCTTATTGACATTGCACTTTACACCGCTTTTGCCTCCCCAGAGATGGGGTTAGTGCCTCACACTTAAAAAACCACTGCTCTAATGGCATTGCTGGTGGTCAATATTTGAGTATGAGGACTCGGTGTCTTATGTACACAGAAACACATCTGGAGTTCTTTAAGAAGTTCAAAACTAAGAGCTGTCTTTAATGAAGGACATTTAAGGGAATACATCTACAAAACTTGCTATTGTCTCTGTTAGACTTCCTGTTCAAGAACCAATGAGTCTACGAGATGGTTGTTTTTGGTTTTACATGAATTTAAGATAAAACATCTAAAAATGTTTTTCAAGGGTAATTCATCCACGAAAAAAAACGTCTTTTTAGTTTTCTGAGACTTCATTGTTTCAAATACACTTGTTCATATTGATAATGGCAGGCCTGCTATTCCCAAGTTCAGATAATGCCTTCCATTGATTTTGCTAAATTGCATAGAGTGAAACATTTCTTGTTGACTTTGGTGGAAATGCTAATGCTTTTGTGAGAAACATTAGCTTCAAAAGTTTCCATTAATGTTAGAAGCTCCAAATCTCTCTTCCAGTCACAAGGAGACCATGCACAAGGATAACTTTTTAGGCATAAAAAGTAGTTTGAAAATTTATTGACACTTACCTCCGGGGTGGAGGTCTTCATGTTTAGAGAATTTAATCTAATCAAGAAAATTTCATAATACTGGCCCGGGGATGTAGCTCAGTGGTATAGTTGCATGCAGAGGTTCTGGGTTCAAAACAAAGCCACAAGGCTTGTGCCAGTCCCAAGCCTGGATAAATAGGGAGGGCTGCGACAGGAAGGGCATCCGGCGTAAAAAACATAGCCAAATCAATCGTGCAGTTACAGTGGGAAGAGGCAAAAAAATCAAAAGAAATTTACCATCGTAAGTTTTCTAAAAACTAATTATTATGATAATATAATTAATTAGATTTATGCTTGCAGTCCAGAAGTGTTTACTATGTTACAATTGTTGTATTTGAATTTTCAGGTAACAAAAGATGCGTTTGGTTCAGTTATAGCTGAAGGTCCCCGAATGACCTTGTGGAGTATATGGGTCAAAGTATGTTTTAGTGTTGGTGTGAATGTTGTTGGGGAATTGCAATTGTCAGCAGACAAGTGAAAGTGGGCCACAGCCATTTGTTGGTTAAAGTCAATATTTGACTGTGATTTACACATTGGCAGAAACTGACCTGGAGGTCGGCCTCCACAGCTGGAGCTTGGTGCGTTTGGTCCTGGTTAAAAGAGCTGAATGTTCTCACTGTGTTTTTTTTTTTTTTTAAAGAATACCTTCAAATAAATGACAGTAAGAAAATGGATGTCTTTGCAAATAGATATCTGTGAAACACTTTTGTCATGTCCCAGTGTTGTTACATTTTTATTTTTACTGTCTCCTCCTTTAAAAGGGAAATCCCATTCATAACCACAGAGAAGAGAAAATTACTGCTTGCACCCGCACAAAAAATCCCTTTCATATTTGAAAGGACAACCTTTCATTTCACCTGCACATTATTATCCTGATGTCTTGGAAGCCCTGTCGAATGTATTCACTATGTGAAGTGAAACTTTACCTACTTTCCCTCTGACTGCCTCCTCCACATAGGGGGAAGTGCCTTCGAATAAACTCCCATGGAAATCTCCTTTAAAGGAAACATGTTGGCTGCAGAGCCAGCTGTGCATCCAGCCAGCTCAGCAAGAGTGGCCCCTTCTGGTGCTCCAGCTGGGATGTTTGGCTGCAATGACAATCAATGGCTTCTTTATATGTCCAAGATCAATTGACTGGCATAAAGAGTCTTCATGAAACAATTTTTTATTTTTAGTTGTAGAAAACAGTATCCCTCTATCCATTGGTGTGTCCTGGAAAACTCAGAAAAACTATATTTTTCACCAGTTTTGCAGCTCTTACATCAGCCTTGAAGGAAAAATATTTTAAAAAATTGTCAGTATAGTTTTTCCTCTCCATGAAATGAACTTAGGAGTTTTTTATAAACACAACAATAAAGTACAAAAATTGGTGACAAACTAAACAAAACTTTTGGCTCCCAGGACTTCCGAGAGTTCTGGAAAACCCTTGGGGAAATGATTAAATGACTTTCTCATGTTTTCATTTTGCTGACAGCAGATTGTCAGATCTCTGCATATGCATAGGCCTACCCATGTTTCATAGTTAGAAATGTTCTGAATGCCCCAGTTGTGGGCAATGAAAGATATTTAAAATGATGTCAGATAGTTTAAGATAGGTTGCAACTCAACTCTGACTTTTTTTGTAAAAACAACTGAAGCTGACTAAAGTGTTGCACAGGTCAGTAAAACAGTAAAGAACTTGAGATAAAGTAAAAAAAATAAGCGAGACCTTAGGTAAAAGTAATAAAATACTGAACTTAAAAAGCCCATAAAATTCACACATAAAAAAGTGTAGTGCAATAAAATTCAAATATGAACTCTGTCATAATCTGGAGTCTACAAGCTAATATATTTGGAGTTTTGGAAATGCTGCTGGTCTTGTTTTAGTTTGTAAATGGAGAGTTTTTTATCTGCACATGCAGAAAGAAAACTTCAAGAAAATGGAAACATTGATGCAGACATCCATGTTTGCTTGTTGAATTTAATTCACAATGTGTGTTGTCCTGGTCTGATTACACAAGAAATCAACGACTGCCCCCAAGCTATGTTTTTGTGTCCCCATGACCAGCTTGTTCTCGCATATCAATGTATCATTTGGCTGTAAGATGATATTTACTTTCACCATCCTTGCTCTCTCCTTGTATTTTACTTTTATTAAAAATTTTCAATCAACACATCTGTAAGACATTTTTATCCAATGTGACTTACAATTGAGGGACATCAGGGACCCAGAGCAGATCAGACCAGAACAGTTTGGGGTGGGAATGCCAGATGGTATCCATGAAGATGGAGAAGGATGGCCCTGCTCTGATAGGATTCAGTCGCTTGTTCAACAACTAAGCAACTAGGCACAGAATAGACAATCTGCTTCCTGTTTAAATTCTCTTTCAGCCTTGAAGAAATGTTTACGTTGGTTGTTCTTCTCTTCACAGACTAGTTATGATCCCTGACACATTTCTGTTGAGCCTGTAAGATAAATGTATCTTTACGCTCTGAGGGAAATGTTCGAGTCTGAGAGTGTGTTGAGTGAAGGATCCTTTTGTGTGATGTTTTCTTCATCATGTTCTCCTCTCATGGAACACTGAATGGTGTTGGCAGCGGTGGCCTGCCTTGGCCACTTGTAAAGGTCAGGAGCTGTTTGGCTGTAGTGGCAGATAGGCGTATGACTGCCTCTTCTCTCACACTGAGGCCTTTGTTCAGCAGCTCCTTGTTGCCCTCCGCTCACCCTAGTCTTCACAAGCACACTGCTGATGGTACTGAATTACTACAGCCTTCTCCTGCTTGTTTTTGTTATTACTTAAACTCAAAAGAGAACCAACAGTTCTGCTTCGTAAATAAACTGATGAATCAAAATGTTTTTTGTTTGTTTGTTTTTTTTTCGTTTACATAAAACATTTGTATTTATATTGGATGCGACTAACCTTTTCTGAAATGAAAATAACCACCTCAGAAATCTGAGATTTGTTATTTTTTAGGATGCAAAATATCAATATTGCCATTATTTTTGGAAGATCTTGTGATTTGTGATATTATTTCAGTTGGAATGATCATTTTTAAATTTTATTCTCACTTAAAATATGATGATTATTCAATTTTTGTTTGTTTTGTATCAAACAACCATGTTCCTTTTCATCTGGAAAATATGATTTGTCAACGAAGATACCACAGCATTTATGTTGCTAAGAACACACAACAATGTTGTCACACATACACTTATCCAAAATTATAGCCCCTTGAATATTGCGATAAGTTGTGCAGCCAAAGGAACAGGGCTATCCTTTGAAAACTATACCAGTGCAAAATATCATATATTTACACAGTATCAAAACAGTACTTCACTGTTTGATACTGGACAGTTATCCATATGCTAAAGACAGCTCAATCAGAACCCAAATCGAGATTTGATACCTAGGTCCCCTATCTACATAGTCAGAGGTTTTTTGTATATAATTTACTGAAGGGGAGAGAAGAAAACTAAATGTATTATTATTACTAAAATTTTTCCCTAAATGTTCATTTGGGGTGATAATTAAGACTGGACCTCAATATGGATGCTGTGCCTTTTGATTTCTTAATTTTCCTCCTTTTTTTGTTACAGTGAGACTTAATGACGACCACAGTGGTTTAAACTCTCCCTTCTCCTCTCCTCCCTTCCCATGATTTTCTGATTAGATTCCTGAAATGCATACAGGAAAAAGACTTGGAAGGATACATCTTCTCCACGTGTTTAAAAAAAAAAAACACAGGCTTACAGGGACACATTTCATGTACATTTCCTGTAGTTTTGAATCTCAAACATGTAAAGAATGTCCAACAGCAGAGGATTGCATTATTAATGTATCTGATAAACATTTGGACATTGTTTCATTCACCTCAGTCTGGTATGTAAGGGAGAATTAGAAAAACAAGTATAGCATGAAATACAACTCCTACACACTCATTCTGGCTCTTTGTTTTTCAGGGGAATCTGGACTGGGGAAGTCAACCATGATCAACTCACTCTTTCTGACAGACCTCTACTCCACTGAATACCCAGGTCCTTCGCATAGAATAAAAAAGACTGTACAGGTAAATTTTCTTGTCTTCAGGAAAAGTGCAAATTTATTCATTGACAATTTGTTAATTGCTTTACCCTTTCTCAGTGTTTTAGTCAAATACAATTTTTATTTTCACCATGACACTGGCCAATTTAGGCGTAAGTGCTTCAGGCTGCTACAATGCAGGTGTGTCCCAGGTTTTTTTTGATCAGAGAGGCTGCTGTGTGAGATCATGCCTTACAAATGTGCTCCTCCCAACTGCTGTCACCCATGAGTGAATATGAGACAGTGAAACCAGTTCATCTGCTTCAACAGAGAAGGTTTAGTCTTTTAAAAGCATTGAAATTTTGTATTAGGCAATGTAATTAGGCAATGATTGATTGTTGTTAGTCGGGATCAACAGATAAAACTTTTCAGGATGGGACTGATACCTGATGCTTGTAATCAAGGACGCTGATGAAAAAAATAAGTATTTGACGAAACTATTACTACAGAAACACCAACAAGGCAAATAATTCAAATATACCAAAAAAAAAGTGCATGTTAAAGCCATTCCTAAAAGTTTGCATACACTGTGTAATGCTGAAATTACAAGTACAAATTTTAATTTCAAATATTTGAAGTCAATTGGACAATGACAATTCAATTAAAAAAGCATAGTCTTGGCTAAAAGTGATGTCGCGGCTATACCATACTAATAATCTTCAGTCAGTGGGTACCACTGACTGAAGATATTTGAAGATCTAGGAAATCCAATAGGACAAGAATAAACTATAAGAAATAAGGAGAAGACACATTTCCCTTTTTGATATTTAAAGGTTAAATTCATTAAATAAAAAAACAAATAAGCAATTGATCATTCAAGATGAAAATAAACTTTTTTCTTCAGCCTCAAAACAAACATCTTCTGCATTTGTGACATACATTGCTTGACCGACCTGTTGTTACTAAAGAGAGAAGATATAAAATCACAATGAGATGGTCTTTGGTTCTTTAGATGATGGATTTATCTTCTTTTTGATATCTACACTTTAAATAAAGTGTGTAGAAGACTGAAATGGGACCTTTAATGTATTCACAATGACATGGCAAATGAGTACCCAAATGACCCCTTTTGCTGCCTTTTACTCTGACTGTGATCTACTTCATTGTCTCTTCCATTCCTTCTGGTTGAGCACCACTTTCATTAATAGGTATGTACTGCCTGTAATCAGGTGATGTCCATGCTGTTTTACCTTTGTTAGTAATTGCATAGTGTGCCATAAAAGTTAATGATCACCAGGCAACACTGGTTAAACCGGGCTTTCAGTGAAGGCATTTTACAGTAGTTGTGTTTATATCACCATCCCAGTGTCAGAGCCATAAACTAGTTGTATGGTGATGAATTCCAGCAGCCTTGAAAAGAGCAGGCTTCTTCCCTCTGTCCTCTGCCTGTAGTAGTGGATTACAACTGTTCAGTTGGTTTAATGTTCAGCAGATCAGCTGCAAGTTGAATGTCTTTCCTTCCCTTGTTCCTTGTGATCTAGTACTTTGCTCTAAATCTCCTGTAATCCCTGGCAACACACTGAGGGAGTCCTGCCCATGCCCCTCTGCGCCTTTCAATTTGTTAACCTTCCCATTAAGCCTCCTCAGTTTGTATTTAATGTTAAGGTTTTCAGTCCCAGGGGAGTTTAGAAGACCTCTTATTTTTCTTTTCAGACATCACACACTGATTATATATAAAATTAAGTTTGTCCCTTTTTTCCTAGTCACAGAAAGAATGTGACAAAACTTAAAGGAATATAGGTTTGTAAAGCTTGGTTTAGCGGGAGGACACATAAGGACAGAGAGACAGCAGTCCTGCCAGTGCAGGGATATACATCACTTTTCACATCTGACACTATTATTTTAGCATTGTACAAAAAAGTAGGCCGAATGTATACTTTTCTGCTGTGTGGGTTTCCACTTCCTGTAAACCAAAAAAAGGGCAGAATATCTGAAGCTACAGTAACCACTGGAAAAATTGGACAACTAGAAAGAAAGAAAAACTTATCCTGGCTTGACAAATTACGATTTCTTAGCTAGCAGATTGTAAGGTCAGAATTTGAAATCAGTCAAATCAAGACAATGGATCCAACTTGCCTTGTGTGACAGTCAAAACCACAAAAGTTTTATGTGAACTGGCTCACTGGGTTTCGACACTTCATTAGAGGAAATGAGTCATAACACGTACTTACTTATGAATAGATGGGGAGTTTTTAGTGTCATACACATGCACTTGGTATCAGGAGAACCTTTCCAAAGTAATATTGGGATTGGCCAACCTTCAGTGGAGTCAAAAAATATAAGATAAGTTTTTGTATCCCGAGAGTCGTTAGTTGACCACAGAGTACAACGTGATAACTCAATTCTCTGTAAAATCATGCAGCATGATTATTATCAGAAAGGACATTGCTTCATATATTGTCATATAAACAACAGTTGTTGACTCCTAGTGAGGTTGATTTAGTCATACATTCTTCTTGCTGATCATGCCTTCAGTGAGGTGTCCCGTTAATGTAACAATCAGTCGACTGTCAGCTGACTTCCATCTGACCACTTCAAAACTTATACACAGAAAATACACAGGATTCAAGCAATCCATACATCAGTTCTTTGGGACCTAATACCGCTAGTCATTGTCTGAATGTGATAGGGAGAAAACATTTACAAGACAGAACAGCAGTTTACCCTGACTCTTTAGTGCTATACAGTTGGAGTATATTGTAGGCTAACACTATTAATGACAGTTATACTGATGTTTTTCATTAAAGTCCTTGTATGACATGATGTAGACAGTGTTGTTCCTTTTTCCACAGACTTAATGTCTGAGGGCTACAGTCATGTCTGTTCCCAGGCATGTCTGTAGCTTTACTGATCCTGTTATGCAGAAGAAGTAGCGACACTACAGGATCGGTCACTGCTGGAGCAGTCCTACACGTCATGTTCATTTTGTAATGCCAGGACTTGGGTGATGACCATCTTTTTGGATAGAAAATAATCTTTTGAAGTTGAATACATTTAGCTGTGGAAAGGGTCTCCTGTATACAAAGCAAGTCACTTTTAGCTAAGGCTAAAAACCCAAGATACAAGTCATTGCATCTTTGTTCCACTCTGAATTTATTCTGAAAGTCCAGACCAGAAGTTATCATTCATAACTTTCCACAACTTTCACTCTTTTAATTTTTGTCTTCTTGCTGCTCTCCCCTCATAATGCTGATTTCTGTTCACTACTTATCACAACTAATTACACTGAGAGCTGAACAAAGACCTAGGCCTGAAACGAACTGGATGCCACTCACATGTTGCTTGATCTAGATATTCAACATCTCACCTACCTAAGCTGAAAATTCAGTTATCCTGCAAACTCCTTGTAGAGAGGTAAAAGCAGACATGCAGCTGGCGTGATCGCATACATGTTTTATAGGAGCAAATGAGCATTGGCAGCCGCACCACACGTGCCACACATTCATTGTGTTCCCAGCACATATATCAAAGTAAGAATACTCATGATACAAGATGGAATGCACCTAAGATGAGATAAGATAGTACTTTATTTATCCCACGTATGGGAAATTTGTCGTTACAGCAGCAACCACAGTTATAGAAAAATACAAGAATACAAACAAGGAGTAGAAGTACGAGGAAAATATAAAAAAAACATAAAGTGGCAGTAATAATGATAAAGTGACGATAAGAAAAAAAACTTTCAAGTAGTGCAAAAAAAAGTAATGTAAATATAGTTAGTCCAGAGTGCAGATTTTATTGCAGCGACAGAGAGGTTTTATATAGTCTGATAGCTGCTGGAATGAATGACCTGCAGTAGCGCTCCTTCTTGCACCATGGTTGCAACCGTCTGTTGCTGAAGGAGCTGCTTAGTTCTCCCATAGTGTCATGGAGTGGGTGGGACAGGTTGTCCATGATGGATGTGAGTTTGGTCAACATCTTCCTCTCACCCACCTCCTCAATGGGGTCCAGAGAGCAGTCCAGGACAGATCCGGCTCTCCTGACCAGCATGTTGAGCCACTTCCTGCCCCTCTCTGAACTTCCACTGCTGCAGCAAACCACTGCATAAAGGATGGCAGAGGCCACCACAGAGTCATAGAAAGTCCTTAGCAGAGGCCTGCACACTCAGAAGGACCTCAGTCTTCTCAGTAGGTGGAGACGACTCTGCCCCTTTTTGTACAGTGCATCAGTGTTGAGTGACCAGTCCAATTTATTGTTGAAAACCCAGGTATTTTTACTCCTCCACGATCTCTATGTCCAAACTCCGGACGTTCACTGGCACAGTATGGAGTGGCTTCCTGCTGAAGTCGATGTAGCGCCATTATCGACTCTCTCAAATATGAACCTGTCACACTTGCATAATAAACACCAGCTTATCCACATCTGCATTGTTACTATAACAAGAAAATTTGTTCCATGGTTATATAGTTAAAAAGGTTTTAAGCATTGTAGATTGTTCTTTTCCTTTCACAGTCACACAGATCCAGTCTGTTCCAATACTTCTGCAAAGTGGGTTAATGGTATATTTTATCCTCACAGCCTTGAAAGGTCTTTAGTGTTTGATATACTGCATCCTCTTGCACAAACAGTATAGTAATCATTTGTTAGTGTCAGTCTGCTCAGCACAGCTTCTCAGTAGCAGCCCTAGAGGGCAATTTAAAGAAAGGTAACCTTTGCATATTACAGTAAGTGGTGAGTAGAAGTTACTGGAGTTGATGTTTGTCAAAAAAAATGCTTCTCGGGAATTTCATGCTGCAGGATTGTGTGATGCTGTATTTCGCAGGACAGCAAATGGAACAGTAAGCCTGCAGCCAGCTCAATCAGGGCAGAGGAATAGTTTTATCCTGATTATATGACTGCATGGATTGTTGTAATGGGCAGTTTGAATAAAATCTACAATAAAATGTATTTAGTATTTCGATTGAGTTAAGTAGACTTTATTATCCCCCTGGGGGGCAATTCGTTGTACAGCCAGCAAAACAACGCAAAGTAACCCCCCCCCCCAAAAAAAAAAGCACACATTCAATCACACAGCCTGATATTAGAGCTACAGGCACCAGTGCCTCAGGGGACAGGTTCACTGTGTCTTGTTAATGAGGCCAATTGTAAATGGCACAAAAGAGTTTTTGAATCTATTTGTTCTAAGCCTAGGTACCATGTACTGACGACCAGATGGCAGGGGCCTATATAGGGAGGCCAGCGGGTGAACAGGGTCAGACAGGATAATTTTTGCCTTCCTGGTAGCCCTGGTTCTGTACAAGACAGAGAACTCATCAAAGTTTGTTCCTGCAACCCTGCCACACATCCTCACTACCTTACTGATCCTATTCTTGTCTTTCACAGTGAGGGACCCAAACCAGCAGATAAAAGAGAAGGTTAAAATAAACTCGATAAAACAGGAGTAGAATATCTTCATAAAAGTGATGTCTACATTAAAATTTCTCATCTTTTGATAAAAATACATGCGCTGGTGAGCCTATGTGCAAGTTGCATAAGTATTGGCTTCAAATGTAAGGTTTTTGTCGATAATAGTGCCCAGGTATTTGTACTGTAGAGTGTCAACCGCCTGACCGTGAATAAAAGCGGGGGGATGTGGTGGAGGTTTTTTCCTAAAATCAATAATGAGTTCTTTGGTTTTCAGAACATTAATTTTTAAAAATCAGCTCTCACACCATTTGCTAAAACCATTGGCCACTGGGCCGTCAATGCAGTCTTGGTTGTTTAAAAGAGACACAATCACCAAGTCGTCGGCAAATTTTAGAATGTGCCTGTCACGATGCTGACTACAACAGTCAATTGTATATAAAATGAATAAGAGTGGTGAGAGGACACAGCCTTGAGGGGAACCAGTGGAAGATAAAAGTACATCAGATAAAGTATTTCTAACTTCAAATTGCTATGGTGTTGGATTATGATGCAACCCTGGAAATTAAACTGAAAACCATTTGTCACAAAAACAATTAGATATCTGCCCAATTAATTGATCATGGTGATTAAAAAAAATCACAAAAATGCAGTTGTTGCTCTTTTGTACTCAGCTCAATATAGGTATAAGATCAACCAGTAGGAGCCACTTCCCCCTGCAACAGTAAGGGAAAATTCAGCATTGTCACAGGGGCTGCAAGCAGTGTTGGAACTGTTAGGTGACAATAAATTAAATATGTTTTGTCTAAATTTATGAGCAGAGAGCAACTGATCATTTTTAGTCCATCATATACGATGTATGTTGTTTTGCTAAAGAAAATTTTTAGTCTCTTAATTGAAAATGCAAACAAGATGGTGCTGAAAAACAATCTCTTTCAGCATATGGAAGACATGTTGCCCGATTAAATAATTAAAGATGTTCATATTGAAAGACATTATTGTTTAATTATGTAACTCAATTAGATTTTAAGTGATTTCTTTGAACAGAACAAGATTGTCTAATTCTATCATTCGTTCTTGAGCGATATTCAATGTTTTTCTTTGAAACTTGAATTATGAAAAATCACCAGACCTTTTGATAAAACAAGGTTTTATGGGTTGTTTTTTTTTTTGTCTAGTCTATGTTCAGACCCACATGTTCCATATGTCTTTTCCCAAGTGTTGTATATTTATGTCTGGCTTGCTGTGTGTGGAATCTCTGGCTCTCTGATATGACTGGCTGGTTGACAGTCTGGTTCAGATCAACTGATAAAAGCTCATCTGCTAATCACGGGTTGTGCCTCTACCCCATGCTGATCAAAGCTTAGCTGTTCTGGCCTTTTTGACACTGTTTCAGAGGCAGGTATGTTTGCTACATCCATCCACTGCACAGTTTTTCCCCCTCCCTCTTCAGTCTATCCAAAGCTCTGTGCTAATCTGAAGTTGTGTACTCAGTGAAAGCTAATTAGTTTTGGCTGGCTGTGATTGGTTTGCAGGGCTCTTTTGTTGTGGTGCACTGAGTTTGTAAAGAAGTAGCTATAAAGTTAGTGGTCATAATTCCTTTGGAGAGGGATTTGATATTTTATGCCCCTTTATCCCTGATTTTGGTATCTTGAGTTCTTTTCAAATACCCCCCCCCCCCCCCCCCCTTTAAATAAATAAATTCACTCACTCATCTTCTACTGCACGAGGAGAACACAAAAGCTCCACACAGAAAGGCCCCAGGCCCTGGAATGGCACCCACAACCTTTTTGGTATTAGGCAACAGCGCTAACCACTAGGCCGCTGTGCTGCCCTTCTTAATAAATTATTGATTATATTTATTGTTTAACATATATATATATATTTTTTTTTAAGTTTTTGGCACCCCTAAACATTGTAACTGCAACTCTTATGCACCAGGGCCAATCACAATTATGCTAAACTTCTGAGGTGACATCCAGGAGAACAAGCTTGAAAAGAATAAACTTATTAAATGATCTCCAAAGTTCTCCAAATTGGTTCCTGTCAATGTTTTGGTCTCCTCAGGTGGAACAGTCAAAGGTCCTTGTAAAGGAAGGAGGAGTCCATCTTCTGCTCACCATCGTTGACACCCCTGGCTTTGGTGATGCCGTTGACAACAGTAACTGGTGTGTTCAGCCATTTGTTTTTAATGTACAGTATGTTATAATAAAAATAATATCATTCTGTGGCTGTATTTCTGAACCTGAAACTGATGTGACTAATGTGTGGTCCTCAGCTGGCAGCCAGTCACCGATCACATCGACAGCAAGTTTGAAGATTACCTCAATGCAGAGTCTCGGGTCAACAGACGACAGATGCCAGATAACAGAGTGCACTGCTGTCTGTACTTCATTGCCCCATCTGGTCATGGGTAGGTATCACATGGGGTTCTGGAAAAAGGTGGAATTTTTAAGGTGTGCTCTTTAATAGAATACAATGAGGGTTCCCTCACATCTTGAGAGCATTAGGTAGTATGTGACATTTTCAGAAAGGACGTACCGTTAGAGGTTAGAAGAAACACAAACGCTGAATAGGCTTTTGATTTGATAAATTAATCAGTTTTACTAAAATCTGATAATCCCATTATTTCAGAATTAGGAATTTAACCTTTCAGAATGTTTTCCTGTAAAATGTTTGGAGATGGATAAAATAGTTTCTTGGCATGTCAGTAAAGAAAGGTCATGACATAGAAACACAATTGAATTACAATGTACGCTCTGCCTCATATTGTATTCTTAAAGGTTATCATTGATGAGCACACATGTAAAGAATAGACTGTATCTAAAGATGGCCATAGCCTTTAAAAGTAACAAACTCCACAGACCTCGAAAGAAAACAGGACCTATCCATACACCCAACAGAAGAGAAAGCTGTCTGAAATTTTTTAAGTCAGTTTGGTCTTTTATCAATCACTTTTGAAGATCAGAGGTCTGGCTTGTACTATTACAGGCCCAGACACTCAGAATTGCTGACCCCTGCCAAAGGCCCTATGGCTCACAGCCAGTTTCCAGCCACTGGCAGTCTCCTCCCCATTTTCAGATACCATACAAAATGTGACTGGATTCCACAGACAAACACCCAATGATGTGGTATTATTCAGCTGCAGGATCCCATTAGCAGCTGGTTTCTCCACAAAAACAGACACCCATGCTAGTGCCTTATTATATGCCTGAACTTTAAGCATACTAAAACCACTTTGAACCATCATGAACCACATATCTCAATTCACTCTAATCACTTTCAGTTATAAAATAGTAATTGTGGTTTTATTGAAAATAAACTAAATCTGCTATATCCCATATAAAATGTGATAGCAGATGTCCAACTTTTCTAACCCTCAGCCTCATAGAACCTAGAAGTACTAGAAGTAAAATCCATAGTCCATCCCCATCAATACATTAAATATGAGCAGAACAGCTGATTTCAGGCACACTGAGTCAGTGCTGTGCCCTCACCTCATTATGGGCAATAAACATACTATAGATCTCAGCTGCTGTGCTGTTGTCTCTTTCTCAGAAGACTTAGGAATTAAGAAGTTTAAACTCAGCTGTCTCAGCCCTCCAACCAGCCTCACAGGCAGGAATAACATTAGTTTAAACTAGCCAGAGCTTGCTGATCTGGAGAGCTCTTTATCTTGGCTCTGGCCACTGACGAGCATTCACACAAACACACGCTTTGCTGCCTACAACAAAGGGTGGCTTTTCAGTCCTGGGCTGTTTATCCTGGCAGCCCATAGTGTGAGGTACTGACCACAGCTTTGACAGCTCTCTTGGCAAATGAAAAGCACCTTATTGTTCCTTTGATTTTAAATGTCTGCCTTTGCACTGTGTGTGTGAGTTTGTATGTGAGGCCATACCATTAGACCAGCATTGGCCTTTTAGAAACGAGCGGGACTTGACTAATTTAAGTTTTATGAGAAGGAAAGATCATTTTATTTGCTGTGTTATGCTCATCCTGAGAAAACAAATGTATTATGTGTTCAGCTGCACAGTAGGAGCTTAAATATTTCCTTATGATGTCATAGTAGGTTGTAGCCCTGTTAGAGAGTAACCATATTCCTTGGGTTACCTTTTGTAAACTTGGATTTTTTTTAGACTCTGATCACTCCTTAAACCTTAAAGATCTTATTCATTATTACAGTATTCCTAATGAAAAACCATGTCAGTATCTACGCAACTTCTGAATTGTACAACTCTAATTCTTTCCCCACAAATAGAACTTGAAAGAAAGGTTTGTAGTCATCGAGACATTTCACGTCTCATCCTATGGCTTCCTCACCTCTGAACTGTGGAAGGTTTCAACCAGTATAGCTTCAAAGAACTGCAATGTTAAAAGCTCTTTAGAGCAGAAAGCTGTTGAAGCAAACTTTCCCACAATAATTCACTGCTGCCAGACATAACAGCAATGCTTACAGTTTGTTTCCATATGTTGTTCCCCCTTTTTTTGTCCCATGACACATCATGTGGGAAGTGGGAAAAATCTACTTCTTTCTTCAACCTTAATTTTATTTTAAAGTAAAAGAAAAAAACATTTCAATTCTTTGCATAGTCTAATGGAGTGTAGTAGTTAGTAATTCGGTTTGTAGAATTTTTTGAATCTGCTGAGCTTAGTGAGCAGGGCAATGCTGCAAGCCAGGTTTCATTCACAATGAATAGTATCCTTCGTATCCCATCTTTTTTTAATCTTCCACTGAATAGCTCTGATGAAATAGACCATTTACACACACAATGACAACCTTCTCTGTCTCTTCTCTTCTTTTTTCCCCAGACTGAAGCCCCTTGATATTGAATTCATGAAACGGTTACATGAAAAAGTAAACATCATCCCCCTAATCGCCAAAGCTGACACAATGACTCCTGAGGAGTGTCAACAGTTCAAGAAACAGGTATGTTTTGTTTCTGACTAAATGTACTGTTTTATTCCATTCACAGTTTGAACAGAGTCTGGAGTCAGTTATCATGTTCTTAGTCTGAAAAAGTTGATAATTCTACTAATCTGTTTACATTGCTAATGAAACATTAATCTTCACATTTACACACAAATGTTGTAGTTACATTTCTCAAAGCAAAGTTCTGTATGATGAAAACTGTATTAAAAACCCCTTCAGAGATGCTTTTGAAATCCTCTGTATAAATGTCCAATAAATTCACTTACAATCTGCATATTATCAAAATATTCTACATGTTTGAATGGGAATATAGAACATACAGAATAAATTCAAATTTGGAATATCCAAACAAAGTATACTTTTTAAATGACCTTACTATTTCCCAATAAAAACAGTAATAGGGGAATATGCGTGGTTGTAAATGTAATCACTATAAGTTCCTCCATGAATGCCCTGATTGCCACCTGTTAACTTCCCTTTGTGATCCTTTGACCCCTGGCCTTGGAAGATTGAAGTCTCCAAAGTAACTGTTAATCAGTGCCCAAATGACCATTGTGATATGGTAATGGTACATTTGTACACAATGGTTTTTTATTGACGGTGTAGATGTCGTCCTTCTCTAAGGCATCATTACTGATGTTGGATTACATCATAGATGACCGTGGCAGTGAAGAGAGGTCAAAGTGAAAGATTTTTTTGCAGTGTTGAAGACTTCTGTTTACTTTTATGTTATCCTGTTTATTTCGACAATGTTGCTTCAGGAGTCTTAATATATTATGTTGACACACAGGTACTAAGTATTTAGTAATCATTACAACAACTAGTGTGTGCCTATATAACTCTATGTTAATCGACCACCAGTGCAACTGTTATTGGACTTGTTTCTGCCACTTGCATTTCACTCCTTTACATTAAGACATGATTTCCATATTCACCTTTCTCCCTCCTGTATTCAGATCATGAAAGAGATCCAGGAGCATAAAATCAAAATCTATGAGTTCCCAGAGATAGATGATGAGGAGGAGATGAAGATGATCAGGAAAATCAAGGTATGTTCTTCTATCGTAACTTTGAATCAAACTCAATAATATTGGGTTTACCTGTTTTCAGACACATATTTTGGTACTTCACTCAAACTCTATATAAAGTTACATCTGCTTGTGTTTTTTGAATGATGTCATTCATACTGTCTGTTCCCAAGCTATCAGAGCCTACAGAGTATTTTTATCCATTACATGCTAGCTGTACTGCAGTTGTGTCCCCTCCCTTCTCCCTGCAGGATCGTTTACCCCTGGCTGTTGTTGGTAGTAACACCATTATCGAGGTCAATGGAAAGAGAGTGCGCGGTAGGCAGTACCCATGGGGTGTGGCTGAAGGTGAGCGATCAAAGGTCCACTGGTCCCAGCCAGCAAATTCACCAAGTCTCAGTGTCACACAAATGCAAACAAACCAAACATCTGTGGCTGTTTGCAAATCTGGTTAAACCAGGGTAGAAATGCCAGGCAGGTAGTGTTACTGAGAGATTTTAGCTATCACTCTACACTTTATTACTATTGTTCATTTCTGTTTAGAGTTATGTCATAACACACGAAGCACAATGAGATGTAGCTGCTTAGCTTCCATGTGACACTTTTGTCAGTGATTGTGTGTTTTTGAAACTTGTTTCATGGCTGCAGTTGAGGCCCAAAAGACATCACAGTACTGATAAAAGCAATAATAATAATAATAGTTAGGGCTGTGAAACTATTAAATTTTTTAATCTGTAGTAGTCTTGGTCCAAGATCGTCTCATATATAGCACACACTGAAATCAGTTTGCTATATTACAGTACATTTTAGCATAATTTTGGTAGCACTGATAACTATGGGACTTATTGTGATATTCAATTTTTATCCCATTTCATCTCTAGCAATAACACAAATTATGAGTTTTTGTTTGCAGTCATCCCAGCATCAAGCGCAGACACATGCACATAGAGACAAAGATTAACTACAGCACACATGTAGATAAGTAGGCTAGTAAACAAGAAGAACATTTTATTTGGTTATTTTCTAAAAAAAAAAAGACATATTCAAATACTGACCAACAGTATTTCCCTGATCAATGTAAAAGTACAGATTTTATGATACACCAAAACAGCATTGCAAATGTCTTGAGGAAGAAAAAGCACATGTGGGTGATACAGACACTAGGTTTTCATGTTTTGTGAGAAGAACTAAATATGCTTGCCACAGGAAGTTTTTAAGATTCTTCCACAGGGTATCTTTGAAACATATTTATGTCTCAGTATAAAGCTTATATGACTGATTATAGTGTTCACTTCCATCAGGGTCATATTCATCAATGTAGCTAGATGATCTTTTTTTTTTTTCTTCTTTTGATTCACCACTTAAATTCCTGTATCCACAGTTGCTATTATTTACTGATCGTAGAACTGGAGCTGAGCCGGAAAAATAACAAATTGAGCCATGACGCTCAGCATATCACATGCCACACCAGTACAGGGATGCACACACACACATTTGGACAGTAAATTTATATTGGGGACCAGGCAGGGACGTTTGTTGCCAGTCTTTACACATTGCTGCTGTCTAAAACAGTAGCACAGATAAGTAAGAACAATTTTTGTGATGCATCTGAAGAGCGAGAACTAATTCTGTAAGTGCACTACTTGATGACTGTGAGCAAACCTTTTCAATTCTTTTTGTATAAGAGGGTTTCAAATCCATATAAGAGGTGTCTCACTTAAGAGAACAGGGGAAATTTAATTATATAAGAAGAGAGCACAACCAAGCATAACTGATATGGTCAAAAGACAGTGATGGATTGGAGCCACCAGTGGGAACATTTTTCTCCTCAGCAAAGGACCTGACAGTGCTCTTTGACCTGACACAACAAGTCACTGTCTCATTGGGGCATGATGCATAACACAATGAGGTTCTAATCTTAATGTTATGAGGACACTATCACAGTTGAATATGCCTGGGTTTGTGTTTTAGTTGTGTTGCACAGCTGTGTGCAGCACAGTGCAGCCTGCTGGGTGACAGCCGACATTCTATTGTCAAGCTGGTGAGTGAGTTTTTGAACAGAAAAATGTTTTTGGCTCTAAGTCAGAATAAATATAGAATTGGGGTGGGCGAGAGAGAGAGAGAGAGAGAGAGAGCGGGCCAGGCTCCTAGGAAGCCATGGAAGTCAGTCTACTTCAACAGTCTGCATACTGAGGATTGTGGGAATAAAAGAACCAGCACAGTACACCTCCTGTTGTTGGGTTCTAGTACTACGGAAATCCTTACCTGCTGCAGGAAAAAATTAAAGGGTAACTCACGAAAGGTGGGCCAAAACCAACAAGGACTCATCATGTAAGATGCCTTCTTTTAAAAAATAGGAACTAAATACACTGCTCAAAAAAATAAAGGGAACACTTAAACAACACAATGTAACTCCAAGTCAGTCACACTTCTGTGAAATCAAACTGTCCACTTAGGAAGCAACACTGATTGACAATCAATTTCACATGCTGTTGTGCAAATGGAATAGACAACAGGTGGAAATTATAGGCAATTAGCAAGACACCCCCAATAAAGGAGTGGTTCTGCAGGTGGTGACCACAGACCACTTCTCAGTTCCTATGCTTTCTGGCTGATGTTTTGGTCACTTTTGAATGCTGGTGGTGCTTTCACTCTAGTGGTAGCATGAGACGGAGTCTACAACCCACACAAGTGACTCAGGTAGTGCAGCTCATACAGGATGGCACATTAATGCGAGCTGTGGCAAGAAGGTTTGCTGTGTCTGTCAGCGTAGTGTCCAGAGCATGGAGGCGCTACCAAGAGACAGGCCAGTACATCAGGAGATGTGGAGGAGGCCGTAAGAGGGCAACAACCCAGCAGCAGGACCGCTACCTCCGCCTTTGTGCAAGGAGGAACAGGAGGAGCACTGCCAGAGCCCTGCAAAATGACCTCCAGCAGGCCACAAATGTGCATGTGTCTGCTCAAACGGTCAGAAACAGACTCCATGAGGGTGGTATGAGGGTGTCATTAGGGCCCGACGTCCACAGGTGGGGGTGGTGCTTACAGCCCAACACTGTGCAGGACGGTTGGCATTAGCCAGAGAACACCAAGATTGGCAAATTCGCCACTGGCGTCCTTTGCTCTTCACAGATGAAAGCAGGTTCACACTGAGCACATGTGACAGACGTGACAGAGTCAGGAGACGCCATGGAGAACGTTCTGGTGCCTGCAACATCCTCCAGCATCACCAGTTTGGCAGTGGGTCAGTAATGATGTGGGGTGGCATTTCTTTGGAGGGCCACACAGCCCTCCATGTGCTCGCCAGAGGTAGCCTGACTGCCATTAGGTACTGAGATGAGATCCTCAGACCCATTGTGAGACCACATGCTGGTGCGGTTGGCCCTGGGTTCCTCCTAATGCAAGACAATGCTAGACCTCATGTGGCTGGAGTGTGTCAGCAGTTCCTGCAAGACGAAGGCATTGATGCTATGGACTGGCCCGCCCGTTCCCCAGACCTGAATCCAATTGAGCACATCTGGGACATCATGTCTCGCTCCATCCACCAACGCCACGTTGCACCACAGACTGTCCAGGAGTTGGCGGATGCTTTAGTCCAGGTCTGGGAGGAGATCCCTCAGGAGACCATCTGCCACCTCATCAGGAGCATGCCCAGGCGTTGTAGGGAGGTCATACGGGCATGGGGAGGCCACACACACTACTGAGCCTCATTTTGACTTGTTTTAAGGACATTACATCAAAGTTGGATCAGCCTGTAGTGTGTTTTTCCACTTTAATTTTGAGTGCGACTCCAAATCCAGACCTCCATGGGTTAATAAATTTGATTTCCATTGATAAATTTTGGGTGATTTTGTTGTCAGCACATTCAACTATGTAAAGAACAAAGTATTTAATAAGAATATTTCATTCATTCAGATCTAGGATGTGTTATTTTAGTGTTCCCTTTATTTTTTTGAGCAGTGTATATAGAGTCAGTTTTTTTTTTTTTTTTTGATCAAATAATAGGAGGGCAGAAAAGCTTTCTTAAGTAATTGGCTCTAAAGGAATATATAATTAACTTTAATACTTTTTACTTTTTATCAAGGGCACTGCACTATTTGTTGATGTGTCCAGTAACACTCTTGTAGTCATAAGTATAAGGGAACAGATTTGGGCTGATCAGATAAGTCTTAAATAGAAATTCAGCAACTGAGCAAGCAGTTAACGTCAGGCTGCTGTTTAATACTACACTCCTAATTGCGACTTTTGGGACCCAATGCTCAAATTTTCTCAGCATTGCCAAAGCAAACGAAATTGTTCATGTTACACTTTGCCTCAAAGATAACATTTAAATTTTACAACTGGATAGATACTTAACTTTCTGAATAATATCCTATTAAAGATTCTAGTAATTGTCTGCTGTGTGTTTTTTTTACCTTACTGTTCGCTGAGTCACTTGGATGGAAACAGTCACATGTGGTCCTGGGCCAAAATAATCTCAATTCACAGCATTATTGCAGTAATCATAAAAATAACTTCAATCCTGGTGCAGATTTGTAATTTTCGTGTTTAATTTTTCTATAGTTTTGCTTTTGTGGGACATAAAGATCATAGTTTTTGTCAAAATCCAAAATTCCACATAGCATTTAGTGCAAAAAAAAATTCACAACAATTATTTTCCATGTATTTTATCTTGATCTAGGACAAAATCATACATTGTCTCATCACCAATTATAAAACCTGTCTTCATTTCTTCTTGTGATTTTTCTTCAGTGTGTTTATGTTTAAAAGCAATTGACTCCATTGGTTAACTTATCTTGGTCATTTGTCTGTTTTTTTTGGGGGGGGGGGGGCTTTTCATAATTCAGGCATTAATTCTGGTTAGATGTTAAAGTTTTAGAATCACTTCATACTATTTTATTTTAACTCTGCTCTGGTTCTCCTCCTACAGTGGAAAATGGAGAGCACTGTGACTTCACAATCCTACGGAACATGCTCATCAGGTGAGCCAACAGAGCTAATAACATTTTTCTTGTGCTTGCTAAAAAATGTGAAATGTTTGTTTTAATATCGTGATTTGGGGATTTATTCTAAATGTCTTCATGCAAAAATAAAGATGGCATTCTGTATTAGTATATATGGTATATGTATTGAGTATATGTATGTATATTCTGCATGTGTGGTGATGTATAAGTGTGAATGTGATTAGGAAACTGAAAACATTGTTTAACATGTTTCAACTTCGAAAGTTGCACAATTTACCTATACTTGTGCAGGTTTGGCACAAGGGCAAGCTGAGAGGACTGGTTTTGTAAACAGCACTAATGGAAAGATTTGTCTCTTAATTGTTTTCCAGGACCCACATGCAGGACCTGAAGGACGTGACAAACAACGTTCACTATGAAAACTACCGCAGCAAGAAACTAGCTGCAGTCACTTACAATGGTGTGGACAACAACAAGAACAAGGGGCAGCTTACCAAGTGAGTTAATAGATAGAATGTACACAGTGCTGTGCTGTTCATGTTTGTCAAATACTTATTCGTATTGTGTCATGGTACTGTTGGTAATGAGACCGGGACCCTATGACCACATTATACACTGTGTAGCCGGAGGAACCTGCAGTTTGGAGGTGTAAGTTTAGGTGGGGGGGGGCTGCAGATTAAAATGAACAAGCTGTCACTAAAGCTGCTAAATCTTCACTAAACCATTTCCAGGCCCAAACACACCAACACTAACACCATAATAACCAATCACCAGTATCAGTTGTGTCTAATCTCACAGCACTAATTCAGGTACCATCTGACTCCTAACCTGGCTGCAGCTGTCAGTGATCACCAGCACCCTTACAAGCTAATGCATGGTTAAGGCAGCATGCTAAGTGTCTGTGCATTTGTTTGTTTCTAGACCTGAGACGACTGATGGCATGTAAGTGTTACTTCACTTCTTCATAACCTCTAAAGGATCCACCTTTGCTTCTTGCCAGCATTTCATTTCCCCTGCCTGAAAATCTGTTTTACCACAATGACAGGCACAACAAAACCTATAAAAGTGACAAAAATATAACAGTTGAAAAGCTTCTGCGTTAGTTCTTTAAAATACAGTTGCTGTAAAAGTGAACCATTTGGAATGACCTGTATTTATGTTTGAATTTGTCTTAAAATATGGTCTGATCTTCATCAAAGTTACAATAATGATTAACCAGAAGATCATCCAGAGAGTAACAGAAAAAGATCTGAGTGGATCATTGAACTGTCCAACATCTGTTCATGACACATGCAACAAATTGCAAATTGCAAATTGCAGTTGACTTGTTCAGAACCAGCTACAGAATGGTTTCAACATAAGAAAATCAGTTAAAAACCTCTGCTCTGGAAACATTGCGCTGGTCTATGGTCATGTTACCACTGCCAAAGGAGCTTCAAGACCATTTATTCACTTACTCTACCCACCACCACTGTGATTAATGAAGAAATTTAGGTTTATGTGTCAAGAATTTAGATGAAGAACAGATCACATTTTATGACCAGTTCATGAGGAAAACCGAGTCACTCCAAGCAACTCACTGACTTGTTCTTGCTGCTGTATCTAATCAGTGTCATTTCAGGGTTCCCCTGACTCCGTCATGTCCTTGAAAGTTTGATCAAATTTGAATGAATTACAATCAAAAGTCAGAGAACACTCTGAAGTTGTGGGAACCCTGTCTTTCTCTCAGCTGACTGGCCTTCAGGTTTCTTCACTCCTTGCTTTGCTGTTTCATTACACATTTGTTGTAAAACCGTGCTGACCAGTTTACTCGCAATGACTGTGCAACTAATGGTTAGATACCACACAGCCATGTGCTGATCAATCTTCCAGTTGGACATGAAAAAGAGAACCATCTGAAAGGGAGGTCTGCAGTCACAGTAGTTGCTCTATCCGGTTGTGTTTACCACACAGTCACATCATATTGTTAAAATCTTGAATTCTGAGCTGTGAGTTTGAGATTTTGAATTTGAATGGTAGATATGTGGCATCTCTGGCAGGTACCATCTGTCAGTCAGCTACAGAAGTGACAGGATTTATATTACACAGAGTGAGATATAAACAAGCCAAGGTGCCTGTGGACTCTGCATGGCAGGGGCGTCCTCTTCCCTGAGCCAAGGTTGTGCCCGACCGCATACCCTTGCGAGAGACTGGGCTGCTCTGATGTTATTGAGAGAGGGGGGCTGGACAGACACATCACTGGGGTTGTCAAGTGGGCTCCTACTTTCACCAACGTTTTGCTGATTTATGCCCAGGGATGCCTTTATGATGACAGCAAAACCCCCATTACTCCCAGTTATATTAAAAGCCCCTGTCACCTTCCAGCTAGAACCCTCACTGGAAGCTGGCTCTTAAAGCAGGTTTCTAGGGCGGGTAAGCTCAGTCTTTCCTCCCTCGCTGGTTGTGCTTTTTCTCCTTTTAAAACACCTTTTTAAGTGGAATGGGGGAAAATCTCTGCATATCACTGACAGGGAATATCCGCCTGGGATGTCACAGATGTGTGGCCATCCACATAACTGCCCCAGTGTGTGCTGTTTGAATGAACCTAGTGTGTGTCTTCAGGAGTCCTCTAGCCCAGATGGAGGAGGAGCGACGGGAGCATGTGGCCAAGATGAAGAAGATGGAACAAGAAATGGAACAAGTGTTTGAGATGAAGGTCAAAGAGAAGCTCCAAAAACTTAAAGACTCTGAGGCTGAGGTAGATTAATTATGCTTTTTTTTTTTTGTTTGGTTTTTGGTTTTTTTTTTTCTTAAAAGTCCATATTTAGTAGTTTGTGTGCCTTTGTACAATTTGTACTTCACTGACCTTTCAGCTCAAGAGGCGTCATGAGCAAATGAAAAAGAACCTAGAGGCCCAGCACAAAGAACTGGAGGAGAAACGTCACCAACATGAGGAGGAGAAGGCTAGCTGGGAGGCCCAGCAGAGGATTCTGGAGCAGCAGAAACTAGACGCCTCCAGGTAAACACACAAACACAGAGAATAATTGGTCATGGCCCATAGAGGTAGAGAGAAAAGTTGAACAGTAGACTGGAAATGTCACACAAGTTTAATCTTCGACTTGAGTTTGAAAG
The DNA here is from genome assembly GCA_034769265.1 of Remorina albescens. Taxonomy (NCBI): domain Eukaryota; kingdom Metazoa; phylum Chordata; class Actinopteri; order Carangiformes; family Echeneidae; genus Remorina; species Remorina albescens. The sequence continues at coordinate 3,966,626 of CM068492.1, read as the reverse complement.
GTGTTTACTGATCACCACGGAGAAACTTTACAAACCTAAACAAAATAAAAGTGAATATTTTCATAGATCATCAATAATAAATCAGTCATTTATCAATTTAGTAATATGAGAGGTGCTTAGAGTCATTTAAACAAAACCTTAATTTTCTTTTTTGGGCTGGGTGAATTTTATATGGTTGTAGCACAATTACACAGCTTAAGTTGCAATGTTGTCCCTCTGAAGTGATTCACCCCCTAAAGTCACTACCGAACAGTTCAAACCTGACATTCACAGGGAGGATATTATTATTCGCCTTACTTCTCTCAAACATGCAGTAATTCAGAGCCAGCATATCAAAGAGGCAACTTTCAGAAGGTAATCAATGAATGTGGAAAAGTTTAATCTTACTCACTCTTACCATGATATTGTTAGTCGTCATATTTTAACTCAATGGCCTCATGATTCAGTAGACTGAACAGATCTTGATCTGAACTGGTTTTCTTCCTATTTAAAAGAAAAGGCTTAAAAGCTTTTATGTTTCCATAGGTAATTTTAAATCAGGGGTCTGCAACCCTTCGATTGCAATTTACCGGTAGATCTTTGAGACTTTCCCTGTAGTTCCAAAATAATTGAAAAATAGCTTAAGAAATACACAAATAGCCAATGCCTGCATTATTAATGTTCTGTTTTGCAAGCGTCTCTCTCTTGATCCAGATAAGCGAAGGAGCTTGCTAGCTAGCATGGTGGAGAGTTTTACTGCTAGAGTCGGTCCTTAAGCCACTGTTCTTTAGCCTGTACACACTTTTGTGAAGAAACAAATTATTTCCCTACTAACATGCCAATAACATTCATTATTCATTTCAAAATTGCTGGATCTCCAAAAATTTTTACAGCAGAACAACAAAGACGTGACCTAGATGCTCATAGTTTGTCCCCAGAAGCCTTTGAATACTGATCTGAATGTTAAAAATCACATCCATAATATTTATCAGTATTTTGTCAGAACTTCATAATTGTTACTGTTATTCATTCGCTCTGATTCATTACAACTTAGCAGGTTTGACAACTGATAGTATATATCTGTGGTCAACAGAGTCCTCTGGTGTCCAAATTCTATAACTGCAGTACTGAAAATGGCCATAGAGTGAAACACTGTAATCGGGTCAATGACAAATGTATACGATTATCAAATAAAATATATTTATGTAGCGCAAAATCATAACAGAGTTACATCAAGGCACTTTACATAGAGCAGGTCTAAACCAAACTCTTTAGTTTATTTAGAGATCCAACAAATCCCCCTGGTTAGCAAAGAGTGGCCAAGTTATAAACACATATTATTGTATCAAAAGTATCACACTCGTGAAAGCATAAGGGAAGTCTGCCATATCAGCAGTAAGTATTGCACCATGCCCCATTGTTCTGAATCATGTACATTGCATCACAAATATAGAGCACTAAAGGGGAAAATTTCAGAATTACCAATAAGTCATGAACAGACAATAGGCATCCAATAATGCTTAGTAATGAAAAATAGAAAGAAGAGGATCTGTTGTCATTCTAAGTAGGTATGACATCAACAGTTACAGCAAGTAAGCAAGTATCCAACCCACCTGACAACAATTTTATCAAAGGAAACAAAAACCTATACACTTTCAGAAGTTGAACCTGAACATTTTTTTGCAAACACCATGGTAAGACTTACTGTAAATGAACAGAAACAAAATAACCAGAACAGACAATAGTAACAACTATACAGTTAGTAAAGTAATGGTGTTGAAGTTACAGACAAGTATTCAGGAGATGATTTGTTAAACTGTTGCACTGATAACAAGGGCAGAGATCGGTTGTAGTGCAGGGCTCATAGAACAGTGATTCCCAACTGCTGTACCGCAGCGAGTGGAGGATTGTCCAGTTTCACCTGATTGGTACTCTCAGCATTGGAGTAGTGATAGACCGATATGTTTTTTTCAGGGCTGATACTGATACCGATTATTAGTAGTCAAGGGGGCCGATAACCGATATTTAGAGCCAATATTAATTTGCAGTAAAGGGGAAAATATTGGTGTCAAAATTTTAAATAATACAAATTCCAACACTTAATTTTGTTTAAATGCTTTTAAGCATATGTTTATTAAACAGCTTATCAGATTTGCAACATGTTAAGGTTGTTTTTTTTTTTTTTTTTATCTTTGACAATAGTAATCTTTGTTTTAAATCTAACAAAAAGTGCAGGGAGCTCCCAGGCTCAGCAGCATGTCTTATAAAGTTAAATGAAAACATGACACCCGGAAAATGACATCATGGGTCACTGAGCAACGTCTGTAGGAATGAACGAGCCCCGCCTCCGAAGTTGTATCCAATTGTCTTTATACATCCATGTACGAAACATATATCTGCTCTCGGGACCTTCTCCATTCGGCAAAACTTTTTCTCCTCTCCGCCCTGTGTGTGAGCACTGTGCATGCACAGCTTTCACTGCTGATTGGCTGCTACCCGTGCCGTGGCTCTGCGTGTAACCAATCAGATGGTGCTGTGGGGGGGACAATGCTGGATACAGAGTAGTGACAGCAGACAGAGAGGTGCGGCTGCGTCAGAGCCAAAATAACCCAGTTTTAAATTGATCTCTTATCGGCCGTCGGCTAAAAAAAAAAAAAAACGCCGATACCGATATCCTCAAAATCATATCGACCAATTATCGGCCTGGCTGATAATCGGCCGATCCCTACCTTGGAGTGCCGGTCGGATGAGTTTGAGTGGTCTTCCGTGGCGCAACTGGTGCTTTCTCGTGGCGTGCCTATGTGCCACGGCACAGCGGTTGGGAATCACTGTCATCGAGTATTAATGAAGCGACTCACTGTAGTGGGTTCACTCTAGACTAAAGGGTAGGATGAGAAATACCATATCAAATGACTAGCAGGGTTCTATAGATAAATGAGTATCAGTGCTTCCCGCTGGTATTAAACATGAAGGATAAACTCTACCACAGAGATCGCCAATGATGAACTTGAGGGCAGACTAATAAACGGGATCTAGGGTCTCAGAGCAGGCAACTGTTGGACAATAAACGCATTTCAGACATACCAATCATTGCATGAATGGAAGTCATGTTTGTGTATCCCTGGTCAATTTCACATAAAACTCACAACATCAGCTGGTCCAGGTTGATGAAGGCCAGTGAAATTTCTGTACCAACATAAACCCAAGATGGGAAGAACTGCCTCAGACAAAGTAGACTGTTTAATGTGGAGAGAGGGCATCCTGTTAAATGTTGACTTCTTCTCTCTCCTCTTGTCTCTACAGGACCCTGGAAAAGAACAAAAAGAAAAAGATATTTTAATCACTCTGGAGGACCTAATGTTACATTGTATGTTTTTTTTGGTTTTTTTTTGCCAGCCTGCCAGCAGATTGTCAGAGCATCTGTCACACAACTGCATCAGTTACAGTATACTGTTGACTGTATTACTGTATAATAAACAAAGTGAAGGGGGGTGTCAGTATTATCTGGACTCAGATTTTAACCTGTCCCCCCCTTCTTTAAAGAACCTTTAGGTCATGTTTTGGTCACTGCTCACACGAACAAGTATCTTCATTTAAAAACACAACTGCTTGCCATTTTTTCTTCTTATCTGCTTTGGGACAGCTAGATGTTTGACTGTCTTAATGCCAAAAAAACGATCACCTTTCATATCTTCCCAACATGTTACGCTCTTTCATCTTGTAATGTAAATCATATAACCACGAAACTGCAGTGTCGCAGTGTTTTACCTCATTCATGTGTAACATTTTATTACTTTTTTCCTTTTTGTATCAGCCCTGGTATTAAAAGTGTGTTCATTAAGTTTCCAGCATCATAGCTAATGTTTTTCTGACGTCACTCACACTGAGTGTAACAAACTAAACAGACTGCTCATGAAGTGCTTCTGTATAAACTGTTCAATTACAGAAACAAATCTTTTTCTGGGACAGGTTGTGGTGAGTCTTTGTTGGATGGTGGATGGGAAAGAGCCAAAGCTGAAACTCCTCGGTCAAACAGATGTTAGTAACTGTACCAAGCTGGTGTTTTCTGTCATATTTAGCACAGGATTGTGTACGGCTTTTTTTTTAATGTGTTGTTCTTACTGTACAAAGTCACATAATAAAATTGTGATGGGGAAAAATAACAGATGTTCCTTGTGAGATATAAAAAAATTTTATTATCATGGTGTCTGTAAAGGGAAGCCAATGCTGAAGAGCCTTAGACCTGCATTCTATCTAATGGCAGTGGGGGGGTAACTTTACTAGCTATAAAAAGAAGTCAGATTGTATTGAAGTCTATAGGAAAATGTCCCTATTCCCTTTATTTATTTATTTCAGTTTCTAGTTTCATGTCTTAAATACAACATGATTTTAATTTTTCCAATTTAGATGAAAACACACCATAAAACAGGAGATGAATTATGGTAAGCAGTTTCCTCCCACCTTCCAACGACATGCATGCATAGGTTAACTGGTGACTCTAAATTGCTCGTAAGTCTGATTGTGAGCGGTTGTTGTATCCCTGTCTGTGTGTTGGCCCTGTGATGGACTGATGACCTGTCCAGGGTGGACTCCGCCCTCACCCAGAATGTTGGCTGGGATCAGCTCCAGCTCCCCCTGTGACCCTTACGGATAATCGGTAGAAAATGAGTGAGAGATAGTGAGAGTGGTTAATGTCTGATTTACAGACTGTACCATCCAGTCAGGTTAGAGTACGGAGCAGGTCAGATCCAACCTTCACTCCTCTTCCAAATATGGTGTCTACGGGTTTCAGAAACGAAAATGTTGGTGTCCAAAAACAAATAAGCTATGCAAGGAAACATTTTTAGGTGAAAGTCTGTGGAATAGAGCATTGATTTTAGTTGCTCAACCCACTTGTCCCGTACATCCTGTGTTACAGTTAGCTTGTCAGGCTCTAATCAGCCCTGCCTCTCCAGCATCACTTAAGATGCATTCATGGAGTGTCTGTAAACCAGTTTCCTTTTGGTCTCACAATTGAAAAGGCTTTCTTTTACATCACTTTTTGACTTGAGTCCTGACAAAATGAACACCCCATTGTAGACTTGAATTCTTTCCAGCTGTCCCCATGCACAGACGTTCCCTCGAAATATATCATGTATGTATCTCTTTCTGGACTGACATGTTTTGTCTCTCCTTAGAGGAATCCTCATCAGCAGGGTCTTCTTCAACATCCTCAATACCTTCAGACTCAGACTGAGTCTGAGACACTCTGTAGAGCATGAAGAGAAAGTTCACAGGCTACATTTATGATTGAGTAGATTAACCCAAAACCAAAGAGAAGCTTTGAGAATCATTAAATTGCATGCTATAGTGACCTCAAGATCTTCCTAAAAAAAAACCTAAACAAATGCAGCAAATGTAAAATGTTTCTACTTGCTTATGTTTTATACAGCTAAAACAACTCAGAGTAGGACTTGGACCAGTATACAGGACATTAAAAACATAAAACTGGTGATTTTACCTTTACGCAGCTGTCCTCATTAAATGAAGAAAATATGATTTTTAATATGATTTGCATAGCTAAGTAACAGCTTGGGCCAATGCTTACTTCCTGTCTACTGTTTAACAGAAGATGACCATTTAAAATGTTTATCAGTCAAAGTGTTGAATTTGGATCAAAGTGAGATGTGCCCGCACACATTAACATACTGATCAGATCCAGTGTCTAAGGTATCAAGCGAGATAGTATCAGATATTTCATGTTAAAAACACAATTTATTGAACGTAACCTCATATGTTGTTCCCTTTGGCTTATTCAAACAACAGCTCAGCCCTTTGGACTCCCCACTGCTGTGCAGAGGCACACACACAGACACGCACTGCTGTGCATCACCCCACAGCCACCCCATTCTGACAGCTACTCAGCTTTGACTTTGCCTCCCGCTGATTGGCTGGCTGTGCCCTCAGGTCAACCAGGTGAATCCACTGGGCCAATTGCTGAGGTTTACATAGAAACTTATTGTGTCAGATGACAATACAAATCACCCTCTTTAGGGCCCCTCAAACACAGGGATCACCCTCAGCTGCATTGTAATGATCTGTCCACCTTTTCCCAGTCCAAATAACTGATCAGACCGTTCTAATGTACTCAATTCATGAGCTGGTGTTCTGACATTGACCATTACCATCATTTTGAACGAATAAGGAACTGAACCTTAAAATATAGGCCAACGTGACATTAACCCTATTTGAGGTCTCAAAAAGGCTCAGGACTCTACGTTAATGGTGTAAGTGGTTCAAGTGCATTTATGTTCCAGATCACCTTTGCTAATTTAATCGCAGGAAACAGAGAAGAAAAGTGATGAGCCTTATTAAAACATACCCCAGATGGACGGTTTTGCAGTCAAGTCATTATATTTTATTGGATTCAACCAGTTTCAGCCCTTTCATTTGTTGTATTCTATTTTCTGTAGCCTCACAGGGACTTGAGGCAAAAGGCTTGAGTGGATAAGCGGTTTGTATAAGAAATACATGTATGAATTTGGAATAATGCTTTGTGTTTCTGCTTCTGTTAGCAGATGACAGAGCAAGTATGAAATAAAGAGTGAAACATGGCCACAAGTCCAAACTATTTATGCCTGTGTCTGTATTTGTCCCTCAGAGATTCCTGACACACAGGACTGTCTGCGCACTGGCAAGTAAAAATATGTGAGTTCTTTGGTTTCACCCCATTTTCTGCGTGAAATGACCAGAAAATGTGAACTAATCTTGATCCAAGATTCAGACATAGACAAGTAAAATAGGCACCAGCTAATACCAAACGGACAATTCTAATCTTTTATCACCCTTTCATGCATCCACAGTGCTGATGGCAAAATAAAAAGACTTGCTTACTTAATAACCGGTCAAACCTCTGTTGGCAGCTGTGACCTCAGACAAGTTCCTGGGAGCTGCCAATCAGACCTGCACAACATTCAGGGCATTAAATGATTCATGCACTCAGCACTAAACCTTCTCCATTTATAGAATATTTGGTTGACTGAGGAATATCTAGACTATATTAAACTCATTGCAGTTTAAACTAATCATTAATTGTTGAGCTTATGACATTTGGAGACAGGGTTCAACCAAAGGACTCTTGTGCTCAACTTCAAATGTTTGTGTTAATCATTAATCAAAGTAGCTCTGGGATGTCTTCAGCCTTGTTTCAGTGACAATGACTCCTCAATCCAATTGGGTTTTGTTAGTATCATTAGCTCAGGGGTCAGCCACAAAAGTAAATCTAAATAATAGGTTCATTGAAAATGGTTCCATTTACACTGTATCTCTGTTAGAGCCAGAGATCCATCTCACTGAATTTGCATTCATCACATAGGATTTTTCATAGATTATACTGTCTGTGACTATGTGTAATGTTCCCAATGTAGAACTACGGATGAGGGAAGTAACAAAAATAAAAATTTTCAGGGGAAGACAAAACAATTGGGGACTTGTTAACTGATTCAGCTGTTCTGCACAAAACTCCAAACCCCTGGTGGCAAATTTGGTTCCTTAAAGGAATATTAAATATAGATAAACTCCTCTTGAAGGTCATTTAAGATCCCCTATAAAATATCCCCTGGACCTCCAACAAGACTGTGGAATCACCTCAAGGACACATGTAAAAAAAAAAAAACCTGTGAAAAAAACTGGAGCACTACCGGTAAAGTTAGACTGCCCAAGAGCCTCAAAGCTCCAGAAAGAACTCAGATGAGCCCTTTAAACCTCACAAAATGTTGACCCTATAACCAAGGTAACCTATAAAGGTCCCCTGGGCCTACATCAAAAATAACCTTTTATGTAAGTGATATCACTGGGACCCTTGGAACCCCCAAATGACCAATGGAGACCTTTCAGAACATTACGGATCCTCTTTTTGGTCGTAGAAACTCCCCAAGAACTAAGAGATGTGGATTAAAAAGAATTAACCCAATTTTGGACCACTGTAATCCTCGTAAGAACCCCCTGTCATCCTCTTAAAGAATGCTTTGGGTTTATTACAAGTGAACAGTGCCAATCCATAATTCAATCCAAGAATGAGGTTTCTGTCACCATAACAGAAGGTAAAGCACATGAGGTAAATGGACAACCACAGAATTTGCTGATGAAGGATGAAACCAAGGCATGTGCCTCGTTTGAAATGATATTCTTACACTAATTCAATCAGACAGTATCAGAGCTGAGTGGTAATTACATTCTTCCACTGATGGATAGCACATGGAGGCAGTGAATGATTTAACCATGTGCATCACACCAATATCTTTATAGAACAAAGAGAAGCCCCAATCCTGAGCCAAGAACATCTTTGATAAACAACAGGCCAATTCCCATTACTTGTGCCAGCCATGGCTAATTATTAACCAAATTTAAAGCCAAGTCGAAATTTATAGACCTTTATCACAATGTAATGAGCTGTGTCATCTGCTCCAGATAATATTTGGTTACCTAAACTGCCGTCACGGCTGCTGTTGCCTTTCAAAATAAAAGCCACCTTTGTCAAATGATTTAATCAGGCACACATCGACACAAAGAACGAATAAATGTATAGTAGCTATATGGAAAATACATATGTTGTATTATTTTCATTCACATTTGATTGTTAGTTTTCACAGTTTGATATAACCGTATTTTATCAATTTTTTAAATTGAAGTAGTACGGAGGGCCAAAAAGAGAAAATAGGCCTGACAAAATAAATGGATATAAAAGGTATAAATGTTAACATTGATTGCTGTACGTTATATTTTACTTAAATACATGACTTATAAATAAATTCGTTTTTGAATAGAATGGTGCGGTATTGCATGTGTAAATAAATGTATTAAATAAATGTATGGATAAGATGAGGAGAAAAATCTTTACCAAACAGAAGAAAAATAATCAATATTTAGATAAATAGATACATGATTTATAAACTAATGTAAAAAATAAAACCACGCATCAATAAATAAATGCCGAGGAAAAATATAGAATATAATTAATTATGTATTGCCCATGTAGTCATTCTTTTTGGGTAGCCTTTGGATGCACTTATTGGTTTTTGATGATTATGTTAACATTAAATGTACAAGTGACTGATCTTGCCATCTAATTGCTGACTTTTTTTTTTTAATGAATGGGTCAATAGAAATGGAGCAGATTTCAGGTAAACACTCAAAGCTACCAAATCCTGCAAAATGAGATGATGGTGAAATTTCGATGTGGGCTGGGGTTTTACTGCTCTGTTGTGACGACACACATTTCATGAACTCTTGATTTCAAGACTCATTGTGGACAGAGACTTATGATAGGTTAACATAGAACCCAGACCTGATTTACAAGGAGAAACCACGCGCAGGACTACCTGTAGACCACATGGACCTTTAATGTATTCGTTTACTTTATCTATGCTGCTGACGTGCCTTACCTTTTCGCTTTGCGTGGCTTTTATTTTGAAATCCAACCGCTGTAGTTCCGTCTGTGGCTGTTTGAGCCGGTGTTCCCTGAGAGCTCGGTGAGGCTGTGGCGTGAGGGCCGACCTGTGGCCAGCAACGTAGCTGACTGTTCCGGGGCAAAGTTTCCTGAGCTGCGTGGCTATCTGTGTGTTATCTTCCGGGGACACGGACCGGGGAGGACCTGCAGGATTGAGTGGACTGAGGACAGCTGCTGAATGGTGCGCATGTCCAACATCAACTCCGCTCAGTGTCAGAGAGGAGGACAGTCTCATCTCCAGCCTACTGTGTCTCTGCTGGGGTCCGTCCTCCGCCCTCACCCGTGACACTCCGAACATGGGGGGGAGTCTGGGCTGCCACCGCTCCATTCCCCGGGACCCCACGGATTTAAGCGCCGGGACGCGCAAATTCAGTGCCGCCTGTAACTTTGGTCACATCTTAGTGAACCAGGAGCGACTGAACATCAACACGGCCACCGAGGAGGAGCTCATGACTCTCCCGGGAGTCAACCGCATCGTTGCACAGAATATTGTGGAGTACCGGGACTGTATTGGGGGGTTTAAAAAGGTTGAGGACCTGGCTCTGGTGAGCGGGATCGGGGCCTCCAAACTGGAGGTGATCAAATTGGAAATCTGCGTCTCCAGCAGGACCAGCTCGTCCCAGCACTCCCCATCGTCCCTGCGCAAAGACCTGGATCACCAGCCCTGCACCGGGATCAACATCAATACAGCCACACCGGCGCAGCTCATGAGCATCCGCGGTATCACGGAGAAGATCGCCAAGAACATCGTGAGCTATCGGGCGGAACAAGGCCCGTTCAAAAGCATCGAGGACCTGGTCCGGGTCAACCACATTAACAGCTCCCTGCTGGACAAGATCCGCTTCCAGGTGTTTGTGGAGCGCTCCAGGGCGCCATCGACCAACACCAACGGAGGGCTGACCTGCACCTCGAAGTCCCACCCTAGCCCGACCTCATTCAGCTTCAGGAGCGACGACCTGGACCTGCTGCCCGGGGGCCCGACCCAGATCATCTCAGCGCGGCCCAACGTTGAGCCTCCTCCCGGGCTGCGGGACGGGAAGCCCGTGGTGCGTCTGGCCACCTGGAGCCTCCAGGACTGCTCCTGTGACAAGGCCAACAACCCGGGAGTCAAAGAGGTGGTGTGCATGACCCTGCTGGAGAATGAGTGAGTATCTGAACCCGCTGTTTGGAAGTGTCGAAATGAGCTCATACTCCAACATCGTGAAGACTAACTTCATATTCTCATATCAGGGTGATGCAGAGACACTTTCAAATGTCTCTGCTGTCATTAGTCTAACAGACGAAGACGTGATTATAGTAGAAAAACAACTGAAATACAAGTAAAAGAACAAAAACGCGAAAAGAAACATCATTTCAATGCAATTTGGGTGATACTTTGGATGCATTTATTGTAAGGAGCTTGGGATTTGTTATGGTACGACTTCCTGAATAATCCTGTTGAATAATTTAAATTTGGAAAAAATAGTTAAACCACAGTTTTCATTGTCAGTGTCATTATATTCCTCAGAAGTGTCTGTTGGTCAGGAGATGTAGTGCAGATTTGTGAAGGTTTGCTGATTCAGCTCCATATGGATTGAGAAATTCCAACCATTCGTGTGACTCTGGCTCTCCGTAGTGTTGCCATTAAAACAGTCGTCCAGTATCAGCTACTAACAGCCCGTTTTGTGCTGGCTATCTTGAATACAGTGCCACCTGTTCCACATTGATTTATGTTTGGCATAGATAGCTCATGTCAATCCAGAGATCAGTGTAAACAGTTAATGCCATGTCAAGACCAGGATATCACCAGAACGCATCTCTGTTTATTCTGATGATCCTAGCTGACACTGGGATGGGAGGCACCAATGAACCTGATATGTCTCCTGACTGTGGGAGAAAGCTGAAGAACCTTGAGGGAACCCATACAGGAACAGGGAGAACATGTTAACTCCACATAGAAAGAACCCAGTCCAAACTTTTTTTAAATGACTATATATGTACTAGCATTCTAGTTGATAAATATGAGCAGAAATGCCACATCTGTCGAATCATGACCTCATCGCTCAGGTAAAGGCTGCAGACCCACTTTCAAATCAAATCAAATCAGATTTATTTGTATAGCGCCAAATCATAACAAATTTACATCAAGGCACTTTACATATAGAGCAGGTCTAGACCAAACTCTTTATAAAATTATTTAAAGAGACCCAACAGATCCCCCCATGAGCAAGCACTTGGTGACAGTGGCAAGGAAAAACTTCCTTTAAGAGGCAGAAACCTCGGGCAGAACCAGGCTCAGGGGGTGAGGCCATCTGCCTCGACCGGTTGAATACTTTATAGCAGGGACCCCACTGAGGCCCCACTGAGGTCAATTTAGAGACAGACAGAAAGTGAGTCACACACATTCCACACACTGACCCTGGACGGCTAAGATTTCAAGCTCTAATAGACTGTAATATATAGAAACCCTGTTACATCAGCCCGCTGGGATAGTATGATGACTGTTAACTGAAAATTGTTGACACCAACCAATCCAACCAATTCACCGCCAGAAGAGATGGAGGAGGTTGGATGAACACATTCATACATTCATTCATTCATCTTCTACAGCTTATCCATATCCAGGTCATAGGGGGTGCTGCTCACAATGGGGTGAGGGTACACCCTGGACAGGTCGTCAGTCCATCACAGGGCCAACATACAGAGACAGACAGAGACGATCAACCACTCTCACTCACACTCAGACCTACGGACAATTTAGAGTCACCAATTAACCCAAACATGAATGTGTTTGGACTGTGAGAGGAAACAGGTGTACCTGGAGGAAACCCATGCAGGCATGGGGAGAACATGCAAACGCCACAGAGAAAGGCCCCAGGCCTGGAAATCTAATCCACCTTTTTGCTGTGAGGCAACAGCGCTAACTACTATGCAGCCGTGCTGCCCTGGATGAAAATATGTTAGGTAATATTACTCAGTCTCATGGCCCAGTCCTGCTTCAACATTCTATGTCAAAAAAAAACTGTAAGATTCTATTTTAGTTTACATCGTGTCCATATTCCTAAATTTTCTGGTGCTGAGAAAATGAGAAGTGTTTCCATGGACACAAGAAAAAGAGGTAAGGGGCTTGGTGGCCCCATAGTTCACCAAGGAGAAAGCGTACTTTTTCAGTATCTGTGGGCATCAGGTTACGTTGCCTGGGCTGTGTGGCATCCTGCTTGGGGGGCGGGGGGAGCTTGACCTGTTTAGGAGGAACGTGGAAGTCATGAGAGATCATCTGAAGACTGGAACTCACTGCTAGTAAAATTAGTGTCCTCTGCTATGCAGCCATTATACAGTATGACGCTTGAGTATTGACTTCAGTTCAGCCAGAAAAGTCACTACACCAAACCACATTTGAAAAATGTAAAATTATGGTGGTGTGACATGGACAAAACATTTTGTTCAGGTTGTAAGTGACCTTAAAACAGAACAGGGCTGTTAACTCCTTTGATACCTTCCATACTGTTCGTGTGATACTTCTGAACAACATTTTGTTTTGTCATTTGTGGTGTAGCTGCAATACTGGGCAGCTATAAGTTTCAGTATCATAGTGGTGGTTTAGGATTTAGGAAGTAAGTCAGCATCAGAACCTAAAAGAGACACTTTCATTTCACTGCTTGCTCTTGCTTTAGGTACAGGGACAGGACTGTTATGAAGGTGCTTTAAGGTCTAGTCGCGGAGTTTAGCACCGGTTGAAGATTTACTTCTGTGTGTGGTATGCTGTTTTGTGTTCATACGTGGGACCAACAGTGTTTGGGGGTAGCAACAGTCACCCCTTTGTCTCACCCCTTGTGTCCTCCCTCCTAAATCTGCCAAAGATTTGATATGATAAGTTATTGGGCATGTCAATGTTGACAAGTAGAATTGTTTTCTACACTCAAACTAACATATTCCACCTTTAATTCTCACCATATTTTATAATGTTAATACATTATAATATTCAGTTTTATACATCTGGCCTGATTGCTGAATTCCTGACGTAAAACTGCACTGATGAAGAACCACTTTGCCAGCCAAAGGCAAGACCGCTGGGAGTTCACTTCCGGAATTCATTCAGATGATTGGGATCGTGTAGGAAAGGAAAACAAAGGCATGGTGAAGACAAATGCAGTATTTAATACTGAAAGTTATGGTATGCTTAGACCTGCAGTGACAATGTAACACAGGACTACTCAGGATGTGCCTACCATGCAGGCGTATTAGCAGTGTGAATGTTCTGTGTAATTTTTAAAAAATCTGCAGTACCAGGGGCCTGTATCACGAAGCTGGATTTCAGGTTAGCGGGGTAATTTCTGGGTTAACCCTGGATTTTTGGTGTCATGAAGCTGGTTTACTTTCTATTGCGGTACATTGCCACGGTAACTTATGCGGCTAATGCCTAACCTGGCCTGGAGCAGATTAAGTTCTGGATAAGAGATCGAGATAAGATAATCGGTTCTGTTGGAAAATGGCCCGTCCGTTATTGCACGAGTCGGAGCCCGTTGATGTGGGCGCAAAAATTGTAAGAAGAGCTCAAAGGAGAGAGAGAAAATTCTGAGACCAAGTGAACCCATTTGATTTTCTGGACGAGGTTCTGTATGAGAGATACAGGTTCTCCTCTGAGGGACTGCAGTATCTCTGCCAGCTGTTGGAACTGTATTTGGGGAACAACATAGCTCGCAGTCAGGCGCTGACAGTGCCCCAGACTCTATGTGTTGCACTGTGGTCCTTTGCCACAGGTAAGTGATTGTACATTTTTTGTTGTTTTTTTTGTTAGTTTGTTCATTTTTTGTTTTTTGTTTTTTGTTTTTTTTTGCTGTTTTTTTTTTGCAATCATTCTTGTGATGTCTTATAACCCCATATGCAATGATTTACTGGATAAGAGCGACACGAAAATGAAATGTAAATCATTCATTTGGTTGTTTGTTCGTTAAATAATTGTTTAGATAATCCATTCATTAATTCATTCATGCGTACTTTATGTGTGCTGTTGGCAATGCACGTGCAGCGGGGCAATCCATAAAGTGGCCAGGGCACTCACAGGGCTGCTGGGTGCCTTTGTGGTGTTTCCTGGCCACCTGCCCATGCAGTCAATAAAAGAGGGATTTTATGAGATAGCTGGTAGGCTAACAGGCCTATGTCACATTTCCTGCTTCCGGAATGCTAAAAATCCCTTAGCGGTGTGCTCCAACTTCCGGTATTCACCCTAGTTACGTGATAAACTATGACCGCCTTCTCTCGTCACTGTTATTGTAGTGTACCGGGCTGCTAAACATCAAAACTACAACCGCACTACCTCAGTTTTCATGATTTCCTGAAAGACGGAATCCTCCACAAGTCTTGGGTGAGGTCGATAAGGACGGATGAAGGGCCTTCAATTAATATTCTCTAGGGTAGTATGTTTGTCTGCAGTTTGCACTTTGACGAGGAGAGCATGTACATCTCCAAGTGGGTGCAAGAGGCTTCAAACCGGTGGTACACTGAGCCGGTTTCCCTAGAATAGCTTGGGGGAGAATTGAACACTTCGCCAGTCAGTTTTCAATCGAGTTAAAGCACACTGTGGAGTAACGGGGGCTCAGGATAGTGCTAACGACTCAGCTGCAGTGGAAGAGGACGAACAGCCTATCGCCGACGATCAAGGGCCCGCCACAGATCCCAACTAGGCTCGCAACTTCACAGGTGAAGTGGATGCTGCTGCGTCTGCCAAAACCATCAGGCAACTGAAAGCTAAGGTCAGGAGTTTCGAAAGTCAACTGAGGGACCTGTACTGCACACTGAAAATCAACAGGTACCGAGCGACTGACGAGGAATTCCGATTCTACACCCACTTTCCGTCTGAGAAAGTGTTTTGGTCATTTTGGAAATCAATCGCCACCTCTTCTTCCAGGTTAGTGTTAGAGCCCGGAGTAGAGCCCAGAGGACAAGTGATATCATGGCAATGGAGAAACCTAGCCATAACAGGAGTCTTACACTTGCAGACAAACTCTTTCTTAACTGCTGTAGAGCAGAGTGATCATTAAATGGGCGAATTACCTCTTCACTGTTTTGGGGTCAGTGCCAACTTGGATGACAAGGGAAGAGGTACAAGCAACAGTGCCATCAAAGTTTGCACAGTATTGTCCCAATGTGGGAGTGATTCTACACTGCACAGAAATCAGATGTGAAGCACCATCATCACTCACCTTCCAGTCTGAAAAATTCTCCACCTACAAAGACACCAAGATCTTTAAAGGTCTAATTGTCCCCGTGTGGTGTGATTACCTTTGTCTAAAAGCTGTTCACTGGTTCACTATCAGACAGAAAATTTACACAGCAGTCAGGAAACTTCCGCCTACTTGAGCCTGGAGATGTTACAAATTACAAAGGCTTTCTCATCAACCAGATGCTGTCTGAAGTTGGGGCGACCCTCATAATCCCCCCCATTTTAAAAGGAGCAGCAGGTTCAGCAGAAAGGACACTGAAAAAACCCAGAGTATCGCCCAACTAAGGATCTTGGTGGAGATGGCCATCAGAAGGGTTAAAGAATATCATATCTGGGACACGACCGTT
Source organism: Remorina albescens (assembly GCA_034769265.1). Lineage (NCBI taxonomy): Eukaryota > Metazoa > Chordata > Actinopteri > Carangiformes > Echeneidae > Remorina > Remorina albescens. The sequence goes on along the minus strand of CM068492.1, from coordinate 3,950,611 downwards.
CCTTTGACCCTTTCAGGCTCTGTTAATGAGTTATGGGCAACTTGTTGCTTAATGTCCAAGTATCAAGGCCCTTTAGATGTGAAGGGTGGTATCCTAGTGTGAAACATTTCATATAAGAACGTGATTCTTTTTTCAAATGTTTATTGAATGTTCAGTAATTATTCAGTTTTGTTTACATTTCTTTGTTAAAACTGAGCACACATTTTATAAATACCTTGTACTTTTTACAACAGGCGATGACATTTATAGCACAATGTAATTTAAGTAATATGATTTAGTGAAAATTAATACAATGACATGAATGCTCTCACAAATATATGGAAAATAGAGACGTGTGTGTGTGTGTGCGTGCCTGTGTAATCATGTATGTGGGCCTCTCCAATTCATGAATTAAAAACAAGGAGATTCTTCCATCACCCTTGTTGACTTTAATTACTTGACATTCAGGAGGTATACTACTGGTCAAAAGTTTGGACACACTTTCTCATTCAAATGAATAGCAAAGTGTTTCCAAACGTTTGACCAGTAGTGTGTGTATCTGTGTATGTGTTGAAATAAAACAGATCGAGTATAGCCTTTATCTCAGTAACTAGGGATCGATCAAGCCAAATTCTCTCTACTGTCAGGTCACTTTTTCTTGATGTTATGAAATCACACCATGCTAATCCGGTTATGGCCAACAAAAGCACATGAACAGAAGCATCCTTTTATCTGCATCGGTGTAACTGCACACAGCACAATGTGGAGAACTTGTGCTTCAAGGAAAGTTTGGATGTTTAGCCTACAAAGTAAAAAGCTTTTGCCTTAAACTAAATTTAGCACAAAAAGTAAGGAAATATGTGTTTGGTAGATTATTTCTTTGTTGTATCAATGCTTCTTGGCAATAAATCTTACACTGTTGGAAAGCCTGTTTATTTCCCTTTTAAATGGTGCCACATTTGTAAGGAACATGCATTTGTGGGATGAGCAGCAGAGCTGAGTATGTGGGCTGCACCTATGAAAAATTTGCCAAATATTCTCTGCCAATGCCAAACAGCTTATTCTGCCATTGACTCTTGTTTGGTGTTTGGTGGATTGGATGATTGAAGTTTGAAGAAAGAAGACATATTGGCAATTTACCAATTTATTCAATGAACAAACAGGAGCCTGAGTAGTGTGTGGAAGAACCATACACAGCCACAACAGCCTGGCACCTCCTCCTCATGCTGGTCACCAGCCTGGTCATACACTGCTGTGGGATGGCATCCCATTCTTCAACCAGCATTTGTCGCAAGTCAGCCAATGTGGTTGTGTTGGTCACTCTGGCGTGAACAGCACGCCCAAGCTGATCCCACAAGTGTTCAATGGGGTTTGGGTCAGGACTGCTGGCAGGCCATTCCATCCTTTCCACTCCCAAATTCTGGAGGTAGTCTCTGATAAACCACTCTGTGGGGGCAAGTGTTGTCATCTTGGGGGATAGAGTTCAGTCCCTGACTGTTGAAATATGGGACTGCATGTTAATCAAGCTTTGTGATACGGGCCCCAGGCTTTATCCTGCCAACTACTAATGTGTCAAGTTGTTAGTCACATTTATTACTTTTTACATGAAACAAACAATTTGGTGATTAATAATCTTTATTATTAGAAATAATATATTTAAATAGAGAGACTGGTGTTCTGGTCTCTAGAAGAGTTCAAATTGAACTGTATGCAATATAAAATACATAGCTTTTTGGTGAGGTTAAATAAAGGTATATTTAACTAAAGCTAGGTACATTAAGTGGACTGACTTCACCCCTACTATACATTCTTAACCTCACTACGCTATTATTATTATTATTATTATTATTATTAGGATTAGTATTAGTAGTATTGGTAGTAGTATTAATGTTATTGTTTTTCATTTAACAATCCTATGGCATACATTGGACACACACATACACACATACTGGTTGTTGTGTTTGTTGTCACACATTGAACTTCATTCAATTTATGAGGAATATTGAGACGTGCTGTATTTAAGCACTCGTCATGAGGCTGACTTGAAGACCTACATTTAATGAAAGGCTCAATTTCTTATCTGTTCCTAATCGTTCCTTCATTATCCATCGTTTTTCTCTGAGTAGTGGCAGTGAAACTGGTCCTGCAGTGCAAAGGGACAGGTGACAATTTTCTTGCTGTGATGCCTCATGAAAAGCTATTTTGGAATTATGATTGACACACTATGCTCTCCTCTTTTAAAATCCCTAGATTCTTTTCAGACTATTGAAAAATATTGTTTCCTCCGGCTTCAATAGAGACATTTAGTATATTTAACTGTTGGAATATGTGGATCACACATTGTAATATCAATATCAACCCTCCATGCCACCGGCCCATTGGTTTGCCAGCTGCTGTTTTGAAGTTTGTAGCTTGTAATTTGTCCATCTGCCATCTTTGTTTTTTTAAAAGTAAGAAAAACCATTTGGGGAATCCAACCTGTTGGTTCTCACGCTGACAGTCATTAGATAGAAAGCAGATTCAAGTTTATTCATGATTGGCTTCACTTTTCAGACCCAGAGTCTACGTCCACTTTTATCGACTTTTTATAGGATGTTAGTTGTGGTCAGATGTCTTATGTAATTAGACATTTCCTTCATTTATCTACTGTGTCATGGGATGCTTTCTGAGCCATCTTTAAAGTCCTCTAAAGGTCTGTCTTCATGCAGTGTTTCCTAAACAGTTTTCAGTTTTGGGAGGTTTCTCTTCCGTCTCTTTTAAATGATCTAGATACAATTAAAAAAAAGTGATAACATAAAAATCAGATAAAAATAAAAGTTATATTTGCAGCACCATCTGGAAATTTTTCCCTTATTTGAGAAAAAGGTGTTTAATGTCATTGTCATATTTCTTTATTTACTGTGTATACAAATGCTTTAGCACTAATTACTCACTTGACGTTAGTTTTGGGCGTTGGTTTCATGACGGCATGGGCAGCAAATAGCTACCGCACACAAGTTGCCTCATGGATGTTGGTGTTTTCCACTGTTGTTGTTTTTGTTTTTTTATAATAATAATAATTATTATTCTAATTTTTACACAGAGATCTACGAGCCAGTCGCAATGTCCCCATAACTCATACTCAAGTAACGACCCACCCGATAAGAGGGAGGAAGAGGAAGATTGTGGAGGAAATACTGGGTGTTTGCGCAGCTTACTTTCTGTTGTGTGAGCAATCACAATATCGGGGAAGAGTGTACACACTCATTGGCTTTGCTCCAGGCACAAGCAGAGAGATTTTGGAGTTCAATGAACTCTCTCTTACCAAAGGTTACGCACAAAACTGTGCTCACCACCACAGGCCCCCAAGCCTGCTGATGTTAGCAATCAGCCAGGCATTAGTGAGTCTCGCACACTGGCCAAAAAGGAAGTGAAACAGCAACTTGGAGCTCTAGCCAATGGGGTTACTATGGGTCAAGGTGTGGATGAGAGCTGACAGAGCCTGCTTGGCTTTGCTGTCAAATCTACTCCTGAATTTTTTCTGTGTGTAAGTTTGTAGGCAGACTCTGTTTCATTCAGCTGCTTCTTTTCTTACGTAATTCATTTACCTGGTGTATACTGTGACCTCACGATGTATGAATGTGATGTGACAAACAACATCCTTTCTGGCTGTTCAAAATGTTAAAAGCAACAAATATCCATGTTGAGTGTGACACTGCATATTTATCCAATTTTTACCCCACCTACCCGGCACTACAAACAGAAGGCTAAAAGAGAAAACGCAGAATTGAGTTACAGCACAGTCATGAGGAAGTGATCTGTCCAAGCATCCCTATCATGGCTTTGGTATGAGTCATTGATGAGTCAGTTTGGTAAACATTAATTCACATGCTATAAATGTTTCACCGAGACTGCTTTTGTTATTGCTTTAGTGAGATGTGAAGAGCAATTGATTCCATCAAAGCTCCTATCAAATCTAAAAGGAGATAACCATGTGTTCTTGGATTCTAAATCAGGTCTATGTTCTATGTTAATACAGTGAAAGTATCAAAAGTCTCAGTACACTGAAAAGTGCTCACAGCCTATATTCAGAAACTGAGCCTTAAAACTAGCTGTCAGGACTTCTGGAAACTTGTGATGTCATAACAAAGCAGGCCCCGCAACTCAGACCTAGCCTACCTGGAACCACTATCGGACTTGCAGAATATGGTTCCCTGAAATCTGCGATATTTAATTGGCTCACTCATCAGTAAGATGAGAGGCTCAAATCCTCTCTTTTGATTGGCTGACAGGTATGTTGTTACAAGGACTCCAGAAAGAAGCCTGATAGAGTAAATAGTAAGGTGGTCTTTTATTCTTAAAATCACAAATATTTTTTTATGGATGTCAACATTTCACAACAAAACACTAAGAATGGGTCAAATATGAAACCTTTTCAGAATAATTATTTTTCAATTGATCCTTATAAATTGGAGTTAAAATTACGTTTAAATTAAAGACATGTTTTTGTTACAACATACATATAGCATATGTCTATTCTACAGTGTCTCTTAACTAAACAACACATGTTCTTCTCTATGTTGGTTAAGACCGTCAAGTCCATCAGTTTTACATTTATACCTGCCTGCAGCACTTAAATCACTATTGTATTATCTACAAATGGTCACACTGTTTAACAGCCAGCCACAACTCAAGAAGGCTTTTGAACAACTTTCTAGATAATGCTGCCTTCTGTTTCCCACTGTATAAAGAGAGGGACAAGCTTCCAGTTTGCAGGCTGTGTCGCTAATTAACCAGCCATCCGTATCACACACAGTTCAGATGCAGATCATGTGGTCCTAATTCTTTTGTATCACCGCCAACACAATGCTGTCTGCCCTCAAACGTTAATTTACATTAATGAGAGCAAATCTGCTTGGTCATTCAAAATGGACACCGACAAAAAGAAACAAGCAAAGTGTGTAACCACTGCTGCCTGAAACGTACCAGTCAATACAACAAAAGACACAAGTATCGAGTGACATCATGACATAGAGTTAGATACTGGGAGTTGTTGGTGTCAGCTTCTCCTGGTCTGACTCCTTCAGTGTCAGTGGTTCAGGAGGTTTTACCTCTTCTACATCAAACAGAGCAGCTGATTATAACCAGAGAAAATGTTCTCATTCTCACTATTTAACCTTTTCTGTCTCAAACGGATTGCTACAGGCTGTTTTTCCATTTAAAACAAGGACTGTTGAAGAAAATGGAACAGTTTTATTTTGTTTTCTTTTTCCTTCCTATGGGCTTTTTCCATTGTGGCTCTATGAAAATGCTCTTTCTCATTATTACACATTTTTCTCTTGTCCCAGGATGTCCTGTGGTGGCTCTATAGGAAATTATTCAAGTTCCCTTTCATTGTCATGTGGCATTTTAATGTTCATGCCCAGGGAACAGAGGTGTGTTAATATGTAACTGAAGTAATCCGTATTTGACTGTGCACTTTATAAACGACAACAGTGTTTATGCTGCAGCTCTAATAATTATAAAGCTTCAAGGTTAAAAACTGATTGCTCCAGCAAACATAGATGGTGCTATAATTTATTTATCTATTTATATAGTTTATAGTAATTCATCTCAATCCCACAGCAATATGAATGACAGCATTGAAAGAGAGTTGTGCAGAGAGACACTCTCAGAAAAGAAATGATCACTGTCAGGATGCATGTTGTGTTCTGCTGTATAAGTGTGTGTGTTTGTTGTGGTGACCTGCAGCCTCAGGCCCTTTCCCTGTGTGAGGCGAGGATGGACCCCAGAGACATTATTTATGCTCAAGGTCATCTCTGCTGCTTCTTATTATGAAAACTCACGCATGACCTGTGACTTACTTCATTTTGAGTTAGACTCGTACATTTTGCTTCATCATGTTGTGTTCGTCTATGGAGCAGCAGGGAGATGGGGAACTGAAATTCATTCAGATGTCTGGTGAAAATATCGATAACAGTGTCTGTTGTCACGGTAACACTGCAGGCTTAGTGTCTTAGTAACCTTTGTTATTATTTCTGCCCTTGTCAATGTCTGGTTTATGTCATTTTTTTCTGAAATGTGATGTCCATCGGATTATTTCCTATAGACACAGCACATTTCAGTGCATTGAAAGCACCTGCTGGATCACTGACTCTGCATCATCCACCATGTCCTGATTGCATGGCTGAAGCCAACATCAACTCAGTGTCAGCAGGGCTTGAGTCCATGCCAGTGGAAACAGGGGGATCAGTATGTTAACCACCAGGAGTGTAACAGCGTCTTTGTGAGAGTTTCTTCTTTCACCGTGCAGTGTGATCACACCAGGAGAGGAAAGAGGTCATGTCGCTGTGACTGTTTTTTCTAAAAACAGGATCTGGGGAGTAATGACCAAGGTGAAAATGTTTCTGCAACTCATAAGTGGAACATAGAAATAAATGGTTTAGCAGCAAAGCTGAAAGAAGTATAATTGATTTTGTTTGCATCCTGCTTGTCTGATGTTTGCAGTTAGTCTGAAGTAACCTAGATTATTTTAAACTGTGTCTGATAATGGAGTTAAACACATACTGATAAGCCAGAACAAGGGATCAAAGTGACAGTGTGACTTATTTGACATATAGTCAGTATATAGTAAAGTGTTTCCCTACAGTCGGTATATATTAGAGGCTCTTGGTGGCCTTGGTACAGAAAGTCAAAAAGACAGCACACACTCGCGATGTGTGATACACATGGAAACATCACAACTACAATCTTCAATGGCATCTTGTTACACATAAAATGAGTTGATCTGTCAACTCATCCACTCTCCTGTATCTGAGCGTGAGGACTTGTACTATCTGGAATTTGCCCTTTACAGTTTCACAGCCTCGACAGTGTGAGGTGTGCAACTGCGTAGAGGATGTGTGTTGTAACTGCTGTCCTTCACAACTGTGACTGTGTGGAGCAGTAACAGCGTCTTTAATGTTCAGCAGCAGCATTTCATAAATAGAAAAGACTGTTATGCAATGTGCTTTTCTGTTCGGCTGATTCTGAATTAGTAGGTTCGAGGTCAAAGCATTGCAACCGACTATGTTTCAGTCTGTCACAATCAATCAGGCTAGCATGTGGGACTGCAGATGAAGAGATGAAGTGTAGTATAGTGTATGTATATCAGTCTGTATTATTGCATTGTGGTTTGTTTTTTTTTTTTTCTTTTCTGTAAATTAAGAAACAGCTCATCGAGCTCTGGAGGATTATTAGATTTCATTCTAACTGTAAAACTCTAAGAGTCTTCACATGCAGAGACCATTTATAATAAATGAATTTCACTATTATCAGACTGTATAATACCTCTAAAGCAGCGGCTCATCTACTCTAACTACCTGCCTTCTTTACTACCTTCCTATTTACTGACCGGTCTACCTGTCTGCCCAATGGTCTACCTGCACCTACCTCAGTGCTCAACAACACACTGCACCCTCCGAACCCACTTCCCCCTCATTTCTACTCTACAAACCACTGCAATTCCCCAATGTCATTCTTTAGTGATAAAATACTCAGGATTCCCCAGCAACTGACCCCTCAAACCTCCGGCATTCCACCCCCCCCCCCCCCCCCCCCCCCCCCCCGCTCTTCCACACCCCCTCCCTCAAGCGCTCTCCAGCTTCCAACTGCCCTCTGCTACTGACATTTTGGATTTTATTCAGAAATCCAAAACATCTACCTGTCAGCTTGACCCCCTGCCTACTTCATTAGTCACTGCCTGTTTTCCCTCCTTGCTACCCTTGATAACTGCCATCATTCACTCCTCCCTCACCTCTGGTTCTGTTCCATCCACTCTTAAGTCTGCTGCTGTAACACCTATACTCAAGAAACCTGGTTTAGACCCCAATGACTTCAATAACTTGAACGACCGATCTCCAACCTACCATTTCTCTCCAAAATTCTGGAGAAAACAGTGGCTTTACAGGTTCACACACATCTCAATAACAATAACCTCTATGAACAGTTCCAATCTGGATTCCGCCCACGCCACAGCACAGAAACAGCCCTCCTCAAAATCACCAATGATCTCCTGATGGCAGCTGACTACGGACTACTATCCATCCTCATCGTCCTTGACCTGAGTGCGGCCTTCGACACCATCTCTCACACCACCCTCCTTGACAGACTAGCATCAATTGGCATTTCCGACACACCCCTGAAATGGTTTAAATCTTATCTTTCTGGCCGCACTCAGTTCATCCAGTTGAAATCTTTCACATCCCAACCATCTCCCCTCTCCTCTGGTGTTTCCCAAGGCTCTGTACTCGGCCCCATCCTGTTCATTATCTATCTCCTCCCCCTTGGTCTGATTTTCTGAAAACACAGCATCCACTTCCACTGTTACGCGGACAACACCCAGCTCTACCTCTCCACCAAACCCACCTCCACCTACCCGTCCTTCTCCCTCTGTGACTGTTTACAAAAAATCAAAACCTGGTTCTCTTCCAATTTCCTGAAACTGAACAGTGATAAAACAGGTGCTCCTCATTGGTTCAAAATCCACTCTCTCCAACACTCCAAGTCTCACCATCCCCCTCGATAACTCCTCTGTTTCTCGCTCTATACAGGCTAAGAGTCTGGGTGTCGTCCTTGACAGTACTCTCTCATTCCAATCACACATCAATAACATTACCTGGTCAGCATATTACCATCTACGTAACATCAACCACCTGTGTCCTTCCCTTAATCCCGACTCCACTGCCATTCTGGTCCAATCTCTAGTTACATCCTGCTTTGATTACTGCAACTCCCTTCTCTTTGGTCTCCCCCACAAGTCCATCCATAAACTCCAACTGACCAGAACTCTGCCGCCCGCATCATCACCAGGACTCCATCGATCAGTCACATCACACCTGTTCTGCAACAGCTTCACTGGCTCCCGGTCAAATTTTGCATAGACTTAAAATTCTGCTCCATACCTTCAAGGCCATCCATAACATCGCTCCCCCATACTTTTCAGACCTCCTCCACATCTACACCCCTTCCCGGACACTCAGGTCTGCCTCATCCATCAACCTCACCGTTCCTCCTTCCCGTCTGTCCACCATGGGGCCCAGGGCCTTCAGCCACTCGGCCCCCCGTCTCTGGAACTCCCTCCCCCCAGTATCAGGACATTGACTCATTCTCCATTTTCAAATCCAATCTGAAAACCCACCTTTTTAAACAGGTGTACTCCCTCTAAATTTCTGAATGTTGCAGATTTGTTTTTAGTGATTTTACTGAGTATTTTTTTTTCTATCTGTCTGTTATGTTTTGTTGTTTTTGTAAGATGACCTTGAGTGCCATGAAAGGCATGTCTGAATAAAATGTATTATTATTATTATTATTATTACCCACTTAACCATTTACTTACCTGTCTACCAACTTATCTACTTACCTGCCTACGCTTGGACTCTCCAACCTATTTACTGACTGACTGACTGATTTGCTCATTCAGGAATTCTTTCCTTACCTCTGTCACTAATGACATTACAACAATGGTTTCTCTTTAGAGCCAAATCCAAATGGAAAAGCACTGGCGCCTCTCAGAAATTTATTGCTTTTTATTTTGACTGTTTGCCTGGAAAACAAATTTAAAGGTATAAAGTTGTTGAATAAATGTTTGTTGGCTGGAAAGGCCCTTCCTTTGCTTTTAGCCAACAAACTTAGTCCAAACTTCCTCAATACGTGTTAATCAGATTTTTCTCAGCTCTGTGCCACTTTAAAAACACTTGATCTGCCAAAAGGAAATGTGCTGCTTGATACAGTGAGGATCCAGTTGGGGTAGAGGGTCTGCAACATCTGACGGTGGTTTTTTCATATCATGACTGTGCATTAGTGCATATGTTAAACAGCGTAACTAATACTTTCAGTCTATTGACTGTCGGTTGGTTCATGAGGACTGATATAGTGTCTCGTGGAGGTCTGGATTGATGTGGTTTTCTATGGTTTGTAGATATATTGAGAACCAGGAGGCTGTTTTTACGCTCTGTTGTGGAACAGAACAATCTGAATTTACTAAAAACTGACTGCTGTTTTCTCTGCCAACAGATCAGATCAGATCAGATTTTTACTGTAAACTATCTGGATCTGTGGACAGTGTGGGTGGTTCTGGCACATCTTTTCCTTAAATTTTATCCCTTTCACTTTTTTTTTTTTGGATGCAGTTTGTAAATTTGAATTTTTCTGCTATTGTCTTTTGGTTGAAAGATTTCAGGTTGGTATTTAAATAATTTAGTGGACTATTTATGAAATTATTTCAGCGTGCACAAATTCTAAACAATGTTCAAGTCTGGTCACTAACTTCAGACTTGTTACGGACAGGACTTGTTACTGGGGTCCTCGATGACTGTTCTTTAGGACTATAGGATATAACATGTTGTGTTATCTTAAAATAAAGACAAAAAATATCTGATAATCCATAAACCTATTAGATTTATGATTTTAATACATACTTTCAGAAGGTTTTATTATGGAATAAGAAATAAACACACTATCATGACACTAGTTTCTTCTTCTTGATCCATTCTCCTCAGTCTTATTCATCATGTCTTTGAAATAACCAACCAAAGGAGAGAATCACCCTGTAATTGTCTTCATCCTGCCGTTGCAACTGAGACTGTGTAATTTTAGTTTAATCAGTACTCTTGTCTGGCCTGATACATGTATAAATATACATATTTAAAATCAGGTTTTTATAATCTTAAAGAAAACAACACATGCACTGATTTTAAGCAGGGTTGTCTCATATTTCTACAAACTAAAAATCAACACTTTTCACACAAATGACAATAAGAACATACAAATACAAATACAGCAAATGGTTCAAATATCAAACCTCATAAGTTCTCCAAACTTGTGAAAAGGGAGCAATTCACTCTGTACAGGGTAATACAATATCAGTGAAATCCTAATATTCAAAGCTTAAAGTCATCTACAGCATAACTCCAAACATTAGTCAGCAATAATAAACAGTCAGCAGCAATTCATAGTAAATAGGAATAATAGCACAGGAGAGCAACCAGTTGTGAAGAGCCCCTCAGGGTCTTGAGATAGTAGCAACAGCTGCTTTAAGTTCTTTCTAAAGGCAGAGAATATGATATACAGTTGTAATATAATTTAATCTACTGTTATTATATAAAGTGTAATAAAATATACAGTCAGAATGTAAAGAAGTAATTATGAAATTTGTCATTTTTTGCCTCTAGCATCAAGTTACTGGCTGTGCAGGGCCTGCTAGAGCAGGAGGCTCTTGATAAGGTAAGGTCTTCTTTGATTGTTTCTGTAGGTGCTGACTTGGATTTGCTGCATTCAGTAACAAACTCAGAAACTCTGCCACAGTGTTTCCCAATGATTTCATGCGCAAATGTTCCCCTTTTGCTTCTGCTCATTCTGTGTGTGTCTATGTCTCTCGAGTGTAAATGTCCTCTATTTCTAGACCCTGACTGTGTTAGTGCTCTCCTGTGCTTTCACGACTAAAATATGACAGTGATTGCCATGGGTTGGAGCGTATCCTGTTCAGCAGTAGAGGAACCAGGACACATCAGATTAAACTTTGTTTCAGATTGTTTTCTTTGTTTGTTTGGTTGGTTTTGTTTTGTTTTTAATTAAGGGAGAAATAAGGCTCAAAGAGATTGACACATTTAGTCTGATTGCTGGGAGCAGTGACAACCAGATTTCCTAAAAGATAAATGCAGTAAATAATCAAAGAAGCCTTCCAAGTTGTTCAGCAGCAGAGGATGTCTGTGCTTTGCTGTTTTTGAGCCCATAGTTTTAAACATGTTCACCCCTACTACTACCTAATAAAAACAGGTACTGTACTGGGATCAAATACAGAGGGTGATATTTCTCTTTAATCTCAGTCTCAGTTTCTGCATAAAGGAATTTTTTCCTTGATGAATTCCCTCCTCGTTATATAGTATGATTAAAGTCGTAGATTCTGAACCTTAGAGGAGAGCAGACCCCAATATATAAGCATCACCTGGTTCAGTATTCAAGAAACATCTCCAGGATGCACTGGGACACATCATCAGTGTTGTGATCTGAGGTCATAAGGTCTTTTGGGTCTCACAACATACACCCTCGCCCAAGCGACCCAGCCAGCTACCCATGGAACAGTCCTCTTTAACCAAAGCCACCTCATGGCTTTTTCAGATGTTTTTGGGCCTCTGAGATGATGATCATGTCTGGAGGCAATTAAGTTATTGGAGTGTGCTGTGGGAATGTCAGCCACTTTCCCAGGTCAGCCTGCAGCTGCCAATCCGAGGCTGTGTGGTTATTGGTTTTGGCTGAGTCTGGGTTTTTTCTCCAGCTTTGATGAAGATGATTGTTTTCTTTGGTGTTTGATGGTGTTTGCCAATGTTAATGGCTGACACTAAACTCTCAGCAACTGCCTAAAGCACCTGGTCATGTTGCCTCCGATAGCAGCAGCCGCTGAGGATATGTTCTAATGAGCTTCTTCCAGAGCAAAGTGGGCAGGAGGGCGTCTTGCTCTTTCCCCAGGTGTGGAGCTTTGCTGGGCTTGGTAAGGCGTCGTAAACTGCCTGCACCAGGAAGCAGATGTGACAGAAATCTGCTTGCATGATGTTTGACCATGTGATCCTGCACTGCAGTGTACTCTTCCATCTGGTCCAAGCTCCCTGCTGCCGGATTTTCACTGCCCTGCTCACTCACTCTTCCTCCACACCTGCTCAGACCTCTTCCTGGAGAATGTGGTGTCTCTCCTTGCCTTAAGTCTTGCTGACCTGGGACCTTTGGAAGTAGCCCAGACCTGCTCTGCCAATTGCCAGAGTGCACTTTAATTCCTTTTGTGTCAGGCGTGACTCCACTGCCTTCTCCGCTCTCCACTACCTTCCTGTCCTCACTGCGATGCCGGCTGCTGACACTTTTGCGTCCCTGGAGTCCCTGTACTGGAGGACTTCCCACGTGCAAGCCACCACGAACTCTTCTTTGAGTCCACTGAATGGTAGCTACAAGGTGTTGCTTGTCCCATACAATGCTGTGCTGGTGAGGATGTGTGGGAAGCCCAGCCATTTCTGGAGAAAGCTACTTAGCTTCCTTTCAAGGGACTAACCTCTTATTGGGACTGCGTAGACCAGCAGATGCCACAAGACTCTGGGCAGGATGGAGTGCTGGTTTGATCCGGGCTTTAAATCTACCAGGTAGACCCAACCTGTCAAACTTGGTGAGCCAAGTGTCAAGCTCCTGTATTGACTCTTGGTTGGTGGCAGTATCTTTCAAGCTTGCGTCTTCCCCAAGCTCTTGGCTGGCTGCTCTGTAATGGATGGAATGACTGTTCCTGAGATTAGGAATCGGAATTTTTTTAGTCACCTTCCCCTTCTTCAACACCATGGACTTTGACTTGGAGGGCTTAAACCTCATCCTGGCCCAGGTGATGGGTTTCTCAAGACCTTGTAAGATCCACCTGCGCCCTGGGACTGACGTGTAGTGATGGTGAGATCATCCATGTAGGCTCTTATTGGTGGCTGCCGGACACCTGACTTGGTCTGCATTCCACCTCAGCTGACTTGACCACCATGTTCATGGCAAGGGGGAAAAGGGTAACAGAGATGGTGCAGCCTGTTATTATTCCTTTTCAAGGTGATGCCCATCGGATGTTTCTGACCCAGAGGTGACGTTAAACCTGAATCTTACTGGGAACATAGTGGCAGTGCAGTTCAAGCTCAACCAGCTGGTGTGGTACTGATCCATAAGCATTGACCAGGTCACAACACAGTAAGGTTGCCTCTGTTCTCATGAGCTGCCCTTACTACACCTGTGTGCTCCAAACAGCCAGGGGATCCAGAGATCCCACCCTTCTGCACCGAGGGGTCAATGTAGCTGTTCTTGAGGAGAACTCTGTCAGCCTCGGAGAGACAATGGTGAAAAACACCTCCCCTTCAACACTCAGCAGTGAGATTGTCTGGAACTGGTCAATGTTTTTTGAATTCTCCTCCAGGGGAATCCAAATTAGGGCCAAATTGGCACCTAACTCTTGCCCCCTCGCTGGAAGTTGCCCCAAAAAGTTGTTTTGTAAAGCCCAAAGGGGTAGTAAATGATGACTGCTTGCTTCCTGGCTCTCTCTCTACCCGACCTCATGTTCAAGTCAAAATGAGAAAGACTAAACATCAATATCATGTTAGGGGAAAGGGTTGGTAGTACAGTAGTCTGTTTGTAGTCTGTTTGAGACAAATTGCATGAATAGTAGAGAAATAGGGATTTATTTTTTGACACTTAAACAACAAAAACATTGGTTTTTCCTCCTTAAAGACTTCACAGTACTAAAATTTTTTATCATCTTTTATATCACTTCCAATATATAATATCAGAATATGTTGTATATGTGCTTACTATTTCAATATGACAGTGTTTTCGTTGTCATTGTTGTGTTGCAGTTCTGTGTGGAATTAAACCAAGGCTCTTTGGCCAGTGTACGAAAGTGGAAATGGCCAAGAGGGTCGTGGAAGAGTGTTGTGTCTGAAAAACCCACAGGGCACTCCAGCAAGGTATGATCTAAACAGATTTTTCTCTCCTCACATTCATTAGAATGGGACAGAAAACTGCTGCGACACTAGTGGATCTACCTGTGGATGCTACTTCTACAAATGCCGATTTTATCGACCAGCACTTAGCCAGGCCTTCACTTTCAACAGATAGATTCCAAGGGCCCAATCTTGTGCAACACAAGAGTCTTCAGAGTTTCAGACCAACCCACTTTTTATTTTCTCATCTACAGCAAAGCATCCTGAAAAATGCTAAAGGAGTGACACCTCCACTTAGTTCAGATTATGTCTGTTAGCCTATCAAAAGCCTCGAAAGTCTTTTTCACCAATTTCCAAGCAGTTTCAAGGCACGGTCAAATTAGTAAATATAGAAGTCTGAGCCATTTGAACTGTGATATAGGGAATTAAAAGTCAAATAATCTGCTGGTGAATTTTTTGGGGGAAAAATTACATGTGTTGTGACAATATAGACTCGAACCAACTAACACTACAGTTTGGCTTCAACTATAAAGTTTCATAATTCTGGAGCATAATGAAGGACATCATGTTGGTGAGAACCGCACTGGCTGGAAAGGTGCGCAACCTGAAATCCCTCAGTGGGCTACTGAAATATATGTAGATCACAGTTGACAAGTCATCTTGTCATAATTATTTAAGGGTGTATTTTGTAGGTAACCTGTCTATCTGTCATTTCCAGTTATCATGATGGTTCAGTGTTTCACACCAAATTAGGTTTTGTTATCGAAAAGTTAATACTGTGCCCAGAGAGTCTAGTCCTGACCAATGTGTCAAGGAGCCACCGAGGATAAAAATGTCCATCAGTAAGTCACAAAGTTGCTCTGCCCTTCACAGGCTGCATTCTAATGTGACACTGATCCAAACATGAGAAGAACATTGTGTATTTGCTCTCTGTGTAGATCCATGTTACTCTGTTCATAATGTGTATTCAAGTAAATATTGCAACCAGACCAGGGTGTTGTTGCACAATGTCTGTCTGCTGCCACAAGATAGAAATGCACCAACAATGTGTCTGACCACACCTCATTTTAAAATCAACAGGCCCATTACAGCACAGATAGGTGTGCTTGCTGTTTAAACTTGTATTACACTTTGTGCTGGTTTGCACCACAAAGAAATACATCTGAAGAGTTGACCTGTTGACACAGAATAGTGTTATCTTGCAGAGGATTATTTGTAGGGTCCACTCATACTACTACTACTACTACTACAGAAAATAATCCACTTAATGGGAAGGACACATTTGCATAAGACGTTCATTATTATGATTGTTACATAAGTCAGCTATTGAAAAAAACCCGTTTGCCACAATCCTGTATTCACAGGGCGTGACCTACTCTGGTTTTCTTTGGGACACCTCATCTGGTATTGACCTGAAGGACACTACAATCCTGGATTCTCCTGCTGTCAATAGCAACAAGAATCAACCCTGCCCTCGGCTATATTTGGCTCATTTTTTTGTAAGTGATTGTTTATTCCAAAACCAGACTGTAATTTTTAGATAAAGCCAATTTATCAGGCAAATATCATCTTTTTTGTTAAAACAGGGATTCTCCTTCAATGAGATCTATAATAAGCCTGTATTCTTCAAAATGTTTTCACAAATACTAATACACTGTGCATACACACAACAAAAATACTCCGCAGGAGAGGTAGATAACTGAGGGTCAAAACCCCAGCATGCAGCACGAACAAATTAATCATGATCATGAAACAGAAGTTAAAACAAAACAGCACAGCACTTTGAGAATTTGTCCACATTTTGGAATAAAATAAAGGATGCAGATGTTTTGACTGCCTGTGGAGCAAATAGCTGAATTAGCTTCGTAAGGACATTCTGAAAAGTCCAAAGGTTATTCCTGGTTAGATTTTGGTGGTCCAAGTTCAGGTCACAGTTCCACAGACTACCTGAACTTGGCATTTCCTTTAAGAGGCAGAAACCTCAGACAGATCCAGATTTCATGGAGGGTGGCCATCTGCCTCGACTCGCTGGGATGAGAAAGAGAGAGAGAGGGAGAGAGACAATCAAAATGAGAAGGAGAGAGATCAAGAGAACAAGCAAAACTCACAAAAATAGTATTAATGATAAAGGCAATGACTGAAACTACTCATAATAGTACATTAGTAAATATCACCAGTAGGTTAAAATAACAGAAAGCAATAGCTAGAGTGAAAATAACGACAGTAGAAATATTAACAATAATTATTTACACATGATGGTAGAATGCTAACAGTGAGCTGAAGCATGTGTATATCCTTGTCCTTTGTATGTGAATCATAATATTTAATTTAATTGCCTATAAGTTATAATATTGTGACCAGAAACATGACTAATGTTCCCCATCAGGTTGGTTCCTATGAACTGACAGTGGTCAACATCCACTTGTGGACCACAACCTCACCAGGAGAGTCCAGCAGCAAGAACCACAACACAGATGAAGTCAAGAGTCAGCAGCTCTCCACTAGTATCCAGGAGACACTCAAAGGTCAGTCCGTTAGCCATAGCTCCATCTTTACACCAGAGCTTTTCAAAGTGTGGATGAGTGAGGGCTGCCCAACTCCTCCTCAGAGAAGACAAACCCCCCATGTCATACATAGCAAAGTCTTTTTGTGCCATTTTACAGAAGTCAAACAATGAACAATGAATGAGCCAATCAAGGCAGCATGCTGGCATAGTGGTTAGTTCTGTTGCCCTACAACAAGAAGGTTGCAGGTTCAGGTCCCAGGCCTTTCTGTGCAGAGTTTGCATGTTCTCCTCATAGCTGCCTGCAGGTATTACGTTTTCCTCCCACCATCCGAAGACATCATGTTTAGGTTAATTGGTGACTTTAAATTGTCTGTAGGTCTGATTGTGAGTGTGAGTGTTCGTCTCTATCTGTCCCTGTGTGTTGGCCCTGCGATGCACTGGCAATCTGTCCAGGGTGCAGGCCGCCCTCACCCAATGTAAGCTGGGATTGGCTCCAGCAGCCCCTGTGATTTGGAAACAATAAGCGGTAGAGGATGAATGAATTAATAAATAAATGAAGTAATCAATGGGGGACATGAAATGAAGTCATCACTGTACACTATCCACACTGCTGCGCTTAAAACTGTAAATTTTCACTGTCCACTGCCTCGGGAAAGTAATGTACCCACAATGCACCTGACCAAACCTCATTCTAAGACAGCAAACAGTTGATTATAGTGCTGTACATTCTGGGGATGTACAGCACTATAATCTGCTACTAATCAACAAACAACTCACTGTAGCTGAAAATCAATCCATTGTGTTACATGAATAGCTGAGTTTAGCTAACCAGGTATTTACAATTGTTTTGTAAAGTTTATTTTTCACACAATGTCAATCACTGTGGGTGGATTCATACAGTATGTCCAAATGGGGAATGACAGATCACACCCAGTGCATCCTCTAGCTCTGTTTTGACATAAATTCAATGTTCTTGACCTATCTCTCTGCAGATGAGAAGGAGTTGCTGGTGCTGGGAGATTTTGGCTGCCCCCCTCAGAGCTCCGAGCTGGACATACTGAGAAAGGAGAAGCTCTGCGCCCTGATACCATCAACCCAGTTCACCAACATCAGCACACGCTCACCACAGGGCACCCACTGCCTGGATAATATCTGGGTCAGCCGCTCCCTCAAGAAAATGTGTTCTGGTAGGTGTAAATGTCTTTGTGTGAAAGCTAGTTGAAGATGTGGCTTTGAAATTGAATGAATTCACTAGAGGCTCAAGTGCAGTCTCAAGTCAGTCATTAGAAACAGATATACTTTGAGTCTGAAGTGTTTAATGAAAATTACAAGTCAATCAATCTGCTCCCAAATTATTTGAGACAAGCATAAAGGCACTCGAGTAATTCTGGAAAAATTCAGCTCGACTTTCAAACAAGCTCTAAAGCCTGACACATTAACTCAGTGCCAGACAACAGAACAAAAGACCTTTTGGCAAATTTCCCAAAAAGATTTAGTTTTGTGCATTACAACTTTTTGTATCATATTTGATTAATCAGACATGCCTTCATGGTAATTTATTGACCACTGCAATGTTCATTTAAGACACAAAAAATAATGACCATTGCATTTTATAATTTATTCATTCATTCATCTTCTAGTGCTTATCCATTTCTAGTTAGCAGGGGGTGCTGGAGCCAATCCCAGCTCACACTAAGCGAGGGCGGGGTACACCCTTGATAGGTCACCAGTCCATCGCAGGGCCAACACACAGAGACAAACAGCGACCAACAACCACTCACACTCACACTCAGACCTACGGACAATTTACAGTCACCAATTAACCTAAGCATGCATATCTTTGGACGGTGGGAGGAAACCCACGCAAGCACAGGGAAAACATGCAAACATGGCACAGAAAGGCCCCAGGCCCTTGAAATCGAACCCACAACCTTCTTGTTGTGGGGCAACAGCGCTAACCACTATGCCAGCTGTGCTGCCTTGAGTAATTTATTAATCATTTAAATAAGGCACAAAATATGAAGTAATTATGACTGGATTCTATACAGTAAATTTTTTTTTTTTAAATAGAAACAATTAACATATTTTTCTTTCCGAAAAGTTTCCCCCCCAATTAAGAAACTGTGGTTGGCAGCACTGGACATGTCTGATTTCTGCTACAACTCAGAGACATGCCCATTGCAGAAGTTCTCAGACGACACTGCAATTGTGGGATGTATCATAGCTGGGCAGAAGGAGTACAGACGCCTGGTGGACAACTTTGTGAAATGGTGCAGGCTCAACCATCTCCAGCTGAACACTACTAAGACCAAAGAGATGGTGGTGGACTTCAGGAGGAGAATTGAGGGGGTCACAACATACAAATACCTGGGGTTCCACCTAGACAGTAAACTGGACTGGTCAGTGAACACTGATGCCCTCTACAGGAAAAGGCAGAGCTGGCTCTATTTCCTGAGAAGACTGTGGTCCTTCAACATCAGCAGCAAGCTCCTTGCTATGTTCTACCAGTCTATAGTGGCCTGTTTACTCTTTTATGTTGTTGTGTATTGGGATGGCAGCATTAAAAATGTATGCCGGGCGTCTGGACAGGCTGGTTGGGAAAGCTGACTCTGTGGTCAGCCTTTAGCTGGACAACGGCTGCAGAGAAAAGGACCCCGAGCACAATGCTAACCATCATGGACAACGACCGACATCCACTACACAACACATTCACAAAACAGAGGAGCATGTTCAGAGGCAGATTTCTGTCATATTCTACAGACAGACTAAGGAAGTCCTTTGTTCCCACTTCCCAGGGCCATCCAACTTATTAACACCACACAGAAGGTTTGAAATAGAAATAGACTTAGCACAATGAGTCTACCCCCATCACCTGCACTGTCTGCGCTGAACTTTTTTTACTGGCTTTGGTAAATGGCACTGTCTCTTTACAGGCTGCATTAGCCCATTGCACCCCCACCCCCCAACCTTTGGCATCAATTCTTATTCTTGCTTTCTAATATATTCTATTATTGCTATATAATTTTATGTGGGTGATTGTGGGATGTCTATCTGTTATTATATGTTATGTTATGTGGGTGATATGTGAATTGTGTATTTCTTGAGTAAGCTACTGGATGCCTTAAATTTCCTTCAGGATTAATAAAGTATCTATCTATCTATCTATCTATCTATCTATCTATCTATCTATCTATCTATCTATCTATCTATCTATCTATCACACCATGAAGGCAGCCATATTGGATATGGCATGCAAAAGTATTGGCAGTAATACAGAGACAATTCACCAGAGGGCACAAGACACGTATCAGATTGCAAACAACATAGATCAGCAAATTGTTGATGATGTGTCTGAGAGGGAGACCTCACTAATGTAATGAATATGATACCACTGGGATTAAATGGGCTGAGTCTCAGAATATTTGAATAAGGTCATGACAAGTTAATTTCAGTCCTTGAATGAGTTACAGTAAGTTCAAGTCGAGTCTCAAGAAAAATAAAATTAAAACAAGTTCAAATCTCAAGTCAAACTTCTTTTATTCAGGACAAGTTAGTCATTTGAGGCCAAGTTGACTCATATTTCATTTAAAAGAAGTCAGAATAAGTCTCAAGTCACAGTCAGTCAAGTCCAGTCTGGAATGCTCGAGACAAGTCAAGTGAAATCTGTGAGAGCTCAGAATTTTGGCCATTAACATTACATGGTTTTAGATTGTAGAGTTTTTGCACAGCTGATTGAACAAAATGGATTTTAACCCAGTCAAAACTCATGCATCAAATAAATTTTAAGTGTCAGTTAAATGAATTTTAACAATCGTCAAATACATGTTGAGTGTCAGGTCTACATTTTTCAGCTTTATGTTTGACTTGATGCCTCTGCCCATGATGACTTTTCCCTTTTCCAGAATTCCTGGTTATCTGTTTTCTCTGAATTTCCAGCTGCCGTCTCAATGAATGTTCACATCCAACCCAGCCTCTGGTGTTTCATGACAGTTGGATTGAAGTTTCAGCAGCCTTTATCAGAGTCATTTGTCACTTCAGAGAGCAGATGAACAGTTCATCGAAATATTATCTATTATATATATATCCAAATCACAATATGGCTAAGAACAATTTTCAATTTCTACTGCTGCTCTGCAATTGAAAATAAAATTTAGACCATTATATTGAAACATTGTGGTACTCCAGAATGAATGTGATTTTTGCTGATCCCTGTTCCCTTACACCTAATCATTTCTAGATATGTCTATGTATTACGATAT
This sequence comes from Remorina albescens, assembly GCA_034769265.1. Taxonomy (NCBI): domain Eukaryota; kingdom Metazoa; phylum Chordata; class Actinopteri; order Carangiformes; family Echeneidae; genus Remorina; species Remorina albescens. The sequence continues at coordinate 3,929,405 of CM068492.1, read as the reverse complement.
TTTCTGAAGTTGCTATATTTTACATATATATATTTATATTTTTTTCAGTAAATAGAAAATTAAAAAATTTTGCCTCATATCAAAAATGTAGTCATTGCTAAATTATTTTAAAGCAAATTGTTTCAGATCTACCTCAAAGTGTAATCATTTCAGTACATTGTGTCTGACAGGTTATTACAGAGCTGGCATGCTTTCTCACATTCTTGCTGACTTACCCGCTCTTTGTGTCTTTGTGTCTGACAGGTCACTGCATGGTCATACGAGAGGGCTTGACTAACCCCTGGATACCAGATAACTGGTCATGGGGTGGTGTGGCATCAGATCATTGTCCTGTGGTGGCAGAGTTTTATGGTGATGTATCCACGAAGGAGTTGAGCAGACCTGGTATGGCTGTGGACAGAAGAGACATTATGCCCAAGCATGAGCGGTGACAACACCATTGCCACAGTGGAAACACTGGTGGGTGGTGTCTGGCCCTAGGTCCTGCTTAATGTTGGGCAGCCATGGAATAAAGCGTTTTGTTTTGTGGTTGAGGGCCTCAGTGTTGGGCCAGAGACTAATTCTGATCCTCCACTTCAACACTGTTCTCCTGCAAAAAAATAAAAATGCTGAAATCCCAAAAACTGGAGATGGGCAAAGTGCAGTGTAATAGAGTTTATTCTTGCAACAAGATATAAACCCATGCTGACTCCAGAGTCAAGCTGAATACATTGCATCAAACCACATCTTTTATATCATTCTCTTGGGTGGCAGATCAACCATTGTTCTTAAACAGCCAATCTTTGTTTTAGAAATACAGGTGCCAAAAAATCTTCTAAATTTGCCAAATGTGAGTAGACATCTCTCCTTTGCTGCCAAGTCAGTTTTTTATGGGATGGAAAAAATTCCCTGTTCTCACAGCTTTTTGTAACTACAATTTTCAGGTATATCCCCCATTAAATTTTTTTTAAGATTATATATATATATCAGGTTAAATTTAAGATGACATACTTTCATCATTAAATGTAATCACAAATTATATATGCATATATATCAATTAATCTTCTTCTATATCTCAGAAAAAGTTAACTTTAATCATGTTAAATTACTTTGCACATTGTTGTATTCATTTTGATTCTGATTGGTCACTCTAAATATATTACTCATTTTTGGTGAAAATTACTCCAAGTTTCTTTATGAATGTGATGAAGCACCAAGATTGCCTTCTGTGTTTCAGTTGGTCAATGTAAAATATTAACTGGTATACACAATCATGCAAATGTCAGACAAAAAAATAAATAATAATAATGTACATTAAAATGTGCCATAAATTTTCGATGTGTATATGAAATAAAGGTGCATCGGTAGATCTTCCTGGTGTGCCTCAGTAATAATGACTCATGTATTTAATTGTCAGAAACAGAATCAAACCAGTGACCCAGTTCATCGGCAGGTTGGCTGTAACACTCATCTTCTCTGTCAATGAAGAGGGACGGGATCGGTAAATTGTGGAAGCTTCTCAGTCTTTGTCTTCGTGTGAACTGCCATCTTCCTCTGCACTAGGGCACCTTATTAACCAGCCCAACAGAAGGGCTTTTAAATCGGCAGAACGGAACACTATCTTTTATTCCTCTTTTGATAACAATTGGTGATCCTAATTTACGAAAACATGAGCAGTATGACATGACACCACAGAGAGCTACTGGAATTTGAGATGAATAATGTGTTTTTTCTGAACCCAAATGCAGAAAACAAACAGAGGCAACAGAATGGAGTGAACTAAGTTAATCGTGGGCCGTAGAAAGGGGACAGGAAGTGCATTTGGAGAGTCTGTTAACAGTATTAACTGGAGGGAAATGAGGGCCGAGGTAGTCCCAGGAACTGACTATGAGACAGGATTGCAAATGACTACGGATGAGTGCAATCTGAGGACTGGAAGGTGGTGTGATGGAGGACAAACAGGTGGGTAGAGCAGGGACAGCAGGGTGAAAGGTCTGAAGGTGATGCCGGAAAAAGTCACAACCAAGAAAAATCACAGGCTGAAGACAAAAATAGAAATTCAGTAACCAAAAGCTGAGCAGGCCCCTCCAGTACAGCTGAAGCAACAATCTGAGAGAGGTGAGTAGACCTGGGGGTAAATCCGGAGAGGCTTGATGTAATGCACTGGGACATTGCCATAAACTGTATAAAAAGGTGGATGTAGGCTCAGGATCAATAAATAAAAAGTGAAGTCAATGCCAAATTAAAACTTCTAACCTAAACATTCTATCTAATGACTATCAGGTGGCGACTCTCAACAGGTGATGTCATGATGTAACAGTTTGTGAGCTGCTCCGGTTTGTAATTTGGCTGTCGACAATCTTGTTTTTTTTTAAACCATATTTGTAGGAGAAGCTGGAGAAGGAGTGGTGGCTGGATCTGAACTGCTCTGTAGTCTGTCCTAATTGTTTGGTACAGTTTGTCTCCAAATGGGACCATCATTTAAAAATGAGCATCATGTTGTATTGGCAATCTGTTGAAGTTGCCATTGTGACAAGGCTTGGAACGTGACTAAAGTACAGTGATGATGGAGGAAAAACGACACACAGCCATCAGTTTGGTTTGACCAGCATGCACACATACCCTGAGCAAGGGCAAGCAGTCATTTATTTATTTGCAGCACCTGTAACATGTTCACCACACCCCACAGACAACTAGGCAGTGTAACAGCACATTCAAGATCAACAGTGTTCAACATCCCCACTTGCTCTTAGGCTGCTGTGGGGGGCAGACTCTTTAGCAATTTTCAAGACCAGCCTTAAAACTTTTCTGTATGACAGAGCTTATAGTTAAAAAGTTAAAGTTCATTTACTCTTTAGCTATGCTGCTATAGGCCTAGACTGCTGGGGGAAGGACTGAGCACCTCTCTCTCTCTCTCTCTCTTCCTCTCCCCTCTCTTTCCCTCTCCCTCTCTCTCCCCCTTGCATGCACAGACACCCCAAAAACCATGCTTCTCCGAAATCCCAGTTTCTCTCAGTTCCAAGCATGTGCACTGCATTTACTAACCATGTTTTCCCGAAGTCTCTGTCTCTCCCAGTTCCTCTCCTCTCTCTCCCTGTCCTCATCCTGCAGGTGATGAATCATCATCATCCCATGTTCCTGCAATGCCTGCTGCTCCCACATCTTCATGAATTCCATACAGCATCATTCCCATGAACTTCATGCAGCATCATGTTCCTGCATACACCTGTTTGAATATCCCCTCCTCCTGCTCTCTTTCTCTCCCTACTCTACCCAACTTTGCCCCCCCCCCCCGCCTCTCTCTCTCTCTCTCCCTCTCTCAACCCAACCAGTCGAGGCAGATGGCCGCCCCCCCGAGCCTGGTTCTGCCTGAGGTTTCTGCCTCTTAAAGGAACTTTTTCCTTGCCACTGTCGCCGAGTGCTTGCTCATCGGGGGATCTGTTGGGTCTCTTTAAATCATTTTATAAAGAGTTTGGTCTAGACCTGCTCTATATGTAAAGTGCCTTGATGTAACTTTGTTATGATTTGGTGCTATACAAATAAATCTGATTTGATTTGATTTGATTTGGCTGACTATCAACATGCATTTGTACTGGCCAGCAGCTACCCATGGATCAGTGTTCCCTCAGAATGTTTAGTGACTTTCTGCCATCATCTACCGCATTTCTCATCACAACGGAGAGGCTCTTATTGTCCAACAGTTGAATCAGCTCTGCATAAGCTTATTCATTTTTGTCGCCATAGTCTGCTTCACCTTTTTCATGCTCACCAGGTGGCTCATCTAATATGATGCTCTTCAAATCCAGCAGACACAGGTGTGCCAGAAACTTAGTTTCCCACAACTTATTCTTCTCACCTCCGTCAAAACATAAACTGTTCCATCGGTCTCCAAACTCCTTTCTGGGCCCATAACCTGATTAAGTTGCCATTGTGTCAAGGGTTGGAACGCAACTAAAGTACAGTGATGACGGAGGAAAAACGACACGCAGCCATCGGTTTTGTTTGACCGGTATGCACACATACCCTGAGCAGGGGCAAGCAGTCATTTAATAATTTGCAGCACCTGTAACTTATTCACCGCAAGCCATAGACAACCAGGCAGTGTAAGAGCACATTCAAGATCAACAGTGCTCAACACAATCCCAGCTCACATTGGGCGAGGGCAGCGTCACCCTGGACAGGTCGCCAGTCAATCGCAGTTGTGATAACGTTCATCCATTCATTCATTCATCTTCTACCGCATCAGTTTCTGTGGTCGTGGGGGGTGCTGGAGGCAATCCAAGCTCACCCTGGACAGGTCGCCAGTCCATCATATGGCCAACACACAGAGACAGACAGAGACAAACAACCACAACAGGCAAATCGATAGATCATCCAAAAATTTGTCAGAGCATAAATTACACACAGTGAAAAGCTCAAAACCCGTCGAGCGATGTATAGCACGATTCCCACTCACTCATAAAATGATCTTCTAGCAGAAAACATTACATTTATAAAGTAATAGAAAGCCTATGGGCGTTACTTACCTTTCCAAATGTAGAGAAGACACAGACACTAAAGAGAAAAAAAGAAAAAGTAAAGTAATGGCCACAGGAGTGCTGAAAAAATTTAGAAAGTCAGAAAACAAGTGTAATAATTATAACCTTTTATTTATTTATTTATTTATTTATTTATTTATTTTTAACAATGTTACCTTAGGGGCGTCTTGACAGTAAAATATAAAAATATAAGGCCCACTTACCCTTTTCTTGCAGCCAAGTCCAGCAACCAACGAGGTCTTAAAACCAATTTTCCGATGGATGTGTAATTTTCTTGGAAATTATCATTCGTGCATGCGCTTATGCAGGAATTGTTATGAACTCACAAAATAAGATTTAATTTATACTCAAATACAAAAAATTTTTAAAAAGTGTGTGAAAAATAAATAGATTTATTTCAAAAATAAAATTATCAATTTTATTTAATTTTATTTATTTCTCAAAGATGATACAGTAAAAATGCTTCATAATGAATGAGGGAGTAGTCAGGATGGTCCTGAGGTCAACTGTACCAACCATTGCCAGAACTTATGGGCCAAAGTGATATTACTGTACAGTAAAGATGGAACATTAGGCTTTTTCAGTGCAAAACTTAAAAAAAAAAGCCAACTTTGAGGCCTAATTTCTCCAAAATGATAGAGTAAAGTGCTTGATAATGAATGAGGGAGTAGTCAGGATGGTCTTGAGGTCAACTGTACCAACCATTGTCAGAACATATGGGCCAAAGTGATATTACTGCACATTAAAAATTGTATTTTAGTCATTAGAATGAATAGATGAGCTTGATTGGTTGCCTTTGTATTACCGACGTCTTATTTTGAAAACCGGAAGTAATCTTGCTCGGTATTGACCTAGCGCTGACTTTCTTCGTGGACTCCGAGCATTTAACGTAAGTTCCACCACAATACTACGGATACCAGTTAGTCATAGGGGTTACCTCTTTAGTTAAGGAGAACGAAGTTAGGGTTCAGAGTCCGACAGAGGTTTGTTTTCTTTTGTTACAATTTCCAAGGTATGTGCACCTGAAAATTCTACAGAGAAATGAGAATTATTTTGTTTATATTTATGAATGTTATCTTATTTGTTGCAGACCATATATATAAGGACAAATAGTTAGACCACAGGGATATAGATGTCTGGTTTGGAACGTAAGAGGGGTCAATAATTATGGGAAAAGGAAACGTATTCTAAGCTATTTAAAACAACATAACATAGATATGGCCTTATTGCAAGAGACACATCAGACAGATAAGGAACATGTCAAGCTGAAACAAGGAGGTTATAGCCAAATATTTTTTTCATCATTTACATCTCAAGCTAGAGGAGTGGCCATATTATTTCATAGAAATGCACCATTTCAGGTAAACTCAATCATAAATGACCCTTATGGGAGATTTGTGATAGTGCAAGGGCTATTACATTCTGAACCAATAACACTAAGTAACGTCTATGGACCTAATATTGACAACCCGCAGTTTTTGAGAATACATTCTTCACCCTGTCTGACCTACACACGGAGGTATATGTTGGAGGGGACTTTAATCTAGTTTTGGATCCAATCCTTGATCGGTCTTCACAGAAGGCCTGCTCTTTAACACAGAGTGCTGTATTTCTAAGAGAAGAGATGCAGGGAAGGGGACTGGTAGACATTTGGCGTACATTAAATAAAAAGACTAGAGAATACTCATTTTATTCTCCCGTCCACAACAGTTATTCCCGTATAGATCTCCTGCTGATACCTTCCTCCAAGGTATATCAAGTTACCTCTTGTCAATATTTGGCAAGGACCTTGTCAGACCATTCTGCCTTACTAGTCACAATACCTGCTCCCATGCAAGTTACCAGATGTAACAGATGGAGATTTGCATCTCACTTGCTTAACGATGCAGAATTTGTGGATATGATTAGTAGGGAAATTGACTTGTTTTTCAGAATAAATAAGAATACAGCAAATCCTAACATTGTATGGGATGCTATGAAAGCTTGTCTTAGAGGCCAAATAATAGCCTACATCTCAGTTAAACGCAAAAAGTATAGAGATAAGATCCAATCTTTGGACCATGAGATTAAGGAAGTAGAAAAACAACACATACGATTGCATGACAGTACAATTCTTCAACAACTCAAATCAAAACTGCGAGAATATAACATGCTTAATACACACAAGACAGAAGATGCAATAAAAAGAATGAAACATAGCTATTACGAACAAGGAGACAAGGCAGGGAAACTTTTAGCCTGGCAGATTAAGAAAGAGGAGACAAATATGGCAATATATACAATCAAAAAGGGTGACACATTTACCAGCAACCCTAGTGAGATTAACAAGGCTTTTCTGAACTACTATCAATCCTTATAAACATCACAAGGATGTAACCTGGCCAGCATAAAGCAATTCTTGGACAAACCTGAGCTTTTTGCATTATCGGATAATAATAAGGAGACACTAAATGTAGCCGCAAGGGGGTACAAGCCAGTGCCTTATTGTGCCGGTCCCAAGCCCGGATAAATACAGAGGGTTGTGTCAGGAAGGGCATCCGACGTAAAACTTTTGCCAAATCAAACATGCGGATCGAATCAATGACTTCCATACCGGATCGGTCGAGGCCCGGGTTAACAACGACCGCCATCGGTGCTGTTCACCTACAGGGTACCGGTGGAAATTGGACTACTGTTCGTCGAAGAAGGAGAGGAGGAAGGTGTGTTCGTAGGAAGAGAGAGAAAAGGAACGGCAAGAGTCTAGGACTGAGAGTAGGGACTTTGAATGTTGGAACTATGACAGGGAAAGGTAGAGAGTTGGTTGACATGATGCAGAGGAGGAAGGTAGACATACTGTGTGTCCAGGAGACCAGGTGGAAAGGTAGCAAGGCTAGAAGTTTAGGAGCAGGGTTCAAGTTGTTCTATCATGGTGTAGATAGGAAGAGAAATGGGGTAGGAGTTATCTTGAAGGAGGAGTTTGTCAGGAATGTTCTGGAGGTTAAAAGAGTATCAGATAGAGTAATGAGTCTGAAGCTAGAAATCGAAGGTGTAATGTTCAATGTTGTTAGTGGGTATGCTCCACAGGTAGGATGTGAGCTGGAGGAGAAGGAGAAATTCTGGTTGGACCTTGATGAAGTGATGCAGAGCATCCCTAGAAGTGAGAGAGTTGTCATTGGTGCAGACTTCAATGGACACGTTGGTGCAGGAAACAGAGATGATGAGGAGGTGATGGGCAGGTTTGGTATCCAGGAGAGGAACGCAGAAGGACAGATGGTGGTCGACTTTGCAAAAAGGATGTAGTGAATACTTTCTTCCAGAAGAGGCAGGAACATAGGGTGACTTATAAGAGTGGAGGTAGGAGTACACAGGTAGACTACATCTTGTGTAGACGGTGTAATCTGAAGGAGATCAGTGACTGCAAAGTAGTGGTAGGTGAGAGTGTAGCCAGACAGCATAGGATGGTGGTGTGTAGGATGACTCTGTTGGTGAGTAAGATGAAGAGGGCAAAGACAGAGCAGAGGACTAAATGGTGGAAGCTGAAAAAGGAAGAGTGTTGTATGATTTTTAGGAAGGAGTTGAGACAGGCTCTGGATGGCCAGGAAGTGCTTCCAGTTGACTGGACAACTACAGCTAATGTGATCAGGGAGACAGGTAGGAGAGTATTTGGTGTGTCATCTGGAAGGAAAGTGGATAAGGAGACTTGGTGGTGGAATGAGGAGGTGCAGGAGTGTATACAGAGAAAGAGGTTAGCTAAGAAGAAGTGGGACACTGAGAGGACTGAAGAGAGTAGACAGGAATACAGGGAGATGCAGCGTAAGGTGAAAGTAGAGGTGGCAAAGGCCAAACAGAGGGCTTACGATGACTTGTATGCTAGGTTGGACAGTAAGGAGGGAGAGACTGATCTATACAGGTTGGCAAGGCAGAGAGACAGAGATGGGAAGGACGTGCAGGCGGTTAGGGTGATTAAGGATAGAGATGAAAGTGTATTGACAGATGCCAGTAGTGTGATGGGAAGATGGAAAGAGTACTTTGAAGAACTAATGAATGAGGAAAATGAGAGAGAACGAAGGGTAGAAGAGGTGACTGTTGTGGACCAGGAAGTAGCAAAGATTAGTAAGGATGAAGTGAGGAGGGCACTGAAGAGGATGAAGAGTGGAAAAGCACTCGGTCCTGATGATATACCTGTGGAGGTCTGGAAGTGTCTAGGAGAGGTAGCAGTAGAGTTTCTGACTGGGTTGTTCAACAGGATCTTAGATAGTGAGAAGATGCCTGAGGAATGGAGGAGAAGTGTGCTGGTGCCCATTTTTAAGAACAAGGGAGATGTACAGAGTTGTAGCAACTACAGAGGAATAAAGCTGATGAGCCATACAATGAAGTTATGGGAAAGAGTAGTTGAAGCTAGACTAAGGGCAGAAGTGAGCATTTGTGAGCAGCAGTATGGTTTCATGCCAAAAAAGAGTACTACAGATGCAGTATTTGCTTTGAGGATGTTGATAGAGAAGTACAGAGAAGGTCAGACGGAGCTGCATTGTGTCTTTGTAGATCTGGAGAAAGCTTATGACAGGGTGCCCAAAGAGGAACTGTGGTATTGTATGAGGAAGTCTGGAGTGGCAGAGAAGTATGTTAGAGCGGTGCAGGACATGTATGAGGACTGTAAGACAGTGGTGAGGTGTGCTGTAGGTGTGACAGAGGAGTTCAAGGTGGAGGTGGGACTGCATCAGGGATCAGCTCTGAGCCCCTTCTTGTTTGCTATGGTGATGGACAGGCTGACAGACGAGGTTAGACAGGAATCTCCATGGACTATGATGTTTGCAGATGACATTGTGATCTGTAGTGAGAGCAGGGAACAGGTGGAGGAGAAGCTAGAGTGGTGGAGGTTTGCCCTGGAAAGGAGAGGAATGAAGGTTAGCCGCAGCAAGACGTTGTATATGTGTGTGAATGAGAGGGACCCAAGTGGAAGAGTGAGGTTACAGGGAGAAGAGATAAAGAAGGTGGAGGATTTTAAGTACTTAGGGTCAACAGTCCAGAGCAATGGAGAGTGTGGAAAAGAGGTGAAGAAGCGTGTGCAGGCAGGCTGGAACGGGTGGAGAAAAGTGTCAGGTGTGATGTGTGATAGGAGAGTTTCAGCTAAGATGAAAGGAAAGGTGTACAAAACTGTGGTGAGACCAGCGATGTTGTTTGGTCTAGAGACAGTGTCACTGAGGAAAAGACAGGAGGCAGAGTTGGAGGTAGCAGAGATGAAGATGCTGAGGTTCTCTTTGGGAGTGACCAGGTTGGATAGGGTCAGGAATGAGTACATCAGAGGGACAGCACATGTTAGAGGTTTTGGAGATAAAGTCAGAGAGGCCAGACTGAGATGGTTCGGACATGTCCAGAGGAGAGATAGTGAATGGTGGTAGAAGGATGCTGAGTTTTGAACTGCCAGGCAGGAGGCCTAGAGGAAGACCTAAGAGGAAGTTTATAGATGTAGTGAAAGAGGACATGAAGGTGGTTGGCGTGAGAGGATGAGGATGCAGAAGACAGGCTTAGATGGAGGCAACTGATTCGCTGTGGCGACCCCTGAAGGGAAAAGCCGAAAGGAGAAGAAGAAGAATAAGGAGACACTAGAGGGCAGTATTACAAAAGAGGAGGTGATGAGAGCCTTAACCTCACTTGCTTCAGGAAAATCACCAGGCCATGATGGGTTTCCCATAGAATTATTTTGGGCATTCAGTTCCAAGTTGATAGAACCTCTGCTCACAATGTTTAATCATGCCATAGAAACAGGTAGACTCCCAGAGTCAATGGAGCAGGCACTGATAATTTTCTTGCCCAAACAAGGCAAGAATCCCAAACTTTGCAGCTCATACAGGCCTATTCAATTCTGCCCAGTGATTATAAAATTTTCTCTAAAGTCCTGGCTCTATGTCTTGAAAAGGACTTCCTGACTTAATTAACATGGACCAAACAGGATTTATTCAGGATAGATCATCAATTGACAATGTAAGAATATTTTTCAATATAATTCATAGCTCCAAATCTAACCAAAACCCGTGTGTCGCAGTGTCGCTTGACGCAGGAAAAGCGTTTGACCGCGTCAAATGGCAATACTTATTTGAGACAATGGGAAGAATGAATATAGGCACCAAATTCATCAATTTGGTTAAAATGCTCTAAGGACACCCTACGGCACAAATAAAAACCAATAGGGACGTCTCAGCCAGATTTGTTCTATCACGTAGCATGAGGCTGGGCTGCTGCCTATCGCCTCTATTATTCGCTGTTGCCATTGAGCCGTTGGCAAGAGCCATAAGGTCTAACCCGGCAATTCATGGTATACAAACTGGTGACAGTGTCCATACTCTGTCTCTTTACGCAGACGATATATTGGCATACCTCTTAAACCCAGACAAATGTATTCCAGCTCTGATTGATACACTGACCGAATATGGTAAAATTTCAGGCTATAAGATTAATATTAACAAGAGTGTAGTCATTCCTCTTAATGCCAGAGCTAATGATCAACCTCCTGGTAATATGCTTCAGTGGAATCCTAATCACATGACTTATTTGGGGCTTAAAATTTCAAATGAGCTGCAAAACTCATTCTCTCTTAACTATACACCACTACTAAAAAAGACAAAAGAGTACTGCGAGAGATGGAACGACTTGCTTCTGTCTTTAGTTGGGCGAATTAACTGCATAAAAATGAATATATTACCAAAATACCTGTATCTTTTCCAGATGCTACCAATTCCGGTCCCTAAACTATTTTTTAAACAACTCAACTCTTGTCTCACACAGTTCATATGGAGAAATAAACCACCAAGGATAAAACTAACAGTACTACAAAGCCCTCTTGAAAAAGGTGGACCCTAATTTCGAGCACTTTTACTGGGCAGCACAAGTTAGAGCAGTATGGACATGGCAAACAGAACAAGCCCACCCGCCTATATGGACACAAATTGAACAGCACCACTTAAATAAGTTGAAACTGGAATCGATACCATATATCAGCTTTTTAAACTCTCTCCTAGCTATCACAACAAATCCAATTACTGTCCATACATATAAGATTTGGCAGCAGGTTCGGAATAAAACAGGTTGTATTCAGTCTGTTTATGACAAACCCCCTTTTCACACGAATCTCTCTTTACCTAAAGCCCTTAGAGACGGGATCACAAAACTATGGTTTACAAAAGGTATCAAAACTTTTGGTAACCTGTTTAAAGATGGAGTCCTTAAGTCTTTTGAAGAGCTCTCCTCTCAGTATGGGCTACCCCATACTCACTTTTTCAAATACCTCCAGGTTACACACTTTATTACTTCAGAACAGGATGGCAATCTACAATTATTATAAGAGTTGCCTTTGGATAAATTTGTGCGAGACATAGAGGGAGTAAGAGGGTTTTTATCCTATATCTACTCAGGAATTTCTCAAATCATAGGGTGGGAGGTGTTAGGAGTGAAACGCAAATGGGGAGAAGACCTTGAGTGCAATTTTGAAGAAAGGGAATGGCAAACACTTTGTATTGGGAGTCAGTATTTCTCCTTTAACACTAGACATAAAATTACACAATATAATCTCATTCATAGAACGTACTATACCCCTGACAGGTTACACAGAATAAAACCTCAATACTCCAAGTTCTACCCAAGATGTAAAACGGGAACAGGAACACTGATACATATGTTCTGGTCCTGCCCATGTATAAATACATACTGGACCTCTGTACCTAGTGCTAAGTGACATCATAGGAACAACCATCCCAACAGAACCAAGAACAATCCTATTGGGCGATACCTCCATGATAAAAGTCAACAAAAATAAACTCAGATTTATTAGAATTGCCCTCATCATAGCCAACAAACGTATAGCCATGCAATGGAAAGATGAACATCCACCTATATCTGCTAAATGGACTGATGAATTAGCATCATGTCTACCAAATGAAAAGATAATGTATAATTTGAAGGGAAAGCCTGGAGAGTTTAAAAAGATCTGGTGTGGTTTTATAACATTCCTGGAGACAGAATCCTCAACATAGCACTTTTATTATATGAGTAAATATTGTACCCAACTGTCATATGTGAGTCAGCTTTTTTCTCTTTTTAAAAAAAAACTTATATATACATTTACATATATATATATATATCTATATATGTTATCCAGCTTCTAACTAAATTGTTACACAAGGGCTGTCCTCTATTTCTTCTCTGCAAATATTTTGGGTTTTTTTTTTGTTGCCTTTTTGGTTTGCTCTGTTTCATTTGTTTCTTGATAGTGTGTACTTTTGTTAGGTGCATATCCTGTAGTAACTAGGGGTCGGACCTGAAGGGGTGGGTGGGAATGGGAGGGAGGGAGGGGTGGGCTGATATCACTTCTATGTTATTGTATTTTCTTTTTTTTTTACATCAATATATTATTCAGCTCAAGGTTTGTTAAGTTTGAAAATCAATACAAATAATGTTGAAAAAAGAAAAATCTTAGGCGCCAGAGCACACCACCAGTGAGGGGGAGGGAGGTCAGCCAGGCAGACCCCTCACAGCCAGAGATCAACCCAGGGGTGAGGAGGAGAGGAATGCCCCTAATGCATGCTCAAGGTGCTCAAGGTGGTCCGGTGATCCGCCATAGTGATCCTAGATGTGGAGGGTAAAACATAAATGCCATAAACAGGAGTTATCACCTTATCAGAAAGAGTACTATACTGCAGGGATTGTACATGTATGTGCAGAGATGGCTTTTGCAAGCATTGGTTTCTAATAGGACCAGTCGGAGTGGCGTCAGAGTGGGGACTACTCCAACCGAAGTTATGAGTGAAAAGCTTGAGCTTTCACATTGGATTATAATAGTGTTGGTTTCTATAAAATCATCTATATACCTGAAAAATGTTTTACGACTATTGCCTGTTGTTGTTTATTTGCATCATACCTAAATGTATATTAATTCTGTGTTTTATAATCAAATTAACAATCTCCAGTAATCTCTTAGTTATGTATCGGCTTGAAAGAAAAAACACAAATAATTGCCATGACTTGTCCTGCTTTCTGTGTGTGTTTGTGTGCCACTTCCCGTTTTATTTTCATACTCACGTTCTGTCTCATTTCCGGTCACTTTACGTCCTGTTCCCTCGTGTTTCCTGCTCCTGGGATTGTCCTAATGTCCTAACCTAGTCTGTCTAATCACCTCCCCCATCTGTAATTATATACCCCCCTTCATCTTTTCGTTGTTTGTCAGATCGTTGTAGCACGCCTCACATTCCAGCACTCTTTGTCGTCTTACAGTATGTGTGCCTGGTTTTTGACCTGTTGAGATTTATTGGATTGTCTTTTGCCTCCTCCCTTTGTGCTTCTGCCCTGTGGAATGATTTCTGTGTACCGATGCACTGGTGCTGTTTTGGACTCTGCCTTTGCCTCACCTCTATGGTAACATTGATTGAGATTTGGGCTGACTACTCGTGCACTGATTCCAGTTTAAAGTCTATTGAACTGATCCCTGTGTCTGAGATTCCTGCTTTTGGGTCATTTCTCAAAGAGGTGTTAGTCAAAACTTCAGGTTTGGATCTTGCCTTTACAGAAGAACAGTGTCTTTGTGCATTTAATTGTGTTGTGATGTGTGTATTCACAGCACGTGTTGTCTGAATGTGCTTGTATCTAGTGGCATATCCATTGTGTTTGCAGTCGGCATCTCTTAATGCCCCAATAAAAGAAGTATATTAGTATGTTTTCCCGATGATAAAGAATTTAAATTTGTGAACACACTATATACAGACTGATCAGCCATGATATTAAAATGACTGGCAGGTGACGTGAATAGCATTTTTAATGGGTTGCCATGGCACCTGTCAGTGGGTGGGATGTATTCAACAGCAAATTAACATTTCCTCCTGAAGTTCCTGTGTTGAAGCAAGAAAAAATGTTCAAGTGTGAGGATGTGACAGACTTTGACATAGATCAATCAGATCTCTCTCCCTCTCACTCATTTTCTACCGCTTACTGTATGTGCACGTTTCACAGCGGGTGCTGAAGCCAATCCCAATCGCCATGTTCCGGGCACGGGTAGGGTACACCCTGGACAGTTTGCCAGTCCATCACAGGGCCAACACATGGAGACATACAAAGATTAACAATCATTCTCACTCACACTCAGACCTACTGACAATTTAAAGTCACCAATCAACCTAGACATGCATGAATTTTGATGGTGGGAGGAAACTGTGGTACCCGCAGGAGACGGGGCACGGAGAGAACATGAAAACTCCAAACAGAAAGGCCCCAGGCCTGGGAATTGAACCCACAACCTTCTTGCTGTAGGCAAAAGCACTAAACATTATGCCGCCATGCTGCCTTCCAATCAGATCTAGAACACCCTTTCTGAAAGAGCAGTGACCGCCAATGAACCACAAGTGACCCTTTGTGTTCCATCAGTACATCATACTTACACTTGTTTATAGTTTATGTTTTATGATATATGTCAAAATGATCTGCATGACATTTTGAGGGTGCAGCCAGTCACTCAATCATTTAAAATCCTCCTTTTTACCTACAAAGCTATAAATTGTGGGGCACCATAATGTCTTTAAGAGCTCATACTATTCTGTTTTCTCAGTAGGACACTGCTCTCAAAATACAGCCTTACTTGTGGCTCCAACAATCACCAAGAGTGGGACAGGAGGCAGAGCATTCAGCTGTTGGGCTCCTCTGCTGTGGAACCAGCTCCCCAGGGTCCAGGAAGCAGACTCCTCTTTACGATAAGGTTATAAACGTTCTCTTTGACACAGAGAGTAAAGACTGGCTCAAATAAGCTCTGAATCATCAAGTAATGCTGCTTTATACCTAGTCTGCCAGGGATACTCCCATGATGTCCTGAGCACTTCTCTTTTCCTCTCTTGCATTTCTGTCATCCCACTGCATCTCGTGATGATTCTTAAGGTTGCTCTTAGCATAGGATCTAAAATCTTAATGTACATTTTGGACCTGAGAATAGTCTTAGAGGAACAGTCTGTCTTTAAAATAAAAGGGGCTTGCCAGGTTATGGATGTGTTATGTATATTTCCAAACAATGTACCAAATAGCTGATGTGTTGGCTGGACGTACCAACCAACCTTACTGCTGCTGTGGCAGCAGCTAATATACCTTGCATTTAAACTTCTTTAGAGAAAATTGTCCTGCCAATTCTTCAGCCAGTGTTTGAAGGCTGTGCTATAGTAATTGGGCCTTTTTAGGTGCTGGGGTTGCAGTGGCAGGCACCCAGACCCTTCTCAGGAAGCTGAGTCAGGCTGGGAGTGGTTCCTCTTTCCTTATCTCCTTTCCTGTCCTCCACTAAGTGTACAGTTTACACCCTTTGCTGCTCACACTGACTAGGGATGATTTTAGCAGTTCACACACATATAATTTTGCTCAAGCACCACAAACCGCACACCAATCCTGCTGGATACACACTCTTCACCAAGATGGTTGTACTTTCAGAGCACAGGAAAGCACAAGCTCATGTTGGGTATATTGTTAAGATTTAACAATATTATGGACATTGAGATATTGTCTCCAGTGGGCAATCTTGTCCTCAGGCAGAACAATGTTATCATATTCTTATTTATTACAGAACTATCACACTAAATGAATGTGTGACCTGACAATATTACAGCATAGAGATCCCAGAATAAACTGGAAATAGGGACTGCTGTATGAAAAATACATTGTTTATTCGTATGACAAGAAATGGACAGCAAATCCAGAAAGGGTCTAAATACTAGTAAAAATACTTCAGATAGTAGGGCCCATTGGGCGAGAACACAGGACTAAATCAAATGAAATAAAGGATGTGTAGCCATAAACTGCTTTATCAGGGGAGCTACTGTAGAAAGTCATAGAAAAAGCTGTAGAAAAAAATAAGAAATTGTCACCATACATTCATTCATCTTCTACCATTTATCCATTTCCAGGTTGCGGGGGTGGTGGAGCCAATTCTAGCTCACATTGGGCGAGGGCAGGGTACACCCTGTCCATCACAGGGCCAGCAAATAGTGACAGAGACGAACAACCACTCACACTTACACTCCTACCTACAGGCAATTTAAACAACCAATTCAACCAATCAACCTAGACATGCATGTCTTTGAAGTGTGGGGTCACCATACATATTGACAACATATGGATTAACCTGCACATCTCATCTGTCACACACTACAAAGCAAATTGTGACCTTGCTACAAGAAGGGGTAGCAGATTATACTATAAACAGATGCAGTTCACTACCCTGTAACTCAAACCTACAAACAAGATAAATGGCCTGTGTCAGTAACAGTGATTTAGAGCATACTAAATTTAACAGAGGGGAAAACAATGGTTTGGCTCCTTTAAGGATGTATTTTCCTGCAACTAAAAAGAAAAATAAGCACATTAATATACAAAACAAAACTTGAGATTAGAAACAAAATACATTTTGCAAAAACATATGCAATATATAACCTTTCAAGCCTAGCATTCAATACCATCTACCAGTTAGAGGCATGCAGGTAACTGGTATCTACACAGACTACCAAACTGATTACTCTTAAAATTTCCACATTATGCTCATGCATGTGTTGGTTTTTGGCTGATGTGCCTGAAGAATCACTCTAAGTTTTGGTCTTTCACCAAACATAAGTCTAACCATTTTTTTTTTAGCATTTTTAGACATTAGTCATCATTATTCATAAAAAAAAAAAAAAAAGATAATTTAATTTATTTGCTTTTTTTTCTTATACTGTATGTATCCATGTATCCTACCATCAACCACCATACAAAGGCTGGTCTCAGCTGCTCTCTTAGATGCGTCAAACCATTCCAAATGCATCATCCCATCTCCCAAAATGCATCAACAATAATTTATTTGTGATCTGTTTAAGGGGATGGGTTACATTCACCCAAGGACAGTTGACTCTTTACATTTCTTAAGGATGTTAGTCTGCAGGCCTCCCACATTCAATTCAGAATCCTGGGAATTCAATTTGTTATTATGTTGTATGCCTCAAGCACAACAAATCATCACATTTCATCCCAGTTTGACCAATCACAAACATACCGTATCATGCCTGTCTGAGGGTTACCTTGGCATATATCGAAATATCCATGTTTCTGTAGCTGGGGCAGTCAAAGGCACTTGCCCACCTTCATCCTCCTGATTGTGGCCTTTAAAGATTGTTGTTGGTTGCACCAACTGATTTGTCGTATTTTGCACAAATATAAAAAAAATTTGAAATACTTTACCCTGTCAAAGTCAATTTGACCAAAAATAAACATACCACATTCAAATAATCAACAGCTAGTGACAAACGCTCTATGTTCTCTGATTTTATTTTAACGCACAACTCATTTGCTATGTTTTCTTTAACAGCTTTCCTTAAAGTCTGAGTTAAAATGCCCAAAATATTCTATGGTGTTCCATAGAATATTTATAATCATAGGCGCCATCTCTGGGGGGTTTTATGTCCCTCCAAAGTTTAAAATGGGGGTGCAAAAACCCCTCAAATACGCTTGGCCCTGGACAAAACTGAAATGGGTGGTGAACGCTGTTGAAATCCAACGGCTCCTGTATTTAATCCCCCTCCCTCCCGCCCCCCGCAACCAATTACCTCACAGCATTTCAGAGATCCAGTGGTTGGCAGAGGGCAAGATGATTGACAGGTGGTTGACCGCGAATTTCACATCCATTGTCTCTGTGCGTCTGTCAAGCTCAACCAGCTAGTAGCTACTAGTCGGTTGTTAAGGCAGTATGGACAAGTGGATTATTCGCAGCCCGGTTAAAGACCGGGATGTCACCGCGGATCCAGATGGCCTCGCAGGTGCTGAACCCCATTTTACCGGACGTGGCGGTTCATGACGGAGAAAGGTCTGAACCCACTCCCACTCCCAAACGACCTACCTGTGGAGCACCATGACTGCTCACAGACTGAATCACTTGGCCATTCTCCACACACACAAAGGACGCACAGACCAGATCGACTTGAAAAAAGTCGTAAATAAGTTCATCAATGCATGTGACCAAAGAACGAATACGTTTGCAGTGTTTTAGGGTAAGCAGCAGAATAAATGTTGTAAAACAGTGCTGGAATTAAGTAATTATTTTTTGGTATTTTTATTTATAATTTTAAAGTTTTGACCATCTTTAAGGTGACTGTTAGGCCTACATTTCCTCCCTTCAGCTGTGTTTAATCAAACGTTGACACACTGTTTATGATAAGTACAAATAAATGTTCCTACTTGAATTTAAGAATTTTAAAAATATATTTTGACCCCCCAATGTTGACCTGAAGTTGGCGCCAGTGTTTATAATAATATAAGTATTCTTTTATTGTAACGCAGTTTGAACTACATTTCTTGTACAAAAGGTGATCTATAAATAATTGTACTTAGCAATCATTTCAAGATAAACTGTTGCACAAAAAAACTTGCAATCAAACTACTCAGTGAAAAAAAAACACAGGCAGCTCTGCCTATACTAACTAAAGCATGATTGTGTTTATGGTAATAAATAAAGGATAACCATTGGATGGTTAACAACGAGGATATGATTCTACATCACAGAACAGACCAGCAGTCAGTTTATGACCTCAAGTTTACTTCACTATGCTCCACTCATTGCTCTACAGCTTCATGCTCGGGTTTTTTGTGGGTGGGGTGAAGTCGAGGTATTTCATGTCCACAGATCAGCAACGTTCCAGGTCAGGCAACCATCTGCTGAGAACTGACGCTCCCTCAGAACAATAGGATGAAGAGACAGCAGCACACCCCTTTAATGTTACTGGGTTCCCAAAAGTAAATTACAGTCAAATTTTTGGGGAAAAAGTCACATTTTACTGTTGTAAATTGCTTATCTTTTTAACTTATCTAAGCAAACTCTTTAAGAGATTTTGTGCAACATTCATTCATTACTCCCACAACCCAGGAAAGGATACAATGAACCCTAAATTTTAAATTTTAATAAAAAACGAAAGGTGTTATTTGCAACTGACCCCAGGATTTGAGGTCTTACTGAGCTCAGTTTCAATGACCATTTCAAACTTGTTCAGTTGTCTGACAACAGAAACAGAAAAACAAATGAGAACAGCTGTAGTGGGAATTCAGCTGTGTTAAAATACTGTATGTGTGAGCACAGACAGGAGGAGAGAAGCCAACACATAAAGGGTTGAAAGCAGCCAGCTCTGGGCAGAGCTTAAATAGCCTTTGACATGGTTTTGACCTCATCTCGTTTGGAGCTTCTCTAGCAAATCAATATCAAAGGCAAACTGCAGAGCATTGAGTGTGAGTGTGAGTGGTTGTTTGTCTCTGTCTGTCTCTGTGTGTTGGCCTTGTGATGGACTGCTGACCTGTCCAGGGTGTACCCCGCCCTCACCCAATGTGAGCTGGGATTGGCTCCAGCAAATCCCACGACCCGGAAACGGATAAGCGATTGAAGATGAATGAATGAATGAACTGCAGAGCATCTGGATTTTAGGCAACAGGATGTCATCTCTCTGGATTAGCAGCTAATGTAAATGCATGCATTATCTCTCCTTCATTTGCTTGCATTCTAATATTTTCAATAATGAGACAAACTCATATTTATAGTATTAAAAGGTTGAACTAGTAGAGAGGACAAGAAGATGATTGCACATCACTTCCAGTGCTTGCAAGGACAGCTGGTGTTTGTGTGCTCCACATAATGAGGACAGGCCTCTTTACCAAAGAAGTCTCTAACTCACCATTTTGCTGTCAACATTTTTTCAGTTACACATAAAAAAACACGTGATGAACAAACATTGAGCATGCTGTCCCTGTTTTTTTGGTGATTCTATTCAGAATAGAATTTAAAATCCTTCTATTAACATATAAAGCTCTTAATGGCCAAGCTCCATCATATCTCAGAGAGCTCATAGTTCCTTACTGTCCTAGTAGGCCACTCCGCTCTCTAGATGGAGGTTTACTTGTGGTTCCTAGAGTCTCCAAGAGTAAATCGGGAGGCAGATCTTTTAGTTATCAGGCTCCTCTTCTTTGGAACCAACTTCCAGTATCTCTTTAGCAATTTTCAAGACCAGGCTTAAAACTTTTCTGTATGACAGAGCTTATAGTTAAAAAGTTAAAGTTCATTTAGTCTTTGGCTATGCTGCTATAGTACTAGACTGCTGGGGGAAGGACTGAGCACCTCTTTCTCTCCTTCCCCCCTGCATGCGCTGACATATCAATAACCATGCTTCTCCAAAATCCCTGTTTCTCCCAGTCCTAAGCATGTGTGCTGTATTTACTAACCATGTTTCCCGAAGTCTCTGTCTCTCCCAGCTCCTCTCCTCTCTCTCCCTGTCCTCATCCTGCAGGTGGTGAATCATCACTACTCCATGTTCCTGCAACGCCTGCTGCTCCCACATGTTCATGAACTCCATACAGCATCATTTCTATGAACTTCATGCAGCATCATGTTCCTGCCTGCAGCTGTATTGAATATCCCCTCCTCCTGCTCTCATCTCTCCCTACTCTACCCAACTTTGCCCCCCCTGTGTGTGTGCCTCTCTCTCTCTCTTTCTCTCTGTCTCTCTCCCTCTCTCAACCCAACCAATCGAGGCAGATGCCCCCCACCCTGAGCCTGGTTCTGCCCGAGGTTTCTGCCTATTAAAGGAAGTTTTTCCTTGCCACTGTCTGGTCTCTTTAAATCATTTTATAAAGAGTTTGGTCTAGACCTGCTCTATATGTAAAGTGCCTTGATGTAACTTTGTTATGATTTGGCGCTACATAAATAAATCTGATTTGATTTGATTTGATTTGATTATTCCAAGTGAACAGATACATACATTTTAAGCCCTTAATGCCTGAATTTATATACAAATATATAAAAAAATAAATTATTTGTGTTTTTGCTTTCATTGAGATGCTAAATCAAGTGGAGATTGTTAATTTGAGTATAGCGCATAAATTAGATAGAAATTTGGGTATGTTGCAAATCTACGATAGTTGGCATCAACGGGTTAACACCGTGCAAGCAGGGCATGGTAATGAAACCTGGTGCCAGCAGGCAGCACATCTCCTATGAAAGTAAAAATGATCAGTGTCCATTTGGATTATGGGAGATCAAACTCAAAAGACATGAGCCCTGCTGAACATCTAACATTGTCTTCAGATAGATGAGGATGGTTCTGACACTTGCCCATACAGTACTGAATTGTTATTGATTTTCTCTCCCATTGCTCCGGACTGCTAAGTAGTCAACTAAAAGATGTTTAGGCACAGTTAATTGGTTCAGAAGTGTAAGACTCCCTTCAGACACAAATTTTAGACCAAAATAGGAATGAATATCTAATATGGTCAAACCCGTATCAAAGCTGATTGATACTTTTATCGCCGCCAGTCGGGTTCGTTTTTCCCTTTGGACTAAAGACACATACAACTGCAACAGCAGATAAAAGGCTGATGATAGTGGGTCAGTGGGTCATAATCAGGTTTCTTGAAAACGGGCTGAAGTTGTCCCAGACCCACACCGCACTGTATGACCTCATGTTCAGATGTCAGATTCACTAAGTATGATCTAAAGCTGGGAGTACAACAGAAGGAAAATTGGTCAAACTAATAGTATGGTTGAGAGATGACCTATGATACTATTAAATTAGCTTCATATAAATGAATTGACATTGATAGCAAGCTAATAAATGTTGTAGCCAAACATTTAAGGCCGGATATCAGACTACAAAACCTTTTTTGATATCAAATAGATTGACATTCTCTCTCTTACTGCTACTGAGTATAAACAGAAGCACTAGTTTTGTGATGTCAGTAACATATTGCCACAAGAGAACACTACCAAACAACAAAACCACATGTGTGACCTCTTCTGGCTCCTGTAAACCTCTGAACTAAACTCTTTTGGGCAACATGGATACAAAATACTGTCACTACAATGCTGATGTGTAATTCAGAAGTTACTCTTATTCAATTATTGTAACAAAGCAAAAACAAACTGTAAGAAACGTGTTTGGATACTTTTGAATATTTCATTACTTTTATGGTCTCAACTGGCAACTGACGAACTATTGGCCTGATTATCAGATGCAATATACAGCATTTTTGCAATTATTGAGTTCTTCCAATTCATAAACACTAAAGGCTTCTGTTTACACTGACTCGGGGGCGCTGTATGTCATCAATAACGTTGTAATAAACATCACAATCCTCTACACTAAGGTTAAAAAAAACACCACAATCCTGTAAACAAGTTTGTGTTTTTTCAAGACACACTGCAATAGAGAGGGAGAGAGAGATGAGCCAGCTTTGACTGCTAGGCTGAAGTAGCACAATAGCAGGTTTAAATAATGAAAAGAACTATAAGATAAATCTAATTTTGAATTTAGAGCAGATCTTCTGTTGCTGTGATGGAGGAAGCATTATCTTGGTTAAGACAGAGCAGCAATAACACAGTACTAACATAAATTGGTAATGAACACATCAGCACATTATTTGTCATTCATTACCGTTACTAATAGATTATCTACTCAAGTAGAAGTAAAAAAAAAGAGTTCTTTGAAAATGTACAATGTATAAATGTACACTGCTCATATATTAAGTGTGTCTTTAGGCCAACAGGCATATGCTTTGTTATTTCAGTGAATATATTACAAAATTAGAACAATATGGATAGCAACACATTGGAGTCTGTGCATACAACCAATAAAAACTATTGTACAGTTTGTTGGTAATTTATTTTGAACATCTTGTTAAACAGGGCAGCATGGCGGTGTAGTGGTTAGCGCTGTGGCTCCAGTTCCCAGCCTGGGGCCTTTCTGTGTGGAGTTTGCATGTTCTCCCCGTGCCTGCGTGGGTTTCCTCCGGGTACTCCAGTTTCCTCACACGGTCCAAAGACATGCATGTTGGGGTTAAGTGGTGACTCTAAATTGTCCATAGGTCTGAGTGGTTGTTCGTCGCCCCATCCTCACCCAGAGTGAGCTGGGATTGGCTCCAGCACCTCCGCGACCCGGAAAATGGAAAAGTGGTAGAATATGGATGGATGGATGGACATCTTGTTAAACCTGGTGCAGTCTGCAGTCTTTTAATAAATCCTCTTTCATGAAGTTTATAATTACTCACTCATCTTCTACCGCTTATCCATTTCCGGGTCGCAGGGTTTGCTGGAGCCAGTCCCAGTACACATTTGGTGAGGGTCGGATAAACACTGGACAGGTCACCGGTCCATTGCATGAAGGTTATACTCCTCAGTTTTATTTAAAATTGTGTGCGACTATGAGAGTGACCTTCAGACAAGGAATAACTGATTTTTGTAACTCACTGTGCAGAGGAGAACATCAGATAGAAAAATACACCTGGCTTGTATTTGGGTTATCATGTATTTTTTCCCTGGCCTAGCATGCACCCATTGTCACGGCTCAGATCCAGCCCATATGCATCATGATTGTAAGATAACACTTTCACATCTGGACCAATTCTGGTGCACAGAAAATCTTCCAGTTGGATTATAACTAAAAGACTCTGTCCAGATTTGGAAGTATATGGGGCAGCCCAAGTGTCAAGCCACCATGATGATACCCATTTGGTTTGTGAGTTGCCATTTAGAATTTTCTAGTTTGAAATTTGTCTATCACTATCATGGTTTTCTGAAAACCATAAGAAATCATATTTGGAGGAAAATGTGGAGCAGAAGAGGAGTCACCTGTATGCACAGGCTGCAAAGAGCACAACTATAGAGACATATTTTTACACATTTTATTTTACTTCTACTTGAATAAAAACAAAAACCTTTACTTAAGTATAATTTTCCATCACTTTCAAACCCCTGATTTCCTGACATCCAGAACTTTGATCAACTTGATAAATTTTCTCTTTCTCTATTCTGAATAGAAATATAAAATCTATAGAAGCAGCACATCTTCCAACCGATAACAAAAAGCGAAATTCACTGTCCTTCATTGAAATCAGTGTAAATTTCATAGCTTGCTGCTCTATAGAACAGTTGTATTGCCATGTTGCTGAAAAGGATGTCGGTATCCAAAGTCCAATAAGCATGTCCAGTCCCTCTGTCCTCTGTGGGGGCCAAACTCTGGCTGACCTAAACAGTTGTACTCAAATGCTCAAAGTTGGCCAACCAGACCTAAAATGGGCAGCAAAATAACTGGACAGGATTTTTTGTGCCTCTTTCATAGCAAAAACAATCAACCAGATGGCTGTGTGCAACACACAGTCGTTCTCTGGCTTACATTAAGCTCATACTTTATAGTTCCCACTCTTAGTACAGCATCTCTTCTTCTTCTGTTGCCGCTGTGTCTTTCTCCTTTTCATGATCATGGCATGGAGTTTCTGCAGACCCTCCTGCAATCCCTCACCAATGATGGCACAAGCAGGCTGAAGATGCCAAGGTGTGGCTGAGCTGAGCTCACCAAGTGCCAACAGGCTCTCTGTCTCAGACAGACTGAGTGAATTCCTCAGGTCCTGCTTGTTAGCCACCACCAGAACTGGCACACCCTGGTTCTCTGCCAGTCGCGTGATCTTGTGTAGCTCTGTTTTTGCCTCCTCTATGCGGTCCGTATCAACCGAGTCCACAACAAACACAATGCCATCGGCACAGCGCGTGTAAGAACGCCACAGAGGCCGCAGCTTCTCCTGGCCCCCTACATCCCAGAAGTGGAAAGACACGGTCTGTCGGCTGCCTTTAATAGACACTTTGATCTTCTCTGTGTTAAAACCTTTAGTTGGGACGGTGTTGACAAACTCATTGAAACGTAGGCGATATAGTACGGTGGTCTTGCCTGCAGAGTCGAGTCCTAAAATGACAATGTGAAGAGCCTGGAAGGAAGGGAGGCAAGGGAAGAGAGAGTGATGATCTGATGATCCGTTCCCCATCTTCTTACACAGAGCAGGAGACGTCACCAAATATTCACGACACTGATCTATCTCCCCTGGGCGTGCTGCTCAAGCCTGGTGGGGTCAAAACAGTATGCATAATGAGTCAAAGCACACAAACACCCGTTAGCCTATTGCTTTAAAAAAGACCAACACCTAACTATATCCACAACTCCCTCTGGACCACGGAGCTTCGCATTATCCTGGCAGTGATAGACAAATCAGAAATAAAACAGCAAGGTGGATGCGGCCCATTTGCACATACAGAGCCACAGCCACCACGAGGGATTTCATACATTAATTTCTATTCACTTTGTCAATCAGTTAACAACAAGATGAAAAATTTCAATCCCACTGAAATTTTAAATTCAGCTGTTTATCCAGTCTTCAGAGACCTATAAAAGCGGGGCTATTTTAACAACACCCCAGCAGACTGACATGGAGATATAGCTTTAAAAAAGGTGTTGCTTGGCAACACAGACTGACTGTCTCTTACATGGAACGGATAAAAGGATATACTATTAAATCTGTAAATGATCAAATGCCTGTGCATCTAGAAAGCATCTGTAACAAACCACAAAGACATGTTGATAAATGCTACATCTGCTAAGAGTGGCTGGTATGCAAGGGATTCGCCTACAATAAAATTGTGACTTCTACAGTTGGTTAGCAGGCCCAGCAGAGTTGTGGACTCTTTAGTGGATAAGTATTAGCTTCCGATTAAAGCCTGACAGGCTGTTAACTGTCAGGATTCCTCACAGAAGTCTTGGGTTTAAAATGTGGTGCCTGCATGTGTTCATGAAAATGATTTCATATGCTATTCCAATCTATTCAATCTGAACAGATCACATTAGTTTAACTGGCACAGACAATTACATATAAGGGTAATTTTAAGTGATCATATAATTGTCACATTCAGGGTAAATTGACTGGAGGTGTCTGATGGCAGCAGTCATAGTCAGCTTACCTTGACAAACATTGTTAGTCCATGAGGGTCAGTGTCCACAGTTGGTCAGTCTCTGCCGGTGCTCCGCTCATATCCTCACATCAACTGAGACACCCAGCTGGAAGGACCCCCCCCCCACACACACACACACACACACACACCCCTCCACTGTACAGGAAAGCCAAGCTAGGCACTCTGCAGTAGCGTTTGAACAAGTGCTTTTCAAAATAAAGCACCAAAACACTAGAATGTCATGCACTTTTAAAAATAGTAAAAATTCTGCGTTTTTTTTCTTTCTCAAGTCATCAAACTCCATTGCTAAGGACGCATTCAAGAAATTGCTGTAAAAAGGTAACAAGTGACTATAAATCAATTCCAACTACCAGATAAAATGGACTGGTCTAATCGGTTAAGGTTTCAAGGATCAAACAAAAGAATAATGAGTAGTTTTTTTGTTTATATTTGTGGTTGTTCAAATTGGTGCCATTCCAAAACATAGGCCCACTGTAATTCTCCACGTTTGCTTTGAGAAATCAAAAAGAAAAAAATAAATACAATTGAAATGTAAGACACTTGAACACACTTCTCTGGTGTCAGATGGTCTATTTTGAGAATACACCACTTCATAATATACTATGGGTCGAGCCCATGCTTTTATTATGAAAGGATTCGGTCAGTTTCCGACTTTAGTCGACCCAACTATGACTGGCTTGACTCGAATCATTTTCGCCCTGTGATTGGCGGTGGACAACGCCTGCCACGGTCGCGCGCACAGTCGAACGCGCACGAGTAGAAGCTCATACCCGTCACCTGTTTCCATCACTCGGACAGAAACAACTTCTTAAAAACATCCCGGACAAATTGAGGACACAAGTGCTTTTTTAGTTCGACCTTGTTTATGTCTTAGCCCAATTTCTTTTCTAAGGAGAGCCGCTCTCTGTCTCCAACCGCTGCCTGTGTGAATGCTGCTGTTTAGTCGAAACACAAGAGCTCCACAAAGCAGATAAAGGCTTCGAGTTCACTTCCTCTGAAAACCCTGGCTTTGCTTTAAATCTTAGCACAGGGTGGTTACCTGTCTATTGAGTTAAATTAGCTCAATTGATTGAAAAGGCCCGTTTATGTCAGATTTCTAATCACTGAAACAGTTTCCCTTGTCAGTCATTATTATTAGTGCCTTGGGGGCCTGCACAGGGTAAATGAACCTCTATAGCAATAGCTAAAGAGTTTTATCCACTATTGCAATCCTGTGCTTTCTTTTTCTTATTATTCCTCTTCTGTCAATATTTTGATTCCTCACCTGTCCTAGGAGTTTGAGAAAAAAAACTGTGAATTATCAAAATGTGAGGCCCGTTCTCGATCATGCTATGTATTATGTATTTTCTCTACCGGATTAGCATTTTTGGCGCCTTGAACTGCGAAAAAGCGGCCAAAGAGGAATGGGTGTCTATTACCCTTTGTGTATTTGAGTGTAGTTCGACTCACAAAATTTCTGTTTTTTTTTAACCTTTACTTCTTCCCCATAGTTACAGCTACAGACTCCGTTCAAATTTTAAAACGTTGACAAGTCTTGTCTATTTCGTCACAGTTTTCAGCAATTTTATATCATTTATACTTTTTGGGCAGCAAATGTTCAAGTATAATGCTCGATTTTCAGTTTATAATGAGTGTGTATGGCACGGAATGTTCAGAGTTAGATTGATGTTTAGTTTCGTTAGAGACTTGAGGTGAAAATTATCTGAAAAAATATTTACAAATCATCCTCAGAGGCACATAGTTTGAGCTAGCCACACCATTTTTTCCAAAGTAGTACAGACTTTTGTCCTGTTTCAAACAGTGTGTCTACTTTAACAGTGAGTCAAACTGAATTTGATCTGTGTGCCTCTGAAGGACATGTCCACCATCTATTTCTCTAAACCTCCATTTCAATTTCTGAGGAGAACATCAGAACTTTCTCTGTTACATTGATGTCCACATTTTAGGCTCTAGAAAGACCAAAAACCAGACACCACTATAGGAACTTGTTGTAGCAGTCACCATCTAGTCAGCTCTCTGATGGGAGTTACCATCTTGTCATAAGTCACCCCAGTTTGAGGGCTTCGGCGAGCCAAAAATCAGCTCGTTTTGGGCTCTCTGCCTCTGCTCTCAGGGCGTTGTCCTGGCAACCATGGAGCTACAGGTGACAGCTGCAGGTGTGTGTGTGTGTGTGCTTGAGGTGCAGACTCCTCTGATATGATCAGTTGATCAACTGGCACAGACACACTCACAGACAAGGTTAAGTCCATGTATATTTGCCAGTTTATCACCTGAAACACAGACAGATACACATAGACACACGCAATTAGACATATACAGACATACAACAAAATACATACATATATATATATATATATATACACACAGAGATACTTAGACGCACACACACAATGAGTGGCATACAATAACAGACACACACAGACTGACAAACACACATTCAAAAAGTTAAAATCAACATTGTTCACTTTGTTCTTAAATTACTGAGTGACAGACACAGCATTCCCTCCCCCGACAAGTGGACAAGTCTTGTGCCGGTACCGTACGCCGGGCCGATATAGTCCCAAGCCTGGATAAATGCGAGGGTTGTGTCAGGAGGGGCATCCAGCGTAAAACTGTAGCCAAACAATCATGCAAGTCTCAGGAAGTTGATTTGCTGTGGCGACCCCGAACAGGGAAGAGCCGAAAGAGGGAATTAAAAAAAATCGAACAGCAATTATGTCTTCTCCAAAACATATTTGTTTGATCAAATGAATAGATTTGAAGAAGAGATCAACTGTGCTGCATGGTACAACGTCGAATGTCCGTCACATGGGTTTTATAATCTGGATCAGTAGGACTGTAGTAGAGAGGAGCTGTGTAGCTCTGTAGATAGCCTGTGGTAGCTCTTTATCCTTCCTCATCCTTTAATGTAACCCATTTGATTGACAGTCATCGGCACACGATTTCTCTGTATTAAATGGGTTACCTGTAACTGCCACACGGTGTCACTGCTAACATGCATTCATTCATTCATGTTCTACCGCATATCCGTTTCCGGGTCGCGAAGGGTGCTGGAGCCAATCCCAGCTCACATTGGGTGAGGGCGGGGTACATACTGGACAGGTCACCAGTCCATCACAGGGCTAACACACAGAGACAGACAGAGAAGAGAAACCACTCACACTCAAACGTAGAGGCAATTTTGAGAAACCTATCAACCTAGACATCCCTGTTTTTGGACTGTGGGAGGAAACCCACGTAAGCATGGAGAGAACAAGCAAACTCCACACAGAACTGAACCCATGACCTTCTTGCTGTGAGGCAACAGCGCTACACTGATTTCTGGTGAGGCTGTTTAAAAGGCTATAATATTCTTTCATAGTCACACCCCCATGCTGATGGTGCAGCCCATCCCCAGATGGTATGGTCCTGTTTTCCCCTTACTACTGCGTAATAGACTCACTCTGTAGTGTACAGTATACAAGCGTCATATCAGCAGTATCCTGTTCCCCTTTTTCCTTTGGTGTGCATGCATATAAAGTAAAACATACCTGTATGAGTGCCATAACAGGATTGTAAGGGTTGTCCAATAGTTGCCTTGTGAAATAAAGGGGCTAAACTGGATCATTTGGACGTCTTCTGACCGATCAACTGTTGTGGGCTAGTTTCCCCAGAGCCGGCATAAGTGTTTGGGAGAACGCAATGTCAGCCATCTCCTAATTTTCAGAGGCTGTTCTTTACCTCATTGCTACCACGACTCCCTATATGTAGCCAAACATTACATATGATGGTCAGCGCTGTGGTGAAACAAGGTTGCCGCCCATATTCACAGGAAGGTTCATGAACAAGGCCCTCTCTCCTGACACAAAAATATAAAAAACTAATTATATAATTTAGTTTTTTATATTCGTGTGTCAGGAGAGAGGCCCTGATCTCGAAAAGTCTCATCAAATCACCTCTGAACAAACTTGGCAAATTCTGCACAAAGCTCTCTATGTAATCTAATGTAAGAATCTGACACAATGTCTTTCAAATCAAATCGAATCAAATCAGATTTATTTATGTAGCGCCAAATCGTAACAAAGTTACATCAAGGCACTTTACATATAGAGCAGGTCTAGAACAAGCTCTTTATAAAATTATTTAAAGAGACCCAACAGATCCCCCATGAGCAAGCACTTGGCTACAGTGGCAAGGAAAAACTTCCGAAAGAGGAAGAAACCTCAGGCAGAACCTGAGGGGAGAGAGAGAGAGAGAGCTACATGGAGGGGGGGGGGGGGGGGGGGGGGGGGGCTATGAAGTTCATAGAAATATGGGAGCAGCAGGCATTGGAGGAACATAGGGTAGTGATGATTCACCACCTGCAGGATGAGGACAGGGAGAGAGAGGAGAGGAACTGGGAGAGACAGAGACTTCTGGGAAAACGTGGTTAGTACGTGGTTGCACAGGGTTAGAACTGGGAGAAACAGGGACTTCAGGGGAAACAAAACACTGCTATTCAAAATGAGACACCCATGGACCTGTAAGAAAGTACTCATATCACCTGATTGCTTCATTATGAAACTGGCTCATTGTTGGACTCTAGTGATCTGTGGAGGAACTGCAGGTTTTGTATCTTGATGTTGGGTTAATTTTTCAGATTTTTCCTTAAAATGGCTGCCTGATCAGAGCAATAAAAAGGCTGACTGCCTGCCGAATTGTGATATCACATATGAAGTGCAGTGTGTAAAAGTAAATGTTTGATTGATGGAAAGAAACTTTTACTATTTGATGCAAATGTATCTCTTTTATTTTGCATGTATTCGTTTCTTACATATAGAAAATTTTATGGTATATGATATGTATCTGCTTTTTCTCCGCATAGAGTGACTTAGATTAGTTTAAAAATTTTTCTTAGCAGTAACTATGATAACAAGTAGGACAAACACTGTAAACATGTTTTCATGCATCCAAATTGGTTCTGCTTTTAGGGCACATAATAAACAGTCTATCACGTATATGGATAAGTTATCTAAACTTGGAAAATGCGACCATCCTAGGAGTGTCCCATGGGGCGACCAACAGGCATCAGTGACTCAGAGACAAGTGCCAACTGGCTGTGATGTCCCGCAGTGTTTTTGAGCTACTGTTTTGAGGCCTACAGTTAAACTGGAACAAACCATATTTGAAGGAGAATTGAGGAAGAGTGAGGGCTGGATCTGTCCTGCTCTGTTCTCTGTCCTGATTGTGTGATATAGTCTGTCCATCACACTGTAGCTCTGCCCTTATTTATCCCCTCTTTTATGGCATTTTTTCCTCTTAAATAAGCTAATAGTGGAATAGTGGGTAGATCAAATCAAATCAAATCAAATCAGATTTATTTGTATAGCGCCAAATCATAACAAAGTTACATCAAGGCACTTTACATATAGAGCAGGTCTAGACCAAACTCTTTATAAAATGATTTAAAGAGACCCAACAGATCCCCCGATGAGCAAGCACTTGGCGACAGTGGCAAGGAAAAACTTCCTTTAAGAGGCAGAAACCTCGGGCAGAACCAGGCTCAGGGGGGGCGGCCATCTGCCTCGACCGGTAGAGTGCACTATACTTTATACTCGTGTGGTACACTATGCCAATCACACAGTAGCCATAGCCCCTAACCCACCCCCTGCTTTATGGTCTGTTTTCCTCTAAATGGGACCATCACTTAAAAAATGCATGTATTGAAGACTTGAAACTAGAGACTGAGACCATAAACCAATCTAGGAAAATGTTTACTGAGCTAATAAATCAAGGGAGAAATAGGAACATTTTAAAATAGATTTCAGTACAATCTCTACTCAGAAAGAGACACTAAAGAGGTAACTCAGAACTAGTAAGTTGTAGAAAACGAAACAATAAACGTTATCATCTTAAGAGAAAGGATTGGTTACAGCACAGTATCGTATTTGAGAGATATAGGATTCTTGTTTCATTTAAGTGTTATTCCCCCTGGCCCTTTCCCCAGCGGGTGGCGCTAAAGAGCCTTACCGTTGGTTTCCAGCCATCATTAACAAAAGAAGGAGCTGTGGCGTCCGGGCGGCAGCAGTGTTTCCAATATCAGTGAAAGTCGCTCTGCCATTGGCTGCGTGAGTTGTGTGCGGCCGGGCAAGGACACAATTGGGCTGGAATGACATTTGTGTGAGTTAGCTAAGTAACTGACTAGTGTGTTACCAACACTAACCTACCCGTAACGGCCTACACTGTCTCTGCGGAGGAACGACGCAGCTGGACACACTTCACTGGGATTTTTTCCCCCGCTGGAAGGTAACTTTACAGGGACGTTGGACGAGCCGGCGGCGAGCTGCTCAGTACCTAGCCTAGCAAGCTAGCTGGTATGATTGGCTGTCATGATGGGTAGACAGCGCTAGCTAGCAGCATGGGCGGCGGTGTCAACGGTTAAGCGAAGATATGTCGACCATTTGTTCCAGCTATTTGTGGAGGCTATTGCATTTACCCATGTAACCTAGTAGTCTTTAAAAGCAACCTAACGTGCAATTCAACCTTCTCAGTGCTTGACATTAAACACGTATAATGTGAACAAGCATAATGTGAAACATAGTGGCGTTAATCATCCCTTCTCTGCAATTTAGTTAAAACAACAGTTGTTGTATTTTGTCTCTTTTCTGTTGCCTCAGGGGGATTACTGGCTCACAATGAATTGATTCAGTAATGGTGTGATGGCCAAAAATAACCTAGCTAATCAAGAGGACATTCAGTAACGCAGTTTGCTGTGTTTGCAGGACATTGTATTCAGCACGATAGCCGTTACTGACGGTATGACGCTTTTTTTTAATGGAAACATGATATACCCTTCACAAAGTACAAAGTTGAGTCTTGCATATTGAAGATCCTATTTTTGCTCACTTGTGTACAGGTTGTAAGGACGCAGTCTTGTGAAACAGTTTCCAGCAATGTTCGTGTCCAGCTTTACTGTCATTCTTTAGTCTCTGATTATAAACTTGTGGCCTGCTGTAGGTCATGTGCTCCCAGCATTGGCTCAGAAATCCTCAGTCAGAAAAATCCATCAGTGTGTTCAACTAAAACTGGATTGACCTTTTAGTATTTACAACAGTGACACTCTTTAATGTGAACAAGCGGCCAATATGAGTCTGCTATTATTTTCCTCCCTTGAAGGGTGCACATAATGACTGTGCATGAAAGGATCAGATGACAGTGCTGTATAAGCAGCAATTAACTGCCAATCCTAAAAATACTACTGTAATTTTACATCTCTGAGACAGTTTTATCCTCTGTCCCAATGAGGGCTGCAGCTAAAGATGATTTTCATCATGTAATTTATCCATTCATGTTTCATCTGCAAAATGTCAACAATAGTGAAAAATAAAACCCAGCCCCCAAAATGAATTTGGTTTTGACCAGCCAATGTGTAAACATTTCAAAGGACATTCAGTTTATTCACATATTACAGAGAAAACCATTACAATTTTCAGACTGTGGGTTGAAATTTTCTTGATGCCTGGGGGAAAACTCTACTCCTAACTGTCACTCGCACTGTATTCTCTCTTCTTTCGTGTCAGGTTTGCCGTGGAGGAAAACTTGCTGCTGTAGCTGGAAGTAGTTCGGAGCAAAAAAGTCCTGAAGAGACGCTGTGTGCATGTGTCCTTGAGACATCCTCTGTGCAGTGGGTGATGCTAAGCTTGTGACTGGGGTTGCCTCGGCCCCTGTTGTGAATGGCTGTGAGTAGAGGGGGCATTGCTTTCTGGGTGGGTTGTGTCCGCGGCCATGGCAGAAAGCAGCCCATCACAAAACAGAGCTGGACTGGCACTCAGGTAATCATCATTTTATATGTGATTTTGTGGTTAAGGTTCAACCAGCATACACATGGTCATGTTAGTGCGAGTGAGCCTCTGGCAATAGGGCTGCACAATACATCAAAATATGATGAAAATCACAACATGACCAATAACAATATCAAAATCTCAGGAGCACAAATGTTTACATAAAGGTAAAGCTGAACATAAAATTGATGGTCATTGTAAGTACCATAAGTGTTGTGCTACAGAGACACCCTGGCTGATGAATCATCTTCTCTAGTTGGAAAGGAGGATGTTTTTGTTCTTTTTACACTTTTTTTTTTTGGTGAAAATCAAATGTAAAACCCTTCTAATCAAAATTATGTCTGCCACAATAAGTGCAGTATCTTATTTTATGTTTTTTTATTTTATGTGTCATACAGTTTTTATGGGTATTAAATTTGCCAAAAGATCATGCAAAGTTTTTCCCTGGCTTGGTCAATGTGTCCTTTCCTGCACTTTCATCATCAGTGCACAGGCAAAGGCAGGGAGGATGAAAAAGTGCCACTTTAAAGTACTGAGGCTTGCAAGACATGTGGGGACCAATACATCACTCAAAACTCTGTCCTTTTCACACTTTTCAGCAGTTAGGAGAAAATAATTGTTCAACTGTTGAGCAACATGCAAAGTCATTGTTTAACACCAGCTGTGATGGTTAGGAGCAGCAGATAAACATTTTATCAAATGTAGCAGCACGGCAGGTTGAGCGGTCAGTGCACATGCCATGTTATCGCAACTTCCTGGATTTTTTTCCAGCCCAGTACTTCTGCTTCAGGTCATTCCCCTCACTCTCTCCGTATTTCCTGTCGGCCTCTCTGCCACTTACAAATTGAAATAAAGACAAAAAAACCTCCAAAATAATTTCAAATAAAAAAAGTTTGATCAGATATAACATCAGTGTAGCAATTGACTTTATAGGAATAAGGCCAACTGTGTCCTTTTTACAACAATCTTAGCCAAACCTCTCCTGTGCCTACAAGATACTCAGATTGAACTTAGCTTTTAATCAGCATCAGTATCATGTTGGACAATGTCTGATAAAATGTGCGGATCAACACAGTATGTCAACAAATATTCTTCTTATGAAAGTGTATGTTAATGATCATTTATCAAGTTCTATATTGTTCTTTCAGGCAGTTGATTGGTTGTGCATTCGTCAGACACGCCCCTTGAACAGTGCATCGTGGGCCCTGGCGCCCCCAAACAGCCTGAGATATCAGAACATTAAGCAGCCGGTGCTGTCCCATCCGTTCCACAAATCCAGCCAGCCTCAGAGAGGAGGAAACTTCGATGATTGGGAGGAGGCTCTTGGTGTGTGTGTGCTGGTGCGGCAGGGCGAATCAGATGGCCTGCACACCTTGCTCGAGATCCCTCTGCTTGGGCACAATAAACTGGGAGAGTTCCTTGCCCTGGGGGCTCACAAGCCCTCTGAGTTCTCCTTTCATATAACCACAGTGGATGGCAGGAGAGAAGACGACATCAGCATGGACAGCTTGAGGAGACATAATGTTGATGCTGTGAAGAGAGAACATGGTTGTTTCAGAAGCTTATTTGAAAAGGAGAAGTGTCCTGCACCATTCATGTCTGGCTCGCACTTTTATTGTTTTCACTGCCCAGGCACTGAGCCGGTGCATGGCAATGGGCTGAAATCCAAGCAGGATACTGGACTGAAAAACAAGCATGAGGAGCTGCCTGTGGAGCTGCCTCTTCTCCGTCTTACCACTCTATGTAGCCTCATAGAGAGAGCAGAAGGGGGGCACCCTGAGGGAGATGGTGAACGAGAGCAGAAACTGGCTTCCATGTATGAAAGACTGAGGATAGAGGTAAGACTGCAAATATCTGGGTACCATGAAGTCTAGCTGTTACCAGCAGCAACATTAGTTCTCTGTCTAACATAGGGTTCATGTTCAGTACCATCACACAGTGGCAATTTCCCATGTTAAATGCAAGAAAATAGACTTGAAGCATAAATACAAGATGCAGGCTTGGATTATGAGCATGAAGCAATAGTAATCGCCCTGTTAGGTTTGTGTTCTGTCAGATGTGTATGAGACATGGCTGTAATACATTCTGTGTCGCTATAGTTGAATTTTCACTGAGTCTTGCTGCTGTTCTGAAATGATGAAGGGAGAACCCACATATCCAGTAACATGAAGTGTACGACACTACTATAGCCTGTTCCGTTTTGTACCACAACAAGTGTCAACATCAATTTCCTTAAGTTGTTCATGTGTATTTATGGTAGGCAGGACTGGAGCCAATATGTTTTACTGCATCTGTTTTTTGAACACAGAAGAAACCTTATTTGGAGGAAAAGGCTGAGCTGAGGAGGAGTGAGGGCTGGATCGTACTGGCTCTGTACTCTATTATGATTAGGATTTACTGTCTGTCAATCACATAGTAACCACGCCCCCCCAATTCTTCCCTGCTTGATAGTGTATTGTCCTGTAAATGGGACCATCATTTAAAAAGTGAACATAATGTTGTATTGAAGACTTATAACTACTGACTGAGAACATAAACTCATTAGGAAAATGTTTAGTGAGGTAATAAATCAAGTGAGAAATAGGGACATTTTTACATACACTTCAATACAGTCTGACTTCTTTTTACAACTAGTGGACTCTACCCCTGATGGTCATTAGACAAAGTATGCATTTAAGACACTTTGGTGAAGCATTGGCTTCACTTTTCAGACCCTGATTCTACGTCCGCTTTTATAAACAGTTAAACTAAACAGAGGACTCTGGCCAAGTGTGGCCAATCCATGTGTTGGACAAAAAGTTTCATCCTGCTATCTAGGAACACAAACTGTAGTAAGGCAGCACTGTGCTGGTGCATTATACTGCATAAAATAAAGAACGGTCTCTATTTCTGATATTTCTTTGTTTTTATAGGCTGTGGCCAGTGTGGAGTTTGTTTGTGGGTCTTGACCACAGGGTTCACTTCAGAGCCATAGTAAATGTCCACTTGTACAGCCTATGTTGGGTTTCTTTAGATCTGTATCAAACATTAAAATTCATATTCAGGTGCCTTCCCACAGTGAGGAAATTCCATTGATGCAGCAGCAAAGAGATGGAACCAAAAACACAAAATATTAAATGGTGTAATATTTGGCACAAAAATAATGAATAATAAATTAGAGGACAATAAGAATAAGAAATAAGACATAAGCTATAAAAAGTAAGGTAGAGAGTAAAAAAAGTGTAAACTGTCCAGTTCACAGGTTAGTTGCGCATATTATTGTTATTATTGTTGTTGTTGTTGTTGTATTGATTATAATATTTCTTCACATAGGTACTGGTTGTTTACCTTAGTAATGGTTATTTACTTTTGGATGACGTAATTTACTTGGAACGGTGCTGGTTGTACACTATAATGATCTTCAGTACTATGACCTCAATTTCTTGAGGAGTGAAATTGTGTCAAATTTATATTAATGGTGATGCAATTTAACTATTTTTCCTTCCGTCCTGCAGATCCCCATTAGCTTTTATACAATAATTGCTGGAGGTCATAAGATAAATTGACCTTAAAGACAAATTGAAGCAGAGACATTAGGGCTGGTCTAATTGTATTTTTTTTTGTTTTGTTTTTTCTGACAGATATTGCATTTGATTTGTGATTTTATTTTGAGCTTTTTCAAGTGCTGGCGAAGGTTTGTTGTACTTCCTCTAATGTGGCTCCCAGTTTTTATTGTAACGTCTGATCACT
Source organism: Remorina albescens (assembly GCA_034769265.1). Lineage (NCBI taxonomy): Eukaryota > Metazoa > Chordata > Actinopteri > Carangiformes > Echeneidae > Remorina > Remorina albescens. Next base: position 3,891,570 of record CM068492.1, on the reverse strand, counting down.
GACTAATAAATTTGATGGAATCACAGTGCCACTCAGACGTGAGGAGGATTTTCCAAAGAGTAACCTAATCTGCTTCAGCGAGACATGGCTCCATGAAACAGCATGGACATTAGGTTTGATGGATGTCAGGGTAGACTGTGATAAAGTGACATCTCACAAATCCATCGGTTGAGGACTGTACTTCCTATTCAATGCTACATGGGCCACTCAATCCAAAGTGCATGAAAAGGTGTGCATGAGAGACTACGAGCTGCTGTTGGTATCTTTTAAACCATTTTCTTTTGTGGGAGTTTGGAAAAATCCAAGTAAATAATAAGGAAGCTGCATTCTTGATATCCAGATCAAACTGTCTTCATGTTGGGTGACATGAATAAAGATAAAAAAGCTGTCAACTTACCTCCCAACTGGGCATATTCACAGTTGGCTGAGGCCCCTTCTAATTGAGGAGCATGGAGGACTGCTCACTCCATTGATTAGTATGTCTCTTACAAGCTGGAAAGCCAGGCTTTTGCGTTGACTCACTGCATAAAGTATTTTCAACACCGCAGCCTTTTGAGATATGCTAATTGCAGTTTAGATTAAAAGTCAATGAATCTTTCTGCCCTAAATTAAATTTTGTATTTAAAAGGTCAAAGGTCAAAGCTCAACTCACTACGACTTCTTAATATCAAGCAGCACTAGTGATAGTGCACTGATAGCACTGATAGACAGATATGTTTTTTTCAGGGCTGATACCGATTATTAGTAGTCAAGGAGACCGATAACCGATATTCATTTGCAGTAAAAGGGAAAATATTGGCGTCAAAATTTTGAATAATATAAACTCCAACACTTAACTTCGTTTAAATGCCTTTAAGCATATGTTTATTAAACAGCTTATCAGATTTGCAACCTGTTAAAAGTTGTTTTTTTTTTTTTTTATCTTAGACAATAGATATCTTTGTTTTAAAATTCTAACAAAAAGTGGAGGGAGCTGCCAGGCTCAGCAGCATGTCTTATAAGGTTAAATGAAAACTTAAAAAAAAAAAAAAATAGCTCCCTAAAGTTTTCTACAGTAAATAAGGTTTTCCAAAATTTCAATATAACTGAAATGTTAATCTTTCACTTATCTTTGTTTCAAGTTCAAACAAAAAAAAGTGCAGGGTGTTCCCAGGGTCAGCAGCATCTCTTAATAAAGTTAACTGAAAATTTAAATCATTTTCCGCCATGACACCCGGAAAACGAACTTTTTCGGCATCATGCGCCGCTGAGCAACGTCCGTAGGAATGAATGGGCCCCGCCTCCGACACTGTATCCAGTTCTCTTTATACATCCATATTCGAAACTTTCGGCAGAACTTTTTCTCCTCTCTGCCGTGTGTGTGTGAGCACTGTGCATGCGCAGCTTTGACTGCTGATTGGCTGCTACCTGTGTCGTAGCTCTGCGTGTAACCAATCAGATGGTGCTGTGGGTGGGACAATGCTGCTGCATCAGAGCCAAAATAACCAAGTTTTAAATTGATCTCTTATCAGCCATTGGATTAAAAAAAAGGCTGATGCCGATATGAGTCAAAATGCCGAATATCGGTGCCGATAATCGGTTGATCACTAATCAGCACGGAGCCAAAAGTTTCGATATAAAAACAATTTGCCACCTTCGGACGGTCTTTTCCGAGACTTTTTCTGTTTTGTGACTAGTTTGCTGACAGAGTACAGAGACCTTTGGACTCTCAAAACACTAAAGTTAGCTTGTTATTCAGCAGTTATAGAGAGGGTTAAGGGAAACTTAACTTCTTTCTGAAAACTTCACTCCAATATCAGACCAGGTCCAGTTCAAAAACCAATACACACCTAGGCCCTCTGATCCATGGTTCAGTTTACCCAGGGATTTGGTGTGTGAAGCAAATTCATGAAGCAAAATGACAGTGGTGTGATGCTGGATCTTGAGTTTTTTCTGCAACAAAAACAGAATGTGGTTTCTATCCCTCAAAACCACCACTAGATGGCAACAATGCACTACCAGTAGTTAGTAGTGGCTGACCATCTGCTGCTGCTTGTCAGAGTGAGAGCTGTGTGCAAGAGAGAAATACTCTTCATTCTTTTGACAGGGCTTAAAGTATTCTGGCATAGTGCCGGATCTCCGGCGAGTGTCGTTGGACTGTGATTAAACAAAAAAGATCAACATAAAAAAAAACAAAAAACTTGTTGATGCGGGATATTGTCAGGTCCAAGCAGTCAATTGAGTTAGCCTAGCAAATGGAATGAGAATAACACAGGTTTTCCGCTCAACCAAACTAACATCACTAACCAATCGGAAGTAGGGTGGGAGTGGGTCTTAGAATGCAGGTGATGCTGCATTCTAAACAACCTGGGAAAAATTATCTCTGAGTTGTCAAACTCAGAAATTACTGCTTCCAAAATAAACGTAAATGGCTGCTGCACATATTTTAGCGTTCAGCAAATGGTGACAATATGCCAAACTTATTTTTTCTCCTCCGGGTTAACCTGTAGCTTGAACGCTATGATAACGGAAGTCGTAAATTTCTGAGTTGGAATATAGATTTCTCGGTTCCAAGTTATCGTGAACACAGCATCCAAGCTGGCGTTTTTTCCATTGAAGTCACTGTTGGAGATGATGGGGAGCAAGTTTGTGAAGCCAGGGGAAAGTGTCCTAACAACAGACAAAAGACTTAGAAGATGGGGCAGAGACGACAAGCCTTTTGGCTATTTATTTCCTGTTTTTGTATTTAGAATCAGAATAAAATAGTTTACTGTTGCACTGTAACTGTTTACAAATTGTTTGTGTATAAATTGTCCTTGACTAAATTAAATGGTTGCTAATTGAATAATTCCTCAAATTAATTAGCTTGATGATAATGTTACATGTGAAACTCAACATGTAACATTATTATCTTTACTTTCTAAATAATTTTTGCAGGTTGCATTGGACTGTAGTCACATCTATTATACATTGAGTAGAGGATTTTTTTCCCTACTTTGCAGCTTCCAAATTTCTTTGTGAAGGGACACGATTACAGCATGTACTCGAGGGATGTGGAATTCATCAACGGCCTCCTGAACACTAAGACCAGGTGAATGTGCTTCACCAGTGTGAGCCAGCTGCAGATGCATCTTTGTTTCTAACTACAGTCATGCACTCTGAATTTGTTTCCTTTTGTGTGACTGTTGCTGTGTGTTGGTGCAGAGGCCGGGTGCTGTACCAGCTCACTTTGTACCTGTGGCGCCTGCTTTTTCTCTGCTACTACGTCGATGTTCGGCTTGAGGTACTGAAACTCACCAAGCACATGGAGGACAACACCATCAAGGCTCGCTGGAGGATCAGGGGCCTTCCCTTCCACGCTCTGCTTCTGCGCTTCTATCGCAAAGACAAGTCTCACATGTACAGGTAAAACACACCACAGACTGGAGCTGTGGCTAGGGGTGTTCAGTTAGTGAAATATGCATCAACCAGACCAGACCAGTGGGATTTTAAATGTTTATTATTTAACTTTATCCACGTGTTGTCTTTCAAAGGTCCCTTGATGCTTTCTCTACATTTTACATTGGACACAATGGACTCATTCACTGTCATAAAGTTGAAAAGGTAAGCAGCCCAACCCCCATGATACACCTGATGACACACACATTTACAAGACTTTATGAAACTATTATAAGACCTTCAGTCAGAACATGACAATGGCACCCATAGACTCTGGAACACGTAATTTCCAATGGCTTGCACCACGCCACAATGACCATTTAGTGAGCTTCAAAATAACATTTTTAAAACAAACAATCGCTGACCGAATTATTTGGGGAATTTTCTGTCTTCAACATTGCATGGGGGTCAGGGGCAGTGCCAAAGGAGTGGCAGACCGGGGTGGTGGTCCCACTTTTTAAAAGGGACTAGAGGGTGTGTGCCAACTATAGAGGCATCACACTACTCACCCTCCCTGGGAAAGTTTACTCCAAGGTGCTGGAAAGGAGGGTCAGGCCAATCGTCGAACCTCTGATTGAAGAGGAACAATGCGGGTTCTGTCCTGGTTGTGGAACAATGGACCAGCTCTTCACCCTTGCGAGGATCCTGGGTGGAGCCTGGGAGTATGCCCAGCCGGTTTTCATGTGCTTTGTGGACCTGGAGAAGGTGTACGATCGGGTCCCCTGAGAGTTTTTGTGGGGGGTGCTGCAGGAGTATGGGGTGAGGGGGTCACTTTTAAGGGCCATCCAATCTCTGTACGCCCAAAGTGAGAGCTGTGTGCGGGTATTTGGCAGTAAGTCGGACTTGTTCCAAGTGAAGGTTGGCCTCCACCAGGGCTGCGCCATGTCACCGATCCTGTTCGTGATTTTCATGGACAGGATTTCTAGACGCAGTCGGGGAGGAGAGAGGTTGCAGGTAGGGGGGCTCAGGATCGCATCGCTGCTTTTTGCGGACGATGTGGTACCGTTGGCACCATCGGTCTGTGACCTTCAGCTCTCACTAGACAGGTTCACAGCTGAATGTGAAGCAGCTGGGATGAGGATCAGCACCTCCAAATCGGAGGCCATGGTTCTCAGCAGGAAACCGATGGACTGTCTTGTCCGGGTAGGGAATGAGTCTTTGCCCCAAGTGAAGGAGTTCAAGTACCTCGGGGTCTTGTTCACGAGTGGGGTGAACTTGGAGCGTGAGATTGGTCGGAGAATCGGAGCAGCAGGAGTGGTACTGCAGTCACTGTATCGCACCGCTATAACGAAAAGATATCTGAGCCGGAAGGCGAAGCTCTCAATCTTCAGGTCAATCTTCATTCCTACCCTCACCTATGGTCATGAGAACTGGATCATGACCGAAAGAACAAGATCGCAGGTACAAGTGACCGAAATGAGCTTCCTCAGAAGGGTAGCTGGGTTCTCCCTTAGAGATAGGGTGAGGAGCTCGGTCATCCGAGAGGAGCTCAGAGTAGAGCCGCTGCTCTTTTGCATTGAGAAGAGCCAGTTGAGGTGGTTCGGACATCTGGTCAGGATGCCTCCTGGGTGCCTCCCTTGGGAGGTGTTCCAGGCACGTCAAGCTGGGAGGAAGCCCCGGGGCAGACCGAGGACCAGGTGGAGAGATTATATCTCCACTCTGGCCTGGGAACACCTAGGGATCCCCCAGTCAGAGCTGGTTGATGTGGCCGGGGAAAGGAAAGTCTGGGGCTCCCTGCTGAAGCTACCCCCGCGACCCGATCTCGGATAAGCGGATGAAGATGGATGGATGGATGGATGGATGTCTGGAGAAAAATGCAAACTTATCAACAATGGAAAGCAGCGCGCTGACCAAATGGGATAAGTGTAGAATAAAATCTCTCTCTAAAAGCTGCATCAGATTGTTGACAAGCAACATACTCAGGCTTAAGCTTTGTGAGAGTGAATGAAGGAAATGTTCATGTCATCACTGAAGTGCTGACTGGAGATGCAGAGCTATACTATACCATAATCAAAGTAAGCACAAATACAACATGGCCAAGTGCAATATCCAAATTACAGGAGCTGCTACTTTTTGGTAAAGGTCAAATCTGTCACTGCATTGTTGGACACTGTTAGCACCAAGTGCTGTTGCTGCAGATCATATTCTCCATAAATCAACAAGGCCCAGCAAACACCACATCATCACCTTTTGAAAAACACACTGAAAATGGAAACATGATCATTCCATCTGAGATCAGAATATCTGCCAACATAATTTTGTATAATGTGGGACCCTACCCATGACGTGACGATTCAGTGCAGCTTTTCTAAGGGGTTGTAATTGCAAATCATGCATTTTCGTTTAGTTTATCCCTTTATACTTTACAGAGACTGGCTTTGAGTTACAATTTAGTTTAATTCATTGATTAATATTTTCCTCCAGCAATGCTGCTGTACTGGTCATTCACAATGCTCCCCCTCCTTTTTTTTACACAACTATTGTTACTTCTTCTGCTAAAAACTCTGTGGTACCAAGCTTCAATCCCTATTTAGATCTGTATGTTTTGCTTTTTTTTTTTTTTTTTTTTGGTATCTTCTCTCTTCCTGCCCTTATTCTCTCTCCATCCCTGCTCCGCCTTTCCTCTCCTTCACACTTTATCTCACTGCCTCTGCCTGCTACTGCTCTCTCTCTCTCCCTCCCTCTCTCAACCCAACCGGTCGAGGCAGATGGCCGCCCCCCCGAGCCTGGTTCTGCCCGAGGTTTCTGCCTCTTAAAGGAAGTTTTTCCTTGCCACTGCCAAGTGCTTGCTCTTGGAGGGACATGTTGGGTCTCTTTAACAACTCCATAAAGAGTTTGATCTAGACCTTCTCTATGTACAAAGTGCTTTGATGTAACTCTGTTATGATTCGGCACAATATAAATAAATTGATTTGATTCAATAAGCATCAGAGTAAATATTTGAGCTTCCTGTCTGACTTTTGTCTCTCTTTGTTGTTAAAGGTGATCCCCACTCAGATCCCTGTCCTGCCTAGAGTGACCTCCCTCCTGGCAGGGGCTCTGGTGGCTCTGGGGGTGCAAGAGCATCGACCAGCGCTCAACCTGCTGCCCCTCCTCCTGTCCTCGCTTCGTCAAAGCAGAAATTGACTGCTGGAGGTGGCACGGCCAATCAGAAGCATCTCTGAGGTCCTTGTGACTCTAAAAAGCTTGGTTCACTGTCATCACTGTCATAGTAATGTTAGCATGGGAGCTTCATTTTATTTCCATGTGGTGTGGGTTTTTGTTTTTTTTTTGTTTTGTTTTGTTTTTTTGAATCAAACACAAACTTAAGCCCTCACTCTGCTTTTCCCTCACCTTAGTGTAGTTTATCTGAGCACAGGCTCCAGGTGTCACTGAAACATTAAACACTTTAAAACAAACAAAGATCAAAGAGTATCATCCGGCTCCATTTGAGGTCACACTCCAGTGTAGCGCTAAGGTCAACGGGACACATGGTGCTGCAAAACCTGCAGCTCCAAATGACGTCTCTTAATGCTTCTTCCTCCGTGGAGAAGAAGCTTAGCGTGTTGAGAAATATGATAATCTATTTCCTAGAGTAATAATAGAAGGTGGATGTCAGTTATGTCTGTGTCCAAGGACATAAAGAGTAGAGTACTTTTCACCCTGGGTCTTATTGTTGTGACATTGCCCATGCTCATGCTAATGTTACCCTTGTTCAGAACCACTGTGACGCCATCTGGTGGTTTGTGGCCTCTTCTGGCTTCATTTTTCAGATGGTCTTTGTCCTCTGTTACAGTCTGAACAGAGCAAAGCTTCCATAGGGTGAATTGTAATTTTCACAGATGTTTCAGAGAGATTTCCATAACTAAAGCTGTAATTGCTTCCTCTAACCTGCGGCATTATTACAAATATGTATATTTCTGTCACCACAACACTGGTCACAGATTCACAGTTCCACAGGAGGCTAGAAAAAATATATTAAGAGATGTATGTCTTTTGTTGTTGAATTTTGTAAGTTTTGAAATCAGTATCAGATTATTGTTTTGAATTGGATCATCCTAGCCCTGAAAATATATTATTTGAGACGTTTGTCTAGTCTAAAAATTCCTAGATCAGCTGTTCATTTGTGCTCCCTTTGATCCATCATGGAGAGCTGCATGCTAGAACTTTTCCCTCTGATCTGTGAATGTATCAAACCTTTGATGCCAGGGGAACCAGCTGGACCCAGGACTACATTATATACCTGTTAATCTACACAGCAACTCACAACTGACCAGCTACAACATGTTAAACAGCTGCAGAGATGTTGCTGTCTCTTGAACTGTGCAGATTGTTCAATGCTTCAAGTCTTTACGCTAAACTAAGCTACACTAACCACATCCTGGTTCCAGCTTCATAAATGGCACCGGATCAATATCTATTCTCATCTCACTGTTGAATAATTATAATGCCATTAAATTATCAGTATCACAGTGCCCTCATGTGGAGGGGATGTGTCTCATAAACACAATGTTATCATAAACATCTAGATCAGTGAATAAATCACAAAGGAAATGTTCTATTCATTTGAGAATTAGCTCAAAGTTTGACTTGATTTTCCGGGCCTACCCCCTGGATTCTACATGGGTCTGGGTCTGAGTTTGAGTTTGGGTCCTCTATGCAGCAGTCCCAGCAATCCCATCACACATGTGGTACAATTTAACACAATGGGACCCAGAATCAAAGCTAGCTGGTCCTCTCAGCACATGGTAATAGACAAAGGTTTAATTCCACATACTGAACTGCTTGATTCATGTGCTGTTGCGGCAATGGCAGTCGATGTGTTTGTAGAGGCAATTTTAGTTCAACCTATTGTATAAATCACAGGTGATGAGTGTGATGGTTCACTATATTTCAGAGGGACAGACACTGATGACACTCACATTGCTGATGTTTATATCTGTCACAAAAACACTGTACATATGATATGCTCTTAAATCACAAACAACAGAAAAAAGGACTATTAGTTAAAAGCGGTAGTTCAGTTATTCCACATGTAGCAGACTGTAGGTTTGGAGCTGTCCAAAGGGATTGCGCTTCCTCCTGGCTGCAGCCTTCTGATGCCTTCATTGTTGTCTTTGTGGTCTAGAAGGAATGAGTCTTCCAGGGGGACGTTGATGGTGCTGTCCTCAGTTGTCCACACGCAGAGTGACGGAAGTGTGAAGAGAAGCTGAAAGGCTGCTCAGGGTCAACCCTCCTAACACCAGAACAGAACTGGGCCGTCTCTACTACATTTTAGTTTAAAATCTTCTCTTCTTCTACACTTTAAACTTTAAACTCATTTCTTCTACTTTTTTTTAGCTTTAAGCTCATGTCTTCTAACTTGTAATTTAAAGTTCTGCACTTCTGCTGACTGCTGCACTCACTGGGTGATGTGGTTGTCCTGTTCAGGTCAGGACTGTAATGGGGTAATTTTGTGAGTTTTCTGTGTTACTGAACTAGTTTCCAAGTGTCGAGTGTTTGGTTCCACCTCTGGAGACAGAGGAGGGGAGGTTTTATCGCAGCTGTTCTTGGTACAGCTTTTAATGCTAACACTTAAAAAAAAATATCTCCATTGAATCCTTTATGTAGCTTCGTCAGTCACTTTGTGTGAACAGACCAGCTCATCACCATCAATGTCTTTGTGGAAGTGTAACATTAGCCCTGTTTGTCTTTGTGTCTCACCTGCTCTTACAGGATGTTCTAGTTAGTCATTGTGAAAACTCTTCTTTTGTTTGCTCAGTGGCCGTTATGACAGTTTAAGCCACATTTTCCTTACCAATCAGGTGTTTGTCACACCTTTAGGTTCTTTGTCGTCCCACACAGTGAGAGCGATTTTTATTTATTTATTTTCAAAACAAAAAGACTAACATCAGTCACAGCAGCGTGAGCTGAAAAATCTTCAGCATCTGAATACCGTATGACTTTTAAGTCTAAAAAGTTATATGAGCCAAATGTCACAGTCCAAGTGCACTAAAGTGATGAATCTGACGCATTCACTAATGAATGAAGACTCTTCTGTCTTTAACAGTGGACTGTAAATCCATCAGCCCCTCACATGAGGCAACCTGTACGAAGTGCTTCCTGCCATCAGTGAACCTATTGAAGAGCAGTTTCTGAACTAGGTTAGGGTTTGTTAGGGTTGTGAAGTTGTGCCTAAATGAGTGACTGTAAATACTCCCTAGTGGGGACTTAAACCATCTGTGGTGACTTTACTGTAAAGTTTGACACAGCAGTCTTATTTGGCAAAGCATGCTGTAACAGTAGCTGTGGTGCATCAGGGGTCCAACCTGCTCTGCTGTGTATTTATCAGTCATGACTCATCAACTCTGTATTGCTTAGTTCCTGCAATAACGTCTGTATGAATCCTGGTTGTGTGATTAAACAATCTAATGATTTACAGTTACGAGTGTTCCTGTTCTCTCGTGTCTTTGCACAGTGATGGTGGTGGAGACCATTTTGGTCCAGGAAGAGGACATCACCTGCACACCAGCCTGATGTTACATCCCCTGTGGATATTCACAGCTCCAGGGGATGAACATTTTCTTGAGCACTTCTCTTTTTATCTTCTAACTCAACCTCTATACTGTGGTTTCATCACATCATTGGCAACAAGTGAGAATAGATGTGTGTAAACTATGGCACCTGTGGTCACAATCATGCCTCAGAGTTGCTTATGTTATTGGCTTTAAAGAGTATATGAGACATGAAAGCTGCATCTAATGGAGTTTATTGTTTTGCTAAATTCAGAACAGCTGTGATGTCACTGTGGTCTGTTCTCTGGCTGGACATGCTTCCTGCCCAGCTTGCTCTGGGATCACTTGGATTTGTGTTTGAACCAATGTTTAAATGCACTCCATCCTACCTTCATACCTGCACTTCACAAGCGTCAGTTCTTTTTTAGTTTGTTTCTGCAGTAATCTATCGGATTCATATCCCTTTAAATAAAACCAATGTTTCTCTGATTAACAATGTTTTTAACAGACTTGAGGCCCATGGTTTGTTATTTGGACATTGATTTCCAGGGAATAACAGAATCCTTGCAGAGAGTAATGTAGGCAGACACTATTTCTGTCAGCTCATCTAAAGTTCTGCAATTGTCTTTGAACAAGTCCCAGTTGGTGCAGCTAAAACAGTCCTGTGCAATATTTGCCATCAATGATTGTAGGACATTTTACATTGGCAATCTAATGCTAAACTAATATTGGAAATGACACGGCATGCTAGTTTAGCTAGCCAAAGTGAGAAATTATATGCTGTTTATGTACAATTACTTGGCTAAACTGTAAATAAGGGCTTACGTTAGAAACTATATAATGCGTTATCCTGCCACCATGTCTGGTGGAAGAAACACCGACTCTAAAGCTGACAGCGTTTGGAAATAATGCCATGAAAGCTGATCTGATGTTGATTTATTTCAGTGACTTAAAGTCCAACCACACACACACACACACGACCTTTCATGCTGTGGCAGGAGGGCCACACAGATGACGCCACTGTTGAGGATACATTTATGAAATCGTCTGTAATGTTTGCTGTGATTTTTTTTTTTTTCCAAATGCACAATGCTAAAAGATAAAGTCCTGACGTCATAGCAACAGCACTGGTAACCCGACTGACACTGACACAGCTCTATGAATCACTCCAACTCACTATGTACAGCTTTCCATATAATGCAAACTGGGGCAGCATTGTTCAGTGTGACAGAGCATCAGGATCTGAGTCCATGTTCATAAAGAGCAGACATGACTGTCTCTAATCCCTTTACTCTTCACTCTTCCCTTTCTACTATTTATCGTTGCATTGGTACAACTTTTTCTTCGTAACCTTTAAATTACATTTATTATTATTATTGACACAGCAGTGTCTTGTAAAATTGCAGCTCGACTCTCATAGTCTAACTATTCATATACATTTATACTTGTGGTGTTTTGTTTTGTTTTTCTGTACATTAGGGTTTGCTTCTGGTCCTGGTATGTGTCTGGATCAGTGATGCTCAGTCTATCGCAGAAGAGGATTAGTTGCTCCGTGGCTCCAGTCCTCTTCTGCTCCCAGATTTAAAGTTCAGCGTTTAGGACGGTGACATTTCACTACTTGAGGTGTCAAGAGAGCAGAGTCTCTGACCATGTACCATGGAGGGTCCATAGTCTGCAAGTGTTTCCATTCTAACCAGACAACAGTAGAAGAGGAGGAAGCTTCAGCAGCAGTCGTCCTTTCAAGCCTGGACTATGATAGGATGTTACCACACTACATATACCAGAGTTCCATGCTGCAGGCAGCTACCCTGGACCAGGCCTCACCCTTCCAGTCTGGATTTGTCCTTGCTCCTCTGTGGCACATGGCTGCGGAATATTAGGAGTCTTCTAAAGAGAAAGCTCGGCGCGTGTTGGGGAACCTCTGGGCGCTGTAGTCTGGGTCGTCTCGCACTCGCTCCTTGATGTCGCTCTTCACCTGACAGGACAGAGACACAGCAGATTATTACAGGTTATTTCTATGAACTTCATGCGGCATCGTATGTTCCTGCCTGCACCTGTTTTGAATAGGGTTGGGAAGCGAGATCCAGGACAACAGGTGTAAAGACCGTAGTAGCATTCCTACATGACAACCTCGCTCTTGCTGACCACTGAGGGAATGGAAATCTAAGTTAAGACAATCATTTGTTGTTGCTACATAAAACCTCTCTTTTACTCTGCTCTCAGACTTGTGAACCAATCTTTTTTAAAAGGAGAATCAGAGTCAAAATCTGGACAGGAGGGTCCTGTCATCATTATGATGTATGAAATATTTTATTCAGTTAGAAACATTTGAAGCCAGTCTTTGTTTTAAAGCTTGCGTGCAGTTCTCAACATCACTTTTTCCTGACTCCTACCTGTTTGGTGTAAGCTTCCTGCAGCTCTGGCTTCTCTAGCTCCCCCTGCAGGCTGTTTGAGGGGGTGACAGGCAGGACTCCAGCAGTCCGAGCAGCTCGGCTCACAGCGTCTGACAGAGACAAATGTGGTCCCTCACACTGTGTGGTCTGAGGGGGGAAACAGGACATTTCTGGATACATGCTGACAGAGACAGGTCCAGGATGAAGGTAGCCTAGGTCAGCACAAACAACTGTGATCTGTCTTATTAGCAGCACTGTGAAAACCCAGTTGCCTTTAACACTTTGGAGCAACCAAAGAACATCTCATCTCCCCCTCCTGCTGCTCAAACAGTGGAGCACTGTCAGGGACTTTAGCTCCACCACAGACACTTATTCTTACCATGTGCTGTCCGTACAGTTGTACCGTGTATACCAAGCACCTAGGTTTTTTTAACTGCTGTTTAGCTCCGGACTTTTCCTCTGCAGGGGTAAAAATTATCTGAAATAACTGTCCTTCTGACAGAATGACACTGCCACTCACCTTCCTCCTCTTGGCAGGCATCCCGTGCATATAGGCATCAGACAATGGTGGCTGGGCTTTGATCTTCCTCTGAGACAGCATGTCACGTCTGATGATGGGAACCCATTCCTACCCGAGACATAATGGTGGAGTTAGAGCCATCCAGTCCACTGACGGCACTTTACAGCAGCATCAGATATGAACACTAAGAGCAGCTGTAAAAGAGAAGCATGGTGAGTATTTTAGGGAAACCCTTGCTCCTTACAGGTGGAACAGTTGCTGCCCAAGGCTCCACTTCAGGTGCTGTTCCCTCTCGACCTATTGGGGCCCTGGAAGGACACTGAGCCTCCCCCGATGAGGCAGTGCCATCTCCAGGAGACACTTCCCTCTCTACACCATCAGCTGATGGAGCCATGGCCTCCTCTGCTGTAATGGCTGCAGTGGGAGACTGACTCTGATGGAGGATGGAGACAGAAGCGTCATCAGACTTATCATCTTTGTTTAGGCAACAATATTCAATACTTTTCATGTTCTGTGTCCTGGCTTCTCTCCACTGGCTCTCAGCTCTCTTCGGGGTAGATATTTAAGTTGGTGTAACATCCATCCTCTGTTTTTGATAAAGGTGAAAGGTGTCATAACAATGTTGTCCTGTGTTCGCAGCAAGCATTGCACTGCTACAGACGCCCTCTGGGCTAAAGATAGTATTTTGAGGGACCTGAGGGAACACAATTGTTTGGTACAAGACCCAACACACATCATATCATCAAACAGAGTCTAAACAAAAAATAAAATGCAGAAAAAAATTCTAACTGAAAGTTAGTTTTAGAATCATGCAGCTCTAGTTAAGTCGTCTTTCTCACTTTGGTATGATCACTTGACTGTCGCTCCTCCTGACTGTGTCTGTTGATTGAGTTTTCCTGGTGATGTACAGTACTTTGATCAGCAACTCTATAAATAAAATAACCTTGGCTCTAATGATGTGTACCACCAACAGCATGCTTTCACCCAAGCCTTGTTATTTGTTATTATATATAGGCCTGGCTGATGTGAACCAGGCCTAGTGGAGGGACAGGGAAGTGGCCAGAGAAGAACTCGGTTCAGATGTAGGAAAAGGTAGAATCTGGTAGTTGTCATTTGTGTCTTTAATTTCTGGTCGACATATGAATCGACCCTCAGTACTGACATACAGGTTAACCCTGGGTCCTTGATTACAATGGACTAACAGCAAGGAGCAGTTGAAGCAAAGATTCAGGTAAGTGTGTTTGAAAGAGGCAGTAACAGGCTCACCTCCATACTAGGAATCTCTGATGGCTGATGTGCTTCACCCTCTGCCCTCTGGTTCACGTCACCCTGAAAGCAAACCGTTTAGACCTGGTGATTGACTCTGAACCTCCATAATCACACCACTGAGTTTTGTTAGGGCCTGGCAGGTTTCATACATAGGGATGTGCATTTTAATTTTGATAGTTAGTCCACTGATCTGATCCTGTACTCTACCTGTGTGTAGATGACGTAGTGCTGGATGTGGTCTTCAGTGACCGGATTGTGTTCCAGGATGACATGCAGCCTCAGGGACATCATCCCTGTCAGCCAGTTGACTAGACTGGGGTTGACCTCTGCAGACATCCTCCTCTACAGAAAGACACAGGGATACAGACACCTGCAGTGACACACATGTATGCCAGGAGCAAAGTGTCACGTGGAGGTTAGAGGTGATGTATACTGACGATGCGGTGGTTGATGACAGCAGTGAGAGCCCTTTGCTCTCCCCCCAGGCAGAACAAGTTAAGAGCCAGACATTCAAACAGGCCCTGAGTGCACAGCAGCAGTAGGCGGGGGCCAAATGTGTGATCTGCGTCAGGAAGAAGACGACAGTAGCAGTCACAACACAGTGTATTTGTCTCCACTCCTGATTTTATTTTCTGAGGCTTTTGAGATGCTGACATGATGCCATGACAACATATTAATGACTGCAGGGTTAGGTAAAATAGCATTACCATGGTCTTGAGGCTGAGTGCCTCATCTTGTGCTTAAGGTTGCTGACTTACCACTGCAGCGCAGGATGTGTGAGGCCATGCGTGTGAACTGCTGTCTGAGGAAGGACAGGTTGGTATGAATGATGTCCACTCCTTCTCTCACTGTCACTGTGGCCTGGAAACACAAATCACAGCTCAATATTATAGCATCAGTGTGTATGTCTCTCTGTGTGCGTGCGTGCGTGTGTGTGTGGGGCCATCCTTACAAAGCTCTCAGCTATGTACTCCTCCAAGCCATTGATGAGGTCCTCAGCTGCTGTCTACAGAGAGCACACAGGGTCCTTACTGAAAACTTTCATCACCATGTGTCACATGACATCACCTGAAGAACAACTTACTGCTATGTTGGCATCAGTGGGCTCTCGGCCCTGGAGGTAGTGCTCATTGAAGAAGTCAGTGAGCTGGGGCCGGATGCGGCTCAGGGGCTGGGCATTCCCATGGAGCAACAGCACCATGTCCACCATGGAAAAGCTCTGACAGACCAGGGACAGCAGGTCCCCAAAGAACCCTGCCAGGATAAGAGTGGGTCTTGTCAGTAATGTAAATGATATGAGAGGGGAGTCTAACGGTGGAGGCTGTTTAATTACTCACCAACAGCATCTCCAGAGCCTGGAGTAAACAGGTTGTTGGTCTGGGACAGTCTCTGGATGAACTGTGCAATGCTCTCTCCATTGCCCTGTTGTGCCCCTAGAGAGCTCATCATGGTTGACAGAACTCCCTGTACAATACCAGTGAAGAGCTCTGGGCTCAGAGAGTCTGCACCTGCACTGCTGTTGTCCTGGGGCGGGGCAGCATTAGTAGACAGAGGGGGGACTGGGGCTCCAGAGTCACTAGGAGGGGGCTGAACATGAAACAGCAGGCACTTAATCAATATGTTTAACCCAGCCTGTAAATATTATGAGGCTGGTAGTGATGTTGTTCTCCCAAGATTCATAAAAACAAAGCAGGTCAGATAAACACATAGTACCATTAGAATTTTTATTGACCACTAAAACGATCCTTAAACCATGTTACAGCCCACTATGTGGATCTGTGTGTCTTGTTTCAGTCCCTTGACTAGTTGTGCCTAAGACCAATAGCTACTCCCTCTTTTTGATTTGGCGTCAGGGTTCTTGATTGGTATGGCACAGTTGCCAGTGCAATGCGTCAATCCTGGAGCAGTAATCGGAGGAGGTGGGGCACATAAAAAGCCGGTGTATCTTCAGTCTGGGTG
Organism: Remorina albescens; assembly: GCA_034769265.1. NCBI lineage: Eukaryota > Metazoa > Chordata > Actinopteri > Carangiformes > Echeneidae > Remorina > Remorina albescens. Next base: position 3,875,539 of record CM068492.1, on the reverse strand, counting down.
GCTGGATCTACCTGAGCAGTTCGCCTCTTTATGTGAGGAACAGCATCATATGTTCCTGTCTGCACCTGTATTGAATATCCCCTCCTCCTGCTCTCATTCCCTCCCTACTCAACACCCCCACCCCACCCCGTGTGTTTGTGTGTGTGTGTGTGTGTGTGTGTGTGTGTGTGTGTCTCTCTCTCTCTCTCTCTCCCTCTCTCAACCCAACCAGTCCAGGCAGATGGCAGCCCCCCCCCGAGCCTGGTTCTGCCCGAGGTTTCTGCCTCTTAAAGGAAGTTTTTCCTTGCCACTGTCGCCAAGTGCTTGCTCATCGGGGGATCTTTTGGGTCTCTTTAAATAATTTTATAAAGAGTTTGGTCTAGATCTGCTCTATATGTAAAGTGCCTTGATGTAACTTTGTATGATTTGGTGCTATATAAATAAATCTGATTTGATTTGATTTGAAAGCCATAAGCTTTGTGTGCCTGTTAATTTGTTTGACCGTTACAATTATGTACTAATGGGCCAATAATAGTCTTTTTATATTAACTGATTTTCCCCTTGTGGCTACTAAGAATTTTGATAGAAACATTCAAGGTGCTGCTCCTCCCCTGTGTTTTTGGTGATTTTCTATTAGATGCTGTCTATGTGTGTGAGTTATGGTTTTCATTTGTGGTCTTCGCTCTAGGCTGGATTCTTCTTTTGTTTGCTTTTTTGTTATTTTGAGCAGCATCCGTTGACCTTTTTCCCTGTTGTAGTATTCTTTTAGTATTCTTGGTTGTAATATCTCCTGGCAAAATAAATAACTTTTTTTTCACACCAACACCATCTGTTTTATGCTGCTTTCCCTTGTCTTCTAGTGAGCTGGGGCATAGCAAACCAGTTCTGAAGACAGGGAAGAGTGTGATGAGGGCTCCCTTTGTAATCTTGCTAACATGGTTTTTGTAAAATGCCACTCCTGTGTGTGAATGCCAAGTTAACTCACCTGTGTGAAGTCTGACATGCCCTGGAAGAACCCAGGCACCCCTGGCAGTGTCACAGTGATGGAAGGGCCCAGTCCAGAGCTGTGACCTCCCAGCTCAGCTGCTCCTCCCAGCAAAGATCCAAGGAGCTGGGACAGATTTCCTTCAGGACTGCCTTCTGCCGGCTGTCCCACAGAGGCCGTACTGGTGGTGTGAGTTGATGTCTGTCCAGACGTATTGGTGGTGTGAAGTGCGAGGGGCATGGCGAAAGAATCAGATGAAGGTGAGGCAAAGGAGGACTGAGAGCTGGTTGAAGAGGATGTGGAGACAGGATCACCTGGAGGACAAACCAGGACTAATTGAGCTGAATCCATGCTGTTTTTTAGAGACTGGTCTTTGTACTGATTGAGGTCTATAAACTAGTAGCACAAAAACTAAATCAACCAACAATCTGATATCTGATTAATCTCTTCATAACCTCCCCCCAAACCATGTCAACTTTCTCTACTGGACTAATCAGCTGACAATCATCAATATAATTTATCTGAAAGGAGTCGATGATGTATCAGCCTGAGCGATTCACTGGTGTCAGTTCAGGGACATACTGACCTGCTGTGAGCAAGACAAGGACTTGCAAACACATGTTGGTGTGTTGATATTTAAATACACTGGAAAGTGATTGTTTAACAAAAAGCTGATCTAAAGTTGATTTGACTTATGTTAACTGTTGATTTAAAGCTGTCATTACAATGAAAGTAATACTGTCCTATTAACCATCATGATTTCACCCTTTGATAGACCAAAGGGTAATGAATAGGCCATTTTAGATTTTTTGAAACCAGGAAAAAACATATTTGGAAGAGAAAGTGAACCCGAGAAGGAGCAAGGGCTGGACATGATCTGCTCTGTACTGTACCCTGATTGTTTGATACAGTCTGTCAATCACAGTGTAGCCCCCTCTCTCTTCATCCCCTCTTTTATGGCCTATTTTCCTCTTTACTAAGCTAATAATGGCGATTGGGTAGAGCACATGCCCCATAAAGAGGAGACTAGAAGGTCCTTGTTGGCGATGCTGGTTTGGTTCCAGCTTATTTCAGATGCCGCATGTCATTCCCCTCTCTCTCTCCCCAATTTCCTGTCAATTTTCAAGCTGTTCCATCAAAATAAAGCTGAAAGGGCCAAAAAAAAGAGAAGCAATTCCATAATGCCTGACTTTGCCTCCTCCACCAAGATGGCTACAGCCAAATTACTAACTGGAGACTTAAAACAGCAGTTCACAAACCAAACGGGCTTACACACCTTGACTTGTAGTCTCTTTGAGCTGAACAGAATAGAAATTCAAGGAATTTACACATCAGAAACTCTCACATTTCTTCTACAAATGCTTTCTCAATTTCTTAACAGGACACCTAACAGCAAATCTGGTTTGAGGAAGAAGGCCATGTGGCTGACTGTAGTGATGTCCACACTGACCTGGATGCCCTGGCATCAGGAGCTGCCCCACCAGACCGCTGATCATTTGGGTGAGGGAGGAAGGAGCCAGACGTGGGCCCTGCACAAGGAGAGGTGGAAACGTTAGAGTCTCCAAAGAATATCCATAGTTTGCTGTGAAAATACGAGCATATTCTCTTGCTCCTTGTCCTAAACCTAAGATAAATGTAATATTTCGTATTTTTGATGACATTACTGTGGTCTCTAGACACATTATATAGGGCATTTAAAAATACTGTTGTTTCTAAAAAGTGTCATATAGACCATATCTGTCAATTATGAAAATATTGGTCAGTGCAGGTGTTACCTGCCCTGGGTGCTGGCCTGCTGCGGGCACTGTGGCCCTCAGGTTAATGGTGGTTCCCCTGGTTCCCATAGGCTGAGGAATGCGTGGAGAGAAGGAGGGTCTGGTAATGACCACCCTGGTCTGAGTGGGGTGGAGGGGTTGTGGGGCAGCAGTTGCGTCTGTGTTGGGTGTGGAGCCAGGGCCAGACCCCATCTGTTCTGGGTGTCCTGCTGAGGCTGCCTGGTGGGAGATCTGGTGCACGATGGCCTGCATGAACTCTGGGGGCAGCCCTGGGAAGTGGACTGGTGTCACTCCTGAACATGTGAGAGTTATCCTCTTTGAGAATGCAACTTAAAGTTCAATTGACCCAACCATTTCGGAGATAAAGCCATTACCATAGCAACAAACTACCCAATCACAGAGCAGCACTCACCAGGCTGTCCAGAACCTGCCAGATTTGGCTGTCCAGGAACCTGAGACCCCGCTGTGGACTCACCTGGTGGGAAGACAGGAGGGTGGAGACAGGGCGGAACGTCAATATGAGCCATGCATTATACATAAGTTTGACACCACACATCTGCCTCTAAGAAGAATCTGACAATCCTGCTGTATATGGGCCACACGCCTCTGTACTGGGTCAGAGTTGGTCAAGTATGGGCCAGATTTATTTTGCTTTCTGGGATCTAAGCAGAAAAAACACAAGCAATCTCAGAAAACATTAATTAATAATATCTTTTGTGGTCTGTGTATTTGTACCTTGCTTGTTTTGTAAGTATTTGCAGTTCATGGGTAGTCCAATTGATGAAAATGTTTTCTGACTGCTTGTGTTTCTAAAGTTGCAGCACATCATGTTCTTGATGCCTCAACAGACACTAACTGCTCACATACCGTCTATGTTCATCTGCATCATGACCACTGGCTCCATGGTCTGGTGAGTGATCCGGATCACTCGGGGTCCGCCCTGTCCCTGTTGATGAACAGTCCTGTTGTTCTGAATAGGTGGAGCCTGGTCAGTAGCCTGTTGATCTGATTGGCCAGAGCCCTGAGAGGGCTGGCGTTGTCCCTCAGCTGTCTGTCTCCCATTAGACGCCATAGTTACTGTTGTTCCTAAGTTGATCTGGAGGAGACATATCAATCTCATAGTTTAGCGTGAGTCACCTAAATAACACATGGGGAAACTTTTCATGAAGACATTACTGCTCAGAGACAAAACATTCGAGGAGCTACTGGACAAAAGTACAGATTCAATCTCAGCTCTGACTGATGAGCTACCAACTCCACACTCTGTCACCAGTCCATAATATCGGTGGGCAGGATTTGATAAACATTATGGTGAAAAGAGGGTCCACAGCTGGCCTCTTGGATAAAAACATGATTTGTTTTGTTTTGTTTTTTTTTAAAAAAACATTAACATTAAATGAGGCATGTTGTTGGTGTTACTGACACTGTCAGATGCAGAGGCAGAGTAGGAGACTATGTACCTATAAAATTACAGCAACACATAGGCAACTCTTCACCCTCCCCATGGTAGCAATGCGAAGTCCTACCTAATATGTCTAATTTGATTTGATTTGATTTGAGTGGACAAGCTGAACGCCAGCAGACTCGACACATCTCCCTTCTGTTTCCTGCAAGCAACGAGCCTCAAGTTAGCATCAACTGCTTAACTGCAACACCAGCAAACGCAACCAACTTAAGGAACTAAGGAGGGATTCAACCATTTAGACCTGCAGCTCTGGACTTGGACAAAGCGCAAGGAAGGACAGTTGCTTGTGCAAGAACTGGGTAATGTTCACTGGACCAACCTAGCACAAAACAAGCACAGCTAAGAACAGGACTGCTTTTCTTTGTACTTGCAAAGGTTGTTGGCTTGCCAAACCAGGAGTTGATCCTGATTGTTATATGTTCACAGATGCTTTAGCTAGGGCTGCACAATTAATCGAATTTTAATCACGATCACGATTTTGACTTCCCACGATCAAATTCGCGTGATCGAGCGATATTTAAAATGTGTCATTCAGTTCATAGAACGTTCAAAGCCAATGTTGCGCTCCTCAAAGTGATAGAGAAAACGCTCTCTCTTTAAGCCTCTGGTGCTCCGTAAACCACTGTCTGATCACAGGCCTCCTTGACCCAATCAGAGTTATACCATGGTCAGTGTGAATACTCTTTTCTGATTGGTCAGCAGGTGTGCGTTGAAACCATTTAATGCACATGTAGTTCGGCTAAACTTTAATGTAGCCGCAAGGGGGTACAAGCCAGTGCCTTATTGTGCCGGTCCCAAGCCCGGATAAATACAGAGGGTTGTGTCAGGAAGGGCATCCGACGTAAAACTTTTGCCAAATCAAACATGCAAATCGAATCTATGACTTCCATACCGGATTGGTCGAGGCCCGGGTTAACAACGACCACCATCAGTGCTGTTCACGTACAGGGTGCCGGTGGAAATTGGACTACTGTTCGTCGAAGAAGGAGAGGAGGAAGGTGTGTTCGTAGGAAGAGAGAGAAAAGGAACGCCAAGAGTCTAGGACTGAGAGTAGGGACTTTGAATGTTGGAACTATGACAGGGAAAGGTAGAGAGTTGGTTGACATGATGCAGAGGAGGAAGGTAGACATACTGTGTGTCCAGGAGACCAGGTGGAAAGGTAGCAAGGCTAGAAGTTTAGGAGCAGGGTTCAAGTTGTTCTATCATGGTGTAGATAGGAAGAGAAATGGAGTAGGAGTTATCTTGAAGGAGGAGTTTGTCAGGAATGTTCTGGAGGTTAAAAGAGTATCAGATAGAGTAATGAGTCTGAAGCTAGAAATCGAAGGTGTGATGTTCAATGTTGTTAGTGGGTATGCTCCACAGGTAGGATGTGAGCTGGAAGAGAAGGAGAAATTCTGGTTGGACCTTGATGAAGTGATGCAGAGCATCCCTAGAAGTGAGAGAGTTGTCATTGGTGCAGACTTCAATGGACACGTTGGTGCAGGAAACAGAGATGATGGAGGAGGTGATGGGCAGGTTTGGTATCCAGGAGAGGAACGCAGAAGGACAGATGGTGGTTGACTTTGCAAAAAGGATGGAAATGGCTGTAGTGAATACTTTCTTCCAGAAGAGGCAGGAACATAGGGTGACCTATAAGAGTGGAGGTAGGAGTACACAGGTAGACTACATCCTGTGTAGACGGTGTAATCTGAAGGAGATCAGTGACTGCAAAGTAGTGGTAGGTGAGAGTGTAGAGTGTAGCCAGACAGCATAGGATGGTGGTGTGTAGGATGACTCTGGTGGTGAGGAAGATGAAGAGGGCAAAGACAGAGCAGAGGACTAAATGGTGGAAGCTGAAAAAGGAAGAGTGTTGTATGATTTTTAGGAAGGAGTTGAGACAGGCTCTGGATGGCCAGGAGGTGCTTCTAGTTGACTGGACAACTACAGCTAATGTGATCAGGGAGACAGGTAGGAGAGTATTTGGTGGGTCATCTGGAAGGAAAGTGGATAAGGAGACTTGGTGGTGGAATGGGGAGGTGCAGGAGTGTATTCAGAGAAAGAGGTTAGCTAAGAAGAAGTGGGACACTGAGAGGACAGAAGAGAGTAGACAGGAGTACAGGGAGATGCAGTGTAAGGTGAAAGTAGAGGTGGCAAAGGCCAAACAAAGGGCTTACGATGACTTGTATGCTAGGTTGGACAGTAAGGAGGGAGAGACTGATCTATACAGGTTGGCAAGGCAGAGAGACAGAGATGGGAAGGACATGCAGGCGGTTAGGGTGATTAAGGATAGAGATGAAAGTGTATTGACAGATGCCAATAGTGTGATGGGAAGATGGAAAGAGTACTTTGAAGAGTTGATGAATGAGGACAATGAGAGAGAACGAAGGGTAGAAGAGGTGACTGTTGTGGACCAGGAAGTAGCAAAGATTAGTAAGGATGAAGTGAGGAGGGCATTGAAGAGGATGAAGAGTGGAAAAGCACTCGGTCCTGATGATATACCTGCGGAGGTCTGGAAGTGTCTAGGAGAGGTAGCAGTAGAGTTTCTGACTGGGTTGTTCAACAGGATCTTAGATAGTGAGAAGATGCCTGAGGAATGGAGGAGAAGTGTGCTGGTGCCCATTTTTAAGAACAAGGGACATGTACAGAGTTGTAGCAACTACAGAGGAATAAAGCTGATGAGCCATACAATGAAGTTATGGGAAAGAGTAGTTGAAGCTAGACTAAGGGCAGAAGTGAGCATTTGTGAGCAGCAGTATGGTTTCATGCCAAAAAAGAGTACTACAGATGCAGTATTTGCTTTGAGGATGTTGATAGAGAAGTACAGAGAAGGTCAGAGGGAGCTGCATTGTATCTTTGTAGATCTGGAGAAAGCTTATGACAGGGTGCCCAGAGAGGAACTGTGGTATTGTATGAGGAAGTCTGGAGTGGCAGAGAAGTATGTTAGAGCGGTGCAGGACATGTATGAGGACTAAAAGACAGTGGTGAGGTGTGCTGTAGGTGTGACAGAGGAGTTCAAGTTGGAGGTGGGACTGCATCAGGGATCAGCTCTGAGCCCCTTCTTGTTTGCTATGGTGATGGACAGGCTGACAGACGAGGTTAGACAGGAATCTCCATGGACTATGATGTTTGCAGATGACATTGTGATCTGTAGTGAGAGCAGGGAATAGGTGGAGGAGAAGCTAGAGTGGTGGAGGTTTGCCCTGGAAAGGAGAGGAATGAAGGTTAGCCGCAGCAAGACGGAGTATATGTGTGTGAATGAGGCGGACCCAAGTGGAAGAGTGAGGTTACAGGGAGAAGAGATAAAGAAGGTGGAGGATTTTAAGTACTTAGGGTCAACAGTCCAGAGCAATTGAGAGTGTGGAAAAGAGGTGAAGAAGCGTGTGCAGGCAGGCTGGAACGGGTGGAGAAAAGTGTCAGGTGTGATGTGTGATAGAAGAGTTTCAGCTAAAATGAAAGGAAAGGTGTACAAAACTGTGGTGAGACCAGCGATGTTGTTTGGTCTAGAGACAGTGTCACTGAGGAAAAGACAGGAGGCAGAGCTGGAGGTAGCAGAGATGAAGATGCTGAGGTTCTCTTTGGGAGTGACCAGGTTGGATAGGGTCAGGAATGAGTACATCAGAGGGACAGCACATGTTAGAGGTTTTGGAGATAAAGTCAGAGAGGCCAGACTGAGATGGTTCGGACATGTCCAGAGGAGAGATAGTGAATCTATTGGTAGAAAGATGCTGAGTTTTGAACTGCCAGGCAGGAGGCCTAGAGGAAGACCAAAGAGGAGGTTTATAGATGTAGTGAAAGAGGACATGAAGGTGGTTGGTGTGAGAGAAGAGGATGCAGAAGACAGGCTTAGATGGAGGCAACTGATTCGCTGGGGCGTCCCCTGAAGGGAAAAGCCGAAAGGAGAAGAAGAAGTTCAGCTAAACTTTGTAGGCTAACTGCTCTAAATTCACCCGCGCCTGGAACCATAGCAACATAACGAGCCCAGTTTTATTTGTATTTTATATATATCATTTTATAAACAATAACCACACTGTGGAATCATTTTGACAAAAATCAAGCTTAATTTTAACTTTTAATAGCCTACTTTTGGCTTTGTTAAAGCGATTGAGCCACAGTGCTCATCCCGTCCTACTGTGACTACTATAACTGGCGTTGTGGTAAAAGGGACTAGTTTATTCCTTTTCATGACAAAGGTAGGCTCTTGCTTCAAAAACTTTCGATTTTGAGTGCAAAACTTTCACCAAAAGCTGGCGAATCTTTTTATTCCTATATTCTTGGAAAATGACCATGGTATAAACGGGTTAATCCACGAGCAGACGCTGCGCGTCAGGTAGTTCTTCGCCTCACGTCGTGCATTAAAACTGTTTGAAGCACACTTGTGGATTAACCCTTACTTTTCCCTGCACCACCGCGCAGGTTAGTTTCTAGATGTATTAATAGTCGACAGTCACTGAGGACAGAGTAGCAGTGAACGTGGAGAAAGTTCCACAGTAGATAGCAGTCGCCGGTCAGAAGGCGATAGACTATCTTAACAAAAACAAACAAACAAAAAATGTCTAACGTAGCAGAGGCCGAGGCCGAGGGGCTTGTCCCGAGAATCGGATCGTCATCCATTGTGTGGAAGCATTTTGGGTTCAAGGCAAGTGATACAAAACAAGAACATGTTTTATGCAGTTTTCTTGGTTTTATTTATTCTTTAAGGAGAAGCACTGAATTTTGGTGAATAAGAAGACTTATTTTATTTCGATGCACACATTGGTACATTAGCAGGAATGTAGCACCATATGGTTGTGAAAGACCTTATAACGAGCCTACTGTATATGACAATAAAATTTAACAAATAATCGAGATCTAAATTTTTATGAAAATAATCGTGATTATCATTTTGGCCATAATCGTGCAGCCCTAGCATTAGCACATCACTCACCCTACATGCAACTAACCCTCCCTTTTTTTTACCCTGGCACCTTGGAACTATTTCAGCTGGCTTTAACCACCAGACAAGTGGGCCCAGCAGCCATCTTGTTTGTAGTTTAATCGTCTGCCATTGGGTCACTGTCACAAACACATACACGCGTATATAGACCATATTAGGATAGTACCTGTGTGTTTTTGATACTTTAGAATAAATGCTTTTTAACACAACCAATTGTCTAGTTGATGTTACACAAGAAGAAATACTGTTAGCCTCTTCTCTGAAGGACTCTGACTCTTAACTTTATATTAATTAAAATTATAATTGAACATTAATATTTTTATTATTAATAGTTTGGTCAATTTTTGATAGCCAATGACCAATGAACTATCAGGCCCCAACAAAATGGTGCCACATGTAAGTTGTATCACAAAACTAAGAGGTTGACCACGAACATCTGCTGGTGTTAAATCTATGACTGAATGTTTCCCTATTTTTCCAAATATAGCAGGTTTAGACCTTCTCTTTATAGTATTATTAACAGAGCCACAAAGAGCAGCACTTCCTAACAGTGGAACTTTCTGTCTTTTAAGAGGCAGAACCATACTTGGGGTTAACCATTTGGATTGAGACAGACAGATAACCTAAGAGAGAGATCGAGAGGGAGACAGAGAGAGAGGGAGAGAGCAGACAAACAACATACTTACAACTTATTCAATCATTTTTTTAAATTTTAAACTCTCACCTTGTCTGCGCCACCTCTCTCTTTATCTATTTGTGCTTCTACCAGTTTGAAAAGTGAACACACAATTTCTCTGGATGAGACCAACACACCCTGATAACTCTGTAGGAGTCTGATGGAAAGCCCAGAACTGTTATTGGCTCATTAGAAGATCGAATTTAATGCACAACAGGTTTGTACCACTACAGGAGGAGCTGCTCATTAACCCCCCCTACCATTTCAAATACAGATGGGTGAATGCAGCGATGCTGGGAGGTTGTGAGCACACAGTACAGGACAGCTCACCCTAATCTACACTACCAGTCAAAAGTTTGGACACACTTTCTCATTCAAATGAATAGGAAAGCGTGTCCAAACTTTTGACTAGTAGTGTATATAACACAATGTTGGTAGTCCACAATTAGTCCAGCACATTTGGCATTCTCCTGATCCTCCTGATTGATGAGAAGGTTGCACAACCTCAAATCCAAAACAGCAAGGCTAAAGTGCAGCTTCTTCTTAGAGACTGCAATGGCAGAAGAACTCGACTGCAGTTGCATCTTTTACTGCTGCAACTGCATGCAGCTATTGATGCAACATTCATTTATCTGAGCTATGTGTTTTATTCATTTAGTATTATAGGCTTTTGGGTTAGTGATTAGTTAGACAGTTATGATTAATTGTTTAAATTTGTATTTGGACCCTGTTAACAAAATTTGTTCCTTCATGTTCTGCTCAGAGAGCTCATAGTTCCTTATTGTCCCAGGAGGTCACTTCGCTCTCTGGATGTACGTTTACTTGTGATTCCCAGAGTCTCCAAGAGTAAATCAGGAGGCAGATCTTTCAGTTATCAGGCTCCTTTTCTACTGAACCAACTCCCAGTATCAGTTCGATGGGGGGACTCGGTCGCAGCTTTCAAGATCAGGCTTAAAACCTTCCTTTATGACAAAGCTTGCAGTTAAAAATTTAAAGTATAATTACTGTTTCTTTACTTATGCTGCTATAAGCCTAGACAGCTGGAGGATTCACTGAGCACCACTCTCTCTCCCTCCATCTGCCTCTGTCTCTCTGTCTATCTCTTTCTTTCTCTGTCTTACAGTTGCTGAATCATCACTGCTCCGTGCACCCACTGCATACCCACTGTTGCAATAGTTACCATTAGTTATCGTTACACACTACTACACTTCTCAGCTAAAAACCCTATTTCCCCTACCGCTTACATTTATTTGTTCATACTCATTGTTATTGGGCTTCAATTACTATTTACATCTCAATGTTTTGTTTGTTTTTATGGCATATTCTTTCTTCCTGCCCAACACCCCTACCTTTTCTCTCCTTCACTCTCTCTCTGCCTCTCTCTCTCTCTGTCAACCCAACCAGTTGAGACGGATGGCTGCCCTCCCTGAGCCTGGTTCTGCCTGAGATTTCTGCCCTTTAAAGGAAGTTTTTTTCTTGCCACTTTCACCAAGTGCTTGCTCTTGGAGGGATTTGTTGGGCCTCTTTAACAACTCCATAAGGAGTTTGGTCTAGACCTGTTCTTATGTAAAGTGCCTGGATGTAACTCTGTTATGATTTGGTGTTATACACTGCCCGTCCAAAAAAAAAGGGGCCACACAATCATATTTTGTTGGACTGCCTTTAGCTTTGATTACGGCAAGCATTTGCTGTGGCATCGTTTCGATAAGCTTCTGCAATGTCCCAACATTTATTTCCATCCAGAGTTGCATTATCATCAATACAAGATCTTGTAGATCTTGTATTGATGATGGGAGAGTCGGACCGCTACGCATAGTCTTCTCTAGCACATCCCAAAGATTCTCAATGGGGTTAAGGTCTGGACTCTGTGGTGGCCAATCCATGTGTGAAAATGATGTCTCATGCTCCCTGAACCCCTCTTGCCCGATGACTCCTGGCATTGTGATCTTGGAATATGCCCGTGGCATAAGGGAAGAAAAAATCAATTGATGGAATAACCTGGGGCCTCATTTACAAACGTGGCGTACGCACAAAACGGGGCGTACGTCAGTTTCCATGCAAAGGTTGTGATTTATAAAAAACAGACTTGACATGATAATGTGCACACCCCTAAGCAACCTGACAAGCGCAATGATCCTAAATATAAATCCAAAGCAACCAAAGAAGCTTCACTGGTAGAAAAGTTGGAATGACTACATAAATTCATCATGACTCTGACCCATGGCCTTTGGGCGTAGTAATGATCCTACGCACAATTATAAATGAGGCCCCTGGTCATGCAGTATATTCAGCCAGTCAGCTAACCTCATTCTTTGGGCACATAACGTTGCTGAAGCAAAACCTGACCAACTGCAGCAACCCCAGGTCATTGCTTTGCCCCCACAGTCTTGTACAGTAGGCACTAGGCATGATGGGTGCATCACTTCATCCGCCTCTCTTCTTACCCTGATGTGTCCACCACTCTGGAATAGGGTAAATCTGGACTTATCAGACCACATGACCTTCTTCCATTGCCCCAGAGTCCAATCTTTAAGCTCCCAAGCAAATTGAAGCCTTTTTTTCCCCAATTAGCCTCACTGATAAGTGGTTTTCTTAAGGCTACATAGCTGTTTAGTCCCAATCCCTTGAATTCCTTTGCATTGCGAGTGTGAAAATGCTCTTACTTTCACTATTGTCATGAGTTCTACTGTTGTTTTTTTACGATTTGATTTCACAAAACGTGTAAATGATTTCCGATCATGATCGTTCAAGATTTTTTTCCGACCACATTTCTTCCTTGATGGTTGATGATGATGTTTTCCCTGCTATCCTTCCAGTTTTTCATAATGCGTTGGTCTTAACCCAATTTTAGTAGTTTCCTAAGTAGCAATCTCCTTAGAAGTTTCCTTTGCTTGATGCATGCCAAATATTTGACCCTTCTGAAAAAGATTAACATGTTTTCCATGACCACAGGATGTGTCTTCCGACATGGTTGTTTAAGAAATGAGAAGCTACTCACTGCATCAGTTAGGGTTAAATAACTTGTTGTCATAAATAGTTTGGACAGGCAGAGTACGAATAAATTTGATTTGATGTTTTAGCATGTTTTTAGTGACAATAAACTGAACCTTGAACCTTGATTACCAGCCTGCTAATGATTGGACATTAGAGACTGACACAGTGAAATTTTCTATAGGAATCAAAGACATTTGTCACTCATCTATATTAGTAATGAGTTTGTAATAAAGTGTTGAGCAAGTGAATATGATGACACATGGGAAGTCAGTAGCTGCTTCTACATTCATTAAGACTAAGTCAGCTCCAACAAATGTCACCTCATTTCACAGGGAATTACAGGTCTATCCTATCCCAGGTCACCCCTTATCTTATAATTCATGTTTACAGTCAGGAGCTTCGTGTGAACTTTGAAGCTAGGAGCTCAGGTAGCTGCAGGCAGGTATCAAGTTAAAAATTAGCACTTGTGAGAAACCAAACACGTGTTTATGAACATCAACAAAACTAAGCAAGCAACACACACAACCAACTCACAATCAGCTGAGTTTAAAGAGCGTTGAGACTCACAATACTTAGAAATGACTTGCTTTGTCTAAATTACAGTGCTGGGAACCTACTGGAATGGGCATATGTGGCAGGCCAGCCTGGAGCAGGACAGGATGGGTGTAGTGGGCCATGGGGCGAACCACATACAGGTGACGTGGAGGAGAAGTTGCCAGGTTGCAGCGCAGGTCACCGAGAACAACCAAGGTGTTTCCGAGGAGACGCAAAGCATCTCCAACAAGGTTGAGAATACGCTGATCCTCCTCTCGCTCTTGTGTCTGTGAACGGATATGTCATAATTACTTTTATGTCTACTTTGTATGTGTGGTATGTAACACACATGCCTGCACATCCAAAAATACAGAAATGTCCCAAAACCACATTACATACCACACCTATGCAGATACGCCTGTATGTCCTTCCCTTAACTGATTCACAGCTGGATCCACTAATTTCTCAACAGCTGAACTACTGTACTCATACATATCAGATACCTACCTACTGTATTACACAGTATATAAAGTAGAAAAATATGAATGAAAGCTCATTTTAACAGATATTTTAAAAAACAATGTGTTGTATTGAAGACTTAAATCTGAGACCATAAACTCATCGGGAAAATGTTTAGCTAGTAAATCTAGGGAGAAGTATGGATATTAACCCATGGATTTTGATACACTTCTCCTCCTGATGGTCATTAGATAGAATGAAGGTTTAAAGATTTTCATTTTACAGCCCTGGTGTCTACTTCCATTTTTATATTCTATGTGCGTTATTCTGTCTACATTGTAGGTGTATGAATACAGTAGTTCAGCAGTTGTGAAATATGTAGAACCAAATGAAAGAGGTGTTTTAACAGGAAGATAAACCTCTGAAAATCTTTTGAATAAAGCTAGATTTTAACAGATATTGGAGCGTTTCAGTTTTTCATGTATTAAAATTGTCTAAAACAGGTTTTTCCAGCAGTTTATCACTCCTTCAGTATCTGAACTGACAGCTGATCTACTGCAGTTAACACACTGACTATGACGATCACACACAACCATACAACAAAAAAACACATTTATCACTTTATTAATTTTTAATATATTTGGATGTAACTGTAAGTAGTGAGTGCTACTGTTACACTCACTCCTTACATTGTTGTTGTAGTCAGCTGAAGTGGCTGCTCCCAGGATTGAGTGGGTCCTCTCTATAAAGGGGCGGAGCCTCTCCTCCACTCTCCTGACCTCAGACAGGACCTCCACAAACTCTGCTGGACTTGGGTGACTGTGGACAGATACAAGACAAGGAAGACTTGGTGTTAGAAAGGCCCGCTAGTTAAACCGGATGGCATCTGGATTCAGTGAAACCTATTGCTTTACATCTTGTCAAGTGAAGTTTTGCATCTGTCAGTGACGAATATTGTGTGTCCTTTGTTCATTTGAGATTTAAAAAAAAAAAGATAACCTATTGAGTCAATGATGACATCAGGAGCTACGGAGACCTGCGCACAAAGCTGATTGGTGATGATAAGTTATACTCGTGTTAGTCTAACCCTTCAGACTCCTCCGTAGCTTCCTCTAAAGGTGTATTACCTGTTCTGGAACAGTGTGTTTGGTTCTGATATTAAAACCTCACTTAGTTCATTCCCAGTGGATGTGATTCCTCCCTGGCTGCTGACCACCACTGTCTCAGTTTGATGGAGAGAGACTGTGATCATCTGACCATTTTTTTAGACCATTTATACACACAGGACACTGAATTCAACAAAACAGACTAATTCACATAGCTTTACACAGCAAAAACTATACAACAGCAATAATTGTGTTTGTGTTCTCATGGTTTCCTGAAGTAATATTCAATATTCTGATTATTTGTTGTGAGAGATTCAAAAACAATTTTAAGATTTATTTTACATGAATTTTTATATTTATATTTTAATAATACACCTCTGTAAACATCCTGGTCCTGAATAATTAAGTTAAAAATAAAATTTCATTATTATTAATTAAATTTTTATAAATTTAGTTAGCAAATCATTTGTAACTCAGAAGAAAGCATAAGGAGTTTTAGCTTGTATGAATATCCAGCCATGTCAGCTTCCAGTTAAATTGCCACAAAACAGGACACACACACACACACACACATATATATATATATATATACACACACACACATATATATATGTGTATAAAAGATGACAGGCTCAGATGAAGCTCCTCAGTCCAATAACTTAACACTTCCATCAAACTAATGGCATCCCATAATCTCTGATGTGCAGTTCTGCACTGAAAGCTGCATACAGGTCAGGCGAAAGGCTGGCTTATAACAGGGCCCGGAAGGATCTTAAAAAAAAAAAAAGGAATCCAGCAGACAAAACAAAGGCGAAAACAACGCATCCCATGTATTATGAGGAGCGGTAGAGAAGAATTAGGGATTACAAGCGCAGTGACCAGCAGGTTAGCAATGACCCCACTCTCCTTGACACCCTGAACAGTTTCTTTGCAAGCTTGAACTCATTCAGCAGCAACCAGACTGAATATTTCACTCAGCCAGAGGAGAAAAACCACCCTCTTGTCCTGCAGCTACACCAGGTGTGTTCCACTCTGAAGAGGATCAACACTTACAGAGCTGCAGGACCAGATAAGGTGTCGGGCAGGACCTTGAGGTCATGTGGAGACCAACTGGCAGGTGTGTTAATGGACATTTCAACCTGTCCCTGCTGCTTGCTACAGTCCCTGTCTAACTCAAATCGTCCATCACTGTGCCTGTGCCCAAAAGATAAGCATTCTCCTTCCTCAACGACTACCGCCCTGTTGCCCTGACCCGGGTAATCATTAATTGCTTTGAGAGGATTCTTCTGAAGCACATCAAGGATATCATCCCTGCTAATGTGGACAGATATCAGTTTGCCTACAGGGCAAACTGATCAACAGAGGATGCAGTCTCCCTAACGGAATTGTGTGCAGCTAACAACCTCATCCTCAACCCCAGCATGACCAAGGAGGTCATTGTGGACTATGGGAGGACCAGGAAGTTTGTACAGGCTCCTCTCCTCAGACACGGGGAGATGGTAGAGCGTGTGGACAGTGTCAAGTTCGTGGGTGTTCACATTACATCCGACCAATCTTGGTTGCTCAACACTTCACACCTGGTAAAGAAAGCCCAACAGAGCCTTTTCTTCCAAAGGAAGTTAAAACAGGCTGGACTCTCCCCTCAGCTGCTTTCAAATTTCTACAGAGCCACAATAGAGGGCATCTTCTGTCACACTGTGACAGTGTGGTACGGCAGTTTCACAGCACAAGACAGAAAGAACTTAGCCCAGGTGGTGAGAACAGCACAGGGGATCCTGGGAGGTCCTCTGCCACAGCTGGACTTAGAATACGATGGACGGATTCAGAACAAGGCCAGACGTATTGCTGCGGACGTCACCCAACCGGGAATTGGACTGTTTGTGCCGCTCCCTTCACAACAGTGGTACAGGAACATAAAAACACGCACCACCAGACTGAAAGACAGCTCCTTCCTAAGGGATTTGAAATCCACCCCCCCACCAGCACCTGACATCTGAGTGAGAGTCACCCAAGCAGGGACAGTCTCACTCATCATTCCTTAAGACTGGGACTTGCACTAGCTGCACTTTATACATTCATACACCTCATCTTCCCACAGCTGCTGCTTGTCTTGATATTGTGTCCAATTTCTTGACATTGACATAGCATTGACTGCACATATGTACGGTATGTGTATTTATTCCATGTGTATTTGTTACATTCCCTGTATATTTATTACCTGTTTCTTTTTCATGGTGTGTTTCTATCTTCTTTTGTAAATTGTTTATGTACAATCATAATGACTAGAGAGAATTCTTGATTCTTTAAATGCCATACCATAGTTCCTTGCTGCTGCAACATTTAATAAAAGCAATGCACCCATACCGTGTAACTTTAGCAGACACACTAGACAACATTAGCGAGTATATCAATGTTTTGAATTAACTATTGAGAAGATGATGAAGATGATGATCTCATGGCCCCACATATCTGATATGATTATCAGATACAGGTCACATGTTAATACCAGGTGATAATGAGAAGCCATTTGGGCTCTGACTAACTTGGGCCCTGTGCTTGCTGCTCCCTCAGTTTGGGTGGAGGTAGAGGATGATGGAGCAGGAGAAGGGCTGATGTCCATAGGCTGTACTGCTGCAGCTTCCCCAATGGAGCAGGAAGACAATGATGGTGGGGAAGAAGAGGAGTGAGGTTCTTCTGGCTCTGGCTGGGAGCTGCGGTCACTGGAAACCCCCTGCAAAACAAAAACACATACAAATGTGCACGCGCATGCACACACACACACACACACACTGTGCTGCTGGCTGACTGAAGTGATTTAAATGTGCACAGGAGCCAGTGAGACACTGGTACATCTGAAGAATGAGTGAGGAGTAAGCAGAATGTATCAGTTCACCAGATCACTTACTTCCTCCTCTAAATTGTCTGATCTTGTCTCAAAGGAACTGTTTGGTGCAGATTCAACAGGATGCGATATCTACATAACATCAGAGTCAGGAGGACCAATGGTCTAACGAGTCCAATGATGTGAGGCAACTGTTCAAGCTACTGAAATACCAAAGTCTTCATCATTTCCTCTTATCTACATCTGTGCTGTTATTATGTGCGGTTTTGAACTGTCATGTTGAATTATTATTTGTTACAGCTCCTTTGTGTGAGCTGCCTTTACTGTGGGGGTGTACTGCGTGTTATATCTTTTAGTTTCCTGATACAACATGTCCCAACTCTTCCCATGTACACTGCTCAAAAAAATAAAGGGAACACTTAAACAACACAATGTAACTCCAAGTCAGTCACACTTCTGTGAAATCAAACTGTCCACTTAGGAAGCAACACTGATTGACAATCAATTTCACATGCTGTTGTGCAAATGGAATAGACAACAGGTGGAAATTATAGGCAATTAGCAAGACACCCCCAATAAAGGAGTGGTTCTCCAGGTGGTGACCACAGACCACTTCTCAGTTCCTATGCTTTCTGGCTGATGTTTTGGTCACTTTTGAATGCTGGCGGTGCTTTCACTCTAGTGGTAGCATGAGACGGAGTCTACAACCCACACAAGTGGCTCAGGTAGTGCAGCTCATCCAGGATGGCACATCAATGCGAGCTGTGGCAAGAAGTTTTGCTGTGTCTGTCAGCGTAGTGTCCAGAGCATGGAGGCGCTACCAAGAGACAGGCCAGTACATCAGGAGAAGTGGAGGAGGCCGTAGGAGGGCAACAACCCAGCAGCAGGACCGCTATCTCCACCTTTGTGCAAGGAGGAGCACTGCCAGAGCCCTGCAAAATGACCTCCAGCAGGCCACAAATGTGCATGTGTCTGCTCAAATGGTCAGAAACAGACTCCATGAGGGTGGTATGAGGGCCCGACATCCACAGGTGGGGGCTGTGCTTACAGCCCAACACCGTGCAGGACGTTTGGCATTTGCCAGAGAACACCAAGATTGGCAAATTCGCCACTGGTGCCCTGTGCTCTTCACAGATGAAAGCAGGTTCATACTGAGCACATGTGACAGACGTGACAGAGTCTGGAGATGCCGTGGAGAATGTTCTGCTGCCTGCAACATCCTCCAGCATGACCAGTTTGGCAGTGGGTCAGTAATGATGTGGGGTGGCATTTCTTTGGGGGGCCGCACAGCCCTCCATGTGCTCGCCAGAGGTAGCCTGACTGCCATTAGGTACTGAGATGAGATCCTCAGACCCATTGTGAGACCATATGCTGGTGCGGTTGGCCCTGGGTTCCTCCTAATGCAAGACAATGCTAGACCTCATGTGGCTGGAGTGTGTCAGCAGTTCCTGCAAGACGAAGGCATTGATGCTATGGACTGGCCCGCCCGTTCCCCAGACCTGAATCCAATTGAGCACATCTGGGACATCATGTCTCGCTCCATCCACCAATGCCACGTTGCACCACAGACTGTCCAAGAGTTGGCGGATGCTTTAGTCCAGGTATGTGAGGAGATCCCTTAGGAGACCATCCGCCACCTCATCAGGAGCATGCCCAGGCGTTGCAGGGAGGTCATACGGGCACGTGGAGGCCACACACACTACTGAGCCTCATTTTGACTTGTTTTAAGGACATTACATCAAAGTTGGATCAGCCTGTAGTGTGTTTTTTCCACTTTAATTTTGAGTGTGACTCCAAATCCAGACCTCCATGGGTTAATAAATTTGATTTCCATTGATAATTTTTGTGTGATTTTGTTGTCAGCACATTCAACTATGTAAAGAACAAAGTATTTAATAAGAATATTTCATTCATTCAGATCTAGGATGTGTTATTTTAGTGTTCCCTTTATTTTTTTTGAGCAGTGTGTGTGTGTGTGTATATATATAATTTTTTTCTATACGCTAGTTAGGTGGACAGTTTAACCTCTGTCAAAAGCTTAATTGGATATAGTGATTTGACCGATCCTATTATCTGATCTGGTGACAACTTAGTGACATTGCCGCTGAATGTCATTTTTCATTACCTTCTGTTTTTCTGAAACCGTTTGAAATATTCATTATTAATTATATTCAATATTTTACATATTAATGAAATAGTACATTTTATTATTTTGTCCTAAAAATTATGCTCGTTTTTAAATAAAATAAAAAGACAAATAATCATTTAAATGTTTTAGGGTTGAAAAAAAAAAACAAAAACAAACAAACTTTATTTGTTAGGAAAAAAAACATACATTTCTAAAAAAAAACCACACAATTAAGAAAGTCATAGTGATGTGAGGCGAGTATAAACAATTCTGGGTGTTCTGATTAGTCTGGGTTGATTATATTACATATCTTACATTTTATACATATTACATATCCAGCAGCGTTACTGTCACCAGTGTTATCATCATCAATGTCACAGACTAATCAAGTCAACAGAGTCCTCTTGTGCTCTAGTTGCTGCTGCAACATAGGCAAAATGTGACTAACATATCGTGTCGCTGTTCCTTATAATGTCCTTGGTGTTTAGATCTCCAATTTAAGTGAATCAACATCCCTTAACTGATTTTTTTTTTTAAATACTGACACTTCCTGTTTATCTTAACATGTGTCCTCTATGACTCATCAAGCTAAGCTATGTAACAACAGTGTTATGTAAAAGCAGTGTGTATACTGGACCTCCAGTCTGTAGATGAGAGAGCGAGCGTCTCGGAGCAGGGTCTCAGCCAGCTGCAGCCTCATCCTGGGCTCACTGTGCACTGACTGGTCCAGGTTGATCTGCACATCCAGAGAGCTGTTGCTCTGAACACACAAACATATGTCAGCTTCACAGGAAGAGTGAAAAAGATGGGTGAGACATGATTAGTAATTGATGAACCTTTACCCCAGAGCTAGTGCTGACCCTGGCATTTCTCCCAGCTTCGCCTACTCCAGCCATCATCTGCTGAACTGACATCTACGAAATAAATCCCAGCATGAAACCGTTTTTCTCTTTTGAAAAGTACAATGAGGTTTTGGCCTGTGTGCAGCAGCTTCTTTTCACCTGTATCTGCTGAGGGTCCATAATGTTGACAGGCAAGTTAAATGTCCCCAGCATCACATAGCTGTTAGAATTGCGATCATGGGGTGCACCTTGGGAAGAGGTGCTGCTGCCACTACCCTCTGCCCCACCAGTGGAAACGCCTGCACCCCCAGAGCTAGACATGGAGGCTTGAGGTGGGGCACGTTCCACCAGATGGATAACCTTCCCATCTACATCTGAGGGAGAAAATGGACTCGATTAAATACTATGAGATGCTTGATGCTGACGTATGACTTTCTATTTCTGTTGACATATTTAGAATACCATATCACTATATGATATATACACTAAACTATCTAGCATTTGTCAATATTTTATCAGAGCTTTGGTAAACTGTAACAGTAATGTGCCATCATATTTCATATTGGGGGGGGGGGGGGCATCCGCCTCGACGGGTTGGGGGAGAGAGACCCCTGACCCAGTTGTGACAATCACAACAAACAAGATATTCAAGATGAAATTATTACTGTGAGGCATAAAATGAGAGCCACTGTACTAAAGCCATCCTCCATAGAAGTTCATCTCCATCTCTATCTTGTGAGGTGCGGGGGCAGTTCTGTCTCATACATTAGTGTGTGCACACACACACACACACACACACACACACACACACAGAAACCTGTTACTTCTTTTAATGGTAATGGTAGAGAGAACTAAACATTCAAAAGTGAGTTTGAGTCTTTGTTATCTGAGAGAGGAAACATGAGCGAGCTCTGAAAGTCAACAGTGACCATGTTGATCGGTCATTACTCCAGGTGTTTGATGTGTTCTAGCAGCCTGGAGCTTACACAAAGTTAAGTGACAGTCAACCAGCTGATTTTTATGGGTGGGCTTCATTTATTCAGTCTGAACTGCACAGAGATTCATTTGAATGTGCAGAAATACAGGTCATCTTTCAGGTCACTCAGAGCAGGGGCTATTAGTGATGCTGGTGGACTACTGCACAGTAGCAATACGGTCAAAATAAACGTCATTGTGCTTTACATTTATTTTACAAGATTAGTCAAGTCGAAAAACAGTGATTTCTTCAAAGTGTTGAATTTTGCTATTCAGTTAGTTAATGGAGACAATATACTTTTTGTGTCTTGTTATAATAACAAGTAGATATACCATTTCACCAGTTTGATAAAAGTATTTGTCCAGCATTAGAAGCTATTTGATTCCCACCCTTACTGTCTATATATAGGCAGAGAAAACAATTTTTTTTTTCCATTTAAATTATGTTTAAAATTCAAGAAAGCCCAATGTTAATCTCAATAAGTAATTTTGTTAAATAATTCCAAATATCCATAATTAAGCAACCCTACATTATTTTGTTTTTAATGCTCCATGTTGTGATGCTAAGAGACATTTCTTGGTAAAATATAAATTTATTTATCTCTGCAAAATGAACAGATGTTTTGATGTGAAACTGAGTTTTAGTGTTGTCATGACAACCAAAATACAAACTCTACTAATTCAGTAACTTTGTATCACTTGGTTTTTTTAGTCCTGGTGCTCCGTTGTTTCACTTCCTTCATGTTCCTTTTGAACTGTTCAAGAAATTACTTCAAAATCAGACATCGGTTTCCTCCTGTGTTTACTATGTCAAAGTGCCTGCTGTGGAAAAGTTAGCTCCACTCGACATAAACAGCGATACATCTATCTCAACAGGCTGACCACACACATGGTCTGACAATGCTGAAGTGGCGAATTTTAACTTCCCTCTGAAAATTACACAACCACTCTCACCGATCATCCCACACAGTCTCCCTTACTCACTGTACTCATTCAGAGTCCTGTCATCCTGCAGCACCCTGCCCTGGTAGATGAGCCTCTGTTTGTCCACTGGGATCTCAACTGACGAGGCGATGTGCTCTTTAAACTGCTTCACAGTCAGCTGGGGGGCAACACACAGCACAGTACCCATCATTGAAACATGAGGGGAAGGGAAGAGGGAGTCTAAACAGAGCAGTATTAAAATCAGAGTAAGAGCATTACCTCGCCTCTGACTTTGTAGCTCCGGCTCTGGGAGTCTAGAGTCTTCACAGTGACTTCTATCATGTGGCTGGACTCTGCCATATTTCTGGATGTGTGAAATAATAAGGTTAGAGCTTGAAATTGAGCCTCTCTGTACTGTTGTGCATCGGGAACAGATTTAAAATAAGAATTTGAGGGAAAGAGAACCCAAGCTGTAGCTATGTCATAGAGCTAGTAACCTTTATCTGCCGTCCAGCTAATAAAAACGATAAAATAATTAAACAGCACCTGTTTTCACACAGCTCCAGAGCCTTGTTGTTGTTATTAGCTTGTTAGCAAGCTAAGGTTAGCTAATCCCAGTGACCTAGAGGCTAAGAACAATAACAAGATAAACCGCCGGGGTTGATAGCTGTCCACGTTCAGAAGGAAAACCGGGCAGACGTACTGCTTTAAATTTCAGATGTGCTGCCACAGCCGGGACAAATAGAAGCCGTGACTTTTATTCAGAGGTTGCGCGGTAAGGTTGATCCGTTTGCGAACTACCTTAAATAAACCCCTAAATGAACCACTGCGCTGAATGCAACGTCATAGGACCTCAATGACGTCAACAAGAAGCACCCGTTTCATGCCTGAGCGCATTTGTTTCGCTATAATTTGATATTTTAGTCACTTTAGAAGTAAACAGTTTATATTAAAATGGTTTGAGTTTAAGATGTTAATAGGTAAAATGTTCACCACTAAGGCTAATGGTACATTTTTTTGAAGATCACTACAAACTACTGCTCCGACTGCTGTTTTTGTTGTTATTCATATTATCCCATACGTATTAGTACTAATAGAAGTGTAACTTGCTGCAATAATATTTTTAATTGAATTCATTGTTGTGGTACTGCTACTGATAACACACTGAGCGTTTTCTCCAGTAAACTTTAGTGTGTGTGTGTGTGTGTGTGTGTGTGTGTGTGTGTGTGTGCGTGTGTGAGACGAGAGTCAGTCAGACAGACAAGTTCAGACAGAAAAGTTAAGGTGTGGCAGCAGGAAAAAGCCCATTAGAAAACTCTCAAGTGTCGCAGGGGGAAGTTATGTGGGACTTTTCCTGATGTCTATCGGTCTTAGACGAGGTATTTGAATTGATGTGTGCGCACACCAACGCGTCGTAGGAGGAGGGTGCTCTGAGGTGCGGCTGGCCGAGCCCAGAACGGACCTGGAGAGCCGCAGGTTGGTCTTCTCTCCTGGGGACTTTTTCTTGATTCTGCTGGAACTCTGGACTCTGTCTTCACGTAGTGCTCATGCTGCTGGCGAGATCTTGAGAAAGGGAGCAATCTGCCATGAAGAGAGCGTAACCGCTTGCCAAAAAGGTAAACACACACTGCCGTTAATTAAGCAGCACGGCGGCGGGACTTGGAGTCCCAAAGAGTCCAAATGTCAGCTGTTGCTGTTGTCATCGCGGAGCTGAGCAAAGGTAAAGGGCTGGATTTAGGACTGTAAAGTGGAAGAGTGGGAGCAGTTAGTGACACTTCCCAGTAAACCGACAGTTTGATAACGAACACCGTGATAATCTTCACGCGTATATGGAAGACCAATTATGCCGGCAAAATATAATAAGTTAAGTTAACGTGATGAGAAACCAGGTAAAACTTGGAACCTTATTGTGGGGAAAGGGGTCAACAAAAGGGTAATCAAATTTAGACTTGGCACCAAATCTCCTAAATTTTATTCTTGTTTATAAACTTTTGTTTATTTTCTGCATCCTACATTGGACTTATGTGTTGATGTAAGATCAGTTCAAAAAGAGAAAAAAAGTCAAAATAATCAGAGTTAAAGAGGTTAAAATAGTTAGAAAATGTCATCATTCCTCATTAATTCTGATCTGAGACGTGCATCCATAGTTACTGGGTACAACCTTTTCTCTAAGGGATTAATTTGTGATTTAGTCCACGTGGCTTAACCCTTTATTGTGTATATTTAATTTAATGTTGGCCCTTCAACACACACTTAATAATTTTTAAGACAAGGTTTATTTAAAATCAAACGTTTCAACAGCTCATTTGCCAAAGTTTCCAGACTCTTTGCTGTGCCTCCAGATTGTGGTCAGCTGCTTCCTGTTTATTTTAGCTGTATCTAGAACCTTACTAAAGTCCGCCTGTGTCAGATCCCCGAGGTCAGCGGTCCTCAACCTTTTCTGCTTCACGGACCGGTTTAATGTCAGACAGTATTTCTACGGACCGGCCTTTAAGGTGTGGCGGATAAATACAACAAAATAAAATGATACGATCGGCATAAAAATTGTGCTATTTTCTAAATATAATAATAAACGTGAATCCACTGTGTACTCGTATGAAACTTTATTAGCAGCGTCCTCGTAACATCCTCTCTGCCCGTTAAGGCCGAACCTAAGTGCAGCTTTCTTTTTTTTGGAAGTCTCTGGCTCTTCTGTCTCCTCATCGGATCTTTTCTCTTTGTAAAGAAACTTTCCAAAGAAGTTTGTTTTTTACTCATTTTGCTAGCTTGTGGGTTTAATTTTAGCGGTAACGTATCATGTGACCGAAACAAGCGTCTTGACATGCGTCAAGAGTGAGTCATCGACGGAAGTAACGGAGAGAATCTGGTCATTTTTCAAAATAAAACGTCGTTCAGACTCCAATAATAAATAAAACGGAAATAATAGAAGTTATTTATTCTTTTTGTGCGGCCCGGTACAAACGACCCACGGACCGGTACCGGTCCACGGCCCGGGGGTTGCTGCCCTAGGTCACCTGCAACTCAGGTCCACTGGACTCTCTTTAGACCACTAAGATATGGCTAAAATTAAACATTTTAGAACCAGATTACTCTATAGCTGGTGTCCAGAAGAAGTGAGGAAGCAGGTGAGGGGGATCTGTGTCAGAGAGGAGATGACCAGTGAGACTGGTCAGAGCTGAGGGAGGATACAGGAAATACAGAGAGGTCCTGGAAAAAATCTGATCTAAGTAGACAGACCTGAGACTGGAGTGACAGTTCACCTCTCAGCTACACAATGACCTCAAGCAAACAGCCAAAACAGGATTCCTAATGGAACTAAGAACCCATAAGTCATCTGTGGAGAGACCTTAAAAACAGGTCAAAGTCCTTTCCTGTCCAGTTTGAGTCTAAGAGAATCTGAAAAGAAGACCGAGAAAAACCCAAGCGGTCTGAGACTCAAGAAAACTGAAGTTGGACTTCTTGCTGGAGGGGGGCATACAAAGTCCTCAGTTGATGGTCTGAAGACTTTTGTATTCAGTTAATGATTTTTGATTTCCAAAAGTTTTGAAACTTTTGTCCCTACACTTTTTCATTATGGATTTTTGAGTAAAGACTAATGGACAATGCCAACAATATGTATATATTTATATGTATTTCATCATGAGTAGATCTTGAGTTCCTCATGCCACACATCCATACAAAAGCATACATATGTGCACACACACACACGCACACACTCCTGTGAGACTCTGCTGCATGTTGATGACTGACACTGTGCTGAGCAGACAAACTTCAGTGTCAACAATATGTCCAACCAATAGGTCTTACAGTGAATTGAGGTGAATTTACTGTAAGACCAGCATTGCAGAAATTATGTAATGCATGCATGTCAACATTGAACAAAGTCTCAGAAGAAAGTTTCAACATTGGGTTGATCCAGGACATCAAGAATCAAGGGCCTAATGTTAGTGTGGGGTTTCTAGTAAAGTAATCACCGAGTGTATACTGTGCTGTGTAGAAATAGGAAATGTTCCTCAACCTACCATTTATTTATTCAGCAGGCTGTGCTCCATTGTATCTTTGACCCCCCCTTAACTCTCATTTCTGGTCTTGTAATTTTTGCAGCACCTTCTTTTCCTACATTTCTTTATTACTGCTCATCCGGCAAGCATGCGTAGGTTCAGCTCTGAGGGATCCCTCCTGGATCTCGATTTCCTTCCCTGGAGGCGGGTGGCACTGAACAAGACAGATTATGAGGAGAACAGAGAGTCTGGATCCTACACACCTCACTTGGTCGAAGGTGATGTGCACAGTAAGTCAGCCGGCCTCACTCCCATCATCCAGGAGCCCAGAGCAAGTGCCAGTGAGCACAGACCAGCTACCAGGGAACACAGCTTCAGCACAGATGACCTGAGTGAGCTTGGAAAGCAGGGCAAACTGGACAAGAGCCACCTGCAGGTGTGTCTCATCAGTGAGGGCTGCAGGGCCTACAGCGACAGCCAGCTGGCCCCAGCTGCCCAGGGCAGCACCGAGAGTGTGGAGAGAGATGACCTGCCATCCCAGTCTCCTTCCTCCTCCTCCAACCCCTTCAGATCCCACCACAGGCACTTACACAGAAAAAAGCTCTCAGCTGCTAAACTCCACCTCAAGAGTCTCTTTGGGCAGGTGGGCATTACTTTTCTACACTAATCTTTCAATGGGCCAAACCTCTCATCTCACAGAGCAGGAGGATTTACAAACCCTCGAATGGGTGTTCTGAATGATGTGCTTTAACCAGGTCTGTCACAGGGACACCTGGAGGGATTTCAGAGCTGATTTCTTGTTTCTGTTTCAGAGTCCTCATTCCTCAAACTCCAACCTTTCCAATGCAGAACAAAAAGACAGGTGAGATTTCACACCAATTATGATCTCACATTAAATACTAGAACAGTAAATGTTCTCACATTTTCTGTTTTAGTCAAACATAAATGAACTCCATGCGATGATGATGAGTCAGTATTAAATCATTTTATGATGACATCTTGTGAAGTTATCACTGACTCTGAGATGTGATGATGTCTGTCGGTACTGTCTCTGGTCCTGGTCCACAGTGCTAAAGACAGGAGGTCACGCCTGCACTTCATGGATCAGTGGAGTCAGTTGGGTCACAGTAAGAGGAAGATCAGTCAAGAGGAGCTGCAGAGATGGGCTGAGTCCCTGGACACCTTACTGGCCAGCCAAAGTAAGTCCTGCTGCCTCCTGACACCGAAGCTCTCACAGACACAGATGCTTCACTGGTCGGTTCATGCATTTGATGCGGTTAGGAATGCCTCAGCACTGGGGGCGTGAACATGAAATCTCAGTAAATCCTAGAGGGATTTTCTTTAAATTTAGCTTGAACATCAAATTCTTAAAATTTTTGATGATTCTGGATAAACAGAGGTGTAACCTAATGTTAGTGGCAGAGGGAGTTTCTACTTGTGGCAGGGGTTCCTCGTCAGGGAATCATACCCTGGTCTCCCACATATACTATATTGCCAAAAGTATTCTCTCACCAGCCTTGACTTGCATATGAATTTAAGTGACATCCCATTCTTAATCCATCGGGTTTAATATGACCTCAGTCCACCCTTTGCAGCTATAACAGTAACACTTCCGGGAATACTTTCCACAAGGTTTAGGAGTGTGTTTATGGGAATTTTTGACCATTCTTCCAGAAGCACATTTGTGAGGTCACACACTGATGTTGGACAAGAAGGCCTGGCGTTCAGTCTCCGCTCTAATTCATCCCAAAGGTGTTCTATCACGTTGAGGTCAGGACTCTGTGCAGGCCAGTCAAGTTCATCCACGCCTAACTTTCTCATCCATGTCTTTATGGACCTTGCTTTGTACACTGGTGCACAGTCATGTTGGAACAGGAAGGGGCCATCCCCAAACTGTTCCCTCAAAGTTGGGAGCGTGGAATTGTCCAAAATCTCTTGGTATGCCACCATACTTGAAAAATATAAGAAGGTTTTTCAAGTTTTCAGTGTGTTTGTGTTAATCCCTGTAGAACACAGTGCACATACTCTCACAAGTAACTATAACTGATGTCAGATGTTTGGGGTTTTTTTTTTTGGTTTGTTTTTTCCCCCTCTTTCACTTGTTGAAATGATGACACTGGTGACCTTTTCTGTACCCAGCAGAATATATGAATGTCTATAAATAGACTAGGTAGTAAACAACAGGACTTGTAAATCACTGCTGTGGCAGAGACTGGAGGATGGGTGACCAGTCTGACATCGACAAGCATAATGTTTGAAATACGCCAACAGTGATTGCTCAGTCCCCCGTGTGTTGCTGTCGGTGCCCTCTGCTCTGCTCCAGCGCCTGATGACTTACTAATGTTGTCACCCATATCAACAAAATTAGTCCAGGGGCCTGTACCACGAAGTCATATTAATATACACAGGAGATGTTAGGAAGGGTTAGGGTTAGGGTTAGGGTAGAATGATGATGGTACCACTTAGCGTGATTTAGAATGTTAAGGTTACCAAAGCCAGATCACTCTGTCTATTTGTCAATGCATGCAAGTAAAAGGGGTGGAGTTATCAGCATCTGACCAATAGAAAATATGGACACATCTCCGGCAGAGTGGCTTACTTCATTAATGAAGATATACAGTTATTGTCAACAAGTTTGAAGAATTTAAGAACATAATAAAAGATGAAAGCAAAACTTCAACAGAATGCAGCTTCTAAACGACAGAAAGACTGCTGGGGGAAGTGATCCAGCTTTTTAGTAGCTCTGGTTTAAGATGAATCCTGCTTAAAGGTACAGGCCCCTGGCCCTGATTGTGAACCCTCTGATAATACAGACAGCACTGTAGCATACTTAACATGCCAGAGAACGAGGTGCTCATGATGTACTTGACATTACTGCTCACTATTACCTGCATCTTCAGCTCTTTTTGGTGAATCTGATTTTTGTTCCTTCCAAATTTCAATTCATTTGTTCAGCCTTGCTTGAGTCAAAGTGTAAGAATTTAAGGAGGCGGGCCATAGAGAAGCTGTGTCCCATTTCAGGGGCAGTATCCTCCAGGGACCTGGTCCTCAAAGGTGTGGCCCTCCATAGGTGTTGTAGACTGTGAAAGCTCAACGAAAAATGAAACAGATTGGTCTGAACTGGAGATTTAGTTTTTTCCACGAAAAGCTTTAGATTTAAGGCCCCTGGTCTTTGTTGTGCAGTACTCAGATTTAAAAGTGTAATTCTTAAGCACTTTGTTGGTCTTTTTTGTGCTAATCACTTGAACACAATGAATCTTGGGATGTTGGACCAATAAAGACTCCACCCATTGGATCCTTATGCTCTAGGAAAAGAAGATTTCAAGGAACCATTGAATGGGGCAGTCTTGCTTTACTGCTGTGACACAATCCTTTTTCAGATGCAGCATCTGAAGGGCAAGTCGGGAAACTGGTACTCAGCCAAAGTTATTGTCTCAGCTATTTCAGTGACGTCAATCAGGTATGCCAGGGGAGGTTCCTCTGAGTTGCTAGGTTAGTTGCATTCATAAAACGTGAGTAATGGCCAATCTGCATTTTACATGTAGGCAGCACCAAGAAATGTTTCATTCACTGATTGTGTTGGTCACAGGAAACATCTGTTTAGATTGAAGTAACACAGAGACTGTACGATGAGAGGAACCTCCAAGTTTGTTACAAGCAGCACTGACGCTAGTGTTGATGTCTGTTGACTGTAGAGTGGCCTGATCTACTGAGTCAAAGGTTAAAACATAAATCAACAATGTCACAGAAATTTCTGGATGATGATAACACATCGTACAAAAAGAAAAGCAATCGGGCAATAAAACAACATTAGGAGAAGGCCAGAGAACAGAAGGGAGCCTTTAGAAGAGGGTTAGGGTTAGCCGTGGCATAGTGGTCAGTGCTGTTGCCTCACAGCAAAAAGGTTGAGGGTTTGATTCCCAGGTCTGGGGCATTTCTATGTGGAGTTTGCATGTTCTCCCATTGCCTTCGGAGGTTCACTCAGGGTACTCCGGTTACACTCACAGTCCAAAGACCTGTCCAGCATGTACCTAGCCCTCGCCCACAGTATAGGCTGGGATTGGCTCCACTACCCCCCGCCATCCAGCATCCAGGAATGGATCAGTGTTGGAAATGAGTGAGTGAGTGAATTTGCCTGACTGAGACCGCTGGGCAGAGAGTTGAACAGTCAAGGGGCCTGAAAAAATAGAAGTTGGGGTGGAATTATTATATCTATTTATATATTATACACATCTATTTTTTTTATCTATCTCCCTCCACATCTTTATGGACTTTATGGACTTTTTTATTTATTTTTTTATTTTTTTATTTAAAGTCCCAGTAACTGTGCCTGCTTTTATCGTTTCACCCATCGTCTCTGGTGAAATACAGAAGAATCTGAAAGGACCACACATCAGTAACAAAACTATGTGTCTTGTCACTGAGTCTTATCAGCTGTAACAGTGTATAAAGTCCAGTTTTCAGTGACACTTTCTGAACACGAGCACCTTAGCAGAACCAGATCTACCAGGGACACCTGTAATTAAAGCTTGTCCATTATTAACTGGCTTTATGTGTAGTAAAATGTCCACAAGGTTTCTGACTGTAGCATTTCTGAATTGTTCACTACCAAGTACAATGAATTAGGTCACTTTTTTTTTTTTTTTAAAGGCTCAGTAATTTCCCTAAAACAAATGTATATATTCTCTTTTGTCATGGACTGTTTCCAGCAATGGATTACTCTACAGTTGGTACTCAGTGAGTGCATGATGTTGTGTGTGCGCTCTAGTGATGAGACCAGAGATGTAGTCTGTGTGTGATATGGAGGTATGTGCTGTATAGCCACAAATGCTGCAGAGTCTCTGGTGACAGTATGTGCACACAAGCAGTTTGTTGCTGGAAATAATGTGATGTTAAGTGAAACCAAACCAGTGATGGCATACAGTGGACTGGAGGAGGTTATCAATGAGTCTGTGTACTGTGATGGTGGTCGTCTTCTACATGGATGAATCAAGATGCGGTGCTGCAGTGGTTCACCAGGGGAAGCACATATTAAAACTTTATTCTAACTTGCGCTGCATCTGCTAGTCTATATTATCCAATAACTAATATAGGAGACAAGACTTTAATCAGCAAAGTGATCATGGTAATGTTTCACTGATTCATTTACATTTGGGACTGTAAGTTAACTAATTATTTATTTTATAATTCATAAATAGGATGCGAGTTGCATCAAAGTATGATGATGTTTGGGTTTTTTTTACTGTTGATTAATTGGATTTGGGGAAGGAATGTGTAACAGGCATCTGATTTTAATGATTATGAAGTGAAGTGTTGGACATGAACAACTCATTGTTGATGTCTATGACATTCAGATTTGTTTTATTTGGGACTGAGCCGAAGGAAAGCACCCTTACATATTCAGGAACTCTTTACTCTCATCAGCTGCCTGATGACTAACCCCACCTCTCTGTCCGGGCCTCCTTATCAGTGCTGTGCTAATTTAGAGCTCTGTCTTCTGTAGGTGACATATGTGAACTGTGACATGTTGTACATACGTGTGGTGTCAGCAGTTTGAAGTTGCATCTAAAATGAGCTGTGGCTGCTGTGTGCTAGCTGATCCTTAACACTGGTCCTGTAAAACAGCACTTGTGTGCCTGTCATCTCCTTATTAGGCCTGAGGGATGGCTTAGCCATTATTTGTGTGCATGTGGGTGTTTTGCAACATGTGTAATGTGATGTTGCATGATGAGGTAAGACTCACTGAACCTATTCCTCCTCTTCTCTTTCCTCTTCCTCCACTTAGCTGGTGTTTCAGTGTTTGGAGCATTCCTGCGCTCTGAGTTCAGTGAGGAGAATTTGCAGTTCTATCTGGCCTGTGAGCAGTACAGACACTCGTCTAACAACTTCAGCTTGCAGTGGAGGGCCAAGGAAATCAGCTCCACTTACATCCAGCCAGGTGCCCCCAGAGAGGTACACAACTGCTGTCAGTTAGCCCAGCTGTTTTAAAAGCTTCACTCTGCAGATAGACCTGCTCCTTCAGTGCATGTTTTCGAAGCTCCTTCTGTTTTCAGAAGCTTGTGTTTACCATCACAGTCTAACCTTGGTAACGTAATACATACAACAGTTAACTATGATCACATGATCCAATGTTGGAGGGATTTGATGAACAGTTTGATCATAAAATGACACAGCATCATACCAACATTAAGCCAATATTAGATAATGCCTTGATGTAATTGTTTGTAATTAGTGTCAGGCATTAGGTGAATGAACATAACTAGTCTGCGTTTAATGATGCCCAAAGTGTCGGGGGAACTCAAGTGCTGTAGGTCAACCTGAGTTAGGAAAACATAGCTTCTGTTTTTTTTTTTTTTTTTTTTGGGTTTGTTTTCTCAGCCAATTACAGCAGTCAACCAAACACCTGAATATAAAACATATCTATATCTGGGTCTAAAATAAATATTCTTTTGTAAAACAATAGCTTATTAATTGTTCATTTCCCCCAGCTGTTTAATGTGACTTCTATTTCTAAAAATTGCTGCATTTTTTTTGGATGTATTCATGATGAACTTATTAATGGCGTGGTCGGAAACTCAATACCGCCTTAAGGCAAAGGCACCAGCCATAGATGGAGTGACACATATTTTACATGACAAATTATTAAAACTTTTTTTTACATTTAAATTCCAAGTTTCACTTTAAACTCCAAGATAACAATGCAACAAAATAAATAGAAAAAAAATAAAAATAACCGTTGTTTATTTTCAAGTAATTTCATTCAATGGCAGAAAGAGCGGCTCTGGAGGGGCCAACGAGCTGCTGTGGCTCTAGAGCTGGGATAAGCTATGATAAGATAGCTTTGAATTGATAGAATGAATTTTCCACCAATTCCTGGGATTTTCTCCTGAGTAGGTGAGATGGAGACACAGTGGACTATGTTCACATTGGTCTTACCTCACTGGGTGTAGGCTGTAGGTGTAAATTTCCCATCATTCGTGGTGGCCCTCTGCTCACACACAGTTTATTTCTTTTTGTTCAGATGTTTTCTTCATGGGGAATCAGATAGTGTTCATGCAGGACCCCAGAGCAGACAAGAAAAAGCTAATGTGATAAAAATCTTTCAACAGTTTATTCTAATATTAGGCCTGTCCAAATAAGTCTGGCTGCAAAACTCCTGAGTGTTGGGGATTAAAGAGCCCTTAGATTTTAATGCCTCTGTATTAGAGATGGGGAGCCTGTTGAGAATCTTATTCAGTGTGGTCTTGTTGCAGGTGAACCTGGACAGTAAGACCAGGGACCTGACCATCCAGCTGCTGCAGGCACCCTCTCACACCTCTCTGTCCCACGCACAGAAACGTATCTACTCTCTTCTGGACACAGACTGTTATCCCCGCTTCCTGCAGTCCAGCATTTACCTCGCTTTACTCCAAGAGGCTGACTAATCACCTGGATGATGTCGATGGACTCTGTAGTCTCCTCACATGGGTTTCCTTAGGATTGTACTTCATGAAGCTCAATGCCTTCAATGGATGAAGAAAAATACAACAGGAGAAAATGTTGATGATCCTTATTTGTTGTTTGTGTAGACATGCTAATCAGATAAATTAGTGGATTATCTGATGAGTTAAGTGTCCACTTCAGATTAACACGAACACGTAATGTCTGGGTTAACTGCTAACCTGCAGTCAGGATGTGGTTAGACTACCTTAGCTTTAAGACTGGAAACAGGCGAAAGCAGGTTCTTCTAGACTATATATCCAGTTTTTAATCGCCAGTCAAATTTGGAACCTCAATCTGTGCAAGCCAACCATAACTGCTAATCTGAGTTGTCGTTGGAAGGAAACAGTCACTGCAGTGGCACTTCATGTAAACACTAGAGTTTAATATGGACACACTATCTGAGCAGAGCAGAAAATGATAAACTGCTGCATGTTTCCTTATGTAATGTGATTTCTGATCATTGTAATTTTATCACTTTGGCGTCTGCCATGTTAGCTGTTTGCTCCTGCTTCCAGTCCTTATACTAAGCTAACCATGCCAGAAGCCATTCAGGGTGTCAAACTATTCCTTTTTTGGAAAGTCAGTTCAGACATGGAGTTTGAAGAAACAGAGCCGAGGCGGTTTTCTTTCCTCGCTCTACGTGACTCATGAAACAATGCAGATCTCGTCTCAATCACTGACCATCCTTCTCGTTAGCACTTAATGTCCCCACGCTCCAGTGAGCTCAGCCTCGGTTTCCTCTGCTGACAGAAAAGGAAAAACTTGTTGAGCAAGAATCAGCTCTTTGCTTAAAGGTCAAAGTGCTAAGTGAGTTAAAAGTGAAGAGAAAATGGAAACACACTGACTGTGATTCAGTCTAATCTCACTCTTCCCACATATAGTGGTAACTGAAGCGGGTGATTTGTATTTGAATATTTTGACCACCATTTCTTCGACATGTGAACAGTCTCACCTGGAGAGGAATGAGATAAGACAATTATCAGTTTTAAAGAGAAAGTAAATAAAATCCTGTTTTATCGAAGTATTTGTTGATTCTGCTGTGGAGTCACTCTGTGTGTGTGTGTGTGTGTGTGTGTGTGTGTGTGTTTTGGGGCGTTGCTGGTGAGATACTGAGACAGATATGTGTTCTGTTCACTGCGGCATGATGTGGAGTCTACACTGTCCTCACTGCTATGGGCCTCTTATGGGAGTAAGAATTGAGCTCTTTGCTTGGACAGCTAATAATAAATCCAACTTCAACATTAAATCAACAGTTTGTTCAGCTGACCTGATGTGTAAAACCTTACGATATGGAACGCTGGGCTGAGAGTAGTACTAAATGCTGGGCCACAGCCAAAGGAAAGCAGGGTGTTGATCTGAGTGAATAAACACTACAACACAGCTTCAATAATTCTCAGGACTTGCTTTCCAACTTTATTACTGACAGAAATGCACTATAAAACATCCCAGCATGCTCTGCATATTTCTCCTGCTTAGTAGCTTTAAAATAAATGTGAATCCGTCTCATTGTGGTTTTTCCTTGTTTTCACTGCAGGATCAGTGGGACCATGAAGCATCAAATCCACTGGTCTGCCATGACTGGGACCACATTCCATTGTTTCGATGCTGGTTTTAAGCGAAATTCACATTCCGAGCAACTATGCGTTTCCTCCAATGGTTCATCTTGACAGAACAATAATATTGAGAACAACAGTGCCTGAAAATCCATGAGTGGAAGGACATGAACCATCTGATCAGCGGCAGGTCCTTGTTTTTCCAGAGTGGGTCTAACGGGTCAGTTAACCCAGGACTGAAAGAACAATATGTTGAATGGCTACAAATAGGCACGATCTGGATTCCTCATTATACTGCAGCTTTCACTGGCACCATTCATTAAGGAGGCAGCAAGCACCTCCATGGCAACAGGCCAGTGTCTGCACTGAAGCATATTAAAGCATTACTAACCGATACAAGCACCAGGGGCAATAACTGAGGCCATCTGCACCACCACATCCACATCAGTGGTACTAACACCACACACTTGAAGAATCTTTATGTGGTGGCTGTGTAAATAATTACACCTGACTGAACACGGTCATTTATCAGTCTGATCAGTTGGAAAGCTTTGGGTCTTATTAAAAGCCTATCAGATCCCAGTAGAGAGTCACAACTCTCCTGTGAGACGTCATACACAGTAAATGATCTAATTCATTCGATCTCATTACACCAAATGCAGGACAGAGAATGTTAAGACTTTGTTAATCAAGGAACTCAGCATATGGTGTCATTAAAACCACTAAACCTATGTTTATGGATATATTTTTTAAAGATTATGGGTCAGTTTGGGATAAGTTCACAACCGCTGGGAACAGATCTAAATCAGCTGATGTAAAAGTAATACCTTCAGCTAGAAGAGGAGCCAAAAGCTGAGCTTCCAGATCTTTCAGTCCTCGGCATAAAATGCTGCAGAATAACCCTCCAATGGTTTGCCTGCTAGCTGCTGTCTGATGAGCTCTTGTAGTGGAAATAGCCCCATGTTTGGTTCCTAACTCCAGTTTGGTCATCTGGTTCCAATGAACTGGTTGACTCTGGTTGACCAGCCAAGACAGAACGGTCAGAAAACTAACAGGAAGAGCATGTTTCCATGGAAGAGATTGGGCCTCTCAGCATCAGCCCCCAGTCACCAGGGTCGGGTGCTCCTGTATTCCTGCTTCTGCTTCACCCACTGGGCTGTATAGCAGTTCTGTCCCACAGTCCATGACCAGCGTTGCTGGCTTTTGTTGCTCTCCTTCTCCAATAGGGGTCTCTGATTTACCAGCGTCCGTCCTGCTGGACCGTGCAGACTATCCACAACCCCAATCTGCTGCTCAGCACAGCAGGCCTCGGCATCTGTATCCAGCTGTGTATCTTTGCTGTTTAACAAAGTTTGGCTGCAAATGCCTTCCTTCTTGGATGACAGAGGAACAAACCTGGTGAAAGGAGAGTAAAGGCTCAGAGGACAATGGATAAGGATAACGGTCCAAACAGGTTAAAATAAGAATTTGTAGTCTAATTACCCAAATGTAGACATATGTGACTGAAGACAGACTCAACTTTCCTGTCTGCCTGAGTGACAAAACACCTGTCACTGGTTAAATTTTGGTTTGGTTTTGGTTATTAAGACTGCCACACTGACTACATGTGAGATCACATGTAGTCAGTGTGTTTTTTAAAATGTCCTGCTCAATGGCAGAGGATCCATGTCAGCGTTTGACCGACAGCAGCTTGAGGCACGTCAGAATATGACCGACAGCAGCCAGAGGCATGTCATTGTTTGACTGACAGCAGCTGGAAGGGGGTGTTTATTCTATCAAAAACATTGCAGACAAACACAAAGAGGGTCTTTTTTAAAGTCCTTTTAAGGGGACAAAGTGAATCTTCTCAGATGCTGGATCCGGTTCATGAGGTAACATGCACAGGTGTCAGCAAGAACATTTGTGTGTCTTATGTCAGGGCCTCATAAAACTGAACATTGAACTTTGGTAAGTACTTTTTTCCTCCTGTGGGAGCCTAACCAGCTTGTGGTTATCACATCATGAACACAGTTGATTCGTTTTGACCACAGATGTCTGCACCAACAGTGGGTTGCTCCTCATGTTCTTCTGTCATGCTTATTAACCTCCCTGACTATGAACAGTTAAGTGTTCAAGTGTCTTGTGCAGTGGTGTAAATACCTGCTTCGAGGTGTGTGATTACTGGCCAACCTGTGTGTGTCTGTGTATCCCACTGCATATGACTGATCTCCCACTGGTGTCATACCTGAGGATGACACAGGTTACTATCAAGCACCATGTAATCACATGATGACTAATTAAAAAGACAACTCACCATAAAATGAGCATGTCTCACTTCACATTATACATTGTCATCAAGGGAACTATGTCTAATCCTGGACTTGTAAAAGTGGACTAAGCAAACAGTTGTTGGGCTATAAACAGCAACACACATACTAAACACTTAATTCAAAATACCTCCCCACCTTCTTATTCAGCAGTTATCTAATGAGCCAATCATGTGGCACCAATTTAATGTGTAGCTTCCTGTAGATCCAGGTGAGGAGCTTCAGTTAATGAGGACAGATGTGACTCACTGACTGACTGTGACATGACTGTTGCTGTGCCACATTTCTGAAGCTGCTGGATTTTCACTCACAACAGTTTAGAATTAAGAGAGCAGCAGCTCTTTGTTAATCAGATGACAGAGGTCAGAGGAGATTGGACGGACTTGTTTGAACAGACAGAAAGACTACAGTCACTCAGATAATCAGAAGTCTGTACCACTGTGCTGGGGACAGAAGCTTCAATAACACGTCCAATCTTTAAGTGGATTCACTTCAACAGAGACCACATCAGGTTCCACTTCTCATCACCAAAACCAGAAACCTGAAGCAACGGTGGAAACACAATCACCAAACCTGGACATTTCAAGACACGGTTTGTTGGATCTACCAACCACTACCAACCCAACCAGCTTTGAGTCAACAATCCAGGTTGGTGGTAGTGTGGTGGTTTGGAGGATGTTTTCTTGACTCACTTGGGATCTCAATACCAGTCAATCCTGGTGATTATCCTGGTGAGTGTTATTGTTGACCATGTTCATCCTTCATTTTCACACTTCACCATCTTCTAATGGCTACTTCCTGCTGGATAATACTAAGTCAAAGAGCAATGTTTCAACATCTGGTCCAGGATCCAGAACACAATGAACCGAGGAACTGCCTACAGTTCGTGTGCGGTTCCTAATAAAGAGCTGACTGAGTCTCCAATGTCTTGCAATGCCATGCAAATATAACCAATCAGTACTGAATAGAAATCTGTTTAGTGGTCAGAGTTGGGTCAGGTTTCCAACTGCAGTGAACTGAGTTAAATGGAGTTGACATAATAATAAGAAGTGGTATCTCATAGTCTGACAGCTGTTTAATACGCGACCACTTCAGCATTGGCCCTGTGTTTATCAGCTTGAAGTCAGGATTAGTGTTAAAATGCCAAGTGCTTACAAATTAGAGCCAGATAAATAGCAGTGAGGAATGAGAGGGGGCAGGGAGATGTATCTTACAGTAGCACATTCACAGGTTCTTTTTAAAAACCAATTTAATGTATAATCCATTAGGTATGACACGTGTGGGAATGAAGTCTGAGGATGGTTCAGAAATATATGTACCCTGATCAGCCATAATATTATGACCACCTGACTACTGTTGTGTAGGTGAGATTGGAGGAATTTGGAAGCAAGTCAACACCTTAAACTGGTTGTCATTTGTAAAATCATTCCTGAATCATTGTTGCTGTGACAAGCATTACACTGCTGAAAGAGCACAATGCTATCAGGGAATAATGTTTCCACGAAGGGTTGGACTTTGTCTTAACCAGGTTTAGGTCTATTATACACATTACAGTAACATCCACATGAATGGCAGGACTCAACGTTTACCAGCAGAATATTGTCCAAAGCACTCCAACTTCCACCTGCTTGTCTCCTTCACAGAATGCATTCTGGTGGTTTGTCTTCCCCAGGTAA
This sequence comes from Remorina albescens, assembly GCA_034769265.1. Lineage (NCBI taxonomy): Eukaryota > Metazoa > Chordata > Actinopteri > Carangiformes > Echeneidae > Remorina > Remorina albescens. The sequence continues at coordinate 3,835,925 of CM068492.1, read as the reverse complement.
GGGATCTATGCACACTTGACTATGAACATGATGCAAATATGCCGGTATGCAGCTACACAGCCACTTACACAACAAACTGTGATGCTTTGGTTGTTCTGACTCCTTTCAGAACCAGCATGAACTTCTTCAAAGGTTTGAGCTACAGTATTCCTTCTGTTGGATCAGACCACACAGTCAGGTCTTCACTCTTCACGATTATGACTGATCAGTGCATGTTGGCAACCTGGGTCACATGACCCCAGACTCTGTGGGAACTCAGGGTTTTTTCCCCACTAGTGTCTGTCAGCATATAAGCAAAAATTATTTTCAGTGAAACTCAGACCAGTATCACCTCACCTGGCAGGTGTGTGTCCAGTCCAACAGCAGTGCTGTCCAGATGCCGACTGTACAGGCTGCGTCTGGCAACTAGACCCTGTTGACTACCAGCAAGGAGGATGAGAAGTAAATACAAAAAATACAGAGAAGAGCAAAAAAAAAAGGAAGCAAAAAGGAAGAGAGGAGGGCAGTGCGGGAGGGATGGACGTGCACACCAGAATACAGTTAGATGAGAAAAGCAGGAACAAAGGAAAAAAAGATCATAATTATGAAACTGTCAAAGCAAAGAAAAACAAAACAGAAATAATTATACAGTGTGTTTCAATCAAATCAAACATGACAAATAAAAAGCCAAAGAATGGAGATAAGGTGCAGCCTTATCTTAACCCAAACTGTTTGTTTGGTTAACACTACTGTTTCTGCATGACATTCGTGACAAAAGGAGGTCTCACATCTACAGTTTTGTGGCACATAGTTTAATTCTAAAAAAAGGCAAGCAGATAATACAGAGCTGTTATCTTTTAAAAAGGTGTAGAGAAGCCAAATGATCATTGTAACAATGGCAGAATGCCCCCAGCCCCTCATCTCAGCCACAGAAGCAACCTCTATCAAGCTCAGACACCACACAGTCCTTTAATGGAAGAGTCAATGATGCCAGTTTGAGGCTGGTCAAGGGAAGCCCTGCTGAGATCTATTGAGGGAACTACTTGGGCAGTCGGTTTTAATTGTGAAATGAGGAGACAGAGAAATCATAATAGGAGGAGAGAAAGATCAGTGGGGTGGAACAGGTGAACAAAAATTCAAAGAGAGAAAGGAAGAAAGAGAGAAAGGGAGAGAAGTGGTGCTTAGAAAGCTGTGGCTAAGCAGGACAAATCAGCAGAGACACAATAAGCGACTGATGAGAGGAATGTAGCGTTCATCTGCCACATAGAGCGGACTTAATGCTGAGGACGGCCCTCTGTTATGCTATGTGTGACCACTCGCCTCATTTAACGACCACTGTTAATGTGTCCGCACACATGCACGCACGCACGTACGCACGCACACACACACACACACACACACACCGGGGGCGACTTGGAGGCCACCATTGGGTGAATTAATTTGTTTGTCCCTCCAAACCCTGACCTTCTGACTTCACCTGACTGCAATGGCTCAACAATGAGAACAGCACTGAGAAAGCACTTTGTGACATACAGACCCTTTCCAAAAAATTAGAATATCATGGAAAAGTTGATTTATTGCCATGATTCCATTCAAAAAGTTAAACTTTCATAGATTATAGATTCAGGGCCCACAATTTAAATGATTTCAAGTATTTATTTGTTTATTTTTACATAATTTGGGCTTCCAGCTCATAAAACCCACAAAAACAGGAATTCAAAAAATTAGAATACAGTGAAGAAATCACCATTTACTTCCCAAATATTGCAGGGCATGAATGTTTTAAACTGAGTGTCACCCACTAATCATCTATTAAACTCAAAGCACCTGCACAGGTTCCCCCAGGTGTCATTAAATAGCTTCAGTTTGGTTCAATTGTCTCAGTTTGGTTCAATATGGGGAGGCTGCAGACTTGACAACTGGTCAGAAGACGATCATTGATACCCTCCATAGGATGGGTAAGCCACAAAAGTTCATAGCTAAGGGAGGCTGGCTGTTCACAGAGTGCTGTGTCCGAGCATATTAATGGAAAGTCTAGTGGAAGCACAAAATGTGCCAGGAGAAGATGCACCAGCAAAAGAGATGACCGTGGGCTTCAGCGGATTGTCAAACAGAGCAGATTCAAGAATCTGGCAGAGATCCAGAAAGAGTGGAATGAGGCGGGAGCCACAGCTTCAAAAACCACCACATTCAGACGCATCCGGGAGATGGGCTACAATTCTCGGGTTCCTCGGGTCAAGCCACTTCTGACCCTGAGCCTACGTAGGAAGCGTCTCAACTGGGCCAAGGAGAAGAAGGACTGGACTGTTGGCCAGTGGTCCAAGGTCATCTTTTCCGATGAAAGTAAAGTGTGCCTTTCATTTGGGAACCAAGGTCCAAGGGTTTGGAGGAAGACGGGTGAGGAACAGAACCCAAGCTACTTGAGGTCCAGTGTGAAATATCCACAGTCAGTCATGATTTGGGGTGCAATGTCCAGTGCAGGTGTTGGTAAACTCTGCTTTCTTAAATCCAAGGTCAACGCAACAGTCTACCAAAATGTTTTAGAGCACTTCATGATTCATTCTGCTGAGGACCTGTATGGAGATGCAGATTTCATCTTCCAACAGGACCTGGCCCCTGCTCATACCGCCAGAAGCACCAAAACCTGGTTTGATGCCCATGCCATCACGGTGCTTGACTTGCCAGCCAACTCGCCGGACCTAAACCCCATTGAAAATTTATGGGGTATTCTCAAGAGGAAAATGAGGGACACCAGACCCAAAAAAAAAGAAGAGCTGACAGCAAGCATCAATGAAATCTGGGCCTCCATAACTCCCAGGCAATGCCACAGGCTGATTGCCTCAATGCCACGGCGCATCGAGGCAGTGATTAAGGCAAAGGGATTCCCAACCAAATATTGAAGATTGAATATTGTTTTGAAAGTACCATATGTTGGTTGATTTGATGTGATCCTAATTTATTTCTAATTTATTTCTATTTTCTGCAAAAACTGATAAGTAAATGGTGATTTCTTCACTGTATTCTAATTTTTTGAATTCCTGTTTTTGTGGGTTTTATGAGCTGGAAGCCCAAATTATGTAAAAATATACAAAAAAATACTTGAAATCATTTACATTGTGGGCCCTGAATCTATAATCTATGAAAGTTCAACTCTTTAAAAGGAATTATGGAAATAAATCAACTTTTCCATGATATTCTAATTTTTTGGAAAGGGTCTGTATGACCTTGATGCAGCGGCAGGTTTGACACTTTTCATTTTTGCATGTTGCATTGACTCCCTTTACACAGTAATGTTGGATGAGAAATTATGAAAGTAGATATTGAATTTATCATGGCTTCAGACAAATAAGACACTTGTGGATGTAAATCTTTCTGGAGCTCTGCGTGTATATTAGAAGCTTGCCATTATCCATACTGCTTATACATGCAGGGCTGCAGGGGGGTTGGAACCATGCCCTGCTGACATTGGGCTAGGGCAAGATGCATCCTGGACAGGTCGACATAGAGACCTTAACTTTGCATGCTCAGGATTTGATTCAGCCTTGGATAATGTAAGTAACTGTAAGATAATTTTATGTCTTCAAGCCAGAAGTATTTGTGCAGAACACTATGATGTCACACTTGCAATCTGATCATCTATAAAATCACTCAAAATACATAAATTCTCGTACATTTCCATAATCAGGATAATCATTGATATCTTCACAAGTGACTTGAAAACGTCTAAGTCACAAACCAAGGAGCAATGTTTGGCTCTTTTCACCCTCTGTCGCAAGGCCAATTATTGTGTGATGTGGTTCAGTTTGACTTTTTGCCACAGTGGATTTATTTTAGAGCTTTATAGCTGACCTTTCCATCATTACAGCTCAAAAAAACGAGCAGATCAAGATAGAAATGTCAAATCAGCTCTAGAGCAACCCAAATACATGTGTGGAACTTTCTGTGTTCAACTTTTCTTTGGTTACCATGGTTTTCATTCATTTTCTACCGCTCATCCATTTCCCGGTTGTAGGGGATGCTGGAACCAATCCCAACTCACATTGGGCGAGGGCAGGGTACAACCCCACCACAAAGACAAGCACAGGGAGAACATGCAAACTCCACACGGGACCCAATCCTTCAACCTTCTTGCTGTGAGGCGACAATACTAACGACTATGCTGCCGTGCTGCACATTTTTACAGTGTTTTTAGTGAGAAAAATTTTATATCAGTTTTTTGTTTTTTTTCCTGTTGCTTTTTGTCAGTATCCCATATTACAGTGAGAACTAAGTCTTCACGGAGGTGTGTGTGAGGTTTAGTCGATTCCAAATATGCGGGGATTTGATGACATTCTTAAAATAAAACATTTATAAGGATAAACACAGAGGTATAACGAAGCAAAACATGTGGCTCTATAGAGGTTAAATCTTAAATATTTCACATAAATGGGCACCATAAATGTTTCAAATAATAATTAGCATCACTTCATGATTAAAGAAGGGAAAACAAACTAAACAAGATCAATTGACTACAGAATAGGGGGTTGGAGAAAAAGAGGAGGAGGTCCTCAGCTTGACCTCTATATGTTAAGTGTGAGAAGAGATATTCACATAAAGAAATACTACGTAGTGCCTCCATGTGGGAAGAAGGGAATATGGATTTTTATTTATTTAAGGTCATTTGACTGGTTCAACTAAAAAAAACAACAACCCAGAAACAGATAAGCGGTAGACGTTGAATGGAGGAATGAATGCGTCTTCTCTCTTACCACAACTTAAATTGATTTAAGTATTTAATATTATACATGCTACATTTCCATCATTATTGTTTTAATATTGTGAGCCTCAATTATTTTGGCTCAGGATAATCCTGGCATGAAATTTTAAATCCATGTAAATTTTATTTATTAGTGCTTTCTCTTGGAATCAAAAGTTCAACATTTTACCTTTAACCAAAAAAAAAAAAAAAAAAAAAAGAAGAAGAAGAAGAAACTCATAATTCAACCAGATACCCTAAGAAAACACCTCTCTCAACCCCTTCATCAAGTTCTATACACTATTTCTCAACATGTAGAAACTTGCTTTGCCTTCCCTTCTTCACACAAAACACACACAGAGCTTACCGCCGTCTCACAAACACACTTGGAAAAATTTAACTGAATGGGCAGGGCAGTGTGTTGTCTGATAGTGAAAGAAGAGGAACACTCAACAGAACTTCATCTAGCTGATTTAAACCTTTTACATGGCAAACTACTTGATGTTTGTGACATTTGCTCGGGCCATGAATAAAATTTTATTTTCAATTATGATTTTGTCCATTTCAAAACAAATTACATCCCCCTAAACATGTTTATGGCGTACGTTAGCATCATACCTAAGAGTGTGTCATCTTGATTAGAACACAGAGTGTACCACTGATGAATCTGTCAGGCTTGTCTGGACTTTGGCTTCACTGCTTTTAACAAAGGTTAGCATGTTAGCATGTTATACTTCGGCTCAAAGATCAAAAACTGACAATGATGTAATCCACTCACTCTCTTTGTCTGTAGCTGTTATTTAGACACTGCTCTAGCAACGCAAACACATGTAGGCTATCATACACTCAGATACTCTTCAATATCAAAAACACACTCTACTGATGGATTCCAGACTTGCATGAGACTAATCACAGGCCAGTGATCACAGTGTGACCCCCTGAAGTCAGAAATACTGGATGTGACCTGTCTCCTACCTGGTGCGTCTTGCCCTGCAGCGCTCCACGAGAGCGGACTGCGGGCTCTTGTCTCTGTTGTCCCTGAGGGCTCGAAGTGGTGCCCCGCTGGGGGGTGAGCCCACACTCAAGGAGTGGGAGCACTGGGAGGATACCGACCGCTGGGGAGTGTGAGGAGGAGCAAATGGCCAGGGAAGGGCCTTCTGCTCCTGGCGTACCACTGCACAGTAAAAACACATATTTACTAATGGAATACATTCACCTGTCAATTACCAATGACATGAAAAACAATGAAAATGAAAATTGAAAAGATGAAAAACACCCTGTATTATGAATGGATTTTTCCAGGCACTGAGCTGTTAATTTATGTCTCATTAAGACTCCACACAACTGACGACAGATAAAGCCTGGATAATGTTACTGAGAAAACAGTTTTTCCTCTGGTAAAAGTACCTGATGTCTGTTTTTACAGTTCTTTACCTTCTCTCTCCATTAAAGAATAAGGTTTGATCTCTCCGTCTTGCTTTTTTAGGGGAACCTTTCTCAGCTGGGCAGCTGTGGAGGAGGACGAATTCAGTGCAGAACACAGACATAGAACTTCTCCCACATAATGTTTTCTACAAACAATATCTGAACATTATTTCCTCTGCATTATCTAGTGGTGAAGGCTAGAACCCGTGGTAAAAGTTAAAACACCATTCACATAATGGTCTTTAAGATCTTTAACATCTCAGAGCAGATCTGTGAAACTAGACCAGACCAGCTCCTGGTGTTTGACCTGGTGTTTAACCTATGGTTCAGGTGGAAGTGTTTGAACCATAGACTGAAATAAAGATGGATGTAGCCTCCATTAAGTCATCCGTAGGTTCAGGGCGGGCAGTTTGGCAGCGCCTGATCGCACCTATCGCCTTAAGATAATCCAACAATTGGAGAAATGCCTCCTTTACGTTATCTCTAGGTTTAGGGTGGGCAATTTGGCAGTGCCTGACTACATCTATAACCTTTAGATAATCCAAAATTGGGGAAACAGAAACAGCATGGATGGGTGGAATTAACATTATGACTTTTTACAACCCCTTAATGTCATTCACCCTGGTGCCTTAGAGAAAAATAAAGGAAATTGGAGTTAAAATGATTGGCGGCCTCAGCCTCACACCAGCCATGTGTCATACACTTCCAACATGTCTCAAGCATTCACCATCTTATGTTACACCCCATTTTATGATCTGTAATCTACCCCTGCACCTCTCAAATTTACAACTCCTAGAGAATATCCATATATCCATTAACGCCAACAGTACAGTAACATGTTGTCACCTAAAGTGGGACCAAAGGGCCAATAATAAGAACAAGGACAAAAACCCTCTAAGAGTTATTATTTGGGGATAGTGCAAATGTAAAAAAAAGAAAGGGGGTTAAAGAACTCAAGCCTGCAGTTCACTACAGTCAGTCACTGCACAAAAGTGAGTCAGTCCCCATAGAGTCACAGCAGAAATAAACATGATTACGATTAAGTCACGGCTCCACATGCCTAACATCTATGTCCATTTTGCATTCACTCACACCTGGTAGATTTAGACACTGAATGAAAGTCAAGGTATCAGGTTAACAGTATGGCATTAGTTAATATAGCTAAAAATTAGCTAGAGCTGTAAACAACCACAGGGGAGGTCAGGGATGAGATGCATATATGAAAAAGAAAAAGTTTCATGTTTAATTAATATTGTTATTCTGTTGCCTTTCATGAAAACCAGCCTTGAGCAGGTTGAACCAGTTCAACAAATGAGACCAGTCTCAGGACTGCAGCTGGGGCAAAAATGGTTGTAACAATACTATGAGAGGTAGCGCCAAACAATGGGGGGCGGTTACCTCTGGCCTTGGACTGGCTCTGTTACAATTTCCTGACCAGTCTAATAGGGATCTGTAGTCAATCCCAGCTGACATTAAGTGAGGGTGGGAGTGAAATGAAGAGGGGTTTCCTATGGCTTTGGACTGGCTGTGTTCTGACAGATGCTGTGCGCTCTCCCTATTATGTGCAATCCAATTAAATGGATTGCAGCAAACACTGGTATAGAGGCAGAGTGTCACAAAAAGCACCTTTAATTGACCGTTAACAAAGTGACAGACATTTTGATGCACTGGGAGTCAGTACAGGTACAGGCAGGTATTCTCCTTCATTTCAGGTGGTAGGGGTTTTAGGTGGTCTACAAGGTATGCTTTTCTGTAGATACTAATACAGCTGGGATATTAGGTTTGAATATGTGATATGATGATGCACGGTACATATTTTATCCATATAGGTAGATAAATACATGAGATGTGATAGAGGAATTGAAACTGGCTGGAAAATGGTGATAAGGAAAATAAGTGCATCATACATAGACCTAGTCATAGGGCAAAGGAAGGGGTTCAAGATGCTGGGGTCATTCGAGAAATAAAAAGAAAAGAGTCCTTACAAATAGTTGTACATCCCCTGATCCATCAGAGGAGAGGAGGGTGAGCCTGGGAAAGTTTGGTGAAGAAAAGAATTTGGAATTGGAGTAAAAGCAGATCAGTACTGTTGGGTCAACTCCCCTTCCTTTAGACTTACATCTATCTAATGACGGTGGTTTGATTGCCTCCACAACAAAAAGATGAATTTGTCATGATGAGATCTCTTTGAGCTGGATCATGCAAAGCATATCATATCACTGATATAAGTACATATTTGCACATAAGTATATGGAGTTGCTCTGGAAAACCAAAGTATGCGGCAGATAAACCAGATTTAGAGATGATGTAGTAACACTAAGGACACTGACCAATCACAGGTTCACGAACCCACCTACCCACATCTATATCTCATGTAATCACAGAGAAGAAAATCTTAGATAGAAGCTGTTTCATGACAGCAACAGAGTTGTGAAAAAGTTACCTGTTCTGTTTGTGAAGAAGCCCTGGAACACTACAAAATTGTTGACCTGGTGAGAGTGCAATCAAAAGCAGGATGGAATTAATCAAAAGGTTCATTAAAAAAGTTCAGTTCAACTGCATGTCAGTGTTATAGCATTGTCCAAAGTTCTGCCCATTAAAGTATTAACCATCTGCAGCAAACTTGAAACTTGATGGAGTTCCTCTTAACGAGTTAATCATTTCCACTTAGGTAATAAAGATGTGATTTTCATGAACAGAATGAAAATCTGTCTCGATTTTATGGCTATTTAAAGATCAATAACTATTCAAATCAAATCAAATCAGATTTATTTGTATAGCGCCAAATCATAACAAAGTTACATCAAGGCACTTTACATATAGAGCAGGTCTAGACCAAACTCTTTATAAAATTATTTAAAGAGACCCAACAGATCCCCCGATGAGCAAGCACTTGGCGACAGTGGCAAGGAAAAACTTCCTTTAAGAGGCAGAAACCTCGGGCAGAACCAGGCTCAGGGGGGGCGGCCATCTGCCTCGACCGATTGGGTTGAGAGAGGGAGAGAGAGAGAGAGAGAGAAGCACGGGGGAGGTGGGGGGCAAAGTTGGGTAGAGTAGGGAGAGAAAGAGAGCAGGAGGAGGGGATATTCAAACAGGTGTAGGCAGGAACATGATGCTGCATGCTATTGTCCGTCCCAGTATGTTTAGATGCTTCTCCTGATTGAGCTAAATTTGTTTATTGGCCCTAAAAGCAGACATGATCATTTACACTACATTCAGACCAAATCCACTTTTTTTTTTTTACTTATTACAAAATTTTAACTGAAATTGCATATTGACAGGAGCATTTAAACACTCTTGAAGTTTAGCTCAGCTTACCCTGGATCACCTCTGATCTGTATACAACTGGGCTGCTTCATTAACGGCTCAAGAACTCAGCGACCTCCATCATTCGGACAAGGAATCTGGATCAATTAGACTGTTTTAGAGCTGAACTAGGACTAAAGACATCAGGGAGAAGGCTCTTTGTTAACTAAGAGACCAAAACTCTGACAGTCCCTGAGCACCAGAGAGCTTGTGTGGAGATGGAGAATCTTCCACTTCTCAGTTTTTTATGGCAGCAATATCAGACCAAATGTTAGCCCATTAGTTTGTGAGCTGCTGTTTTGATTTCTACTTTGCAATTTGTCTGTCAGCCACCTTGAATTTTTGAAACCAGAAGAAACAATATTTGGAAGAAAATGCTTACTGAGGTAATAAATCAAATGATAACAAGGGCAATTTCGACATAGACTTCAATACAATCTGATTTCATTTTACAAACATTGGAGTCACTCTGGACCTCTCCTCACTTTCTTTCATACCTACTGTACAGGTAATGTTGATATGTACCTCTTGGTGATTTCATCTTAAACACCCTATTAAAGAGCTATTTCCAAAATCAGACTTAATCAGAAGGAGGTCACTGTGCCTAAATATAACTGGAATAAGTGGGGCAGTCCCACTTGGCAACCACATGAAAGACCGTTTTCACTTATTAGATGAAAACATGTGTCATTTTCTCTAAAGATTTCTCAAGACTTGTACCTGTGGGACACTTTGTGTCAAGCAGTAGTGCTTCGCCAGGAAAGAAAGGAATTTGGGTGAGGGTCTGTCATAAGCCATCAGCACAGGCTCCAAGTTCTTGTGCTAAGATGGAAGAGAGAGAGAAAGAATGATCAGGATGGCAGGCTGTACACTACTGCTGCCTGTTTCAGCAAATAAGCTGTGAACTCCATTTTTGCAGACAAGCAGGTTTCATGAAAGCCTGGTGAGCATGGAGGTCAAAGATGACAGCCAGTACACCATCCAGGATCGGTGGGACATGACACTTGGGATGAATTATCACTAAAAAAGATTGTAACTTTCACAATTTATCCCTGTAATAAACTCATGATCTGTCTAGGAAGTACTTCCCCTGTCATTTAATGTCAGCTGGGATTGACTACAGATTCCTATTAGAATGGTCTTGAAATTGTAGCTGACTGGCTTTTCAAATGTTGTTTCAGCATTGGTCTACACTAATTTGCCCCTGAGAGAGGAATGACTCACCTGCAACATGAAATCAAACAGCTCCAATCCATAGCCATGCCGCTGCACGTTCTCTGCTATGTAGAAATCCAAAACACACAGTGGCTCTGCCTCTACATGCACACCCTGCCGGTCCTGTGGAGGAAACACAAGTGCACCTGTACAGCTGATAAAAGAAGGTCAAACAGATATGAAATCAGTGAAGCAAGTGGAATTATAAATGGCCTGAAAAAAAGAATTGTTAAAAAAAAAAAAGACAGAAGAGCATTAGAAAATAGGTGACTTACAAGCAGAAATAACTTCTTGCAGCCAACCTTTAGAAATCCCACAACCACACCGTGTCCCCTGTAGGTAAGAGAGAGAGGGTGAGGCAGAGGGTTTGTTTGGGATAGAGAGGTTTAAAGAAATTACAGAGAGTAGGACTCTGTTCTCTGTATGACTCATAGTGAGCTCAGTTTTCCAATTGGAGCAAACTGCTGCCATAAGCATTAAACACAGCATCTTACATCTCTCAACACTACAGTACATGCATTGAGACCACAGTATGACACAACATTGGTGAGTCAAGCAGGCCAGTTCAAAACAAACAATGGGAAGTGTTTTTGTGTGTGTGTGTGTGTGTATGTGTATAATGAGTAAAAGCTAAAAGATTTTGATATGTACCCATTTCTCTCTCCGTCCTTAAGCAGGTAGACCTGATGCCTCTGGGACTGCAGTTTGGAGGCACTGGTTATAGGTGCTGTGAGCTGTTGGGCCTGTGGAGAACAAGCTACCACACTGCTGACTAGGTACTGTAGGTTGAGAACAATGCTACCAGAATTGGTGGTTACAACTGGGCATGGTTGAAACATTTCCAATACAAGGACAGTTACCAAAACAGTGTTTAATCAACATCACAATTAAGCATCATTATTTGTTGTCGCTTTAGCAATTTAACAATTCACGAAATGATTAAAGAAGGGACCTGAACTCTCTTTTCAGGCATATTCCCTTATGTGGGGTTTTCATGATGGTAAAAATTTAAATTTTAAAAATTTAATTTAAATTGCACTAAGGGATACTGACTGTGTAAGCTTATCAGACCAACAGTGACTCTTTGTGACCTGTTGATGGAGGCATGTCAACCAGGAAGATGCGCCTCCCATCAAGATAATGGCATATCATCACTCAGGACAACAGAGCCATTGAACTGCTTCACTGTAGGGGTCCAGCATCATTCTCCTGACCTTATCCACATCACCACTTCTCCTTTCTGTGGTCACTGTCTCAGTTATTATAAACATTATATACACACAAGATCAGATAAATACACCTCCAGAGAGACCTGCAGTCACCCACCTTAGCTGAGGCTCTTCCCAGTTCATCAATAACTGTGGCTATGAGGGCTTGAAGATCTGGCCTGCAAAGATGGAACCAAACAGGAAGAAAAAAGGAGTGGCTGAATGAGGCACCACTGTCAAAGTGCAAGGGGCAGAATATGGGAACACACACACAGCAGAGGTTTCATCACAACATTTAAATAGCATTTTGCCTTGTGTACATTTACATGCCAATACCTTCTTCAATGGGCAGATATTTAAATGGAGTTTGGTGCTATAACGTTTACTCTAAACAGGGGATCCAGACAAGGTACTGTATGCTAATGTGTTCAATCTGACATTGCTAACAACACTAGCAGAAGGAATCGGATCTTTTTCCTTACCTCCCTGCTGATTTACGTCCTGCAACAAGAGTCTGGTCCAAAATAGTGACCCTCTCGGAGAACAACTGGTTAATATCAAAAGGGAACTCCATAGTAGCCGATCAGCAAGACGGCTATACGCTAATGTCCAGGGGCCAACCCCAGCTGCAGGGCTCTTTGAGCTGAGCAGTTAGCGCAGAAACAACAGTTAGCTAGTTACTAACAGCCCGAAGACGACAACAACACCCAAACACGAACACTCAACAACCCTACCGGGCGAGTCACAACAATGGACACCTGCTATCTACACTGGCACTACGGCTTCATTGTGTCCCGTTGGATGTTTCACTCCCTGGCAACACAAACCGTAATGTGTGTAAGATACAGATACTGACGTGTTCCTATACAATCAGTGCAACGGTAATTAGGAAGTTGAAAGTATTAGTAGTAGTAGTAGTAGCAGTAAGTAAATTACCCGAGGTAAAATGTAAAAGTGAACAATGTTGGACAATAATCACGCCGTCAGCCAAAATTTCCTTCTTTATATGATAACTTTACATAAGTCGTTCGTGAGCATGTTATAGTAGTTTTACGGTAAAATTAATGCACTCAGTAGGAGGGTTAATGTTCAATTTTGTCAGGTGATTTAAACAATAAACTGCCAACATTAATTTCACTTCTGTTGTATTTATATTTATTTACATTAGATGTGTCAAAATGAGTCAATAGAAAACTGTGTTGCATTTTATTATAGAATATAGGTGTAATGCTTTGCAGCACCAGCTGTCAATAACAAGTGTTACCACGTGATGGTGCTGAAGGTGAATATATGCTGAACCTTGACACTATGTCTGATTTTCTATCATATCATGGGACTCTCAAAGTGGAGAGTCATAATGTTTATATATTTTTAAAAGGCACAACAGCTCAGGTTTGTGTGAACTTCTTAGGCTAGTCACAACCTCAATCCAGCTCCTCCAATAAAGTTTTAAGAGGTACATGTTAGAAAATGCTCTCCATCATCATCATCATCATCAGCAACAGCACACCAAATGAGGGAATGTTTTCTGGAAGTATGGGTCTTCATCCCTCCGACAGAGTTTCACCTAACTGCAAAATATGATATATAACAAAAATGGCTTAATTATGTATACGAGATGTTAAAAATCTCAGTAACACACTCATCTCGTATTCTAATAGAAACAGAGGCAAGCTCAAAGGCAGAACTAGCACTACAACATATTTAGTTTGGCTCTTTTAATGCTCAGTATAATTCTTAGTGCTTTGTCTTACGCTCAGACACCGATGACAAAATATACAATAAGAAGTTAATAAAAAAATACCTGAGTTTTTTCTTTTTGGGTCTGAATCGACAGACTATTTATTCTGACTTGCGATTTTGGTCTTGATGCTCATTAAGTTGGCAGGGTCAAAACTTCTGAGGTCAATGCCACAGAAAAATGATTTACTATTTCAGATGAACATCAGTTATGAATAAGATTGGTTCAACCACTTCTAAAAGGGGGCTGAATTGTTATGGTGGGACTGTGCTGCTGTAACAAAATGAGCCCATGGGTCAGGTTATTGACCCATCATTAGTTTTAGCATTAAGTTTGAGCACTAAGTTTTGTTAAGGAAGTAATTAGATTAACCAAGGTTAACCAAACCATGGTGGATTTACATGAACAGTAACATTTAGTCTTTCATTTTAATTTCATTCATAAAAATGTTGACAAAACTGTTTTAAGTGCCTACTAAGCTCCTCAATCAAATAAAAAGATGATTTCATGTTGGTGAAGCGGCCACAGCTACATTAGAGGTCACAATTTTTCTCATTTCTCATTGTTTTTAGCTTTCTGCTAAAAAAAAATATTCATGTCATCCAATCATCCATATTGGCAGTGAACTAATAAATTTAAGGCAGATTACTGTGATGCGCCTCCCTGACCTTAATGTGGAAATTGTTCGCGTGTTGCCATGAACCTCACAACAGGAGAGAAACTCTTTGAGAAAAAGAGTTTCCTGTCCCCTTTCAGAAAAGGGGACAGGAAACCACTTGTTCCACATTTTCACAACCCTTGCTATCTGATTTTATCTGCCTCTATAAACATCCACACCTTTCCTCCATGTCATCAATCCTTCCTCCCTACTGATTCGCCCTGAGTAGTCACCAATCTTTTCCAGTTCACAGGGAATCCTACACTGACTAATTATTCATCTGCTATTGCATAACTCTGGTTCATACTGTGACTGGTCACCATGTGACTGAAATCATTACTACTCCTCCGGATCAGCTTAGGCTTTATTCTGAGAAGGTCAGCAGGTTCATTGCTTCAGTTTGGTTCAGATCACTTCCTCATTACAGCTACAGGAAGAATGAGAAATAAGGCTCAAGTCAATTAAAATCAAAGTAATTTATATAGCCCAAAATCATAACAAAGTTACATCAAGGCACTTTACACATAGAGCAAGTCTAGACCAAACTCTTTATGGAGTTGTTAAAGAGACCCAACATATCCCTGCAAGGGCAAGCACTTGGCGACAGTAGGAAGGAAAAACTTCCTTTAAGAGGCAGAAACCTCAGCCGGGCTCAGGAGGGGCGGCCATCTGCCTCAACTGGTTGAGTTGAGAGAGAGGGAGAAATATGGGGGGCAAAGAGAGATGCAGAGGAAGTGAAAGAGAGACAGAGTAAGAGTGAGCGTGAAAGAGAGGAAGGGGGGTACTCGGTAGAGAGATGGAGAGGGAACAAGAACAGGAGAAGAGGCCATGGAAAATGCAAACAAAACATACAGTGATCACAGCCTGGTCGTTCTAAATGTGCACTAGTAAATATTAGCAGTAGGGGAGAAGAAGAGGTTACAATGGGAATCTAGCAGTAGTGTGTAATGATAACTAAAGATAACTCTTGCAGCAGCAGGGACTGAGCGGGAACATGGAGCAGAGATGATTCAGCACCTTTAGGATGGAGACAGGAAGAGAGAGAACAGGAGGAACAAGACACAGACTACAGGAAGAGACAAAGTTAGAGACATGATTTTAGAGACTTGATTTTTACAAAAACACTTTATTTACATGTTTCTCAAACATTCAGTGGATTTCAAATAAAGTGCTTGTGCAAATCACACAAAAATAAACTATATAGTTAAAAATTGTGCAAAATGCAGTTCATTGTTTTGAACAGAGCAGATGAGGTTCTTGCAGCACCAGATGGTTTTTTAAACCCTCCAAATCTCCTGTTTGTTTATAAAACCTGAATTCTAAAAAAAGTCTGGCCCTGAGATTTACCTGTCACACTGTCTCAGCTTCTTGCCCTTCTCTGTCTTCCACTTTGTTTTTCACGCTAACATAAATTGCAATTTTTGCTTCTCCTGAGAGGAAGTTCAGGAGCTGCCAGTTTTTTTTTGTTGTTTTTGATTTAGCCAGCTCCCATGATAAAAACTTTCTCAGTAAAATTAACGTTAAAGAGACTAAAAATCCTCTTACACTCAGTAAAAACATGGACAACAGTCTCTCATTGACCACAGTAAGGACACTTGTTTAAAACAGCATGATTAAAAACTGAGATAATAAAAAAAAACCCGAGACAAAAGCATTAGAGGCAATAGCACCATGTAAAATTCTCCACTGGAGGTCACAAGTTTGTTTTTTTAGGGGGTGTTTGTATAAAATCCTCCACTGTGGGCCCAGTCCATTCTGCCCAAATCTCTGTGACCACACAGTAGGGGGTCTGTTGCTCAGTCCGACCTTGTGGATGCTCTTCACACAATTCCCGTACAGTGTCATTTTGTCTTCTCTTGCGGAGTCAGTTCTTGTGGGTTTGCGACTTTCAGTAGGGGGGGCGATCAATTCTCCCAGCCCTGGCCTCAGGAATATTTCTGGAGCCCCACTGCATCCACCAGCTGTTAGAGGGTCAAGGTCCAAGGCTGTGCCAGCATCGCCATCAGGCCGGGTGTTCTTGTGCTGCTGACGTCTAGTCTGGCCCCGTTGATCAGTGGTTCTCTCAACAACCAGTACAGAGAGTCAGCTTTGGGACACCTTTTACAGTAAAAAAGGGCCCATGATTTAAAATTACTTTGATAAACCGGAGGTAACACAGTTAAATTTAAAAATTTAGGATCAGTTAAAAATAGAGCGTCATCCAACCCCAGCTTATTGGCACATATAAGGATGCAGCTGGCCACACCTCAGATCTGTTGGGCCTGTAGGATACTTTTGTAAAAACTGGGGTCTAAACGTGGCTGTCCAGCTGGCCAGATGGACAAGGCCTTGTCCCCCCTCCTCTCTGGACCTCAGCACCCCTTGTGGCATCCAGTCTAGACCATCCCAGAAAATTTCTATAATTTTTTTCTGTATATTTGCTAGCAAGCTTGAAAGGGCTCTACAGGTTAAATGGTACCACAGCTGGGATGCTACCAGATTATTTAAAACCAGAACTCTGCCTTTCAGTGACATCCGAGGGAGCAGCCATCTCCACTCGGAGAGTTTTCCTTCTATTTTCTCTGTGATGGTCTTCTTCTCTATTATATTTTTCTTCCACATAAACACTCCTAAGTAATTCATTCCTTTGGTTTTCCAGTTTAGGTTTTATGGAAGAACTGGGAGACTGCCACGCGATTCATCAATAGCAAGGGTTTCACTTTTCCTCTAATTTACCCCTTGCTGCCAACGCTCTATTAAAATCATGCGCAATGGTGGCTAAAAGGTCTGTGTCCCTCTGACTTCTAATAAAAACATTATGATCATCTGCATATGCAGATAAAACCAGACTTTGTAGGCTAGAGCCTATCTGGTTGAGGAGGGGTTCGGGGGAGAGTGCATAAAGCATCCCCAACAGAGCCTGATACCTCTACACACTCTAAAAGCACAAAGCACACAGACTACCGTTAACTTTCATCACACTCTCCACCTCACTGTACAACACCTTGATCTTAGCTATAAAACCAGTGCTGAACCCAAACTTCTCCATTACTTACCAAAGGAAGCTGTGTTCAACGTGGTCAAAAGCCTTTTCCTGATCCAGGGAAATCAGACCAGTGTCTAGACCCAACGAATCAGAGACATCCAAAACATCCCAAATTAGGTGGACATTGTCCACATGGACCTGCCAGGCACACAGTAGGTCTGGTCCTGTTGGATGACCTGCTCTATAGCCTTCCCCAGCCTGGAGGCCAAGACTTTGGACAGGAATTTATAATCCACACATAGCATTGTCACAGGGCACCAGTTCTGGATGTCATGCCCATTCCCCTTCTTTGGCAGCAGGGTGAGGACTGCCCTCCTGCAGGACATCGGCATGGAACCAGAGGCCAGACACTGAGCAGAAGGCTTTGTAGAATTCTGATGTAAGGCCATCGATACCAGGGGCCCTTCACCCCTGGAAGCCCTGCAGGGCGGCCAGCAGCTCCTAAATCTTGAGGGGCGCGTCGAGCAGTGAGTTGGTCTCTTCTGAGACTTGAGGCAGTCCTTCACAGAACCCCTCCAGGAGCGTCTGATCCTCCCCTATACTCACTCATATAGAGTTTAGTGTAAAAACTCACTGCTTGCCATCGTATCTGGCTTGGTTCCGTCAGTTCATGCCCCACGTCAGAGAGCAGTGTATGGATCACTTTCCCCTCTCCAATTTCTTTCTCCGGGCTGAAGAAGAAGCTAGAAGGAGCATCCATCTCCCTGATGGTCTGGAACCGGGACCTGACCAGTGCACCCTTTATTTTAACGTCCAAAAGGTCAGCTCAGGCCTTTTTTTTATTTTGAGGCTTTCAACATAGCCTTGATTTTCTGTGGACTCAATTAGTTGTTCTAGTTCCTCTATATCGGTCTCTAGATCTTTCATGGATTTTGTGATGTCTTCAGTGACATTGAGGGTGTGCTGCTGACACAGTGGTTTTATCTGAGTCTTACCCTGTCAAGTCTGGCTGAGGACACCCTACTCTCTATGAAAAAAAAAAAGAAAAAAAAAAAAAAGAAGTGGGACCAGATATACTGTCCAACTGTTTTAAGGCGTGCTGGATGAGGCTCTGCATGATTATGATCTAACGTTGCATCTTCAGTACAGTTAAGATCCCTGTCAAAGAATTAAAAAATCCTCTGAAGCACAGCCACTTAAAAGATCATTAACTTGGAGTAAAAACTGCCTCCTGTCTGCACCGGGTGTCGGAGCATAAATATTGATAAAAAACAGCTTTAAAATGGTCGAAATGAGCTCTGACAAAAAGCATCTTCGCCTCGATACAGTTCGGACTTCCAGTGAGTTGGGTTTAAAAGCGTTGGAGAAGAGGAAACCCACTCCTCCACTCAGAGAAGTGCTGTGGCTTAAAATGGCTTCCCTTTCCCACTCCCTCCTCCATTCTGCTTCATTTGTAAAAGCAGTGTTTCTTGTAAAAGAAAGACATCTTTTTTATTATTATTTTAGCTGTTTCAAAAATCAAAGCTCTTTTTCTTACCTCTCTAGCTCCATTTACATTTCAAGAACCCACTTTAAAAACATCCATGATATGTGGGATGTTAAAAACTAGAGTTAAAATTATAATTGAATTAAAACACATATAGCTGCCTTTACCATCATTGCTCATTAGTTTTTGTTTTTTGCTTTAGCTCAAGTTTCTTTAATGTAAACACCCCCTGATCTGTGAGTCCAGCCTCCTCCTTCTGACTCATGTGAACTTTAAAACCAGTCTCATGGGAAATCGTGAAACTATCACGTTTTATAATCTATTTTCGTGCGTGTCAGCACGATTTCCTCATTTTTTTCGGGCTAGCCGGAACGTTTTTCAAACTAATGTATTTCAATTGGAAGTTCATTTCGTGCGTACAAGCACGATAGTCATATGCCACGGCGAACAGAAGGGGTTTGATTTTATTTAATTTCTGAACTTTGACAACAACTGAATACAACATTTTAATCAACAGATATTCCTCGTATATCATATTTCATATCGTATATCTAAATTAGTCTTTTTTTCGTTTTTTTTAATGTCATGTCAAGGATATAGGCTACATTTAAGAATCCAGTGCTATATTCTGCATCATATCGTCCCATATTTGTGATACTACTGCTTTTTATGCTGCAGGATTCAGGCATTTTGTGATTAGAAAAACTCTTTCATAGTTATTTTTAATATCTGCTTCCTGCTTTTTTTCTTTACAATATAGCTAGAATGTCCGCATTTATTTTTCATATAGCTACAAGGTAACTTTTTTTAATCGTATATCTAACTTGGTCTTTATTTCCGGTTTTTTAATGTGCAACGTCATGCCAGTACATTTAAGAATCCAGTGCTATATTCTGCGTCATATCGTCCCATATTTATGATCTAATGCTTTTATTCTTCTTTTTTGCTGCAGGATTCAGGCATTTTGTGATTAGAAAACTCTTTTATGGTTATTTTGTTTTGTAGGAAAAGCAGGAAACAGATATATCTGTTTCATTTAAGTTAACATTATGTTTTTTGTCGTTTTTTTTTAAGTTACCACATACAATGTGTTCTGATATTATTTTAATATAGTTTTTTCTTACTATTATTGTGGAAGTGTCCTATATCTCTCTAGTCCCTCCCACCGCAGCTCCACTTGCTGTCGGGAAAGCAGATTCTGCCCTTCTCCCGCTAACCCTCCTCCAGGTAAGACGTGTGTCTGCGGGGTGTTTAGTGAGCTGATGCCTTCCTTTGCCTTTATTCACATGGTTTACAATTTGAAGCAATGATTAACAATGGTTTTCATTGCTAAACACAAGACTATGAAAACAATCTTCTAACTTGCGAGGGAAAAAATAGCCATATCTTGTAACTTTTGTCTAGCTAGCTTAAGTCAACTATGTTTAAGCTAATAGTTACTGTATTCCCGCCGAGCGTGGAGCATGACCAAAGAGTAGTATGTGATATGCAATAACATCAGGCATAATGTCTCATTAGGGACCTTTAGGATGATGTAACTTCATGCTGAGTTTTACTTTCGTATAAAAATGTATGTGCAAACAGGAACAGTTCATGAAATGTGTTTAGACAAATAGTACAGACCCTGACAATCTCCTCCTTCTCATTCAATTGGGCGCTCTATTTAAACTGCATTGGCTGGCCATCTGCTTCTGCTGCTTCCTCGGTTTGCTGCTTTACAACCCAGATCCTCCTTCTCATTTTGTTCTGACTTATAAATGTCATAATTGTGTCGTTGGTGCTTGCTCTGTTCTGGGGGTCTTGCTGACTCTGCTCTCCCTGCCTCATGCAGGGAGGTCCTAGAAAAGAGCCACGCCGCCAAAATTAAATTTTGCAATTGTAATTAAATTTCTTTGACTGAAAAAGTCCTGGCTGAAGTACATGTAATCACAGGAGTTGATGCTTTAATTTTTTCCCTATGTTATTTGCCTAATAGTTGTAAGTTTTTATGACAGATGATTTTTAACAAAACAACACAGGAAATCCATCAAGCTTAATATGTTTAATTTTACCAAATAACTTTTGTAGCTAAGATATTGATAAAATGCTAAGCATTAACCATTCTTGCTTGCATACCACTCAATTCACTCACAGTTTTTTTTTTTTGCTCCTAGTTTGAAAAAAACAAACAAACATACAACAGCTATGTTTTTATGTTCACAGATTGCTCTTACCATGCTCGTCTTGAGACTTTCCCGATCAGGAGAGTAAAGAGAGAGAAAGTGAGAAAGGTTAGACAGGGTTGACAGACACCCATTTATATTGGCTGACTCTGTTGCAATTAATTGTAATTATGTACTGTCCCTGCAAAAACAAACAATACTTATTTGTTGAAATTCCACACCGTGCACTGTCAATTTTCGAAAAATCCTTCTGTGTATCACATGTAGAGTCTTTCTGAATCACAGATTAAAACACAGTTTATACTGAAGATATCATTATGAAACAATGTAAATATCAGAAATGTCCCAATGCAGTCACTGACAAAAGTCAGTGACTGCAACCACAGATAATAGCTGATTCCTAAGATTGGGATTGATGCCTTTTAGAATAATGATAGATGTCTTTCTTTTTTGTTGTTCTTTATTGTCTTTATAGGGCAAAACAGAGATATTGGTGGAGTGGGAGCCCTTTCCAGTTTGGTATGTATTCTGCAATTTTGCTTAATCTCTCCCTCTATAGACCTCTGCATTAATACTTGACTTGTAGTTTATTACTGCTTCATTATGTACTCAGTTGCTTAGAATGATTTCTTTGTTCAAAATAGCAGTGGTCTTTAATGGGTGGAAATGAAATAGTTAGACATGGAATATTCTAGGGGTGTCAATCGATGAAGGATTTTCATAGTTGAATCTGATTAATCAGATTTGCTCTACAGTTGACTAATCGTTGAATCAGGTTGTTTTTTCCGTCATTGATTCATGATCTCATTTGCATCTCTCCTTTTGGGGATGGTGTAGCGATGACGAGTATGAGTGTGTGTGGAGAATGAAACTGTTAAGTCCCATCATTGCCATGATATGTACATCAGTGCTTGTCGTCGGTTCATGGGTCGAGTGTCAGAGCACCACGGATAGTGCTGTTGTGTGTGTGTGTATAGGTGCTGCGCGATCGATAGACAGAGAACGCGTCCCTTTAGTTTAATCTTGTAAATAGAACTTTAGGTCCGAAATTAATTTTCGGGAAACAACATAAGGTGATGAGAGAGAGAGAGAGAGGCTATATTATAAGAAACATTCTATGTAAAATCAGTTGTTCAGGAGCAGGGAGCACCCCTATTTATTCAGAATGGTACAATCTTTTTTTCATAACCACATTTTCCAGCAATTGGACGACAAGGTTGATAGTTGACAATTCAATTCGGAGAGGTCTGATTCGACTATTTGAGGTCACCCCTAGAATATTCTGTAGGGTCTGTGCTTGACACATGTTAAAAGGTTAAGCTTATTAGAAATACTCAGAAAGCACCAGTAACAAAAATAACATTTCTTATCTGTTTTCATTGGCAAGAAGTGGCCTGATTCCTGGCAGTCAAAGGATTCTCTTCAAATTGTTTAAAAATAAAAATGTGTTATGTGAATATTTTTGTTTCAGCATATATGTTATCAAGTTTCTATCCTGTATTTAAGGTAATGTTTATTTCAAGTTGAGATAAGATGGAGAACTCCACATACACTTCACTTTTATTATATCACAGCTGACGTATTACTTTATTTCATGTCCTTGACATTTTTTTGCCTTTTTAAATTGAGTTACTTTCACAAAATTGAAAAACACAAGTTGTTAACTTTGTGGTTGACAAAAGGTCGTGGCTATACATCAAGAAATAAATATCATTAACAAATGGAAAAGAATGATTTGAGGCTATTTGTTTGACCTTCACTGATGTCATAGTAAAGAATTTCTATTATATTTCTCACTGTTTTGTCATTTTTGGTAAGGCGAATACTGCAGTACCAGAGGCACTGTTGCTATAGAGACACCCATGCCAGAAGTTGCTATAGTTTCATTGCATTTCTCCTCTCCTCTGTGACAGATAGGGTTCCACCTCGCTCCTCTCTCACAACACACACACATGCACTCCACACCTCTTCCTGTTCAGCTCTGTCCACAGCTCTGCTGACATCCAGCCCATGCTGACATCAACATCCTTTAGCTGACCTGTTGGTCCAAGTGGCCCTGCTCCGAGTGGTCCCACTGGCCTGACTCGTGCCACACTGTTCCAGCCTCCACCCGAAGAAGTCAGACAGTATCACATATGACACAGTTATAGCGTGAGTACACTTAGGTCTGCTACTTAACTCTGCAAAGAGTGAATGCAAACCCTTGGCGCAGGACTAATGCGCACCAGCAGATCCACAAATGATCATCTCCTATAAATGAAGCTTTGCGCAAATTCATGCAGGACACTGAAGTCATAAGTGCCCCCCAGCTGTTATCAGCTGACAGCCAGCTGATTAGTCTCTATCCAATCAAATTCATTCTGGAGTGGAGCCTTCAGCGCCAAGTCTAACTGTATAACATTTGTTGCAATAAATGGTTTAAATCAATGACGAGAGTGTTCCTGAATGCTCACCACAGTCAACTATATCAAAACACGACCTGTCAAAGGCCTGATTTTTCACAGCACGATGTGAGGAAATGAGCACGGGCCATACTTCTTTTTGTCACATCATGCCTATGTGAGATAGGTTTTTTCTGCTGTGGCCTCAATCAAGACAAAATACAGATCAAAGCTGGACATTGCAAAATTTTTCTTATAAACCAAAGGGGGGCCCAGCAGAGAAAGTTTGGGAACCGCTGATCTAGCCTGTCAGGGTGGGAAAGGGTACAGTAGCTAGGCCTAGGCTATGTTTATCGATATATTGAGGGAATGGGGAAATATGCTTATTTGCAAGAATACATATTTTTATGCAGAAGATTGGGTCCAAACTGATCCAAATTGAAAAATCTGACTGTGTGGAAGGCAAACATCAATATCTTGAACATATATGGCCATTAAATAGGCCTTAAAAAATGTTGCACTTATTTTATCTAGCTGGGACCCTAAGGCATCTGAGAAAGTACACCTGAAAGAGGCTTGGCTTGGAGCAAGATTAAAATGAAATTTTATTGTTGGCGGACAATGAAGACATCATTGGAAAGGCCTTGACCTCGGGAGTAATATATTTCAGAACGGAACATGCTGGTGTTTCCTTCTCCTCAGGAATGACCTTTGAACCTTGAAATTGGGACGTTTTTGAAGGCTCATAAAGAAGTAACAAAACGTGCTACAGATATGAGATCAACAGTTTTCGAAAGCTCTTGAGCTATACTACTATAACCAAATCAGTGTCAATAGGGGGCGCTACTGATGAGGGCCAAAATCTTAAAAACACAAGGTTTTACCATTTTATCAATAAGAAGCATAGAATTTGACCTATTAAATGTGTTCCCCATCATCAAAACCTATTAATAAGCCAACAATATTCCTGGTTATGAATTCACATAATAGAGAGAACACATTGGAACTACAAGACAATATGGTGGAGCATATCACTGTGTATTGCAACTTCCGGACATTTTCCACATCAATTTGTAGTTTCTCAATAGATGTTAGGGTTTGGTTGCAAGATTAGGCTTGAGAAAACATATATCTGGTTACTTTTTAATACGAAAAGTTTAAACTTAAGATATATGGTCATATTATGGGAAAATGTGTGCCAAAAAAACATAAACATATACATTTATTATGGTTTAGTAGCAACTCTAAGACGTGACTTCAGATAGTTATGCTTGACTGAGGGAGATGCATTCAGTGGCATTAGGATTTTGTCATGTTTTCAAAACAGTTAGGTCTCGCTCCCCACCCCCACCCCACCCTTTGCTACAAAAACGAATGCGGAATTATTAGCCTTCTCAACAGTATTTCAATTTCGTGGGTTTTTGCGCGTTTTTATTTTCATAGCTATAACATTCATTCATTTTGTCCCGTCCTAACGATGTGAGTGAGTGAGGATCAGATGGTGGCCCACGTTTAATGATGGGGAAACTGTCACTGTCAGCACTGTGCTCCAAACAGGCACTTCACCAACTTTAAATTGTAAGGACAAATTAGATGTTGACTTTGTAAACACTGACATGTTGGATATAAACACTAAGCACCATATACTCACCCTCATTAATAATGATTATTAAATTATAACCTAATGTCATAAATCTGTCGGCTGCTATCCAGTCTGGTACAATCGCCAGTCTCCCCCCTCCCCAAGGTGGGGTTTGAAAATTGCCCTTTGTGCAAAGTGGGGGATGACAGAAATAGTTTCAGTGATAAGTGTAGTTATATGTGTGTACTATTTGATCTCATAGGGTCATATGTTTTAGTCTGTGTTCATTTTTCATTGAACAGAGCTGCCTGTGGATGCAAAACTAATTTTATCTAATAAAGTTGTATCAAATTGTATAATAGGGAATATACATGTCTACACCCCCCACTCATGTTAATTTTCATGTCCCTCGTACCACAGGTCGAGGAGGGGGAGTGGCTGCGATATTTCAGTCAAGCTTATTAATCAACCCTAGACCAAAATCTGGCTGTAGGTCTTTTGAAAGCCTCACTCTTAGTCTTTCCCACTCAAACTGGAAAGTTGAAAAACCAGTTCTGTTAGTTACAGTATACCGTCCACCTGGTCCATACTCAGAATTCCTATCAGAGTTTTCTGAGTTTATATCAGAGTTAGTACTTAGTACAGATAAAATCATTATAGTGGGAGATTTCAATATTCATGTAGATGTAGAAAGTGACAGCCTTAGTTCTGGGTTTCTTTCATTACTAGACTCAATTGGCTTTTCCCAGCACGTGAATGAACCAACTCACTGCTTTAATCATATCCTTGATCTTGTTCTAACATATGGCATTGAAATTGACAAGTTAACAATTTTTCCTCAAAACTGTCTTTTGACCGACCATTACCTCATTACATTTGAGTTTACTTTAACTGACTGCACAGCATCGAGGAATAAATTTGGCTATAGAAGATGTTTATCTGAAGACGCTGTGGCTAAATTTAAAGAGAACATTCAGTCATCATTTGCAGCAATGCCATATCTAAATTCAAATGAGGATTTCTCCCATACACAGGTTGATGACCTTGTGACTAGCACTATGGCCACACTGTGTTCAAATCTGGATGATGCTGCCCCTCTCAAAAAGAAAGTAATAAAACAGAGGAGGCTGGCTCCGTGGTATAACTCTCAAATTCGTGCCTTAAAGCAGATGACACGGAAATTAGAAAGAAATTGGCGTTCCAGCAACTCGGAAGAGTCTCACCGAGCCTGGAAAGAAAGCTTAAAAACGTATAAAAAAGCTCTCCGCAGTGCTAGAAGATCATATTATTCAGCACTAATAGAAAAAAACAAGAACAACCCCAGGTTTCTCTTCAGCACTGTAGCCAGGCTGACAGAGAGTCATAGCTCAATAGAACCAGTGATCCCCTTAGCTCTCAGCAGCAATGATTTTATTGGCTTTTTTACAAATAAAATCATAATCAGAGACAGAATTCAACAGCTCTTACCTACATTAGACAATAATCTACTGAATACAGCAACTCCTGAATCAACTGCAACGCCTATTTTACATCTGGAATCATTCTCATCTCTGAATCTCTCAGAGCTAGCTTCTATAGTATCATCGTCTAAACCATCAACCTGTCTATTAGACACAGTGCCGGCCAGCCTCTTTAAAGACATTCTTTACTTAATTGAGCCCTTCATTCTAGATCTCATTAATTTGACCTTATCTTTGGGTTATGTACCTCAGACTCTTAAGACCGCAGTCATCAAACCCCAGCTTAAAAAGCCGAATCTTGATCCAGATGTTTTGGCCAATTACAGACCCATATCAAACCTTCCCTTCATTTCTAAAATCATTGAGAAAGCAGTAGCAAACCAATTACACGACCATCTGCATAGGAACGGTTTGCTTGAAGAGTTTCAGTCAGGATTTAGAGCTCACCACAGCACAGAAACAGCGCTGATTAAAGTCTCCAATGATATTCTAATGGCTTCAGACAATGGATCAGCCTCCATACTTCTCCTCTTAGATCTCAGTGCTGCATTTGACACCATTGATCACAATATTTTATTACAGAGACTGGAACATGAAATTGGCATTAAAGGAACTGCTCTAAGGTGGTTCAAATCCTATTTATCGGATAGATATCAGTTTGTACATGTTAACAATAGCTCCTCCTCAAGCACTATAGCCAGTTATGGAGTCCCACAGGGTTCGGTGCTTGGACCAATCCTCTTCACTCTTTATCTGCTTCCTTTAGGCAACATTATCAGGAAACACAGCATCAATTTCCACTGTTATGCAGACGACACTCAGCTGTATTTATCAATGAAGCCAAATGAAGTTAGTCAGATAGTCAGACTGCAGACATGTCTTGAAGACATAAAAGTCTGGATGACCCATAATTTTTTACTTCTAAATTCTGACAAAACTGAAGTTATTGTACTTGGCCCTAAGCACCTTAGAGAAACCCTATCTAATCATTTAATCAGTCTGGATGGCATTACTTTGGCTTCCAACTCCACTGTAAGAAACCTTGGAGTAACCTTTGACCAGGACATGTCCTTTGTCCCTCACATAAAACAAGTCAGTAGGGCAGCTTTCTTCCACCTGAGAAACATTAGGAAAATCAGAAATATCCTCTCTCAAGAGGATGCAGAAAAACTAGTCCACGCATTCGTAACTTCTAGGCTGGACTACTGTAACTCATTATTATCTGGATGTCCAAACAAATCTCTGAAAGGTCTTCAGTTGATTCAGAATGCTGCTGCACGAATATTAACAGGAACTAGAAAAAGGGATCACATCTCTCCTGTGTTAGCTGCTCTTCATTGGCTGCCGGTAAAATCCAGAATAGAATTTAAAATCCTTCTGTTAACATATAAAGCTCTTACTGGCCAAGCTCCGTCATACCTCAGAGAGCTCATAGTTCCTTACTGTCCTAGTAGGCCACTCCGCTCTCTAGATGGAGGTTTACTTGTGGTTCCTAGAGTCTCCAAGAGTAAATCAGGAGGCAGATCTTTCAGTTATCAGGCTCCTCTTCTATGGAACCAACTTCCAGTATCGGTCCGGGGGGCAGACTCTTTAGCAATTTTCAAGACCAGGCTTTTCTGTATGACAGAGCTTATAGTTAAAAAGTTAAAGTTCATTTACTCTTTAGCTATGCTGCTACAGGCCTAGACTGCTGGGGGAAGGACTGAGCACCTCTCTCTCTCTCCCCCTCTCCCTCTTCCCTCTCCCTCTCTCTCTCTCCCCCTCTTCCCTCTCCCTCTCCCCCCCTCGCATGCGCCGTCATACCAACAACCTGCTTCTCCGAAATCCCAGTTTCTCTCAGTTCCAAGCATGTGCATTGCATTTACTAACCATGTTTTCCCGAAGTCTCCGTCTCCTCCAGTTCCTCTCCTCTCTCTCCCCCAGCTCCTCTCCTCTCTCTCCCTGTCCTCATCCTGCAGGTGATGAATCATCACCATCCCATGTTCCTGCAATGCCTGCTGCTCCCACATCTTCAAGAATTCCATACAGCATCATTCCTACGAACCTCATGCAGCATCATGTTCCTGCCTACACCTGTTTGAATATCCCCTCCTCCTGCTCTCTTTCTCTCCCTACTCTACCCAACTTTGCCCCCCCCTCCCCCGTGCCTCTCTCTCTCTCTCTCTCTCCCTCTCTCAACCCAACCGGTCGAGGCAGATGGCTGCCCCCCCTGAGCCTGGTTTTGCCCGAGGTTTCTGCCTCTTAAAGGAAGTTTTTCCTTGCCACTGTCGCCAAGTGCTTGCTCATCGGGGGATCTGTTGGGTCTCTTTAAATAATTTTATAAAGAGTTTAGTCTAGACCTGCTCTATATGTAAAGTGCCTTGATGTAACTTTGTTATGATTTGGCGCTATACAAATAAATCTGATTTGATTTGATTTGATTTGACATGTGTTGTACATAGGTAAGTTAAATGTTCCATTATACATTTTAAGAAAGACTTATGATATTCAATAAGTGTCAAAGTAACACACGGAAACAATACATGACCTCCATTCATGTGCACACAGTGGTTTTTATTTCTGAACACTATAGACACTGCCTTGGACACGGTATATAACTCAACAATATAGTAAAACCCAGATATAGGCCAACATCTTGAGGATAGTGGAGTGACTCTCAACCCAACCGGTCGAGGCAGATGGCCGCCCCCCCTGAGCCTGGTTCTGCCCGAGGTTTCTGCCTCTTAAAGGAAGTTTTTCCTTGCCACTGTCGCCAAGTGCTTGCTCATCGGGGGATCTGTTGGGTCTCTTTAAATAATTTTATAAAGAGTTTGGTCTAGACCTGCTCTATATGTAAAGTGCCTTGATGTAACTTTGTTATGATTTGGCGCTATACAAATAAATCTGATTTGATTTTGATTTGACTGCTTTTTTATAGATCTTAGCTTTGCTTTTAACACGCTTCAGACACATCTTTTAATTCAGAAACTGAAACAACTGGCTGTCAGCCCCTCAGTTATAATATTGTATCACTCCTTTTCAACAAACTGAACTAATCTAGTTAAGGTCAATAATAGTGTTTCTTAGGTAAAAACCATAAGCATGGGAGCACAGGGGTGAGTCAACTCACCAGTTCTGTTCACACTGTTCACAAATAAGTGCTCAGCAAGTCACTCACAGAATTATATTTTCAAATATTCCAATGACTCTGCAGTGCTGAGCTTACTTCAGGTACATGACGACACTAACATTTATCATTCTGAAGTGGAAATGTTTGTTGAGTGGTGTCTGTGATACCAATCTCACAATCAATGTTAAAAAGACAGAGATTATTTTTGTTCCCAAGGCAGTCAGTGATGACAGCAAAGTTGTCTTCCATAACCAATTGCACAAGTCCAGTCCTACAACTACCTTGGTGTCCACATACAGAACTTTAATGTGGACCACCCATGTAGACTGGGTGTGTTAGACTCCTCCAAAGATTCTACTTTCTAAGGAGACTGCGAGTGTACAGAGTTGAGCAGAAAATTATGTTTTTGTTTTATCAGAGCAGGTAATCAGATACGGTATGACTGTGTGGTTTGGGAACCTCCAATTTTCAGCTAAATCACAGCTACTGGACCTGATTCAAACAGCTTTGGAAATTATTGGCCTTAAAGATCATTACAATCTACAGTCTCTGAAAGGTGTGTACTGAAACAGGTGAAGAGAATCCTGGAGGACCCATCCCATATTCTACACTCACAGTATGAGCTGTTACCATCAGGCAGGCGATACCGAGCTCAGCGGTCCAGATTTAACCGGTAGAAGAACTCCTTTGTGCCTCTGTAAATTGGTGTTATGCATTGGAGTTTAAAATAGCACTACAACTTTTATGATCTTACTGTTTTTTGGAATTTTTATTGTGTGCTTTCTAACGTGTTTTTATGTGTATGTGGGTATGTGGCTGATGGGTCTGGCGGCACTGAGTCCAGTCCGTCATGCAGCATCAATCTGGGGAAAAAAAACCAAAAAAACATGGTAAGATAAGGTTAAGTCTAGAATGAACAAGCTGTATAAATCCTTTACAGGTATACGTTTGCAAAACAAACACTAGTATACAGTAAATACTTGAGTAAAAACCGCTTTATCTTCACTGCTGTCTGGACTGCTGAGGGCACTTTGATCCTCCTCTAAGTGAAGATGGACAGAGGCCTCAGGACCTAAAGCAGTGTCGTACTGTTGGAGGACCACTTGCAACTGCTCTGACACCTCAAAAAGTTGTTGTTTTTTTTTTTTTAAGAGACAGCAAAGTCATTCATTGCCCTGATCTCATTTCAAAAGACACAAGACATCACATTATAGACGCACTACATAATAAAGATGTCTGTTTCATCTTACCATTCTCAGCCACCTTGTTCTTAAGCTCCTCTGCCTGCTTTGCAACCATGTGCAATGTTGCACCATCTCCAGATAGATGGACAGACAGATAGCTAGAAGATGGCTCTTAAAAGTGCCTTTGGGTTTACATGTATAGATGCAGGGTCAGTGTTCGGGGATGGGTTGACAGAAACTACAAGGAGAACAGAGACAAATATTAGTATTGTATGCTAGCTATAGTCTAGCTGTGTTTCTATTTATACAGAAAGGTTTAAAAAGTGTATGCAACTGGTTGAATCATGATTTCCCCATATTTTGAATGAATACAAAAGGTCACGTTTAAGGGTACCTAATGAGACATTATGCCTCATGTTATTGCATATCACATACTACTCTTTGGTCATGCTCCACGCTCGGCGGGAATACAGTAACTATTAGCTTAAACATAGTTGACTTAAGCTAGCTGGACAAAAGTTACAAGATATGGCTATTTTTTCCCTCGCAAGTTAGAAGATTGTTTTCATAGTCTTGTGTTTAGCAATGAAAACCATTGTTAATCATTGCTTCAAATTGTAAACCATGTGAATAAAGGCAAAGGAAGGCATCAGCTCACTAAACACCCCGCAGACACACGTCTTACCTGGAGGAGGGTTAGCGGGAGAAGGGCAGAATCTGCTTTCCCGACAGCAAGTGGAGCTGCGGTGGGAGGGACTAGAGAGATATAGGACACTTCCACAATAATAGTAAGAAAAAACTATATTAAAATAATATCAGATGACATTGTCAGTGGTACCTAAACAAACAAAAAAACAAAAACAACAACAACCACAAAAACCGTAATGTTAACTTGCCGTACAAAGCAAAATAATAAAAAAGAAGAGTAAAAGCATTAGATCATAAATATGGGACGATATGATGCAGAATATAGCACTGGATTCTTAAATGTAGCCTACAGATTTGACATGACATAAAAAAACGAAAAAAAGACCAATTTAGATATACAATATGAAATATGATATACGAGGAATATCTGATGATTAAAATGTTGTATTCAGTTGTTGTCAAGGTTCAGAAATTAAATAAAATCAAACCCCTTCTGTGGCATATGACTATCGTGCTTGTACACACGAAATGAACTTCCAATTGAAATACATTAGTCTGAAAAACGTTCCGGCTAGCCCCCAAAAAATTAGGAAATCGTGCTGACACTCACGAAACAATAGATTATAAAACCTGACAGTTTCACGATTTCCCATGAGACTGGTTTGTCCACAACCACCTTTTTATGTATGCAGCTGAGTGTTGTGTATGAATCTCATACATTAACTGAATACTTTATTGCTGTAAAATGGAGATGCAGCTGCTGGTAAAACTATTATGGCCACAGCCTTTTTATTTTATTTTATTTTATTTATTTATTTATTTTATTTCATTCATTAAGAAAGAAAAAACAAAAAACAAAAACATATATATAAACAACATTCCTAGACTGACAACGGATAGACCACCAGGACTGATTAATCAAAGTTATCAATTCAAAAAATTCTAAAAAAGCTGTTGGCTCACAAGTTTTTACATTTTGTAAAGCAAAACTGGAACTTGCCTGTATCTGATGAAGACAGGCAAAAGTGAGAAAGTTGTTTAAAGCTTGTGTGAAAAATTTATCATCATTTAACTTCAGAAAATCGTTTGACTCTAGTGTCTGACATGTAAGGAGGGTTCACATCAAACTTCAACGTTGACTAAATGATATTGTGATGTTCAAAAGGCATCGGGTTTACCGTGAACTTGATAAAAGCTGTTCGTCGCTGCAGTTATCAGTAAGAAATTCCAGGTACCACCAACTCAATGGAGGCTGAGAAGAAATTGGGTTGTCAGGTTGGTTTGGGGTTTTTTTAAACCAAGAGAAACCATATTTGGAGGAGAATGTGGAGCTGAGGAGGAGTGAGGGCATGATCTGACCCGTTCTGCATCCTATCCTGATTGTTTGGCACAATTATAATCCTACAGTAGACACATTCGCCATTTTCCTGTAAATGGAACCACCACTTAAAAAAAGAACATAATTTGTATTGAACAAGACTTGAAACTAGGGACTGAAACTCTAAACTCATTAGGAAAACATTTACTGTGCTAATAAATCAAGAGCAAAATAGAGTCGTTTTACTGTAGAATTCAATACAATCTGACTGGTTTGACTGGCTGAGTCTGAGTGGGTGAAGGTCTAACTCACAATGTAGCCTGTACACCGGCTCAAGAGAATGAAACAAGGATCTGCAAAATGAAATCATTATGCTTCCTCAACTGGGGCAAATCTGATGGAAATTCATCTTCTGAAGGATTTCTCTTGTCTCTCCTCTTGTTTTCATATTTAAGCAGGCTTGCCTGTAAGTGAGCCAAATTCCCTAGAAATGTGATTTTAGAACAACGGGGAATCAGGTTGTCAATCAGTGATTTTACACAAATTAATTTTCTTTGAGGCAGTGTTTTTAGGTTGAGTTGATGATCCCCCTCAGGCACGACACATAGGAGTCTGACTGTGCTCTTAACTTGAGATGAGGAAGCAGAATAGTGGGCAGTGATCTACAAAAACCCACTGTGTTTTTCTGTTGCGGTTCTGGGGAAAGTATCAAATCTTTTTTTAGATGAAGGGAGTTTGGTTCTTGTGACATACTTAGAAATATAAAAAAACATGAAGTGCAGATGATATAGCACAACACAGGGGGGAACTTGTACTAGATAATTTCTTTGTAAATGCAAAATTATATATAAAAATGTAAGAGTGCTCATGAGTGTTAAAATGGTCTGTAGAACACAAAAAGGGTCATCTCTGAAAAAACCCCCCTTCTTTTTATATCCTGTTTTGTTGAAGGTGGGTATAATCCCCTTCTACTGAAGACTCCCTCACTGGAAAAGCAAGTCATAGTCATTAGTCATTCAGTTACAGCTAGTTACAGCTACTAATACAATAAACAAATTCCTCATTTATTTCATCTTCACTCTGTGAGTAATAAATTCTTTGACCCTTCTTCATATATACACGGTGACTTTTTGACTGTAACATTTAAGAGGAAATACACCCAGTACAGATATGTCATAAACAGGATATCTCCTAGAAAGGCTTATGTTATTATCACATGTACAGCTCTGGAGAAAATTAAGAAACCACTACAAATTTTTTTTTTCTGAAATCAGCATCTCTACAGGCAGAACGGTGGAACAGTGGTTAGTGTTATTGCACATGATTGGGGGTTTGATTCCTGGCCTGGGGCCTCTCTGTGTGGAATTTGCATGTTTGCCCCGTGCTTGCATGGGTTTCCTCCCACCGTCCGAAGACATTCATGTTTAGGTTGATTGGTGACTCTAAATTGTCAGTAGGTCTGAGTGTGAGTGCCAGTAGGTCATGTCCTGACGATGTTGTCTTGTGTCAGTGTTGTCTCATCATTTCCTGTTTTATTTTGAAATTCTTTCTCTCCTTGTGTTTCAGTCTTTCCTTTCCCTTCCCTGATTGTGTTCACCTGTTCCCCAGTACCTTGTGTATATATAGTCTGCATCTTCCTTTTGTGTCGTGTCATGCTGTAGAACGCCGCCATCACAGTTGAGTCCATGTCCTGTGCCTTGTCTAGTTTTTCCAAGCATTTGCTTGTGTCTTTTGTTGCTACTTTTGATATTCATTTCGTAACAGTTTGTTTCCTTCAGGAGTGATTTTGAGATGAATTTTGTAAATAAACATTCATTAATTTACTACTTTGTCTCACGAGTCGTGCATTTGGGTTCAGATTTGTACCGTTCTGTCAGGGCCCTGCGACTGACAAGCAACCCGTCTAGGGTGTACCCCATCCTCACCCAATGTGAGCTGGGATTGGTTCCAGCAGCACCCCCCCCCCCCCCCAAAACCCAGAAATGGATAAGGGGTAGAAGATGAGTGTTTGCATCTCTACATGTATGACAGCCATTCCTTTCTAGTGTCTGTTGAATTACAACACAAGCACACCTCATTCTACTTAATGAGGTACTAATTAGGTGATCACCTTAACCAAATCTTATTTAACAGGGAAATGTGTTTTCGTAACTAGTACTGACTGCCATCGGACTCTATAAGTGTCCCTCTTTACATGAAATACAAAATCCTGTCATTCATGTATCTATTTAAAGAGAATTGTAATGAAGTCAACACTGAATAAGTTGTTGTGGTGGCATTGAAAACAATAAAAAATGTTAATCGCAAAAAAAAAAAAATTAACAAGAAAAAGTATAAAAATCACTGCTATGGTCATATCTATCCTCTTTGCAGTAGGACCAGCTGGATGGCAAATACAGTGCTAGTAGTACATGGAATAGTAGTAAGTGGAATCAAAAAATAACTGTCTATGCCAAAAAAGTTGAAGTTTTGAGCGATGAAAAGAAGGGTTCAATTCTTGCTTTACTGGCAGAGGGATACAGTCAGCATCAGGGTGCTTCCATCCTTAAAATTTCTAAGTGGTTTATAAGAACAGGGTCATGCAGCAGACATTGGGTTCAACAAAGCTACAGACCGGCAGAAGGCAGAAATGACTTTCCTCAGGGGGATGGCAGTCAACTCATTCAAATGTCACTTGGTAACTGTAGGATGACATCAAGTGACCTACCAACAAATGGCAAGTAGCAGCTAGGGTGAAACGGCGAGTACAGTTCAAAACAGGCTCCTAGGCACAGGTGTCAAGTCACGTAAAGCTAGAAAAGAGCCCTTTATAAATGAGAAGCAAAGAATAGCCAGGTTGAGGTTTGCAAAAGACCATAAGAGTTGGACCATAGAAGTCTGGAGGAGGGTCATCTTCTGAGTCCAATTTTCAGCTTTGCTCAACACTGCGTCATCTAGTTAGACCCAGACCTGGGAGGCCTAAAAACCACAGTGTCTCAGACCCTCTGTGAAATTTGGTGGATGATCGTGATCTGTGGATGCTTCAGCAAGGCTGAAATCAAGCAGATTTGTCTTTAAGAATGATGTATGAATCATGCCACATACAAGGTTATCCTGGAAGAAAACTTGCTTACTTCTGCTCTGACAATGTTCCCCAACTCTGAGGATTTGTTTTCCCAGCAGGACAATGCTTCATGCACCACAGCTACATCAATCAAGGTATGGATAAAGGACCACCAGATCTTTTTACTCAAACACATACCTATAAATAGTAAAATCAGAAAAACTGCTAATTTTGCAGTAGTCTCTTAATTTGGGCTGCACAGTGGCATAGGTTAGTGTCTTACAACAAAAAGGTCGCGGGTTCGGTTCCTGGGCCTGCGGCCTTTCTGTGTGGGATTTGCATGTTCTCCCTGTATTTGCCTGGGTACTCCCGTTTCCTCCCACCGTCCAAAGACATGCATGTTTAGGTTAACTGGTGACTATAAATTGCCCGTAGCTCTGAGTGTGACTGGATGCTCTCTGATGGTCTCCGTGTGTTGTTCCTAAGATGGACTGGCGACCTGTCCAGGGTTGTCCAGTGTGAGCTGGGATTGGCTCCAGCACTGCCCGCAACCTGGAAATGGATAAATGGTAGAAGATGAATGAATGACTGAATAGTGTCTTAATTTTTTCAAGAGCTGTAGTATATGAATTCTTCAAATATATTAAGGTATAGGTTCAAACCATGCCTGAAATACCCCAAGTAAAAACAAAGAAATGTATTTATAGTTTAAGAAGGTTGAAAAGTGGTAAAAGGTGATAGTAGGGGCAGAAGCGACTATGGGACTGAAAAATGAAGCCAATGCTGAAGAGCCTTAAACCTGCGTTCTATCTAATGATCATCAGGGAGGGGACTCCACTGAATATAAAAAGAAGTCTGATTATATTGAAATCTTTGGGAAAATGGACCTACTTCTCGCTTCATTTATAGGCTTGGTAATTGTTTTCCTAAAGCGTTTATGGTCTCAGTCATTAGTTTCAAGTTTTCAATACGACATTAATTTAATTAGTTCAATGTTGGTCCCATTTAGTGGAAAATAGCCCATAAAGCAGGAGATGCATTTTTAGTTGGGTACTGTGTGATTGATGGACTGTACCACCCAATTAGGATAGAGTACAGACCAGGTCAGATCCACTTCACTCTTCCTCAGCTCCACATTTTGTCTACATATGGTATCCTCTGGTTTCAGAAAATCAAGATGGCCAATGGGTAGTGATGGCAGAAATGGAACGTTCGAAAGATCAAATCAGTTGGACCAATTTATTCATACAAAGAATCTATCTTTTTGGAACGTTTGGAAGATCTCATTCACAAATAGATCTGATCTTAAAATACTGCACCCAAACAGTGGACTCTTTTTGTGTGTCTTTTTTTTTTTTTCTCTTTCAGCTTTTTGTGTTTTGTCTTGTTTGGATTTATAGTATTACTTTTATGGAAGGATATTTTGTTTCAATCATTAAGTATTTGTAGTAGGTGCTTGTGTACATTTAAGTATTTTTATTCAGAAGAACAATCTGTTCAACAGTGCTCGGACTGAAACAGTTTCTTTTCGTGTTCAAAGTTTATTCTCTCACAAGGCACTGATTTGGCTGGAATGGAGAGATATGTCTTACGCTGGCTGGAACAGATGAGGGAATATAGCAGTTTGTTGGTTCCAGTAATGTATTGAATTGTAAATGTATGTAACTACATTTAAATGTACAACAATATGGCTTCTTTTACTGATGAACTGCATAATTTAGTCTTATTGTAAATAATAATAATTGTGTAAACTCACATGTGTACTAAACCATGAATACATACCATAAACACAATGCTGGCCATGGCTTGATTCAGCACTAGGTTGTGTTTTGCTGGAATGCAGATGTCAGGATGTTTTGTCCCTAAGTGTCTCCAAATAGTTATAGTATTATTACAAAAAGCAAGATGGTGCATGCAATGCATACATTTAAAAGTGTTCCCACACAGCTGACCTGGGACACTTTCTAACCTCATCCATTTCAATATGGTCTCAGATCCAAAAGCATGCTCAGTATAAGAAACTAAAAGAGGTAAGACTATTTAAAGCTCTTTACAAGAGCTCTTTACAAGAGCTTTAAATAGTTTTACACATGTCGGCTGATGAATCAGCAGCCAATCAGGCAAGGATACGAGAAAAAAAAAAAAAAAAAAAAAAATATATATATATACACATAGATATATATGAAACAACTGCGATGTTTCAAAACAGTTGGTGATGTAATGAAATGCAAAATGGAACAATCACGTGGCATCCTCTTTCTGATACAGACCTCAGAACAATGCTTTGATGCAAAAGTTCCACCAATGTTTCGCTACATATTGAAACAGTGTTTCGATTTTGCCATCTCTACTGATGGTTGATTTCAAAACGGAGGCTTCAAAATGGCATTTTACAAACAGCAGCTATGCTGCTATAGGCCTAGACTGCTGGGGGAAGCACTGAGCACCTCTCTCTCTCTCGCTCCCTCTCCCTCTCCATGTGCCGATATACCACTAACCATATTTCCCCGAAGTCCCTGTTTCTCCCAGTTCTAAGCAGGTGTACTGTATTTACTAACCATGTTTCCCCCAAAGTCTCTGTCTCTCCCAGTTCCTCTCCTCTTTCTCCCTGTCCTCATCCTGCAGGAGGTGAATCATCGCTACCCCATGTTCCTGCAACGCCTGCTGCTCCCATATTTCTATGAACTTCATACAGCATCATATGTTCCTGCTTGCACCTGTGTTGAATATCCCCTCCTCTTGCTTTGATTCTCCCCCTGCTTTCCCCAATCGGTCGAGGCCAATGGCAGTCCCGCCCCCCCTTTGTTATGATTTGGCGCTATATAAATAAACCTGATTTGATATATAATTATTATACATTTCTGTACATAAAATATAACATTTTATTTGTCTTTATATCTTCACATCCTAGGAAATTGAGCTCCCTGACCTACTGTATAGAGTACAGTACAGTAGGGGAGGGAGTGAGTGGAAGGCAACTGGATGTCTTTTGGGAGGGTGTTTCATCTCTCATTCAAAAGGTTACGACCTGAAGAAGCTTTCAGATGAGAGGCAAAATATTTAACAAAACATAAAATTAGTCCAGTTGCCTTCGACTCAAGCACTTAACAATGACTGAGAACCTGCAAATTGAATGTATAATATCAGGTATACTATACATACATTACATTTGTGCATGCTGTGCATGAAATGAAATGAAAAAGTTACAGCTGAGTTACCATTGATAGTATTTTTGGTTAGTTGCATCATCATTATTATCACCATCATCATTAACTTCAACTGAACATATTCAGCTGCTACGTCAGTTTCCTCATGTTAATGAGTTTACTTGCACTCCTAGCTGTGTGTGACTGTGTCGTGTATTGTATAAGACCTTGCTCTTCCTCCTCATTCAACTGGCCTTGGAGAATCCAAATATTGTGTATGAAAGGACACAATAACGTCTTAATGTAATGTCTTAATCTAAGTCGGACTGATTTTTTTTTCCCCATTATATGCACCTTTACAGATGGTAGCAGTGTGGCTGACAGCCAACATGTGACACAACAGCATCTGGTAGGTGTGGGCTGTTCTCTTGTAAGTCTGACAAGTCTGACCATCATTACTACTGTTTGTGTGGGATAAATTCAGCAATGTGACCCAACCCAACACAACTTTCATTATTATTGTTATCACACTGAAACAGCTGACAATGGTGATGCTGATGGTGACGATGATAATAATGATCTGCAGCAGCAGATCCTTTGACTATGGTGGAGAGTGACCGCATGACCAAATCAGCTGATGATAAAAAATTCCAGCTGATCCTGTTTTATGATCAGGAATTTCAGCAACATTTCTATTGCTGAGGTTTTACCCTGATCACACTGGGAGTTTTGGCTGTGTCTTCACTGTATTCAGATGCTAAGGTTAGATGTTTTAGCTGCTAAAATAACAGGAAATAGTGGTTAGTAGTATCTATGCCTTGCCGGTGTTGCAAAATGACTCAAGCATAATCAGGTCTAAGCATCTGGTATGAAATGTGGCAGTGGCTATTACTAATATCAAATCACATCGAATTTCAAATGAATATAGTGCCAAATTGTAACAAAGTTACTTCAAGGCATATAACCAGTTTTTTAACCAGTGTTTGTGCTGATGTTGTTTGATGACATCCTTGTCATAAAATCAGGTTTATAGCCATTTGAAGTGATGAATGATTATCATGTTTTATGAATGGAATGCAGATGGATAATGGTTTCAAACAACCCTCATATTAGGAAGCTTCATTTGGAGGCAGTAACATCAGACCTACTGTAGAGCAGGTTTTTGAAGACAGTTTTTCTGCCAAATGTTATCAGATAATTTGGGACAATTTCACTTCACTTCTCCAAATAAAATGGCTTTCTCTGGTTAACTTAGCTACTTTACACAGATTGCCTGACTGCTTGTGTTTTGTCCTCATGTGGACTTTTCTTGTTTATGATTTGTTCATAGCCAACAAAATAAAGAACTGCTGAAGGTAAGGTTACCTGGCTAGGCAAACATAACTCAGTAAGCACTTATTACACTGGTTTGGGCTCATCAGTTCTGGTATCTCACTCTGTATCTTATACTTCCTCCCAATTATGAGAGACTCATCCATTCATTAATTCATTTTCTACCACTTATCCATTTCTGGGTGACGGGGGGTGCCGGAGCCAATCCCACCTCACATTGGGCGAGGGCAAGGTACACTCTGGATGGGTTGCCAGTCCATCAGGGGGCCCCAGCATATATGTGGCTGAAAGAGAAGTGTGGTCCTGGATGTGTTCGGACAGTTGGTCTGAGGCTTGTATTAAACAACCTAAACTTCAGGAAATGAGATAATGAAACAGAATCATAATCTTGTCTTCTTTGGCAGTTCTGGGATTTTTTGGTTTTCAGCCTTGCTTTGGGGAAAAAAAAGAAGTATGGTAGACCAGGGACCAGAGTAAGCCTTAGGTGCTAATCCAGATCTAGGATTTCTTCAGGCAATTATTATTTGTTACCTTTGTCATCCACCTGAAGTAGTAAAGAGATAACAACCTGGCACTGTGTGTTTGTGTCATTAGAATGTCTATCTCACTTCAGACTTAAGTGATGACTTCAGTGTGATAATCAATGTTTGTTGTGTGTTTGTTTGTGGGTTTGTTTAACACAGTTTATGACAACAACTGTGGGAGTATGTTCCTGTTTCCAGGTTGTGGGCTACCGGTGACAGTGGAAAGACCAGGTAGTTTCCTGTCAGATCCCACTAAAGGCATAAAATGCCCAAAAGGAAATTGCTAGTGTACATCCATTCATGTCCTAACGATGAGGGAAAAAAAACAAAAAACACTTGAACATTTACAAGTAACATCTTGGAAAAAGTCCAGCTGTGTGCAAATGTCAGAGAACAAGGCTGAAAACTCAATAGAA
Source organism: Remorina albescens (assembly GCA_034769265.1). Taxonomy (NCBI): domain Eukaryota; kingdom Metazoa; phylum Chordata; class Actinopteri; order Carangiformes; family Echeneidae; genus Remorina; species Remorina albescens. The sequence continues at coordinate 3,794,902 of CM068492.1, read as the reverse complement.
ATTATAGTGGACTATGGAAAATATTACACATGAGCATTAAAAAGAAACAACTCCATCTATTTTTAAACAAAAAGGAAGTGATACAAGTGGTGTTATGGTGCATTTTTACTCCAAACTAAAGGCACCAGAGTGCACAGGGCGTTATCCTGTATACTTTTCTTGCAGTGTGGGTGAGCTGATGAAATCACTAAATGAGTGATGTGTCTGTGGCTTATTACTCCACACACTGCTGCTTCTATTAATTTGACTCACATAGAGATGATCTGTGCATCACAATTCAAACAAACAAACAAACATCTGAAATGATGTGGCAAAAATTTTAGCTTTACACTGGTGCACGAGGTGGCAGTCTGTAGTTTTTCTTTAGAGCAGGATGTAAATGCGTGTGTGTCATTCCATGTGTATCCCTATCAATATATGAGTATCTGTATGTACCTGTGGGTGTGTGTACACTGTGGTATAAGAGGGGTTTCTACAACTGGGATATCATATATATTGCAGCGGCTATGTGTGGGAGTCTGTGATGTGTAGGTGTTGGGTCTTTCTTCCTCATCTGATCTGACATCACTGGAGTTTCCCTCCAGGAGGAATGGCTTTTAAAGAGAGCTTGTCTGTGCTGTGTCCAATTCACCAAACTGAAGAAGGCAGCAAAAGTAGAGAGTTCTCAGCTGAGTGTGACCTGAAGTGACAGAAAGAATTTAAAACAATGGAAGGTGAATGCAAAGTGCAGCTGGATGTCACTGTTGACAGGGAGACCATAAAACCAGCCACGCAGAGCGTCAAACCCAGCTCAAGGCTAACCACAGCCCTGCTGGCGTTCACGCTCTGCCTGGCTGCGTCCGTCGCAGCCATTCTCATCTTCAAAACAAACTCCAAGGTGGGAACAGATATCTTAGTCTGTGAATGTGTGAAGTGTCTCTCTCAGCCAGAGACCTGACTCACGTGATTACAGGCATTTTTAAAATCTTTTTATTCCTCTCCTCTTGAAACAGGGGCCGGGACAAGATGAAGACAACTTTGGTGAGAACTTTACCCTTAGTTTTCTCAAGATTTTTGCTCCACAATGAATTCTAGCTTCAAGTCTGCTGGAGCATGATGATTAGTTAATTTAAACTCTTGTTGAGACTCTTAATTTTTTATACAATTATGAAAGAAAGTCACCATGGAGCTGCTGGGGTCTGAATTGCTGTCTTCTTTTCTTTCCAGCTCTTCATCACTCACTACGGCAAACTTCCAGTCTTGGATTTAAGAGGGCAGCCATTCATTTAGAAGGTAAAACTGGGAAATATGTTCAGCATCAAAGAATAAAACAGTCCTGTGACTGTGTAAAACATAGTACAATGTAAGGAGAGTGATTGAAAATATATTTTCTGTTAAAGATAAAAGTTGGTTTTCTCACTGTGGTGGCTTTGCACCAAAGGTCATTGATGCAGTTAGGATCAGGGTTAGAAGTCTTTGAGGTCTAGGGGTTATTGAAGACATTCTATGATAACTCTCTTGGGTGGGTGCTATAAATGCTTGATGTAGTTCAAGGTAAATCTATCCTTGTCCAGTTGTCTAAAATCCATCCATTTTATCACCTCCTTCATCATCTCTTTGTACTGTTTACCAGGCAAACACAACAAGGCTATGAATACCTCAGTGGAATGGAAGAATAATGTGGACCAGTCCCATTCTCAAGGTCTGAGACTTGAGAACAATGAGGTCCTGATACCTGAGAGTGGCATCTACTTCGTTTATAGCCAGGCGTCTTTCCAGGTCAACTGCGCGAGCAGTGACATCGATGATGCTGCCTCGAGCCCCTTGGTCCATGTGAGCCACACTGTAAAACGCAAGTCCAAGTCGTATGGTAGTGACACCGAAGAGAGGACCATCCTGCACTCTGTCCGCACCACTTGCCAAAAGACAGTGGGTGATTACACAGGTAACCAGGGAAACTGGTACACTGCTGTATATATGGGGGCTGTGTTCAACCTGAAGAAAGGCGACCGCCTGAAGACAGTGATGGAGGAGAAGATGCTGCTCAACCTAGAGGATGAGTCAGGGAAGACATTCTTTGGGGTGTTTGCCTTGTAAAGGGGGCCAGGGCTTGCAGGTAAACTTGGACCTGCGGGCCTGGGTGCATCATACTGTCAAACATAATGATGAACGTATATATTTTGCACTAAACAGTCAATGCAACTTTCAGTATAGACCAAAACCTATGTTTTATATATATGTTAAAATATTATATATTCAAGTTTGTTAGTTAACCAAATTATGTTAACTATAGAAATGGCTGTGAAGTGATGTGTCATCACAGAGAAAACTGTGGCTCTGTAAAGTTATGTACTAAGTACAATCACCACAGAGTCTTTACAGCACTCTAATGCTCATGAATGGCTGGAATTTTACACATGATATAGTGTGATATGTTTGTATTTATTCATTTCTTGTGTCGCTACAGGTTGACAGGAGAGGATGTATTTAATCCATATGATTGATTGATTGATTGATTTATTTATTTATTTATTATTTATAGGTATTTCTAATTAACATTTATTGCTAATTTATTTGTTATTTATTGCTGCAAACAATCAGTCTGATCCGCTCATTGTGTTTGTGGTGGTCAGGCCTTGGATGCTAAAGTATGTGAAAAAAAAATCTTTTTGAAAATAAAAAAGAAGCACTTGCATTCACTGTGGACATTATGTGACACCTCAAATGTTGACCTAAAAAAACGCAGAAAAAACCCCCAATAATTGTGAAACTGAACAGATGGAGGACATAATGATCTGATCTAGTGGAGAGGAAGCTGCATTTGATAAAAACACTGTGTGAACTTGCACATGTTTCCTTGAACACAAAAAGTGGTTTGCATTTAATGTGATGTTTGAATGTTTCAGTCATCTCAGATTATACCTGGGGTCTCTGCCCTCATCTGTTGAATATGTCAACTGTGGTCAACAGACATGTTGTAATGTTGTAATGAACCAGTAATTTAGTTTTCCGCCACCTGCATTTCAGCTTTTTGACACTCTCTTTTTTCAGCTTTAACCCTTGTGGCATTTGTCCATGATGGTTTCTTGCTAGTAGTGATCACTTTCACCTTGGTGGGGGCTGTAGCATCAACAATACTAATAACTTTACCATTAATTTTATCCACCAGCTCATCAACTGAAGGTGACGGGAGGAAGGGTGAGGAATGGAACACTTGGATGAACATTTCACCAGTATTTTCACCTTTGTACCGTTTCTTAATGACCCCTTCCTGGAGGCTTCTGTTGACAATGATAGCACTCTCAAAGAAAACACAAAATTGGTCAGAGCAATATCGGCCACCATAACCTTGAAGCTTTTCAGACTTTTGGACATAACCTAGTCCATACAGTGTCCTGCATTGTGTGTGTTTTTTTTCCATCACATGTTGAGTTGTCCAAAATTATTGAGAACACAACGTAGTTCTTTGGCCCATATGTCCTGATGGTTATCAACATGAATCACCAATCACCTGCGGTCCCAGAAAAATTTTTAATTGTTGATGTAACAGAAAGTGTATGTGGTGCACACATTTGACAGCCATGTCTTCAGGCTAAACAATCAGCTGAATCTCTAAAGGGCCACTAATAAACACTGCAGCATCCAAACAACGAATTATGTCCAACAGCTCCTTGAGATCCTTTTTCAGCACCTCAGACTGCTGTTTCACAGTATCATTTGAGCCTACAGGTAATGCTTTTCACAGTTGGATGCGTGGCCAAAATTTATGTGATCTTGTCTCTCACATTAGATACCACATCATTGGGAAAGCACATTATTTTTGTACGTTTACCACACACGTCTGAGATCTTCCACAGCACCATCACCAACAATCAGTCTCAGGCCCAGCCATTAGCTTTCCTTGTAGTCTTTTACATTCTCTTATTTTTTTCCCGGTTTTACCTTGCTGTGTGAAGAAACTTTATCCAGGTCATCAGATGGAGATCCAGAGTCCTGTTGTAGCAGCCCAAATCTGTTTTGTTGTGGCATGTTTGTTTGTTGAGGAGGAGGCTTGTTTTGGGGTTTTCCTTCGACAGTTGTCCACGTTGATGTCCTGCTAGTTCACCTGACATGATTGATTCTGCTGGCCTCATGTGCAAAGAGATGTGGACCACTATGTGACCAAGGTGTGCAGCTGCCTAAAATGGAAGTGTCCGAACAAGTAAACTCGAGCACTGCTGGTTAATGTAGTAACCACACACCCCTTTGAGATGGTTTCAATAGACTTCCTCCATCTGGAAAGCTGTAAAAGAGGATAGGAGTACATCCTGGTTGTGATAGGTCATTCACACGCTTTGTACAGGCATATGAATGTACCACCAAGTCAGCAAAAACTGAGGCAGCTGGAAATGGTCAAGCCGAGAGATTCACTCGAACACTCCTTTCCATGCTGGGAAACCTGACAGTGGAAGCCAAAACAGTTTGGAAGAGCTCCTTGGCCAAAGTTGTACTTGCATATAACTGTACACACTTTGAAGCAACAGGTTATGCCCCGTATTACCTTCTCTATGGGAGAAACCCCCGGCTACCTGTCGACGTTATGTTTGACCCCAAATGACCAGAGCACTTCTCACAGTGTGTATGTATTTGTATGCCAGTAAGTGGAGAAGGCGAATGATGCTAGCATAGAGGCTAACATCAGAGACGGCTCAGGAAGAGCAAAAGATAGTAAAGACACAGTATGATCGAAAAATGTACAGAGGAGAACTGCAGCTAGGGTGTTGAGTACTGGTAAGGAACTTCAGGGACAGAGTAGGACCTGGGAAGCTCAGGTCTTATTTGGACGAGCAAGTCCATATTTTGACTGAGAGGAAGGACCAGGACAGTCCTATCTATGTAGTATGACCTGAGGTCCAGGAAAGACAAGAGTTCTGCACAGGAACCTGGTGCTGCCCTGTGACTTCCTGCCTGTTGATGTGAATAAACAGGAGAAAGAGAAAACCAAAAACAAGGGAGAGAAATAAGAGATAGACAAAAAAGGAGAGACAGCCTGACAGAAGTTCAGAGGGTGAAAGTAACTGGAGGCTCATCACCACACGACCAGCAGAGCCATCCGACCAAGTCAGAAACCAGCTGAGAGTGGAAGCAGAGGAATTCCAGCCACAAGCAGCTGACAGAGAGCTGGAGCCAGGTGGTGAGAAAGAACAGTGTCTGGAGGAGGACAGGGAAGGCACGATGGAGCCAGTGGTGGAGAGCAGGGAGATGGCAGAGGCAGAGCAGGAGACGTCATCTGGTTAGGCAGATGAGAGGGACCCTGAGCCACAGTCACTGCCCACAAGAAAGTATCCTTTGACACAAAGGAATCCACCTAAGACACCACTCAACCAGGCGCACACAACATTTTACATCTGTGTTTTGCTGTCCCAATCGTGTATTTCTGGATCTGCTTTGCTTTTGTTTTGCCTTCCATATCTCCTCAAGCTTGTGTGTTTGTTTCTGACTTTTTGGTTCTTTGTATGTTTTTGGACTCTGTGTAACCCTGACTTGGACTGTAGTTGACCTGAGTTCAACTGCAGGTAAGCCTTTTTTTGCGTGTGCATTTTATTTTATTATTATTATTATTTTAAACATGAGTGGAGTGAAGCCATTCATTAGTATGAATAATGTAGTACCACTGAGTACCGGAGTAATGATAAATATAAGCAATGATGTCAACTCAACATCCTGAAGATTTGCTTGGATTGGCCCTGACCCTGACAGATACTTGTGCCAATGGAGGAGATTGTTTTTGCTGTTTCACTCAAATGGCCTGTAGGACCCACCTGAGAGCACATCATCAGTTACACCAGATAATTAAAGTCCCTGCATTGCATAATATACCATGACTCTGTACGCCTACTCATTCACAGTCTACTTCAGATAAGGTAGTGAGAAAGTTTCCGACAGAGTAACAGTTCGTCAATAGCTATGCTGAGGATAGGAAGAAGGGGAAGTCCCTGGTAATATGGCAATCCCATTGCTTCCTCCCTCAGAAGTGCGTGAGCGGCACCAAACTCCTGAAGTGGAAAGTGTCATCAACACAATTTTTAAAACTTCTATTTTAAAACTGATTACTTCAATAGTGCATAATACCAAGACCTTGTTCAAGAGCTGATCTCCATTACACCTACTTTTGAACATTTCTATTATGTGTAAGATGTGAGATGGGTATTTTAATTCATGTTCGGTGTTTGTGCTTATTTTTCTATGGCATTAAAAACATCATGAGAAGAAAAGAAGAGGAACATATTAAAACTAAAGAAAAAACAAAAAACCCAAAACCAAACAGAGGAAGTGGACAAAAAAAGGGGGGGGGGGGGGGACCATTATGGTTAACACAGACATAAAACCGTAGTTGAAACACTACACAAATGAAACAGTAATCCTAACCCTAGAGACAGTATAGGTTATTTGGGTTCATTTTAAAAACGTGCATGGGTGGACATGTGCTTTTAAAGCACTTATCATTATAAATAAAATAATTACATTTTTATGAGAAAAGCTGTCCCTCGTGTCAACTCAGGTCTTCACACTTTGTCTGGAGCTGAAATCATTTTGAATTCGCTGCACCAGTTTTTCACAGTACCTCAACAACGAATACTAAAAGAATCAGCACGAATTGGGAAGAATAATACTAATGCTCCATCCATTAACATACCTTTATCCCACACGTTTTCGAAAGCTTAATTGGTATGCAGTGGAAAAATGAACATTTAGAGGATGTTGTTTACTTAAACTGTTAGAATCACGTAGTCTATCCAGAGACCGCTAGTGTCTGCTAGCGTTACTCTAGAGCACCACGACAGAAATAAGGTTTTATTGTGTTGTTTTCATATCCTTTGAATCTTAATCTGAAGTAATGAAGTGCAATTTTACAGTACATCATGCAATTTTCCAATCATCTGATTCATTTATTTATCTGTGAAAGTTAACAAGCCAATAAGATGGGATGGAAATTCATAAATTCATAACTAATAACTCTGTAAAGTGCAAAATACCTGAGCGGGGTGCCTGGCCTGTGGCCAGATGAATGTCTGCTCACCTCAGCCTCCTCACAGGCAGTAAGAGTGGGGCCCTCACAGGGAACCTAGAAGATGGCCGATGCAAAAAACAATCCCAAAAAACGCAGTTTACTTAACAATATAAACCAAAGAAGAAACAACTGAAGAAAAATAATTTGTGAATCCAATAAAACAAACAAAAAAGCAAATCAAAACAAAAGGGAGTGAAATGGGGGATGACACAGCAAGTGCACCTATAAAAATGACAAAGAATTAGCCAAGCACTGCATGATAACTCACTAGATGCAGAAGTTGATGAATATATCTTTGTATATATTTTTTTATCCTATAGTCATAACTAAGTTTCTCCTTTGCCTCATTCCCTACTCGTGTATTTCAGTTTTTGTTTTGCTTTTACCTTGTCGTCCATCATGTCTCGTTGAGCTCCTGTGTTTTTTTGTGTGTTTTGCCTTTAGTTTGTTTTTGGATTCTCTTTAACCCTGTTTGTACTGTAGTTCAACTGCAGGTAAAGCTTATGCATTTTGTTTGCCAAAACTGCAGCCAAAAAAGAGCTAATGATAAACAAGTAATAATGTATTAATAACTGAACACACTTGTGTCAGTTGGTCACCATGTTGATAACAGAATAAGTGAGGAATGAGTGAATCAGTGCACGGTGCACAGCTTCACAAAAGCAGACACACAAATCAGAGTGGTTTACATATTTTATAGTTTATGATGATATGTGCTCAGTTAATTATGGAACTGTAGACAAGGTGATATGGGAAAAGCTGTGGTGGATTTATGAGATAGTTAAAAAGAAGCTCTGCGAAGCCTCATGCACCATCAATATCTCCTAATGTTGTGCAACACAGAGGGTGCTCCATCCTCTTATGAACAGGTTCCCAATGATCCATTGTTCTGTGTGGTACACACTATAAACACACCCAACAGGTGCAGGAAAACCAGGGAGCTCAGGTTAAAACCAGAAAGGAGGCAGTAAACTATTTTAACAGCAGGAAAGGCTGACTGAAGGAAGGGGGATTCATGCCTCTCAGCCATCAAATCACTTCTGTAAGCTGGTTATGCATTATGGGGAGGAGGACTCTTTAGGTTTGTAGGTTATCAAAAGAACAAAGCAAGGAGCCTTGGTATTTGGCCACTCCAGTTGTGTAAAAACAGAAGTTAATCCATTATGAAGTGACTCTGCTTAATTCTGGCTTTCTAATGGTTTAAATGCTCTGTTTGATAGCTTATCAGTTTGTTACGGAGAAGAGGACACATCTGGGGATAATAATCTGCCAACTTGGAAGTGCACGTGGAGGCACAATCACTCCGTCCACTCCAGCTCCCACAAATGGTTCCTTTTTTTGTTGCTTGGCAGCTATATAACATAGACAATATAGTGCAGGTATCTGCTGATTGATTTTACCCAGTTAGCTGTTAGTTAGATTTGTAGTCTCAGCTGCCAACACTTCTTCGATGTCAACCACGACTTTTAAAAAAACACCAATGTAACTTGTGTGTTGTAACGTGTGTTATGTTTTCTTCTGTGCCCTTTCTTCCATCGAAGTCGGCATGCTAACCAGCTAGGAACGGTCTCTTTCGTTCCTGCCTCCGTGCTTCACAGCTTGTCCTCATTGTTGGGTATAAGTCCCACCGCATTGGTGCCATCAGTTTAACCCGCACTTCCTCCAGAACTAGTTTAGCATTAGCATGTGGTCATACGTTAACAGCTGAAAGTATGGTCTTATTACACTGGGATAAAGGACAGTCTGCAACGTGTCTGGGGAACACTATAAAATATGATTATTCCTTCCCATACCAGTATACACATTCCCCACTAGTGTACACATACACTGTTAATATGTACATTCTCCCACCTTCACTCTTAGAGCAGAGGGTTTTCATGTTTGCTTGGTACAGTCACACTGTCAGCCTCTGTAGGTATCACACAAATACTATGACTGCTACAAGTACAATCGGATGACAGATAAAACAACAGGAAGACGGGACAAAAATACTTCAGGTAATAAACATCCATTTTTTTCCTGGGCTGGTTTTATGCACACAGACTTGGTTGAATAAACTATGAATAAAACTGGTGACAATGTTGGTGTTAATTGGTAAATACTGTATTATCAGCCTTGTAATTAGCTTTGCATGCATATCATGATTGAATATTTAAGATTAAATAATCACTAATAATCACATAAGTAAGTTATCATGTCAGTCGATAATAACTCAGCCTAAAGTGTCAATTCAAAATGAACATTTTACTGTTAATTGAAAACAAAACTAAAAAAGGTGTGAAACAAGGCCTTCACCCCACACTGATATGATTCAGATGAGGGCTGGATAAGAGTCAGCTGCAACTGATTAGTGTGAAAACTGTACTTTCACAGCCATGTACTTAGTGCACTGCAAATGTTGCAGCGTCCTTTCATGCAGCACCTCCCCGACCACAATCACAACATAAGGAAGACCCACTTACAATCCTGTTTCCTTCACAGTATGATGTTCTCCATATGTAACAGGTTTTGGATTGCCTTTGATGTAACCCACCACTGTTTTCTATTACTGTAATGTAGCAAATCATTATGTGGCAGCAGCAGTAATGGAGTCCGACTACGGGAGCTAAAATCTACCACTAGGAATTATATCAACAATTATATCAAATTATATACAATTATATCAAAAATACAATTTTATTAATAAAAGATCACAGCAAGGCAATACGCCCTCTAAAAGCTGATTACAGCTATCTTTAAAAAACAAAAACAACAACAACAAAAAAATGCACAGGGGGTGAATCGCTACAATAGTTCAGTGTGATACATGCACATCCACACACACAATCACAGCAAGTCAGTGGAAATCAGAACACTTCATTGAAAGAAAAAACAAAAACACAATAATGAATAACACACACAAGGATATATGGTTTAGTGTAATAATGTACACACACACGCAAATCCACTCACTCAGAGGCACACAAGACAGGGCTTGCAGAAGCAAGGCTGAGGCGGGTGTCCAGCGACTCAGGCATGACTATCCAAAGGATCCATCCCAGACACACATGCATGCAAACACACACACACGGCACGGCAACGATCACACTGCGAGACACCCACACTACACACCAAAGAGGACCCACCACCTCAAGGACGCCGTCCCCACCGTCAACACTCAGCTCCTGGACACACAGGGGGAGAAGACACAGTTAGCCAGGGGTCACTCACATACACACAGACAAGGTCAGACCCTGGAAGGAGCCACCCACCAGCCAGGAGGTCAGGGCTAGGCAATGGGCTCTAACTAGTCTCCTGGACCGGAACCAAATCAAAATCAATGAAATAGACAAACAAACAAAAAAAGGAAACAAATGAATAACTTCACAAGTTACACCTGCACTGAGGCTCAGCGGCGACAGCAACCTCCTATCAACAATGCAACTTAAATCCAAATAACAGATAACATTACACAGGGACAATTCAGCAAAGTAAGCTGGACTCCTGGCAATCAGCAGCACTGAACGAATGGTCTCCTGCACAACAGGAGCACAACAGAACACAACAAAATGAAAATATTCAATTCACATGTAGGACACAATGACACACACAACCCAATCAATTGGTCACACACAAATCACATAACCAAACACATTCATTCATATATAACACAAGTCAGAGGGCAAGTGTTAAGTCGGCAATGCAAGTGGCCTATGATAAGGCTTGTCCTGGAGAATGGGCCCAGCCAGCTGGCACAGACACAATAACTGGCCTGGCAGAAGATGGATGTGCGCTAACAGCGGCTAGGCAAAGCAACAGTTTTCTAGGGCTGGCCAGCAATCGCTCCTTTGCTATGGTAGTAATACCTGAAACACACAACAATAACCCTCTTAAACTACAACCCAAATAAAGTAACCACCTGGCATGAATGGAGACGACCTACCTGAGAAACAACGTGTTACAACATGGAGCTTGTCGGCAGTGCGGGGCGTACGAGTTGACAAGTGTAGCCATGCGTTACTCGTGAGACGGAGTGGCAGCAGACCAAACCGTACGTGCCTCTGGTGTTTGCGTTCTGCCCTAAAGGCCTGTAGGAGCTGTAACGCCTTTCTCCTAACGTGATTGGTCACCCAAGACGACTGTGAGCCAATCACGAACTGGATGGGAGAAACGAGAGCCAATCGCAACCAAATGGGGAAAAGGAGAACTGGACTAAACCCCAGTTCATCCTACCACAATTATAATGTACTGTATAGTCTCACATCTCTGTAAGGCAGCATGGCGCCACAGTGGTTAGTGCTTTCATGTCACAACAAGAAGGTTGCGGGTACAGTTCCTGGGCCTGGGGCCTTTCTGTGCGACTTTGAATCTTCTCCCAGTGTTTGGGTTCTCCAGTTTTTTGCCACCATCCCAAGACATCATGTTTGGGTTAATTGATGACTCTAAATTGTCCGTAGGTCTGAGTGTGAGTGTGAGTGGTTGTTGGTCTCTGTCTGTCTCAGTGTGGCCCTGTGATGGACTGGTGACCTGTCCAGGCTGTACCCCGCCTTTGCCCAGAGTGAGCTAAGATTGGATCCAGCACCCCCCGCAACCTGGAAATGGATAAATGGTAGAAGATTAATGAATGAATGAATGAATGAATGAAAAAAAAAAATATATATATATATATGTGTGTGTGTGTGTGTGTGTGTGATGGACCCAGTGGCTCAGTGCAAGGCATATGTCTGATTACATGTAGCATATAAATATTTCACTAGTTGAATATGGTCTATTGCTGGCAGTGGATTAAAAGATTGTCACTGTTGTCAGTGAGATGCATTGTCTCTAGACATGAATGTCTGCACCAAAAACAGGAATGGGAATGGGACAATGAGAATGGGGTGGAGTGATCTGCTTTCAACATGGACTATATTTTGAGAAAAACAACACATTTATTTTCATTCTCAAATCATCTCTGATGTCAAACATTATAGAATGTAGAAATATAGTTTGATCACTGTACCACATGAAATACAGCCTGCAAATGTAAAACTGAATATCATCATTATTTACATCATTATTTACAGTTTGTGTATGCACTATTAGCATCACTGACATCTTGACTGCTCAGACTCAAGGTTTAAAATACATGATGACAGACAAAACTACAGCAGATATTTATACATGGTCACAATGTTTTCACAGTTAATACATCTGCGTCTCACAATGTAGATATTAGTCAGGAAGTCAGGAAACACTGCTACCACACAGAGAGAACATGAGATTTAAGAGTGACTCGATATTTCAGCTGCAGAACACAATAATAATGTGTGATGGGTTTCAGATGGTGGAAACGGTACCTCTGTTTTCATTCAGGGTTCACTCATGTCATGTTTCTCAATGATCCATGCTCAGAGAGAAGCAGTCTTGTGTTAGTACAGAGGGACACACTTGATCTTGTGCTGCTAACATCACCTCACAAAACTTAGCATGTAAACTCAGCCCTGCATGTCACTTACAGTTCAGACCTACTTGTACAGAGCTAAGACTGAAATTTTAGCTTAGTCATGTAGAACAGTGACATTGTGGAGGGGAAAACCTCTAATAAGATCTGCTCTCCCCCCAAATCACAAACATATTCTTTTTTGATCTCTAGTTTTTATGACTACTCTCACAGGAAACTATTTTTTCATCCCACTGATTTTTCATGTTCTGCCACCAAAAAATTACGAAATGAGTGAAACCTCTTTAGTGAGTGAGTGAGTGACTACTGAATGTGCCAGGACCATGTGGCTGTTAAGGAGACTGTAGCTTGTTTCCTGCTTCCTACTGAGTCAGATACTGTTACTGAACCAAGCTGAAGTGAAGCAGACACATCGCTGAACACTAACACTTTTGTGATGGTAACAATCTCAATCCCTCTGATTTCCATCCTGGGTAATATGGTGATACCATTGGTTGCCATGGGCACAAGCGCAACTATCAACCGAACCAATAAACACTTAAGAGGCTACATTGCCAAAAGAGCGGGTGGTAGATCTGTTTACACAGCAGCAAAATTAAGTTTAATGTGAAAGAGTAGCAAAAGGAAATGTGGAGTTTGAAGAAGCAAAAACTTTATGATATGATTGGAGAAGAATTTACACTGAAATTACTTCTATCACTTACATCTATTACTTATTGTCCATCTGAAACTCATGGAGGTGTGACGGGCTTCACCACTGTCAATGACACATAAGCACCATATGTGGTGCACTGTGACTGCTGGTTGAACTGGAGTAAAAAATATGCCAAAACAAAAGGATACCAGCAGGTGGGAGGGAGGGAGTGGGCCAGCTTTCATAGTCCTGAAGGTTCAGGTGAATTGGATCAGCTGATAGCCCTCCCATGTCAACCAACTGCCTGCTGAGGTGGGCAGGAAATTTCCATGGAAGTGATATGGAGGTCACACTATTTAATTTATCTTTCCTTTGAGAAAGGGATTGAAGAGGTAAAGGTAAAGTAAGCATGATTTACATGATACTCAGAAACCAAATGTCCCATGATATTTTGTCTGTATGCGCATTATTATTAGGTAAAGAGAAGTGTGGTTTCACTCTCAACCACAATCTTTATAAAACTGAATCAGGACCTCTTCCAATTTGTCCACAAAATTTCCATGAAAAGCGCAGAGGAGAAGTGAAACAGTGCAGATGCAGAGTTTGGTTTTGACGTGGAGGAAAAGTGTGATGTGCTGGTACAAACTGAGCCTGTAAATGGAGTAATTTTGTTGGACATCAAGTGGGTATGGACACAAATACCAAGAAACAGTATTTGAGATTGAGAGTCCCCACCTGTGGGTCCATACATGGCTGCCTAAAAAATGTACCCAAAAATAGTTATAGTTCATGTTTTCACTCACTGACTATGGTCAGCTCTTGATTCCCTTTAATGAATGGATGTGCTTGAAAGATCTCTTAAACAGACAGAGGCTGTGATGGTTCAGGTTTGGAAACTGTAGTTTGAATTAATGTGACTTTGTTTCACATTAGTTCCAAAAAATACTGCCACAGAAACAGAAGAAATGGATTTCAGATATAAAATGGATATGTGAACCAACTCCTCAATCCAATCAATCTACATAAAAACATACTGAGCGTAACACAATTTCAAAACCTTACATATGAATAGGAACTTAATTGAATTTAAAGTTCATGTATCAGCTAACTGCTCTGTACTGAAATGTTCTCTTTGTTCTTTCAAACAGTTTCAAATCCTTCTTGTACATGCAGTTTTGTGCGCTGATAGTTTTGTACCATTATTCATTTAGACATAAAAAATGCTTTTAAAAAGCAACTTCAAAAAGGACAAACCAACTAATTCTAAGCTTCATCATCTGACAGATGGACCACTGTATTGAATGTCTGCTGTTTATCTGCGTTGACCAGAGGAAAACTAGATATCCAGACATAACATGATATATATAAAGGTGGTTCAATGAATGCGTTTAGCTATATGTAAATCACAGTCGATACCTGATGGATGACAGCGGCTTATTTTTATCTTCAGCCCTGCATCCAAAGGTCTGGGTTTTTCCACAGTGAGGAGATTTATTATTAACACGCACAAGTATGTACAATGACCCTGCAGTCCCTTTGAATGGAGACCAGAAACGTAAATGTAAAAACCACCATTAACAACTTCAGTACAGGACAAAGCTTATCATATGATGGATACATCCGGTTGGTAAATCATCAAACACTTGTGAGGAAATCTATTTGTTTGTCCAGCCTCTTAAAACCTACCTATTGTACTTGTACAAGTACCAATGCAAGAATTGAAATGCTGCCATAACATCTTGGTCTCCAATGAGCCTTTGCTGATTGAAACAACGGGTATTTGATTTCATTTTTGAGAAATCAAAGTCAGCTTCTCACTTTTAGTTTATTTTAACAGTAAAAATGTGGCTAAGAGTGCAGATAATTAACACTGACACAGTGATGATGGCATTAGAGTTTTTCAATCTTTAATCTGCACTTGAAGACTACATACATCATACTAAAAGATGAAAGCTAAAGATATGTGGAACTACACACTGTCTTGTTTGTGTGTTGGATCTGGGAAGGGGTCTTATAGGATATAGGATGCACTTTGCTCTGTATTTTAAAAAATCCATATTGGGCGATTTTTATTACAATGAAACTGTGCGGCTCTGAACACCGCTGCTGACTCTCTGGAATGAGCTTCTTATTGACCAATGAAACAGCGCTCTTTCACCCTAGTGACACAAATTATCTGGTTTCCATTGGTTCTCTTTGACCAATAGAAAGCTATTAGCTATTGCTATGGTGTGCCTGCGCTAAATAAATAAAAATCTTGTCCCTTTTTTTGACTTCAGGAAGTTGGCAACCCTATTTCAAGCACCACTCTTTTACATGCTTTGGTGCTAGCCAGTATACTAATTCCTTCTCATTGTAAAACCTACAATGTCAGAAATTGTTATATAATTCCTTGTCAGCAGGGAACAGAGAGGGAAGTTTACATGTTGTGTTCTCCAGACTGCTGCATCATTGCTCTTGAGGTTTGGAGGTTATCAAAGAACGTTATCGCTTATTTTAAAGTTTCTGAAACTTCAACTTCTGCCCAAACCGCCTACACTGCCTGACACTGTCAAGGGTGATACTCCTGCTTGCCACAAAGCGACGCTGGCTCACATAAAATGTAATAACTAAAAGATGAGTCATTTGTTATTTTGAGGGTTTTTTCAACTTTAATAGTCCCATTGAGGACTGAAGCCAGTTGTGGATGCAGTTTATCATAGTTTAAGCTAACAAACGTATTTGTCAAATAACTCTACATCCTCTGTATATTTCACTTTATTTCCATATCTTCAACATGGATCCTTAGTTGCCTTGGATATTGTATCATGTGTGATGTAGCTCTAGGGTTTTCTGATATTATCATGCACAGTATGTAGCCGTCATGCGCATATCAAAGATCTTGGTCTTCAACCAACTCATGGATGGACGTTTAATATTGATCTGGTTAGGAAATAAATCATAGTAAATTTTGAGTACAGTTGCCAAAAACGAGAAGCTGTGTTTGTCTTCTTCTGTTGAAAGGAAAATACTTTTTTGACCATAGACTCTGATAGTAAGCCTTCCACTATTATAATGGAAAACTTGACATCTTATACTTGTAGATAACCGAGCCAACAGCTGATTCTGAGCCATTTCCTTCTTCCACACTTTAAATGGCACATGATAAACCACTGGCTGATGACAGTTGCAACATTTTATAATAAACAAGATTATACACATTTTTTCGCTGAGAGAAAAGTAAAATAGCATGGATCAAATCAGAAAGAGGGGAAACAGTTGGAGATGTAAACTCTAAATCATCCTTCAGCCTCTGGAAAGGAATGAGTTTTGTAGTCAGCTCCTCTGTCAGAGAATGATCTGATCTTCAAACTGGGCTGTGAATTTCATTTTCTCTATAATAATCGTCATTACTGCTCCCACCGCAGTTCTCCACCATCTCACTTGTACAGCAGCTGTAGCCGACTGGTGTGGCAGTTATTCCGGCTAATCTTGTTGTCTGGCTGGTAAAGACTGGACGAGTTGGCAAAGGATGGAGGGACAGGATGGGACTCAGAGGTGGGGATGGGGTATCCTGGAGGAAGGGCCAGGGACCTGGAGTCGCTGTGGGGGATGGTGATAGGTGGAGGGCTGTGGGTCTGATTGGTGACAGTGGACGCTCTTCTCCTTGATCGCAGGGCCTGTCGCTCAGATAGCTGGTTTCTCAGCTCTGACACTCGCTCTTCTTTCTAAAGAGACAAAGGAAAGGAATGACTCATTTGATCTCTGGGGATGGGTCCTCTTTTACTTTATCTGATAGTTGACAAAAGCTGTCTAGAAATACTAAACTGTGAGGATGAGTAAGAGCCCAGTCTTATGTGAGGTTAAACACGGCTCCACTTTACAAGTTTATTTGTCTCTAAGATAGCATAATTAAATCCAACCTTATGTCATTTCTAGGGCTGTCGATTGATTAAAATTTTGAATCAAAGGAAATGACTTTATGAACTTGCTCTTTGAGATTTATTTCAAAAGAAAGAAATGTAATAGGTTTGAGGTAACACAATATCTACTTCAGAAATATAGCTTGCTTTAAATATGAAAAGCAAAATATTTTAATGCTTCACTCCTTTACTTGTATAATGAGCCATGTTATAATTTT
The DNA here is from genome assembly GCA_034769265.1 of Remorina albescens. NCBI lineage: Eukaryota > Metazoa > Chordata > Actinopteri > Carangiformes > Echeneidae > Remorina > Remorina albescens. The sequence goes on along the minus strand of CM068492.1, from coordinate 3,777,696 downwards.
TTATTTTATTTTTTTAAAGTAAAACAAATCATAAGTGAATCATTGTCATTCACCTCCATGATGTATGGAGTGTCAGGAAGCAGGGGGGTGCTGATGGCAAGATGGCAAGTTAAGGGAGTGGCAAAAAGCAAAAAGGCGAAATAGCACCATGGATTTATATAATTCACTCATTCATCTTCTAACACCTATCCGTTTTGGGTCACGGGGTGTGCTGGAGCCTATCCCAGCTCACATTGGGACAGGCCAACATACAGAGACATACAGAGACAAACAACCATCACACTCAGATTTACAGACAATTTAGAGTCACCAGTTAACCCAAACATGATGTGTTTGGACGGTGGGAGGAAACCGGAGTACCCGGAGGAAACCCACACAGGCATGGGGAGAACATGCAAACTCCACACAGAAAGGCCCCAGGCCCGGGAACTGAACCAGCGATCTTCTTATTGTGGGGCAACAGTGCTAACCACTATGCTGCTGTGCTGTGCATGGATTATTATAATAAAAGAAAATAATGCATTAATCACTGCCTTTTAATTTTCTGCTATCATAGTATACAAATCTGGCCCACATACAGCATGAGTTTTTAATCATTTGTCCTGCTTCCTTAGGGGAAAGGGTTGTCACTGAGAGGCCTGGGGGTTGCGCTGAGCTGCTCTCTATCTCTCTCTGTGTCACTCTCTCTCTCTCTCTCTCTCTCTCTCTGTGTGTCACCCCCCCCCCCCCCCCCCATGCATGTACATTACAGCATTACATGTCTCTAACTTTGTCTCTTCCTGTAGTCTGTGTTTTGTCCCTCCTGTTCTCTCTCTTCCTGTCCCCGTCCTAAAGGTGCTGAATCATCTCTGCTCCATGTTCCTGCTCAGTACCTGCTGCTGCAAGAGTTATCTTTAGTTATCATTACACACTACTACTAACTTCCCATTGTAACCTCTTCTTCTCCCCTAATGCTAATATTTACTAGTGCAAATTTAGAACTAAATCAAATCAAATCAGATTTATTTGTATAGCGCCAAATCATAACAAAGTTACATCAAGGCACTTTACATATAGAGCAGGTCTAGACCAAACTCTTTATAAAATTATTTAAAGAGACCCAACTGATCCCCTGATGACCAAGCACTTGGCGACAGTGGCAAGGAAAAACTTCCTTTAAGAGGCAGAAACCTCGGGCAGAACCAGGCTCAGGGGGGGCGGCCATCTGCCTCGACCGGTTGGGTTGAGAGAGGGAGAGAGAGAGAGAGAGGCACGGGGAGGAGGAGGAGGGGATATTCAAACAGTTGTAGGCAGGAACATGATGCTGCATGAAGTTCATGGGAATGATGCTGTATGGAATTCTTGAAGATGTGCTAGCAGCAGGCATTGCAGGAACATGGGATGGTGATGATTCATCACCTGTAGGATGAGGACAGGGAGAGAGAGGAGAGGAGCTGGGAGAGAGAGAGGAGAGGAACTGGGGGAGACAGAGACTTCGGGAAAACATGGTTAGTAAATGCAGTGCACATGCTTTAAACTGGGATAAACGGATTTCGGAGAAGCAGGTTGTTGGTATGTTGACGTATGCAAGGGGGGGAGAGAGAGGGAGAGGGAAGAGGGAGAGAGAGAGAGGGAGAGGGAGAGGGGAGAGAGGGGAGAGGAGAGGGAGAGAGAGAGAGAGAGGGGGGAGAGGGAGAGGGAGAGAGAGGTGCTCAGTGCTTCCCCCAGCAGTCTAGGCCTGTAGCAGCATAGCTAAAGAGTAAATGAACTTTAACCTTTTAACTATAAGCTCTGTCATACAGAAAAGTTTTAAGCCTGATCTTGAAAATTGCTAAAGAGTCTGTCCCCCGGACTGATACTGGAGGTTGGTTCCATAGAAGAGGAACCTGATAACTGAATATCTGCCTCCTGATTTACTCTTATCTCAGAACTACTCAGAACTACCAGGCTGCAATCACTGTATGTTTTTCTGTATATTTTGTTTGTATTTTCCATGGCATCTTCTCTTCTCCTGTTCTTGTTCTCTCTCCATCCCTCTACCAAGTCCCCCCTTCCTCTCTTCCACGCTCACTCTCACTTCCTCTGCTTCTCTCTTCGCCCCCCATATCTCTCCCTCTCTCAACCCAACCAGTTGAGGCAGATGGCTGCCCCCCCTGAGCCTGGTTTTGCCTGAGGTTTCTGCCTCTTAAAGGAAGGTTTTCCTTGCCACTGTTGCCAAGTGCTTGTTCTTGGAGCGATCTGTTGGGTTTTTTTAACAACTCCATAAAGGGTTGGTGTAGGTCTGTTCTATGTGTAAAGTGCCTCTATGTAACTTTATTATGATTTGGCGCTATATAAACAAATTTGATTTGATATAATTCGACAGATGTCACTAAAACTGAGCAATCAGTCTGCTCAGGAAGGCTGTGAGAAAAGGTTGAAAGCTCTGAAAAAAGATTTTTCCTTGCTTTTTTTTGAAAGCTTCTATTTCAATTGATGCCTTTGCGGTCTGGCGTCTCTCAGAATATAAAACAGGGCTGACCTCCTGGATGATCTTCTGCAGCTCTTTATTCTCTCTCTCCAGCTGTCTGGACTTCTCCTCGTCATTGTTGTTGGTAGATGAGCCGGTCTTCATGGTCTCCTGGGCATCTGACTGCCACTCACCTCGAGTGATCAAACGTCGCATCTGTGGATCACAGACATGTTGGCCTCACAGCACTAGCATAATACTAAATTATAATTTTCCTGTCATAGTTTCACATATATAACAGCATACATGCACACAGACAGACACAGAAACACACACACACACACACTAACTGGCTAACTGTCAATGACGTGCTGCTCGCTGTATGTAGGTGCTGAACTGTCATCAATCCATTGACTGTCTTTACAAGTGAACATACATACATACAAGTGAACTCTGGGTATATAAAGTTAGGCCAATGCTGAAGAGGCTTAAACCGGTATTCTACCTAATAACAATCAGATGGTGACTCCAATTTAAGAAGAAATTAGATTGTATTAAAATGTATGTGAAAATGTTCCTTCTTCTCCCTTAATTTATTAATTCAGCAAACATTTTCCTAATGGGTTTATGGTCTCAGTCTCTAGTTTAATGTTTTCACTACAGCATAATGTTCATTTTGAAATGATGAAACCATTTAGAAGAAAACAGACCATAAATCAGGGTGTGCATCCCTGATTTATGATCCCGGACAATCACAGTATACATCACAGAGCCAGTTAGATTCATCTCTTACTCTCCCTCAGCTCCACCGTCTCAAATTACAAACTGGAGGCTTCAAAACTGTAGTTTACAAACCAATATGCGACTTAACATACAGTACGTCACTTAGTTCAGTTTCTTCTGCTGCTTTTTATGTTGTAAATAAAAACTTTTTGCCAGTCATAAAAAGATTGAGTCATAAACAGCTGTTTCTGAGTACTATCACTGAGACACACACACATCATAACTGCTATTGGTAATTTTACAGGGTGACAGCAAGGCAATAGGATCAGACTGTGGGCATGACTGCCCAATCTTGTTGGGTTTTATACAAGACAAGCATTGACTGATGGGAAATTTCATCCATTTACAGTAAACTGATGCAGCCGAGCTTTCCATCTCAATGAATACGATGAAACATTCAGAACTTAATTGATTACTAGAGGTGGTTCTGTTTCTCTGTTTTGTCTGACTTATTGTCAGACAAACTTTTCTTATTGTTAATTATCTATCATCTTTGATTCTCCAGGCTGTAGCATGGATGTGATGAATCAGACTGAGATCATTTATGATGTGGTTGAGCAGTCACATAAAAAAAAAAACTCTATCATATCTGATGTCAGAGTTTGATGTGAGAAAAAAAAATATGAAAGGTGTTTTGAAGAGTCTTTATGTTTTTAAAGATTAAGTCATTATAGAACATTTAAAAAACTTTTTTATGGCTTTATTTTTATGGATACATTTTTCCCACTACTGTACTTTGCACAGGATTTGTTGGCCAACTTAGTTTACCAGCAATCGGCCCAGAGCCACAGTTTGGAAATCACTAGCTTAAAGTCACAGATAGTTGTAGCAGTTTTCCAAAGCTCTCACTACGCTTCTTAAATTTTCTTATCCGCATCCTCTGGCCAGGAAGATAGAAATCAGGGCATGATTAACCTATCTTAGCATAGACTGGAGGTAAATGGCCTGGCTCTGTCCAAAGGTCAAAGGTTTATAAGTTTTCTCATTAAAAGGTCTTTTTTGTCAGGTGATGAGCTGAAATGCTGTCAGTAATCCAGGCTGGATCAGTCATGGACTGGCTCCAGAGACACAATGGATGCATGGCCTCTGTGTGGCGGCTGAGGAACATCTTGGTTTTCATTCATCGTTGTTTTGAGATTGTACTACTAGCATTATATAACACTGCCACTGTCCATCATGGTCCAGGCTAAATCTACGTGACTGACAAACGTGTGAATAAATATATTTTTAATCTTGTTATTAGCTGCATGTGGAGACAGCCATGTTTTGGAGATGTTGACTGTAACATAAAACGAAGAGATATGGCAACAGCAGCAACTGCGGCTACAACAACAGCTGCAGCTGCACACGTCCATTGTGTCTCTTTAATTTGGCTGTTGAGGCTGAATGAGACCTAATCCCTGAATGGAGGCTTCAAAAATCTGATTCAGAGTCTAAAACAAGGAGAGCGAAGGCTGTTATAGCACTGCATCATTAACTGTAACCTTAAGCCTAAGAGTGTCCACATAATTTTGGCCGAGAATACTTCTCTCTGCAAAATGTTAAACAATCAAGATGGTTTCAAGAGGAATGGATCAATATACACAGACGCACACTCCAATGCTGACAGAGCAGAGCAGCCCTTTGAAAACCTGAGCAGAGATTGATGCTGACACAGCAGGGTACAGCCAATCTACAGGCTATCACACCAGCCTAGATGACTTAGATCACTGATGAAAGGCAATCCATTCCATCTGACACTTAAACTGCTGCTGTGATCTTCAGGAATTACATGAAGAGAGGAGCACAGTCCTCTTGTTTTACCTTGGGTACGAACAGAACCACCAGTGTGATGTAGACCGAGAAGACAATGGCGAGGGAGGCGAAGGCGAAGGAGGCGTCCTGCTGGGAGGACAGGATCATGGTGACTGGGGCTGTGATCATACAAAGCACCTGAGGGAAATAGTGGACACAAAAGTTCAGATGTTTGACTCCAGACAGAAAATTCACACAGGCCAAATCCATAAACCAAAATAGACTTAAATCCAAGTTCCCACAGGGAGCTGTCCAATACTGGAGTTTCTTGTTTTATGAATGAACAACAGTTTGTTTATTCAGTGAACTTGAGGTGGAGATGAAAAGTATTTGTGTCAGACAAAGAGTCTCTGTTGGAGACTGTGAGATGTCAGTCCAACCATTTCACCATCCATGTTGTCTGGTGTCATTGGTCATCTTTTCCTTCAGAATGATTTTGAATGATTACATAATCAGGCGTGATTCCAACAGATCCACTGCAGTATCTTCAAAAAGCACCTGCAGAATGTAACAGGTGTACGTCTATGCCCCTCTGTGTGACATGTAGAGATAAACATGTATTTCATACATTTTACCTGTCTCTCTTTCTGTTCTCTGTCTCTCTTTATTCCTTCACTCTGCGTTTTTCTGTTCTCTGTCTCTTACTTTATCTGTCTGTCATTTTAACTTTGTCTCTAGTCTCTCTCTCTCTTAATCTGTCTGTAGTCACTCTCTTTATCTCTGTCTCTAGTCTCTCTTTATCTCGGTTTCTAGTCTCTCCCTCTCTTAATCTCTGTTTCTAGTCTCTCTCTCTTAATATCTGTCTCTAGGTTCTCTCTCTTTACCTGTCTCTAGTCTCTCTCTCTTTATTTCTGTTTCTAGTTTTTCTCTATTAATCTCTGTCTCTAGTCTCTCTCTTTATTTGTTTCTCTCTGTCCCTCTTGTTGTGTCTAGCTCTCTCTCTGATACAACTGTCATCATTATTACTGTTAACTGCTGCTGCTATTGTTGATGACATTATTCCACCAGCATATTTCATTGTCAGTATAATTATAAACCAGTCAGACACTGATAACAACAGTTTATCTAGCTGGCTTCCTGGTCTCTCCCTCGCTTTCTCCCCATATAATGTCTGTAAAGAGGTTGTGATATATAAAGTTGGATTCTGTAATTTTAGGTTTCTGATGAAGCTGAATATCTTTGGAGACTTGTGATGGGTTTGATCCAACTATTCATGGACTGATGGAGAAAATAATGGGTTGACTCAACAGTGATGAGTTGCTGATGTCTGATCATTTGGCTGCTCCTGTGTATTGACATGTCAAACATTCTATGAAAGAGTTCACTGTGTCTACCTTAAGTGAGAACGCTAACAACCAAAACAATAACAGAATATCCCGGGTTTGGTTTTTTGACATTAAAGTTTCAGACAAAATCATCTGTCAAACCAACTATCGCCATGATCTTCAGCTGAATCATGCTGCCCCCTGGTGGTTATTCTGGATGGGTCTAATCTAACCATGCAACCAGTTTGCTTTCATATGTCCAGGTTTTCAAACATCTGAGATTTCTAAGGGTTAGAGGAGGCTAATGGCGTAGTCACAGAAACCAAAAAGTAACATCTAATTCATTTGAATAATCCATAGAGTCCAGTGTCAATGGTCTTCATCCAGGGAATAAGGTCACTGTTGACAGAAGTCAGTGAGACAAAACTGAAGGTCAGTCAGTCTCTGCTCAAGGTGCTGACTGAAACATCCAGCATCCTCCACACTGAGCTCACATTGAGGAGGGCATTACTCAACTTACTGAATTTAACTCACAATTTAGCAGTGCATGTTTTTGGACTGCAACAGCAGAGTTAGCCCTATAACCACTCAATCACTGTGACCAACATACTGTATCTGACTGACTGATGGTCATTTTCCTCACCTGCTATAGTTTCCTGGCGGCTTAGGGAACTGCTGGGAAGGAAAACAATGCTTCCCCTTTATACTGAGCTACGCCTCTTCTACAGCAAATAAACTACTTTTATTATTTGTACCTTTACTAATAAAGGAGGCACGTCTGACACATCGAGCAGGAGAAAGAAAGGGAGAGGGAAAGAGAAAGAGAGAGAAGTCATTCGTTCTAACTTTCTCTCTGAATAATGATTTTATCAATAAATAAAGGCCAAGCTGAAATCATAGCTCAGCCTTTGTCAAATGACTTTGTGGTTTCAAAGTCAGGATGTGACCATAAGCGATCCAGACATGTACTAGATTAGGAGGACCTAGTCTAGTTAATCATGTAGGTTAAACTAAACTTGTAGCACAAGTTCAATTTGTGACTTATATAGTAAAAGTGGACTGACATGAGACTAATTGGCATTGGTCAGACAAGAGGAAGAACAAGTGAGGGAGAGGCAGGGAGGATATGAATTAGATGGGGAGTCAGAGGATGGAGGAGTGAGGGACTGAGCATCAGATGAAACAGGAGAGAGGTGGAGGTGAAGATGGGAATTGATATACATTGATCGACAGTTGGTCACCTCTGTGCAGAAACTGAAAAGTCTCAACCCCACTGGGAAATAGAAACAGCAGCCTAGCTTGCGCTCTGCTATGCCATTACTTACACACAGCGATGCCCAAACAGTCCTGTCACACACAACACCTCTAATTCATTTCAGCCACCTCAGTGGAAAAAATTGCATTTTTGAGCACAGGGCTGTCCTGGGGGAGGGTGAAACACTGTCATTCAGCCAGAGACAGACTTTCCACACCACTGTTAATTTCATGAAGACATAACTGCAAAAATGAACAATATTTTTCAGACTAAAACCACATTAAAAGCAGCCTGGTAAAATGAAGACTGTGATAAAATGTATTCCATGTACATTTGTATTGTAATGAAACAATGATTAGCAAACACTTCTCTGGTGTTCAGAAGACTTTAGTTGCTTGACCTGCTGCTTTGAACAATGATCTAAAATCAAATCAAATCAGATTTATTTATATAGCGCCAAATCATAACAAAGATACATCAAGGCACTTTACATATAGAGCAGATCTAGACCAAACTCTTTATAAAATTATTTAAAGAGACCCAACAGGTCCCCCGATGAGCAAGCACTTGGCGACAGTGGCAAGGAAAAACTTCCTTTAAGAGGCAGAAACCTCAGGCAGAACCAGGCTCAGGGCCGACTGCCTCGACTGGTTGGGTTGGGAGAGAGAGAGAGAGAGAGAAAGAGAGAGAGAAAGAGAGAAGGAGAGAGGGAGAGAGAGAGGGAGGAAGAGAGAGAGACAGAGAGAGAGAGGTGCTCAATCCTTCCCCCAGCAGTCTAGGCCTATAGCAGCATAGCTAAAGAGTAAATGAACTTTAACTTTTTAACTATAAGCTCTGTCATACAGAAAAGTTTTAAGCCTGGTCTTGAAAATTGCTAAAGAGTCTGCCCCCCGGACCGATACTGGAGGTTGGTTCCATAGAAGAGGAGCCTGATAACTGAAAGATCTGCCTCCTGATTTACTCTTGGAGACTCTAGGAACCACAAGTAAACCTCCATCTAGAGAGTGGAGTGGCCTACTAGGACAGTAAGGAACTATGAGCTCTCTGAGGTATGACAGGGCTTGGCCATTAAGAGCTTTATATGTTATTAGAAGGATTTTAAATTCTATTCAGAATTTTACCAGCAGCCAGTGAAGAGAGGCTAAAATAGGAGAGATGTGATCCCTTTTCCTAGTTAATATTTAATATTAACTAGGAAATATTAACCTGTTAATATTAATGCAGCAGTAACTTTGATTCAACTGAAGGCCTTTGAGAGATTTGCTTGGACATCCAAATAGTAATGAGTTACAGTAGTCCAGCCTAGAAGTAACAAATGCATGGACTAGTTTTTCTGCATCCTCTTGAGACAGGATGTTTCTGATTTTCCTAATGTTTCTCAGGTGGAAGAAACCTGCCCTACTGACTTGTTTTATGTGAGGGACAAAGGACATGTCCTGGTCAAAGGTTACTCCAAGGTTTCTCACAGTGGAGCTGGAAGCCAAATTAATGCAATCCAGACAGATTAGACGATTAGATAGGGTTTCTCTAAGGTGCTTAGGGCCGAGTACAGTAACTTCAGTTTTTTCAGAATTTAAAAGTAAAAAGTTACAGGTCATCCAGACTTTTAATGTCTTCAAGACATGTCTGCGGTTTGACTATCTGACTAACTTAATTTGGCTTCATTGATGAATACAGGTGAGCATAACAGTGAAAATTGATGCTGTGTTTCCTGATAATGTTGCCTAAACGAAGCAGATAAAGAGTGAAGAGGATTGGTCCAAATACCGAACCCTGTGGGACTCCATAATTGGCTATAGTGCGTGAGGAGGAGCTATTGTTAACATGAACAAATTGATGTCTATCTGATAAATAGGATTTGAACCACCTTAGTGCAGTTCTTTTAATTCCAATTTCATGTTCCAGTCTCTGTAATAAAATATTATGATCAATGGTGTCAACTACAGCACTAAGAACTAAGTATGGAGGCTGATCCATTGTCTGAAGCCATTAGAATATCACTGGAGACTTTAACCAGTGCTGTTTCTGTGCTGTGATGAGCTCTAAATCCTGACTGAAACTCTTTGAGCAAACTGTTCCTATGCAGATGGTGATGTAATTGGTTTCCTACTGCTTTTTCAATGATTTTAGAAATGAATGGAAGGTTTGATATGGGTCTATAATTGGCCAAAACATCTGGACCAAGACTCGGCTTTTTAAGGTTGGGTTTGATGACTGCGGTCTTAAGAGTTTACAATCCACTGAAACATTCAGGCCACAAGTGGGGGAAACCCGAATGTTACCATCAGTCTGAGAGAAAATTCTGGATTAATCTGTGTGCATCTAAACCATGATTACCAACCTTTTCCAGCTCATGGCCCGTAATTGGTCACATTACAATGCACAGGGCATGCCTTCTCTGAGCGCTTTTAATTTTAAGCATAACAATGACAGGCAGAGTGAGTGGAAAAGTACTGAATGGGAGGTGGGTGACAGAACTCCCCTCAAGAGATGGCTCCTGACTTCCCAAAAAGCTGATGATTTTAAGTTTGTCATACAAAGTGCAAACAGTTTTTCTTAGAACTAGATTCTCTTCATGAATTATGGACCACTTCATGTTCCAAAATGGATGCTCTTCTGGTCCAGAACATATGGTAGATTCCAATAATAGATTCTGGAGTGATCCAACATCTGCAGAAAGCAGCTCTGGGGTCAAACTAGTTTGTTTTCAAGTAGGACGGGTAATTTGTCAGACCAAAGCAGGGAGAAGAGATGAAACTTAGCTATGTAAATTTTTTCACTTAAACAATTTATCTCACCATCTGAGTTTAAACTTAAATTGGGTTCAGTGCATAATGGATAACACTCCGAGATGAATTAAAATACCACAAAAATAAAAACCACAAAATCTACCACAGTAAAGATGGCGTTGATTAAAAGCCATTTTGAGTTTGTGTTTGTGTTTCTGTGTGTGTGTGTGTGTGTGTCTGATTGGCATGTGAAAACCAGCAGCAGATGCTTCACTCTTTTAAATGACCATGCAGAGCAGAACATTTGGAGAAAACTGGTTGCAGCAAAAGAACATTGAGTTCTATAAATTACATAAAAATGCTGAACATGTGACTTCATCCTGCAATAGAGACAGAGATGAGGCTCCTCTAGAAACAGGTCATAGTCACATCTTATCTGTTGCACTTTGGAGAATTAGAGAAGCAAATAGGTGCCCAACTGATTAATCATACAGCTGATATCATGAGCTGGCTTTAACCCTTTTACGTCTATAATAGAAACAGGCCACCTGGTCCTTCTTGTCTTTTTTTTTTTTTTTTTTTTTTTTTGCAATAAATGTGTCAGAAAATAAACTTTGTGCATAAAATTTTGTCCCCCTTTTCAGGAAAAATGTACCTTTCAAAATCTGGCAAGTATTTGTGATTATTATGTGTTTTAAATGATGCCATGCTTGGACCACCAGTATCTGTAGCTTCATCAGCTACACTTCAGGTATCTGCTCAGCCACCACCTAACCCCACTTCTTTCGCTTTTTTAATCAACAAGGTGCAATCAACCAGCTAAACTCAGTTATTTTAGCATTTCGTTTTTGCTAATTTCTAAATCAGTCAGGTGATTCCTTAGTTCTGCTAACTTAGCTTAGCAATGGCCTCCTGCTCTCCTTTCTCTCCTCTTTCTCCTTGTCCCTCCTCTGCCTCCTTTAGTGATAATGTTGCAGGTCTTAAAAGCAGGATGTTCATAGATATGGAGGACAGATTTAATGAGTTGAAGGTGCGGCTCTGCACTGTAGCTAGTCCAGCTTATGCTAGTGTAGCTAGCCAGTCCACTGTAGTTGGTGAGGGCCAACCTACAGCAGCTCCTAGATCAGCTCAGAGAGTTACTTCCCCCCAGCAGTTCCTGAGCAGCTGGGATCTTCTCAGGGCGCCTGGGTGACTGTCTGAGAAAAGAAGCATAGCTGTAGGCAGCAGCCCCCGTTTCACCACCAACCAGTTCACGTTTCCAACAGGTTCTCCCCACTCAGCGACACACCCGCGGAGAAACAGACTCTAGTTATTGGTGACTCAATTCAATTGGATATAAGTACCATAATAAACTGTGGTAGGTCTGCTGGATCCTCACAACCTCAATCTCCAGTTGTCTTTTTAAGATGAGCCAAAAGGTACTAAATTAGTGGGACAACTGCCAGACAGGAAAAGGTAAAATTTTACTAACAGAAAACCTGCGGATAACATCAGTAATGAAAATCAGCCTTATTATGTGTTTGAAATGTTTGTCAGTATGGTTGTCTTAAGTTGTAGTTAAGATATCTTTCTTTAAAGAGTCATCATTAGTCTAAAATAAAAGTATTTTGGTCTCAAACCATATCTCTTCTCGCCACAACAAGATTTCCTTCTTTTATTTCTTTGTACTTTGCTTATTTTCTTTGCTGTTGAACGTAATTTCTTGTCAGGTGTGAGATAAACATCACATTCTAGGAGCTTCTGCCATCGCTGTGTTTCTCTGGAGGAAGTTGTTCTTCTTCATCCTCATATGTGGAACTAAGAGAGAGTAAAGGCTAAATCTCTGATATACAATGGATAGAGGTGTTGTTAGGGACTGCATCAATGTGGCGTTTTCATATGGTATAAATTTTTTGTTAATTAATTGAACATATAAAATTAAATTTTTTTTTTTTCATTACACCTTTTTACGTAACACTGTCATTATGTCTGTTATCTTAACCCACACCAGGATTGTACAGATTAATATATCTTAGCCTTTTGGCATAGATGTTAACAGGTCATGTGACCTATATGAGTAGATTTGGGCTGTTAAATTATGGCAAAAAAAGGTGCAACTATAACAGAGTTAAAATACAATGTATTAATCTTTATTTTGGTTGTGAATTTTATTAAACTGACGTGCTTATTTTATTCTGGTAAGCACTTAATGGTGACATCGCCCTTCTGTTCTTCCTGACATGCCGGGTTGGTTCCGTTGTGTTTTAGCTATGGAGTCAGAACAGTCTCATAATGAATGAACTTTGGTGGGGCTTTTCACAAATACACATGCTTTGTTTCGTAGTCGTATTTCAGACTCACAAATGCACATGCTTTGTTTCGTATTCGTATTTCAGACTCACAAATGCACATGCTTTGTTTCGTATTCGTATTTCAGACTCACAAATGCACATGCTTTGTTTCGTAGTCGTATTTCGCTGTTTTGTAGTATATTTTGGACGAGTTTGACGCTGCAGTGATTTTAGTACAATATTTATAATGTATATCCGGTTGTTTAGCATGTTAAGGGAGCAGATGTGCAGGAGAGAAAGGGACCAGAAGCCCCTTTATTTTAAGTTTTGTTTAATGTACTTTTCATGTCTCTGTATTTTTACTCAAACCCCACGCACAGTTTCAACACAGATCGTTGTCCTGGGTCTGAGGGGAACCAATGCCATTCTTGCGGATGGTTCCACAACAGCCAATGTTCTTCTTGGACAGCTCCATGAAAAGCGCAGGGCCTGTGTAGAAGTTGTCAGTGTACAACATGTACCCACCGCCACGAAGAGAAAAATGCAGAAGGTCCATCACTGCTGAGAAGCTCAAGCTGTGGCCTGTGGGGGGCATGCTTTTGCCTGTGTAAATAAAAAAATTCCAGGTGTAGCCTGTGGATGCATCAGCCAGCACAAAGAGTTTGTAACCCCACTTTGTAGGCTTGTCTTTCGTGTAATACCTCATGTTGATGCGGGATTTACTTGCAACCATCCGCTCATCATTTGAAAGATCCTGATATGGCTGGAAATGGGCTTTGCAGGCATTGACCATCTCGGTGTAGAGGGGCTTGAGTTTGAAGAGCCTGTTATACTCTGCGGTGTTCCTTTTGCTGTCATTTTCTTCATCCTCTTTAGGATCGCTAAGGTGAAGTTACCACAAAATGGCTTCGAAGCGGTCTTGTGTCATGCGGTCACTGGGGAAGCAAAAGTCATATGGCCATTTCTTCCTCCAGTGGTTGGCTCGGTGGTGCACTAACACAAGGTCAGTGAAGATGATGATGGCCAAGAATATGTAAAAATCCTTGACTGTGAGCACTTTCCATTTAAATTTCATGCTAGCTTCCTTCCTTTTGGCCGCATTGGCATTTGTGTTGTCAATAATTTTTCTTATGACAGATGCTGAGGGAGAAAAGCTGGAAGAGGCTGAGGGGCGACCAAGCTGTGGTGGTGTCAAATGCAGGTCCTGGGATCCTGGTTGGCATGAACCTGGGAGGGTCAGGTTTCATGTCCTCTTCCTCTCTGTCATACCACCTGTCCTCCTCCACACTCTCTGCAGATCCACTTTTGCCACGCTTGGTAGCTGGAGCAGAAGTTCCCTGAGTGGATTGGCCTCCCTTCCGATTAGAGGTTTGAGGTGCTTTGGGGCCTGACTGCGGTACTACCGAGGGAAGGGGCTGCAACAATCCTGGATCTGATCGTCGACGCTTTTGTGATCCTGGAACTCTTGAGACGGGTGGCTCGTAATCCTCATCACTGTAAACCCAACTGTGGAAGAAAAACAAACATATACATTCAGTTTTCTGGTTCTGAAATTGTAATACATGTAAACACAATAACGATATACCTGACACACACTGCTGAGGAAGTAAAACACACATGTGCACACACACACACATACCTCAAGTTTCATCAAATCGACACACACACCAATAAACCAATAGATACAACATTTCTAAAACAATCCATACCTTTCCGATGATGGAGGACAATAGTCCGAGTCACCGTCCCCTGCGTATTCTGGATGAATTCGATCCTCGTCATCCGAAGATGAATCATCCGGACAAATAAGGCTCCCAGCGTCGTCCAGCAACAGTTTTTGTGCCTGCTCGGCACTAGAAGTTGTCATCTTCGACATCTTGCTCTAAAAAACTCCAACAATATGGTGAAAACCAACTGCTAACAATACTCCAAAACTCCCATACAAACTTGTGCTGTGCACTCTGCCTCCTACTCTGTTCCTCATGCATAAAGAAACTTTTGACAAAATACAGCAACGCTGAGTACGCCCGCCTGTATCTCCACAACGGCTTGGTCAATTTCAGTGAGTGACAGCTCGTTGTAACCGGTACAGCCAATAGAATATAGCTATATACACTTAAACGAGATTGACAGCACTATCAACCAGTCAGAATCAGCAGTACACCATCTTGTTGAGAGGGCAAGCATATGCCTCCGATAAGTCTAACTGTTGCTACAGGGTCCGAAAACCCTGTAGAGATGCTGGGATTGTTTTGAATGTAACACAGGACATAGGTCCAACGTAATTCAGTATGGATTTACCGGTGAAATAAACTTTTCATGGCGAAACAGCTAAGGTTAGAGAAATTTTACAAGTATCTTTTGATGAAGTGATTTGTGTTGTTCTTTGGCTTGTATCTCGTTGATGTATATTTCCGGAGTCTGCTGACTGTCTGCTTTCATTTGAGGTGCTTTGTCCTGCCATGGTGGTAGAGGCAGAAATGTGGCCTTTGGGTTGACTCGGCAGTGTTATATGGATTTTGTTGTTTGGTTATTCATTTAGTTGGTGTTTGAGCTGTGTTTGGAACGTGTAAAAATGGCTTACATAGCCTTGGAGCCCTGGTTCTGCTGTTTAATTTGATGTATAACATCTAGGGATTAGCGAGTACACCACTATCTGTATCTGTTCAACCTTCTATATTATCTGTATCCGTATCCGTACTTGGAGGGGCGGGGCTTAAACCGTAAGTGGGCGTGATTTACATCAGAAGTTGCTTTAAGCCTGAAATTGATATGGGTTGATCAGAAGTTGCTATATTTATTGTTTATTAGTAAACTATTTACAGAACAGCCTCAGAATTGAGCTTTTTTAAATATACTTTTTTAATAAACACAGAACATGAATAAACATTAAGATGCAGTAAGTAGTTGCATTTACCAAAAAAAAAAAGAAAAAGAAAAAAGAAATGTTTTTAGTGTTCAATAGCTGATGGCTATATAGAATTATTTAACACTTGACTGAAACTTTAACAAAAATATAGCCCTTCTGGTTTATGTGCATCATACAACAAATGCAGGAGGTAATTATGAAGCAAAAGTAAAGTAAATCCATGAACAAGAATTTCCATATTCAACAACATTTTTTATTTTGTTATTTTTATGATCACACAATGTGATTTTTATTTTTTTATTTGTTTTTTTTAATTTTTTAACTGCCTAAAATTCTTGTTAGGGATAGTTTTTTTCTCACACAAAGTAAAACCTAAAGTTGATTTTGGTGAGTGTGAGTGAGGGAGAGGGAGAGAAATATTGTTCTACTGATCAAATAATCCTACGTTGTTTTTCAGATCTTCATTTACTTTAATGAAAACCAGTTGTTCCACATGGCTAAGGTATAGGTTTGCACGCTGTGGACTGACCACATTTCCAGCCGTGCTAAAAAAACGCTCAGGTTGGACACTTGTAGGTGGGCAACTGAGATACTGCAGTGCAAAGCGTGTAAGATTGGACCAGCACTGAAGCTTGCCTGACCAGTATATTAATGGGTCATCAGTGAGGCTGATGTCGCCATCTGCCAGGTAGGCCCCCACATCACCTGACGATAAATGTGTCCTCATTGATGTAGTCGATTTCTTTTTCTGCAGGAAGGACAAGACTGAAGTGTTGCTGGTGGCAGGTGTTGCTTCCGTGTTTCTTGCAGGTGTACAGCTGGTTGGGAAACAGCTGGTCTTGTATCTGGGGTCAAGGAGAGTGGCAAGCAGAAATGTGGAGTTTGCAAAGATGGGTTCGAAACGCCATCCTAGTTCTCTGCTCAGATTGGTTTCCAGTTTCTTTGCTGATGTGCCTAACTTTTCCCTGGACTCATCATGGCCTCGCCCCACTGTGGTATCCTGATCATCACCAGCCATGATAGGATCAGATTCCTCACCAGATGCAAGAGCTCCCAAATGCTGTGATCTGATGATGGAGCACAAGCCATGCAGTAGGGGGATGACCTCAGAGAGGAAGGCACTATGTTTTGAAAGTGCCCGTCTGACTTCCTCAAAAGAACTAAGAACAGTGAGCATGTCTGATGCTAACCTCCACTCATTTGGATAGCTGACTGCTGGAGCTCTACCCATATTAGACTCCTGTGTCATAATCTGCACAGCCCTGCGCTGCTCTACCAGCCGCTGGAGCATGTAGAACGTATAGTTCCACCTTGTTTTTATGTCTGTTATGAGTGTGTGCTGGGGGAGGTTCAGCTGTGTTTGCAGCTCATGTAGTCTGTTGTTGGCTTCGCTTGAGCGATGAATATGGCCAGAGATGTTCCTGGCTTTGGCGAGAAGGGATGTCACAGTCCTGTCCTGCTCCGGTGCTTTGGTCACCACCAAGTGAAGCGTATGGGACACGCAACGGATGTGCCCATATTCAGTCAAAGCATTCACCATGTTGGCTGCATTATCTGAAACAACAAACCTGATTGTAACAGACTTTCCAACAGACTCTTCCCATTCTCTATTTTTTTCCCTAATGCAGCACAGAATGTTGTGTGAAGTGTGCTCAATGTCCAGCACACCGACATTTAGCAGCCCTGCTTTCCTCAGTACTGAAGATTCCCCAACACATTCACACCAGTGCCCAGTAAGACAAAGATATGCATAGGCGTTGTGGTTGCTCGTCCAGAGATCAGTAGTGAGGTTAATGACACCTCCCTCAGCTCCCTTAAGTGACTGGACCGATATTGACTCGCATTACTCGTATGGTACTTGTACTCGTAAAAATTGCTCTATCCGTACTGGATACTTGTTTCATCTGAGTTTGCGGCTCACCCCTAATAACATCGCTATATTCTTCCGTGATTAGTGCATTGTTTCACTTCATGTTCTGTAATGCATCCCCCAGGACCCAAATCTGGGGTCCTCAGTTTTATCAAGCTAAGCTGGCACTCGCTTTTCCATGTATGAACCAATCAGCAGAGCAAGTTGTCCATGGCTTATGGGACAAGTTTTTCTGCATCTATGGAATCCAAAAATGAATCCACTCTGATCAAGGGGCTAAATTTGAGCGCAAGCTCATCAAGGATCTTCTTGAGATGGCAGGTGTGCACAAGTCCCACACAACTCCATTACACCACATGGGCAACGGCATCACATAGAGATTCAGCAGAACTCTTGGAGGCATGATAAGAACTGTCCCCCCAAAGTACAAGTCTAAGTGGCCGCAGATGCTCCAAATGTTGAGCTTCTGCTGTAACTGCACAGTGCATGAGACCACAGGCACCATTTTACTTGATGTTTGGGCGGATCCCACGCTTGCCCACGACATCTTGTTCCATCATGTCCAAGAGAATGAGGACATTGTCAGCTTCCATGAATTTGTGAACCACCTGAGGAAGGATCTCTCTGAGGCTGCACAGATTGCTCAGCAGCAATGCCTATGGTGAGCAGAGTCATCACGCCAAAATCTAGAATCCCAAAGTCAAAGGGCTGCCATTGACGTGGGAGACCGTGTGCTGCTAGCCAATTGGTGTGAGAAAGGCAAGAAAAAGGTTGCAGACCACTGGGATTCAACCCCTTTTGATGTGGTGTCTGTGAGATCTGGCATTAATGTGTATAGGATCCAAGATGGTGTTACAGGGAAGGAGAAGGTTGTGCACAGAAACATGCTGCTCCTAGTCGACTTTCTGACGTTCCCTGTGCAAACTGGGTCCCAAACAGTCTCTGGAGGGTCGCGGTCAGCTGTGTCAAGTGGAAGTGGCCAGAGCTCTGTCCTGGATAATCAGGAGGATGCTCAATCACACATATACACACAAATACACTCACTCCCAGCCTGAAGCTGGGAGTGAGTGTATTTCAGAAGGGAGTGGCTTCAGTGACACCCCACTTGTGCTTGACATGGAAACAGGCCAGTTAGAAGGCCTGCTGGACTGTGCTCCTGAGGACTTTGGTGATGAGTTAGGGTGTGCAAGAATGCTGTGGACAAGCTCAGTCTCAGTGCATGGCACAGAACACTTGCCTACTGATTCTCCTGTTGCCTTAAGAGACTCTCTCATTCCAGATGAGGTACAGCTGGAAGAAGTAGTTTGCACAAAACCACAAACCACACAGGCCCCTTCAGTTTTAACAAGGTGTGTGAGAACCATTAGACAACCGAATAGGCTTATTTGTGAGATGTCAGGCCAGAGATTTGTGGAGAATACTGAACCTATGTTGGGGTCTGTGTTTGGTGCCATTGCAGCTAATATGAACATGACAATTTGTGTGTAGAACAACCAATGTGGTTTTCGTGAGGTCACTTGCTTTCTGCTATTTCATTTTACTGGATTAGATTGGCTTCTAAACTGAGTGTATGCAATTCTCCATACCAATAGAGCAAAGACATGTACACATTTATGAGATGTAAATGGCATCTCTGTTATCTGTGATGAGTATAGGTTTGGTACCGTCCTGTCCTTACACACTTCTTAAGGAAGAATTTTTGACATTGACTTTTTCATGCATCACTGCTTGAGATCCACAATTTTTATATTTTTTCTTCCTTATCTACTCTATATTGATTTTTGGTTTGTATTTGTTTTTGGTAGTTTTGATCTATGTTGCCCCTATTTTGCATAAATTAAGGGGGGTGTATGTAACAGAGTAGATTTGGGCTGTTAAATTATGGCAAAAAAGGTGCAACTGTAACAGAGTTAAAATGCAATGTATTAATCTTTATTTTGGTTTTGAATTTTATTTAATTGACGTGCCTTTCTTTATTGGTATTTTATTTTGGTAAGCACTTTATGTACACATTTGTACTACCATGTTTCTCAGCTATTTTACGTTGTTTTGTAGTATAAGTATAAGTACTGTAGAAGTCCTTTTGAAGTTTCTGTGAAACTTTCTTGGCACCATTTTGTGCTGTAGCAGGCCCACCTGGTAAGGTGATGAGTGTGACACTGCAGTTATTTAAGTACAATATTTAACATGTGAATCCGGTTGTTTAGCATGTTAAGGGAGCAGATGTGCAGGAGAGAAAGGGACCAGAAGTCAATTCATATTGATAATTGTCTTCTGCAGGTATGTTATTTTAAGTTTTACTTCATTTTGAACTCAAGTTCTTACCCATGCTACCAAGCTGTTATCAGCAGCGCTGCTGAATAAATTTTTATTAATAAACTTCTACCACCACCCAAGTCACGTCTTGGCCTGAACAGGCAGGTGATAGGCTCCAGCGCTGTGACACACTCGAGCCCGCCCCCACATCTATACCAGACCCTTAGCACCTGCCATTGTCATTCGAGCTTTATTCAGCCCGCTGCAGACATCTTGTCTCACCACCTCATAACCCACTGGTTATTTTACTGACATTATTTTTGTCTGAACTGGTCCAGCACGGACAGCCTACCCTTCATTTGAGCGACGAGAATATATCTCTTCAAGAACAAGGGGCCTACAGCTACGGTACAGTGTGTTGGTCAGAATTAGCTAGCTCTCTAGCCATTCCACCAGCTAACCAAGCATACTGGGTAGCTACTGAAATGTCGGATAAGAAGAAGCGTTGCTCACAGTGTGGGAGGCGCACAGCCGACACAGATAGCCACGACACATGTGTTTTGTGCCTGGGCCAGGAACATGCGGAGTTGGCGCTATGCGACCCCTTATTCTGCCTCTCATGCTCCAGGCTCCCTCTCTACACACTCCGCCATTGAGCCCAGCTCTACATTCCCACCACGGACAGCACAACTCACTCCGAGCCTGCTAGCCCGTGGACGGACTCCGACTTCCCACCCCTCCCTCCCGCCGGAACACCTGCAGCCCGGTGCGCCCCTCCGGACGACAGCGAGTTTACTCCACAAAAAGAGGAGCTCTCAAATTTTCACGCCCGCCAGTGGGATTCCATGTCGGGCGTGGAGGAGGAGGATTACGGGGAGGAGGAAGATGGTGCCAGGTTTTGCAGCGGAGAAGAGGAGGCCGAAAACGCGGATGGAGCCACCGCGGGGCCGGCACCGAAGGACCCCTTCCACAAGGAGTTTATGGAGGTAATGGCCCAAGCGGTGTCTAAACTGAATATCATGTGGTTGGACCCCCCGGCTCGTCCCCCCTCGATGCTCAGCGGTGCGTATTTCTGAGGTTCAGCTATGCAGCCAACCTCCCCACCGAGGCAGATGCCATGCTGTGACGATATAAAGCAGCAAGTCCGGCTCTCCTGGGGGGCGCCGCACCAGACCAGATCCCCCATTCAAGCTTTCATGGGGTGGTCCTCCATCATGGCTGAGCCGGAGTTAGGCTATTTAAATATGCCACCGCTGGAGGAATCTGTGGCAGCTCACCTTTCCTCCTCATTCCACAAGCCTCAGCTCCCCTCCAAAGCCTGCCAGCTCATGGCCTCGCTAGCCGAAAAATCCTACAAGGCAACGGGGTTGGTGGCTGCCATGACAAATAATCTGGCCATCCTCCAGGCTTACCAGGCCTGCCTCCTGCGTGATCTGGAAGGCAAGGCCACCACTGAGACCTATACGGAGCTCCAGAAAGCGACAGACTTCTCCCTATCAATGATTACATGCGCTGCACAGGACGCCGGGAGGATTATGGGCTTCTCTGGGGTCACCCAACGCCATCTCTGGCTGAATCTCACCCAGATGTCCGACTGGGAGAAATAGAGGCTCCTTAATGCCCCTGTTTCCACCACAGGCCTGTTCGGCCAGCGATTCAGGACATCACACATAAATTTGAGAGGCAGCAAAAAGACTTGGTGCCTTTAAGTCGCTGATGCCTTGCCGCTCCCGTAATCCCGTGTCTGTCCACCGGGCCCCTCCCCCTCCTAACCGATCGGGTCGGAGCTACATATCGGGCCAGTGCTCTGCCAGCGCCTCCCGCTCCCGGGAAAGACCCCAGCAGGTGGCGGTGAGCCAATCTGCAGCTAACCGGAGCTGGCTTCCTCACCCACTCCACCAGCAGCAGCACCACGGCCAAGCGGCCAGAGGGAAAAAGCCTCATAGGACCTAGTTACACCTCTCTGGCGAGGGGGGATGAACACTCTCCTGTCAGGACATACAGTCCCACAGCAGTCAGGTGTTTTAAAACAAAAGGTAGTGTTACAGTGTCCCTTGCTTTTGAAAACCGCTCGGCCCACACAGCACACACCCTCACAGCGCCCCCCCACAGTCCCCCTCACACAGACTGCACAGCTCTGTTCCTCAGGTCTACCAGAGCCATGGTCACAGTAAGCACTCAAATGAGCCCCAAGCCTGCTATGGGCCGGGACAGTGCCACACTTTTAAAGCAAGCACACATGAGCCCGAAGCCTGCTACAGGGCTGGGACATTATCACACTTTTTTAAAGCGAGCACAAATGAACCCGAAGCCAATTATGAGGCCGGGACGTTTTCAAAACACATTACAAATTACAGCAGGCCCGTGGAGAGATGCTTCGCCGCAGTGGGTCAGGTTCAAAAGGGAGTCAGCGCGGCTCTCTCATGGGGAGAGGGCAGCGCTGTCCGAGAGGCTGTTAATATTGAAGCAGCTCTGCCATCCTTCCCCGTGGATACTCAGCACCCCGAAGAAAGGCTACGCCTTGCAGTTTGCTCGCAGTCCACCACGCTTCATTGGTGTTATTCAGTCAAGTGTACAAGCCCACCTGGCCCCAATTCTGGAACAGGAGATATCCTCCCTCCTAGAAAAAGGAGCCATTCGCCCAGTGAGCGAGGCAGAGCGCAACACGGGCTGTTATGACAGATACTTCCTGATCCCAAAAAAAGACGGGTCGAAACAGCCAATTTTGGATTTGAGGGATTTGAACAAATCATTGAAGTTACCGTTCCGCATGTTGACGCACCGCCAGCTGTTCAAAGCGATCAGACAGGCAGATTATTTCACCTCTGTGGATCTGAAAGACGCGTTTTTCACATTCCCATTGCAGAGAGACACAGGAAATATCTGAGGTTTGCCTTTCAGGACACAGCATACAAGTTTTGTGTCCTCCCCTTCGGTCTCTCCCTGAGCCCCCGAACTTTTACGGTGTGCGTAAACGTTGCATTGGCCCCTCTCCAGGAGAGGGGTATACAAATTTACTGTTATCTCATCGACGCGCTCATAGCGGCAGAGTCGAGGAGCGACGCCATTACGTGCACCAAAACAGTGACAGATCACCTTCAGAGACTGGGTTTTAATAATAAACTGGAAGAAAAGTTGTCTAGTGCCCAGACAAGTGAAGACCTATTTGGGTCTAGAGTTGAATTCCCTGTCCATGCGAGTGCGCCTGTCTGTGGACAGACAGTCGCACATTCACATGACAGCTCAAGCTCTGTGCCAGAGTCCCACAGTCTCAGCGCGTCAGTGTATGGTGATGCTGGGTCTCATGGTTGCAGCATCAGCAGTGGTCCCGTTCGGCCTCTCCAAAGTTGGTTTATCAGTCAACACATAAACCCAGTAAAGGACCGTCACCGCAGGCTCGTGTTTACACAGTGGTGCTGTTGGAGCCTAACAGCCTGGATGGACCCACTCTCGCTCTCGGCCGGCACCCGGCTGGGCCCAGTGGCTCTCAGGGTTGTCATAAAGACTGACGTGTCCCCGTGGGGGTGGGGCGTGGTGTGTGACGGTCGTGCTGTAAACGGGCCGTGGGGTAGGCAGGAGGATCGCCACATGAATGTGCTACAGTCCACCGAGCCATTGCATGTTTTATGGACCGGATAGTGGGTCGTAATGTGTTTATACGGTCGGACAACACGGCCACAGTCTCGTACATAAACCGTCAGGGTGGAGTCCGTTCCCCAGCCCTCATTCTTCACCAGCAACAGAGAATTTCCACAACAACTTGGTGTCAGAAGTGGAATCCCTCGAGTGACCGTCTGGGATGGAACACGGACAGTGGTGGGCCATCCTGGAAGAAAAAGCTTTCCAGCCTCCAACCTCTAATCCTCTTCTGAGAAGGGAGGACTGTCCGCAGACGCCCCAGATCGTTGCCGCTGGGATTCCATGAACGTAATTCAGCGAAATTCATCTGGTGAGCATTGAAATATTGACATTTCAATTCTTCTTCTTTAAATTCGGGATTTTAATTTGGCTAAATATTTTCATTTTCATTTTATCCACAATTGTGTCTGAGTCAAGGGCTGAAAGAAAGAAAGGGTTCAAAGTGTAAAAACTTTGGGGGCTTTTTATTGCTTGTAGCATAGAACGAAGCTGTCCTTACAGAGACGTCTGTATTGTAATTGTCGTGCACGACCTCCACATTTGGATTTGGGGAATAAAGGTTCCGTTGAGGTTGGACCTCCAGAAGGTCCAATTGTGGATATCATGAGAAGGAAATATGGGTATAAAAGTTTGTAATATTTAAATGTCTGGACAGCTGAGTTTGGATTTCCAATAGGGGGATCCCTCAGTTTAGAAAACATATTACTGGTTGAAGTAAAACTGAAGGAAAAAGAACAAGAATGAGAAAGAAAAAGAAAAGTTCAATAAAAAAATTAAAAAATAATAAAAAATAAAAAATAAATTATAGAAGGTCAAAATGTGATGTGTATACCATGGACCATTCGGTCCCACACATGACACTTGCAAAACACACATTAGATAACTGGGAATATTTGGGTCCATTTAAGAAATCATGTCAGCATACAGCCGATTGGCAAGAAACAGCTGATCGATCTATTTTATTTTCACCAACACTGCAGTGCTACTCTAAGAGTTTAACATCTGTTGTGCACACTCAAAGAACAATCCAGCTGGTACCAAAAAGCACTTCCAAATCTTTTTCTTTTTCTTTTTTGTCAGAAGAACAAGCTACAGCTATTACAGCCCTACAGGAGGTCCCTAAGACACTGTGGGCTGTCAGTAAGTATGATGTTGGCCTCATCAAAGAATGTGAACCTGTTGTCATCACTCCAAAATCAGATTTTAGACCTTGCAAGGCTCAATATCCACTAAAACAAGAAGCCATCGATGGCAAAACACCGGTTTTTGAGTCTCTTAAAACAGCAGGAATAATTGTTCCCTGCGATGACTCTCCTGTATGTACACCTTTGTTCCCTGTCAAGAAAATAAGAGATAAAGATCAACCAACAGAATGGCGTTTGTTCAGGATCTGCAAGCAGTAAATGGAGCAGTCCAACCCAGAGCCCCAAATGTTCCGAATCCTTATACCATCTTGTCTCAGGTCCCACCTAATGCAAAATTCTTTTCAGTGGTGGATCTTTCAAATGCTTTCTTCAGTGTTCCAGTTCATCGAGAAAGTCAATTCTGGTTTGCTTTCAACTTCAATGGACGAGGCTACACATTCACTCGCCTGTGCCAAGGTTACTGTGAAAGTCCCACCATTTATAATTAAGCTCTCAGACAAAGTCTTGAATCTCTTGTTCTCTCTCCAGGCACTGCTTTGTTACAGTATGTTGATGACCTTATGATCTGCAGTCCAACTGAAGAGCAGTGTGAAGCTGACACAGTGAAACTCTTGAAACATTTGGCTGATTGTGGTCACAAAGCCAACTTGTCTAAACTTCAATTTGTCCAGGAAAAAGTTGTTTTCATAGTGCATGTCATTACTTCTGAAGGGAAAACTCTTTCACCAAAAAGAGTGGATGCAATTCAGAATCTTCCAAGACCCATCACAAAAAAACAAATGATGTCGTTTCTTGGCATGTGCTCTTACTGTAGACAGTTCATTTCAAACTATGCCATTCTTGAAGCTCCACTCGCCCCCCTCATTCATGGCAAAGGTCTGCAATCAAAAGACAAGATCACATGGACTGTTGAAGCTGAACAATCTTTCAACTAACTAAAACTTGCCTTACAGACTGCTCCAATTTTGGGTTTACCTGGCCCTACCAGACCTTTCACTCAAACTGTAGATGAGAAAAATGGATGTATGACTTGTTTTGTTGCAGGATCATGGAAATAAACTACGCCCTGTAGCTTATTTCTCTTCAAAACTGGATCCCGTGGCTGCAGACCTCCCAAGATATCTCAGAGCTGTGGCTGCTGCTGAAAAGGCAGTTATGGCCTCCAGAGACATAGTGGGCTTCTCTGATGTAACCCTACTGGTTCAACATGCTGTGTCCATGATTTTACTTGAACAAGAAACTTCTCACCTCTCCACAGCACGATGGCTAAGATACAACACTGTGCTTTTCGAAAAGCCAAATATCACTGTCAAAAGATGCAATGTGCTAAATCCTGCCACTCTCTTTCCCACACCAGACGATGGACAAGAACATAAATGTTTTGCTGTCCTCCAACAGGATCTACAAGAAACACCATTGACTAACCCTGATTTGGTTGTTTTTGTAGATGGATCTGCTTCACGTGACCCACAAACTTGTCACAACAGAGTTGGATTTTCTGTTGTCACTAATCATGAAACTCTTGTCTCTGGTTCACTCCCCTCTCACTATTCTGCACAAGCAGGAGAACTGACAGCATTGACAGAGGCATGCAAACTGGCGAGCAACAAGACTGTAACTATCTACACTGACTCTAGATATGCATTTGGTGTTTTGCATGATTTTGGCACTCTATGGAAACACAGACAATTCTTAAAATCTGGCGGAAAACCCATTCTCCATCATGACAAGGCTGTAGCTCTTCTAGATGCCATTTTGCTTCCAAAGTCAATTGCTATTTGTAAATGCCTTGCTCATACTAACAACTCAGATCCTGTCCCCCCAGGAAATGTAAGAACTGATGCTGCTGCAAAAAGAGCTGCAATCCAACCCAACTCCAATCTCTATTCCCAGCTCTCTTACAGCAGTACAGTCCTTTGCCACACCACGAGAGAAGATGCTGTGGCAACGCTGTGGTGCCACCCATAAAGACGCAGTGTGGTGGGGACCTGATGACAAACCTTGCCTGCCTAAACATTTCTTTCCTCACTTTGCAAAATTGACACACGGATTGGACCATGTGTCAAAAGGGGAGATGTTGGACGGCATAACTCAACACTGCTTCACCAAAGGTGTTTCAGTCTATGCGATGAAGTTTTGTCGATCATGTATGATTTGTGCAATACATAACACAGGTAAAACCAAAACAATCACACACGCTGCACACCCACTGCCAGACAGCCCATTCTAACATTTGATGATGGATTTCATAGAACTGTCACCAGCAGAAGGAAAGAAACACTGCTTAGTGATAGTTGACATGTGGTCAAAATGGGTTGAAGCATTTCCAGCAAAACAACAAAGCAGCCAGGTAGTAGCAAAGGCTCTGTCAACGGAAATTATTCCTAGATGGGGAATACCAACTAAGCTGAGTAGCGATAATGGCTCTCACTTTGTCAATTCTGCAATAAACCAAATCAGTGAATTTCTTGCCATTGACTTCAAACAACATTGTGCATACCACCCTGCCAGTGGAGGTGCTGTCGAACGAGAACATGACACTCTCAAATCAAAATTAGCAAAATGTTGTGAGGAAACGGGACTTCCTTGGACAAAAGTTCTGCCCATTGTTCTAATGCACATGAGAATGACGAAAAGATCCAGAGTGAATATGAGCCCTTTTGAAATTCTTTTTGACAGACCTCCATCCCTAGGAGTGGAACCAGGTCACTCCCCTCCACTGACCTATGTGAGGATGACATGCTGCAATATTGCCAAAACTTATCTTCCACTCTCTCTCTCATCTCTCAGCAGGTAAAATCAGCCCTGCCACCACCAGCTTCCACACTACTCCATGACTTCCAGCCTGGCAACTGGGTGGTGATAAAGGACCTAAGAAGGAAGCACTGGCACTCCAAACGCTGGCAAGGTCCATTCCAGGTGCTCCTGACAACGCATACTGCTGTGAAGACCAACATGTATTCACGTCAACCAATGCAGGAAGGTCCCAGAGCCAATAGAGGAACTCAGCTGCCAACACGGACAACGCGAAGACGGACAACGCGAGGACGGACGACGCAAGAACAACACAAGGAATAACTCAGTGAATTCAACAGACGCCAGCTAGATGTGCAGGACTAACAACACAAAACCTTTTTCCTACCAGACTACACCATGTGTCACCTAACCTACACCAATCATTACCACAACTCAGACTCTGACTCTGATGATGACATGTTGTAAATAATGTTTTGTTTTTTGTTTTGTTTTTGTGTTTGTGTTTGTGTTTGTTTCATTCTTTTATTTTTCTTTTATCCCTTTTTTCTCTTCAGAAACAGCTGCCATGATAATGCATTTTAAAATCTGTGCGAATGAATGTATCGGATAAATAAGTTGTGATTTTTTTTTTCTTCTCTGTTTCATTGTTTCTTTTTTTTTTGTTGTTTGTTGTTTCTTTTTTGTGATTAATTAATAATCAAAAGGGAGGAATTGTAAAGGTAATTTCAGTTCCTTACATTTGCTCTACTTGAGATACCCCACTTCCCTTTTCCTCACCAGGATGTCAGATCCTCTTGGCTTTTTAATTATGATGTTTATACCTTTTAACACCAACATACAAAACCCTGCAGGATACCTCCGGTATGGACCACACCCCAGGGAGTCGGCACCGACTCCTACAGCAGACCAGAGGGTGTGAAAACACACCTTTGGGTTGGGGGGCGTTCCTCAAGTATAAATGATTAGCTCTCCCCATGCTTGGGGTCTTTCTTAATTTTTACTGCTCGTGTGATGATCGACCTTTTCTTTGCAAAGAAAATAAGAACTTGTCGGCCAGCAGAAGTCTCTATTTCATTCTTCACCAGCAACAGAGAATTTCCACAACAACATAAACTTAATGCTGTTAGTATCAATTATCAGTTTGGCATTGTTCTGGCATTTCTTTAAATGGTTCGGCAACCTTATCTTCACCTTTTGGTGCAATGATGTGGCCATAGGTATAGGGCAATTAAGGTTTACAAGCTGACCATTATTTCTCTTCAACACAATCAGCCACATAGACAAAAACTAACTAAACTCACAGCAACATTGTAGATGGCCATCCCCACAGCGCGGTGGTCGTTGATCTTCTCTGTGGAGACGGATTTGGTCTCATATGCCAGGAAGATGCCGAGCAGCAGCAGCAGGCCTTTATAACCGTACACCACACCTGCAGGGGACCGGAGGAACAGGTTCTCTCTGCTGCTGTGGACTAAGCTTTCACATTGCTTGTGACAAACATCAACATGAGGGATTTTACAAGCCTGTTGTATGTGACTGTTTTCTTTCCTATCATTTTTTGGACATTTAATTTGATTTAGATGAATTGGTCAGATGAAAGTGGACAGCCCAGAAACTCAGGGAGCAGACAGGGCAATCACCTGCTCGTCCAACCAGGGACTCTCCCCTATAGGGCTTTGACACCTTGGTACAGACTGTTATTCAGACCTTCTATCTGTCAGCCAGGTGTTTTTGTACCACTTCCTGTCATTACACAGTGACAGTATGAGATCTATGACATTAAAAAATTTCTCTCCCTTATTTCTCACTATAGTTGTTTCATCATTTGCTCATTGTCATTGGCTGCCTGCCTGCATTGCCAGTGGCTAAACCCAGTGGCTATGAGTTATATAATTATTTACATAATCATTTTGTCATTAGCAGGATTTGTTATATTAGTTATCATGCATGATGCAGTTTGATAGACAGTCAGAAAGGTGGGACCTGTAATGACTGTGACGCACATGAGAGAAAAATGTCTCCTAAAAGTTCAATAATTGTCATGTTGTTTAAAGACGACTGAAATCAACAGGAAGAAAGATGCATAGAAACTGTAGGTGCTCCACTCACCCAGCCAGGTGTTCATCTTCTCTGAGCTGCAGTGCTCCAGCAGAGGCTGAATCAGAACATCTAGGTCTCCTTTGGGGGCTTCTCTTGTGAATTTCTGCATTTAGGAGAAGAATAGTGATACAGTGCGACTTAAATAACAAACATAAGAGATCAGGTCATTTGAAAGGTCTTCTGTCTTTCCAATCTTAATTGCAATTTAAATAAGATATATTTATTGTTTCAAGAGTAGTTTTACATTTACTCTCTCACTCTTCACTCTGGAGCTCTAGTAACAACAGGTCAGTGAGCCAATCAGAAGAGACAAGCTGGGTCTTCTACCAGATTTCAGGTAAGCAGGTAAAAAAGAAACCAAACTCTATAAGGTTGAATGGTGGGTCAAGGTGATTTAGGCTTGAGGCTGTAGTTGCCTTTTTGTGACATCACAAAGTTCCAGAAGGACTGACGGCTGGTTTTAAGGCTTAGTTTCTGAATACAGGCTGTGTTATAACTATAAAACCTAGATCTGCTTTATAATGTAGTTCATAAAACTAGTTGTTTCTCTGACCAACTGGCCAAATTGTAAGAAATATGTTCACAGTCTCTCTCACTTTATCTAATATGGGACACATTTATCTACTATCGCTTATCTGTTTCTGGGTTGTGGGGGGTGCTGGAGTCAATCCCAGCTCATATGGGCGAGAGCGGGGTTCATCCTGGTCATGTTGCCAGTTTATCACAGGGCCAACACACAGAGATAGACAGAGAAAAACAACCACTCACACTCACACTCAGACCTACAGACAATTTAGAGTCACCAATAAACCTAAACATGTATGTCTTTGGACGGTGGGAGGAAACTGGAGCACCCGGAGGAAACCCACACAGGGGAAAACATTCAAACTATGCACAGAAAGGTCCCAGGCCCAGGAACCAAACCTGTGACCTTCTGGTTGTGGGGCAAAAGCACTAACCACTCTGCTGCCGTGGTGCCCTGTCTGAAAATTTCTGAAATGAAAATGACTGATAGGTGGATAAAGTGAGTGGATTTGGACCAAGTTGAAAAATTGAATTTATTGATGTTGCATATTTTTAGTAATCCCCTTGTCATGATTTTTATTGTTGTACATCATGCCCACAAAAATGCAAATAAAAATTTCATTTTGATTAAAAGATTAAATTTTTGTATTGACAACCTCAGGCCTCTGTCAGGCTGTCTTGTAATTGGTTTATTTAAGTTTTATGTTTCCTCTCTGTTAATCTCATGATATTCAGACACTCCACATACGGCAGATATAAGGTGCATCTTTTTAAAGGGATTCCAAGTGCTTATGTCCAAATGAACAGATGATCATACCTCCACTGTGATATGCAGAGGATCCACAATCTGCCAGATCATGAGAGACAGGACATCAATGCAGAGCAGAACACCAACAGTAGCATAAAGTTTCCATGGTTCCAGGTGTTGCTGAGAAACAGGAGGGTTTTGGTCACTACAAGGGCATGACGAGGGATCAGGAAATCCTTGCACAATCCTGGCACAAATCCTTTCCGTCTCTGATTTTGTGAGGGAGGGATTTATGAGGTCATAAATAGACTAGACTAAGCTGGACAAGAAAACAATGATCCATCACTGACT
The DNA here is from genome assembly GCA_034769265.1 of Remorina albescens. Taxonomy (NCBI): domain Eukaryota; kingdom Metazoa; phylum Chordata; class Actinopteri; order Carangiformes; family Echeneidae; genus Remorina; species Remorina albescens. The sequence goes on along the minus strand of CM068492.1, from coordinate 3,746,912 downwards.
GAGGCCAATTTAATCTGTCCTCAGAGCACTGAGCCATGACAGTAGGAGAGACATAGAGACGATACTGATGAGAACGTAAAGTAAATAATACTCTTCTTGTATGTATTCATCTTCAGACATTTTGTGGGAATGCTTCCAACACTGTAAAAAAACTGTATCCTCATCCTGTGGCTCATACCAGGTCACTGCTTTAACAGACAGCAGTTGAGCATTACAAAATATCATTGACTTATTCTTGACTTTAAATAGTCTCTCTGTCCTACTTATCTCTACAGGATATTATGCATTTTGCATACTAGCTAATGCTCAATATGAAGCTTCACAATGGAGGTACTTCCAGAAATCCTAGGAGCAGCGTGTCTTTTACGGCTGTGATCAGTGTCACATATCTGAGGTAAAGCAACATCTCTTCCATCCTCAGAGAGACGGGCCACTGCGGCTGATGAGCTCTGACACTCCTTTTCATACAATAGTCCTGTCTGATTGTCTCTCTCCAGCTAATTTCCCATTTTGTATATAAGAGACAAGAAAGAAAGCAGGGGAAACCTACTATTTGGACCGATTGCAGGAGATCACTGGCAAGGCAGCATGACAATTCAATGCTACACAGCACTCAGAGCTAAGCCTCAGTGCAGAGGATAAATGCACAAAGTCATTTCCCCACTACAGAGGTTGTCCCTCGAAGGGAAACAAGATTGTAAAGTATGTCAATTCAGTTTCAGATCCCTGGTATTCTTACCTTCCTCTTGTCCTTCTTCTCATCCTTCTTGGTGAACACAGTATGGACCCACCAGATCTTGGTGAACATGCTGCCGTACGCGAGGCTGAAGCCCAGACCCAGCAGCCACAGGCGAAACTAGCAGAGAAGAAAGGACATGAAGGGTTTGGTAATTAAGCTGTGTAATATATCAAACAGATTAATCAGAGCAGCTCATTAACCACCAGCCTTGTTTAATAGCCTGTCAAAAATGACCTTCACATTACTCCTCCGAGGCCATCTGTGTCTCAACACCAGCGCAGGTATGAGCTCGAAAGGATGGAAAGGCTTTTGAAGATGGAGGCTGATTCTAAAGGTTTTAGCGGCTGAAACCACCTGAGAAAGTAAAACTAAAGAATATTCCCAAGGTTTAAATCGAAACTCCCTTTGGACGGGATCGGGGCTGGCTCTGAGGGAATTGAGACAGAATAGTTTCTGTGCCAGAATAGTTCATTCAATCTGTCATGTTATGGCCAAAACTTAAAAAAAAAAAAAAATCTTTTTACAACAAGTAAAATGGATTTTTTTCTGGCTCAGAAATGATCTGAATCAGTCCCTCATCTGACCAATCAGAGATTTTCTTGTGGGGGAAGGAATGTCGTTAGGGTTAGGCTATGTGATGATCATAGTCTATGAATAAACATTATTTTACCCAGTTAGCCTGCTAGCTATCACATAGGTACATCTGTGAATGCTGGAAAGGGTATTCCTTCAGTAAAATACTTAGACATCCAACTCTGAGTCTTGTTACACTTGACTTCAGTTAGTTTCACCCACAGGACAAACACTCAGTGGTGCAATAACCACCATGAACCAGCAAGGTGTGGTCATCTCCATCCGAGACCTTCATGCTCTTGCACAGTAGGACTGTAGTCAATGGAGGCAAAGGACTCCTCTCAACTTTACTGGACCAGTTCACCAACACATGAGGAGATCCGTTTATAAACATGGATATCTGAATTTAGCATCAAGACTTAACCCAGGCTAGCTCAGCTTAATTTATCTTAGCTCATTTTAGCTGAACACAGCACTACAGAACCACATACATGTCAAAGCCTCTAATTAAACACGGGCTGTGTCCGAAACCACCCCCTCACTCCCTACTCCCTACTCCCTATATAGGGAGATGAATGTAATAAACTATATAGTGAACTCATTCACAAAATGAACAATCGCTTTTGGACACTACTTTTGGCGCCGTTAATTGCATCATCGCTGTCGCGCAATTAAAACGTACCCCACTAACGGCTAAAGACAGAAAAAAAAAAATCTGTTTAGCATTTTGTTAAAGGCTTTTGATAATCTGATGTCTGATTATACTGCCTTGTTTTTTAAATGTGCTATAAAATAACGGTTCCGTTCTGCTGCCAGTTTCGCTGCGAGCGCAATGCATCATGGGATATCTTGCTTGGGTTAGCGACCATCGGCTATTCACTACTTTTCACAATGCATTGTGGGATACTTTCAGTGCACTACATTTTGTCGCGAAAGATTTCGGACACCATTTGAAAACGACGAACTAATTAGGGATTATGGAGCCGTTTCGGGCACAGCCACAGTCTTCTGCCACTTGGATGCTGGTGGGTGGAAGGGTAGAGGGCATCAAGCAGAGAGGGGCATTGGGAGTTGTTGTCTTTAGCCCCATTAGCTTCTCCTCCTTGTCACCTACCCTTGACATGAGTGTCATAAATATTGAGTATCATTTATCACAATGAAAAACTTCCTATCATAATAAATACTTAAAACATTAAATCACTTAAAACAGTCTATCACATACACATATACACACAGATAGACACACAAACACACACATACACACAGTCATACTTTAAAACTCTTTAACTTTAAAAGTGATTTGTGGTTTAAGTTGGAACTTCTGCTCTGCTGGTGCAATATGCCAGTTATTTGCAACAATTTAATTAAACAGCATGAAACCCAAACAGTGTATCAGAACTTGACTTCTGAGTTTTACTGTCTCCCTCTCCTGCTTATTGGAACTACTTGATGAGGCTTTAAATACTCTCTGGACTCTCTGAATTCTCTGGACCTCAGTTTAATTAACACAAATAGTGCAGTCTCCTCCATTTTGCAGTGTGTATCAGTTGCTTTGGAGATGGTGGATGTGGCCTGTCTGTTAGCTGACAGGCTCCCAACACTTCTGAACAGTGTATTACTCCCCACCCCCTACACTCAGGATGCCTTGTTGGAGGGGCTCACACCTGGGAATATTATGGGATGATAAGGGTCACAGTGACACAATTGTCAACATCTTTACCTGTCTAAATGAGAAGTTTCTTTGTCAGGTTGTGGAAAATACTATTGACAACAAGCAAGGGTGCCACCCATAAAATCACAAATCTATGTCCATAGCAACAGAGAAAGCCCCATCTGCTAATAAAGGTGGTATGTTTCAAGAGCCCGGTGAGATTGCTTCATGAGAGTATTGTTGGTCTGTCATCGTCTGAGCTGCCCTGCATAGGAACATGGGGTGGGTTTCACAAACATGTTTGTCTGGTCTGTAGTGTTGGTCCAGTCCTTGGTGCCCATAGATCAGTCTAATCAACACAAGACTGCTTCATTAAATGAACACAAAAACATTAGACCCCCCAGGGCAACTCCAGTACAGCGTTACCATGGTAACAGTCAATGATACTGTATAACAGTCTTTTTTGATTTTGAAATTGATTAGCTAGAGGTTATTGTATTGTTCAGCTTGAGATAGTCAAGAACTCAGCTGCTCTGTGCAACAGAATAATTCAGTTCCCCAGTTTAAGTCTGTTTCTGTGACACCAGCTCCAGATATTCAGTATTTAAGTGTGAGACTTAAATACTGGACCTACCTGGCAGACCACAGGGAACTGCCTCCTGTGCACATGAAGGCCGTCGATGCCCAGAGGGAAAACAGCAGCCAGAGCCATCATGCAGCCCACTGCGGTCATGTTGTTAAGGTAGGGTTGAGAGTTCTGAATGTACCTGGAGCGGAAGCAAAAAACACACGTTCATTGAAAGCCTATTTAATCATCTTCCACTGGTAGTTAACCATTGGGCACCTTCAGTGATCACAGTTGAACTGACACCTCATCTGCCTTAATAGAATTCAATCTCAGGGTCCCACTGTGTGTCATAATAGACACATTTATACTCACACTATTATGCTTAGGAGGGAATGTGTCTGTCACAGGCTCTCTTTCAAAATCTATGCACAAAGAGACCAACAAAGCCCCTTGCTGCCATCTTCCTGCTATCACTCTCAAGGCAAAATATCAAGAAATCTAGACTTAATCTGCCTCAATGTCTACTTCTCACACCCATTTAGCAAATTCTGTACCTCACATTGCTGTTGTAGATGTTGAAGGTGAGGCAGATGATCCCCAGCAGGATTCCCAATCCAGCAAAGACTGACACAGACACAAAGAGCTTCTGGGACAGGTATCGAAACTCCTCTATAACCATCGTCTGATCTGCAGGGGGTTCCAAACCTGAAAACATATGATCAGGAAATCTGAAATACTCTGTCCAGCGGTCTCAACTTTAATATTTGTTACCTAGCAGAAAATGGCATTGGTGTTATCTCACTGCTGTATTTTTGTTTTTACATTTTGGCTACTTCACTGTGAAAATCTCTTTTTGGGCAAAATCAATGAAGTTAGACATCAAACCAATCGGAACACCGATGTAGGAACTATTCATTTGTGTTCCAAACATATTTTACCATGGTTAGTGAACTGTTGAGACAGGATCTGCATGTCTGTAATATGGCGCCAAAACAACAGGTAGACCCTATATGTCAAAGAGGCAAATTGGATGCACTCAATATTACCGAATATTGAATATCAGTATATATCCCCTCCTCCTGCTCTCTTTCTCTCCCTACTCTACCCAACTTTGCCCCCCCCCCCGTGCCTCTCTCTCTCTCTCCCTCTCTCAACCCAACTGGTTGAGGCAGATGGCCGCCCCCCCTGAGCCTGGTTCTGCCCGAGGTTTCTGCCTCTTAAAGGAAGTTTTTCCGTGCCACTGTAGCCAAGTGCTTGCTCATTGGGGGATCTGTTGGGTCTCTTTAAATAATTTTATAAAGAGTTTGGTCTAGACCTGCTCTATATGTAAAGTGCCTTGATGTAACTTTGTTATGATTTGGCACTATACAAATAAATCTGATGTGATTTGATTTGATTTACTGAATCCACAACAATGTATTTTGAGTAAAGCTTGATCTAATTCATTTCCATTAGCCTGAATAGCTACTCTAAAAAAATATGGCATTGGTTTAAATACAGCCAGGTGCAAATTGGGCAAATATTCTCAGCCCCCGATGACCAAACTGCCAAATTGTACAGTTTTTTGTATTATGTATGCCAAAGTATGCCTAATAGTCCAATAATATGTGTGTGTATGTATGTGTTTGTATGTATGGGTGTGTGTCTTAAATCAGCTTGAATGGGCTTTCATGCCTGTGACCCTCCAGAATGGGAGGTTGGCCCTGGTTGGGGAGCAGAGAGTACACCATGTGAGCGCCAGTGTGGACTGAAATGTTCTGATTTAACTACTTTCCATTTTCTTTTCATCTCCATTAAGTAATCTCCTCTGATATAGAGTAGTAGTAGTATGTAGCAAAAAACAAGCCACCCACAGCACTCACCAATCAATTAATCAATTAGTCTGCATGTCACAATCTCATAAATATAAACTTGCCCAAAGCAATTAGGGCAAACAGCAACCAGCATATGCAGCAGTAAATTATAGTGTATTAGCATGTGAATGCATTGCAAACACAAACAGAGCAGTCAGTGTGAAAAGCAGTGAATAAATCCTGACAGCACACAGACATTAAAGAGAGCCCCTGTCCAAATAACTATGCTCTGATAAATGTTTATTTCATCAACAAAAAAACTGGAAATATTGAAAATAAACTGTGGTTTGTGCAAAAGTTTGCACTCCAGTTTTCACTACACGTCACAACTTCAGTTGATCGTTCCAATCAGTCCCTTGATTGCAGCTGCTGTTTCTAAGTTGAGACAAGCCAAGTTAGCCCTGGCATTAGCTGGCTATTCTGGTTCCCAGTTATTTCCCACTAACCTCAGCTCACAACCAGCTTTTCTGGTTTTGCCTTCAGTTATACAGGCTTGCAAGTGTGTATGTTATGTCTCGGCAGCCATGGTTGTTTTCCAGCCAAATGAAAATTGGTACCACACCAGAGCTTTGCATACACCCCCTAATTACAAAATCTATGTGATGCTACCCTCACAGACCCAGTGAAAAAGGTGTTTAAAAAAAAAAGGCAGATGAGAATTTATCTGATCACATTCTTAAATCTCTGCACTGGTTACCCATCAAAACAAGAATTAATTTCAAAATTCTGAATGCCCCTTATTTAAAAAGCTCTATATAGCCTTGAATCTCCATACACAAAAGATATGCTCACGACATACACAGCAGCAAGAACTCTCTGGGCACCTAACTGAGCCATTCCTTGCACTAAGTGCAAAGCAGGGGAGGCAGCCTCTTGTGTTGATGCCTCCTCCCAGATGGAACACCCTGCCTGAGACAATGAGAGAGGCTCCATCACTGAGCACTTCTCAAAATCAAGTAAAATAAATTTCTTTGTATCACAGGCTTTTGTTAAGTTGTATGTGTGACTGTGTTTGTGGCCATATCCATTTCTGAGGAATATGTGTATGTGATTTATATGGTTGCACGTCTTGTATGATTGCACTATTATTACTGTTTTTCATCTATTTTTGTCCTTTTCTTGGAAAATATTTTCTTTTGGCGCTTTCATGCTTTTACTGAGACAGTGAGTAGCAAAGAGGTGAACAGGAACCAGGGAGAGGTAGAGGGGAACAACATGCAGTATAGATCTGTAGGTTTGAGTCAAACCCAGGATGCTGCAATACATGGCATGCGAACTAACCGCTTAACGAACTGCACTGCTGTAATTGCACTTTTTTTTATAACTATATGTTGTAAAGCACATTCAGTTTGCAAGTAGAGTTTGATTTGATTTGATTTGATAGCAAATGAAGCACGAGGAGCTACAGACCTTGCAGTGAGATAGACTTCATCAAGAAAGTATTAAGTGGACATTGTGGCAACAAAGTGGTGTGAGCTGTGTGTGTCTCTGACCAACTGTCAGGAGAATTAGATATGTCTGACTAGTAGACAGTTTAACAGCCTTTTTTCTGCCTGTTGGGCGATTTGTTTCCATTACTGTTTAGAGGCTGAGCTCACTTTTACTTAGCATGCATTGTAACTTGTTTGTGCTTGTTTGCCTGCTACTGTTGAATAGAGTGAGGTATGTAATATATCTGTGAGTTGTCAGTGTGGCATTTGCAACTTCTTTGTAGTGCTGTTTTCTTTGTTACTTATTAATCAAGCATATGTGAAATCCAAACAACCACAACAACTGGTCACTTTCACTTAAAGTAACGAGTTGTTCTATTGGGATTCCTTGTATGTGTTCGATGGTGCAATGCTTGTGTTGCTATAGTCAGACACACAGTGTAGCTCTTACTTGTTAGCCTGAACAATGAACAACTGTACTGTTGTGTCACCCACCAAGCAGGTTAAGAAAACATGACTGAAAATGGGTGTCCTGCATGTTTTTAACCCAAGGTGAAAATCACCCTGTGTACCATCACCCATACAGTCTGACCATTAATAAGAAAAAGCATAAAATGGCAAAATATAATAACTTTAACAATCATATGACTACAAAAGCTACACTTTGGCCAGCACAGTAGCAGTGGTTAGTAATGTATCCTCACAGAAGAAGGTTCTGGGTTTGTTTCCTAGGCTTGGAGTGTCTGTGTGGAGTAAACATGTTCTTCCTGTACTGTGTGGGTTCCCTCCAGGTTCACCACCTCACCACCCCTAAATGTCCAAATTGAGCACTGCTTGTCATTTTCCCTCCAAAATGTTATGTGACTCGTTAGTGTTACTAGGTCTCAGGTGTGCATAGGGAGCAGGTGTGTTAAATTTTGTAGTACAGCTCTCACACTCTGTCATACTGGTCACTGAAAGTTCCAACATGGCACCTCATGGCAAAGGACTCTCTGAGGATCTTAAAAGATGAATTGTTGCGCCACATGAAGATGGCCAAGGCTACAAGAAGATTGCCAACACCCTGAAACTGAGCTGCAGCACAGTGGCCAAGATCATCCAGCGTTTAAAAAGAGCAGGGTCCACCCAGAAAAAGGCCTTGCGTTGGTCGTCCAAAGAAGCTGAGTGCACATGCTCAGCATCACATCCAAATGCTGTCTTTGAAAGATAGGCGCAGGAGTGCTGTCAGCATTGCTGCAGAGATTGAAGAGGTGGGGGATCAGCCTGTCAGTGCTCAGACCATACGCCGCACACTACATCGTCCTATGGTCTGATGAGACCAAGATTAATTTCTTTGGTTCAGATGGTCTCAAGCATGTGTGGCGAGGTGAGGAGTACAAAGATAAGTGTGTCATGCCTACAGTCAAGCATGGTGGTGGGAATGTCATGGTCTGGGGCTGCATGAGTGCAGCAGGTGTTGGGGAGTTACATTTCATTGAGGGAAACATGAACTCCAACATGTACTGTGAAATACTGAAGCAGAGCATGATCCCCTCCCTCCGGAAACTGGGTTGCAGGGCAGTGTTCCAGCATGATAATGACCCCAAACACACCTCTAAGATGAACACTGCTTTACTAAAGAGGCTGAGGGAAAGGTGATGGACTGGCCAAGCATGTCTCCAGACCTAAACCCAATAGAACATCTTTGGGGCATCCTCAAGCGGAAGGTGGAGGAGCACAAAGTCTCGAATATCCGCCAGCTCCGTGATGTCGTCATGGAGGAGTGGAAGAGCATTCCAGTGGCAACCTGTGAAGCTCTGGTAAACTCCATGCCCAGGAGAGTTAAGGCAGTTCTGGAAAATAATGGTGGCCACACAAAATATTGACACTTCAGGAACTTTCACTAAGGGGTGCACTCACTTTTGTTGCCAGGGGTTTAGCTATTAATGGCTATATTTTGAGTTATTTTGAGGGAAAAATAAATGTACACTGTTATATAAGCTACACACAGACTACTTCTAATTGAGTCAAAGTGTCATTTTGTCAGTGTTGTCCATTGAAAAGATATACTTAAATATCTGCAGAAATGTGAGGGGTGTACTCACTTTTGTGATACACTGTATGAGTGAAATTCTGTACTGCAGTGTCAGCTGTTGCAAAACAGAGCAGGGCGATAAAACTAAAACACACCAGTCTCCAGTAGCTTGGACATATTTCAGCTGGTGCTGACAACCAAAGACATCCCTAGGAGCAGCTAGGACAACTGACTAAAATAACTCAATTGCCATCTTTTTTGAGCTGCATCCTGTGTATCAATAGTATAAGTGTTTTCATGCCTTGCCCGCTGGATCTGGACCTGCTGTCCATTCTACTAATTTGCTAATTTTTGCTAATTTTGCTTATGTAAATTTTTCTACTATGCAGCTGCATTACACACATTCTTGTGTCAATGACATCAAATGTATTGTGTGACAGACCTTTGGTGAAAATTGGGGCAGGTTGGCATCCATCATTATCACACACATAGTTTCACACTTTCTGCTCCTCCTAGTCCACAATGAGGAAAATGTCTGTAAGCTTCCCACTCCCAGCATCCATGTGCAATGACATGTCTGTGTGTAACTGCAGCAGCAGGTGAAGCAGAGCTGCTACACAGACTCATCCTGTTACATTCACATGTATTAGGAAGGAGCATGCAGCAGTGGGCTGGAGCTTTCAGCACAGATACTCAGCCAATCTCATAAACTGGAGCAGTAATATAAGGAGATTTGGCTTTCATTAAATTTACATTCCATTTAGGAAGTAGGCTCTGCGTGTCAGTGCATTTGTAAGAATAGAAGTGTGTGTGTGTGTGTGTGTGTGTGTGTGTGTGTGTGTGTGCGTGTGTGTGCGTGCTCATTGTTGCCTACTTAGCTGTGTTTTCAGAGCATCTGAGGCTTGAGCAGTGACAGAGAAGCCCTGGGCGATGCAGAGAGAGATCTGTGAGCACTGGCATGTTTGAATGAGATGTTAATAACAGCCATGTTGCCATGGAGTCGAGGTCAGAATATCAACAGGAGCTTCCTCTGCTTCACAGATGTGTTAAAATGGAGGCTGCTGGTTCATGTGCAGCTCAGGATGGTATGTGTCACACTTCAGAGGATGACTTTGAGAGTTTTACATCAAAAGCTCACTGTTAACTATTCATACAGCAGCTATTTCAGATTCATGTCATATTCAAAGATCACAGCACAAAAAACTGAGAGGCAGATGAAGAGAAGGTGATAAATATGATCCTCCACTGTCACACTTGCTGTTGTTATCATTAGCCTGTGGCATTATCTTTGCTGTTGGCAGCCGCCATTTGAAACCTTTGCTATTGAACTGAGTTTCTGTAAACTTGTTTTTCTGTAAATTACACAAAAAGGCAAGGTCATATTGAGGTAATTTTTCAAGTCAAAATTGGAGTGCCACTTATAAAAGATTTATGAATGATGTCTACCTAATTTATTAATTAGTTTGCTGAAACATTACAAATTATTTAAAATCTGCTATAATTAAAACATTATCTAACATTATTAGATAAAAACAGAAATAGAGACATGTTTCTTGTCAATTACTGAGCCCACATTTATACGTTGTTCAGCCTTGTATCCCTTTAGTTACTGAGGGGTCTTGTTTTCTTCCATCATGCAGGATTTCTTGGTTTCATTAGATACGTATTAAATTGCTAATAATTAACCCCTGTCTGTCAGCATCTGAATAGGGAAAGTTTCATTTACCATCCAATTATCCTATCAAACTGCCTGATTCATTTTCTATTGTTTAACCTGATATGTTGTCACCAGCCAACATATCAAATCAAAGCTGTTGGTATGACATAAGCTATCAGATTGTTATGCAGAGTGGATATTAAAGTCACTGCAAAACTTGTGCCAGTTAAATAATGAATACCAGCCACCCTTGATAATGGTTACACAGTTGTTAAAAATTGGCACCAGAATTTCTATTTATCATCAAATAATGGCAGGCTAATGTGGTGTCATTGTGCGCATTTTGCATGAAAGCATGCAGGATTTAGCCATCAGCTCACAAAAAAGCTGGGCCTGAATGACTTCAGACTCCGTGTTCTTCTTCCTTCTAAGCTCAGGTAATAAAGGTGTGTGCCGCACTCCTGTCATGTTGATTTTTAATGACAACCCTCTTTTTCAACTTGTTTACAGCTGTAACGTCTATGGAAAAGTGCAGAGTCCTGAATTATATCTGTTGGCTGAAGGCATATACAGGCTATATGTGAGCATGTGTGTCAGTGTGCGCGTATGTGAGTGTGTCTGTAAGCGAGTGTCTTTTGGGAAAATGTGTTCTCTAACACTAATACCTTCCCTGCCCTTGATGGTGGAATCAGGAAAGTATGTTACCATGGTGACTGGCCACATAATGGTTACCACAGCAATATGAGAGAGTGAGAAAGAGAGAGAGAGGCAGCAATGCAGCAATAGAAGTCAAAGAGATGAAAAGAATGAGGGAGCAGCAGGGATAAAATTGAGAATAAATGGTGGGAACTAAAAGTGAGAAGGTGAAAAGAAGAAACAACAAATGGAATGAGTAGAGGAAGAAGAGAAGAAGAAAGTAGAGATGGTAGAAAGAAGATAAAATGGCAGAACTAATTTGTCTGAACCCAGAGCTATGACACATCAGCATGTAGGTTCTGTGATGTCATGGGCAGGAAGGCCGCTGCATTATGAGATGACATGTTCACGAATGCCTCTGGGTGATCAGCCATCACACATATTAAACTACAGTATAACAACTCAGCTTGTCTACTGTCCGAAAGCATCTGCTTTCCAGGTGGTTGCCAACAGCCTTGCTGGAGGCAGCATGACTGCAGGGTCAGACACCAAAACCTCAGGAGGTTGCTGCATCCTCCTGTCCTCCCTCAACTCTATTCATACCAGAGCCAGAGACCACTTGGATGACCTTAGGTTTGTCTGCTTGGTGACGCAGACCATTTTCTGGCACACAGCCAGCAACATGTCTTCACTGTGACACTAGTCAAGAGGGATGTCAAACACATGACGGTATGGTTTGGTGTTCTCTGCTCAGACTCAGGATGTGGTGGGGATCATAGGAAGCCAGGTTCAAATCACTCCATGGAATTTAATGAAACTTCTTAGTTTCTTTCAGGGAATAATTCGTCCTAGAATCAGAAAATCAATTCTTCTTTGTTGAGTGTGGGCACTTGTGTAAAAAGTGCTCTTTATTACTAAATGTATTTATTTGGGATTGACAGTCAAATTACACCTGAGCCACACATAAAGATTGTAGATTGGTGTAACATGTAAGCATATGTGCTGATTGATTTCACATTAATTTTCATCATGTCTTTTCATTTTGAGTAAGTGGGCTCAGCCTTTTAGACTGTATCCCTGACAGGCTGTGGGATGGACATATTTATGTAACGTATGTCTATGACACAAACATATGTAAATATACATGTTTGTATGAGCTAGACATATATATTAATGTCAAATTTGTAATATATTTTATGTACACATGTTCCGGTATTGGAACATTTTTCCAATGTGCCTTATTAAAATACTACAATTTGCCGAAAAAACATGGTCAAATGATGTCGTCATGTGGTCCAGACTCACTCACCATTCAGCAGAGAACACATTCTCCTTTTTATTACCAGACAGTCGAACAAACAATAAAACACAATAAACAAGTGAAGGTCAGTCTGTTTTCACCGCCCCCTCTCCACCATTGCAGCTTTCTCCATTTCACACAATTACAACATCCTCTGCAGTTTTCAGAGGAGACTCCAGAGTTAGATCTGCATCTCTTCAGAGCTTAGGGGGACAGAGGAGCACACAGGGCTCCCCTGTCTACTGATTGGGGAACACAATTTCATTCCTCAACGTCAAGGTCATAGAGCCCAGTCCCATTATGATGCCATCTCCTGTCTCCTGTTAGGCTTAGATTGTCAACCAGCATCTTCTGTTTATTGAAGTGCTGTTGTGGCTTTGAACTGGTTCTCACATTCACTGCTTCACTGCGGTTTACATGTTTGCTGAGTTGTGAAAAGTAGCAGAAGCGCTGTTGTTCACCCATGCTAAATAAAACCTGACTGACTGATTGATGAACATTTGCAACCAACCCCATATGGAGAGAGTGAGAGGGAGGGGGGTGTGAACAGTGAAGGAGGAAAGGGAGAAAGTGACAAAGAGGAAAATTAAAGAGGATGAGTAAGATGAATGTCACTCACCTATCCACTTGTCATTTCCAAACCAGGACAGATTGCCTTTAGTGCTGTCGTAGTATCCAATCTTCTTATAGCTCCCTCCTGTGAGAGAGACAGAGACAGAGAGAGGGAGAGAAAGAGGGTCACTCTGGAGTCTGATTTATGTTGGTCCAAGTTGAGTGTCCAACATTAACATTGAGTCAAATGTGAAAATAGTAGGAAATGTGAAGTTGTCATTGAATGTCTACATCAGTAGACATCAGAATTAGACACTGAGGAAGGAAAATATTACCCGCCCTCAGTCCAGTCTTACATTCTCTTGAACAGTATACTTGCCACCAAATCTTCAGCATCTTTGTGCAGATGTCCAGTGATCTGAGCCATCTTATCCTTTACCCATTTCTGGAGAGGGAATTTATGTTAGGGGAACGATTGGCACCAATTCAAACCCCTGCAGGTTTGGAGCACTTCCGTTTGTAGTGACCAGTTATGCAGTGTTTTTCTTTTGCAGATGGTTTCTTGGTTTGCATCGTTTCTCTATTTGCAGCACGTTTGATGATGATACATTTGTCTTTGTTTTTTGCAGAACGTTTTTTCATTTGCACCACGTTCCTCTTTTTGTACCTCGTTTACACTTGTGTTTGAGTTTGTGAATTTGCATAATTTCTGTGTTTGAAGCTGTTTTCTGTAACTGAGACGCATTCGGCCGTTGCAGTGCATTTGGCCCTTGTCGGCCACCGCACAGATGTGACGTAGTCATACATTCCAGATTTATTCACTTTTAGAGAAAAGCTTCTTATGTAAATTGTTCTGTCCGTCTGTTGTTCTGTCATACGTTGTTTGTTGTTTGTGTCCACATCAGTTGTTGTTTTTTCAGAAAAGAAAAAGAGCAAAAATAGAATAAAAATTGTACATTAAACTCATTGAGGTCATTGAGGTTGAAGAGAAGTGGTTACAGAGATTATTTTGATTTCTGGATGGCAGCTCTTGCTTCTGTGAGACCTTTGATTTTTTTGAGCATTGTAACTTTTACACTTAACTGTTAATGGGAGGAAATCTGTGATTACCCTTTAACCTCATACTCACACAGCAGTTCTTCTGTAGACAAGTGTCAAGACGTGGTCAGTATTCAGAGGAAACAATACTGGAGGTGTAGAGACAAACTGCATATAATTACATTAACTGTTGTCTCACAACAAGTGGGGCTGGGGTCCATTCCCCAGGGCCTGGGTTCTTTGTGTATGGAGTTTGTATGTTCTTCCTGTTTCTGTGTGAGTTCCCCTCCAGGTTTTTCAGCATCTTCCCACAGTTCAGAGACATGAATGTGGATTAGCGACTCTAGATTGCCAGTCGGTGACAATTATTATTTGTCTATGTATATCAATGGCTGAAGAACAAAACCTCCTATATGAAAAATAAATAGGAGGTAGATAGGAAGTTTTGTGTTTTGGCCATCGATATCCTCCCCATGACAGAGTGAAAAATTTTTCTCCACCAGTGTCAGCTTTGATTGGCTCCTGCACCGTGGTGACCCTCTAAAGATAAGATAGATAGATAATAAATGCCTCCAGGCTTATTCATAATTTGCAGTTGTCTGTCAATTGAATTTGTCATAGCCCACACACAAACCCTGACCCTGGGTTTCTACAAAGAGCTGGGGTCTCTTCAGTAATGAAGTAACTGAGACCACAATTTCTGGGAAAACTGCACATCTTCAGTTGAATAGTTTTTTTTTAGATCCCCATTAGCTACAGCATGGCTGGAGTTATTTTTCCTGGGGTCAGGCATATTAAAAGAAGAAGAAGGAGCATTATAGAAGACACATCAAATAAAGCAAGACAAAAACATTCCAGCCAAAAAAGATGATAACACATAAAATTAAAAAGATTGAAAAACCGTTTGGCAACCAGATTTCAGGGGTCGAATCCCAAGCAGCTAGCATTCAGCTTGTCCACTCTTAAGACGTTTTAGGTAAGATCTTACATCTCCACCATAAGAAGAGTGAAGAGTTGCAAAGGAGGTCAGGGCCGACCTCAGAGTGAGGACAGGTAATCCAAGGGAGGCCTCAGAGGATCCAAGCCAAGAGAGGATCCAGGAACCAAGAGAGAGGAGCCCAAGAGGGTGTGAAAGAAGTGAAAGAAGAAAGCAAGTGGAGGAACAAACAGACATTTTTGTAGACCTGGGTAACATGTCATACAGTCACCAGTAGCAGCTGGACTTCCAGTTTGTGGTTGTCTTCTCCCATAGGTTAAAAAGATGAGCATTGCGGGGGCCAAATTCAAAGGACCCTCCTTTGTCTACACAACAAAGGAGCATGCAGTCTTGTCCTTTTCTTGAATGGGCTGTGGCCCAACCACTGCTACAACCGGAGCTGCAGACCCTATAAAAGTCAATTAATGTTTATGGTGGGAAGTGGCAAAAGGCTGGAATGAGCATTTTATTTCCCATTTCTATCTTTCATTTTAGCTCAGACTCGACCAAAGAAGTGCCCAGGGCCAACACAGCTCCAGTTACCATCAAACAAGCCACAGCTCATTGCTGACCTCCCCCTGTGGGTCGATGGAAGCCAGCACCAGCAAAGACAATTGGCAAAACAAGCAAAAATTTTAATCAGTTCCAAGAACATAGAGCACTTCCAACAGTCACAGATCTCAGCGCTGCCACAGGAACACATACAGTGCAGAGTGCAGACAGAGTGAATAGGAGAACACAGTCTCAGTGATCAAAAGGCAGGTAGTTCTGCACCACTACAGATAAAACTCACTGATGTAATAATCCAAAATGAGAGCTGCTAAGCCTGTAGGTAATTCAGAGTAATAATATGATAACTCGAGAGAAGAGGCTGCTGTTTTCTTGTTGTTGAGCATCACAGACAATGTCAGCCTGGGTTTCCTTCCACACACTTCCACATAATCTGAATGTATAATAAATCAGTTATATCAACCATTTCTGATGGCAGTGCCAGGTTATAGTGACTGTAATGTACACCTGAGTCATTATGATTGGATGTAACTGGTTATAATGCCGTGAATGAGTCAAGCATATTGAAGAAAACTGAAAAAAAAAAAAAAAGCTGGAGCCAATTTATTACATTAAATTTCTTTCTCTCTATATCAAGTACATTTGACCAGTTGGCTATGAATAATGGTCAATTGGTGAAGCCTGCATGATTTCATCCACAAGTTTATGGGTTTAGAAGCTCAGAGCAAGCCGCACCGCTGTTGCCATCATGGTAGCCATGCCCTCAATTTGAACCCTTAATAAAATGTAAAATACTGAGTTACATAAAAGTTCCCCTCTCATACAGTCATATGAAATACAACCGTGGGAAATTAGCTACAGATACCAAATTATTTTCATACCAAGCTGTACCGTAAACATGTTGACTTCTGCTGTAAAGTTTAACCTTTTTTTAGTGGGAGTCTGTGGGACTGGCATACTGTGGGAACCAGACTCAAGTGGACTGTGGAGGAACTGTGGGTTTTGTAAATTGAGTGTCAGCCTCAGCTCTCAGCCTCAAGGTTAAGGACTGTTATCTTAACCAGTAGATGGCAGGCCAGAAGCTATTTGAAGCCGAATGAGGTGCTAGAACTGACTACGAGCTTGAGTCTGTGTCCAGCTCACATGAAGGTTAATAAGGTTTTTCTAAATTAAACTCAATTCACTTCTGAAAAGGGTGTGAAGGTGGACAAAATGAGGCTGTTCAGGTAGTTGACAGTTGAAACCTCTAATATTGGTGAATGCCTTGATTATCTTAATCTTCATAGAGAAGAAAACTGATTTTCTTGGATTTCTCCTCTATGACACACTTTAGGTAATGTATCTTTACACAACATTCAGGTGACTTCCCTTCAGCAACAGAATGTGATCTGTTGGCTGCGGTGTGCTGTGGCTTTACTGAAATTGTCCAAGGAGGTGTTAACTTCCAATACAGAAATTTTTTTTCATGTCACATGAAAAAAAAATCCCACTGAGGCTACATAAAACAGTATGTTATTTTCTACTTAAAAGCTCAGTCTGAACCCTTTATGGCAAATGCTTCACACAGTGTCAGTAAACAGGAAGGATGAGTGCAGATTGTATCTGATCAAAACCACTTCCATGTTAAAGGAGCATGTGTTAGGGCCTACCTTGGAGCTGTTCAATCAGAGTCCAGGCCATCCGAGATCCCTGAGCATCAAATATGACGTGACCCTGCAAAAAAAGAAAGAGTTTAAACGTTTATTCCTTACACATGGTCCCTCCATTCTCTCACACGGGGCCCCTCTATCCATCATACAGGGCCATTCCATTCTTTACACAGGGCCCCTCAATCATTTACAGTACACAGGCTCCCCCACATCTCTTATAACAGGCCACTCACTGAGACGCCTTCGAAGGAGCTGGTGTTCATAGCTCGGTAGATCTCTGCAGTGATATCTCGGTTGTTGTAGTTGAAATCTTCCAGTCGGTGACCCTTGGCCTTTAAGGGCCCCACAGTCTTGTTTAGAGCAAGGGCCAAAGCCCACACAGCATCGTAGGCCAGTGGGGCCTCCTGAAAACCACCTGTCTCCTCTGGGTTTTTGCCTCCAAGTTTGGACATGAGCTGGGCCAGAAACTCCTGGGAGGTCTGGGGAGGAGAGCACATGACCAGGGAGGGGGGGGTTAGATATGGATGATAAACAGCTGGATCAGCCGGCTGAATACGTCAACTGCACATCCAAACATTTACATTTCTAACTGTCGTTAAATGGTGTATCACAGGTAAATTGCTCTCCTTATCCTTAAAACTACTGAAGTGAGCACACTTTACATCCAGTCCAGCTGTTTCTTTGTGCAGTGGACCAACAAACACACCCAGCAAATGTGTACAAATATGTACTGCTCCAAAAACAGCATTGCCATGATTGTTAACATAAAGAAAAATAAGAAGCTGAAATTACCTTCTTTTTTTTTTTTCTTGGCAGATAAAGTGTTACATGTTGGGGTTTACATATCTTGGTTACATCATCGAAATGATCTTTGTGATGATGATGATGCGCAAACTGTATGCACAAGACAATATACTGACATGACAAATTTCATATTAACTGATGATTTTAAAATGTCTCTTTTTAAAGCATACTTCATTATACACAGCTCACTTGTGGTGCAACTATAGCAAAGCATAAGAGACTCCACATGGCTTTTAAAGATGCTTTCCGTATCTTGCTTAGACTCCCAAGGTGGACAAGTGTTAGCTATATGTTCGTAACATGTAATGGCCCCACTATACATCCAGTGCTATGGCATTATATGTACGAATTCATGCATTGCCTGAATGACTCTGAAAATGAGATCACTCTGGCGATAACTGACCATACCAGGAGTGATCTGTGGTAGTGTGATGTGTTGGTTGTTTTTTTTTTAATTTTTGGCTTTATTGTATTTTATATTGTGTGCTGTTGTCTTTTGTATTGTTTTGTACTTATGGACAAAGACTTGCAATAAAGATATCAGGACTGTTGTGCAAGCTGCTAGTTATCAGGCTCACTGAGGCAGGCAAGACCCACAAAGCAGAGTCATACACAGGGAGTATAAGAGAGATTGTTTAGTCAGTCCAAGGTCGGCAATGGGTAATCAGTCAGCACAGGCAACGGTACAGGTCCAAGAAGCAAGGGGCAAAGCCAAAAATCCAAAACAGGTCCATACACAAAAACTCACTGGGAAACACTGGGGAAAAACGCGGGATCTCTTACTGGGAAACAGACAAGATGATCTGGCACAGGAGGAAAGGGGAACACAGATTAAATACACTGGGTGAGGGAGGCAAAGAGACACAAGTGGAAACAATTACAAATCACACAGGCCAGAACTAGACAGGACATAGGGAACAGACTTTCAAAATAAAACAGGAAACACAACTAGATGAGACAATCAACGGGCACTGACACTAGTAAATCCAACAGCATGAAAACATCAAGCCATGCTTAAAAAGCATGGAACATGGTTATAGCAGGAGTTCTGTTACATATGGCTAAGGCAAAAAACTGAGTTTTATGCAATAGAGGTGATGCACATGAAATTTTTACTGTTGTGGATGATACTAGTTCCACTAATTACCAAGTGTTGTATCCATTTCGCAGGAGCTGTCATTTTTTTGATAAAGAAAAATTTGTCACAACAAAGTTGTGCTTCTTTAACATTGTGGTCCTACAGAGATGCTCCTGCCTACAAACCATATTCTCCAAATGTAAAGAAAGCTGTTTGGTAAAAGCCTGTTCAGTTTCGAGTGAATCATGGCTTCAATTTTGGACATTGACTGGTATGAATCTGATATTTGTTTGTCACATTCTGTTATTTATCTGATTTGTTTGAATTTGAGTGTTTTGATATGATATTTGAATATAACAGGCAATACCACAGGAGTAACCCTTTGCTCTGGTAATTTTTTTTCCAAAGCAGCTCAGAATAAAAAAAATTGGACACCCCTGACATACAGTAAAAAAAACATTTTGTAAAAAAACAAAAACAAAACTAAAGCAGCCAAACAGCTTGTGTTAAATTGTTTCAGCACTGCAGAGATCGTGCAGCATCTGAGACAGGCAAATGCATGCTATTTGTACTATGCTATTAAGTTAACCTTAAAATAGACATGACAGTATCCAAAGCTATACAAGGCTTATTCAAATAAAAACTGAAATGCTGATATAAAATACTGCAAGGCCTATTTAAATATAAAGTAGACATTGCACAACACCGCCAGCTGGTGCTCCCATGATTCATTTGCCTATTTGCACTGAACTTTCATTATGGGTTCATGAGTTCTGCCACCCGATTGCCTTAATGATCATAAATTAGATTTGTTAAACAATTGGGCTGAAATCCACAGGGTTATGGAAGGGCTTGCACTCATTCTGTGTAATGATGGCAGGCTTTTCACAAGGTGGAGGGGGATGATTTGTTTTCAGAGTCACCTGTGGCCGCTACACTTTCCCTTTGCAGGAGCCAGAGATGTTCACAAGTCTTTTTTTGCAAGTCAAGTCTCAAGACTTTGTGGGGTGAGACCTGGTCAAGTCTCAAGTCTTTGGTCACGAGTCCAAGTCAAGGCTCAAGTCTCTAAAAAATAAAACTTTCATGTCTCTTCTGGTTGTAATGAGCGTTCTATCATCTATCATCCAATGTAATGGTAACCTGATAAACCTGTAACATTAACGTTACGTGGTCAATAATAAACCTGCAACCTGCCTGTAAGCCAAAAGTATAACTATGTATTTTTCTGTTTAAAATTAGCCAGTAGATGGTGGCAGTGGAACGTAACATTACCTGTCCATTTTTTACGTCATGTCAACACCACTCAATGCAAACAAGTGTGACAAGAAAACTAAAACTCACTCTTCCTTTCAAATATTCAGTTACAAAGCCAGTAGCCAACTACATTAACGTCAGCTGATGCTAAGCTAAACATGTTTGCTAACCGTCCATATGCGCTAATGTGACTTAATGTTACTGATCCGGGTGAGTTTTCAGGTGCCTGATAAAATTTGTAGTTGATCCAGCATCCTTAATTTTGGTACCTGCAGGTACCTTTGTAATTACATTTGGTAACTGCAGTCTGCGCTTCTTTTGTTGATGCCATATTTTTTAAAGTTTTTAGAACCAAAGGGTAACGTTACAGAAGCAGCTGCAGATGTGCCGGTCGCCATAGTTACCGTCATCTGAGGTATTAGTGCGTGAGGCGCACACCCGATGCCTAATATGGTTATTACTGTGACATTAAGCTCGTCAGGCGTTTCAAAGTTTCCTCAATGTTAATACGCCAGAAAAAGAAAACATGATGATTGTTCAGGAGTCCCAAAACATGACTATGAGACGAGTCTGAAGTCTTTTCAGTACAAGTCCAAGTCAAGTCTGAAGTCTCTGAAGTGTGCGACTTCGCACTCGACTCCCCATCTCTGGCAGGAGCAGTCTCTGAATGGCAACCTTTACATCACACCTTGACTGTTTATTTATTTTTTACTGTACTTTATCGCTGGGAGCAGCTGTATACCTTGCACTTGCTGCTGGGACCTACTGATACTCTGCCCTGTTTGTTCATAGCAAATCATAACAGGCTTCATCTGTTCTTGAACAAATCCACCAAGTGCTTGGCATGAAGTTTTTAGTTAACGTCACAAATAACATCCAGAGGGGAACCTTACAAGGTTGCCCCCTCTCTCCACTACTGTTTGCTATATTCATCGAACCATTGGCATCAGCAATACATCAGAACACCAGAACAAAAAAATATCAAAGGTATCCACTCGGCTGTTTCTGAACATAAAATCAATTTATCTGCTGACGATGTATTACTCTACTTGCAACAACCTCAACTGTAACTCAGCTGTATCTCAAATTTCTCAGCCCTGTGTGACTACTCGATTAACTGGTCCAAATCCACATTTGAATTTTTTGGTTCCATCCTCTGAATCTTTTTGTGATGTAGAAAAAACACATATGGGTGGTATCTAAACTTGTTTTTACTTTTTGGTTGTAAATTTGTCTCTGTTCCCTTTCTGAAACTTCCACAAATTATGCTGAGTATTTTATTTTGGAAACTCCAGGATTGTGTTGTAATCTGGAAGGACAAACCATGACAAAGAGCTTGAGAGTCGCTCCCTGACTGGGTCTTATCATCGTTATTGACGTTCTTGTCCTTTTAGCAGCTGTTGTTCAGTTACATTCTGGATTTTAATGCTGCAACTGCCTTTGCTGATCCTGGTTTGTAATATCCTGTGCAGCTCACAGCACAACAGCCTGCTTCCTGTGTACACAAGCTGGCACATAATGAGTAAAAGCTCATAGAAAATGGAGTCTCCTGTATGTTGCTTCTACAGTTTGAAGAAAAGCTTAGTCATGACGCCAACAACAGTTCACAGCTCATGAGAGATATTACTGTCGTAAGACACACATCAGGGAAG
Source organism: Remorina albescens (assembly GCA_034769265.1). Classification (NCBI taxonomy): domain Eukaryota; kingdom Metazoa; phylum Chordata; class Actinopteri; order Carangiformes; family Echeneidae; genus Remorina; species Remorina albescens. The sequence continues at coordinate 3,724,978 of CM068492.1, read as the reverse complement.
CAGGACTCTGAGTGCACTGAGTTGTGGTGACATAGGGGATTGAGTTTTACAGAGCAGGATCAAAGCAGATTTTACACGTACCAAAATCTCTTGGAAAGAGATTACCAGTTGTGTCCCCCCAACAATTAACCCTCTTCAGGACTAGTCACTTCTGGACTTCTCTTATGAGCAGACATTCCCATATACCCTGAAAATGTTCATGCCCCGAGTGGGATGAGCCATTCCATTTTTGATAACTTCAAACTAATGCAACATTTTGACCCTTTAACTTCCTTCTGCAGCTTTGTTAAACTCAACAGATCGAAGAGAACCCATTCCCTCATCATGTGAAACACTCTTCAGTCTTCTCCAGTGCCAGTTCCTTTGTTCATGCTTTTCAGGGTGACAATATTCACCAGACAGTTTAAGTTCTGGTCAAGACCACACTGAGTCAGCTGCTTCTTGTCAGTAAGTATCCTGACCTACAACAACTAGGTTGAGGAACATGAGCAGGTAGTATGACCCAGGTAATAGCAAGGGATGATGCTGGTGGCGTAAAAACTTCTGTGAAGAGACAAAAGTAATGCCCAGGACTATCCAGGTAACCATTGGGATGAGAACAGGCTGTGGACATTGTGCTCTTAACCTCTTAAGTGTATTAAAAAATGAATTATTTGTGTTTTTGCTTTCAAGGAGATACTAAATTAAGTGGAGGTTGTTAATTTGACTATAGCACTAGACTATAGAAATTTGGGTATGTTGCAAATTTGCGACAACAGGGCCATAATATTAATAGTAATGAAAAAGTAATAAAACTGATTTTCCCGTCTCAGGAGATGTAGATAGTTTTATTGATGCCACAAAATCATTTTCAGTGTCCTGACTATATAACACCAACTATTATAATTATTTCATTATATAATTTCACTTCAATTTAAATTTTCACTTTTCATTTAGAACTTAAAATTAATGAATCATAACATTGACAGGAAACAAAACAGGTGCGGAGCGTATATGCACAAACCAGCATTGGGGGAATACACACGCTATCTCGGCTTCTTCCGTAATGGAAATGGTTTTTCGCAAATTTGCGACAGTCTTTAAAGGGTTAAGCAACAGAAGGAGTTGACGTCCTCACTCAAGAAGACAGAGGATTCAGAAATCAAGGATCTGTGGCATGGATAACAAGTTCAAGTTCTGTCAGTAAAAGACATTTTAACATGAGTTTGGTGAGGAGATTTCTGTTGCCAGCATTTAGTAGTATATTATGCTCCTCAGACTCCACCTAACTAAGAGGATAGCTTCTCCACCTCCCTACCGGACATGATAAAGATCTGGAGTTATCTGTGCAGGATTGTGGCGGGGATGGAGCCAATTTCAGCTGATATTGCATGAGGGTGGGGTTCACCCCAGACAGGCCTCTCACAGGGATCTCAGCAGGATTTGGTCTTGTCTCAGCTGGTTTTAGTGTTGTGTCAGCTGTGAGTATAGTCTTAGATGGTTGTAGCTTAGGGTCAGCTGGTCTCAGTCTAGTCTCAGCTGGTGTCAGATGGTTTTAGTCTAGTATTAGTTGGTTTTAGTCTAGTCCCAGCTGATCTCACTCTAGAATCAGCTGGTGTAAGTCTAATGTAAACTACATTTAGTTTAGTGTCAGGTGATATTGAATGCTGGCTGTCAGTATAGTCTTAGATAGTTGTAGCCTAGTGGCAGGTGGTTTCAGTTGAGTGTCTTTTTGGTGCTTCAAAACTCCAGAGTAGCAGGAATTTTTGAAGTCTGTAAGCCCCAAAACAACTTTCATTTGTCATATCACTAACCACCAAATCTACTATGAATGGCTGGGCTATTACGCTGTTGCATTAATCCATCCATCCATCCATCCATCTTCCTCCACCCATCCGGGGCCAGTTCATGATGGCAGCAGACTGATCAAGAGGTTCCAGACATCCTTCTCTTGAGCAACACTTTTCAGCTCTTCCTGAGAAACAATGAAATGTTCCTAGGCTAAATTAAATATGTAATCCATCCAGCAGGTTCTGAGTCTACCCTGAGGGCTTTTCTAGGTCAGACATACCTGGAAAGTCTCTAAAGGAAGGCGTCTAGGAGCTCCTCAACCTGTCTCTAGTGCTGAGCCCTGTCACCCTACCAGTGACTGGCTGCTTGTATCTGCAATCTAAGGGGCTCATGTCGATAGTTGAGGATAAGAACAAAAACTGACCGATAAATTTAGAGCCTCACCTACTGGCTCAACTCTTAAACATCACGGTTCAGTACAAGGTTTGCATTACTGCTGACACCTAATGGATCCATCTTTCCATCTCCCCCTCCCTATTACTTTCACTCACGAACAGGACCATAAGATACTTGAACTCTTCCACTCAGGGCAGTAACTCCCCCACTCAGAGCGAGCACTCCACATTTCTCTGGTTGAGAAGTGTGGCCTCAGACTAGACGGTGCTAAAACGTATTCCTGCCATTTCACAATTGGCTAAAAACTGCTCCAAAAGTTTTCAGCCTGATGAAGCCAAACAAACCACATCATCTCTGAGGAGCAGTGAATAGATGAGAATAGAATCTGAGCCACTGTGCAGCTGGTGTACCACACGCATAAGCAATATGTCAATGTGCTCTCTATGGAGCACCGATAAAAGGACACCAGCAGTCTCTGCGTGATGTTGTGCCTCCTAAGCACCATCAGGAAGTACAGCGTCTGCTGGGTCTTTTTCAGCAGCTCAGCTGTGTTCACACTCCAGGTCAGGCCCTCCTCAATGTGGACTCCTAGGAAGCAGAAGTCCGCCACCCTCTCCACACAGTCCCCGCTGATAATTAGAGGTGAAATGTCCGTTTTCTTCCTCCTGTAGTCTATTATGAGCTCCTTTGTCTTTGCGGTATTGAGGAGCAGGTTCTTTCTGCTCCACACTGTCAGCTGCTCCACCTCATGCCTGTAGGAGGACTCATCCCCCCCAGAGATAAGCCCCACCACTGTGGTGTCATCCGCAAACTTGACGATGGTGTTGCTATGGTGGGTGAGGGTGCAGTTGTGCGTGTGGAGGGTGTAAAGCAGGGGGCTCAGCACACAGCCCTGTGGAGAGCCGGTACTGAGGCTGAGGGCCGTGGATGTGTGATGGCCCACTCTAACCTTCTGGCTGCGACCTGACAGAAAGCTGTTTATCCACATGCGGGTAGAGTGTGGAATTCCAAGGTCCCCCAGTTTGACCATCAGTTTGTGGGGGAGGATGTTGTTGAATGCAGAGCTGTAGTCCACAAAGAGCATCCGTGTCAGGGTCCATCATTTGTTAGCCTTATTTTGTTTACTCATCCCTGTGTGCATTTTCAGTTTCCTGTTTTATTTTGATAGTCTCGTCTCTGTGTTTACTTCCTGTCCCGTGTATTCACCAGTCCCCACCCTGATGTGTTTCACCTGTGTCTTGTTAACCCTTCCCTCCTGTGTGTATATAACTTGTGCTCCCCTGTGTGTCATTGCCAGATTGTCTTGTCTCATAGAGCAGCATCCAGCGTATTATCTCCTAGTATTCCCCCCAGGGTGGGACCATGGACTGGGCCAGGGACTGGTTGAAAATCTTACAAAAGATTCCAGCCAGTTGGTCTGCGCAATCCTTCAGCACGCGTCCAGAGATGCCGTCGGGTCCAGCAGCCTTCCTTGGGTTGATGGTCCGCAGTATGCGCCTCACCTCATGCTACTCTACTGTGAGGGCGACGCTGCTGTGGTCCATGGGCTCTGGTGTGACTGCCTCTGGTGACGCCTCCTCGAAGCGGGCAAAGAAGAGATTCAGCTCCTCTGCTGTAGTTACTGTCCAGGTGGTCCTCGATCCTCCTCCTGTAGTCTGACTCGGCCTCTCTGATGCCTTTCCTCAGGTTAGCTCAGGCCGTGCTGTAAAGTGCCCCGTCACAAGACCTGTTCCTCACCTTTAGCAGCCGCTGGACACAGCTGGACTTTTGGAATCTCATGATACAATCATGAGGTCCTAAAAGTGGAAAGTACATGGACATTTTACAATGAAATTTAAAGCAAACCTTTAAATCTTGTCGATGTTCTTATTCACAGTGACAGTGTCAGTGTACAGAACATCCCAGCTTGTTGTTCCAAAGCAGTCCTGTAGTTGTTGAGAGGCCCCTTTAGGCCAGGTCTGAACAGTCTTGGATGTGATAAAAGCAGTTTTACTGAGGGGTGTATGCTGGTATCATGAGCAGGGACAAGTGGTCTGACTGGCCCAGATGTGGTAGTGGTTTTACCCTGAAACCCTGCTTGATGTTGCAATAAATATTGTCTAGTGTGCTTTCTCCCCTTGTAGAGCATTTAACATCCATCAATCCATCCATCTTCTACCGCTTTTCTGTTTCCAGGTCACGGGGGGTGCTGGAGCCAATCCCAGCCAATGTTCCGGGCGAGGGGCGGGGTACACCCTGGACAGGTCGCCAGTCCATCACAGGGCCAACACACAAAGACAAACAGAGAAAAACAACCACTCACACTCAGATTCAGACCTACGGGCAATTTAGAGTCACCAGTTAACCTAGACATGCATGTCTTTGGATGGTGGGAGGAAACCCACGCAGACATGGGGAGAACATGCAAACTCCGCACAGAAAGGACCCAGGCTGGGAACCGAAACTACAATCTTCTTATTGTGGGGTACCAGCGCTAAACATTACGTGCCATGCTGCCCGAGCATTTAACATGCTGATGGAATTTGGGGAACACGGTCTTGTAACTCAGCATGGTTACAAGTCCTCTATGACAATGTGTACAGCCTCAGGATATCTGCTCTGTTGTCCACTAACAGTGTCATGTAACAGACCAAGGCCTGAATTAGCATTAGCATCGGGAGGGAGATGTACAGCAGTGATCAAAACAGCGGTGATTTCACGAGGCAGATAGATGGCCCAAGACTTAAAGATCACGTACTCCAGCTCTGGGAAGCAGTAGCCGTACACAGTTTTACTGTCATGGCATCAGCTGTTGTTGATGTACATGCACAGCCCCCCCACCTCTGCTCTTACCAGGGCTCCGGATCCTGTTGTGCCGGTGTACTGTCCTGCCTGCTAACTTGATAGCTGCGTCCGGAATAGATGAATGAAGCCAGGTCTCCGTGAATAGCAGAACACAGCAGTCCTTCACAAGGTTGTTTGTAGCCACCAGCAGTTTCAATTCATCCATTTTGTTGGCGAGTGATCTTACATTGGCGAGGAAAACGCTGGGAAGCAGTGGTTTATGCGACCGCTTCCGTAGTCTCGCTAGCACGTTGGCTCTGCAACCATGCTTTTGCTTCCTCTCCCTTTGCTGCTGGCATCGCCTCCCTGACAGGGTGACGGGTTGCACCAGACGGCCTTGCGATGTCCACTTGGGATGTTGTGGGAGCGGAGAAACTCTATTGTAACTGTCCGCATGCTTTTTGCCGACTATATCGTATGTTATTCGCCCAAAAAATGGCATTGTGTTGAGCAACAGTTGCCACACACACGATGTCACAGAGCACTGAGGGGGCAACACTGAGCCTCTGCGCCTGTTCGCACCACCATCTTTCCTCATCTTGTCTCAATACCAACACCCTACCCTGACGGCATCTTGAAATTGTTTACATATCACGAACAGAATCGGGGAGAAGCGGCAGCCCTGGCGAAGCGCAATCCTCACTAGACATGTGCTTCACTTGAAGCCAGGAATGCAGACCCAGGTTTCCCTTTGTTTGTACAATTATCGTATAGCTTGTAGTAGCCGGCCTGGTACACCATACACAGTGTCCCCCACACCCAGTTGTATACCTTTTTCAAGTCTACAAAACACATGTAGAGTTGGTTGTCAAACTCCCACGATCCCCCCCAGCACTCAAGGGTAAAGCGCTAATCCACAGTTCCACGGACTGGACAGAAACCGAATTGCTCCACCTGTATCTGTGGCGGAGTCTCCTTTCTTCCACCTCAAAGTGGTGGTCCCCATTTTTAAGAAGGGTGGCCACCACCTCAGTCTGCCACTCCAATGGCATTAATCCTGACTTCCATGCAGCATTAAAGATGTATGTCAGCCAGGATAGCCCAACAATGTCCAAAGCCTTCAGCATCTAAGTGTATACCTTATCCACACCCAACACTTTGCCACTGATACAGTAGGCTTCTTGACTACCTCAGTAACCTTTGCCAGGCCGTCTTCCCCACCATCTGATCCAACTCATCCCCAGATGGTGATCAGTTGACAGCGCTGCCCCTCTCTTCACCCGAATGACCAAGATATAAGGCCAAAAATGAGATTAATGATTTTCGGCCTACGGTGGTCTAGTACCAAATACAATCTGTATTTCACCTTGTATTTGAACATGGTGTTGGTTATGGTCAAACGGTAAGTAGCGCGGAAATCCAATAACAAAGCACCACTTGGGTTCAGGTAAGGGAGGTCTTTCCTCCCAATCACACCCCTCCAGGTCTTTCCATCATGGCCCGGCCAGCTGACACTTGCCAGCAGGCTCCTTCTCATAGGTCCAGCTTCAGAAGGGTGCCCTGGAGAGCTCCCTCTTGGCGATGTGGTTAGCTTTCCATTTTGGTGCCACATTTGAGGTTGTTGAAACCACTCATAGTGTGGTTCTTCCCCTGGTACCACTTTGCCTTGGGAGGGGGCTATTTTGCCACTGACAACACAGCTCCCAGGGTTACCGGAACACACAAACCCCTCCACCACATTAAGGTGGCCATTGTAGTATGGTTATAACACTGATGTTATGATATATTGTTTTTATATTGTTATATGTTTGCTGTGTCATAATGTTGTTCTGTTGTTCTATTGTTATGTTGTTATATTAATTTATACTGTGATTTTGGTTTTCTATCATTGCTCTTGTGTTGTAACATTATTAATATTATATTGTTAAAATATTGATATATTCTTAAGTTAGTCTATTGTTTTAAAATAGTTGTATTAATAAAAAAAAGGCTAGCACAACTCCTGTAAGCTGAAGCAACAAGATTTGAAGAGGAACAAGGCAAAAAAATCCTGTAATTTTATTTCTCTCGAGACATGTTGACATATTTGAACAGTTCTGTCACAATGGAGTGCACTCCAGACAGTCATGACACAGCAGTGCTCTTTAAAATCAGTACGAAGTTTTTTGCTGCAGTAGCAAAATAGAGAAACTAATACATTCATGATAAATTCCCAGCATCAGTGGCAGGGGAGTCTTGGCATGTTGTAAGATAAACAGTGGTGGACCGTAACAAAGTAAATTTACTTAAGCACAGTAAGTATACTTTGCTTGAGTGATTTTTTTTTTGGAAACTTTGTACTTTTACACCACTGCATTTGAAAGGCAAATATTTTGACTCTACTACATTTCTATGAATTACTTGTTACATTTGCGTTAGAGAATTCCTTAAACTCTGTTCACATGTGCATCTGTTGTGTTCAAGTGTTGTTGCCGTAGTGGTCCCTTGCGCATGGCCCCTCAGTCTGTGCAGTGAGCTCACAGGTAACATTCAAGTGGGAGAGGAAAGGTGATCCGCTGCAGCTGTACACTGTAAGTCATGGCTTCGGCAGGATATCAATAGTTTAAGTTAAGTTTACAGAGGTTTTGTCACTGAGACAAGAAGTTTTCATTCATTCATTAATTTTTTACCGCTTATCCGTTTCTGGGTCGTGGGGGGTGCTGGAGCCAATCCCAGCTCACATTGGGTGAGGGTGGGGTACACCCACGGACTAGAGCTGGGCGGTATGACCAAATTTCTATATAACAGAATTACTCCGGTTTCACAGTATTTGACGGTATTTTTTTTTTTTTTCATGCATGATACAGTGTTGACCACATTTTCCACTGATTGAGAGAAGATTTACTTTATATTGGCTAAAAATAGCCTATTCCAATCCATGATCATGACTATTGTTCATTGTGCATAAGTATTAATAGCCTACAGGTTTGCATGGCCCCAAAGTGCTGTCCATTCGTCTGTCCTTTAGCTTTGTCGGTTTTACCTGATGGTGTGGAAGGTGCAGATTTTAGTTTCATGAATTCTTCGTACTCCATGCATGTTTGCGGCTAAGGTGGTGCAGCAAATTGCTCATGTTACCGCCTCCGGCCACAACTTTAGCTTGACAGCTTTTGCAGTAAATGGTTGTTTGGTCCACATCCGACCTTTTAAACCCGAAGTACCTCCAGACAACCAACACGGCTCCTTTTTTTGGCAAAAGTTCTTCTGTTAGAGCTGCTGGTTCGGAACTTCCACTGTCCGCTGGTTCAGAGCTTCCTCTGTCCATGTCCACCACCATAGACATATAATACACCCTAACAAAAGTAAGATACCTCTCATTTACTATGTAAAGTATCTATCTATCTATCTATCTATCTATCTATCTATGTCTCATACCCACCCCACTTAAAAATACAGACAACAGAACATCTGACTGTAGAATAGTTTGCAAACAAGCTTATTCACAATTTCAGCAGCTTTGGTTCAGTATCAACAGATATGCATCAAAATAGGAGTTTTGTTGAAGAAAGGTTCTAAGAAATTTGAAGAAATAAAATAAGCTTGACCTCCTTTGTAAAATGTTTTTGTGTAGACTCTCCCAAATCTCCCGTTTTCATTTTGAAGGTTTCCCAAAGACAATGATGTGAGGAAGAAGTGGGAAGTGGCTTTGAGGAGGGAAGGATTCACTGCAAGTGATTAGTCATCAGTGCTTTGCTGTGAACATTTTAAGCAGGGCGATTTTTGATAGGACAGGTCAGATTGTCCGACTCATAGATGGTGTTATTCCATCCATCTTCAGCTTCCCGGTTCACCTCCAAAGAGTAGGTGTATCATCATAAGGCTATTAGCATTCATAAATGTAAATATTCTTTTATCAATCACAGGGCAAGGTGAGATACTTATCCCTGTATGTGTATATGTATGTGTGTTTATATATATAGTGTGTGTTTTGCTAAATACCATGCATCACATATATATCAGAATATTCTATTACTGTTAAGCCCACTATGAATAATAAAATATGCCGAACCATGTGTCCTGTATCATAGCTACATGTATGACGTTTGCAGCAAAAAAAAAAAAACCCAAAACAAACAAAAAAAAACCCGCATGAAAATCAGTTTAGTATTCAGCGAGTTATGATTGATTAAATGCGCTGACAGTTCATTGCGCCTGCCAAACAGATTACACTGAGTGTACCGGTCCAAGATGGCGGCCCCACAGCTCGTCAGCGCAAATAGGCAGTAGCAGTCGATGCAGCGTCTACTCTTTATGTCTATGTCTATGTCCACCACGCTCAGCAACTCCACTATTTTTTCCTCTCTGTTCAATGCGCGTTTAGCGGTGCATCAATGAAAAGGGTCCCCTGTGAAACAATTTACCAACGCGCTGCATTCCGGACATGTTTAGGCTGTTTAAACCGTTGTTGCCAGTATATGAAAAATTCATATCATAACAAATATAAAACCTGGTTTTCGGTACAAATCGGTATACCGCCCAGCACTACCCTGGACAGGTCACCAGTCCATCGCAGGGCCAACACACAAAGACGTACAACCACTCACTCAGACCTACGGACAATTTAGAGTCACCAATTAACCCAAACATGATGTCTTTGGATGGTGGGAGGAAACCCACACAGGCACGGAGAGACCATGCAAACTCTCCACGGAAAGGCCCCAGGCCCGGGAACCAAACCTGCAACGTTGTTGTCGTGGTGCAACAGTGCTAACCTCTATGCCACCGTGCTGCCCGCCAAGACGTTTGTTAAAACTTATTTTATTTAGCATTGTGATTTGGAACAGGGGTGGTCCTTTTGTCAGTTAAAGTTTATTCTACGAGTTGCTTCCTAATCAAATATCCTCAGTTCAAATCAATTCATTTACTGCATTATTTTAAAGTCAGATGCGTTGAATGTGTACAGGACACACTGAGCTGCGACCGAAAGTACTTTGAATACTTAAGTACAGTATTTTTAAAAGCAAGTACTCCTGTACTTTTACTAAAGTCATAGTTTAACTTAGCTACTTTCACTTTTATTGGAGTAATGTTTGACCAGGAGAATCTGTACTTTGACTCAAGTACCGGAGCTGTGTACGTTGTCCACCACCCAAGACAAAACCTGTCTTACCAGGTTAGAGGCTCCTCGCACCGTCTCTGGGTTAAGCATGACAATCTCAGTGGTCACATGACCCTCGACAGCTTCTGTCATCTGCTCCACAGTGCAGTTGATGGACGGGTCCTTGATCTTAAACCAGTTGTCTGCATACCAGCCGATGAGGAACCACACATACTTTTTTCCATACAACTTGTCCTTGTAGACCTGGGGGAGACCAAGCAGAAGTTTGAGATGTGAAGGCCTATCATGTCCCTTTACGCTTTCTGATTGGATAAAGATAATTCAGTAGAAGTTGTTGCCACATTGGGTCCTGGTGTTAAATTTACACAACTCAACAGCATCAATCTGCACTCAGAGTGAACATTTTCGGGTGCGATTAACATGGATGCTTACAGGGAAAATAGCCATTAAACTAGGTTCAACACAGTGATTCAATCATTACTTTCATCTTGGTTTCCTGACTGATCAGGAAGAGAGTAGAGTGTCATTAGAGTAAAAACATTAGAAGTTAACAATAGGTCATGGGACTTTGTTTGTTAATCTGTATTTGAGTAAAATAAGCAAATAGATGGAGAATATCGCTTTATCTATAAAATGTCTTTGATGAAAAATGCATTACCTCACAGAAAACTTTCCTGGCCTCTGTCTCGTAGAACAAGCCAACAATAATTCGGGCATCCTGGCGCTGTGAAGTGGAAAGAGGAGGACAGAGTCACAGAGGGGGTAGAGATGGGATAAAACGCCTGAGTTAAAGGCTCCACAGCATAGATACAGGCACACTGGAGCCAATTCTCCTCCCAGCTCTGCACCACACAGCGGTGTACTTCCTCTCCGCTGGGTTACATTCATGCTGTTACCTTGGTTTTTTCTGGAGTGGCCAATTAATCTTGAACACCAAAACTAGGCCAACATGCCAAGCAAGGTCATTGTGAAGAGTGCCTGTGTGACAGGAAGGAAGCAAAGTAAGGCTGACATGGCTGGAGGGGGGAGGGAAATAGGTGGAGGGCTGAGATATCCCTGTGCTTCCATTAAACACAATGTGCACACATCTGAAGATAAGCTCATGACAAATAAAAAAAAAAGAAAAAAAAAAGATGTAGTTCAGCACAAAGTGGCCTGGAACAGATTGGTTGTGCAGCTGCTGGTGCCGAGTGTTCTACGTAATCTATGTAATAGCAACACAGTTTGAGGCTGTTCCGAAACAACTCAGTGCTGTTTCTAAGGGTCATGGAGGTTTAGTGTTTCAGCTTTTGCACAGAGGGCATCTTCTCTTTCTTTAAAACCTTGAGGAGTCTTGATATATTTTGGCTGTTTCAGAATACTTTTGATTCCACCCATAACATCACATTAAAGCCAGTGTTTGTTTGTTTTGTTTTTTTTACAGGACATTGCTGATAATTTTTTCACTGACACAGGATCAACATATTGGGCCCAAACCAGATAATATCTGATGTGTGTTTTACTGTAAAGCACAAACAGGTCCAGGAAGCAATCAGGGTGAAAATGAATTTATAGAGTCATATATACATATATGTGTTGCTAAAACCAAGGTAATTACAACTATTTACAGCCTATAGCATGAGTGGCCAATGACATGACAGGCCTCATATGCCCATAGTTGGACAGGTTCATACAAAGGTAATTGTTAAGACTAGGGCTGGATAATGAATCAATTTAATGATTTGTAGTTCAGGATGATTTGTTTTGAATGAAAATCATGCCTCTCTTTAACTTCTGCAGCCAACGCTCCCCTTGGACTCCCATAGTTCATAGTGGGTTTAACTTGCTGTTACCTGATGTGATTTGCACAAATGAAGTGATTCACAGTCAGGTTAATTACCTTGGTCAGCTATGTACGGCAACTCCACTTGGAAAAAAAGGGCACCAGCCTCAATCACCATTTGTGACATAAACGCGAAATAGGGAATAAGAACTTTTTATACTTTGCCACTTTAACCGAAAGTAGAAATTTGGTACAAAACCCAGAGAGGGAAAATCAAAGCAAAATAAAAGCAAAGCTTGCTTTCAATAATTTCTCAGTCATTTTAGTTTGTTTTTCAAGAAGGAAAAACATTGAATGAAATCAGAAATTGAGTTTGGTATCAAAAAATCTGAGATTTGATTTATAAGCCATAACACCCAGCCCCAGTTGAGACAAAATACAACTATGTTACTTCTTGTTGTTCTGCATCACACTTGCTCTCTCTGTCTCTGTCCTGCTACGTCAGCCCCTCCCCCACATTCTGAGAATCTTCAGCCTCAGAGCAGAGGCAGCACCTTACAGTTTGTCACTTTGGTTCATTTCTCGAAACATACTCGCAATTTGCAAAACAGTATGGACATTTCTCAAAACAGTTCGTACAAATAGCAAAACTGCATGGATTACCTGCAAAATGCAGTCTCCTGTGCAAAATCCTTAGTTCATCACTCAAAACTAAATATGTGTTAATGAACATGCCAGTGCCATCGGAAGCTCAAGTCCTTGTGTCATTGTGTACGGACAAGACAGTAAAAATGTTTAGTCATGTTGTCAATAGAACAGTGTACTCTGGAGGGATGTTTTGATGAAAACTATGGCTAAAGTTTTGATGGGAATTACATAAATTGTAGGTTACACCTTAGTGGATGTGGGAGATTGATTGCAAGAGACTGGACAAGATACACATTTACAGTTTTACAATTTTTACTGTAATTTGTTGACAATGTCAATGCAATACAGAAAAGAAAGAGCCACCACTCCGTAGTACCAAAAAAAACAAACAAAAGTAGATATATGAACATAGGACAATCTCCTCAGGGAAAACTGTACAGGTAGTGCTGTAGGAATTACAGCAGTCTTCTGATACCTCCTGACGTTCCTGTATGTTGGGCCACAAATTTTCATCCACATCACAACGGACATCTTCTATTGCGATGCAGTGTGGAAAGAACCTTTTGGAGTGTCTTATCCTGCCTCTGCAGGCATCAGCTGTGATGTCATCACAAGCTGCTTCCATGGCAGCAAGAAGGGTCATCTGTGTGTGCAGCTCGTGATCATAATCAGCTGTACATATTTCTAAACCAATCTGTCACATATTCAACAGATGTCTGATTAGTGGTGTGTGTCAAAAGCTTTGGAAGGAGGGCAAGATCATTCCTTTACCCAAAGATTCAAAATCAACTTTCTGTGGTCCGAATAGTAGGCCTATTAGCATTTTGCCTATTCTTAGTAAATTATTGGAAAAGATTGTATTGGAGCAAGTGCAAGATTACTTTTCTCACAATGATTTAGCTACAGTGTTCCAACATGCTTTTAGGTCTGGTCATTCCACCTGCACTGCAATGACACAAATGTCAGATAGCTGGTTAACATCAATTGATGACTCAATGCTAGTGGGTACAATACTACTTGACTTCAGCGCTGTCTTTGATGTGATTGACCATGACATTTTGATTTCTAAACTTATTAGTTATGGTTTTGCTTCCTCTGCAATCAAGTGGTTTACGAACTATCTGTCTGAGAGGTCGCAAAGAGTTTATTTCAATGGTGCATTATCTTGCAGTAAGTCCCTGGACTGTGGAGTCCCCCAAGGAAGCTGCCTCGGACCTTTGTTATTTTCAATTTTCACTAATGATATGCCTTATGTACTCAGTAAGGCTACATTGACTATGTTTGCTGATGATTCTACTCTTTATTATGCAGCCCCTACATGTTCAGAGCTTAATCAGGTTCTGTCTGGTGAGATCAGCAAATTATATAACTGGATCAAAACAAATAAACTTATTCTAAATATATCAAAAACAATGTGTATAATATTTGGTTCTAAGTATAGATTATCAGATAATCCTAAAATGAATGTACAAGTTAATGGTCAAATCATACAGCAAGTCAAAATGGTGAAGCTTCTTGGACTTTGGCTTGACTGCACATTGTCATGGTCTGATCACATCAACAAAGTTGTTGCCAAAATGGGGAGAGCTGTTGCCATAACGCGTAAATGTGCACCGTTTGTCAATCCACAGCTGTTGTGTCGTGTTGTTTGTACATTGGTTTTATGTCATTTAGATTACTGCTCAGTTGTATGGTCTGGTGCATCGAACTGTCTTCTAAGAAAACTACAAGTGGCTCAAAACAAGGCTGCAAGACTGGTTCTTGGTTGTTCTTCAAGAACTAGTGTTGCAGAAATGCATGAACGTCTGGCTTGGCTGATGGTCAAGCATAGACTATCTGCTAATATATTAATCTACTTTCATAGAATTAATAACACTCAGACTCCTAAATCTATTTATGATAATATAATTTACTGCTAAAATATACATTCACATTACACTAGAGGGGCAAATAGTGGACAAATTACTTTACCCCTACCTAAGTCTGACTCTATGAAGAGGACTAAATTCTATAGGTCAACTGTGTTGTGGAACAATCTTCCAGTTGTGGTTTGTGAAATTAAGGGAAAAACTGGTTTTAAAAAGAGACTAAGAATGTATTTGTTCTCAACACCATAATATCATTTTGGTTATTTGATTGAGAGACGTTCTGTCATGTGATACATGACGGGTATGTTGCTTTTCCTTATTTTAATGTTTGATTTTATTAAGTACTTTGTGAGTAACTGAGATTGTAATGATTGTGTTTTGTATGTATTGTCTGGACCCCAGGAAGACTAGCTGTCGTTGTGGCGTCAGCTAATGGGGATCCTTTTAAATAAACAAAACAAATAAACAAATAAACTTTCCATCTCCATGCTGAGAAGAATTCTTCAATGGGGTTAAGGAATGGGGAGTAGGGTGGGAGGAGCTCCATCAGCATCCTGTTGTGGGTCGCAAACCAAAGCCTGATTGTGTTGGAGTGATGGAAACTGACATTGTCCTAAACTATCACATAGTTTGGCAAGTCATCTCTAATCTGACCCCTCTCTTGTTCAGGGATGAGATCCCTGTAGAGAGTGTCTAAAGCGTTTCAAGACGCTCTGTGTTGTATTGCCCAATAATAGGAATATGTGTTAGCACACCATTCACAGAAATAGCAGCACCCATGGTTATGTTCCCGCCCCGTTGGCCTGGCACATCAAATGTAGCTCTGCGTCCAATAATATTTCGCTTTCTGTGCTTTGTGAGGTTGATGCCAGCCTCCATGTAAATGAGGTTGTGCGGTGGTTCACTTGCTTCCAGTTCCATTATACGCTGTATCCAGGGGACACAAAATGAATTATGAGTTACATGCATTTTCAAATGTGAAAAGGTCACACTTACAGTAATGTACTGTATATCACTATACTGTGCTGTTTACTGTACTATGAGAAACAGTTACTGCATACTCATACATGTATTACCTGGACATACTGGTAGCGCAGCTCCTTCACTCTATCCCCATTTCTTTCAAATAGAACAGTGTACAGCTGCTTCATGCACATTTGGTGTCTTTTCAGTACCCTGTCAAAGGCTGAAATGCTGACTGTTTGGATGTATTCAAAGATGTTTGTTAGCGACTCTGCTGTTTAAGTTCCTGTTTTTCAGTCACATGTGCCTTTTGTTTACGTTACGTCTGAATTCCATCAAGTCTGCTGGTCTCTCTTCTTCTCCAGGTTTAACTTCACCCTGTCCTTTCGCCCTGGATCCAAGAACGGCAAGCCAGATGCTCTCTCCCGCATGTTTCCCACCCCTGGTTGCTCTGATGACGCCATGAACATCCTCCCAGGCCACTGTTTTGTTGGGGCTGTTCAGTGGGATATTGAGGCCTTGGTTCGCTCCGCCCAACCTGACAATGTGGCCCCCAATCAGTGTCCTGTTAACCGCCTGTTTGTCCCCGTGCCCCTCTGTTCCCAGGTCCTGCAGTGGGGTCATTTCTCCTGTCTTTCCTGTCATCCTGGAGCTAGGCGCACTTTGGCCTTCATTAGTAGGAGATTTTGGTGGCCTACTATGAGGAGGGATGTCGGCAACTTTGTCTCGGCCTGTTCTGTCTGTGCGCCCCCACGCAACCCCCATGCAACCCCCATCTGGTCTCCTGCAACCACTGTCCATACCCAAGAGGCCCTGGTCTCACATCGCACTGGATTTTGTTACTGGCCTTCCTCTGTCACTATCCTCACAGTCATTGACCGTTTTGCCAAATCTGTGCAGCTCATTCCTCTGCCCAAACTCCCCTCTGCCAAGGAGACTGCTGAGTTGGTCATTGCTCATGTGTTCAAGTATCATGGCTTACCCTTGGACGTTGTTTCGGACCGGGGTCCTCAGTTCACATCCCACTTCTGGAAAGCCTTCTGTGCTCTCATTGGTGCCTCTGTCAGTTTGTCCTCAGGCTTCCATCCCCAAAGCAATGGTCAGACAGAGAGGGCTAATCAACACCTTGAGACGACGCTGCGGTGTATGGCATCCGACAGACCACCCTCCTGGAGCCTCCACTTACCCTGGGTTGAGTACTCATTTAACTCCCTACCGTTTGCTTCCACAGGCCTCTCCCCTTTTGAGTGCTGTCTCGGCTATCAGGCCCCCCGTTCCCTGCTCAGGAGGTGGAGGTCAGCGTGTCATCTGCCAGGACCTTCGTCCGCCGTTGCCGTCAGACCTGGAGGAGGATAAGGAGTGCCTTACTTCACGCCTCCACCAGGTGAAGCATCAGGCTGACCGCCATCGTTCCAGGGCCCCACCCTATCGTGTGGGTCAACGCGTCTGGCTGTCTGCCCGGGACACTCCTCAAAAGGTCAAGTCTCGGAAACTGGCTCCCCGCTTCATCAGTCCCTTCCCCATCGTTAAGGCTATTGGCTCTGCTGCTGTTCCACCCTCCCTCTGCCGCATCCACTCCACCTTCCACATTTCCAGAATTAAGCTCCTTGTCCACCACAGACTCTGCCCCGTTCCCAAGCTCCCCCCCACCGCAAGTCATTGATGGCTCAGTCACCTTCACAGTTCGCAAACTCCTGGGGGTTCGTCATCGGGGCCGTGGCCTCCAATTCCTGGTGGACTGGGAGGGTTACGGTCCTGAGGAGAGATGCTGGGTTCCCTCTCAGGACATTCTGGACCGTACCCTGGTGACAGACTTCCTTAAAACTCATTTAGTTCCCCCTGTTAAGACGCAAGGAGGTGTCCATCGACGGGGGAGGGTACTGTTAGTGACTCTGCTGTTTAAGTTCCTGTTTTTCAGTCACATCTGCCTTTTGTTTACGTTATGGTGGTGGTTGTCATGTGCTTTTGTTTTGGTTTGACATGTTCCTGACTCCACCCTCCTACTTCCTGTTTTTGTTTGATTTTCCCGCCACTTTGTGAGCACACCTGATTCCATTTCAGGGATTACCCTGTGGGTATTTAAGCCTGGTGTGTCTCTCAGTCTCTGCCAGATCGTGCCAGTCTGTTACTAAGCCTTTCCCACATTTATACCAAATTCCTGATTGCCTTGTGTATGACCTTAGTCTGTTTTTTGACCTGACCTTTCAGATTCTGTTTTTGTACTTTTTCCTTGAACAACCGAGGTCCTGACTGCCTTGTGTCTGACCCTAGCCTGTTTTTTCACTTGACCGTTTGGATCCTGTTCTTGTACTTTTGCCTGGGATTTTTGCTCCTGTTTGTTTGGACTGTGTTGGAGGAATCATTAAACTACACCCTACTCTGAACTGCGCTGTCTGCTAGTGGGTCCTTTTCTACACCAATCCTAACAGAGGCTGTTGTCCTCTATAATGGCATGCTGTATCTGCCTTAGTCTGATTGCACTGTTTTCTACAACCATGGTGCAAATCGCCTCCTCCTGAACAGGTGTGAAAAGGGGCCCTCTGCCCCCCTGTTGCGTTGTCTTGCAGTCCTATGTGGAAAAAATACAGTATGCAAAACAAAAAATTGAGCAAGATACAGAAAAATGTCACTGTATAAAGTATAGTTACTGTATATTGTAAAATGCAAGCGGAATACTATACTGTAATATAGTATGAAGCATTACAGGAAGTATACTGTCTTACGTAGTAGTGCCTATTGTTAGATTACAGTACTGTACACACCTGTTCTGTTGACGAAAAGTCTGAATGATTGAAGCCACAGTTGATCTCCTAACATTTGGCTGCACCCTCCGACCAGCCTCTGCCATTGAAAGCCCATGATTGAGAACATGGTCCACAAGTGTGGCCCTTATCTCATCAGGTAAAGGCTTGTGTCCTCTGCCTCTTCTGCCTCTTCCTCTGTTTTGCCTCCAAACTCCTCCGTCATGCATCCTCACTCCTCTTCCTCCTCTTCTTCTCTCTTGCGGTTGACCCTGTCCAATTCCTTGTCCTTCCATGGCCAGAGATTGTAACATTGTGTTGTGCTCCAGCTATATATATACTTGCAGTTGATGGGTCATGAGATCCACCTTTGAGCTATTTCCGAAATCTGGTTCATCATTAGTTGATCTAATGCTTCACAAATTTCCCTTCGTTACACAAAGTCAAGATTCAGCTGGGAGCAATTTACCAATTCTGGACATATTTATTGAAAAAACTCAGATGGAAAAGTATAGAAATGCTTGATATGTTATGACAACTTGCTCAACCATTCTGCATGTAACAACTTATACAATGAACTAATGCCTAAATGTTGTGGGGGGTGAGACTAATCAACAGACACCCATATAATACATTTTGACGAACATGACATTAGCAAATGATAATGTAGGGAAAAGCAGAGAATTGTACATAATCATTTGCATGGACGTACCAATGCATTTGCAACTTGTTCAAAGAAATGAGAAACTGTTTTTTGGATGTGTACAAGTGACACAATGATATGACACTTGAACGAATAGTACAGAGAAATTTCATTCTGATCTGAGAAATGCACCAAAGCGACTGAGAAAAACTGTAAGATAGAAACAGTGAACATATGAATGCAGTAAGGCTCCATTTGCATATAATACATTTTTGCATTAGTGACTTTTTACATCAGATTTATATGATATTCTATCCTCTCACTGGTTTTACTTTATTTGTTGGCAACAAACCAAGTCTCAACTGAATGGGACAGGTTTTACCAGCAACATGATATCAGATTGGTGACTCATACGTTCCCTCTCAGAATAAGGTGTTGGATTCGGGATGTGGTTAGCCTAGATTAGCATAAAGGCGGGAAAATGGCTAGCCTGCCTCCATCCACAGTCTACCTCTGATTTACAGATCATCTTCATTTATTTGTGTGCAGCTTCCTGAGGTCTTATTATGTGATGACAGTATTGCGCATTTACAGAGACGAAAACTAGAACCTGTACAGTGATTGTAGCACCAGGAAGATCATCACATCCGCAACGTCCCGTAAAAACAAGAGCTTACCTGTTCCCTGCTACTCAATCTTCATTTTAAGCTAGGTTAACAATATGCAGACAAGAAATTGAAGTGCATAACTATGTTTTCCAAACTGATTTTCTAGTTTGTCAAATAAAATTTATTTATATAGTACCAAATCCAGGGTTGAAGAAGTTACTCAAAAAAGTTATTATTAAAGTTATTAGTTACTTATTACTCGTTACTTCAGTAAATTGTAATGAGATTACTTTACTAGTTACTGCATTTGAAAAGTAATGTCACTACTTATTACTTTACTTTTCCGTTTCTTAATTTACCGTGTAGATACATGGACAAACATCATAGCCCTATCATCACTTAGTGTTTATTGTATAAATGTATACAAAATGGGGCAGCACGGCGGCGTAGTGGTTAGCGCTGTCGCCACCACAATAAGAAGGTCGCGGGTTTGGTTCCCAGCCTGGGTCCTTTCTGTGTGGAGTTTGCATGTTCTCCCCGTGTCTGCATGGGTTTCCTCCGGGTACTCCGGTTTCCTCCCACCAAAGACATGCATGTCTAGGTTAACTGGTGACTCTAATTTGTCCGTAGGTCTGAATGCGAGCGTGAGTGGTTGTTCATCTTTGTGTGTTGGCCCTGTGATGGACTGGCAACCTGTCCAGGGTGGACTTTGTACTCTCTTTTTGATCAATAAAAACTTAAACATTTTTATTATGTTTTCTATTAATAATAGTGATTAATAACATTGGCTAGACAAACAATTATGGCTTCTTACATATATTTATCTGACAGTGTTGCAGTGAGAAAAGGGAAAGGTTCTATGAAAAATAAACACAAACAAACAAACACTCCACAGATCACTCAACTGGTCCAGATAACAGAACAGATCACAGAGGAGGTGGTCAGGACCAGTAATTTATAGTGCCCTTTTTGCCAGGGAGCGGCTGGTCCGTTGGTCTGTACCAGTAAGAAGCTGGTCATGACCACTGTGCCACTGGTCGGGACCAGTATCTTTAGCGCTCCTAGAGGGACCACTGGTCCGTGCCAGAGACCAGCTGGTCACGACCATTGATCTGCATAAATAATACAAATAATTGATGATTGCATTTTGTTGTCAAAAGTTTATGATCTCTGACATTTATCCAGCTAAGAGTGCTCCCAAAACGGCCGGAAAAGGGAGAAGGTGTACTAAAATTACAAAAGCCACTTCACAGACCACTTACTTACTGATCCAGACCACAAGGACCCCAGGACAGACCACTGAGGAGCTGGTAGGGACCACTGGTCCATACCGGAGACCAGGTGGTCGTGACCAGTGTCTCTGGCGCCCCTAGTGGCTGGGACCACTGGTCTGTGCCAGAGACCATGGTCTCAGGACAGACCATGGAATCGGCTACAACCCCTGCTGCTCAAATCACTCTCTGGCAATGCGCTCAGGCAAGTAGCATGCACACAGGCAAACATGGCTTGGGTAATGCAGGAAAGCGCATTCCTATGGTCTAGTAAAGTAGTGTAGTTACCGATATTTTTAGTGTAGTGTCTTACTTTTTCGTTACCCAAAACGACAAACAACAGTGGTCATGACTTAAAGGGCAGCTGGAGTCTAATACAGACTCAGGGGCAGAGGCCCAGGGTGCTGAAGTGAAGAACTGGAACAACAGATCAGGCCAGATGTCTGTCTGACACCACCTATCAGATCACTAATGCTTTAGGACAACCCTGTATGTTGATGTAGACAAAATGAAAGACTGAAAATAAAGATGGAACAGGTCCCTGTGACGTCATCCACAGGTTTCTGAAGAGCAGTTTTGAAGCTCAGAGTGAGCTGCTCCAGTGTGGTCATCTTGGCAGTGTCTGACTCCACCCCTAAATCCTGGCTAATCCAAAAAATGGGTAAAGATATGGGCCAAGTGTCTATGGGGAATAAGTTTTCATTTTAAAAAATAAAAAAGTTGAGACTGATAAATAAATATAAGAAAAATTATGTACTATATATATATGTAAAACATGAGGCGAAAGAAGTTTGTTTGAAGATTTTTGTGTCAATTAAGATCACTGACCTTAAATTGTACAGTATTTGCTGCAGTTTGCGGATATAGCTATCATGAGTTCTAATAGCAGCTAGCCAGGAGAGTTTTGTTACAGCACTACATGTACTGACCACATTTTTTTTCACAGGTATTTGCAGAGATGTGGCTTCACTTTGTGAACCTCAAAGAGATAGCGTCTTGCTGAACGACTCCACATGAAGTCTGGTATTGGCCCAGCGGGCAGACAAAGCCTAACTGATTGTTGTACGAGAGCAGGGAGTGCTGGAATACGACACCTTGAGGTTCTTGACAGCCACCGCAGGGTCAGTGAGGAAGCTCTGACGAACGCTGATTTCAATCCCTGCCTCTTTCACCCTCTCTTCCAGGTCATCCAGAGTCTGTGAAACACACACACACACAATGATGAGCATAGAGAAAATGAGAGAACAAGAGAGGCAGCAACCAAAACAGGAGTGAGGAGAGATAATGGAACAGTAGGTCACAAAAAGATTCAAAGAACAGCAAAAAGCAATTAAAGCAGCAGCATAGAAGTAAAGGGAAGACGAATTGGTGGTTTGGACAGATGATTAGGGTGCAATGATGATCATAAGAGATAAAACACTAGGTAACAAGAGAGAGGGAGAGAGTAACAAAGCGAAAGGAGTTAGATGTAATGGAAGATGGGGACATAAGGGAGGAGGAGAGAGACAGGAAATGAGAAGATTTTGTTTCTTACCATTGTCTCTAAGAGCCAGCAAATCAAACAAACAGCCTTAAGTTGCTCTTCTTAAATTAGAAATGTGCTATGTCGTGTTATTTTCTGTGACAATCATTTGAGCTGAGTGAAGGAAAGCGGCCTCATCAGGATAATTAAGTCTTTTGTTAAATATATGCAGACACGGCCAAAAATATTGGCACCGTTACACTTTTGTATTATAATGCACCACTTCTCCTGAAAATTCATTGCAGTTTCCAATGTTTTGGGATTCACATGGTCATTCGTTTTGTTTGCACTGAAGTAACACAAAAAAGCAGATAAAAAAAGTTACATTTGAACTCACACAAAAATCCAAAAATGGACTGGACTAAAAATTATTTGGCAACCTCAACTTAATACTTGTTAGCACTACTTTTAAATTAATTTAAAATGAATTGTGTTCTGTAACTATGAACTTGTTTCTTGAATTTCTCTGTTGGAATTTTTTGCCAACTGCTCCATGTCTCTCAAATTTGAAGTGCCCTCTTCCAAGTGCTGTTTTGAGATCTCTCTACATTTCATTTCACTCTCCAGCATTTTGTCTGATATATCTGATCACGTATGTAACCTTTTGGAACCTACCATAGAACACCTGCCAGAGCACATCTTCACATTTTTATATTCTGTATGCCCATTTTTTGGAGCATTTTAATTTTCTATACATCAATACACCCCCTTATATTCCAAATTTTAATATTATGCATAAATTTATGTCCAATAAATTGTTAAAAGCAGCAAAAAAACATACACATTCATCTTCTACCGCTTATCTGTGTCCGGGTCGCGGGGGGTGCTGGAGCCAATCCCAGCTCACACTGGGTGAGGGAGGGGTACACCCTGGACAGGTCGCCAGTCCACCACAGGGCCAACATACAGAGACAGACAGAGACCAATAACCACTCACACTCACACTCAGACCTATGGACAATTTAGAGTCACCAATTAACCCAAACATGCATGTCTTTGGATGGTGGGAGGAAACTGGAGTACCTGGAGGAAACCCATACAAACTCCACACAGAAAGGCCCCAGGCCTGGGAACCGAACTTGCGACCTTCTTATTGTGAGGCCACAGCACTAACCACTATGCCTCCTGCCTTTTTTACACATACTTTTCGAAATACAGAAATATCATAGCTGTACCACCTGAAAACAGTTCATGCTCTCAACGTGACGATGTGAAGACCCATGGTATATTTTTGTTTTGTGTGCTTTATACAGGATTTCTACAAACACATTAGTGAGAGGAAACAGTGTTTTGGTGGCACGTTGAATGTGTGATAACAAAGTGTAACTCCTCTGGTTTTATATGCAAAAAGAATTATTGCTCTATTTAGTTGCAATTCTACTGGCACTGAAACATAATATGCAAGTAGGATTGTTGATGGTGCCAGTGTATTTGCCAGTCCATTTTTGGAGTTTGAAATAAGATCAAATTTTGCTTGTCTTTTTTTTCAACAAATAAAAGAAATAAACACGTGAATACCAAAACATTTGCAACTGCAGTTTTTTGGGAGGAGTGGCGCATCATCTCACATAAGTGTGAGGGTGCCAGTATTTTTGGCTGTGACTGCATGTCTACCACACATACTGTACAGTATACAGCAGAAACCTTTTTTTATTTTTGAGGATTATTTAAAAATGTAAGATGTCGCAATACCACAACACTGTATATTGAATATGAGCAACCTTTTTACACTGAACAAAAATATAAACGCAACGCTTTTGTTTTTGCTCCCATTTTTCATGAGCTGAACTCAAAGATCTAAAAAATTTTCTATATACACAATATATACATTTCTCTCAAATATTGTTCACCAATCTGTCTAAATCTGTGTTAGTGAGCACTTCTCCTTTGCCGAGATAATCCATCCCACCTCACAGGTGTGGCATATCAAGATGCTGATTAGACAGCATGAATAGTGCACAGGTGTGCCTTAGGCTGGCCACAATAAATTTTTGTTCAGTGTAAGAACACGGCAATGTGTGTGTGTCATTGTATCCTAATGACCTTACAAAACCACATCCCCCTTCAACAGCTAAAGTGTTTATTCATCACAGATACCTGAATGTCTAAATGACAACTGGGTAGCAACGTGCTTAACCTGCTGTTCTTTCTTTAATTATTCTTTCTCTAATGAATAATTATTATTAATTGTAGAAATGTGATCACTCATTCAGTCTGTCAGTGAGCTGTGGCTGCTGTGGTCCAGCCAAAGCCCTCCTGATCCACTGGCAGATTTACAACCTAATTTTCCTTATTATCAGCTAGTGACCACTGGTTGAGCTAGTAGTTAGCAGGGCATGCTAACAACTGCAGCAGATAAACATGTTATTTCAATATGCAACTTCTGCTTCTGAAAACATAGCATTTTGAATATAGTGTACAAGTTCTTACAGTTCAACACTTAATCACATCAGTGTGGTGCTGCAACATATTTGAAAGTACCTTTAAGTAACAGTTGAGGGGTTAACACTTTTAGCGTAACACTTACTGATGTGAAAACTTCAGTCGTTTGCTGAATGGTGGCGATCTTGGTCCATTTCCACTTCTGGAAGAGCTGCACTCGGGTGGGGTTGTGCAGAGTGGCAGATGGATGAGTGCGGAAAAAGGTGGGGAAACGTTGGCGGTTTGAAAGAGCTGGAGAACTGGAGCCATAAGACAACTGAGACACAGCAGACACACATGTTAAAGCTGTCATACTGATGAACAGAAAGAAGAACTAAATACACACTTTATTAGGAACACCAGTGTGTCTGCTTATTCATACAGCTAAACAATCACCATATCCTCACGGCTACTTCCACAAGCTAATGCTCTGTCACACAGATGAAGTCATCTTGGTGTAGTGTCATCATCATGCCAGTGACTCCAGTTCTGTCTCCAGACCTGGATCCAGTAGACCACCTTTTGGATGTGGTACAACAGAAGATTGTAGAAAAAATTATGTAATGGTCGACTTGGTCAACTTGGAGTAGAGTCTCAGAGAAAAGTTAAGCCATCTGGTCGATCCAGGAAAAGAACTGAGGAACAGTCCACTGTTAGTGTGGGGTTCCTATTAAAGTGAATGTAGGTAAAAAGCTCCTGTCAGAAAGGAAGAGCTCATGAAGTATATTTCATTAGAGGAAATTCTTGTAAATAATCACAGGACAGGCCACCACAGTGCACACCACACTGTTCCTCAGTATTGACATTATTTAGCTCCCAACCTTCAGTCAGCAGCTCACCCAACACCTGCTCCCGATCTCCAGGCCTCGGCACTTGTCATTGCCAGATGGCTTAATCTCTGGCACTGACCAGCCTGAGGTCATGTCTTCAGGTCCCTGACGTCTTACTTGCTCTATCTCTCTGTCCTGTTAGCCTTTGTTCTTCTTGGTGTTTATATATCTGTGAACTGTAGAAGCTCTGCCCTACTGCAGCTGGGTCCTTTGCCCTGTGCGTGGGTTGATTTTAAAGACAGCTGATAAAATTGACCAAGTCTAGTGGTAAAAAATTTGATGATGAAGCAACTTCAACCTAGTGTCTGATCTGTGGCATTTTATATTCATATCATGGTGAGAAAAACAGAAGAGTAGTCCCACAGAAGTCAATCACTGTGATCGAAGCAGAATCACATCTCAGTCTCATAAGTCAACTCACTACATTAGGTGGTATTCGGCCTTTGTTGTGTAATGCAGCATTCTGCTCTCTTTTGCTAAAGGTTCATGTAATCCAAGGCCTCATACTCAACGTCAATCAAGGATTATCAATCAATCAGTCAATCAACATTATCAGGGATTACTGACTGAACACAAAGAGCTTGAGGCACTGGACCCTCAGGGACACCGATGCCTCAGGTTCACTGCTTGTCATTTTACTAAAAGGCTGCTTTTAACCATTCTTTAACTGTCTTGTTGCTATGTATAGCAGTAATCCAAAGACACTAATTGCTGATTACACTGTAATTGCTGATTACATAAAAAAAAATTACATCAGTATCATCACAAAAAAATTACGTCGCATCTCTTGAGAGGGAAACTCAAATTGTAACACACAAACATTGCCAAGCCTAACCACACACAGGATGTTATGTATCAATTCACAGGCTTTTCACATCGTTTGCATTTGAAGACCGATTGCACCACAGTCTGTGTGACTAAACTGTCCCGTTCCAAGTTTCCTACAAATGTGTCCTGGGAAAGGATTCAACAAGCGGATCCACCTATCCCTAGATTTCACTGGTAATGAAAACAATATGGCAACAAATAACACCAACAGAACCTGAGGGTTACACTTCTAAATTTAAGTATTGGGTTTTTAGCTAAAGATATTATTATAACAATCAAACGGGCCTTCTGTGAACAGACACAGGCAACAGGAGCAGCACCTTTTGACACAACAGTCAGGGAAGGACCTGCTGATGAGGCAAAGCAATACACTGAACACACTGTCTCATTTTGATTTGGCCTTCATGGTCACAAAGGGCCACAAAGTGCCACAACTTCATACACCAGGACCAAAGATGGGGCCCCTGAGCTGGTACACCTTAACTGTGTTACAATTAAGGGGTCCACTAAGCTGTGAAGATCAAACTGAAACAAGACTTTGTGTTTTACAAAGGATTTTTACTTTGCCTCATTAGCTGTTCCTGACTTTACCCTTATGTCACAAAATGTCATTTCCTCTTGCCAAGCTACCTTGACACCTCACAACTTTTTTTTTTTTTTTTTTAAACACAAAAGTTGAGGTTTTAAGGCCCTTGGTTTTAAGTGCTGTAGCATGAGTTGTTGAGTTGCTCTGAGGCATAGCACTTACATTTAAAAGTGAAATCCTCGGGCTGTTTGTTGGAGTTGTTTACTGAAATAATTTTCATTATAGGCACACATTGAATCTTGGGATATTTTGGGCAACAAATGATTCAGTTTTCAACCCCTGTACCAGCACCCTGACACCAAAGGCAAATTATTTACATATTGGTGAGGCAGAATGAGCTGGATCTGAAAAGAGCAGGAGGCCTTTCAGAGGAGTAATCCTACAGCATCTCGACTGTTTCGTATTTACTTCTCTGTGACTGCAACGTTCCTCAGATCACAGTCTAGTGTTGATTTTTGACTGTTTGTCTTTGATGTCTTTTCTGTAGTGCCATGCCTCCCGAAGCTTCTTCTAATGATTTTTTATTCTACATACAAATGTGCATACATCATCATTTTATGTCGCTGTCACTGCAGGCTAAGTGTAATATGACAGATTTTTGTGTTTAACCCACAAACAGCTGTGTGGGAGGTGAGGAGTCTTACCACTATCAGGTTCCACATACGAGCAGCCTCAGCCACCAGTGTGGACACGGAGCTGCAGCCCGGCATCAGCACAATCTTAATGGGCTCCGTGTACAGAAGGTCGTACAGCAGCTTGGTGGCCTCACCTGGGTCACACTGTGGATGCACAGAGCAACACTGTAAGAAACTCAACGTGCCCAACATCCCTACAGCCTTAATCCAGGTCATCATTCAACAGATTGGAAAAAATGACCAATACTTTAATGCAATGTATTATGTCATTGTATCAAAAGTTTTGCTGCCATATATGTCGTTTATATTATTCATTTTGTACACGTCTGCATTGCCATTCTGGGAAAGTGGTCTCAGGCCTTATGACCCTACTGTGCAGAAACTATCCACATATACTGGCAGGACATGGATGTATATTTGGGTGACATATATCTACAGCATAAGCATACATACAGTATATATTTCAATATTTGAAAATATTCAAATTTCTGTTAATTTTATGAGCTTATACATGGACATTCCATGATTGCATATGCATATATCACCTTTGGAACAAGGATGGTGTGTTCATGACGAAAATACAGGATCAAACAATGAGCCTGTACAGGACCCGAAATGAAGGCACTTGGGACATAAAGTTAAAAACTGTGTGTTTTTATGAAATACATTCAAAAATAATTAATGAAATAAATTAACCTAACTAGGCATAAGAAACACATACAGAAATTAAAGGTATATGGTCCTACTGTAACAATCTAACATGCAAATTATACTTTGTATATCTGGAGGGTATATATTTGCAATAATAAGATATTCCCTTAAAGCTAAACTCAAAAGCAGCATCACTTACAAATATGTAATATATTATGAATGACTATGAAAACACTATGAGTTCATTGGTGTGGTTTGTGTTGCTTTAAGGGGCGATGTGCATTGCAGCGTGTCTCTATCCCATGACCACTAAGGATGGGTGTTTGGGGGGACAATACACGTTCCAAAGTCACCTCAACCTCACTCCTGACAGGCCCAGATGGGGAGGCAGACAAAGCATTCATCTGTGTAACACTAGGAAAACAGTCAAGCTTGATTATCCTGATGTAAATGTTGTCCCCCGGTTTTCATTCACAGCCTATCGTCAATAAAAAATCAATAAGCAGTTTAAATGATAATGGCCAGTGCATGGTGACCAATAATTATTTAACAGAGATATTTGGGTGACTGTGAAGTGTTTTTGTGTTATCATGTAATAAGCATTTGTCATGTTCCAGCACAGAGCGAAGGCAGAGTAGAACAAAAAATCTAAATCTCTGGACTTGAAAAAAGAATGTACTTTGAGACAGGTTCACAGCAGGGTTGATGCAAACACAATGTACATCACACACATATCCACACAAACACACACACATCACAGATAAATGAATATTGGTCTACTCTGTTTCTACTACATCAGTTCCCACCAGTTTCATTGTTTCAAACTTCTGAGGTAGACTTTCGGCTCAGCTGTAGTGGAGTTAAAATACTGTATCAAAAATGGTGAATTCAACTTCAAACTGACCAGGAGTTACAAGTTACAACATTTTGTTCAGCTCCTGCCCAAACATAAAAACTACTTGGGTTAAGGATGCCCAGGAAAGCTAACCGCACTGCTTTTGACCCTCAGCGCACTTCCACCTAGCTTTGTTTACTTTTACAGCCCAGTTTAGTGGAGTTAGAAAAATGGAGACAACATATCATTCTTTCCAATAAAGTTTTATCTTCAGCACCTGACCATCACATATACAACAACACTTTCAACTCCATTCAACTCTCAAGCAAATACCTTCACATCATCACTTCATCATTTGAAACATAAAGTCAACACAGAGGAACAAAACTCTGCAATTCCTCTACAGACCTCTAGAGTCTGGGTCCAGCAGTGAGTCAGTCCCCATGGACTTGAGGGTATGGTCTCTTTCAGCGTATCCTTGCTACAAACATGCACCAAAGGCTCCACCCAAGCCCCACTTCTTTCTCCACTTTGGGATTTGCTAGGATTAAGGGGGCAGTTACACACTACCAAGATGATGACGTTGGGGCAGCTTCCAAACTGCTTGTCAACTCTGTGGGTGACGTCACAGATGATACATCCATTATCAACTGGCTATCTACCATAGATGTCATAAAGTCCCAAGTGGAAAAATAAATTGACCAATCAGAGCTTTGTAGGTAGGTGGAAGAGAGGAGTTATCATATTTACACAATTAACTATCCCTCCATTATCTACAATGCTTGCCCTCGCAAGGTCAAAGTGGCCTGGAGGCCATCCCAACAACTGGCCAGGGTGGGGCTCGGCCTGGACAGCTCTCCAGTTTTTCAAAAGCCTCATACATTGAGACAAAAATCATTCACATGGACACTCACAACTGTGGGCAATTTATGTTCGCCAATTAACCTGGTGTTCATGTGTTTGGACTGTCAGAGGAACAAAGAAACTTCTTACTTAGAGGTGACAGTGAACTGTTTTGAACTCTGAATATCGGAACATTTCTGACAATGAACAATAAAAGAGAATTTACTATGATTAGCTTTTTTGTCAGTCACTGATATTGTTGCTCTTAAATCTTAGTAGCCTCAGTTTGTCAAATAGCCACCCCCTTCAGTTGAGTACAGAAAAAGCTTCTACAATCACTGCACATAAAGACCACGTGACCACAGAGTCATCGGATCATAAATAATGTTTCTGTCTGTTAATAAGGAGCTAACAAACTGTCAGGGAGTCACCAGTGATTCAGTCAGTTTCAGGTCTGGTTGATAAAAACGTCTTGTGACACTAGTTAGTGTCTACTGGTTAAAGTAAACGAAACAGCAAGACTCAGTCACACGTGAGCCTCAGCCTGTTGAGAATAGAATCAGAGATTAGCAGATATTAGCAGCGGCGGTCAGATCCGCACATTTTCATTATAATAAAAATTGCCCAACATGAATTTTTTAAAATACAAAAAAAAGTGCATCCCTTATCAGTTCAATAAGGAACACATCTTTTAGTTTCCAAATAAGGGGTGATTCCGTATTTTAAGGGACGGGTAACAACCCTAAAGCTAACTGTCTCTGCACTGACAAAGCTTCAGCTTTATTTCGACTCCCCCTATCCCGACAAGTTGATAGGATTGTTTCCTTACGTTTGTGAGGTATGAATCCTCAACTATCTGAAGCAGTTTTTTGATAGTGTAATTGTTTCACTGCAGTTCAAGGTG
Organism: Remorina albescens; assembly: GCA_034769265.1. NCBI lineage: Eukaryota > Metazoa > Chordata > Actinopteri > Carangiformes > Echeneidae > Remorina > Remorina albescens. The sequence goes on along the minus strand of CM068492.1, from coordinate 3,694,392 downwards.
GAAACAACCAGTCATGGTATTGACTGATTATTTCATTCATCATATGTTTGGGTTAAACTATAATAAGGTTAAACACAACGATACTTGTTAACTGTCTGTGTTAAATGTCATCGTGTTGCAGCAAGTGTCAGTCCACCAAGACAGCCCCCATTGGTTTGTAAGCTGCTGTTTTGAAGCCTCCATTTTTCAAATCATACATCACCATCTTTGTTTTTTGAAAAATAAGAAGTTGAGAAGTTGGAACTTAGGAGGAGTGAGGGATGGATCTGACCTGCTCTATGATATCTCTGGCAGCTTCACTCTGTCACCCTCTGCCACTCACATTTGAAAACTTTATATTGTGCATCATTCAAGAAGACTTGAAGCTAGAAACTAAGACAATAATCACATAAGGAAAATGTTTACTGAGCTAATACATCAAGGGAGAAGTAGGACTGTTTTTACAGACTTCAGTACAATCTGGGTCTATGGCATAAAGCTGGTGCTGAAGAGCCTTAAACCTTGGATGTATAAAGAAGTCAGAGTCTATATCCACTTCAATACGTGTTTCATAGTGAATACCTGTATGTGGGTTGATATATTCATATATCTAAACTCAATTATGAAATATCATTATCGTCAACACCATGTGTGCAACAGACAACAAAGTTAAAAGTGACGGGAGGTGCTTTTCAGAGCCTGGAAACAAACAAACAAAAAAATCACATTTTGTGGTGTAACTAATTATGAAATTGGTGTTTAACCCTGAACCTGTCACTCATTTAGTTGCGAGGTCTGGACAAGCTCTGTCAGAGGTTCGTGATGAAGGACTGACCAGAAACCCAAAACATATGAGGATTTAATTTCCCGCTGCGCTGCCTGCCAAACATCCCCATCTGGCAGGCTGTAAACCTGAAGATGTTCCTTAGCAACTAGCTCGTGAAATAGTCCACATCCTGTCGTAGGGATGCCTGGCCATGTGCTAGATTTCCTCTCCTCAACTGGTGACACTGAGTCAAGCATCTAGATGAACACCTGCCTCTCCAGTCCCCATTAAGATGGACTGGTTTACAAAGTGGGCCCACAGTAATCTGGAGCTGCATTCCTTGCTGCTGACTCCCCGATGAAGCCCTGCACTCAGGGGAAATCACCAACACATTCAAATGAGGCACTGTGGTCTTTTGGCCCCCTCCATCCCACCTTTAGCCTACTCTGAAATTTTGGGACTTGCTGGACAGACATTAATAAATTTTTCACCAGATCATGGATACAATCTTGAGAAGGTTTCGCTCCATTTGCCTCTAGATGATGATGAACACCAGTGGTGTTTAACAGTGATCAGCAGGAGGCCCAACAGAGGATGTTCAGTGTGATATGCAGCTGGCCTGGCAGAGCGGTTGGCTGTGATCAGTGTGACTTCTTACATTTGGCTAACTGCACTTCAATAGGGCTCCCTCACATGGACCAGTTTAAACCATGGAGCCATCCATCTGAGGGCTGTACTACGAAGGAAGCTCAACAGAGCCGGGCTTTCTTTGGGTGAGCTGGCTCGACAAAGCCGAAAGCTCCAACCACAGATAACGAGTATCACGACAGTGGTTATCAACTTGATTTGTCGACCCAGGCTTGACTCATCATTCTCTGTGCGCGTTCACATAAAAAGGGGCGTTTAGGCGTCATTTGACGCTATTTCCACAGAAAATTGGACCGATTACGTGCCGCATATTTCAGCCATAGGAGCAGATTGTGATAATGGAGAGCTATGAAGAGTTCAGACCAATAATAACAGCTAAAAGCAACACTGTTGCTCCAAACAAGACAAGAGAGGAAGTCTGGAAAAAAAAATGCAGATCGTGTAAATACGTAAGTTAATATAGCCTATGTAATATCATATAATATAATATTATATATCACTATATAACTTTAATTCCCTCCCTGACATTGTTTCACAATGAAGGATACATGGAAATCACTCAGATTAGGGCCAAATCAAAGTGAAATTCATTTGATTTGTCCAATTTTCTAATTGGTGTTCTATTAGTTGTAGTGTCAGCAGTGCAAAACGGTCTTGGCAGCAAATCCAGACCAAACACAAAAATATAATTCAAAGTAGTATTTGCTGTGCATTCATCACTCTTTTAGTGTAATGTGGATGATACACTGCGTAACATATTAAGTGTTAAAATTATCAGAAGGAAACAAGAAGAAAAATGAGAGGAGAAAGATTTGAGGGGGCCCCGCTCCAGCAGATTACACAGCCTCAGAGGAGCTGGCCCTTGCAAAAGATGAAGGGTGGCCGATCATGGAGGGGATACAAGGGGATATTCAATCAGACCTGCTGCTGGCAGCTCCCAGCAGCAATTCTTTGTCCAGGGTATGTATAAGTGCTTCGGTGGTAAAATACTAAATGCATATTTATTGTTTCTCAGATGAGAAAATTTTAAATCTAATTTACAGTTGAAGGAGACACTGTAGTGTTACTCAAGCTGCCAACACACACCCTTGCTGGTCCCCACACAGAGGTAACTGTCAAAGTTGTCATGTACTCTTATCTTTGTTTGCTGTGTTGAATCCACTTTATTCATTTCTCTTAAACTATTCCATAGGTGGAGATCAGTGATGAGGAGACACTTTCAGTGTATTCAAAGGTACCTTTGGGGGTAGATATCTTAATAATCTAAATAAGAATATAATTTAAAATTTAAATTCATCTTTTTAAATTAGAAATAATTACGTTTCTTGCTCATTAATGTCACAGGGAGAGGACATTGTGCAACCCTCCCCTCAGCATGTGGCCTCCACCTCTAGGCCCACAAAAAAACAAGGGGTAAGGGTTTCATAATTTCTAGCAGTCCTATGTTTTAGTTTCTTGAGCTGGAAATCAAGAAACTAAAACTGGAGTATGAGAAAAAGGTACTGCAGTAAATTTTTTCGTTAAGCATGATTGACATTGTATATTTATGAATTTTTCTTTTCCCAGAAAAAGCAGAACTTCAATAAATAATAAAACACATCCTGTGATTGGTGTTTTGTTTTGTTTTTTTATTGGGTGAAAAGGTGCTGCTGATGGCTGCGTTACTGTAAGTGCATGGATTCGTTTGGTCGCATTACTTAAATGGTTCAACAAGATTGCATATGTAACGTATTCCCTCAACTGAGAATCTGTATCACTCAGAGAATATAGTCAGAAAACACCAATAGATCACTCCTGTCTGGAAAAACTCTCTCCCTCCGAAGAGCACCTCTAATAATTCGGGTACCTAAAGCCACCGGATTTTCCAAAAACAGTGAGGCCACGTTCAAGGAGGATAATCAGTGAAAGGGCAGCGCTTTTTATAGCCGACTTTAAGATGAAAGTCAGAACAAAAACTGGTCCGGACCAGGTTATGTTCGCAGCATAAGTTACCACGGTGATATAGCCAGCTTTAAAGAGAGCGACCTTCGTGACACGGAAAAGTCTGGCTTTAGGCTCGACATACCTCGCTAACGCACTAATCTCGCTTCGTAGTACAGCCCTCTGCTCTTGTTTGTGCAGCGAAAACAAGGTGTGTGATCTTGTGTTTTTCTAGGAGCCAAATCTGTGTTTGTTTGAACTGTAGTTGTCTTGGTTACTGTTGTCATGCCAACCTTTACTACCCCCCTCATCCACTCTTCCTCACCTCCACCCTCTCCAGGCTTTTTGAAGTGAAGATCCAATACAGAGCAGCAGTAGCCAATGAGAGTGATTCGTTTCAAAACACTTGCCTGTCACACTGCATTTAACTGTTTATATACTGTGCATGTGCACCGCGTGCTTGCACATGTCTGTGTGTGTGTGTCAGAATGACAAAGTGACACTGCTGGTAATACTAATCTGGCTGCGAAAGATTTGAAATCTTGGAGCACATCTTAAGTTAAGTGTGAAAGATGACTGATGATCAACACTCCTCACAGTGACAAAGCAGATGAGCTCACACTAAAACAGAAAGCGAGGCTCTTTCCTGTGAGGAGTTCAGAGCTATTAAAAAAGCTTAAACCTTTAATTTACTAATTGCAGGTGAGCAATAACAAACACTGTAATCCCTGATATGTATTATTATTTTTAACGATTTGGTGTGGTAGGTAATCAACCCTGAATCCACTCATGAAAGCACTTGTTTTGTCTTTAAAGTGAAGCAGCTTTGCATTAGGATGTGTGTCAGTTCTAGTCCATAGATGCATAGGTGTTCGTCATGTCCCTGTTGGGAAGGTTCAGTTTGTCAACAGCTGCTCCTTTTTGCCATGACTCATGTCTCATGCCGCTATGAAAGCTCATGTTATCAAAGAACCGATTTCGAGGCTCCTGTAATAGCTACAAAAGGTAATTGGCTGTACAGTGGTTCCTACAGGCATCAAACCGCATCAGAGCCACTAATACAGGCTGTGAAATGAACACTGCTGTTGTAGTCACTGCTCTGACATCCACATGGCCCAAGAAACATGAACACAGGATTAGAACCACTGACTAAATGACTTGTGATTGTGTTGTGACTGATTTGTGTTTGGTAGATTATTTCTTTGTTGTATCAATGCTTCTTGGCAATAAATGCTACACCGTTGGAAAGCCTGTTCATTTCCCTTTTAAATGGTGCCACATCTGTAAGGAACATGCATTTGTGGGATGAGCAGCAAAGCTGAGTATGTGGGTTGTGCCCATGAAGAATTTTCCAAATATTAGCCGAAGTGGTTACTGGTACTATTTCTCTCTGTGATATATTATACTAAAGCATTACTTTTGTGACACATTACCCCCAATACTAGTTCCATGTGTTGCTGAGTTGCATTCTTCATGTTGTTGAATTTTCTGCATTGTTGTATTCATTATCTTGAGTTGTGTCCTATGTGTTGTTAGGTTATGTTCATTATCTTGAGTTGTGCTCTATGTGTTGTTGGGTTGTGTTCATTATCTTGAGTTGTGTTCTATGTTTTGTTGAGTTGTGTTCACTATCTTGAGTTGTGTCCAATGTGTTGTTAAGGTGTGTTCTACATGCTGTTAAAGTATAACCAATATGCTGAGTTGTACGTGAAGTTGATTTATGTTCTGTGTGTTGTAGAGTGGTGTTCAATATGTTTTTGTCAATATGAGAAACACAAAGATAAAGAAAATGTATCCGCATATCAACAAACTAACTCACAGAGATTATTAATAATGTATCCTGACAACACACCCGACTAGGCACAGACATCTGGACATTCGTATAAACTCACAACCTGAAGATCAGATTCAGATCATGCCTCAGCTTGGTTAGTGCACCCTGAGTTTTAAGGTGGTCTTAATAAAGGCCAATTCAGCAGTTGGGACCAGATTTTGTAAAGAGCAGCTGTGGCAGAAGCACTCAGGAGCTCTCTCCTCAATCACATTTTACACTGTCTTTCTGCTTGTTTTAGGCTAGACATTACAGTAAAGTGTGTTGCTTTGCAGCTACCATGGCTTTGTATGCATTCAGATGGACCTGCAGTTAAGACCAGAGTCAGGTCAGGCTTGGTTGCTGCTAATATCACAAAGTCTGATGTAGGTAGGACTAATATGAAAGTTAAGTCACTGGATCAGACTGGGTCTTAATCTGTCAAAGAAACCGCTGCACCCCTTCCTGAGGACCTCTGTCCACTGAATGGCATTGGTCAGTCACTGACACTGAACTCTGAGGAGGTCAGATTCAGTTCCAAGTAAACACTTCCTCGACCGCAAACACTGAAGGAATTTGACCAGGTTAAGCTGATACCGATAACTCCCATGATCCCACGCTCCTTGACATTGTCACCAAACACTGTCTTGCGTTATTTATTTGAATCAGAGGGAGAAGTTACACACTGCAGTTTTAATTGTTAGCTGTTTCCCTCCAGTCTCCACTCCTGACAACTAACGCGTGAAAGTGGCGGTGACTTCAGAGTCAGGACACGTGTAAAGTGACAATGGTCTGTATCAAGCTCCCTCTGTGACTGCAGGAGAAAAAGAGAAGCATTGAAGTTCAGAGGAGGAAATACAGTCAACACTTTGCTGTGTGTAGACTTCCACTCCTTCTGACCACCACAGACCCTGGGGACCCTGGGGATCTTACACACTGTCCTCAGACAGTGTTTTCACGGAACTATATTACATAACTCAGGTCAATGTAGTATGGGTTTAGAGCACCTCCATTTCCCAGACTGTTTGATATAGATGATTAACTGTGAAATTAAAAGACAGAAGGAAGAAAGAAGTGGAGGTTTGAATATTCTTGTTGGAGTAGACTAGATCTAAATATCTGACTCACTGATGACATCAGACACAATTCAGACACATGGTCTTCAGAGGTGTTGTCACTGTTGTCTTCAGTGCAGTTCATCTCAGACCAGCTCCATGTGATCTGTTTCTGTTCCTCTGATGTTAGCTGATGTTAGATCTTTTCAGAAGCCACATACTTCAGAGGCTGCTTTTGCTGTCTTGCAGCTAGTCTTTCAAATTTTGAAGGCTCCTTCATATAGCAACTGTGACTTCCTCTTCCTGAGAAACAGAGGCTGCTACCGGTTCATCTTTTGTTGCAGAATCTAGTCCAAGAATCATTGTGCTGGCAATGAAAATAATATGGTGGAAAAGAAGGCATGGCTAATGAGAAATAGGGACGTGTTCACATAGACATCAATACGGTCTGACTTCTTTATACAACTAGATGATCAGATTAATGACATAGTCTGTATATAATGAGGAGCAGGTTTTCTCCTCACCAACTTGGAAGAAGTCACTGCTGCAGGAAAAATGGACATTCACTTCACTGAAGACCTGTTTTTCAACACATCTACGTGAATTCACATCAACTGTTCAGCAGAAAATCAACACGAAAGCTCTGAACTCCAGCTGCCAATGTCAATAAAAGTGGTTAAAGTGGGGATGGAAAACTTTCACCGGGGAGCATCCGAGCTAAAAGTGGCACCAAATGAGAGAGTTGGTATGGAAAATGTCAACCACAAGCACCAGTCTCAAAACACAACACACACGGCATGCAAACCCTATGTGTCAAAATGCTTATCACACTGGATTGTCAGTGAACTTAATTTAATTGCAATCAACACTTCCCGTGTAATGTATTAAGCAATGCAAAGCACTTGTATGTAGCACAGTTTGTGAAATGCAGCAGTAGTTCTTTTTGTTTTTGACAAACACGCAGCAGATCATCATGTAGCTTCCTCAGTGACTGTGCATGGAGCCTTCATTTCATTCTCCAGTTTTACTCACTACGTCAGTGTTAGACTCTGTGTGCAAACACACACTGATGCAGGTATTATGCCATTGTGCAGCAGGTGAACATTTCTCCAGGGCTGCTGGAGCCTTAAGCTGTATTTTACAAGTCACAGAGGATTGATGATGGCCTGATCTGGTGAGGGACAGACTGTGTGAACTCCAAAGATATGGACACTTTCAGAGCATCAAAACCAATTTGTGATTTCATCACAACAAATGTCAAAGGATTAGTTTTGTCTTTCCTGTGTTGTAACTACTGGTTTTGTTTTGCTGATAAATTATCACTAAATCTTTTCAGATCATGTGTTCCAGAGTAATGAGTGTTTCCTGTTCATTAATAATAAAGAGATATACACCTGAGCCTCACACTTTTTGACTGTAGTTGTGAACGAGTCGGAGAGGGTTTTAATCATTTTGTGTTTGTGAGATAATAAGTCCTCATGCCATCAACACTTTCAGTTCACCTTCACATGAATTCATTCACATGAATTCACATGAATTCACTGCAACTCAAAATCTCAAGCTAATGAAATGAATGTTGCTCACTTTCCAAAGTCTGGTTCTTTTGTGTTGTGTTGTTGGTGACTGGTTTGGATTTGTTGGTGTGACAAATCAAACAAGCTGTGATCAACATAAGTGAATGTGAAAGCATTAATGATCCATCAGGTACTCACCATACTGTCATAGTGGATCAGCTCTAGTTCATAGTCCGGCAGGATGTCAGTCCTCTTATTCACCAGGTCCAGCGCCATCTGAGCAGAGGGGAGGCAGGCTTGACCGCCAGGCCAGCCTCCACTCATGGGGAACAGGGCTCCGATGTAGAGCTTCTTCTTTCCTAGAGCAGGGCAGCAGCAGGAGAGGAGCACAGAGAGGGTCAGGGTCAGAGAGTGGCGAAGGACAGACTTGCAGAGCAGCGTCTGGCAGAGCCCAGCCATGGCTGGTTGACGCTGGAGGCTGAGCAGAGGTGGGTGATGTCAGTTTAGTCCTCTGGTGGTATTCAGCTGTGAGTCTGCGGGGTGCACTGTGCGCAGGTCAGGACAAACCAATTTCCTCAGACATGAGAGCACAATCGCATCATCAATCAGCCTGAAGCAGACAAATAACATCTGACTAACAGGTGCAGAGTGTGTGACTGAGTCTTCAGCTCAGCTCTCCAGCCTGCAGCGAAGGAGGTGGCAGTTAGTCAACTCGGACGTTACCGAGATGAAGTCTCTTTGCGCTGTCCAAGGTGCTGAAACTATATCGGCACACTAAATCCGTATGCCCTTCTCTCCCTGTGAACATGATAAAACATCCATCCACATCAAGCCGCGTGGATCGGTTCCGTCTTCTGATCCTCTCGTCGTGTATTTGCCCTTCCTCGTCTACCCGCCTACGGACTGGCGGCTCTGACGTCGAAAGCCTCGTTTAATGAGCACACCCGTGTTGTCCCGGAGCTGCAAGGTAGGAGGACAGCGTGTTGGAGCGTCGCAGCTAAGACAAGCCGGGGGAGCGGGGTCTCTGTCCAGTGGGGACAGCTGCCCCTGGACTGCGGTGGATCCTCGTCGGGAGGAGAGAGGACTCGACAGGAGCGCTGTGGAGCTCGCAGGTCTGAGGCTGACTGCAGCAGTGCGAGGGAGGAGGAGGAGGAGTAAGAGGAGGAGGGATGTTCAACCTCTCCGTTTCACAAACCACTTTGAATTTCAATCCCTTGACACCATCCCGCTCGTTTATCTCTCCTCTTTCTGTTTATCCGACCAGCCCTTCCTCCCCGCCCGCACGTCTATGCTAATTGCCCGTCAGTGACTTCACCTCACAGGCTTCTAGTTTTCTTACTTTGCTCATTTTTTGTTCGTTGTTGAATAACAACGAAGACTCTTTCTGCTCTGTAGTGGCTGCATTTGCGTCCGATTAGCGCCATCATGGAGGCGCAAATAATTAATTCATTCATCTTCTAGCGCTTATCAGTTTCTGGGTCGCGGGGGGTGCTGGAGCCAATCCCAGCTCACATTGGGCAAGGACGGGGTACACCCTAGACAGGTGCCCGTCCATCGCAGGGCCAAGATACAGAGACAAACAGAAATGACCAACCACTCACACTCAGACCTAGAGGCAATTTAGAGTCACCAGTTAACCTAGACATGCATGTCTTTGGACGGTAGGAGGAAACTCACGCAGGTACGGGGAGAACATACAAACATACAAACTCTGCACAGAAAGCCCCCAGGCCGGGAACCTAACCCGCGACCTTATTGTTGTGGGGCAGCAGCGCCAAACACTATTCAACCGTGCTGCCTGCTCAAAAAATATACCCTTTTCAATTCAATCACACAGAGAGTAGGGCCGAAAAAACACACTCCAGGGCCCCAAGTCACCAATGAGCATCGAAGGCATCTCCATCTATCACTACCTCTAACACATACATGTTTATGGGTGTTATTACAGCCCCCTCACCACCAGCACCCTGCCCCCCCCACCACCACCACCACCACCACCACCACCTTCTTTACTCTATGTTACTCCCCTGCACCTCACCTGCCCTACCTGCAGTCTCAGTGGTTTTCCACCCACCTGCTTTCCCCACTCCTGGACTGCAGCCACTCCCGATTTCACTACTCACCTGCTCCCCTAACCTGTCTCTCATCTGCAATTAGCTTGCGATGAAAACAGTGTGGTTTGTGCTGATAATGTGTTTGTGAAATAAATGTCAGTTATTATGTGATTCTGTGTGTTTCTGTGGTATAAACATCTGATTGTTTGAAGTATTCATCCAACCCAACCCTTCATCATTGTTTTCCTCATGAGCCAATAGTTTTTTAATGTAGAAAAGCATATTTCAGTGATGGTGCTGGGCTATAACGAATCATGCTTTGCCTCTCCCCCACTCATGCCCGCATTTACATGTTTCTTCATTACTGCCTATTCCTGGAAGTAGCCGTGCCTCCTTTTGTGTGTGTGTGTGTGCATTTGTCTGCTCACGCTGGGTGTATCTTTAATAATACCTCTGCACAGTGATGGGCTGACACCCATCCCTCTCTCTTCCCTCTCATTATTTGCCTCTTTCACTCCTCTCTCCCTGTCTTTCCTTCCTTCCCGCCTGCTGCTGCAACCTGATGTCTATCACTTGTTTCCCACCTCAGGTCTCTACCTGACTAGCTTTCACTTTCCTGGATGGGTTGATGTGTATCTCTCTGTCTCCTCCTATCAGCTTTACCATCTCTCTAGGATTATCTGTGCTGCTGGAGAATGGAGACTTGTATCATCCCTGAGCTGCAGCTCATTCTGTCAACACACTACTGTCATTTAGCTCTGCTCACGCAACCTGTTCAACCTGTTTCCATGAGCGTAAAACTGGGGGGTAACACGCAGTACAGTTATGCCTAATGATGTGTATGGCTTTTCCTTTCCCACAAGGGAATTTTTAATACCACTTTGAGCAGCACTGATAAGTGATTTCCTGGCTTTTTAAATAGCATTGTGTAAAACAGAGCACTCGTGATGAAGTGGGTGAAAGCAGAGGTGCTGGTATTCAATGAATACAATTAAAGAGTTTAGGATTGTTCACTCTGGTAATCCTGTTTTGTCTTCAGTGGTGTACGAGTTTCTGTGCTGCAAACCATCCAAGGCATGATTAGCTAAAGGGTGGGGCCACTTTTACAAACAGGGCTGCATTAAGAAATTAGAGATCACTGGGCGAAATGCAGCCATGGCTACCCCAGGGTTACCCCCACATATTTGTCAAGAGAACTTAACCAGTATGTGGTCACTTAATTATTGATTTGCTGTAACAGCAGCCCGCCTCTACCCAGAAGCGCACTGGATTTGCCAGGAGCAGATGTACTGTAGTGTACAGAAAAGAGAAGATCTGCTCTTATTAGGATCTGATGATTTGTCTAATACTAACATTATTTTTCATCTTAATAATGAGAAAATATAAATTAAATCAAATCAAATCAAATTTATTTGTATAGCGCCAAATCATAACAAAGTTACATCAAAGCACTTTATACATAGAGCAGGTCTAGACCAAACTCTTTATAAAATTATTTAAAGAGACGCAACAGATCCCCCGATGAGCAAGCACTAGGCGACAGTGGCAAGGAAAAACTTCCTTTAAGAGGCAGAAACCTCAGGCAGAACCAGGCTCGGGGGGGCAGCCATCTGCCTCGACCGGTTGGGTTGAGAGAGGGAGAGACAGAGAGAGAGAGGCACGGGGGGGCAAAATTGGGTAGAGTAAGGAGAGAAAGAGAGCAGGAGGAGGGGATATTCAAACAGGTGTAGGCAGGAACATGATGCTGCATGAAGTTCATAGGAATGATGCTGTATGGAGTTCATGAAGATGTGGGAGCAGCAGGCATTGCAGGAACATGGGATGGTGATGATTCATCACCTGCAGGATGAGGACAGGGAGAGAGAGGAGAGGAGCTGGGGGAGAGAGAGGAGAGGAGCTGGGAGAGACAGAGACTTCGGGAAACATGGTTAGTAAATGTAGTGCACATGCTTAGGACTGGGAGAAACAGGGATTTCAGAGAAGCATGGTTTTTGGTATGTGGGCGCATGCAGGGGGGAAGGAGAGAGAGAGAGAGGGAGGGGAGAGGGAGAGGGAGAGGGGAGAGGGAGAGAGAGAGGGGAGAGGGAGAGGGAGAGGGGAGAGGGAGAGAGAGAGGGAGAGAGAAAGGGAGAGGGGAGAGGGAGAGAGAGAGAGGTGTTCAGTGCTTCCCCCAGCAGTCTAGGCCTATAGCAGCATAGCTAAAGAGTAAATGAACTTTAACTTTTTAACTGTAAGCTCTGTCATACAGAAAAGTTTTAAGCCTGGTCTTGAAAATTGCTAAAGAGTCCGTCCCCCGGACCAATACTGGAAGTTGGTTCCATAGAAGAGGAGCCTGATAACTGAAAGATCTGCCTCCTGCTTTACTCTTGGAGACTCTAGGAACCACAAGTAAATCTCCATCTAGAGAGCGGAGTGGCCTACTAGGACAGTAAGGAACTATGAGCTCTCTGAGATATGATGGAGCTTGGCCAGTTAGAGCTTTATATGTTAGGAAAAGGATTTTAAATTCTATTCTGGATTTTACCGGCAGCCAATGAAGAGCAGCTAACACAGGAGAGATGTGATCCCTTTTTCTAGTTCCTGTTAATATTCATGCAGCAGCATTCTGAATCAACTGAAGGCCTTTCAGAGATTTGTTGGACATCCAGATAATAATGAGTTACAGTAGCCCAGCCTAGAAGTTATGAATGCATGGACTAGTTTTTCTGCATCCTCTTGAGAGAGGATGTTTTTGATTTTCATAATGTTTCTCAGGTGGAAGAAAGCTGCCCTACTGACTTGTTTTATGTGAGGGACAAAGGACATGTCCTGGTCAAAGGTTACTCCAAGGTTTCTTACAGTGGAGTTGGAAGCCAAAGTAATGCCATCCAGACTGATTAGATGATTAGATAGGGTTTCTCTAAGGTGCTTAGGGCCGAGTACAATAACTTCAGTTTTGTCAGAATTTAGAAGTAAAAAATTATGGGTCATCCAGACTTTTATGTCTTCAAGACATGTCTGCAGTCTGACTATCTGACTAACTTCATTTGGCTTCATTGATAAATACAGCTGAGTGTCGTCTGCGTAATAGTGGAAATTGATGCTGTGTTTCCTGATAATGTTGCCTAAAGGAAGCAGATAAAGAGTGAAGAGGATTGGTCCAAGTACCGAACCCTGTGGGACTCCATAACTGGCTATAGTGCGTGAGGAGGAGCTATTGTTAACATGAACAAACTGATATCTATCCGATAAATAGGATTTGAACCACCTTAGAGCAGTTCCTTTAATACCAATTTCATGTTCCATTGGTTGGTTTGCTACTGCTTTCTCAATGATTTTAGAAATGAAGGGGAGGTTTGATATGGGTCTGTAATTGGCCAAAACATCTGGATCAAGATTTGGCTTTTTAAGCTGGGGTTTGATGACTGCAGTCTTAAGAGTCTGAGGTACATAGCCCAAAGATAATGTCAAATTAATCAGATATAAAATGAACGGCTTAATTAAGTAGAAAATGTCTTTAAAGAGGCTAGTTGGTACTGGGTTAAATAGACAGGTTGATGGTCTATATGAGACTATAGAAGCTAGCTCTGAGCGATTCAGAGATGAGAATGATTCCAGATGTAAAATAGGCATTGCAGTTGATTCAGGAGTTGCTGTATTCAGTAGAAGATTATTGTCTAATGTAGGTAAGAGCTGATGAATTCTGTCTCTGATTGTTATGATTTTATTTGTAAAAAAGCCCATAAAGTCATGACTGCTGAGAGCTAAGGGGATCACTGGTTCAATTGAGCTATGACTCTCTGTCAGCCTGGCTACAGTGCTGAAGAGAAACCTGGGGTTGTTCTTGTTTTTTTCTGTTAGTGCTGAATGACATGAGCTTCTAGCACTGTGGAGAGCTTATTTATACGTTTTTAAGCTTTCTTTCCAGGCTCGGTGAGACTCTTCCGAGTTGCTGGAATGCCAATTTCTTTCTAATTTCTGTGACGTCTGCTTTAACGCACAAATTTGAGAATTATACCATGGAGCCAGCCTCCTCTGTTTTATTACTTTCTTTTTGAGAGGGGCAGCATCATCAAGATTTGAACACAGTGTGGCTAAAGTGCTAATCACGAGGTCATCAACCTGTGTATGGGAGAGATCCTCAGATGAATTTAGATATGGCCTTGCAGCAAATGATAACTGAATGTTCTCTTTAAATTTAGCCACAGCGTCTTCAGATAACATCTTCTATAGCCAAATTTCTTCCTCGATGCTGTGCAGTCAGTTAAAGTAAACTGAAATGTAATGAGGTAATGGTCAGTCAAAAGAGAGTTTTGAGGAAAAATTGTTAACTTGTCAATTTCAATGCCATATGTTAGAACAAGATCAAGGACATGATTGAAGCAGTGAGTGGGTTCATTCACATGCTGGGAAAAGCCAATTGAGTCTAGTAAAGAAAGAAACCCAGAACTAAGGCTGTCACTTTCTACATCTACATGAATATTGAAATCTCCCAGTATAATGATTTTATCTGTACTAAGTACTACCTCTGATATAAACTCAAATATAAAGAAAGTATGAAGGTGACCTTATCAAACATGACTGTATAATATTCACATCTGTGTTTGGAAACTACAATGGGGGCCACCCTGGACAGGTTGCCAATCTAATCATGGGTCCGACATCTTGAGACAAACAAACATTCCCACTAACATTCATAAGTACAGGCAATTTAGAGTCACCAGTTAACTCGATATGCATGTGCTTTTACTGTACGAGGAAGCTGGAGAACCTGAAGAGTACCCACACAGGTACAAGGAGAACAAGTTAACTCCACACAGAAAGGGCCCAGGCTTGTCTTCAGGCTTTTACTGTGAGGCAACAGTGCTAACTAAACTATGATCATGCCATTCTACCATTAACCAGATAGTCTGATGAACCAGGTCTCCAGGGTCTGGGGCAGCAGAGTAGATGGTAAGCCTGGTTTATACCTTCATCATACTGCTGTATCTGATGGTCAGATTTCTCTTTCTTACTTACTGAATCTTCTTTCTTTTTCATAGTGCTGATGGCAGCAAGCAGACGCAGTCCGTCCAGTTTTGTTAAGGAGAACATCAGATCAAAACTCTTGTGAGGGTTCCTCCTTTTTCACTCTCTCTCTTTTTATTCCTTTGCTTGGCCTTTTCCTCTAAATTCTCTTTCTCCCCGTTTCACTGCTCTCTAACCAAGTTTTCTATTTCTATATTTGTCTGCACACAAAAGCCCTGCGGGGTAGCTCCCAAACAATATCACATGTGACATGTTACCATTACTTACACTTCTGACCTGCTCCAAATTCTTCCAGTGCAAATGTAGAAAGCTGTCTTCTATATCCCCTTGCTGTACAATACACAGTTTTTTTATCAGCAGCTCAGCTGGATGTGGATTCAATCCCTTCGTGTGTGGAGTTGCATGTTTTCCCTGAGCCTGCGTGGGTTCCCTCCAAGTACCCAGCTTCCTTTCACAGTTCAAAGACATGGATGTTTAGGTCAGTATGTAATTCTAAATTGCCCATAGCTGTGATTGTGAGTGTGAATGGTTGTTTGTGTCTGTATGTTGGCCCTTTGATAGACTAGCATCCTGTCCAGGGTGAACTCCCTTTCCCAGCTGGGATTGACACCAGCACCCCCTGCGATAGAGCGTATATAGATGATGGATGAAATGAGAGATGTTTACCTAATGTGTTTATGGTCAGTCTCTAGTTTCAAGTCTTTAACAAAACAATATCTTAATTTTTTAAACAGTAGTCCCAATTAAAAGGAAACAAACCATAAGAGAGGGCGTGCATTTGGGTATAGCGCATGTTTGATTCTCAGACTTTCACAGGGGAATCCAACACCATTCTCCTCTGTCATATTCCTGTGTTTTGTTGCTCTCCTGTCTGCTGATGATGAATGAAAAAAATAAAAGACATGTATTGGAGGGTTATTTTGTCATTTTTCTACTGCCACTTTGTCCCTCTCACTGTACCCATTCATACCCCAGTTTAAACAGACAATGAGTAGAATATAGTGAAATTGCTCTTTGCTTGTTCGTCTTCGCAGAGTGAACTACCCCATCCCCTCCCACCACCTGCCGTCTCTCCAGACTGATTCCAGTCAAGGTTGGCCGCATGAAAACCACATTGGCATGCAGGTTTCAGCAGAGCTCAAGGGGAAAACGTCAGTCGCAGCGATGACAACTCAAAAACATAAAAGTGAAAGCTGCTGGGAGAGGAGTGGAGCTGACAGGCAGGGCACGCTGCTGCATGCTCACCAGTCAGACGATATACATCCACTGGTCAGGAGGAAGGTTCTCACTGTCAGTGTGATGCTGTGAGAACTGTGAACTTTCTTATTATAAATGTGTGTTTGTAACTGTGCAAATATATACTCTGGGCAAAACTCTAACACATAGTCTGAGGTAACAATATCCCAGTGAGTGATAAAGTAACCATGAGTAGCTGTTCATCAGACTGCTGAGGTGACATGTTGTATGAGATCCACGCATTAAACTAAATTACTCTTGTTACCAGGGGAGTGAAATTAGGTGAAACCCTAATTACCAGATTGTGTTGGCTTCATGCCACAAAGTCTCAAAGACAAAGACACCTTTTTTATCCCCTTGGCAGATCCCCATGCCTGATGTATACCTGCTTGACATCTGTTAATGACAGTAATGAAAACAGCTGAGCTTGTTCCAGCTCTGGATTTTAAACAGAGGCAGTTAGAGAGTGGCATCTGGGAATAAAAGAAGAGGGATCTTTAAGTGGCTGGTTGGTGTGATGGTCCTGATAGGACTCCATGAGCTGCAGGCTACATCTGATATTCATGGGCTCTCTCTCCCTGGATCAGCAGTGAGCCTTGAGGGTTGTACTAAAATAAAGCAGGGCTCCAAGTGACGACAAGATGAGAGAGAAACATCCAGAGCCTGGAGTTTCAATCCCTTTCAGATAACACAGCTTACTTTATTACTAATTTGAGCAAATGTAGTGAGCTCAGCTGGTGAGGCCCACCTGTGGTGCAGCTGCTCATTGTCAAAATACGGTGAAAGTGAAGTCCTAAAAAATTTACTGCAATAAAGGGTTGGCTCTCCTACTGTAAATATGAAGAGAAGAATGCTTGCAGAGTGAAAGTGACCAGTATCCGGTGTGACCTATTCTGAGGACTAGCAAGCCTCAATAACATTTCACACCATCTGCATCACATTAAGAGGAAAAAAAGGCTGATCTGGAGACCTCTTTTCTTCCGGCGGCTGAATGGCACTGCAGGCAGCTTTAGAAGGCGGGCCTTCCCTTTAGGCTGCCAGGCCTCCATTGATTCTTCTCGGTTCTGGGATTGGCCCTGCACAGTGTCAGGTCTAGCATGTTTGGCTGTGCAGGTTGCTAAATCACCACAGGGGCAGTGCAAATGTCTCCACAGGCTGCCAAAATCACTGCAGGCTAGAGGACAAACTGGTGGAGAGGAGCAAAAATGTCTCTCAGCTACAAATTTCTGTCCACAACAAAAGCTCCTTAAAAGCTTTAAAATGCACTTTTAAAAGATTTCCAAAAATGTGAGATCTGAATAATTCTTCCACTACTGAAATTCACACAATAACACAAACCAACAGATCGATCAGTCCAGCTTGTGACTGCTTTTGTCTGGAGTCTGGTGGTTCTGAACAGAAGGATATGATAATGGTTTGTGGCTTAGCCTACCGTCTGTAATTTGGTTGATGCTTTGTATTTGTAAACGAGAAAAAAACATCCATCCCCTACTTTATGGCCTGCTTTCCTCTAAATGGGACCATCCTTTGAAAAATGAACATCATGATGGATTAAATTCCTCAAACTAGAGAGTGACACCATTACAACAACATTTATGGAGATAATAAATCAAGTGAGAAATACAGTCTTTTTCCCAAAGACTTCAATACAACCTGACCTATGAGAAAATGTGCAATGGTATTATGATGTCATCATTCATGTGACTGTTGCAGATTTCACAATAACACACCACCACTTGAGAAAGAGTCTCTGCCCCCAATCTGTTCTGCTGAAGAAGTGGAGTGTGAAATATGAGCAGCTGCTGCTTTCTGACACACCTGCTGTTTAAACTGTCTGTCCCTCAAAACCCTGGCCAGTTCTTCCACACCCTCCCTCTCTGTGTTTTGTTGTCGCCACCCCTTCATCTTCTTCATGCACACACTCTTATCTGCTCTGGATCAACTGATCCCCCTCATCCCTCCCTCTTTATCAGCTCATACAGTCAACTGTCAGATGATTCAAGACTCCTCATAATTAATTCAAGTCAGATTTAACAATTTTGCAAACCAAGCATGGCCTTCAACTGTTGAATGATGGAAACACTTACTTCACATCTTTGCAATGTTTATAGATTGATGTGGATTGGGTGATCTCATATAGAATAATAACAACAATAATAATAACTAGAAAATTTCCTCACAGAAATTTTGAGAATGCCTCGGGGGGCTGTTATTCCTCTTATTTAATATTTTTTTGGTTTGTTTTCTTCCTGTAAATGTCCTTTTGACATTATTGAAATGATGTTTATCCTTCAAAATAAAGGACCTAACCTGATTAGCACCTCAATATTCAAAATATATTCCAATATATATTTTGTTTTAACATTGTTTTGGATTTTTTTTTTTTTTTACCTTGTTATTGTGAGACATTGTAATTTTTGTCCTGGATTCTACAGCGCAATACTAATGTATTTTATGATGACAATAATTAAAAATTGATAATTTTTTAGATGCAAAGTCAGAGTTTTTCCCCTTCAACTTGATTTATACATTAAACTAAGTGTTAACCAAACATGGCATTGTTTTTGTTTTTCATTCTTTTTAAAAAATTAAATTTTTTTAATGCTCAAAGAGAAGAAGAGAGAAAGAAAGAGGAGAGGAAAGGAGAGGAGAGAAATGGTTAAAATCCCCAAGAAGACAAAGGATCATGGGAATAAGCCTTCCCAGGTTCAGGTTTACCTGAACAGATATTTTTGTTCTACTGGATGGCGATGGTGGAGTTCTGGAGCTGGGCTCAGAAGAGGTTTTGGTACCACTTCTTTTTCTTTTTGGTGATTCTACGCTCCAGTTCTTCCAGCCGGATCTTCATGGAGGTCTCCATCTTCTTCCTCTCTTGGTCTTTTTCCTGCAGACTCTTCATCAGGTTGTCTTTGATCTGGATAAGATGCTGATGAAGTTCTTCCTCCTTCTTGTTTAAAGTTGTTTTGAGGGAGGTGTTGTCTTCTTGCCGGGAGGTTTTCTCCTGCTGAAACTGGACACACAGATGGTAAAGTTCTTCCTCCTTCTTGTTCAGAGTATTTTTTAGGGAGGTGTTCTCTTCTTGCAGGGAGGTTTTCTCCTGCTGAAACTGGAGACGATGCTGGTAAAGTTCTTACTCCTTGTTCAGAGTAGTTTTGAGGAGGTTTTTCTCTTTTTCCAGCAAGGTTTTGTTTTGTAGGAAGTGGAGCTCTGTCTCCAGCTTATCTTGTGCCTTTCTGAGGGCGGCTCGGACTCCGCTGGTCTCTATTCTGGCTTCCTCCAGCTGGACTTGATGGGATGCCTGGAATTTCTCCAGAATTGTTTTTGCGTCCTCCTTCTCTTTCTGAAGTGTGGCCTTCAGCTTGTCCAACTCTTCCTTCAGGTTGTCAGTTTGAGTCCTCTCAAACACAAGGTCTTTCTCCAGCTCTTTTGTTTGTGAGTCTTGATGAAGGCGCTGGTCCTCCAGCAAATGAGTTGTCTTCTCTAAATCTTTGTCAGCCATGTTGCGCAGCTGTTAAACTGGAGGCCATCCAAAAAGAGAAGGAGACCCTTCAGCAAGAAGTGGAAGCAAAGAAGCTGGAGGTTCAGGTTGTTAAAGTTGAAGGTCCCTGTTTTGGATGGTCTGATGCTCGAGGTCCATTTTAAACCTCTGCAGGATCTTCTTGGTTTTTTTCAGGTTGGCCTGCAAAGCTTCAATATCAGCTTCTGGAGATGAGACATCTTTGACCTGAGCCTTGTCCAGCAGGGTTTTCAGGGCACAGATCTAAATCTCCATCTGCTTCTTCTCCTGGTTCCAGATGTTGCTGCTGCCATCTTTGGCATCTTGGACCATTTCCAGGAAGTTGTTTAGTGTGTCCTCTTGGATCTCAAGAAGGACCATCCCGTCATTGTTGCTCTGTGTGAGTCTGGCTTTGTTGTCCTGAAGCTCAAATCTCACCTGTTCTTTGAGGGAGCTGAGGTAGAAATCTACTTTCACTTCAACGTTTTTCATTTCTGATAGTTCTAACTTTGTGTGTCGCTCTCTCACGTGTTCACTGACTATCTGGCAGTTTCACAGAGTTTCTTCAGGATTTATAAGGTTTGATCACAAAGTGACAATGATGCTTCAATGACATCATCAGGAAGTCTATGCCTGATCATGTCATATCTGTTGTTGCTATTGGAAACCAGTTTGTCATCCAACTTAGATCTTTAGAAAATTCCATATAAACAAACTGTTACTAGAAAATTCCAGGGAAATTTTGAGTGCCACGGGGGCTGCTACTGGGATGAGTACATGATTTATTTCCAGTGTTCAAAAGTCACCCTGATCATATTCTGGTTTGGAGAAATTTCTTCTTATATTGTTAGGGTAATGTTAGGGCGTACAGTGTTGCCAACTCCTCAGTAAGGAAAGTAGCTTTTGGCTGTCTTAAAAGTTGTAGAAGTCGCTAAATGACGCCATTGCTTAATTTGCATAATTTATTGACCATAGGCGTATAATTGTAATGGACGATCAAGAAGAGAGTCTAACGTCTTGGAGAGACAAAAGGTGAGTAAAAAACACCTTAAATATGTTCTGTTGATTCTTTCTTCTTTTTGCGATTGAAATAGGCCATCACTTCTCTAAATAACTTCATGACTAATAACTTAATAATAACTTAATAATTTAAATTGGCAACACTGGTGACGATAACGCCGATTGAGTAGCTTATGTTACGGCTTAGCGTCTTCACTATGGCAAAGGTCGCTAATGTAGCCTTCTGCTAACGTCCAAAACCACCATTGCTTTCTCAGAATCGGAGATGAAATAAGTAAAACTGATGGTCATAACGTTAACCGATCATATTGATCATATTGAGCTATCAAGGACACACGCGCTGCGGTGCGTCGCTGTCGTGTTCTCATAGAGCTGCAGTTCAGCTCAGTCGCAGCAGCCTCTGCACGCTTCCTCCCGGCTCTGTGTCCTGATTCTCCCTTCTCCCCCCAATCCCACACACCTGTGCATAGGCGTAGGAACCGGGGGGATGGGTGGGACGTGCCCCCTCCAATATTGGAGACCGGCGGATTTGTCCCACCCAAAAATTATACCGCGGAGTAGAGTATTTGATTTTGAAATTTTTAACTGACGTACTTTTATTTTGAAAGCGCAACACAGTGTCATTTCACTGCCCCCCCCCCCCCCCCACAATTGGCTCTGAGGCTGGAGACAGCTGTCAAATGACATAAACCTCGGAGAAGAATAAGTAGTGCCTCGGTGCTGCACACCCATGGAACTAAATAAAAACCCATAACAAATACAGGCCCCAGAGTAAAACCTCAACACTACAAAGTTGAGAACACCAGATATTTCCTAAGCTTCATGCTGCACAAGGTGAACCGGAAGAAACCCGACCATCATAAACATCAGCAGATACTCAACATGAGGTGAAACGGCAGTTGTCAAGAATTATGTCAGTCACATTATATACTCTACCAGTCAAAAGTTTGGACACACTTTCTCATTCAAATGAATAGGAAAGTGTGTCTTTTTGATGACAATTTTGAAGTTTCTGTAAGATTGTCACTGCCATGAACTGTTACATTTGACCCTAACAAACAGTTTGAGCCTTTCGCCACCTGGACTGATCCACTAGGTCCAGTTCCATGACACACTCCGATGAAAACAATGAGAACTGTGGGGATGTTTTAACAATCCACAAGGTTGTCAGATTTGAGTCCCAAAGTCCAGTTCACCTTTGATCAGGTCTCATCTCTTTCTTTGTCGGAGGCCTTTTAGGCAAAAAAGTGGTTTCTTCTGTGAGGGTGTGTGTTTCCACAGGTAGGATTCAACCACACTGACATGCACATGTACATGTTCTCACATGCACTTTAGGGCAAACAAACAAAGGAGGGTTGAATTTGTGGTAGAGCAGCAGTTCATGTCTGATCTGATCTTTTTTTCTTACATTTAATTTGGCGTTTTGCAGTCATGCAACCTTCCTCTTATCCTTCACCCCAAACAATCCACAGCCTCCACTGTCTTGGCACTGTGGTTACTTGCGTCTAATAATGGACCTGAGTGCACCTGTGCCCTTCATTTTCTGCTGTGGGGGCAGCGGTATATGACCACTGTCTGACCGCTCTGCAGGATGACAACCTTTTCTGCAGGTTCAGCCTCCTGCAAATGGACTCCAGTAATTTAGAGCAGCGCAGAAACAGAATATGAGTCACCCTCCTCCTCCTCCTTATATCCCACTTTCTCAACATCTCTGATTCTCGCTTAACTTTTACTTTTCACCTCTATCTTGCTGAGCTTCCTCTTACTTTTTTCACACTCATACTCATTCTGCCCTATTTTACTCCTCCAGCTTCCTTATCCATTTGCTGTCTTGTTTGTCCTCTCACCTATTTCCATTTCCATCTCCTGCCATCCAGCTCCTCTCTCTCCTCTATCACGCTCTCTGCTCATTCCCTGTGAATGTAATAATGTTAATGTGATCTGCAGTGCATCCATAAAACACACTCTAATCTCTCTGACTGTCTGTGGGCATGTGGCTGAACCTGTTCAGCTATTTCTGGCCTCTCTTATTTCTCATGGTTACAGTGACTGTTATCTCTGAAAAGCTTACTTCTCTGCTGCCGCTCTGTTGCTCTGTAGAACACCAGAGATCAGGGAGTCAGTGATGTGAATTTACATCCAATCGCTTTTACACAGCAGAAATCTTTCACAGTGCTCACAGTAAGTAAATGTTATTTTGTGTGATTTCACCCACCTCTGTGACTTAAACAGGACATCTTTCCACAGTATAAAGTAACCTGTGTGACTGTGTGAGCTCAAACAGACCCCTTCACTAGAAAGACTTTCACTTTTAACTAGAAACTGGCCCTAAGCAGTTGATCCTAGTGAGGAGGTAGCTAGGAGCTGAGGCTCACCTCAGATTGAGAAATTCCTCATGAACTGGGTTGACCCTTTCCCTTTCTCACTGAATGTCAGTTTAATGTTTAGAGACACTCATTGTATGTCCTCACTTTCAATAGAATAGGTTATTTAGTTTATGTATGGGTATTACACATTTAGTCTTGTTAATCAGACATAAAAGCCAATTGAAAAAGCATGTGGTGAGGCAGCCAGTACCTCTTCCTCAAAGAGGGGGGCATGCGTAAGCCCACAGGTTTGATCTGGCACTCTTCTTTTGTACAGAGAAGGCAAGCACCAATATGCTAGCTAAAAATTCTGAAAGTCTAGTTCAATACAGCAGTTGTTTTTGTTTTGTTTTTTTTTTTGCTTGGATTGCTAAAATGGAAGTTTCAATAATTAAGCAGAAACATTTCTCATAACTGGACATTCAATCAAAACATGAAGTGGCAATAATTTCCATGTAGGTGGAGAGACTTTTAAAACTAACAGCAGATACGGAGGACTTTTACAATAAAGTCACATATATGTTTGGCCAGAAGGACTGAATGGACTTCATTTACAAGGTAAAACTGCACACACACTGCAGTATATACTTGGATTTATATTGAGTGAGCATAAATTGTGGAATTGACACAGCATGTTCGTGTGCAAAGCTCCTTCATGTGTTAACAATGTGCATGTAAACACTGCTGTTGTGAAGTAAAAACAACCAGTACTCAACATGAAAGCTTCCAACTGAATGCTGAATTTAAGCTACCTTACTAGGTTCACATTTGTACTTTTTTCGGAGCTGTCACCAGTCACAAACCTGAGCGCACGTCACTGGTGTGGAGATCTGCAGAATTCAGGCTGAGTGAATTTCCCTTGTTCACATCTTCCAGTGTTACTGTTACTTTATTTTAACCTTGAAAGGGGGAGCCACTTTTCAATCTCTGTGTTCTGATCCAATTTTGCACAAACCACAAACATTATCGAACTCACTGTCTGAGTTGTGAAGTTGTGGCGGTATAGTAGTTAGCACTGTTGCACCACAACAAGAAGGTCGCGGGTTCGGTTCCCGGGACTTTCTGGGCCTGGGGCATTTCTGGGTGGAGTTTGCATGTTCTCCCCGTGCCTGCGTGGGTTTCCTCCGGGTACTCCAGTTTCCTCCCGCCGTCCAAAGACATCATGTTTGGGTTAATTGCAGACTCTAAGATGTCTGTAGGTATGAGTGTGAGTGTGAGTGGTGGTTCGTCTCTGTCTGTCTCTGTATGCCCTGTGATGGACTGACGACCTGTCCAGGTTGTACCCCGCCCACCCAATGTGAGCTGGGATTGGCTCCAGCATCACCCATGACCCAGAAACGGATAAGCGGTAGAAGATGAATGAATGAATGAATGTGTTTCAGAACATTTATTATAAATACACAAATACACTGGTACTATTCTATATGGGTTATATACATGTATGTGTGCGCATGGGTGTGTGTGTGTTTCTGTGTGTGAGTGACAGTGACCAAATGGCAGACAATGAAACTACAAACAAGATGGCTGCTGGGGCTACATGTCTAATGTGGTCCTTTGTTAGGGCCAGCTGAAATAGTTCCAAGGTGACAGGATAAAAAAGGGGAGGGTTAGTTACATGTAGGGTGAGTGATGTGCTAAAGCATCTGTGAACATATAACAATCAGGATCAAATCCTGGTGTGGCTAACCAACAACCTAAACACATACAAGAAAGTCTTACAGAGGAAGTCACCAAATCTGCATTTGCATGTACAAAGAATACAAGTCCTGTTCTTAGCTGTGATTGTTTTATGTTAGGTTGGCCCAGTGGACATAATCCAATTCTTGGACCGGAAAATGTCCTTCCTTGTGCTTTGTCCAAGTGCAGAGTCCAGAGTCCAGAGCTGCAGGTCTGGGTGTTTGAATCCCTCCTTAGTTCCTTGGTTAACACGTTGCTGGTGTTGCAGTTAAGTTAGCTAACTTGAGGCTCGTTGTTTGCAGGAAACAACAGGGAGATGTTGGATCATGTCTGATGGCGTTCAGAGTTCAGCTCTGCACTCTTATAAATCTTGGGTAGGACCTTATGTCGCTACTATGGGAAGAGTGAAGAGTTGCAAAGGAGGTCAGGGCCAACCTCCGAGGCAGGGGAGCTAATCCAAGGGTGGCCTCGGAGGATCCAGGAACCAAGAGAGGGGGTCCCAAGCGGGTGTGAGGGAAGCGAGAGCCTCGGAAGAAGAGAGTGAGAGGCGGAACAAACAGAGGTTTTTGTAGACCTGGGTCACATGTCATACAGTGACCAATAGCAGCTGGCCTTAAGACTTTTTGGTTGTGGTGTGAAAAGATTAATATTTTGGGAGAGCTGAGTTCAAAGGACCCTCCTTTGTCTGCAGTGTTGGGCAAGTTACTTCAAAACTGTAATGCATTATTTATCACTTGTTACTGTCATTTCAAAGTAATTCATTACATTATAATATTACTGTATTTGAAATGTGAGGCATTTCAAATACAGTATATGATATACTTTTGCATTGCTTTTAAGTTACTCTCACCAAAATAACTGGAAATATGGATTTGGCATTCTAAATGTAGCTCATTATGCTCAATTAGCTCATTACACATCCAGTGGTGATGTGGTATCTGATTGGGCTAAACTTAAGGCTAAAAACTGTATAATATAATAACAATTTATACCATGGTCAGTGTAAATACTCTTTTCTGATTGGTCGGCAGGTGTGCGTTAAAACCATTTAATGCACACATAGTTTGGCTAAACTTTGAAGGCTAACTGCTCTAAATTCATCCGCGCCTGTAACCATAGCAACATAATAAGCCCAGTTTTTATATATATATATATTTTATTTTATAAACAATAACCACACTGTGGAATAATTTTGACCAAAATCAAGCTTGATTTTAACTTTTAATAGCCTACTTTTGGCTTTGTTAAAGCGATTGCACCACAGTGCTCATCCCGTCCTACTGTGACTACTGTAACTGGCGTGGTTGTAAAAGGGACTTTCCCCGAAAGTTGGCGAATCCTTTTATTCCTATATTCTTGGAAAATGACCATGGTATAAGCGCGTCGGGTAGTTCTTCACCTCCACGTTGTGTATTAAAACCGTTTAAAGCACACCGACTCGTGGATTAACTCTTACATAATAGCCACAGTAATTTAAAATTTCTGGTGATATTTTGGGAAGTGGGCAAATGTTTAGGTTTTGCACACAAAGTGCATTTAACTACAATATTTCTCATGGCCTTATTTCTGATGAACTGAAAGTAATGGGGATATGCCCATCTTGCAAAAGTACTGTCCAACGTTGCATCTGCTACTGCTGCACTCTTCTGTATAGAAGATTAGAAGGGAAGTGAAACGTTGTGCGTGGACTTTTTTCCTCTGCTGATCTCGCGGTGATTTTTGCAATTTTGTATAGAAAAAAACCCACCACTTCAATCCGGGTTAAAATGCATTGTAACACGCGTTACTGACATTTGCACCGTGTAAAACATAATCAACTTTTTTTTGTAATGCCTTACATTACCGCGTTACAGCAAAAAGCAATGCATTACAGTAATTAATTACTTTTGTAACGCGTTACTCCCAACACTGTTTGTCTGTGGAACAAATGAGGATGTTGTCTTGTCCCTTTCATGAATGGGCTGTCCCACAACAATACATTTAGAGATTTTTAAATATCCAGATAAATATTGTGCAACATGATAAACATCCATATAGTTATTTAGTATCCTTATAAATATCAAGCTAAATATAGTGTAGCAACTATATACACTGGTAAAGAGGGCTAGCTCTGTCGTGGGCTGCCCTCTGGACTCCATAGAGGATGTGGGTGAGAGGAGGATGTTGGCCAAGCTGACATCAATCATGCACAACACCTCTCACCCCCTGCACGAGACTGTGGGGGCCTTAAACAGCTCCTTCAGCCAGAGACTGATACACCCACAGTGCAGGAAGGAACGCTATCGCAGGTCCTTCATTCCAACTGCAATAAGACTCTTTAATTTAATATAATTTTTGTCATGTGCAATCCACACTCATGTCTATTACTCATTCATGTCATGTGCAATTTATCTACCAGTGCAATAACCATCCATGGTATATCTGTATATATGGAGGATGTATATATAGTGTATTATTTGTATACAGTGTATTTATGTATATAGTGTATTTATGTTATGTCTTTTATATTTTATCTATTTATTAGATTATCTATCTATTATTCTTATCTTATCTTAAAAATATTAATGATTATTTTTTGGCCATACCGCCCAGCCTTTTCTGTAAATGGCCACTACAGTGAATGCTATTTCCATCAAACCTGCTGAACTCTCTTCTGATCCAACCATCATTGTTACTTCCTCCTTACAGACCTGCAGTCTGTAGATCTCTAGTGTAAGCAGGGCAGGCCCTGGTCATCTGAATGCAACTGGCATCAGAGCTGTCCTGTCGTCAGGCAAGGCACTTAACCTTCACTGTCCCACTAAAGTCTCCACGAGGAGAGAGGCATATGACAGGCCGATAAATCACAGCATTAGTAACAACAACACCAGTGTCGGACAAGAGGGATCACAGCCATATTAGACATGCCTTTGATAGCCTGCTTCAGCTGTTCTTGAACTTTGTTGTACTCATGTCCTTGAGACAAGGACTTTGAAGTTTTCACATTTTACTGTGTGAATTAACTGCTTGGTAATAAACAGACATCTTTCTAAGTCTGCACTCTGCACTGCATAATTCCCAAGCTGTATTTGACGTGAATGGCTGAAGACCTTTGTCATCATGGTTACGACAATAAACTCTCAGGGTGAAAAACGTTCATGCATAGAAAAAACTGTGTTGACCTCACACATGAAACAAACAGTGATTTCTGTCTATGTCAGTGATTTCCTGTGGTCGCCTGAACTCTTTGAATACTTAGATCCTGCCACACTGTCTGGTGACCCGTCTAGGGTGTACCCCGCCCCCCTGGAGCATTGGCTGGGATTGTCTCCTGCACCCCCCATGTGTAAGCAGTTTTTTTTTTTTATTATTCTTCACCACTTTCTTCTTCCCCTTCACCTCTTCCCCTTGTCATCATCATTGTGTGATGTGACTGCAGACTAAGTGTAGTTACAGCTGTGTTAGAAGGCACCGGCTTCAGTGGTTATGGTGTCTCTGGGTAGCAGAGCTATGCTCTGGATGAATAAACTAGTTAGCAGTGTGCTGCTGCACACAGCTGTGACCTCTGACCTTTCCTTTCATTAGTGCTCTGTCACAAATAATTTATGGGGCATTTTAAGTCAGCAAGGCCACGCCACATTAATTATTTTGCCATGCGTATTTATCATTTTCTTCTTCTCTCTCAACCTCATTTCTTTAATAGTCTTCACTGGTAAAGTTAACACAAAATGTATGGTGTTTTAATCTCCAGAGGGTTGTCTCCCCTTCACCCCCCCACAATAACACACATACTGTAATCACACAATTTCTGCACACACACGAGCTCATTAATGTTGGAGGAGAGATGTACAAAGGAGCATATGTATGGGACAATATAATGATGTAATCATGCATTATGTACACTCACATATGCAGTTTGGCTCTCAAATGACTTTGGAATTAGCAGCACACTGAGCATCAACACACTGCTCCTCCACTAGCTGTATGCTCACATTTGCTGATCTTTTTTTAAGCTCTGTGTTTTATTTTACAGTCTGAAGGTTGAACTCTGAACCAGACAATCACGCATGTGATGGAGCATGACCTTCTTCTGACATTTTAGCAAACAGTATTGTGCGTAGGTTCTCAGTCATCCAAGTCATAGTTCTCTGAGAAAGTTCAATCCAGGGCAACTGGATTTACAGTTGTGATCAAAAGTTGACATACCCTGCCCAAGTTTGGAAAGTGTGCACCATATTTTAGAGGAAACATGAGTCATGAAGCAAAACATTTCATTTATTTTGAATGGGATTCAAATTAAATTATTAGGCATCACAATATCACAACATTTAAATAAAACATAACAATAAAGAGAATACTGAGATGAACCATTTTAAAAACTTTGCATACCCTTGTTTTTAAGACTGTGTATGTGGATGAGGGACTTTACTTTCTCAGTTGGTAAAGTTGCCCATTCTTTTTGGCAAAAAACCTCCAGGTCCTATAAATTCTTGGGCTAGCTTGCGTGAACTTCATATTTGCAATGTCCCTAAAGTGGCTCGATGATGGTCTAGACCTGCTCTATGTGTAGAGTGCCTTGATGTAATTTTGTGATGATTTTGCACTATATAAACAAATTTGATTTTATTTGATCATAATTTTAAAAGAGAACAATTGTGTGATAATAAATGGCTTCTCCCGACCATGAACCATGAATGAAAAAAATGTTTTGCATGATCAGTCATATTTTCTCAAAAATGCCAGCATATATAAACTTATGAGCACAACTGTATGAACTTTAACAAGTCTTTGACTGGCAGAGATATTTTTTTCACTCTTGCCACTTTGATTCTGAATGCAGAGAGTGCTCTAGTCATTCTGTCTATACTGTAGATATAATGTTTACTATAAAGAGCACATCAGTTTTTGTTTTTTTTGTTTGTTTTTTTTAATCAATGTTCAGCCTCTTCACTTTTATAGGTGTAGTCAGGAGGTAAAACAGATGTCTCTTCTTCTGACTCCTCTGTCTTTCCAACCCACAAACAGTTGACCTTTTCCTCACCAGGTTGGTCTCAGGTAGGAATTGGAGGCGTAATGGCTGAGAGCTCCTAATTAAAAGATGTTAATGCATTATGCTACCTTCTGGTTTCAGCCACAGCTCCAGGCCTCCACATCAAAACACTGTTCAGACCAGGATTCATTCTCCCTCCAATTTAACAGCCTGAAAACAACTACAGCAACACCATCATCCAAATACCCACAGGACACAGTCCCTGCCACAGTACATTATGCTGCACAAACCTTACACTGATAAGCAACACAGAAAAAAGGAACATTTGGATCCATAAATGGAAGCAGTGGTTCCAAGAGCTCTGACAAACTGCAATTATACCGTCATCAAAGCCTGATTTCCTGCACCACTACACACAGGGAGCAATAAACGTCAGTAATACATTTTGTCTTTGGTTTACAGCTCAGGCCAGACTGCCACGCCTGACTCACTAACCTTTGTGAAGAAAATTGAACATGTTCACTGTGGTGTTTCTTCATTATCTGCTCACTGTATGAAATACATGTGTTGACAGGACATTCTGCCAGCAAGAAGACCGATGGATGATTATTTTTAGCTTGTTGCTGGGTCTAGTTCATAGCACTGCCAGTAGGTTTTGGCAGTTACTTTAATAAATATGTGTTCATTATGAAAAATGTAGCAGCAATATTTTTCCACTTTTCTATATTTATTATTTATTTTTATCCTGCGTGATACATTTTAACACATTCCTATCATTACGATAAACATTTGCATTGTAATGAGGTGTGGATAATGTATGTCATCATTACAAGTGATGCAATAACCGCCTAGTGTTACCTAGTGTGAACTTAAATCCAAGCTCATATTGATTTGTTGAAAACTCATCCCTCACTAACTTCTCACTCTTTCACTTTGTTGTGTGCACTGCAAATGTCAAACCAGTGAGATGTTACTAATTCGTTTGTTAGCAACCATTTCGAAGCATTCCGCTTTTTGACAGCAGAAGTGACCATATTTGGAGAAGAAGGTGGAGCTGAGGAGGAGTGACAGTTGGATCTGACCTGCTCTGTACTTTTTCCTGATTGTCTGTGGTACAGTCTGTCAGTTACACAGTAACCACACTTTCTTATGGTTACTCTGCTTTATGGTCTATACTCCTCTAAATGATCATCTAAATATTCATTCATTCCTCTTCTACCGCTTATCCGTTTCCAGGTTGCAGGGGGATGCTGGAGCCAATCCAAGCTCACATTGGGCGAAGGCGAGGTACACCCTAGACAGGTGTGCTGCCCATCATCTAAACAACATCTAAAAAATCAAAAATCAAAAATCATCATCTGATAAATGTATGTTGTGTTGAAGAAGACTTCAAAGTAGTAATTGGCCATAAACTCATTATGAAAATGTTTATTGAGCTAATAAATCAAGTAAGATGTAGGGCCATTTCCCCATGGACTTCAATACAATCTGACTCCTTCTACAACTAGTGGAGTCACCTCCTAATTGTCATTAGACAGAAAGCATGTTTAAGGCATTTCACTTTCACTTTACAGACCCAGAATCCACTTGTATAGAAAGTCTATTGTTCACCGTTTGCCTTGTTGCCCCCATGCGGTCAAATATAAATTACTCCATCTTAAAACATACCATAAAGATATAATTGTGCTCAAAACATTGATAAATAGATTCTTCTATTTCTTTTAGGTCTGAAATAGATGCGTCCTGAATCATTTCTTACACTGTAGGCCGAGGCTGCTAAGAGCGCCCATGATGCACTGAGCTGACATACATTGTATTCTCTGTGTAGTTCCTGCAATATTTCTTAGGTTGTGCTTTATGCACATAACTGTCCTTTAGGTCATTTGTAAAATGTTTAGTTGTGAATACTGTAATACACCTCATCATTATTCATTACAATAAGCTCCACATAAGAAAGACAAATAAATTAAAATATCCATGTCTACTACCAAATTAACTCCGAGACATTGCATTTGTGTTTCCCAGTTCTGCTCTCATTCTGCATATTCTGATGATAACTCTTTGATTTGGGTGAGACTAGGTTTATGAAAATGTTGATGTGGTTATTTGCGTCGTGCTTCTTGATTCTGTTATTATTCTAAAGAGGAGGATAATTTCTGGATTTTAACCCTGGTGTTGTGTTCATGTTTTTGTTACTTTGCCGACGCTGTGGGGCTGGTGGACCCACTTTTTGGGTTTGTAGCAATACAATCCAACTATTTTACATTAAAATTCTCAACAGATGTTTACTTCAACCCAGTTACAAGCAATATAAAACGCATATATGGTTAATATTTGCAATTTTACCTTTGTTAGGTCACATTTGTGAATAAAAAAGTGCTACTTGGTTTTTCGGTTTCTTTGTTTTTTTAATGAAATAAAAAAGAAAATTCAATTATAATCTAATTGGGTGGACAAAATTGTCCACTTCATTTTGTCCCAAAGTGACCTCTGTTAAGCCTTGGCCACACCAAGTACTCAATAGGCTAATGGAATGTCTGTGACATCAAGCTAAGAGAACCTAGCAAAGGTGTGTGGAAGGGCCCAACATGCTGCAACGCAAATCACCTGGATGGAGATCTTTCTGA
The DNA here is from genome assembly GCA_034769265.1 of Remorina albescens. NCBI lineage: Eukaryota > Metazoa > Chordata > Actinopteri > Carangiformes > Echeneidae > Remorina > Remorina albescens. The sequence continues at coordinate 3,662,248 of CM068492.1, read as the reverse complement.
AGAGGGCAGATGAGGTGGCAAGGCCCCTGGTAGAATGTGCAGACAGCCTCTCTGGCGGCTATCTGTGTATATTCTCATTCATCCAGGTCATAGTCATATCTGGCCAACAATTGAATCGAAAGCAACTGGACTTAGGACTTAGGGTTTGTCAAAGACGTTTCGCCTCTTATCCAAGGGGCTTATTCAGTTTGTAATGCATTGGTCTGAATAGCAATGTGCAAATTATACAATGACAATTGGGCAGCGCATGCGCGTGCCTCAGTTAACAGAAGTCTTACAATCCTTACAGTATCTTGCTTCTTCGACTAAATGTCTGCAATCTGTAGATGATGATAAAACAAATCTTACACCGTTTTACAGTTCATTGGACACATAATGTACCACACAAACAACTTTTGCAGTCAGCAGTCACCAACAAAGTATTGTGGACCCAAACTGCCAGCAAATCAGACACACACACACTGCTCAAATGCAGATCTACACAATGCTGAACGAGAACCAAACACACTATTAACATACAAAAGAGAAAGGCAAATGTCTTAGCATACATGCTAGTCTGGACCTGTACATTTAAATGGAAAACCATAGACGCACATTAGCATTTGTCTGAAGTTACCTGGCACAATATAATTCTGAAACTCTGAAAGTGAGAAACTTTAGTGTAATAAACCAGTTAGATAGCTACTTACATTCATCTCCAGCTAATTGCAATACAGCACTCCGGTGCGATTTTTTTTTTTTTGATGCACGCCCCAACTTGGACGTGAGCCAGTGACAGGCAGGCAGACAATGAAATGGTATAGTCCGCTTCAGGGGTGTCTCACATTTTACTACAAGCATCTTTCTGGCATGAATATAGAATATACTGTGTATTGTAATATTTATGATTATGGAAAAGAAAGATAAATGTTTCAACCCCCCCAATCTGTTATTTGTACCTCTTTTAGGGGGGATGAAGTGGTAATTGGGGGGGTCAACCCCCCCAAACCCTCCCATAATTCGCACTATGCTGACTAGTACGGTGGCCGAGAGGTGCAAACAACATTACAAAATCTGAAACACTTTTACAAAGCTTGAGACAAATTTACATTTCAGAAAACAAATTAACAAAACATGAAACACTTTTACGAACACCGATACAAATTTACAAATCCCGAAACAAACCAGAAAGGGATGTCCCAACTTCTTCTTCTTCGAGGTTTTAAGGCAGCTGGCATCCTGTTAGTTGCGAGGGATTCCATTACTGCCACCTACTTTCAGTAGGTGGCAGTAATGGAATCCCTCGCTATATTGCCGTTCAACTTTGGCAGTCTCAGTGCATCGCAGATTTTTAAAAATATTCAATGTAAATTAATAGCACGGTTCCCTCAGTACATCGCGGGTTTCTGCGGCCGATCGAAATTTGGCTTAGTCTTCCCAGATGATTTGGTACATGCCACACTATTGGCCGATAGAGGAGACCCGACCAATGAGAGCATGCCGTTCAGTATCCTGGGCACTGATTGGCTTAATGACCGCAGCCTCAGTTCCCAGCATCCTAGCGTTCGTCATCCCACACCGCTCAGTTTGCTTCCTCAGCATCGCTCAGCATCTTTATTTGTGTTTAAGAGTGTAGAAAAGGTTTATAAGAGTGTGTGGAGGCTTTATAAACGCTTTAATATATAAAAATATTTAAAAATATATATTACAATACCCTGATGAATCACTTTAGCCAATCCTGTTTCTACTTCGTGGATTTTCACCTATCGCATTGGGTTCTGGAATGCGTTAGTGGAGGGATTATTGCACTTAAATGCTCTTTAACAATCCTGTTCTTAAGAGAAATTCAAATAAATATCTCGGGCCTTGCCCTCTCTCACCACACTCAAGAATACTTTTAAGACCTGTCCCTATCAGTCCAATTTTTCCCATCCCTGTCATCATGTTCCGTCTTTCCTGGACATATCTCCTACAGTTAATAATAGTATGCTTTATTGTTTCAGCTTGTTGACAGATATCACATACACCAGTTGGATGTTTTCCAATGATATAAAGTGTCCCGTTTAAATTACTTTACACCGTGGTCAGTGTGAATACTCTTTTCTGATTGGTCGGCAGGTGTGCGTTAAAATTGTTTAATGCACATGTAGTTCGGCTAAACTTTGTAGGCTAAGTGCTCTAAATTCATCCGCGCCTGTAACCATAGCAACATAACGAGCCCAGTTTTATTTATATTTTATATATATCATTTTATAAACAATAATCAGACTGTGGAATAATTTTGACCTAAATCAAGCTTAATTTTAACTTTTAATAGCCTACTTTTGGCTTTGTTAAAGCAATTGAGCCACAGTGCTCATCCCGTCCTACTGTGACTACTGTAACTGGCCACGAGTAGGTGTCCTATTCTAATTCTACTCATTGTTACCACTAGTCTTCTATTTCCTCCTCTGTATCTCTCAATATCCATTCTATTTTGTATTGTAAAAAGCGCACATGTTCCTATCGAAAGTTTTTGTATATAAGGAAAATGTAAATAAAGTAAATAAAAAAAAGTTAGATGGAGTGCATGGATAACAATGAATAAGGATTGAGTGATGTTTTGCCAATTTTGTGGCAAACACATGAGCCGCTTAACGCGGTTTTGTTTTTTGTGTGGTCGGTCTTTAGAGTTTTTAAATGGTGCGACCAAACGGAATGTGTTTCCCACAAAACGGGCAAAACATCACTCGTTGGCTATCCATGAACAACATTGAACTCCAATTGACCGTGACGCTCCTGTTATCACTTCCGGCTCAACCCCAGAGTTGGGACATTCCCTTTCTGGTTTGTTTCGGGACTTGTAAATTTATGTCGGGACTTGTACACTTTTCTTGGCGTTTGTAAAAGTGTTTCACATTTTGTTAATTTGTTTTCTGAAATGTAAAATTGTCTCGGGACTTGTAAATTTTTCTCGGCATTTGTAAAAGTGTTTCACATTTTGTTAATTTGTTTTCCAAAATGTAAATTTGTCTCAAGCTTTGTAAAAGTGTTTCAGATTTTGTAATGTTGGTTTGCACCTCTCGGCCACCACAGACTCGTCCTCACTAGTCAGACAAAACAGTGTAGTTGGACCCAGGTATTTAACTTCTGTGGAAGTGTTCACAAAGCTCATTGTGACAATAGCCCATTAGTGGAGTTTCACTGACCATTGTTAATCATGTGAGGCCTCCAGTGAACGGCCATTGTTAGGAGGCTGCAATCCCTTAGAATAGGGGTGTCAGACTCAATCACACAAAGGTTCAAGATTTATAGCACACATTAGGTCGCGGGCCAAACAGGAAAAAAAATGTATTGAACATCCATCCATCCATCTTCTACCGCTTTTCCGTTTCCGGGTCGCGGGAGCCAATCCCAGCCAACGTTCCGGGTGAGGGCAGGGTACACCCTGGACAGGTTGCCAGTCCACACAGCCAACACAAAGACAAACAACCACTCACACTCACACTCATACCTACGGACAATTTAGAGTCACCAGTTAACCTAGACATGCATGTCTTTGGACGGTGGGAGGAAACCAGAGTACCCAGAGGAAACCCATGCATGGGGAGAACATCCAAACTCCGCACAGAAAGGACCCAGGCCAGAACTGAACCCACGACCTTCTTATTCTTATTCAGAGCTAGCCACTACACTGCCGTGCTGCCCATGTATTGAACAGACTAAAACTAACCAGGTTTTCAATAAAAATATGAATTGAAACAGACAGAATACTATATTTTGCCCCCTAAAATAAATAGACTCATAAATATTTTGCTCTCCATAAAAATGTCAAGTGAAAACTTGAAAACAAGTAAAAATTTGAATATTTAAATTCTTAAATTACAGCTAAATTAGCTCCACAAACAAGACACATTTTGTACATTATTGAAAACATCCACAGATGCCTGATTGGTGTGTCGTCAGGGAAGCTGAAATTAGGGTTCTTGCAGGTACCCCATTGTTTGGCACGGCAGCTGTTGAGCTACATTATGGGATTTGTAGTATGAGTGTTACGACTGCCTCATACAGCCAGGCCATTAAAACTTAGCCAATTGAAACGACCTTAGAGGGCCGGATATGATTGTATCCCAGGGCGGATGTGGCCCGTGGGCCTTGAGTTTGACGTGTGCCTTAGAACAATAAGCTAAAGCAATACCCTGTACAATCCAGTGAGAGAGCTGTTGCTTTGTCACTGGTTTCCCAAAATGCTTCTTTGCCCAAGACACAAAAAGCTGGTCACTTTTGCTGCAGTTCTTAGTTCTGTCCGTGTAACACCTGTTACAGCATGACACCTGTACTGGACACAACATATGTAACCACAGATTTTCATCTGAGGAGAGAGGTGTGAGATAGATGAAAACCAGGTCAGATGTAGAACATGAGCCTAACACCTTGGACATAAAAGGTGGTTTTTGTGTAATGTTGCACTTAGATACCCCAAAGAGAGTTGTGTGCATGTCTGGCGTGGTCAAACACCATGAATCTGAGGGTGCTTTCACACCAACAGGATTTAGTGCGCACTAAACGAGTTTGGTCCCTTGGTTCGGTACGTTTGCATCGGTGTGAATACAACCACTGCACTTTGGTGTGCACCAAATCAGCTGGTCCGGCTGACGAAAGTTAATGTTAGCTATGTAGCTATGGGATAGATGTTTAATTTGCCTTTCTTTTGGAACAAATTCATACACTACTGGTCTTCAGTGACCAGGTAGGCTGAATTGAATAGCCATCATAGAATGAGAATTTTTTAATGATAGGTGGAGTGCTCTCCTACCGGCAAATGCAGTAATCAGTAATTTAAACTTTAGTAGGCTATAGCCCAAAAGGGTGCTCAATAGTTTAACAAAACCAAACTTGTGTATTATAGGCCAAGTGAAGCAAACCATGTTGCTCTTCAGTGTTTGAAAGCCGTGCTTTTTCAGTCATTACTCAAATGACAGCTACAGTGCCACACTGGTTCCAATCCACGAAATGAACGAATGACTTGAAAAAAGATTTGTTCATTTTACTGAAAAAGATTGAAAGACCTGAGTCAGTAAAAAGATCCGAACTTCCCATCACCACTCATGACCAACGAGGATAATGAGGATGACCCTTCACTGGCTGGGTTCTGGAAAGTGATTTGGACTTGCAAGACTTGCAAATGTGCTGCTGTTAAGTTTAATATCCAATGGCCTGAAGTTGCTGAGGTGAAGTGCTTCCTTGTCAGACCATCTCCTGCATCAGCCTTTGTAAACACTCAGTTCAGGGAAGAGAGAGGCTGACTAGAGGGAGGTGAAAAGCACTGAGAAACGTAGCCTTTTTTCAAAGGGGCGAATATGTGTCTGTCAAGCTTTACCTGAGATTGCTAGTGCTAATGAATGCAGCCCTGGTGGTGGTTCGAGTGAAACACTTGCCCATGAGGCGAATGCAGTGTTGGGTAGCATCTTACAGGCTAGACCAAAGTCGTCATGGCTCTCACAGTGGCCTTGTGACCTTCTGGCAGACATAACCCAGCTCTTGTGCCAGGGACTATGGCTTCTGCCAATATGCAGAGACCTGCTGTCTCAGGGGCATGGAGAAATATTATATCCCCACCCAGAGATGCTGGTTCTGAGTTGTTCAATATTAGGACCAGGGACCTCCCTCCGGACGTAAATCAGACGTTCCAAAATGCTAGAGCCCCTTGATAAGGTCCCTTCATCAGAACAAATGCTAGTTCATTCATTCATCTTCTAATGCTTATCCATTTATGGCTCGCAGGGGATGCTGGAACCAATTCCCAGCTCACAAGGGTATGCAAATTCACACTCAGACCTACGGGCAATATAGAGTCACCTAAACATGCATATCTTTGGATGGTTGGAGTGTAGGCACGACTGAATTGTTTCCCAGAGGAAACCCACGCAAGCACAGGGAGAACATGCAAACTCTACACAGTAAGGCCCCAGACCGAACCCACAACCTTCTTGTTGTGGGGCAGGAAGTTTCCTCTAACATCAAGGTATACCTTTAGCTATTTCTGTCTGCCATACTACTTTTGAGGGGAAGACTTTGGGGTATTTTGGGGCTTTATCTGCCATTTCACGAGGAGCACACGCCGTACACTCCCAGTTTCAAAAACAATAGTTTCATCCTGGCACCAATGTGTTGGATGCCCCTTTGGTACAACCCTAAGTCATCATTCACCATACCCTCCAGACAGAGGGGGGTTATACAGTAGGACTATTGGTACTGTGGTGAATCAGCCAGGCAAAGCCAGCCAAAGTTTTGGGATATATTCCTACTTCAACTGTATATTGTTAACTACGAGTGGTGGCAGGCTAGTATGAGTGGTAATTTCGAAGTCACTGAGAAAACCATGGACAAAGCGCCTGGTGACTGAGTTATAACTTGTGTCTATAGACAGCTAATCTATTTCCACTAGAGACAGTTGTCCCAAGAGAGGTTCAGACAAGCTTCATCACCTCTCTGTAATCCCGTTTCATAAACATTATCTTCTGCTCTAGTGAGAAGAGGTTTTTGGATGACTGGTAGCATTGTGTCAAGCACTTTTATAGGGGGAGGGTCTTCACCCTCCATGACACTGACATGTCATTTTATGAAAGGACACTAGTATTGGCGGCATAGTTGCTGGTGCTGTTGCCCCACAACAAGAAGGTCGCAGGTTCGGTTCCTGGGCCTTTCTGTGTGGAGTTTGCATGTTCTCCCCATGCCTGTGTGGGTTTCCTTCGCATTTCCTCCCACCGTCCAAAGACATGCATGTTTGGGTTAATTGGTGACTCTAAATTGTCCGTAGGTCTGAGTGTGAGTGGTTGTTCGTCTCTGTCTGTCTCTGTGTGTTGGCCCTGTAATGGACTGGTGACCTGTCCAGGGTGTACCCCACCCTCGCCCAGAGTGAGCTGAGAGTGGCTCCAGCACCCCCCGTGACCCAGAAACGGATAAACAGTAGAAGTTGAATGAATGAATGAATGAATTTGGAGGAGATGGTGGCGCTGAGGAGGAGTGAGGGCTGGATCCGACATGTTCTGTACTGTACTATCCTGATTGGGTGGTACAGTCCTACAATCACACAGTAACCAGGTCCCATAATGCATCCTCTGCTTTATGGTCTATTTTCTTCTAAATGGGACCATCATTTAAAACACTAACATCATGTTGTATTGAAGATTTTAAAGTAGAGACTGAGGCCATAAACTCATTAGTAGAATATTTACTGAGCTAATAATTTAGGAGGAAAAACCCCTAAACTACAGCCACTTTTATATAGTCTATGCCATCTTTGTTTTTTAAACCATATTTGGAAGAGATGTTGCCCCACAACAAGTTGTTTGTGGGTTCGATTCCCGGGCCTGGGGCCTTTCTGTGCGGAGTTTACATGTTCTCCCCGTGCCTGCGTGGGTTTCCTCCGGGTACTCCGGTTTCCTCCCACCATCCAAAGTCATGCATGTCTTTGTTGATTGGTGAGTCTAAATTGTCTGTTGGTCTGAGTGTGAGTGGTTGTTTGTCTCTGTCTGTCTCTGTGTGTTGGCCCTGTGATGGACTGGTGACCTGTCCAGGGTGTACCCCGCCCTCACCCAGTGTGAGCTGTGATTGGCTCCAGCAACCCCCGCGACCCGGAAATGGATAAGCGGTTGAAGATGAATAAATGAATTAGTATTGCCCAGCATCACTGTCAAAACCCCTAATTCTCTATCCCGAAAGCTCGGCATGTATTTCTCTTATTCCATGCTATCCTTATTCAAATGCAGTCATTCACATGGCTGCACAGACATTCTGTTATCCAAGGATGGAGGAGAGGCAGGATGTTCATCAGGATTAAGAGACAGGAGGACAGCATGTCCCCAGAGCCTGGGAGCAGAGAGGACTCAGCTGGATTCAGTGGGAATGTAATTGAAGTGCAGAGATCTTTCTCCTGCCTCATTCAAGACATCCGCACAAAACCATTTACTAAGTAGATAAGAGACATAAATCTTTTTCAGCCGCAATTTCATTCAGCTCACCATCTTTACTTCACCCTGTTATAACAACAGCAACACAGCTCTTCTCCTCAACCCTGTGTCTCCCACACTCACCCTCTTCGTCTCTGCCCCCCTTCCATAAGCATTCTCCTTTTGCATACCTGCAAGTCTCTGTTAGATTGCAGTGAAGACAGGACCATATATTACTGCACATAAGCAGTCAGACAGTAGCAGAGAAGCTGTGGTGCTGAGGAGCAACAACACATTCATCCACTTTAGAGTCACCAATCAACCTGGACATGCATGTCTTTGGACTGTGGGAAGAAACCGAAGGAAACCCACCTAAGCACGGGGAGAGGATGCAAACTCCACCAGAAAGGCTACAAGGCCTGGGAATCGAACCCTTGATCCTCACTGTGAGGCAACAGTGCTAACCACTATGCTGCTGTGCTGCCAACATCCATTTGACTCTGAATTCACACCGTGCTGGTGCTGTTGTCATGTGTATTGATGTACTTGTATCTGTCTCAGAATCTAAATCTTGGCTGAAAGTTTTCTTTTTGATGAGCTTTGAACAGCTTAAATCTTGTGTAATTATACCCCCTTCTCCTCATAGATTTACTGGCAATTGCATGTTCACAGAAACTCATGTTTTAGTTATTGTTGGTACTAACTGTTTTCATACAATCCACAAACAGGTGTTTGCCTGATTTACTGACCTGACCTTAGAAATCCTTTTATTCACAACAGCTGTTAATGTCTTAATGACCTCAACTCTGAATAAAGTCCTGCGGCTCACGAGTTCAACAGCTCTGTCATTTTATCAGTGGCTCAATGTTGCCACCATGAGGTAGAAAGGCAGTATCACTTGAGGATGACCCCTTCTTAGCTACTCTCTGGTATCCTCTGGTCAGATTCACTGACTTTACTCCAATAAGAACAGCCTGGTTTTAATTTGAGCTGATACATGAGATTTTATCCGTAGATTTTTTGCAATTCTATAAAGAACAGTTGTCTTCACACAATGTGTCTGTAGACACCGTTAGTAATTTTTTATGTCACATTGTCCTCACAAAAAACACTATTTACTAATTTGTCACAAAGAATTGTCAGTTGTGGTCTTCCCAAAGACATGCACTTTTAGGTTAATTGGTGACAGTAAATTGTCTGTAGGTCTGAGTGTGAGTGTTAGTGGTTGGTTGTCTCTGTTTGTGTCTGTATGTTGGCCCTGCGATGGACTGGTGACCTGTCCAGGGTGAACCCTGCCCTCGCCCAAAGTGAGCTGGGATTTGCTCCAGCAACCCTGCAACCCAGAAACAGTTAAGTGGTAGAAGACGAATGAATGAAGGACCTGTTCAAAAAAATACATCCCATCAATAGACAGGCTTGGTGCAGTACCATTGGCTGGAGCATTCTGAGTGTGAAATACAATATGTTTAGTTTTGGTGATGTTGAATAGTAATTTGTTAATTTTTACCCAATCAGTAACTGTATGCAACGCAAGCTGTAGCTTGAGCTCTCTCATCTTTGCTAAGCTTGGAGGTGCAAAGAACAAGTATCGTCATTAGCATGCATTACAGCTTCAGCATTTTTAACAGCATGTGGTAAATCATTTATAAAATGGTAATAAGAGTGGTTCCAAACAACATATGGTCTTCTGCTGAGAGAAAACTGCCATTAAAAACACTTGCTGTGTCCTCCCAGAGAGGTAACTTTTCATCCATGTAAGGGCCAAAGCTTAAAAAACACAGCATCTTAGCGTACTCCAAGCTCACACTGCACTGTGTTGAGTTTGGCCTCATAACCATGAAGCTGAACATGATTTGAAACATCTAAAACAAAGGGAATTTTCTCATTTTATTCTAAGACAAAAAACACCCTTTCTTGAGCTATGTATCTATTTCATATTTCATATGTATCCATGTGAAGCACTGGGAATAAAACCAACAGATTCAGTTATGATGAGACCACATGGTTTATCAAATATTACAAGACACCAAAATGAGAAGATTTGATCGCAATCAGCTTTTCAGTAAAGTAAAACATTCTTACCTTTGTAGTGCCGATCATCTAGGAGAACAGAAAAGAGAAAATGACACCGAATTAGATTTTACAGCTGAGAACAGAGAGTCTGAAGTATCACACAACTGTTGACCACTAAGTAACAATAAACATACCATGTTCAGGCTCCTTCAGTGTCTTTGACTGTGGGACCTTCACAGTTAACACTGGAGCTTTGCAGTTTGAACATGCTGAGTCATGCAGTGACTGAGTGCAGAGTGTTGGAGGACTCACAATGACACACTGGTTTGGGTGTGTCCCACTTGCCCATCTTATTGCACTGTGATGAGTTTTGCCCCATGAGGATGAAGCCGGGCAGACAGTTGTAGCGAAGCACTGTCCCTTCCACAGGAGGTCCCAGAGGCCAAGAAGACACACGCCCATTTTCCAGTGATGTCCACACTCGAGGACACAACAGCACTGGAACACAGAGACAGAGAAGTTATTTTTTGTCTGTTCTCGTGATCTGATGCAGCTTTACTGTAATAACAGCAGTCAGCAACGGCAAACAGCTGTATACAGAGTGGTTTTGATACAGGATGGGGGAAGGGGTGGCTGAAAAAACCATCTCAGTGTAGTTTTATATCTCCTTTCTCAGGCTTCTCTCTGTAGCTCTAGGAACAACAGGTCTTTGTCTCAGTAGGTGGTGACAGAGAGAAGGGGTAGGCGGTGAAACATGAAGGGAGGTTGTGACATTATACGATGAACAACTTTAAGACACTGACAAGTCTGCATAACAAGGCAGGATGCATGGCCAATATTTTGGCTCTGTGGATAAAAGCAGGTCTCCATAGGCCCAAGCAGTTATGTGGATTCTGTTGAAACTTCTCAGTGGTGAACCCGGACTCTGTGGGGCCCCTGGCAAAGACTACCAACTTTAAAGCAAATCAGAGAGCCCACCACCACACCATCTTCTCACCCCTGCCCCTAGAGGCAGACTACTACCAGACGGTACTATCTACAAGTGTCCCTGAAACACCTTGTATGCAGACACTGAGGAGACACTAGCTACAGCATTTATCATACAGGTATCCACTTAGGGGACTCTGGGGCAGCAGCAGTGCACTGAACACTGTCTTTATGGGAGGTTAAAGATGTTTATAGTTATCATTCTAAAATGTGGGGTTTGGTTTGGTGTGGTGTAGGTAGCTGTAGTAAAGAATGTTAGCATTAGATTGTCGGAGTAACACTAAGAAAATGTCAAGCTACACTGATCATGATGTACAATTGAATGAATGGAGTTGGATGTTAAAAATACAAAACTATAACTGAACCATTTGTTTGGCAAAAGACATCCAACTCTACATACAACCTTCATCTTACTTTCAACCACTGATTCATCAGTGAACATTTGTCAATGAGATTCAGTGACCCCTCAGAGGATTAAGTTGTGGATGGGGCTGAGGATGCACACTCCTCATTCCAATCAAATAAATAGATGAGGTCTCAGAGAGTCAGAGAATGGTGTATGTTGTGTGGTTGTGTGAGGTTATAATATATAGACAGTTTATTTCTTGCAGTAGTTTCAGATCAGCTGCTGAACAGCAGTATTCCTATCCACACGCACTGTATTTGTGCCACAATAATTCACATGTAGAGAATTATTTCCGGGATGCATGTGAGTTAAAGCAGTTTTTTGTGTCTTATATATGGGTTCACGTTGAATATGTTTCCACTCTAGTTATAATTCAGGATATAGTGATATTCAACACCAGTGCTACAATAAAACAGTAGTGGCAGTAAGAAGTCACTAGGTGTCACTGCAAGAGCAGTGAATACTCAGGGAGCATTGCAGGGAAGTGCTACACAAGAATTTCTGCATACACAGAGATGGTAGTTGGGTATCCTGAGATAAGACAATATACACACTGTACCTCTACAGGCTGTGCTAATTTATGTGAAGTTTTTATTAGAGACCTATCAAACAGCAAAAGTTTAGCCAGTTCGCAGCTGATGTAAGTGAACAGCTGTCATTGCTGTAGATGAAGTGCGGGCAGTAGCCTTGATGAAGAACACAGAGAGAGACCCTGTTCTGTTCACTGTTTTTTGAGTCAACAGTTATTGTTATTGAAGAAATAAGGGGTCGAGCTAAATGACTTTTAAAAAGGTTATAGGCATAGACTATATAAAAGTGGCTGTAGTTTAGGGGTTTTTCCTCCTAAATTATTAGCTCAGTAAATATTCTACTAATGAGTTTATGGCCTCAGTCTCTACTTTAAAATCTTCAATACAACATGATGTTAGTGTTTTAAATGATGGTCCCATTTAGAAGAAAATAGACCATAAAGCAGAGGATGCATTATGGGACCTGGTTACTGTGTGATTGTAGGACTGTACCACCCAATCAGGATAGTACAGTACAGAAAATGTCGGATCCAGCCCTCACTCCTCCTCAGTGCCACCATCTCCTCCAAATTCATTCATTCATTCATTCAACTTCTACTGTTTATCTGTTTCTGGGTCACGGGGGGTGCTGGAGCCACTCTCAGCTCACTCTGGGCAAGGGCGGGGTACACCCTGGACAGGTCACCAGTCCATTACAGGGCCAACACACAGAGACAGACAGAGACGAACAACCACTCACACTCAGACCAACAGACAATTTAGACTCACCAATCAACTAATACATGCATGACTTTGGATGGTGGGAGGAAACCGGAGTACCTGGAAGAAACCCACGCAGGCACGGGGAGTACATGTAAACTCCGCACAGAAAGGCCCCAGGCCCGGGAATCGAACCCACAAACAACTTGTTGTGGGGCAACATCTCTTCCAAATATGGTTTAAAAAACAAAGATGGCAGATAGCCAAATTGGTATTTTGTTGCTGTTTTCTGTGTGCTAATCAGACTGAGATCTCCCATCTACAAGCTGGCAGCAGATAATGTTGAGTGTGAACCCCAAGTGATATACCTGGACTTGCACTATGAGGATGCAGAACAATGTAAAGGGATTTATGAAAACTCAGAGCTTTGACTTGGCAACCTTTTTTGTATATGACTCTCTGCTATGTAGTATGTCTTCTTTAAGACCTCTCAATATTGTAATGACATCATCACTGTCTTATAAATCCATTATGGTTAAACTGTTTGTGTACAAAATAAAATTGTGTCTTGGAGGTTTTGGACAGGGTTTTGCTGAGACAGGTCACTGTGACTATGGCACTTTGGGGAGATTCAGTGTACCAGTCAGACTTGTGTGATGTAGTTTGGCTGCAAATCCACTGAAGACAAAAAACTTACCTGCTTCATAAAGGCAGCGCAGATTTGGGTCATTTACCCTGTCACGAGATAAAGGTGTATAGGTGTAATAAACAGTACAGTCCAGAAGTCTAAGGCCACTACAGGCTTTGTTGATTCAGCCAAGTTTTAATGACCATCCTTTTGTTGTTGTTGTTGTTGTTTTTTGTTTCTGTACTGAGCTATAACCAGAGGGGTATTCCAGGTAGGAGGTTCAACAAACTCTGAGTATATCCCTGAACTCTGAGTTGACTTACTCTGAGATGGGAAACTCTGAGTATCTGGTTCCAGAACAGCTGATCTGAGTTGGTTCAATCAACTCTGAGTATGTTCACCTTGAGTTGCACGCGTGCACAACCACTATAAAAAGCCATCATCAATGGAGCCCCGATACCACAAGTCACCATGACAACTGAGAAAAAAAGATCCAGTTATTTCACCCCAATAAATAAATTCTGATTTTCATTTAGGTGCAATCCATCAGAGGAGAAGTGTACTTGGAAGCTGTTAAAAATGAAATATAAAAACATCATTCAAAAAGGTAAGGCATATTTTGCTAGGCCATGATTGTACCTCACTTTGTTTTTAATGTTATTTTTTTTAATTGACTTAAGCTATTAAACAAAGTAAATATTATTCAGTGGCTACTTCAAGTAGTAATTTAAACCCCTAACAAAATGTTTTAACATCATCTCATATAATACCCACTTATTAACACATACAATGTTTACGCATTTTTATTGAAGTAATTTAAAAAGTGACGATGTGTACATGAACAAAATAAAATCTACTAATTTAAAAAAAGAGATTAACATTTGAGTTCTGCTTAGCCAACAGAAAGAAGGCAGAGGCCCGAAAAACAGGTGGAGGGCTGCCACCACCACCTCTGACAGAGGCTGAGGAGCTGGCCGTTAGCCAAAACCGTGAACGACCGGTGGCTGAGGGCATCAAGCTCATCTGAGCCTGTCACCCCCCAGGACACAAGTGCCTACATCAGATGTAAGTATACACTTGTGTCTTTTAAAAAATAAAACTTATATTATATATAACACTTCTTATATATAAAATTATATAAAATCTCCACCCCCCCAACAGTTGTGGATGGTGTCATCTGCCTCGTTCAGCCTCCGACTGAAACAATTGAACACCCGGCAGCTGCAAGTATTCCATACTCAGATCTTGCGTCAGATGGCTGTTCAAAGTATTCTGAAACAGTATCTTTTCCTGCATCACAGGAGGATGATGATGGTGATGATGAAGAAAAAACGCTGTCTGCTGCCACAGGGAGAGATCCAGAGAGGCCTACTGAAGTGTGTCTTAATATTATGTATAGCTACTGGCAGTGCTCTACCCATTCACATTCCTTTACATTCTTGAGTGGAACTTGGAGTTTGACATGTACTCTGAAATGATGATCATAGATCATGGACAAACTACTAGCACATTCTTGTCCTTCAACAGAACATGGCTGGACATCACCAGGAGGGTCCATCAACTGCCACAGCGCAGCTTGACACAGTGAGGTTTTCGGTCAATACCACGTTAAATCTGTTTGTAGAACTGTAGGTTTTAAATGTCTTCCATATGTTTCCCAGTTACCTGTGAAGGAATTGTATAGAGTCCACCTAATGAAGACTATACAGAAAAACAGAAAAAGAAATGGTCTATCTGGATCGCCAGATTAGAAAAACAGACCTCGAAATTCTATTACTGGAACGTCAGTTGAGGTGGGTGCACTTCACAGGTGAAATATGTTAATGGTTGGAACCATATTACAAATCCTAACTGCTGCTTTTGTACTTTTAGGAAATAAAGACCAAATCATGTGATGTTGTAAAGAAAAATACCGTTTGCAAAAAAACATAGCGCTATGCATAAAATTTGCTGTGATGTGAGCGCACGTCCACGGTGTGTGAGGTTGGTGATATATGGCCGGAGAATGTTATTGAGATAAATGATACCGTTGGATGAAAAGCGGTAGCGTTCGAACAGATACTCCTCTGGAAACACCGGGACATCTAATCTCGGTCGGAAAATTCTCTCGTCACGTAGGGCATTTCGAAATAGTTGGGCTTCGATATCAATCGGATTTGGAATGAATGGGCAAACCATGTCTAACAGCTTTCTTTGTGTGGGAGGAGACAGGTAGAAACTCAAGGTTTCTTAAAGAAAACCTGACAGTGAGCAGGTTATGTTCACAGAGTCTGTTACCATGGTGATTGACTCAGAGTTTCAGATACCCCTCTTTCTGGAACAGATAACTCAGAGTTTCCCTCATCTCAGGGTTAACATACTCAGAGTTTTCACATAACTCGCTTTCTGGAATACACCTCAGAACATACAGAAAATGTTTACACAACATAAAAAAAACACAATTCCCAGGACAAAAAGTCAGTATTTAGCGTGATCCCCCTTGGCACTAAGCAGCTCTTGAACTCTTTTGGGGAGACTGTGTGTTCTGACACAATCTTCTGATGTATTGTACTAGGTGTCTTTCAGCACTTCCCAGAGTTCTTCTTAGATTTAGTTCTTATTTCTTTCTCTGTACAGGTGATCCCATACTGCCTCTATAAAAATCACTTCTAGACTCTGTGGAGGCCTGTCCATGGCTGTGTTTTATCAGCTGTTTTTTCTATCCAAAAATAATTTCAGTGCATTAACAGTATGCTTGGAATCATTGGTGGGCTGAAAAGATCTTTTTCACAGTATATAGTTGGACAAATACCGCTTTTAGCAATGACATTAATTACAGTAGGGCTCCATTTTAATTAGTTTTGAGAGAGCCAATATTTCATACCCCTTTCGTATATATTCTATTTGTATTCTGAATTGTATTCTGCTGAAATCAAATGTTTTTTGTTGTATTTCTTTTTTAAATATGTCTAAGCCCATCTGTTATTTTATACTGCCATCATGTTCGAAATAAAGACTTTTGAATTGAATTGAATTGAATTGAATTGAATTGAAAAAATATTCTAATAAACCAACTCCGAAATAATTATACATGGTCATCACAGCATTACTACTATAACAAGAAATCTAATGGTGGCCTCAGACTTTTGCACAGTGCTATAGGTACAAACTAGAATAAATAATATAAATATTTATTCTGACCTTTATCAGTGGTTTAGAGTCAAAAATACAAACCAAAGAAGCAACAATAACAAAACAATGTGGTGCAAGCAATTATGCTAGTAAAAAAAACATATTGAACAGCATAAAAGCATGGTTGTCATGGTTATAATAATAAACAAGGAATGTAACTGTTATGGCTTGTCATGGTGTAGGAAAAATATAAACATTATACAATCTCTGTTGTCAAGGTTACAATAACATATGTTAACAAGGTGTTGCAAGAAGAATTGAGAAGCAGGTTAGCAGTGCTCAGAAGGGCCGAATATCTTAGGAAAAAGAGAAAGAAGAAAGAATATGTTAGGACAGCGTTTTACAGGGACCCATTTAAGTTTGTTCTTTGTTCTTTGTTCTAAGTTCTTTTGGTGTATCTCAGTTCTTTCACTACCTCCGTTAAACTGTTCAGTTCAAACGTGAATTAATCCAGATCTGTGTAACATGAAATTCCAAGCACTTTAAGCAGAGATATTGCATAATCCTCTTTCCATTTATTTTGAAGCTCGCATGAGTTTCTTTTCCACTTACACGTAGTCATTCGAGCAGCTGCCATGATTTCCTTTCTGGTTTTAGACAAGTGATAAGCTGTGTCCACATTATTTTCTCCAGAGAAATGGAGAAATTAGTTAAGGAAAGAAGACAACTAAGAAAGCAGTGGAAAAGAGCTACAGAGGAAGAGAGGGAGGGAATTACTGTTTTGCAAGAGGAATTGAGAAGCAGGCTGGCAGTACTCAGAAGGGCCGAATATCTTAGGAAAAAGAGAAAGAAGAAAGAATATGTAAGGACAGCGTTTTACAGGGACCCGTTTAAGTTTGTTAAAGGGTTGTTTAACCAGGAAAAGGGAGGGCAGCTTAAAGCAACAAAGTTAGAGGTAGAAAAATATCTAAGAAATACATATTCAGATTTTGAGCAGAATAGAGTAGTAGGCCTTCCACCTGACATGCCACCATTAGGGGAGATAGATCAGGAGATGGATGTTAGACCACCTAGGTGGAAGGAGGTTGAGGAGGTAGTCAGGCGTGCAAAGGCTTCTTCGGCCCCAGGGCCAAATGGAGTCCCCTACCGGGTTTATAAAAGCGCACCTGATATCCTAAGGTTTTTGTGGAGGCAATTAAGAATAGTTTGGAGGAAACAGTTTATTCCCAGAGCATGGCGTAGGGCAGGAGGTGTTCTTATTCCAAAGGAGAAGGAGTCTTCAGACCTGAGTCAGTTTCGGATGATCTCTCTCCTAAATGTAGAGGGGAAGATTTCCTTTAATGTAGTCGCACGGAGATTAGCTAGTTACCTAGAAAGGAATAGCTTAATAGATGCTGCAGTACAGAAGGCAGGAATACCAGGTTTCGCAGGGTGTTTAGAGCACACTAGCATGATTTGGCATCAGATTCAGGCAGCCAAGATTGAGAAAAGAGACTTGCACGTAATATTTTTGGACTTAGCAAATGCATTTGGTTCAGTGCCACATAGCCTTATTTGGGAGGCGTTTGATTATTTTAGAGTGCCTGGAGTAGTTGTTAAGTTAGTAAGAGCATATTTCTAGGATATCAGACTATGCTTAAGTACATCAGGCTTTACAACAGGTTGGCAGAGGCTAGAAATAGGCATTATGGCAGGGTGTACGATTTCTCCATTAGCATTCACAATGGCGATGGAGGTAATTATTAGAGCTTCTAAGTGGGTTGTAGGTGGAGAGAGGCGACAGGATGGGATGCGCCTCACACCAATTAGGGCATACATGGATGATATGACGTTGGTAACTACAACGGTGCCATGTATGAAAAGAGTACTTGAGAGACTTAAGAAAAACTTAAAGTGGGCTAGTATGAAAATCAAGCCTAGTAAGTCTAGAAGCATCTCAATAAGTAGAGGGAGATTAAGTGATCGAAAGTTTATAATAGACGAAGAGGAAATTCCAATAATTAGGGAAAATCAGTAAAGAGTCTAGGTAGGTGGTACAAGGCAGACTTGCACGATGGAGAGCAGGTAGTGCAGTTTAGGAAGGATGTTGCTGAGGGACTGGGTAGAATAGATAAATCAGGGCTTCCAGGAAAGTTGAAGCTGTGGTGTTTGCAGTTTGGATTATTTCCCAGGTTGATGTGGCCACTGTCTGTATATGAGATTCCATTATCTGCTGCAGAGAAAATGGAAAGATTAGTTAGCTTTTACATTAAGAAGTGGCTAGGTGTTCCTAGATGTTTAAGTACTGTGGCACTGTATGGCAAAGGCATACTTCAGCTCCCAGTATCTAGTCTAGTGGAGGAGTTTAAATGTACCAAGGTTAGGACAGAGCTCCTGTTATCTGGGAGTAAAGATGTGGTTGTTAGTAAGGTGGTTCCAAACCCAACCAAGGGGAGAAAATGGAATCCTAGAATGGTAGTGCAGGAAGCGAAAGCAACCCTTAGGCATACAGAGACTGTGGGTAATGTACAAATAGGCCGGGGAGGCTTGGGGCTTGGCTCAGGCAAACCAGTGTGGAGTAGAGCAGGTCCCAAAGAGAAGAGGAAGCTAATTGTGGAGCAGGTTCGTAGACAGGAGGAAATATTAAGGAGTGCAAAGGCATTGGCTCAGGCTAAGCAGGGACAGTGGTTGAACTGGGAAGGTGTACATAAGAAAAAGATTAGTTGGTTGTGTAGTATGGAGGAAAGTAGTATTAGATTTTTGATAGGGGCAACATATGATGTATTGCCAACTCCCCAGAACTTAAAACTCTGGGTAAATGGAGACCCGCTCTGTTCATTGTGTTCACGTACTGCAACTCTAAAGCACATCTTGTCAGGTTGTAAGGTTAGTCTGTCACAAGGACGGTATACGTGGCGACATAACCAAGTTTTAAAAAGCTTAGCTGCAGGCATTGAAGATATACGGAGGCAGGCAAATTTAGGAGGGTCTAAGTTAGAGAGAGTTGCAATTCAATTTGTTCAAGAGGGAGAGAAAGTTAATTAGACAACAAGGAGGCAAGGCAGCTTAGAGGATGCCAGTGACTGGGAGATGCAAGTGGATTTAGGAGGAAAGCTTGTTGTTCCCCAGGAAATAGTCAGTACAAAACAGAGGCCTGATATAATTTTGTGGTCTAGGAGTAGAATGAGAGTGTATTTCATAGAGCTGACTGTTCCGTGGGAGGATTCAGTTGTAAAAGCATATGAAAGGAAAAAACTTAGGTATGCAGACTTTGGGGCTGAAGCTGAGCAGCGAGGATGGAAAGTTAAGATTTGTCCAGTGGAAGTAGGATGTAGAGGCTTTGTAGCAAGGTCTGTTGTCTCTTTGTTGAGGGAGTTAGGAGGAAGGGGAAGGAGTGTGAGGAAAATAGTGAAGGAAATGTCAGATGAAGCAGTAAGATCCAGTCAGTGGATTTGGATTAGAAGAAATAATAATAGCTGGGGGCCCAGCAGGGGGAGCACTTAGGATAGACAGACTCTTGAGAGAAGCAAGGAAGAAATGCAGGAAGAGGAAGTGTACTTAAGTGGAAGGTGTGGCCTGTATGAGCCTCTTTGACACCATGTGGTTAGTCCAGGTGAGTTGGTTTGTATTGGTTTGACTTGGCTTGTGTCTTTCTTTGAGGACAATTTAGGTGAATCTGTTTGCTGAATCTGCTAGTGTAGCTTGTTTTGTGTATCTTGTTTATCTTGTCCTCCACCTCCTGCACCCTCTATACTTTCATTACCCCTACCCGAACCAGGGTCTGTATCCCATCCCTACTTTTATCTCCACCTCTTCTATTTCTCCCCCCTACCCGAACTAGGGTCTGTATCCCCACCCCGCTTTTACTGGTGCAGTTGGTGAGAGGTCGGTGTAGTTGATGGTAGTGCTGTTTCAGATAGTTGTCTTGGTGTGAGGAGCGGTGACTGGGCTAGTTAGATATAGTTATCTTTAGGGCACGTAGGGCAGGTCGCAAGGTCGCTGTTAAGGCTAAGGAGTTAGTCACCGAGTCTGGTCCTTTTTTGTAGCACAAATTTGTGTTTACTCTGAATTGTAGTTAACTGTAATGGATAATAAAAACAACATAAACTGAAACCTAACCCTAACCCTAACACCGGGAAGGGAAGAAATGCCAGACCAAGGCTGCACCATAGGACACAAGTCCACTAATTACAGGTGGGGATTGGGAAATGCACATCAACTTAAACTAGAGACTCACCTTCCCTCCAGAGATTGCAGTGTCAAAGTTATGCCCGGACCTCATTCTTTGGTCCAACCCCTGCTGCCATGTTTTCATCATTAAGCTGATGGTCCCTTGGGAAGATGCCATCGATGTGGCATATGAACGGAAAATACTACACTACACCAACCTGGCAGCTGAAGCAGAGGAACGGGACTGGAGTGTGAAGGTGTGCCCAGTGGAGGTGTGCTACAGGTGGTTCATTGCTAGTTCCACAGGAAGGCTCCTGAAGGAACTTGGCATCAGAGGGCAGACCCAGAGGAAGAGGAAGACGTGCAAAATGAGGGTATTTTATGGTGTTCCTCAAGGATCAATCCTTGGGCCTCTTTTGTTTCTTATTTTTATAAATGATTTTGCTTTACAGTTTGATGATGCTTTACCCATCATATTTGCTGATGATACTAACATAGTATTGTCACACTCCAAGTTCAGTTCCCTTATCAAAAATGCTAATCACATACTTGCCCAAACCGCAAGATGGTTTTTAAAGAATAGGCTTTCATTAAACATCAACAAGACCAATTATATGGTCTTCAGACACATAAACAAAAGCTATTCAATTGAGAAAGCTAAATTATTTATTAATAAGAATGAAATTAAGCAGGTACCTCATACAAAATTCCTAGGTGTCATAGTTGATGAAGCCCTTTCATGGAAAAACCGTATTGATTTGGTGTGTAAGAAAATAACTAAATCTTATGGCATTATCCGAAGAATTTCTTATCTTATAAGTAGATCCGCTTTATTAACACTGTATTATAGCCTGATTTACCCTTATCTATCATATTGCAATCTTGTTTGGGCCAGTACCTATCCAACATTTCTTCACAAACTGCTGTTGTTACAAAAGAAGTTTGTTAGACTTGCCACTGTTTCAAATTACCTGGCACCAACTGCTCTTTTGTTTAAGCAACTTAAAATACTGATCATCTATGATCAGATATGTATTTTTATGTTTAACTGTACCATCAATGGATCATCTTTTCCTATTGTATTCAATAAATTTTTTGTTGCAAATTCCACCATTCACTCATACCCAACCGGACAAGATAAACACATTCATCGCAAATTTTCCCATACAACATTAGGTCAGTTCAGTATTAAGTTCATAGGTCCTTCAATCTGGAATTCAAAACCTTTTATAATTACAAATTGTGCATCTGTCTCAGTGCTCAAATGTAGACTGAAATATTTATTACTGAATGACTGATTTTATAGACTATATATTACTGCTGGAGTGAATTGAGTTGCCTTGTTTATTGTTTATTGCATAGTTTGTGTTTTGTTTTATGTTAACTTTTTTGTTATTAAAAAAGTTATGTTACTTTTATTTTATTTTTATTTATTTATTTTTTTGTATGTTCCTGAGCTGAGGCCCTGTATAGGCCCTTTGGGTCTCTTGTCTCAGCTTGCACCTGTAGTAACTCCTGCCTTTTATGTGTTTTAATCTGTCTTTTTGTCTTTTTTTGGTGCGAACAAATAAAAAAAAAAAAAGATCTTGCCATAGTCGCTGGTTGTGGCTGAGAAGAAAGGGGCCAAATAACTGCTTGATCTCATGCAGCACACACCCAACTCTGGTCAGCCTGTGGTGGGCCTGCCTCACCCGAGGGTGTCTTCTGATAAATGGCCAAAAAGGCTGAAGCAGGCAGAGGTGACAAGTAACGAAGTACAAATACTTCGGTACTGTACTTAAGTAGATTTTTCAGGTATCTGTACTTTACTTGAGTATTTATTTTTCTGACGACTTTTTACTTTTACTCCCTACATTTATACACAAAAATATATACTTTCTACTCCATACATTGTAAAAGCAGGCTCGTTATTTTTATTTTTTTTCAACCTCCACAGATGATGACACGACGTAAAAGCATACGTAAAAGACGTGACGAACTAGAGAGGGAAAGAGGGAGAAGGGGGGGGGGGGACAGGTAACCGCAGGAAGAAGTCGAGTGAGTGAGGGGACGGTAAAGAGAGAACTGACAACTTGTACTGTAGCAGCGACATGGAGGCAAGGAATATTGCTTGCATGGAGGAAGGAAACGAACCGGACAGTTTTGCCAATGGCGACGCTTCAGAATGCATGCTCATGCAGTACCTCTGTCAGTTCAATCTTGATTATTCTGTCTGAACTTTTTTCATTTAACAAAATTATCAAGGGATGTATTGTGTTTCATTAACGGCAAAAATTCATTTTTACTTTTTACTTTTACTTTGAAAGTACATTTCAGAGCCTGTACTTTCTTACTTTTACTTGAGTAAAGGAGTTGAATCAGTACTTCTACTTTTACCAGAGTATTTTTTTTACACATGTATCTGTACTTCTACTTAAGTACAGAATATGAGTACTTTTGCCACCTCTGGAAGCAGGGGTACACAACTGAAGATGTGTCGCATGGACGCAAATATCACCAGGAAGTCATTTGGCTGACCCATCCAAGAGGACGTCACAACGCTGAGGGGAATGATCAGTTATTGTAACACCAAAGTCTTAGTTAACATTCTAAAATCAAAGATGGCCCTTGTGTCATATTCCTCTTCCTTTTGCTCCTGTCATAATTACTAAAATGTTGCCCAGCAGCGAAACTGAACTATAGATCACGATAACTTGCTCACAGATGACTTGTGAGCTTATTTCTTACAGTAAGATAGTGCATTATGTGCATCTCTAACCTAAAGCCCCACTCCTCACTCAAACCACAGATGACAAGACAAATACACACAATCTCTCTTTTTGTATAAAGTGCGCTCAGTATGTAAAAGGCTGAATGATG
This sequence comes from Remorina albescens, assembly GCA_034769265.1. Taxonomy (NCBI): domain Eukaryota; kingdom Metazoa; phylum Chordata; class Actinopteri; order Carangiformes; family Echeneidae; genus Remorina; species Remorina albescens. Next base: position 3,638,956 of record CM068492.1, on the reverse strand, counting down.
GAATGGCCAACAACTAACAGGACTTGGTGTCAAGTCTATCGTTAATTAAACAGATGCAAGGGATGTTCAACGTGCTAGGGTTTCAGGAGTTCCTTCTTATGAGCTACAGATGCTTCTTAAAGACAGAGAGGGACATCCTGCTCTAATAAACTTCAGGAGCTGGTTACACCATCAGGGAACCACAGACCAGAATTGTCCGGACTGAGCTGGTCTTGTTTGCAAAGATGGTGAAAACATATGACATTTGAGTTGGGTAAGGCCTGATTTGCTATTATCCAAACATGACTGGAATGTGGTCAAAGAAAGATAATGGTCATCACACATCCATCTTCTGGTGCTTTTCTGTTTCCAGGTCACGGGGGGTGCTGGAGCCAATCCCACCCAACGTTCCGAGCGTACACCCTGGACAGATCGCCAGTCCATCACAGGGCCAACACACAAAGACAAACAGAGACGAACAACCACTCACACTCACACCTACGGGCAATTTAGAGTCGCCAGTTAACCTAGACATGCATGTCTTTGGACAGTGGAACAGTGGGAGGAAACCCACGCAGACACAGGGAGAACATGCAAACAGAAAGGCCGGCCCCAGGCCGGGAACCAAACCCGTGACCTTCTTATTGTGGGGCAACACTATGTCGCCGTGCTGCCCCTATTCATCGAACATGACACCCAAATTTCTACTACCTTGGAGTAAAATACAGATTGGTGAGGATGACAAGGAGTTCAGCCTTGGAGAACAACAGCTATAGTTGGGTGTCATCAGAATAGAAGTTTCAAGAGGATAATTGGACCCAAGTAGGTGATGTATATTGCAAATAGAAAGGGTCCCAGAATCAACCCTTGGGGCACTCCAGTGATACGGACTTGGGGCAAAATTTCATGTCCTGAAACTCTGTGTTGTGCCAGCGTGATTGTCTTTCCCTGCCCTGATTGTGTTCACCTGTTCCCCATTACCTTGTGTATATATAGTCTGCATCTCCCTTTGTCCTGTGCCTGTTTGTTTGTGTCTCGTGCTGTAGGACAAAGTCATCTCAGAGTTAAGTCCACGTCCTTTCCCTTGTCTAGTTTCCTGAGTTATGTTGATACTTTGATCATTTGTGTCAAGCTTAGCCTTGTGATTTGTGTTGACACCTTGTCTAGTTTTCTACAAGCATTGTCTTGTGGCTTTTGTTTCTAATTCCAAAGTAATTTCTAAGCATTTGCTTGTGTCTTTTGTTGCTACTTTTGCCATTCATTTCATACAGGTTTGTTTCCTTGAACAGTGATTTTTGAGTTGAACTTTGTAAATAAACATTTATTAATTTGTCTCGCGAGTCGTACGTTTGGGTTCAGATATATGGGTTCTGTCACAGATGCCCTTGCCATGACACAATGAAGGGGCATCCAGTGAGGCAGGACTAAAACTAAGAGACGTCCCACAATGTGCATGTGCATGGGTAGCAGGATGTAGTGGTTCACTGGATAAAAGGCAGCTGAGAGGTCCAGCAAGATACAAACTCAGGTCTGCAGTCACAGACAACAGAATGCCTTCAGTGAAGTGGCAACTTTTAAAGCCTGAATGATTTAGATCTTTCTCTGATAAGATTCTAACCTGCTTAAAGACCACTTTTTCCAAGCACCGGGATATGTGGACACATGCAATGTGACACTGAGGGACGACAGAAACGCAGCCAGTTTAAAAAAAATCTCCATTGTTTCTGAGCTTTGAAAAATTCACGGTGCCTCTCATGCTGCCTCTTGAACTAAGAAGTTTCCAGACAAGCTTGTTTTGTAGCTGACCCGCAAATGGGTTCAAATGTTTCTTCTCTTTGGAGGCCTTCAGACTGCACTGCATTTGAGAACTGACCGCATGTCAACCAGTGATCAGTTGCCAAATCTTAAATCTGTACGGGTCCAAGTCAGAGCCACCAAACAAAAGTCAGGCTATTGAGTTATCCTCAATAGCCTCCAACACTCCACCCCGTGAAGACATAGGTGATGGAAACACAAATGACATTACTGTCTTCTCTGAGAAAATAGAAGATCATCAAGGACATTAAGCAGTGGACCCCAGCAAGCATTGACAGGCTGCAAGGGTGCTTTGAAACCACAGATTGGAGCACCCTCATATCTTCCTCCATGAACATTGCCGAACAGGTAGAGGCAGTCTCAGTATACATCTTTTGTTTCGACAATATCATCCCCATCAAAAAGGTCACGATTTTCCCAAACAATAAACCCTGGGTGACTAAAGATCTGAAAGAAATACTGAATAAGAAGAAGAGAATTTTTTTCACTGGTTCTGAAGCTGAGAAGAAGGAGGTTAATAGAGAAGTCAAGCGTGCCATAAAATCTGCCAAGCTTAAATATAAGAACAAAGTGGAGTGGACCTTCGCAGCAGGGGACCTCCATGCAGTTTGGCAGGGCCCGAAAAACATGGCAGCACTGAACTCTGTCACCACCTGCCACAAGCCTATTCAAGTTGCAGGCTGCAGTTCCACCTCACTCCCCAACGACCTCAACTCTTTCTTCACCAGGTTTGAAAAGGATAATAGCACCCAGCTAAATTCACTCATCTCCACACTCAGACCCGACGACCCCACTCTCACCATCAATACAGCAGAGGTGGTGAGAGCCCTCAAAAGGACAAAAATGAACACGGCTCCAGGACCAGATAACGTCTGTGGGCGGACTCTAAGGTACTGTGCTAGGCTGCTGGGGGATGTGTTCCAGCATCTCTTCCAGGGCTCTTTGACCAGCAGCACAGTCCCTGCGATATGGAAACATTCAACAGTGATTCCTATCCCTAAGAAGGGCACACCCAAAATCCTGAACAACCTCAGACCCGTGGCTCTCACCTCTCTGGTTATGAAGGCCATGGAGAGAGTTGTCAAAGATCACATCACCAGGGTAACCAATCCCATGATGGACCCGCTGCAGTTTGCCTACCGGGCTGGTAGAGGTGTTGTTGATGCCAAGATCTTCATCTTAAATACCATCCATAAGCATCTGGAGACTCCCAACACGGCAGTCAGACTTCTTTTTGCTGACTTTTCTTCAGCCTTTAACACCATGCAACCACTCATCCTTGCGGAGAAGCTCATCACACGCTTTCATTTCAGCCATCAACTCACCTTGTGGATTATTGACTTTCTTACCAACAGGTCACAGAGGGTTCTGGTGAACAACATCCTGTCCGACATCCTCTTCACCTCCACCGGCTCACCGCAGGGCTGCGTCCTCTCCCCCCTCCTCTACATCCTTTACACAGATGACTGCAGATCCATCCAGCCAGATTGTCATCTTGTCAAATTTGCTGATGACACTGTCCTCCTGTCCCTGATCTCCGGCCACAGACATCATCATGGCTCAGCCCTGCAGGACTTTGAGGAGTGGTGTGGCAGTTCCTGCCTTGACCTCAGTATTGACAAAACTAAAGAGATGATCGTGACCTTTTCATCCAAACAGAGACAGCTGGTTGGAGCTGTCACCACAATCATTCAGGGGAAGCCAGTCGAGATTGTTCAGGAGTACAAGTACTTGGGAACTATTTTTGACAATTTGCTCAAGTTTACCTCCAATACAGAGGAGATTTTAAAGAAGTGCCATCAGAGACAGTACTTGCTCAGGAAACTAAAATCCTTTGGGGTTAGCAAGAACATCCTCACTACATTTTACTATGCTTTTATTGAAAATGTGATAAACTTCTCTTTTACATGCTGGTTTTCAGAGGTGACAAGTAACGAAGTACAAATACTTTGTTACTGTACTTAAGTAGATTTTTCAGGTATCTGTACTTTACTTGAGTATTTATTTTTCTGACGACTTTTTACTTTTACTCCCTACATTTATACACAAAAATATATACTTTCTACTCCATACATTGTAAAAACAGGCTCATTACTTTTTTTTTGTTTTTTAAACCTCCACGGATGACGACACGACGTAAAAGCATACGTAAAAGACGTGACGAACTAGAGAGGGAAAGAGGGAGAAGAAGGGGGGGGACAGGTAACCGCAGGAAGAAGTCGAGTGAGTGAGGGAGCAGGGAGAGAATCGAGATCTTGTACTGTAGCAGCGACATGGAGGCAAGGAATATTGCTTGCATGGAGGAAGGAAACGAACCGGAGAGTTTTGCCTACGGCAACGCTTCAGAATGCATGCTCATGCAGTACCTCTGGTCAGTTCAATCTTGATTATTCTGTCTGAACTTTTTTCATTTAACAAAATTATCAAAGGATGTATTGTGTTTCATTAACGGCAAAAATTCATTTTTACTTTTTACTTTTACTTTGAAAGTACATTTCAGAGCCTGTACTTTCTTACTTTTACTTGAGTAAAGGAGTTGAATCAGTACTTCTACTTTTACCAGAGTATTTTTTTACACATGTATCTATAATTCTACTTAAGTACAGAATATGAGTACTTTTGCCACCTCTGCTGGTTTTATTCCATCACATTGCAGTACAGAAACAGCCTGTTGAACACTGTGAAGGTCTGTTCTAAAATCATTGGGCAGCCTGTTCGTACCCTCACCGCACTTTGTGACAAATCAAATCAAATCAAATCAAATCAGATTTATTTGTATAGCGCCAAATCATAACAAAGTTACATCAAGGCACTTTACATATAGAGCAGGTCTAGACCAAACTCTTTATAAAATTATTTAAAGAGACCCAACAGATCCCCCAATGAGCAAGCACTCGGTGACAGTGGCAAGGAAAAACTTCCTTTAAGAGGCAGAAACCTCGGGCAGAACCAGGCTCAGGGGGGGCGGCCATCTGCCTCGACTGATTGGGTTGAGAGAGGGAGAGAGAGAGAGAGAGGCACGGGGGGAGGGGAGGGCAAAGTTGGGTAGAGTAGGGAGAGAAAGAGAGCAGGAGGAGGGGATATTCAAACAGGTGTAGGCAGGAACATGATGCCGCATGAGGTTCGTAGGAATGATGCTGTATGGAATTCTTGAAGATGTGGGAGCAGCAGGCATTGCAGGAACATGGGATGGTGATGATTCATCACCTGCAGGATGAGGACAGGGAGAGAGAGGAGAGGAGCTGGGAGAGAGAAAGGAGAGGAGCTGGGAGAGACAGAGACTTCGGGAAAACATGGTTAGTAAATGCAATGCACATGCTTGGAACTGAGAGAAACTGGGATTTCGGAGAAGCAGGTTGTTGGTATGACGGCGCATGCGAGGGGGGGAGAGAGAGAGGGAGAGGGAAGAGGGGGAGAGAGAGAGAGGGAGAGGGAAGAGGGAGAGGGGGAGAGAGAGAGAGAGAAACAGAGGGGGGAAAGGGAGAGGGAGAGAGAGAGAGAGGTGCTCAGTCCTTCCCCCAGCAGTCTAGGCCTGTAGCAGCATAGCTAAAGAGTAAATGAACTTTAACTTTTTAACTATAAGCTCTGTCATACAGAAAAGTTTTAAGCCTGGTCTTGAAAATTGCTAAAGAGTCTGCCCCCCGGACCAATACTGGAAGTTGGTTCCATAGAAGAGGAGCCTGATAACTGAATATCTGCCTCCTGATTTACTCTTTGAGACTCTAGGAACCACAAGTAAACCTCCATCTAGAGAGCGGAGTGGCCTACTAGGACAGTAAGGAACTATGAGCTCTCTGAGCTCTGATGGAGCTTGGCCAGTAAGAGCTTTATATGTTAACAGAAGGATTTTAAATTCTATTCTGGATTTTACCGGCAGCCAATGAAGAGCAGCTAACACAGGAGAGATGTGATCCCTTTTTCTAGTTCCTGTTAATATTCGTGCAGCAGCATTCTGAATCAACTGAAGGCCTTTCAGAGATTTGTTTGGACATCCAGATAATAATGAGTTACCAGCCTAGAAGTTACGAATGCGTGGACTAGTTTTTCTGCATCCTCTTGAGAGAGGATATTTCTTATTTTCCTAATGTTTCTCAGGTGGAAGAAAGCTGCCCTACTGACTTGTTTTATGTGGGGGACAAAGGACATGTCCTGGTCAAAGGTTACTCCAAGGTTTCTTACAGTGGAGTTGGAAGCCAAAGTAATGCCATCCAGACTGATTAATTGATTAGATAGGGTTTCTCTAAGGTGCTTAGGGCCGAGTACAATAACTTCAGTTTTGTCAGCATTTAGAAGTAAAAAATTATGGGTCATCCAGACTTTTATGTCTTCAAGACATGTCTGCAGTCTGACTATCTGACTAACTTCATTTGGCTTCATTGATAAATACAGCTGAGTGTCGTCTGCATAACAGTGGAAATTGATGCTGTGTTTCCTGATAATGTTGCCTAAAGGAAGCAGATAAAGAGTGAAGAGGATTGGTCCAAGTACCGAACCCTGTGGGACTCCATAACTGGCTATAGTGCGTGAGGAGGAGCTATTGTTAACATGTATGTACATGTACTGATATCTATCCGATAAATAGGATTTGAACCACCTTAGAGCAGTTCCTTTAATGCCAATTTCATGTTCCAGTCTCTGTAATAAAATATTGTGATCAATGGTGTCAAATGCAGCACTGAGATCTAAGAGAAGTATGGAGGCTGATCCATTGTCTGAAGCCATTAGAATATCATTGGAGACTTTAATCAGCGCTGTTTCTGTGCTGTGGTGAGCTCTAAATCCTGACTGAAACTCTTCAAGCAAACCGTTCCTATGCAGATGGTCATGTAATTGGTTTGCTACTGCTTTCTCAATGATTTTAGAAATGAAGGCAGACAAACAGACAATAAAGACAGCACGCAGTATTTTAAAAGACTCTTCACACATTCTGTATCCTGAGTTTGAGTGGCTCCCCTCAGGACGCAGACTCTGTTGTCCAGCCTGCAGGATGCAGAGGACGAGGACAACCTTTGTCCCCAGGGCTGTCCTACTCCTCAACTCAGGTTTTAACTTTTAACTCTCAAATCTGAGCACAGAAGCTAAATGCACTGCACTTTATTATTACCAGCACTTTAAAGTTATTATAACTCTTATGTGTTTTACTTATGATTTTAATGGGGTTTTTTTTTGTTTGTTTTTTTAAACGACTTTTATGTGGTTTACTTTTAACCTGTGGAATGCGATTTATTTTGTAAGTTTGCGACTTGTTTTGTATGTTTTAAGCTACTGCTTTGCCCTTTTAAATTACCCCGTGGGGACAAATAAAGTTATTTGAATTGAATTTGTATTTATTTACAAATGGCGCAATATAAATAAAATTGATTTGAATTGATTTGATTTTGTTTTGTCCTGTGAGTGTATTTCCATATAATGATATGGACTCCGGTGACTGACTTCTTATTTCTTTATTGACGTGACAACAACCGTACCAGTGACTTCACCGTTCTTACAGGCATAACGAACAACTGCATTACCCAGAATACCTTAAGGGTTTTACTACTATGGTAGCCTTAGTAGTTCCAAATACATAACATCTCCTGATGTCATCTCAAAAAAAAAAAAAAAAAAAAACCCAGAAAATTAGCTACCTTCAAAATAAAACCATTCACCTTATTGTTGGTAACAAATATGTCATTAGCCCAACACATGACTTCAAAGATAAATCACTATCATAACCAACTTTTTACAAAATTTTAAACACAATAACAGACAACATTTTAACCCTAACTCAGGGATGAGGGTAGACTGCCTTGATCCCTTAACTGATTCCAAGGGGATTATTCTGCCCCTGATGGTTTGGGATAGTTACTGAACTATCCTTAAGACTAAAGCGTGCAGGGGGTCGGCGCTTTCTTGTGGGATACCTGCGCTCTGCAAGAACATCAGTCTTTTTGTTCACTGAGGGTAAAAGCTCTTCAGGACCCAAATGAACAGACGTCTCAGTTCCATCTGGAGTCACATCTGTAGCTGGAACAGATGTCTCTGGTGGTGGGTGTTGCACTTGGGTGTGGAGAGGAACTGAAATGTCGGTCGGTGCATCGGTTGAATTATTAGAGGACAGCTCTGCTGACACTGATGGAGCAGGCAGGAGTTGATCAGGTGACATGCTGCACTCCATTAGCTTGTAGAAATGTGGACATTTCCTGCAACACACGTTGGGGACCATTGTTGGAAACTAGTTGGACCAGATATCCATACTGACAGAACATCTCTCCTAGCTTTTCGATGGTTCTTTCTGTGGTCGTGGACCTCATTACAGCCACCTCAGGCCATTTGCTGTGTGCATCGATGGCAACCAAGAACATTCTGTCTTCCAATGGCCCTGCTTAATCAATGTGGACACGTTGCCACGGCTCCTGTGGAAATTCCCACGGATGCAGGGGAGCTAATGGCGGGTTTTTTCTGGTTTTGTGGCAAGCAGAACAAGATGTTGCTATTTCCTCAATTTTTTTTGTCCAAGCCTGGCCACCAAAAATAGCTTCTCGCTATTTCCTTCACCTTGACTATTCCGCTATGTCCTGCATGAAGCTGTTGTAACATTTTTGTTTGAAGTCACAGTGGAATGATCACTTGCCTTCCCCATAGCAAACAACCTGACTGGACAGAAAGCTCCAATTTCCTACCAAGATAAGGTTTTGTAGCGTTGAAACTACCTCTCCCAACGTAAAATGAAAGTTGGGCGCCAGACAGGAGAAAATTAAACTTGACTGTCACATTCTATTTTTAAATTATAAATCAAAGGGAGAGGAAACCCAGCAGCTCGTTTCAATCTACGAAGGTCTGAGCAAATCAACCCCACAACTTAAAGTGAATAAGAATAAAACCCCACAACGTCTGGAATTAAGGCTGCACAACTCTCTTATATTTCAGTCAGCCAGCAAAATCATCATCATCATCACTTAAATAAAGCAGAGCAAATCAGAAAAAAATCATCATAATGCAGGATTAATCAGGATAAATCAGGATATCAACAGTCAGATCACAAAATCCGACCAACAATTAAACATAACTAGACTGTTTCTTTAAATAAAGTCTGTTTGGACAAGAAGTCCCAGGTATGTAGGTGAGTGAGATGAGAGGGGAATGAGAGTTTCCAAGGGGGGAATTCGTCCAGTTTCATGAATGATGATGAGAGTGAGGGAATTTGATGTAGTTCATACGAGGGACATGTATGAGTGTGTGTGTGTGGGTGGATTGGGGGGGAGTATGGAGAGAATCCAGTTCAATCAGGTATGAGCAGAGTGGAGTGTGTATTTCTGATAGGGGAGAGTGACGGGGTTAGTGAGAGCTGGGAGGGAGAAGGGAGAAGCCAGGAGAGTTAGAGGTAAAGGGGACAAAAACTTATCTGGTGAGTATCAGTGTAGCCATCAGGGAAGTTCTACCACCCAGAGATAAACCACTGTGGCTTCCAAGCAGGGATGGTCCACCTGCTCCAGGGATTCTGTAGTTTCCTGAGTCCTGGGGTCCACCTCCAGAGCTATTCACTTTTCTTCAGTTTAAGACACTTTTCAATTTTATTCTCCACTCTTTTCCTCCTTTCCCCTTTACTCTCACTTCCTCTGTATTTCTGACCTCCTTCTCCATTCACTGCCTCCTTTGTTAGATTTTCCCTCCTTTTTGAGCTCACAGGTGGAGCCTAATTATCATCTCCACTTCCCCCTCCTTACCAGTGATGTCACTTCCTCCTTCACACACACACTTCTCTCTGCTACAGTTTCAGACACACATTGTCGCCAACAGGTCGGCCTTTAACAACAATGTTCATGACCTCCAACAGCTCTGGCTCATTGCGAGTCTATTTTTTTATTTGCACAGCTGAAACAGGTGCTTTTTCCACCTCTCTGATGTAGAAAATATCCACAGTGTCTGAGTCAGGCTTCGTGACTGGGAGTGGCGGTCTGGATAACCTGTCAGCATTGCAGTGGGAGTCTGACTTATGATATTTCATATCGTAAGAATGAGCAGATAGCAGCAAAGCCCACCTCTGCAGTCTTGATGCAGCGAGAGATGGTATCCCGGTGTGTGGTCCCAGGATGGTTGTGAGGGGTCGATGATCTGTTAGAAGAGTAAACTTCCTCCCATACCGGTACTGGTGAAATTTCCTCACCCCGAAAATGATGGTCAGTGCCTCTCTGTCTAACTGAGCATAATTAAACTCCACCTTGTTCAGAGTTCTAGAGGCGGAAGCGATGGGCTTTTCATCACTATTTGGTGGGGATGCATCACAAGCTAGCTGAAGTGTAAGTGATGGGTTGTAGTGAGTCAGAACCTCTGAGGTAGTTAGTGCACCCTTGCCTTCCTTAAAAGCCTCCTGACAGTTGGCAGTCCATTTCCATGTCTTGTCGTGACATAATAGCTCGTGCAGTGGCTGTAGCATTGATGCTGGATTTGGAATAAAGCGTCCATAATAGTTCAATAATCCTAAGAAGGATCTCAGCTGGCTAACGTTTTGAGAGGGGGGGTGCCTCCACAATGGCTGTGATTTTGGATGGTGCTGTATGAAGCCCCTTAGCATCAATCACATGCCCAAGATATTCCACAGATGGCTGAAAGAAGTCACATTTGTCCTTACAAACTCTTAGTCCATACTGACTCAGTGTTTGAAGAGTAGCATCCAAGTTATGCAGGTGCTCTTCGTCATTTGCTCCAGTACGCAGGATGTCATCTAAATAGCACTGTACCCCTGTTAGGCCCCTGAGGATCTGGTCCATAGCTCGTTGGAACAGAGCCGGGGCTGAAGTGATACCAAAAGGCAGTCTGCAGTATCTGAAAAGCCCTTTGTGTGTGTTGATAGTCAGCATCTCGCGTGACTGTTAATCCAGTTGCATTTGTGAGTAAGCCTGATTTAGGTCAATTTTGCAGAATTTTTGACCTCCACTCATTCCTGCAAACAAGTCATCGATCAGGGAAAGTGGGTGCTGTTCTGTTATTAAGGCAGGGTTGACGGTTACCTTAAAGTCTCCACAGGTCCGGATTCCACCATTCTTCTTTGGCACCGGAACAATGGGCGTGGCCCACTCACTAGTTGTCACAGGCTTCAAGACTCCATTTTTGACCATAGCCTCCAAATCAGCTTCTACCTTTGATCTGATGGCGTATGGCACTGGTCTGGCTTTCAGGAACACAGGTTTAGTACCAGGTTTGACATGTAGTTTCACCATAATATTCTCCATGCAGCCCAGTTCATCACGAAAGACCTCTTTATGCTTTCCCAGTATTGCCTGAAGCTCTGTGGAACTGTCTGACATTTTCCAACACTTCTTGCAAATAGAGACAGATTGCCTTTAACCACCTTCGACCCATAATGGTGGCGTAGTTCCCTTTGGTGATGTAGACTGGGAGTCTCACTGTCTGACCGTTACACTGCACCAGTACATCCCTTTTATGTGTACTGGATGTCCTGTGTATGCCCTGAAAACAGTGTCTGATGGACGTAGAGGAAGGTGTCTCATAGATTTCTTGTAGGCTTTGTAAGACACTAATGATGCTCTAGATCCAGTGTCTATTTGCATCTTTAATGAATGTCCTTCCAACTTTGCTTTGGTTCAGAAACCATCCGAGTTCTCATCCACAGCCATTACTCGTACTGTATTTACTGTGACAGTAGTGTTCCCCTCTGAAGAATCACTGTTACTCTCCCTCTCGTATTTAACTGTATGAACCTGTCTTTTCTTTTTAAAACGTGCATTCTTGTTTTTATTTCCTGTCTTTGAGCCTTCCTCTTTGCTCATTTTACTCCGACATGCTCGCTCCACATGACCTTTTTTTCCACATTTACGGCACTCCATATCCTTTCACCAGCATGCAGATGTAGAATGGCCAGATTTAGCACAGTGAAAGCACGGTCCTTGAACATCTTGGTTGTTGCTGCTGACTTTTCCTGTCGCATGCAGCTGTTGGGCCTCTTTGGACGCCATTTCCATGGACACACTTATGTTAATGGCCTTCTCAAAAGTTAAATCCACCTTTGTAAGCAGTTTCTTCTGTGCTGCTTCATTTTTAAGTCCACACACAAGCCTGTCCCTTAACGCATCGTTTAGCGTATCTCCAAACTCACAGTGTTCAGCCAATTTACATAGGGCTGGAAAGAACATAGTGACAGACTCACCCTCCTCTTGATTGCGTTGGTGAAACCTGAATCTTTCGGCGATTACCAGAGGTTTGGGGGAGAAATGTTGGGTCAGAATCCCCACAATTTCATTATATGTTTTAGTCCCTGGTCTCTCAGGCTGCAGGATGTTTCGAAGAAGGGTAAAAGTTCTTGAGCCAATCACACTCAGAAAAGTGGGCACAATCTTTTCTCCCACTATTCTGTTTGCTGCGACAAAATAGTTGAAACGCTCCGTATATGAGCTCCATTGCTCTATACTCTCATCAAAGGGACCAATTGAGCCGATTACTCCGGCCATTTTACTTTTAGCTCCTGGTTATGGCGCTTTTCCGTTGCAGATGACCTCCCACGCGTTTATAGTGTACGGTGTCACTGGTCCACTCCTCTCCTCTCAACAGGACATGCCGGTGCACATTCAGCTAACATTAGCACTTGCCCGGGGCTCCCGCGAGGCAAAACAATACGCGTCGATCCACACGTCCTCGTCACCACTTTTGTTATGTCCTGTGTGTGTATTTCCATATAATCATATGGACTCTGGTGAATGACTTCTTATTTCTTTACTGACGTGACAACAACCGTACGCGTGACTTCACCGTTATTACAGGCATAACGAACAACTGCATTACCCAGAATACCTTAAGGGTTTTACTACTACGGTATATAAGTAAGTAAGTAAACTTTATTTATTATTTATTTTATTTATTTTTATTATTTATAAAGCGCCTTTCAAAACCAAGGAGTTACAAGGTGCTGTACAATGCAAATAAAACAAGAGGGAAATAAAATACAATAAAGATAAAGGTAAAATAAAGATAAAAATAACATCACATAACATCAAAATAAAAGCAAAATAAATACACAGAAGTCAGATAAAACAGTAAAAATAGTGAGAGCAATGCAGAGACTAATCGGATATTAATCAATAAAGTGCTTGCGAAAAAGGTGAGTTTTTAAGAGCTTTTTAAAACTGTCCACCGACTCTGCATTTTTTATTAGTAAAGGAAGGCGGTTCCAGAGGGTGGGGGCCACAACCGCGAAAGCACGGTCACCCTTGGTCTTAAGCCTGGATTTGGGCACAGCCGTGGTCAGGGGACAAAGTAATTAAAAAAATGTAGGTTGGGGCTAGTCCGTGAAGTGCCTTATAGGTAATTAAAAGAATTTTAAAATCAATCCTACAAGCTATTGGTAGCCAGTCTAGGTTGGCGAGCACTGGTGTGAGATGTGCTCTACGCCGTGTATTAGTTAGCAGTCTGGCTGCCGCATTCTGGACCAACTGGAGGCGAGACACAGAAGAACGGGACAGGGTGGTGAACAGTGAATTGCAATAATCCAGACGGGAGGACACAAATGCATGAATAATTTTTTCCAGATCTTGATAGGATAATATAGCTTTGATTTTGGCAATGTTTCTAAGGTGGAAGAAACAGGATTGTTTGACTTTCTTAATGTGACTTTCAAAGTTCATGTGCTGGTCAAAGACGACTCCCAAGTTTTGTGAGGCTTGTTTGACATTTGCTGCCAAAGGACCAATACACTGCTGTACTGTTTCTGTAATGCTCTCAGAGCCAATAATTAGGACCTCTGTTTTGTCAGGGTTAAGCTGGAGGAAGTTGTCTGACCTCCAGATCTTGATAGCTGTTAAGCAGTCGTGTAAGGTGGAGAGTTTGCCCAGGTCATTTGAATTGACAGAAATGTACAGCTGTGTATCATCCGCATAGCAGTGATAAGACATGAATTTGAATTGACTAATAAGGAGGCCAAGAGGGAGCATATACAGGGAGAAAAGAATCGGACCAGGGATTGAACCTTGGGGAACACCACATGACAACCGAGCAGAGGAGGAAATGAAATTATCAATTGCCACAGAAAAACTCCTGTTTGACAAGCAGGAGGCAAACCAGTCAAGGGCAGTTCCGGTTATGCCTGCCCAATGCTGGAGCCTGTTCAGGAGAATGGAGTGGTCAACCGTGTCGAAAGCGGCACTCAGGTCAAGAAGTAACAAAACTGAACATTCACCAGCATCAGCACACATTAAAACATCATTTGAAACCCTAAGCAAAGCAGTTTCAGTACCGTGCCCCACACGAAAACCAGACTGAAAAACTATCAAAGATCCCATTACTGTCCAAGACCTGTATAAGTTGTGTATACACAACTTTCTCCAATACCTTGGAAATGAAAGGGAGCTTGGATATTGGTCTGTAGTTATTGAGCAGCAATGGGTCAAGGCTTGGCTTTTTTAAAAGTGGCTGAACAATTGCATACTTAAAATAATCAGGTACACAACCAGTGCTAAGAGAGCTATTTACAATTGAAAGTAGAAAAGGTCCTAAAAAACTAAAAACATCTTGAAAAAGAGATGTTGGAACAATATCAAGAGAGCAAGAAGAGGGGCGCATTTTGGTAGCCTTGGTAGTTCCAAATACATAACAGATTTGATGTCATAAGCAAGAGATGATGGATGACTGCAAGGATGGATGAGTAAACAGATAGATGGACTTTGCCTTTTTCAAGGAGAATACACCTTATTTTTTCCATTACAAACATTTCCCTTTTTTTGGTTCTAGCCCCATGAATGAGCCACTTGTATAAACAGCTGAGCAGAGGGATTCAAATGACCTTCCTTTGTTTTCCTTCTCTTCAGTTGTTTTAATGACAACAGAATAAACTAATGAAAGACAAAACCAAGGTAGTTGGCTTGTGGTGGGAGGAGGGGAATGAATGGCTGAGCAATGGACAGACTTGATAACAGACTGGTCACTCACAGCATCTGCTTTGCTGGCTAAGGTCGGTCCAAGTGCCGTTGGGCAAACACTTCCTGACCTTGGGTCCTACAATCATCCTGTTTCCCCTGCAGATGTACTCTATCTCGTAGTCTACTGGGAGAACCTGCACGCTGCGGATCTAAACACACACACACAAAATCAATGACATTGTTTTTACAGGCAGTAAATACATTTGTTATGGGCAGTGGTCTCATATGCGATACAATGGGTCCCATTACCCAATACATTTATAGATGGATGTATCTATAGCTGTCATTCCTCACCTGCTGCTGTGTAAGTCCTCTGTACCTTATCCCTCCATCTCTGGGAGGACGGATAATGGCACAACCTGAAAGAGAGACATATTGTAATGTGAGGAGGAAAAACAGCCAGCCATCCATCCAGCTCCTGTCTAGGCAAGGAAAGGCAAAACAAGTTTATTTATATAGCACATTTCATACACAAAGGCAATTCAGTGTACTTTCCATTCATACAGAGAACATACAGAGAAAATTAAGAACAGTTAAAAAATAATTAAATTAAAATGATTAAAAGAATATGCAGCTTGGTTAAGAAAAGTACAGTGCTGGTGTCACACACAAGCGCATGAGAAAAGAAATGTTCTTAACCTGGATTTAAAAGTATTGACATCTGGTGCTGATTTAACCTCTACTGGCAGTTTGTTCCCCTTTTTGCAGCATAAAAGCTAAATGCTGTTTCTCCATTTTAGTCAGGACTCTGGTCTGAACTAACTGACCTGAGTCCTTGAATCTAAGAAAGCTGCTAGGTTTATATTCTCTAAACATATCAAAGGTGTATTCTGGCCCAAAAGCGGTCTGTGTTTTATAAAATAGCAAGGTTTTAAAATCTATTCTGTGACTGAGTGGGAGCCAGTGTATAGTTTTAAAACTGGTATAATGTGCGCTGATCTCTTTGTTTGGGTTAAAACTGTAGTAGCAGCGTTCTGGATGAGCTGCAGCTGTTTAATGCTCCTTTTGGGGAGTCCCGTCAAAAGACCATTAAAGTAATTGAGTCTACTGGAAATGAATATATGGATCATCTTCTGGTCTTTTTAGGTGACAAAACTTTTAATTCTGTTGATGTTTTTGAGTTGGTAAAAAGCTGTCTTGGTGACAGCTTTGATGTGGCTGAAAGTCAGATCTGAGTCAATTAGCACACCAAAGTTACGAACTTGGTCTGTGGTTTTTAGAGATCAAGACTCCAGATATTTACTAATGCTGACCCTCTTCTCTCCATTGCCAAACAGAATAATCTCAGCTTTATCCTTATTTAATTGAAGAAAATTCTGGCTGATCCAGTTGTTCATTAGCTCCAGACTGTGACACAGTGAATCTAATGGGCTGCAGTTGTCTGGTGACAGAGACACATAAAGTTGTGTGTCATTGACATGATTGTGATAATTGATATTAAAGTTCTGTAACATTTGACCCAGAGGAAGCATATACAAATTGAACAATAGGGGTCCAAGAACTGACCCCTGGGGGATTCCACAAGTCATAGCCACTCATTCAGATTCAGAGCTGCCAATCATAACAAAATAACTCCAGCCTTCTAAATAAGATGGGAACAAATTAAGGACCTCAACAATTGAGGACTTGTTCTCTCATTAATGTAGTTTTTCTTAACAGAGAAGGGGATTTTTGAACATTCTGAGTGATCAGTAAATCAGTTCAGCAGGAATGCTCGATCCTGACAACCTCACAGAATTCAGAGATTTCAGACCACATTTCGGAGAATGTCAAAGAATTGGTGCATGGTATAGTATATTGATCAAATCACACAATGAACTAACCTTGTACTGGATCAGTGCTTTATGTGCATCAAAGCCTGCTCTATCTGATTGGATACAGCCCCATTGTTTCTAACAATTGAAACGCATCAGTACACTGATGAAGTGGTGGATACAGTCCACCAATAAAACAATGACATGACAGACATATAACAGGTCTACCACAGGTGTTTGACATGTGTATGATTGGTCAATTACAGTTTTATGACAGTTAATAACAGATATATGACAAGTCTGTAGCAGGTCTATGACAGATCTATGACAGGTCTACCACAGGTCTATGATTCTCTATGATCCTTCACTGAAGCCTTTGAGAACGTGTTTAACACGTCCCTTTGGAAATGGTTAAATTCAGAGAGCTACATATTTTATGCATAAATCCACCTTTACTCATGAAAATTACTAAAGCCATAAGTATGCATTCACAGTGATATTAAGAAACAAAACAAAAACAAAACCTTGACAAATGTGCACTATAAATCTTTTGCTTCATGAACTCTGGAGAAGGATTTTTGAAGATGAAGAACTTTGGAAAACGATTTTCTGACTGTGAAAACCCAATGCTGCCAGTAGATAGAGCCCTCTGTCCAGCTTTCAGCAAATGCTAAATGACCAGCAGGCTGGCTTCCTGCACGAGACCCACACATTAACCACAATAGTGGCAGCATTTCTGGCAGCATCCATATCATCCTTAGTCTCATTTGTTGACCAAGCGGTGGTTTTACAGATAATGAAGCAAGCTTGGGCCTGACTAACAGCAAAAAGATAGATTTACATGTTCAGTTGTCTGAGACTGATATATTTAAAGGTTTAAGCAAGAAAAAAAATCTGAGGTTTTGACAGTGAGTAAGGGACAGAGATTTAATTCTGCCACACCAATTATTTCTGACTCAAATGTATTGTATTTTTATATTATTTGAATTTTGCAAACCAATTTCTCCAAGAATATAGAGATTTTTGGTGGTGACCAGCACTAGCATTGCATATTTCTTTACCTTGACCTTTGGTTCAACCCAGGTCTAATTATTCAAATGAGATGCAAGATGTTGAAAACAAATATTCATTCCTGATAATTTTGGGGCTCCCCTGGTGCTACTGCACCATGAAGGTACTTTGGCATAAATAGTAAATAGCAAACATGACGTTGTCACTTGGGGTGTAACAAATCTGAATCCATGGTTTGGTACATTCAGGGATAACTGAAATCTTCCCTGTAGGGCAGTCTGTAATCCAAGAGTCATCTTCCTCCTTGAGCTAATTAATTAAACTTCCCTAACTTCCCTACCATAGGCGAGATCAATCGAGAGGCACATTCACATTGTGTTCATTGTCATTGAGCTTGACCCATTAGAGGTCACTGCAGTGAAACGCTGTCCACATAGTCATGGCAGAGGTTTTCACATCAAATGCACAATGCGAGGGGCTCAGTGGCCAACCTGCTCTAGCCCCTGGAACGTTGTTTCTCTCCCGTGATAAGTTCATGATATACTTAATTTAAAGGATACATCGTGAAATGTAAATACTCTTTTTTTATTTTTACATTGGTTGTGTACTGATTTCTTATTTTCAACTACTAAATGTCTCAATTTTTGATAAATGCTTGAGGTGAAGTCAACTGGACTCCTTTGAGCTTCTCACCTCTCATCTGAAAGGTGTCTTCAGGTCTTTCGATTATCCTTGGGTTACAAACTGTTTACCAGACAGAAAATGTGTATATATAGTGTCATGGGCTCATGTACAGTTGCAACATATTAGATATACACTAGATTATACCAAATGAAAATGAAAAATGACAATGAATTGAAAATGTACATTGTATTTATTTAGCAACATTTTTTCAAGTCATTTAATTTTGTTTTGCATAGAAGCTATACTAAGCTTCAATGTATTTATTCAATTGCTTATGATGGACAGAGCAAGAATATACCATGGGAGGCTAAGAAATATACCAAAATGAAGCATGCATCAAGAACTTCCTCAAAGGGAGTGCTTCAGTTTTTCAGGGAAAGCCATTTGAAACTTTATGACCTTGGTTGGCCAGTGGATAAATACTAACATGGACATGGATTTGTTCTGGATCATAATACATCTCAAACTCAGCTAAAGATGTTCTGCGTGCTTCAGCCTATAACTGGCTGAACTGACATATATATAAGATACATGTCTAATGGTGATTTTTCTGATGTGGACGGATAACCAACTGTCTATTACCTGAATGTAGGTCACCTGTCATAGACCTCAGTGTATAAAGGCAAGCACAGTGCAGTTATTTTTGGGGCATTTTTATTGCTTTATTCTGACAGTAACAGAAAAACAAGAAAGTTATTTAGAAAGAGATGTAGATAACATGCAGCAATGATCCAGTTTCATACCAACTACAGACAAAGCCTTTAAGGTATGCACCTCAGGACTGATATGTCTATGTGCTGACTGGTTGGTGAGTGAAACAGTTATTGATGTGGAGGAACAACTATGTAAAAAGTGAAACTGGTGTAGGTGAAATACAAGTTCATAGTCAGACAGCTCAGGGACCTGCTGGTGAAATCCAGCTCTGAGAGATGTTGGTTTCAATTTGGTGGTTGACCTGCTCTGTACAGATGCTATAGTTGTTTGTTGTTCTTCAGTTATGATTGAGGGCAATGCCAGCACCTGAGAATACCTAAAACCTACTTGAGTATCACTGTAAGTGGAAAACATCAAGTGCCATCATCTTCATTATCATTATCATTATTTTCTCTTTGACTCTGTCTGTCTATACTACATTGTGAAAATAAAGGTGCAACAATGCCCAAAAGTGGAAAATAACTTAAACAATAAAGCAATTAAACTAATATGAGTGTGAATTGTTGTTTGTGAATAGTATACATAATGGTTGGATGGATGGAATAGCACTATTTTCTGGGAGATGGTGTGTCAATTCATATAATTAACTAACCAAGCACATCACCATGTCAAGCAAAAATTCATAAATTAAATTGCACCCTGCCGACACTACAGGGCAGGTGTCGGCCCCTCAGCAGCGTTTTAATAAAAACCGGTTGGTATGAGAGAAAAGAAGTCCCATAGAATGGTAACAGACTCTTTCATGAGGGTATTAGCAGAGCTTTGATGTAGATGGGAAGGGACCTTGATATACACCACACACCACTTTAGTTCACACTATGGCAATCGGTAATCCATTAAAGGGCATGAAATCAATCAGTCCTGGGAAGAGAACAATTCCATGGAGGCTCCTCTGTGCGCTGGCATTTCTTATTTCCCATCAGTTCACTGCAAACCTCCATTTCACTGTTGCAACATCACAAGTATTTTCTGTGTATCAGATTTTCTGCGGTCTCTCAGTCTCTTAGTGCCTTGCTTTACCAGAAGATAATACATTTGGAGCCCTCTACTCCACATCCGCATCCACACTCACAGTGTAAAACCGTAATTACTAAACATTCATCACATTTCTTACTAGAGGCCAGGAAAGACCACTGGACGTGACTCCCATAGCAAATAGCCCCCCTCCCCCATCAACACCCCCAGTGCTGAGCACAAAGAGGAAATGACAACTCACTAATCTGACTGCAGGTTTATGCTTGCATTACAGAGATCTGACATCTGCCTTTGAGTATTAATGTCAAAGGATGAACTGGGATATAAAAGCAGCTTAAGCACCAGGAGTTTACAGCAAATATTCATTAATGCTTTCAGCGCCCATTGGTTGCAAATTGGTTTTTAAACACGGGGCTGGGCCTGCCTGCCAAGCTGGGCTGTCAGAGGTGGGAAATGGTGCTTGTGTGGTATGATGCTCAGGAGCTGTGGCAGCAATTTCATGCTCAGAAACTGACTGATATATGAGAGGCAAAATGACCCACAATAGTAGAATACTGAAAACACACAATATATGAAAACAGAGTTCACTCCTGTGCTGTATCATTCACCAACAGGTCAGACAGACCATAATAAAAACACAGATCACGCAGTAAAATTTGTATGAACAAAGCTCTAAAAGAACCTGGGGACACCTCACTTTCTCTCAGATTTGGTCTAATTCAACATGGCTACAAATGGTGAGGGGCTAACCAATGAGCAACCAGAAAATGGGAGCTCATAAGGCTGGACCATGAGTACAAGTACTGAGTATGACATGAAACAGCTGCAAGTGGTGCTTCAATGAAATGGATAAGATGTATTCCAGCATGTTTGGAGTGGACAAGGCTATAAATAAACATAGGTTTAGCCTCTGTGACATCAACCAAAGATTTCTGAAGAGCAGTTTTAAAGCTCTGATTTATCCCGTTCACCATCTTGGAAATTCTAGACTACATCCCTACATCCTGGCTAATGCAAAAATGGACAAAGAAGTGCAGCCGTGAGTGAAGCCGAGGCTTTATTGGATCTTGGTTTTGATAATTGTGGTGAGCATATACTCCTGTTAGCATTGTTAGCTCAGTTGAGTGTTTTCAAAGGCGCATTCATATGATGGCAAATTAATGAGTGAATGAATTATGATGAGCATAGATACTAATATCTGTCAATTAGTGTGAAACGATAAATAAATACTAGGCGTTTAGATGATGCCAAGCGAACATTACCAGGCCCCACCTACCTGGACCCCCCACCCAACCTTGTAAAATTTGATTTCCCCGGGCTGGTTCCCAAGAGATCTTATCTCAACAGACCTCCATTGGTAATATTAAACTCACTTACCATGGAGTTATGACACTGGGGTTACTAGTGTTTAGTATTGTGCGTAGTATTGCGCCTCAGTCAGAGCGGTTCCCTGCCGAGAATAGAATAGAGTCTCTGTCTATGTCTAGGTCTATAGAAACTGTGTCTGTCCCCTGACCACCTAAATTTAGAAAAGTTACTAAACCTAGATTAAACAGAAGAGGAGCTAAAAACAAAAACTTAATAGAAATCAAAACAGCCACAAATTTGGTCTCAAATAATACTGCAGTTAAATGTGGACTGTTGAATATTCGATCACTATCATCAAAATCTCTATTAGTCAGTGATCTTATAACTGATCATCGTATTGATTTATTTTGTATAACTGAAACCTGGCTGCAGCAGGATGAGTATGTTAGTATTA
Organism: Remorina albescens; assembly: GCA_034769265.1. Taxonomy (NCBI): domain Eukaryota; kingdom Metazoa; phylum Chordata; class Actinopteri; order Carangiformes; family Echeneidae; genus Remorina; species Remorina albescens. Next base: position 3,617,354 of record CM068492.1, on the reverse strand, counting down.
ATGAAGCTGCACCCCCCACTCATGTTAATTTTCATGTCCCTCGTACCACAGGTCGAGGAGGGGGAGTGGCTGTGATATGGCAGTCAAGCTTATTAATCACCCCTAGACCAAAATCTGGCTGTAGGTCTTTTGAAAGCCTCACTCTTAGTCTTTCCCACTCAAACTGGAAAGTTGAAAAGCCAGTTCTGTTAGTTACAGTATACCGTCCACCTGGTCCGTACTCAGAATTCCTATCAGAGTTTTCTGAGTTTTTATCAGAGTTAGTACTTAGTACAGATAAAATCATTATAGTGGGAGATTTCAATATTCATGTAGATGTAGAAAGTGACAGCCTTAGTTCTGGGTTTCTTTCTTTACTAGACTCAATTGGCTTTTCCCAGCACGTGAATGAACCAACTCACTGCTTCAATCATGTCCTTGATCTTGTTCTAATATATGGCATTAAAATTGACAAGTTAACAATTTTTCCTCAAAACTGTCTTTTGACCGACCATTACCTCATTACATTTGAGTTTACTTTAACTGACTGCACAGCATCGAGGAATAAATTTGGCTATAGAAGATGTTTATCTGAAGACGTTGTGGCTAAATTTAAAGAGAACATTCAGTCATCATTTGCAGCAGTGCCATATCTAAATTCAAATGAGGATTTCTCCCATACACAGGTTGATGACCTTGTGACTAGTACTATGGCCACACTGTGTTCAAATCTTGATGATGCTGCCCCTCTCAAAAAGAAAGTAATAAAACAGAGGAGGCTGGCTCCGTGGTATCATTCTCAAATTCGTGCCTTAAAGCAGATGACACGGAAATTAGAAAGAAATTGGCGTTCCAGTAACTCGGAAGAGTCTCACCGAGCCTGGAAAGAAAGCTTAAAAACGTATAAAAAAGCTCTCCGCAGTGCTAGAAGATCATATTATTCAGCACTAATAGAAAAAAACAAGAACAACCCCAGGTTTCTCTTCAGCAATGTAGCCAGGCTGACAGAGAGTCATAGTTCAATAGAACCAGTGATCCCCTTAGCTCTCAGTAGCAATGATTTTATTGGCTTTTTTACAAATAAAATCATAACAATCAGAGACAGAATTCAACAGCTCTTACCTACATTAGACAATAATCTACTGAATACAGCAACTCCTGAATCAACTGCAACACCTATTTTACATCTGGAATCATTCTCATCTCTGATTCTCTCAGAGCTAGCTTCTATAGTATCATCATCTAGACCATCAACCTGTCTATTAGACCCAGTGCCGACCAGCCTCTTTAAAGACATTCTTTACTTAATTGAGCCCTTCATTCTAGATCTCATTAATTTGACCTTATCTTTGGGTTATGTACCTCAGACTCTTAAGACTGCAGTCATCGAACCCCAGCTTAAAAAGCCAAATCTTGATCCAGATGTTTTGGCCAATTATAGACCCATATCAAACCTTCCCTTCATTTCTAAAATTGTTGAGAAAGCAGTAGCAAACCAATTACACGACCATCTGCATAGGAACGGTTTGCTTGAAGAGTTTCAGTCAGGATTTAGAGCTCACCACAGCACAGAAACAGCGCTGATTAAAGTCTCCAATGATATTCTAATGGCTTCAGACAATGGCCTCCATACTTCTCCTCTTAGATCTCAGTGCTGCATTTGACACCATTGATCATAATATTTTATTACAGAGACTGGAACATGAAATTGGCATTAAAGGAACTGCTCTAAGGTGGTTCAAATCCTATTTATCGGATAGATATCAGTTTGTACATGTTAACAATAGCTCCTCCTCACGCACTATAGCCAGTTGTGGAGTCCCACAGGGTTCGGTACTTGGACCAATCCTCTTCACTCTTTATCTGCTTCCTTTAGGCAACATTATCAGGAAACACAGCATCAATTTCCACTGTTATGCAGACGACACTCAGCTGTATTTATCAATGAAGCCAAATGAAGTTAGTCAGATAGTCAGACTGCAGACATGTCTTGAAGACATAAAAGTCTGGATGACCCATAATTTTTTACTTCTAAATTCTGACAAAACTGAAGTTATTGTACTCGGCCCTAAGCACCTTAGAGAAACCCTATCTAATCATTTAATCAGTCTGGATGGCATTACTTTGGCTTCCAACTCCACTGTAAGAAACCTTGGAGTAACCTTTGACCAGGACATGTCCTTTGTCCCTCACATAAAACAAGTCAGTAGGGCAGCTTTCTTCCACCTGAGAAACATTAGGAAAATCAGAAATATCCTCTCTCAAGAGGATGCAGAAAAACTAGTCCACGCATTCGTAACTTCTAGGCTGGACTACTGTAACTCATTATTATCTGGATGTCCAAACAAATATCTGAAAGGCCTTCAGTTGATTCAGAATGCTGCTGCACAAATATTAACAGGAACTAAAAAAAGGGATCACATCTCTCCTGTGTTAGCTGCTCTTCATTGGCTGCCGGTAAAATTCAGAATAGAATTTAAAATCCTTCTCCTAACATATAGAGCTCTAACTGGCCAAGCTCCGTCATATCTCAGAGAGCTCATAGTTCCTTACTGTCCTAGTAGGCCACTCCACTCTCTAGATGGAGGTTTACTTGTGGTTCCTAGAGTCTCCAAGAGTAAATCAGGAGGCAGATCTTTCAGTTATCAGGCTCCTCTTCTATGGAACCAACTTCCAGTATTGGTCCGGGGGGCAGACTCTTTAGCAATTTTCAAGACCAGGCTTAAAACTTTTCAGTATGACAGAGTTTATAGTTAAAAAAGTTCACTTACTCTTTAGCTATGCTGCTATAGGCTTAGACTGCTGGGGGAAGGACTGAGCACCTCTCTCTCTCCCTCTCCCCTCTCCCTCTCGCTCTCTCCCTCTTCCCTCTCCCTCTCTCTCCCCCCCTTGCATGCGCCGACATACCAAAAACCATGCTTCTCCGAAATCCCAGTTTCTCTCAGTTCCAAGCATGTGCACTGCATTTACTAACCATGTTTTCCCGAAGTCTCTGTCTCCCCCAGTTCCTCTCCTCTCTCTCCCCCCCCCCCCTCTCTCCCAGTTCCTCTCCTCTCTCTCCCTGTCCTCATCCTGCAGGTGATGAATCATCACCATCCCATGTTCCTGCAATGCCTGCTGCTCCCACATCTTCATGAATTCCATACAGCATCATTCCCATGAACTTCATGCAGCATCATGTTCCTGCCTACACCTGTTTGAATATCCCCTCCTCCTGCTCTCTTTCTCTCCCTACTCTACCCAACTTTGCCCCCCCCCCCCCTACCCCCGTGCCTCTCTCTCTCTCTCTCTCCCTCTCTCAACCCAACCGGTCGAGGCAGATGGCCGCCCCCCCTGAGCCTGGTTCTGCCTGAGGTTTCTGCCTCTTAAAGGAAGTTTTTCCTTGCCACTGTCGCCAAGTGCTTGCTCATCGGGGGATCTGTTGGGTCTCTTTAAATAATTTTATAAAGAGTTTGGTCTAGACCTGCTCTATATGTAAAGTGCCTTGATGTAACTTTGTTATGATTTGGCGCTATACAAATAAATCTGATTTGATTTGATTTGATTAAGCTGTTTATTTTTTTCTTTTTTTATTGCACTGCAGGTATGTGTATATTTGTCATGTTACAATTACCATGTTCAGAAAGTGCGTTGTTCATTTGCAAAGTTTGTTGTGTGTTGAGTGAAGTGAGTTTCATGATATTTAACAGCAGTGTAATGTCTGTTCATTTTGTGCAGTATGTGTTTTGTTTTGTCTTAAAGTCAGTCTGCACTGAACCTGACAGGAGAAGCATGTTGTTGTGTGGAAGAGACCCAGTGCTTAAGCAGTTTAATTGCATTTAATTGCATTGCAGTGACCCTGGACTGGACCCGACAGGAGAAGAATAAACCTGAGTTTGAGAAGTCATCCCTGTGTTCTCATCTCATTGTGAGACCAAACACAAAAACACAATGCAGGATAGTCGGGGCATGCAGACCGGCCCGGCTACACTTGTTTTACTAGCATTTTTTTCTTTTGTGGTGTTGTTAAAATGAAGTTTAGATTGGAAGATTTCACTATCAGTCCATCAAAAGATAAATTCCCAGAAGAAAAACTGCAATAAAAAATTACTGTATTTCAATTGCTGAGTTTTTGATGTGTCTGTGCCTGTTAATGCTAACAAAAGGGAATTACAGGAGCTTCTGTTTGACAGCTGAGTGAAAGGAGCTTGTTTGGTGAGCCAGCTCCTTCATTGGGATCTGAGTTGGGTGTACTGGCTGGTATTCCTGCCCCAATCTATGCCCTCCCTGTTCATACTGATATGTCTGCAGAGGGGCTAAAGTTAATTCTGCGCATAAGGTAGGTGGAGGTGAGAAACCGGGAGTTGGAGGTGGAAGCCATTCATTTAAGGGGGAAAGCTCTTGAGCTAGAGCAGGGAGCTGCTGCTTCGGTCAGTCCCTTACCTACGGAGGCACCCTCCTAGGGCCCCTGGGACGGCTTTGATGTTAGCAGGCACATTGCACAACTCCCACCTTTCAGTGAGTCAGAAGTAGACGTATATTTCAATTTATTTGAACGTGTTGCTTCAAGTCTGTGAGTAAAATGGTTTAAAAATGTGTGGTCTCTACTGTTGCAGTGTTAACTGGTAGTAAAAGCACAAGAGCTGTGTATTATTAGGTTTTTGTTATGCTTATGCTTTAATTACCTTTATTACACTTATTGCAATTGTGCTTATAAAGAAATGAAAAGTCACTGATTAAAGAAGGTTAAAAGTATTTCCATGGTGTGAAGAACCAACACAAACAGAGTCAGGTCATGAATTACAAAGGAAATTTCCTGCAGCTTACACCCACACGTCCACACACACTCCCTATCTGCCGTATGAACACAACTGTGGTTCATCTGTGGTTCACTGAGATACTCACTCCCTAAATGTCCTTCAAGTTAAGATTAGAGGTGCAAAGCAGGAAACTGCAGACAGAGGAATATGACACATAAAGGTTAAGAAAGTTCAGCGGTGTGAGACACATGAGGCCGAATAGGGAAATAAAAAAGGAGGTTGTACTTTTCATTGTTTCAGGTCGCCAAGAGGCTGGGACCAGCCTGTGCGCCAACAAAGGGAGGGCTACGTCTAAACCACAGCTCCTCCCCAACTTCAGCAATTATGATATTACTGTTTTGAATATGTATATTATCCTGTGTAACTTCTGTTATGCATGTTTTTCTGGGAAGTTGGTCAGAGACTAACAGCTAGGCTGACTGTGATTTTCTGAACAGAAAAGGTCCTTGTACTGAAGTTTTTTCAAACTCCAATTGAATATTTGACTGAGGAATAGAACTTTTTCTGTGATCCTTTGGCACACAAAAGAACAGCATAGTTTGTCTCTGTCAATTGAAGATAGTCTAAATTATGAAACCGTGAAATCCACCATCCTCCATGCATATCAGTTGGTGCCAGAAGCTTATAGGCAAAAATTCAGGAACTGTGCCACTCAGAAACTCAACACGTGTTGAATTTGCAAGGGGAAAGAGGTGCCCTTTTTGATAAATAATGTCAAGCTTTTAAGATTAAAACTTTTGACAAGTTACGCAGACTTATGTTGATGGAAGAGTTTAAAATTTGTCTTCCAGAGAAGATTCTTATCTATTTCAATGAGCAGAAAGTCATGACTCTTGCTAATGCCACTGTGCTGGCGGACAAGTTTACTTTAGCGCAAAAAGTGTTTTTTCTCCCCCAGTTCGTCTCCACAGACCAAAAAACTAGATCACCTAAATCTGTTTATCGTACTGCCATTGCTGCTGTATCTGTCCCTGAAACTCATGAGTGTTTCTATTGTCATGAACAGGGACATCTCATTTGCGCTGGTCCCACCCTTAAAAGATAAAGAGAAAACCAGGCTTCCCAAAGCAGCATCACCAATCAGTCTGACTCAAACAAGCCCACCCTCAACCCAAAGCAGGAGTGTGCTGAAGCTGAAAGACCAAATCGATGCAGACTTCAGGCCATTCATTTCAAATGGTATGGTCTCTGTATTTGGTGATGAGCAGGCCGTGCCTGTTGCTATCTTGCAGGATACAGGTGCTAAACAGTCGCTCATTCTGGCGTGTCCTCCCTTTCTCTGAACAGTCTTACTGTGGCTCAGATGTTTTGGTATTGAGGTGAAAAACTGGTCTAGTACGTGAACCCTTGCATTTTGTGCGTTGGACTTGCCATTTGTGTCAAGTAAATTTCGTATTGCAGTGCGTGCCAGGCTACTGATAACTGCATTGACTTAATTCTTGGAAATGACTTGGCAGGCAGAAAGGTTTTCCCAACACTCGAAATAATTGAAAACTAGGCTGCTTGAACGCAGGAACCTGTTTTGTCTTATTTGTTGTGTAGATCCTGGCCGCTGGTTTTGCCCCTCTCCCTCTGCGGTGCAAGTTGGAGGTGTGGCTGGACAGGTGTGGCAAGCAGCAGGCATCACAGCTGAGTTCCATTCAGCAATCACCCTCAATCTACTTCTACTCTGCAGTGTTCCCTCGTGGTCTCCAGCTGATTCACCTGAACCCTGGTTTTGTTTGGTGTATTCTTTGTGAGTTGCTTCCCTAGACTTCAATTTTGTCTGTGCTTTGCCCATAGGACCTTGGGACTTTTTTCACTGGATATGAGTGAGGTGTTGCTGCTATATTCTTGCTTGCTCCCTGCCTGTGTCCTTTGGTTATGGACTCAGTTAGTGGGACACTTTTCCTCTTGTGTGAATGATTATCTGTTGGTTGTACATTCCTTGTTAATATAGTATTTTTACCATTTTACGGCCTCCTTGAGTTTGTCCTCTTTGTCTTGGCATTTGAGTTAAATTACCTTATGGTTTAGAGACACTAACAGATTCATGCTGCTCCAATTAAGCCGATTCCTGTTATCAGAAAACTCTTTGAGCATGTTATTGTTGACTGCTTCGGTCCGCTTCCAAAAACAAAGTCTGGTAGTCAATAAAGCCTCACAATGATGTGTGTTGCCACACGTTATCCTGAAGCAGCCCAGTAGAGCTCCTTGAAAGCCTGTGTCGTTGTGATGGTGCCTGTTAACTTTAGTTTTTGTTGGGTTTTTTTTTTTTTTTTTCAATTTTGTCCTTCCAAAATGACTCCAAAGTGATCAGGGTTTTCACCTGCTTAGGTGTTAAGCACCATTCCTCCAGGGCCTATCACCAGGATGCATTAGAAAGGTTTCACTAAACCCCAAAACATTTCATTTGCAAGGTCTTCACTGAGCCAATTCCAAAAGTTGGATGAGGGGCTGCCACCACTGTTACTTGCAGTGAGGGACATGATGTAGTAGTCACCATGCTTTCTTACTTGCTGTATGAAAGATTGTCCACAAAACCAGAGCATAACAAACCAAGACAGCAAAATTAAACTTCCAGGCACAACATATGTCCGGGTCCCGAGCCCAAGTCTGGCCCGTAAAATTTCTACCTCTGGTCAGATTCCAGCTGTTTTCCTCTGGTGTTGACTGACAGCGGGAAGATTTTAATTTGGGCCATTGAAACTGGCAAAAAGAGTAGTGGGCCAGATGACAACAAGCGTGTGGTCTTAGTATGCTGTCATCTTGAAAGCAAACAAATGGAACAAACTGATTACTAGTCACATTAATTATTTTAAGCAATGTACAAAATTACAGCAAAGGGATGTAATTATGTATAAGCATCTTATTGTCGTATAACTCATCATATAACTTAGATGGGCAAACACACACCAGACCTGCAGGGTCACAGAGCATCTACAGCTCTGTTGTAGTCACAGTCATTTTGTACAGAAAACATAGACTGGTCATGTGTGTGAGACAGCACGGTCATTACCAGCAGATGTATTGTATGCAGACAAGCTGGATCGGGACAACACAGCAGAGAAAAGAAGAAAGGAGAGTCCCATCTTTCTACCTGAAGAACAGAAGACAGAGAGGCACTTGTCAAACTTGTCTATGTGGACATTTTGCAAAGATACTGCAAATTTCATCTGCATATTTCTCAGGTAATATTGATATTGCTTTCATGCATATTTGATTTGATTTGAATACAGCCAGTCATATCCTGAAAAAGAGCAAGCTGCTGAACATGAACCACAGCTGAAACAGTGAAAGCTGTTAGAAGTACAGAAGAAAATACATATCTTTTCAGGACTCCTTTGAACATAAGTGCACAAAATATAAACTATTATGTTGAAAAATAAATCAAATCAAATCAGATTTATTTATATAGCACCAAATCATAACAAAGTTACATCGAGGCATTTTACATATAGAGCAGGTCTAGACCAAACTCTTTATAAAATTATTTAAAGAGACCCAACAGATCCCCCGATGAGCAAGCACTTGGCGACAGTGGCATATTTATAGATTTGCTAAAACCAAACCTACTGTCTTCGATATTTTTCAAAAACATCACCTCCCCCGTCAATGATGCAATGTCAGTATGTTGTATTGATTGTCCTGCTTGATGGAGATAACACAATAGAATAAGATAATGACCATTGTTGTAGTGTTTTTAGGCATCATTCTTGCTGTGATGTCACATCTTTTTAACCAACCACACCTAAAAGCATTTGCTCTTCCTATCACGTCCTCATCATTGTTCAGATTTAGTTTTTGGGCCTTGAGCCTAAACCAGCTTGACAACAAAAACACAAACCCCAGTGGAAAAGGGCCATTATCACATGTTGGAGATCAGGGCAGTTAAACCAAAGGCACTCACACATTCTTTCAATTTCACAAGGAGATGAGAACTGGTACCATGCCAGAAAATCAGGATAGGATAACCTCGCACATCAAAACACCATGTGTTTTGATGTGTGAGGTAGTGTGTAGTGCGAGATTTGCTGTCTAACAGCTGTAAGGCAGGAGTAGTTTAGGAATTCAGCTTGTGATGTGTTAAATTAAAGATGCTGTTGCTCTTCATCAGAATTTGTCCCATTTATTATTTTATTACACACACACACACACACACTCATTAGTATCTAAGTATCAGGTGTGTTAAAGGTGTCAGTCTGGTACTGACTGAGTGACTGAATGTAAACCGTTGCTGTTCAAGTCAGATTTCTTAATTTCTCATGTGAACAACCAATCAATCTTTTCATCAACTAAAGTTTTTTTTGAGCCAGCCCTTTGACCAACACAGTCAAATGAGAACAGCAGGTCATCGACCAAGGTTTTGTGGAAGACTGAAAACATCAAAACACTGAATAACAGGTGTTGTTAGGCCATTACGTTGGCCTAGTCACCATGACCTGGGTGTTGATAACAGTGTGGTGTGACCCTGAGAATATCTGAGTTAGAACACTAAGGGTGAAAATACAACGCAATACACACAGAGGGGAGAACGACCTTACCATTGGTTATTCTCCATAACAAATAGTACTAAGAAATGTTCTTGGATGGTGAGTTACATTCCTGTAGTGAATCTGGTAAACAGGATGGAGCCTGCATGTCCACATGCACAAGGATGTGGACTCACACATACACATACACCATCATCTGTGTATAAAATTCACCTCTGGGTCCTGTAATACGAGATATCGCCGACTGTGTTGTTAGTAGGGCTGCTGTGAATAAAGGAGATTCCCCATGTGACACCTGTTTCTCAGCGTCTGTCTCGACATTTGATCTCCATTGATCCCTCACTTTCTGCCACAACATAATTAGTGACCCTGACATGATAGAGCTTGGGTCCCATGGCTGAGAGGGAAGCCGATGCATCCTGCACCGAGGGCACTGAGAAATCTGCAGAATAAGGTAGGTTGGTGTTAAATCTACAATCAGTGCACTCGGTGCGGGGTGTGACGGCTGAATCCTTGGCCATTTGGGGATGCACTCGAATGAACAGTTGTTTTAGGAGTTGATTTATTATATCATCCATTTGAGGTTATTGGAGCAAATTTACAAAAAAGATTCTGAACATTGTTGGGAAGAAAGAGAGTTGTAGGTCTCAAGTGGAACCTTCACATGTGGAGGTGCTGCCAGCAAATTCTGAAAGAAAAGAGGTTGTGGATAATGTTTTATTGAGTTTGCGTATTTATTAGAAGCATGGAAGGTGCTGTGGTGGACACAGAAGTGTCTGTATGTTAATCTGGCTGACTGGACATATCTGGCAGTGAGACTGGCCAGTGACGGTGCTTGGATGAGTGCTGAGTTTAATGAATGTTGGGTCCCACTGTGTGTTAGAAACGTGAAACTGTCCAAGTACAGAAAGGAGCTGGAGATGCTTGAGCCGGGTGCTGAGGAAGTAAGTGAATTGTAGTGTGCTGTGAATTTTGTGTTCGCATTATAAACGTTCGCTGAGGAACTAAATCGTTGGTGCTCATGGTCAAGTCTTTCTGACTGGCACACCCCCTCCTAGGGCTCAGGGAGGGGAAACCCATGGTTTGTACTCGCTAAGTATGTAATATATATGTGGAGGAGAGTTACATCTCCTCCACTAGTCAAGGAGTGTGTGAGTGTGCCTGAAAAGAGCATAGAGAGTGAAGAATGAGAGAGCAAGTGCTATGCATGAATTATTGAATCATATTTACACAAAAGCTTGATGGGTCTCATTGATCTATAAAACAAATAAATTGAAAATATGTGTCCATGTATTGTTGTGACTCCTTAACAATGTGCAAAAAAATAAATAATAATAAAATAAAAATATATATATATATATGCAAAATGTAATAGGTTGGTGTGCAAAAGAATCAAACTGTGTCATGCTATAAAATCTGCAATGTACTTTTATGCTGTAAAACTTGTACATGCTGAAGATTGAGGCTGTAAGTGAAAAACCGGGTGAGTGTGAAGTCTGAAGTTAGGGCATTGCAACATGTTTCATGTGGGTCAAGTTCAAGAGTTTTAATTTTTTGGTCATGCATTAGAGTTCTAAACTTCTGTCGTTTCAATGTGGGTGTAGGTGACCAGTGGTTAAAATTTTGGTTTTGTTTGATCTGTAGGTAGTTTTCGGTGAGGCAGCTTTATCGGACATTGGCAGTGATCCTACGGCCCATTGCTGGGTTGGTCTTTGTCCTCCCTCCTTATTTTGTTCTGTTCAGCCAGCCCCTCCCAGAGTGAGTGTCTTGTTGCATCAGAGTAGGAGGCCTCTTAGGAAGGGCACTAATAGCACTATAATACACATTTTTTACACTAAGCAACTAAAGAAAAGTGTGATATACAGTGCAATATATTACAAACAAATAAATAAATAAATATGAGTATTGTGCCAACTGCACTGATTGGGACTAAGTACCCAGAGTATTTGAAGAAAATTTGAAAAATTTCAGGAAGAGGGACCTACGCGAAAATATTGAGAGATGGCCTAGCTGAAGTAAAAGAAAAACAAGCCAAGTCTTGCAAAAACTATAACAAAACAGCAACACAACAAAGCAGGAGCCAGCAGGAGTTTACCCATCCCTGGCTAGAGTAGTCAACTTGTCAGGTGACTCTGAAATGCTAGAGAGGGCTCCAGGCCCACTTCCAAATGGCAATAGTGATTTAAATGACCCAGAGCTCGGACCAGCTAACAGCACGGGAGGTCAAGGAAACTCTCAGACAGATAATGATAATGCGAGTGGTAGTGGTGAAAACCTAAGCTCAAGGCTCAAGGAAGATTATCAAACAAGTAAAAAGCTGCCACCAGGGTTGGATAGAATCAAATCAAATCAAATCAAATCAGATTTATTTGTATAGCGCCAAATCATAACAAAGTTACATCAAGGCACTTTACATATAGAGCAGGTCTAGACCAAACTCTTTATAAAATTATTTAAAGAGACCCAACAGATCCCCCGATGAGCAAGCACTCGGCGACAGTGGAAAGGAAAAACTTCCTTTAAGAGGCAGAAACCTCGGGCAGAACCAGGCTCAGGGAGGGCGGCCATTTGCCTTGACCGGTTGGGTTGAGAGAGGGAGAGAGAGAGAGAGGCGGGGGGGGGGCAAAGTTGGGTAGAGTAGGGACAGAAAGAGAGCAGGAGGAGGGGATATTCAAACAGGTGTAGGCAGGAACATGATGCTGCATGAAGTTCATGGGAATGATGCTGTATGGAATTCATGAAGATGTGGGAGCAGCAGGCATTGCAGGAACATGGGATGGTGATGATTCATCACCTGCAGGATGAGGACAGGGAGAGAGGAGAGGAACTGGGAGAGACAGAGACTTCAGGAAAACATGGTTAGTAAATACAGTGCACATGCTTAAATATAACATAAGATAAGATAGAACAACAAATACAAAGTCAAACAGAAATAAAACACATGCTGCCAAAATATTGTAGTACCGAAAAAAACCCACCCAAAGTGTTGGACTGCTATGCAAAACATAATGAGCGCGCGCAGGGGGGTCATCATACTGGCTGGAACTGGACCACACAGGAATAGATTTGCAGAGAGAAAGGAACCACACAGTCATCCAAGAGATTGAGGGGGAAGTAGACCAACTAGAAAATAGGAATAGCCTAGAAGAAGCGCAAGCTGGCAATAGCACAAGCGAACATTGTCAGAAAAGGAACGTGCAACAATGTAAGCTATATGATTTGAGGCTTAGACTCAACATAGAGCGACCAATTAGATACACTTACATGATCAATACATCATATCAATAAAAAGATCTGAGGGGCACTATGTGCCATGGCAGATTTTCAACCTCGCTGGGCCAGTCAGTCAGTTGCCTGATATCCATGAAGGTGTAAACAAATGGATCAGAGCCTTTGAAGAAGAGACTGTGGGCAAACTATTGGCCCTAGGGGACATTAAAGCTATATAGGAACAATGTTGTGGAGCCCCTACTATGGAGAATATTTTGAAAGATAGTGACAACAACTGGATGTTGAGCCCCCGAGCAGATGGCCCTGAGTTCAATGCATATCGATCTGTGCTAGGGAAGGCTCTTTGTGCTGAATAACCAATGAGAGTGGATCCCAAAGTGTTAAAGGGAGAGCCCTTATCTGAGACTGAAAATTCAGCAGCTTACATCACACGCCAAATGAGAAGGTGGAAACAGGAGACTGAGGAGGAGAGAGAAAAGTCCTGTGTTGACTGCACTGTTTGACACCGCCATAGTGGAGGCGTTCCCAGCTCCTGCCCAAAGCAGAATGGAGGTCTTGGTCAGACTGTCATCAATGCCATATGGGCAGTTTCATGACCATGTGGTGCACGCTGTTGACAGGCATAGGAGGGATGAGAGACAAATAAATGAGCAAGACAAAAACATGCAGAGAAAGATTGCTCAACTTCATTTGGGTGAGTTGCAAGGAAAGAGCAATGCACACAGGCTGCTGTCATAGCAGCAAAAGTATCACATCCCCTGAGTTTCCCTGTTTGTCTTGTCTCCTACCCTTTGTGTTTGTCCTCTCCCCTGTGTGATCATTCCCAGGTGGCAGAGGCAGGTCCCAGTGGTGGAGTCTTGGCACACCTGTTATCAATCAATCAGCTGCAGTATAAAGACCCGGTTCATCCTCCAACTCTCTGCCAGATAGTTCCGCTACGCACGTGTTTTGCCTGCTCCCCCTGCCGCTGCCCTGCCTCAGATCACCTGATCCTTCTCCTCGTGCACTACCTCCCCATCTGGACCCCAGCTGCTTCCCCCCTTCCTTGGAACTCTCCCCCCTGACCCAGCCACTGCTCCCTCGCTGCCTTCAGTTTGATAATTATTAAAATCCCTGTCTCAAATTTCCTTCTGTGTTCACTTGTCTCTGTTGTCAGCTCTTGGGTCCCATAATACAGCCGTGACAGAACTATCTGGCCACATGGATCCCGCAGACCCAGAGGCAATGCGTCAGGAGCTGGGGGCACATAGCGCGCTCCTCCACCAGCATTCCCAGACACTCCAGGAAATAATGGGGACTAAAGAATTTGAGTCTCAGTGTCACCTCCCTCGGCCACCAGCTGGAGCAGGTTGCCTCTCACATGTCCCAGGCTCCCCCAGCAGCTTCCCCTTTACTACCTCCTGCTGATCCACCAGTCCCTCCTCCCCAACCCAGAGAACCCCATCTCCCTACACCTGAATGCTACTCTGGGGAGCTGGGAACCTGTGGCCATTTCTTGCTTCAGTGCTCCTTGGTTTTCGACCTGCAGCCCCTCACTGATCCCTCCAACCGTGTTCGGGTGGCATTTATAACCAGCCTCCTCACCGGGCGTGCAGCTCAGTTGGTGGCTGCCATGTGGGAACACAACCCCCAGGTCTGCTCCTCCCTGCAGACTTTCTCCACTGAGATGAAGAGGGTTTTTGACCATCCTGTGCGAGGGCGGGAAGCCACCAGCCGTCTCCTGTTATTGTGCCAGGGTTCAAGGTTGGTAGCTGACTTTGCCTTGGAGTTCTGTACACTAGCTACAGAAAACGGGTGGGATCAGCCAGCTCTGCAGGGGGTGTTTCTGCGGTCCCTGAACAAATCCCTTAAGGACGAATTGGCAGTCGGGGACGAGGCCAATTCCCTCAACGACCTAATCTCAGTAAAAGCTGAGAAGTGCAGTTTCCATGTACAATCTGTGTCCTTTTTGGGGCTTATCATCGAAAAGGGACAGATCCGCTCTGACCCGGCCAAGGTCCAAGCTGTGGTGGAGTGGCCAGTCCCGGAAAACCGGAAGCAGCTCCAGCGGTTCCTAGGATTTGCCAACTTCTACTGGCGCTTCATACAGGATTTTAGTACGGTAGTAACCCCTCTCACCCAGCTCACTTCAACCTCCCAACCTTTTTCCTGGTCCCCGGAAGACAATAAGGCTTTTTCTAAGTTGAAGACTCTGTGCTCCTCTGCTCCTGTTCTGACGCACCCTCACCCTTCCAAACAATTCATTGTGGAGGTTGACGCCTCCAACACAGGGGTCCTCTCTCAGTTCTGCTGGAATAAATTGCATCCCTGTGCTTTCCTCTCTCGCCGTCTGTCTCCTGCGGAACGCAATTATGATATTGGAAATCGAGAGCTGCTCACGGTGGTGCTGGCCTCGCAGGAGTGGAGGCACTGGTTTGAGGGAGCCGAAATCCCATTCACCGTCTGGACAGATCACAGGAACCTGGCCTACCTGCAACAAGCCAAGAAACTCAATTCTTGGCAGGCCAGGTGGGCTCTCTTCTTGGGCCGCTTTAACTTTACCCCGTCTTACAGACCCAGTTCACGTAATGGCAAGACTGATGCCCTCTCCCGTCAAGCGGATCCCTAGCCGGCCAGCACTGCACCAGAGACCATCCTGCCCCCCTCTCACTTCCTCAGAGCTGCCCAATGGGAGATTGAACAGCTGGTTAAGGATGCACTACGGGATGATCCAGGCCCAGGTAACGGACCCCCTAGCCATGTCTTTGTTCCCAAACCCCTGAGGTCTCAGGTGCTGCAGAGGGGGCATTCATCCAGCTTGACTTGTCACCCTGGGGCTGCTTGGACTCTAGAACACCTCCGTCAGCAGTTATGGTGGCTCTCCATCTCCCATGATACACGCCAGTTTGTGACTGCATGCTCTGTCTGTCCCTGTAGTAAGGCTTCCCACTGACGACCTGCTGGGCTGCTCAACCCTCTACCCATTCCCCAACGACCTTGGTCCCACATCGCAGTGGATTTTGTTACAGGCCTTCCCCCATCTGAAGGTAACACCATAATACTCTCTATTGTGGACCGTTTCTCCAAGGCTGTGCATTTTGTCCCCCTACCCAACTTCCTTCAGCACTACAGACTGCCAACCTGCTTGCCCTGCACGTTTTCCGACTCCACGGTATCCCCATGGGCATTGTGTCTGATCAAAGTTCCTTCTGTGTTCACTCATCTGCTCTTGGGTCCCATAATCCAGCCATGACAAAAAGAACCTGATACTGTGAAACAACCAGAGAGGTTCCGGCTCCTGTTATGGTTGTGGAAACACAGACTGATGCACCACCCCCAGCTGATGAGGCAGCCGGTTTTTACAGCAAAAACTGTTATCAGGTTCCTAATCAGAGAAGTCATCCCACCGTTTGGTATTCCCTTACAGAGATTAGGAGCTGTGTATCATCCATAAACTCAAGGGTTGGTTTAAAGAATCAATGGACCCTGAAGGCAAAGTTGAATAAGTTATATGCGTACTAACCTACATTAGGTTGATGCTTTGCCACTAGCATTAATTAGCTATTGCATGCAGACACATAGAAGTACATATTTGACACTACATGAAATGCTTATGGGCCCACCGATGCCTGCGCCACTTCTAAGAGGTCCTTATAAAGGACCTTCGCTTGAGCAGTTGCAAGACGAGTTGAAAGCATATATGAAACAACTAACTGCCATCCATAAATTTATATATTTACAGGAAAATAGTCTTGAGGCCATGCAGGACCAAGACCTGGTCTGACCTGTGGTGTCATGGGATCAGGTGTATGTGAAAGTCTTCCGAAGAAAGTAGCACGAGCCCAGACAAGAAGAACCTTACACCATCATAAGGGCAACGCAAACAGCTGTTCGGGCTACCTACGACAGATGACCCAGAAGACCAAGGAGATGATCATGGACTTCAAGTGTGCCAGGAACAAAGAACACGCCCCCATCTACATCAACAGAGCTGCAGTGGAGCATGTATCAAGCTTCAAACTCCTCTACCATCATCAAAAAGGCACAACAGCGCCTTTACTTCCTGCGGAGCCTGAAGAAAGCTCACCTGTGTCCCTGGAAACTGGTGGACTTTTACCGCTGTACCACTGAGACCATACTCACCAGCTATATCTCAGTGTGGTATGGCAATTGCTCTGCAGCAGATCGCAAGGCACTCCAGCAGGTGGTGAAAACTTCCCAACAGATCACCGGCACCCAACTGCCTGCTATAGAGAACATATACAATAATCGCTGCCTGGGCGGGGCGAAAAGCATTATTAAGGATGCATTACACCCCAGCTATAGACTCTTTACCGTCCTGCCATCCGGCAGGCGTTACGGGAGCCTCCGCTGCTGCACCAGCAGGCTCAGGAACAGCTCAGTATGATCCAAACGTAGTAATGTTACTGTTCCTGAAAACCTAAATGTTAGTAATGTTCACCTTACAGACAATCAAAGCATTAGTAACGTCCGTATTCCCGAAGAGCAAAATGTCAGAAATGTTTCTATTCCCAATTACCAAAGTGTGAGTGACATTCTTATTTCTAATGATCAGAAACCAGACAGGAATAAAACAACCACATACCCACATGCAGCAATTAATCTGAAGCCAGACAAGACCGAGATTGTTTCAGACGGGTGTTAGATTGGATGTTTGTCAGACGGGGGGGTATATGTAAGATGTCTGGGAGACATTGCTGTACTTATAAACCAACTAATGCAGCTCCAAACGAGACATTCACAAAAGCCATGCAGATATTAGATCAGTTAAGTTAGAGATGAAGGAGAATGCTGGTAGGGGAGGCAGCCTGTCCTTGGATTGGCTGGACCTAAATTTAGGCAAATAGGGAGCAGTTTTGGCCAAGGCAGCCATGAGTGTTGCCATAGATCTAATTCTGATTTTCTATTTGACATGTTGCATCGTACCCAACCTGAGAAGACAGTGCCTGCAAGCAATAGACAAAAAAATGGACATAATGATGGGCCTGCAGGGAGCTAAAATGGTTTATGCTGCTGGCAAATGGACAAATGACCCATATGTGCCCAGTCATTCAAGGTCTGCTGGGGGACCTGACTTTGTTCCCAATGCCTGAGTATTTGAAGGACACTGATGATCCCGATAAAACATCAGAGCTAAATGAGGATTAGTGCTGAGCGTCGTGAGAAAAGAAACACGGGTATGCAAGGAAAACACATGGAAATTGAAGATGCACGACAGGGGGGACTTGGATATGGATACCCTGTTGATGAATGTACTGGACTGAATTGCAGCACAACATACAGTACCAATACATATGCCATTATGTTATCAATATGATACAATCAACTAAGTAATCAAGTGATACTAAGAGCTCATGTTACATTTAGCATGGGTAATCACTCATGTAACTAAGAATCGCAAATATGGTTATGGTTATAGATATGTTATATTCCAAAAGCTATATGATATTATTGTTTCACTTTTACGTTAACCATCACGGATGTTTAATTAAGAATCACGTGCCTATTTCACTTAATTAGATATATAAATCACAATAGTGATTTCAGGGGGGATATGTGGAAGACTGAAAACATCAGAACACTGAATAACAAGTCCTATTAAGACACTGAGTTGGCCTGGTCTCCATGACCTGGGCATTGATAACAGTGTGGTGTGACCCTGACAATATTTGAGTTCGGACACTAAGGGTGAGCCAAAACACAATGCAATACACACAGAGGGGTGAACGACCTTAACCATTGTTTTCACCATAACAAATAGAATTAAGAAATGTTCTTGGATGGTGAGTTACATTCCTGTAGTGAATCTGGTAAACAGGATGGAGCCTGCATGTCCACATGCACAACGATGTGGACTCACACATACACATACACCATCATCTGTGTATAAAACACACCTCTGGGTCCTGTAATACGAGATATTGCCGACTGTGTTGTTAGTAGAGCTGCTGTGAATAAAGGAGATTCCCCATTTGACACCTGTTTCTCAGCATCTTTCTCGACATTTGATCTTTGTTTATCCCTCACTTTCTTGCAACCTTGGTTGGATTTTTTTTTAATCATTATTATTTTTAGATGGATGACCAAGAATTTAGTCTTAGAAAGGTTTAGATGAAGGTCACATTTCTTAATCCATGTGCATATTTCACCTGATTGACCCACAGGTATAGCTGGTTGTCATCTGCATAGCAGTGATAGGAGGAACCATGCAGTACAAAATCAGACTCAAAGAACACACAGGATAACACAGAGGAGCATGTAGCAAGTTGTCAGTCAAGATTTTCGTTCATCCAGGTCACAGTAGCTGGCAACAGATCATGGCTCATACATAAAATTTCCTCAGTTCTCACTGACTCACTCAGTGGTGGGGAGTCCAGTCACTTAATCCCTTCACTTTTATTTTCTTGTGTTTGGGACCTCTCTGGTAAAGAGCTGCAGGTCTATGTGTGTCTTCATCTGTTTGACCTGGTGGGTGTGTTTATTTGTGCTTTAGAGCATAACTGCCATGAAACCATCAGAAAATATTTGGTAATTTTTCTGATGCACTGCTCTTCTCTTCCACTGTTCTTGTTCAATTAGTAGCTTGGTTGAGCCCCTCACACGCTCTCTCGTTGCTTTGGGGGTGTGGGCCATCTTTGAATTGTGTTTAAAAGCAAACTAATTCTTCACAGGATACCTTTAATGCAGGCTATTGTAATGTATCTGCCAAGTGTAAATGAGTAAAAGAAACACTGATTGGTACTGGAATGTAAAATCAGATAAATCACATAAAAACTGAATGCAAGTGATGCCATACACATTTATACAGCACTTGTAAATTTCAATGGTGTCCCACATAAACTGCACACTACTGGGGGAAATCTGTATTTTGGTATCTTGTACAAGGACACCTCAATATGTAGACTTGAGGAATCGGGACACTGAGCCAGCATCGTCCAAGGTGTTCAAACCCTTCAATAAGAAACCATATTAAAATTTTGAATGACTGACTCGTCCACCAGGTTTGTATGTAGCCAACAGCTCTGTTCACAGAGTTCAGAGGTCAGAAATTTTGAATTTTTGAAAAATATTTGTTTACAGTTGATTTTGGTAAGAAATATACCAATTATTTTTTTAGTCTCCACAATTTATTTTGTGGCGTTTGTGCTGACTACAGACACACAGCACTTCAGAATCTTTTTTTTTTCTCTAAAGGCTGTTATAAATTTAAAAAATGTTTTTAACATGGTGGAGGACTTAACAACCAATCAAAAGCCTTCCTATTCATATCACAGATGGGTAAAGAAATCTATGGGTTACAATCAATTGGTAAATTATGCATTTAACATTATCGTTTGTACTCAGTGTAAGTGTTTTTTTACTTAGCTGCAGGCCAAAATTATATGAGGCTTTAAATAGGCTTTGATATCAATATATCAGTGTACTGAAAGGCCATCAACCAACAAAAGGTTGCATTTGTCAGCTTGCAGCATCATACACAGGGACTTAAAGATTCAACTTCATCCTGGCTGTTTTCAGGAGGCATGATCGCAGCACGGAAATGGAAAGGACTGATCATCTATTTTGATGATGGCAGTGGGTTCATAAATAGATGAGCCGGGAAGAGAATAAAGGAAAGAGCAGAGGTATTTCTTTTTCTATCCTCTCCATCTGTTACCTTTAGGAAAAATGTTGGCCAGGCAAAGAGCAGAGAGAGAAAAAGCAGTAGTGACTGTCTAATGTGGTTCCAGAAAGTACATGTAAATGATCCTAAAGTAACACTCACACCGATTTGTTACAATGTAGCTTCTGTAGTGCTGGATTGATTTTTTTTCACTGCTGTCACCATTTGTTAATCAGCCATGAGACAATGTAGGATGGATTTCCTGTTCACTATCATTGCAAACAATAGAAATGGTGGTGATACCTCAGTGCAACAACATGCATCCCACTGACGACCTGATTAAATGACTCTAAACTGAGTGTGTTGCTGCTGTTACCGCTGCCTGCCCAGAGGGGGAATCTGGAATGGCTGTCAGAGAAAGAGGCTTCATGTTGTAGGACTGTTAGCATGCTCTGCTGCAGTGCACATGTAAAACCTCAAGCAGCCATTGTTGGGAGAAGAATTCTGACAGCTCCCTGGCATCTATCTGAAAACAGGTGTTTTCTCAGTCATGCTGGAGGCAGTAATGTTCAGTTCACCTGCATCAACATCCCACTAAGTTAGATTTGTGGCCTCATCCAAATGAATGAGGCTGAGATTTCAATAAAGGCTGATATGCATAGAAATGAGAAAATGCAGGTAGGTTTGGTTTTATTTTAAGTAGACATTATCAAGAAATCAGAATCCTGTACTTTAAGACTGGATCTGAGGTCATCCAAGAAACTTTAAATTGTCATGGCACTGCTTTAGTCTGCGGATCTGCTGGTGACTCGCTATGTCAGATGTCTTGAGTCATCATTCCTGCTGAATCAAAGTGCTGAAAATTAAAGATCAGCTGATATTTGTATAGATCAGTGGATATTTTGTGGTTTGAGTCTGTTGCTGTGTCATTAAAACAGCTTCTAACAAACAGATGAGAGTATACCACTATAAAATTACATCAGAACTATCAACTATATAGCTTTACCAGAATTTAACACAGATTCTTTAATTCAGGATTCCTGACAGTGATGAAGCTTTTACACCTCTTCATTACTGCAGCTCAGAATAAAACGAGGAGACTCTGTGAGCAGAACTGGAGATAAGAACTGAAGCTCGGATGTCTCTGATTTGAACAATGATCCAAACACTGGCTGATATCTCATAATTGCAAGTAGTCCAAGTAAGGAAAACCACTGGACTGTAGATAGGTTCAAGGTTAAACGTTTAGTGATGGGTGTGGGGAGCAAAGGCCAGACCATGTGTTCTGAGCCAATGGAAGAGCTTATGCAGTTCAAACTGCAGAAGAAGTTACTGCTGGTGTCAGAACACACAGAGCATCACATTTTGCTGTGTATGGGGCTGTGTAGCTGCAGACTGGTCAGGGGTAAGCATGGACACCCTGACCCTGACCCTGAATTCTACTTCTCCCTTGATTAATTAGCTCAGTAAATGTTTTCCTAATGAGTTTATGGTCTTGGTCTCACCACCAAATGCAGGACGCAGTGTGATGGTTTAGACAATGTTTTTTTTCCTCTACTTTATTTTGAGCTTTTATCCTGAATTTTTCTGGCAGAAAGTTCTAAAGGTTCCATTGCTTGCAGATCTAAATCTTGGAATAACTTTTGACCAGGACACGTTCTTTGTCCCTCACATAAAACAAGTCAGTAGGGCAGCTTTCTTCCACCTGAGAAACATTAGGAAAATCAGAAATATCCTCTCTCAAGAGGATGCAGAAAAACTAGTCCACGCATTCGTAACTTCTAGGCTGGACTACTGTAACTCATTATTATCTGGATGTCCAAACAAATCTCTGAAAGGTCTTCAGTTGATTCAGAATGCTGCTGCACGAATATTAACAGGAACTAGAAAAAGGGATCACATCTCTCCTGTGTTAGCTGCTCTTCATTGGCTGCCGGTAAAATTCAGAGTAGAATTTAAAATCCTTCTTTTAACATATAAAGCTCTTAATGGCCAAGCTCTATCATATCTCAGAGAGCATAGTTCCTTACTGTCCTAGTGGGCCACTCTGCTCTCTAGATGGAGGTTTACTTGTGGTTCCTAGAGTCTCCAAGAGTAAATCAGGAGGCAGATCTTTCAGTTATCAGGCTCCTCTTCTATGGAACCAACTTCCAGTATCGGTCCGGGGGGCGGACTCTTTAGCAATTTTCAAGACCAGGCTTAAAACTTTTCTGTATGACAGAGCTTATTGTTAAAAATGTAAAGTTCATTTAGTCTTTAACTATGCTTCTATAGGCCTAGACTGCTGGAGGAAGTACTTAACCGCCTCTCTCTCTCTCTCTCCCTCCTTTCCCCCTGCATGCGCCGAGATATCAATAACCATGCTTCTCCGAAATCCCTGTTTCTCCCAGTCCTAAGCATGTGTGCTGTATTTACTAACTATGTTTTCCCGAAGTCTCTGTCTCTCCCAGTTCCTCTCTTCTCTCCCTGTCCTCATCCTGCAGGTGGTGAATCATCACTACTCCATGTTCCTGCAACGCCTGCTGCTCCCACATCTTCATGAACTCCATCCAGCATCATTTCTATGAACTTCATGCAGCATCATGTTCCTGCCTACAACTGTTTGAATGTCCCCTCCTCCTGTTCTCATCTCTCCCTACTCTACCCAACTTTGCCCCCCGTGCATCTCTCTCTCTCTCTCTCTCTCTCTCTCTCTCTCATCCGAGAGGCGCTCCCTCTCTCAACCCAATCGGTCGAGGCAGATGGCCACCCCCCCCGAGCCTGGTTCTGCCCGAGGTTTCTGCTCCTAAAGGAAGTTTTTCCTTGCCACTGTTGCTAAGTGCGTCCTCATGGAGGAATCTGTTGGGTCTCTTTAAATCATTTTATAAAGAGTTTGGTCTAGACCTGCTCTATATGTAAAGTGCCTTGATGTAACTTTTTTATGATTTGGCACTATATAAATAATTCAAATTTGATTTGATTTGATCTCTATAACAGCTTACATGATGTGTCAAAAAGCAAAACATATATGTTGCAACATATTCCAGTGGCAATTTTATCAATCAAGCTTAAATTAGCCAGCCAAACTCACACCCACACACAATTTACAGGAAGTTTGGAGTTTCACTGACAGAAGCCAAAATAAACAGAGCAGAGAGGGGGAAGTGGTTGGAAAGCAGGAGGGTGTTGAGTGTCACTGTCCTGATTGGATACAAAAATGGACATACACTCTGGGTCTGAAGGGCAAAGCCAATGCTGAAGAGCCTGAAAGTCAGGCTCTATCTAATGACCATCAGAGAGCAACTCCAGTTGTTGTAAGAAGAGAGAAATTGTATTTAATTCAATGTGAAAATGTTCCTACTTCTCCCTTGATTAATTAGCTCAGTAAATGTTTTCTTAATGAGTTTATGGTCTCACCACCAAAACCTGGAGGCAGTGTTATGCTTTGGACAATGTTCTGCTGGGAAACTTTGAGTAGTGACATTCATGTGGATATTACTTTGACACGTAGTACTGACCTAAACATTGTGTAGGCCAAGTCCAGCCCGTAATGGAAACCATATTCCCTACAGGCAGTGGCCTCTTTCAGCAAGATAATACTCCTTTCCAACATGCAAAAAAGCTACAATTTAATTTTTTTTTTCTTTCGATAGTAAAAACTTTGCATTTTGGAGGAAATAACACATTATTTGATATTTTCCAACATTGGCACAAGGTTATCTGGTATACTTATTATGCCCTATGTCCACACCATCCTTGTCTGACAGATCCACCATCAGGGACTGAGATAGTGTTGTCTGCTGTGATAGTGATGGTGAAGACAAACTACAGTCATTACAGGAACACAGAGGCTGAGAAAGAGCATGAGGCTGAATGATTGAGTTCAGCAAGATGGTGCAGACCCAGAAGTCAGTTTGAAGCATTAGTGACCTGAATCGATTGATTCAGGTCAGGCAGCTTAGTTAGTGTAGTTGGGTGTGTGGTGGAGTGATGTAGTCTTTTGGGCTGCTGCATTCTGGACCTGCTGCAATTACAAGGACTTCTGGACATTTTGGTCATTTTTGGACCCCTTACTCGGCACAATAATTTCAATAATATTAATTGAATGTCCTTTTACAGATGCCAAACCTTCCTAAACTGTTACCACCTTGTGTTCCCTCAGATATAACACAGCCACAGACAGCTTGTCTGTTGCCTCCTCCTGTCACCTGGTGCTCTAAATGTCCTACATGTTGACCTGCAGCAGACAGAGGCAGCATCACTGTGTTCATAATATTCATCAGTCAGGACTGTATCCTGTTCTCTGTCCCAGTCCATGTAAAACACAGTGTCTTTCTTTCCTGCTTTCTTGGCATTTCCCATCATCCTCTCCTTGTTCCTCTTGCTTTGCTCTACCATCCTCTGAAATGTTTCACTGGTAGCAGCCAGCATCTTTCACTAAACCACAACCAGTACTCCACTTCCTTTCTTCTGTGCAGTGGGACAAACACTCATTTATTCCCACCCCATTCAGTTTTATTACTCTATTTACATTAATTCCCCATCTCTTCCTCTCTCCATCTGTCAAGCAACCCCATCCTTCCTTCTACTGTCTGTCTCCCTCACTTCCTCTCATTTGCATGGCATTGTAGCAGAAGATGTCTTCTTTTCAGTCCCAGATTGGAAAGAGAGGAAATTACATCACCTTTCCTGTCAAATACAAAGCTATCCACCTCAAGAGGTCAGCAGATCAGGTATGCTGGGCCATCAAACAGCAAAGTCAGGGGATTTGGAAACCATTCAAAGGATAGGAACTGAACAGTTGAGAAGTCAAGGTTTAGTATATAGCGCTTTACATACATACAGAGAAAATAACAGTAACATGCATAAAACTAAAGTCATAAAATAATTAAATTAAAATGATTAGAAGAATGGCAGCAGTTTGGATATGTTAAGAAAAGTACAGTGCAGGTTTTGCGCATATGTGCATGAGAAGAAAGAAAGAAATGTTTTTTTAACCTGGACCTGGTGTCAACATTTCATTCTGATTCAACCTCCACTAGCAGTTTGTTCCTATCAGGGTATAGATCAGGACACAATGATGGAACCGGAGGGCTCAGGCTTACTCAGAGTCGTTTATTGCAAGCGGGGTCAAAACCAGGTAGGCAAAGGTACAGATATCCGGCAGGCTAAACTCAGTGGTCGGGACAAACAAACTGGGTCACTCACAGGAAGGTATTCAGGGAAATGCAATGCTGAAACAAAGGACAAGACAATCTGGCACAGAAGGGTAGGGAAGCACTGCTTAAATACACAAGGAGGAGGGAGACAACAAGACACAGGTGAAACACATTAGGGCAGGGAAGGCAATCACACAGGCAGGAAACTTGACAGGAAGACAGGGGTAAGACGAGGACTTCAAAATAAAACAGGAAATGACACAACGAGAACAGAACTCTCAACTGAACCCTAACAATAGACACTTGACACTAACTGACCCTGACAGCTCCACTAGTTTGTACCATAAAAGCTAAATGCTGCTTCTCCATTTTAGTCAGGACTCTGGTTTGAACTAACTGACCTGAGTCCATGGATGTAAGAGTCCTGCTTGGTTTATATTCTCTAAACATATCAATGATCTATTCTGGTCCCAAAAGCGGTCTGTGATTTGTAAAATAGCAGGGTTTTAAAATCTATTCTGTGACTAACTGGGAGCCAGTGTATTTATTCTGGTTAAACCTCTAGCAGCAGAGTTCTGGATGAGCTGCAGCTGTTTAATGCTCCTTTTGGGGAGTCTGGTCAGAAGACCATTACAATAATCGAGTCTACTGGAGATGAAAGCATGGATGAGCTTCTCTTGGTGTTTTTAGCTGACAACACTTTTAATTCTGTTGATGTTTTTGATTTAGTAAAAAGCTGTCTTGATGAGTTTATTAAGTTGTTTATTAAGTCAAGGGTCAAGATAACATATTTAGTCACATTTATAAAATGTAATGCAAATTTGTACGAGTTGGATTGTTGCCTATCTTATTAAAAGATGCAGGCGTGTGTTGCTCGGTCTGGTGTGGGTGGGCAGTGAGAGCTGAATCTGTGTGAGCACATTATTGTCTGGCTAATGTATAGTCCTACTGGATTCACGTTGAGGCTGTTTCCCTCAGTTGCCTCATGTCTGGTCACGTCCCAGAGTTGCTCCTTCCCTCCAAATGCAGACATTCCCGATGATTTTGGCAGAAAGAATATTGGCATTTTGGATTTTTCTTTAGAATCTAGAGATTTATCCAGAGGGAGTAAAGACTGTTGTTGAAAAGCTGTTTCAACAGAGCTCCAGATAAAAGCCGCATTGATAAGGAAGAAGTGATGATGGTTGGCTGTAAATATTTAAAGCTGCAGTCCATGACTCTATATGCACAGCATCTTACGATGTGGCTGCTTATTGAGAGGGAAATCGACACAGAATCCCATTTACAAGTCACTTAGTTTTCATCAGTTATATTGTTTGATGATAGAAGTCTGAAAGTATAGCATGCACAAACATAGGCTGGTCACAAAGAAAGAGTCAGTGACACTGACATGATCCAGGGTCCCCTGCACTAATATGATATATTCAGAATTATGATTATATAGTCAAATGGTATGAAAAACATATCAAGTGATACCCACTCAGCCAGAAACAGTTTTACACTGACTTAACATTCTCTAAATTAGTCAATAAAATGCTTTGCAGATGTTTCATCCTTAAACCCAATAAGGAAGCAGAGAGATGATCCCTCTGAGCCACAGGAAAGTGTCAAGAAAAGATGGAGAAGAATCTCTGGCTCTCAGGTTCATTAGCTCCTGAACACTTTCAGTGAGTTACTCAAACCCCAAGAAGAGAGAGCTACAGGTGATTGTTGCACGTGTTTACCTGCTGAACCGTGACTGTGACCTCAAATCATCTGAGAGTGAGCAAATCCAAGTTTTTTTTTTGATAATCTTGCTGATTGAACATACAGTCCGTCTGCAAAAATGTAATCTATGGAAAATGAGTCAAGAAGAAACCACGTGCTAACAGATGGATCGCACACAGTTTTGGAAATGCTCACAGAAATCAGGGATGACTGAGGAACCATCCTTGATTCAGTTCTCACAGTCAGGCTCCAACCTTAACAATCCTTTGATAGGATACAGAGCAGTGTCTCCTGAGCCAGCAAACCCACAGTGGCCAGTGTACCAGAGTTATGTTTTGGTTAGGTTTAGAAAAAGATGGTGGTTGGTTAACTTAGTTAACTTTGTGTAGCAGTCATGGTTAATAAAAACTACATAAACTGCTTTTTTAACATGGGAATCGCACACCAACCTTTTATCTCATATTCTTGTGTTCTTTTTGCACACATCCATCCAAACCTCCTCCTGATCTGGAAATTTCCTGTTGTCATTACTCTGGCCAGCAGATATCACCTGAAGAGCCTTTGACCTGCATTTTATCTAATGACCATCAGGGGCAACTCCCCTGCTGGAAGAAATCAGATTGTGTTAAAGTTTGTAGGAAAATGGCCCTACTTCTTCCTTGATTAGCTCTGTAAATGTTTTCCTAATGAGTTAATGCTATCAGTCTCTAGTTTCAAGTCTTCAATAGAACATAACATGCATTTTTTTAATGATGTGATAGAGGAAAATAGACAATAAAGCAGAGGATGAATTAGGGGGTGGATACTCTGTGATTAACAGACTGTACCACAAAATCTTGAAAGAGTACAGAGCAGGTCAGATCCAGCCCTCACTCCTCCACCACAGCTCCACCTTCTAGTCAAAATTTGGTTTGAAAATACCAAGATGGTGACAAACAAAATACAAACTGGCTAAACAAACTATTGTTCGGTTGACACTTGGTGATAATTACCTGTTGCATAGAGGATCTATGGTCTCCATTACTGATTAGTCTTTTTCTGTCTTTCATTGGTTTGTAAATGTCATAGATCTGTGATGAATATACTTTCACTGATGTTGTGGAACCATCTTGTGTGATGTAAATAGATGAGATTCTAAATCTTCAAAGATTTGGCAATTAATCCATACTATCTTCAGTAACGTAACTATGTGGGCACAAAGAAAGTCATGCAGGTTCGCAAAAACATATGACCATACAATCCGTTATGTGTCCAAACCTGGCTCAGTGATGATATGTTACCTCTGTTCAGTGCCTT
Organism: Remorina albescens; assembly: GCA_034769265.1. Classification (NCBI taxonomy): domain Eukaryota; kingdom Metazoa; phylum Chordata; class Actinopteri; order Carangiformes; family Echeneidae; genus Remorina; species Remorina albescens. The sequence goes on along the minus strand of CM068492.1, from coordinate 3,589,129 downwards.
CGTATAATTCTGTGCATTCATGCAGTAATGACAAAACGCCTGGAGAAGTTTCAATATTTGTTGAAAGCAATTTTTGATTTATTTAGAGGAGAGGGCTCAGCATTAGTTCAGGTATTAGATGAAGCACTTCTCTACAGTGTGATGCCTTCACCTAAGAGAAAATTGTTAGTTCTGCTTTTATGGATGAAATCTACCTCCCCCTCAATCCTTCTTTTATCTTCCGTTTCTTTATCCTCCCTTCTCCCTCTTCTTCTGTCTCTTCTTTGTTTGTCTCTCCCTTTTATATCAGCTCATTAACTACACCTGAAGCAGCAGAATATAACCCGTCTTCACTCCTGGCTCTTTAGTGTCTCTGTGTGGTAGCTCTAAAGGGTTTTTTCTTGTCCAGGTCACTTCCTGGTGATCTGTATTGTTTTCTTTGGTCAATCCTGGGTCTGCCTGGACTTCCTGGTTTGCCAGCCACAATCAGTGTCTACCTGTAACACTCCACTCCCTGCAGCCAATGGTACCAACTGTTTCTTCATCTCCTGTCTATGTTCACATTTGGGTCCAAAGCTTTAAGCCATTTAATTCAACATTTTTTGGGGGGGAAAAACATCAAAACGATTCAACTTCAGTATAATAATAACAACAATTACTACAACTAGTGTTAGCATTTCCACAGGAGAAGAAAAAGCATCTGCACTAACAGGCAAAAGGCTCTTCCTCTTCTTTGACACTTGAACATTGACTTTGTGAAGTTAATCTAATCAACTATCAACTGACTTCCTGTATACTATTGCATATACTAAGCATCTTGCTCTTTTGTCTATAAACCAAACAGGATAACCACTACAACTCTGATATGTATTCATTATCTTGAGCATATCTTCAACTGAATTTTCATAATTATCTGACATTTCTGTTCCTTTTCTAATGTTTTCCTGTTTCCAATGATTAAAACTACTTCTGGGGTTTAATGGGAGGACAAATCTAATTATGATGACGGGGTACTGTTTTTCACATTCATGAATGCCTGCATTTAAGGAATCTTTAACTGAAGAGAAAGGAAGTTTAGAAAGTCTTCTGCAGGGCTTTATTATATCAGATCTCGGATTTGGCAGAAATATGACGTGCCCCTTACCCATTTCATTTACCGTTACCCTTTCAAACAGGTGTTTTGCCAGCTGACTTCATCAAACATACCCATAGTCATACGACTGTTCACGTTGGCTGATTTCAGCACAATTGCTATTTTGCTCTTTGTTATACTGTTCAAAGACAGATTACAAAATGACATTTAACATTTTGCAACCCGTTTTCATGTCACCTGCAACACACAGAACATTAGCATTACAACTATCCCTGTGACTCACACACCCAAATAATGTTTGGAACATGTGTAGCAATTTTAAACACTTTCACTAGCTCCTCAGTGTGTTAATAAAGAAAGATTTTTTTTTTCTTTCTATTGGTCTGGAGGAGTTCTGGAAAGTCTTCTACCACTGAATGAATGCCCTGTTAACTGACTGTGATCATTCCGATGATGAGATATCATTTACTCAGCTTCTTTCTTTGAGAACCTTAGACGTATGTATGTATGGGATAAAAATTCATCTACTTTAGATACGGAGCTGGAAACCATCAAGAATGGAATAGAGGATATGAAACAAGTGACTTTGAACTGAGCTTATGTCCGACACACACAAGACTGTCACACAAGAGGGGCACGTGAACAATGGGTTCCCATGGTTGAATTCAGATTTCTATGGTTTAAGAGTTGATGGAAACATTTGTCAGAAAGTTGAGGCAAATGGCTGACCAACCCGAATTTTCTCTTGCTTGAGATTTCTGCCTCCTAAAACATAGTTTTTTTATGTACACTGTTGCCAAGTGCTTGCTGTTGGTGGGAATTGTTGGATCCCTATGAGTGCCTTGAGATAACCCCAACTGTTGTGAACTGGGCATTTTAAATAAAATTGAGTCAATGAACACAGGTCACTTGGAAAGACAAGTTGGCGACCAAAATGGAACATTGACAGCTAGGAAAGACTGCTGACATTTGGGAAAGGCCAGAGCTGGGGTGAGGAGGCTCACCAGACTGAAGCACATCCTTCGTTAGGAGGAATTTAAAAAAGTGTTACGGAAAGATACATTGTAAGATACCTCCAAAGAAGATCGGCCCACAGGACAGACCATTGTTATGACCAGCAATGACAGACAACTGACTAAAGAACAGCCAAGCGATTCATCCTGGGTCTGCAGATGTGGGAAATATGCGAAAATGCGAGTTGTCTCAAAATACATCAGGCAAAGATGAAGTGCCTGCAACCCGAGCGTAATGTACAATGCACAGGGAAACCTGCTGAGATGGAGGAGAGGCCGGGGCAGGAGGCAAACCACAGTCACTGGAATTCGCTACCATCTTACTCCTCGATGTTAAAGGTAAAATCCTTCTTGGGATCCTGACCAAGAGGTTAACCAACTTCATGTTAGACAATGGGTACATAGATACATCGGTTCAAAAGGGTGGAGTTCCAGGGGTACCAGGGTGTCTTGAGCACACCACTATGGTCACCAAGATCATTGAACATGCAAAGAGGAACAATTGCAGCCTGGCAGTCCTCTGGTTGGACCTCATGAATGCCTATGGGACAATAACGCACAAGCTGGTGGAGTTAACACTGAAGGACCTAACATGTCACTGAGCATTTCCAGAAGCTTCTACAGTGCTATTTTGACAACTTCAACATGTGGTTCACCTGTGGAAACGTCACCAAGTTCACGTTAAGTCAGCAGAGAGGCTACGTCGAGGTGCAGCGCTGTCAAGTGGCATCCAGTAGGTACCAGTTAGATCCTTCATGGATGATCTCACTCTTACGGCCATCAGTACCTGAGGGGTGAAGGATCTTGGAGGACCTAGTGGAACTCACTGACTGGGCAAGGATGGAGTTTAAACCAGAAAAGTCCAGAAGACTGGTACTGAAGAAGGGGTGGGTCCAAGACCAGCTTCATTTTAGGATCAAAGATACCATCCTCCAAACCGTTCAGCAGAGGCCGGATAAGAACTTGTGGAAGTGGTACAGGGCAGACCTGGATGAGGTCTCTGGAGAGGAGTGGCTTGCCTGGTAAGTATAAGACCTGGGGCTACCAGCATGGGGTGCTGCCCGGACTTCTCTGGCCTATGCTCATTTATGAGGGACAACTCTCCACTGTGGAGAAGCTGGAGAGGAAGGTTAACACCTACCTGAGGAGCTGGCTGGGTGTCCCAAGAAACCTTTGCTTTTCAGTGGGCTGTACAGCAAAGACAGCAAGCTGCAGCTGCCAATAACATCAGTGGTCGAGGAGTATCATCAAAGACTGCAGAAATCAGCTGCAGCACGCCAACATTGTTAGGGTGGTAGCCCAGGGCAGGCTTGGACTGGGTTGCTCCACCAGAACAAGCTGGAACAAAGCTGACCCAAGAGAGCAGCGGAGGGAGGTCCACAGAACTAAGGAAGAAACCTGCCATCTAAGGGCTGTAGCTATGAGGGAAGAGGTCAGGTGGACAAAGTGGGAGGGAGCACAAGGAAAGGCGCTGACTTGGCAGGACATCTGGAGCATGGAAGGACACCGGATAAAAGTTCTTGTGTGTTCTGTCTATGATGTCCTGCCGACTCCATCAAACCTCCACACAGGGGGTAGCTGAGAGCCCCAAGTGCAATCTCTGTGGAAAGTTAGCAAACCTCGAGCACTGGCCCAATGACACCTCTCATCGGGCCAGTCAAGCTTGGCAGACGGGAAATTTCAATTGTATCACAATAAGATATTGAATCAGTTGGCGGATGTGGTGGAACAGGCACGGGAACATTTAATGCAACATTTATAAAAAAGACAACAACGATCGAACAGACTCCACTTCTTCCAGTTTGTGAGATCAGGAGATGGCGCTGCAGCAGTAGGACTAAAGAACAAAAGGGTCCTGACCTCAGAAAATGACTGAGAGATGGCGATTAGACCCAAAAAAGTGGTTCAAATTCCCAGAGGAAATAGCCCAGACCAGCTAAATAAATATCAAGCCCTGATCCTCCTTAGCAAGCAAAATGGATGGAAGACCTGGAACCTACCTGTGGAGATTGGCTGCATGGGTTTTGCTGGGCAGTCACTCCGGAGAGCCCTTGGGCTTCTGGGGATTGAAGGGGTGGCAAGAAAGCAGCTGAGAGGCAATGTCATCAAGCAGGCTGAAACAGCATCCCGGTGGATCTGGATACAGCGGGAAGTGAGGTGGCAGAGCCAACCAGACAGCTTAGAGTTGGGTGCAGGTCAGCAGGGGTAGATCCAGGACGCTGGAGCTGCTGTCAAGACCCCCGAGGTGTTGTGGGCTTAAATGGATGAAACACCAGTGAAGGGGGGTGCCCACCTGAAGATCTGTTGTATCCACCCAACTCTATTGTCCAGTGGAGTCACGGGGCCAAGTACTCCAGGGGTGCCTTGAGAGAAGGAGGAAAGGAGAGAGCGATGTTGCTGGCCAACAGATGGTTCAGGGCCGGGTAACTGTAAACTTGGGCCAGTTGCGATGTCCCATCGTATTTTGCATATACACATTTTACACATTTTACACAGGTCATAACTTTAAATAAGTTCTCAGGTGTCAAGTATCAGTGAGTATCAAGATGATGGTTCTTTCTCTCTTTTACACATGCCACATGTAAAAGGTTTAGTGTAAATATGTGAGGTGGGGCTGTCTCTGTGACTGTGACTGTGTGTGTCACGAACTCATGAGATAAACCACATCAGAGTGAAGTTTTTTGCCTCCATCAAAGGGGTTTTCACATAGCATGTTTCACTTAGTATGTTTAAAACTTTAGTGCAAAAAATTCCCTACACTGTGGGTGTGTATATGTGTGTGTGTGTGTGTGTGTGTGTGTGTGTGTGTGTGTGTGTGTGTGTGTGTGTGTGCATGCGTGCGTGCGTGCGTGCATGCGTGTGTGTGTGCGTGTGTGTGAAATCCTGCTTGTGTAATTATACAAGCAAAAAGGAAGTTATGTCTGGTGTTTTTTCAGCCTGTCGGTGCAAGGGAACAACTGCATGATGGTAACCAGAGGAGACTAACTATCATCCGTGGTTAAATCTGGAGAGGCATCCACACACAGGAGAGTGTGTGAATAGTTGCTAGGCAACAGAATTAGCCAGCATCTTTTTCCTTTTCCAGTCAGAGGAGGAAACTGCCTTCCGCTGCATTAGAGTGCGGTTTATGCTCCGTCTTAGCATCCATGCCTAACCTTAGCCAGAGAAACCAGTTACTGAGCCCAACCTGAATCCAATTGACACTTAGTGTAAAGTGTCACATGACTGTGGTTACCATGGTCACAGCTTTGCCATTTACCCTGATAACATGTGACTGTCCAAAGCCATTGCTTTTTAAAGGCAGTAGGTGGGTTAGGCTTCTAATTTTTGGCCCAGTATAACCTTGGGTGGGGCTTGGAGCTGATATCAATCAACATCAACACTGTATGTAACTTGTTAATTTATTGTGTGCTTTCAAATATATATTTTTTTTATTTTATTTATTTATGTATTTTAAGTGCTTGGTAAAAATCCTGATCAATTTTGGACGTAGACTCTGAGTCTTAAACCTGAATTCTATCTAATGACCATCAGGGGGCGACTGCGCTGGTTGTAAGAAAAACTTAAATTGTATTGAATTCTACATGAAAATGTTCCTATTTCTCTTTTGATTAATTAGCTCAGTAAATGTTTTTCTTAATGAGTTTATGGTCTCAGTCTCTAATTTCAAGCCTTCAATACAGCTCACTCCTCCTCAGCTCCACCTTCTCCTCCAAATATGGTTTCTTCTGGCTTTGAAAAACCAAGATGGCCAACAGACAAAGTGCAAACTGTAGGCTTCAAAACAGTAGCTCACAACCAATGAGTGTTGAAACAGGGCCTTGCTCTCATAAGTAAAAAAACATATCTGCTTTCATTTGGCAGGTTGACCATGTGCCTGATTTAATGACTTATCACCACTGTCCTTTGTACATCGTTCTCTGTTCCTGCCTCAGCACTATCTCCCTTGGTCCACTCTGGCTAAAACCAATAAAACACATCAATATGTCCTTTTGTACTTTTGACATCCACCATCATAGCTTATGAATGCATTGATAGGGCTCCATCATCAGACTTTCAGTTCAGGACTGGACTCAGATCCTTTTGCCATTTTAACACATACAAGTCTGCAAGTAACTCACAAAATTAAGTTGTTTTAAAACATTACAATATAACAAATTTATTACCACATTACCACACAGTAATTTTTATATAACTACATCACACTCAGCAATTATGACATCATTATCTCATATTAAAATTATTTCTTGTGTAAATTGTGAAAACAGGTACTTCTAACAACAACACCACAATCTTGACGAAGGACAATGTGAATGTCTATTCGTTGGACATCCTGGGCTCCAGCATGCCCTCTTCTCAGATGCCTTAACCATGATGAACAAAATCTAATACGATAAAGAGCTGAGTTGCTGTATTGGGAATGGAGGGAGGATGACCATGTTTTTGGACTGCTGAAGCACTCCAGTCTTGGCTGCATGTCAACAGCGGCATCCTGTACATGAAGGACAATTTACAGACAGCTCAGGGTTTCTGATCTGAGTTACCAGGCTCTCCACCCTCATTACAGCCTGGAGAAGGAAATGCTACTATAAATAAATAAACAATAAAAAAAAATCCATCTACAAAATCTCTTTGGTGTCAGAGCCTTGAATGAGGTAAGGGTATGGAAATGAGACCCACAGGTCCAGTTGGCAGCTGAAGAGAAAGGGTGCACTTATTTAGTAAACCAAAACATTTTCCCCAACATTATTATGTCTCTCAACTGTACTTCCACTTCTTTCAGCCGTATGTCAACTTCAGCAGTTCAGCACAAGTTAATGGTCACGCTGAACAGATTACCATCTGAAATTATACATTTTACGCAGCTTTTGTCTGCACAATGTCTCTTCATTAATGAGTACACAAGACTGTGGTTGATAAATTCATTAATTCATTCATCTTCCACCACTTATCCGTTTCTGGGTCGCGGGGTGCTGGAGCCAATCCCAGCTCACACTGGCTGAGGGCGGGGTACACCCTGGACAGGTCACAAATCCATCACAGGGCCGGTTGATAAATTGTCTGCATAAAATCTGGTGATTAATCTGGATCTGGGTAATTTGATTTTAGATCATTAATGCAGCTAAGTACAGCTATCATACTGAACATCAAACCTAGAAAATGACTGGATTCCATCCAACCCTGATTTTACAACCAAAGAAATAAAGGAAAGATAAAGACTGAGCTGTGATTTCAGATCAGCATGTATTTTCTGATAAAATCATCACTCAGAGAGAAACTTGGTCATTTATAACAGTCATACTGTAGTAAGTAGCAAAGGGCGGAAAGGTGAACTCAAACCAGTTTGACTGAGTAATGATATGTCCACCACTAGTTGGTGGACAGATCTCAGTCAGCCACATGAGGTCATCGTGTTCTCACCACTGACAACTACACAGAAAGTTAAATGCTTCATGAGCCATTCCTCCATCTTCTTCCGGTTTTCCAGGATCAAATTGGGTTGGCTAAGCTGGGAACTCCAAATATCCCCATCTCCAGAGACAATTTCCAGTTCCTCTTGTGGTATGCCATTTCATTCTCAGGTTAGATATGTAATAGTGTAAGTGAGTACTTGGTCTAACCAATGGTCTCCTTCAAGTTGGATGTTTAGGAGGAATCCTTATTAGATTGCTGAACCACCTCGACTTGAAACAGCAGTGATTTGACCCTAAGCTTGCTCCAACTCCTCTCCCTCATCTTTAAGCCTGAGCCCAGACACCCTGAGGAGGAATCTCATTTCAGCCACTTTTCATCGACAACCTCATCCTCTCTATCATTACAGATTCATGAGAATAAATTATAAAACAACAGTCAGGTGGAAAAGTGGTATAACTATCTACAACATCACAACTTCTTCCCCAAGACCTGGAGCCATTACTGAATTACAAACTGATTTATCTCTTGTTTTGGAAGCAATAAATCAGCAATTTTCTTTTACTGTTGAACAATAAGTCAGAGAGAATGGCCATTACCTCTGCCAGGATACTGTAGTCATTGTGAGCGCACACACTTTACCATGGCAGCACAGCAAATCCTAAAGCTGGCCAACATATATATAGAAACAGACTGAATGTAATAAAACCTGAACCCGGTGCTTCAAACTCCAAAGCTGATAGGAGGAGGGGAGCTTACTGCTATCTGACAGAGGTTGGCGCCAAGGTCAGAGTTTATCCCCTCAAATACCTGAGACAGCCATAGCCCTGTCTCTGAGGGCCATGACAATGAGATAAAGTCTGGAATTGTTATGATCTGCCTTCCCAGAAATACTTCTATCACATACAATTAAACCTGTCAAAAAATTCAAATAAATTCTCACACATGACCTGTGTTGTTCTTCATTATTCATTATTAGACTTTAGGGTTGGCCCCTGGGGGTTAACTGCTTCGCCTTTCAACCTGGACTACAGAAGCTTTAACAGGCAGCTTCATTCACATGAAAAATCAAGCATTTCCATGATGATTTACTCAGCGGCGAGCTGGCAGCTCAGAGAGGTAGCTCTCTATAAACAGTAAAAATAGATCAAAGATAAAGAGAATTTAGTTTTTCTGCTCTGCAATGAGCTCTGACACCATTTTATGAGAGGGGGAAAAAAACTTTAAAAAAAGACAGGGATCCTCAGTGTGTGAGCAAGAGAAAGGAAAGATACATTAGAAAAAGAAGAGTCAAAATAAAAAAATTTAAAAGCAGATATAAGACCAGACTAACAGCACCAATCAGCAGGGGGCCTTGGTGATCAAGGACTTATTGTGTTGTGGTGAAGTGCTACTTAAAAGAGAAGTATAACTATAATTACAGCCAAAGCTATTCACTATACCACGCTTCTGCACAGTTTTTGTTTGTCACAGATCATACGCCACAACATTCATCTTCAGCTCTGTTCGCTGAAGAATGACACCTTTTCCTGACATCATGACCACGATCCTACCAATGTTTCAGCCTCGTCTCAACTGAAAAATGGGATTATTATGGTATTGTAGATGGTGTTTTCCCAGGGTTGCACTCTCAAACCCTCAACCACCATATCTCATGACAAACACTGTAAGAGGATGTACAGCAGCTCCAAGAAGTCAACATGCTGCAGCATGTGCAGCAAATACTCAACACCAGAGAGAAAATAGTATTAGGTTGTCATTGATGAAGAAATTGTTTGAATGCATTTGCGTTTTGTCTGTGTGTATTTGTTTTCTGAAGTTGCAGTTTGTTTAGTTCTCTGCGCCATTGTACCTGTGTTAGTTAGCATTCTGCCACAGAGAGAGTGTGTCTTCACTGACTGCTGAGAAGCAGACAATTTCCTGCTCTCCTCTGTCAGCATAGGTTAAAATTTGCCATAGATCAGTGTGTGTATGTGTATGTGTCAGCACACCCTGACTGCTAACCAACGCATTAGTGCATCCTTCAGCTGCAGACAACTCTGATTATCATGACTCTGCCAAAACATCATTGCAGCCACCACTCAGCTCTTCATTAGTGCACACACAAAGAGAGTCATGAAGAGGCTGCCACTCAGAACACAGACCAGAAGCGGGACCAAGTCCATTCAGGATTCTCCGATTGTTATTGCCACTGAAGCAGGGTGATGGACATGGAGCAGAGAGACACCTGCAGCCAAAAGCATCCTTCATTTCCTCTGCAATGTTAAGTAGCTGAGAGCAGTAGGTGAAATTATTATGTAGTTTAGGGGATTCATGGAAGATAGAGAAAAACATTGGCATTATAACAAACATAATTTTCCAAACTTAAAGTCCCAATAGAAGTCATAATAGAATAGAATAAAATAGAATATATTTTATTGTGGCAGCACAGCAGCATAGTGGTTGGAGCTGTTGCCCCACAATAAGAAGGTCGCGAGTTCGGTTCCCAGGCCTGGGACCTTTCTGTGCATGGGTTTCCTCCGGGTACTCTGGTTTCCTCCCACCGTCCAAAGACATCATGTTTGGGTTAACTGGTGACTCTAAATTGTCCGTAGGTCTGAGTGTGAATGTGAGTGGTTGATCATCTCTGTGTGTCTCTGTATGTTGGCCCTGTGATGGGCTGGCGACCTTGCCAGGTTGTACCATGCCCCTTGTCCAATGTGAGCTGGGATTGGCTCCAGCACCCTCCACGACCCAGAAATGGATAAGGGGTAGAAGATGAATGAATGAATGAGATTTTATTGTCACTCTACAGTGGGGAGAGTACAAAAAAATTATGGCTGCTCCACCCAAAACATAGTACGCGGGTAAAATATATAGACAAAACCACAACAAAAAGTAGCTCAACACGAGTGAATAAAAACAAGTAACTCAACAGCAATCAGAAAAATAACTAAAACTGTGTCTAGTCTACTAAAAGTAGACTTTTTGTTAAGAGTCACTGCCAGCAATAAAGAACAATCTTTCCAGTGCTGAAGAACCCGTGTTAACAAGCTCATCGAATAAGAAGAACATAAGTGGGAGGAAGAGTACTTCGCACAGAAAAGTATAGAGAGCAGCTTGCGAAGGAGTTGTGTTGATAGCAACTGGTTTCAGGTTAATTTTCTTTTTATTTTGGATGTCTTTTTTCTTTTGACCGAGTGGATTATGGTCTGCTAGACAAATCGTCATGGCGCAGCACAAGCCATTGGAAAGTCATGGATTTCAGAGCCAAGTGACCCCATGAGTCATTTATAGTCTATAAGTTTTCACCTTGAAAAAAAAAGTTTTCCTGTGTGATCCCCCTTTAAATCTATATTGTATCTCAGCAGCCAACCATAATACCTGATCTCCCAGTGCTTAGATTCACCATTACAGAGCAGCTCAAGGAACATTTTCTGTTAACACTTCCTTCTTCCAGTCAGAGGGTACACCAAAGTGGTGCATATCTGACTGTGTTGCCAAATAAAAAAGCCAGATGAGGTACTTCACTCCGCTTCCGCTCATGTTTTTCCAGATAACAGGGTCTTTTGTGATATGCTTGAGGAGGAAATAGAAGAGCAAGTCAGGCATGTCAAGTATTCAGAAGCTTGTTTTCTCTGCATTTCTTTCTCTCCTGCATTCGTTAAACACTGCTACCTGATCAAGGCGGTAGACTGACTTCCATTAAGTTGATGAATTTTATTATACTTTCATCTCCTTTAGGCAGATTTTGTAAGACATGTTTAGTTCTTGACTTCCACAGTAAGGTGAAGTAAACATCAGAGATGCTTTGCCACAAGTTACAACTGCAGGAACTATGGTGATGCGGATCTTCTTCCGAGATGGTGTTTCTTGGAGCATCCACATTGCTGGAGACCCATCTGCATCGTCAGCAGGGATCTCAGGTTCACCGGTGTTTCGCCCCTTAGCCTGTACACCTCGCCTGAGTCGGGCAGTGAAGACTGACTAGCCTTCACCTTGAGAAGGGTTCCACCTGCGGGCTCTCTTCAGCCACAGCAGACCTGGTCTCAGCTGCTGCGGCTATGTCCCTGGTGGCTTTCTTCAGCTGTTTGGGCTCCAGCTCAACCCACTGGAGGAAGTAGCGCACCGAATGAAAAATCCTTTTGGCTACCAATTTTGTCAATTTTGTAGACTATTTATTTGCCAATTTTGTAGACTCTTTAAGATGGACAAAAATAGTACAGGCATAATAATTTGGAACACAGTGTATACACGGTACACATGCATCCTGAAGTCTGTCAATATTCATTCATTCATTTAACTTCTACCACTTATCCATTTCCGGGGTGGCGGAGGGTGCTGGAGCCAATCCCAGCTCACATTGGGTGAGGGCGGGGTACATACTGGACTGGTCGCCATTCCATCGCAGGGCCAACATACAGAGACAGACAGAAACCAACAACCACTCACACTCACACTCAGATCTACGGGCAATTTAGAATCACCAATTAACCTAAACATGCATGTCTCCCCTGTGTCTTGCAACCATGGGGAGAACATACGAACTCCACACAGAAAGGCCCCAGGCCCAAGAATCGAACAAACAATTTTCTTGCCATGAGGCAACAGTGCTAACCACTATGCAGCCACCTGTCAATACATGTTAATGTAAAGACGTGTTTGTATTGTACGTAGAATTTAAATTTTTTCTAGAATAACGCCCCTCATTTCATTTTATTTATTTTCCATTCATATTTAACTCAGTAAATGTATATTTCACAAAGAGGTGAAGAAGCGTGTGCAGGCAGGCTGGAACGGGTGGAGAAAAGTATCAGGTGTGATGTCTGATAGAAGAGTTTCAGCTAAAATGAAAGGAAAGGTGTACAAAACTGTGGTGAGACCAGCGATGTTGTTTGGTCTAGAGACAGTGTCACTGAGGAAAAGACAGGAGGCAGAGCTGGAGGTAGCAGAGATGAAGATGCTGAGGTTCTCTTTGGGAGTAACCAGGTTGGATAGGGTCAGGAATGAGTACATCAGAGGGACAGCACATGTTAGAGGTTTTGGAGATAAAGTCAGAGAGGCCAGACTGAGATGGTTCGGACATGTCCAGAGGAGAGATAGTGAATATATTGGTAGAAGGATGCTGAGTTTTGAACTGCCAGGCAGGAGGCCTAGAGGAAGACCAAAGAGGAGGTTTGTAGATGTAGTGAAAGAGGACATGAAGGTGGTTGGTGCAGAAGAGGATGCAGAAGACAGGCTTAGATGGAGGCAACTGATTCGCTGGGGCGTCCCCTGAAGGGAAAAGCCGAAAGGAGAAGAAGAAGAAATGTATATTTCACTTCAGTAACCTCCGATTTGGACCTTTGACTTCATTTTTTACTTCTGACATTGTTTACTGTTTTTGCAACAAAACAAATACCTTGTGCATTGAAAAAACTACTCTATAAAAATGATTCCTATTCTGATACATGATAAATGCAAATATACTGCAAAATACCTCAAATTAATCATATTGATTATATATTTTTTAAACATTTACATATTTTACAGCATTGCATCTCATGTATATATTTTAAACTTAATGTAAAGTTTCCAGGCCTATACAGTATATGTGATATCAAGATATCCTGCCAGTGTCAGGGAGCTGCAAAGACAGGAGAGAGTGATCAGGCTGATGTCACCGTGACAATGTCCCATAAACTGGAGGCTACAAGGGCCTCTTCAGTGATGCTGGTTTGGTCCCAGCCAGTGTCATTTGCTGCATATTATTCCCCTTTCTCTCTCCCCGATTTCCTGTCACTCTTCAAGCTGTCCTATCAAAATAAGGCCAGAAAAGACATAGCATTAATTTAAAGTGTTGGCAGATTTTAAACAGAGCCAGGTTATTGGTATAATTGACTGTACCAGTATAAAACTCATGACGGTTATCTTACCCTTTTAATATTTTTAGATAATAAAAAACGTATTTGGTATCATCAGTGTGAAAGATTCAACAAACCCATTTTTTGCACTACAATCTCTGCTCTATATCTCAACATAGCCTCAGCAGAGATGGCAACTTGAGTTTAGTGTGGTCTAAACATAGCAGACCATATCCGTGACCACCTAGAACTTTTTTCATCAAATAAGAGGAGCAAGTCAGAGGGGTTGTCATATTTTGGATTTTCGAAATTTGCAGATGGAACACTGAGCAAAGATGAATACCCATTCTGCAGAACATGCAAAACCGGGGCATCAGTTGCATAGCCAGTAGAGCATGCGTCCCATAAGTTCCTCTTTGGGGATGCCAGTTCTGTTCCAGACGGGGTCATTTGTCACATATCCCACTCTCTCTCCCCCATTTCCTGCCACTCTTCAAGCTGTTCAATCAAACAAAGGGCCAAAAGAAAGAACATGCAGAACAGATCTGGCAGCTAGAGGGAGCAACACATCAAATCTCATTCATCTCTGTGGATTTATTTATTGTTCTGATTACATTTTTGTGTCAATCCAAAATGTATTTGGAATGTGCTCTTACCTCTCAGGCAGTGTCATCTGAATGTATGTACATTTTAAAATTTTTATTCACATTTTGAAATACCACTATATACTGTATATAAAAATTTCCGGTCACAAAAATGGTGATATGAAATTTTCATACCGTTACATTTCTACCACATACATAGCTCTGCACTGCTTGTTTCTCCATACAAGCACAACAAAAACTGTTAAAATGATTGCAGCTGTCAAAGGTACACTTCACATTAGAGATGTGTTTCTATATTCTGATTATAACACAAAAACAAATGGTATGTATTGTCTTTTGGCAGTGATTAGCACTCAGTTCAATTTCCAGGCCTGGTGGCTTCCTGTGTGGAATTTGCATGTTCTCCCCATGCTTGCATGGGTTTCCTCCCACAGTCCAAAGACATGCATGTCTACTGTAGGTTGATCGGGGACTCTAAATTGCCCGTAGGAATTAATGAGTGGTTGTTCGTTGCTGTCTGTCTCTATGTCTTGGCCCTGCAATGGACTGACGTCCTGTGCAGGGTGTACCCTGCCCTCGCTGAATGTGACCTGGGATTGGCTCCAACACCAACCCCCCACCCCGCATGCGCCCCGGAAACAGATAAGCGCTAGAAAATGAATGAATGTCTTGTCTTTTGCTTGAATCGTAAGAAAAAAATAATCTGATGGAGAAAAGTTGCTATTAACATTACGTCCTGCATAAAAAAATGTGTAATCCAAACAAAAGATTTTTTTTAATTCACAAAATCTGAATATTTCTATGCTGCTTTCAAACCCCGCTTTTACCACAACACCACTGCAATTGGTATCACGGTCATGTAAGTATATAGTCATGTACTACTGACAATCACTGATGATGGCAATCACGTAATTGCAGCTTGCTTAAGCCTGTCAGGTATAATAAGCCTACTTGTTACAGATGAGCTATAATCAACAGCAGAATTAACAGAATGAAGACAGACAAGTGGCTAACATGGGAGAAATCATTTGTTAAGCAACAATACAATATGATCAGCCAGGTCTATTCAAGCTAATGGGGGGATTGGAGCCACTCCCGGCATACAGAGCGATGTCCTGGTCACCTTGCTGTCAGAGACACAATGATATACATATACACCTTCGCTGTTTATCAGGCCAGTTAGATTTAAGTGGACTGATAGTAATGACAGGATTTCAGTGCACGTTTCTCTGTACAGCTGCTTCTTCTAATATGCATCACAAAAACTAAACAACTAGCAGTGGTTGCTCCATGGTTCATTGATCATTTCTATTTTTTGTAGTCATTACGACAAAAGTATGAACCATGCTGGACATGCATGCTTCCACAAACTGAACTCATCAAGAATGACAAGGACATGTCCACCACATCCCCATAAGGTATCACTCACCTCAGACTGATGGGTGTTATAAATCTAATGCAGCCATCCATCCATCCATATCCACTTAAAAGTGTTGGCTACAGATCAAGCTGGAATCCACATGTTCCTCCTCCTAGCAACATTTTCCAGCTCCTCCTGGGGAATCCTGGGGCATTCCGTAGGCCTGATGAGATGCATAGAGATGCACAGAGATGCAGGTTGCTGCATCTCTGCAGCAAACTCTGGATCTACCCTGAGGCTTCCTACCTGTTGGATGTATCTGGAAGATCTCCAGTTGAAAGGGCCCAGAAAGATCCCACTGTTATGTTTAAACCACATAAACCAACTCTATTCCAAGTCCCCTACAGCACCCAGACACTCTGATAGAAATACCATTTCAGCCACTCGCATCCACATGATGAATGCATGGTGAACGTAAAGCTCATAGCCAAAGATGAGAGTTGGAACAAAGCTCAACTTCAGCTCAACTTCTTCTCAACTTCTTCACCGCAACAGTCCAATGGCCCAAATATATTTCAACTCCATCCAAATCCAAAGAGAGCAAAGCATCATTTTTAGGCAGAGAACCACAGTCTCAAACCACTTCACTCTTTTTTGCAAAGCTTTATATAAAGTCATGTCTTGTCATGACATCTGGCATGTATACAGTAGATTACCTAAACCAATGAAGGAGTCAAACAGCTTAATTATTCTTTGACTCTGCTAGTCTGTCAGTCTTCAGACTGAACTGTGCACATTCATATCATAAAAAATGATGTTGTGGGACACAAGCAGTATTGGGGAGTAATGAGTTACAAGTAATGGCCTTACAGTTGGATTTCAATTGATACAGAGCAGCACACACTTCATTTTGACCACTTCTCTTAAATTGCACTGGTCCTTGTTAAATGTTTGATGGAAATGTACAAATGTAATTTTTCTTTGTCTTGACACTAACCTAGGGTGTTTACAGTTGACAGGGAGCAAATAGTGATTTTACCCCCAGTTCAGGCATGGTGGGCAGCAAACCTTCTGTTTTTATTATTTTACCAATTTGCATTGATTGCTGACATTTTAGATGGAGATGTTTTATGATTTTTCTTTGACTTAACACTGAGCAACAATGTTCACAGATTTTGTATCTGAATGACTTCAGAATGATCTAACAGTAAAAAGAGGTACTGGAGTTAAAGCTTGTGGTGGCTGTCATTATATAGTCTTTGTGTTGTGTTTAGTACTGCTGGAAGAGTCAGCATTTGCTGCATCTGAAGGTCAGGTCTAAAAATGTAAAAAAAAATGTTAACAGTTGATAACATGCACATTAACCATGTTTGTCCGAAGTCCCTGTTTCTCCCAGTTCTAACCATGTATGACTACTTGCTAACCATGTTTTCCCAAAGTCCCTGTTTCTCCCTGTTCCTCTCCTCTTTCTCCCTGTCCTCATCCTGCAGGTGGTGAATCATCACTACCCCATGTTCCTGCAACGCCTGCTGCTCCCATATTTCTCTGAACTTCATACAGCATCATATGTTCCTGCTTGCACCTGTGTTGAATATCCCCTCCTCCTGCTCTCATTTTCTCCCTACTCTGGTTCTGCCCGAGGTTTCTGCCTCTTAAAGGAAGTTTTTCCTTGCCGCTGTTGCCAAGTGCTTGCTCATGGGGGGATCTGTTGGGTCTCTTTAAATAATTTTATAAAGAGTTTGGTCTAGACCTGCTCTATATGTAAAGTGCCTTGATGTAACTTTGTTATGATTTGGCGCTATATAAATAAATCAGATTTCATTTTATTTGATAAAATTGATTCAAAGGAAGGAGTGGGAAGTAAGTTCAGAGAAGTAATCAAAAAGTAATCAAATGTAATTACTTACTATACTTTGATAAAGTAATTGAAATAGTTACACTACATTACATTTTCTAGAGAGTAACTTTTAATTGCACATTTACAAAGTAATCCTCCCAACACTGGACACAAGATTACACACAAGGCCACCAGAAGGAGCGTTGAAATATCCAGGCAAAAATGTTTTGCAATGAGGGTGCGTACCTTGGTTCTGTCTGGGCAACAGTGAAGTTGGTTCGTACAGTATTCTCTTGAATCTCAGTTGGTAGAGAATAATTTTTTCTACATGACGACAAACAAAACGTTTTAGCAGTCTCATAAAAAATGAAATTAGACAGTACACCTAGATAGGTATAAAGAAGGGGTCACTAACTTGCGGACCGTGGTCCGTGTCCAGACTCAGGAGTTGGACTATCCAGACAGAGTCTGGAATATTAAGAACTGCTACCCTTTGAAAAAGCTTCACTTTTTTAAGATGCACAGGATTTCCAGTATTTCCAATATTGGTTTACTATCTCTTGCAATGCCTTTCAGCCAAACAAATCTTGGAATTTCCAAGTCAGTCTGGCAGAGAAAACAATATTTGTATATAGTAGCCTAGTTATTATCAAAAATATCTTTTGAATTTTACTTGAATACCCCTGGTATAAAGGCAGAAGATTATATCCATGTTGACATCTCTCTTTTTTCCTAAAGCACAGTGAGCAAGTCAGAGACCTGGGTGTTTCTAATGATGCCAGTCTTAACTCCCATCATCACATCACATCACCACCAGTATGAAAACAGTAAGGTTGCGGGACATCCTACAAAGATAGTAAATAAGCTCCAGCTGCACTCAGAGTATGAATTGGGCAAATCCAACATCCTGCATGCACTGAAAACAGTGTTTTTTTGTTGGCTGATAGTACCATGTAGAATTGAAGAATTGTGTTACTGCTGCTACAACAAAGTCAACATTGATATCAGAAAAACTTCACCCCTATTATTTTTTATATGTTTTTGCGTACACACTGCACACTTCACAATCAGCACAATCTCAGCTAATTATATCTGTCACTGTCACTCAATACAGACCTTAGTAAATTATAATAGGGGATGATAGCTCATAAAAAATGTTTTCCTAATACATTTTTAAACAACTATCAAGAAAAAGTGAAAAAATAAGAAATTAGAAGGAGCATCTGGAACATGCTGCGCACCTTTCCAAATGCTTCAAAATTAAAATCTTTGTTTCCTTTTCCTCTATTCATATCAAATTAGTCTGATCGTCTAATCGTTTAGAAACTGTGCCATAGTATTCCCTGCCATAGGCCAAATTTATTAGGCCTCTGCCCATACGCGTGATTCCCATGAATGTGATGCAATCATAACATTTTGAAGGATTTTCATCAATTTCGACACAAACACTACCTTGGACTTAAGGAGGAACTGATTAGAATATGATAGTCAAAGGTCACTGAACACATTTTTGGCCGTAACTCATGACTTCATCCACTCATTATGATAAGAAGAAATCACGATGTCGTTTAAATCCAAAAGGTCAAATACCCAGATCCCTGCAATGTCATAATGTTCCACAACAACACTTTTGGACATTATTCTCCACTATAACTCAGTAAGAAAAGACTGCAACCATGTAAAATAATACTTGAAACGAAAAGAATCCCTGCACACCTTTTTCTATTTATTCATGTAAAAGTTTCATGATTTAACGCCCTGATTACCTTGCATGAAACGAACCCTAAAAACCAGAATTGTGATCAGAACACTGCAACTCCTAACAGCAAAACCACATCAATGATAAAATACATCTTTGAATGGAGTTTTGAATTTACCTTTTAAAGTTTTTCCATCTGTATTTTTTTTTTTTCTTAATATGTGAGTGACCATAGTTTTGCTGTCAGCTTTTTGTTTCAAGTTCCATTCTGAGTAAAAACTGTGGTGAGTGAAAAATCTAGCAGCTTCAGAAACTCAGAGCAGCAACAACCTTGCCTCTAGGTGCGTTTCCATTACCCCTAGAATTGTGCAATAAAAATGGAAATAGTAATACCTACATTTCCAAAAACCTCTCAAATATTGCATAAAAAAGTTTGAACGCTTTCATGAGGTGGTTTTTCAGATTGATCGAGGAAGATGTGTATCACAAAACTGTATTGGAAAATTTTTTCTTTGATTTACACCCCACCAGACATGATGTGGGGGGTCACATGACCAGTTCACCGCAAATCAGTGCTCCAAACCACAGAAATGCAAAATGCTTTCATCAATCTTGTTCGAGATTTTAGGAGAATTATGCAATGTCTCAAGGCTAGACCTTACGAGAATTAGGGTTCATGCACAAAACGCCCATAAGTCGCAATTGTACTTTGTCGAAATATTAGAAATATCACTTTTATTTTGCGAAAAACTGTGATGGAAACACAACTACAGCCAGAGTCACTGAGTCACATCTGTCCTCATTACCTTAAAGCTCCTCATCCGGATCTACAGGAGGTTACGCATTAAACTCCTGCCACATGATTGGCTCATTAGATAACTGCTGAATAAGCAGGTGTTGCTAATAAAACGCTCAGCAAGTGTTAGATGTGTGCCTTAATAACCAAATCAGCATGCTAAAAGTGTGTAACCCCCCCCCAATTTGTCTGTCAATCATCTAGGTTTGTTTGAAACCAGAAAAAAACATATTTGGAGGAATAGGTGGTATATTAATACCAACAATCAACACTTGAAGCCTGTTTGTTCTTGTGGTTAGAGAAAAAAACTTTTGGTCCATGTGTTTTGAGTAAAGTTGATTTAATAAAGTCTTAATGAAGTTCAGTCAGATTCTCTCTTCAAATCATGACATTTTACATCAGTACTAGGCGCAGTGGTTAGGAAAGACTTTTACCTTTCAACCACAGCCACTGCCAATCACAGGACATTACGATGTCACAGGGGTGTGGACCTTTGACCTTTTGGCTGTAAAATGCGAGCAAATAGTTTAATTTTTACAGGGATTTAATTTCATGAGTTATGGCGAATGAATGTTGACACAAAGTGTAAAAAACAATAGAAATGAGACCTGAAAACACAATGCCTGCGGTCCTGACTGTCAGCACTGCAGATATTAAATGGCAATTTCATTCATTTCAAATTAATCTCCAACACTCTCTGACTCCTTTGTATAGTAGTGACACAATGCAGCTTGCTAGTATGGTGGATGAGTGATGTATGCCATCTGATTTTTACTGCAGAAACCAGTTCATAGGCCCTCCCACCACCACACAATGTCAGGTCTGGTCCCAGCAGGAGCCATGTGTCATCAGCCAAGACCTACTCTGTCGGAAGTCTCCGTCTGCCTCAGTGGTGGCCAAATGTCTCCGCAGGAAATGGAAATGAGCGCCAACATATGAAAACTGAGAACATTTTACCACTTCCACACACAGGTTACTGGTTTCTTGGGGACTGCTCTGTTTCATTATAGACATCAGTGTCTGTCCCACCACTGCTCACTCTCCCTCTATCTGGCCCTGGGAACACCGCCTCTGCCAACTTATTACAGGATGAAGAATTGAATATTCATAAATTGGTAAGAAATGTTAATAAAGCTTCAATTGGTGTATCTGTCCCTGCACAGTTCATACCTGATGCTACTGTTGCTTGACGCAAGCGTTTCAGCCATCCATTATGAATATTGCTTATATATACAGGGTCACAGGGTTGCTGCAATGGCAGGGTTCATGTTACAGGCCGGCATTGAAGCCTGAGCCCCTCAGGGCTCAGCGACCCATTAGCCCAAGGGCAAAACTGCAGGCCAATTATCATTTCATAGCTCAGAGATGGGTCATGCTTCCGGCGTGCTTAAAATTTTGTTGTTGTCGTTTGCTTTATTTTTAAATAAAAGATATATATATATATATATATATATATATATATATATATATATATATATATATATATATATATGTATATATATATAATTTATCATTCCCTCACAATTTATTAAACTTCAACTCCGATGCTTCTGACTTGACGTGCACAACTAACATGCAGTCATGGATATGGACAAAATATTTAAGAAAATTGCCAACTGTTTCACAGCTGTAACATTAGTATTCAATAAACTGTTATGGGAGGTTAGAAAATACTAACTCCGACTCAGGGCAGATGGGCCTGATAATCCTGATAACCTTGAACTATAAGTATTTAATATTTTTAAACTCCTGAATGCCCCTGGGCAATTCCATACAGCAATATTTTAGAAATGGAAACAAATCAGGACTGAAGGAGCCAGTTCCAGTTAAGAGGAAATCTGGAATGATGGATGGAAATCATTCATCACATTTCAATGGAAACACAAAAGAGTGACAATTGTGTTTTGTCAACTTCTCTTAAAAGGAGATTCCAAAAAATTGCAATAAAAACCAGACCAGTGGCAGCTAGCAGAGAGGCTAGTTCTGGTCTTGGTACAAGCAGCGCTTCAGCTGGCACAAGAAGGGTTATAAGAATTATTTTTGACATTACATGTAGGTTCCAGGGCTGTGTTGGAAAGCCGGTCCAGAAGAGCCTGAAACCTGCCTTTTATTCTGTGACCATCTGGGGGCGACGCTACTGCTTGTCAAAGGATGTGAGATTGTATTGGATGTCGCAATGTACCAATTTTGCGATAATCACCATAGCTAAAAGATAAAAATATGAATATCATATAAATAATCCACCCACAATATTATTGCATTTAACCACAACAATGGCATTTTTGAATAAAAAGTGTTTTTAGTGCATTTCACTTCCATTTTTCTGTCTATGTCCCCCTTGCTCCTTTGCACAAACAAACCGTGCACATGGGGCCTGATGTCATAGAATCCCGCTAGATGCACTGCACACCTGCTTCATACCACAGGCAAGGGCAGCACTTAGGACTGTCACAATTTTGCTGTCAGAAGCTGCCACAGGTTCGACACTTTATTCCCCTGACTTCTTCAGTGTGGGAGTTTCTTGGCCTGCATAAGACAGACAGCGTCCTTTTTCAGGGTACTCCTATGTAACGTTGTTTCTTGGCCTGCGTAAGACAGACAGAGAGCAGATAATGTGGGGTGGCTATAGTCACTACAGGAGGCAATGTGAGTCTTAATGGTCACCTTTGTGACTGCCTTCTATTTTAATGATTATATAGATATCATATCAGGTGCATTTGAACTGGAGGAACTTTTCCATAGTTCTTAGAACTGTTGGAGAAAGTATCCCCCTTTTCACGTGTTCACACCGCAGGAATGTAGAACCATTCTAGTTCAAAAGAACGCCATTTTGAGGGACTTTTTTAGCCCCTACTTCAGGGTAGGTACTTTCGCAGCGCAATAGGAACTTTGGGTGACGTAGGTGATTGGTCCAGACGCACACGTTTAAAAGAGCCTGTTCACAGCGTTTCTATTTAACTTGTATTACATGGAAATACAAGCTCATTTTAAAGCTAGTTACCTTTCTCCGTTGTGTGCAACAGTGTGTTCTTCTCAAAGCCTCGTTGATGTGAAGTACTGCCAATTCTCGCAGGAGTTTTCACCACTTAGCTCTCCATCTTGCTCTTTCAACCACATAATTCACACGTTTCATTTCGAACTGTGTTATTATCATGGCACTCACGACACACAACAAACACATAGCTCCGATTAAGGCGTCCTCCATCTCGTTGTTGTTGTTGCTCTTGTAGTTGTATGTAGCGCATAAGCAACGTTGCTATACCGACCGTTGACGGGCTTACATCATGTCAGCGTTCCTACTGGTGGCGAGAGTGCACACAGATAAAAGTCCCTAGAACGTTTGTAGTTCTAGGGGGAGCTCCCCGGTTTGTAGTTCCTATCAAATGAGACCATAGAACTGTTGGTGCGAATGCGCCTAATGTTTTTGGTCATGATAATCATAATGTGAATTTTATATTGTGACAGCCCTGATTGAAGTCTATGGGAAAATGTCCCTACTTCTCACTTGATTTTCAAGTTTCAAGTCTACAACATACTGTTCACTGTCCAAATGATCCCATAAAATGGTCCCATTTAGAGAAAATAGACCTGTTAACTAATACTCCTGCCTTTCTACCCCCAGCGTGAGGATGGAAGTGGAAACGAATGCTGGGGGGATTAAAACTTTAAAAACCCACATCTAGGTGTGCAATTTGAAGAGAACATTCCACCATCACAATATTTTATTAGTCAAATTTAAAACATTTCTACAGTTAACTATTCCTTAAAACTGAAATTGGCACATACATCATCACTTGTCACACACGTTAATACTATACAGTATTTATATGCATTACTGGAGCTAGAGACACAGTGACCGTCACTGAAACTTTCTATTGCATGTTAGAGCTTTGCTGGCTAAATCAAAAATCGGCCAGGGCTAACGTGTTCTTCAAAATGTGTAACCACACATAACAAAACAAACAAAAAAAGGAGCCATAGTAAAATAGCTCAGCCCTTACAACCAACATGTCCTTGTAACTTTTAATCCGGAGGAACTGTAGTGCAGAGTTCAGTCAAACCCTGAGAGTGACTTTCACTGTGACAGCAAAAACACAGAGTAAGTGAGTGATGAGCGAGCTGTGGAGACAGCAACTCTGATTAAAACAGGAGCATATCTGCTCCATCAGACGGTGTGAGATGGAGGATTGGTAGCACAGCTGAGGGGCTCTGCTGTAATGTGTGAATGGATGCAAAGGAGGAGGTGCACAGAGTTAGGAAAAAACCAGAGCGTTCGATGGACACAAGAGCCACATTGGCTGGCAAGCTGTCTTAAAGCTTCACTACTCTTTCACACTTGTGTCTTTATCCATTTTCACACTGTCCCTCCCCTCCAAGAGAAGTTCTGACACATATGACATAACTAATTTTCTCAATGCCCATCTTCTGTAGTGTGATCGTTAAGCACTTCTTCAGTTACCTAAGAGCTGCTTCCCACTACTGTAGAGACTTTGAAGAGGCCAGAAACTGAAGTCAGACTGAAACTGTGCTAAAGGTCCCTCAGGTCCTAAAACACTTCCTGGAAACAAATCTGACACCTGTAAAGTTAATCTGCTGGAGATGAAGGATCATTTTCACTCTAAGAAATTGTGGTAATTCTGATGATCATCAGTTCAATGAAAAATAATCGTCTATTTTATCTGAGGAGTGAGAGACTCAAAAGGCACCCCATAATCTGCTGTGTATTGATTTGAGATCATCACTGTGGGTGGAACATCTCCTGATTAACATCAGTCTCTATGTGTTTATCTCATACAGAGGATCATTAGGCTCCCCTACAGGTCACACTTTAGCTGACTGCTTGATTATCACTGCCAAGGTGCGCGCTGCCACCAGAGATGCTTTGGCAGTCATTGCTTTGATTCCGCCACATCAAGCTGAGAGCAGCACACAGTTGTTCTCTCTCACACACAGCCACACACAAACACACACACCTGCAGCCTATGTGAGCAGATGACAGAGGGAGATAAATGGACCACACTGCATCCCCATGAAGAGAGCAGCAGCGCTTTTAAGTCTTCCTCACTCACACACAAACACACACACACTAGAGTTCGCGTGAGATGAGGGCGCACGTGCAAGCGCCAAACGATGCAACTGATCAACCGGAGCTCCCAGACGGGAAGAAGCGCGCCGCCGTCCTAGTGCCGTGGAAGCGGCAGCCCTGCAGCGTCGACTCAAACTCTCGGCTGGAATCAGTTGGCGTCAGCTGCGAGGCTCACGTGCGTAACGGGCTTCGGGAGCCCGGTAGTTGTCACGGCGTCAAAAGCAAAGTTGAACATGTCATGCAGGCGGCTCGGCGTCCAGTCATACTCACTCATGGTGGACGGAGCTGCAGCCGCCGCTGGCGGGGAGACGGAAAGCAGCTGTGTCTGCGGCACGGAGCGGTTAGAGCCTGGCCGCTTACTGATGGTGTGGAGCTATTTCCAAAGCACTGCACAGCTTTCACACACACACACACACACACACACACACCAACACAACGTTTCCCGATGCCCCCCACACACACACACACATACACACACACACTCCCTTGCGCTCTCTGGTGACGTCACTCGGAGATGCAGCCTGAGATGCTGCATTCTCATCCTGTGGGAAAAGACAGGGGATGGGACCTCTAAGTTATTTAAGCCAAACAACGAAAACTATAGTTTATCACATGGAAATTGCATCAATTCATTAATTTGTTCATTGCTTTTAATTATTAGAAACAAAGAATGATACAAATAGGGTACACCAATTCAGGATCAATTAAAAACATCATATATAAGGGCCAAAGTTGGAGTGGACGTCACGGTAAACAGAAATGTTTACAGCCACCCCAGTTGTCATTTGAATGTATACTTGGGCCCGAAGTTCTTCTTCACTGTACACCTTCGGGGCTTCAGGTGCAACACAGAGACTACAGATGTTCCTGTGATGACTCTGCTTGTTGGATAGAACAGGGGAAGGATGTGTCATCATACCTGAAGATGGTGGGCAGTTTTTATGTAAGCTTAGCCACCTGCAGCTCTTTCTCCTTCAGAGGCAATGGTCCTTCAACGTCTGTGGCACCATGGTGTGTTTGTTTTATACACCATGCCACAGACTCAACAAACTCTTTCACAAGGTCAGGCTCAGGCCTCGACAGTATGGATTTTTCCTTTGTCTCCACACTGTGTTAAGAATAGTTTTTCGCTGAACATCACAGGACGTTCTTCCATCCACCCAGTGATCCAGATATACAGTTCTCTCCTTTTCTACTGAAGTTGAACTGTTTTTACAACTCCCACAATCTACTCCTGCCACTGCTGATTTACATTTAAATGACTGTAGATCAAGCACTCCTGCACATCTCTACCACTTCTCTGCTGTTAAACCACTCTTAATTTATTGTTGGTTTTAGGTGTTCCTTTTGCACTTCACAATGAATTTTTCAGCAATAAACAGAGTACAGCTGTACTTATCCAGATATTTGGTCATAAACTGAAAAAGCGGACAAACTGGAGACAGACACCAAAGGATTAAAGGGGAGGATCAACAAATGGTCTTGGTGATACACATCACTATCACAACACAAATGTCAGCCGGTTGGTGCCCAACCTTGCTGACACATTACAGTACTAAAAGATAAAAATACTAAAGTTATTACAGTTTCTGCTGTCTAGAAGACAGATGTTTGTGCTAAACTTTAAGGAAATTCAGAGGACCTCAGTTCTCCAGGAGGGGAGCAGACAAGAACCACTGGCTCTGACATCTAATTGACTGCACCAGGATATCTCCATTTGTACAGACCTCACAGCAAACACCCTCAGAACACAATGGAACGACTGGGCATCCTATCTAGCAATGGCGATCAGCCCTATATGGATGAGTCTGATGGCAGTAAGTGTCTTGGGTAAGTTAAACATATTCATCCAGTTTCCAGGTCTGTGATACAGAATACATTATAGTTTTGGTAGTCATCCCCATCATCCCCTGTTCTACTTAGCTTTGGATGAACTGCAGTTTGGTTCTTTCATTAACTACATGTTGATGGTGCAGCCAGTAGTAAACTTTAATAGCCTGCCACGTAGGCTTGCTCATTCCCTCCCAGCAGATCTTGGTCTCTTCAAATGCACGCTTCTTCTTAAGTTCATAATAACGGGTATGACATACACTTGTTTTCCACAATTCTGTGGGATTTCCAAGCATTGCGGCATCAACCTGGGATCTGGAGATGTAATCGTACGCACGTACGAACACATGGATGTTGTGTAACTGTTGTATAACATTGTATTCAGACAGAATTTAAAACAAATGCTTTGCTTTGTCTGAATTTGATTATTAAGTCCAAACAGTCAGTCCCTATAGACTCCCATGTTGAAATGTCAAACTTTACAGCAAAAATAAAAAAAAAATTCTGAGTTTAAAAACTGTTTGGTATCAATAGCTAATTTCCTCCTTGGTGAGATGGGTGAATATTATAAAGTCTTTTTTTTTTTTTTTTTTTTTTTGTAGTATTAAAGTTGGGGCCTGTTAAAATAGCAGGTGGGTGAACATATACTTTACAAAAAACTGGCATCCAGACAGTCCCCATGTCTTTGCCTATTCGTGGATTAGATGGAATTTAGGGGTGGAATCAGACACTGCCAAGATGGCAACGGTTGAGCAGGCCACACTAAACTTCAAAGTTGTTCTTCTGACTGGCTTCTATCAGTATTTACAGTCAACGGACTCAGCCCGTCTTAGTTTGTTGTCAAAACATTTCATTTTATAGAACAAAACCTACTGACTCAGCACCTGGCTAAGGTTGGTGAAATATGATGAAATAGGTTCATAGGTTTACATTTGACCAAGAGCTCTCCATAACGTTAACCAGAGCTTTTTCCCTAACCAAAACCCGTCTAAGAAATTGATTACTTCATGATAAAAAAAATTACTTTCCTTCAGAACTTGATCCAACTACAGAATGCATTGCTGTTGTAAAGAACTTTTGAGCTTTTTATTTCAAGGAGATGGTGTCGTCTTGTGTGTTTGCGTGGGGGGTCAGCCTGTCTGATCTCACAACACAGCCTCATTATTTCACTGCAGTATCTATTCTCTCCATTCCATTTCTGTACAATTATAAAGCCGATAAAATGCTGTAGTATTTTGGGTTTTGGGACAGCAGGCTGGTTTGTGTGGGACTGATTCTTAATGAACTGGATGTCACTCAATGTCACAGTATGACTCATTGACATGAACATGTCTCAATACTGTTGAAATCCAATGAAGTTTTATGGCTCAGTAAGATATAGTATACACACGCAGTACCTGTTGGTTATTTCCATTTTTCACACGTCCATGCAGCATACCTGTCCATCTCTATGCAGTTGGTTAACTGGAGAAAATTGGAGTGCTGACTGGCTGACAGAAAGACATATGGTCCACTTTGTGTTAGATAAATAGTTGGGTCACACAGGCAGAGAAAAGATATGAATTTATCAGAAGACACAGTCCAATTCAGCTTGAAACATTACTCGATTCTCCTGGCTGCATCACATTGCAGTGAGAAAAATCCCATTAACCTGCATGCTTTTATCAGACATTAGCTGTCAATAGCTAATATGTGTCAGCAAACAGATGGACTGTAAAATGAACTGTAATAGTCTGGACCAAATTTATGTGAGGAGTAGTCCACACCACCTGACACATGGATCATAGAGGTTTTAAGTGGTCTTGGCCTGCCCTAACCCCCACTGTTTATATCACAGGTCTGTCTACACTGTTGACCATCAGCCTCCATTCAGCTACAACTCTCTCTCCCTTCCAGTTCTTAGTCAGTAAGGGGTTATGAAGTGAATGAAAGTGTCCCCCTAATCACACAAGAAGTATCACAGCTGATTAAAGCTCTCCTGTGTATGTGTGGGGCAATAAGAAGCAATTTAATAACAACCATCAGCCTATGGAGACATTTTCACCCATGTGTTGACCAGACACCAAAACAAAGACCAGAATTTGGATTACATAAAACAAACAAAGGGTGTGACTTGGTTGTCTGCTTGCAATGCCATTACATCCCTATTTGTTTTCATAGAAAATGATTGTTTTGTGCTAAATCAATGGAGCTGACACGAATTACATAAAAGCTTAAACATAAGCTAACAGCAGCAAATCAAAGCTATTTTGTAACAGTGTTAGTGCTTCTGCTTTGTGCGAGTACTGTATGTCACTGGCAATGTTATCCAGTTCTAACCTGTTTAAACTAGACACCATCTTCTGGTCATCTCCTGTTTTATCATGCGTGGGAATATGGGATGTGCAAACCAGCCTTCAATGCTCACACACAAACAGATTTGGAGGTGCTGCCTCCTTGTTTGCAAGCAGTTGGACATAGAACAGGTGCATGTGCACTCAGGCCTGACAGAAAATGCTGTTGTGCAAATACAGGTTAAAACTAGCCTTTATTAGAAATTGGATATTGGGGCTGCCTAGTATCTCACCATGTGTAGAGCATGCACCACAGTCAAGCCTCATTGAAACAACAGCCAGATTTTGAATCCAGACCTGACAGCCCTGATGTCACTCTGCCTGTCCTGTTACTTTCAACTATCTCTCTCAAAACAATGCATAAAATTCGTTTTTCCTTTTGTATTTATTTGTTTGTCGAAATGTAGAAAAAGAAGCATTCAGACATTCAAAAGATATTGTAATGGAAGTCCCTCCCTTTTTATAAATTGAAATACTGAAATCTACAGTGTTTCACAATGCATCACAGGAGCAACTGAGCATTTTTATGGATCTCAATCTCCTGTATGTGATAATTCGTCTATCACAACCTGGGTAAGCATAAAGACTGGGAACCATATACACCTGCTGACTGATTTACTCATACCTTAGCCAGCGCAATGAATTTGTGCAGATTCCTGAAAGTCTTGTCATCACAGTGTGCCTATCAGGTTTATACTCATTCTTACCTGGACTAGACCTAACCAAAACTAATATTCAATGGCAGCCTGTGCTGTAGCTGGCAACTACACACAAAAATGCCAGGCATGTAGATAAACTGTTGTTCATCGTGGACTAGTACCCAGGATTTTACCCAGACCCCGACCAGGTATGTGTATCCAATGCACCTGCCCCACATGGCCCATCTTCTGGTAATCCTTTATGGGCCTTGCACCCTAGTACAGTTAATTTTTTTCAATGCAGTGTTGTTCCAGTATACACACAACATCAG
Organism: Remorina albescens; assembly: GCA_034769265.1. NCBI lineage: Eukaryota > Metazoa > Chordata > Actinopteri > Carangiformes > Echeneidae > Remorina > Remorina albescens. The sequence continues at coordinate 3,559,294 of CM068492.1, read as the reverse complement.
GGATGTGACAGAAGAGAAAAAGAGTTTTATCGAAATTAGCTGAGGGATAGAGTGATAGCTTACTACACAAACCTGAATTTCCTATCTAAATGATACCTTGGGGCTCCAACTATGGACTGGGCACTGTGTTTAAATAATCACCTTGACAACACGGACAATTATAGTTTTTGCAGCGAGGACACCATGTACTACTAAGAGATTGTATTCACCTGTCAAAGATATCCTGTACACAACTCGCCCTTATTTACACAGAGGCTTGCTTAATGGCAGAATGAAGCTGACATATAAACCTACGCTATATTTTCATGTGCGAGATTACCTGGCTGTACATAACTCACTGTTATGACTTCATCACAATCCAGATTAGTAGATTTAGCATACGCTTTATCAGCAGTGTAAGTGGCCAGAAGGGGTATTTGTCTCTACTGTCACTGCAGAGTTCACTTTTTAACTTTAAACATTATTTGGCTGGGCTCAGCCTTAGGGTGACCAGCGATAGGGTGACCAGCTCAGATATCTGGAGGGGGCATGGACAGCCACAGGAGCAACCTAAGGTGGTTTTCTGGCTTTATTTTGATAGGACAGCTTGAAAAATGACAGGAAATGGGGGAGAGAGAGAGAGGAGAATGACATGTGACAATGACACTGCCTGTAGCCAAACTAGCATCACCAACAAAGACCTCATAGACTCCTGTTTATGGGCTGCGCTCTCCCAGCTACACCACCAGGGCCCCATTATGTTTGTTTTATCTCACATCCGTCTGTTATCTAATGTGTTCTTGTTTTACTGCATCCTCTTTATTCTCAGGGTTTTCCTTGTTGTCAGAGCTGGTGGATACTTGTTTTGACTCTGGATTTGTTTCATTTCAATTTATAACAGCTCATATTTTTTCTTTTAGAAAATCACAGTAAGGAACCACCTTAGGCTGTCTCTTTTCATTTTTTTTATTTCTTTGTGTTCTGCTGTGTTTAGCCCGTCCCTCTTGTTCATCCTCGGTTGCCATCAGAGACTGTTGTGTTTGTCTCCGGGTGGGCATGGCTGAATCCCTCCCTTCTATCCTGCCAATATCTTGCCAATTCATCCTCTTCAGGAACAGCCACCAATTGGCAAAGACTGTTCCTGAAGAGGATAGACTGGCAAGATATTGGCAATCTTTCCTCTTCAGGAACAGTCTTTGCCCATTGGTGGCTGTTTCACATCATGCAGTAACCCTCTGGCTTCTGCCTGAAGATCCTCACACAGTTGTATGTTTTCATCTCTGCCTTACCTTGTTTCCTGCACTCAAAGTCTACTAGTTCTTTCTGCACTGCCTGTCTCGCCCCTCCTAAGCTTTGCACACATCTCCAATTGATCTAGTTCCAGCCTTGTCAACCACTTTCTTTCTCTCTCGGCATTACCTTTAAGCAGGTCCTTTTTTAATAGAAAAAAATCTTACCATTAACAGATATATATCAATTTTTCTATCACAGTGGGACTGTGATGCAGCTCCAGAACATAAGAAAGGTGGAGGTGTGTTTTGAAATCTGGCCCTTGTAGAAAAGCTCTATATAAGTGCAGTCAATTCATCAGTTCTGGTCTAATCTGCAGGTAAAGGGGCACTGGCAATAAGATTTATTTCCTCAGTTAAGACTTTTGTTTTAAGCATTCAGTGAGGAGATATTTTGCTCAGCAGACCCAATTCACATGAGGACAGCATCAATTATACAAAACAAACAGCACATTCAATGCAAGTGAAGACAATCAGTAAGTAGTCAGATCTGTGCATTCAATAACTGTGGTTGAGGAGGGAAGATGGTGAAAACAGTGAGGAACCAGTCCCTACGGATCACTAATCCATCCACAGCTGGGGTGTTCACTGTTCAAAAACAATTTACTGCTCACAGTTCAGTGATTCAGCTTACATTTCAAAAGAAAACTCCTCCTTGTACTTGTAGTGGTTTGAGTATCCCCTCCCCCATAACACATGCATGTACACCCACATAGAAACACACACACACACATTGGTAATGGTTTTTGTAGTGCATTGACTGTAGAGAGTGCCAGCTGCTTTCCGTGCTCTGTCTAAGAACATTTTCTCATGATTAGGTTTTTGATCTTGAAGAGCAGCTAGGGGCTTCCCTGGGTCCACCAATAATGATCATAATATGATGTTACAATAAATAGATTTTTAAAAGGATATCAAAACCTCTAAATGATCGCAAAAATGTCATAAATGACCATTAACAAGGTTGAATGAACGCAGTCAAACATATACCATTTCACTCTGTCTAGGACCTGCTGCTTCTACAGCTCTTGACTGTTTCTCCATCCTCATCGATGTTCGCCCCAAGGCCCAGCCTATTTTACATTTTCACACTGCAATCATGAATGGATTACAAATGGATGTGCGTCATTACTGTGCATATGATCATTGCTTTTACACCATTTACAGCAGTAAATGGCTGAGGAGCTGAGCTTGACAAAAAGGGCATGCTGGCTGCTTTCCATCTCCAAAGCTGTCATCAGTCTTTTTCCCCATTTCACCATGTCGCGTCTCTCTCCTCCACCATGCATCACCTTCACCCAATACACCCATGAAATTACAGTGCATAGTCAATTTTTCCTCGACTCGCCTGCACTCTTATCCCTCCTCTCCCTGTACCCTATCACACTTAATTATCATATCTTTGACCCGCTTTCACTTCCCAGTTCTTTGGCTTCTTGCTCAATGTTTGAGTGTAGTTATATTACTAGAGGCTAACTGCAGTGCAGAATATTGTTATTGCTGTAAGTGCCAACCCTCTGTGACATCACCCATTGGTTTGTGAGCTACCGTTTTGAGGCCTCCAGTTTGTAATTTTTCTGTCAGCCAGCTTGACTTTTGAAAGCAGAAGGAACCATATGTGAGGGGAAGGTGGAGCTGAAGAGGAGGGCTGGACTTGACCTGCTCTGGACACTATCCTGATGGTGTGCTACAGTCTGTCAATCACACAGAAGCCACATGCCAAATTATATACCCTTATTTACAGTCTACTATCACTAAAAAATAATTGTATATAATAAATTTCTTCATAAAACAGTTCTGATATGAGTATAGTGGAGCCTTAACAGCTTGTTAAAAGTTCATTTTTTTTCAATGAGGAACTGGAACTGCCAGAAAAGACATAGTAGAAAGAAGAGCAAGTCACACTAATAAAGGATAAAACAAGTTTATATATGAAAAAACTCAGTAAAAAAAATTTAATACAACAATTTAGAAAATACACAACCTCTGGTGTTGGGCATCAACCAGTCCCTCTAGGCGGACAGGTAACGAGGATGAGGGACACAGGTAAAAATAGCTGACTTAGCAGTGTGAAATGCTGGTTTTTAATACTTGCCTTTCTCTAAGTGTCAACAGGGAACAGAAACCGGAGACTGAACAGAATCCAGCAGGTGTATTTTATGAGTTGTCCCTGTTCAGGAAGTTGGAGAAGGAATCCAAGGGCTGAGTTCACCAACATGATGCTTACTGTACTCTTTGCTCTACATGGTTATGTGTGTCTGTTTGTGTCTCTGTCCCACAGTAATGTATGAACGGATGAGTGAATGAGTCATGAATCACGGGTTCTTGCGAGAGGAGTCAGGATTTATATGTTGTGAATCTGAACAGGTTACCAGCGATGGGAAACTCGATTCCTTTTACTGACTCGAGTTTATATAAATCCCTCACCAAAATGAATTGGTCATTTGAGTCACGGAGTCAGTACGCACACAAGCTCTACCCAGTCCCAGTCGGTTTTTTTAGGTGTCATGTAAACATGCTTAATTATTCAGGAATAAATTTGAGGGAGCGCAGCCAGTTCAAAGTGTAGACTTGGATCCAAATTCTTTCAATCTCAACCCAATCCAGCATCTCTGGAATGAACTGGAACAAGCAGTCTGATCCTTAGAGGTTCTACCTCATCCAGGACTTGAAGGATTCGTTTCTAAATTACATGTACAACTACAGTTAACTCTGGCTATTTTTATGATTAAAACTAGGTTTTCCTGTTGACCCCGTTCTCAGCAGCTCTTCACTCTGATCTGGAGATCTAATAACCACCAGTGTCATTTATCATTCTTTTTTTTTTTTTTTTACTACTATTCCCACACAGCTGTGAAAGGGATCGTGTACTGCTATAAAACCTTGTTTCCAACTTTTAACACAGTAAAGCAAGTTTAATGAAGAAACTTGTACATTGGCTTTTCAGAAATAACAGCAGTTAACACAGTGTCTTCCATGGTAAAGCTGTACACCACGCTTGAGACTGAAGTCATTCAATAAGTTAAATCAGAAATCCAGTGCAAACATGCTGCAGCGGTGCTAAACCACTTCTCAAAAGAATTCACAGCACAGATCTGCTAAACAAAGACTTCACAATACAGTTTGGCTCAATGGTGCTTTCACTGCCTTTGAATGAGAAAACACACATATCCATAAAAAAAACACCACTCTTGTCCAGTTACAATAAATATTAGCTTCGTTTTAAATTACATTTCATATAATTAGAATTAGAATCACGCTGTTATCAACCTCGTGTCAGGGCATCACATAAAGAGCTGGACTCAGTATAGGGTTAATCTACGTGTAGTTTAGCATACTGACTGAAAGCAACCGGCTCAGCAATTCAGAGATTTAAAAAAAAAAAAACCCAAAATAAAAACCTTAGTTGGGGTTGTCTACTGTGTGGTTATGTGTTATCAGTTGTCCTCAGTGTGCTACTAGTGTGCAAATTCAGTTTAGAGCAGTAGGAGCAGAGTATTATGGTGATCAGCTGTTCAGACAGAGTTCAGTGAACATGTGCGTAGTAATGTTGGCCATGTTCACTGCTTCCTTCAAACAGCCTTTTGCTGTGGAACGGCATTTTCTCTACCATTGATTTCAAGGGTAGTTCAACAACACATTTAGTGATTAAATTTTTAAAAATAAAGACAATGCTTGTGACTCATATTTGTTCTATTCTGGGTATTATTGGGACTATGGCAGTTCATTGGTTGAGATAATATAGTTCCAAAGTGAAAAGCTGCTTTAGAGGAAGGTTAAATGGGGAAATTTTCAAAATAAAGCATACACTTAAACTGATATGATGATGATATGATTTTTTTGTTTGTATTTTTTAAAGTGTCTAGATCAGCTTTTTATCCTATCTGGTCAACAGCAGTTTATCACTAATCTTCTGTACCGTTGCAGCTGTTGCTCCCTTAAACTGGGAGCTGATCTAGGTAACACACTGACTATGACTGCCTCACACAACCGCACATCAAAACCACGTTACTTTACCGTTGTATCTCATTCGTTAATAAACTCTGGACATGTCCTGTCTTAACATGGACTAACCTGAGGACAACAAATGTGAAAAAGATAATACCATCATCATTGCCAAACATGAACTTTTAGGTCATACAGCTCTAATCAACCTTAGACAGCATTAGGCTCCTTTAAATAATTTTCTATTTGTTTCCCTTTAACTGTAAAAAAGTGGCACCCACCTCTTGGCTGTAACTCACGAGCACTTTGAATAAAGTAAAATTCACCAACACTTCATCAAACATTAGTTCCTGGGTGTACATACGTGACGAGACTGGTGGTAAATTGGTGGAAATTGTGTTGTATGATAATACTGATAAAACAGCTGATAATTGATTTTAATATATGTTAACATTAACATTTTTGAGAAGGACCCATGAATTATTTTAGTCTGATATTCAGGTCCATGATTGACCCGCAACCTTTGCCCAGCTGGCCTAGCCTTGGTCTGGCATCATTGATAAAGTAATTTAAAACCGTTATTTGGCAAAGCTGGAGACAGAAAATCTTTTGAACCTTCAGTGTCTTCACAATGTATGCTGAAATCATTTGAATTATTTTCCCCTCTTTGCTCTTCTTTCAGTTCCTCCTCATAACAAACTGAAAATTGTAACATTACATTGACAGAACTTACTGACGACTTCACTGAAGCACCTTAGCAGTGATTACAGACTCCAGGCTTCCTTGGGTTTGGGGATTTTCTTGGTTCTTCTCTGGGCCAGGCTTTCATTAAGAATCTATCTGTACTTGTTCTGTTCAGTTTCCCCTCATTCCTGACCAGCCTCTCTGTCCTGCCACAGCCTAGAGAATTTGTGTTTTCAAGGTCTCAGTGACCTTTAGCTGTTGTTTTCTATTTGTCACTGAGGATAGTCTTCATCTACACACACTGCCACAATGACCAGATAGGTCCAGCAGCAGTGATGGTTGTCCTGGACATTTCTCCATCACCGCACTGGATCTCTGGAGCCCAGTGATGATCAAGGTCTACCGGGTAACCAAGAACTCTCTTCCTGATGTCTCAGTTAGTCCTGGTCCAGCTAATCTGGCTGTTCCACAAATGCGGAAATGTGGAGGCTGATGAATCAGTGTTGAAATTAAATTTGACAGATAAACTGTGATGGTACCAGTAGCTCAGGTTGAAGGACCACACACACTGCTAACATTTTTCACTATCCCTGCTGTCCCTTTGTCAGCACGTAGTGTACTAGACCACACCACCAATAAACTCGACTCCAGGAGTGATACGACCAGAAACAGTGTATTGTGTATATTTCAAGTTCCTTTAGTGAGAACTCCTGCTTACGGTTGATATCTGTGGCACAATAACCCCTCAATCTGCTTTCAGTTGATCTCATCAGTACATATTTACACTCACTTGGCAGATTATGGGTACATTCAGCAAAAAGTAATGCAGGCTAATGCAAAGTCTGACAGTAAAGTGAAATGCATTTATTTAATGTGTTTATAGTATTTGTATGAGGCTGGTTATATACTTTTACAGTGTACAATATTGAGCATGTTCTTGAATGCTTGTCCTTCTATGCAATTTGGAATCTTGTGGGACTGTCCAATACACTATTATCTGCTGCTGGAATAACCTTATTCCTGATGTGTAGACATGTTGTTTCATCCTATTTATTTATTTATTTTAAATTCTAATTATTTTTATTGATTGTGACTCCCTTGTCATGCACATGGAATTGTGTGAATGTGTGTATTGTATGCACCTGCAGTGGTACTTGGTGGCCCAAGAGGAATTTCCCTCAGGGGACAATGAAGTTTATTTGATTTGATTTGACTGATGAAGGAGCGTGGTCTGTGCTGCAGTATGTTATACAGAGGAGTGTTTCTATTGTCACATCACTATGCCTGTCTTTTTGGTAATAGATCAATTGCAGTACATACTCTAGCCTTTAAAATTATCTCACTGCTGAATCGAAACAAGCTGAACTGTATAACCCTTCAAAAGGAGGACCGTGGTATTACAGTCCTGTCTTTGTAGGGTCCTGCTGCAGGTGGCCAAGCCTGACTAACTGTGTCTTTGCTACTTTCAGACTGTTGCAGATACCCATGTTGCTTAAATAGCAAACAGACTTGCATCCATTTAAACGTACATGGGCAGATGCACTGTCAGTGCACTTCTAAGTCCTTCTCATGGGGCAGAAAGTGACTCACCAACAAAAATCTGCTCAGTGGTGCAGTATTTGATAGTTACTTTAAGGATCTTGACACGACAGTGTTTACCTGCTCTAGCTACAGTGGGTTTGGACACACTCTAAATGTACTCACTCCGTAAACTTTTGTACTTAGTTAAATGAAAAAAGGTTTAGGATGTTGGTGTTCTTCTAAGCAATTAATATCATTTAGCCGAACTATTGTAGGCAAAACTACATGTGTCATGACTGAAGAGTTGTGGCATATTTCAAACTTTTTATTTATTTATTAATTAAGATGATGATTCAATTGTCTTTTAGTTTGTCTTGTTTCAATCTTCATTTTTCCAACGCTTTTCACCTTAACTTTTCTGAGGACCTATGGGAATAGCACTCATATAAATTCATATGATCAGATAGGAGTTTAAAAAAACCAGGTCAACTTTTCTGAAGGACAGAAAGGTAACAGGCCACAGTACCTCCACCCCTGATCAGACAGTGCTGCTCTCTGGCCAATCAAAGCATGTGTCAGCTCCCCTCAATGCCTTTTTAATGACACTGCACTTCAGTCAATGTGCAAAAACTGAACTTTGTACCTAACACAGATACAGTAATGCACACACAGAGCTGCTATGTCGCATAGGATTATGGACAATGGTTCAGTTCAACAGGCAGTTAAGATCATTTGTATCAACCGTTGGCTTGTTTACACTCTATCTTCAAATTTTTTCGGCTTGTTAAACTTAACTGGAAATATAAGTGGCACACTGGCATTGCTCATGTCTCATTCCTAAAGCAAAACTCCTGCTGGTACCAAATCAAGACAAAGAGTCACTGTTGAAAATGGTCTGAAAGGACTTCGAACAGCAGACACCAGCATGTGTTTGCATTGTTTCTAAATTGCCAGTTTGTACTCTGTAGTGATTGGTTCCCCTCAGCCTGCTGCTCTGTTTCAGTGTGTGAAGACGCAGACTGGATCAGACACTGCGAGCTACGAGTGTGAGGAGGTCAGCGCTCTCTGCAAGACTGCTCTCTCACTTTATTGCTGTCACGTAGATATTCATTAGTGTGCGCCTGGTGTACCTGCCAACCCTCCCTGCTATTCCTAACTGCAGTGTCAGTGCAGTGCTGTCAGTCAGCCTCACCATCTCACGTTCCTGCCATCTACTGCTGCTTTGCTCTCTCTCCCCTCTGACTTCCTCTTTGATCCGTCATCATATGCTCAACGTGATCCTCAATCATCATTACTCCTCCTCCTGCTGACTATCATAGACTAACACTTCTGTAGTGCTGCTTGACAAAACTTTCCTGCTTCTCCCTACTGACCACTCCTTTATCCCTTTCGGCCCTCTCCTGTTGGAGCCCATGGGTCCGCACCTCCCTGCTGTGTGGCCTGTCATTAGACTTCCTGTTGTGGTCACGCTCCTCACCCAGTACACTCCCAGCATCACTCAGGTCGCCCAGGTGCTCCACAGAGTCGCACTTTTCCAGGTCGGACGCAATGGTCTGCAGGCTGATGACTGACATGCTGTCTGAACCTGCCTGCTCCACCTCCAGCCGCTCCCTCTGGCCCCAGCCACTCTCTCTGTGTCTCTCCACCCACAACCGAGTTTTCTCACTGTCAGCCCAGTTGCTCTCTATGCTGCCAACTGTCGCGCAGCTACTGACTTGAATCGCAATTGCGGCCCTGACTTCAGCCTCAGCACCAACAGGGGAGCTCCGCCCCCCACACAATGCAGGATGCCCCCTGCTGGGCCGGATTCGCCCCCTCTGTGCATGGATCTGCTCACTGATCTGCTCCAAGTTCCGAAGGGCCACAGAGTAGCGTGTTTTTACTTTCGCCACCTGCTCCTCCAGCTGGATTACTTTAGCCTTGTGTTCCTGAAAAACAAGTGGAAGGAGGTTAAAAACAGTGAGAAAATTCTCAGGACACAGACTCAATTAGGTCCATTAAGTGTTTGGAGTGTTATTGCTCCACAATGATTTTAAATGGAGACATGCTGTTTTTACTCCTTAAACTAGAGAATCAGCTCTTTCCTACACTGTATGACATGGACTTCAGCAGAAAACAAAAGAAGAAAGTTAGTTCAGATTTGGATCAGTCTGACTATTTGACTGGAGCCTCGCTGCTTTACTTCTGTGTGTTTACCCATAGATTCTCATCCCCCATCATTGCTAGTGAGTATATGCTAGAGTCAAGTCATAAAATCAGACACTCCTATTTGCTCTAGTGGGCGATGTCACAACCAATCAGTGTATAATTTTTCTGATCTCAGAGTGAGGACTGGTTGGTCTGAGTTTATTATGTTGACAAAATAAAGACAGAGAGACACGGACAATAACATATTTAGAATATTAGAGGCTTTGGACCTGTTTTTTCATCATTACTGCTCAAAAGAACGAACACAACTACTGATAAGATAAAGATAGAAACTTCAAATCAGCTCTAGAACAACCCAAACACATGTGGAACTCTCTATGTTTAACTTCGGTTTTTAATCGTTTACAATAGTTTACAATAGTAATAGAAAATTAGGAAAAATTCAATGTCCGTTTTGTTTTGTTTTGTCTTTCATAAATATTACCAGTGAAAGTTTGGACACACTTTAGTTTTCATTTGAACGGGAAAGTATCCAAACTTTTGACTGGTACTGTATTTAATTAGCTGAAGTTGTGCTGACTCTGAATAACTGCGGACTTGGTCAACTTTTTCAGGAAAGACACAGAGGTATGATAAGCCGGAGAGAAGCCTTAATTTGGGACTAAATGTGAGAAGTGTTAAGATGTTTTATTATCAGTTTTTATTTTTCGTTAAACTTTCATTTATTCATCCCATTAATAGTTATTTTTAAATCAACATTAATTGCTACAAGATTAGCGTCCCTCTGAATGTACCTGTCTCTATAAGCAGCAGAGGAACACTAATATATATTATAGTTGCACACTTATGCTTAGAAAACCACTGTAACAGTCTGGTGTCAGGGAACAACACTTTTCAGATCCCCAACTCACTTCACATTTTTCATATTTTCACACACTTCATATTTTTTCTTTGCCTTTGAGTCGTCAAAACAGCTACAAAGTGTGGGATATCTTCAAAATTCAAATGAAAGTCACTGAAGGGTGAAACACGAAGCAGCAGCTTGTGATGACTCAGAGCCCCAAATGTCTGCATCCACTGTAAATCACATCCACATTTTATAAACTATGTAGCCGAAACCTACAGTGCCCCTGAGAGCTCAACACATTGCAGCATAAGAAAACACTTAAAAAAAAAAACAGGAAACATCTTTATCTGTTCTGAGCACTTGTGCACCAGCACAAACAACATGGAAGGGACTGCAGGGAACACAATAGTGAGAGGGACCTGAAAGCAGTTAATGTTCAGTGATTTGACACTGTGATTTGTGTACAGTTGTATTACAATATGTCTTGTCATTTATTCAGTGAGATCTGCAAATTTGTCCAGGCAGGTTCATCACTTATTGTGGCCCCCTGAGAGAAGACAACACAACACAGATGAATTTCTGTGAATTTGACAGTGTGTTTGCAGGTGTCAACCAACCATGATGTCAATCATTGGCTTCTGGGTTGAGCTGCCATTTTTAAGCCTCCCAACAGTCATCTTGGTTTTTTGAAACCAGGGGAAACTATATATGAAGGAGAAGGTGTAGTTGAGGAGGAGTGTGGATTGGATCTGACCTACTCTGGACTGTGTGGCACAGTTTGTCAATCACACAGTAACCACCCCCCCAATTAATCCTCTGCTGTGACCGACACATCCTGATTGTAATTAGATAGAAAGCAGGTTCAAGGCTCCTCAGCATTCATTTCTTTTACAGCCCTGCAGCGTAGTCCACTTTTACAGACAGAGGGTGTGTGGTAGAAACTGTACATGATAACCTCATGAACAGGGCTGTAGTGGAGGCTAAACGGCGTTCACACACTTGTAAATTAGTTTATCCACGTTTACGTTTACATGCCTTTTATGTCTTCCTTAATAAATTTGGTTTCATTATAAAATTGGAAACCTGTTGTACCTACACAAGCACAATCAATGTATCTGTCTCATTGTTGCGCTGCATTATGGTCCGTGTCTGTGTGACCAATCATTGCCTGTGGCGGCTATCAGGAAGCGACAGGTTGTTGAGCAGGTTGCTCCGGAAGTAAGCGGCAAAGGAGTTGTCTTGAAATCTCTCTTGAAATCTTTAGTAGGCTGGTTTTATCCTGTTTAGATACATACTCATCTGTGTCTACCATCTAAGTTATGCTAAAGTTAAATTGTGTTCAGGAGACTCGTTCCTACGGTGGCTGAGAGGTGCAAACCAACAAAATCTGAAACACTTTTACAAAGCTTGAGACAAATTTATATTTTGGAAAACAAATTAACAAAATGCGAAACACTTTTACAAACGCTGAGACAAATTTACAAGTCCAGAACCGGAAAGGGAATGTCCCAACGGGAGCGACGAAGCCAGTTGGAGTTCGATGTTGTAACAGATGTGATTTGGATCCAAAAGCAGTACACAGGAGAATGGGAGACAGTCGGTAATGACTTTTATTGTCAGGCAGAGGGGCAGAAAAAGTCTGTGGTCTGCAGAGCCAGTCACCGGTGCTGGTTTGGTCGGTTCAGTATAAAAAACAGGCTTCATGAGCGATGTTCCTTATTTCATACTGTTCAATAAATCAACTCTGATCCTGATCCACTCCTAAGTCATCACAAAATTAAGTCTTTTATTGATAAACAAAGACAGTTTAGTAATTTGAAGAAACACAAAGTACAAAAAGATGTGTATCCTGTATTTTATTATATAGTAGGCTATTGTACTGTATTTTTCCTTTATAATTTTTTTATATAATAATTAAAAAACCATTTTTACAAACAATTAAATTTAAAATAAATTAAATGCACAAAAATATAATTAGTCTCAGATAAAAAGGAGTAGAAACACTAAAAAACTTCTAGTGATAAGGAAGTTTTTTGTATGCTAATGAAAGTCACAACAACTTAGGCTCATTAACTAAACAAAAAGAAGGTGTGAAGGATTTTTCTTAGGGTGTGTGTGTGTATATGTGAATGACAATGGACAGGGAGGAATTGTCTTGAAGAGGGTAACAAGTAGGACTAGAGAGTCGCAGAAAACGTGCACTGGCCAGCGCATTGCCTCAGGCTCCCTATTGAAACTGTCCAGTTGTTGGATGAGACAGAGTTTGTAGGAGCTTAATAGACACATTAGCATCTCCATTTATCTCTGACCGAACAGGTGTGCTTTTGCATATGTATTCAGATACTCCACTAAAGTACAGTAGCCTTCTGTATATTGTGTGACAAAAGGCGAGCCCTGCCCCCTTCTTTCATAGCAGTTCAGCTTGGAGTCAGTTCTATAAGCACGTTTACACGACACCTAAAAAATCCGAATTATTGCGTTAGTCCAACCAAAACTGGACTTTTAAAGTACATGTAAACACTTTAGCTCGACTGAAATGGAACTTAAAATTGTCAGACTAACACACCCAGATAATGTGATTGAAAGTCGATCTACTGCTGCATATATACAGACAATCAGACTGGAGCTGGAGGAGGTGATCTGCGCGTGTGCTAAAGTTTCGCGCTAAGCTATAACCTGGAAGTTGAACGGTATTTAAAATGTAAACGCAAATGTAGGAGGTCAGACAAAAGAAGCCGTCTAACTGCTACATATTGAACATGGCAAAGTCTGCAGAAAAAGCTCAATTTTGGACAGATACACAGGCTAACTTTCTAGCTCACCAGTCTTTGTTTCTTTCCACCTCTGTTGTGGTCTGTGACGTCATAGGTCAATCGGTAGTGGCCCATTACCCAAAGCTGAAAGAGTGCATATCGCCACCTATCGAAGCGGGGGCGAATAAATAAATCGATTTCGCTCCTGTGCATGTATACTGGGACAAGGACAGAAGTCCGATGAGATGGCTTTATCGCGCTATAACCATAGCTCGACTCAACTGTGCATGTAAACGTGGTTTATGTCTGTGTAAACAGGAAAACTGGTTCCAAATGAAGTGCTCTCTCACACACACACACATGCATGCATGTGTGCACGCAAGCAGCTTTATTATTCCTTTTCAGTTCACAGAATTGTTTTGTAAAGTTGTAAAAACTGATCTTTATAAATTTTTTCGTTGAGTAAAAATACTCTCTGAATTATGAAACTGATTAGAATAATTATATATATAAATTATACTTTCCCTCTCTCTGACTGTAGCTATTGGCTAATTATTCATATCAGATATTATTATGTTCTTATATTTAAGCAACATCCCGTCAGGTCGTGATATAGGCTCACAGGGGCGGACTTGGACAATAATTCAGGCCAGCAATTTTTATTTTACCAGTTAACAAACCATAAAAAAACAAAAAAAAAACCCTAATGTCCATATTTTAGCTCTGAAACAAAGAAAGCAAAGGTGATTATCTAAGGTCATCTAGATAATTGAGGAACATATAAAACCCTGTTAGAGTTTCAGTAAATATCTTTTGTGTTTCTGTATATAACTAAACCAACTGTCTGCTAAAAAAATAAAAGACTTACAGATGACTAAGAAGTGGATCAGGATTAGAGTTGATTTATTTATTTAAACTGAACCAACTAAAGCAGCATAAAGCTGCTGCTGTGTTTTAAACAGCACGATGCAGGTGTTTCGCATTCAGAGGTTTGAGGTGGAGTTGCAAGGTTGAGTGGTTTATTTGTCCTGTTGAACATAACCACTGTGAAACAATCAGTAAGAAAGCCAGTGAATCAGATCAATAAAACTTTATTTTTCTGTTAGCGGTCCCTCTGTTCATTCACTCTCTAGCTCTCTCAACCACAGCTGCTTATAACAGCGTATACAGCGCCACTCTCCATTGCAGCTACGTTGTGGTCTAACATGGAAATGACCATTTTTAACTGGTACCCACTGTACACAGCTCTTTGCTAGCGAGTTGTGTTAATGCGATGCTGTACAGTGTGGAACAAAGCTTATTTTTCTCTTACAATGCAATCTTGGGTATAAAGTCACAACTAGCAGGTGTGGATGATGTTGGTGCATGTCATCACTTTGTTGGGAAATAAAGAACAAGCTTACTCTGGCAGAAAGTTTTTTAAGGGGGAGCTCCCCCTCCCCCTCCCCTTCAGCCTTCTTAAAATGCTTCTCTAATAACAGAAACGTGTGTGAATGTGGACCTGGGCTATAGATATTCAGACATGCTTTTGTAGGTCTTTTAGCTAGGGGCAGATTAGCCAGTAGGCTAAATAAAGTGACAGGCTGCCCAACAGGTGTACCCAGGGCATAATTCTCCAATACAATTAATTTTACATTTATTTTACAGGCAGGGATGAGAGAATAGGGACAGGAGGTCAAAGAGAAGGAGGAGAAAGAGAGAGGAGGATAGTAAAAGGCTATAAAGATGCGCACCCAGTACTTGAGTTGTAAAAAAAAAAAATCAGGGGGGATGGTGGATTTGGTTAAAATAAGAGGGCAGTCACCTAGCCTCATATTCAATTCGAGAAATGTTTACAAGAAATGTAACATGTTACTGACCAAACACTGTAATGTTATTGCCGTAAGGATAGAGAACCTTTTAACACTTAACAAAAAAAAAAAAAAAGACAGCATCATAAATATGTTTTACAAATTATTAAAAGCACAGCAGCTTTTTCTTCCAGTAGTTAGGAAACTACATATTTTGATGAAAATGCCCAACATTCAGAGAACAACTGAATATAAAATAAAACAGCTTTATGGCTGAAAATTGTTTTCTCACCTTCCTTTTAATACCACTGTTTAAACATATAACAAAATACCGTGAGAGCATTCAGAGATCCATAGAAATGTCAAAATTGCTTGCACTGGCTGGCAACTTGTAAGGTACATGCTGGCAGGGAAAGAGTCAAATTATCTTAAAATTAATAGTTATCAAACCTTCAAAACTTCAAAAATCTCAGCACAAGGTTGGTCCTGGCTATCATCTATGGAGAAAACAGCAGTGGCCAAATACAGATTGTTATTAGGTTAGATTTATTGCCAAAGCAGTCACCAGTTTTTAAATCAATTCTAACATTAACTTTGTGAATGTAAAGTCTAACCTGACATTAGCCATAGCTAGCATTAGTTAACAAGAAAAAAAACTTAAGCTCCAAACTAACACTGTTACTGTGTTATCACCCCTGTCCAGAAATTCCACCTTTAGTGACATATAAAATGCTGTTGCTTGGCCATTCTCCTTCTTCTTCTCCTCCTGTCTGTGTGATTACTGTATAACCTGCGCTATGGATGTATTAAGAGAGCTGCGCTGCTATGTGACGTGACGTCAATTTTTTTTCTAAAAATTGTCATGTCATTGTAAGTGCGTGTGCCCCTCGCCCATTGTATTTTACTCAATATGCACAAAAACAAAAAGTTGAAATAATATTTCCACATTCATTGATAAAATAACACAGGGGATGGGAAGGGGGGGATGGCCGTTTCAAAAGGGGGATGATTTTGACCATCTTTATTTCAGCGGGGATGCCATCCCCCTTCATCCCCCCTCAACTTGAGCCCTGGGCACACAGACAGTGGAGAAAAGGACAGAGGATGAAAAGATAGAAGAGGAACAGAGAATGAAGTGACAGATGTAGGAGAAACAAAGAAAAGAGGATCAAAGAGAGAAGGAAAAAAGAGAGGAGATACAGGAAAGGAAAAAACAGAGAGAGGAGATGGAGCAAGAGAAGAAGGCCTACATAGGCCTACACCACACGGCTGCTAGCAGTCTGCCTTACTGCATCGTAGTCAATCTGATCACAGACTTCATAGTTTACCCACCTTTGATTTTACCACTACAGCCCTGTTCATGAAGGTAGAGTTTAGAGACTATGTTTATGCCTTTACTGATAGTGGGAGAATTTAGTCAAATACGTGCATGAAACCAACTCACCACATATTTAGGAACCTGAACATGTGGATCAGACTGTCTGACTCAAACAATGCTCTCCAGCACTGGCTTTACAAACACAGAGTTTACGTCCTTTCTTTTTTACTGTCAATGGTTTACATGCTTCTTCTTAAGTTCCAGTGTGTTAAGCTTTAAGAGCCACCATGGGAAACAGTGATAGGAAAGGTATGCCTTCCGAAATGCTGAGTTGCAGGCAGAGTGTACCAGCTTGTCTCTTGTGGTATGAAGACATGCTGTATGTTGAAAAGAAAACAATGCAACAAACCTCCAGGATGTGATTGAACTGAGCCTTGAGTTCAAAGTAGGGTTTGGACTTGAGGATGACCTTCTTGAGAGCTTTCTGGAGGGTCTGAACTCGAGCCTCTGCATCCTGACAGAGCTGTGTGACCCGCTGGTGCTCCCGCTCACTGTGGAGGCGCTCCTCCTCTGCCTCGTTCACCTGAGCAGCACAGGAGACATGGCTGAGAGCAGGAATGCTACATAATCACAAAAATAATATATGACCTGTTCAAGTCGATACTTTAAAACAATTTCCTGACAGACACTTTGGTATGTGTGACAAAATGGAATGGAAAACAGCATGTGACCTGAGTGTCCACTGCAGTTGGAATTCATTGAGGAGACTGAAAACTAAAACTCCCTGAGCCATATACAGCAGAATGAAATAGTAAAAAGAAAGCTGGCATAGGGACAGACCGGCACAGGGAGTGAGTTGGGGTATTGTTTGAAAGACCATATTTTCATAGTGTTTTCCACATTGTAATGGAGGTACATGTTTGTAAATTGCTTTAATGTACAGAGTACTGTTACAGTTAATGGTTTCACTTGGTTCACTGTGGGTCAGGTAGTAGAGCAATTTGAAGGTTAGTGGTTCTATCGCTGGCTCCTCTTGTCCACTTGTTGATGTGTCCTTTCAAAAGATACTTAAACCCGAAGTGTCTCTGTATGTGGAATATGTTTGAACGGTTGATGCACTCAACATGTGTGCGATTCAGTGCAAAGCACTTGTAAGCAATGAGTGTAAAAATGCTATATGTGCAATCCATTATCCACTGTCTGATCCTGTGTTGTCTACTGAACCTCTGTGGTTGCTAGAACACACCCATTTTTTAATAGTATTCACACTGGGAAAAGGGAGAGCTACGATGCAGATGATGGTTGTATGCAGACAATAAAGTATTCTCTATTTCTGCTAAGTCTACTGCTCTGCGTCATTGGAGCTGAGCTGCAAAAACTAAGCTTCCGAAAATTAAATCTGATATTCAATCATTCATCTTCTACTGTTTTTGTTTCCAGGTCTCTGGGGGTGCTGGAGCCAATCCCAGTTCACATTGGGCAGGGGCGGAGCCAGAGTATTTTCATTAGGGTGGCACAAAAGGTACAACCAGTTAAACTAGGCCACCCAAAAGTCCCCCCCCCAAAAAATATTTAAACAATTTATTTTTAGGTTGTAGTGTTAAACAGTGTACTTCCGTCCTCATCTTGTTGGCTGCATTACCTCATTGGCCTTATAACAAAGTTATATAGCTTTTCCCTTTTCATTGTAAACATTGATACAGTGATTAGTAGGGTTGAGCCGGGTACTTGGCTAAAACGAGTATCCGGTGCGGATATAGCAATTTTGACGAGTACGAGTATCATACGAGTAATACAAGTCAATATCCGTACTCGGGCTGAAGCAAATTCCTCCTCAGGGCATCCTGTGATGGAGACAGAGCGCAACGCGTCATACTCCGAATGCCACGCCCACTGGAGGGGAAAACAATTGGCGGCACAATTTAAAAAACACTGTCCAGTAGTTAGCTTAAAACATTATTTCAACATGTCAGATGAGTATTTTAACACTCTAGTTGTACCGGAGAAAAAAACGGGAAAATGAAAAAATCACATATGTGGGTCTTCCTCATTGTCCCTTCAGTTTGTCTTCATTTTTATGGAGAAATGATCCCACTGAATGGCCGGAGGTGACATTCATCAATATTTACAACTACCTGATCAAGTCCCCTGGTAAGATCATCATTTAACCTAATAGCAATAAAAAGTTAGGCTGCATCCACAGTACTACATCATCATTTTAAAATAGCTGTTTGTAACCCAAATATTTCAAATCTGCCCCACTTTATGGGGTTATGGGGTAAAAGCTTGATTCATAACAGAAGCAGTGCTTGTGTGATGAGACAGGGCGGCATGCAGCCTGCATTGCGTTTCTCATTCTCGCTGTTTCTTCACCGGGTCAGGTTTTTTTCCGGTCGGGTCGCTCTTCTTACCTTGGTGTAATACAAATTAAGCTATAAATAAAAATATATTGAGGCTTACAATAAATATAGCAACTTCTGATCAACCCATATCAATTTCAGGCTTAAAAATACAACTCTTTCGGTTGAAATACCGCCCCTTCCGAGTACGAATACGGATACAGATAATATGGATAGTGGTGTACTCGCTCATCCCTAATGATTAGGATCTACTCTTGTCGATAATTCTCTCATCGTCTGGCTTGTTTGGGGGTGCAGTGCAAAAACATTAAGCCACAAGAGGATGCGCACTGACAAAGGACTTTACAGTCCAGCAGAGAATCTGATATTTATTAAATCAAACAATATGCAGATATTCTTTTATTACTTATTTATGGAGGAAAAGGAGGAAAATAAGTAGATGTAGAATTTCAATGTACACATTTTAGGTACAAAGATATAATTTTAAATCATGTTTCGAGGAGATATTCAAGGAAGGTCAAGTTTGAAATAACATACTGAGCTGGTTAGCTTACTGGTTTTTAATAAAAAATTTACAAAAAAAACCAAAAAAAAACTAAGAGGGAATTCACATATTGCTAGGTGATGGGTCAATAAAGTTAACACATCATTAACAGTCTTTCAGGATAACAAATTAAATACCTAATCAATTTATTCTTATCTGTTTTCACCTGGCGTTCCACAAGTGCCGGTCTTCCCTGGAGATTCAGAGAGACTCTGACTCCCAGTGACCTCAGCCTGCTGACCTATACTGGCCCTGATCTTGTCATGGAAGTTTTTACATAAAGGCAATCTGAGCAACAACTTAGGAAACACACAAAAACCACTGATTATTTGGAAGGAATATGTATATTGTGCAATATAGGAGACAAAAACTTACACACAGGACGATACAAGCAGTGTCTCAACATCACAGTTCTGTACAAGTTATATATGGCTTTTGAATACATTCCTGTTCCAGATCATTTTAACTGCATCCCTACAGGCACATCTTCCCCAGGCTAAGGTTCAAATTATGTTGACTAGCAGGAACCTATTTCTACACATAGGTACAGAGGTTTCAGATAACTTACTGTAACGGCCTTATTTAAGAACCCAAGTGCAGCACAAACAGCGATGGACAGTTGGTAATGACCTTTATTGGTGACCACAGCAGATAAACAGACAGATGGAGGATAAGCAGGATCTGAAGGTCTTGGGGAATGTTCAGAGTTCATGGAGGAGTACAGGGGTCTGTTGATTAGGGGTGTAACCAGGGCAGGGGAGCAGAACAAAGCTATAGATGCTGCCTTGAACTCAGTGGAGGGTACGAGAAGGTAAAGTATCCACAGGAACAGCTCACCAAGCAGTTCCAGGAAGACAGGTTCCAGACACCCAGTGGCTGAAGACTCCAGAAGGGAGTGCTGGAGAGTCATGCATGAAAAGTCGAAGAACAATCTGGCAAAGGAGTGAGTGTGGAGCTGGTGAATATATGCTGGGCTGATAGCAGTAGATGAAGAGCAGCTGTGTTCACAGATGAGTAGAGTTGGCTTAATGAGGGGCTGTGGCTTGGCAGGCAGAGCGGGTGGAAAAGTACTGAATGGGAGCTGGGTGACAGAACTTTGACAACTTATGCCTGGTTTATGGTCCTGCTTTAAATCAATGCCGTACCTACGCCGTCGGCGTGACGCCGTCGTGAAGTCTTCGAACTTCTCCGTCACTCCATTTCGTTGCAGTGCAATTCACTGCCACAGCGGTAGGGGGGTGCACTCCTCTCCTGAATGGTTATCGTCTTCTCTAGTTGGTTCTTTGTTTAGCTTCCGGCTTGAGGAGTTGTAAAGGTGCTCATATTTTCTGACTTCCTCAATGAGTCGCTCCTCGACTTGATCCATGCTCCGTCCGTGTACAACAACAAGATGTTTAAAAAATGGCGGGGATAGCGCAATCTAAAAATATGGAACCGGAAATGCGTTGCTACCAAGCAAACCAATCACAGAACTCTCGGCCTGTGCTGGGTCTGCGTCGCCTCGGCATGTCGTTACATTTTTTGGGAGGTGCGCGTCAGGTTACACGGGGGGCTACAGCGAGCCTCCCCACCCTACGACGTAGGTACGGCGTTGATTTAATGCAGGACCATAAACCAGGCTTTCCATTCTAAAGACATAACAAACTTAAGTTTACAAGGAACAATCTGCTAATCATGTCTGTAAATGTTGTTTAACACGTTACACAAAATCAACCAGGGAATCAACCACCATAAAATGCTATAAAACAGGACAATGGTGCTTTTTCTCAAGGTTTAGGTGCTAATGTCCACAAAACAAGACCAAAAGTGTATTTTAGTACGAATGTTTATGTTTAGAAATGATACGTAACATTGAAAACGCAGAACAGAGGAGAACAAAATGCTTTATATGACCATAAATCCAATCACAGCACGGCCATGTTTGCAGTCTTATGAAGGGGGAATGTTGCAACTCATCTTTCTAAAATGCCTGTATTGAGATTTCAGCGCTACTGCAATGTTTCTGTTTACCTGTGCCTCGGTTACCCCCCTTTTGTTATGGGAGAAGTCTGTGGGGGAATAAGAAGTGGACGCAGCTGAGGCAAATAAGAGGTTTTTTCCACCTGTTTGATCAAACATTTTACTGCCGCATGGAGGGCACCAGATCTTCAATCTTCTTATTTTTTATAAAATCATGTAAATAAAGCAACAAAAAGGAAACCAAGCAAAGTGCCTCGTCAATTCTGAAGAATCCTCACCACAAAAAATGGTGCCGAAACCCAGAATGTTGAAGAGTAAAAATAAATAAGAAGTGTGGATATGGAAACAAAGGATAAAGATGGCAGAGGCAGTTGGAAGGAAATTCACAACGTTATTGAGAAGAGTTGATTCTGAAATTCTGGTTGCTGAACAACCTCCGGACAGTGGAATAGTGGAGGAATACATGCTTGTGGAAAAGGAGAACCTGTTGGAGGAATTGGATCGAGAGACTGAAGCAGGAATTCATGAAGACGGCCCTAAAGAGAAACTGGAATTTGTGATAGTATCAAGAGGATATGGGGAGACAGAAAACAAGAAGGAGGATAATGAATAGCTCAAAATCAGATGAAACAGCCTGTGAATACAGTGAAAGAACTGTTCACAGGAGTGCCTACATGGAGTGAAACTCCCAAAACTGGTAATTGATAAATTTAATGGAGACTAGGGTTGAGCCGGATACTCGGCTGAAACAAGTACGGATATAGCAATTTTGACGAGTATGAGTATCACGAGTAATACGAGTCAATATCCTGCTCAAGCTAAAGGAAAATCATTTTTCAACATGTCAGATGATTATTTTAACATGCTAGTTGTACCGGAGAAAAAACGCTATAATGAAAAACTCACATCTATGGGCCTTTCTCATTGTCCCTTCTGCTTGCCTTCATTTTTATGGAGAAACGATCCCACTAAATGGCCAGAGGTGACATACATCGATATTTAAAACTACCTGATGGATTCCCCCAAACCAGAAGAGGTTTTTTTTCCAGTCCGGTGTAATACAAATTAAGCTGTAAATAAAAATATATGGAGGCTTACAGTAAATATAGCAACTTCTGATCAACCCACATCAATTTCAGGCTTAAAAATACAACTCTCATATAAACCACGCCCACTTCAGGTTTAAGCCCCGCCCCTTCCGAGAACAAATACGGATACAGACAATGTAGATGGTTGAACAGATATGGATACGGATACGGATAGTGGTGTACTTGTCCAGCCCTAATAGAGATATCTGTTCATGGCAGACATTTTGGAGTGAATTTGAAATGGTCATTCATAAATTTAACCATCTTAAGTCTTATCTGAGCGGTGCAGCTGTCAATGTAGTTGCAGGTCTGGCATTAACAGAAGCAAATTATGACAGTGCAATCAAAATGCTGAACAAAAGATTTGGCCAAAAAGACTTAGTAATTTCTGCCAATGAGCATTAATCACTCAGTTTGACTCCAGTAAAGAAATCCTATGACACCACTGCCTTACGTAAACTTTAAGATGAATGTGAAATTCAAATAGGAGGTCTAAATGCCATGGGAGTAGTTTCCGACACATATGGCACATTTCTATGATCCTTGAAGACATCACCTTGTCCTTCAGTCATACAAGGGATGAAGATGAGATACTGGATGTTAATAATCTCATGCAATTCTTAAAGAAAGTGTAGAGCAGAGAATGGACCGCAAATCTAACTGCAAAGTTGACTAGAAATGATGGTGCTCAATAGGAAAGAGAGAAACAAACTGGCTGGGCCACTGGGCTACAAAATCAAGAAGCTTGGTTCAGCAGCAGCTTCACACACTGCCAGTTATGTGGAATGCCTGGACTGTATTTTCTGTGAAAGTTCTGATCATAAGTGTAAAGAATATAACATCAAAATAATCGAAGAAAAGAAGGAGAGGCTCAAGCATCAAGGAAGATGTTTTGTCTGTCCGGGAACCAGACATATTGCCAGAAAGTGTAGGGCTCAAGGAATTTCATGTGAAAAATGTAGAAAAAGACACTTTACTTTCCTCTGTCATGAGCAGCTTCATAGAGCACACCAAGATGCAAGTATGTCACCAGTGGCGAGTGCACTAGACACAGTAATCACAGCTTCTCCGAGTAGCTCTGATAAAGGCACACTTTTGCTGCAAACTGCAACAGTCTGGATTGAAACTCTCACAGACAGTGAAGCTCCAACAGACCAGGTGTTTAATGGATGGTGGAAGTATGGACAGCTTTATAAGGGAAGATATCTCCCGTGCACTGAAACTTCCAGTGATACATGAAAAAACTATTAACTTGTACACATTTGGTTCGGACAAACCAAGACAAGTATAAAAAATTTAAAACCAAGCTGAAGAATCTCAGAAACGGACAAACTATACAAGTCCAGTTACTGGAGACCTCTCAAGTGTTTACTTCTAAAATGAGTGATGCAGGGGAAGCGCTGTGTAAAAAGCTGGTATTGAAAGGACGGCAACTCGCTGACAAACCTGTTAATGGGATGGAAAATATGGAGCTTGGAGTTCCAATTGGAGGAGAAAATTATTGTCAAATTGTCACTCGCAGAATTGAAAAATTAAAAGGAGTTGTAGCAATTGAAAGCATTTACGGGTGGCTTATTGAAGGTTCAGTCTCATTAATGAATGTAGTCACAGAGGCCCATGAAGTGGGAGTGATGAAAGTGGTCATGGAGGATGACTGTCAGTTATCTGATCAGGTGTGCAAGTTTTGGGAAATTGAAGCACTTGGAATTAAATCAGTGACAGAAAATAAAATGTCTCAAGCAGACACAGAAGCCTTACAGTTCTTCCAAGACACAGTGAAGGGCATTGGTGGAAGATATCAGGTAGAATTACCATGGCGTGAAAAAAAGGCTCACCTTTTCTCCAGTCTTACGATAGCAGATAACAGTTTGAACAACTTAATAAATAAGTTAATGACAAATGCTGTTCTGTACAATGGATACAATGAGGCTATAGTTGATTATCTGCAGCAAAACATTGTAGAAACTCCGGATAAAGAGCAAACAGATAATCCTGTGCATTATTTACCACATCATGCAGTAATTAATGAAGAGCGCATAACAACAAAATTGCGCATAGTGTCTGATGGCTCTGCTCATGAAAATAATAAAAATTCCTTGATGACTGCTTGCTTACAGGACCAAATTTAAATCCAGAGCTGCTTGATATATTGATTTCATTTAGACACCATCCTGTAGCATTCATGGCAGATATAAGTAAAGCTTTTCTGCAGATTGAAATAGAAGAGAAAGATAGAATTGCCCTTCCATTCCTGTGGATAAGAGAAAGGCCCTCTTTAACCACAGGTGTTACCAAAGGCAAGTTGAGAATGACTACAGTCCCATTTGGAGTCACCACTAGTCAATTTTTGTTAGCAGCCACTATTCGCCATCATTTGGAGAAATATAAAACCATCCATGCAGAAACAGCGCTGCTCAACACGCTTTATGTGGACGATTGGATCTGTAGATTCAAAGTAAACATAAGAAACTTGTACTACAAAAAATGGACCAGCCCCAGTGACTAACTCCCTCAACTTAACAACAAGGCCATTTAACTCTAGCTTTCTGCTCCATATTTCTATCTTTGACTGACCTGTTCACCTCAGTATCAGCTGAATCCCTTCTTATAACCTCCTCCTCCACCTCTGTAGCTGTGTTATTGATATCCTTCGAACTGTGGTTTTCTACCTGTCGCTGGATTTCATCCGACTAACTCAATTGACTTGAGTACCAATCGATGCGGCCACACTGCCCTTCCTTTCCCACACATCTCTTTCTTCCCTGATGCACTCTAAGGCCTCTAACTGATGTTACTTTCTGCCACCCACAAGGGCAAACCTGGAGCTTATTTCCCTCTAACTTGCCATTTTTATTCTCTCCAGCCACGTTCACTTTGTCCTGAGAACTATTCTGCCCAGTTCTAGCCCTAGAGAATAGGTCCGTGCCCCTATCCTTCACTAACTCACATGTCCAACTCATAGTCATGTCCGTTCCAGTGTCTGTTACCATGTAGTCTGCCTGTGAGTCATCTTCCACCCCTGCTCTCGCTGACCCTTGGGGTATTTTCCTTATCTTACTTGTAGCATATGCTGGTTGTAACAAAGCTGCTAGGCCTTGCCTCTGCTACCATGGATTGCTAGCCCATTGCAGCACCTTTGGGGTCTTTGCCTCCTGTCAGCTGTCTGTCCAAGCTGTCACATGGTCTTTCCCTTGTTGTCAGTTGCCCTATTCACAGCAGTCACTAGCTATGCTAGTTTTGAATTCAAAGTAAACACAAGAAACTTGTGCTATAAAAAATGGAACAGACTCAGTGACTAACTCCCTAAATTTAACAACCTTGCGACCTGCCCTACATCCCCTAAAGATAACTATATCTAGCTAGCCCAGTGAGCAGTGATAACTAACATGTCTTTCGAGTCATCAGGTGGGAACTTCCTTTCACCAGAGTTTCGTCTAGTTGGTCCCACGACACCTCCAGGAGGCTAGACAGTGATCACTGGCGTCCCAGAGTCACCCCCCTAATGCCAGCTATCACCGCTCCTCATACTAAGACAATTATCTCAGATAGCACTATCATCAACTACTCCAACCTCTCACCAACTGCACCAGGAAAAGCTGGGTGGGGATACAAACCCTGGTTCGGGTAGCGGGGGGAAATAGAAGAGGTGGAGATAAAAGTAGGGATGGGATACAGACCCTGGTTCGGGTAGAGGTAATGAAAGTATAGAGGGTGCAGGAGGTGGAGGACAAGATACACTAGCAGATTAAGCAAATAAACTCACCTAAACAGTCCTATAATCAGAGAAAGACATAACACAAGCCAAATCAAACCAATACAAGCCAACTCACCTGGACTAACCACATGGTGTCAAAGAGGCTCGCACAGGCCACACCCTCCACTTAAATACACTTCCTCTTCCTGCATTTCTTCCTTGCTTCTCCCACGATTCTGTCTATCTTAAGTGCTCCCCCTGCTGGGCCCCCAGCTACTATTACTTCTTCTAATCCAAATCCACTGACTGTATCTTACTGCCTCATCAGACATTTCCTTCACTATTTTCCTCACACTCCTTCCCCTTCCTCCTAACTCCCTATACAAAGAGGCAACAGACCATGCTACAAATCGTCTACATCCTACTTCCACTGGACAAATCCTAATTTTCCATCCTCGCTGCCCTGCTTCCACCCCTAAGTCTACATACCAAAGCCTTTTCCTTTCATATGCTTCTACAACTGAATCCTCCCACGGAACAGTCAGCTCAATGAAATATAGTCTCATTCTACTCCTACACCACAAAATTATATCAGGCCTCTGTTTTGTACAGGCTATTCCCTGGGGAACAACAAGCTTGCCTCCTAAATCTAACTGCATCTCCCAATCACAAGCATCCTCTAAGCTGCCTTGCCTCCTTGTTGTCTTATTAACTTTCTCTCCTTCTTGAAAAACTTGAATTTCAACTCTCTTTGTCTTAGACCCACATACATTTTTAAAACTTGGTTATGTCGCCACATATACCGTCCTTGTGACAGACTAACCTTACAACCTGACAAAATGTGCTTTAGAGTTGCAGTACCTGAACACAACAAACATAGCGGGTCTCCATTTACCCAGAGTTTTAAGTTCTGGGGAGTTGGCAATACATCATATGTTGCCCCTATCAAAAATCTAATACTACTTTTCTCCATACTCCACAGCTCTTTCCAACTAAGATTTTTCTTCTCTACACCTTCCCAGTTCAACCACTGTCCCTGCTTAGCCTGAGCCACTGCCTTTGCACCCCTTAACATTTCCTCCTGTCTACAAACCTGCTCCACAACTAGCTTTCTCTTCTCTTTGGGACTGTTTTTATTAAGTCTCTCAAGTACTCTTTTCATACATGGCACCGTTGTAGTCACCAACGTCATATCATCCATGTATGCCCTAATTGGTGTAAGGCGCGTCTCATCCTGCCGCCTCTCTCCACCTACAACCCACTTAGAAGCTCTAATAATTACCTCAATCGCCATTATGAATGCTAATGGAGAAATCGAACACCCTGCCATAATGCCTATTTCTAGCCTCTGCCAACCTGTTGTAAAGCCTGCTGTACTTAAGCATAGTCTGATATCCTGGAAATATGCTCTTACTAAATTAACAACTACTCCGGGCACTCTAAAATAATCAAACACCTCCCAAATAAGGCTATGTGGCACTGAACCAAATGCATTTGCTAAATCCAAAAAAATATTACATGCAAGTCTCTTTTCTCAATCTTGGCTGCCTGAATCTGATGCCAAATCATGCTAGTGTGCTCTAAACACCCTGCGAAACCTGGTATTCCTGCCTTCTGTACTGCAGTATCTATTAAGCTATTCCTTTCTAGGTAACTAGCTAATCTCCGTGCGACTACACTAAAGAAAATCTTCCCCTCTACATTTAGGAGAGAGATCATCCGGATCTGACTCAGGTCTGAAGACTCCTTCTCCTTTGGAATAAAAACGCCTCCTGCCCTATGCCATGCTCTGGGAATAAACTGTTTCTCCCAAACTATTCTTAATTGCCTCCACAAAAACCTTAAGATATCAGGTGCGCTTTTATAAACCCGGTAGGAGACTCCATTTGGCCCTGGGGCCGAAGAAACCTTTGCATGCCTGACTACCTCCTAAACCTCTTTCCACCTAGGTGGTCTAATACCCATCTCCTGATCTATCTCCCCTAATGGTGGCATATCAGGTGGAAGGCCTACTACTCTATTCTGCTCAAAATCTGAATATGTATTTCTTAGATACTTTTCTACCTCTAACTTTGTTGCTTTAAGCTGCCCTCCCTTTTCCTGGTTAAACAACCCTCTAACAAACTTAAACGGGTCCCTGTAAAACGCTGTCCTTACATATTCTTTCTTCTTTCTCTTTTTCCTAAGATATTCGGCCCTTCTGAGTACTGCCAGCCTGCTTCTCAATTCCTCTTGCAAAACATTAATTCCCTCCCTCTCTTCCTCTGTAGCTCTTTTCCACTGCTTTCTTAGTTGTCTTCTTTCCTTAACTAATTTCTCCATTTCTCTGGAGAAAATAATGTGGACACAGCTTATCACTTGTCTAAAACCAGAAAGGAAATCATGGCAGCTGCTCGAATGACTACGTGTAAGTGGAAAACAAACTCATGCGAGCTTCAAAATAAATGGAAAGAGGATTATGCAATATCTCTGCTTAAAGTGCTTGGAATTTCATGTTACACAGATCTGGATTAATTCACGTTTGAACTGAACAGTTTAACGGAGGTAGTGAAAGAACTGAGATACACCAAAAGAGATGTGCTACAAACGACGCATGAACCTATTGGGTTTACATCACCATTCATTATTAGATCCAAGCGCAATTTTCAGGAGACATGGTAATGAGGATTACAATGGTCTCTGATGTTGGTGAGTTAAAGAACATAAAAATACTCAGACGTTATAATACAGAAGAACAAACTGACAAAACGTATAGTGAAATTCACATTTTCTGTGATTCTAGTGAGACAGCCTACTGCGCAGTGGCATACATGCCCATAGTGAGAAACAATGAAAAGTGTCAAATTAATTTTGTCTCCTCTAAAACCAAAGTTGCTCCTTTAAAGAAGATAACACTACCCTAACTCGAGTTATTAGGTGTGCTGACAGGAGCGAAACTTGGAAATTAGCTAATCAGCTGCTTGAAAATGTTGAAACATCCACTTTTTCTATGGACAGATTCCATGATCACTCTACATTGGATCAAAGTTCACCAAAACAATGGAAATCCTTCGTACCAAATCGTGTAATGGAAATTCAAAAACTCTCAGAGCCCTAGAACTGAAAACCTTGTCAGAGTAAAGATAACCCAGCAGCCTTTAGCACAAGAGGGTTAAAAATTAAGACATTGATAACAAGTTGTGGTGGAAAGGGCCAGAGTGTCTCACATCTTTGTTAGTTGTGAACAAATCTAAAAATAAAGAAATGAATGAACTTGGCGAAGTTGCACAAAATGAAATGGCTGTTGAGTCTGCAAAGCACACGCAAGGGAAATTCTTTCAAAATGATTGTTGGGTGTTGGAGGGCAACCACAAAAGTCAGAATGGTGACAAAAACGTTTTAAAGTAAAACCAGGACAGCAAATAACAGTTCCATTGCCACAAGATCGGGTGACTGAGTCTCCACCTTTTGAAACAACCGGAGTTGATTTCGCTGGTCCATTATTTGTAATGGGCCAGCCTAGATGTAACCTAATGTAACCTAATGATCAAAAAATATACAATGCATTATTTACATGTGCAGTGACGAGGGCTGTGCATTTTGAGCAAATTTCAGAAATAACAACAGGATGGAAATTCATTGTGGAACAAGCTGCCTGGTGGGGAGGAATATGGGAGAGGATGGTCAGGTCCATTAAGATGTGTTTAAATAAGATTTTGGGAAAAGCTTTTCTCAGGTTTACAGAACTGCAAACATCCTTGACTGAAGCGCAGTGATCAGCTCTCGACCCCTCACTTACTTGCAATCTGATGAAAACTTTGGCCCTCTCACACCAGCTCATTTCCTGACCGGAGAATGACTGACTATCTTACCAACGAGGACAGCAAAAAATGAAGACTTTATTGGAGTAAATGCCAAAAAGATTAACAAACGGTGGCAGTATCGAGATTAGAGCTGTAAACATTCCAAATGTTGCTACACAATTAATTGTCTCTGAAACAATTGTGATCAACAATATAATTGTCTCTTTCGGTCCAATTTTTAAAATACTTTTTTCATTATCCAAGTCCAGTAGTCATCACTATTTGTAAAACTATGTGTCAAAATAGTCATCACCGCTTCTTGACCTGCATTTTTTCACAATTGTATCTCCCTTGTCATTTTAGTTGATATGAACGTGTATAAAGACAAGTGCCAACAACTTACATTTTAAATCATAATAATAACAATACAAATATATAGTGCTCTGAAAAAAAGGGGCGTGGGGGTGGTGGGCAATAAAAAAATTTAAAAAAAGATTATTTTTCAGGCAGATTTCGGGCCAGAAACACAAGCATGTTCAGTTTCTCTGGCTTGAGGGCTGGACCTCACTGGGCTTGCAATGGTGCCAGCTGTGCTGAACATTCACTGTCACGTTTATATTTCGTCTGCCGGCTGAACGACTCCACTATGCCCAGCTGCTGGGAGGGGCCATCCACTGATGCAGGGGCACCGATTGATTTGTTTAATTGTGCAAACTGTGAGGGATGGTGATTTTTGAGATGCTGTCTCAAATTGGTTGTGCTAGCATTTTTTTACTACAACCGTTTTCTTACACAGCCGGCAAATCGCCTCTTCCAGATTTGCGGGCTCTCCCCTCTGATTTGGCTTGAAACCAAAATAATTCCACAACGGAGAGGCTGTACTACGTTTAGAAACAATCTCCATCTCGTGTCTCGTTTTCCAAATTCAGCGTCAAAATGATGCTGTAGCTGAAAGCAGGATGACAGTCTAGTCCCTCCCCAAATGACCGATCATCCAATCACAATTTAGCTGAAACCAGTTGGGCTTGCAGACTCCCTACATTATGACAGGACCAGTGGGACAGTGTCAAGCAACACTTTTTCTTTCTTTCTTTATTACCAACACTAAACTAAAACTCCAGTGAAAACCAAACGTGTTCTAGCTTAATGTTTTTGGCATTTCTCAATACCGCTTCTCACGAAACTACCCAATTCTCTTTGGGTTGTTAATGTTAGAAAGCCAATTTGACTTTGCAGCTGTAAATCAATGCGCGTGAGGCGTCCTCCGATGGGACAGTTACTGTTCTGTCGCACTACAGGATGCACACGGACACTGGAAACGTGTTTGATGGATGCAAACAAAAGTGTTACGATGCTTTGACCCATCTCATGAAAATAAACCCCACCACCCCCCCAAAATTTTTTTTAAATTGCGGTTAAACAAAGAAACCGTGATTACATCAAAAAATTGCAGTGAGACAATTATGAAATAATTGTTACAGGCCTAATCGAGATAGACTTCTTAACCAACTGTGGAAAATCTGGAGAAATTAGTATTTATTGGTGTTAAGATCTGCTCATGCTTCAAATTCAACAACCTCAAATAACCCATTAAAGATTGATGATGTGGTATTGATTTATGATCACCTACTACCTCGTCAATGCTGGAAAATAGGCAGAGTTCAAGAAATATTTACCGGACGAGACGGAAGAGTTCGTTCATGCGGTATTCAGCTGTCAAACCATTCTTTGGTAAGAAGACGCATTCAATAATCATTCTGCTAAAATGCCTGCTTTGAGATTTCAGCACTACTGCACTGTCTCTGTTTACCTGTGCCTCGGTTACACCCCCTTGCGCTATGGGAGGAGTCTGTGGAGAAATACGAAGTGGAAGCAGCTGAGGAAAATAAGAGGTTTTTTCACCTGTTTGAAGATCTGGTGCCCTCCATGCGCCAGTAAAATGTTTGATCAATCTTCTTTTTTTAATAAAATCATAGAAATAAAACAACCAAAATTAAACCAAGCAAAGTGCCCCGTCAATTCTGAAGAATCCTCACTAAAGGGAAAAGCTACTCAATCGAATGATACTGAACAATCGCAAAACTAAATCACGCAGTTGATGTCAAATCCCTGTGTAAAGATCCTTACTTTCTGGAGGCTATTACGATCGGCGGAAGTAAGGTGACACCGCGTGTAGCGTGTGCGTAGAGTGCATGATTTAGTAAGCGAGTTTGGGGGAGCTTTTATAGTTGTAAATGTAGTTATTACTATAGTTATAGTTGTTTTTGTGTTATAGTATTAAAGTTGCTGTTTCCATTGGAAGTGGAAAGTAACCCATTTGGGACACTTGGCACACATTTTGTGCCAAATTGTGGCACTGAGTATCGGCCTGGTGGTTACAATTTGCTCAAATTCTATCACATTTAGTAAATGTGTAGTCAATGAGTGGCTGAAGGGGATCAATGGCATCTGTGTGCCTGGAATCATTGTTAGCATAGTGTTATCCTCAATCAAGTAGGGGAAAGATGCAGGAGAGGATAGAAACTTCACATTTCTCCTTTGGTTTATTCCAATTTGTTCAGGCATAGTAACAGGTACAATATTTTTGACACTGGGAATAGATTCTCTGAGGTCCCTAAAGGTCCCTTGATGCCAAGAACATGCATGTGAACCTTAGTATTGTGGGACAACTCTTCATTTACTTTCGGTATGCCTTTTCAGGAATTTTTTCCAGAAAATATGGTCAAAATATGGCTTAAAAGGTTAAGAATAATTCCACATGCAAACAGAGCAAAGACAATTGTAAAGCACTCAGAAATACAACATTGGACCTCTGACCTAAACTCAGGTGACTACTTGCTGCAGGTGCTGCAGGAAGACGCAAGTTTGTTTCAAGACACGAGTGGTGAATTTACAGCATTTAGTTTGTAGCACAACTTCCAGTCCATCACAGGGCCAAAATACAGAGACAGACAGAGATGAACAACCATTCATGCATACAATGTCTCTTCTGGTGTATTTGTGAAGTGCAAAAAGCTGGTAGGCACGTACGTTCAGTCAGTGGGGAGCTGTCTGAAAATTCATAAAGCATAAATTGAGACAGGAAGTAAAATGTAGTCAGTAAACCTGTGTCATACCTCTCCAGTGTATCTGGAGTCTATACACTCTTTCATCTGAGTCAAACATATTATATATATATATATATATATATATATATATACATAAGAGATATAAGAGACATAAGAGAATTTGTGTTTGTGTGTGTGTGATGACATCATTCATGTTCTTCGAATAGACATGAATGGCTTTTTATCTGTTTTAGCTTCTATTGAACAGATCTGGACTGAAATCATACTGGGTATTTACTCTTATTTCTCTAATCAAGTCAATTCGGATTCCCAACTTGATTTGAATCTATCCAACATGAATTCATGTCTAATTTTGTTTAGATATTAATGAAATTCTAGCAAATGAACCCTAACACTGACACTCTAGCAAATGAAAGCTGTGAACTGTTTCTCTAATTTTGACAGCACTGGTCACATGGAGATAATCCGCCAATAACTGTGACTGGAGTCACAACGCTGAAGAAATAACACATGTAATTGTGATGGGACAAGCAAATAAAAGGAAAAGGATGTGAAACCGGACACTGGTTCAGATGTATTCAAGTCAAGCTACACTTTATTTTACTCATTCATTTTAATTATCATTTAATAAAAGCCATCTGTCATGTCACCATTGCTTAATACAGCTATTATTTTCGCTGAAATGCCAGAAGAACATATAGTTATTATTATATCGAGACTGCAACTGTTGTAGACCTTTGAGGAGATTTTGTCTATCTGGACCTCTTCCCCTGTTTAATGGCTCACATGGCTTAAGTCATGTGAGTCATCGTTTCGCAGTTTTGAAATCTTAAATCCATGTTACACTAAAAAGGTTTAAGCTTCATACATCATCAAGAGATTGTTAACAGCTCACATTAAAAGATGAATACAAGGAAGGTGAAAAGGCTTAGGTCTACATGTTGTAGGGTGGTTGTAAAAAAATATATAATGCATACATGTATGTGTATACAGTGCATCCGGAAAGTATTCACAGCGCTTCACTTTTTCCACATTTTATGTTACAGCCTTATTCCAAAATGGATTAAATTATTATTTTTCCCCAAAATTCTACACACAACACTCCATAATGACAATGTGAAAAAAGTTTTGTTGAGATTTTTGGAAATTAATTAAAAATAAAAAAAACGAAGAAATCACACGTACATAAGTATTCACAGCCTTTGCCATGAAGCTCAAAATTGAGCTCAGGTGCATCCTGTTTCCACTGATGATCCTTGAGATGTTTCTGCAGCTTAATTGGAGTCCACCTGTCAGTTGATTGGACATGATTTGGAAAGGGACACACCTGTCTACATAAGGTCACACAGTTGACAGTGCATGTCAGAGCACAAACCAAGCATGAAGTCAAAGGAATTGTCCGTAGACCTCCGAGACAGGATTGTCTCGAGGCACAAATCTGAGGAAGGTAACAGAAAAAATTCTGCTGCTATTAAGGTCCCGATGAGCACAGTGGCCTCCATCATCCATAAGTAGAAGAAGTTCGGAACCACCAGGACTCTTCCCAGAGCTGGCCGGCCATCTAAACTAATCAATCGGGGGAGAAGGGCCTTAGTCAGGGAGGTGACTAAGAACCCGATGGTCACTCTGTCAGAGCTCCAGAGTTCCTCTGTGGAGAGAGGAGAACCTTCCAGAAGGACAACCATCTTTGCAGCAATCCACCAATCAGGCCTGTATGGTAGAGTGGCCAGACGGAAGCCACTCCTTAGTAAAAGGCACATGGCAGCCCACCTGGAGTTTGCCAAAAGGCACCTGAAGGACTCTCAGACCATGAGAAACAAAATTCTTTGGTCTGATGAGACAAAGATTGAACTCTTTGGTATGAATGCAGGCGTCACGTTTGGAGGAAACCAGGCACTGCTCATCACGGGGCCAATACCATCCCTACAGCGAAGCAGGTGGTGGCAGTATCATGCTGTGGGGATGTTTTTCAGCAGCAGGAACTGGGAGACTAGTCAGGATAGAGGGAAAGATGAATGCAGCAATGTACAGAGACCTAAGCACACAGCTAAGATATCAAAGGAGTGACTTCAGGACAACTCTGTGAATGTCTTTGAGTGGCCCAGCCAGAGCCCAGACTTGAATCCGATTGAACATCTCTGGAGAGATCTGAAAATGGCTGTGCACTGACACTTCCCAACCTGATGGAGCTTGAGAGGTACTGCAAAGAGGAATGGGCGAAACTGCCCAAAGATAGGTGTGCCTCATATTCAAAAAGACTTGAGGCTATTATTTCTGCCAAAGGTGCATCAACAAAGTATTGAGCAAGGCTGTGAATACTTACGTACGTGTGATTTCTCAGTTTTTTAAATTTTAATTAATGTGCAAAAATCTCAAATTTTTATTTTTATTTTTTTAACATTGTCATTATGGGGTGCTGTGTGTAGAATTTTACGGAAAAAAAATAATTTAATCCATTTTGGAGTAAGGCTGTGTCTATGTTTTTATGTGCTGCCAAACTTATTAGTTCACTGTCACCTGAATCTTGCATGAATATACATTATTGTCCCCTTGTTCAATGGTCACACTGTTATGTAATGTGTATTGTGTGCTTTGTGTTGTGGTTTCTCATGAGCTGCCTGACTTGTCCCTGGATTATGACCCTTGTGTCTCTTGGATTTTGGATTCTTGCCTCTTCCACACTGGACTTGTTTGGACTGTAGCTGTGACCTTTGCCTGCCTCACTATATAAGGGGCCTTTTCCTCCTCTTTGTTGTAAACTTCAGTGTCTGTATTTGGATCCTGTTTGTTACCATGCGGCAACAGCTGTGACACTGTAACATGTTTCCTGTTTACAGGGTGTGCACACAGTTTTGGAATAGGAAACACACTTTCTCTAAATCATGGTAGCTTCCACAGAAAAAATTTCAATATTTCGACATAAAGCAACTTCAGTGAAATTAATTTTAAGATGTGTCATTTTATGTGATGCAC
This sequence comes from Remorina albescens, assembly GCA_034769265.1. Lineage (NCBI taxonomy): Eukaryota > Metazoa > Chordata > Actinopteri > Carangiformes > Echeneidae > Remorina > Remorina albescens. The sequence continues at coordinate 3,523,555 of CM068492.1, read as the reverse complement.
ATGTACAATATGCATTGTATACCTTTAATTTTGACCCCCAACCACAACTGATAGAGATGTGCGCTCAAGCAGGTCCAGTGAGTAAAACCATCCACAACACTGACCAGGGGCCTCATTTATAAACGTTGCGTACGCACAAAACCGGACCTAACATTTGCGTACATCATTTCTACGCAAAGGTTGTGATCTACATCACAATTCACAAAAATCTACATCACTCAAAAATACATTTGAGTTTACTTTAATTGACTGCACAGCATCAAGGAATAAATTCGGCTATAAAAGATGTTTATCTGAAGACGCTGTGGCTAAATTTAAAGAGAACATTCAGTCATCATTTGCAGCAATGCCATATCTAAATTCAAATGAGGATCTCTCCCATACATAGGTTGATGACCTTGTCATTAGCACTATAGCCACACTGTGTTCAAATCTTGATGATGCTGCCCCTCTCAAAAAGAAAGTAATAAAACAGAGGAGGCTGGCTCCGTGGTATAATTCTCAAATTCATGCCTTAAAGCAGACGTCAAGGAAGTTAGAAAGAAGTTGGCGTTCCAGTAACTCAGAACAGTCTCACCGAGCCTGGAAAGAAAGCTTAAAAATTTATAAAAAAGCTCTCCGCAGTGCTAGAAGCTCATATTACTCAGCACTAATAGAAAAAAACAAGAACAACCCCAAGTTTCTCTTCAGCACTGTAGCCAGGCTGACAGAGAGTCATAGCTCAATGGAGACAGTGATCCCCTTAGCTCTCAGCAGTGATGACTTTATGGGTGTTTTTACAAATAAAATTATAACAATCAGAGAAAGAATTCATCAGCTTTTACCAACATTAGACAATAATCTTCTACTGAATACAGCAACTCCTGAATCAACTGCAACGCCTATTTTACGTCTGGAATCATTCTCATCTCTGAATCTCTCAGAGCTAGCTTCTATAGTCTCATCATCTAAACCATCAACCTGTCTATTAGACCCAGTGCCGACCAGCCTCTTTTCTACTTAATTGAGCCGCTCATTTTATATCTGATTAATTTGATGTTATCTTTGGGTTACGTACCTCAGACTCTTAAGACTGCAGTCATCAAACCCCAGCTTAAAAAGCTGAATCTTGATCCAGATGTTTTGGCCAATTACAGACCCATATCAAACCTTCCCTTCATTTCTAAAATCATTGAGAAAGCAGTAGCAAACCAATTACACAACCATCTACATAGGAACAGTTTGCTTGAATAGTTTCAGTCAGGATTTAGAGCTCATCACAGCACAGAAACAGCGCTGGTTAAAGACTCCAATGATATTCTAATGGCTTCAGACAATGGATCAGCCTCCATACTTCTCTTAGATCTCAGTGCTGCATTCAACACCATTGATCATAACATTTTATTACAGAGACTGGAACATGAAATTGGCATTGAAGGAAATGCACTAAGGTGGTTCAAAACCTATTTATCAGATAGACATCAGTTTGTTCATGTTAACAATAGCTCCTCCTCACGCACTATAGCCAATTATGGAGTCCCACAGGGTTCGGTATTTGGACCAATCCTTTTCACTCTTTATCTGCTTTCTTTAGGCAACATTATCAGGAAACACAGCATCAATTTCCACTGTTATGCAGATGACACTCAGCTTTTTTTATCAATTAAGCCAAATTAAGTTAGTCAGATAGTCAGACTGTCGACATGTTTTGAAGACATAAAAGTCTGGATGACCCATAATTTTTTACTTCAAAATTCTGACAAAACTGAAGTTATTGTACTCGGCCCTAAGCACCTTAGAGAAACCCTATCTAATCATCTAATCAGTCTGGATGGCATTACTTTGGCTTCCAGCTCCACTGTAAGAAACCTTGGAGTAACTTTTGACAAGGACATGTCCTTTGTCCCCCACATAAAACAAGTCAGTAGGGCAGCTTTCTTCTACCTGCGAAACATTAGGAAAATCAAAAACATCCTCTGTCAAGAGGATGCAGAAAAACTAGTCCATGCATTTGTAACTTCTAGACTGGACTACTGTAACTCATTATTATCTGGATGTCCAAACAAATCTCTGAAAGTTGATTCAGAATGCTGCTGCACGAATGTTAACAGGAACTAGAAAAAGGGATCACATCTCCTGTGTTAGCTGTTCTTCATTGGCTGCCGGTAAAATAAAACATATAAAGCTCTTAATGGCCAAGCTCCATCATATCTCAGAGAGCTCATAGTTCCCTACTGTCCTAGTAGGCCACTCCGCTCTCTAGATGGAGGTTTACTTGTGGTTCCTAAAGTCTCCAAGAGTAAATCAGGAGGCTTTCAGTTATCAGGCTCCTCTTTATGGAACCAACTTCCAGTATCGGTCCGGGGGGCAGACTCTTTAGCAATTTTCAAGACCAGGCTTAAAACTTTTCTGTATGACAGAGCTTATAGTTAAAAAGTTAAAGTCCATTTATTCTTTAGCTATGCTGTTATAGGCCTAGACTGCTGGGGGAAGTACTGAACACCTCTCTCTCCCTCTCCCCTCTCTCTCTCTCTCTCTCTCTCCCCCTTGCATGCACAGACATACCAACAACCATGCTTCTCTGAAATCCCAGTTTCTCTCAGTTCCAAGCATGTGTACTGCCTTTACTAACCATGTTTTCCCGAAGTCTCTGTCTCTCCCAGTTCCTCTCCTCTCTCTCCCTGTCCTCATCCTGCAGGTGATGAAGCATCACCATCCCATGTTCCTGCAATGCCTGCTGCTCCCACATCTTCAAGAATTCCATACAGCATCATTTCTATGAACTTCATGCAGCATCATGTTCCTGCCTACACCTGTTTGAATATCCCGTCCTCCTGCTCTCATTCTCTCCCTCCTCTACCCTACTTTGCCCCCCCCCGTGCCTCTCTCTCTCTCACTTTCTCTCCTTCTCTCTCTCTCTCCCTCTCACCCTCTCTCTCTCCCTCTCTCAACCCAACCGGTCGAGGCAGATGGCCGCCCCCCCCCGAGCCTGGTTCTGCCCAAGGTTTCTACCTCTTAAAGGAAGTTTTTCCTTTCCACTGTCGCCAAGTGCTTGCTCATCGGGGGACCTGTTGGGTCTCTTTAAATAATTTTATAAAGAGTTTGGTCTAGACCTGCTCTATATGTAAAGTGCCTTGATGTAACTTTGTTATGATTTGGCGCTATACAAATAAATCTGATTTGATTTGATTTGATCTATAAAAAACAGACTTGATGGAAAATGTGCGCACCCCTACAGACACTTTGACCCATGCGTACACACATTTTGGAGGAAAAGGGGAATTGGCAACACAGACGGTGCGGTGCTGAACTGAAGTCAGATTGAAGAAATAAAGAGTGGGAAGAACGATTAAGTGTTTATGATTGCCCTTCACACATTTAATTTCAACCCGTATCATGCGTTGGAGCCATGTAATCAGAATTATTTAATTCAACTGCGTTATTTTGCATTGGACTGAGTAATTGTTTTGGAAAAATCTCCTTAGAATCTAACAGAAAATCCTAAATCAAAATCCCTTCTCTATATTTAATCTCCACCGTCTTCATCATATTGTCCACTCCTGGAGTACAGGAGGAGGAGAGGACAGCGCATAAAGCATCTGCCTAACATGTATAAATAACATAATATTTTCCTGTGATACTGTGAACACATAATTAAATGCCAATTAAATCCTAAGTGTGGAAAACAAAGCCATTAACAATCATTATACTATATACTTTCCTGTTCTCAGTTCGTCAGCTCTACTTGATGCTTTTCATAACAAACCAGGCATAAAGAAAAAGGTAATATGCACACACTTCAGTCTTAAGAATATTTTTCGTGGTGGGGGTTATCACGAACTGATTATCAGTCTTATTATTGTAAATCTATAGATACAGCGGTGAGCCCTGTGCGTAATTCTGCACCATGGCACTGGCACTGCTGGAGGACTATGCCAATGGCAGAATTAGGAGGGAAAAGGTCTTCAGGGACCATAACGACTTATTGGCCCACCATGATGACTGTCTTATGAGCTGTTTTAGATTCCCTTGAGCTGCTCTTGGATCTACGTGCTGAACTGGGTCCAGCATTAGAGAGGGCAATGCACCGGAACCACGCCATCACAGTGCAGACGTGGGTCCTCACCCCGTTTTTAAATGCGCAAAGCGCAGAGGAAACCATCTTCAATGAGGTCCATGCCCGTGCGTGGTCAGTGGTGGAGCATGCCATCGGCCTCCTTAAGTACCGATGGTGCGCTTTGGATGCGTCAGAGGACAGGCTTCTTTACCATCCTGCCAAAGTGTGCCGCATTACAAGAGCATGTGGCGTGTTACACAATTTGACACATGGTTGGTATCCTTTCCTCCCTTTATATCAGACCACCTTTTTTTTCCTGGCACCATGCGCTCCGTCCCACTGACGGTGTTCACAGCTGCAGCAACCTGTTGCCACTTACTTTGCTTCCTCTGATTTTTGATTCCGGTGCTGTGACCTACAAAAAGGATGGCTTTTCGAGCCTCCACCTCACTGACCAGCGTCTCCACTTTCGCCTCAGAAAAATTTATTTTTTCACCGTTTCTTCTTGCATCTGCCATCAGTTCCAACAAGACATAACACTTGTATCTGATTCTTATTTTATATTCATGAGGTGCTTTGCATCGACCATTTATGGTTAAAAATGGGCGTGACAGGGCGTGACATGATGCTGACACAGCTGCACACACTTGTAGTCAAATCTGTGATTTATAAAGCAAAGTTTGATTTAAGTGTGCGTACGGAGGGTTTTATAAATCTGAATATTTTCTGGCGTACGCAAACTTTGGCTTTTGGGCGTATGTACACTTTTAGTAACGATCCTAGGCACAGTTTTATAAATGAGCCCCCAGATCACTAGAGCAGCAGCAACAGGTCAACAGAATCTGACAGGCAGGTTTCCTCTTGGACTTTCACAATTATGGGTTATGGGTACAAAATATAATGGTCTCTCACTGCCTTTAACAAGCATCTCATTGGTGGTGTAGAACGGAACCATGTCTGATAATTTTTTACATTTTTCATAATTCATACATAACAACTTCGATATTCCTATATTTACAACCTGTACCAAAGATTTCCTGAATTAAGGCACCTAAAGCATTCATTCATTTATCTTCTACCTCATTTCCGTTTCCAGGTCGCAGGGGGTACTGGAGCCAATCCCAGCTCACATTGGGCAAGGGCGGGGTACACCCTGGACAGGTCACCAGTCCATCGCAGGGCCAACATAGAGAGGCAGACAGGGACAAATTACTCACACTCACACACATACCTGTGAACAATTTAGAGTCACCAGTCAACCTAGACATGCATGTCTTTGGATGGTGGGAGGAAACCGGAATACCCGGAGGAGTGCTTAATACACTGCTCAAAAAAATAAAGGGAACACTTAAACAACACAATGTAACTCCAAGTCAGTCACACTTGTGTGAAATCAAACTGTCCACTTAGGAAGCAACACTGATTGACAATCAATTTCACATGCTGTTGTGCAAATGGAATAGACAACAGGTGGAAATTATAGGCAATTAGCAAGACACCCCCAATAAAGGAGTGGTTCTGCAGGTGGTGACCACAGACCACTTCTCAGTTCCTATGCTTTCTGGCTGATGTTTAGGTCACTTTTGAATGCTGGCGGTGCTTTCACTCTAGTGGTAGCATGAGACGGAGTCTACAACCCACACAAGTGGCTCAGGTAGTGCAGCTCATCCGGGATGGCACATCAATGCGAGCTGTGGCAAGAAGGTTTGCTGTGTCTGTCAGCGTAGTGTCCAGAGCATGGAGGCGCTACCAGGAGACAGGCCAGTACATCAGGAGACGTGGAGGAGGCCGTAGGAGGGCAACAACCAAGCAGCAGGACCGCTACCTCCGCCTTTCTGCAAGGAGGAACAGGAGGAGCACTGCCAGAGCCCTGCAAAATGACCTCCAGCAGGCCACAAATGTGCATGTGTCTGCTCAAACGGTCAGAAACAGACTCCATGAGGTTGGTATGAGGGCCCGACGTCCACAGGTGGGGGTTGTGCTTACAGCCCAACACCGTGCAGGACGTTTGGCATTTGCCAGAGAACACCAAGATTGGCAAATTCGCCACTGGCGCCCTGTGCTCTTCAAAGATGAAAGCAGGTTCACACTGAGCACATGTGACAGACGTGACAGAGTCTGGAGATGCTGTGGAGAACGTTCTGCTGCCTGCAACATCCTCCAGCATGACCGGTTTGGCAGTGGGTCAGTAATGGTGTGGGCACATGGAGGCCACACACACTACTGAGCCTCATTTTGACTTGTTTTAAGGACATTACATCAAAGTTGGATCAGCCTGTAGTGTGTTTTTCCACTTTAATTTTGAGTGTGACTCCAAATCCAGACCTCCATGGGTTAATAAATTGGATTTCCATTGATAATTTTTGTGTGATTTTGTTGTCAGCACATTCAACTATGTAAAGAACAAAGTATTTAATAAGAATATTTCATTCATTCAGATCTAGGATGTGTTATTTTAGTGTTCCCTTTATTTTTTTGAGCAGTGTATTTTTAAGCTTGTTTCCATTAATTGTTAGTGCTATTATCAGATTTGTGGGCAGCACGGCTGCATAGTGGTTAGCGCTGTTGCCCCACAAGAATAAGGTTGCGGGTTCGGTTCCCGGGCCTGGGGTCTTTCTGTGCAGAGTTTACATGTTCTCCACATGCTTGCGTGGGTTTCCCTCCAGGTACTCCAGTTTCCTCCCACTGTCCAAAGACATTCAGGTTTAGGTTAATTGGTGACTCTAAATTACCCGTAGGTCTGAGTGTGAGTGTGAGTGGTTGTTCGTCTTTATCTCTCTCTGTATGTTGGCCCTGCAATTGACTGGCGACCTGTCTTTGGTGTACCCCGCCCTTGCCCAATGTGAGCTGGGATTGGCTCCAGCACCCCGCGACACAGAAACGGATGAATGAATGAATGAATTATGAGACTGATTCTACAAACTGTTGTGAATACTCTGATTACATTCACACCATCACAGAGGATTTTTCTGTTGTACCATCATAGGCAAGGGTTTCTATCTTTTCGTGGTGTTCTGGTCATAAATGTTGAAGACACATGTTGCCTCCATCCTGGACCGCCCTGCTGTCAACTTCCTTTCATATCTAGTCACCACTTCCTCTCATATCGTTTTATGAACTAATGATTGACCGATTCAAAGCTGAACAACAAATATTTTGTTGTAAAATGTCCAAAAAAAAACCAACCCTTTTTTAACAACTGTAGCTTCCCACCACCACAGACTACATTAATTCATCTTATGGAGGCCAGACTACCTCAGGCTATTTTATATGATATCATGAATACAGTTCAGTTTTTGGTTTATAATGAATCAAAACTATATACTATAACCATATATCTATCACTAATATTATTTGGACCACCATGTACCATCCCTGTGCAGAATCACTGAGTTATCCACATAAAATACATTTTTGTTGTGCAGTTATTTTTTGGGGGGGGGTCAAGTGTTAAGAATCACCAGTATTATCACAAATATCAGGATGATTTTGAGTCTCATGGAAAAAGTTCTTATTTCTCTTTGTCTTGCGCAATAATCGAGTTATGCAAAAATCATCCCTCCATCCACTAATCACCTCTTGCTGTCAGTGTCTGAGCCTCACAAAAATCCATACATACAGCAACAGACTCCCTACTCAGAAAATTAATTCCTTTGATACTCCTGAGGTAGAACAAACCAGAACTTTAGGGGCAGGGAGAGGCTTGGGCGTGTACCTTGGAAGTGGCGTGGTTGAGCATCTCCTGCCAGGTCGGGTCCAAGGTGTTCCTGTCAGCCAAGAGGCCCTGCTCCGCCACATACACCATCTCCCTGGCAGCAGTATGCATAGACACAGCCCTCTCATATCTCAGAGCTGCCTTCTGAGTCTCCTGTTGGGCCTGGGGGGAACAGACAGCAGCAGCTGACAAAAGATCCAACCCATCACTACATCCAAAGCACAAAGGGGCTGGTCCTTGCAGCGGCAGGGCAGCTGTGTGTGTGTGCATTTAAATATATATTCACATTTAATGCATCCTTTTTCAATACATTCCACAATTAGTGCACATTCAGAGAGTTTTTTGGGTATATATAGATATATAGACATTAGATCTTAGATTAGATTAGAGCACTGACTGCATCGTTGTTGGTTTTTATCATATGGAGTTTTTACACAACACTTGCAATTAAAATTGCAAAGAACGTTGAAACCGATGCATGAGCACCAGTGATGTAATGCTAATGGAATTTACTAATTTGCATTTTTATAACTACAAATGACACTGCTTAACACTTCAGATTAATAATCCATTATTTGCTTTATTGCTTTCAATTAGACCTCTGCTCCTTTCTCTACAAAAATTTCATGGGGTCAATTACAGTTTTAAATTACTCCTCAGCATGTTGATTAATCACAACTGCCACACAGGCCTGGTCCTTTAAGGGTCAAGTTTTACGCAGTGAATTTGCTTTCATTACAAACAAAGCCTTCACTATCAGCTCTCACTCTTACATTACAGAGACTACCATTTAACTAGAGCTGCAGCTATAGAATATTCGTAATGTAATTGATTCATCTGTCAATTATTTTCTTGAATTCTATTCAAAGATTATTTGAACAGGCAAAAAATAAAAAGAAAATTGTGTAAAAGACACATTTGAAAATAACAACTTGTCCTTTATTCCAAAACCAGCTGAAACAATAGCCACAAAAAGTATAAAAGTAAAAGGACATATAAAAAATAACCATATAGAAATAACAACAACAGTATAAAAGTACATATAAAAACATCTATATAGGAGTAATGCAGACAGGGCATTTCTGCTGCGAATGCTGCTTGAAATCATCTTAGTCTTATTCTTAATCCTCTTCGTCCCTGGTGGAACATAAGGCTGCGACTATCTGCTTCCATAGGGATCTGTGCCGTGCAGAATGTTGTGCCTCACCCCACGTTAGGTTTGCCGTCTTCAGTTCTGAGGTCACAGTTTTCTGCCAGGTTTTTCTTTGGCCTACCTTGTTTCCTCCTTCCAGTTGGGGTCCATCTCAGGGCTACTTTGGGAATGCAGTCCTGGTCCTTTCAGAAGCCATCAAAGCCATCTGTGTTTAATTTCCAGCACCACATTGCGACAATTTGCCTTTTTGTACAGGTCTTCATTGGAGATGCGACATATCTTCCAGATACACCCATTGTTTAATGCACTGTTTTTTTTCATGTCACTATCAAGCACTTGCCAGAATTCTGAGCCATACAGCAGGAGTGACTTATAGTTGCTGTTTATAGATGGATCTTGGTTTTCAGGCTGTACTGCTTTGAATTCCAGACTGTTTCAAGGCCTGAAAATGTGCTGCGAGCTTTCCTAAGCCTTATACTGATGTCCAAACTGCATGAACTGTCCCTTCTGAGGAGACTTCCCAAGTATGTAAACTCCTCGACATAAATGAGGGGATTATCATCCACAGTGATCGGTGCATGTGGTGTTGAGTTTATACACATCACTTGAGTTTTGGAGGTGTTCATGTTCAGACCAATCTGTTTGGCAGATCTGTCAGTCCTGTCAGTCTTTTCTTGCAGGTGTTTGTAATTGGTGGAAAAAACAGCAAGGTCATCAGCATGATCAAGGTCTTCTAGCTGGGTGAAGAGAGTCCACCGGATGCCTCTGGGATTGTCTGAGATGGTCTTTCGCATGGTCCATACATTGGCAGTCAGGAGGAGTATGGTGGAGATGATGCATCCCTGGCGTACACCAGATTCCACAGGGAACCCGTCAGTGAGGTTGCCATTGACAGTGACACTGCAATTGAATTGATGGTATTGAAAAGCATGCTCTTATGATAAACAAGCTCCATACCACAGTGGATGCATTGTACTGTTTTTTGTTTTTTGTTTTTTTCAATTTAACCCTTTATCGGGCAAGTGACTATATATGGTAATTTCCGTGGACATCCAAAATGCCGTTGCTACGTGGCCCAGGCAGGTCGAAGAATTATGGGACTTCTCATCTGTGATGTAGGGAAGATGCCCTACATCACAGATATTGGCATCACGCCCTCGGACCAATCAGCAGTGCCCAAGAGTCGCACAAATGTCTTCTCTGACGTCCATGAAGAAAATCGATCATTACATCAAAAGGAAATATGATAAGTTGATGAAACTCACACATAATACGTTTGAGTAGCTGTGCTAAATGTGTAGATAGTTGTTGTTTGTTCAGGATTAGCGAATAATGATGTGACCATATTTGATCATACACCCGGTTCAGGTAAAACTAACACAAGCGACTGAATGGCCATTTATGGGCACACGCCCGATGCAAATAGTAAATCATACTTAGTATTTATTTTACAAATCATGTTTTATAACGGTGGACAATAGTACTTTATAGTGTACTGAATGTTGCCACAAGTTTGTATTACATTATACAGTGATTCAGTGAGACATTTATGGCCATTTATAGAAATCTTTTAGCTGTAAAAAGTGAAATGTGTGTGATTTTGGTTCTTGTAACAGTTGTTTTATTGTACTACAATGACACATATTTTGTTTTATGTTTTTTGTTGTTGTTTTTTTTTTTTTTTGCTTTAATCCCTATTACCCTTAAAATTAATCCAGTAATTCAAAATTTGTGATTTATTAGTTTTTCCTTTTATAAGTGGTACAACCATTATTTATAACGCAATTTTTCAATCATTCAAAGTGGTCTCAATATTGACTGTAAAACTCTTTTCTTTTCTTTAGCACCTGTCCAACTGTCAGTTTTTTTATTGCAAAAAGGTGACTGTTGTGCCAGCTGACCCTGCCATCAGTGATGATGAGGGCTCAGATGATGATGATGTGGCAGACCCAGACTTTATCCCACCCTCCCACATCCATGACCTTCCAGGCTCGAGTGACATGGGCCCCTCAGCGAAAAGGATTAAGTGTGTACAGTCTGTAGTTGAGATAGACGAGGAAGAGGAAAAACAGGCAGCACCACAAGCCAAGAGGCCGGCCAATAACCGGTATGGCTGTGGTGTAAATAAATTATCGTTTCTCTAAAATACTTTGAACGTCATGAAAGGTGTTATATAGAAGCCATTATTATTATTGTTATCATCAACAGAAAGCAGGCAACCAGGAAAACCACCTGGAAGAAGGCTAAGCTAGACAATCCACAACTGCTGAAATACATGCACTTTCCGCCTGAATTCTTGGGGAGTCCTTTCCTGTACTTCAGCAAGTACTTCACTCTCCAAGTTCTTGAACACATCGTATATCAGACAAATTTATATGCAACACAGAAAGATGTCAACACCACCTTCACCACCAATGTGGATGAGATGATGAATTTTGTAGCAATTTTGTTGTACATGGGAATTGCTGAGCTGCCCTCTGTAGAGGATTACTGGGCAATGATGACCAGGGTCGCACAAGTGGCAAACCTAATGTCATCCAAAAGGTTCCCTCTGATAAAGAAGCTTGTCCACTTCAATGACAACGCACAGGTCCCTTGCTCCATTGACCGATTTTTCAAGGTCCACCCACTATTTAACTTCCTGAACACTGCCTTCAGGAGTGAGCCACAGACCCCGAAGCAGTCTGTGGATGAGGTCATTGTAGCCTAAAAAGGAAAGACTGCTGGTAACCTGAGGCAGTATATAAAAAATAAGCCTCACAAATGGGGTTTCAAGGGCTTCTGAGGATGGCTTCATCCATGATATGGTGCTGTACCAGGGGAGGACAACTCTGGAGGCCCATGGTGTCCCCCTGACACCTGAGCAAGCAGCCATGAGTGCCACCAGCCAGATTGTCTCTGTGATGTTCAGCACCATTTCATCCTCCTCCACCACAGCTATTTTTTCTGACAACTATTTCGGGCATGTATGTAAATCAAATCAAATCAAATCAAATCAAATCAGATTTATTTGTATAGTGCCAAATCATAACAAAGTTACATCAAGGCACTTTACATATAGAGCAGGTCTAGACCAAACTCTTTATAAAATTATTTAAAGAGACCCAACATTCCCCCAATGAGCAAGCACTCGGCGACAGTGGCAAGGAAAAACTTCCTTTAAGAGGCAGAAACCTCGGGCAGAACCAGGCTCAGGGGGGCGACCATCTGCCTCGACCGGTTGGGTTGAGAGAGGGAGAGAGAGAGAGAGAGGCACGGGGGGGGGGCAAAGTTGGGTAGAGTAGGGAGACAAAGAGAGCAGGAGGAGGGGATATTCAAACAGGTGTAGGCAGGAACATGATGCTGCATGAAGTTCATGGGAATGATGCTGTATGGAATTCTTGAAGATGTGGGAGCAGTAGGCATTGCAGGAACATGGGATGGTGATGATTCATCACCTGCAGGATGAGGACAGGGAGAAAGAGGAGAGGAACTGGGAGAGACAGAGACTTCGGGAAAACATGCTAGTAAATGCAGTGCACATGCTTGGAACTGAGAGAAACTGGGATTTCAGAGAAGCATGGTTTCTGGTATGTCTGCGCATGCAAGGGGGAGAGAGAGAGGGAGAGGGAAGAGGGAGAGAAAGAGAGGGAGAGGGAAAGAGAGGGGAGAGAAAGAGGGAGAGAGAGAGAGCGAGAGGGGAGAGGGAGAGGGAGAGAGAGAGGGAGAGAGAGAGACAGAGAGAGAGAGGTGCTCAGTCCTTCTCCCAGCAGTCTAGGCCTATAGCAGCCTAGGGCAACTTCTGCTCAAGTCCATCAGTGAGATGGAGAAGAAGGCCATCCTTCGTGGCTTATACAACCATGTGACCAGTGATGATGGGATCCTGGCTCTCTGGTGGAAGGACAAGGTTGTCACATTGTTGTCAACAGACGTGGGGGTGGGGCCCATGTCCTCAGTATACTGCTACTGCAGTGACACCAAGAGGAAAGAGCAAGTGAGCTGCCCAGCTGTTATCAAGAGCTACAATGCAAACATGGGGGGCATTGACAAGAGCGACATGATGGTCCACCTCTACCACGCGCCCTTGAAATCAAAGAAGTGGTACTTGAGATTGTTTGCATATGCTATTGATGTCAGCATCACAAATGCCTGGGTCATCTACAGACGGGACTGCAAGGCTCTTGGTGAGTGTGGCATGTCACTCAAGCACTTTAGGCTCCAGGTGTTCAAGGATGCCAGCAGCCAGAAGCCATCACCTCTCGCCACCGCAGGGTCTCCCGTGAAAACTGCACCACTGTTGATTTCCCAAAGCCTGTCCTGGGATACCGCAGCCACACCCCAGCTAGTTATGTGCGGTTTGATCCCTCCCAATTTCATGCCCCTGTCTACACCACCCGCCCGTCCTGCAAGCATTGTAGCAAAAAGGGAAATATAAAGAGGTCAAATCTAGTCTGCAAGGTGTGCAAGGTCCACCTGTGCCTAAATGCCGAGCGTAACTGCTTTTTGGAGTTCCACAAATCGGCATAAATAATTGGACTGGACAGTAAAGGACAGTGAATAGTTGTATTTCTTATTTCTATCTATTAATTTTATTTTGTTATTTTACATATATTTATTATATTCTATTTAAGTTTTTTTATTTTTTAAATTTGTTATTTAAGTTTTTATATATATTTGCTATTTATGTTATTTAAGTTTTTATTTATATTTGCTATTTATGTTATGATGTTTTTGTATATATTTATTATTCATGTTCAGATTTTGATAAACTTGTTATTCATGTTATAGTGTTACATTGTGTGTGTGAGTGTCTATGTGGTCTATATGTTTGATGAAACCTATTAAAATAAATGTTCCTTCAAGTTTATATGTGGTTTTACTTACATTTTTTATCCATACACCTTTTAGAAAAAGTTTTACCCTAAACAGCCAAAGAACCATATTTGGTCACTTCATTGATCTTGATTTTCTGCATGAAAATGTGAAATTTTCAAAAACATCACAAAAGTAAATCAGTCTTGTAGTAGCTTGCAATGATACTCCAACATTGAAATTTTGAATATATAAGTATTTCAATGAGTGACCAATAAAGGGTTAAAGTGTTCACACACAGACATTTTCTGCCTTTTTGTCCTCATCTCTTCTGAGCTTCACTCAATGGTGTTTGTGGCAATCTTGACGTCATGTGCATCACAATAAGCATCCATGTGAAACACAACACCGGAACCAATGTTAAGCGGCAGCGAAATCAAGGAAATGAACCTTTGATTCAGGAAAATTGTCATGGAAACATTTTTATAATCGATTTGAGTTGATTAATTAATTAATTGATTAATCGTTTCAGCTCTACATTTAACCTAACATTTATATTGCATAACTGTACTCTTACTGTTAGGACAATAAGGAGACAATAATCTGAGTATTAGATTATGACCATATTTTCTTTGATAGCAAAATAGGTCAGCCTAGCCTCATCTTCCATCTTCATGACTGCTGTGAAAATTCCTTGCACATACTTAGCATTCTCATCATAGGTACAATGATCTAAAGGTCGAATGTTTTCACTGATTTGATACAGGTCCAGGGTCTTTGTTAATACAGTGAAAGTATCGAAGGTGTCAGTCAAGAGAGATGCTCACAGCCTGGATTTAGGAACTGAACCTTAAAACCAGCTGTCAGGACTTCTGGGACTTTGTGATGTCACAGCAAAGCTTTCATTATGATGACTTAACAGTAACAGTACAGTTGTGCATGCCCCAAAGCGTCATCCATCTGAACCAGCCACCCAAACTAGCAAAATTTTATTTCTCTGAGTGTCTCCCCAAAATATGCTACTTTTTTTTCCAATCACACAAAACAGTCAGCCAATTAGAAGAACGGATCAGATCCCCACAAGACAGATCTCACTGACAGATCAGATCTCTTCTGATTGGCTGACTGACCTGGTGTTAATTGAGCTTTAGAAAGAAGCCTGAGACAGGAGATGTTAAGCCTTAATAGGATGGTTTTTGGTTCTTAAACAATAAATATATCAACACTTTGGATAAGACACTTGGGACGAATCAAATATTATAGGACACTCAAGCCCTTTGAGGCTACAGCTGTCATCTTATTTCTTATCTACAGTAACCGTGGTTACAGCTGACTTTCTCATCTCTCATGTTCTCAGTAAATCAGATCTATTCACTTAGCATTACTTCTTTTCATAGTAACACTAACAACTGCTGCTGTTTTGTGGTTTCTCCTGCTGTTTCCATAATATGTCACATGATTTTAAAGACAGTATGATAAAGAGCATAGCTGCTAAATCAACGTTATAACTTTATTGGCTGTGGGAGGGCGTTGTTGTACTAACCAACTTGTGAACTGTGGGATTGTGCAGATTCATGAATTATTACTTCATAGTCCTTGACCTCAGGGGTCATTTTTTTATTTAGTTGGTCTTATTGTGATTGTCGTTTTTGTTTGGTGCTCAGCACGAGTGCCAACTTTACCCAACAGCATCATGCAGGAAAGGACACTCAATCCATCACTCCACAAACTTCAGTAATGAGAACATTTTCAGTCAATTCAGCAACCCTCACCTCAGCCTGTTGGAGGTGTTTCTAATAATTCACCCCACTCATTCATATTAATGAAGGTAGACCAAATATTGAAAAAACCTCTTGCTATAACACAATTAAATACCAGCTCTAAAGAATTTTTTCATTATGATGTACGGCAGGACTATTCAGACTGCACTGACTGGACATTGGGATGACCTAACAAAGTTTTTCTCTCACTCTGGTCACTCATGCCTGTAACACACACCTCTTTGGCAAGTCGACGGGCTTCATAGTAGGGCCTTGCTTTTTCGATGCAGGCGCCAAGTTGGGAGCCCTGAGCGTTGAGTTTCCTGGCAGAGTCAGTGAGAATCCTCCTATAGCTGGACCTGGCGTCCTGAGGGCAGCACACACACAACACAACATCATATATATGACGTTCATGGCACACAGATGTGATTGCTGAGTATGTGAGGAGTCAGTGATTTCAACATAAACAACAGTCTCACATCCAGCTGCAGCTCGAGCTTGTTGATCTCATCACTGGCCTGGTTGAGGTGTTCCAGCTCCTCCTGGGGAGATGAGGGGGGTAGGTGATAAGCATCCAGAGCAGAAGATGGACGGAGAGGCTGAAAATGTGCTGGGATTACAGCAGAGTTAGTGTTCAGTAGTTGGTTTGTATAAAATGCTCAGTCTAGCAGTCTAGCACAATGTACGTTTTGCCCGCAGGTCGGAGTGGTTGTTCATCCGTCTGTCTGTCTCTGCCTTATTATTAAAGATTACTTTGGAACATGCCTGAATTCTTGGGTCCAGTTCCTCCTCGTATTTACCGCCATCCTTTCCATCTCCGGGTTTCATCTGGCTGTCAGCCTCTCTTTCATCGTCCCAGTGCGCTTTCACCTCCTCGGCGGTGTCAGCGACCGCCCCTCGGCGCTGCGCCGCGGCTTTCCCCTCCCCGCCTCTCAGCTCTTTCCCCAGGGTCTCCTCCCGCAACCCTGCCGGTTGAGGGCACCCCGCCTCGCTCGGAATTTCACGCGAGGTCCCTGGCTCCATGTGCGGCCTGTGGTTGGGCTATACGCCTCCCGGTACAGTAGCGGGTATAGGCTACATTAGAAGTGTCTGTGGACAACACGGAGCAATTCGGTGTTGAAACGTCCCGCTGTATGTCTCCGACACAAACCGCACACGAACTGCAGCCGCCGCCGCACAGCCCGGCCGCTTCCTCCGGGCTGCACCTCTCTGTCACTGCGCGGCTCTGCCCGCCCCACTCGGCCCCGGTCCATCATTTAACCCTCCTGTTGTGTTCCGGTCTAATCTGACCGATTTACAAGTTTCCTCTCTAAAAAAGTGCAGTAAATTTCATCCGTTTGTCATGAGGTTCCATGACTTTGTTCATGCATGGCATTTGATCACATAAAATAAATCTGAAATATTTTTATAAAAAATGTGTGTGTTTTATGGAACTTGTATACACCCATGGTGTTCCCGGTCAAAAATGACCGGTCATTGGAAATTAATGGGTAAGACCACAATTAGTGTATAAAACAGAGTTCAAGCACATATCTACTCTCCTTTCTCACACCTCAACACGCAAGTGTCTTTGAGCAGACACACACGCATGCGCGCGCACACACACAGACACACGTTCATAATCACACACACACACACACACACACACACACACATCTTATGCCCCTTAATGGCTTCCATGGCAATTCCCAAGAAAGAGGTGCCAACTGTGTGCACCAAGAGATAAAAAAACAAGCTGCGTGTGCCACAGATGCGGTGTATACATTTGCAAAGAACATGCAACGACCTCAGCATTTTGCCCAATATGCACATGAGAGGGCAAAACTGAGGACCATGGACATGACACTATGGCACTGTCTTTTCAGAGCTACAATAGAAAACTGCAAATGTGTTCAAGCAGTGTATGATTCAAGCAATTTGTTGCTTACTTTTGTAGTATAGTTGTAGTAAGTTTTCCCTGTGTACCTTTCCCTGTGGTGTTTGTTTTCAATATATAAATCATACCAGTCAGTTTTGACCGAGAACACAAAAGTTGTTATTTTGTGCCACGGTTTAGATAATTTAACTGGTTTCAAAAAAGTGACTTTGGTAAACATTTCAGTGAAGTACTCTGTGATAAAAAGTACAACAGGTTTCATCTTAGTATTTGTTATAGTCAAAATAATTTGTATATATAATTTTTTTCCTTAAAAAAACGAGTGGTATGAGCTGAGGTAAATGAGGCCTGTAGGACATACACAGCAAATACAAGTTCAAAACTTGTAATGCTTACAAGAGCTGAAGTTGATAAAAAAAGATCTAATACAACATTAGGTGATAATATATGTATTATTATGGATTTAAAATGGAATAAAATGATCCCAGTCAAAAATGACCGGGAACACTATGGGTGTTAGCCAAAACGAACACAACAGCAGGGTTAAGAATCTTTTTATATGGAATTTTTAAACCTAACTTCACATTATTATTACGATCACTCACAGCATCATTGGTCTTCTAATTACCCAATGCCTATTAAAATTGCCACAACGAATTACAGACGCGAAACTTGGCCACATAACTAGTGTTTCTATCTTCCCATAGAACACCTGAGTCAGATCAGCCAGACTGGGCCACGCCACGAGTTGGTCTGAGTGACTCCAGTTGATTTGATAGCCCAGAAACAGTCCTGGGCCAAGAGTACAGCAACCCTAGTAGAAATGGGGAAAAAGTATGTTTATCCCATGGTATATATTACAAAATATCCCAAACACATGTTTAAAATTAATGAGAAATCAATTAGACAAACATGTTTAAACATAAATCATTTTATTTTATATGTATGTTATTTTAATTAATATGCATAGAGTAAGGGTTATATGATTTAACTGTCAAGTAGTGTCAGGTCAAAAAGTATCATAACTTATATTAACATAACAAATGATAAGGTGTATACACATATGTGATATATACATATTATACAGTACCAGTCAAAAGTTTGGACCCATTTTCCTATGTATATGAATGGGAAAGTGGTTCTAAACTTTTGACTGGTGCTGAATGTGATGATAATATATTCTTTTATCAACTATGGCTGCAATGCAAGAATCTGTCAAATGATTGTAAAACTTAATCTTCAGGTCATGATTGCAAAAGGCTTACCTTAAACATTTTCAGCCAGACCATAAGGGGCATCACAAGTACTACAAGTTACAAGTTAAAATGTGGACTACAAGGCTTCAGGTATCTGACTTGGTCAACTGAAATAAGCGTCAAGGTTAGTCTTTTTGACTATTGCCTCCTGTTTGCCTGTGCTTGTATTAACACAGGAGAATTAGCTTTGACCTATAATACTGTCTGTCGTTCAGTGTTTTCAAAGTGATCATATAGAAATATGGCAAATTTCACTCACTCATCCATCTTCTACCTCTTATCCATTTCCAGGTTGTGGGGGGTGCTGGAGCCAATCCCAGCTCACACTGGGTGAGGGTGGGGTACACCCTGGACAGGTCACCAGTCCATCACAGGGCCAACACACAGAGAAAGACAGAGACAAACAACCACTCACACTCACACTCAGACCTACAGGCAATTAAGAGTCACCAATTAACCTATATATGCATGTCTTTGGACGGTGGAAGGAAACCGGAGTACCTATAGGAAACCATGCATGGGGAGAACATGCAAACTCCACACAGAAAGACTCCAGGCCCGACCCTTTTAATTGTGGGGCATTTGTGTGTATATTGATGGCACTAAATTTCCTGTAGGGGTGTACATGAGTACAAATGGTTGTCTGTATATATCTGCCCTGTGACACACTCCTCCAGCCTGCATGGATAAGCAGTACAGGTAATGGATACATGAAGTATCTGACATTATTTTTTTATACTTTGCTGCTGTAACATTGCAAACTCCATGATGAAACAAATAAAGCACAAGATCAAGATTTTTCATCTGTTAACCAGAGGGGCCCAGTTCATTCTATAGATGAACATTAGTTTTTATTTAAGCAGTCATTTCAAACATGAAAAAGGTCTGAAACATCATCAAGATAATATTTTGCTCCAGCTCTTTGAGTTCAGAGAATAGAGGACACATTGTGATTTAGGTCCATGATCTGAATGGTCTTTGACAAAAGATAAAGATAGGAATTCATCCCATACACCTGTCTTACCAAACTCAACCCATATTTTCAGTAGAGGATCATATCATCCAGGATCAACTGGACCAGCAGCCAAATGCAAACAGTCTTACTGGTAAATATTTAAATAACTGTATCTGGTCAAGGGCCTTTATGGCATTAAAGGTTGTAATCCAGGAGGTAAATGATTGGAACACTGGAATAACATAGGTTCTGTTACAAAACTTGTTTTAATTAAAAGTTATTAGATGTAAGAGAAGGCATTAAAGCGAAAAAATAAATAAATAAAAAATTAAACAAAAACTACATCACGCATCAAGCTGAGTTTGTCCCATAATGCCAAAGTTTCTTTAAAATCAATGATGTATTGATGTATTGGTTAAACTGTATTTAACCTTGGCACAGACAAAAATTTTCCTGAAATTGGGCTGTATTTTGGCATTCATGGGGTACATAAGCATCAGGGAAAGAGGTTACTGACAATGATTAAGGACAGAACAGGGGATGGACACTTAGAAATGTATTTCAAAAATGTGCACATGCTCTTCAAACATATGCTGCGAAAAGGTTGTTCACCTCTACATCTAAGTTAAGTGATATCGCCAACTTGAGCTGGTTGGTTGAACTATCCAGACCCACAGCTGGCCATGTCTGTGTGCCAGTGATGTCCATCCTTGTGTGAAAACAAACAGTAACTGCACA
This sequence comes from Remorina albescens, assembly GCA_034769265.1. Lineage (NCBI taxonomy): Eukaryota > Metazoa > Chordata > Actinopteri > Carangiformes > Echeneidae > Remorina > Remorina albescens. The sequence continues at coordinate 3,503,275 of CM068492.1, read as the reverse complement.
AATCAGAAAATGGGTTGGTGATACCTAAAGAGTCTCAATAGTTTACACACTGGGATGATCCATCAAGTGATGGCTCAAATATTACACAGTTGATTAGCAGCTGCATGGTTTTCTGTGAAAACTCCCCATAGTACGAATATACTCGCCTGAGCAACCACATGCTCATTTACTGACCACAAGCAGGTCAGACAAAATGCCCAAATATGAGCTCACACACAAGTACACACATTCCTAAAAATAGTGCTCAGATACTGCAAAAGTGTAAATGCCCTGTGAAATCAGGCCTAACTAATTTTAACCCTCATTAAAAAAAAAAGAGAGAATATATGGATATTAATTAAATTCAATTGCTGGACACAAATGACCTCTTATGTGTCTTAGAGTACTTAAGTGACCTGGAGGAATCATTGTGGATTACTACTGGCTCCAATCAATACCAAGTCCTGGTCAGGCACACCTGACAAACTTTTCTCAAACAGTTCCTTGTATGAAATTCTATCATAATTGCTTTGTGAAATCTTGAGTTATGGCTAAAAAGTGTGTTGTGACCTTTGACAAGATGAAAATCAGTTCATCCTCAAGTCCCAGTGAACCCAATCATGAAGGGCTTCCCTTGAGGAGTTTCTGACGTACTTGCACTCAAGCCAAAAAGTGTGAATTTTGACCTTCTACTATTGAATTTTAATTTAACATCCTTGACTCTACTCGGATGTTTGTGCCAAATTTGAAGATATTACTTCAAGGTGGTCCTTAGACACCGTGCCCAGAATAATATGATGGATGAAAACCTGAGCACTTCATTTTTTTAATTGCGAACAAGTGAGGAAAACATGTTTTCATATTCAGATCATAGCCTTTTTTGAAACAGGTCCCAGGGAGTCAGTTTCAGCCAATAGCCATATTCTGGAAATCAAATCAATTCAGATTTATTTATATAGTACCAAATCATATGTGTGTGAAGGTCTGAAAGTGTGGGGACTTCGGGACTTCAGTTTTGATTTAACAGTGTTAAATTTCTGATGTTCTTACTTTGGTTTAATGGTTCTCATTTCAGTGGATGGCTGAAATCTGGTTGAAGTTTGGTTTTAATAAATAATGACTCTGTGAAAAGAGTTGGAAATAACATTTATGCAAAAGGATGTCTTTCCTTGAGCTGTTATATGTCCTGGCAAAATAACAATCCACCTTAATGTCTCATTTTGAAGCCTCCAGAAGCAACCAGAATGCTTCATCCATCATCAAAAAAAAACGGTCCTATAGCCTCACTATTGGTCATGTGAGTACCTTTAACTGACATGGTCAAAATTTAATAAGTCAAATACCTTTTTTAACATCATTTATTTGCAGTATATAAAACAGTATTTCACATTTCAAAAAGAAAAGTATAATGAACAGTGGTGTATGTTTCTTTATTATTGCCATTTAGGTGTGAGACTTCTGTCGTTTCCAGAACCTCTTGACCTCGCTATGTCCCTGCGGTGTCACCACCATCACCCTGCGAGGGACGTCTTGCCACACCAAACAGCCCAGACCCTGCACCACAACAACTCCATTAAGCGCCAGCAGTTAATAGACAGTATCCACCTTTCACTGACAGGAATCCAATTAAAAAGATCCAAAGGCCATCTAACACCACCAAATGTAACTGCACAGAGTTGATTAATATGTCAGGAAACAGTAAAAGATCAAATGTGAGCTGCAAAGGGAGAGGAGGGGGATCATTCTCTAGAGCTACTGTTGGACCAACACAAACACGTGGTTACGAAGTAACTTTGATCTTCTCTAGACTGAAATGACTTTATCATCATGAGAGCAAACAGTAATCATGGTGTGTTCAAGGAAAACCATGGTGTATTACGACATGGTCTTAATCTGTAGTTCTATTAGTTATGACTGTTGTGGGAAAGGAAGGAAGGGGTTGTCTTAAAAAAAAAAATCATACGGATACTTTAAATATTGATTGATGCACTGGAAGAAGGGGCTTGATTTTTTTCAAATTGAGCTTTGGTTGGCCACCTGTCAGTAGTCATAATGTTATGGCTGACTGGTGTAAATATCATACTCAAGCATTAGCATAAATCATGAAACACCTGACCAAATAACAGTTCCTGCCATCTGTGTCTTCCTGTTTGTATTTTTATCAAAACTGATGCCGGAGCTACAAAAGCAATGAACCATCCAATGAAGCCCAGTGATGCTATGGTCTTGACTTGGTGTAAAACAGCACCAATAGTTATTATTAACTACACAAATTTTTGGCTAGTGTACTTGTTATTCAGTCAAGAATTTAAAAATCAAAAGTCCAACCTGAGCTCTGTCTCTCAACACCTCGAAGTCCGCCTGGGAAAGGAATTGGTTGTACAGCACTCCTAAGACAGACACAGACATCAACAACACAGCACGACTGAGAAACATTAATACTAATCCTCTCTATTACACCACACACACACACACACACACACACACACACAGAGCAGTTCTGACGTCTCTGTCCCACTCACTGAGCTCCATTAACAAAGTAAGGCCAGCATCTGTCAGTCATAACCGCCGGCCTGAGAAATCAATCAGCCCACAGCAGAGGGCTCAGGCTCTGCCACAAAGACACACACACATGCAGACAAACACATAGTCATACATACACACACACACACACACACACACACACACTGACAGACACACAGACCAGCTGTAGAATGAAGATGCTCACCCTCTGTGAACTGCAGACGATCTCTCTCCAGCTCCCATAGTCTGATCTGATCTGTTATGGTTGGAGGCAGGACTGGGGTCTAAGGAAGAGGAGGATGAAGATGCAGGAAATAACAATTGTAAGTAGTTGAGTTGAGTGATGGGACAGGTGGTTCTGACATACCTGTTTTAGCATGACAGGGTGAGCTCTGGTCCTTAAAAAGTGGATAATCTGTAGAAGAAAAAACATACTGGCTGCTCATATTCAATAGGATTAAAAAATGTTTTCCAGAGGAGTCTGATTCACATGTTAAGGTTCCTCAATACGTAGATTGTTTGTTTGACAAATGAGAGGTTCTACAAAATTTTTCCACTATGATTAAGGGCATGAACACAAACTGTCTACAACCCTGGACGTAGGCTGTGGGGAAATAAATCAAACAAAGGTTTAAGAACTGTAGAAGAGAGATCCTCTCTTCTTTCTGGCTGACTGACCTGTTGTTAGTACAGTTCCTGAGACAAGATATAAAACTACCCTGAGATGCATCTGAAGAAGCTGATACGCTGGAATTTTAAAATATATTGAATTTCTCCTTAATTTGTCTACTTAATGTTTACAAATTCAGTATTTGTAGCTATATTCTGTAGCTTTCAAGTTTGTTCTATGATTTAGCCTTTTTAAATAATTTATAAATTATGTATCAAAGTTTTATCCATCCATACATCAATTACTGTAATGCTGTTTTCAGCTGCTACGGGTCCTTCATACCTCAATCAGACATTTTTACTATAGAAGGGATTTTTAAGAATTACTACAAGTTCCACCAGTCAAAAACCCTCTTCACTTCTACATAGGGAATTTAAACCCTTTTTCCATTTATTCTGTATAGTAGTAGTAATAGTAGTAGTAGTACTATTATACTATAGTATAATAGTCTCCTAACATGTTCTTCATTTTTTTTAGTAACACCTTACTCACATTTTTAAAAGCATATTTTAACCAAAAATCTTTTTTGAAATGTTCAAATTTCTGACTTGATTTATTATTATTATTATTACTATTTTATTATATTTGTTACTCTACATTTGGAAGTGTAGAACCCTCTGCGGTTCTATCTCCTGCAAAATCAATTTCAGTTTTTTATGCTGTCTAAAATTTTACTGTAATTATGCTACTAAATAAAGTGAAATAGGTGGGTTAAACTTTAGGGGACTTCATTAACAGTTAAACTATAAAGTGTGAAAGCATGCTTTCCAGAGTGTAAACTATGCATGACAACATACAGCTATTATTTCGATAAGGAAGGTATTGATATAGATGGAAAGTGGGAAGAGTTCCACTGGTGGTTGTGGGCAGTCATTCGGTACCTGCTGTGCAGTGATGCCGTTGGCGATGGCCTGTTGCACAGACTCCCTTGTAACCTGAGCCACCACTACATTGGGAAAGCGATACAGCATTTCACTGAAGAGAGCGACCAGGGCGATCTGAAGCTCTGAGTCTGAGAGGAACACACAAACACAGAGAGCATGAAAGATACAGTTTCATGGCCTTTGACCTTTTTAATACAAAATCATCACCTCATTCTTTTTTCCTGTCAAACATTCCTGTTATGTTTCATAATGAGTATAAAAATTTTTGAACTATGGCCAAAATCATGTTTAGTGAGTTTAATGGACCTTTGACTACCAAATTCTAAGTAGCCCAATCTCGAGTGCTGGTGGATAGGCTAGCTATTTCTCCCTGTTTCCTTGCATTATGCTAAGCTAAAGCAAGAATCATCTGAACATCTCACTTTCAGAAACTCTTCCTTTAGGTATTTTTGCTGACTGTATAGTTGGTGGTCCTGCAGTACAAGTCAGCAGGAACCAGTGGTTTTATGACTGAACTCCCAGACAGCTAGTGCCAAAGAGTCTGTCAACAATGGTTTCATATGAACAGGGACTCTGGGTAAAATGTATTCATTAGTTTTAACATGCAACATAAACAGCTTTCAGTGCTCACACATACTTGTGTAGGCATAGATTCGATAATTGGTTTCCACCACAATGAAGCCTGCATCTCCAGTACCAGGCGTGGGGGCCAAGTTGGAGTAGGATGAGACAGGGCTGGTTGTGACCCCAGCAGCCAAAGTGATGGCCAGCCTGGTGGGGTAGTACCGCCTTGACTTCCTCTATTGATAAAACATAGACAAATAACATATTTTAACTATCAACAGTATAGCCATGCTCATTTCAATCATTCATAATTGTTCAATCTGGGTTCATAAACATCACCTTTACATCTGTCACGTGTCTGTCTGTTACTTGATAAAAAAAATGCAGTGTAATTGTTTAACAGCCCAATTCTAGGAAGCAAAGTAGTACATTTAGAAGGTAAAAGCAAAAGCTTAACATAAAAAAATATTTGTAGTATAGTACTGAATCCACACTACATGAATTAAATGCTTGGAAAATTGGCAAGACACTGATGACGCAGATTGGAATATAAAAAGAAAATAATAGAGCAAACTATAAAATGGTTTAAACTAGTTCAGTATTAAGGGTTGATAAGGATATACATAACTCCTGTCAAACTTGATCACATCTCAGCTAACGATACAGATGTATGTAGTAAATGTTTGGAAGAGAAAGATGCTCCACATTACTGTCAAGGGGAATGTGATAAGACAATGATGATAAAGTTATTGGAGAAAATCTCAGAATTTGGAGAATTTAAAGGAGCTGCTTCTAACATCTTGGTTCAGACAACATAGCTCACCTATAGAAAGACCAGGCTACGATGGGTCACGACTGTTTTGGTAAAAGGGAATTTACACAATATTAGTAAGCGGTCATAATGTTATGGCTGTTAGGTGTACATGTGTAATAGTTTTATCTATCCATCCATCTTCCTCCGCTTATCCGGGGTCGGGTTGCGGTATTATAGTTCTAATACTAAAATAGATGTGTGATTTTGCCGTTTGAAGTCATTTTTACTGCTACTGTACCTGCGATGTCTCCCTGAACAGACCTTGTGTTGTTTTCAGTTTTAAAACCTTCTAGATGTGATAGAGTATCAGGTGTGACTGCATGTGCAATGTGTCACTATGTTAGTGCTGGAGACACAATATCATTCCCATGAGGCTCATCAGTATTCTCTCATTTGAGGGAGATGATAGGGAAGTAGTGCTAACAGTGTTTTTCTCAGTGCCTCACCTTCCTTTGGAAGACCAGGCCAAACTCCCGCAGGTGCTGCAGGAAGGTGAGTAATGACTCACTCATGCCCTCCACTGAGTAATCCTGAGGCACACGGGCAACACATGATCAATACCCACAAAGACACTCAGTCAAAACTGGATTCTTTAACACCCCACACTCCCACAAGTCAAGTCAAATAGACGCAAAATACTGTGGACTCACTCTGCCTAGAGTTGAGAAACTGAGCTGGAAAAGGAAAGACAAGATTTCCACTAGGTCCATCCCTCTGGACTGAAAAGACACAGTATAAAATGCATGAGTATGATATGAGTAAATTTTACCAAATACAGCTCACATCAACAAATAAATGTCAGTCTCCAATCACTCCTGTTGATAAAACACATGCCTCACATGGTACATTTAGTATAATCCACATTTCTACTGCATTCACTCCTTCCACTGTGCTGAAAATGGCTTTTTCTGGCTTTCCTCATTCTCTATTAATTTCTTCATTCACTCAGCTGCTGACACTGAACCTAAAACCTGCTAGAGAGATTTGACATTCAGAGAAAGGGAGGGATAATTTCTGAGACATCTGCACAGTCAACATCTCCTTAATATAAGATTCATCATAAATTACAACAGTAAGGTCAGTTATTTTATACGATGCTAATTCTTCATCCTCCTTTTTTAGATTTTTAAAGACATATTGAGGTCATCTTGTGTATTGGGTCCGATCTCATACTCTTTTCACCTGTATTTGAATTTGATTTCCTTAACATGAAGATCTAAAGGATCTTCCAAAACATTTGCACAGCTGGGAACACTATTCTTCTCCTGCTGTCCCAGTTCATTCCACTAAATGGCTCCCTCGCTGCTTAAAGATGTGGTAATCAGACTAATGACAGATTAACACTGTGGAGTCTGGTAGACAGATGATCATCACTGCATAAGCTTGTTCAAACCTCATCAAGCAGAAGGAGCAGATGGACACACAGGTACCTGAGCAGTTTTGAGGTACTGCAAGGTGAAGTACCACAGCTGAGAGGCCGTGTCCAGCAGGAGGAACTGGAAACCAGCTGAGGTGATATAGGGAGCTTCTCCCGCCTCACTGGCAGACAGAACAGATGACAGGGTAGCACGAGGTAAAGTACAAACATGACTTCTCAATAAATAAACAACAATAAGTTCTCTGAGTGGAGATGGATGTTTTAAAGGTCCTCCTTGTGATGGCAAAATTTTCATGTGACTGGATTTCTGACAGTTCAACAAACATTGAAGACAATGTGCGATGAAATGATGTGATCATTGGGTGGGTTCCTCTGTTGTGGAAGATATCTAACGCATCAAGTATGAAGCAAGTACTCATCAATGCCTCTGTCTGTTGGAGCTCAGGCATAGGTTGAGTTTGGAGCTGCTTTTTTATTATTGCCTTCCTCAAACCCAGATAATAAAATATTACATCTAAGCTTCTAATGGGAGTATACATGGCTTGGTGGGGGTTTGCAGGAGAAACCCAGTAGGGGCGCTGCTAGAATCCTCACCACTGACTCCAGACTGTGTTGATATTCTGTGCTAAATTTCAGATTCTATTGTACAGTTTATATTCAAAATACAACCCCACAACCAACAATAATAAATTATAAAGGTAATTAAATTTCTTTTTTTCTTTTAAACATTGCCGAAGTTGATACAGTTTCAGTACTGAGCTTTGCTAATGAACTTCACTTCTTTATGATGTTTGAAACTAGAATATATGAGCAGCAGTGACAAGCTATTGTTGTCCTCTGTTTTGATGAGAGGAAAAGCTGTCAGAGGACCTCAAACAATCTGCTTATTTCTAAGGTTCATGGAGGGAGAGAAAAACAAAAGAGTTAAAAAAAAATCCAGCAAAACAGTAAATAGCACAACTTTTTCAGGATGATGACCCCAATAAAGGCCACAAGCTGCCATGTACTGGTCTAATAAAATTCTTCTGTTTACTGCAAGTGTTGCTAGATTTAACCTCCTCATAACACCTCAAAAGGAAATCAGTATCATTAATAAAAACTGGAGAGGGATATAAAAATATGGAAAAACTGCCCTAAGAAAAAAGGGGGAAAAAAAAAACAAAACAACACGGACACATTAAGACTCTATCAAGGAGAGAAAGACAGACGGACTGAGCTGGTAAGAGAGTTGCTCAAGTTATATGTAAAAATCAAAAACTAAGAACTGGACCTTAAGACCTTTAAGTCCAATAGATTGAAGTCTGGTGCAGGCAAGGACTCTTTAATAACTTTCACAAGCAAGGCAGCACGCTTAGAGGACGCTAAAGAGCATGTTTGCAAACAAAATGAGATTTTGGAATAAGATTATGTGGTTTCACAGGACCAATTTGATTTATTTGGTCATAATTGGTCAAAAAAAAAAACTATATGAGGAGAGTAACACTATTCTCATGGTCAAACTGGGTAAAGTGGAAGAAGGGTGGGCGTGTGCCAAAGCAAAGATTTCTGGCATCAGTGTTAAGTGAGTGCTATGTAGCAGCAGCAGCAGCAGTGTGTACCTTTTCATGAGACCTGCTTGAACCAGCAGCTGAGCCAGGTCCTGACTGACAGCAGCGCTGGGAGAACCCACCATGAAATGAAGAATAACCTCCCAGCGCTCCATAGCGTAGCGGTCCAGACTCTCAATGTCTCGCGCATGGCGGTCAGGACCCAGGGTGCTACCCTCGTCGGCCCACGCTCGGCCCCTGCGTGTCAAAACAGCAGGTGACAATTTTGGATGCTTGTTTATAATTGTAACAACCACATTTTGTCCAGCCAACACTAAGAAACAAGTTAAGCCAAGCATTACTTAGTATTACAATTAAAAATGTACTACAAACACCAAACAGACTGAAGTATATTTCCTCAAGCACAGATTTGTGTGCTGAGTATTTCTTAGTGAAATGAGTGAAATGGGAGTGAGAGAGCTCTGCTGCTTGTTCTGTGATAAATCTATGCATTCACCTACCCGCCAAGCAAAGCAATCCTTAGGTTGTCTTTGAACACTGGATTTAAAATGTATCCCTGCAGACCGCCCTGCAGCTGTTGACTGTGCCAGAGTCGTAGTCCTGACAGCACCGAAACACATTCATCATGATGCCTGCAGGTAGAAGCCAAAAACAACAAAAAGAAGCTATAAACTCAACTAGTTATCACTCACAAATGTGAAGCCTAGTATTTATCTTCCTCAACACACGATAAAGGAGCTGCTGCCACGAAAGCTTTACCATTTCAGTTTCACCCTTACAATGTTTAAATTGACTGTAAACCACGTTCTTTAAATTATATGTTACATTATTATGTTATTAAAAACTAAGGGATTATAAATCAGGTCCGGGGTCTAAATTATTACAGTGAAAGTATCAAAGTCTGGACTCAGAAACTGAGCCTTAAAAGCAGCTTTCAGGTCTTGCAGGATTCAGTCTCTCTGGCTGTGTCCAAACTCAGTGGCCGCCGCCTTCAAAGGCTGCATTTGAAAACCAATTGCATCACTGTTAGCTCTCCAATTTCAAGGGTCCCTCATATGGTTCCAACAAATGTGTGCAGTCTCCAAGAGGTTGATCATCGATCAACATATCCTAACATTCACTGTGATGGTAATGAAAATAACGTTGCAGCAAAGAACACCACCAGAGAGCCAGAGGACTACACTGTTAAATGGAAAAACTGAGATTTAGCTAAATGTCGTACTGTTAAAATCCAGGGTCTTAAATCTCAGGTTTTTGTGACAAAAAAAAAAAAGAACATGTTGTCAAGGTTGCTAGGCAACAGTTATGTTGTACCTGAAAATCATCATTAATCATCTGATTTCAATTCAGCCTTCACAGTCTACAACAGCTAAGAAGGATCAGACCTTCATAAACCCTCTCATGTGAATGATGCAGGCCCTGAGTTGGGACACACCTTCTGAAATCTGCTATATTTCATTAGATCACTCAGGAAATAGTTGATGCACTTGTTGTTACTGGTACCAAAGAGTTGTAAAACTAACTGATATGGCCTTCGGCTCTTAAAAGCATAAATATTTCTTCTGGTGGATATCAAACCTTCAGATGAAACTCAAGAGAAGCTAAAGGAGACCTTTTTAACACTTGCCAGGTCAAGTCAACAGCCTGCTAAAAAAAAGCTTCACTGACCTCCATACAGTGTGTAGCTGCTATTGTTTTGACCTTCTGAACTTGTAAATGACACACACACGCAAAGTGAAAGCACCGGCCACATGATAGCAGGCCTCCCATTAAATCAAAATTCATCACTCACTATCAATGGGAGATCACAGTTAGTGTAATAAAGAGAGGGATGGACTCACTTCTGACTGTCTTTTTTCACCCACAGTGCCACTGCTGCCTTGGGGAGAGGCTGATCCAGGAACAGCATACGCATCACATAATTCTTGGCCAGAGAGGGTAGTTCCCTTGGAGAGGATCACACACATGACAGAGAGAGCTGAGCATCACAAACTTCCAGAGCATGCTGTCAGAGCACAGCCTCCATACCTGTAGACGGCCAGACATGTGGCTGGATGGTTGTACAGCCTGTCCAGCAGGTCCGGACTCAGCTCTCTCAGGTACTCTTGTAGGTTCTTACACTGCAGCTGGACACGCAGCTTCATCATCTACCAAAATAAGGCACCATAGTCAGATAGAGAGAATCCCCTTTAAAAAAAATCAAGCAGTTTATTGTTGATGTGTTGACTCCCAAACGGCTGCGGAGTTGTTATATTTAACAATCATATGCTTCACTCTTTGGTTCACCCTTACATTCAGCACACATTCATACAGCGTCCAGCCTTTATTTAGAGTCTGCTCCTAAATTTTGTGTGTTCAGGAAGTGATAGAAAAATGGAGTAGCCACCGAGGAGAACGGTGTTCTTTACCGTGAAATATCGAGGAGGGTCAGGCTCGAAGGTTATTTTATAGCATAATATAACTGCATTGTTGTTACTGGGCACTTGTATTCCTCTGCACGGGTTATGTTTCCTGCACAGCTTGAGCAGCTGGTCATGTGATCTTAAAGCGAACGCGCTCGTTGGTCAATAGGTCGTTTAGTTGTTTTCCTCGGTGGTCGATGTGCAGTTTAAAGGTCTCAGTATCTCCACCTGCTGTTCTATGTGTGAACCCTCACAGATCAGCCGTCCATCAGCCAAGACTACATCACTTCACGGAGAATGAAAATACCTCAGAGGTACACAAGCACGACACACAATTTTATTTGAATGAGATAATTTGAAAGTGAAGATGTACAAGTAATGTATTTAATAAAATCGAACTTCATGAAGGCAATAATGTTCAGTTTCGAATACAAACAGCTGAAAAAAAGTGAACATAAAGTCGGGGTCAGTGAAGTGAAGCCAAAATTAAGAGCCTTAAACTAGCTGCCCTGGAAGCTGATTGGTCAGCTTGCCACTGGGTTTTAAACTGCAGGACTATTGTGAACTCAGCAGCTCATCAGTCTAATTCTGAACGACAACATGTCATGTGTACTAAAGTGGAGTGGCCAATCAGGAGGTCCATGACGGTTTCTGTAGAATCCAAATAGAAGCAAAAACACTGTAGTTGAACATCAAATGGACTCTTCCATGACTGACAGAATGTGATTGTTCAGTCAGAACAGCTGTTCGGTGTTCAGTGAGAATAACTCTTTGACATCAATATTCTGACATTTTCACTTCGCAAATTCATAAAAATAAGTGTGAATGGGTTATAAGTAAGTGAAGATGAAGTAAATACATCAAAAATGTATCTTTAGTACATACAGGTAAGTATTAATTTTTGTAAGGTGCAGCAGAGTATTGCACAGTCGTAATAATAATAACAGTAATAGTGGAATAGAGAGAATAGAATAGAATTGAACTGAATTGAATAGAAATTCCTTTAATATCATCATATTTGGTGCATGATGAAATTGCAGCAGCTTCCACAGTACAGTGCGTTATCAATTTAAAAAGTAGATGAAATCTGCACAAAATTAAGTTTTATAAAAGATTATAAAAATAAAAGAGTTAAATAAAGAGAATACACAGTAATATACAATGAAGGGCAGCACAGATACACATCCAAATGAGTGCAAGTCTGGTAGTGCAAGGTGATGAGATCCTCATTTTGCTCAATGTGAGCAGTAGATTTACAGAGTCATGAGGGTCTGTGTAGGCGAGTTAAATTGAATTGTGGCTTAACATGATCTGGTAATTGCACAGAGTTGCCAGTGTTAACAGTTTGCTCAGTTGCCAGTGTGCACAGCATGATCAATGCAAACATGTAAACAAATATGCACTGTGTAACCAATGTAAACAGATATTGCACAGTTGTTACCAGTGTAAACAGTTTAACAGGTGAGGATTGCAGCAGTGTTAGAGTGAAGAGTTTAGGATTGTAATGGCCCACGGATAAAATCAGTTTTTAAGTCTCTTAGTCCTGCAATTCAAGGACCTGAACCACGCTCTATGCAGAGCCTTTCTGTCTGCAGCCGAGCAGGCAGCAAACCAAACAGTCACCCAGTAAATCAGGACTGACTCTACGGTGGACCTATAGAAGGACACCAGCAGTTTCTCCTCCAGGTGGTGTTTCCGTGGCACCTGCAGAAAGTGGAGTCTCTGCTGGGCCTTCTTAATCAGTGCTGATGTGTTGGTCATCCAGCTGAGGTCCTCTGAGATGTATGATCCCAGGAACTTAATGGAGCATGGTCCCCTCTCTGCATCCTAAAGTCAAGGACCATCTCTTTGGTCTTTGTGGTGTTCAGCTCCAAGTTGTTTTTTGTGCACCACTCTGAGAGCTCCTGTATTTCCTCTCTGTATGCTGTCTCATCCTCTCCTGTGATCAAGCCAACCACGGTGGTGTCGTCAGCGAACTTTATGATGGTGTTCAAGGGTGAATGGGAGTGCAGTCAGAGATGTAGAGGGTGTACAGGAGTGTATCAGGGATGATGGTGTTGAATACTGAGCTGTAATCGATGAACAACATCCTGACATAGGTCCCCTGGAGCTCCAAATGGTTTGGAGAGCTGTGGCAATGGCGTCCTCTGAGGAGCGGTTTACTCTGTAGGCAAACTGGTGAGGGTCAAAGTTCCTGGGGAGACTAGCTTTGAGGTGTTGAAGGAGGAGCTTCTCAAAGCTGAAGGTTGTTGTCTTAGGCACCGGGATGATGGTGACTGCTTTTAGACAGGGTGGGACTTAAGCTACAGACAGGGAGGTGTTGAAAATCCCTGTCAGGACTTCTGCCAGCTGGTCAGCACAAGCATGAAGTACAGTGCCCATTGCCCCAGCAGAACACGCCTCACCTGATGGACCTGGAGGGTGAGAGTGTCGGGACTGGAAGGTACAAGTAATAATAATAATAATAACTCACAGTGTTTATGCACTCAGAAGGCAGAGGTATAGAATCTGATGGCTCAGTGGTGCTGCCTCAGCACAGGACAGCAAAACATGTACAAGGGCAGCAGGTTGAGGATTTATGTATGCTTATATGATAGACATTCCTAAAATATATATATCCATCCCAAAGCCTCAAGTTTACGTTGACATCTCTGACCAAGAGACAACCTTCCTAAACCTACATTTTAAAAGCACGTAAGAAAAAACGCTGGCAACAGATTTATCATGCAAAAATTCATCATTGATAGTTTTAATACGTGTGCAAATTTAACCCTGGACATTTCATATTTGTTAGGAACTTATATTACCCTTAGGCGCATACTGAATGTCATATGTAACATTCATACATGCTTCATGGTAAGAATAAGAAACAGGGGTCATCACCAAGAGGTGAAAATAAAAGAATTTAAAGGATTAAAAAATACATCATCCAAACTTCTGACAAAAAACTTCCATCTTACAGCTTTTTCCTAGAAATTATATGTTTGGTGTAAGTGTGCAAATATGAAATATGAGCTGCCAGGAGATCAGATAAACAGCTTCCCCTTTGGTGGAGAGAATTATAAAAGAGGATCTAAAGCTCTTAGAATAAAAACAAAAAAGACATTGTGAGTGTCTGAATCTTCAAGGTGCCGTCAAAGAGGTGCCCTGACTGATGAGCCTTCCCCAGCTGTACAGGGATCCATCCAACACCTTCACATTAGTGCAAAACACACTTCTTCTGAATGTGTTGGAACTTTAAATGCAAAACTACTTTTGCAACATCTTTGAACACAGAAGTAGATGACTTGCTGACACCCTCAACAGCAACAGAAGTCTCTCAACCGTGACTGTAGCAACTGTTTTCACCCAGTGAGCTTGGCATAATAGCAGTCATGCGTGTTATAACAGACATTTCTTCATGCCTTACAATTTTCAGCTGCTGGCTGGGCTGGAGACCACCCTTCCAGCTGTGTGATGCGCTGGATGGGGTTTTTTTCTGTATTTGTCCTCATATTTTAACACCACGAGGTGTGTAAACTTTTTATGAGATTAATGCACTAGTCTTGCAGCTAAACCTTTTATTATTTCAGTGTGTGTCTGTGACCATCACCAGCCCTCCCTGGAAGCTAGTGTGTTGATCTTTATTGAGTGAAATTACCTTTGTGTGGCAGGGAGGGCAGTGCTACATCACAGTGAATCTAGGGGCAAACAAGGGACAGACAAGATGCAGAAGGATGGAGAGGGGAAGGGAAACGGGCATGGCTGGTAGAATATAGTGGAGTGAGGGCTGCTGTGCTTTTCCTGTCACCTCACTCGAGATTATGAGAGTCCAGGGAATTTCTGTGTAGATCTTTGGAGAGATAGGTGAAGGTGTCCCAACAGAGGTACTGAGTCATAGATAAGGCACAAAGTGACGCACGTAGGAAGGCCAGTGTCTCCCCACCCACCACCACCACACACCCCAAGCCCCACCACCCATAGACAATCCCCATCCCCATGACCTGAGGGATCCACAGGCGGACCCACAAGGGGAGGCAACTGTGGAAGATCAGGCCCCCTAAGCCATGCCATGACTAGCAGTAAGTGAAGGTTCCCCCTTTACCGTCCTTCCTCAATCCCTGTTGAGGATGCGATGTGGTGCATTAACCCTCTTGTACTTAGTGATCACAACAGTGGACAGCTATTCAAAAGCTGTTTTCTTCTAAATGCATGGGTGATTTTTTTTTTTGCGTTTGTGTGTGTGTGTCTGCGATTGTCCTGATAGTTTAACACCACAAGGTGTGTCAACTTTTTATGAGAACTTATGTCAACTTTAAGTTTTGCAGCTAAATATTTTATTATTTCAGTGCGTGTGTGTAACCTTCACCAGCCCTCCCTGGAAGCTAGTTTGTTGATCTTTATTGAGTGGAATGACCTTTGTGTGGCAGGGAGGGCGGTGCTACACCTCAGTGTACCACTGCCCTCCCAGACAAGATACAGAAGGATGGACAGGGGAAGGGAAGCAGGTGATGCTGGTAGGAGCTAGTGGAGTGAAGGATGCTGTGCTTTCCTGTCACCTCACTCCAGTGGGTTTCTGTGTAGATCTCTGGAGAGATGGGAGTCAAGATACATGAAGGTGTTTCAACAGAGGAGCCAAGTCAAAGATAGGTTATATAGTGATAGATTGAATGAACAGCTCAACACATTTTTGGCAAGATTCATCAATTCTTCAGGATGTGACCCAACACAAGCTCACCCCCCACTTTTTTTTCCCTGTGTAGAGAATAATAAAAACACTCGGGGAAAAAAAATCCTGAAGGAGGTTCTCATAATTCATGCATCAGAGGGCCGCACCTTATTGTCATGTAGCCTGAGCCGACAGAGAGCCCCCTGAGATACTATGTACAGTGAATTGTGTGGTGAGCGAAGAGTGGCATAATTTAAGAGGCCAGGCAAGTGAGGGCCCAGTCCCCAGCCAGAAGGTCACTGGAGCGGTGGTCCAGGAGCCCACAGATGGGGTGGATCTCCAGAGGATCCGGCAGGCCCCGAATCAGGACCCCATCCCCCAGTACATGCCCCCCATGTCCTGGCTGCCACTGTGAACCAACACCCCCGACCCCCCAGGATGGCCAGGGCTCTGCCTCCAGATGAGCGGAAATCCTGCCCACCACTAGCCCCCTAGCACCAGCACGCCAGGGAAACCTGCTGGATGTCCTTAACCTTCCTCAGGTGTTTGGGTCAAATCTGATTGATTTACAACTTAAAACACTATCTTGAACATTTGAACACAACAAAGTGATGATCACCACTTTCACTGAATTTTGAGTGTTTTACTCAACCTGATGGATAAATTATATTCATCTATCAAATGAGAGAACATCCCCATACACACCACTTCAGACTTAACAATGTCTTTTGTGGGTACACTCTTTCCCGCGCTTATGTGCTGATCCTCCCACGTGAACCAACTTCCTGATGAAACAATGAATCATATCTTCACACAGACTAGACAGGTGTCTTATGTGAAACCATCTCCCATTTCCCGTGCTTTTGTGCCTACCCACTCCCCATGTGAACCATCACTCCTTTTACTCTGAGTAGGCGACTGACCATACGGTTATCTGTCAGAGAGGCTCTGGACCAGATTTTAGAACAAGATGAAGAGGGCACTGAAATTGAACCAGAGATAGAGGAGGATGTCTCGGAAGTGGAATACAACACCGATTTTGATCCAGACTTTGAGACTGACCAGTCAACAGATGGAGAGGGAGAGGCACCTGAGGAGACATTCAAGGCCAACAGTGGAGACTTGCTCTGGTCTTCATCCCCTCAGGACAGAAGAAGTAGAGCGAGAGTGGAAAACATAATAAAGATGACGCTAGGGTCAACACGGTATGCAACATCTCGTGTGAATGACATCAAGTCCAGCTTCAGAGGGAATTATACTGGAGATGACAAACCTGGAGGGGAAGCGTGTGTTTGGGGACACCTAGAAAGAATTGTACCTGGTAGACCTCCAAGTCTACATCAGTCTGAAAAGGAAGCGCTGTGAGCTCTGTGGCCCTAGATACAACAAAACAAGCCTGAGATGGGGCAAATGTGATGCCTCTGTTTGCAAGGCCCACTCTGAGTGTCAAATGCTACTCATGTGCATGAATCCACATGCACACAAGCATGCAAGCATGCACACACACGACTTCATGTTGAGTTTGGTCTCTGGTTTTCCATTTCTTTTTTACATTACATGTTCATTTTGGAATACATTTTCAGTGCCTATTTGTATTTTCACTGCAATCATTCATGTTAACCACTACTCTGAGACATTGTTCACAGCTAAAGAGTGTTAAATAAGAATTTGGTGGTGATTAATGGTTTTTGTGTTAATTTAAAAGCAGTTAAAACAGACCGGTCAAATTTGACCAGGAACACTAAAGTAAGGGGCGGGGGTGGACACAACAGGAGGATTAATTGTGAATCATGGCTGCTGTGAGAGCCTATGATTATCAATCTAAAAGTTAAGGTTCTCCTTAAAATTCTTTCTTTCCTCATCAAGTAGCAGCAGGTAGAGAATCACTCTCACCACAGTGTGTGTGTGTGCGTGCATGCGTGAGTGTACTCTGGAAGTGCATGTGATGCTGCTCCCTGAAGTTGTACATGTCCTAAGTCTGAGCAAAAAGTTATCTTGGTTTAAAGGCTGTCAATTGTCTATAACAAAACCCCCAAACAGTATACTGTCTAATATTGGTAGAAAACAGGGTTATCAGAGAGAAGCTGGTGAACATAGAGGAGCTTTAGTAGCTTAGGAGCCAGATGTTTCCTTTAGGAGCGGGGGGAAACCAAACCCTAAGGTAAAAGAGAGGATATGCTGGATGCTCCCCACCATGAAGAAAAGAAAAACAAGCAAAAAATTAATAAATGTACCTTTTAATATAAACTTTTATCATACACAATTAAAGGTGTATAAATGGGGCAGCACGACAGCATAGTAGTTAGCCCTGTTGCCTCACAACAAGATGGTTGCAGGTTCAGTTCCTGGGCCTGGGTCCGTTCTGTGCGGTGTTTGCATGTTCTCCCCGTTCTTACGTTTCCTCCCACCGTCCGAAGACATACATGTTTAGGTTAATTGGTGACTGTAGGTATGAGTGTGAGCAGTTGTTTGTCTTTGCCTCTCTGTATGTTCGCCCTGTAACCTGTCCAGGGTGTACCCCACCCTCACCCAATGTGAGCTGGGATTGGCTCCAGCATCCCCCGCAACCCGGAAATGTATAGGTGGTAGAAGATGAATTAAAGAAGTTAAATAAATGTCACACCTGAAGTAAACAAATTATGTTAACCATTAAAGTTAATTTTGCTTCTTGGCAGCTACAGTTCAACAAAAAAAAAACCAGAAAACACAAACAAACAAAAAAACATTTGCTAAAGGTCTCTGACACGCTGTAACTCTCTCATTCATCAGTAGATTATTCATCACATCAATGCAACCAAGGAACACTTTTCACATGATGACAAAGTGAACTCCATCCAGTGATGAAGAAGGCAACCTGCAGCTGAAATCTCTGCAGTACTCACCCTTGTTGGAAATACCAAGGGTAAAGAACCCACTGACATCTTGTTTAGATTTATATTTACAATCCAAGCAACCACCTGAGACCCACAAAGAGAGAGGAGACAAAGTGAAGCAGATTTCCTCTCAGGAGTCCTCCTTTTCTTGATATCTATAATACCAAAAAACCAGAATAAATAAATAAATAAATAAAAATCACAATTCAGAGCAAAATGTTAAACATCACAGTTTGGTCATATTTGGTGTGCTTACATGCTGGCCACGAGGATTGCAGGCTAAAATCCTTGTGAGCTGGTGTGTGTGTGTGTGTGTGTGTGTGTGTGTGTGTGTGTGAGAAGTAACATATGAACATGTGTGGGTTTAACAAACAGGGTAGTGACATAGCTAGTTTCAGTTTGCCTTTGGGTGAAATGATTTTAAATATAAGCCTACACCATACTGTCTCTCGCTGTTCATTGTGCTGCCGTTCTGTTACATTCTCCAACTGTATTTTTATGTTATACACGTGTGTACTTATAGAAAGCGCAATTACCAACTTGGTCACCAGAGATACTGCTTTAGTCCAAGAGAAAGAGCCATACTGTGGAAATCGGGTTTTTCATTTACATGACACAAGACAAATCGTGTTTTTGGGAAAAAAAATTACCTGCAGTGTATGCAGGTGAAGAAAACAGTCTGGCCTTCATCAGCAGACCTCATCTGCCTGGTGTGGTAAACCATGCCCTCTTTATTGCAGCGAGAGCAGCGTCTGTCAATCTAGAGAAAGAAGATGTCCTCATTCATACAATGGATAGTTGTTGCCATCATACAATACACTGAGTGAGTAGCAGTTGGTCTATTCTTACCACAGGTCCCTTCAGTTCAGAGTCCTCCTCGTCCTTCAGAGCCAGTGATGAATGTTCCACAGGGTTAAACATTACTGTAGAGTGGATCTCCTGACCGGAATACTCTGCAATAAAAAAAGCCACAGAAATACTAATGTATATCATCTGCAATGTGTGATAACATTGTTCATATTGGAATGACAATATGACTTGTGATGAGGATACAAAGCTATGTTCATTCCCCTTTCACGTTTTCTTTTGCCATCACAGTCACTACCAAAGTGACATCATGGCCCATGTATTGTATCTCATCAATAGAGGAGAGCTATAATGAACAATATATGATTTTAATGGCAGTAGAGTCAATGCATATAAACTATAATGTTTACAGCAGTAGAGCCCCCATGTATAAACTGTACAATGTTTATGACAGCAGAGTCACTGTATATAAACTATAATATTTACAGCAGTAGAGTCACTGTATACTGCAGAGTCATTGCATACAAACTAGTCACTGTATATAAACTATTAGGTTGGAATGGATGGAAGTCAAGTCCTTTTCCTTGTCTTCCCCTGAGAGCATTCAGACAGGGAGAGGACCGGGTTGGTGCTACCTGTACCTGACACGGGGATGCAGAAGGAGCAGCGTGGGCAGCGGACTGTGTCCTGGACTCCTGGGAGTGGAAGGACGTTCCCACACTCTGGGCAGAAGTTGAGATCACCACCAAAACACGACATCCTGTGTGAAGAAAAGGGACCAATTAGAACATCCTGCCTCGGCACACGTTGTACACCTTACAATACATATTAGCATATTAGCATAGAGCGATATCAGGTAAAATTGACCCTACATGGAATTATACTTGGGACTTTTGGCGACACTGTTTCACACTTAGACGCTTCACTACAACAGTAATAAAAGCATTAACAGTAAATGTCGTCTCGAAAGGAATCGAAAAATCGACATTGCACAGATTTTAAGGGACATATCGCTTTGACACGTGAGAGCAACTAGACCAGACCTGCGTCCGTTTACGACATTTATCTTCACCTTAGCCACAGACATCCGTTTTCACACCAGAATTTAGTCACTTACCTGTTATGATGTGGGAACGCCGTTACAGCGGGCAAATAGCACGCAGTTTTGGCGAAGAACCTAAAAGTCTCAGTGTATATATCCCTTTAATGTAACTCAAAGTTTTGCATCTGCGTGGTCACAGTCCACGGGGTCCTTCGACTTTTTACTGTCGCATACTTAGACGTCACTCGATAACGCCAACGGTAGTGCTCTATTTTGAACTGACGCTATTGTTCGTTTTCATCTGTCGTAGTTAAGGTATGTTGATTCTCAGAAGCCATTTTAAACAGACATCATTTTCATTATATACCGCAATATGTGGTTACTTTTTCAATGTAGATTTGAGCCGGGAACGGGTGTGGCAGGTGATTTGACCAGATGCTTGTTAGCCGACAAGCTAACTGCAGCTAGCTGCACAAATACTTAAGTTTGTTTTTGAAAGGTTAACGTTGCAGAGTAACTACCATTTGTGCACATAAACCTAATCCCATAACACATATTTCTCCAAGTAATTGACTCTCATGCCAATTGGTTGTTTTATATATATGGGCTAATATGATACTATCATTGTATTCCTGAATTCAGTTGAATGTTAAATGTCATGTGATTTAATAACTTGAGTTTCCACAAACAATCCCTCTGTTTGCGTTTGTGTTGTGCTGTGTGTGTTGTCGATGCTGTTGTCAAAGTCAGCTGTATACGCATTGCAATTGCCAGATGAAATATATTTTCCTGTAACACAGCTATCACAGCATAAACCCTTTTATTCAGCCTCATACAAGCTATCAGTGTTATCCTGTCCTCAATAAACAGAAGACTAGCTCGGTGCACGGTATTTTATTTCAGGCTGTCAATACTGTTCAGGAATTGTTGTCATATCAATAGATTTTGCTCTTATATCACATTAGTAAACATCCAGTAGCCACACTGCACTAAAGTGTTGGGAGATGGGAAAACTTTTTTTAAAGATAAAATAGATCTCTGCCCGTTGAGAGATCTATTCTGCACATGTCTTCGGTAAACTGTATGCTCAGGGCTGAGTACTTATTGTAATTGCCTATAGAAGGTGCTCTCACTTGCACCCTGAATGACAGAAACACAGAGGTTCAGCATGATTAATTTTTAAAATTATAATAAATATATATCATTACATTTTGTATGATATACAAACAGGGGAAGCTGAAACCAGTGAGTGCTTGATAGATCACTTATGACTCTAAAGATAACGACTGATCATTGATATTCTTGGAGGTTGACACAAATGTGTTTTGCAGCTGTGTCAGAATGACTGAGAACGATGTGGACAACGAACTATTGGACTATGAGGAGGATGAGGTGGAGGCTGCAGGGGTTGGTGATGTTGGAGGTGCAGGGGACATGCTGATACGGAAGGAGGGAGTGAAGGGCTCCTATGTGTCCATTCACTCCTCTGGGTTCAGAGACTTTCTGCTGAAGCCTGAATTGCTCAGAGCCATAGTGGACTGTGGGTTTGAGCATCCATCTGAAGGTCAGTAGCTGGTGGAAAACAAGGGAAAAAATTGGGTTTCAATAAACTCAGAAGTAGACAAATATGTTTACCATCTTCTGTTCACTGCAATCTCTGTGCTGTCAGTCCATGCCATTGGATGTGTGTTGTTATTACAGTTCAGCATGAATGCATCCCTCAGGCGATCCTTGGTATGGATGTGCTCTGTCAGGCCAAGTCTGGGATGGGGAAGACTGCAGTGTTTGTTCTGGCCACCCTGCAGCAGCTCGAGCCCGTCACTGGACAGGTAATCCTCTTGACTGATAAAAATGCTAAGATTTAGATTTGATCATCTGATCTTTTCATAATTATGATGGGTAAATGCTCAAACATCTTGTATTGCATGTTCGGCCAGTTACAGTTTGCCCTACCTTATTAACCAGTCTGAGAGGAAGACCGCAGGCAGCTTTTAGGACTGAAAAAGTCTGTGTACTTTCAGGCAGTTTTTTTTTTTTTTTTTTGTCTCAGGCCAAACACTTATAACCAGAGGAAAAACTGTTGTTTTGGTCTCTTTTAAACCAAGTGTCAGTCCAGCTTAATGTCATTGGTTTGGGTTGGATCTGACCTGCTCTGTAGTCTATCCAGATTTTCAGGCAGGAATTAAACCTACATTCTATCTAATGACCATCAGGGGGTGAGTCCACTGTTTTTAGAAGAAGTTACATTGTATTGAAGTCTATGTGAAAATGTCCTTAGTTCTTACTTGATTTATTAGCTAATTTTTTCCCAAATGGGAGGGTTATGGGTTTATGGTCTCAGTTTCTGGTTTCAAGTCTTCTTCAATACAACATGATTTATATTTATTACATCCTGGTCCCATTTAGAGGATAATAGACCTTAAAGCAGGATATATATTAAAAGATGGCTGACGGTCAAGTTTCAAACTGGAGGCAGTTCACAAATCAATGGGTGACATCATGGTCAGTCGACAGCACTTGGTTTCTACAAGGAACTCAGTTTTTGTAGAGAAAGAATCGACAGCTGTCATTTGATGGTAAATGTGTTGCATTAAAAATTCAGAAGTGAAACCTGAGTGTATCTGTGATCGTTTTGCTCCAGGTGTCTGTGCTGGTTATGTGCCATACCAGAGAGCTGGCCTTTCAAATCAGCAAGGAGTATGAGAGATTTTCAAAGTATATGCCCACTGTCAAGGTAAAACTTTGTTTACTGAGTCTTCCTCCCAGTCCAAAATTTGACTGTCTCACAGCATGTGTGTGTGTGTGTGTGTGTGTGTGTGTGTGTGTCTGTGTCTGTGTCTGGCACTGCAGGTGGCAGTGTTCTTTGGAGGACTGTCTATAAAGAAGGATGAAGAGGTGCTGAAGAAGGATAGCCCTCACATTGTGGTGGGAACACCAGGCAGGATCCTTGCACTGATCCGCAACAAGACTCTCAACCTGCGTCATATCAAACATTTCATCCTGGATGAGTGTGACAAGATGCTCGAGCAGCTTGGTCAGTACATTTTCCCTCTTATTGGCATTTCATTCATTTAAAAGTAAAGTTCAACTACAACATTTGGCAGCATTATGATAAAGATAAAGTTCCAATGTTTGCATTTCTCTGTCCATTTAAAATTTTTCATGTCTTATAGTGGTGGTTTGTTTTTAATGGCATTCTGGGAAATTACGTAAATTACAAGCAGAATTAGAAGAAAAGTACTATAGATAATCAAAGAAGCTATTATAAAATATATATTAAATATATAATAGTTGTAATATAAATAATGCCTAAAAATATAACAGTGGTCAAAGCTGGACTTTTCCTGACATTGATCATCATTATTTCTTTATTCATTGCTGTTAAATGAGTGTTTCTGACTGTGTGATACTGATCTAGATCACTCTTCTCTTCTTCAGACATGCGTCGAGACGTCCAGGAGATTTTCCGAATGACGCCGCATGAGAAGCAGGTCATGATGTTTAGCGCCACCCTAAGCAAAGAGATCCGTCCAGTCTGCAGAAAGTTCATGCAAGATGTAAATACGAGTCCCCACTTGCATCCACCATGCCTGCTCTTACTCCCTCCACACGTCCACTACTACTCCCCATGTTGTGCTGTGCCTGTTGGAACAGCTGGCAAAGTCCGTGTTGCCCTGCAAACTCTGTGAATCCAACTTACGAGCAAGAAAGAAGTTTTACTCCAAGCAGCTGCTTCAGCGTGTGGGATGTGGGGAAACATTTGGCTGATGTGCTGTCATGCCATAAGTCATTATAGCTATGACTGGGCATTGATGTGCCTCAGCTTCACCCAGCCTTTAAACACAC
Source organism: Remorina albescens (assembly GCA_034769265.1). Lineage (NCBI taxonomy): Eukaryota > Metazoa > Chordata > Actinopteri > Carangiformes > Echeneidae > Remorina > Remorina albescens. The sequence continues at coordinate 3,479,298 of CM068492.1, read as the reverse complement.
AACAAAAACAAGTTTGTTCACCCTGACTTTTTGCTTCAAAGATCAATATTTGCTCTTAAGGAGTGTGGTGTGGAGTTCCCACTCAAACAAAAATATAGTCAGACATCAAAAAAGTGACAGAGAAAGTGTAGAAGCAGCAACTGAAAGTCCTTCCTTTCTTAATACGTATTTCCATTCTTTTTCTTAATGATATTGCTGCGGCAGTGAATATATTGCTCTATAGTTGCCTGCCTGATACTGCGCACAAATATTTAAATATGTGTGCTAAATATTTCAGTACTGTAAAACCAAATTATTGAGGAGGTAGCATCTGGCCTTCAAGTAATCAGACATAAGCACACAGTGTGGCAGTATGATGTAAATGCCATACATTTATTACAGTTCTCTTTTAATGTTAAGACAAGTTACATATTGCCTCTGTAAGACTAGAAATCACTGTGACTTTTTAAAAACAGTCTATAGGTAGACCTCCATGTGGGCTTTGATTCTAAATCCGGTCTAGGTTCTATATTAATACAGTGAAAGTATTAAAGGTCTTAGTTCACAGAGAAATGCTCATAGTCTGTATTCAGAAATTGAACCTTAAAATCAAGGATTTCTGGAACTTTGTGACAAAGCAACAAAGCAGCCAACCCCTCAAACCCCATCCACCTGGACCCACCATCTGACCTTGTATGAATTGATTTATCTCAGCATTTCATCTGAAATAATTAATTTTTTATTTTTTTTTTTATGTCAGATAAAGTCACCCAATCAGAAGAGATGATTAGAGCCTTTCTACTGATTGGCTGAGTGACCAGCTGTTACTTTAGCTCTAGAGAGAAGCCTGAAAAAAATATGTTTTCTTAATGAAATCAAAAATGACATGGCAAAATCCAGCTATTACCCCATGTCTTTGATTAGAGTAAAAATGAATCTCCCAAAGTAATTAAAAAAATCTTGTGTATAGGATGAACTTTTGAGAACAGCTCTTGAGTCATCACATTGTAAATCACATAAGAGAAGTTTTTATATCTTGTCAGTGCTACATTAATCATCAAAAGCTGATATCATTTGTTGTCATTTATTTTCTGAAACAGTAGGGCTACATATAGCAATATGAAAGGCAGCAGGTAGTCAGAGAAAACATAAAAAAAATGTCAATCAGGAATTTTTGTATAGATTCTATTTTTTGCATTAGACAAGTTTGTATTGCCCCCTCCTTCCTCCAAATCTATGTGAACTTCATAGGCTAGAAAAGTTAAAAGACAAAACCTCTATCATTTCATTTAAAGCTCCCAGTTTTACTATTGTGCCTTACTGATACAATACAAACTGGTCACGAACCAGTTACAATCGCAGTCAGTCCTTTGATGCAATTTTTATTCCTCACTTACTTTTAGGTACACAGAAACATACATGACAAAAATAATGATTAGCTTTTCCTCTTAAGTGAGTGTTTACCCAACCACTCCCACACTGGGCTCATATTATTTGCAGACAACACACAAAGTATTCTGATCTTAATTAGAAACACATTAATCCTTCGTAGGAGGAAATATCTAATAACCCCACACTAATAAAGATTCGGGCTGGAGTCAATCCCAGCCAGCTGATATTTCATTGGGGGTGTTGTAGGGGTGTACTCCGCCTTTGCTAGTCCATCTTTAGGCATCCTTAGAGACAAACAAACACTGATATTTATGCTCAGGCCCACTAGCAATTTAAAGTCACCAATTAACCTAAACCTGCATGTCTTTGGACTGTGGGAGGAAGCACAGACAAGCCCCCGGGGAATTAAACCCAGAACCTTCTTGCTCCAAGGCAACAGCCAATCACTGCACCACCGTCGCCCAGCATCAGCATCTGTCTTTATTTATTGTGGTGGTTTAATGTGGCTCAGGTATCAGAGACAGTTATTCCCAACTTGTGCAAAACTTGAGGTTGTTGTTGTGGACATATGTAGCAAACTGCAGTATAGTGCGTCAAAGGTTGAAACAGTCTGGAAATCAATGTTGTACTTCTGACTCACGGTTTTGACCCCTTTGAGTATTGTTTGCTTGGTTAACCAATAGAAGGTAGTGCATAAATGATGCTATGAGAGGCGTCTTACAGGCTTTCCTTGTTGGTAGGCTGTGTAATGTGAAAACAGTTGGTTGACATGATGAAAGCACAGAGGATCAAAATGGATACTTTTGTAACACAGTCATTTTGCTCTGTGTGTGCTGGGAGTGTCAGTCCTCACACATTAACTGTAAGTTAATTACCTGTAGGTTTGTGTAAGTATTTTCTGGCATTGAGTTATACCCCTTGTGTCTGCTGTTCAAAGTTGTCTCACTTGACTATTGTACAATTTAGGTGATGAATCAAGGTCGCAAGGTTGATCAATGAAGAAAATAATGGGCTGGAATGATTGTAATGATGTTATAACCTAGGGCCAGGAAGAGCACAGCGACTTTCTGACAGTGTTACATCATGGGGAGATCTTCTTGTTCTTGAGTTAGATGAAGAGGCAGACATGGATTAGTTGGTACATGTGTAGAGTCTGAAGTGTCACAGCATCCAAAGTGGAAAAGAAAAAGCTGAGGAGTCATTTTGGTGTTGTGGTGTTAGTTAGTACTCTCAATAGCATTCCCAATCAGTTGGGTGTCTTTTGAGAGGTGTGTGTGTGTGTGTGTGTGTGTGTGCGTGTGTGTGCCTTTGTCTGTTTGCACGTGCAATTGCTCAGTGAGTGTTTTCAGGGTTAACTACACCACAACTTCCCCTCTGTCTTCTCCCTGCTCCCTGTCCTCCACTTCATCTTTTGAACTTTCTTTCAGCTATTTTCAGTTTTTCCTCTCCTATTGCACTCTGTTACTTGGCACCTTCTTTCCTGATACAGCCCCCCCCCCATACTCCCTATAATGCTCCCCTGGCACACTACCATATTTTATCTCACATGCTTTAATAAACTCCACTTCCACATTCCCCTATTTCCACACCAATATCCTTCCTTCAATGTCCTCAACCCTGCCCCCCCTAACCCTTTATAACTCCCACCTGCTTCAGCCGATGGAAATCTTTGTGGATGATGAAACCAAGCTGACTCTACATGGGCTGCAGCAGTACTACGTCAAGCTGAAGGACAATGAGAAAAACAGAAAGCTCTTTGACCTCCTGGACGCACTAGAATTCAATCAGGTACTGTGTTCTGTGTCAGCCAATCGGGACAGGACCCCGCTCACCCAATTTTATGAAACATGCTGTATGTGTTCATTAGGCAGAGCTGACCTATAAACCCATGAAGGCATCGGTATGCTTCAAATGATCTATCTTTGTTCAGCTGCTCTCCCCCAGCTGCAAAGCCCCGTTTATGGGATACACACAGCCAATACTAATGCACCTACAAACACACAAACCATTTTGACATTTAGCTAAACCTGATGAGGCCTGAGCATATGTTGCTTCAGGGGAAAAGGTGCCTGTACCGTGGTCTGCCTATATCCATCGATGGCACTGTGTCAGTGCCAACAGGTCCAATGAGCTGCCATTCCCAGCAAACATAGTAGCCTGCTCCTGAAGATTCAGCCCCTGCTAGGGAGTTTATTCAGGTGTGTTCTTCTTCCAGGACGGCTGCATCTACCACCTGTGCAACTGCTCCTTCCTAACTTAAAGCAACCTCAGTTAAATCCTGCATTTCTGTGCAAACATTGCACTCCTCTGGTTCTGGGTGGTTAGTTTGGCTGCACTGTGACTCTTGAGGACTCTCTGGCTCTTTGAATTCAGTCCCAACTCCTCAGACAACAGACTGCACATTTTGGATTGCAGTCTGAAAATGTACCTGTGATGCTCGCCTTCACTAGCTTTTAAAAAAGCAAAATTTTCTTCCTGTTGTTAGTCTGATGGAGATGTACTTCCCATTTCAAATGATATTTAGATCTTTTTTTCCTAAAGTGCTTGGCTGAACTTTAGGCTGTAGGTACCAACCTCCCACGACACTTTTTTCAGACCTGTAGTTTCAAATATTCTCTGATGGGCTACCATTTTTGAAGCATACCGAGACCTTGCTTCTTAAAATAGATGTACAAACTAAGTAGTGAGTTGGCACATGAACAGTAGCTGAGCAATTTTATTGCTGTGTTGTTCAGGTGGTGATCTTTGTGAAGTCTGTCCAGCGGTGTGTAGCTCTCGCTCAGCTTCTTGTGGAGCAGAACTTTCCAGCAATAGCCATCCATCGAGGGATGCCCCAGGAGGAACGGTAACTGTGGACATCAGACACTGAGCAGCACTAACTCGTCGCCCCCACAGGACTTAAAATGTCGAAATAGCTAAAAGAAAGGAAATAGAACGCTGACAGCGGTTTCACTCATACACACAGCCCACCGCTGAAGTGATAAGTTCTGAATTCTCCACAAGTTCAGTACAGCTTGACTCAGTGTACAGGCACACACCATTGTTCAGTGTTGGAGTGTGTGTGTTGGTGTTTCTAAACCTTTGGGGAAATAAGGCAGAATGATGGGAAGGGGTGTGTGCTCTGTGACCGCCCTCCCAGTTTGCTCTGGAGCTTCACTTCTCTTGTTGTCTGTAGTTTGTCTCGCTACCAGCAGTTCAAGGACTTCCAGAGGAGGATCCTGGTGGCCACCAACCTTTTTGGACGGGGGATGGACATTGAGAGAGTCAATATTGCCTTTAATTACGACATGCCAGAAGATTCCGACACTTACCTACACAGGGTAAGGTTGCCTTACGAACACAACTGATATGGGACACTAGAGAAAAGTGTCCCATCCCAAGTGATACCACTCTGTATTTCCTCTTACCAGTAGAGTCTATGAGTAAAACCAACAGAGTTGTGTTCCAACAACTGTCCAATAGTTAGCTGGTTAATAAGAAGAATTGAGAGTAATAAAAATAAAAATTAAAAAAACCCTACCTCCACAGAAGCAGCTGATACTCAGTCCTTTGCTGTTTCTACAGGTCACCAGTAGTCAACAGGTCAGGGCCATATTAGCAAGTGGTCATAATGTAATGGCTACTCAGTGTATATTAAAATTCACATAACCATTAGCATAAATCTCAGGTGATTGGGTCACACCTACATCAGCCCTGTCTTTAAAATGTGTCTGACCAGATCTCACTTCCCTGCTGGGAGATAAGGCTGCTGCTATTTTAAATTGTACACAGAGTTGCACTTGTGCGCTTGCATCATCTGAGATGGATATTAATGAAGATCTGGCCAGTGACAAAATATGTCTCCTTGAATGAATGCGTCCTTTCATGTGCGGTAGCAAAAAGTTGACAAAGACCTTGACGAGACATTAACAAGATGAAACAAACTCTTCTGGGTAGTTTAAAATGTTTTCGTTGATGAAGAAAGATCAAGCGACCTCACAGAGTCATGATGTGATATCTACTGTACTGTGTACTCTGGTACAGTGTGCACTTCTGTGCCCCACCCACACAGATGGTGCACATCTGTAGTAGAACACACACTTTGGCAGTTTTAAAAAGCTTCTAATCGGGGAGTAGTTTCGATTGTTAGTCAGAAATTGAGGGACTTGATTGTTGTTTTGAGATGAGACATGAGGTTTGTTGTTAAAAAAGACATGTAGAACATCACCAGAAGTTTCCTGGAGACTGCACTAGAAACAGGATGTGTGAATCCAAAACTGCAAGTTGAAAACATCAGGTGTGGTTAACGTGTGTTTGTTGCAGGTGGCTCGGGCAGGCAGGTTTGGAACGAAGGGCCTGGCCATAACGTTTGTGTCAGATGAGGGTGATGCCCGCACACTCAACGACGTCCAGGACCGGTTTGAGGTCAACATCAGTGAGCTGCCGGAAGAGATCGACATCTCTTCATACAGTGAGCGCTCATTCACTCTTTAATTCAAGTTCATTAAAAGCCCCCCACCCCCCACCCCGAACTGACCCGCCTCCCTTCCTATTTGTGCCCCTGCAGTTGAACCGGCGCGATAGAGGAACCACTGGCTCCCCTTGGCCTTCCTCTCACTTTGTATTTGCAGTTTCACGATGGTGGTAAATGCAAACTGTCTTTATAAACACTGGCATGTCAGGCAGCAGATATTTTCCTAACCCTGTGACATTTGCTCTTCAAGAGACTGAAGCAGAGGTGGTGGCTGGCGGAACAGCTCCCGCTGTAGGGAGTCAGAACAGACTCTTTGATTTAAGTGTCTAATGTCAGTATTTGTTAAGGAATTAATTTTGATATGGAGTTGTTATATGAAGGATAGCCTGTTTTCTAGATGTTATAGGTTGACTTGTTGTAAGCAGTAGTTGTGGGTTGAGAAGCGGACATGGCATGAATCACTGCTGTGTGGGTTAATAAATATGGTTTTTGCTTGGTAAAGTCTCTTATTGTCAGTATTCTAAAGAAAACATTCAAAACTAACAGAGTATGTTAGTATATCACTGAGAACTGCAGTCTTCACAAGTATACACACTATTTTCTGCCCTTGAGCAGGAGGTGCCAGGGCGGGAGCTACTTCTGCAACATCAGGAGGAAATGTCTTCAAATTGCACTCAAATATTCCATTTCACTCTTGGATGAATTCTTTAAATTTTGGACAACAGCAGGGCTGCACAGTATGGAAAAAATATTCCATAATTTATGACTTTGTCAAATATTGATATTTCACTAAATAGAAAAATACGTACATAAATAAAATAAATAAGCAATTAAGAATGAATCAATGTCCCTAACAAGGATCACAACAAGTCTTTATGTCTGGGGAATATGATCTGGGGTGTGCATCTCTGTAGCACCACGACACTTACGGTCCTAACAGTAACTTAACCCAGGTTGTGATTTTGATTAGGTGTGTAGCCCCAAAGGTCAAAGGTAAAATTCAGCCGCACGCTTAACATGACACAACTCAAATGTCTATAGGATAAAATGATGTGATGTTGTGTATGTTATGTAACACGGTGGAGGAAACAACCAGGAGGTTTAGGACTGAACTAAGCATTTTCATTAAAGAAGCTGGACACTGATGCTTTAATCAAACACTACTAAACAGAAAGGGGACTTATTTCAGCTGTGGATTAATACACAATTGTTACTCTTTCATTTCAGGTCAATTCTAAATATCAGTCCTTCAAAGTGAAACATGAGGCAACTTTTTTAAACTGATGTACAAGACAATTCAGCTCATCTACACATAAAACAGTTTAATAAGATGTTAAATATAGAGAGTTAAAACAGTGAAAACTGTCCAGCACCACAAAAACGGTTAAAAACTGGTAGTAGTGCCGTAGTAGTGCAAGTTCATCAGTCTACACAACAATGTTAACTATTTGGCTGAAATAAAACCAAACTTCCTCCCTTGTTCCAAGCAGACAATTAAAAACACATTGGATCAAAGCGGTCCAAGATTTGGGCTCGTCGGCCATTTTGAGGGCTTGTTCACTGTGACACTGCTGCAGGTTCTTTGCATTTTAGCAGTTATTATAGAGATGAACAACAGAAAAAACACTTAAAATTGACAATTAATTTTTCCTGCAGATGTGGAAGATCCTAAGATGCACTTCCATTGATGCATTTAAGCATCCATGGCCACCTGTTCAGTGGGATTAAAACAGCCTTTAACATGTTTGTGTAACAGGAAGTAGAGCAGCGAAATAACAGGATGATGAGAGGAAAAGTGAAGTGCTGATCACAGCTTAGTTCACAGGAGATAGAGATCATTTCTGTTGTCTTTTGCTTTGACTTGTCACTTCTGGTCAAACCTTTTACATCCGCATGTGAGAATGTTGCTGTATAAAGCACAGAGTGACAGCCTCTGGGCCTGAATGGTGGAGCAATTGGTGAAAAATCCTGACACTTGGTAAACACATGGCATCTCCACAGCCAATAATTCCATTTTTGAAATGTGAACTTCAGAGTCAACAACACGTCCAACCTTCAGGTGGATTCACTACACCAAGACCAGAAACCTGAGGCAACAGTAGCCACAGACTCACTGAACACTGCACAGGTGAGGACCGATAAATCTGGATCTGGTCCAGTGTACCTCGGGTCCGCTTACAAATCCCCCACACCATTACACCAATAAACCACCAGGCTGGTTGTTCAATGCTGTGGTGGTTTGGGGGATGTTTTCTTGACTCACATTTGGCCCGTAATACCAATCGGTCCTGGTCTGAATGTCAGTTTGAGTCTTAGTGCTGACCATGTTCATCCATTCATGGCCACAGTTCACCATCTTCTAATGGCTACTTCCTGCAGGTTGGTGCTTGCCGTCACAAAGATCAGACAGATTTTGTTTAGGGATATGGTGCAACATAGGGGCCCTGCCCAATATAAGCAGTGTTGATTATAAAGTATTTTGTGAGTGTAAATGCTAGTTAGAGACAGATCACATCACATTGGACTGCGGCTATTATAGCCCATATGTGTTTGGACAGACGATGGCCCAAACTCCCGTCTGTGTGTTCCCCATCATAGTAAAGTGGACTGTGAAGATGGCAGACCAGGCTCTTTGGATCAGCTCCTGCTGTTTGGAATTATTTGGGCCACTTGATCAAGACACAGTAGATCTGAAAACAAGTCTGAGCTTTCAGTCTGAGCAGTTGTTGCTCACATTATTTTCCTTGAACCGCTCACATCTTCCAGAATTGTATGAGTTAGTAAGTCACTGTAAGCCCACTCTGTTAATGAATCACTACTGTAGGTCAAAGAGTGACTCCTTCAGCATGTGGACAATTATCAAAATATCTGATTTTATTCATAGTGTGTTAAAATTATAAACGTGTCAGGCAGTGATTTTACACATGACCATACAGACATGGAAGTCAATCAATCTTGTGGATAACCTCCCAAAGCTAATTACAGTACAGTGATAATCAATTCTTTAGCCATTTCTCATCCCTCTTGTTGCAGAAACAAATGAAAACTATAATCAATCACTGGTTTTTCAACAAACCTAAGATGGCCAAACCATGGTTTGGATGTCATGTAATTACACCTGACCTCATAGGGCCTCAGTACTTCATCAGTAAAACATCTGACTGTGACGTCTAAATCTCATTTGCAGTTGGACAAACCTGTTAGAACTTCAAGTTGTAAATAGTTAAATAATTTCAAAATATCCTTTACATTATACCTTCTTTAATTCTTCATATTATTAATTTCCTTCATCACATTTAGTCAACAAGTTCATTCACCCAAATACAAAGGTGTGCTGGAAATGCAGAAATCTGTGACCCTCTGAAGGCAAAAGCAGCTGGAGAATGAATGTGGCATTTCCTTCAACCGAATAGGCCTCAATATTCTTCCCTAGGTCATCTACGAACCTTTGAAAGAAGAGGGGAATCACTCCCACTCGCTTCACATAGTCAGTGGACAGATGTGTGGATTAATTTAGTTTTTTTTGTTTGTTCGTTTTTTTGAGTATGGTTCTTCAGTACAGGTAGAAACACCTAAATAAGCCTCGCCTCGGTCTTCTGAAGCACACAAAAGCTTTAATCTCTGCCTTGCTCATAATCTGATTTTAGATCAACTGTGCTACTCAATAAAGAAAAACCCCACCCTTCACCACTCACATGGTTACACATCTGCTACATCTGCGTCCTGTACAAAACAGTCTCAGGACCATGTTATGTTATGAAGCATCGGTTTTGATGTTCTTGCTTTCTGGCATCTTCCACTATATCTCCAACAGCTGCCCTGAAGATCTTGTGTAACCCAGTTTAATCTCCTGAAGGCAAGTCATCTTCAAACAGCCTGTAAAGTCTTTTTTATTACAGTCAGCACAAATCATGGTCTAAAATGTGGTGCTCACACTCAGTGTTACTCAGAAGATATGTATATAACACAGAATATTAAAGTTGTCATGTACCTGTAGTTTTCAGCACTCCAGTCAGTTTGTACTGACTTAAGTAAAAAAAGAAACTTTACAGCCTTCTTAGTCTGGTGAGAATGCCAAAAATGCCATCCCATAACAGAGTTTATGAGCAGCCCAATGGCAACAATACAGATTCTGCTGTACCTGGATCAACTGCAGTTTGGGAAGTTTGCATGTTAAATTCTATTGCAGTTCCTTTTCTCTGCATCAATGATGAAAAAGCCCTTGGTCTTTAATGACAACCATCAGGGCCATGAGACTTTAATGATGACTGTTCAGTGCTGGATATGGCCTTTGTTTACCAACTAAATGACACTGCAGGAGAAGCTTTTGATTTTCCTTTGCACACAACTCTGCTTCTGATTAGTTTTATAGAGTGGAACAGTAACATGATGTGAAGAGTTGCATCAATTTCAAAATCTCTGCTAAAGATTTATCTATCAAATAGTCCCTTAATTTCTGGCTAAAACAATTGTCACCAGTCTATTATCATTAACACTGAAAATGCTCCCACAACCCTACATGTACAGCAGCTGTACATCACAACATGCTGTTCGATCTAATTTGGCCAAACTTTACAGAAAAAAAAACAACAACAACCCAAACATCAAGTAAAAATGAGCCGATAAAGCAAGGCACATCGCCAATAGCTGTTGGGAAACAGTGTTTAAGGGTGAAATTTTCCTTTCCTACCAGGCTGGACTCCATGTGAAATCTGTATGGCCCTGATTTCGCTAATCCTGAATGAGCACCCCATATTTGAAACTTCCCTAGCAACAGGTCTTGGTCGACACTTCACTTCGCAGCTCCATTGATGTGCAGCACAATCTGTGCTGCTTTAACTCCTTCACGAACCACAGCGTCTGCTGATATTCTTTGGTTTGAGAGGGTGCTCCTCTGAGTAAGGCTCTTTCCCCTCTTTAACCCAATTAACATTTTACCGTCTTAATTAGTCTCTCAGCTCCAGCTGATGTCATACTGCATCCATCCTTCTGGTGGGGCCAAGAACACCCTTCGGCCTCGGTACAGGAAACTAACTACGCCTCTGTAACCTGTACGAGGTACTCCAGATTTCAAGTCATCCATCACCCCCAGATTTCGAGCAAAGACTTTAAAACTGTCCCTGCTGGAGTACTGCACCCTGTAAGGTCCAGGACCTCCCAAGCTGCCCCCTTGTTGCAGTTCCTCAATTTTCACCAGCGGTGCGCGGTAAACCTCTTTGATAAACTTTTCATCATAGTTCTCTTTTAGCAAATAAGACAAATTCTGTTTAGTAAAAGGCACAAATTGAGTGTTTAGCTTAATATAACGAAGGTACTGGTCAAAGAATTGACCTAAACTCACTCCTTTTCGGCCAAAAGTTATAGTCCGTGAGATTTCTGGTCGGATACAGGAGCGGTCCTTGCGCTGTTCTGGTTGACGCATCCAGTCATCCCAAAAGGCCAAGGGCCATTTAGGTTCCAGTTCATCCCACACCTCCTTCAGCAGCATCCAGCCGAGACCCGGGAAGAAGTCTGTTCTGTAGAGGAGCTCGGCCTTGGAGGGATCCACCAAGGCGTCTCTGCCATTATCGTTCCAGGCTGAGACGCACCACAGGGTGGGGTCAGAGCGCAAGATTGGGTACAAAGCTCGGAAATACTCAAAGAAGTCCGGCGCCACCTAAACGAGGGAAGAGATGCACAGTGGTGAGATACTCCAGCTCCAGAAGTCCTGACAGCTGGTTTTAAGGCTACGTTTCTGAACACAGGCTATGAGCATTTCTCTGTGGCCTGGGACCTTTGATACTTTCCCTTTATTAATGTACAACCTGGAACTAATTTATAATGCAGAACCACATGGAGGTCTACCTTTAGATTGTGTAGCTCTAAAATGATGAAAAATGAATTTGGAAATGTACACTGCAGGTGCTATCCCTTTACTCAGTGTCGTTTATAACTTTTAAATGTATGTTGTTCTTTAGAAAATCTGTCATTGATTGTTGTTATTACAATTGGTGTTAGATATTTAATAGTGATGCACAAATGTGCATTGAGGTAGGCAGTTGTATTGTAGGGGGAAAAAAAGAAACCATCTCTGGGCTGGTTGTAATGAAAATTTCTTCATGTAAAAGGGAGATTTTACTACCCGCTGTTGCCAAGCACTGCTCTCCTTCCCCCTCTCCCTGATGTCCTATTATCTCCATAGTGTCAAAAGAGGCAAAACAAATAACAAATACTACAGAGGAATGAAAGAAATACTGAAATACAAAAGAGGAAATGCCAGGTTCATCTGATGTTTTCTCAGATGAAACTGGTACATACAGTGGATACGGAAAGTATTCAGACCCCCCTTAAATTTTTCACTCTTTGTTACATTGCAGCAATTTACGAAAATAATTTAAGTTGATTAAGTTGAGACAGAATTGTGGCAAAGAACAGATCTGGCCGAGGTTACAAAAGAATTTCTGCTGCTCTTAAGTTTCCTAAGAGCACAGTGCCCTCCATAATCCTCAAATGTAAGACGTTTCGGACGACCAGAACTCTTCCTAGAGCTTGCCATCTGGCCAAACTGAGCAATCAGGGTAAAGAAGAACCCAAAAACACTGTGGCTGAGCTCCAGAGATGCAGTGAGGATATGGGAGAAAGTTCTAGAAAGTCAACCATCACTGTAGCCCTCCACCAATCGGGGCTTTATGGCAGAGTGGCCCGACAGAAGCCTCTCCTCAGTGCAAGACCCATTAAAGCCTGCATAAAGTTTGCTAAAAAACATATGAAAGACTCCCAGACTATAAGAAATAAGATTCTCTGGTCTGATGAGACCACGATTGAACTTTTTGGCCTTAATTCTAAGCGGTATGCGTGGAGAAAACCAGGCACTGCTCATCACCTGCCCAATACAATCCCAACAGTGAAGCATGGTGGTGGCAGCATCATGCTGTCTGGTGTTTTTCAGCTGCAGTGACAGGACGACTGGTTGCAATTGAAGGAAAGATGAATGCGGCCAAGTACAGAGATATCCTGGACAAAAACCTTCTCCAGAGTGCTCAGGACCTCAGACTGGGCCGAAGCATCACCTTCCAACACAACAATGACCCTAAGCACACAGCTGAAATAACGAAGGAGTGGCTTCAGAGCAACTCCGTGACTGTTCTTGAATGGCCCAGCCAGAGCCCTAACTTAAACCCAATTGCGCATCTCTGGAGAGACCTGAAAATGGCTGTCCACCAATGTTCACCATCCAACCTGACAGAACTGGAGAGGATCTGCAAGGAGGAATGGCAGGGGATCCCCAAATCCAGGTGTGAAAAACTTGTTGCGTCATTCCCAAGACTCATGGCTGTATTAGCTCAAAAGGGTGCTTCTACTCAATACTGAGCAAAGAGTCTGAATACTTATAGCCATGTGATATTTCAGTTTTTGTTCTTTAATAAATTCACAAAAATGTCTACATTTCTTTGTTTTTCCTGTCAAAATTGGGTGCTGTGTGGATATTAGTGAGGAAAACTTTTTTAATGATTTTAGCTAATGGCTGCAATATAACAAAGAGTGAAAAATTTAATGGGGTCTGAATACTTTCCATACCCACTGTATAAACAATTGTCATCTACACAAGTCCGCCGGTGGTTCAATGAACTTCAATTCTGTCAACTTAAAGAGAGATTAGGCAAACAAAGTTAGTCACTGAGTTATCATTAAGAGGAAACCAGTGGAGAACAGTTATGTAAGCGAACCCAGATTTTCCCTACTTGCTGGCAAAATAATTGCTGATTTACAGGGCAGAGTTTCTCCCTCAAGCCCCTGGCTCAAGCCAAAATGAAGCACTTTTAAAGCAGCCAAATGTTTTTTCATCTACCTCTGGCAGCAGGGAGAGGTTTCACTAATTCACTGACAATTTATAAATTCAATACCAACATCTATGTGCTGGGATTAAAGCTTCTCTGGTGACAATTCCTCCCTTTTCCAAGTAACAGCTACTGTTTCTGCTGTGATCCAAACAACACACACAACCTTCCATAGGTTAAACTATATATGCATACTGTGAAATAGTTCCAAATGGCTGTCAGTCTGGGCTTTGAGACAACACTGAAATGGGTCAAGATTGTCACAACGTGTGAATAACAACGTGGACCCTGTGGAACCAGCTCCAGTCATCATTAACCCACATTTCACTGTTAAACACATGTACATTGTGACCATGGAAAAACTACACAACCTCCTCAGACCTGCCACACAGAAATACTATTGGAGCTTTTCTTTCTGAGCTTTCAGTGAGAAGATCAATCATATTTCTGTGTGTTGAACTCAATTATCAACACACACCTCATTTGTTTGGCCTAAATTGACAAAAACATAAATGCATCAAGCACAGCAGCATAATGGTTAGCACTGTTGCCCCACAACAAAAAGGTCATGGGTTTGGTTCCCCAGCCTGGGGCCTTTCTGTGTGGAGTTTGCATGTTCTCCCCATGCCTGCGTGGGTTTCCTCCCACCGTCCAAAGAGATCATGTTTAGGTTAGCTGGTGACTCTAAATTGTCTGTAGCTTTGAGTGTGAGTGGTTGTTTGTCTCTGTGTGTTGGCCCTGTGATGGACTGGCGACCTGTCCAGGGTGGACCCCGCCCTCACCCAATGTGAGCTGGGATTGGCTCCAGCACCCCCTGCGACCCCGAAACAGATAAGTGGTAGAAGATGAATGAATGAATGAATGCATCAATTACAGCAGTGCATCCAGGAACTGATGAGTTACAGTGTATCCATCCAACCAATACTTCTGTCCAGTGTCCCCAGTCTGAACAATCAGCAAGTAATCTGACTGCTGTGTGTCAAGAAATAGTTCTAGCAGGCAACTCTTGCCTACAACCACAAACTCATAGACTCAGTTTATGTACAGATTAGACAGTTTTCATGCATGTTACTGAATTTTAGAGGTGTTGGCTTTACTTTTGAAGTTGCTACTCTAACTAAATGTTTTCCTATTGAGTTTGTCATCTCAGTTTCTACTTTCACATCTTCATCAAAACAAATGATGTTTATATTTTAAATTATGGTCCCATTCAGAGGAAAATACACCACAAGCAGCGTATGCATTAGGACATTGCATTTTCATGTCAATTTTCCAAAATGAAGCTTTGTCAATTGGTCTGAAAAATTACCACATTTGTACATTTTTAGCAATCCACATTAGTCACGATATAATCTACAATTTTACATTTCACAGTTTGATGGAAATGCACCTTGAGAGGGGGCCTTAAATAAATAGTATTTAGTAACAATGGTTCCAACAATTTGAGTTTGTCCTGGCAGTGATTAGGGATAAGAATCAATAACCTAATCACCTAATCCAAAGTAGCATCTAAGCAATCTACTTAAGCCAATTGGAGGTGTGAATGTACCTTTCGCTGTCTGCCCAAAAATGGCCTGATGCTCAGGATGAAATTGGGTGAGTGATCATCTTCTGGAGCCAGTGGAATTCATTGCAGTTTCTGCCCTGTCTACTTTTGAACTCAAGACCTTGGTTTTTTCATCAAGCAACAACATTATAATTTTTTCCCAGCCATTAAGTCTTATTATTTTTCTTGGAACAGCGATGTCTATCAACACCACATTTGAAAATCCATTTAGTATGCTACTCACATCTCCGATTACATAAAGCAGGATGAAATTTGTGACAGGTCTAAAACGGATGGTTGTTTCCCTAATCCAATTCTTTGTATTCTGACTGTGCCATCTGCTTCTTTCTTGGTACTGTCTGTACATCAACTTGTCCACTTTTTTCTACAGTTAAAGATGGCAGGCAGTGAAACTTTACTTTACATACTACCTACTATAAAACCCTATGGAATACCATAATGCCATAATGAAATTAATCTTTCGCATGTAAGCTGTGGAAGTGTTCTCTGAGTGCACGAGTTTCAGAGTGACATTCTCCAAAAAGTAAATCTGGTTTGTTTTTAAAAACCTTTTCAACGGTCTGGTAGCTATAGCTAACCAGCATGGCTTTACAGGCTTATTCAGTGCTGTTCTGGTGCTGTCAGTCTGAAAGTGTGATATTACCACACCCCCTGTTTGAGTATAATAAAAAATGGAAATGAAAAGTTGGGAAATAAATGCATTCCTGGTAAATGAAAGTATTTGAAAATAAAAAAATGTTTTTGTTTTTGTTTTTTTTTTACAAACAAACTAATAGGGATGATGATGCCAACTGTGACAAATGGTCATGTTATGACATTAGGGCATAAGTCTGAGAGCACTGACCTCCAGGTCATCCTCCACTATGACCACAGTAGAGTGAGAGAAAGCGTTGAAAACTTGGTTGAGAGCCCAGCGATAATGTCGGGCAATTTTGTAGTAACCCTGGAACTTCCTGTGCTCTGGCCGGACTCTGATGTCCGACAGGTCTGGTTGGCTTATGTGTGTCACTTCATCTCCATATGAGCCAATCACATGAGCAGTCTCAGCATGGCCACAGTCCTGGCTGACAATGATTGGATATATATTTGGAGAAGGGCGGTACTGTATTAGTTTGTCAAGGCTTCGTTTTACCGTCACTCTGTCACAAGCAATAACTAAAATGGGAATGATGACCTCTGGGCTGGCAACAGATGTTACTAAATTATTCTTTTCAACACTCTCTTCTTTTGCTTGAGTGGCCTGCTTTTGTTCGAGCTTAGAGTCTGGAGCTACTGTATGAACAGGCTTCTTGTTTTTCGGTAGATGATGTATTTCAGTTTGGGCCCTGTCATCTGCAATGTCTTTGAGAGGAAGTGGGGGCTTTGTTGTCTGGTGGGCACTCTCTTGCTTGTCTTTTTTTGTATTTGTTGTTTCTCTTTTTCCGACATCTTTCTGCCGAATCCACACTGCCCTGTGACTTTCAATCTGCTTTAGTAGCTTTTTCTGGGTCTCAAGTTGAACTTCCACCTCCTCTGCCAGACGGATCACCTCACCAGCCAGATTGACCTGGCCTCCTTTCCCTTTTCCCATGCCCCATTCCTCCTTCCCTCCTGGTTCGGCACCACCGCCTTCTCCGAGGTGGCCGATGGGTGGGCGACCCCAAAGATAAAGTAGAAGCAAAGCATTCCAGGCGACGAACAGGAAAGCACCGCATAGTATAAAAGAACCTTTCTTGCGAACCATGGCCAAATGACACTCGAAAAGGGGTGGGGTTGTATAAAAAGCTGTAACTAGGCAACAAGTGATGGAACAAGAGAGTGAATTCTAATGACTAACTTGGCAATCTCAGGAAGTTGATATCCAGCCAAATTTGAATTATTTCAGATTTTAGATCATCCTGCCTCTTTGCAAAGAGGGTGTCAAGAGGGGGATTGTAGAGTTTAAAATTAATTTACACAATCCTTTTGTGGAAGTTAAACATTCCATGAAATCCCAAAGACAAGGAGCAATGGGCTGAAAGAGGACTTGAAGAGGTTCAGCAGCGGGAGGTTGCAAAAGCGCAGATGAACACTTAAAAATGAGGGGGCAGATGGGGTCACTTCGGGTTGAGGGAATGTGACCGCTTGTATCCTTCAGCCATCATCCTGAAAACAGTACAAAAACACATTATCATCAGAATGAATGCAGCTCATTTGACTGAATTTTTCTGAAGCAGGAATAAAGATGCCTCATATTTGGTAAAGGTTCCTCACCACTTCCCTTTTTTTACATGCAGATTTACGCATTTATTTACAGTTTAATACCCCAATGAAATATTATTTTCAGTCATAAATAGAGACTCAGTTAACTGAACTGAGTAAAAAAAAAACCCAACTTTGTCTTGGAAATTACATATATTTGAGGAAATTGGAAAAAGTGAAAGAGTCAAACATTTCTGAATGCTTATGTACTGGTTAGTACATTTGGCTACTAAAAGGGGCTCTGTGGATGTTTATGATGTATGATATCATTACATGGTATAATATTGGCACTGTTATCAAAAATAGTTATTGCAGTAGTCCTTACTATATATTAGGGCTGAAACGATTCCTCGAATAATTCGAGTACCGCGATTACAAAAAATGATCGAGGAATTATTTCTGCCTTGAGGAATCATTTAATTTTTACTGAACACAATGCGCTGACGTCATGCAAGCAAAGGAAGAAGGAGGAGCAGGCAGACGTGTTTGGTTTTAGCAGTGGGAAGAGATAGAGATAGAGATAGAGACAGAGCGCAACTCTGACTGCCCGGTCTTCAAGGCTGATGTTTAGCTGACGACGCTTCTCGTCTTACTGCCTGTATCCACTTCTCTCGTCTTAAAGGCTAATCTTTTTCTGTTCGGCAGCTTATATAAACTTAGATCAGGGTTCTTTACCCAGTTAGTAGTGCACCCTACCACACAGCAGCTTTGGGGCATTTATTTGTGTTTGCTGGCACACGGAGATTAACAAGAGACACCTTCACACAATACAAAGTCAATGGAGAGCTCTTGATTGTTTTCCCCTCCGCTGTGGCGGCGCTTAAGTGTGCTCTGTCTCTATGGAGGAAAGACGTGATGACAAAAGTGATGATAAAGATAAATGTTGACTGTCTAAAAAAGGAAACCAATTGTTCATTATTAAGTTAAATGTCTTATTTTCTCATGTATATTTATAATTGCTCTTTAACTAAACAAAAATATATTTTCAGTAGAATACTCGATTACTAAAATATTCGATAGCAACAGCCCTACTATATATGACAGCACCTCATTCTCATCTTATACTACATGGTGAGGAGATTTAATATCAAAAGAGCAACTCAGCTCTTTGTTATTGAACCTAATTATGTTCCTGAAATCCAAAAACTCATTGTATCATCAGGCAGCAGCAGTGTTGCATTACTCTTTAGACATGAAAATAATAACAGAGAGACAATATTTGATGGGGCTGATGGGACATCCTGCTGATCTCAATGTGATCTCAAGTCTTACTGAGACACTCGTGTGAAAGTTGAGAAGACAGCATCCCTACAACATATTCAGCGGTTTCATTCATTGCGGTGCTTCCCTGTAGATGGAGAGTTTGCTTGTGATGGTCGGAGCGTATGACTGACATGCCAGCAGAGACTCATGGGTAAGGGGGGATAATGTAATGCATGAAGCACCCTCATACGCCTAAAATGTTAACTACCTGTAGCTGCTACACTTTGCCGTAGTTCCCTGAGTGCCGGTAAATGTTAGCTTGGAAGTGTGTTGAGACAAGTTTCTACTGCCCAACTCAGTTTCTACAGCACAGTGACTTAAGTGAGTTCATTTAAGTAACGAGAGAACTATACAAGTATGTGTGTGTAGTTTGTTTGAATTTTCCGTACCATCTTCTCTTCTCCTGCTCTTGCTCTCTCCATCCCTCTACCAAGTCCCCCCTTCCTCTCCTTCATGCTCGCTCTCATGGTGTCTCTTTCACTGCCTCTGCTTCTCTCTCTGCCCCCCCCTCCACCATCTCTACCTCTCTCAACCCAACCAGTTGAGGCAGATGGCTGCCCTCCTGAGCCTGGTTCTGCCCGAGGTTTCTGGCTCTTTTTTTTTTTTTTTCTTTATTTGACATATACATGCACACAAACCAACAAACACTGGGGAGATTATAACATATACAATTGCACTTGCTTAACATTCTTTTAAAGTCTTTTCTCAATTTCTTATGGACTACATCCATTTCTGGCTCTTGAGGGAAGTTTTTCCTTGCCGCTGTCGCCAAGTGTTAGCTCTTGGAGGGACATGTTGGGTCTCTTTAACAACCATAAAGAGTTTGGTCTTGACCTGCTCTATGTGTAAAGTGCCTTGATGTAACTTTTTTACATTAATAAATTTGATTTTATTTGGTTAGATTAGGACAGTGCCCATGGACCCATGAGGTGGGTGAGTCCTGTTGAAAGTCACTAACAGGAAGCCTGCGAGCTGCCAAGTACAACAGAAACCGGTAACAGATGATGAGGGACTCCAAATTGGAGTTTCAGTCTTTTCAGTCTCATCTCAAGCCCCCTCAATTCTTTAACTTCGGAGATTACAACAGCTCGGACTGCCTTGTTCACTTGCACACAAAAAAAGAAAAAAGAAAAAAAAAAACTGAGGATCCGTATTATGTATGCATCAGTTACACTATGAAACATACAGAGAGTTGATAGCTAACCACAGACTGTCAATATAAGTGGACATGGACTATGGGTCTGAAAAGTGCCTTAAACATATATTCTTTCTGATGACCATCAGGGGACGACTCCAATTACATTGTAGATTTTAAAACGGCAGCTCACAAACTAATATGGGATGACATTGAAACTTGGTGCGAACATAAATAGTGGTGGGCGTAGGGGGACCTGTGGATTTGCACTAAAACCCTTACTCAATAGTGGATATGTCCAATCCACTTTGGTAATCGGTTCAACATTTTCAATGTGTCCACAGTTAAGTAAAACTGGTGGATAACTTTGTTATGAGCATTTCATAAACTGTCCCTCTACAACAAAGATAAGTTATATACAACTGAGAATTTCTCTGAGAATGTGGCTGAACTGAAGCTTTAAATTACTTACTTCTGTTTCAATGTCTGTCTATACCTGAGATCTTGCAGTTAAAGGCCAACTCCCCATGAATAAACAGTTGAAAAGCTTCCACAGAGCACTCCAGTGAAATAAAACTACAACAGCGTGTGGGTTACAGAAAAGGTTTCCTTTGATGCTACAAACTGAAGGAAGGATGAAGGAAGAGCTTCAGAATTAGACATGGCTAAACCAATTAGTGCTGATAAATATAGGCCCACAATAATCTTGTAAAGATGGATGTTTAACTACAAGGAACAGATGCTCTGATTAGTCCTTGCTTTGTGTGCTGTGCTGTGCTTTGGGATAGGACAAACACTGACATATCAGACCTGTTAGTCCTGCTGTTACCATCTCCTTGTGGCATTTATAGAGCAGTTATATGTTTTAACAAATTCCAAAGTCCAAATTTAGAGGTGTTATCAGAGGACATACTGTATTTTTATTTTGTTTTTAAGTTTCGCTTTTCCTGGAGTTTAAAACTGAAGAAACCTAGCAATTTCAGAGAATTCAATGAAATCATCTTTGAGTCTGAAATTATATCTTCAGATCTGTTTTGGCCCATCAACTAAAGCCCACCCAAAGCAAATACTCACATCATTTCAATGTGAATTTTAACAATATTAAATACCTACATTTTTCCTCAGTTCACCTTTGGCATGTTATTTCAAACAATTTTGTGTCATAAAAGGATAAAATAATCAGCTCTCTTTTTAAGACCATTGAAAGTACAAGGGTCTACAACACAAACAGCCGTTTGGGAAACAACTCAGACGACTGATTGGCTGATGAATGATCTGGCCCTTCTCTCTTTTCAACATGTCTTGGATGAAAAATGTAAAAGTTTCTCTTCAAAGACCGAGTGGATTCAAGGATGTTTTTACTTTCTATATAGTATGCACTTAGTTCATTAGGGACACTTGAACCAGTACTGTTGAATCAGCACCGCTCCACTACCATTTCAACAACAGCACACAACTGCAGGACTGTGGCAATATTTTTCTGAAAGTTTGAGGACGTGTTGACACAGTGCTTTACCAGCAGACTGGCATGCTAAAATGCTGATTTAACTTTAAAACACAACTAAATACACGTAGACACACCGTGAGAACGGATGTATTAGTGGAAATATGATCTTGACTCTTTTTTTCCCCTCTCCTCAGTCATAAAAAAGTACAAGACCACACAGATAAAGCTCCCTAACAGGACGTGGGACTCCCGATAAAACAGACTTAAATGGTCAAATCGTACCTGGACTGGATCAGCTCACAAGCCTATCCTGCCTTCCCTTCAATATTGGAGTACGTTAAGACTTGCAGATTGTGGACACGGAGGGACGGTGGGCAGAGGGGAGGAATTGTTGCTCCTCTCATAAACTGTACCAGCTGAAACTCTATTCTTCTTTAACCCCCTCCTCCTTCCGCCAGACAACGTGGTGCTGACTGGTAGGATCTTACGGAGGAGCCTCCCGCACAGACACACCGAGGCAGGCAGCCGTACTCAGGACTGACGTGCAACGATAAGTGGGAGGCGACGCCTCTTGGTGTGCAAACACTAAAATCTATTTACTTTGAAGCGATGAGGACAGCAGGTGTTTGGTCTGTGCAGATAAAGCCCAGCTGTTCTGCTCCGCACGCTTAGTGCTAAGCTAACGGCCGTTAAACTATCCGCTGTCCGCATTAAAACGGGACTTAAACACAGCCAGTGCCCTATCACTACTACATACATCTCTGAGTGTCACTGACTTCTATGTTTAAGTAGCAGGCTAACTGTTAGCTAGCTAGCTAGCTGGCTGGCTGGCTAACACCGAGCAGGAGCGGTAAGGTTTTGTCCACTCATGCGGTGTCCTGAGCAAAGACATGGATGTGGCGGCTGCAGCCGGTCTCACTCACCTCTCCCACGCCGGTGGGAACCAGTTGGTGCAACTTGCATGTTGGAAGGACACGAGACTGACACCAAGGTGCAGCGCCTACCGGGTACCTGGCTAGCTAGCTAACGTTAGCTAGTGAAGCCAGCCTTACGTTTCCCTCTGTGTCACATTCACTGCACATCTCCGTGTGGGTATACAGCGGCCCCACTGTTGCCCGCACCTCCACCTGTGGTCCTCCTTACTTTCCCAGTTTTGCCCTTTTATCTCTCACACACCAGTAGCCTGCTAGCATTAGCAGGCTACGGTGTGCGCTCCGCTGCAGACGTTACCCCTCCGGCGGCATGTGTCTCCACGGAGTCGCCTGGCAGCGTAGGTCCAGTCCTGTGCCCCAGCTCGGTCTCTCCTGTTCCAGCTGTGTCCACTTCAGGCTGCCTCCTCTGATGACGGCATCTTTCATTTGCCCACCCGAGCTGCACTTCCGGATGATTGACTTGAGCAAGACCGAATTGACCCGAATTGAGCCGGAGTCTTATTCATAACAAGGTAAAAACTGCTAATAATAATAATAATTATTATTATGCTCTATTATTGTTTCACTACATGGGTCATTCTCTTGAAATACAGGATGCTGCACTTCCCATAATGCTATTTCAGCATTGAATGTATTGCGACGGCATGAATCTGTTATTATAAATATACCAAAATTTTATTGTTTAAAATAATATGGCAATGCTACCAACTCTTGACGGGACTTATTTTATAATGTTTACCTGGAAATAAAATTACACTATGTGCAGATTGTTAAAATCACTTGTGTTTTGTGTGTTGTTGTGTAGGACTCGCATTCATACATTGACCTCGATATTGACCTTGCAGCTGTTCATTCTTGCTCGAATACCAAGTATATATTTGTAACATAGTTTTGTCCTGGATTATTTGGTTTTTAATGTTGGTTTTAATGTTTATTTTTATGGTCTATGAATCAAATGCACCATGGGGACAGATAGTTTCTTATACACATTCTTGTACATATTACATATCTTATATTTTATTCAATGTTTTTTACTATTCCACATTAGCTATAACCTATTTCATTAGTTTTGTGGCTCATGTGACTCGGATCTATTCCAGTGTGGACTTTATATTTTCCTGTGCTTGCATGGGTCCAGTCCAGGTGCTTCAGTTTCCAAATGCATGTTGGCTAAATTAAGTCCACTGGTGACACTTAATTGCCTGTAAATGCAAATGTGATCATGATGGGCTGTCTGTTTGTTTGCCTGTGACTGACTGGTGATCTTTCCAGGATCGACCTGGGTTTGCTAGGCTTCCACAACCCTATCTCCAACAAAGAAACACAGTTTGTCACATTTAGGGATTACTTTTTTCTTTCTTTTTTGTATTTAAAACAGTGAACACACAATTCTTGACAGGGCAGAAACATTTTCTGTTGAGGAGCTGATGACAATTTCAATAACAGCATCTTTGCATTAATGAAATTCATGTACATGTTCCCTTCCATGGATACCTGCAGTGTGCTACAGCTCCTCCCACAGGTGAATTGTTAGGGACACCATGCAGTCCTGCAGTGTCAAAGTTTGACAATGACATTATGTGCATTATGCAAACAATATATTCAGCAATGTCCCATTCATTTAAGCAGCATAAAAATCTCA
The DNA here is from genome assembly GCA_034769265.1 of Remorina albescens. Classification (NCBI taxonomy): domain Eukaryota; kingdom Metazoa; phylum Chordata; class Actinopteri; order Carangiformes; family Echeneidae; genus Remorina; species Remorina albescens. Next base: position 3,455,451 of record CM068492.1, on the reverse strand, counting down.
GGAACAGACATTATAAATTATTCATAAAGCTGATCATCTCTGACATCCACACAGTGACATCATGTCTGTTTGCTGCAGTTATTCTGTCACTTGAGTCTGTTGAAGCACCTTCAACTGGTCCTCAATGGCTTGCTGTTCCTGTTGCATGGCTGACAGCTAAACACAAGGAAGGGTCAAAATATAAATTATATATATATAATATTTACCCACTGCAGTAACCAATTATAAATGATCAACAGCACTTTCTCTGCACCTGAATGTCCAGAGCTCACCTTACTGTCCATCTGCTGCCTGACATGAGCAGGAACCTTGGTCAGGTAATCAGAGGATTGGACCTTGTGGAGGATTTCCTCCATCTTTAGAACAAGCTTGTCTCTGCGCTGTGAGAGATGCAGGATCTGTTTGTTGACACCCTTCCTGCTCTGAGAGAGGAAATCACATGATACTGTACATCAGATGAAGTGTTCATCACCACCTGGTAAACTTTCCAGCAGTTGTGAAACTAGCACAGTGATGTGCAAGGATCGTTAATCCAGTAACTCCAGTTTGCATTCTAAATCAGAATTTGGACAGCAATTTCTTTGCAAGGTTAATATTACAATTTCTAGCAATTATGACAAGATTATTATCTAATTTTACTTTTGTCGTTAACATGCAAACACCAAATTAAAACAATCAGTCAATCCCAATACAAAGTATTTCATAATACTAATACTAAGTATTTTAATGTGCATACGGGAGCGGCGGTTTGTAGTGTTGTTAAAATCTGTTGAATTGGACTAACAGGAATTTCTGTTTCTTTAAAATCAGCCATAACATTATGACCCATGACAGGTGAAGTGAATAACATTATTATCTGGATACCTTTTTGGTGGGTGGATATATTAAGCACAAGGTGAACATTAAGTCCTGAAGTTGACATTGAAGGAGTAAAAAATGGTCAAGTGTGAGAATGTGAGCAGCTTTGACAAGAATCAAACTGTGGTGTGTAGACAACTGCATCAGAGCATCCTCAACACTGCAGCTCTGTGAGATGTGTGATTGTTCGGTTGGGACATTTTATTGTTATTGTTCTAATGTAACTGACTGAGAAAATGAATTTCCTCTTCTGAGCAAAAAAAAAAAAAAAAACAGCCAATCAGCCTACCCAACCCAACTCAACTTCAGAGGTCTAGCAGAGGCCAGACCTCGATGGGCGGGGACTACACAATATTAGGCAGGTGGTCATAAGGTTATAGCTGATAAACAATTTGCTCTAAAAATCCCACTTAAATTTATTTTCATGTCTGTACTATCATGGACTTCAAAATAATTGAGCATATGAAGGAAGCTACCTGTATGTGAAGGTGTAGCTGGCATGTGTGGTCCACCACACCAACAAGGCTTCCTTTAGGTGGAGGAGAGGAGTGGAGGTGGTCAGCACCATGAGGACAGTAGATGTGAAGGCTGGATATACGGCTTAATGTACAAACTGCTGACCCAAAGTGACGGAGGACCTGGGCCTGGCTGGATGAACACACTGCCCACACTGAAACACACAAGCAACATGGAGATAAATCATCCATCACAATATTACTGGACGTTCCTGAAATGTTGTTTTTGGAAATGCTTTACAAAATGGCTTCAGCTGTTTATAACTTACTAGCAGGTTTTTCGTTGGTCATGCCAGTTTGCGCTCGCAGTGAGCGGGCTGTTCGAATCACTTCCTGGACCAGCAGGAAATCTCTTTCCTCTTCATGGAAATGCCAGTGAGCCTGTCAGGATCGAGAGAGAAAAAAAACAATGCATCAGCTAAAACTCAAGGGAAGCTGAAAATGTAGCCAGTCAGAGAAGGGGCAAGGCCTTCAACAGCTAAGACAACCAGTCATCACTTCAAATATTAAGAACACCTCTCCACCTGCTTATTCAGCAGTTATCTAATTAGCCAATCATGTGGCTGCAGTTTAATGTATAACCTCCTATAGATCCAGGTGAGGAGCTTCTGTTAATGAGGACAGATGTGACTCACTGAGTCTGACTGTGACATGATTGTTGCTGCGCTGAGTTTCAGAAGCTGTTAGATTTTCACTCACAACAGTTTTTACCTCAGAATGGAGCCTGAAACAAAAAGCATCCAGTGAGACTGGACAGAATGGTTGGAGCTGACAGGAAGACTACAGTCATTAAGATAACCCGACTCCGTACAACGGTGCTAAGCAGTGAAGCTTCACAGCCAACAACACATCCAGCCTTTAGGTGGATTCAGTACAACAGCAGAGACCATGTCAGGTTCCACTCTTCGTCACCAAGACCAGAAACTTGAAGCCACGGTGGAAACAGGATCACCAAACCTGGACAGTTAAAGCACCGTTTGATGGATCTGGATTCCTGCTGAAACAGCAGATGAAGGTTCAGAGTCTGGTTCCAACCTGCCTCAAGGCAACATTCGAGACCTGTGGTGGTTTGGAAGATGTTTTCTTGACTCACTTGGGGTTGTAATACCAATCAGTCCTGGTCTGAGTATCAGAGCATTATTGTTGACCATGTTCATCCTCCATAGTCACAAATCACCATCTTCTAATGGCTACTTCCTGCAGGATAATGCTCCATGTCACAAAGTTTAGACTGTTTCATCAATATGACAGTGAATTCAGTTCAGCCCCCAGACCTGAATCCAGTTAACCACCTCTGACATGTGGTACACCAGGAAACTGGAGCAAAGTCTCAGAGGAATGTTTCAACATCTGCTCCAGGATCCAAAACACAAAGAACTGAGGAACTGCCTACTGACAGTGTGGGGTTCCGAATAAAATGTGCCATACAATCTAAATGCTGAATACTGAAAACACAACTGATCAGCATTTTGTGTCAAAGCAATGAAATAGTGCTCTAGTGTGTCAAAATTAATGAACAGCCAAGAAATAGTTCTAACTGTGCAAATGTGGTGAAGGTAAACCCTTGTTATGGTTGTGAGGAGGTTTGATGGTTGTTGCCCTACCAGTTGAGAGGAGCTGGGGTATGCCTGTAAACACAGGCTGGCCTGGGCAGCAGCTCCAGGTCTGTAGGGCTGGAGTCTCTGCCACAGCTCCTCAGTGATAAATGGCATGAAAGGGGAGAGCAAGGCCAGGCACATAGACACACAATGGTAGAGGACACTGCAGGCCACCTCTCTTGTTCTGCCAGTGTGCTCCATGTCAGGTTGGACCACTGCTCCCTCACCCTTCTGGGCTAGCACAGGCTTCAGATACTCCTACAGGACAAACACAGACAGCAGAGAAAATGACAAACCCTACTATAGCTACATTTCCCAAATGGATCACAACCCCATCTAAAAAACTGCTTTATATAGCTTAATCTGTTTACCTCAATCTTTGCTACCCTGTGACTGAGCGTCCTATTTTCATGAATAAATCAGGTAAATATATCATCCATCTCTTTTAAACTACACGTAGATTCATTTTTTATACAAAGGAAATTAGTAAATATCAAATTTTTTAATCTGTCCTCTTGTGATGACATTAACATGCACCCATAATGCCAGAATTAACTTCTTCTCACCATGTAGACATCACACAGGCTGTGGACCCAGAAGGAGTACAGGGCAGATGTGATGGCGTGTAGCTCATAGGTTTCAAAAGCACGCTCACACTGCATTACTGTGCTGTACAATCGGGAGCAGATCCACCGATCCATGCTGCTCAGAGGAGTTGTCTGAAAATTTTGAATGTGTAAAACATTAACACACATGGAATATTTATAAGCAAAATCAAGATATCTTTCATAACAATTTTAGCTTAAAGCTAAATTACAGTTTTCTTGACCATGGTTGGCCACCACTTTTTACGAAAGTTGTGGAAACTGGCATAAATACAGCTCACTCCATGGTTTACACCAGAGGTCTCCAACTCCAGTCCTGGAGAGCTACTGTCCTGCATTTTTTAGATGTTTCCTGTTCCAACACACCTGATTCAAATGAGTGGCTCCTTACCAGACCTCAGTGTGTAAAACAGTAAAACACAATATGCTGCTATCCCTACTCTGGTGTGTTAGTATCTTGGACAAAGCGAGTTCTCAGTTTAATTCCTTGATATTTTGGGGTTCATCCAGTGTGTCATGACTAGGACAAATTATATACCATCACCCCCCTCAGTGTTTCCCAGGGCTTGGTGCTGGAGCTCCTGTTTTTTGGAGTATACACCACTTCCCTCAATCCATTAATCTGCTCATATGAATTGTCATATCGCTTTTATTTAAACGATACCCAGTCATACCCACCACACATGGCTACATGAATATGTCTCATATAAAGCTATCCCAAGACTGAAGTGGGTTATCTCTTCTTCCTTTCTCACCCCAGGCTGCATGTAACATGGGTTTCATGTTTGATGACCAGAGATCCTTTTTCCTTCTTTCACCATGTTTAACCTATCTCCCGACTGAGCCAGAGCCTTAATCAGGTCTTAAATGATTCAGTATACCACCCATCTGTCAAATGTCTAGCTGTAATGTAAAGGTGAATGTGCACGGTTTACACATAAATTAGCTTAGTCCTTGATTTGGAACAGGAAGTCTGTTTGTTACTCTGATTCTTCTTTTGACAGATGAGTTAGATTTTTACACAAGTTAAGATATTAACAGACAACCTAAAATAATGTATGTTTTTATCCACTATTGCTGTTTGAATTGATGTAGCTCCTGGAATGTCATGTGAACCGCTCTCATAATTTATTTAAGTACTAATTCACCATTTCAATATCTGTAAATTTAGTGGACTGAGGGTGAGATTTTCACCTTTTTAATCAATCTAACATCTGTGTATTAATCACAAAATAGAATGTAGTTAGCCTAGCTCAATTTATGGAGTGATAGCAGAAGGACGCAGCTAGCCTGGCTTTGTCCAAAATTCAGAGTGTTAGAGGTGTTGATAGGTCTATCTTTGAACTGTAGCCTAGCTGTTCCACCTGCTCCCAGTGTTTATGCCAGGGTAGGCTAACCATGTCCTGAATCTACTACCTCTACTGCAATATTTTCACATTACTGAAACCCAAGATGGATCCATCTTGACCACAAAAGCCTGAAAGTCAGCATAGTCTGGAGGTATAGGTGAGGTGGTGGGGAAGAAACCCCCCCTCACCTAAACAGCAGCCACCCTAAGGGACATTATGTAGCTCAACCAGAGCTGATTAAAATCTGTCATTATATAATCCTGTTTGAAGTGTGTAGTGTTATCGGACGCTTTGGCCAGTCCTTCCCTCCACCATCTGCTGTACTCAGACAGTAAGTGCTGCTGCTTTGATGAACAGTTCTGTTTTCCTGTTTTGACATGCAGTGAAGCAATTCAGCAGATTTTCAGTCAAATGTACCACTCTCTTTCACAAACACACACACACTGCAGTCAGAATAGTCAATCTGAGTCATGGGCTAGGTTTTGTTTTGCTCTAATGTCTATTTAATATCAAAGCAAGCTTTTTTTCCTTCAACAATAGAGTTAAATGGATACACCCAGGGAAAGAACCAAAGCCAAACTGGTTCTGTGGATGTGTTACTCTACCTCCTTCAGTGTTCTCACTGGGGCCGTGGTGTTACCCATCACTCCCAGTGTGAATCTCAGCGTTTGCCACATCTTATTGCAGAAGTGTCTGCAGCTCAGGACCTGAGAGATGGACAGACTAATGTCTTCTCCTAATAAAGAGCCAGAAACAAAACATACAATGTGAGAATGAATGAACCTTTACAGAGAGAAGTTTTTCCTCATTAGTGGACAGGTGTAAGTTACCAGCGTTGGTATGTTCATTAAGTTACTTATTCCGAAGTACAATGTGGATGAGGAGAAGTTTGAGAACTAACAGAAAGGCATTATTCCTGCAGTGTGACACATTTCTTTCTAAATGGATGATGAAGTGGTTGATTGATGGGTCGCTCCTCTTAAGTGGCTCGTTGTAGTGCCACACACAGATTCAGATCATTTCAAGCATGATACTGCAACATGAGGCATTGGCAGCACAAATATGGCACAGTGATAGGTGTCTATGTTTGGGTGTGTGTGTGTATATCTTAAAGATAAGAGTGTTGCCCTATATTTTTGTTCAGGGTACTTTTCAGTTGATATCAAAGCACTGAGGTTTTCACACAGTGTCTGCAATTACATCAAATATGCTGAACACATTCATAATCCCATCGGAGTGAACCCTTCCTGGCAAAGGCAGCGGATAGAATATGAACTAGACTCTGATTTTAACATTCTTTTTTTAATATACTTACAATGACAATTGACACAACTGCACTAAACACTGAAACTAGTTCAATGTTTGATAAAATGTATCTCATCTCATCTGTAAAACTGGAACAGGCAACTTGTGAGTGACAAAAGAAGTGTGAAAACCAATCTGTGCTCTTATCATTTGAGTTCCTTACTACAGCCCTTCACTTTTCTGTCTGGGTAAAGTTGAGGCACAAATTCATCTGCCACCACAGAGTATAACATTTGTTATGGCTGACAATAGGTCTTCCTCATCAGACAAAGTGAGCAGAGATGAGAGTCACTCACCCTGTGTCTTATAAGAACAAAGGGCAAATCTCAGAGCGTCAGTCCCACACTGAGGAATCCCCCTGGGGAAGTCTTTCCTCTATGGGGAAGCAGATGGGGCAAAAAGATACAAAAGGAAGTAATGAGCACGCTCAGTTAGCCAGAAAGGAGATAGGAGGGAATGGAACTGACCTGTGCTTCCATGGCAACATGTTGCTCCCTCGGGTGAAGGTTTCCCGCCATCACTTTCTGCTGAAGTTTCTAGGAGGAAAAAAAGTTTCACAACAAAGTTTCTTTCTAGGCATCAGTCTCAGCGGGATGTTTACGACTCACTTTCAGCTGTCAGACGTTGTATAGGAAATCTTTAGCCCTTGTGGTTTAAATTGTTTTCCCACTGTCAAAAAATCCAGTGAAAACAATGAAAACAACATCACTGTACTTTGATGATGTCAACCAAACATCATGTGAAATCTAATGTTTCAGATATCTGGTGTGTTAGTGTGCTGGTTTGGAAATCATATATTCATTTTGAAAACTGTCTAAATTTTCATGAACTGAATCCCCGCTCCCTTTTTTAATTTCTGGGATTTGTATCCATTTAAGGCACAATATTGTTAAAACGCCAAGTGTTCTTTGATTATAAATCAGGTCTAGGTTCTATGTTAAAAGCATCAAAGTTCTTAGTCCAAAGAGAAATGCTCAGTCTTTGTTCAGAAGGTGGGCCTTAAAACAGGCTTTCAGGACTTCTGGAACATTGTGGTGTCAGAACAAAGCAGTCATCAGCCTCAGCCAGCCCCAATGGGGCCCACCATTCAACCTTGCACTGTGTTCGCCTTCTCTTCTCTAGTCTTTCTCTGAGTTTTTCATGGATCCTCCTCACTGACCTGTTGTCACAAGAGGTCCAGAGAGAAGCCTGAGAGAGGAGATGTAAAACTACACTGAGACGTTTCTTAGTTCTTAAACATCCCATATTTTAACTTCCCTAGTGAAGCGTTGACATCATTAAGAAGATATTTTGCGATCTTATCATCCAAAACTGCTTTACTGTAAAGAGCAAGGAGGGCGTGGGCCAGAATCAATAAAAGCTTTGGACCACAAAATAAAAATTAGACCCTTAATTGCTGTGAGAGCTTAAATGCAAACAGTTTGCAGATTGCTCAGATGCTAATACTGATGATGTCATATTAAAAAGCATCATCGTCCTGTCCATTCACAGAGTGTGATGTATCAGTAAGTCATTAACAGGGATACTTTTTGGACCAGACCCAGGTCCTACCTACCTCCAGAGAGATTCCATGAATGACATCTAATGGGTCAATGACGTTTCCCAAAGATTTACTCATTTTCCTGCCGTATTTATCTCTCACCAGAGAGTGAAACAGAACCTGGAATGTGCGATGGGAAAGGTAAGAGTAAGGAAAAAAGGTAAACAGCAGCATGGGCTGATACTGTAATGGATCACAGTGATGACATTGTGACACTGTGGTGGATCACAGTGTCAGTCATGTTTTCACACACGACAGTGTTTTGTTTTTGTTTTTTTTTCTCATCTACCTGCTTAAAGGGCAGCTGTCCAGTAAGTTCCGTGCCCAGCATTACCATCCGTGCCACCCAGAAAAAGATGAGGTCACTGCCTGTTTCCAGCATGGAGTTGGGATAGTAGCACTGAAGATCAGTGGTCTGTGGGAAACAAGGCTGGGATTATATCAAAATGGGATGCAGCTTTTTATGAAGCACTGTGGGCAACTAGAGGAGGAGCAGTACCTGTTGAGGCCAGCCGAGCATGGCGAAGGGAAACAGCCCTGAGGAGAACCATGTATCTAGGACATCAGGGTCTAACACAGGGAGAATGCAGGTGGAAGTCATAAATAGATACATGTGTACATTTATATACACTTCCGTCACTGTAAAAAAGTAAAAACTGAAATATCATATTGACAGAAGTATTCAGACATTTTGCTGTGACTCCTGAAGTTTAGCTGAGGTTCATCTGGTTCCTGTGAGGTGTTCACCTGGACTAGAGGCAAACTGCCAATGGTGTAATGTCATCATTCAGTCAGTCAGCGACCGACACATCTCTTTCTTCACTGTTGTGGGTGGTAAAGATTCTCAGTTCACTTAACTACATTTTATTTTTTTACTCTTTTCTTCTTACATGTTTTAGTTTTAGAATTTTTCCCTTCCTCTACGTTTTGGTTATAACTCCTCTCTTCCCTCCTCCCTCCACATTTTTTTTCAGTCCCTAAAACATAATCTTTCATAACACTAATAGCCATTTTATTTTGAAAAAGCCAAAGTCCACCTTTCCCTGCATTCATCTTTAGCAACCATGACATAGATGCCTATCATTCACTCCCTGATTGGATCTTATCAGCCTGGACTACCAGTGGTGAAACAATATGGAGAATGAATTGTTGAAGTGTTTTAGAAGTGTTACTTACTTATCTTAGTAGAAGCTGTTGTTTAGTAACATTCTGGATGCTAAAACGCTAAAACTGCCTTCAACGATCCTATAACTAACCAATCACAGGGTAGACAATCTGCTTCCTGTTTACACTAGCTCACACATCTACTCTCCATCAGTGGTCATGTGATGTGTTTTCCAGTGTGTTACGGTGGCCATAGTTAAGTGCATCCCTGGGGCCAGAGCGGGCGACATCTAGTCTTACTGAAACTGATGGCTAAGGATAAGTGTGAATAAAGTAAAGTTGTAATTCACGTCATCAGTAACGACACCCGACTACACCAGTCAGACGTCACAAAGATTAATGTGAAGTTGGTGTGTCATTTTGCAAAAATGATGCCAGACACTGTAGTTTTCTCTGGCCCCCTGTCAAATCTGACAAGTGATGACATGTACAGCCACAAGTCGTCATTCCACCGCTGGTTGTCAAAGTGGTGTCCAGAAAACAGACCAGGAGGCAGAGCTGCAGCTTAACACTCTTCTCTCCTCCTACCACTACCACCAATTCGGATCTAAATATTACAAAAATGAAACATGGAATGTTGAATATTAGATCATGATCATCCGAATCCCTCTTAGTTAATGATCTGATCACTGATCATATTATGGATTTATTCTGCATCACTGAAACCTGGCTTCAGCAGAATGAGTACGTCATTATAAATGAATCTAAATCTCCCACTCAGGTTGACTGTCATATTCGTCGTACCATCGGTCGAGGAGAAAGGGAGGCTGAGAGATTTCATTCCAGCTTATTAATCAATCCTAGACCGAAATCTGGTTATAGATCTTTGAAAGCCTTAACCTCAGTCTCTCCCATTCAAACTGGAAAATTGAAAAACCCGTTCTGCTAGTTACAGTATATCGTCCACTGATCTGTACTCAGAGTTTCAATCAGAGTTCTCTGAGTTCCTATCAGGATTAATACTCAGTACAGATAAAATCATTATAGTGCGTGATTTCAATATTCATGTAGCCTTAGTTCTGCATTTAAGTCATTACTGGACTCAGTTGGCTTTTCCCAGAGTGAATGAACCTAATCACAGTTTCAATCATACCTGTGATCTGGTGTTAACATATGATATTGAAATTGACCAATTAATAATATATCCCCACTGCCCTCTTCTCTCCGACCATCACCTAATAACATTTGAGTTTACAATAAATGGCTGCAAAGCATCTGGGAATAAATTCAACTATAGCAGATGTTTATCTGAAATTGCTGTGGCCAAATTTAAAGAGAATATTCAGTCATCATTTGCTAAACTGCCATGTCTAAAGTCAGTAGAGGACTTCTCCCCTACACAGACTGATGTCCTTGTGAATAGCACTATGGCTTCACTGTCTTCTTCATCTTGATTCTGTCGCTCCTCTGAAAAAGGAAGCAATGAAACAGAGGAGGCAGGCACCTTGGTAAAGCGCTCAAATTTGTGCCTTAAAGCAAATGTCATGAAAATAGGAAAGGGAGCGGTGGTCCAGTAATGCAGATTAATTCTACTTAGCCTGGAAAGAAAGCTTAAAAACTTAAAAAAAAAAAAAAAAAGAAAAAAGCTCTTCACATTGCCAGAAGCTCCTACACTTCAGCACTGATAGAAGAAAACAAGAACAATCCCAGGTCAGTACTCTAACCAGACTGACAGAGTCATAGCTCAGTGGAACCAGTGATTCCTCTAAATCTTAGCAGCGATGATTTTATGGGCTATTTTTACTAATAAAATCGTAACATTCAGAGCCAAAATTCAACACCTTCCACCTACAACTGGTAGTAGTTCCCTATCAAATGCAGCAGTTCTCAATCAACTGTAACACCTGCATTGTATTTGGAATCTTTTTCACCTTTAAATCTCCCTGAGCTAATTTCTATAGTCTCATCATCTAAACCATCAATTTGTCTTTTAGACTCGATACCTACCAGGATATTTAAAGATATTTTTCCACTAATTAACATGTATATTCTGGATCTGATCAATGTGAGTTTATCTCCAGGTTATGTACCACAGCCTTTCGAGCTTGCAAATATTGAAACTCTCCTCAAAAGACCTAATCTTGATCCAGATGTTTTGGCTAATTATAGACCATATCTAACCTCCTTTTAATTTCCAAAATTCTTGAAAAAGTAGTTGCAAGCCAATTATGTGAACATCTTTATAGGACTGGCTTGTTGAAGAGTTTCAGTCAGGTTTTAGAGTACATCATAGCACAGAAACAGCACTGGTAAAAGTTACCAATGACATTCTAATGGCTTCATACAACGGATTGGCTTCCATACTTGTCCTGTTAGATCTTAGTGCTGCTTTTGACACCATCAACCATAATATTCTATTACAAAGAATGAAACATGAAATTGGGATCAAAGGAGCCACACTAAATCGGTTCAAATCATACTTATTAGATAGATATCACTTCATTCATGTTAACATTGACTCTTCTTCATGCACTATAGTTAATCATGGAGTTCCACAGGGTTCTGTCCTTGGACCAATTCCTTTCACCCTATATATGCTTCCCTTAGACAATATTATCTGGACGCACAGCATCAATTTTCGCTGTTATGCAGATGATACTCAGTTATACTTGTCAATGAACCCGAATGAAACCAATCAGTTAATCAGACTTCAGGAATGTCTCACAGACATAAAGACCTGGATGACCTGAAACTTTTTAATTTTGAACTCAGACAAAACTGAAGTCATTGTACTTGGCTGTAAGCACCTTAAAGAAGCATTATTTGCTCATGTCACCACTCTGGATGGCATTAGTTTGGCCTCCAGTTCCAGTGTTAAGAATCTTGGAGTCATTTTTGATCAGGACATGTCCTTTGTCCCTCATATAAAACAAGTCTCTAGGACAGTCTTCTTTCACCTATGCAAATTTCCAAAGATCAGAAACATCCTGTCTCAAGAGGATGCAGAAAAACTCGTACATGCATTTGTTACCTCTAGACTACTGTAATTCATTACTATCTGGATGTCCCAACAATGCTCTGAAAAGCCTTCTGTTGATTCAGAACACTGCAGCATGAATATTAACAGGAACTACAAAAACAGATCACATTTCTCCTGAGCTAGCTTCTCTTCATTGGCTCCCAGTAAAATTCAGAATAGAATTTAAAATTTTTCTTCTAACGTACAAAGCTCATAATGACCATGCTCCATCATATCGCAGAGCTCATAGTTCCTTATTGTCCCAGGACGTCACTTCATTCTCTGGATGTAGGATCCTAAAGTCTCCAAAAGTAAATCAGGAGGCAGATCTTTCAGCTATCAGGCTCCTTTTCTATTGAACCAACTTCCAGTATCAGTCCAGGGGTTGGCTTCTGTCACAGATTTCAAGATCAAGCTTAAGACCTTCCTTTATGACAAAGCCTACAGTTAAAAATTTAAGGTTTAATTACTCTTTTCTTTCAGTTATGCTGCTGAGGCAGATGGTTGCCCTCCCTGAGCCCAGTTCTGCCCGAGGTTTCTGGTCCTTAAAGGAAATTTTTCCTTGCTACTGTCACCAAGTGCTTGCCCTTGGAGGGATATATTGGGTCTCTTTAAAAAGTCCATAAAGAGTTTGGTCTAGACCTGCTCTATGTATAAAGTGCCTTGATGTAACTTTGTTATGATGTGGCGCTATATAAATAAATTTGATTTGATTTTTGTGGTGTTGTAGATAAAATAAGAGAAAATAATGATAAATCACCCCGAGTGAGAGTGACAGCTTCTGGCCTCACTCCATATTTGAGGGCAGCCCTGTGTCGAGCTTCATCTTCGCTCCGTCCCCAGACCCACTGCTCCTACAACACAGACACAGACACACACACACACAGTCACTGGTGACTTTTGCACCTTTTTTATCCTCCAGATTTCAAGGCTAAGAATTGTATTAATTTCCTGGAGACGTATTCTAATGTCCAAGGTTCCCAATACACAGTGGGAGGTAACTGGGAGGTAAGTTGTAGAAGCAGTTGTAGAAGCAGCATACCACACACCCACCAAAACTTTTCAAACTGTCTGCACTATTGTAAATACTTTTCTATTTTACTTGTTTATATTGTTTACTTCTGTATATACTTTCAATGTTACTGTCTATTTATACTGTTTATATTGTAAATTGTTACTGCTTACTGTAACACTGGAAATTTCCCCACTGTGGGACAAATAAAGGAATTCTTATCTTATCTTACTTTGAAACACACACATAATGGCAGACGCCAGAGTGTAGGACAGAATGATATTGGTGTATAAAGTTTGTAGCAGTTGGCTATCCATTTCATGTAATCCTTTTTTCATTTATTTACCCATTTTTTCTGTTTGGGCCTGCACTGAATGAACAAATACTGGGACACCAGCATTACTCAGTACTGCTATTCTTAGAACACACATAGACCCAACCTCCTCCTTGTCAGTCCAGCTCGGAAGCTCAACTCGGTAAGCAGGGATCTGATGACCCCACCAAAGCTGTCTTGAAATGCACCAATCACTGCAAAATAAACAGTGGAACACTGTTGATGACCGGAGTGTTGAAACAAGAGTTCATTCATCATCAGAGTGGTGTCATTTCATAGTCATCAGCTACGATGACATGATTGCGGTTCTTGTTCGCCTTCACACCACTATACAAGCACATGAATTCTGTCCAAGTCAAGGGACAGGACATTCTACCTGATGTTGGACAGCCATCTCCTCCATGTTTTGGTGTAGAAGTGAGGGATGATCTCCAGCTGTCCATCCTCCACAGCCTGAGAGAGAGCCCATGAGTAAGATATTTACATGATGAAAAGTCTGTGTGAGACGAAACTACAATTCCTTCAATGCATTACAGTGACCTAAAGATGAAAATCTCACCTGTGCGGCTTTTTTAGCCATTTCATTACAGTGGACAAACCATTGCTTCTTTAGAAGAGGTTCAATTATGTCTCCTGAGCGGCTGAAAAGGAAGGAGGAAACACACACATGATACATCTTATGGAGGAAGCAAGAACAAAAGAGAGGGAAGCTGATGGTGACACAGTTTTAGTAAATTTTAAAAACGTTTAGCCTACAGTAGATTTAGAATTGAAACAGGAAATGTGACAACAAACTATGAATTATAAAATCTGACATGAGAGGAATGCTGATGGGAAACACTAAAATGTAAATTTGAGGACCTCAAACAGAAAATGTATTGTTGCGGTTTTGTTTTTTATACGCTAAATTCAGTGAGTCATGTTCTGTTGCATCATCTGACATAATGCTAAAGTATCATGTGATGTCAGAATAATATCAAAGAGTCCAGATAAACCCAGTTTGTCTGATCCATGTTCTACTACAGCACTGAGAGCTGAACAGAATACAACCACACCAGCCTGTGCTCAAATCTGTGCTCCACCATTTACAGAGAGGGGATGATCCTTCAGAGGACATCTGTAGTTGCAGTCATTTACAGACAACAGCAATCCATTTTTGTATGTGTGTATTTCTGTTGCTCTACCTGCAGACAGGTAAAGTCATGGCATGACTCTTCTTTCCTCTGTACAATCTCTTCTCCATTAGTGCATCCACAACCAGCTGTCTGGCATCAAAACGCTTCACTCCCTGAAAAGAGAAAAAAATCATAAAAGTAGATTTAGCAGTGAGGCCTGAGCTGGCAGATGGACCCACATCAATTATATATCCTCAACGTTGATAACAACAATGCTGTTCATGCACCTCCAACCACCGTCCACAAGAGGATGTCATAGTCCCATCTCCTCTGATCACAGTCAGACGTGGCAGGGAGTGCCTCTGGGACAGCAGGAAGTCAGTGTGGTCATGAGCAGGAGTCACCTTTACTGCACCTGCATGACAACAGGGGCTCATGTGTCAAGGGTAGGACAAAAGCTGCTAAAACTGTTCCAGAATTTCTTCCATAAACAAGCTGCAAAGCCTCTGATATTCAGCTTCAGAATGCTGCTGTCACCTGTTCCAAGCGCCATGTTCACCACTGAGTCAGTGATGATAGGCAGGAGTCTGTCACTGAAGGGATGTCTGCACTGCTTCCCATGAACAGCCTGGACACAGTAGGGAAAACATGAGGACAACAAACAATGAAGCTCTGATGCTGGGGTGATCAATATCTATATGTCAACCCTTAACTTGCAGTGCCCATTTTGCTGAGGCTACACAGGTAACAGAGTGAAGAGAAGCAAAAGTGACAAAACCTGTAGAGCATGAGGAAACTTATGGAGGGGATGGGGTGAAAGGCAGAGAAGAGTGAGGAGAGCGGGCAAAAATAAGTCACATTCTCACACGTGACCATTTTTCCAGCTTAGGGTTTGAGTTAGGGTGTGTGTTCACCTGTGTCTTAATATATCCCACCCACTCAAATCTATTTTTTTTACTTCACCTGTCAACGGTCATAATGTTACAGCTGATTGTGTGTATGTTTTGATATTCCTGTGACATTAACTGGCCCAATTGCCTGATACTCACTCATCAATGATCTTATTTAATCTATCAGGTCTTCTTCACTCATTAAAACTCCCATCACTAATCAGCACTCGCCTGATATCGAGGGTCATCAGGGTGAACAGCTATGGCTACATCTCCCAACATAGTCTCTGGACGAGTGGTGGACACTTCCACCTCTCCACCTAAAACACAGTATAGGGAAATTATACTTTAACACATTGTAAACTACACATGACAACAGCCGATTGCATCAGGTATTCAGTCTATCACAGGGACTCACCGCCGTCTACAGGATATGCAAAGGTTAGCATAGTTCCAAATTCCACCTGGTTCTCATAACCAGGCACAGACAGCATGGTTGGCCCAGACAGCTCCTTGGAGTCAACCTAACAACAAACCCACACTCTTAGAGTTCACAGACACGGGTCAGTCTTATAAAAACATATACTGACCTAACAAATAAAGTGGGAAATAGGGCCATTTTCACATAGACGTCAATACATTCCAACTTCTGTCAAGCAGATGTTGGTGAGTGGAGGTTAAGGTTTCTTAATAAGGAAGTAGAGTAGGTGAGCAGGCATTTTACATTTCTAAATTGTTAAAAGTATGTCTGGAGGATGATGCTTATTCTAATGTTAAACTGTGGTTGCTTTTGATTAATTTTTAGGGATTTGTTGTGAAATTGATATTGAAACGGCTTCTGTTGATCAATAAAGTAAGTACAAAATAGAAAATATACAGTTGCCATGAGAATTCAATACACTGCTACTTAACAAAACACATGCAAATGGACAAAACACAATTTTCAGAAAACTGCTTAAATTTGGCAAAGCATGACCTGCAAATGAATACACTAAAAGGTAATGAATAAGCCTGGGACACCGCTGGATATGTATGGATGCATTATTATACATCTGCAAGTGTCTTTCAAAGCTTTAAACTTTAGGAGTCAGGAATCATTGAAGACCAAGTGCAAAAATCTCTGGTTCATCACCTTATCATGTACCCTGGAAACACTCCCATGCATTGTCACTATTCCCATCAGATTTCTGTAATTAGTTGTGGTGTGCTGTGCTGTTAGTTGTATTTGCAAGGGTTCATTTAAGTTGTGAGGCGTTAAGATCTTTGGGCCAACATAGCTGAGTGAGGAGGAACCATGACTGGTTCCCAGAGAGAAGGACAAGCACTGTTTTCATACACACTGATCTCAGGTGAATCACCTCAATGTCAGAGATGGCAGATTCCAGAGCACAGCTCCAGTTGACCAAACCCTCTGAACGATATATCAAACCGGAGTCACAGAGCCGCACAAAGGCCTCTGTCACTGCCCTGCTGACACCCTGAGATACATTCAGATAGTAAAAATACAGTCAGACATAGTCAAATATAGTCAGACAAATACACTAAGACAGTTAAAACAATGT
The DNA here is from genome assembly GCA_034769265.1 of Remorina albescens. Lineage (NCBI taxonomy): Eukaryota > Metazoa > Chordata > Actinopteri > Carangiformes > Echeneidae > Remorina > Remorina albescens. The sequence continues at coordinate 3,438,645 of CM068492.1, read as the reverse complement.
CAGACACAGTGACACAGTCAAATACAGTCAGATACATTAATGCACAGTTGAACAGTCAGACACAGTCAAAACACGATCAGACATTAACAGTCCCCAGAATTGGATGGTTTCTTCTAATCTTTTTTTTGGGGGTATAAACAAAAGGTTTGAGCATAGTCATCTATCTTGAGAGTGAATGTGATGCTTCAATGAAGAAGAGCAGCTTGTACTTAAGGTGACAGTGGTCAAATATGAATGAGACATAAATATATTGTATAAACAATTAATAATCTATTTAGAATACATTAAAAATTAACTACAGGTCTGTGTAAGAGTGATGGGTCTTACTGGATCCATGGTGAAACAGGCTCTGCTCCAGTCCAAAGAGGCTCCCAATCTCCTCAGCTGATGGTAGATCTCCTCTCCTTTCCTGGGGAGATACAGGCATTGGGTTGAGCGAAAGAAACAGCTGTGTGGACATAAAGTGATGATGTGACTGTGGAGCCTTACTCATTCTTCCATTTCCACACCTTCTGCAGAAACTCTTCCCTGCTAAAGTCCTGTCTGCGCTTCCCTGCTTCCCTCAGTAATCTCCTTTCCACCACTGTCTAAAACACAGAATCAGACACAAAAGTTAAGGAGACACACACACACTAGAGCCATGTTCAGCAAAGAAAAAGGCCCAAAGGTCAAACATAGCAGGTGCTATTACTTCACAATGATGATTTAGAACATGGAAAAAGAGAAAATAATTAACATCATCTACCACTTAATCATCAAATAACGTGACACTGAAAGGGCAAATCAAGCATAAATTTAAGGTCTCAGCCAACAGAGAAATGCTCACAGCTTGTATTCACAAACAGAGCCTCGAATCATGTCACAGCCCTCAACGATGGCAAATCACTATCCACCTGAATCGATAATTTGCTTTATTTTAAATCTGCCAGGGCAACGCAGCATAGTGGTTAGCGCTGTTGTAAGAGGGTCATGGGTTTGGTTCCCAGCCTGGGGCCTTTCTGTGTGGAGTTTGCATGGTTTCCCTGTGGTTTCCTCCTGGTACTCCGGTTTCCTCCCACTGTACAAAAACATGCATGTTTAGCTTAACTGGTGACTCTAAATTGCCCATAGGTCTGAGTGTGAGTGGTTGTTTGTCTCTGTATATTGGCCCTGTGATGGACTGGCAACCTGTCCAGGCTGTACCCTGCCCTCGCCCAGGGGGAGCTGGGATTGGCTCCAGCACCCCCCACGACCCAGAAATGGATAAGCAGTAGAAGATGAGTGAGTGAAATCCGCTATATTTCTATATGATCACTTTGAAAACGCTGAACCACAGACAGGAGCTGATTTAAGCACCCGTTCACCTGTGTGTGAGAAGTGGATGTGTGGGTGAGTGGGTCGAGTGTGAGCGCATTTTTTGTTGACTCCTTGTTAGTAAAATTTCTTGGACACATTTTTGGACTCATAGCGAATAATTTTCTAAAGGCGTGTTAGACAACCAGGCCTGACCTCAGTTTCTCAGCAATTTTTAACTTGTTAAGTTAAATTGCTGTAGCAAGTGTGAACTCTCAGAAGATTTACTCTTTCAATTCACATATACACATTTAAAGTTTATCCTCTAACTCCTTTAAACCTCAGCTGGATGGAAAAGGAAGTCATTATACCTGTGTTGCAATTCCTGCATGGTCACATCCAGGAACCCACAGCACCTTGTACCCCTTCATCCTTTTCCTGGTGGATCACAGATCGATAATTTACTGCTCTACATGGACACAAAAGTGACAAGTGATATCTCCCAGAATAAGCTGCAAGTGAAGTTGTCAATTACCATCGAACCAAAGCATCTTCTACAGCCACAGTCAGAGCGTGACCCAAGTGCAAAGTCCCAGTCACGTTTGGTGGAGGGATACACAGAATGAAGGTCTTATCCACAGCATGAGGCAACCTTTTCTGTAAGGACATAACAACGACAAGAAACAGAAACAGGTCAAACAGACATAGGTCAATTATCATCATCACCATCAGTAATATTGCAAATGCAGTCAACCTTGGTTGTAAATACAATATTGACTAGGAACTGTGTAAAGAGCCTTTTCTGTCAAACTAACTAAGCCCCCTTGTCCTTATGGTCCTTAATAAATCTTACTTTCACTAAGAGCTAATCCATCTATCACAAGTGACTCCTAGTTGTCCTGGATATAATAGAGGTCAAAAGAGAACACAAATATTTTCAGGTTGAAAGATGGCTCCAAAATTTCTAGTTTTTTTTTTTTTTTTAATTTAGAAAAGATTTCCATTATACTCATTGTTGGGGAGAAATATAATTATAATGAAATAAAAAATAAAAGACAGGCAGCACGGCGGCATAGTAGTTAGCACTATTGCCTCACAACAAGAAATGTGCATGTTCGGTTCCCGGGCCTGAAGCCATTCTGTGCGGAGTTGGCACTTTCTCCATGTGATTGCATGGGTTTCCTCCCACCGTCCAAAGACATGCATGTTTGGGTTAATTGGTGACTCTAAATTGTCTGTAGGTCGAGTGTGAGTGGTTGTTTGTCTCTGTCTGTCTATGTGTGTTGGTCCTGTGATGTACTGACGACCTGTCCAGGCTGTACCCCGCCCTCGCCCAGTGTGAGCTGGGATTGGCTCCAGCAAAATGAAAATCTATTGCTGCATCACAACTGCTTCAGTTTATTTATTATTAAACACAATTTAACAAAGACTAACTTCAGTCATTAAACTCATGAATGATGATAGATGAGAGAGAGATTTTTCATGATTACTGCTCAGAAAAAACAGCACAAGTCATGAGGTAAAGATATAAGTTCAAATTAGCTCTAAAACAACCCAAATGCATGTTTGTAAGTTTCTGTGTCGTTTTCTTTGATCATAATGGTTTACAGTGCTACTGTAAACAGAAGTATTATTGAGTGCATATATAATTAGAAGTGTTTGTGCTGATTATGACTATGTGGAGACATTTTAAAAAACTACAATTTGATTGATTGATTTGAAGAAAAACACAAAGGCATGAAAAACAGAAAAGACTCAATGTGTATCCAAAACGGTTAGAGTGAAGTGGAATCTTTTTGCACAGGTATTTATATGGAATGGCCATTGCTTTTGTTTATTACCAAACATTATTATTTAAGTGTGATGTTCTCTTAAGTTATAAAACCCTCACATGCTGCTCTGGACTGAAGAATCCTTCTTTCTCCCACCACTGGTACCAGCTGGACTCAACATACTCTGGACTGTATGAGGATGGGAATTGCAAACTGGTGTCTGCAAAGACAAAAAAAATCATCTTCGTATATATGCAAACACAACACAGAGAAATCATTGCTGGGACGCACATGAGAGGAGGTGGTCACCTTTCTTTGTCCCCGGAGGTGATTGAGCGGTGTACAGTATCTTCTGCTTCTCACTCCACTTCAATGATTTACCCTCAGTCGTCTGCAAACAGAAACATCAATGCTGAAATATATTTGGGTCAGTTGTGAGTAGTTTGTCTCTGGGGCCCATTGATCCCACAAATTGTTCCACTCTGCTTATCTATTTATCATCCGAATTACACCCCTGAGAGTGTGTTTGCCCAGGCTTTACATTTCTACCAGACAATCATGGGATCCAGGTTTTGTCTTCAGTGATTCACCAGCTTGAATGAAAGCAGCTTTTCATTCCCCTGACGTTTCTTTCCTACTCACATTGTGTAGACTTGACAGTATGGCCTCTTCCCGCTCTCGTCTGCGCCTCTGTTTTTCAACTTGGGGCAGGTGGGTGGGGGGGTTAGAATGAGATGTGAAAGAGGAAGATGATGATGGCGAAGGTTTTGTTGGGTTAGTGGGACGGAGCCTTGCTGCTGCTCTGCCTGCCATCCCCAGGCTGAGGACACGACCTGCCCTCCACATCTTCAGTAACACAAAGAAAGACACAAACACACAGTACAGCAGCAGTGTCATAAAACCCTTGACTGGTGATGAATAGAAGCTAGATAACTAACCTACACCCGAAATCAATGTCTTTGTTCGTTGCTCATCAATGTTACTGTTAATGTTACAATGTTACAATACTCACTGTTTTCAGTTAAGAGTGCTCAGACGTCACCTTCTTTGCTACTTCGTCGTTGCACATCCAATTTTCCATTTCTACTGTTCTGCTAAGTTTCTAATGTTGCTAATATGTAAAGACTGTGTAGCCTACTATAATTACTGAACCGCGCAAACCAGGTATAATAATTTATTGTATTTTATTTCTTTTAAATTTTCGGCGTGAAGGGAGTTTTTTTTTTTTTAGCGGAGTCTTATAACTTAAGCACAACCGGAAATGGCGACTGTCCGTCTGGAAATAGCTTCCTGACAACAGTAACTACTGTCAAGCGAAACCGTAAAGGAAACCTGCGTACTTTTTAAAAAATAAAATAACGTGTAAAAAATAATGTTAACCAAACATTAAACGCAAGGAATTAATAGCGCTTCCACCAATGCGTAAAATATCGGTATGCCTCAGTATTTCGGTGGGATTTATTTGTTTGTGAGACACAGTGACTCAGAAGAACTGATAATGGTTATGACCTGGAAACATTAAACTTCCGTTTTGACTCCAGCTAACTAACCAACTCGCTTCGCAGCTTTACTTGGTGTTGGCCACATCCCACTGAAGTGATCAGCATATCACGATAGTCAGGCCAACAACCTTCGATTGTCACAGTCAGTGATTTGGCTAACCGAGGTGAGCTGTTATAGCAACACACCGCTATAGACGCTCCGGTTCTTTTACACCTTGAACAGAGCTAACGGAAGCGTTAGCTCAGTTGCTCCAGGGATGGCCGAGGTTCCCGGGACTTCAAGTGAGACGATAACGGAGACTGTTCAGACCAACACGCCACCACCGCCCCAGCAGGTAAACAACCAAAAGCTCGTGGTAATGATGTGCTGTCTGTTTTCCCAACCAGCGTCACCGTCCGGTACCGAGCTGTACCTGGCTGTGACGAAGCGACCATCCCGTCACCGGTCTGAGATAAGAACACGGCTCTCAGCTCCAGAGCTTAACGAGGCCTAACATGTTGCACTCCTGGAAATGACAGGGTTTTTTGGATATCAGTCAGCTGTTGTTATCTTAGTTGGTTTATTACTTTATTGTGCACAAAATGTCCCCATGTGTGTGTCAACAGTAATCTGTGTCTGGGTTCAGGTATGGTTCCGGACCTGCTGCTGACCGCTGGTTGTTCTAGTAAACCGACCACAAACATCCTTGATAATAATATTACTGATATATTCACAGGGGTATATTCACAGCGGACTTATTGAGCGTTTCTAAGTGCAGCATGTACGTAAAGCAGTTTCAGTGCTCAGCCTCTCCTCCCAGTCTGAGTGCTTCTGGTCTGAGTCTGTTTCTCCACATTTGTTTTGCACCCCTTAGTTCACATGAAGGGAAATCTTATCTTATAATAGACAATGTTTTTTTCCCCCCTCAGTTGTGTTGGGCTTTTTCTTGTTTTAACACAACAGTTTACTCCCCTATTCTCAAAATTACCCTTATAACTTACTGGTCTCCAGTAAGTTGTATGAACCTAAATACTGATGCCGTTGCTGCTCAAGTTCAACACAAAAACATATGATGAAAAATGGAACCACGGTCCTCAATGCTTCCTGATGCTGCTTAGTTATTAAGCAGATTTCTTCTACATAATTTAACATCTATAATTTACCTGCATGTACCTGAAATGCATCGCTCTTACAGTTTCACAGTTTACATTTCCCACCCAGTATCTCACAGCATACCGGTCACATGTTACAGGAGGGACGGAGCCTGACAATCAAATTGAGGAAGAGGAAGACTGAGAAGAAGGTGGAGTGGTCCAGTGACACTGTTGACAATGAGCACCTGGGAAGAAGGTCTTCAAAGTGTGAGTTTGTCATCTTCATCAGCACACACTGTTACTGGTACAGTAGATACCGTTCCCTCAGCATTCATTCATTTAATAGCAATAATTAGGTGCCCACCAACTGCATGGAACTCTGCAACAATTTAAATGTCTCAATGTGAAAAAGTCATTAAATGCACTAAAAATAATATCAAAAATAAATATAGGTCCTACACCCACAGTTCACATTTACACATGGTCCTGCCATGTACTAAGTTAATACCTGAGCACTTAACTGGATTTCTCATGGGTGGAGCAATCGTGGATAAGAACAGCCATTGTCTATTATCAAAAGCTGCCTTTTTTCAAAATCAAAATACATATTTTGCATATCCATTTTACTGTGACCAACTTCACACCAGTACAACCATCATACCTCCCAGGTGGATGGATGATCAAAAAAAAAAAAGATTTAAACACGTGAACACACATAAAGTCTTAGATACTCCATCCATCCATCCATCCATCTCGTCCGCTTATCCGAGGTCGGGTCGCAGGGGTATCAAATTCAGCAGTGAGCCCCAGACTTTCCTTTCCCCGGCCACATCAACCAGCTCTGACTGGGGGATCCCGAGGCGTTCCCAGGCCAAAGTGGAGATATAATCTCTCCACCTGGTCCTCAGTCTGCCCCAGGGCCTCCTCCCAGCTGGACGTGCCTGGAACACCTCCCAATGGAGGCGCCCAGGAGGCATCCTAACCAGATGCCCAAACGCCCTCAACTGGCTCCTCTCAATGCAAAGGAGCAGCGGCTGTACTCTGAGCTCCTCATCCTATCTCTAAGGGAGAACCCAGCTACCCTTCTGAGGAAGCTTATTTCGGTCGCTTGTACCCGTGATCTCGTTCTTTCGGTCACGATCCAGTTCTCATGACCACAGGTGAGGGTAGGAACGAAGATTCACCTGAAGATTGAGAGCTTCGCTTTCCGGCTCAGCTCTCTTTTCGTTACAGTGGTGCTATACAGCGACGGCAGTACTGCTCCGATTATCCGGCCAATCTCACGCTCCAAGGTCACCCCACTCGTGAACAAGACCCCGAGGTACTTGAACTCCTTCACTTGGGGCAAAGACTCATTCCCAACCCGAAGTAGACAGTCCATCGGTTTCCTGCTGAGAACCATGGTCTCTGATTTGGAGGTGCTGATCCTCATCCCAGCCGCTTCACACTCAGCTGCGGCCAAGCCTCACTTGGAACAAGTCCGACTTACTGCCGAATACCCACACACAGCTCTCGCTTTGGGCATACAGAGATTGAATGGCCCTTAAAAGTGACCCCCTCACCCCATACTCCCGCAGCACCCCCCACAGAAGCTCCCGGGGGACCCGATCATATGCCTTCTCCAGGTCCACAAAGCACATGTGGGCATACTGGGCATACTCCCAGGCTCCACCCAGGATCTTTGCAAGGGTGAAGAGCTGGTCCATTGTTCCACGACCAGGACGGATACTTTATTTGTAGTTAAGACAGTTAAAACTGTCTTAGAGCACAGACAGTACATGTTACAGGTCACTAGTCTATCACAGGACTGACATATACAGACAAATAGCCTTTACACCCATGGGCAAGTTAGAGTCACCAGTTAACTTGCTGTTCATGTGTTTGGACTGTGGGAGGAAGCTGGAGGCCTTGCTGCCGTGAAGTTGCTCTACATCTCTTTACTCAGAATTTATTCATTCATTCACTCATCCTCTACAATCCTAGCTCATATTGGGCAAGGGCGGGGTACACCGTGGACGGGTCGCCAGTCTTACGCAGGATTAACATTCAGAGACAGACAACAACTCTTGTACAACAACTACTCACACTCATACTTCAGAGCAATTTAGAGTTACCAATTAACTTAAACATGCATGTCTTTGGACGGTGAGAGGAAACACTCGGAATTTATTTAATAATAATTCATTTTACCTCCCCATCCTAACCGTCCTGTGGCAGCTGAGACTTTTTAGCACACATTACTACAAAACAAGATGTCCCGCTGTATATTTAATTTCTGATTGAGAACTATAAGTTCACAGTGAGCCAGTGAAGACATCACGTGGATCAGTCCTAATTGTGCATGTCGTGTTCCAGGCTGCTGTGTCTATGAGAAGCCCCGACAGTTTGGAGAGTCGTCCTCTGAGAGTGAGGGAGACGATGACGAAGAAGGCTGCGGCAGTGCTCACTGCATCTTAGGCCATGGCAGGAGAGGCCATGGACAGAGAGGGGCGGGGGGGACCACGGCACCCCCAAACTCTGGAGGGTCACATGGCCACTAAAAAGCACCACAGGTCGATTGTGGGGTCTAAGGGGCATCTTCCCGCACAAAACATCACAAAACTGCAGTGTTTTGTTTTTTGTTTTTGTTTTCTTTAGTTTAGGTCCGTCACTAAAGTACGGGTGGCCCCGGTGCTGCGTTCCAGTCATGAGTCAGAACCTCCCGGCTGCTGGAGCAGGATTAAAGCCTCTGTGCTGCTGCTCTTTTTGAATTAGCATAATTGAATCCCTGCTTTCCTTTTAAGCAGCTGAAAGCATGCTCAGTGTTTTGCCAACTAACAATCATAACATGATATCAAAGCTGCAAGTTCAGAGTTTAAATTTCTTTTTAAATCTATCACTAAAGCTGTGATGATCCACAGATTTAAAGGACCAGGTCAGCATTCTTCTCTTCTTCTTTTTTTTTTTTTTTGCACTTTTTGTTCAGTAACTTTAACTGGGCATTGAATGGTATGATTTTAAAAAAAATCCTATTCTCCAGACAAACACTGGTCTTCATTCATTTCACATCTTTGAGGATTGAAATCTCGCAGCGAATGTCATCTGTGAGTTGTTGGAAATCCAGCCAATAATTATTATCATTGTTGATACACATGCCCAACACTTTTCCTTTCTTTTAATCTGTAAAACAGAGAAAACTGACTATATATGAACATAATTTTAAAGCCAGACATCCTCAATTGACTGCCATTGCTGCACACTGCAGAACTATTAAGTTTATAATTATCAGCATAGTAAACAGCCAATTACTAATTTTTCATTTTAACTGTCAATTCCTGAATGCTTTTTTTGAATGGCTTCTGCCCACAGACACAAAATATTTGCTGATAAAATTAATCAAATTCTAAGCATTTAGTTTACTGTTGATTTGTATGTATCCAAGTCCACTTCGGTGGCCTTCCCCTCCATCTGTATCAGCACCCAATAGAAACACGGGAGACAGAACTTATGGGTAATATAGGCGAAGCAGCAGGAGTTTGAATGAGTTTTGTCAAAAGATTTCAAACAAAAATAGGAATTATTTAATTTGTGCAACACGGTGGAATAGCGGTTAGCACTGCTGCCCCACAACAAGAAGGTTCAGTTCCCGAACCTGGGGCCTTTCTGTGTGGAGTTTGCATGTTCACCCCATGCCTGCATGGGCTTCCTCCCACCGTCCAAAGACATGCAAGTTTAGGTTAATTGGTGACTCTAAATTAGGTCTGAGTGTGAGTGGTTGTTTATCTTTGTCTATTGGCCCTGTGACGGACTGGCGACCTGTCCAGGATGCAACCCGCACTCGCCCAGTGTGAGCTGGGATTGGTTCAAGCATCCCCCACGACCCAGAAATGGATAAAAAGATGAATGAATCGAATTCAAAATTCTACCACATATGTTTAAGCCTTTACTGTAGTCTGGGCTGAGCAGTACACTAAGCCCTCTAATATATACCATTTATGTACACTACTCGTGTAGAGCTTCAGTGGTGTGGTGAACTGAGTGGAAACCAGTGTTTGTGCTTTGTACTGAAGCCACATAAAGTTTAACATCACAAGGTGGTTGCAGAGGAGAGGACAGGAACATCAGGCACACCTTCCCCTGGCAGCACGTTGGACAGCAAGGTGTCTCTGGAACGCAGCATCCAGTGTCAGGAGCTCTGAGAGGTATAGGGGCTGTGACATGCCGTCAATGCATGTAAAAGCTCATTGTATATAATGCAGCACATTACTTCTTCATTCTTATGCTTTTTTTAAAATTTATTTGGTAGTCTTAATTCTAAATTGCAAACACTTGACACTGCCTGCTTACATCTACAGACCATGATGTCAGACTGATGTGGATTAAAGACTGGACTAAAAAAGACCTCCCTCTTGCATTTGAATTCCTGGTTTGGATACCAGGTTAATTCCAACTGTTGTGACAAGTACAGTCAGAAGAAATAAGACTGACTTACCGATATTATGGTACATGCTTTTCAGCTCTGGGCCCTGTTCCTCATATATGGCTAATATAACCAAGATCCAACAACAGTCTGGACTTTTCTGTTCTTCCAACCTGTTTTTAAGCAGCACCAAGACTTTATTACAAACCTATACAAGTGCATCGAAGCTTCAGAGGTCAGCCTATAGACTGTATGATTGATGTAACAAGATCTGTCTTTACTCTCAAAAGTGCCTGTAGATGTGAATTACAAATTACAGTAAAAAGACGAGGGATACAACCTTTATTATTAAAACAACTCCACTCTGCATTTCATGATCTTTCCTGAGATTGGAAATACGGATGATGTGCTTATATATTTACAGAGACATTTATATCTGATGTATTATGATTCAGTGTACAACAATTTGTATTAGTGTTGGCTTCAATCCCCTGCATGAATCTGACCCAGATGTTGGCGAGGAATGGGCCCACCAGCCCATCACCTGTGTTCTTTCTGGTAAGATTCAAATTGCTTTTACTTTAAAATAAAAGAAAATTTTGCTCTCCTGTGTTGGAAGAAGTGAAAAATCTGGATGAAAATTAGCTGGATTCTTCTGGCAAACGTGATGTTTGCCTGGATTGGTTAAACCGTATGTGAAGAATGGGCCAGTGGGTAGTTGGGCATTTCTGGGCCTGCTAGATCAGGCTGTTTATACTCAGGCTGTACTGGATGAATCTCAGTCTAAACATGGAGGTCCCCTCCTGACTACTGGATGACAGGTGACGTGGAGATGACAACATGCGTGACCACAGGGCCCTGGCTTTGCACTCATGTCTCAGCTATGACAAAATGTCACCTGATACAGGTTCCATCATCATCCTCCTCTTCCTCCCCATCTACAGTTTTAGACCATTTTTGATATGTGACAGTTCTGTGGATTACATACTTATTCATGCCACCACCTTTCTGTACTATCTACACGCTAGACATTGTTACATATGTACATTGGTCTTGTACTGGTAAACCACTGTTCTGTATATACTGTTGAGGAAAATAAGAGCAGATTTAATGTGAATTAAAGTTTTGAACTGTGATTGAACTGCCTGACAACTGTCTCATGTTACATGAGGGTGGGACAGTGAGACACTGAATGGATCCACAAGGTGTCAGTGGATGAACTGCATTTCTCCTCTACTCAGTTATTCATCCAACTTACAAATATCAATGCACAATAACACACAAATCAGTGTGCTGTGTTCACAGTGTGGGATGGAAAAATAAAAACCCCTCAGATAATGACCGGAACAGAAGCTGGAGTTAGAGACCTGGGCTCACTGAAACCAAACTGGAGGTTTTCCTCAGACCAGCTTTTTTATGTTATCTTTGAAATGGATCTTGTGCAGCAGGGAAAACACCAGTGTGTCCCAGGATGTGCATGGACCATTTGGGGTGCAGGAGCACAAGTGAAACATAACATCCCTTATAGTATGTGCTTACAAATATTGCCTGGTATCACATACCGTCTCCGCACATACATGTACCTTCCCTGGACTTTAATATTATTCTCTCCACAAGTGCTAAAAACTCTCTATTTATGTCAATGCAGTTGTCACCCCCCACATCCTGGATCACTACAGAACCTTGAGCATGCATTAGGGGTTTCCTCTCCTCCTCACCCCGCGGTTGTTCTCTGGCTCTGACGGGTCTGGAAACCCGGGTCTGCCCGACTGACTAATGACGTGCAATTCCTGAGCAAATCCTGCAAAACTTGAGTCATCTTACTGACTCATGAATCATGACTCTTTATCTCTTTTAACTCGCTCACTAACTCATCCCTGCTACAGTTAGCTAACTGCAAAGAGGAGACGAGAAAACGTGTCACTATTGGGTGACAATGACTGCAGGGACTGAAGTTCAGGGCTGTGCAGAGCCCTCTAGAGCGGCAAGTGCTAAGTCAAAAAGGGGCATGTAGAACCTGATTGTAAAACACTGTGGTGTTAGGGCTGTGAATCCAGCGACGACATAGCTATTAGGGCTGAATTTTAATCACGATCACGATTTTGGCTTCCCACGATCAAATTCGCGTGATCGAGCGATATTTAAAACGTGTCATTCTGTTCATAGAACGCTCTGTATCATAAGTTTTTTCCAAAGCCAATCTAGCACTCCTCAAAGTGATAGAGAAAACGTTCTCTCTTTAAGCCTCTGGCGCTCCGTAAACCACTGTCTGATCACGTGCCTCCCTATACCACCGCGCAGCTTAGTTTCTACACGTATTACTAGTCGACAGTCACTGACCAGTGTTGCCAGGTCTGCTTATTAGAAGCGACTTTGGGCTTGTTGTTCTGTAAAGTCGCTTGCAAATATCGTCAGTTGCGGCTTGTGGGTTTTTTTGGGCTTTTTATTTAAAGTGTGGTTGCTTATTTTGGTTTTGCTTTGCTCTGTGTATGAACCCCTCCTGATTCTCTCCCAGTTCTCCACAACTACACTAAAGCTAAAGTTTGTTCTTTTTCCTTAAAGGATCTGTCCACAAACCGTGCGCCGAGATCGCGCAGGCACCGAAAAGCGAAAATCAACAACAAAAAACCCAAAACACCAACAACAACAACAACAGCAAACAACAAAACAAAATAACAACAAAAAACAACTCCCGCGACCCAACCTCGGATAAGCGGATGAAGATGGATGGATGGATGAAAAAACAACTCCACAGCTTTTTCATCTGTGAGGCTTAGGGTTACGATTGATATCGAAGCCCAACTAATTCGAAATGCCTTACGCGGCGAGAGAATCATCCGGCCGAGAATAGATGTCCCGGTGTTTCCAGAGGAGTATCTGTTCGAACGCTACCGCTTTTCATCCAACGGTATCATTTATCTCAATAACATTCTCCGGCCATACATAAACCAACCTCACACACCGTGGATGTGAGCTCACATCACAGCAAATTTTATGCATAGCGCTATGTTTTTTTGCAAACGGTAGTTTTCTTTACAACATCGGTGATGCAGAGCACTATGGAAAGGCAACGGTGTGTAGAGCTGTGAGAAAGGCAACTCTTGGACTGAAACGGCTGTTACCAATGATGGTAGTGTTCCCGGGACACAAACCTGTAAGAAACAGCAAAGAGGAATTCCACAGGATCGCAGGTGACTGATTTAGAAATCATAAATTCTATTATTTTAAATGATATACATTCTGCTGCTCTCCCTGTGGCAGCAGACAGTGTTTCTTCATTATCACCATCATCATCCTCCTGTGATGCAGGAAAAGATACTGTTTCAGAATACTTTGAACAGCCATCTGAGGCAAGATCTGAGTATGGAATACTTACAGCCATGGGCGTGGTTAGTGGGGGGAAAAGTGGACCTGACTACCCAGGGCCAACTAGGGAGAGGGCCCATGAAAATCCTGATTTTTTTTTTATTTTTTTTTTTAGGGGGGGTAGTTTTTATTTCGAATGCATTGGGCCCTCCAGTTAATTGGTGTCATAATCTATTTAAAAAATATTGATAACATCAACTGAGAGAATGAACTTAGTGCCACAGTCCTCCCAACATATTGAACATTCTGGGGGCCCCCTCTTGGAGGCGCAAAATGGTTTAGTCCGCCCGACAGCGGCCGGCGACAAGTGTAACGTCAGTGAGCCCAGATTGAATGACCTGGGGGATACTCATAATGCTGCCCAAAAAAACATAAATCGGGGTATCAGAAGAAGAGAGAGAAGAAAGATAAAGAAAGAAGGCAGAATGAGGGGAAGCAGCTGTTGACTGCTTTCTTTCCGAAAGGTGAACCGAGTTTGCTTGTTATGCAAAGTCCAATTAAAGTTAACTCCAGACCGCTGCTGCTATTATTGTGTTTATGTTAACGTTAAATGTTCAGCTTAGCTTGCCAACCAGGCTGCTTGCTGTAAGTAAAGGCGATTATGGGCCAGCTAACGTTAGTTGTCAACATTAACCAGTTTCAGAAAAACAGTGGTGCTGCCGCAGCTGGAGCAGCAGTGGCCAGTCCTGGCGGCTCTTCTGAAGATGAGGCTGAGGTTAGGGATGAGGAAAGACAAGGTGAGATCGTTGTTCAAGGGCGAGCTCCCACCTCCGACCCCCCTTTACGTTAGTAAGTTGGTTAGCCAGAGAGAGAGAGAGAGAGAGAGAGAGAGAGAGAGAGAGAGAGAGATTGATTGATTGATTGATTGATTACTGGGATGTAAATTACATATTTATATTTCGTGTCAGCAAGGCTTTATTTCTTTTTTCGTAACCCTTCTCATTACAAAGGCAATGTAGCCAATCTGGTTTGATTCTGAATGTGTAGTTGTCTCCTGTTAAAGAATATTTTTTTTTTTTTTTTTTAAATTACAATTTACACGAGTGTCATGGATCAAAACGTTAGTACATAAACCAGATGTAGCCTACTGTTTTAGGTATTTTAGCACAAGTAGGCCAAATGCATTAATTCAGGTGGTGAATAAAATTACCACTCAATATAATTTGATTGTATCTTAAAAACCTATTTATGTTTGTTTATTTTAAATAAATACCCCAATTTTTTTTTTTTTGCTCACGCGCCTCGTGCACTGGCATGGATAGGGGCCCACTGACAGTGAGAGTGTACAGGGCCCAGAATTTGGTGCTACGCCCCTGTGTATGTAACAAAATTGAGGTAAATTTTGTTTAAATACTCAGATTCCCAGCCACACCAACACAATGAGGATCCACAGAAATATTTAATATAACTACTTTATACTTAAATCAGTTTAAAATGCAATTGCTTTCCTTTAAGAGTCAATGATGAAACAATCGATGTGAATAAAGGAACACTGTCCAAGTCCCAGTCACTCGATACTGTGGTCTAAAATACCAGGCAGTCCAGTCCAGTAAACGTCATGACGTTCCGGGTTTTCCTGAATGACAGCCGGAAGGAAGGGGGCCCGCTCTAGCAGGGCTGCCTGCGCTCACAGTCCAGTCCGTGGATCCAGTGCCGGATCCCCACGCCGCCGTCTGCTGCTGTCAGAGGGGAAAGAATAAAATCAATGTCCTGCTTGTCTCGCCGCCGGCTAATCTTAAAGCCAATTTGGCCTCTAAGATGTGCACTTTCCTTTAAAATGCAATGTGGATGCCCATCAAAACATGCCGCCGTCGCTGCTGCTCTGCCGTCATCCAGGTCCGCTGCCCCCAACACACAGGAAACAAAGCTCAGCACCCAGTCTGCTAACACAGAGGAACGGGCCAGAGAAACCACACCGCGAGGAGAAGCATGGACCTAGTCGTGATCTCGAGGACGGACAGCAACGTCTGCACCGTTCCCCCCCGTGCAGGTCTCTGGCATTGTCCTTTTCAAGCATGGGAGGCGCAACCGGTGATTGTAATCACTGATGTGATGAGGCTCATGTGTGTCAGTCTGCAGCAACAAATGTCCCTCTTTACAGTCTGAAGCGGGTAAAATAATCGACACACGGCACACAATAATCACAAACAATAATCACTGCAAACTATATAAATATATATATAACCCTAACCCATCCTATGACATGTATATATACACATATATGTATATACACATGTATATATACACATATATATATAACAAAAAAACCTTCCTTAACTTTAATACTCACTCACACGCAACCATCTTTAAATATGGTTACCTGCATCTTTCTCGGCAGATCTAAGAAGGCTCACCTTTTCCCTGCCCATCTTCACACCTGTGGCTCATTCTCTCATCAGTCCTGCAGTATATATACCAGTCCATTTTCTCCTTGTGTTACTGCCAAGCTTTCCAGCATTTTCCACCTGATCTGCTGTTTTTGACCCTGCCTGCTCCTTGAAAGATTTGTTGGTTTGTCTGATTTCCTGGTCTTGACTTTGCCTGAACTGACTAAGTAAAGAGTACTTTCTCTGCACTCCACTGCCTCCTTGCCGTGCATTTGGGTTCAAATCTGTACTGGTGATCCTAACAGTACAATCTAGCCAACATGAACCCAGCCAACTCTGATGCACTCCAGGAGGGGTTGATGGCCTAGACTAATGCTTACCATTTGCTGAGAATCAGAGAGGGGGATGAGCGGAAGACGGCTTTTAACACTCCCAGTGGACACTATGAGTATTTAGTTATGCCATTTGGTCTCACTAATGCTCCTGCAGTCTTCCAGGCATTAGTTAACAATGTTCTCTGGGACCTGCTCAATGCTTGTATTTTTGTGTATCTGGATGACATTCTCATCTTCTCCAAATCCAGACAGGAGCATGTGGTGCATGTACATCATGTCCTCCAGAGGCTTTTGGAGAATCAGCCCTCCGTGAATGCTGAGAAGTGCGAGTTTCACATCTCAGAGGTATCTTTCTTGGGCTTTGTCATCAACACTGGCAAAATCCAGAAGGATCCAGACAAGACCAAGGCAGTTACAGACTGACCCACTCCTTCAACCTGCAAGGAACTTCAAGGCTTTCTGGGTTTCACAAACTTCTACAGATGGTTTATTCGTAACTACAGTTCAGTGGCAGCTCCTCACCGCTCTCACCTCCCAGAAGGTGCCCTTCCGGTGGTCCTCCAAAGCTGAAGAGGCCTTTGAGTTAAAGTCATGGTTCACCTCTGCTCACATTCTCATTTTGCCAGATCCTGTTCGCAGGTTTATTGTGGAGGTGGATGCCTCTGACACCTGTGCGGGGGCAGTTCTTTCTCAGGATCAAAAGGTTCATCCATGTGCCTCTTTCTCCTGAAAGCTGTCCCCAGCAGGGAGGAATTATGACATTGAGAATGGGGAGCTTTTGGCGGTGAAGCTTGCATTGAAGAAATGGACACTGGTTGGAGGGGATGGAGCAGCCATTTGTGGTTTGGACTGATCACAAAAATCTGGAGTACATTCGTTCAGCAAAGTGGCTGAACTCTTGTCAAGCCAAGTTTTGCTTTCTCCTTCTCATACAGACCAAGCTCAAAGAACCTCAAGCCTGACGCCCTGTCTATGCAGTACCAGCCTGAAAACTCACCATCTGATCCTGAAGGAATTCTCCCACCTGCATTTCATTGGGGCTGTAACCTGGGAAGTGGAGGACAGGGTAAAATGCTCCCGTGCTGAACACCCTGCTCAACTCATTCCATTACCCAAACTACCTACTAACAAAGTGACTGAGGTTTTGTTGCAACATGTGTTCCAGGTACATGGACTCCCCAGTGATGTGGTCTCTGTCTGGGGATTGGTCACTTACTTCTCACTTTTGATCTGAGTTTTGCAGGCTGCTGGGAGTCAGTCTGTCATCTGGTTTCCATCCCGAGTCCCAGTCAAGCAGCACGCATGAATCAGGAGATGAAGACATCCCAGCACTGCCTTACCTCCCGTAACCCCTCCTCCTGGTCCAAAGAGCTCCCATGGGTGGGTTATGCCCTCAACAACCTTCCCAGTTCGGCCACCGGTCTCTCGCCTTTCCATTGCTCTCGGGGATACTAACCACCCCTCTTCCCTGAACAGGAACATGAGCCCAGTGTTCCCTCCCGCGGTACATCTTCTTCTGCCCCGCTCCATGAGAATCCATCCCACCTTCCATGTCTTGAAGATCAAACCTGTCAAAACCTGCTTTATTATAAAAACTCATTAACTTCATGGATGCTAAAAATACCTAAATGCTTTAGCATTACATATTTCATCTTTTCCAGGAGATGTTACTCCAGACCAAGATATTGCTCTCTTCATTTCATCTAAATTGTGCTGTTAAAATCATCCCTTCTCCCAAGAATTCCAGGATGCACTAACCCTGTCACTTCCCCTTGTCGTGGAAACACACACCATAGACAAGTTGTCGCAACTCATTTCCATACAAACAAACACACACACACTGTGGCCCCCTGGACTGCTGTACCTGCGGTCCTCTGGCCCTCACTTGCTTGGCCTTTTAAAGAGCACTTACATCACTTTTATTTACCACACATTTAAATGTAAATAGTTTCTCAAAGAAACATTTAGCCACACAATAAACATCATGAGCATGATTTGAATGCACCATACCTTAGGGGATGGACCGGGACAGGTTCAGGGGGCTTTCTGATGGGACAGGCTGCAGGACAGCAGTGGGCTGTAGCCCCTTACTTGCCCCCACCTTTCCCCCAATCTTAATGAACCAGTTTTATGAAGCAATGGGTAAATTAACATTAAATCCATTATATGCTTTATAATAAAGTTATTTTAAGAAACACTAACAGTAGGATGTGGTAAAGAGCCACCACCATGATCACCACCACTGTACTCAAAGGCTCCCACCACCAGTAAACACACAAGCAGGAAATAAAAACCAAGACAATCTGATCAAAGAACTGAAGTTTATTTTGTCAACGGGAGAAATGAACCTCAGCGTAGTTTTGGCTTCACGTTTGGCCATACATTTCTGTGCAGTAACAGGTCACAGCAGATCCTCCCTCATTCCCTAAACTTCAACTGACACCAAAGGTGCTCCTGATTTAAAGAGGCAGGACAATTTTCTCAGCCACAGTGATCCAGCACTAGTTAGTTGTGCTATGTAATCATAGAATAATAACTAGCGTTAATATAACTGCAATAAAAGCTCCATATCAGCAAACAATAAGTCAAAGGCAACAAAGAGTTTGTGGATGGAATAAAGATATTATATATATGTGTGTGTGTGTGTGTGTGTGTGTAACATTCGTTCTACCTGGGTGTGTAACTGCTAAAAATGAAAGAAAATCAAATCTAATTGAAATTTCAATTTCCTTTTAACAAACATATGAGTTAAATAGATTATCATTTCAAATTCTAATTTTAAAGTTTGAAAATAGTTCAATGACGACAAAGTTAAAGTTTTCCACCTACGGAGAAATCGTGTATATTGTGTGTAATCTAAGTTTGAAAATGAAACTGGGCTTTTTTTATAACAAAATTTAGCTCTAAAGAAAAAAACTTCTCATAATTTAACCCTAACCCCTCAAAATGAATAGGGCCTCTTTAAAGTATCAAAGTCGATTAATTTAATTATCAGTATATCTCCTGGGTATGTTCTCCAGAAATTGTGTGTGTGTCTATAAAATGTAAGGCAATGTTTATAGTTCAGTGTCAGCTTTACATTTTGCCGGACTAAGAATTTAACAAAATAAAATATATTCAAATAATAGTCACATCAGCCGAGACACACACGTAACTCCCCATGTTTGGCCTCATGTTCTGCCAGTTCCCCTCTGATTCTCATGCTTGTATGGTAGTTTGGTGAAAATGTTTTGATTTTAACCATTGACAAGTTGCCTCAACTCATTTCCATACAAATGGATAATGATTTCAATCAGACTAAATTACATGTCTACAACATTGTCAGCCTCAGACTCCCATATTATATATCCCAGGCTGTTAAACTGGTCATTTACTTCAATTGATTTCTAAATTTAAAAAAAAAATGGTTACTGGCACATTGTATAGGAAAAGGTTTAATGCATACATACAACTGGAGTGTTGGGAAAAAAAACATGCCACTACAAGTTTTTTCACTTCATTATTGTGCCTTTAAGTGTTAACTAGTGGACAAAGAATTAGGTGTTATGTTCCCCATAAAGTTTTTAACAAGCAAAGTAATTTCACAGAAAATGACATAAGGCAAAATATAAGTGTGCAAAGGGAGGACATCAAAGTGTGCTGCTTATTGATATTAAAAATCTCTAGTCAGATACCTCCTGCAACAATGAAAACAACAACAGTACTGTGTTCTGTAGGAGTGCTCAGGTTTGACAGATCTGTTGTCTTCCTCAGTGTAATGTGTGAAAAATATATGTAGTGAAAAATTGCCCTAACAACAAGAATGAATGTTTGAATTTTGTTTGAGAGCAAACAGTTGAGTGCTGGCGCCATTTCCTTGATAGCTCTTAGATATATGTCCTCAATTAGTCTTTAGCTCAAATGCAGGTTTTATTTTGAAAAACCAAGATTTGAGGTCAGTGCTGGGTTAATGAGCTTTTATGGCTTTAATACAGTTTAACTGTGTATGTGAAAAAAATCTCCAGTAAAGGTGTACTGACATATGCCTAATGACACTGTCCCCAGCCTGGAATGACTGTCCATAGGAAGTCTAAGAGTCTCACAGTTTAAGTAGTCTGAGGAATCTTTAGGCCCTGACTGACCAAATGTTTTTATGTACCTAGAGTGTTATGCTTTTATTAATGAGCGGTTTTTATGAGTTTGTTATTTCTTTCCACCTGGAGGTTCTTCAAACTGTATATTCAGTGGTTTGGCATCAAATTTGATTTCTTTTCACTCAGAGGCACCTGGTCCTCAATCACTACAGTGAATGATTGGAAAGTAGCCCCACAGCACAGTAAGATGTAAATAGGACAAAGCTCTAAACACTGAGAATCTTTCTCTTTTTCCATTTAACAAGCACTTCCTGAACATTCATGGACCCTTTCAATTCGGACCCCAATTATAGTAGTTATATGTTTTTTTAAACTAAAGTCTATAGACGTCAGTGTCAACATTTTAGTGATGACATGAAGCTCAAATGTGGACAAATGTCTATAAAATGCAGAACAATATTGTTGAACATAAAATAACATAAGTACAACTTCTATGCCTTTGTAGTGAATGTGCAACACATTTATTAAGTTCCACTGCAGAGCACAGCAGTGTTGTGGAACAGTGTAGTCCCACCCCGCAGTGTAGTCCCACCACTGTGATGTCAAACACCTGGACACAGACTGACACACCTGAATGCAGCAGCTTCTCAGCATCTGCGGAGTAAACACAAATAGCTGATGATGGAGTCCAGAGAAGAGAACAGTCAGATGATGAGACGGCCTGAAAACAAACCTCGAGATGTTTTATGTAAAATAAAAAACAACTTAAGGCATTTATGACCCCTATTCTATCTATTGTAAAAATTCACTTCACTTGCTTCCCTTCTCTAATGCTGTGCCGTTTCCCACTTCACTGATCTGGTAATGTTTCCATCCTGCCTCATACTCTTACTACTTGTGGATACTGAGCTGATCGCAGCAATACATTTGTTGAGGAAACAACAGATGTCAGGATGGATATGTCCAAACAACCACCTTTTCACTAAAAAATAAATGTTCATTACAGAGCCACATTTAAAGATAAAGTATTTCTGTCCAGACAAATGTTTTAGCTTAACGTCTGAAATAATATCTCTCCAACTCTGTTGTTTATTAAATGCACAATAATGCAACAAACCAGGATCAATGAAGATAGCTGCAATATTAAAATCCAGAATGTAACTGAGTAACAGCTGCTACAAAGACAACAAGGTCAGTAACATTAATTCATCCTGAATATTATTTTTCCACAGTGCGAAAGATTCACCCTGCAGGTGAACCTGTTGAGTGGAGATTTGTGCAAGATCTGCAAGCTGTGAATGCTGCTGTGCAGGCCATCACATAGTTCAGGCTGATAAGACTGGAGACCCTATCAGGGTGTGGCTGTGGGGGTGCCACAGCCACACCTTGATGACACTCTACAATCCAAGTTGCATTTTTGGGAGGTCAGTTTCTGGCCATGATAGAACTGAAGTTTTCAGAATTAAACATTTAATGCTGAATATCAGAGAACAGATAAGTTGAATACTAAAATGAGGAAGATGAGATGAGTTTAAACACTAAAACACAACTAAAACATGTTAGTTTGGACATACAGTTGAAACCAGAAGTTTACATACACTGTAAAAAGACACACCTTTTCTTCTCACTGTCTGAAATTAAATCAGGCTAAACTTCTCCTGTTTTAGGTCAGTTAGGATTACCTAAGTTATTAAAACTTTGGTAAAATTTATTGCAGCTAAATGCTGCAATAATGAGAGAGAAAAGATTTTTGAGAGACTTTTTTTTTTATTATTACTTTCTTTGAAGTCAGAAGTTTACATACATTTCCTTATTATTTGATAGCATTGACTTTCAACTGTATGACTGAGGTCATGCATTTTGGGCATCCTTCCACAAGCTTCTCACAATAGCTTGCTGGAATTCTGGCCCATTCCTCCTGACAGAACTGGTGTAGCTGAGTCAGGTTTGTAGGCTCGCAAATGCCCTTTCAATTCTACCCACAATTTTTATATGGGATTCAGATCAGGGCTTTGTGATGGCCACTCCAAAACATTGACTTTGTTGTCCTTAAGCCACTTTGTGACTATTTTGGCAGTATGCTTAGGGTCATTGTCCACTTTGACCCATTTGCGTCCAAGCTTCAACTTCCTGGCTGATGGCTTGAGATGCTGCTTCAGTATTTCCAAATGATGTTCTTTCTTCATGATGCCATTTATTTTATCCATTCACTTACAAAAAGAGTTATCGGTATCCAAAGATCTGTAATTTCTCATTGTTGTAAGTGTATATTCCTAACAAAAAAGAAGAATAAATAATAACAAGCAATTAGCCCTCACTGGATACTCTTCTCATGCCAGGCTTTTATAAGAATATTTTGTAACGTAAGGGATGTAATGTTAAATTTTATAAAGCTAATAAAAAGATAATAAAGCTATGTGCATTAATTCTTTTTAAATCTAAGTTAAGGTTGCTGAAATGGCAAGGCTAACTGTAGGAGCTTAAGCTTACCAAGGCTAACTGTAGGAGCTGAAGCTAACCAAAGCTAACTGCAGGAGCAGAAGCTAACCAAGGCTAGCATCCACCAACTACGTTTTAACCCCATAAAGTGGGACAGATTTGAAACGTCTGGGTTATAAAAAGCTATTTTAAAACGATGATGTAGTAGTGTGGATATGGCCTAACTTATGCAGGACTTGGTTTTTAATCGCTATTAGGTCAAATGATGAAACCGTAAACCAGCCAACTCTGACTGCCCAGTCTTCAAGGCTGATGTGTAGCCAACAACGGCGCCTCTCGTCTTACTGCCTGTATCCACTTCTCTCGTCTTAAAGGCTAATTTATTTCTGTTCGGCAGCTTATGAAAACTTAGATCAGGGTTGTTTACCCTGTTCGTAGTGCACCCTACCACACAACAGCTTTTGGGCATTTGTTTGTGTTTGTTAGCACACGGAGAGTGACAAGAGACACCTGTAGTCCGGGCGAAATACCATGCTCAGTAAAAATTAAATGATTCCTCGAAGCAGAGGAAATTCCTCCATAATTTTTTGTAATTGAGGTACTCGAATTATTTGAGGAATTGTTTCAGCCCTAGCTGCAACATTCACGTATTATTTCTGTTTAACAGTTTGAGGTATTTGCCTGCTCCCCCTGTGGTGGAAGAAGGAGAGTGCTTTTGCCTCCTTCTTGCCGCTGTCACTACATGTTTGCATGTGGGGGGACTTTACATTTGGAGCTGCTTTGTTTGAAAAGAGCCATGAAATCTGTCTGTCAGAACCATAATATAATTTTCTGTTTATTTTTTTTTGTATAATGCATGGCCTGAGCAATGATTTAAGATACATGCAGTTTTTGTGTTTGGACATTAGGTGGAGTAGCCACAAAGTACTTAAGGCAGCTCTCAGGTGAGGTGAGGCAGGTGTAGGTGGATAGCAAGAGGTTTTTGACTGTGACTGGGTCAATGTGCTCTTATTTAATAATTTGGTATATTTCTTTTTGGATGCAAATAAATGGGTCACAGTACTAAACTTAAATGCTGTATTGGACATTGTTTATTCTCATTAACCAGAACAAATGTTTGGACAAGTTCAACCTATTCACTCCTCCAAGGCTATATGTACCTTATCTTTTAATTTAAAAGGACTTTAAAATTTCTAACACCAGAAAAATAAAACCTGACTTCAACTGACCTCACTATAGCTTAAAAAAAAAAAAAAACAAAAAAAAAAACCTAAAGCCAAAATAATTACAACAATTACGATAAACATGATACTGTGTGGACAAGGAGATGAACTCAATGATGACACCATCCCCAGACAACCCATCAACTGTCCTCCATAAATCCCAGTGACAGGATGGAACTGATGTGTACAATTTTAATATAGGATGTGGCTGCAGCTGCTTTCATACTCATTTTTCTATGGTAACAAATCCAAGGTAGATAACATAAACCACATACCATAGATAATGGTGACTTAATTGTGTTTTTAAGTGACCATAAACCTAGTTTGGCCTTTGAGTAATTTCTTGCTACTTCTCAGGTTCACAAATACTGATAAATCTGTGCTAAGCTGATTTTGTCAAATATATATCTAATTTATCAGTCTAAGTTTGGTTACAGTAACTCTCAGATCAATACAAATGTAAAATAGCACGACACAGAAACACTCAATTCTAAGTTCAAGTTAGGGATGCAACGGTACTCGGTAAAATACCGAACCGTTCGGTACGCCCTGCACAGAACAATACGCCCTTATGTCCCGTGGGGTTTTCGGTACATGTCAGGTTGCATTAGCGCTTACTGCTTTAAAGGCTACTCTGTGTGTGTGTGTGCCTGACTGTCCAGGCAGAAGCCCTCCCACGTGAGTTAATGTCCAATCACTGTTGTGCCTCCACCCACTCACAGTGACTAACCTATCACACTGTTGCAACTGGAACCGTTGCAGCTCACACACACAGAAGCAGGAAAACTTCTACCTTGAAAATGACAACTTTACCTCTGATTGTTCCGGACTCGCCATTGCTGCAGGCCATCTCTGATAGTTTGTGTGAGGCTGCTGAGAGTGTGTGTGTTTGTGTGTAAGCAATACCTGCCTCTGGTTGGCTTACCATGAAATCTTACTCTACCTTAGCCAATCATCATCAGTTCTGCAGCTGTCCCCCCCTTTACAGCTCTTGTGGCTGGCTGTCTGAAGGCCAAGTTGGATGGCAGCTTCAATGAGTTGCTTCACTTCACACTTCATAAGGCACCACATTTAATGGTCGTTAACGGCAACAGCGTTATTTCCATCACTGCTACTATTTATGTATACTAGTAGTCAATGCTAAGAGGCACTTCAACATTTGAAAGTGTTTTTTGTTTACATTTTTGCATGTTTTAATTTTTTTATACATATTTTATGCTACGGTGTAAGTGGTAGGCAAGGAAAAAGAGGCAAGTCTACTATTTGAGTTTAAGTTTTGTATTTGTTAACCACCTGTTAACTTAAAGTGTTATTGAGTACCAGAATTGTTTGGAACTTGTTCTGACAAGCAAAATAAATAAATCATTTTGGGAGAAAAAAAATGTCTCTTTATGAACAAAACACGTACCAAAACTATACCGAAAACTGTGACACAAAAACCAAGGTACAGACTGTACCGTTGGCTAGGGCTGCACAATTAATCGAATTTTAATCACGATCATGATTTTGGCTTCCCACGATCAAATTTGCATGATCGAGCAATATTTAAAATGCATCATTCTGTTCATAGAATGCTCCGTATCTTAGGTTTTTTTCCCAAAGCCAATCTAGCGCTCCTCAAAGTTATAGAGAAAAAACTCTCTCTTTAAGCCTTAAGCCTCTGATCATGTGCATCCATGAGCCAATCAGAGTTGTTCCCTGCACCAGCGCACAGTTTAGGCCCAATCCCAAAGTTCACCCTACTCACTACCCCTAGCCTTCACCCACTACCCCTTAACCCTCGAAAGGAATCCACAAGGGGTAGGGCTTTGTAATCTTCCCCTAGGAATTGGGACACCACTTGCTACGTCACCGTGTAGTTTACGTTCGGGCACGCAAGCGACTGTGTAGTCCCAGCAGCAACATGGAGGCTACGGTTCATGTAAATTTCAATCGGCATTTTATTTTCGTATGTAACGCCCTCACCCTGTTCGTACTCTGTCTGTCAGTGTAAACTTTGTCAACATATAAAAAAAAAACAAAAAAACAAAAACATGGAGTCTACGGTCGCGATCGTTTTTTTTTTTTTTTTTTTACCATTCATCATGCTTCGGTTGATAAATAAACCAAGAAGTACACGGAAAAGAATACACCATCGACGTCTGTTATCTCTTGTGAATTTTTTGTGGGTTTTTTTTTTTTGTCCGACTTCTCCACATCCTCTCACTCTCTGAGGATCGCGAAACTGGCCCTTCCTCAGGAAGTCAGCATCAGAAAACCCTCGCTCTGAAGGGCTAGATTCATACCCCCTACCCCTACGTGAAGAAAGGAATTGGGACACCACTACCCTCGCAGGAACGCACAAAATTTAGGGGTAGGGCTAAAAAGTAGGGGTAGGGGGTGTATTGGGACTGGGCCTTAGTTTGTAGATGTATTACTAGTCGACAGTCACTGAGGACAGAGTAGCAGTGAACATGGGGAAAGCTCCACAGTAGATAGCAGTCGCCTGTCAGAAGGCGATAAACTATCTTAACAAAGAAAACAAACAAACAAAAAGTGTAACGTAGCAGAGGGCAAGGCCGAGGGGCTTGTCCCGAGAATCGGATTGTCATCCATTGTGTGGAAGCATTTTGGGTTCAAGGCAAGTGACACAAAACAAGAACAGGTTTTATGCAGTTTTCTTTGTTTTCTTTATTTTTATTTTTTCTTAAGAAGAAGAACCGAATTTTGGTGAATAAGACGACCTATTTTATTTTGATGCACATATTTGTACATTAGCAGGAATGTAGCACCATATGGATGTGAAAGCAGTTATAACGAGCCTACTGTATGCGACAATAAAATTTGTTTTGGTTAAAATTTAACAAATAATCATAATAATTAATCATGATCTCAATATTGATGAAAATAATCGTGATTACCATTTTGGCCATAATCATGCAGCCCTTCCGTGGGCTACCTGTACCGTTGCACCAGTAGTTCAAGTACCTCAAAAATCTTCAGTAAATGCACTTCCTTATACTGTGTTTATTTAAAACATGCAAACAAGTTCAATCACAGAAGAACTCTTTAAAGTGAGTCTATCTCTGACTAACTGTGGCTTAGTAGTGTGTGTGTGTGTGTGTGTGTGTGTGTGTGTGTGTGTGTGTGTGTGGGGGGGGGGGGGGGGGGGGGGGGCATTCTATTTTTGGCTCTTAGATTCTGTTTCATGAGGTTTTTATTACACCTAAGTTTATACAAACTACTAATCCAACCTATTAGATAGTACAGATTTGCAGAGGTTTTAAATGTGAGCAAAACAAAATGTGAAAAGAGTGAAAAGACTTACCTGAGGTTTAACTTGTCTTCATCCCCTCTTGAACGTGCGCAGGTTTGTCCTTTATGTTCCATTCTGTCTGTCATTTGGCATGTGTCATTTCTCTCCTCATCCTTTTTGTCTTCTTCCATTCCCATGATGACACTTTGTCGAACACTGACAGAGATCACCAACGCCTGTATGATGCCATAAATCAACGCAAACTGAGGGAGATACTCCTGGATCAACCAAAGTAATCCAGCCATTCCAACTGTGGAGACAAAAAACATGGCCATACCATGAAACCACAGCCTGAGTGCTCCCTGGACCCCCAATACCTCCAGGATCAGCTTGGTAGGAGGGGAAACAGTCCACAGGAAGCCAACAACAAACAGGTCAAACAGGTGGCGGAGAAAGTTGAAGCAGATTTCATAGTGCTCTGGTACAATCTCCACCTTCCAGCTATCCACAAACAATCGAAAAGGAGATGTCAGCTGAGACGAAGGAGGTAAAGGAGATGGAGGAGGTGTTCTGTAGTCGGAAAAGTCCCCATCAATGTCCCATGCACCTCCACTCTGACCATCAGTTTTCCTTTGCCTTAGTCTGCTTGGATCTACTTGCTTTGGCCATAAAAAGTAAGAAGTTGGGAGAAATTTATTCCACCCTCTCTGATTTTGCCGTGACTCCACCATGGTCTCCTGCGTGCCTGCATATAGATCGGCTTCTATGGGCTGGAGCTTCTCCTGTGCCTCCCAGAACTCTTCTACGGGACCACTTTGCTCACTTTGGCGTGTCCAGCTTCCCCAGATCCAAGAGGTCCACCCCCGTAGGGCCTGACTGCCATACTCTTTCTTCCTGCCCTCCGCCAGCACTGTGCTATTCTCTGATACAGCACTATTGCCCCGTGAGAGCAGCCAGCCCAGTGCTCTGCCTAATGCAGTTGTCATTCTTTTTCGTTGTGCTGGTAGAAGGTTCCTCAGTTCTCAGCTCTTCTTGCTAGGGTCGGTTGGGCTGATCAGTGGCTTTGCGGGAGAGGTATTTGACGGCCCGAGCTGCTGAGAAGTAGCAATACTTGTTCACTAGGATTTGGGCCGAAGCGGCGTCCTCAGGCCTGACACACCTGTGGGTGTTTTTTATTTCTTGTCTACATGTCTTTGGTTCAACCACACAACGTTTGATGCCGACAGCGTCGCTGTCAGCTCAATATCACACGAAGTTCAGTTCAATAAGCAGGAGAGCAGCGGCTAACCCCCAGTCCTCTGGCTGGCTGAATCGAGCCCTCGCTTCAACGCCGTCAGCTCACTAACACAGAGCTTGGGGCTTCTTTATCTCGTCTTTCTGTGTCCCGAAACAAAGTTCTGAAGTTATCCTGTATGCAATAAATAAAAAATAAAGTTGGTTTAAGCATGAAATCTTACATCCACTTCCACGTCAACAATGCGAGTTGGCTAACGTTACCCAGGTCGTGGCAGTTATCTTAGCTAACCTTTGAGGCTTTTGTTTTAAAATTAAGTTATTTACTTATCAACATGCACCAGTTTTGTGATTCTTGACGAGTTTTAAGAGAATATTTCCGGAATTTTCGGTGTTTCTAAACAACGGCAACTCCACTGTTAATGTAATTTTCTACCTTCGCCGATTTTAGCTTCAGGTCTCCTCGCTCGGATCGCAGCTAGCTCTCCTGTTAGCATCAAATCACTCGACACGTAGACCAAGTTCCTCAACTGACCTGTAAACACACCAGCTTGTTTATCTTCAGTATCTGAAACACACTGAAAGACACTTTCCGGTATACGCTGTCTGACAGGTATAATTAATGTTAGTGTTAATGATCAGGGAGCCACTTCAGGATGATTCACTACGAGCTCGATCCACCGCTTCGCCTCGTTATGTTGAAGACGGACTTCCGGTTTGGACCTTCAAAATAAAGCCGCCTGCTGTTACGCTAAAACTAGTACCAGAATTTGACCTTCTCTAATTTGTCAGTTACTGGGACAATGTAGTTTACGTAACCCTTTTTCCAATGGCGTAAATGTATTTGATGATTAAGGCATTATGTGTGAGCAATATAGCATTGCAACTGAACAAAGTAGTTATGAGCACAACTTTAAAAGAAATTCATTGTGGTCATGCTTATCAATGGAACTACAGTTTTAATCCAGAACAGTGGACTGGTAATTCAACTTTCCCCAGATAGAGTAGAAGGCACATAAAGCTTGTGATTAATTTTATTGTAGTCAACATTCATCCAGTGGACAAAAAAAGTCTCACTTTAGACATTTCATTTGCAACTTAGGTTTGTACAAACAAGACAGGCAACAGCTCTTCGAGGCTTAAGCTTAAATGGAGGCCTTAGTGAAACTGCATCAGCTGCTGGGATGCTGAAAGCTTGATGACCATTTGCTTGTAGCAGACCCAGCATCTGTGAAAAGACAAATAAAGATGGACTTCTTAGTTCACTCTTCCAAGAAAATCTTTCTTTGAGGAAACTGCAATAGCCCTCCCCACTTTCCCCATTAATACCAACCTGCTCCATTTGCCATTTCTGAGTATCTTCCAGCTTCAGCAGACATACCTTACAAGACAGAAATCAGAAATTTAACCCCTGCTTGGCCTCAAACACTCCTACAGAAGAGTTAGTGAGTGTTTCAGTGCGCTGCGAGTAAACTTCAGTTTAAGATCAGTCGAACCGAATAACTGCATCATCATTAACCAACTCATACAAGAGCTTGGAAATAAAAGCTCTGAGCCCCAGTTGGATGGTCTTGATTCATCAAGTAGGTTGAGTAATTTAAATATTAAGGCACAATTCCAGTTACACCATCTGGTGCCGATTTAGCAATTCCTGCCCAAAAAGACTTCAACCCTCCCAACAAAATTACCCCCTCAACCTGAGAATTGAATCCCATCCTAATGGGGCTACACTGCCACAAAGGTTGGTACTTACTGCTGCAAGACTAAACACCAACTCCTCCATTGCTTGTGGACAAACTATAAAGAGAGGAAAAGTCATGAGTACCACCACAGGCAGAGCACAGGGATGATTTCAAGAACCACACCAGTGTTTGGTTATTTTAGCCCAATTACTGCAGAAAATTTTAATAAATATAATTATAATAATAATCTGCAGCAAATGTGTTAAAATATGCCACATGTATGGTGTGGTTATGTGGTCAGTGCACTGTGAAAACAACTTCATGTTTTTCTCAGAGACTCTAGTCTATAAAAATCATCACGCCACATAAGGTCACAAGAAGCTGCTTTAGAGCCACATCTACCTTGCAAGATGAGTGTTCATCCAGTCACCCTCACAAGAACCTACTGAGCACAAAGAAAGCCATTAAAACCAGTTCTGTCCTCTGCAAATGTATTGAGAACCACATCTTTATATGCTCAGTGCACTGTGAAAGAGCTTCATGGTATAATCAGAGACTCTAGTCTTGTGAATCATCATAGTTGCATGGTCATTCTTCAGCTTTAAGCAATGAGGTGAACTGCTGACACTCACCAACAGCCCATGGCTACAGTCAGTCACAGCAGGAATAAAGGTTTAACTAGGCGACGCCAGTTGTCCTTCAGTGCAGTGAGCAGTCCCAGGTGTCCATCTTCAGTGTGATCCTGAAACTGCAGTGAGCCATTTGTTAAAGTTTTTGTATGTTGTTGTAAATATACATGTACAAGTTACCTGTGAAAGTGCATTTACAGAAACATTAGCACATACACATGCAAATCCCACAAGTATTTTAGATGTGATTTTATCATTTTGGATAGCCATCATTCCATTTTAAAATTCTTTTGTCCCAAAGTGGAGATTGCAGCTTGGTCTGTGGAGATTTGACTGTAAAAATACAGGATATCAAAAAGTATTGCTCCTGTGGGTCCGACTGCAGGGGAGCATCAACGCTGCAGTTTTCCAGTGTCTTTACACGCACATCAGCACATCCTCACCAGTTTTCTGTTGAACCCATTTCTAAATGTACATTTCTATGTTTTTGTATAATTTTGATTGCATTTAGTCCAAAACGGTCAAAAATATGGTGCAATCACTAACCAGATCGACCAATCAAATACCTAGCCTTTTAAGTAGTTTGTGTATATGTATATTAAATGAAAGATGTTGTGCACTTTTATCCATCAAGCCCCCCAAAAATCACATTTAAAAAAAAAAAAACAAACAAACAAAAAAAAAACCTTCCTTAACTTTAATACCCATTCACACTCAACCTTCTTTAAATCTGGTTACCTGCATCTTACCCTGCAGATTCAACTCAGCAGATCTACGAAGAAGGCTCGCGTGTTGAGCCAAAGTCTCGGTCCTCCATTACAGTGCCGATTTTTCACCACGTGTGGAACTCAGAAACAGCAGACGTTTCTGTGTCTCTGAAGACCTCCACTTGGCCTCCCAGCCAGTTAGAGTAAACTCAAAATTTAGCATACTTAACTTTCCTTCATCCAAATATTAAATCTTAGCTTTGGTGTCATGTGGCTTTTCTGCGCCATTGTTCCGAAATCGAAGTCAGTCGAAAAGAGGACGAGCAAAATGATGCCCATCTTTTATATAATTACTGGGGTCCTTGACAGCACCACGTGCCTCTGGTGTCCTCAATATTGCCTGTTTCTGACTTTTAGCGTCTTCTTTTTCTTCTTCCTTTTGGTTTTACGGCGGGCGGCAACCAACGTATTAGCGCATTACTGCCTCCTACTGTATTGGAGTGTAGACCAGAGTTAACTAGCCTCCCCACAACAAAAAAAGAGAATAATTAAATAATTAATTAACAAATAACTGAATAAACTCTTTAAATTGACGGTGTGGTCTAAATTCTTTCAATCAACCCTGTTTCTATTAGATACTGAAATAAACTCCTCAAATCCGTGAACACATTTTTAAGACTAAATCCATTCCATTCCAAGCTTCCTTACTCTTATTTTTGACATTTCACGCTATTAGTTGTACTTTTGAAAGTCAGAAGTCACATAATCCTTAAGGATGTTTGTTAACTAGATACGTTGTTTTGTTCAATCTGGTATGCTCCACCTCATTCTTGTCATGATGTTCTCCTCCTCGTTGCTCCTTCTGGCTCTCCTCACTACTCCAACTTGCTGCTGTAGATAATAAAGGTGCCGTCCTGTACTTCCTGTGTCCCAGCTGTGCTGCCATTCTTTCATGATGTTTCTTTTGAAAACTGCTTTTTCTTAAGCCTTACTGAGTGCAATGTCCATGATTTCTTCGTGCTTTAACGCCTGTTTTGCTAGAGTATCTGCTTCCTCATTGCCTTTTATCCCCCTGTGAGCTTGTATCCACATAAATCTTACAAACCATTCCTTTTCTTAATTCTGTACAATGATTTCTATATTTCATTTAGAATATCTTCCCTACATTAGAGTGCAAGTGATTGCAGTGACATTAAAGCAGACTGTGAATCCATGCAAAGAATAACATTCTTGATTTGTAAGGCTTCTATCCACTGCTATAGCTCTATATCTCTACAGTGTATATCGACAGATGGTCTGATGTTCTTCTTTACACAGAAACTTACAAGGTTGGTACGCTAAAGGCAAAACTTGTGCTCCCTGTATGTTTTAAATCCATCTGTATACACTGGAACACATGCTCCATATACTGTTTGAAATCAATCTTCAACCAGAATGGCAATATTTCCGGAATCTTTATATATCCTCTTTTCCAGAAAATGAAAATCTAAAACCACTGAAGGAAGTAGTCTGCATGGAGTTACTGCTAACGTCGCTATTGGGGTGTAGCTTGTCTGACTTAATGACATATCCCTAGCTATTTCCTCACTATTCCATGCATAACACTTCTGATTAGTGTTCTATCTCTCCCAACACAGGAGGAGCACCTTGTTGTTAGATACCAATCTTCAGAATGTACTTGGAGATTTACCCAGTAGTTCTTGAGTAATTGTTTGTTTCTAATATGTAATGCCACTTCACCCAGCCCCACCTGAAGGGCAGGTACAGGAGTTGTATTGAAAGACCCACAACACAGCCTCAGTCCTTGAACTTGAACCCCCTCTAGCTTTTTTTTTTTTGCTGCAGAACCATATGCAGTGCACCCATAGTCTAACACTGATCTGATCAGTGCCAGATACATGTTCTTAGTAGATGATCTGCTTGCTCCCCAGCCTGATCCTGTTAAACATGTCATTACATTTAAAATCTTTTTACACTTTGAATTTACCTTTTGAATATGTTCACTCCATGTTAGCTTTTTATCCAACCACACACCCAAAAATTGACATAATTTGACCAATCAAATCACATATTGTTTATTGGTTGGCATCAAACTCAATCTTAAAACATGCCACAGGAACAACAACTTCTAATAATCCTTTAAGTGATCATTCATTGATTCATTCATCTTTAACCGCTTATCCGTTTCCGGACCACGGGGGTGCTGGAGCCAATCCCAGCTCATACTGGGCGAGGGCAGGGTACAACTTGAACAGGTCGCCAGTCCATCACAGGGCCAACACACAGAGACAGAGAGAGACAAACAACCACTCACACTCAGATCTACAGACAATTTAGAGTCACCAATTAACCAGAAAAACAAGCATGTCTTTGGACGCGTGAGGAAACTGGAGTACCCAGAGGAAACCCACACAGGCACAGGGAAAACATTCAAACTCACCTGCCCCAGGCTGGGAACCGAACCCATGACCTTCTTGGTGGGAAGCAACAGAGCTAACCACTATGCTGCCGTGCTCCTTTAAGTGATCATTGTAAAATTATTGGACATTTCATTTACAGTTGCTAAAGAATGAGGAGTATTGTTATTCAATAGGATTCAAATGACGATTCAATCAATACATCAATACCAAATTGGGAATACCTAAAATTCAGTATAAGAAAACTTTCATTAGCTTTTGGGAAAACATTGAATAAGAATAGGAGAGCAGAAGAAGCATATCTGATTCAAAAAACTCACGACAATCTAAACTAAATTGGAGTGACGATGATAGAGAAAAAATAAATAGCTTGCAGTCCAGATTGGATGAGATATATGTAAATAAAGCAAATGGAGCATATATAAGGTCCACAGCCAAGTGGATAGAGGAGGGAGAAAAAAACACAGCCTAATTCTGCAATTTAGAAAAACGTAGACAAGAATATAATTCAATTTGTAGTCTAATAATTAGTGGAGAGGAATGTACAGAACCCACATAGCAAGAAAAGTTTTTGCTTTTTACAGGAACCTTTACAAATCTTCAGAATTGGAATGGAATGCCACATTCTTCTTTGCTAAGTAATTTGATTCCTGTAATTGATGAAAATTTTAAGGAAATTTGTGATGAGGATCTAAGGATTATTGAATTTGACAATGCAATAAAAAAGATGGCATTTGACCATTCACCTGGGCCAGATGGATTAACAGCCATTTTCTATAAAAATTTTTTGGGAAGATATAAAAATCTAATTGTTCCAAGCTATAACAGAATGCATCAGAAAGAAATAATGGCAACAATGAAACAAGGCATAATAAAACTGATACCAAAACCTGGAAAAGATTTTAAAAAATGTAAGTAATCTAAGCGCTATTACTCTTTTAAACACGGACTACAAGATTTTTACAACCGTTTTGGCAGCAAGATTAAAGGCAGGCATTTCCAAAATCAGCCCAACACAATCAGGTTTTCTTAAAGGGAAATCTATCCATAACAATATCTGCTTGGTATGGGATCTTATTGATTATAGCTATTTAATTAAGGACGGTGGTTTTATGTTATTCGTGGACTTCCACAAAGCATTTGATTCAGTTGAACATGCATTTACTGTAAACATGCTGACACATTTTGGATTCAGTAATACGTTTCTTGGCATGTTTATTATGTTACATATTGATATTTATAGCTGTGTTTCCCTACCAGAAGGCACATGTGCAAAGTAGAAAGAGACATAAGACAGTGACGCAGCAATGCTCATCTTCTATTCATTGTGGTCAAATAATTATTAGCCATAAACTGTCAGAAATTTGAATATTAAAGGCTTAAACATAAATGATAACAAATTTATCATCAGTCAGCTTGCTGATGATACAACTATTTTCCTAAAAAATAAAGAACAAATACCATTGGCCTTAGAAACAATAACACTTTTTTCTCAAGCCTCAGGTCTGCATTTAAATCTGGACATTTGCGAATTTATGAGTATCCATGACTGTTCTGATATTTCACTGTATAATATACAAGTCTAAAAAGACCTTAGATTCCTAGGTATTTGGATTACTAAATGTCCAGATACAAGTAAAAAAAAAAATCCAAAATAACGTTGATAAATGTAAAAAAATACTAAGTAACTGGTTGCAAAGAGAACATTAACATTGTTTGGAAGAACAATATTAACTAAAATTGAATTCTATATCTAGGCTAATCTATCCAGCATGCACTCTAGAAATTCCTGTGAGGATCATTAAAAAATTAATAGAATGAACTTTAACTTCACTTGCTGAAACAAACATCACTACATCAGAAAGGGGGACTTACTAAAGAATTATGAGGAGCAGGGCCTCAAGGCATTTGATTTTGAAATAGTGAATGGAACTTTAAAAATTAAATGGTGCCAAACCTTTTTAAAAAATCGTGAAAAGATATGGTTCTCATTACCTACACTTATATTTAGTAAAGTCGGAGGTATCGAGTTTCTATTAACATATGATTTTGAATAATCTAAATTACATATTAAACTCTCCACATTTCATCAACAAGTATTGTTACAGTGGAAGTTGATCTTTAACCATAACTTCAGCCCTCATAATGTCCCAGTGTGGAATAATAGAGCTATATTAAGTAGAAGCAAATCTATGTTTTTTGAAGACTGGATGGAAAAAGATATGGTCTGTTGTACATATTATGGATGGAAATGGCAATTTGCTTGAATTCAACTATTTTAATACTAAATATTATATGGATTGCTCCATCAGGAGTTATAAGAAAGTGATACAGTACATTCCAATAGCCCTTATTCAATCAATAAAAAAATATATTAAACATACCTATATAACACAAGGATTACACCATATTAAATGTGATGATGTGGAACTGGTGAACGAAAAGTGCAACAATAAGCTTTTGAGAAAATATTTAGTTAACACCCTATTTCTGGGTATAACAATAAGCACATTTAATCTTCAAAATTATGACAAATCTAAAATTTCAACCATTATGACACTTAAACATTTAACAATATATATCCCTCCAATGAATTTATTAAAAAAAAAAGATTTAAATTAGAGGTAGAAATTTGTTATATTTGTACCACAAACATAGAGACAACAGAACACCTGTTATCCCTGTGATGCAGTTCAGAATGCATGGAAGTCTCTTCATGATTGGATGTCTTTCTAGTCCATAAATATAGCTTTCCTTTCCTACCAAAATAATCGGATGGTTGCTAGTCTGAAGAATAAGAATGTTGAATTTCTGGTGAAATATTATTATAGTAAGAAAATATTACATACACAAATGGTGATATGGGAAGTGCTCTCCCTCATGGACTGTACTTAAACAGTAATTCTTATTTCATATATGCCTAAACAAATTAACAATTCCTATAGGCTAAGAAATTGTGCCCACTTATATCATCATATCATTTGTACTAACCCCTTATGTTTGTTTTCTTTTATTCATTTTCTTTGCTCTACATAGCTGTAATCCAATATAAAAGGAGGGGTGATTTTGGTTTTCAATATAATGGATATATGTATTAAAGTGAGTTTGTCGCTACATCGTATTCTTTTGTTTCCAAAAAAAAAAAACCTACAAAAAGAAAAAAGAATAAAATAAAATTGTGCTGATTTTTTTTTTTTTAATCAAAATGATGAAGTCTTTCAAAGGATTATTGGCAAAACTCAAGCGGCTTATCGGCGTGATTGGGATGTAATATCAATAAGTGCCACCTTAGTTTATTTGGCTTCATGATGTCCGCTGCCAGAGTTTTTACACACAATACACACACACACCGGCCTTTCTTCATCTCCCACCGTTGAATGGCACGCCCAAGAAAAACGCCACTGCCACCTAGTGTACAGGAGGTGTAACGACGCTTTGTTTTGTGCAGCAATGAAAAAGCTAACACAAATTAAAAGTCGTTTTTAAGAAGGGGAACGTAAAACAACAACTTTTACACATGATAGACATGTGTACATACTTTTTCCTTATCCTATCTGATTTGATTTTATTGTTTCTGTATGGCTTTTTTTATTGTCTAGATCGATTAATAAAATTGATTTATTATTATTATTATTACGTGATGTATTACAAGATGTACCCTAACGATAATTACAGTGAGCATATATTTTTCCTTGAGAGCACTTTTCAAAGATGTATATTAATAAATTATCACAAAAGATGTCAATAACTATGTCAATAATTTCTAATGAAACTATTGGCTTGTGGCCCAAAATACGCCTAGGATGTTGGCCCAAGTTATGGCCCATTGATTTATACCGCTTGGCATCTGTACTGTCTTACAGGAAGAATGTCTGCTTATGCGCCAAAATTGGCCCAGAAGTCCATTGCTATTATGATGGGGCAAAACTATATATTTTCCCAGTCGTGACAAATAAGCAGATTATTTACATTTGAAACTGGGTACACATGTAAGGCACAAGTTGCGGTGATTGAACTACAAGTACCATCCGCCATAAGGTTTCTCATGGGTACCGGGTTCACACGGGCTGGATGGGAAATCCACATTTTGAGTGCACTGCCCTCTATGGGATCTACAGTCTGTATCTGGCAAAACAGACACATACACAGTCACGGCTGTCGTCACTGAGGTCAGGTAAACGGAGTGAACATGGCGACTGCCTACGAGAGATACAATCTGTAAGTACTTATAGCACGGCCAATCTTTTATTTTATATTTTTTAAACCTCTTGTTTGTTTCTACGTCCTTTAAAAGGCGGACTCGAGGCGACGCTCCTCGGCGGGCAGCCGGAAGTCTCATTTAGCGTCAGGTTAGATGACACAGCAGCTGAAGTTGGACGAAGGTTCGGCCGGCTGAGCAAGAACCGGCCAACTTTCACCCCGCACTCATTCATTAGGAAGAGGAAATGTTGGTACCGTGATGCGGTGCCGGCTGGGTGGAGTGCGGTTGTCCGCCATCGCTTACAGGAGCTCGGTTAGTGTGAACAGGAGGGAGAAAGTTAGTGAGCCTAGCTAGCTGCAGCAACCGAGAGTTTTTGGTCCGGCAGGTCCTGCCACACCTGGATCTGCTGCAGACCCCGCTCAGGCTCTGCCCTGTAACTTTCTTCAAAGTTGACAGGGCTCTGTACATTTCCAGACACACCCCACATCCAAGTCCCAGTTTTACTAGTCCTACCTGCTACATGTGCAGGTAGGACTAGTTGTCCTGACAGCTAGTGTTAGTGAGGATGAAGAGGGTTCCTCGTCTTTTACAAACTATGCCCCCCACAAGAATCACCCCTGGTGGGTTTAACCCCTAGATCTGATGTTAAAGAAATTGGTTTTATTTTTTCCTCCAGTTGCAACATTGTAGCGATGGCTTTTAAAACACATGTGGACCGTAGAGTGTATCATTAAAAGTTCCCATATTTTAACTTCTCCAGTGATGATATATTTGTGGTTTTAGGAATTGAAAACGATCTCATTATAGCTTCATATCTCTGCTCTGCTCAGGCTCCTCTCTGTCAAACAAGGACAACCAGTCAATCAAAACAGAGGGTGTGAGTCTTTTCTGTTTAAATACAGACTGTGAGCATTTCTCTGTGGACTGAGCACTTTGGTGCTTTCACTGTATTAACATAGAACCTAAACCTGATTTAGAATCAAAGACTTCATGGAGGTCAACCTTTGGACCTAGTTGAACTAATGAATGTATGTAAACTAAAGTTGAGATTTCATTCTTCAGCCTGTTTGATTGAAGAGGTAAAATTCCAGTATTTAACAAGAAAAAGTAAAGTGAAGTAATCAATAAGTCATACTATGTAGATTTTTTTTTTAACTTTTAAATTGATTCTCCCATTAACAATCATGTGCAGTTATTATTATATGAGGCTTTAAATGAGTTTCCGCTCACACTGTTCACTGGGGCGGATTATACAGCTTGAGCACATTTCAAGTCATTCCAAGATAGTACGCACTGCTGCAATGAAAACCACAGTTCATTTTAATATTGGAAGAACCAGCACAGCAGGAATATGAAGTCAATGACACATTAATTCACAATGGAAAGGTTTGATGTGGTCCCCTAATAACTGTTATTCCATGCGTGACACGATTTTGCGTTAGTCTAGCACAGGCATTTTACTGTGGACTAGATTACTTAGAGCCAACAATGGAGTGTTTGTGTGGCTTTGTCACCGCTATAGCAGCTGAGTGTTTCACTACATCACCCTGAGCACCACTGAGCTCACAGTTTTCTGCTGCAGTGATTTAAAGCTGTGTTGCTCAAAGGGCTACTTTATTGGATGTATCAAATTGAGTGGCTTAAGGGGAAAGTTATTACATGGCCTCAATATAATAATCTATAAATTCTCAGTTCCCCCTCATTGCTGGGGGAATGTGGAGAGAGTTGGATTTATATCAGGGCTGTTGTGATTACCGTACATGTTAGGGGTTTAGTCTATTTATGTAATTCTTCCCCACATGAGGTGGGTCAGAGGTCACAGTTGACTATGCAGCTGCACATCCATTTCTCGCAGAGATTCAGGCTGTGTCCGGAAATTCCAGAAAATATACACTCACTCAAGTACATGTCCTCATCTGCATGTTGTTCCTGGGAAGTATAATACTGCAGAGCTTTAAACCTGCATTCTATCAATCTGAGCTGAGACAATGTTCCGTGTGCTGTCGTGAAGGCAGGCTGTTACATGCCCGGTGATTGCCCATGACTCCACAGCCAGGTTAATTTTTTTCTAAATTTAAAGCTTTATGTCTGTCTGACATGCTCTCTGTCAGAAGGACTGCTGGCTTCACCTGCCGTCCCTCTCTATGTAGTGGCAAGTGACTCTAGTGT
Organism: Remorina albescens; assembly: GCA_034769265.1. Lineage (NCBI taxonomy): Eukaryota > Metazoa > Chordata > Actinopteri > Carangiformes > Echeneidae > Remorina > Remorina albescens. The sequence goes on along the minus strand of CM068492.1, from coordinate 3,398,590 downwards.
AGCTTTCTGTAGTGGTGCAGTCTAACAGTCCATTGCCAGAGTTCTATTTGTTGTGGCTAGGTGTATGTTCAGCTTAGCCTCTTTCTGGTAGCATTTCCAAGCGGGGAGTTATGGTTACCCTTGAAGTGATGTTATACCGTGGCTCCATAAATTTTATAAATTCTTCAAATCCCTTGAAATTCGTCAACTGTGCTTATTGGCATTCTGTCTCTTTCACTCATGTTGTAAATCCTAATGGCCTCTGCTTTCCTCGCATTCTCCTTGCTAACACTGCATCCAAAGTCGATTTTGACTCTCAGACTCTCTTGCTGCAGTTCACCACCTCATCACCTTCATCTTCAGTTTCTTCTGTCTGTTTGAGCTGTGCTCATTCTACAGCTGAGTTTGTGCTACAGCTGCACAATCAAATTAAATCAAATTTATTTATATAGTGCCAAATCATAACAGAATTACATCAAGGCACTTTCCATATAGAGTGGATCTAGACCAAACTTTTTATGGATTTGTTAAAGAAACCCAACAAATCCCTCCAAGAGTAAGCACGTGGCAACAGTTGAAGATAAAACTTCCTGTAAGACAGAGAAACCTCAGACAGAACCAGACTCAAGGAGGGCGTAGCCAACTGGCTTGACCGGTTAAGTTGAGAGAGAGAGAGAGAGAGAGAGAGTGAGAGAGAGGAAAGGGGGGTGGCAAAGTGTAAAAAGTTCTTATTTTTTATTTTATTTTCATAAGTCTGATGCCATTTTTGTCAAAATGGAGTTGCTGTACGTTGCTGTCCAAAAAAAAGCACAGGCCAATCTGAACTCGGGAGCGTTGGCTGCAGAAGTTAAAGTTAAAACCAATTTTTATTTAGAAAAAATTGTCCTAAACTACAAATTTTAATTGATTGATTAAATTGATTTATCAGGCAGCTTTATTATGTGTTCATAGATCCTAAATCTGCATGGTACATGGAACCAGTCTGAAATTTTATTTTTGTGATGGGGAGCTATACCCTGCAGGATTCAGCCATTAGAAGATGGAAAACAGTGGCCATTAAGATGTTCAGTAACAAAAACCAAAGTTTGTCTCTATGGATCCAGAATTTGGTCCTCAGGAGCAATCCAGATCATCAGACTACGTCTTCAGCTGTCGAGTTTTGATTAGCTTGTGGCCACTGCAATCCCAGGGTTCTTGTCTTAGTGAAAGGAAGTGGTAGGAGTTGAGCAGTTTCAGAAATAGCCCATCTTCACCTTGATGTTTGATGTGAATATTAATTGAAGCTCCTCACCTGGACCTGTGTGATGCTTCCACATGATTGGCAGGTGTGATCATGACATGAGCCAGCAGATATACATGTGTTCTGGTTCACTTCACTCTTCCTGTTCCAGAAGCTGAAACCCCACTCAGGGTCTCTGTCCATGCTGTCTCTGCAGAATGGAAATGAACACAAAGGAGAGTCACCGCACATGTTTGGGTGTAGCATGTTTTCATTTTGATCCAGTTTAAACATGTCTCAGCTTGACGGCTCCAGTAGGCTCATGGTTGTCAGCTAACTCCAGAGTGCACAATCAAACCCAGCTTTACAGCATGTATGTCACCCCCCCCATCTCCATACTAACTATCCAATAAACCATCTTGAAACAGATGGTGGCTCCTTTTACAAAGGAAGAGTAAAAACCATTAAGAAACCTTAGATTGTTTGTTCTCCAACAGCTCACATGATAAATGTATGCATCTCTCCATTAATCCAATAATTCTTCATCACTCTTTTTAGTTATTTCCCCCATCAATTGATTCACAGTGTTGTGGCTTGTCCCTTTTTCATATATAAAAAGCTACAGGTCAATAAAAAAGATGATGATATACTATGCTGCCAGAAGGAACTTTATTGTGAAAGTAAAGGTGGCAGGAAACATTGTTTTATGTATTTGTAGGGCTTTTTATGCCTTTATTTCAGACAGTAATTAGCACAGGGGCCGATGGGGAACAGGAAGAGAGGGGAGCAATCTGCAGCATAGGTTGGATTTAAAACAATGACGCGTCCATTACAAGGCATGAGTGCTGACCACTCAACCCACCTGCTCTACCAAGAGAGCCCTATTTTAAGTGTAGCAGACTGTCACAGCAGTGGCAGCAGACTGAGTGTTGCTGATGGATTAGTGCAGTGAAAAGGAACATTATAATGAGTTTGTCAAGGCCAGAGATAAACTTTGAAAGAAGAAATGATTTTGTATTAACAGCAACCAGGAAATTATACTTGAAAGATGAGAGGACATCCAACGATGATGAGATGTACTCTTAAAATCAGGAAGTCGGTTACAAAGGTTGGATATTTCTTGTCTTATTTATTTTTGCTTCAGTATATCAATCCAGAAGTAATCAAAAATCTTGTAAATGATTAAACCTCTGTGACGTCTTGCTCCCTGCATGGCTTGACTGCTTGCCATCTTTGATGCTGGTACAAATGTTTTGGAGCTCTAACCCCAACCCATCCTCTTTGCTGTTTCCAGGCACACCACTCCAGAGAAGTTCTTCATTGAGGCCTGCGATGAGGGGGCTGATGCTGTGCTGGCAATCGACAGGGTCTCCAATGAGATGGCCCTCACAGGTTACTGAAATCAGAGACAAAGCTGTGGTTGATCTGAGTTTTCATCACTTTTCAAGCCTTTATTGTTGATCTTTATTTCCATTCTCCACACATTGCCATCAATCCATGGCTCTACTGTTCCTGAAGCACTGACACCATCCCCTTTAGATGAAATCCTGCCAACGCTTGGCCAAAAACTGTTCCCCTTTTTATCTTTGATTATTAATAAATGAAAATATGTGGGATCATGACTGATGCAACTAGTTACAGAGAGTGACTGCAGAGCTGGGTGTACATAGTACAGGAGGAAAACACCACGTGGACTGGATTTTTTTTTTGCTTTGTGAGCTTTTGGCAGTTATGTAAGACATGATCTTTCTGCAGATTATATTCTGTAATTGTATTATCGTTAAATCTCATAGTAGATCAATTTCTAGACCTTAAACCAGGTCTTCAAAATTAATGGAAACAAAATTTAAGTGAAAGGTCAAATGTGTTAGAATATTGTTGTTCATTGCCAGCATTGTGGTTAATTAAAAAAAAAAAAACCTAAACTTGTGATTTCTGCCAAAATAAAAACAAAATGATTTATTTTTTTATTTTTATTTATTTATTTTTTTGCTTGTCCTTCAGGCCCACTCTAAATACATAATCATTGAGCCAATTTGATCAGTTATCAAAATACTACAAGCATATGTAGTATAGATTGTTTTTGTCTTATCCATCTGTTTTAGGTAAAAAGGATGTTCCTCCCTCAGCAGTCACTAGACCGATATGTGGCATCATGGGAACCATTCGCCTGGTAGCAGGTAAGTTTCCTCCGTGACATAACATTGTATTGTCTCTGAAGACTGAACAGTGCTTTGGCTTTATCTGACTTCTGCCACCTCACAGGGATGTACCTTATCGTCATCACCAGGAAGAGGAACGTGGGTAGCCTCCTGGGCCACGCCGTGTGGAAAGCTGTGGATTTTGATGTGATCTCTTACAAGAAGACAGTACTGCACCTCTCAGAAATCCAGGTGAGTCGGAACACTTCCTCCAAACTTATCCTATATAGTCCGGTTTTTAAAAACATTAATAAAAGCTGATTGAACAACCCTTTCATTCATACATACATACATACATAAATAACTGCAAGGGGGAAATGTCATTACATGAAGTTACAGATGGACACATACACACACACTCGGACCATAAACAGTATATAAAAGTGATTGTAAAAAGAAGAAGTTTTATTCAGAAAAACTGAGTAAACATTTTCCTAATGAGTTTATGGTTTCATTTTGTAATTTCAAGTTATTTCAGTACAACATGTATTAACCATCATTTTTCATATGATGGTCCCTATTAGATGAAAATAAACCACAAAGCAGGGGATGCATTAGGGTGGCCCTATAGTGTGATTGACAAACTGTACTACCAACATTTATTTGTCTTGTTTCCTCAAGTTGTTGCTCTATGTGAGACACTTGATCAGTGTTTTTTTGTTTTTAAGGCATATTTCCGGCTTTAGCTCACTCTCTATAATATCTTTGCTCAATGAGATATCGTATTGTTTAGCCAGGTGTTGTGTTTACACTAATGATGATTGTTGCTGGAGCAGATAAATACCTGCAGTCACTTGACCTGGGTTTGAATGGTGTAGCCTTTTCTATTGCCACCAAAAGCCAGATGTTAGCAGGTTTCACACACTGCTGCAGATTTATTCGGGTTCTTGGGTGGTTGTGTCTTTTACTGATACAGACACTTTTTAATGACAGCCTGAAGGCAGAGCTGCTTCAAACATCCAGTGAAAACAAAGCTGGCTTAGTTACCTCTGGTTCAGTAGCCCTCCTCTGTTTCCAGTGTAAACTGCTCCAGGACCAAACTCTGTGCTGCAAAGTCAGATGAAAGTGCTTAAGGTCACAGTATTTCACAAATTACTAGCAGCTCTATATGTCAAGTGCCTTGACGTAAATTTTTTATGATTTGGCGCTATACAAATAAATCTGATTTGATTTGATTTGATCCCAGCTCACACTGGGCGAGGGCGGGGTACACCCTGGACAGGTCACCAGTCCATCACAGGGCCAACACACAGAGACAGACAGAGACAACAACCACTCACACTCACACTCAGACCTACGGACAATTTAGAGTCACCAATAAACCTAAACATGTATGTCTTTGGACGGTGGGAAGAAACCGGAGTACCCAGAGCACGGATTGAACATGCAAACTCTGCGCAGAAAGGCCCCAGGCCCAGGAACCGAACCTGCGACCTTCTTGTGGGGCAACAGCACTAACCACTATGCCACCGTGCTGCCCACTGATGAGATCCTGTCAGTTCAAACTAAAAAGCATCTTGTGACAGGTTGTGGGTGGCTGTAGTCAATTCAGGTAACATTAGCTAAGGGCAAAGCCCCCCAAACAGGTTTCAGGTCTATATTTTTGTTAAGTGTAACCACAGACTAAAACAGGATTGGGGCCTACCCCATAGTGAACTGACTCCATGGATCAATGTGTTCTTGAAAGGTCCAATCATTAAAACTCTCTTTTTAAAAAGTCACATGTCAAATGCTGTCATTTCAGAGCAACCTAATGAGATCTGAGAATTGTTTTATAATTGGCATGTATTAGGTAAGACTGAATTCAACTGGGCAGCCCAGCGGCAGAATGGTTAGCCCTGTTGCCCCACAATAAGAAGGTCACGGGTTTGGTTCCCCAACCTGGAGCCTTTCTGTGTGCAGTTTGCATGTTCTCCCTGTGCCTGCGTGGGTTTCCTCTGGGTACTCCGCTTTCCTCCCTTCGTCCATAAACATGCATATTTGGGTTAATTGGTGACTCTAAATTTTCCGTAGGTCTGAGTGTGAGCGTGAGTGGTTGTTTGTCTCTGTCTGTCTCTGTGTGTGTGTGTGTGTCTATTTGATGGACTGAAAAAGGTGTTTAAAGGTGTTGATACTGAATGGGGACAACATGAGTTCATCACAAAGACCACAAAACACTGCCTCAGATGGACAATGAAGTTTATTCTCAATACTTCGATTCATCGATCACCCATACTGTTGATCTTCATAGGGGATTGAAACCAATCCTAGCTCACATTGGTTGAGAATAGGGGGCCGCTGTCTTCAGACTATTATGCTCTATACTGAGATGTAAAGACAAACAACCATTTACACTCACTTTCTCGAAATATAATTCAAATACTACCCTGACATACATGTCTTTGGACTGTGAGAGGAAGCAAGGCTGGAGTAACTGTTAGGGCAATTGGCCCAAGACCCTGAGAGGACCTGGGGCAGTGAGGGTACAAGCAACACATCTGGTTAAGATCTCAAGCTCGCTTTACATGAACTTGTCCTCTGGTGCAGCAATACTAGCCTTCAGAAAACAGCTCAACTAACATGGACGTGATGTTCAGTTTGACTTTTCTCCACCAAGTGTTGGAACAGCTAACATTAGCAGTTAGCACAGAGAGGAGCCTACAGCAGTTTGAAATGATGAGCTGCTCCCTTTAGCTCATATTAATGTCACCTTTGACCTCAGAGCTTCCACAATGCACTGAACCAGAACACCAGGACACCTGCCAGTTCAACATGATCTCTCATTATTTAGGAAAAAAATCATACCATTATGATTGTGTCTGAATGTTCTCTATGCTTTTCTATATAAATGATTCAGCTTTCAGAAGAAATAGACTGATAAAAAAGCATTCTCTAGTTCTTAGTTTGAACCTCATTTAATCAGCCAACATTATCGAACATTATTATGTTGGTCTCCAGGGGTACAGTGACCTGTTAATGAGGCATTTGAAGGAAGCTGGAGAACCTGGGGAGAATCCACGGGGCAGACGGAGAAGATACAAACTGACAGATTTCCACTTTTCTGATGACATTTGAGGCCAACTGGAATCTCTTAGTTCTGATTATGGCTCGATGAGGTCTGTGTGATGGAAGCTCTGAGTTCTTGGTTGTAGTGAGTGGTTTGGAAATTCAGACGAACTGGGTTCATTCTCCCAGACTGAGACCTCATGTTTCGGTCATCCTTTGCAGCCTGTGCTATCTCATTTCAGTCAAGCAGGCAGTGCATTATTAATCTGCTGCTACTTCTATTCTTGGTGTACTAATTGAAAGATCTGCCGCAGCTGGAAACTATGTTATTCGTGGTGGAACACTGTGTATGCAGTGTAGAAAAACAATGAAAAATTGGACTGTTGGCTGTGACAGATTAGAGCGTTCAGCTTTTACCAAGCAGATAATACCTAATAATAGCTTCTACATTCTGTTTGCGAACAAGTCAGTGAGTGTAATCACTTGTAAGAGTGCACAGCACTGAGGAGGAATGTAGGAAAGCAGATGGGGTGAACAGTGAAAGGATGGAGGTGTACTATCAGGCTAACAGTGCTAACTGGCTTATCTTAGATCCTGTTAGCTCCGCAAAGACATACAGCACAGGACATGCTGTGACACAACTGTCTCTGCATAAGATTGAAGGGGAAGATGGAGAAGGGGGAGCAGCACAACAATTTACAACATATAGACTGACCCCTCGCTAAACCTGATCCATTGGGAAAAACCCCTGCCCCGGGTCCTATTTCAATCAGGTTTTTTAAACAGTGGCTCCTTCAGCTGGTTTACTTTTAAATTAGTGAATCTGACTAAGCTTTTATCTCACACCGCACAGAATTTGTGTTCCTGTAAGAATGAAACAATGTTACAATCCCATGTCAGAGATGCTTCTCACTCCCCTGCCAAGATGTCTTGCATTGTGTTTTCTTTTCTTGCCTTAAGGCTGATCTATGTGAGAAGACAAGTATGGAATCTTTTATGTTCTCCACATTCAACAACATCATATCCTCTTCCTTTCTGAGTCTGATTGTGCACTTTGGGATCAAATCTACACAAAACACTATCCCACAAAGTTCTGTCCTGGGTGTTTGATTGCTGTCATTAGAATGAATAGTATTGGGGAGGATGTTAGTTTGGAGCAGCAATTCCAAAGTGCTGCTGCATTTAGTTTGAGAAATATAGAGGTTGTGCTCATGTTTACTTTAGAGCGCTCCTAGGTGTAATTCTGAGAAGTTGAATTAATACAGGCCCTGATGTGTAACAGGCTTTATCCCTGGCAGTTAGCATATGTAAAACAGATAGAGCTGATGTATATGGAAAGGAAAGATTGCATCAGCAACACATATGCTTTAAGAATTGTGGAGTTTCCTGCTCTCAGCAAAGTGTACCATCATGAATTTTCCTGAAAACTAAAAGTCTGTTTTCTTTCCTCTTTTAGTCACAGGAGAATAAGACCTTCCTGTCAATGATTAACAATGTGCTGACCACAGACGGCTTCTACTTTTGCACCGACTATGACCTGACACACACTATGCAGCGGCTGGCCAACACCAGCCCTGATTTCCAGGAGATGAGTCTGTTAGAGAGGGTGAGGTGACAGGCCAGCTGCCTGAGGACATATGTTCATGTAGCATAAATTGCTGGTAGCAATACACTGCGCTTTTGTGATGTAGTGCTGCATTTTGGTTCTGTTTTTATTACATGTCATCACTGCTCTTGTGTAATAGAATGGCAATGAATCTCTGCAAAATTTATCTTACTATTAATATTTATACATCATATTCAAAAATTTGTCGCAAATAATTGTTCATAATAATGGTAAAAACAACATAATAATTATGGATATGAAATGTTTTTGGTATGTGTCTGCATAACATGAGATGCATGTGTTAGCCATAGCCTGATAACACTGAATCATCACTTTATTAGGGATGCCACACGGATACTGGGTAGTTTCTACCTGTGCTCTCAGATATTCTCAGTTCTTGATATCATGGATCCACCAGATGTTGGAGATAGAGATTATGAGATAATGATTTCAAACTGATCAGGTGATGTCAGAGGTTTTTGGTTCTGTGACTGACTGGCTGTGTACTGACACATTTCTTCCTTATTGTTGTCAGGCAGATCAGAGGTTTGTGTGGAACGGGAACCTGCTGAGAGAACTTGCTGCGCAGCCAGAGGTAACAAAAATCACTCCATGGCCCAGTTTGTTTTTCAGTGAAGGCAGTGAACAGTTTTTACTTGTTTAATTTCATCAGAATAAGTGTAATTTTTTCCCTGCAGCTTCATAAATTTGCACTTCCTGTTATTCATGGATGTATCCTTTTCACTGAATTGCAAAATTTTTTACACAAGCATGAGGCATCTTATTTTAACTATGACATTATAAAAATGGGTTGGGATAAGATTAGATAGAAGATGAGATAAAATTAAATGAGGTGAGATTCAAGAAATTTCAGTTCATCAGCCCATGCCTTGCATGCAGAGGCCCCTCGTCAAATCCCCTGCCACAAGGCAAACCAGTGGTAGGCCTGAGCTGGTCCCAAGCCCAGAGAAGTGGGGAGGGTTGCGTCAGGAAGGTCAGCCTATGTAAAAAAAAAAAAAAGAAAGAAAAAAAGAAAGTGACCAAATCAACAATGCAAGTCGTAGAACTGACTTGCTGAGATGACCCAAAAATAGGGAAATGCCTAGAGAGGGCAAAAAAAAAAAATCTCATCTAGCCTTCCCTTGACTCTCCTGGCTCAGTCATTGTCATGAAGCCTTGTCGTATAAATGGGAAGATCTTTGAGTGGATCCTCATATCCAGGAGAAGCTGCTTCCGGGCTGGAGTAAGATACTACGTCAGAGGTAACAGACCCTGAGGCTTGTTGCTGATGCCTGGACCAAGCAGTGTGCAATATTTATTTTAACATATTGCTTAGATTCACTGACTGGAGTGAAGTCAGTGAACCAAATCATCTGAGTCCGCTGACTTGAGTCACTGAACCATTGCACCTGATCCAGAACTGTTTCCATTGAGTCTGCGATTCAGAACAGTTTCTGATGAGTCTGCCTACTTGCCTTTTGTACTTAGCAGCAGCAGCAGAGGACTCATAGGATCCGGGTTATTGGAGACCTCGGACTCGTGATTCAGTACAAAGATTTGAATCATTAACCTGGATTCAGGAACCGACCACAGTGATAGTTAAATCTGTATTACTTGCAGCCTCTCTTGCTGTGTTGTCCAGCAGCCAAAGGTGCTGTTGTCTCACCTGCTGTGTTCACAGGAATCGACTCTGAAGGTCACGCTGCTAACTTTGTGGAGACTGAGCAGATAGTTTTATATGATGAAACAAAAGCTTCATTTGTGCAGGCAAGTATTCTTTGGGCTTGTCATACTTATCTTTATTTCTTTTACATCAGGTGTTAAAACATTTACATTTCCACTTTGTTTTTTCCATCCCCAGACACGAGGTTCCATGCCCTTTTACTGGAGCCAGAGGCCCAACCTCAAATACAAACCTAAACCTATAATCAGCAAAACCACTAGTCATGTAAGAAGAGCCATGGTGTGCTTTATGCCTTACTGACTACTGATGTGACTGAGAGGAGGAAAACTGAGTGCTAACCTCTTTAAACTTTGTGTAGATGGATGGTTTCCAAAGGCATTTTGACTCTCAGCTCCTCATCTATGGGAAGCAAACTATTCTGAACCTGGTGAGGACTCTTCTTTTCTCTTTTTATTGTTGTTTTAAAGGGAGCAGAAGAAAGACCTATATTTCTGTGTTTGCTTGTTGTCCCAGGTGAATCAAAAGGGCTCAGAGAAACCACTGGAACAGGCCTTTGCCAAGATGGTGTCAGGGATGAACAATGGAATGCTGAGGTAAGAGTCCAGGGTTAGGGTTAACCCCTAACATGTATGTTGTCTATGTGTCTGTTCAGACCCCGTATTAAGATGCATCTCCAGTGACCATTTGCTTTCTATGTAAATATGCAGGTTACAGTGTTGGTCAGCTGTCAGTGTGATTGTGTGTGTGAAATGGAGAGTGAACAAGATAGCTGTATGGGGTGTTGCTTTAGGGCTGTGCACTATAAATGCACAGCTGCAGCTTTACGGTCAAATCAGGTTGTATCCGTTTGAAACAGTTTATAACGAACTTTGCTTTGTGAACTGCCATTTTGAAGCCTCCAGTTTGTAATTTGTTTTACTTCCATGCTGTCTCTACTGACTTCATATATTTATGCCGCCTCTGTAGCAAAGCGCCATTCTCCTCGTCTGACTGAAGAATTTTAACACTGTTACATTGTCTCATCTGTCCTCAGCTACATAGCTTTTGACTTTCACAAAGAGTGCAGCCACATGCGGTGGGACCGTCTCCAGATCTTAGTGGATTCTGTGGCAGAGACACAAGATGAATATGGGTAAATGAACAGGCTGCTGTGGGCGAATATGTGGCTATGTGCTGTGATACAGTGTTCAACTTGATTTTTGGTTGTAGATTCTTCATGGTGAACTCAGAGGGGAAGACGGTGGCCCAGCAGAAAGGAGTCTTCCGCAGTAACTGCATGGACTGTCTGGATAGGACCAACGTCATTCAGAGCCTGCTGGCTCGACGCTCCCTACAGTCTCAGCTCCAGGTGCTTTGAATCCCACTGCTACTAAACCTCTTACAAGAGCAAAATATTCATTCATTCATCTTCTACCGCTTATCCATTTGAGGGTCGCGGGGAGTGCTGGAGCCAATCCCAGCTCACACTGGGCAAGGGCGGGGTACACCCCGGACAGGTCAACAGTCCATCACAAGGCCAACACATAGAGACAGACCTATGGGCAATTTAGAGTCACCAATCAACCTAGACATGCATGTCTTTGGACTGTGGGAGGAAGCCAACGCAGGCATGAGAAAAAATGCAAATTCCACACAGAAAGGCCCCATGACCTTCTTGTTGTGAGGCAACAGCGCTAACCAATATGCCGCGATGCTGCCCAATAACAAAATGATCAGACTTCATTTTCACAATGCAGAATATGACTGTAATCGAAGCCCCAGGTTCTAAAGGATAACCGAAATGTGTAAATAATTCACCTCATGGCAGAATAAACAATAATCAAGTATGGTATTAGTTCCACTGCCAGAGCTTTTGGTCACATCAGTCCCCAGTCTTTCCTCTACTACCTGTTGCTTTTCCTCAACATGAGACATCAGATATTTACTTGGAGGATGAGAAACACTTCAGATTTGGATCATAGGGATATTTGAGTTGACTCTTAAAAAAAAAAAAAGCTTACCTTGCAAATGCGTGACTTTCCAAAGTAGTGACTACAAAGTCACTACATGACCAAAAACATCATAACTTTTTTTTATTGACACTAGAATAACATATTAAACCCAGAAAACATACAAAACATGTCAAATTAAAATATTTTTTACACAAAAATCACAAATGTGTGCAATGAAGCATCTGAAGGTTTTCATCCTTGTCTTTTAATTGGAGGCATAGGCAGCAAAGGCTAATGGCTCATCTCAGGGTGAAACAGAGATAGTAGTTTATTAATAGTTAATTGTTTGTAGTTAAGTAGTTAGTGGAGTTTTATCGCTAAGCAATTCATTTACACAATAAGACAGAGGGCAACAAAACTTGTATTAAAAGGGTTTAAAGAGTTTCTTAATCGTGTGAAGTATCAACTCCAACTCAGATTGTCAGAAAATCCAGTCTCTCTGTCTGTACATCTCTCTCCTGCCATTCTCCCAACTCACCATTATCTGGAGAGGAAATTATTTAACCTGTAGAGCAGAGTCGGCAGATTCAGATATTATGTAAAGAAATAAAAATATAGATGCAACCCCTACCATGCCTCTAATAGTTTTATGACCAATTTTTAATGTCATATTCACATGATGCCATCACCATTTTTACTTAATCTGTCAAACAAAACGATAGGAGTTAACAGCTTGTCAAGAATAGGTTTTAACATACTGAATGACTGGACAGTAGCAGAGGTGGGACTTTGCAGATTTAGAGTGGTACGTCACCTCACCTCCAAAGACCCTTCATCATCCTATGAGCACATTACATTCTGGGTTCTCTTCACCGTTATGCTTAATTATGCTTACCTTAGACCTGTCAGCCTCATTCTTCGACACTGTGGTCTGTCATCTTCTAGTTGCAAAAGCACATTTCAATGATCAGTGTGCAATCAAAACTCCCATAAATTCCCAACAACATGCATACCAAATAAAAGAATCGGGTTTCAAGAGGTTAACATGGATCTTGGAATTGGTTGGTTTATTTTTGAAAGATGCAGATAGCATACTTGTCCTGGTTATGTGTTAACAGAGGATGGGGGTGCTGAATGTTGGCCAGCGGATTGAAGAGCAGGCTGAGTTTGAGAAGATCTATAAGAATGGTAATTCCTTGTCGTCTCCAACTGTTAGCATGTGTCATGTGTTGAGCAAAAGCTCCATCCTCACTGTTCTTTGTATGTGCTTTCTAACCAGCATGGGCTGACAATGCCAATGCATGCGCTGTACAGTATGCAGGGACTGGAGCCCTGAAAACAGACTTCACAAGGTACAGTACTTTAACCGCCCTACATTACATGTCAGTTGACAAAAAATTTTCTTTATTCTGGGGTCCCCCTGCCATATCATTATAATGGCTGCTGTGTGATCAGTCCTTTTCTCCATCAGGACAGGGAAGAGGACTAGATGGGGGCTGTTGATGGATGGCTGGAATTCCATGATCCGCTACTACAAGAACAACTTCTCTGATGGATTCAGACAGGTATGATGTCTTTCACATTTTTTATACAGATACATTATCCATCCATCCATTTTCTTCTGCTAATCTGGGCTAACCCATGGTGATGTCAGCTATTGATATGTCTGCAGCTGATTTGAAACCTCCGGTTTGTAATTTGGATGTCCCCATATTGTATTTTTAAACCAGAGGAAACCATATTTGGGGGAGAAGAGGAGTGAGGGCTTTATCTGACCTAATCACTGAATACATAATCACTGAATAAATTCAGATGCTGATAAACTACAGGGTTAAATTCAACATCAGATGAAGTGAAACACATGGATTATTAGCGCAGCACCTGTCACAGGATGGGATATTAGGCAGCAGGTGAATAACAGTTTTGGAAGTTGACATGTGAGTTGACGGCAAGGATCTGAGCAAGGGCCAACCCTGTCAGATCGTCTCCACCCAGCGACAGGATCTTGGGTGCTCAAGCTCCGTGGTGCACCTTGGGAGCAAAGGCTGACCTGATGCCATATTGGAGATGCCAATGTGGCACAAGGTGCTGTAAAAACCTAATGTTGGCAATGATTATCACTCTTTTGCATGTGTGTTTTTGCTTATTTCAGGACTCCATTGATTTGTTTCTGGGTAACTTTGCTGTTGATGAATCTGATGGACCCACTCCCCTCCGCGTGCAGAAGGACTGGAAGTTCCTCACGGTCAGTGCACAAATGTTTTACTTTTATCAGCAACAGCAGCCATAATTGTGATTGTCAATCTTATGGTCTAATCCACTTTTCTGTTTGCAGCTGCCCATCGTCATGCTGGTGGCCTTCTCTATGTGTATCGTGTGTCTTCTCATGGCTGGTAAGCTCAACCTCCAGTCATCATTTGTTGTGGTTAATGCAGTGCTTATGAAATATCTTTATACAGGAAATGAATAATTGAGAATTTGAAATTGAATAGGTTTCATCTGTGCTTTTAGAAACATTAACAGTATCTATTCATTTCAATTTCCTTCACTGTGTGTCCTCGGTCAAAGTGGCCATTGTTTATAATTTATACTGTTGTGTGGCAACACAATTCAACAGCCAGCCAAACTCCGTCCAATAAATGCACAAGAGTCAGGAATCATCTTAGCTGTGTCCTTTAATAAGATGCCGTTGTAGGTGCATTCATTAAACCACAGTGAAACTGAAAAAACAAAAAACAGAACAAAATACATAAACATTGATGTACTGTTGAAGCTGGCATGACAAAGTAACTATAGCTTACTGCTACTTACCTTAATCATATGAATTTTAAATCAACCAAATACATGAAATTTACTGTAAATGTCTATGAAGTTATAACAATGCACTTGCACTTTAAAGTTGACGATTTTAGCAACCCACATTCTTATTATAGCCAATATTATAATATTAACGCATAAACGGAGAGCGCACGTCAAAGCATGACTAAACATAAAATAAAGCATCCTCATCACAATATTATCAAATATAATCCAAACATATCTATACATAACAGAGAAACTCACAGATGATGCTTTCACAAGCTGAAAAGTGAGGATGGCGGCAGATGTGACGTGTCTGCTCCTTGGTCTGCTTGATGTCTGCTGTCAGACCGCGTGTAACTCTATTTCCTGGTAAACTAAAATCACCCTTAGGGGGTGCTAGAATGCAACACAAAGCAACTCAAATCCTGAGGCAGGACATAATTACTTAACTATTGATGGTGACAAAGGGGTTTACTCAGTTGTAACTACACATGTTGACTCTTGTTGTTTAGTGCATGTATATGTACATCTGCTACAGTACTACTACTGTTTGTCTTCCAGGTGACACGTGGACAGAGACTTTGGCTTATGTGATGTTCTGGGGGGCTGCGAGTGCAATTACAGCTGCCATCATCATGTTCAATGGTCAAGACTTTGTAGATGCCCCCAAACTGGTCCACAAAGAGAAGATAGACTGAGTGATGTGTATTTATGTGTGTGGCGTGTGGTGTGTGTGTGCGTGCGAGTGTGTGTGCGTGCGTGCGAGTGTGTGTGTGTGTGTGTGTGTGCGTGCGAGTGTGTTTGTGTGTGTGTGTGTGTGTGTGTGTGTATGTATGTGTATGGAGCAGCTAGGCCCAGTAGGCTCATATATCTTCTTCACCATCCTTCCTTCTTTCTTCAACTGGACTCTAAACTGATCTGCTGCCTCTAGACTGTTTCATTCAGAACAGCTCTTCTGTCATTTGTCTACTACATGTCTTACCGTCCTCTGTACACACTCCTACACACCGTTGTTTTTCTCACTGCATCTTTAGGTCAGCCTTGTTATTGTTATTTTATCAGCTGTGCAGACAGTCCATCATGGGACTTTGGGACATGCTTACCATTTCAAACATTTTAAATTGGTAAAGAAATCAAAACAAGACGCATTTCATTGTGCTTCATTACACACAGTTAAAGGCAGTTAAAGGCCCCACCTGCCCATTCAGATGTTTTCAGTCAGTTTGAAGGTGGGTGGAGCTATGCTGTAAATTATGTGATCTCAGTTTAACAGTTTAAGATGACCCAACAGAATTGGGGGACGTTCAAACCGCTGTGTGGTTGGATTATATGTGCAGGCCGTTTAAAGCTGTAGTAATTGTTCGTTGATTTGGTGTTGGACAGATAGTTAATTTGGAGTTATTAGACTCCCTGAACAATGAGCTTAAAGACACTAAGATATCGGGGGATAACTGTTATAGGTCTCATATTTTACACATTTGTGTTGATATCAGAAAATATATTTGTAATCAGTGTAGTTTTACATATCCTCTCTCAGGCCTCTGTCTTGAGCTCTTGTTACAACAGCTCTGAGCCCCTCTTATGATTGAGAGCAGTGACTGCTTTGTTGTGACATCGCAAAGTCCCAGAAATCCTGACAGCTGTTTTTAAGGCTCAGTTTCTGAATACAGGTTGTAAGCATCTCTCTGTAGACTGAAACCTTTGGTACTTTCACTGTATTAATATAGAATGTGGACCTGATTTATGATCAAATACCGCATGGGGGTCTACCTTTAGACTGTATGGACCATAGAATATTAACAATATTGATTAGTGCAGCTTTAAAGATACTTGATGTAATTGCATTTGGATGATTGTTTCCTTCATATCAGTTAACTCTTTTAACAGTCATATTCAATGATGTGATACCTAAACATGTAAAGGAGTTTATACAGTATGTACATGTTGACTTTTCAGTGTGACAAGCCTTACAACCTTGCACATGAAATATAAACAGTTGACTAATCAATATTTAACTGGAGTGAGCAATATGTCTTCCTTTTAAGCTTCTTGATGGACTAACAGTGATGGTTCAATTTCTGCTTTACTTCTTCAACATCTTACTTTTGCACTTTAATGAACCATGAAATGCACTGCCTACTCACAGCTGTTGTGATTTATCGATTTGAATATAACTAGAGTGATAGCACTCTAGTTTTTCCTCACCAGTATCAAGACCTCTGCATCGCAGAGTTGATTAATTCAGTCAATCAGTACTGATTCATGTTTTTCTGTTAAAAGCAGACAGTTAAAATATGGACATGTACAGGTTCAAATTGGGGTCAAAAAGTTTTTGAGCTTGTATAGTGGTTTGGTTTGGTTTGTAGTTTTTAGTCAATATTTGTAAACCAAGGCACATGTGAACATCTGTGTGCATAGACAAGGCACAAAACTGCACTCAAAGTTGGTACACATTTTGACCCTGTTGTTTCACTTGAATCTGGTTGGACCATGATTGTCCAGTCACAAAGCAGAGTTAATTCAGACAGCTAGTACTTCCTTTGCCTTGTTGTAGATTTTCCGGGGGGGGGGGGGGTTGCAGGCACAAATAATGTTCATGAGCATCCACAAATAAAATAAAACTTTCTGTTCATCTTGAAATCTAAAACACCTTTCATCACCAGAGATGCAGAATGTAAAGAACCATCTTTGCTCTGATGCCACTCAGTCACATGCGGTTTAAACAGAGGGTCAATGTTTACAACCACAGGAACTTTGAGCTTTGAATTTTACACAGTCCTTTTTTGTGCTAAATATAAACACTTTCTACAAACTTGACTTTCTCTTGTAGATTTATTTAATTTACAGTTTTACAGAGGCTGTACAACCACTTTGTGGTTGCAAAAGCTCATTATCTTTGTGACACCAATTTCAGCCCATAGATTCATCTTCCTAAAGCCCAGCTGGTGGTCAAATTGGGTGGCTGTATGCAGTATACCATAGAATAGGTCACTCTTAAGTGGCAGCAGCATCACAGAGACATTTCCATATTTTGTCAGATTAATGAGTCAATTCCATAATTCCTTGTTGTGTCACAGCATTGTTTCCTCCAAAAGTAGCATGGGAAACAGAAGTGAATGAAATGGATGAGAAATAACCCATTTAATGCTAACACCATTCATGGCTGCAGTTGCTCTCTTCTCTGCCTCCACTTCAGCATGAACTAAACAAACAGCTAACTGAATGAAACATCTGCAGGTTCATTGATCAGAAGTCAGTCCAAATAAAGAGCATATGAGGGGTGGAGCCTCCAAACTGAAACTGAGACATTAGAACCATGAGTGGAAGATGATGCAACTATGTGCAAAGCAGAAGAACATCATTCTTTCTGCACTTACAAAGCTTACAAATTTAATATACAATTAAATCAATGAGCAAAATCTTCATGCTGATTGGTGGTACAGAGGTGTGGAAAACAATCAGGCTGACCAACATAAAGTATTGTATCTGTGTAGTTTTCCCTGGCACCATGAATTACTACAGTGTCTTTTGTTGATACTGCCACTAGGGTGAGCCAGATTGAAGGTTTTTGATTCTCAATGCTCAATGATGAAGAATCTTGATCATGATTTGTTTAATAGTAATTCAACTGGATTCAAAGAACTTCATAGTAAGCAAAGAAGGTTAGTGATCTTTGACCTTGCCTCGTACATATTCATGTTTTCAGTGTGGTTGAGTTTATGGTTACCTCACAGAAGTTCATGGTTTGAGGATCTCTAGTCAATAATAGAATGAATCCAACCCCTATCTCAGATTACTGCCTTACAGCACCTGCCCCTCAAGGGACAGAGCATGGACATCTGAACCTTTCACATCATCATAATCGAGATAATTGTGCTTTGCAATGGTCCTGTGATGTAAATGTGTCTGTTTGATTTTACTGTGTGGTCTTAAGGTTTGGGTTTTGACCTATTGAACATTCACTTATATATTCAATCATACCAAAGTGACATTTAGTGAGCAGGAAGGGCATACTGGGTTAAAGGTCCCGTATTTTACTTATTAGATTCATTCCTCCAGTGGTTTATCTGAGGTATTACTATTCATAAGAAGATATATTTTTTTTTGTTTTAAGAACTAAAGACTGTCTCAGTGTAGTTTTACATCCACTTATGCTACACTTTTCTCTAGCCCTCTAATAACAGGTCACTCAGCCAGTCAGGAGAGAAGTCCGCAAGGTTGGATGGCTGGTCCAAGTGGGTTTGGCCTGGGAAAGGCAGTGACTGCTTTGTTGTGACATCACACAGTCCCAGAAGTCCTGACAGCTTGCTTTAAGGCTCAGTTCCTGAATACAGACTTAGTATTTCTCTAAGGACAAAGACCTTTAATAATTTCATTGCATTAATATAGAACCAAGACCTGATTTATAATCAAAGACCACTTGGAATTTTTTTTTTTTTTTTCTTTCATAAAAGCGTAGCGGTTAGCACTGTTACCCCACAACAAGAAGCTCGTTGGATCGGTTCCCAGGCCAGGAGCCTTTCTGTGCAGTTTGCATGTTCTCCTCATACTTGTGTGGGTTTCTTCCCACAGTCCAAAGCATGCATTTTTAGGTTAAGTGGGGACTCATAGGTTGAATGTGAGTGGTTGTTCGCCCCTGTCTGTCTCTAAATGTTGGCCCTGTGATGGACTGGTGACCTGTTCAGGGTGTACCCTGCCTTCACCCAGTGTGAGTGGGATTGGCTCCAGCATCCCCCACAACTCAGAAATGAATGAGCGGTAGAAGATGAATGAGTGAATCTTTAATAAATTTTTCATTACTGTCATGTCAGTTGTGCTTTGCAGGTGAAGTCTTTCAAATGCCTGCACATTTTAAAATGAGATCAATGTATTACATGTAATTTATGGGTGGATGTGTTGGTTTTACCTGAATGAGCAGTGAGAGTAAGTCATTAGATGCTGTCTTAAAATCAACAAACAGCTTGAAATCTCACAGTTATTCAATTCATTTTCTTTTATTCATGAATGTGGTCATTATGTCTCCTCTAATCACTAATGAGACTAATCTTTTAGGACACTAAGGTTTTTTTTGTGTGTGTGTTGTTTTTTACTGATGATGTGTGATACACCCTTGGTGTTTGTACATTGTAGGTTGAATAATGGGAGCAATGGACTTGTATATAGCTGTTAATATATCATTTTAAAGTATGAACAGTGCCGCAAAGTCTTACTTGAGATATTGGAGGCTAGACTCAGTTTAGCTTGTTGTGGAACATGTAAATGATTGTTTGTCTTCAGTGGTCTTCATTGCTCTCCTTACAGACACAGACTTCATCCAGCAGTTTCTGTAACTCCCAATAAATTTCAGTAATCATACAGATTTTTTTTTGTGTTTTTGTTTTATAACAGTATTGAATAATATTCACCATCAGGTTCAATACCACTGAGGACAGTGATGTTAAATCCTCTGTCTTTTTAACAACCTGACAATTTATATTGTATGTAGTGGTGTTTGATGTTTTTACTTTGTTACATTTGGTTAAGGCAGAGGCTGTACTTTGTGGTGCTGGTTAATTGTGCTAGGAGAATTTTATTAATATGCACCATACTCACTGATATAAATGGGATGGACAATATATTGGAAACACATCTACAAAAGGAAGTGGAGTTTATGTATAGGACATTAACAACTGCATTTTTTAAAATTCTGTTTTTATCTTTTGTTAAATTGATTGGATTTGGTTTTATTTAAGTCAATTTTGATAAATGTATGATACAAAATAATTAAGCTTCTTAATGTCCAAAATAAATAAATAAGCTTTTTAACCATTCAAAACAATCAAATAGCGTTTGAGAGAAGATATGGACAATTCTTACGAATCAAACTATAAAACAAATCCAAATGAAACACACAAATAAAGATAGTTACATTAAAAAAAATTAAATACAGAGTAATAATTTTCAAATTGTATGAACAATAAAAAACAAAAGAAAAATTATTTTCTAATTAAAAACTCTCTGCTGAGAGTAACTGAGTAACTCTTTGCTGCTCACCTGTTAGTCCATGGGATGAATCAATACAGTTTCTGGACACTGAATTGTTGTATTTAAGAATTAAACAATATATCACGGCCTGGAGTGATGTATTGCTTTTATAAAACGGTTACCAATAATGGAAATATGAAAGAGGAATACGGAATCTATTTCATGTAGCTTTTATTTAATCAGAAATACATATTATCCAATGAAAATAGCCTCACTGTGAAAAAAATAGTCCCACCTCTCCTGACGTTAGCTTTGCATATCGTCTTTTCCTCGGCTTTTTTTCAGGAGAAAGTCACTCTACCGTTGTCAACCTTCCCTGGAGGTGAAAGTTAACCTTAAACATGTGAATTAAACTAATTTAGTCTACTTGTTAATTTCGTCAAAACACTGCAGCTAAGTTTTGCTACCTACTGTAACAGTTGGTTGTTGTCATGGAAACATAATTGCTTCTCTAACAATAATGACAATACTGAAGAGGAATACACAATCAAATCAAGCAATACATCACGACAGGCCGTGGCATGCGCTCATTATACCACAGCTAAGGGGCGCTCTTTGGCCAACGCCTACTTTTTGCTACCTGCTGTAACAGTTGGTTGTTGTCACGGAAGGAGAGGTTGCTTCCCTGACGGGGAATATGATATGCTGTGACAAGGCTTTAGAATAGTATCTGTGGTATATGCTCAAAATACCACAGTTAACAACCAATCAGGTTGCAGAATTTCACCTTTCCGTTTTATAATTCTTATTAATCCACAGTTCATAAAACACACCAAGGACGTGAGGCGCAAGCCTCTGACGCAAAAAAAGAAAAAAAAACAAACAAAAAAAACCGTCCCGGTCGCCGTCGGTGACGTCATGACGTATTGTTGCTTTACGTCTCTTCCTCACTACGCTGCTGGTCGTTAGCATGTGACTCTCTGAAGCCTCGCCGTAATTCTGAGTTTACATTGTGAAGAAAGTTCACAGAGCCGATTGCACCATGAGCACCTTGTGGATGGGGAACGTAAGTTTTTACAGTTTTTTTCTTCGACAAAGAGCCGAGTGGGAGCACCGTGTTAGATGAATGAACACCAGCCTAATGTGATGCATGAATGGGTTGTAGTGGGAAAACTCCACGGAGGAAATTAGCATTTGCTAATCCCCTGTTTGTCTGTCGTAATTTGTCTATTTTGCGTGTCGAATGACTTCTTTAGCTGTTCATTTCCCGCGGGAGATCTCGGTTGGTTAGCGGGGGACACTCTCACGTCATAGAATGCACTAAAAGCAAAACCACATCAGACTAGACTCAAGTCTGGGTGGGCCGGACCGTGCTAATATTTGCCGAATCTAAACACTGTAAGCACAGCTTCAAGCATGTTCTCAGGAAAGGGGACATTATTCTAAATTTGGACTCTGCTGGATAATGCTGACCCAGGTCTATCGAGGCCAAGTACAGTCCAGACAACCATCACACGTAGACATGTCAGACCTTCACTAGAATTACAGTTTCAAAGTGCTTCTTAGATCAGTCGATCAATCAGACTTTGCCATACAAACAATAGTTAAGAGTTAAGCCAATGAAAAAAGCTCCTCTCACAGAACTCACACACGCACACACACATATATATAGATAAATATGTAAATGTTTGTGTGTATACCCCCATTTACACACAGAGCACTAAGTTATGAAAACACGTTTGAATTTGTATTGAGGAAATGCCAAAGACTAGAGAGCAAATATAAAGAGAATGATAACAAATAGCAAATAATAGTCCAAATAGAGTATTGTAAAAACAAAAAAACTCCCACAAAATGGTACAGATAAGATCATGAAAAGCTGAAAAACATTAGATGTTGTGAAAAAAATAAAAGCAGAAATAGAAGTAATACAAAAAAGAAGAAATTAAAGTGAGATATTAAAAAGTAAAGAAGCTGTAATGCTATAGGAAACAACTTAAAAATATAAAGATATAAATAGATATACAAATAAATGACCCAGTCAAATAAAAGCCAGATGTAAAGGGAAGGTCTTGTTGTTTTAAAAATGTTGATTCTGATATGGCTCACGGTAATAAAACTACGCCCCACTGGATTTGTATTGTGAGATTTGGTATGCACTAGAAACCCATAGGGGTCTAGAAGGATCATCATTTAGCAGCTCTGATAAATAAGGAGGATAAAACAATGAAGAACTTTATTAACCAGTAAAAGGATCTTCAACTCTCATGACTCTCATTGTTTGAGTGAAGGGTTTAACATGTATATCATTCTAGTCTTTTGGACTTAAGCCTTGCCTCTGTCAGCCGTCTGTTCACTATTATGATTTTTGACCTCTTCTTCGACCGTAATTTTTTCTGTTGCTGTGCAGCTAGAGTCCTACATGGACGAAAAGTTCATCACCAGAGCCTTTTCCACCATGGGCGAGCAGGTGGTCAACGTGAGGATCATACGCAACAAGATGACAGGGTGAGGATTAAATCTGCAAGCACCTGTCCATTGTGCAGTTGCATTACTCTGCTTTAAAACAGTGTGTCATCAACCAGGGGTGCTCTGGGCTACTGCTTCGTGGAGATGACAGATGAAGCCACTGCTGAGAGGTGTCTCCGCAAAATCAACGGAAAAGCTTTACCAGGAGCCACTCCAGTATGTTGAGCATTGATAATTCACATTATTTCTCTTTTCCTATCATGGTTGATGAAGACTCTGGTCTGGCGCACTGAAACCTCTCTTTCACACAGCCCACAAGATTCAAGTTAAACCGAGCCACCTTCGGGAAACAGGAGGGTGGGTGAGTATCAGTGGTGACTTAGATATGACATGATCTGTTCTGTACGATTCCTCTGTCTCAGTTACATTATATTCTTGTTCCAATTTTGACTTTTGTTTTAGATTGTAATGCTCTTATTTTTGTGTGCTCTTGTTGCAGTCAGATGTATTCTCTGTTTGTGGGAGATCTAACTCCAGAAGTGGATGATGGCATGCTTTATGAGTTCTTTTACAACCGCTACCCTTCCTGTCGGGGTGGAAAAGTGGTGCTGGACAGCATGGGCAACTCTAAGTGAGTATTTACATGGCATCACACAGTGTGGAAACATTTGAAACTGGTGTGACTCGTTCATTATTATATACCTCATTCACTTATATACCTGTTGTATCCCAACTTGTATGAAATATTAATTATTTGTGTGAAACTTTGCTATAGTTACCATGAAAGCAAAATAAATATGTTCATGTTTTTGTTCAGCACATATTTTGATATTTGAGTAATATCTAAATGTTAAAGGTGCCGTCTTGTATAAAGTTGTCTTTTTTTTTTTTTTTTTAGTTTGAGGGTTGTCATTCACCACAGACTGTTTTAGGTAACCATCTGCTGTGCGTCTTATTGTAGGGGCTGTGGTTTTGTTCAGTTCCCGGACGAGCGACTACAGAAGCGGGCATTAGAGGAGTGTCAGGGTGCTATGGGGCTGGGTAGTAAACCTCTGAGACTGAGTCTGGCCGCCAACAAGTGAGTTCCTCTAAGAGCCTTTCTACTTTTTGGCTGCAGTCTGCTTCATTTGTCCTCGAAGCAGCAGCTCTATGATTGGTGGAGGTCAGCAGTGCGAGTGTGTCTCTCCTCTGTGAGTTTAAGGAACCGGCAGCAACAGCAACAGCAGCAGCAGCAGCACTCGACAGACAGGTCGTGGCAGCAGAGCTCTGGTTACAGACACAATTATGACCAATACAACCAGTACCAGCAGCAGGCCTATTCTGGGTATTACCCTTCCTGGGGCTACGAACAGACTGGAGCAGGGTATGGCTACAACTACCAACAGTATGACTACACACAGTACCCCCCTCCACAGGTGAGCTCTCTCTGCTAAACAGCCATCTGGTAGTCCTTGTTAACAGACATGACTCATTCTAACACATGCTTTTTCTTTGTAGGAGAGTGAAGAGACTGAGGATGATGGACTTGAAGGTTGGTGTTGGGATTCAGAGATTAAAATAATTGTTGTTTTATACACTAGCCTGTGTAACTGTTAGATTTTTGCTTGTGTAGTCTATCCTTTCTCAAACTTCTTTCGACCAAGAACGCCTTAGCCACTAAAATAAAGCTCATGGACTGTCTAACTACAGTTGTCAAAGAGTAGCATTGCAGTGAGTTGCCTATGACAGTTTTTGTTGAGTTCTTTTATTTACATTGATTACCTTAATGGATATGTCAGTGACTAAACAGGACATGAGGGATTAAAAAAACAAAGACACAAAGCCTCCAGCAGATTGGTATCTGAAAATAAAAAAACATAATCTTTAACAATTCAGCTACCTATTCAGTGCTATTACATGAAAGTATAGTACATCAATGAGTGCGACTCAACAAAGGTTGGATTACATGGCATAGCACTCATCACGCATGGCTTACAAACAACATAGTAAAACATAGCACTTCCTGTTGTGTTGGACGCTTCAGTTTATTCTCTTTTAATGGACCTGGTCTTGAGCCTCCAGTCAGTGATTTTGGTCTGTTTGCAATGTTTAATAGTCATGAGGCTTCTCACTACAAGAATCCTCAGGTGTTTGCTGGCCTGAAATCTCACGTGATATATATATATATTTTTTTTGCTTTCCTAGGTGAAATTTTAGGCTCTATTAATAATTTATTCCTTCCTAATTCATTTTTTCCTTATCCAGTCCCAACCAATCTCCATGTCTGCTGTTGAAATATAACCCTAAAGCCTACTGTTGCCCAGTGGTGATGCCTGTTTGTGTTTGACAGCTGACAAGAGATGACTTGGTCAAATTGAAACCAAAGAGTTCAGCATTGGTTTCACGGGGATAGAGAATCTTGCATTTCTTAGTGGGCACTTTAGCTGCTCTTTTTTGTAAATTGTCCCTGAGGAAGTTTTGGTCTGACTTTGCCATAATGATCCCTGGAATTAAGCCATGGTGGCTATCAGCCTCACCTCTCTCACCAAAGCCTTTCTCCCTTATTGTTCCACATTCAAACTTAAACACACATCTGTATATCTGTGAAGCCCTTCCTAACCCCCAGTCCCTGTGTTGCAGATCCCTGTCCAGAGCTGGATGTGGTGGAGGCCAACAGGAAGTTCATGGAAGTCAGTGAGGAACTGTATGATGCTTTAATTGAGTGCCACTGGCATTCAGCTGAGTTCTCTGCGGAACAGGAATATCTGACATCCTGTTTGCCAGAACCCATTTACTGCTGAGGGTCAGCGCATTTGCTTGTCTGAAGGGCGTTCAACATACTGCTTTTTCCGTACGCTAACCAATAATGCTGACAGTGTGAATTATTTTTGTAAGGACTCAAAGGAAATTTGTCATATGAACCAATTTGGTGCGTATACACACAGTAAACAAATATTTTTGATTTTTATTAATTTTGGAACTACAAAGCATGTTGAATGGGTGATTATCTTATTTCCATTCCCCCACCCTTTTTTTAAAAGGTTACATTATGTCATGTTTTAAATATGAATACATTACTTGTGGAAAAATTATCTCTGTCTTACTCTGATGACCAAGATAAAAGAGGCCAGTGAACACGGGTAAGTGTTTAACCTCTTAACATTTTATCTGAAATAAATTCACCATCTTTTTGTCTGAGGGGCTAAGAACCTGAGTCCAGAGTCGACTTCATATGACTGACTCAAATGAACTAACCATCAGAAACTACTAAATGAGTCAGGTTCAGCATTTAATGAACTTTTACATAAACAAGTACTTACCTTTCCAGAACTTAAATCACCATTTCTCTTAGTAATTACCCCAGAGAACAGCGCTACTTGCAGATATAGGATAAATGTAGTGTTTGTAGAGTAAATCAATCAACTGTGACACTGTCTATACAGAAGTTTGTTCGCCAGGATAAACTGGATGGAAGGAAATAAGAAAGAATGTAATTTATATCCAAAAATGAACAGCTGAAAATCATCATCTGTGCTTTGGATCAAAATGAGCCTAAACACTGCACAAGTGAATGGTAATTAATTTCCTCTCCTGTTG
Source organism: Remorina albescens (assembly GCA_034769265.1). Classification (NCBI taxonomy): domain Eukaryota; kingdom Metazoa; phylum Chordata; class Actinopteri; order Carangiformes; family Echeneidae; genus Remorina; species Remorina albescens. The sequence goes on along the minus strand of CM068492.1, from coordinate 3,372,174 downwards.
ATAGTGCTGTTCAATACTGCACCCTTTTTTTTTAACTGTGCAGTAAAGTTTTAAGATGACATGGAGGACATGATGCGTTCACAGGGATAAAACATCATTAAGAGACAGAACCACACAATTAAAAACTGAACATTTAAACATCAGTGTTGCCCAAGAAAAGCAAAGTAAGGATCCAGGATACAAGGTGACAATATTCAAGTTTTTTGTATGTTTACTGAGTTTATTTACACAATATACAAGAATGTAGCGCTTCACAATCAGGTGAAACCAAAAATAGATTAAATGTGTGCCATGTTGAGATTCAGAGAAGATGCAGTGAATACTGTCCTTCAGGCGCACCGCGACCTGCCACCGTTCCTGCACACGGCAGGAACACATAAAAAGCTATGCGGGAGGTGCAGGGATTTAAAACAGTGCCTGATTAGAAATATTTCTGGTAAACTTTCTGAGGGAAGAAAGGTCCGGAACCTTTGTTTGAGGACTTTACTCAGATTCTTACTTCGGTAAGCACCTGGGCAGCACGGCGGCACAGTGGTTACCGCTCATAGCAAGAAGGTCGTGGGTTCAATTCCCGGGCCTGGGGCCTTTCTTTGCAGAGTTTACATTTTCTCCCCATGCCTGCGTGGGTTTCCTCCCACATTAGAGATGCGATATTCGCTAATCTATTTTATAAACAAATTGTCCACGCAGCCTTCATCTGACATGTCGCTTATGACATCTCTTGAGTTTCTGAGTTGTCCACAGCACTCTTCATTCACGTTAATGCATATATATCGGCAGCTGTATCAACTTGGGGGAGGAGATGTAAGTAGAGAGCACCGCCCGACTGAAAAACAAAAAACAAAAAACAACTGCCAAAATGAGCTAAAGGAAACGTAGCGACATCTGGATGCACTTTACTGGGGACGACAGGCAAGGTAACGCACAATGCAATATTTGCCAGAAAAAGCATTTCATTCAAGTCTGGGTCAACAAACAATTTATATTGTGTTGTTAATAGTGACGGATGTGAGAAAAGAACGGAATGACTCCGGCATTAATGAGAGTGACGCCTCATTCACTGTAAATCCCTCTACTTCCACAGATCCAGCTAGTTCTGCCTTCACATCAGGTAGCGTTAGACGCCAGGCCTCTTTTATTCCATCTTCAGCACCAGGATACCTAACGCCCCCTCAGACACCACCGGGCCCCACATCATTGCCAGGCCAGAAGAAATTATAATCAATATTTCAGAATAATTCCCACGAATAAAATATATATTGGTAAGCTGTGTTAGTTTGAATTGCCGTTTTTTCTTGTGTCCAGAAAATAACTTGAGTAACAAACTAAAATGAGCTGTCAGGACTACTGGGACTTTATGATGTCACAACAAAGCAGAGATTGCACTCAACCGCAACACAAACCCCGCCCACTTGAACCAACCATTCATCCATCCTTGCGGGATTTTGGTTGTTCACCTGAAATCTGCTTTATTTTGCTGAAATATTTTTTCTTTATGTACACCAATGCACATTTCTAACATGAAACCTACCCTTATATCTTCCAAACCCCCCAAAACAACCAGCTCCAGATGTTCACATTCAGTATCTCCCTCCAGATTTGCCCACAATCCAAAGTGTGACTAGTCTGCAGGATTTCAAAGGTGAACGATTTTGATGTTGCTGTTGTCTCAGTTTTTGTATGTGTAAATGCTGTTTTTTAATGAAATGTGTGTGAGACAGTGACATCAAACGGAACCATTCTCCGGTGGACAGTCCGCTGCCTCATCCATTGTCTTTCACTAGGTGAAGACAAGTAGCTGCGCCTGCTTCCTCTGTCGAGGCTGTAACACTATGCAACGCGGCTGCGGCTCTGTTTAAAACCTACTTTCGGTTTTCATCACTCAGTTTGGATCCAAATATTTCACACCCTCCATCTGGGTCATGGAGACACTCTTGACATAAACATGTTGTGCTTTAGTGACCCCTTGGGTACTTTTATTTTGAAAAGCAGGGAGCACTGTGCGCCGGACAAATGAGTTGCTGCTCACTTGACTGGACTGTTCCGTGAAGCGGCTGCAGACACAGAGCCGACCAGAGAGCAGCAGGGCTGGGCTCCGCCGGCTGTGACTGTCCGCTGGAGCTGGAGGTGAGGCGCGGAGTCGTGGTGCTTTGTTACCGGGCTTAACGGCTGGCGTGTGCTCCCTCCGGAAAGTGTTCATCCATCCAACATCAGCGTGCTGCGAGTCCGCAAACTATGAACAAGCTGCAACAGGAGCCCAGACAGACAGGTAAGTTTGCAGAAGTGATGGTGGCTGGACCGAGAGAGACCGAGATGTGTTAGAGAGCAGGGAGAGCTGCAGCAGAGCGGCTCCTACTGGAGGCTGTCCCTGCTGTAGAGGACTGTCTCTGCTGTGGAGGACTGTCCCCGCTGCTGTTTCTGCTGCCGGTGTCCCTGGTGCTGGGGTGTGTGTAGTGTGCTTAGTGTATACACACACTATACGCACTATGGACACCACACATGTGGTGTAGTGTGTATGGTGTGTGAGTGTGTTTTGAGGAATGCAGCAGCACAGTCAGTCAGACTCTACTGTCTCACTGTAACCGCCGAACAAAAGACACAATATTAGGCCAGAGATGCTCAGCGAGGCGCGGCGCGGCACGGCACGGCACCACAAGGTACAGCACCGCATAGCCCCGCAAGATACGACTGTCTGTCTTCATGGTTGCTTCTTTTCAATTGAAGCCAAATGCGGATTTTAGTGCGACGGCTTCAGCACACTCCTCCGCTCGGCTTCATCCTTTGCGTCACGGCGCTCCGCTCCCCCACATCCTGACAGCGGAGAGCTGATCTCAGCTTCGGTCGCTCACTCCGTCTGCTCCCGGCACGAAGCGCAACTTGTGGCTTCTCTGGAGTAAGCTGGCTCCGGTCCAGCCTCCTCGGCTGGGGGGGGGGGGGGGGGGGGCAGGATGGTTGCTCCATGACACACCGCCTGTCTCAGGCACATCAGCGTAGCTCAGATCAAAGTGGACCCTGCCCCCTCTCATTATTCCCGAGTAATGAAATGACAGCAGTGTAGCCTGGATGTCTGAGCATTCTCTGCATTAGTCGTGTCTTTACACTCGGCTGCAGATTCCACGACCTAAACTTGTGCAAGATGTGGTGGACGCAGTCCACTGTGAATCAGCTCATCATTTCTCCAGTGGACGTGTTTGTTTTACTGCAGTCAGAATCTAGACGGGAACGATAGACCGGTTACTGGACTGCATGGCTACAGTAAGTGTGTATTGTTCAATTTCAGGATTCCACATTCCAACAAAAAACCACACGAAATAAAACGAATTTAACTGCCATTGTTTCATTGCAGCTGTTGCTTTTTGAACACAGCAATGTGAGATTTCTGCTTCCTTTTTATATTATTTTTTGGGTGTCATAATTCAGCAGAGCCCAAGGTGACACTTTCACCTTGGTGTTTGGAACATCAGCTATGCAGCTTACTTTCATCAGCCTAAGAAGGTTCTTTACATTTGAGAGGCTTTGAGAAATATATTAATAAATCCACAAATCTACAAATCCATTTAATTAATTCAACAACAACAACAAAAAAGATGGTTATAATCGAAGAATAAGTGAGTATATGACTCATACCATACCAATTTGGATGGGGAAAGTGAAAAGCTGGGGACACCCTTCTCCTCACCCTCATCACCACCACTGTGAACCCTTGAGCAAGGCCCTTAATGCTGGACTGCTCCCAGGGTGCTTTGCTGTGTCAGCCCACTGCTATTGTATGTGTGGTTCAGGTTAACTATGAATAGGATGAGTTAAATGCAGAAGAACAGTTTCCCCAAAGGGATCAATAAAGTAACATAATAATAATAATAATAATAATAATAATTCTTAATAGTTTGCTCAGTATTCGTGGAGCTGGCTCAGCTGTCATCATGTGACCAGGATAAAAGAACTAATATTGGGACGATGAAGATCTTTTATGTTGCCCCGAACACTGAGCTAAGAAACCAGTACATTTCTTTTTTTCTCAGCTCAACCAATGCATTGTCTCTGCATCAAACCTTCACAACTGGAAGCTCCTTTTAGTTAAGCTTCGTTAGTACAGTTAGTTTTCTAAATTGGTTTGTATACCAGAATTCTGTTATGGCTGGTACACAACTTTAACACCCCAGAGCATCAGGCTAAATGTGTCACATATTAAGTCTTTTCATTTGATGCTTAGGCTCTTAAGTTTGTTTACTTTAAGCTGCATTAGTTGTGTTTTTTGGCCCTGAGCCCGTGCTGACTGACATTTGCCAGACAGGGCTGGCACATATAGACACACAAACACTTACTTCCATTCATTTAGTGTTGCCAGTTTGGTAGGAAAGCAGAGCATCTGGAGAAAACACACAAACCCAGAACCCTTTAGCTGTTAGGACAAGGAGCTAAATGTTACACTAAGGGGCTGAACATTGAAACTGAAAGAGGATAAAAATTAGTGTTTGCCACCATACAGATCCTTTAAGACATTTAGCTGATCATATTTAATATCAAAATAATGATAAAATTTAATAATAGCTTCATATTGATGAGATGTCTTCAGGGTCCCATATTTTACTCCTCTTCATTTTTTTTATCTGAAGTGTTAATATCCATCAAAAGATGCATCAGTGTTTTTAGAGAACCACAACGTCTCACTGTACAAAGGCTCTCAGTCTCTCTTCTGATTGGCTCACTGTTTTCTGAGTGGGCCAGCAAAAACACAGCAGATCTCAGCAAAACACTCAGAGATACCAAATTATAGGCTGGGGTGGGCCGGGCTCGGAGCATGGCTGAGGGCATTGATTGCTTTGATGTGACATCACAATGTTCCTGACAGCTGGTTTTACAGTTTCTGAAAACAGACTGTGAGCATTTCTTTGGACTGAGACCTTTGATACTTTCACTTTATTATTGCAGAACCTAGGCCTACTAAGAACACAGTGACCATGGATCTTTAGCATCTATCCTTAGCATCTTATTTAGACTGTGAGACTGTATAGAACAATCTGAAAGACCAGATTAATCTAAAAAAGAACTGATGTGATACATACTGTAACAAATAAAAACACTGTACTGTACTGTAACAAATAAAAAACACCCTAAGCAAAGCTTAGGTGGAGCATTCATAAAGATGCACATGAATGCTGTACAAACAGTTTGCCATTGTCTAGTCCTGGAAGAAAGTAAGGATGATTTAGTTGATGAGACTTTCAATGCTATAGAATCATCTTCATCAAACCATCAAACCCATGGAACTACAGCACATCTAAGGGGAGTGTGATGAAGCCCAGTCCCATCTGTACTCAACAAAGGAGGGAGAAGTGGTTTAGTTGTGAGGTGTTTGACAGTGAGACCATTTCACACTCACTGTAAAACACTCAAGTGTATTTGAAGTTGTCTTTCCATTTTGCTCACTTTGGCAATGACCACAAAGTCTAACTTGATGACGGACACAATGTATTTCTGAAGAAAAATATTTGACTCATATTTGTGTCTCACTGTAAAAAGCCAGACAGTGTTGTCGACACTCTTCTCAGTAGCTGTGAAGGTCTGCCAGAGAAATCACCCTCACGAATTCAGTACCTGTCCAACATTCACATCCTTTACACAGCGAACAAAGTCACCCTGTTAGTGGAACTGTGATAAAACAAGAGAAAAGAGAAACAAACAAAATAACACCTAAGATAAAAGGAGTTTAGTCAGGTGGTGAGACCATTGACAAGATGAATTAGGTTAGAAAAGGTCTCCATTCCCCAAAGAATGTCCCAGAGCCTAACCCTAACCTTAACCCTCATCTCACACTTGATCTTTTTCACAGACGACAGAGGACATTAAATATAATATTCATATTGGCCAATACCTTCATTATCTATACTGCTTATCTGACTCTGGCTGAGGGTGGGATAGACAATTAATCACACACTCCTACAGACTCTTCCTTTAAGTCTTTGGACGCAGTTGGGACTGGAGTCCTCTGATGTAAAAGATGGGGTCAGGCTATGAAAGATGTGACAGCTAAACTGTTTAGAAATGACTAGATTCCAGTCTTCGCAGACCTTCAGTGTAAGGACTAGCTCCTATTTTACTCATGAAATAATCATTAAATGACAAGAGCTGGTTATTTATTGATGTGTGCTGTTAACTGTTGAACTGAGCTAAAACCCATTAGTTAAATTTTAAAGTGTCTGTTGGAGTTTCACATTGGAGGGCAATGAATCTTGGGACACAAAGGATCGATTTGTAGGCTCCTGTATTGTTCAGGAAGAGGAGGACCCATTTGCTGCTGTGTTGGCAATGGGACAGTCTAGCTGCGCTGCTTTGATGCAATCGCTGTTAAAATGCAGCCTCTGAAGGATGTGACACAGCTTACATAGCTATAAAAGGCTCATTTTTTGATAATGAAAACACAATCATTCATAATTTCAGGTGACAATGCACTGATGAATGTTAAGCTTCTGTTGATACAAATATAGCTAAAGCCTCCACACTGCTTCTTGAAAACTGCTCTGTGTTGACTTTTTATGCAGTGAGAGAGCATATTTTAGATTCTCAGGGCACCTGTTTTTATTTTTCAGTCCATTCATTCTGTCTCCCAGTGTTTACACATGAGAGCGGTGATATGTAAAGATTATCTGACTGATGAAATGTGCAGCTATAGATAGAGATGCATTTGCCTTAATGGATGCAACATGTTATTGCTGTATTAACTCTTGACATTTCCTCATTCCTAAAGTCCTATGACAGGGTGTGACCTCAAGCCATAGCTCTGGACTTATCTGTGCCATGAAGACCCAGAAGGCCCGAAGTGGTAAGCCAAATTCCCCTTCCTGCCGGAAATCTTGCTTCACCTTACAAGGCAGAAAGAAGAAGGACAGGGTGATCCAAGGCAAACTCCGCATCCGCTCCGTGCCTGGAGCCTTCCTGGTGCTGGGGGTCATTGTAGTGGTTGTTGGTACCGCTCTGGCTGTGGCGGGCTACTGGCCATACCGGATATCGAGATCATCCATCCTGAGAACAGCAAAGGGGGAGAGCATCTCTAAGGCAGAGACCTCTGGTTGGAGTCTGGGAGCTAAGGACCTCTTCTCCACAGCCAGCTTCATCCACAGTGAACGAATGAAACTGCTGGGGCCGGTCATCATGGGGGTGGGGCTCTTCATCCTCATATGTGCCAACACAGTCCTATATGAGAATAGGGACAGAGAGACTCAGATGCTGCTTGCTCAGATGCGCAGTGTCATGTGCTCTGTGTCTGCAGCCGTGCCCTCAGCAGACCTCAAAGAAATAGCAGCAGCAAACTCGATGGCCAAACACTACCAGTGGGTGAGCAGTTTACCAGCTGCCCATCTCAACATCCTCTGTCTGCAGCAGCTGGCCAGCTCTGAGCCCCTACTCCAAACCAGACACCCCAGAGACCACGAGGACAGTGAGGAAGGCATCTACCAACAAGCTGTGCTCGAAACAGAAGCCGTCCAACACCAGGAAGAGCCACCACCTTCCCTCCACTCCTCACACTCCAACTCATACAATTCAAGTCAGAAAGACTTTAACACACAGTCTTGGGCTGAGCACAGAGGCAGTCCCAGCTTTGATCTGCAGGCCACCCCATTTGACAAGCGCAACAACTGCCTGGTGTCTGCCAGCTCCATGTCCACCCTGGGTGGGGAAGAGGTGGATAATTCAGCTGCCCAGCCAAGGCGCTGCCACAGTCTGAGCTACAGGACTAAACCTTCCATAGCCCGAACTGGTGTGTGCCTAGAGGAGGGACTATGCCAAAGTGCACATCAGACAGTGGTCACAAGGAGAGAGGCTGGTTCACAGGTTTGTGTGAACGTCCTGGGGCAGGTTCTGGATTCTATGGAGGAGCAGACTCGCCAAAGCTGGCCTCGGCTAGACCTGGGCTGTGGCAGACGATATCTGAAACTTGAGAACAAAGAGGACTCAGTGGACAGATTGCTGGACCAGTTGGATCAGCAATGTTCTCAGTGGGATAAGAGTTTTGGCTCCGGGCCTTTCCAGTGATGGTTGTTCTAGCTTCAGAGGAGCTATATTTTGCCCATATAGTGAAAAGCTACACTATATGTTATTTTTTAATTGTATGTGAGGCCCAGGGACACTAAGCCCAACATCATTTGGAGTACGATATTTCTTACAAGGATCTTCCAAAACTTGAGCCTTTTCTCAATCTGTTGTGGAGTATTGATGCACGGAACTTATGGTCAAATGTGCTTGCCTGTTCCCAGGGTGCAGTGAGCCTAACCTAATGAAAAAGAGACAGACGGAGTACAGCAACATTGAGGATGTTTTCACTGTGCAATCGCTTTTGAACCAAACTACCTGGACACTTGAGCCCATCAGTTGCTGACAGGTGCTCTATGAAAATTGGGACTTTACCCTCAGCTGATGTCCCATACTCCAAATGCAATGCATGGCAGTGTTGTACAGTTACATCCTAATACTTATGCAGAGTTATGCCATTGTTGGTTTAATATGTATAAAACGTAATGATAATTCTGGCTTATTGCAGTTTAAGTGTTCTTGTCTTACATTCAGCCCTCATTCCTGCATAATCATACTAATTCATTTTTTTGCTGAGGTCTGGGAAAATGACGTGTCTGTCCTACTAAGTTGAATGTTGTTTCATTACTGTGGGTTACAATTATATGGTTACCATTGTTTTCTTATGGACAGTTTATCATGATTATAGGTCCTGGTCTGGGCTGTACAATATGCAAAAAAATCACATTGTGATTATTTTGGCAGTCATTGCAAAATGTGATGCAATTTCAGTTGGAATGATCACTTTAAAAATAAGGGTTATGTAATTTTTGTTGTCTTGTACTAAACAAGCATGTTCCATTGTCTGGAAAATATTATGTAGGGCAGGGCATCTCTAGCATCACCACATTTAATGGTGCCAACAATGTTTAACTTTAAAAAAGCAGCTACTGAAATTTGGATATTATACTTGCCCATATTACAGTTTGGATCTTTTTTTTTTTTTGCTTAACTGTGGAGCCCTATTCCTGGTTTTGATGTTCACTAAAGTCTCCTTTCACTGGTGAAAAAACCTGTTGAGAACTGCTGACATTTGGCTTGTGTTGGTATAGAGAAGGTTATAATCAGCACTCCCACTAGGTCACATAACTCTGCAGTAGAGTTGTATTTATTATTTCCGGATTGGTGTGAAGCCAAAAATGTTTGCCCTTTTTCGCTCTTCAGAGCACAGACAGTGCAAACACATCTCTCACCTGCCTTAGACAGTGCTACCACAGTGGTTAGACTGTGCTCAGTGATTACAGAGTGGAGACAACAGAGCACACAAACACCACCTGAAAACATTTACAAGGAAGCACTAATGTGGCAAGCACCTAGAGTATACCTGCATTTTAAAACCTGCTTATACATTTCTACACACACGTATACACACATCTGTGAGCAGCACAGCATAACTGCACATGGCCAAATAACCCTCACATACCATGTGTCAAACTAAATTTAGCTGTCCGCACACCAACTTCTTAAAGGGTCAAAACAGAAACCAGATATGAGTAAATAAAGCATCCTTCTCCTGGCTTGAAAGAACCCAGGAATGATGATCATGAATAGTGGAAAGCCATAGCAGTGATCAAACTGCTAAACACCACACAGAATGCCAGAGGCAAGTCTCCTACCGACCATAAATGACCATAAATGGCAGCATATTCAGGTGTAAGTCACTCATGTGATGACTGATTCAGTTGTTCCATGCTTGTAGCTTTCAGAGTCTTTAATCCTCGACTTTTAGTCAAGATAGAGGGACAGGAAAGTTGAGATGCAGATATGTACCTAGACCATGTTGATCTCATGCTCATAGTCATACAGAAGAGTGGATCTAAGTCTCACATGTTACAATTGCTCTTACATTAGACCAGCCAAAGTAGTACTTTGGCTGCTTAACCAAAATGATGCCTGGTTGTCATATTGTGTGGGTTGGCTAACAAATGCATGATACTCTTAAATAGATCATGCTTGGCCAGCAGCAGCACCATAAAAATAAAAAACATAAAAAATGTTAGAGCAGCAACGGTATCTACAACTGAACGTTAATTTAAGCCAACGTCGAAAGCCTTACTCAATTGACAATTGAGCTTGTGCTATACACATATTTCCTGATCACTCACTGGCTCATTTTCTACTATTTATCTATTTCCAGGTCACGGGGGATGCTGGAGCCATTCCCAGCTCACATGACGCGAGGGTGGGGTACACCCTGGACAGGTTTTCATTCCATCACAGGGCCAACACATACAGACGAACAACCACTCACACTCACACTCAGACTTACGGACAATTTAGAATCACCAATTAAACCAAACATGCATGTCTTTGGACGGTGGGAGGAAACCCACGCAGGCATTGGGAGAACACAGAAAGGCCCCAGGCCTGGGAATTGAACCCTCAACCTTCTTACTGTGAGGCAACAGCGTTAAACGCTATACCGCATTGCTGCCCTATTTCTTGATTTTCTTGGATACATTTTTCAAGTCCACAATGCTTTGTTGGGTCTGACCTGTGTCTCCCCCATAAAGGATCATGGGATTTAAAAAAAGTGAACTCATTCCCACACTGAGCTGTTAGCCAGAAAATAAGACACTGAAAAATTTTGGGGGGTTCGTCCGTTTTATGTTATTTGAGCGTTGTTTGGATGAAGTGTTCCCTGATAAATATATCTGAAGCCAGGGGCTCCACTGTACAGTGCAGCATCTGTGTACCTGCTTCCTCATCCACTATTTAAAACACTGTAGAAACAGTCAACAGTAAACAACTGTCAGTCCTTGTGTGAATGACACAGAAAGACACAAATATGAAGTTCAAAATTAAAGAGTTAATATATTATCAACTCGTTCTGTCTACGTAAACCACATTATTTTGTTATAAACTGTTTAAAAGTTTATATACTATGGAAGTTGAAGGTGTTGTACGTGCTGTTGAGTGGTACACAACTCACATCCTGCTGAGTTGTGTTCTATGTATTGTTCGGTTGTGGTCTATATTTTGTTGTTGAGCTGTGTTCTTTTTTCCTTTCTCTGTTGTTCACAGGGTGTTCAGTGTTGTTGACAGGGCTCTAGCCATTTTGGTGCCTTAGGTGCCCTAGGCAAGAGCCAGCTCTGAGAGATTTTTCTTTTGGACAAGTAGCTTCCCTCCAATATGTGGCACTCAAGTCGGCCACCTATTTGACCTATGTCAGGATATGGCCTAGTTATTGACTTGTATGTTGTTGATTTGTGTTTTATGTTCTTATGAGTACTTCCAATATCGCCAATGCTTCCATCAACCCTCAAACCCCAGATATCTGTGTGTAATTGTGGTATTCCGTTGTCTCCTCTGTTGATGATATCATGTGCTCTCTGCTCTTGTGTCATTGTTGTGTGTGTTAGGCAGAGGCAGCTCAGTTGGAAGTCACGTTTTATCAAGAACTGCCAGAACAACTGAAACCAAACTGTGTGTTGTGATTGTTTTTATTGTTTTATTGTGGGGCTGTCTCTTAATGAGTTAGAAAATTGTTTGATCCTATGGCTGGTTAAGTTTCATTACTTTTTTTTTTATTGATGTCAGTGTTCCCAGACCTCAGCCTCTAGTGAACTTGCTGAGTAGTGTAATTTTTACCAATATAAAGTTGGCTTCACCCATGAAAACACCACAAACTGAATTATCTCTAAGAATGACAGAGGATTCCTCTTTGTGGTCTCAGACCTCAGCTTCCCACTCCTCTCCTGTTCATCCTCTCTGTTCCAAATGCATCACTGTTTATGTGAAGCATCTGCCCCCTCACATCCGCTGCCGCCAACACCCCCACACCTGCTCTACTTAGATTTAGTGAGACATTAGTACATAGAGCTGGGTGATTGTTATAGAGGAGAGAGATCATAAATAAGAGCCTCATGGGCGCCCTTTTCCTTGCCCCCACCCTCCCCCTTTCTTGTACAGAAGTGACACCTCCCTGTTAGAATCAACAGTCTCTCAGGTTTTCTTTCTGTCTGTGCTGTCTTGTTGTGTATGCCATGTGTGACACTGTGTTCTGTATGTATACCAAGCAATATGAGTGGTCTGACGGAACAATGAGCGGCTATCAACCACTGGATGAAACAACATTCCCATGCCTTTGTTGCTAATATAAAGCAAAGCAAAAGCAGCTCCTGTTTTCTGTTGTCTTACTTATTCATGCTGTCAGGGTAAAGGCACCTGATTGTATATGCATGCAGCATGTAATCATCTCGCCACGCTCACTCCTGCGACTCCATCTCTCACCCTGAGGGAGGCATTGCACTCCTTCCATATTCTTTAGGCTGAAAACATCCAGCTGGGAACAGTAATGCCCACGTTGACTTTATCACCTGATGAATGAAAATGGATTTTTCTCTTCTCCTGCTCCCCAGCACTGGCTGATATTTTGAGTCAGTGCTTAGCAGGGGGTGGGTGGAGTGGCTGTGGGGAATTCCCTAGCTGCAATTATTCTTCGCAGAGCCTCCTGTGGGCTCCAAACTTTTCTTTTCTTATTAGATTTCATGGCTCCTTTCAGGCAGGTATGCGCTCCCTCGAGATCTGTTCTCATTTAATTGGTCATTTAAAAGATGGCTTCTGGGTTTCTATTGGCTAGTAAAATGTGGGTAGGCAGGACTCCTGTCCCTCTGCAGCCAGAGCACAGGAGGCTGGAGGATTATGTGGCTAAAGAAGGGTAAAGATGTGAAATGTGTCAGTTTTTCACCTCGCTGCCATCTGAAACAGAGCAAGTTCACATCATGAGTGTCTATTAATTTATAACGCACCATTAGCACCCATAGCTTGTGAATGCTGTTGTCCATTAGCTAATATTTCCAACACATCAGTATTTGGTAAGCATGGATAAGTAAACCAATGTCATCTCCAACATGAGGTGACAGCAGGGCAATTATTTCCACATTGGCCAAAGTTAATATTTTCAGCCTGTTTGGCAGACAATGACTACATCACTGTTTCGGCGCATCCCTTACAAAGCGTATGCACGTTACTGTTGATGCATCTGCAAAGCATTGGTGGTTGTTTGACAATTTCATAATGTGTGTATCCCCCTCAGACATTTTCTGTCATTCATTTGACCTTACAGTGGAAATTACATAAAACGTTTAAAGCAGATATACTGTTCACCACATCACAGAGACACTGTTAGTCACCAAACCCTTTCTTGCAGTCATCCAAGACCAGTTTGGATCCAAGCTAATCTCACAGACAGAGTTTGGGACCATTATCATGACAAGTATCAAACTTTCATTTTTGACTGCTGTTGTTATTTTTATATACTATTATATAACAGATAATGTTGAAGTATTAGCTTAAGTACTTATTATTTTTAGGAATTTTTTGTTTAGTTTTTATTTTCATTTCAATTTGCTTGAAATTATGACAAGTTCATTTTTCACTAGAAGTACTGCAAATTAGCTGCAAAATAGCAGGGTGGATGTTATCATACTGTCCCTCCTTTAAGACTTTGGCCTCAGTGATGTTACTTTAGTTTTTTTTCAAAACGTATCTGACTCTTTCCACTTTTTTTTTTTCCCTCTTTTGGCTTTTCCCTGTTCGGGGTCACCACAGCAAGTCAGCCTTCTGCGACTTGCATGATTATGTGGATACCATTTTATGCCTGATGCCTGTCTAACTCTTCACGCTACAATGAATTTGGTTCCTTAACCTATTTGTGAAAAAGACATGAGGACTATTAACTGTATGAGTGGTGGTAGATTGTGGGTGTGTGAAGTGAAGTCAACACTGAAGCCTTAAATTTGGATTCTATCTAATTACCCTCTGGGGGCATGCCATTGGTTTTAAAAAGAAGTTGGATTGTATTGAAATCTATGTGAAAATTGTCCTATTTCTCTCTTGATTTATTAGATTAGTAAACATTTTCCTGATGAGTTTATGGTCTTGGCTCTAGTTTCAAATCTTCTTGCATACAACATGATAATGATTTTTTAAGATGTTGGTCCCATTTGGAAGAAAATAGACCATGAAGCAGGGAAGGATTTAGGGGGCTGTGGCCACTGTGATTATACCACTCGTGATAATAGATTTGGATAGATCGGGGGGACATATTCTTATCATCTTCACTTTGGAAATATTTTATTTCAGTACAAACCACTCTAATTTCTTGATTTTTTTTAATTTTTTTAATTAGTGCTATTTTTAAACATCTTTTGAACACACTCTTTGAACACAGCTTCACATGTTACATTTCAAGTGAAATAATAACTGAGCAATTCAAAGTCGGTTGGACACCAAACAAAATCTTCACTGTGGACTAGTCACAGCACTGCCTTTATACTACTGTCTGAAAACCATGTTTTAATCTTCTCCTCATTTGCTTATGGCAGAAAACTGATTTCACGTCTTTTTTAAGTGGCTCTGAGTGAAGAGGAAGGGTTAAGTGAATCGGGGCTGCTGGAGAAGCCACAACACCAATCATAACACTACACATCTTCTTTATTATATGAAGAGTGTTACTACGTTTTTGGTACTTTTTTTTTTTTTTTAAATCTGGATGATACTGAGTGGGGAATTCCGTGTCAGATTTACAGGGCAGTAAGAGGAGGCTTCTCTATAGAGAAGTAAATTACTTTGGTGTGCAATGTCACCAAGAAAGCTCTTACCTCTTCTGACCTCTGGTCTAATGCATTTCAGCTGACTGCATGCAGTTGATGCGGGGATGAACTTTAAAAAGGAATAAAGACAGAGCAGATGTACTTCCTCCCTACCTTTCTTTTGCTACATGTATGGAGTTTAGTTTACCAGATGTTAACCGTTATCTTGTTTATTTAACCTTAATTCACAATGTTTGAACTCAACATTCAATCAGCAGCAATAAAATGCTGATGTTGGCGCTAAAGCTGAATTTTTCTGACTTTTTCAGACCATGGAGCCATTTAATAAACTCATGGACCACTTAACTCCAAAAAAGCCCTAAAACCAACAGGGATACTCTTAGAAAAGCAAAGCAGCAAAGAGTTGGGAATGAAACTGGGGTCTCATAATGATGATGTATACCCCTTCTCCCCTCAGCTATCTATCACCATAATCCAAATCACAACTCTTCTTCTACCAACTGCAAGACAAGTGACATCATACACTGTCCAGATGTCTGTGAATGTTACATGGCTCAGTCATGGTGACAACATCATAATAAAATGTATCCCTTGTGTCAGAGGTCTTTTCCTGAGTAATTTTATGTTGGAAGATAAAACTTGAAAATGTCTTGAGCTTGTGTGACACAGACCTCATTTCAGTCATTAAAGCAAAAACCCATTCAAATAACCATAGACTTCAGGACCAGGAAACAGGAAGTGATGCAACTTGTTTTCAGGATTTAGGACTCATTCCTGTAGAATTTATAGAGTGGACATTTTCATTTTTGAGGTAAACTTTTGTATATTGGAATTTAGCTGTTCATAAAAAACAAACTCAATCTATAAGATTAAGATGCTTTGTCAGTACGAAAATTCTTGGGGCGTGACTGAAGGTAGTGACGTCACAAAGTTCCAGAAATCCATGTTTCTGAATACAGACTGTGAATTCAGTAACTCTTTGTTCCCAGCTCTAGATATGAGTTGCGTGCTTGTGTTTGCCTTCACCTCAGAGGTTGGTAGGATACTTCAAGTCATCTCCCAAACTGAAAAAACTGTCATTGTTTCTCAAAAGCAAGAGTGAAATAATGCAAAAATTATAACACCTATAGGATGGTCTCAGTATTGAGAAGAGTTTCTGCAGCACTGACGATGATGAGAACACTTCCTTTGTTTTTGGTGCCTGTGTTTTGTCTTAGTTGCTTCCAGTTCCATTTCTCTACAGGATATGCAAACATTGTTGTTCATTTTATCTTTAATTAATTTGAGCAAATAAATACATAGATAAATAAATCCTTTTATTCAAAAATGATTGCAGCGGATTTACATCTTTTAATTCTGTGTTTATTTATTTTTACAGTTTTTTTTATGACAAGCTTCTTTTTTTTTCCTTTCTTTCTTTCCTTCGTGATGAATCATCACCATCCCATGTTCCTGAAATGCCTAATGCTCCCATATCTTCATGAATTCTATACAGCATCATGTTCCTGCCTACGCCTGTTTTGAATATCCCCTCCTCCTGCTCTCATTCTCTCCGTACTCTACCCAACTTTGCCCCCCCCCCCGCCTCTCTCTCTCTCTCTCCCTCTCTCAACCCAACCGGTCGAGGCAGATGGCCACCCCCCGGAGCCTGGTTCTGCCTGAGGTTTCTGCCTCTTAAAGGGAGTTTTTCCTTGCCACTGTCGCCGAGTGCTTGCTCATCGGGGGATCTGTTGGGTCTCTTTAAATAATTTTATAAAGAGTTTGGTTTAGAGCTGCTCTATATGTAAAGTGCCTTGATGTAACTTTGTCATGATTTGGCGCTATATAAATAAATCTGATTTGATTCTTTTCATCTCGCCAGCTACATAATAAAATTTTATTAAATATGATTTAACATTGTTCAGAATCATGGGGGATCTTATCAGCAGAGCCTTTTCTCACCTACCAGGACTCGAGCCAGCCATGACTGAGTTTTCATTCAGTTGCAGATAACAGCAGTAACACTGTCCCTTTTCAACACCGATCTCTCTTCCTGTTGTGAAGTTTTTACACATCAATAATGTGGAGAGGTTGCCGAGGAGCAGTTTGTCATCTAGTCAGCTGACATTATGCCATTTTTGAACAAGTTCTCTCAGAGGAAGGCAACCGACAAATGATCAGACAGTGTGAGTGTGTGTGTTGGATATTCCTCACCTCAGATTCCAAACATTAGAAAACTTTTGACTACAATGCTGTGGTAAGTGAAGTGCTGAGTATACTCCTTCTTCTCCACCAGGCAAATCTCCTAAACCACAGGAGTCGTAGCTGCCAGAGATGGTGAGCTCCAGGTTTGAATGTTAATCCAGGCCCTGATTGACATGGTGTGGTGCCCTGGGGTGGATAAACTTGAAGTGCCCCCATCTTCCCACCTTCATGTAAAAAAGTGAGATATAATTCTCGTATAACCCGTATGTACAACTTGAATGTACAAGCTCAGCACAAGTATCACAGAAATGATTCAGACCCATCATCATGGTTCAGTGGTGAGTATTATTGTCTCACAGCAGGATGGCTCTCTGTTCAAACCCAATGTCTGCTGGGATTAGCTCCAGCTCCACCATGGTGCTGCAAGGATAAGCAGTATAGACATTGGATAAGAGGACATTATCTTAGATAGAGATCATTTAATGTGCTTAGCTGAAATAAATGATGCATAAAATTTAAAAATCACAATGTGAGAACAATATTCATAATAATCTAATAAAGAACATTTCAGAAATATAATTAGGGGCCAGTCCATTTAGTGGCTTACAGAAAAAAAGTAAAAGTTGAAACTGGAAGCCAGTTCAAAGACCGGGAGTGGAGTGATCTCTCTCTACTTCGTTTTTGTCAGAACAGCAGCAGCAGCAGCTTTCTGAATAAGGAGCAGCTGTTAAATGGTGTTACTGTGAACCAGTAATTGACTTTGGAGGATATTAAGGCCTAAATTAATTAGTAAACTCAATCCTGGTAAGACTAAAAGTCTGTCATAGCTTTGATGTGGTCCCTGAAACTGATGATTACACCCAGATGTTTTAATTCCAGGGAGGTGCTAAGCTCCAACCTTCCATCCTGACCCTAACCCTTCCCAAACAGAGCAATCACAGTCTTGAAGCGAAGGGAGTATTATTACATCCAGTCCACTTTTAAAGTGAATCAATAGGACTGAAATCATTAATTCATTCATTCATCTTCTACCTCTTATCCGTTTCCGGGTCGCAGGTAGTGCTGGAGCCAATCCCAGCTCACACTGGGCGAGAGCGGGGTACACCCTGGACAGGTCACCAGTCCATCGCAGGACCAACACACAAAGACAGACAGAAACCAACAACCTCCCACACTCAATTTAGAGTCACCAGTTATCCCAAACATGATGTCTTTGGACAGTGGGAGGAAACTGGAGTACCCGGCACGGGGAGAACATGCAAACAGAAAGGCCCCAGGCAAGGAACCGCAGCCACGACCTTCTTGTTGTGGAGCAGCAGTGCTAACCACTATGCCGCCGTGCTGCCGGGTAATCATATGATGCTTAATAGACCATTACATACCATTATGACCACTGACATGTGACGTAAACAGCAAAAGGGACCTACTGTTACATCTGTTCATCCTGCAACACCCTCCACCTCCACTGTTGCTGTTTAACCTGGGTCACTCCCTGAGTGGCTCTCTTTTTTTCTTTCTCTCTCTCTCTCTTTCTGTGTGTGTGTGTGTGTGTGTGTGTGTGTGGTAATTGACTTAGTGGAAACAGGTGTGCTGAAGCAGAGCCCCACCAGCTGCAACTCATCCAATAATCAAGCCTGCTACTAAAGCCCAGTGCTTCCACTTCCACCTTGCCAAATCGTAACCTCTGCTCCGTCAGCTTTCTGCATCTCGCTCCTTACACTAGTTTTAGAATCAAACCTACAGTAGACCTGGTCCTGTTGCTAACCTGTTTTCTCCTCCTCCCCACAGTCATCCTGCTCTGCGTCTGGTCCCTGCTCTCTGGAAATCACCTTCACTGGATCCAAACTCTGACCAGCTCTCCACACCACCCATGGTCTTTGTCTCCCGATTTCTCTGGCCTATTAATAAACCTCTGTCTACTATTTCTGCGTCTGCACCTAAGTCCTTTTCCAAAGTGCCCCACAAAACCCACACAATATAAGCAGGTGGTCATAATGTTTCAGCTAATCTATGTAAATCTGTTTATCGGTTGCAAAGCTGAGGAAAGCCATCCAGTACTCTTGGAAAATATAGCCAAGAGGGAGCTCTTACACTTATGCTCAAATCTGAATGCAACATCATACCAAATATTGATGTATCCCTAATAAATGGACTGAGAAAGTAATAAAAAAAAATCATTGCACACATACAACAAATACAGTAGGTCTAATAAGAACCATTTCACCGAATCAGCAGCATGGAAATATGAGGGGGACTGTAGAGTTGGTGAAATAGAAATTGGTTTTCATTAATGCACACATGAAAATCATATAAATCACAAACCCTGCCAATCTGATGAGCCTGTTTACTTCTCTGGATATGTGCAAGTTTTACTAACTGTGAAAAGACTTGATAGGAACAGTGTGTAATGTGTGCTGTGGATTATTCAGAGGAATGGAGACACTGTTTCTTAAGAGAGTTCTTATTTTAAATGCATTGAACGCTTCATGTCAAATTCCCTTCACCGTCCTTCTGCTGTGTCAGATCTCTTTAAAAGTCTGGGCAGGGAAAACCCCTTATTACCTCCTCTGTGCCAGTCTGTTCTTATGCAGCTCTTCAGGAACATTAATGGGCAGCTCCCTGAGTGTGTGTGTTGGCTTTAACAGTGAGCCATCTTGCTAGCAGCAGTGTTAGCCTAACGAAGGCCTCCTCCAGAGCAGGTCCTTCATCCATGTATTCGTAATTCAGCCTCCATATGTTGACCTCTTGCTGACCAGACCACCATGACTGATCTACTCTCTGATTGCACTCTCATAAACACACTGCAGTTGTATTAATGGGAAGATTATCTGTTTGTCTGTGTTTGAACTTTTGACCTGGGGTTGATGTTTACAGTGGCTTTCAGTTTGTGTGATGTTAATGTGAAAAAGTTGGAACTCACTATGATTCCTCACTTGTTTACCATCTCATCTCAAGGCTGCAACCACAAATCTCTTCTAGAAACCTGCAAAAAAAAACCCCAAAAAAACAGGATCAGGTAAAGGGGTGAGGGGGTGGGAGGCAGTGTGGAGTAGAATGAGACTGGAGCAGTATTTTAGACGAGGACCTGACCTGACAGTCATCATTATCATCGTTTTCAAAAAGATGAAGGCATTGTTTAAAAAATTACAACATGCTATTTATTTATTTTGGTGGAAGCTAGAGCAGCAAGAGCATCAAATAGTCATAAGAGAAGCACAGGACATATTTGAATTAACTGATTTTCTTACAGCCCTAACAGAGAGAGATCATCTTCCATTCTAGGGTCTAGTGTCCGAGCATCAGTATGGAGGCTCCCCTCCCTATATTTACTGATAATTTGGACTATTTTCAATTATCAGGTCACTGAATTCTGATCAATGAACCTGTGAATCGTTAATTCAGTCAGCTGCTTGTTTAGCTCACACTGAAGTGGAGGGACAGAAGAGAGTGACTGCAACCACAGAAGGTGTTAGCACAAAATGGGTTATTTACTTTCTCATTCATTTCATTTCCATTTTACATGCTGTTTAATTGAAGGAGACACTGCTGAGACACAACAGGAAATTGTGGAATTGACTCATTTATCTGACAAGATAAGGAAATGTGTAGGACAAGTGATGTAGGAAACTGCATTAAGCTTTTAATGTTTGGTAAAAATTTATATTTTGCTGTAGATACTGTTGCTGCTGTAACATGGTGCCTCTGTGATGCTGCTGCGGCGTAAGAGTGAACCATTATAGGAGAACCCAATATCACAGACAGCCGTCACTGTGTGTAGGTATTATAAGTTACCAGCCCAGTTTCCCAAAGTCTACTCTATTTGCTCACAATAAATTCTGTTTTTCTTCCTTTCTTCTTATCCTCTTCCTCTTTTTCTTAGTCTCCCCTCTAAAGGTGAGCTGATATGTGCAAAAATGCAATGCCAAATTTAACTACAAGATGGTATTTAACAAAGACACAATTTATAAACAATGCTAATGATGGTGATTAAAAATTAACGCCTATTGACAACATAAAGATGCAGGATAGTTTGACTAAGCTACATGAAATCAACCACATCAAACCAATATATTGCACAGGCACACTTCAAATCCTCTATGCACTGTGGCTCACCACCCCACAAACATGGCGGCTTCATCCCTCTGTCCATTTTGCCTTTAAGCTACAGACTTAGTTAACTTCCCTGTGTCATTCAATGTAAACTAATATTGAGGTTGTTCATCCCATCAGAAATACACATTGACCTCAATGTGATAATAATAATGGACATGCAGATAAAGATTATTTGCATTTGTTTTGCAATGTTTGTTTTGCAATGTTTTGTAGCTGACCTGGATGTTAGCATCACTCTAGTCACCACAAACAGCCAATAAGATTTCTCCATTGTCTCTTGGATGATTTAAGATATCCTTAAGTTTGCAGCTGATGCACACTCAGGATGTTTTTTTTGGGGGGTCTTGTGCAATCAGAGTCAGTTTTGCCATCATCACGCATTTCATCAACCTGTCCTGTTCTATCGTGTCTCACCTGGCAGCTCCTCACAGTCATATACTCAGTTAAGGAAGTTGATAAAAGCTGGAGCTGACAATAAAACAAATACTTGAGGAAAAGAGAAGGCATCGTTAACATTATTACACCACAGTATGGAATAAAATAATTTTTGACTGCAGGAGTCAACTTCCAGCTGCCCTCAAGTCAGTTTATCTAGATTTTGCTGTGATATTTCTACCCAGGGGGATTTGGTTTTATATGTTCTGAGATTTTGGTCTCCGCCAGTGCAATTTTGTTCATTTGGTTAAGGTCAAAAATTGGTTTCAAATATGGACTAATCATTTAACAATCTTCATGTCATGGTTAGAACAACGTGACTAACTTTGTCGAACAGCAATGAATACTAGAAACAACAAAATCTACTTTTACCTTGGAATTGAACAGTGGTATCTGTCAAATTCCTGCCTTTTGTCGAGCACCAAACCAAAACCTGCTTTGGTTTGAAGATAACCTCATTCACTTGTTGGCTAATTAGCTAGTTAACAGGTAATGATACTTAACATGCAGACACAGACAACAGATATAAACAGAACACTTGAACTTTGCTCACAGCACAGACTTTCTCAAAGAACCTTGTTCACAGAGACACAGCTGACTTTGGAGACAGTAGCGATCAGGATGGTATCAGGATAATGTCAATGAAGTCTTGTTCAGTAGCAGAGAGTATATTGCATTCAAAGCATGCTGACCTGGCCCCAGACACAATTAAATAGATCCAGGCCCCAAGGCTCAACAATAACCAGGTTTTTGAGAAATCAAATCTCAGATGTCCAATCCTTACTGAGGCATGGCTTTCTCCTCAGATAGTTATATGATTTCAGTGGGTGAAGAGAGACTAAAAAGTACCCTTACTGTTTGTGAAATCATCTTTTTAAATATTTTCATCAAGCTAGGCTTCTTCTGAAATAATAATGATGTGGGATCTAAACCAGCTTTAACACATTAAACAATCAGTGTCTGGGACTTAGTCTTCAGCTGTTAGTATCTGTTATCTGTTCTGGTATACTTCCTGTTTTATTTTGAAGTTTGGTGTCATCCTTGTCTTCCTGTCAAGTTCCTGCCTCAGTTGATTATTCTTGTGTTTCACCTGTGTCTTGTTACCCTCTATATATAAACCCTCCCCACCGTGTCTTCTCTGCCAGATTGTCTTTGTATACTTGTATCCTAGCTCTCCAGTGTTACCTCTCGTTTGCTCCCTGTGTCTGACCGCTTGTGATACATTTTTGGATTTTTGCCTGCTCCTTGCCTGTTTCTGCCTGCCTACTTGTGTATGACCACCTGCCTCCACCTGAATTAAAGATTTTGCATTCTGGACTTTGTACCTCTGCCTTGCTTCATCTTCTTGCTCCTGGGTCCACACTCACCAGCCCTTTACATCAGCAGTGAATATACAAACCCAATAGGCCAAATGTGAAACAGTCTACTCTGATTGTTATCATCAAAACAGACACACAAACACCCTGAAACTTGAAAGTTTGCTCCAGGCAAGGACCTTAAAATCTAGATGATTTTGACAATAGCATCAGGAAATGATATAACAGAAATCACTGGATTCTTTATAATGTTATTAATAATTGCCATCTTTTCTCTTAGCTAACACTTTATATCTACTGGGATGAACTATCATTTGCATCAATCCATTTTCTAGTTTGTATGCATGTCTGGGTCAGAGAAGAATCAGTCCACACAGGGCTGAAGTCCCTCATCCTCCTCTAGCTCTTTGGCGATAGATGAGAGCTCCTCTGCTGGGACTGAGAGTGAGCTGCTACCGGGCCTGCAGACTGATTGAGGGTCTGTTGTGTCTCATCCATCAGCGTTAGAGCATCTGTGTGACCACCACCACATGAACACACCACTGCGCCCCTGGGCACCAACATCAAAATGTCACCGTTCTCCAGATTTCTGTAAACCCACCACAGGACATCCAGCAACAGGTCCATTTAGACATAGCATGTAGGAAATTCAGAGGCAAGACAATGAACAAAACTTTCTGATCAATTGTTCAATGAACAACTTTTTCTCCTAAATAATGCAAGATCATATTGAACTGACAGGTATATTCTGGTTCAGTGCAGTTTAAAGGCTATTATGTCAACGGTGACACTAACATGAGCAAAAGGCATACTGCCTACTGCTGTAGGCTTCTCTCTGTGCTAAATGCCAATGTTAGCTTTTCCAACTGTTGGTGGAGACTGGGCATAAGATTAGCTCCATGTTAGCTCAGCTGTTGATGAGAGTAGTATTTCTTACAGAGCTAGGAAAGTTACATCTTCACTCTCTGCTGAGGAAGACAGTTCATGTAAAGAGAGACTGAGATCTAAACCAGATATGTTGCCTGAATCCTCACTTACCTGGGACCTCTGGCTCTCGGGCCCCTGAACTAAATGTAAGATGCTGTGGATGGTCGTTATGTGTTTTCAGAACTTATTCAGCAAACAAAATAGCACCTAGTTAGTATGGCTACCACTTTTAAACCCCCTTTTACACAAGTAGCATGACCCAATACAGCGTGGACTTAATTTGAAGTAGGTGTAACTGTAAGAATTTAGCAGACAGAGCCCTTCGTTTTAAGATGCAAGTTCTCTGCTATTGTGGTAACCTGTGTAGATATCCACAAAGGTTATCTTGAGGTCACAACTATAGAAAACAAACAGACACAGGTGTGGATTACCTCAGCCTGCAGCTTCCTCATTTTAGTGTCACCTTCTCCTGAACCTACAGTAACCAAGCCATGACTGTTATTACGGTAACCATGGCAAGGTATTCTGCTCTTGGTTCAGTCCCTGTGTTTATTGTTGTAACCATCCAAACCAGGGCCTGGTACATGTGTGATCATGGCAGCGCTTTTTTAAAGGAGATACTGATGTTCAGGTAGGAGGACTTGTAGTCCTGGTTAGTTTGTATGTAAAGGGCAGTCATCAGAGGCCTCAAATGGCAAAAATTAAATGTTAAATGATTCAGGGTTAAACTGAAACTGACATGTTGACAGAGTTTTCTTTATGTTTTGTATTTTTAATTTTAACCTTTAGCTTATTCATTATAGGTAATTTTTCTTCTTGCAGCTGTTAAAACCATGCTGAAAAAAACTCTCCCAGCAAGCTGTCACTGCAGCCCCATGATGCCACTATCAGTAATTCCCACAGCCTCTTTCCTTGGCTCTGGATTAAGTAGCTGTAACTTTACTGGGAATAATTACCATATGTTATCTGCTTTAGCTCTTCTCTCAGCTTCTTAATTTCATTGGCTTGTCAACCCTGAGTATCACTCTGTAACTAGAGACTCTATACGGTTTCTCTCACCAGCCATAAATCTAATTCCAACCAAGTCTGCATTGTTGTAGTCATCTTCACTTGATAGCTAATTTCCACTGCAGGGGTTTAAAGGACTGAATAACATGTATCCATCTTTGCATGTTTTGCATCTGTTTTCTCTGCTCTCAACCTCCTTATAAGGATAACTTTGTGAAGATATATTTGGTCTCGGGAGCTCATGCTGAGTTGAGATACTTCCAGCTGTTGCCAGATGGGCTGCTGGTTTGATTTAGTTAAGCAGATTTGATGCCACAGCACAAGGATGTCCAAAACAAACAATAGTAACCTTTTATGACTGCAGCATTATGGAGCAGTTGGCAGTAAAGACAGTGGAGAGAGCTTGTTGGACAAACCCACATATTGAGCCTTCACTAAAATGTCTTCATTTGCGTTCAGGGTGACAGCACACAATTAAAGACTATTAATAATTTCTTATAAATATCAAGCAGTGTTGCAGAGCACCCAATCTGCCTGTGCCAGCAGTGATCACCTCTTTAGAAGAACATGACAAATGTAGTTAGTGAAATGAATTGTTACTTCACAATAAGTCAGCACACAGGTAAATGTCCAGAACAAACACGATGATAGGCAGATACTTCACAAAACACAAATAGAAACTTTACTTATAGCCTCTCACACACTGTAAAACACTGTTGACAGTGTGCGACATACTATGATGATCAAGTGATAATTTAAGAGAGAGGGTGAAAGACTGAGGGGGGCAGAGAGATGATGACAGAGTGAGGGTGACAGAGACATGACGAGATAGTGAGGATGACATAGTGATGATGACAGAGTGATGATGACATAGTGAGGGTGACAGAGTAATGATGACAGAGACAGGGTGACAGATAGATGATGACAGTGTAAGGATGACAGAGATATGATGATACAGTGAGTGTGACAGAATGATGTTGACAGTGATGAACGCTAAAGCTTCAATACAAGTTTTAAAAAGACACAATCACTGATTAAAGTGCCTCACAAAGACAAAAGCAACTCTTGTATGAGAGACCAAATGTCAGCCCACTGTGATGTCAACTATTGTTTTGGGAACTTGTGAAGCCTGAAGTTTTTATCACCATCATGGTTATTTAGACGAGAAGGTGAAGCTGAGAAGGAGTGAGGGCTGGATCTGACCTGCTGTGCTCTCTTAAAACTAGAGACAGAGACTGTAAACTCATTGGGAAATAATTTACAGAGCTAATAAATCAAAGGAGAAGTATAGACATTTTCCCAGAGACTTCAATACAATCTGTCTTTTTCTTTCCCCAACCAGTTGTGTTGCCCCCTGATGGTCATTGAATAGAATGCAGGTTTAAGGCTCTTCAGCATTGGCTTCACTTTACAGAACCAGTTTATGTCCACTCCTGCAGATAATCTGCCATTTTTGAACATTTTAAGCCACATATTGCCTAATATTGCTCAATATTATATTATATTTAACCCAAATATATCTTTAAAAATCACACATAAATACTGTATCACACAAAGCATAACAAGGCGATTAACAATAATCATTCTTACTGCGAGCAAACAAAAGGTGGTTTCTAAGTTTATATGAAACATATAAATCACAAATGATTGAGCTACACCATCCATCAGGAAATATTTTACAACACCCAGTTTAAACATATACCAAAAATGAAAACCCTTGCCAATTCTTCCCATGGGGAAAAACAGCGACAGCCAATATCACACCTAACAATAGTTCCTAGACTAGGAGTATGCTTAATGTCATGACGGCCAGTGAATAATTTCCTCTACAGTACCTGAAGTTTGCTTATGTCTAACTGGCAGATAGATGAGATGGCTGGGAATGGGGTTACAACATGACTATAAGGCAACCAATTCTCCCTCAAACTGCTTTTAACTCGTAAACAAATGTTTGACGTCCCTGGTACTGATTTGTCTGATAATACAACTTGACAGCATCTTTCATCAGACCAGTCATAAATGTCCACTGGTGGTAGGGAAGGTTTTGTTTTAAATGTGTGGTCTCCAAGGTGAGTTAACCTTGATGACTTCAGTATGACATCATCATGGGTATTTGCCCAGACCTTACAAAGAGAGAACTCCATAATGTCATGTTGATGAATCAGCCCGACTCTGCACTAAATGAAAACTCAATTTAGTCAGCAGTCACTGTTAGTTGAATTATTTAGCATTTGTATTCCTCAAGAAAGCTGTGGTATATGTCTGGAAATGTATACAGATGACACTGGTGTTCAGACACAAGCTAACAACTGTACCGGAGAGGATCACATACACTTGATGTTTCATGTCTGAGTCAAAAGTATGCTTTTATATGAAATCGGAGTAAAACCTGTTAAAGTTTACGTTTTCTTAAGTAGAAAGGACTGAGCCGGTGACGGATTTTAAATATCTTAGTGTTGTACTGCACCCAAGATATTGAGGCAGGTTATGATCTGTCTTATTGGACTGTGTCTTAGGCTCGATGTGGGTGTACTTGGGAAAAAAATGTATGCAATAACATTGTTCCCTGCAGTTGTGTTTGTTTCAGCCCCGAACAGAAAGACAGCCCGGTCTGTCAACTGACTCTGGTAACCACATATAAGATTGACATACATAAGGTGGGCCAAATTAACCATGTTTGTGCTAGGACTGGACTCACTGGTCATATGTGATGAACTCACCACAGACAGATTCTGTGTGAAACATTGAACCAGGATAATACCAATCGACCAAGGCAGTTGAGATGGGACTCTAATGAATATTGAGTAATGAAGTCCAAGCCTTTGAACCCTCAGTCTAGGACACAGCATGAGTGCATTTATTTAATTCATTCATCTTCAACTGCTTATCCGTTTCCGGGTTGCAGGGGTTGCTAAAGCCAATCCCAGCTCACATTGGGCAAGGGCACACCCTGGACAGGGCCCCAGTCCATCGCAGGGTCAACAAACAGAGACAGACAAAGATGAACAATCACACACACTCACATTCCACACTTATTGTGGGGCAACACTGCTAACCACTCTGCCGCCAGTGAGTGCAGAGTGGTAAAACTCTGGAGACCTCATACAAAGAAACTCTAGGGACTCTGGATGAAAAACCAATACATTTCCATCACTGTAGGGGAACCAAAGAAATACAATTTAGGGAGGTTGGAGAATTTACGAAACTTTAAGCCTGCAGATATGAGAAGCTGAAGCTCTATCAGCACTTTGGTTGTAAGCAGCTCTGCTTTGCTCTGCTCCTACCTGGTGTGCTCATTATATAGCTGTGTATGTTATGTTTACTCTGTAATCAGCTTTAATTAATACATAAATAATTATAAATCAGAGGCCTTTTCTGATGGCCACTAGAGCATTGTAGTAGCATATAAATTGGAGCTTAGTAAGCTTTATCGTTCATTAACTGGTCCTACAGAATGACAGGTGCTGTTAAAATAGATAGTTTTTGTTGCATTAAAGAAGACTTGAAACTAGAGACTAAGACCATAAGCTCAATCGGAAAATGTTTACTGAACTAATAAATCAAAGGAGAAGTAGAGTCATTTTCACAGTGACATCAATAAAATTTGTCTTCTTTTTCCAATTGGTAGAGTCACTCCCTGATGGTCATTAGATAGAATGCAGCTTTAATGCTCTTCACCAATGACTTCAATTTATAGTCTCAGAATCCAGGTCTTCTTTAACATACAGTTTGTGATGTTAATATTTTAAAGACTCAGTGTTTCATCTCAGGGCATTCCTTCTGCTTAATATAGTAATAATAATAAAACACTACAGAAGACTTACATAGGTGCATTAATGTACTCAGCTGTAAAATATCTTTAATAGATTCCTTTCTCCTTCAGGCTGAGCAAAATGTAGGAAGAGCTAAAAATATATATAAATAAAACTTCTGAACAGGATGAAATATCGACTCAAACCCCTTAACTTACAGATGTAAACTGATGATCAAAAATATTCAGCTTGAAGTCAAGGATGATTTCATGACTTTAATAGCCAATCGAGCTTTTGCTTGTACATCTGCAGGAGTATGATCTTTCTTTTCAGAGTGCAGCAGCAGTTAAAAAATCTCATTTCCTCCCAGCTTCCCTTGATGTGATCATATTAAGTGTCTTGATACTCAAAGACAGGCATTACAACACAACTGATTGTATGATGTGACACACGAGTGCGTAAAGTACAGCACTTGGTTTCACCCTAGTCTGGCCAATCATCCAGACATGCACAAATTTGGTTGAACATGCATCCACTGGATTTCACTGCCAAATCAGCCTTCAGTCAGCGATGTTGATGTGAAGTGAGTAGCACAAGGGAGGGGTGTGCACATCACTTGCAGACTGTGGATAGTCAGGAATGACTTTTCCATGGCTTAACAACCAGCAGTGAAAGTAAAGGAAACACTTTTATACAGTCACACTCTGAGATTAGTTTGTATTTCTCATGCAGCAACTCTGGCAATGTTCTGTGTTGTGAGCCACCTTTGTATAGGTCTTGGAAATGAAAAAGCAGAGTTTGCGTGTGCATGTGTTCACTCTTCATCTCACTGCTAGAAAAGGGTCTGTGGATCAAAGAGGGGGCTCAATCATACAAAGCCATCAGAGGGAGCGGGAGATGTGCAGGAGAGAATCCTGGTTGGACTGTTAGATAAGTGACAGGTAGAGCAAATGTTCAAAACTACTTCTTTGAGTTAAAGAGCAGCAACTTTTTGATGTACTGGTTGTGCATTCAATGCCGTCTTTGATCTCGCAAGTGGACATAAAGAGATTAACACTGAATATCTCAAAGATGTGTTCATATTTTTCTGAGTTTTTGTTCTGCAGACTGTGGAGGTTGTGATGTCTGTGCTTTTCTGTGATTCTCTTTGATGTTTTTTTTTTTCTTTTTTTGTTTGAAAAAAGGTTAATATTTTTATCTCAAGTCTCTTGTCACCTGGAGTGTCTGTCCCCTTAAAAAGGACACAAGAAACAGCTCTGTATAATATACAGCTCAACAACACCACATACTACATTTCTCACAATGATCACAGAAAAAATTAAAAATAACCAGAACACTCATGATAGTGTAATAGATTCAGCCCATACTAACATGCTTATGTCTCTGTTTTTGTATCATACACTCCAGTCTCACAGCTTAAATCTGGCCCATAAACAGCATGATGGTCAGATACTACTTCCACATCTGGCCCAAATCTGGTGAGCAAAGAAAATCTTTCAAATGTCAGCCAACACTGGAGGACACCAACCAGATTTATCCAGATGTGGAAGTTTAGGGCCAAACTCAGGCATGGGTGTATGGACCAAAAATTTCATCTGGCTCAAGAAGGAGGAGGAATCCCTTTTCCAAAATAGACATGCGGGTGATAGAAGGTGTGTATTTAGAATCCACCTTATTCCTGTGGGCGCTGATGTAGAAACAATTATGGGTGCAACTTCCTGTGAGACACCGGAAGTAGCAGTGAGTCATTTGTTTGCTAGCGGTTTTCGTTTCCCATAGCGGTTTATTTGAAAGTTTACCGTTTTCTTTTCTATGATCAGCTCAGTAGCATTTAAAAATTACCTTGCGCAGCTCGGGAACACATTGCGATGTTCTCAGTTGTAGTAATAACCAGACGAAGTTGAATCTGTGGCTACAAGAGCAATATTTTGAACATGCACCCCAGACTAAGAGAGAATGTTGTTGTGAAAATCCGTACAGTTTCCACCGCCTACCCATGGATGAGGAACCCAGAAGGATGTGGCTGAAAAACCTTAAATTGAAAAGAACACCTAAAATGTTATACGTGCGCTCTTTTCACTTTGTCCTTAGGGGGCCATCCCTGTTCTCAGGTTTAACTGTGTAGACTGGGAAGGTGCATGCTCTTCTCACCACTACATGGACAGTGGGTTCCCATTTGTCTGAAATCTTGTGTTTTCCCCGGATGTGAACATTTCTGACCAGTACCCGATCTCCAGCTTCCAAGTCTGAAGCAGTTACATGTTTTTCATACCTCCTTTTGTTTTTGTGAGCTATCTTTGCAGCCTTGTCCATAACTAGTTTGTAGCTTTCTTTGAGACGTGACTTGAGGTTTTGCACATACTCAGAATGAGATGAATGTTGACCCTCCTGAATGCAAGATCAACTGGCAGGCGAGGTTGGCGCCCGAACCTCAGTTTGTATGGGGTGAAGCCAGTTACCTCATTCCTGGTGCAATTATAGGCGTGGACCAGGGGTCTTACATTGTCACGCCAACAGGACTTTTTTGATCTTGGAGAGTGTCCAACATGTCAAGCAGGGTACGATTAATTGTTCCACAGGGTTGCCCCTAGGGTGGTATGGGGTTGTCCTAACCTTGTGGATACCAGCCACCTGACAGAGTTCCCTGATTGTGCGGGACTCGAAATCTGGACCTGGTCACTATGTAGCTTTTCAGGGATACCATAGTGTACCATAAACTTCTCCCACAGACACTTTGCTACCATGCAGGCCTTTTGATTTGGGTGTTGGGATGGAAACCGCAAATTTAGTGAAGTGATCGCCAGTATGTCCTTGGTCCCATTTTCGTCAGCTTCCAGGGATAAGAAGTCAATGCAGAGGAGTTCAAGAGGTCGAGTAGTGCTAATGTTGACCAAGGGGGCAGCTCTTTCACGTTGTGCCTTCCTCTGCACACACCTGCCACATGTCCTCACTTTCCTTTCCACATCCATCACCATCTTTGGCCAATAGAATCTGGTCCTTACAAGGTCCAGTGTACAGTCGACTCCCATGTGACCCATATGATCATGCAGGCTGGTGAGGACTGTGTTGCGGAGCTCCACTGGCAGTACAAGCTGGTAAGTTGTCTGGAACCCCACTTGGCGACGCCTGTACAGGGTGTTGTTATGGAGCTTGAGATGGTTTAGTTCTCGGAGGAGGAATGGGAGATCCGGGAGTTGGGTGCGCAACGTGGGGGGTGGCGTGTCTCCATGTTTGATCTTGGAGATAACATGCTTTATACACTGATCAGCTCTTTGCTTAGCTGCTAGCTCTGCTTCAGTTAGATGAGGGATGGTTGGGAGACCTCCAAGTTGTTCTTTTTGGCCATAGCTGTCAGGCACAGGACCAGGGGATATGGCAAGAGTTGGTTTGTTTGCTTCTTCAACCTCGATCTGGTAGTACCCTGACTTTAGGTCGAGAACAGAGAACCACTGAGAACCATTTAGGGCTGAGAATGTGTCCTCCAGCTTTGGAAGGTTGTATACATCTTTTATAGTCTGGAGGTTTAGACACCTAAAATCAATGCACAGCCGGAATTGGCCGTTCCTTTTCTGGACTACCACAATGGGTGATGCAAATGGCGACTGACTTTCTAATAACTCCTGCATCCAGGAGCTCTTGAATTTGTCTTTGGGCAGCTTCAATGTCCTGTGGGTGGATTGGTCAGGCACGTAGTTTGAAGGGGGTTTCGTCTGAGAGGTTTATGTGGTGTCTTACCTTATCCATCTGGCCAAAGTCAAGGTCATGATGCGCAAACACATCAGGCATGTCTTTGAGTTGCTGAGTGATGCGTTGCTTCCATTCGAATGGGAGTGGGGAATCCCCAAAATTGAAAGTCAAGGCATGCTCCTGGTATGACTGAGTCTCTGGAGGTCTCTGCACTCTAAAAGAAGAAATCGTGAAAAAACGGTAAAAAGTATGGCAGCAAAAGTTGCCAAACACTTACCATGAAATGACGGTAAAAAACCTTCAGTTATTTTACAGAGACCTCTTTTAAAAATACAGATATTTACTGTGAACATTGTTTGCATTTTTACGATCAATCGGCTGTAAAATTAAAAAACATCTCATTTTAAAACATTGCTAGAATGTTAAACAAATGTATAAATCTGCCCCCCAAAAAAGAGAAAAACATTGTGGAAACAAATTACCTAATTTAAAGGAATACTGCTCTTTTGATACAGTAATCTTTGGTAAATTCATATGGTTATCCAATCCATCCACACGAACTGCCCATCAAAGTACAGACCTCTGGATGTAAAGCACAGAAAAATTCCGTAAAGTTACATTTGATTGACCCTACTTTAACACCCATTAATGGTATCTTGAGAGCTTTAGGCTTTTATTTTATGTGATTATCCAATCTATTTACGGTAAATACCTGGTAAATATTGTTTTTTTTACTGTACAAAAAAAATAAGATCATGTAATTACAAGCAACTCTCCAATATATTTACAGACTTTTCTCGTAAATGTATGGGGTTTACTTTATTTAAACATTATTTTATAGTAATTAAAAGCAACTTTCCAATATATCTACATACATTTCCAAGTAATGTATGGGCTTTACTTTATATACACATCATTTAACAGTAATTACAAGCAACTCTTTAATATATTAATAGGCTTCTCCTATTAATGTATTTTGCTAAGTTCATATAAACATTATTTGATAGTAATTAAAAGTGACTAACCAATATATCTAAATACCTTTCCCATTAATGTACGGGGTTTACTTTCTATAAAAATCACTTGACCGTAATTGCGAGCAACTCCCCTTTACATCTACAGACATTTCACATTAATGTATGGAGTTGTGAATGCACAAAAACCAGAAGGTCGATGTAAAAGTACCTTTATATCAACTTCTTTTATATTCATTAAATCTATACATGTTTCTGCTGACAGTTTACAGTATTGTCCAATCCATTCAATGCAGATTCCCATTTGAGATGTGTTTCAAGATGTATTATAACCAGAGTGTATCGTAAAATTACCTTTTACTGCTTGCTTTACAGTAGTAAGTAATTCACTATTTGTACAGTGTTATCTTTAAGGTTTCAGAATTTATAAACCAATAATCAGGCATATCAAATTATAATGTGGGTCTGAAGCTGGCCGATCCAATAAGAGCTCAAACAATATTTTGCTAGAATGTCTTTATTTATTTCTTGTTCAGATTACTTCAACAGATATCAAACAGAAGCAAAAACGGTTTTGTACATTGCATCAGTACAATGTCTTGAATGTTGCATTCTCGTAAAAGGGGAACTCCAGCCAATTTAATTAATACATGTTATTCCAATTGTCTAAGATGGTTCAAATTGTTAGTGAACATGAACAAATCTCTCACAAATACATTAATTATTTTTCTAAAATTCAAATTTGTGATGTCATCTGATAATGTTTGCAGCTTTTCCAAAACAATGAATTGAGAAAGATGTGATCGATGACACTGAGAGCACCCGGGGGGATGTTCTGAGTATATGGGTACATTTTCTGTTTCAGAAATAAAAGGCTACTGGGGCTGTAGTCAACCAAAGAAAATCTTAGTCGAATGAAATCGTAAATAATCTTCAGATAATTGATTAGTTGCGAAGGGGGGTCAATGGGACAGATTTCAGTGCAATGAACTCAACAGCCACAAATATCTCTGTTCTCTATTTCATTGTTTTGTGCCTTCAGGTTAGGCTAACCCACGGGTTTCCAACTCCAGTCTTGGAGAGCTACTGTCCTGCATGTATTAGATGTTTCCTGCTCCAACACACCTGATTCAAATGAGTGGCTCCTTATCAGACCTCAGCAGAGCTTGATGAATAGCTAATCATTTGAATCAGGTGTGTTGGAGCAGGGTAACATCTAAAACATGCAGGGCAGTAGCTCTGCAGCTAACCCATTGTTGCTAACTTTGGAGCTGACTTTTTAGCATTTATTAACTGACACACTGTGGTCTGTACTGTACATTTACTGCCAGACTGACAACTTAGTGCTAACCTTTTCCTCTGCTCCAATCACATCAACCGTCACCTTCCAGCTGATCACTTTCCCACTCGCTACGCTAACATACTCTTTAACGGAGCTACGCTAACAAGGGTTTCCCAGGCAACGACCCAGAGGTTGACTCACCCATCAGAACAGTGCTGCACAGAGGCTCCCAAATGCTATCAATTTCCGAATGATTGCATATTTGGCATTATGTTTGCATAAAAAAAAAATATTTTTGGCCTGGCAGGGGTTCTCGTTGTTATAATTGAAGGAGAAACACTGATTCGGTAAACATTCAGCAAACGCTTGGTAACGTGGAGTACAGTTAGACCTAGCAGTCTCCATTAGTTTAGACGAGTTCAAAGTTGTGAAAACTACAGTGGTGTTTTGAATACCCCCGTTTTCACAGGTAATTTGTTCTTCTGTCCCTCCTGCCGCAGGAAATAATGGATTAATCCTGGAAGGCTGTTGATGTAGCACTTTTGTCTTTATGAAAGTAACATGGGTGTCACGAGTATAGAATGGACCCAACTGCAGCACAAACCACACCAATATATTCTTTACAGTCTTTATTAAGCACCGAGTCCAGACAGTGGCAGCACGGACAGAAAAACACAATTCTGGAGAATATGGGTCCACGGGGAATCAAACCCCGATCTTCTGTTCCTCAGGCAGACATGCAAACCATGAGGCCACAGCAAAGGCAACAGTCTAATACTCCAGAGCTCCGAGAGAAGCAGCAGTGTGCACGGAGAGGGGAGTACTGGAAAGGGGAAAAGAGGGAACCTCACTGATGGAAGGCTATAGGCAGGGTGTTGTGGACTGGGTTGCGTCAGCAGCACGTAAATGGGCAGCAGAGCAGACGTAACCAGAGGAGATGGCAGAGCAGGAATTGGTGGAACGCCTCTCAGCCACAAGCGGATGAAGACCAGAAAACCGGCAGGCAGAACTCAGAGTCAGGGACAGAAGGCGGGTAGGTTTATCGGGGCAGAGACAACGAGCGATGGTCAGAGACGAGCCGATCAGGAACCCAGAAGGCAGTCCGTAAAAGAGTGCTGGAGAGTCAGGCATTACACGAGAACGATCTGGCAGCGAGTGAGCTATATACTGGCTTGATTGGAGATGATGAGCAGGTGGGAGCACACGGTAAAAGTGGTTGAACTAATGAGGGGTGTGGCAGAGCAGAGGGTGAAAATGAAGGAATGGAAAATTCCAACAGCAACAGGTGAGCGGAAGAGCAAACTCTGACACATGGGAATTATTTGATCAATGAGAATTTGGTTGGAAGAGAGCATATCGACCAACTAATTGACCAGTTGACCAGGAGACTACAGCCCTAAAGGCTACTACAGAATAAAGCTCATTTGGGTATTAAAAAAATCTACTAAATTTGTTTTTGCATTCTGCATTGTCTATGAAGCAAATCCCTAACCCTTTCCATGCTTGTGTAGGAACCATGTTAAACAGATTGCATCAGAGTGGTCAAGGCTACTGCACAGTGCACACACACCTGGTAAACAGACAGTAGGCATGGGTCATACAGTGTAGCACCTAGCAGTTACTGGAACTCTACTTGGCTTTCCCCTGGCTGAGAACGCCCTCCTGCAGGGTGGTGAGGCTGGGTATGACCATGGGGATGTTGAGGCTGGGAACCT
Source organism: Remorina albescens (assembly GCA_034769265.1). Classification (NCBI taxonomy): domain Eukaryota; kingdom Metazoa; phylum Chordata; class Actinopteri; order Carangiformes; family Echeneidae; genus Remorina; species Remorina albescens. The sequence goes on along the minus strand of CM068492.1, from coordinate 3,336,154 downwards.
TCCAAGAACTTAGAAGCCTTATCACTTGTGCCAGTGATGCAAAACAGCTCATGAAGAGGCTGGGGGATGCAAAATTTGAATCAGTACCATGATTAAAATACTTGTGACACATTAATATACTAACAATACATTAAAACATACATATTTTGAGCTGTTCTATTATATTCCAAGTGTATTACAACTTTATTTCTAACCTTAACCCTAACCCTAACCACAGATTGTTTCAGCTGCTGCCGTCAGTACCGCAGCCTCAAAGCCGGAGCAGCAGACAACCAGGCTTATGAACAATGAACACTAATGCCTGTCTGTACATTACACACACACACTCATAGTCTCAACTAAGCCCACACAAATATGCACATGTATTATGGCAAAGCCCACACACACACACACACTACACTATACATATAACTACCACACTATGTGTTTCTTTTTTAAATGCTATATTGCTATTTTATTGTTATTAATGGTAGTTGTTGCTGCTGCAAAGTCGAGGAACACAGACACCAACACTAACTTAGCTGGTGGGTGGCAGGTTACTGGTAATGTATTTACTTGTAGCAGTAAGTAGGAGCAGCTGGGTGGTCTAATGTTTTTTTTAATTAATAGTATTAGGCTATTAACTTATCGTGCTAACTGGATAAACTTATTAACACTAGCATGCTAGCTAAGATTCAGTTTCTGTCAGGTCACAACTTGCCACAGCCTTTTATTTACATGTTTGGAGGACGGAATAGGAGCTTAAACATGTACTCATCACCTGATAAATGTAACTTAAGCTTACATGATTGGTGCAAGATTCTTTAATAACTTCTTTGGATCAGAATAACATTTGGTTAGCAAACGCCACACAGCCTATTTAACACACACAAAAGGCAGATGCTAATGTTAGCTCTGCTGTTTCGACATTCATTTTAAAATTTTAAATTAAATTTAATTAAAATTGCCACACTTATGCAATGTCGACGCTTTAGTTATGTCAAGTTAGTGTTGATTGTTACTATTTTACTTTCCGTTTCTGCTGCCCTTAGTGTTACGTTAGCTCATGATAAGTTCAGTTGATATCTCTCTGTATACGAAACATCATGTGAAGAAAAAAAAATTACCTTACCTTACCTTTAGTGAAAGCTGAAGATGAATCATCATCCTCGACTCCACAGGCTTGGAAAACTACTTGTGTTACTTTATCCAGAGAAATTGCTGCTCTGTAGTCTCGCTGCTTCAGACAGATCCACAAAGAGCGCGTAGATTCGAACAACTGAATGCTGTGCAGTCATTGGATGAATCCCGCCCCCAGAACTCAACAATATCATTGGTCAAGATCATCTACAGTAAATCTTGTACCTTCAGGGAAAAAGACTGTAGATACATTGGGTAGTTGCTTGTAATTGCTGCCAAACAATGTTTATATCAGGTAATGTTTTTGTAAGATATTATCACATTATCTTATTTTTGGTATAGTATAAAAAAAAATCCCATAAAATAAAAGCCCAAATCTCTCAAAATACATTAATTGCTGTTAAAGGAGAGTAGTTTGAATGTAATGTTGCATGATTCTTTTGTATTTTACATCCATAAATCTGTACTTTAATGGGGTGTTTAATGTGGTGTATAAATAGATAATCCAATGAATTTACAAAATATTATTGAATAAAAACAAGTCTTTATTTAAATTAGGTAATTTTAATGTATTTTCACTATATTTTTAATTTTTTTGTGCAAGTTTATACATTTGTTTAACATTCTAGAGATGTTTTATAATGACAGCTTTTGTTTATTCTACAACATTTTAACTGTGAAACTACAAACAATGTCTACAGTAAATATCTGTATTTAAAAAACAAATCTCTGTAGAATAACTAAAGGTTTTGCTGTCATTTAACAGTACTTCTTCTCCTTTCGGCTTTTCCCTTCAGGGGTCGCCACAGTGAATCAGTTGCCTCCATCTAAGCCTGTCTTCTGCATCCTCTTCTCTCACGCCATCCACCTTCATGTCCTCTTTCACTACATCTATAAACCTCCTCTTAGGTCTTCCTCTAGGCCTCCTGCCTGGCAGTTCAAAACTCAGCATCTTTCTACCAATAGATTCACTATCTCTCCTCTGGACATGTCCGAACCATCTCAGTCTGGCCTCTCTGACTTTATCTCCAAAACCTCTAACATGTGCTGTCCCTCTGATGTACTCATTCCTGACCCTATCCAACCTGGTCACTCCCAAAGAGAACCTCAGCATCTTCATCTCTGCTACCTCCAGCTCTGCCTCCTGTCTTTTCCTCAGTGACACTGTCTCTAGACCAAACAACATCGCTGGTCTCACCACAGTTTTGTACACCTTTCCTTTCATCTTAGCTGAAACTCTCCTATCACACATCACACCTGACACTTTTCTCCACCCGTTCCAGCCTGCCTGCACACGCTTCTTCACCTCTTTTCCACACTCTCCATTGCTCTGGACTGTTGACCCTAAGTACTTAAAATCCTCCACCTTCTTTATCTCTTCTCCCTGTAACCTCACTCTTCCACTTGGGTCCCTCTCATTCACACACATATACTCCGTCTTGCTGCGGCTAACCTTCATTCCTCTCCTTTCCAGGGCAAACCTCCACCACTCTAGCTTCTCCTGTTCACCTGTTCCCTGCTCTCACTACAGATCACAATGTCATCTGCAAACATCATAGTCCATGGAGATTCCTGTCTAACCTCGTCTGTCAGCCTGTCCATCACCATAGCAAACAAGAAGGGGCTCAGAGCTGATCCCTGATGCAGTCCCACCTCCACCTTGAACTCCTCTGTCACACCTACAGCACACCTCACCACTGTCTTACAGTCCTCATACATGTCCTGCACCGCTCTAACATACTTCTCTGCCACTCCAGACTTCCTCATACAATACCACAGTTCCTCTCTGGGCACCCTGTCATAAGCTTTCTCCAGATCTACAAAGATACAATGCAGCTCCCTCTGACCTTCTCTGTACTTCTCTATCAACATCCTCAAAGCAAATACTGCATCTGTAGTACTCTTTTTTGGCATGAAACCATACTGCTGCTCACAAATGCTCACTTCTGCCCTTAGTCTAGCTTCAACTACTCTTTCCCATAACTTCATTGTATGGCTCATCAGCTTTATTCCTCTGTAGTTGCTACAACTCTGTACATCTCCTTTGTTCTTAAAAATTAAAAATTCATTCTCTCTCATTTTCCTCATTCATCAACTCTTCAAAGTACTCTTTCCATCTTCCCATCACACTACTGGCATCTGTCAATACACTTTCATCTCTATCCTTAATCACCCTAACCGCCTGCACGTCCTTCCCATCTCTGTGTCTCTGCCTTGCCAACCTGTATAGATCAGTCTCTCCCTCCTTACTGTCCAACCTAGCATACAAGTCATCGTAAGCCCTTTGTTTGGCCTTTGCCACCTCTACTTTCACCTTACGCTGCATCTCCCTGTACTCCTGTCTACTCTCTTCATTCCTCTCAGTGTCCCACTTCTTCTTAGCTAACCTCTTTCTCTGTATACACTCCTGCACCTCCTCATTCCACCACCAAGTCTCCTTATCCACTTTCCTTCCAGATGACACACCAAATACTCTCCTACCTGTCTCCCTGATCACATTAGCTGTAGTTGTCCAGTCAACTGGAAGCACCTCCTGGCCATCCAGAGCCTGTCTCAACTCCTTCTTAAAAATCATACAACACTCTTCCTTTTTCAGCTTCCACCATTTAGTCCTCTGCTCTGTCTTTGCCCTCTTCATCTTCCTCACCACCAGAGTCATCCTACACACCACCATCCTATGCTGTCTGGCTACACTCTCACCTACCACTACTTTGCAGTCACTGATCTCCTTCAGATTACACCGTCTACACAAGATGTAGTCTACCTGTGTACTCCTACCTCCACTCTTATAGGTCACCCTATGTTCCTGCCTCTTCTGGAAGAAAGTATTCACTACAGCCATTTCCATCCTTTTTGCAAAGTCAACCACCATCTGTCCTTCTGTGTTCTTCTCCTGGATACCGAACCTGCCCATCACCTCCTCATCATCTCTGTTTCCTGCACCAACGTGTCCATTGAAGTCTGCACCAATGACAACTCTCTCACTTCTAGGGATGCTCTGCATCACTTCATCAAGGTCCAACCAGAATTTCTCCTTCTCCTCCAGCTCACATCCTACCTGTGGAGCATACCCACTAACAACATTGAACATCACACCTTCGATTTCTAGCTTCAGACTCATTACTCTATCTGATACTCTTTTAACCTCCAGAACATTCCTGACAAACTCCTCCTTCAAGATAACTCCTACTCCATTTCTCTTCCTATCTACACCATGATAGAACAACTTGAACCCTGCTCCTAAACTTCTAGCCTTGCTACCTTTCCACCTGGTCTCCTGGACACACAGTATGTCTACTTTCCTCCTCTGCATCATGTCAACCAACTCTCTACCTTTTCCTGTTATAGTTCCAACATTCAAAGTCCCTACTCTCAGTCCTAGACTCTTGGCGTTCCTTTTCTCTCTCTTCCTACGAACACACCTTCCTCCTCTCCTTCTTCGACAAACAGTAGTCCAATTTCCACCAGCACCCTGTACGTGAACAGCACCGATGGTGGTCGTTGTTAACCCGGGCCTCGACCGATCCGGTATGGAAGTCATAGATTCGATTTGCATGTTTGATTTGGCAAAAGTTTTACGTTGGATGCCCTTCCTGACACAACCCTCTGTATTTATCCGGGCTTGGAACCGGCACAATAAGGCACTGGCTTGTACCCCCTTGCGGCTACATTTGTCATTTAACAGTACACTGTAAAAAAAAAAAAAAATTACAGGAAATATTCTGTAATTTTTTACAGATTTTTCCTGTTTTCCAATAAAACAATGAAATGCTGGTGGATTTACAGATATTTTCAGTAATTTTAGGTTTTATGTTTAAAATTACAGTTAATTAACCATAATTTAAGATTACATTAAAATCATGTTTTTTTTATGACAATTTATTGTATTTGTACATCTTTAACTGTAATTTTACATACATTACATAAGTTTCTGTATTTTTTTTACAGGTCTATTACCATTATCTGTAATAACTGTAAATGAACAGATACTAACAGTAATTTAAAGATTTACCTTTAGAATTACAAATAATTAACCATATATTACATTATCATTCCTTTTTTTTAAAGGTAATTTAACATATTTTTTCATATTCAAATGCAATTTTACATTAAATGTGAGGTATTAATTTAGAGATTGCTGTCCATGATAACAAAGACATACAAAGTTACAGAAAAGCAGTCATTCAAAAAACCAGTGTTTTCCTTAAAACTGCAGGTAATTAAGATTCAAATTTCAAAATTGGCGCCTGTTTCCAGTTTGCTTGGCCCCGCCCATAACGACCAACCGGCTGAGTCTGAAGAATGACAGGTGGGATTAGCACTAGTGTCCGTCCAGTCAGTCATGCAGGGGAAAGACGTGCCCTCATGGACTCATGATCTTCAAGGAGGATGTCTGAGACAGCTACAACGGACATGTCAACCAAACACCGTTTGAAGTGAGTGTCCCAGATAACGCCTGTGAACGATATTTTAATTCATTTTCATACCTCCAGTGGACAGCCTTGAAGCTAACGTTAGCATCCCTCTGATAAATTGCTACCCTCACATAAGCTATTGTTAGCACATAGCTATCGTTTTTTATGGTTTTGTGACTAAGTGACTGATGGTCATTTTGTTTTACAGATAAAATATTCATTGTTAACGTGCACTTTCGGTCAAAGCCTTTTCTAACATGGCCAGAGGTTAGTCGTAATTGTGTTGCTCTCTGCTGATGTATGTTCGTGATTTGAATGCGGTCAAACTGCTGTATGCTGCTCTGTGTAATGTCCCACTCGTCCTCCGTGAGTCCCGCAGAGACTTGTGATCGTTAATTTAAGTTTTTAAATTAGTTTCGTCCTAGCATTAGCATGCTAAGTTAGCCTGCTCAATGCCGTCTTCCCTCGCTAGTCTGCTCCTTTTTTCCACCAGGAGAGTGTATTTCTGTCTATCTCCACAGGTGTGGAGATGTTTGTTCGTTTGTGTTTAAATGTTTTGAGTGTTATTCTCTGGGTCTATTTGCTCTGTACATGTTGTTGCTGCTAAATGATACAGATGGCTGCTGAATGTGATATTAGTCCATTTGGATTTAAATGTTAAACTGAAATAGTGAAATGCGTTTTTCTGGTTACCATATTAAGATTGGTTACCTAATTGTTTAATTAAAATAAAATAGAATAAAAAAAAAAGCAGAATTACTGATGTCATTTATTTTTTGGTTTCCTGTTGAACTTTAAATGCGGAAGCAATTAAAGCAGAGACTAACCTGTTTAAAGGACCAATTTGTGGTTTTTTTTTTTTGTAATTTAGTTTTACTGTGCAAAATTGATTATTTTATTGTAACATTTCATATGTGTGTGAGCCTTTTCTAGCTCACACACAGCTCACAATTTCTGTGTGTTTCTGTCTGTCGCCACAGTTGCCAAGTAAAGATCCAGAGATCCAGTCCTGACTCCTGCATCTCCTTTCCAACTCGGGACTCAACAGAGATATAAAGTGGAGACGGGTTACATATATTTGATATATGATAGACGATGACTCCCAGTGAATATTTGTTCAGTTTACTAAAATTATTGTTAAATACCCTAAATTTACAGATAGCATCTTTAAATATACCTATTAATGTATTTTGATGTACAGTGTTTAATTTCCCATTGTCCAATTCTCTAAAATAACTTCTGTAATAATGTAAATGTTCAGAAATTCCTATTTGATAAAAGGTACATATTTTTTTCTATACATTGTGTCATTGTTTTTCTTACTTGGGGATACCACAATTATGCAGCAAATCAGTGTAGATGGACAAGAAATGACTACTTAATACCCTTAATTAACAGGGATTGTCCTTAAATGTAGCTATTTTTGATGTATTTGTAATGCATTTAGCTTGTTTTTCCACTGTCCAATGGCTGCTTTTTAATCTACTAATTCTCTAAAATGACAGATAAATACTGTACATTTGCAGACATTTATCTTTAATTTTATGAACCTAGTTTGTTTTTATATGTTATAACGTTGTTATTGTACTTGGGAAAAATAGTATTTTAACATGAAATTACTGTAGATAGATGTGGCTGTTTCCTAAAATAAATAATGTATACCATGAAATTACAGAGTTTAATCTGAAAGGTATCTGATTTTAATGTTTTTTGACATATGTATGTTATTTTACAGTATAATGGGAATTTATCAACTTTAATATACTGTATTTTAAGTGATTTTGACTTTAGAAGCTGCTCTGTATTTTTAAGGTTATTGTATGTAGTTCTGTGATACGGTTATTTACTGTAATTTTACGGTAGTCGTTTGGAAACTTTGCTGCAAGTGCTTTTACCATTTTTTTTTACAGTGTAACTGTTTGGCAACTTTTGCTGCCAGACTTTTTACTGTGTTTTTATGATTTATTTTTAAAAAATTCTTTACATTAAATTTAATGTTTTGCTATAAAATAACAGAAAGTTGCCTTAATTTTACATTCAGCAATAGGATGTGTATTTTTTGTATTTTTACATTGAATTCAATGTAATTTAACATATGAGGCCATTAAAAAATTTAATAATTCTGTAAAAAAAAAATATCTATAATATTCCATTATATTAATATACAGATTACAGCCTTTATTTATTGATCCATATTTTTAATTAAAATTATTTACCGTATTTTTATAGCATTTATACTTAATGTAGAAAAAAGGATATAAACTGTAAAATAATACAATAAATTTCTGTGAAATAACTTTTTTTTTTTTTTTTAAACAGTGTGGAGGGGTTCTGATTGCTTGGCTATATTAAGTCCTTTCAATAGGATGGTCTGATAAGCACTAATTTCTGCATTAGTGCATTTTGCAGGGATGACAATGTCATGGTCAGACTCATTGCTTATGACGACTGGCAGCTTATGGGGCCGTAACTGAGGGAAATCAGCTAGAACAGCTTTAACTGGCAGGCCATCTGGCAAAGGGGATGACTATGGATACTCAATGACAACTGATTTCTTATCTTGAAGGCCACTGACAAGGGCAATTCCTTCCACCACTACAGTTTCACCGGCTGGAATGACTTGAAGCAACTTGCCTTGCATTTTTACTACCCCCTGGTGATTGTTACTTGCCCGCTTCCGTTTTAGCTCAATGGCTTTGAAGACTGCACTGTAACCATGTGGGAGGGGCTGACGATGGGTCAGGTCAGTCCCTGAGTAGATGTCAAACAGTACATCTAGGGTGTTTGTGCCTATGAGCATGATGGACTGTGAAGTGTCAGGGACAAGCAAGGCAAGTGTGGTTACATCTACTGGAACCCCTATAAAGTCCTTTGGAAAGGTTATGGTCATTTCTATATAGCCAAAGTAAGGCACTAGCTGGCCATTTGCACCTTCGATTTCTATGAGGTCATGCAGTGGTTTACTCTTCTGCTCTGAAAGCTGCTGCTTGTAAAATGACTCAGATATGGTTGTAACTTGTGAGCCTGAGTCAAGAAGGCAGTTGACCTTTTCACCTCTCACAGTCGCTTGAGCAGCCTGACTCTGCTCTGTGTTGCAAAGCTGAACGTCGATATCGGAGCTTACGGCGGCTCATCAGATGGAGGGTAAGTGGTTCGCCGACGTAACTCGTCTCCTTCGTGTAGTCACTCGGCTCCAGACTTCCAGTAGGTAAGTGTGCTCGGTTTCTTTCTTTTACAACAGGTTAACTTGGGATTTCCTCCTTATTGTCTGTTCTCTTAGCAGGTAGCTGCCCTCACTCTCACAGCTGGGATGAGAAAGGACCGGGAAAACACTTCACCTGCACTTCCACCAGCCTGAGTGGCCAATCAGGGGCCACGAAGTGTTTTCCTGGTCCTTGCAGGTTAGGTACCCCACGTGGGGTCATGTGAACTGAGCGGTGCATTTAAATGCAATAGGATATTTAAACGTTACCGATGTAAACAAATAAAACAAAGAAAGTTAATATTCTATCTAATTGTGGGTTTTTTTCTCTACCTGGGTTACATTCCCACATGGTTTAGGTCTCTAACACTCATAGAAAGTGGATCAGCGCAAATAATTAGCATGTAAACAAATGCCAATTCCGGTTCATACCGGAAGTCGTGCCCATAATTCACACAAGGGCCATGGGGGTTAGGAATAAGGTAGATAGAAAAACATAATTTATTGACAGGTATTACTTTGTAGTGAAACTTTATAGATTGTCTTCCATACAGACCTTCACGGTGGAGAGGAGGCCATGTGGCTCAGGTCCTGCAAGTTGCCTGATGATCTTTGTTCATATTTTACAGACTGTACAAACACACAGGACGCAAAACCAAAGACATCACCCGCAATAAGACAAGGGAAAAAAAACACACACACAAACGGACAGAAAAAGAGAAGATCCAGATGCAAAACATCTGGGTAGCTGATGATCACAGCACAGAGAGTGAAAAGAGAGACAGGAGCATACAGCATGAGGAAATAACCCAAGGGTTAGAGAGATGCAGTGAGCAGAAGGTTTTAGGCTTGGATTTAAGGCCTAGGTGGAGTCCGACAGCCTGTATTTCAGTTCTGTCACAGGTGAAAAATTATGTCCTTAAGGAGATAATTCAATGTGGCAGTGTAGGATCAGCTGTTGTTAGCTGTTAACACACAGCTGTTACTGATACTTCATCTATGTCATGTCTCAGGCTGGGATGATGATCAGCCTCTCAGATTTAACAGATTTTGGGACCAGGACCTTTTATTGAGACCAGCTTTTGAAAGGAGACAAGAAGACTGCTGAAAAAGAGTAATATACTTTAGACCTCTGTAACTCCTATGTGCGTGAGCTGTGCCCTCACCTATGATGAGGAGAAGCGTTTTTCTTTTAAACACTTCAGATTCATTGGTTGGGATTATTTTTAGACAGAAATTAATGTTCACCAAAATAAATCTCAACTGAACTCACAGCTGGATGCTGCAGTGCTGCTGTGAGGCTGTGAGGCTGTGGCTGCAGGCACAGGACCTGATGAAAGTAAATGAATGCCTTTGTAATGGAAGCAGAGCAGATTTCCTGTGGGAGATGGATCAGAGGGCTAAGCTGAGGCTGTTATTCACAAACTATGTTGCACACAGAAAGCCCTTCTCATTTCAGCTCTTTTCACTTGAACCACCACCACTGCCTTGGATGACTGCAGAACAGATCATAAGAAAAACCAATATGGCCTCTGCAAAATGCAAGATTGTATTATTGCTTTTAATCTAAAACAAACTGAATCTCTAAACTGCAGCAGCCATGGGTTTTGGGAGGAAATGTATTCTACGACTGTACAAGCTGTGAAAATCTTCAGTGATGCATAATGCAGCAGCTGCTCTGGGCTTGTGCTGCAGTGAATTCTGACTGCGATACTTGCAGGTTTGGCTTGTGAAACATGTTGATATTGCTGTTGCTCAAAAAATACAACACCAGTGTAGTTCAAGTGTCAGAGTAGCACTGAGCTAATGGGCTATATGGAGAGATGTGCAGTGAGTGGGCAGGCAGGTAGAGCAGCTCCTTTCCTTGCTAAGACCGTGTGCAAAGCTGTGCTGACAAGGTAATGAGTAAGAGGACATGGCTACCCCCTTCTGATCATCATTAAATCCTGACCTCTGACCTTAGGAAATCCAAGATAATTTCACAGACAAAGCACAAAGACTAATCTTATTATGACCGTACCAACTTCAACTTCAACTTTATTACTCTAAAGGAAATTTGCTCCACAGCAGGTGTCAAGACATGACAAAAACATAGAGACATCCATGTTTTCATGTTTGAGTGAACTCAAGTCCATGTTATTTTTGTCACTTATAGGTCGAGTGATCAGTTATCTTTTCAGTCAAATTTAAGTGGAAGAAAACTTTACTTCAAATTTATTTAAAATAAGGCAGAGAATTTGAGGCTCAAAGACATTTAGATAGAAAATAACAGCTAGCATGATTTACCTTTTCAAATTTACTGTCCCTCCCATCAGACTTTGGTTTCAGAGATGTTACTTTTGGTAATAATTGGTTTGTGTCAGGCTTAGGTCTTTTGAATTTCCCTTCGGGGATTAATAAAGTATCTATCTATCTAAAGAAACAATCCCCTGAACTTATTTGTGTAAAACACATTTGGACCACAAACTGTCCATAAAAGTGGAAATAGACTGATATTTTAGAGCTGAGTGGATTACTGCACCTCTGTAAATCTTCTCTAGAGGTTCATTCATTAATTTATCTTCTATGGCTTATCCATTTCTGGGCCGTGGTGGATTCTAAAGTCAGTCCCAGCTCACACTGGGTTAGGGCGGGGTACACGCTGGACAGGTCACCAGTCCATCACAGGGCCAGCATACAGAGACAGACAGAGACAAACTACCACTCACACTCACATTCAGACCTATGGACAATTTAGAGTCACCAATTAATCTAAATATGCATGTTGATGGACGGTGGGAGGAAACCCACGCAGGTACAGGGAGAACATGCAAACTCCACACAGAAAGGCTCCAGGCCTGGGAACTGAACCCGCAACCTTCTTATTGTGAGGCAATAGCGCTAACCACTATGCCCTCAGAGTTTTATTATTATTATATTAAGCAGAAGGAATGTTCTGAGATGAAACACTGAACCTTTAAAATATTAACATCACAAACTGTATATTAAAGAGGACCTGGAGTCTGAGACTGTCTGTAAAGTGAAGTCAATATCGAGGAGCCTTAAACATGGATTCTATCTAATGACCATCAGGTGCCAAGTCCTCTGGTTGTAAAAGGAAGTCAGATTGTATTGAAGCTTATGGGAAAATTATCCTATTTCGCCTTTGATTTATTAGCTCACTAAACCTTTTCCTAATCAGTTAATGGTCTAAGTCTCTAGTTTGACATGATGTTCATTTTATAAACGAGTGCCCAAATAGGGCAGGGCTACTGTCTGATTGACAGACCGTGCTACACAATCAGGATTGGAACAGTACAGAGCAGCTATTTTATGAAATCTTACTCACAGAATATGCTCCTACAATGACAGAGTCAGTGCCTGTAGACTCCCATGTTAAAATGTCCAAATTCGCAGCAAAAATGGACTGGGAATAGAAGCTGGTTTAGACTTTTTGGTTGGACTGACCCACAACCCATTTGGAGATGAACCATCACAAATAGCCAAACCCACGTTTTACAAGAATTATTGAACAAATAGGAAACAATATACACTGCTCAAAAAAAAATGAAGGGAACACTAAAATAACACACCCTAGATCTGAATGAATGAAATATTCTTATTAAATACTTATTTCTTTACATAGTTGAATGTGCTGACAACAAAATCACACAAAAATTATCAATGGAAATCACATTTATTAACCCATGGAGGTCTGGATTTGTAGTCACACTCAAAATTAAAGTGGAAAAATACACTACAGGCTGATCCAACTTTGATGTAATGTCTTTAAAACAAGTCAAAATGAGGTTCAGTAGTGTGTGTGGCCTCCACGTGCCCGTATGACCTCCCTACAACACCTGGGCATGCTCCTGATGAGGTGGCGGATGGTCTTCTGAGGGATCTCCTCCCAGACCTGTACTAAAGCATCCGCCAACTCCTGGACAGTCTGTGGTGCAACGTGGCGTTTCTGTTTCTGATTTCACAGAAGTGTGACTGACTTGGATTTACATTGTGTTGTTTAAGTGTTCCCTTTATGTTTTTGAGCAGTGTATATACAAAAACTCCATTAAACCTCTGTCCAATCCTATCTGATGGATAACATTTTTAAAGAGGAAGGGGGAAAAGAGAACAATGTATTTCACATTTCATTTATGAAGCTTATGAAAATTCTGCAGATTTGAGCTATTCACACTTACTATGAGGACTTTAGCTAGTTCATAAAAATAGCTATAAAAGCTATGCAATATTATCCTGGTGCACAAATTCTGGCAAATTCCTGTTTCTATCCGCTTATTGCTCAATCTATAAAACTTGAGTCACCGGGAGCTTTATATGGAGCTGTGGTCCTGCACCCAATCTACTGTAAGGGGCTCAACTGTTTGAATCATTTGGATTTTTCTCACACAATTTGTTGTTATTCATTAAAAGCAAGTCAGTAATAGCGAACTGCTGCCTCCATGTTTAAATGAGAAGAGAGATAGAAACACATAAAGGGTGAGTGGGACTGAACAGCAGCTCCAGCAAATGTAGTTCTCTGGGAGGCCGGACAGAATCACAGTGTGGCCTCCTATGGTCTGATCACCAACACACAGCACTACTGATCTCTATTCTACATCAATTGCTCTACTGTGAGGTCATGATGATTAATGAGTTTCAAATTTCAAATCAGAGTCAAGTTTCCTTGTGACAGTCCAAGTCACAAACTCGAGTCCCAGGCTGTGTCCGAAACCACCCCCTCACTCCCTACTCCCTACTCCCTATATAGGGAGATGAATGTAGTGGACTACATAGTGAACTCATTCACAAAATGAACAATCGCTTTTGAACACTACTTTTGGCGCCATTAATTGCGTCATCGCTGTCGCGCAATTAAAACGTACCCAACTCACAGCTAAAGACAGAAAAAAAAACGTTTCTGTTTATCACTGCATTTTGTTAAAAGCTTTTGATAATCTTACACTGCACTGTAATTTTTATTCTTCTTTTATTATATTTTTATTTTCTATTCTCTTGGCTCTTAGGTAACAGTTTTTAATTGTAATCTAACATTACTTGAATGTCTGATTATACTGTGTTTTGCATGATGTTAATGCTCTTTATGTTCATGTAAACAGTACGTTTAATTGCCTTGTTTTTTAAATGTGCTATAAAATAAACTATTCTGTTCTGCTGGAATCACCATTTTTGCTGTGAGCGCAATACATCATGGGATATTTTGCTTGGGTTAGTGACCATCGGCTATTCACTACTTTTCACAATGCAGTGTGGGATACTTTGAGTGCACTACATTTTGTCACAAAACATTCGGACACAAAATGACAAGCTCACTATATAGTGTACTATATAGTGATTAGGGGGTGGTTTCGGAAACAGCCTCTGTCTTTGGTGTCTCCTAAACTCCGCTGGACCTTCTGTCAGTTTTCTTTCACTTCAATGCAGACAAGGGTTACGAAAGTATAACAACATCTTATGGGCTCATGCACAAGTGTGTGTAACACCATGCTCAGAATAAAGTCTTGCAGAGTGGCTGTCTGATACACTCTTATTGATTTAATTAGAATACTAAGACAAGAAACCATACTGCATATTTAGTGTCTCAGGGTCCTAAACAGAATCTGTCGGCCCAGCCCAGAGTCGTTATTGTTATTCTGCACGTATTATTATTCCTCTTCGATCAAAAATTTGATTTCTCACTTGTCCTAGGGTTTTGAGAAAAACCCAGATAATTATGTTTCAAAATGTGTGGCTCAGTCTCAGTCGCTGTGCTGTGTATTTGTTCTACCGGATTCACATTTTTGGTGGCTTAAACAGCAAAAAAGCCACCCAAAAAAAAAAATGATAGGGTGTCTATTACGTTTGCATATTTGTGTGTAGTTCGACTCCCAAATTTTCAGCCTTTTACTAACCTGTACTTCTTCCCCATACTTTTACAGCTGCAGACTCCGTTCAAATTTTAAAACCCTGCCGAAAGTCTTGTCTAACGAGTGTGTATGGCACGGAATGTTCAGAGGTAGATTGATGTTTAGTTTTGTTAGTGGAGAGCTGAGGTGAAAATTATCTAAAAAAAAATTAATAAATCATCCTGACAGGCACAGTTTGAACCAGCCACACCATTTTTTCTAAAGTAGTAGAGATTATTGTCCCTTTTCAGACATAATGTCTACTTTAACAGTGAATTAAGCAATTCCAATTCGCTCCAATACAATTTCTCAGGAGAAAAGCAGAACTGTCTGTTTTTTACATTGCTGTCTTGCCCACATTTTTGTCATAAATTGCCTCAGTTTGAAGGCTTTGCCAAGCCAAATATCAGCTTGTACACACACACAGACAGACACAGAAAGCCAGCGAGGGTTAAATCCATGTATCTGTGTCAGTTTATCAACTGAAACACACATTGACACACACAGTGGGCAATGTGGGCTTCTATTATGTCTGTGTATTTGTGTGTAGTTAAATAAATATTGTATTTTGTAATTTAATTAATGTAATATTCAGCCTTTTTTTAAACCTGTACTACTTCCCCATACTTTTAGCTACAGACTCAGTTCAAATTTTAAAACATTGACAAAAGTCTTGTCTATTCATCATTGTTTTCATCTATTTCGTATCTTTTACACTTTTGGTGCAGCAAATGTTCAAGTCTCATGCTCAATTTTGACAAATTTTGAGTTTATAATGAGTTTATATTGGGCAGAATGTTAAGTTAGAGTGGTATGTAATTTGGGTAGAGTGGAGAGCTGAGGTGAAAATTTTGAAAAAACTAACAAACAGACAAACATTTTTTTCCCCATAGTATTACAGATTCTTGTCCTGTTTCAGACAGTGTGTCTACTTTAACAGTGAGTCGAACAGAATTTGATCTATCAGCCTCTGAAGGACACCTCCACTATTCCTCTCTCCAACTTGCTCCAATATAGTTTGTCAGGAGAACATCAGAACTGTCTCTGTTTTTTATATTCCTGTCTTATCCACATTTTAGGCTCGAGAAACACCAAAAACCACACATTGCTTCAGGAATTTCTTGTATCGATCACTGTCTGGTCAGTTCGCTGATAGGAGTTACCTTCTTTTCATAAATTGCCCCAGTTTGAGGGCTTCACCGAGCCCAGGAATCATCTCGCTGACCACGCAAGTTTAGTAATTTTTTCTATATTTTAAATTATATATAATATTCCTATTTTTATGGTATTCATGTGTTGTAGGGCTATTTTATCTTGGGGGCAGGAGAGGAACTGGAGTGGGGTTGGGGTAAGTCCTGGGCAGGGGCGATTTGGATTGTTGGTCCCCCTCTTAGTTGTTAGAAGTGCATGTTCACTGTGTGTGACAGGTTTGTCGTATTGCTGAAAGTTGTAGCGGTACCTTCTATTTTGTGTGCTGTGTCTCCAGGTTTTGCATTTCAGGTATTGCAGTGATTTGCTCTAAGGATATGTTGCATCTCTGATGGCGTTGTGTTTTCAAGGGTGCAGTCTGCCTTAAGTTCCCCCTTCCCTCAAGTCTATCAACTCGTCCAGCCAGCCATGCCCTAAAATCATTGCTTTTATGAATTGATGTTGATCTAATAAAGATTGTTATTTTATACTCCAAGCTGTTGTGGTGGTGTTATTATTCTAAGGTAACTGACCTAAATCCTTCTGTTAACATATAAAGCTCTAACTGGCCAAGCTCCGTCATACCTCAGAGAGCTCATAGTTCCTTACTGTCCTAGTAGGCCACTCCGCTCTCTAGATGGAGGTTTACTTGTGGTTCCTAGAGTCTCCAAGAGTAAATCAGGAGGCAGATCTTTCAGTTATCAGGCTCCTCTTCTATGGAACCAACTTCCAGTATTAATCCGGGGGGCAGACTCTTTAGCAATTTTCAAGACCAGGCTTAAAACTTTTCTGTATGACAGAGCTTATAGTTAAAAAGTTAAAGTTCACTTACTCTTTAGCTATGCTGCTATAGGCCTAGACTGCTGGGGGAAGCACTGAGCACCTCTCTCTCTCTCTCTCCCTCTCCCCTCTCTCTCTCTCTCTCTCTCCCTCTTCCCTCTCCCTCTCTCTCTCTCCCCCTCTTCCCTCTCCCTCTCTCTCTCCCCCCCTCGCATGCGCCATCATACCAACAACCTGCTTCTCTGAAATCCCAGTTTCTCTCAGTTCCAAGCATGTGCATTGCATTTACTAACCATGTTTTCCTGAAGTCTCTGTCTCTCCCAGTTCCTCTCCTCTTTCTCCCTGTCCTCATCCTGCAGGTGATGAATCATCACCATCCCATGCTCCTGCAATGCCTGCTGCTCCCACATCTTCAAGAATTCCATACAGCATCATTCCCATGAACTTCATGCAGCATCATGTTCCTGCCTACACCTGTTTGAATATCCCCTCCTCCTGCTCTCTTTCTCTCCCTACTCTACCCAACTTTGCCCCCCCCTCCCCCTGTGCCTCTCTCTCTCTCTCTCCCTCTCTCAACCCAACCAGTCGAGGCAGATGGCCGCCCCCCCTGAGCCTGGTTCTGCCCGAGGTTTCTGCCTCTTAAAGGAAGTTTTTCCTTGCCACTGTCTCCAAGTGCTTGCTCATCGGGGGATCTGTTGGGTCTCTTTAAATAATTTTATAAAGAGTTTGGTCTAGACCTGCTCTATATGTAAAGTGCCTTGATATAACTTTGTTATGATTTGGCGCTATACAAATAAATCTGATTTGATTTGATTTGATTTGATTTGATTTTGACATCTTTCGTCATTTTCTGGTTGGCTTAGAACCCACAGCATTCTTATCACAATATTAATTCTCCACCACATCGGTGAGATTAATGTATGTTCTTTTTATCGCTTATTTGACATTTGAATCTCATTATTTCAGTTCCAAACCTAGTGGAGCAAAAATTACTTGGGAGCGAAAGAAAAACAAATATAAGAACATAGTTCAAAGTGGTAAGTAGTTCTCCTATAATATCTTATAGGCTGTATATCCATTTATATATCCATGTTGTGGGCTGCAAACAACATGTATAAAGCTGTGCTTTTTTACACCATCTCTTTGTTTTAGGATCACCACAATGGTAATGATTTGAAGTTGTTTGCAGCCCACAGGAAAAATGTGACATGGGGATGGGATCTTACTCAGGATTGCACTCCTGCAGAGGAGCTTCTCCTTTAAAATAATGAGGAACCCTTTCAATGGAGGCTGTAGAGGGGGTCACATCAGACCCTGCTGGAGGTGGCAGCTCACAAAGCACCGCACTTGGACATGGTATGTTTCAGTGAGTCAGTGTTAATGCACTGGGCTGCAGAAATACAATTATCTAATTTCTGTGAAAATAAGATGTATTTTTTGCACAGTTTGTAAGACTCTCACAGTGAGCCTGCTCCCTAACTGACAAAAACAGTGTCTTCCAGAGAAGTAACAGTAAATTCAACCTATCACATACATTTATGTACCATCTGTTGCTGCTGATCACACATGGGGGGGGGGGGGGGGCAGTCATAAGATGTAAATAGTCAGTGTGAAATTGTCATTATTTTATTTTACCCTGAGGGGTAATCAAGGGTGATGGGGTCTACTACATCAGGGGCTGGGGGGTGGTGACAGGAAGGGTCCTCTCCCAGTCTTGGACCACCCTCAGCCCACGGAGACAGGTGAAATGGGCCTTGATGTCCCCAAAGGTCATCTCAATCCTGACCCTGGTTTGGAGATGGCCATTGTGTTTGTGGCCCTTCCCCATGGTCAGGATAGGGGGTCATCAAATACAGGTGGCATGCACATCCCCTGTCCCCCAGCAACTCTCCACTGAACTGCCCCAAAGTTAAAAAGAAATAGCTTTGATGAGTATCATATAACACACTTTCAGAATATAATGAAGATAACATTCTGTCAGGTCCTAGACCTTTGTGTGTTTGTCACTTCCTATTTTATTTTGTAAAACCCTATGTATCCCCTGTGTATTTATACCTGGTGTCATTCCCCATGTATCTGTCAGATTGTCTGCATCCCTTGTGAGTAGCTTTCTGGCGTTATTGTCCTTGTGTGTTTATCTCTAGTGTTCCGACCAGTTTTTTGTCCTCCTCTAGTCCTCCCTTTGCCTAGCGTCTTGGTACCTCTGCCTGTATCTCCTGGTTTTAACCCTTGCCTGTTTTTGACTCTGATCCTGCCTTGTGTTTTTGTACTGCTGCCTGAGCTGACTGCCTGCCTGTGTACCGAACCTGGACTGTTAATAAACTACTCGCTGTCTCTGATCTGCTTTGTGGGTCTCAGTTTGTCTGTCTGGTCCTGACACATTCAGTGTACAGCTGCCATAGGCTGCTCAAACTTTTTGCATAGTGGATCGCCCTGATGCTTGCTGAAGTTCTCAGCGTTGTCAACAACATACATAAATGGATTATCTAATCAATTAATTAACAATCAAATAAATAATTTACATTTCATTTTCCTGTCATTCTTGTCCTGTAAATTATTCCATATGGGATTATAAGACATCACAAGAAAGTTACAAATAAGTTAATAATTGAAGTCTTTTTTTATTTTTTCATTTATTCAATCACTTACCTGAGGCAAAGAACCACAGCACAACACATCCAGTCTGGACTCTATCAGCAGTCAGAGAGCTGTTGTTCCCAGAATATGGCTACACAACCTTAAGGTTAGGTTTACGTTAGCTGTTCCACGTAAGTTACCGTGGCAAAGTACCCAGCTTTGTGATACAGGCCCCTGCTGTTTGTCTGCTATGTTTGAGTCCACTCCGTTTGAAACCTAACAGAATGATCTGGCCATAACATGGACTCTGCAGACAAGGTCAAACAAGCAATGACTAGCCAAGGCAGTCAGTTTGGTTATCACGAACATATAATAGAAAACCTGTATGAGTGTAACCAGAATCTTACCTCCCAAGTTTCTAAGCTCACCTGACAGATTTCCACCCTGGCTGCTGCAGTCCCCTCATTCTAGGACCCACCCATAAACCCAGTTCTGGACAGTCCCATCACTGACCTTGAGCCATTTGGTGGTGAGCTGGATAAATGCCGAGGGTTCCTCCTCCAATGTAATTTGATTTTCAAAAATCTGCTCTGAGCCTTTCCTGTAGATTCAGCCAAGATTCATTTTGTTATTGAACTGTTACATGGCAAAGGGCTAGCCTGGGCTGAGGCGGCTAACTCCAGTTCTCCCATGAATTTATTAACTTATCAGGAGTTCGAATCCAGAGTCTGAGCAGTCTTTGATCATCACAACTACTGTGTTGATGCATCCAGCTGTCTCCTGAACCTTAGCCAGGGAAACCAGTCAGTAGCAGAATACTTAGTGGAGTCATGGACGCTGGCAGCTGACTCCAATTGGAATGACAAGGCTCCGTACAGATTATTTATAAATGGCTTAAGTGAACAGCTAAAGGATGAACTTGCCAGCCAAGATAAGCCTTCTGATTTGAATTTCCCTAGCCATCAATGTTGATAACCGTCTCCATGAATGCCATCAGGAACGGGCTGCATGCTCCCTGCTTTCTTCATCCCCAGCCAGTTGCCAGCCCCGGATCATAGTTCCCACCACTGGGAACCACCCCAACATTGTTCAACACGCCCGACCTGTGGAGGAGAACAAGCAACTGAGTTGCACCAAATTAACACCTGGGGAGCAGATCCGCAGGATTGCAGCAGGTGAGTGCATCTACTGTGGGAAGCTTGGGCACTTTATTTTTTACTATCCAGTGTGCCCAAAAGGGCAGGCTCACCAGTAAGCTTGGGGATGCTGGTGAACCACACCTCTGAGACTGTAGCAAGCCCCCAAAAGAATCAACTGCAAATCCAAGCTGCCTTGTGTGTGGCCAGTGTTAGGGTTCCTCTTTCAGCCCTTATAGATTCTGGTACTGAAGACAACCTCATTGATGAGAAGCTGGCGGTGCAGATCGGTACATCAGGTCCTGTCCACACATACTGGAAAACAAGTTGTTTGTAAAAATGGAGAACTGTGAATTTAATGCATCAGCATTCTCATCCTTGTTTGTGTCATCCAGGAGGGGAGTGTCAAGGTTGATCCAGAAAAGGTCAGGGCAGTGGAGGAGTGGCCTATACCTCAGAATTTGAAGGAGCTACAGCAATTCCTGGGATTTCCTAATGTGGGAATGTCAAATGTATTGCTTGGTATCAACGCTCCCTCTGATTTGATTGCCTGTGGTCATGTGACCAGGCTTCAATCAGGAAGTGATAAATTGCTGCCTGTCTCAGTGCTGAGCCCCTTAGACTTGGCTGCAGCACCTTTGTATGGTGACTCTCCCTCTCACACAGGGTGATACCCAGACGCGAGCGTCCTGTCACGGAGTCAAACGAAGTGAGAATAACGTTCGTGATTGATGTGACCACTACCAATGATCCTGGGCTAGAGACCCAAAGATACTGCTGAGCACTGGATGTTTCCCTGTCCTCCCACATCAACTCTTCTACGGGAGTTCTTTTTGTACCTGTGCAAAGACCAGGCCAGCCACTGTTTTCTACAGTTATTTTATTTTTGTGTTTTTATGTTACTGAAATTGTTGCATTCTCAGACTGTTGGCTTATAGGTTTGTAGGCTATATGTTCTAGGCGTGAGGCATTTACTGTACACTTTTTATCTATGGCTGATGTAATGTATGTTATCTTTTTGGATGGTAATGTCTAACGTTTTGTCCTCTCTTTTATACTTACAGTTTGACTCTGTTCAAGGCTGGGTCCGCAGTGTCACACTGCCTCCTTTCTGTGGTGGGACTGCACTGGTGGTACTGTGTAGTGGTGTGTATACTTAATTGTGACATTGCATGCTATTTTGTGTGATAGCTACATAGGTATTTTGTAGTGGTATGTATACTTAATCAAGACACTGCATGTTGTTTTGTGTAGTCGATAAATTGATAAGATTGTAGTGCATGTTGGGGTTTCCTCTGTCTCCATCCGTCTTGTCTCCCACAGCCTTTCTTGGTTGTTGTGCATAGCAGACTCGACCTTCTTATTGAGAACAGGTAATCAATTTCTACCATCCATTTATTGTCTTGGAGTGTTCTGTTTATTTTGCCTCATGTCCATTTACCTGAGATTTTAGACTTTTATATTTTAATAAAGCCAACATATTTTTTATACCAGCAACGCCTCTGTTAAATTGTTCCTGTTTGGGGAATATACAGTGGGTCATGCAACATGCTGATGAACATATTAAATGTTTAAGGGTTCCTCCTGCCCCTTAATAGGAGGTGGCGTTGTCAGGTACTTTTAAAGAGTAGTCTTAGCAGCCGGGTACTACACTAATTTCTACTGGAGGTTCAGCTGCACCACTCATCTGACTTACTTCTTCAAAACTTGTTTTCAGTTGGCCCCTGGAGGAGGCTTTCCTCCAGCTTAAAAGAGTTTTCTCCTCTGCCCCTGTTCTCATTCAGGCTTACACCAGTAAATCCACTTCTGAAATGGGTGTTTGGGAAATAATAAGCCAGTGTGGCAGTCTCTGTGGCAGTGTGCCATCGCTGCGCCTGCTTCTCCAGATGTCTCTCTTCTCTGGAACGCCACTATGATGTTGACAACCATGAGCTGTTGGCAGTCAAGTTGGCTTTTGTGGAAGAAAAAAAATATCTGAATAACAGGAAGACATTAGTCTGACAAGACATTAGTTGATCCGATCGCCATGACCACCATGAAGGCCAAAGTACAAGACAGTGGATCACCATGACCTGGACGCTGATGATAACAATCTAGTGAGAAGACACTCCCCAGCTAGCCATGGCATGGCTTGGGGGAACCGTTCCTCCGCAGTTGGGTGGCACGTGGGGCTGGCGGTGTGGGGGCCCTACAGCCCTACGGTTCATTTGGGTGCCCAGGTTCTTCTGGGGCCTCGTGGCTGGGCCTTGGCTCCTGGCGCTTGGTGGTGATGGGTCCATGGCGACTCTGTTCCCTGGTAGCCTCTGTGGGTCCAAGGCTGGTTTGTGTTTGATAGCTCGCTGCTTCTTCTCCCCCTTCTGGGGGGGTGGAGCATTGGGGTCTTCTCCTGGTGCATGAAAGATTTCCCTCTCTCGCAGTCTGTGTACGTCGGGGTGTGGATAACTGGGTGGTGGATGGGGGGTGTTGGGGGGCTGGGGCCCGCTTGTCCCACTCCGACATGCGCTTGCTTGGGCGTTTCAGTGGTGTTCGCAGTTATCTGCCTGGAACACCTGGAGCTGCAGTGGCTCTCTGGGCCCTGTTGATGGTCTCACTCATATTTAGGGAATACCCACCTATGTGTGGTTTCAGTTGCCAGCTCATTTTGGTTCAAATCATGAAGAATTAATGAATCTTGCCTAAAATGGGCTGAGCTGTTCATTTTTTCTATAACTATGTACCTGTAGTAGTGCTGTTCAGGCTTATATTTGTTTTCCCATGAGCTGTGAACGCACCCCCAAAATATGTAGGTCATCTCCTCCCTGGTCTCGCCCTTCTTATCATCCTGAGGGTATTTAAAACACCCGTGGCCTCAGGGCTGTAGCTCTGCTTTGCCTGCTTGCTAGGTGCTACAGGTTACCTTCTTCCTGACTCAGGTTGGTGATGTCTTGTTGGTTAACTACAGTGGTTGCAACAATCATTTTAATGTTGTTCTCTTAGCCTTCAAGATGTTTTGTTTGCTGTAGTGATATGCTGCTGTCTGCCTGCCTGGTATTGCTGTTTCTCACCAAAGGATGTTCATAAGCTCCTAACTGCCACAAGTGTTGCGAGTGTTGTTCATCTCACACTAACATGACCTGTGTTTTATTATTCTAGGTGTTCACCTGCTGTTTTGCCTCTTTTTAGCATTTCACTGTTAGCCTTGCCTTGCCAGGAGTGACCACCTGGCTGCCGTTATTCTTAAAGCTTGTAGTTGCCTGACTGTGAGGCCAAAATTTGTGTATTTGGCTATACCAACTGAGGGGTATTGCACAAAATTAGGATAAAGAAGTCCAGCATTACTGACCAAGCGCGGCTTGACCTAGTCTGGTCGGCGCATCCTAGCTTACTTGGTTGCACGTACAACGAGCCAGGATGAAGGAGGCACGGCTATGTCAAGCCAAGTGTAGATAGCTGGAATAAGTGCATGTTCACGGCATTCTTAAATAGACCATGGGATCGATCACAGAATCACCAATGGGAAACTGGACAAGACTCGTGCTTCATACTTCACAGCTGCTAAACAACAGCTCCTGATGGAGTTCTATTACGATGTTAAAGACATCATAAGGAAAAAGGCAACACCAGCGCCATAATTAAGGAAAAGGAGAAGCCTGGCAGAAAGTAGCAGACCGGCTTAATGCGTAAGTAGTCCGAGAATGAACAATTATTAAACAGTGCTCCCCTGGAACTGTCATAAAGGAGTTAATTTAAAGGAGTTATTTTTCAAGTCCACTAATCAACAGTTGTACACTTTGCTTTAAATGTGGCAAGTAGAAGTGCATGTTACACAGGAAATGTAGAGTATAATTAAGTGCAAACAATTATCCGCAATGTTTGTCAATGTTATCTATTTAATCTGTTTTTCCCATGTTCTGTTTTTTGTCTATTTTTTTGTTATCTATCCTTCATAAAGAACAAACTTGTCTGGCCAGAAAATGGCCTGGCAGCAAGTTAAAATTAAATATAAGAAAATTTTTCAGGCTGGTAAGTTACTTCAGTGTAGACCACAATGAACAAATGAGGTGAATAGATTAGGTGTCTGCTGACATATTGAATATCTGTATGATTGTAGCAGTTAAAAAAAATAACACACATAAAACATGTGACATGGCTGCCCACCAAGCCAGGATTTGACCCCAGCAGAGGAGCTGGCATTCCACGTGAATAAAGGGAGGCCAGTGATGGAGGGGATCTAGGGAGGGACAGTCACAGAATGTGTCCCACCAACAGACACTGGATGCTTCATACAAGGTATATATTGCAGTACTGTACATGGAACACAATCAACTAAATATATTAAACTGTCTGACTTTGGATTTCCTTGCAGTGTCTGGGAACACAGTCACACTTTTGGAGCCACCAGAAGTTCATCCAGTTAGTAAATTTTATTTGAATCACAGGCCTGGTATGTCCTGTCAAAAATCTTAAGTTCTCTTGATGCATGTATGTATATGGCAGGGGGAAGGCACATCTGCAGATGAGGAGACTGTGTCACTGGACTCCAGGCTTGAGTTATCCTGTCAATTTGGTGAAAATATCTTGCTTATTTAGTCCATAATGGATATGAAGTCAGTGATTTGGTGCTAATAGAAAATAACACATGTGTAACAGGACCCAGACGCTGCACAGCCTCATAAGTGGCCTGGTAACATTGTGAGTATTGGATATAGTAAACCTACATTATGCAAAAATCCTGCTGTGCTAATTGACATTTCTTTTACAGAATTCACAAACGGTCAAAAGTCTCTACATCAAGCATCTTCAGAGACAGACAGAGCTTGCAGAAGTAAAAATTAAACTGAAGAAGAGAAAGCTGCAAGAAATTGAGCTTGATCTGGAAATCAAATGCAGGGCCCTCAGGAAACTGGACCTGGAAATCCAGAAACTAGAAAGAGAAGTGAGTATTTCGGTGCACACTGTAACCATAACTGTAATACAGTGTATTAGTATTTGTTGCTTTGGCCTTCTATTCCAAGTTCCAGACAAATGAGGACTGGTAAATAAAAAAATCAACTAGAAAACACTGGTGTTCTCCCTTTTTCATGAATGTGTACTCTACCATTGATTTAGTGAAATGGAAATTAAAAGATAACCACTAACTGTGTGCTACAAAACAAAGTGCAGATACACAGCAAAGAGTAACGTGACATATTTTATTAAAGATGGGCTAAATCCAAAAACTAAGTGACCCTGAGAAGTCTGCCATTTATGCTGTCTGGCAAAATAGGAGCATTTTCCCAGTCAACATCGACAGCCACTCGGGAGGGGGGCTCTCTTTTCTTAGGCCTGCAACGTTATGCAGCACTGTGCATGCAACAATATCACAGGCCCTGTCGGGGGAAACCCTGAGGTGGTGCAGGCACTGAAACCAAATTTTAGAAGGCCAAAGGTCATCTCAATTCGAGCCCTGGTTTTGCCACGTG
This sequence comes from Remorina albescens, assembly GCA_034769265.1. Classification (NCBI taxonomy): domain Eukaryota; kingdom Metazoa; phylum Chordata; class Actinopteri; order Carangiformes; family Echeneidae; genus Remorina; species Remorina albescens. Next base: position 3,310,414 of record CM068492.1, on the reverse strand, counting down.
CATGGTTATAGGGCTGCTGTGGTGGGGTTTGGGGGTCCGCAAAGGGAGTCAAGAGGAATGACTCACAGGCATAGCCTTTTTCTCCCAGCAGCACACCAGGGAATTCACCTGATAATACAATATATAATTTATAAAACTACACAGCAAAGTTAAACACTCATAATGTCCAAGGGGCTTACAAATAAAATGTGTGGCTTATCTTGTGAGAGTCGCTCGTAAATTGGACTGGCACGAAAGACTCTGGAGTCATGCACTGAGCCAGGCCACTTTGCCTCTAAAATGCTGAAAAAGCTGTCAGCATCACAGATCATCTGAAAGGATAAGATGTAACCAATTAAGATCACTTAATGCACAGAATTAATTTATGTAGGTCACAGTAACCACAAATCACCTTTACCTGAACATTGATGCTGTGGAAGGAATTCCTGTTGATGTAATCTCCCTCGTGTTCCCCTGAGGGGCGTTTGATTCTGATATGGGTGCAATCCACTGCACCAATGACTTTAGGGAAAGCTGTAACAAAAAACAGTGATTATCCAACTTGGACTGATTAAAATTAGAAATTAATGGTTACAAGTTGAAATTGATGTTACCTGCAATCTTGTAAAACTCCTCCTTGATGTAGAGGGGTCTTCTGTGGCCATTATCATTAGCATAGCAATATAACATGAGGCCTGACAGTATTAATACCACATGAATGAATATAAAAAGACTGTTGCAATTACTAACAGTCAACAGACTTCAATGAAATGACAAATGACAAAATATCTGTAATATTTTAATGCAGGATAATTAAAATGATGCAACATATTTACAAAGACCATGGAAATGCTGTAAAACACATTAATTTCTCACAGGATTGACAGCAGAACTACCAGATGAATCACCAGGATTAATCTTAGCCTGGTTGTTAGCCTGGTCTGGAGCAGGCTAGCTGCAGAGATAAATCATCCTAGTAACTTGACCGGGATAAATTTAACCTACTTTCATGCAACCGACTTGAGGCTAAATTCAACAGGGATAACCAACATATCCTGGCTTAATCCTTTATCCTACTTTTGTGCAATACCCCTCTGGTCTAAGTTTGTGTTTTTATCCCTGTTCTATTGAATGTGTTTTATTTCCTTAGTGGGGCTGGTTGCTGGGCCGTGGTGGAGGCTAGGCACCTTAGTGTGGTTTCCTTCAGTGTGTAGTAGTAAGAGCACCGGGACATGGTTTTTAGAACATCTGCTTGCCGTGAATCATTCTTTGCTGTGAATTGATGCGCACACGTGTGGTGGTGGGTTGCATGCCTGGGACACACCCCTAGGTAGACTGCCTCCCCACTGCTGGCCCCAGCCCACTATTCTTTTCTATTACTGGAGGTTGTTTGGTTCATTAAATAAACCTAATAATTGTATAATTGTAATAAAAAGACTAGCTGCCCTCGTATACTATCAATTCCATGTTCTTCTTGCATTTAACCATTTCTTTTTACAGATGCCTGAGGTTTCTGCCTCATAAAGCAAGTTTTTCCTTGCCACTGTCACCAAGTGCTTGCCCATCGGGGGATCTGTTGGGTCTCTTTAAATAATTTTATAAAGAGTTTGGTCTAGACCCTCTTTATATGTAAAGTGCCTTGATGTAATTTTGTTATGATTTGGTGCTATATAAATAAATCTGATTTGACTTGATTTGATCCTTCACTCCACTAGTTCCTACCAGCACCACCTGCTTCCCTTCCCCTGTCCATCCTTCTGTATCTTGTCTGTCCTTTGTTCCCCCCTTATATTCACTGAGGTGTAGCACTGCCCTCCCTGCCACACAATGGTCATTTCAATAAAGATGAACAAACTAGCTTCAAAGGAGGGCTGGTGATGGCCACACATATGCACTGAAATAATAAAATATTTGGCTGCAAGACTATAAGTGCATCAATTTCATAAAAAGTTGACACACCTATGGTGTTAAACTATGAGGACAAATGCAGTCAAAAAAAAAAAATAAAAATAAAAAGTCTCGTGAGATTCCGGGAAACATTGTGTATTACAGAACCTCCCAGTTCTGTAATACTTTGAGATATCTTGGACTGTGTTGTGCTGCTGTGACTAAAGGAGATTCCCTATTCGACACCTGTGTCTGTCGACATTTGATTTCCATTGATCCCCCACTTTCTGCCATTATTGGTGAACCTGACGTGATCGAGGTTGGGGCTAGGGCTGAAACGATTCCTCGAATAATTCGAGTACCTCTATTGCAAAAAATTATCTAGGAATTTTTTCTGCCTCAAGGTATTGTTTAATTTTTACAGAGCATGGTATTTTGCCCGGACTACTTTTAATGTGGCACAACGTACTGACGTCACGGACACAAAGGAAGAAGAAGGAGGGGGCAGACGTGTTTGGTTATAGCAGCGGGAAGATAGACACAGAGCGCATTTAAGCCCTGCCCACACCGGAGGGGAAAACAATCAAGAGCTCTTCATTGACTTTGTATTGTGTGAAGCTGTCTCTTGTCACTCTCCATGTGCCAGCAAACACAAACAAATGCCCAAAAACTGCTGTGTGGTAAGGTGCACTACTAACAGGGAGTTTTTATAAGCTGCCGAACAGAAAAAATTAGCCTTTAAGACCAGAAGTGGATACAGGCAGTAAGACGAGAGGCGCCGTCGTCGGCTACACATCAGCCTTGAGGACCAGGCAGTCAGAGTTGGCTGGTTTATGGTGGTACACAACTTGGATCCATTCACTTACAAAAAGTGTTATCGGCATGCAAAGATCTGTAATTTCTCATTGTTGTGTGAGTGTATATTCCTAACAAAACAACTAGCCTTTTTAAAGAAATTTTCCACTTATTTGAGCCATTCATCCTAGACCTGATTAATTTGACGTTATCTTTGGGTTACGTACCCCAGACTCTTAAGACCGCAGTCATCAAACCCCAACTTAAAAAGCCAAATCTTGATCCAGATGTTCTGGCCAATTATAGACCCATATCGAACCTTCCGTTCATTTCTAAAATCAATTGAAATTGACTGCGTAGTCCCAGCAGCAACATGGAGGCTACGGTTCATGTAAATTTCAATCGGCATGATTTCATTTTCGTATTTAACGCCCTCACCCTGTTCATACTCCAAGAGGTACACGGAGAAGAATACACCATCGACATCTGCTGTCTCTTGTGAATTTTCTGTGGTTTTTTTCCTCAGACTTCTCCACATCCTGTTGCTCTCTGGGGATTGCGAAACTGGCCCTTCCTCAGGAAGTCAGCATTGGAAAACCCTCGCTCTGAAGGGCTAGATTCATACCCCCTACCCCTCGTTACGCCCCCTACCCCTACGTGAAGAAAGGAATTGGGACACCACTACCCTCGCGGGAACGTGCAAAATGTAGGGGTAGGGCTAAAAAGTAGGGGTAGGGGGTGTATTGGGACTGGGCGTTTAAATCATATAATAAAGAGTTTAGTCTAGACCTGCTCTATATGTAAAGTGCCTTGATGTAACTTTGTTATGATTTGGCACTATATAAATAAATCTGATTTCATTTGATTTGATTTGACAAAAAGGAAGGTAAATAACAAGCAATTAGCCCTCACTGGATACTCTTCTCATGCCAAGCTTTTATTAGAATATTTTGTAACATAAGGGGTGTAATGTTAAATTTTATAAAGCTAATAAAAAGATAATAAGGCTATGCGCATTCATTCTTTTTAACTCCAAGTTAAGGTTGTTGAATTGGCCAAGCTAACTGTCGGAGCTGAAGCTAACCAAGGCTAATGTAGATCCACCAACTACGTTTTAACCCCATAAAGTGTGGCAGATTTGAAAGGTTTGGGTTATAAAAAGCTATTTTAAAATAATGTAGTAGTGTGGATGTAGCGTAACTTATGCAAGACTTGGTTTTTATCACCATTAGGTTAAATGATGAACCATCAACCAGCCAACTCTGACTGCCCAGTGAAAATTGATGCTGCATTTCCTGATGATGTTGCCTAAAGGAAGCAGATATAGAGTGAAGAGGATTGGTCCAAGTACCGAGCCCTCCATAATTGGCTATAGTGCGTGAGGAAGAGCTATTGTTAACATGTACAAACTGATATCTATCTGATAAATAGGATTTGAACCACCTTAGAGCAGTTCCTTTAATGCCAATTTCATGTTCCAGTCTCTGTAATAAAATATTATGTTCAATGGTGTTGAATGCAGCACTGAGATCTAAGAGGAGGGGTACATAACCCAAAGATAATATCAAATTAATCAGGTCTAGGATGAATGGCTCAAGTTTAAAATCTCTTTAAAAAGGCTAGTTGTTTTGTTAGGAATATACACTCACACAACAATGAGAAATTACAGATCTTTGGATGCCGATAACTTTTTGTAAGTGAATGGATCCAAGCTGTGTACCACCATAAACCGGCCAACACTGACTGCCCAGTCTTCAAGGCTGATGTGTAGCCGACGACGGCACCTTTTGTCTTACTGCCTGTATCCACTTCTCTGGTCTTAAAGGCTAATTTTTGTCTGTTCGGCAGCTTACAAAAACTTCGATCAGGGTTCTTTACCCAGTTAGTAGTGCACCCTACCACACAGCAGCTTTTGGGTGTTTTTTTTGTGTTTGCTGGCACGTGGAAAGTGACAAGAGACACCTTCACACAATACAATCTCAATGGAGAGCTCTTGATTGTTTTCCCCTCTGTGGGTGTTGCGCTCTATCGAGGAACGACATGATGACAACAAAAGCAAATATAAAGATAAATGTTGATTGTCTAAAAAAAGGAAACCACTTGTTCATTAAGTGAAAGTTTTATTTTCTCATATATATTTATAATTTCTCTTTAAACAAAAACATGTTTTATCCAATTACTCGAGTAACAAAAAGGCGGTAACCCCCTGGCACTGACACATTAGTTTGTAGTTCATTTGTGTTTTCAATTAGTTTGTTTTAAATGGTTTCTTCATTTTACACATCCCATATAGTTTACGGACAAAAGCCACGACACTGGTTTTGTTTCACACATTGCATTTATATTTTGTTGGAGGTTAACAGCACATTAGGTCTATTTGGGTGCACACATTTAGTTTACTTTTGTGCAGGTTTTGTGTTAATTTCAATTTCTTTTGAGTTACCAGTGCTGGTGGTTCCAATTGTGGTGCTGTGTCTGGAGGCCAGGAGCAAAAGGCTAGATGAAGGGGGTTGGCCTGTTAAATAGACTCCCGGACTAATTGGACTGAACCAACTCCCCAACGACTCAGGGGGAGGGAGATATAACTTAGTTTGTTTATTTCGGTTATTTTCTTCATAGTATATGAAATTTTAGTATATTTCTTTTTGTCATTAATAGCTTTGTTTGATTAGAGAAGATTTTTCTGTTTTTGGTTTAATTAGATGTTACTTGTTAGTGTATTCTGTCTGTTTCCCCTACTGTGTCTTTGTGGTCTGATCAGCCACTATATATGTGCCCCACTGTGCTCAGATCGTGAGGTCTGTTTTTTTTTTTTTTTTTAGTTCATTTCAGTCTTCTCTGTCCGTTTTCAGTTATAGCCTGAGTTTTTCTGTTAACTTGACCTCTTTTATGGGCCCAGAAACTTATTTCATTTTTGAAAAAACTTTTTTTGCATCTTGGGTAAATAAAATCCCTTTTTCTTTAAACCACCTGCTTGTCCTCATGCTTTGACCAGCTTGGTCCCTTATAATGCCTGAGAGAGTAATCCAAACAAAGTCTCCTTGTGAAAACTGTCGGATATATCAACAAGAAATTCTTTCCCTATTGCATGAGTTTGCAATATTCTTTAATGACAAAGTTCAAGGAATTAAAAATGCAATAACTACTGTTACAAGCCGGCTCAAGCTAGCAACAAAAGAGGAAGCTCACATAAGCTTGACCCTTTATTGGCCCATGTGCAATAGTACAGAACAAAAAAACATAAGTATGGAAATCAGCAGTATCAGGGGTGTCATGAATGTGTGGATGAGTGTGTGTGTGTGTGTGTGTGTGTATTGACAATAAACAAACAAAAGGCTAAGTTGAGGAGAGCTAGAGGGACCCCGGCAGCAGCATGGTGGCAGAGAGAGAGTGAACCGGGGTCGGTGGCCATCTTTAAGCGCAGGTGAGCCAGGCTGCACAGGTGTGCCTCATCTCCACTGACGACCCTCCACCTACAGGCACTCAGAAGAAAATACAGACCAAAACACAGAGCAACTTCCCAGGGTTGTCACGCTACTCTGCATCCAGCTAGACACCTAAAGCTGACACAAATCACACCTGTCACTGACAAAACAGTCAAAGAGATCATCTGCAGTCTGAGTCCATCAACGTGCTGCCTTGATGAGTTACCCACTAGATTTTTAAAGTCTGTGCTGAGCGGTTTGTTCCCACAACTTGCTCAACTAGTCAACATCTCACTTCAGACTGGAACATTTCCAAAGGCCTTAAAAACTGCTGTCATTAAGCCTCTTCTAAAGAAGAGCAGTCTTGATGCCACAGTACTGAATAACTATCGGCCCATATCAAACCTACCATTCTTAGGCAAAGTCCTGGAAAAAGTTGTATACCAACAACTTACCGACTTTCTCCTGTCCAATAGTGTTTTTGATACTTTCCAATCAGACTTTAGACCCCACAGCATTGAGACAGCTCTGATCAAGGTGACTAATGATATCCCCCTGAACACAGACGCAGGCAAAGTCTCAGTCTTAGTTCTGCTGGTCCTGATTGCTGCCTTCAACACAGTTGATCATGTGATCTTATTACAGAGGTTAGAAAACTGGGTGGGAATCTCTGGTACTGCTCTAAACTGGTTCAAGTCCTATCTCAAGGACAGGACGTACTTTGTTGAAATTGGTAATTGTGTCTCAGACCAAATGGCTATTACCTGTGGGGTTCCCCAGGGGTCAATCCTGGGACCCCATTGTTTAATTTGTACATGCTTCCATTATGTGTGTGTGTCCTACCACAACTATGCAGATGATCTACGTGTCACTGACGGCAGGTGAACATGGGCCTATAGATACACTGTCACAGCATCGAACAGATCAGTGTGTGGATACAAAACTCCAGCTTAACTCAGACAAAACTAAAATCATATTCTGTGGCCCACAGAAAGAAAGAAAAAGAGTAGAGAATGGTGTCTAAACAAGATTGGAGAGACAAATCCATGCATTTGCCTCCAACAGGTTAGCCTACTGTAACTGCCTGCTCACTGGACTCTAAACAAGCTGTAAGACAGGTGCAGTGCATCCAGAATGCTGCTGCTCGAGTCCTGACTAAAACCAGGAAATTCAACCATATTAGTCCAGTGCTCAGGTCTGCACTGGCTTCTTGTCGCTTGGAGAATAAACTTTAAAACAGCTCTGCTTGTGTACAAGTCTCTTCATGGTCTAGCACCAAAGTACATCTCTGACATGTTAGAGCCATATGAACCATCTCGGGCTCTGAGAACCTCAGGGGGTGGTCTCCTGGTGGTACCCAGAGTCAGGACTAAACATGGTGAGGCTGCATTCCAGTTTTATGCTGCTAAAATCTGGAACAGTCTCTCAGAAGATGTGAGACAGGCCTCACCTCTGACGTTTAAATCCAGGCTGAAAACAGTTCTATTTAGGTATGCATATGACAACTGAAAGTATTTTATCTGCTTTTTTTTTTTGCTTTTAAATTTATTCAATAATTATTTTATGTTCTATGTAATGATTTTATCTGCCTTCTTGTAATTTTTTGTATCTGTAAAGCACTTTGAATTAAACTGTGTACGAATTGTGCTCTATAAATAAACTTGCCTTGCCACTCGCTGCGGGGTATGACGGCTGAATCCTTGGCCATTTGGGGATGCACTCGAATGAACAGTTGTTTTAAGAGTTGATTTATTATATCATCCATTTGAGGTTATTGGAGCAAATTTGCAAAGAAGATTCTAATATTGTTGTGGAGAAAGAGAGGTTTCCGGACAAGAGGGAGATACAAGTCTCAAGTGGAACCTTTGCATGTGGAGGTGCTGCCAGCAAATTCTGAAAGAAAATAGGTTGTGGTTACTGTTTTATTGTGTTTTGAATTTATGTATTTATGAGAAACACGGAAGGTGCTCTAGTGCTGCTTGATCAACACAGGAGGGTGTGTATACCTATTTGGCTGATAGGGCACAGCTGGCCAGTCATGGTGCTTGAATGAGCTGTTGCGTTTAATGAAAAAGGAGTGAGTTGGGTCCCATTTGTGTGTTACAAACGTGAAGCTGAACCAAGTGCAGAATGGAGCTGCAGATGCTTGAGCATGTGTGCTGAGGAAATAAGTGATCTGTGAAGCACTGCGAAATAGTGAAGAGCCGGCTGCCAGGGCCCCTTGGCTGCTAATTTTTGTGTGCATGCTATAACCGCTGGCTGAGGAACTAAAAGGGATACAAGACTAGCACGCTGTGTGCCACGCTGTAAATTGGTGGTGCTCATGGTCAAGTCTTAGTGGCATACCCCCTCCTAGGGCTCAGGGAGGGGAAACCCGTAAAGTTTGTACTCACTTAGTAATTAATATATATGTGGAGGAGACTTACATCTCCTGAAGGAGAAGCTACTCTCAGAGCGAGTGGTGGTAGGCGTGAGTGTGTTATTCAATTCAAATTGAATTTATTTATATAGCGCCAAATCATAACGAAGTTACATCAAGACACTTTACACATAGAGCAGGTCTAGACCAAACTCTTTATGGAGTTGTTAAAGAGACCCAATATACCCCTCCAAGAGCAAGCACTTGGCAACAGTGGCAAGGAAAAACTTCATTTAAGAGGCAGAAACCTCGGGGAGAACCAGGCTCAGGGAGGGCATCAAAGTAGGAGGTAGCTTAACAAGGCTGTTGGCATTGCTACAATACTGTTGACTCACAGTTTGGCAAATGCCCAGGAAAAGCACAGACACGGACAGTTAAAAATAGCTCCCCCTTCCCTGTGTTCCTATGGAGTTCTGCACAGAGAAATTTTTTACATCAAGTAACTTAAGAAAAGTCTGACATACAGTGCAATATATTAAAAAATTAAAAATTAAAAATGAGTATTGTGCTAACTGCCCTGATGGGGACTAAATACCCAGAGAACTTAATGCAAATTTCCAAAATTTCAGGAAAGTGGGAGAGGCGAGCAGTGTTTAAGTACATAAAGCAGACAAAGCAAGATATATAGGTTGGTCCATGACTAGAGACTGGTAAATGAAGTAATGATGGACCCACCAGCTAAGGGTGCCAAACCCTTACACGCTGCTCATGAAAATGTCACCAGAGACAAAGTTTTCTACAGTTTTTGATCTGTGCTCTGCTTTTTTTCAGCACACCGCAGTCAGAAGAGTCCTGCTATCTGTTTGCATTTACAAACAAAGGTAAGCATTACTCCTACAGTGACTTTATACAAGGGTTTGCTGGGTCACCACATATGTTTAATCTGCCATTGAACAATACATTGTTACAATATGTTGATGATTTGTTGATTTGAGCAATCATCATATAGGACTGCCATCGTGACTCTGTGAAGGTTCTTCAAAAGTTTGGCTGAGGGAGGCCACAAACTATCAAAGTCTAAACTTCAGTATTGTCAACCACAAGTAGAGTACTTGGGAAGAAATATCTCTCATGGGAGGGTGGCAATCTCACCAGCCCAATAGGAGATCCAATTGGTGAGCAAAGCTACACAACCTCAGACGGTCAAATGTGGATAAAGGGTTATGCAGAAAAAGTGGCCCCACTCAAAGACCTAATCAAACAGTGTGAGAATCACCTGAGATCTCAGGAAAAAAAAGTACGAAAATGACATATAAAACTCCTTAGTTAGGTTTCTTTGATTTGATTCTTACTGCCCCTGGGAACAGCACAGCATCCACACATCACCGTCCTGACAAGATGAAGGTATCCTCGAGCAGCGTGATGATCTGGATGGCGGAAGGAACAGCTCCTCTATGTCACCGATGAAATCGTCCCTCTCAAAAAAAAACAAAAAAAAACAAACAAAACAGCCTACACAGGAGTGTGCAGAAAAATTGCCATACAGTCTGAATTTCCTTGTTTCATTGTCTATTAGTTGAATTTACCAGATTTAAATCTGCATTCACACAGATTTAAGTATAACCACTTCAATTGAACACACAATCCGGCTTTTCACATTTAAAATACATATACATTTGCTTTTAACCCTTAATAAACATGCACAAATTGGTAACATGTTGCACTTAGCTTAGCTTCAAAGCTGCAGTTTAGCCGACAGCGGTGAGCGGCAAAACTTAATATCCGCCATATTTTCTTTATGTCACACATGTCATATCCTGACTGTTTTTTCTACATTATACATCACAATAAAAATAACACACAACTTAATTATTTCGGACAAGATATTAACCAGCTTGACGCTAACCAGCTAATTTCAGGTGGCTAACTCACCAGGATATTTCGACAGAAACGCCTGTCGGAATTTCTCGTGAGGTTTACTTCCACAGCTAATTCTGCCGCTTAACGCGTCCTTTCTGATGAAAATAATGTCAATTCATCAAATTCAATCAAAATTTTAAACCACGTAACATAATTCTTCGACTACAGACCTGTCCGTGCTGCTTGCACTGCAGTCGATACCGAGAGATTAGTAGTTTTCTACGTGTGTAGCAGGTGAGGTGCGTTTTATGACAGTAGGAAATTGTGGCGCCACAAAATATACACTGTCGGTGTATGTGGCGTTTAAAGACAGTGGGGAATTAGAGCTATAGAAAATAACCCGGGTTACACCTGCTATGAACATAATGTAGCCGCAAGGGGGTACAAGCCAGTGCCTTATTGTGCCGGTCCCAAGCCCGGATAAATACAGAGGGTTGTGTCAGGAAGGGCATCCAACGTAAAACTTTTGCCAAATCAAACATGCGAATCGAATCTATGACTTCCATACCGGATCGGTCGAGGCCCGGGTTAACAACGACCGCCATCAGTGCAGTTCACGTACAGGTTGCCGATGGAAATTGGACTACTGTTCGTCGAAGAAGGAGAGGAGGAAGGTGTGTTCGTAGGAAGAGAAAGAAAAGGAACGCCAAGAGTCTAGGACTGAGAGTAGGGACTTTGAATGTTGGAACTATGACAGGAGTAGAGAGTTGGTTGACATGATGCAGAGGAGGAAGGTAGACATACTGTGTGTCCAGGAGACCAGGTGGAAAGGTAGCAAGGCTAGAAGTTTAGGAGCAGGGTTCAAGTTGTTCTATCATGGTGTAGATAGGAAGAGAAATGGAGTAGGAGTTATCTTGAAGGAGGAGTTTGTCAGGAATGTTCTGGAGGTTAAAAGAGTATCAGATAGAGTAATGAGTCTGAAGCTAGAAATCGAAGGTGTAATGTTCAATGTTGTTAGTGGGTATGCTCCACAGGTAGGATGTGAGCTGGAGGAGAAGGAGAAATTCTGGTTGGACCTTGATGAAGTGATGCAGAGCATCCCTAGAAGTGAGAGAGTTGTCATTGGTGCAGACTTCAATGGACACGTTGGTGCAGGAAACAGAGATGATGAGGAGGTGATGGGCAGGTTTGGTATCCAGGAGAGGAACGCAGAAGGACAGATGGTGGTTGACTTTGCAAAAAGGATGGAAATGGCTGTAGTGAATACTTTCTTCCAGAAGAGGCAGGAACATAGGGTGACCTATAAGAGTGGAGGTAGGAGTACACAGGTAGACTACATCTTGTGTAGACGGTGTAATCTGAAGGAGATCAGTGACTGCAAAGTAGTGGTAGGTGAGAGTGTAGCCAGACAGCATAGGATGGTGGTGTGTAGGATGACTCTGGTGGTGAGGAGGATGAAGAGGGCAAAGACAGAGCAGAGGACTAAATGGTGGAAGCTGAAAAAGGAAGAGTGTTGTATGATTTTTAGGAAGGAGTTGAGACAGGCTCTGGATGGCCAGGAGGTGCTTCCAGTTGACTGGACAACTACAGCTAATGTGATCAGGGAGACAGGTAGGAGACTATTTGGTGTGTCATCTGGAAGGAAAGTGGATAAGGAGACTTGGTGGTGGATTGAGGAGGTGCAGGAGTGTATACAGAGAAAGAGGTTAGCTAAGAAGAAGTGGGACACTGAGAGGACTGAAGAGAGTAGACAGGAGTACAGGGAGATGCAGCGTAAGGTGAAAGTAGAGGTGGCAAAGGCCAAACAAAGGGCTTACGATGACTTGTATGCTAGGTTGGACAGTAAGGAGGGAGAGACTGATCTATACAGGTTGGCAAGGCAGAGAGACAGAGATGGGAAGGACGTGCAGGCGGTTAGGGTGATTAAGGATAGAGATGAAAGTGTACTGACAGATGTCAATAGTGTGATGGGAAGATGGAAAGAGTACTTTTAAGAGTTGATGAATGAGGAAAATGAGAGAGAACAAAGAATAGAAGAGGTGACTGTTGTGGACCAGGAAGTAGCAAAGATTAGTAAGGATGAAGTGAGGAGGGCATTGAAGAGGATGAAAAGTGGAAAAGCACTCAGTCCTGATGATATACCTGTGGAGGTCTGGAAGTGTCTAAGAGAGATAGCAGTAGAGTTTCTGACTGGGTTGTTCAACAGGATCTTAGATAGTGAGAAGATGCCTGAGGAATGGAGGAGAGGTGTGCTGGTGCCCATTTTTAAGAACAAATGAGATGTACAGAGTTGTAGCAACTACAGAGGAATAAAGCTGATGAGCCATACAATGAAGTTATGGGAAAGAGTAGTTGAAGCTAGACTAAGGGCAGAAGTGAGCATTTGTGAGCAGCAGTATGGTTTCATGCCAAAAAAGAGTACTACAGATGCAGTATTTGCTTTGAGGATGTTGATAGAGAAGTACAGAGAAGGTCAGAGGGAGCTGCATTGTATCTTTGTAGATCTGGAGAAAGCTTATGACAGGGTGCCCAGAGAGGAACTGTGGTATTGTATGAGGAAGTCTGGAGTGGCAGAGAAGTATGTTAGAGCGGTGCAGGACATGTATGAGGACTGTAAGACAGTGGTGAGGTGTGCTGTAGGTGTGACAGAGGAGTTCAAGGTGGAGGTGGGACTGCATCAGGGATCAGCTCTGAGCCCCTTCTTGTTTGCTATGGTGATGGACAGGCTGACAGACGAGGTTAGACAGGAATCTCCATGGACTATGATGTTTGCAGATGACATTGTGATCTGTAGTGAGAGCAGGGAACAGGTGAACAGGAGAAGCTAGAGTGGTGGAGGTTTGCCCTGGAAAGGAGAGGAATGAAGGTTAGCCGCAGCAAGACGGAGTATATGTGTGTGAATGAGAGGGACCCAAGTGGAAGAGTGAGGTTACAGGGAGAAGAGATAAAGAAGGTGGAGGATTTTAAGTACTTAGGGTCAACAGTCCAGAGCAATGGAGAGTGTGGAAAAGAGGTGAAGAAGCGTGTGCAGGCAGGCTGGAACGGGTGGAGAAAAGTGTCAGGTGTGATGTGTGATAGAAGAGTTTCAGCTAAAATGAAAGGAAAGGTGTACAAAACTGTGGTGAGACCAGCGATGTTGTTTGGTCTAGAGACTTTTGAACTGCCAGGCAGGAGGCCTAGAGGAAGACCTAAGAGGAGGTTTATAGATGTAGTGAAAGAGGACATGAAGGTGGTTGGTGTGAGAGAAGAGGATGCAGAAGACAGGCTTAGATGGAGGCAACTGATTCGCTGTGGCGACCCCTGAAGGGAAAAGCCGAAAGGAGAAGAAGAAGAAGAAGACACCTGCTATGAACATTCCATTCGAGTTTGAAGAGGAACCTCATGAGTATGTAGCAGAAACTATAAGGCACACTAAACTCAGACCTGATATCAAGTTTTCCCCTGTCCTAAATGCAAATGTAAACTATTTAATAGATGGTTGATGCTACCGTGATCATCTGGGAAATCATGCAGCTTATGCAGTAGTTAGACAAGAAGGGCATATTTATGGACAGAGACAGCTGAAAAATGCGAGCAACCATGCTCAGCTCAGTTGGCAGAACTAAAAGTATTAACAGAAGCATGTAAATTAGCGAAGGGCAAGGTAGTAAATATTTACACAAACTATGCCTATGCTTATGGTGTTTGTTTTTTGTTTGCAGCACTTTGGAATCAAATAGGTTATAAGAGAGCTGATGGGACCCCTCTGCAACATGGTGAGCAGAGAAAGCAACCTCTCTCAGCCATGATGCTGCTGACAAGATTAGCAATAATAAAGTGTTAAGCCCATAGGAAGAGCAATGAGGATGTCATAAGAGGAAAAAATTTTGCTGATGAGGCAGCTAAGTTGGGATCCAGGTGTCAGACAGCCATGATTGGTGTTGTTAGAACCAATGGCTACGCCAGACGACATTATTTTGATGCAGAAAGAAGTGAATCAGAGTGAGCGGGATCTTTGGAGACAAAGAAGCGCAACAGTAAACACATTTACACACACAGTTAAGTCGAGCTATGGTTATAGCACGATAAAGCCATCTAATCAGACTCCTGTCCTTGGCCCAGTATACATGCATGGGAGCGAAATCGATTTATTTGTTGAAATCATGTCACCTCCACTACGATAGGTGGCGATATGGGTAATGGGTCACTACTGATTGACCTATGACGTCACAGACCACAACAGAGGTGGAAAGAAAAAAAGACCGTTGAGCTAGCAAGTTAGCCTCTGTATCCATCAAAAAATGAGCTTTTGCTGCAGACTTTGCGATGTTCAATGTGTAGTAGTTAGACGGCTTCTTTTGTCTGACCTCCTACATTTGCATTTACGTTTTAAATGCTGTTCGACTTCCGGTACATAGCTTAGCGCGAAACTTTAGCACATGCGCAGACCACCTCCTCCAGCTCCAGTCCAACTGTCTGTATACATGCAGCAGTAGATCGACTTTCAATCACATTATCTGGGTGTGTTAGTCTGACAATTTTAAGTTCGATTTCAGTCGAGCTAACGTGTCTACATGTACTTGTCATGTAAACGTGCTTAGTGAGTGAAACAGGGTGTCGGAGGTCATATGATGGCCTCCTGTTCGCAACAGTGGCACTTCTAACAATTTTGATTTTAGAGGCTAACAAGGCTAACATTGGCTCAGGTTCGGTCAAATGCATCGAACTGATTGCTTTACATTATTTTAAACGACAACAATCCCAAATTAGGTCCAAAGAAACAGCAAGATGAAAAGGTGGATTATCCTTGACTGATCATCTGACCTCAGTCCACCAATTTAAGACCAGACTAAAGCAAGAGTTTACAGTGGCTGTAATAAAGACTGAGAAGAGCTGAACCGGAAGACAATACAGAGTCTGCTCATGTCTTTGGGTTAAAGACTTCAGGCAGTCATTGATTTTGTTTGAGCTTGTGTAACTGTCCAATTATTTTTAGTCTTTCTCTGAACTCTGAGTGCTGAGTTATAAAAGGACTCTTTCTTCTCTGAGACTCAGTAACTGTAGTCCAGTATTCTTTTCTTTTTCTAATGAAATGAAATGAAGCTTGGAGCATGGAGAACAATGATTTGTTTTATTTGCACAATGCAGTCTGATAGAATAATGGGTTTTCCTGAAACGTTTAAACTGTGGGATCTATGAGACACTAAAAGGTACAGAAGATGAATTAGGTTGAAGTGAAACTCAGACCATATGGCTTTAAAGTGGAACAAATCAAATAATGAAATGAATAAATGTTGAGTGGAATATTATTTAGCTTTTTCTCTTTACCTTCTTCCGTAGTAGAATAAAGTTTCAACAGACAAAACTAAGATGCATTTCAACTGTGGCTAGTCGACTGATTAACTGTCTTATTCAGTTGCTCTGTTAAATGAAATGAAAACAAATTGTCTGTCCAATAATGATTTACTGCCCAATAACTTTTGGGGGATGGAAGTGTGGACAGAGCTCATCATCCCTGACCCTGAAGGATGGCAAATGACAAATGGCTTTTCAAATTAAAGGAGTTTCTTGTGTGCCAGGTGTCTGGAGGGACCCTACTGACAGTGCAATGAGTTTATGATTGAAGGTCATAAATGATTGAAGGATTGCACAAACCTCCACCCTTAGCTCTTTCCTTCAGTTGTGATTGGATAGTTGATTGCTGTCCGTTTTAGATAATATGTCTTAATTTAAAAAAGAAAAAGCTCCCCAGCTCTTCCACATGAAAACTAACATCAGCTAAGGGTAAAAAGTGTCACACTTCTTTGGATCATGACAGTCATCTAGACAAAGGCTTATGGATGAGGGCAAAATACATACAAACGATAAACCAAACTAGAGTGCCAAAAGCACCAGTGCGTGCTACCATGTTTCAGCATGCCTTCAGATTTACACCTCTCCTTCACTTAGCCCAGATAGACCACCTCTCTGCACTCCTGATTCCAACATACACTTCCCTTGGAAGGATAATCAAGCCAAACGCAAAACCCCCCAAAATTGTCATTGTCAGCTGCTTGACTGCTCTCAACATTCACACTGCATGTGAATGATTTGGACATAATGACATGGACGAACACACAGACACAGTCCTCTTTTACATCAAGCACTGTGCTGATAGTGTTGCTGTTGAGAGACGCAGTCAGATGTTTGCTGATTGGAAACCGAGGTTGACTAGTGAAGCCTAGTTTCGCATTAAGATAAGATAAGATATACTTTTATTGTCCCCGTGGGGAAATTTTTGCTGGACTCTGTCCAGCTGCAGTTTATGGAGTAAACAGAATAAGAAAGAAAAGGAAAATTAACCAAGGAAGTGCAGCAGCGACATACTTCACAAAAGTAAGTTTAAATGTATAGAAAAAAAAAATATATATATATATATGTATATATATATACACAGAAAAGATGTACATAATATCAGATTGTATTTCACAGATATGAAATAGTGCAATAAGCCACATGTTGCAATATTTCATGACAGTTATTGTTGGTTGTTAAGCACTTTAATGGATGTTGGCAGGAATGAGTTTTTGTAGCAGTTCAGCCTGGTTCTGGGGACCCTGAATCTCCTGCCGGAAGGCAGTAGCTGGAACTCATGGTGCAAAATGTGAGTTGGGTCAGACACAATTTTCTGTGCCTGTCTGGTGATGGACTGCTCATAAAGCATCTAGAGGGAAGGATAGTTCCTGACCCCCATGATCTTTATGGCAGTCCCCACCAGACCAGCAATCTGTGACCTCAACTGCACAGTCAGGTTGCCATACCAGGCCACAATGCTGTATGTGATGATACTTTCCAGTGCAGCCCGGTAGAACAGCAACATGATCCTCTGCTCCACTCCTTAGACCCTGAGTCTGCGTAGAAAGTAAAGACGCTGTTGGAGTTTGGAGCAGAGACTTCCAACATGTACCTTCCAGCTGAGTGCATTGTCAATGTGGATCCCCAGATACCTGTATGAACCCACCTGACTGATGTGTTTGTTTTTAATGATGACTGGCCTGTGGTCACCAACAGTCTTTGGATCAAATATCATCTCCTCTGTCTTCCCCACATTCAGCACAAGATGATTTTGGTCACACCACTGGACAAATTAAAAGTATTAAAAGACCCAATAATGCCTTCAGGTTAGGTGATGTGTCACTGTACAGCATGGCAAGGGCTGACCTGAGAAAAGGCATAAAGAGTGCCAGAAATGGGGACTCGAATCGCACTTAAGTTGCACACTTCAAAGACTTCGGACTCAATTCGGACTCGTGAACAATCATCATGTTTCCTTTTTCTGACGTATTAACATTGAGGAAACCTTGAAATGTCTGATAAGCTTAATGTCACTACCTCCTTTTTGTCACAGTAATAACCATATTAGGCATCGGGTGCGCGCCTCACGCACTCATACCTCAGATGAAGGTAACTATGGCGACCGGCACACCTGCAGCTGCTTCTATAACGTTACCCTTTGTAATTATGTTTGGTTTGGTTTGGCATCAACAAAATAAGCGCAGACTGCAAAGTCTGTGGTACCAAAATTAAGGACGCTGGATCAACTACTTCAAATTTTAATCAGGCACCTGAAACCTCACCCGGATTGGTAACTTATGTTAAGTCACATGTAACGTCAGCTATGTAACGTTAGCTTAGTTTGCTACTAGCTTTGTAACTGAATATTTGAAAAGATGAGTGTTAGTTTGTTTGTCACACCTGTTTGCATTGAGTGGCGTTGACATGACGTAAAAAAAATAATAATAAAAAAAAAAATGGACGGGTAACATTACGTTCCGGATGATAGAATGCTCATTACAACCAGAGGAGATATGAGACTTATTTTTTAGAGACTTAACCAAGTCTCACCCCACAAAGACTTGAGACTTGACTTGGACTTGCAAAAAAAGACTTGTGAACATTTCTTTTTTTATTTATTTATTTACAAATACAGAACAAAACAAAACCAAACATGTACAGTACAAAACAGAATAAAACTAAACTAAACACCATGCTGCTTGTGCTCCACAAAGGAGATACATATATATATACACTGCTCAAAAAAATAAAGGGAACACTTAAACAACACAATGTAACTCCAAGTCAGTCACGCTTCTGTGAAATCAAACTGTCCACTTAGGAAGCAACACTGATTGTGAATCAGTTTCACCTGCTGTTGTGCAAATGAAACAGACAACAGGTGGAAATTATAGGCAATTAGCAAGACACCCCCAATAAAGGAGTGGTTCTCCAGGTGGTGACCACAGACCACTTCTCAGTTCCTATGCTTTCTGGCTGATGTTTTGGTCACTTTTGAATGCTGGCGGTGCTTTCACTCTAGTGGTAGCATGAGACGGAGTCTACAACCCACACAAGTGGCTCAGGTAGTGCAGCTCATCCAGGATGGCACATCAATGCGAGCTGTGGCAAGAAGGTTTGCTGTGTCTGTCAGCGTAGTGTCCAGAGCATGGAAGCGCTACTACGAGACAGGCCAGTACATCAGGAGACGTGGAGGAGGCCGTAGGAGGGCAACAACCCAGCAGCAGGACCGCTACCTCCGCCTTTGTGCAAGGAGGAACAGGAGGAGCACTGCCAGAGCCCTGCAAAATGACCTCCAGCAGGCCACAAATGTGCATGTGTCTGCTCAAACGGTCAGAAACAGACTCCATGAGGGTGGTATGAGGGCCCGACGTCCACAGGTGGGAGTTGTGTTTACAGCCCAACACCGTGCAGGACGTTTGGCATTTGCCAGAGAACACCAAGATTGGCAAATTCGCCACTGGCGCCCTGTGCTCTTCACAGATGAAAGCAGGTTCACACTAAGCACGTGTGACAGACGTGACAGAGTCTGGCGATGCCGTGGAGAATGTTCTGCTGCCTGCAACATCCTCCAGCATGACTGGTTTGGCAGTGGGTCAGTAATGGTGTGGGGTGGCATTTCTTTGGGGGGCCGCACAGCCCTCCATATGCTCGCCAGAGGTAGCCTGACTGCCATTAGGTACCGAGATGAGATCCTCAGACCCATTGTGAGACCATATGCTGGTGCGGTTGGCCCTGGGTTCCTCCTAATGCAAGACAATGCTAGACCTCATGTGGCTGGAGTGTGTCAGCAGTTCCTGCAAGACGAAGGCATTGATGCTATGGACTGGCCCGCCCGTTCCCCAGACCTGAATCCAATTGAGCACATCTGGGACATCATGTCTCGCTCCATCCACCAACGCCACGTTGCACCACAGACTGTCCAGGAGTTGGCGGATGCTTTAGTCCAGGTATGTGAGGAGATCCCTCAGGAGACCATCCCCCACCTCATCAGGAGCATGCCCAGGCGTTGTAGGGAGGTTATACGGGCACGTGGAGGCCACACACACTACTGAGCCTCATTTTGACTTGTTTTAAGGACATCACATCAAAGTTGAATCAGCCTGTAGTGTGTTTTTCCACTTTAATTTTGAGTGTGACTCCAAATCCAGACCTCCATGGGTTAATAAATTTGATTTCCATTGATAATTTTTGTGTGATTTTGTTGTTAGCACATTCAACTATGTAAAGAACAAAGTATTTATAAGAATATTTCATTCATTCAGATCTAGGATGTTTTATTTTAGTGTGCCCTTTATTTTTTTGAGCAGTGTGTGTGTGTGTGTGTGTATATATATGTATATGTATATATGTGTGTGTGTGTGTGTGTGTATATATATATATATATATATATATATATATATATGTATCTCAGATACTGGCACAGACCAACTAAAATGCTCAGCTTAAAAAGACTGCTGGAGCTACCTTAACGAGCCAATGGTGAGCCCAATGAGCTCAATCAGGCAGAGCAGCAAGGGAGACGGGCGGAGTATCTGGAAGGGAGAGGAGGGCGAATATTAGCACAGGTAAACAGCAAGGTAAGGCAGGGAGGGGCAGGGAAGGAGACATGGCCTACGAAGCAGGGCGGGGTGTGACATACAAATTAGCGCTGAATACCTCAAACCATGGAGAGGAGCTGAGGGGAGGTCATTTGCCCTTCAAGTTAGTGATATGGGTCTCACAGAGAAATACTGACCACCATCTGGGATGACTCCTTGGTATAGGACACCACAATACAATTAAAATCCTCTCTACCTTATTGAATAAGCAGGTAATATTAGAATGGAGATTATTACTGATGTGGAGTTAAAGCACATCCAGATGGTTAATGTGATATTGCCTTTGTATGTTAATAAAGTTATGACTGTATTTCATTTCATGAATGACAAATGGACTTTTCCTCTGGAGCCAGCAGAAGGTTAGAGGATCACTGAAGTCAATAGTGTGTCCTCTAGGGACTTTGAATATCTGTCCAATCAATCATTCATCAGGGATTAGCGTTCAACCCACATTCCACTGCCTGAAATATTTTTCCCCTGGCAGGTACCTGCTGTTTGGTATGTGGTGGAAAGAAAATCTTTGTGTCAGTCCTGTGAAAGAAGGACTTTTAGAAGGCCAGCTGCTGAGATATCTTTTGAGGCTTACACCTCTTGAAGAACATGGTGACTTGTGTTCTTCTAGCTTTGGAGAATGATTCTTTTGATTGATAAAGCGACTCAGAGTCCACAGTCAATTAACAATGTTCTTGATTATTGGGCAGACAGGAAAAGAAGCATCAAAAATCTGAAAGAATCTGGAAGGCACGATTGATATTGAAGTGATTGAAGAGAAATAATTATAATGCTTTCCAAGCGTTGTTTAAATCCTTTTGATGAAATGAGATTTAATAAACTTATTATCAGTTATATTATACAATTGTAAGTGCCCTAGAATGGTAGGAAAAGGTTTGGAGAAATATATTTTACTTTAACCTTTATCAGCTACCAGGCTCAAATTTGGTTTTATGGTCTAACACAGAATCAGATAATGGACATAATTAATTAAAGAATTTCCTGTAGTCCGTTATGCTTTATTATTCTAGAGAGAAAAAAGTAAAGTCAGTCAGTCCATCCATCATGATTTGATTTTGGGATTGCAGCAAGGAATGGAAATTTACCCACTCTGTATTGTAGTGATATACACCTATCAGGCGTAACATTATGACCAACTGCCTAATATTGTGCTTGTCCCCCTTTTACTGCCAAAACAGCCCTGACCCGTCAAGGCATGGACTCCACTAGACCCCTAAAAGTGTGCTGTTGTGTGTGGTACCAAGATGTTAACAGCAGATCCTTTAAGTCCTGTCAGACTGACTGGTCTGTGGCTATGCAGTCCCATACACACCAGATTGCGATGCACTGTGCATTCTGACACCTTTCTATCAGAACCAGCATTATCTTCTTCAGCAGTTTGAGCAACAGTAGCTCGTCTGTTGGATCAGACCACACAGACCAGCCTTTGCGAGCTATGTGAGAATGCTCTCCATTGATTATAGCTCTGCATTTAACACAATGATCCCAAATATCCATCCATCTTCTACCGCTTTTACATTTCCGGGTCGCGGGGGGTGCTGGAGCCAATCCCAGCCAACCTCCCAGTAACCTCCGGGTACTCCAGTTTCCTCCCACAGTCTAAAAACAAGCATGTCTAGGTAGATTGGTGACTATAAATTGCCTGTAGGTCTGAGTGAGAGTGGTTGTTCACCTCCGTCTGTTTCTGTGTGTTGGACCTGTGGAGGACTGGCGACCTGTCCAGGTTGTACCCTGTCTCTTGTCAAATGTGAGCTGGGATTGGCTCCAGCACCCCTGCAACCCGGGAATAGAAGAAGAATGAATGATTGAAAAAAGATAGGTCAAGCCTCCCTAAAAGGCCACTTTCTTCTGATTGGTTCAACATAATGAAGTCTGCTGGGGAAATGCAGAGGTTTTGAAAGCAAACAATAATTTCTAGTTTGACTTAAATTCACTGTTTATTTATTAGATTTTTTTTTCAGTATTTACAGGTTTTTTTTTTTGTCTAAAGGTTGTTTCTACTACAAATTTCTATGTGATCTGCGTTAGGAAATCTAACAGTTTATCTGATTACAAGTATGTCTGTGTTTGTGTGACATTAACAATAAATATTTTTAATCATATCAATCTCATTGTGTCCAAAGGCTTTTTATTCATGTGTGTATTACATTTATTAATCATGTATTTTTCTTTATTTAAATTTGTTTTACTTTCCACATCATCCTTAGAAATGGGTTACCATTTATTCATGAAGAAGTTATGAAATTCATCTTAAAATAAATTCCCTTACTTAATTGACAGTTATTCTCTGTGAGGGAGTAGGCTTGGCTGCCACTTTTCCAGATGCACTTTTAATATTAATATTATGTCATATTATTTGTGTCATCCTTCAGTAATTTACTACAATAATCTGTAACATAGTGATTAGTGCTGTTGCCTCCCAACAAGAAGGTTGCGAGTTCAGTTCCCAGGCCTGGGGCCTTTCTGTGCAAAGTTTGCATGTCCTTCCCATGCTTGCGTGGGTTTCCTCCAGGTACTCCGGTTTCCTCCTACAGTTCAAATTCATGCATGTTTAGATCAATTGGTGACTCTAAATTGTCCGTAGGTCTGAGTGTGAGTGCGACTGGTTGTTTGTCTCTGTATGCTGGCCCTGTGATGGACTGGTGACCTGTCCAGGGTGTACCCCGCCCTTGCCCAGTGTGAGCTGGGATTGGCTCAAGCACCCCCTGTGACCTGGAAACAGATAAGCAGTAGAAGATGAATGAATGAAGACTCACTTCTATAGTGACTTTATTTCTCTCTTGGATTTTTCTCTATTTTGGCGGTTAACATTTTTCTTAATATTACTTTATGTTTTTACTTTCTCAGTGTTTCTAAGAACCTTTGCATGAAGGTTTCTCAGTTGAAAAGTAACACAGATATTGTTCTATCAAATTTATCTTCATTATTAAATTGTTCTTCACTGTAGTATTCCCAGTGGCTATGTGTATTGTGAAAATTTGGATACATTCTTGTAATGTATGTGTCAGTTAAGTTCATATCTCATTTTTCATTTTGGTTCCTGATCATTATGCAAAGATGAAGATAAATGAAGTCTGTCAAAACTTGTATAGGCTGCATTTAATTATTAAATATGTTTATTGTAAATATGTTTATATTTTACGTTAATGTCATTGTGGGAACATTTGTTTGGTCTCTGTTAAGTAAACCTCAGACCTCCACAGCTTTCTGAAAAGTCTCAGTTTTCAGTTTTAGCTTTTTTTCTTCACTAAACTCATAGCAATCATCAGCTTTTTCTTACAGGGAGTTTATGGCAGGTTGGCAGAAGTCGACGTAGACTCTGAGTCTGAAAAGTGAAGCCAATGCTGAAATGTCTTAAACCTACATTCTAGCTCATGACCATCAAGGGGCGACTCCACTGGTTGTTGAAACAAGTCAGACTGAATTGAAGTCAATGTGAAAACGAGCCTACTTCTCACTAGATTCATCAGCAGAAGTTTATGGTCTCACTCTTTTCAGATCTTCCTCAATGAAACACAATGTTACTTTTTAAAATGTTGGGCCCAATTTGAGTGTAGGTTAGTAGCCCAGTAATTGTACTCCAAGGTGTGACTCATTGGGAGTCATTGACCCACCCCACCCAGATGAGTCACATCTTGGCTCATGTGACCCTGACAATTCGTAAGATGGCATGGTGGGTCACCTCTAAGTGCCACCTCCAAAGTGACAAAACTGTTAGTGGTTAAATACCTGGGACTCCCCATTAGCTGAAAAAGCCTTATTGATGAGACAGTAGATCTTCCAGAGCCTGAAAGAATATCAGTTGCCTTCAACTCAAGCACTTAATTACTTTATTTGGTCCCATTCAGAGAAAAATAGACCATAAAGCAACTGAAATAGCAACTAGATCCAGCCCTAATCCTTCCCCAGCACCACCCTCTTCCCCAAATATGGCTTCTTCTGGTTTACTTCAAAATGGCAGTTCACAAAGTAGTTGGTGAAGTGCGGGTGGCACTGTGTATATTTACATTTTGCCTTTCAAAGAACTGACTCACCTGACGTTTCCCTGCTTCAACCCACCTGATTGAAATGAGTGGCTCCTAATCAGACCTCAGCAGAGCTTGATGATTAGCTGATCCTTTGAATCAGTTCTGTTGATTCAGGGAAACATCTAAAACATGCAGGGCAGCTCTAAGGCATTTGTACTTCTCTAGTTGCTGCAGCTCAGGCATATGTTTGATATCTCTAGCCCACTAATCATCCAGATTTGCATTTTTCTGTCTTGCTTGATTATTAACCAGAGCTCCCTCTTCCTTTCCATGAGTCCATGTAGTCTAGGTTTTTCTTTGCAGACATTGTTCTGATCTGATGATCTGTTGAGTAGGAAAACTTTCCTCTGAGTTTCAAGCCTCATGCAGAAAGATTTCATGCGACAGAACATTACACAACACATGCAAAAACAACCATTTACTTATGTAAATAAAATGAAAATACAGAAATATATGCCTCTCACTTCAGATAATATGATTTTATAAAGCACCATGCCATTCATCAGTGTTTGTGCTGGACTGTTGCAATGTATTGTTGGGTTTATGGTTGAAAACCAGAACACCCTTGATTAGAAAATATGTCAGAAAATGTAAAATTAAAATAAATTATGTCCAACCATTTGACTTGCTAGAGGCACTCTTTTAGATATGAAGCATTTCCTCTCAATACTAAACTTTGTCCATATTACAAAATTTTCAATCTACAGTTGAACAGTTGGGACAGAAAAATCAGTAAAGTCAGTTGTAGCATTAAAATGCAAATAGAAAGGTAGCACTTTAATTCATCTTCCATATTGTTTCTCCACTAGTTGTCCAAACTGATAAGACCTAGTCAGGGAGCAACTGTCTGCCATCATTTCCAAAAGGTACCACTTTCTGTCCAGAAATCTCAGAAATAAAGGTCTCGGTTTCTGTTCAGTCAAGAAATGCCTCTTAAAGCAATAATAGTGTAGATGTGGTCTAAGCCTAGAACACCAACTGCCCGAGGGCCCTGAGACTCTGGGGATGCAAAAGCCCACCATAGAGGGTGAGAAATGGTCTTGGTGAAATTGATTGACTGTAATTTTTTAGAATGGAAAGAATCCATTGCAGGGGGGTGGAGAGGGAAGGGGTTAAAGGGCTTTTTTTACTCTCAGCTACACACTTTTGAATAACGACTTCCCTATTAAACATTTTAACAAATTCTGATGACTAGTACCTTCATGAAGAAACAATTTACTTTTTTTAGAATGTGATTAACTAGCAGTTGGACTGTTTCTTTCAACTGGGATTTGTCATTAACGTTTGAACAATGAATATAAACCTGCTGTTTTCTCTGCCTCACAGCTAAGAATAGAATGTTTGAAATATCTGCTATTGGAAGCAGTAGCTGTTACAAAGAGATGCACATATGCCTGCTACTGAGACAAATCAGCCCATCTGTTTGGTGGATATTCGGTTTTAGGCCCGTTCTGCTTTTTGTTTCAACTTTAAAACACTACCTGCTGTTATCTGAGCTCTCAGTTGGGAGGAAATGAAAAACACCAAACTAACATATAGACACAAATGGTGAGCATTAGACACAGATACTGGGGAATCGATGCTGAGATGAATGGCTTCAAACGACAATGCCACTAACCATGACTTTAAACAGGTACTATAAATTTTCAGAAAAACACCTTTTAGATTATAAACATTCTTGAATTATACACTTCAATTTGTGCGCCTTGGCAATTAACTAATAACCTCTGAAATCTAATGCATCAATGCTGCAAGGAGGCTGTTAAACAGGCAGCTGATTTATTGCAACTTTGACCATTTCATCTAATTTCCCAAAGGGCTGTGAAAGCGGATTGCTTTTCATTTATTAATGCCATGAGGCGAGTGAATAATCAGACTAAAACCAACACTTTCTTTTGACAGGGAACTGGATCCCCCTGCTCAGAAATTATATTTTGGAGTTTCAGTTTCGGCTCACACTGCTGTCTATGCAGAAGACATTAGGATACTGCAGACTGAGCCTCAGGTTTGTAGATTAGTCGAAACAGCAACACAAAATGACAGTAGAGTGGTTGAACTGTGGCAGCACACAGCAGGTCCAGCTGAGGCCTTAACTAAAGGCCTCAGCTGTAAGTGCGGCAGAGTTTTATAATCCACCATATCAAATTGTTTATGAAAACAAATAAGTCTGTTCTATTTACCTCTTTACCAAGTGGAGTAAAAATGAAAGGATGGACTGAGAAAAATCAGAAAATTAAACAGAACTGATGGTAAACTGGCACAGTGGTACAGTGGTTAACACTGCTGCTTCACAGCATACCATATTGAATGTATTTCAGATGTACTTCCATTTACATATTGAATCTGAATACATCCTCCACCACTGGGCTGGTATTGAATTACATTTTAATGGTAGCGCACTAGTATGACAGCTATGCCTACACTTTCATGGTATATTTTGGCATAAATTATGGAAACATGGCCACCAGGAAAAATTTGGAGCGCTTCAGAGAACCATGACATTTTGTAGTGCAGTTTATGGCTAATGTATGTTACACTATTTTTATCTATAATTTGGAGCATGCTGTTCTTCTAGCCATGGACTTCCTCCACTGCAGTCATGTCAGGCTCTGCTTATCATGGGATCTCCAGTGCCAGAGACTGTACCACTACTGATAAAAATACATAATGCAAATCCTGCGTTATCAAAGCAGGGGTGCAGAGCTGACAATCTGTTCCACAGCACTGCCAATGGGTAGAGAGGAAATGAAACAACGGGTGGCACATACACTCAAAGACATACACATACAGAGTCGTGTGTCTATGTTTCTAGAGGATATTAAATTGACTTACATTCATTTCCTTGGGACTGATTCACAACCTAACCTAAATTTAATCTTAACCTAAACCAATCTCTTGAATTAAATAAAACTAAATTCTAGAGACTTATTTTATGTCTGAAGGAAGAATAAATAGGTAGATATCAACAAAAAGTGTTTCAAGTAATACATGGAGCTCTCTCTCGCTCTCTCTCTCTTACACACACACACACACAAACATACATACAACACTTTCCACATTCCACCCTGCAAAGACTCAAAAGGGCATGTGATAATTAAATGAAATCAGTGAGTTGAGGATTACATGCTCAGTGAGACAATGTGGTAACATACAGGAATTAAGTCACTGGTGACAAAGGTGAGCCAGCAGTGTGACCATCTGATCCTGATGATGTTGGACGTGACAGCAGATAGAAGCGGATGCAAAGAAATGACAGTTGTGTGGAGGAGTGCTGCCTGAAATACAAACCGCCTTCCTTAACTTCTTTGTTTTGGAAATCTGTGATATCCCCGACTGAGCACACAGGTGTAGACTGGGACTGGGATGGCACAAATTACCTTCATTCTCTATGATTGTAGGTTGAGAAGACAGATGGAAACTAATTCAAGGTGCCAGCTTGTGAGCAGACATTTGAAGTAATGACCATTGTATAAACTTCAGTCAGCAATTCACCTGGCACTGGCAGAGCTTGGGTAGCAGCCAGCTGTGGGACAGACAACTGAGGACATAGCTCTTAGCTCTGCTTTTTTTCTTAGAGACAGAGATGCTCTGAATTTATTACTGTTGATGAGCTCAGTGTCAGCAAGCAAGGCAAAAAGAAAAGTAAAACAGAATTTAGCAGAACAAACAAATAAATACCCTGAATCTTATTCAAATATAAACTATAGCAACTTACTAGAGACCCAGCGATAAGCTTGTCAGAGGACTTGTAAAACTACACAGAGATGGTTTTTGGTTCTTAAAAACCATAAAAATATCTTGTTATGGATATCAATACTGACTAGATAAAATACCTGAAAGGTGAAAAACATGGGATCTTTAAACAAGTTGTATCCAAGAGCAAACTTCCCAGTGTCAGAACACCATGATGTCACATACTGGTTTGTGAGCTGTTCAACCCTGACACTTTCTGACGTCTCAAGTTTGTAATTTCTCTGTTGCAATTTTGTTTGATTGAATGGTTTAGGGTTAGGGTTGAAAACACAAGAGACTATATTTACAGGTGGAGCTGCCACTAAGCAAAGTTAATACATTCAATACATATATTTAATTTCCTTATGAAAAGTATATATATAGATATACAATAAAATATACATATACACATATATGCAAAAGCTGTATATGAAACCTATTAGAAACAGGAACAAATTTATATCTTGAAATATGTTCATACAAATATGTATTTTTACATATCTACGTACATATTTTATATACTATTTATGACACATGAACATTATAAATATATATTGGCTCATAGCATGCTGGGTAAGGTTTTCGTCCATTAACCCCAACTTCATCCACTGATGCCCAATATACTACAATATATAAAATAGAAAGTATTTTGAACTTTTCTATGGAAGTTGGTTTGATCAGTCTGCATATAAAATTACACACACACAAAAGCCCCCATGAAAGATAAAGGAGGGAGGAAGGTTAGCCTCCCCAGAGGAAGCCCAGGGCTCACATCTGGAGACAGGCCTGGATGGAGGGCCTGTCAGCAAGCGTCTGGTGGCCGGGTCTGCCACAGGGCCTGGTTGGGCACAGCCTGAAAGAGTGTCGTGAACACTCATGCTCCCCTCTGGGTTGGGTGTGTTTCCATATGGGTGCCATATGTGTTGCCATATGGGTGGCAGTGATACTGAGGAGCCTAGGCAACCCAGACCTGGGCAACAGAGGCTGGCTCTGGGGACGTGGAACGTCACCTCTCTGGTTGGGAAGGAGCCGGAGCTTATGTGCAAGGTGGAGTGCTACCAGTTAGATCTGGTGGGGCTCACCTCCACACATAGCCTCAGCTGTGGATCCAAAATCCTAGGAGCTAGGGTTATGGTCATTATTCTAGTGCAGCGGTCCCCAACCCCCAGGCCACAGACCGGTACTAGCCCGTGGGTCATTTGGTAAAGGGCTGCACAGAAAGAATAAATAACTTATACACTTTTGTTGTGAGGTCCGGGGGGGGGAAGTTCAATCTCCCACACCCCTCAAACTTCAAAGAGACTATTGCTCTAAACAGAGATTTCACAGGTCTCTGCTAAGTGCCATCCTAGACTCTTGTCTGACTTTGGCATCAGGAGACCCTGATTTCCCAAGCACTAAATTACAGCCCACACCACAAATCAGCAAGACCTGCCAAACCTCCAATTGGAGAGGTACAACTCTGTGACATTTACCCCCAGTATGAACTGATAACATTAGCAGATGGCGGTCATAAACTGCTACTATGGAATGTATCCAAGCCAGTAAGAACAACAAGATTGATATAAAAGAAAAAAGGACTATTCTCATCAAACAAGAGACTGTAAACACGCCGAACTGATTTCCTTGCAGGAAGAGGACTCCACAGCTGTTTAAACCACCTTTCTACGAGCTAATTTGGTGGAGATAGAAAGAACGGACTATTCCACTTATAGAACCACAGCGCCACCTAATGGCAAAACCCCGAAACCGATGGCGCACTGACCGAGCGCCGCAACCTATGTGTTCGGGGTTTTCTTCTTTTCTTGCCTTTCTTTTGTTTCTTTTCCTTTTCTTCTTAGTTTCGTACAAATGTAAAGAAAAAAAAGGAAACGAAACGGAAAGAAACTTCCTACACAGTCCGTAGCCATGTAATTCTGACTTCCCACCACCTGTCTCATCTGTTTGTATGTTCTGCAATGGTGTTAGCAAAGAATAACCACATAATTGTGTCTTCACAGTAGGTAGGAAGAGAAGAGGAAATATACTCATCAAAGATACATTTCTCTTTATTTCATATGCGGGTAAACTTGGGTGGATGAAAGGCGTAAGTTCAAAAGAGAAAGATAAAACCTCCTTCGTACCCCCCAAAGCTAGAGGGAGGAATCTGATTGGACTAAATTCGCGCTGACAATCAGAGCACGCCCGTGGGTCGGCCCAAGGTACTTGAAAGGAGGGTCCATCCAGGTTGTCGAATCCCAGATTGAAGATTAATAATGCAGATTCCGTCCTGGTTATAGAACAACAGACAAGCTCTTTACTCTTGCAGGGATCTTTGAGGGGGCCTGGGAATACAATCTCCCATTACATATGTGCTTTGTGGATCTGGAGAAGACCTATGACCTGGTTCCCAGGGATTTTCTGTGGGAGGTGCTGCAGGAGTATGGGGTGAGTGGGTCACTTTTGAGGATCCCTACATCCCCAAAACGAGAGCTTTGTGTGGATACTCGACAGTAAGTCGGACTCATTTCCGGTGGGTGTTGGCCTCCACTAGGGCTGTGCCTTGTCTCAGATTCTGTTTCTGATATTCATGGACAGGATTTCGAAGCTCTGTTGTGATGAGGACGGGTTGCTGGTCGGTAGCTGGAGGATTTTATCGTTGCTATTTGCGGATGATGTTGTCCTTTTGGCTCCATTGGCTGGGATCGGTTTTGCAACTGAGTGTGAAGTGGCAGGGATGAGGATCAGCACCTCTAAATCTGAGACCATGGTTCTCAGTAGGAAACCAATGGATTGCCTACTTCAGGTGGGGAATGAGTCCTTGCCCCAGGTGAAGGAGTTCAGGTATCTCAGGGTCTTGTTCACGAGTGAGGGAGCGTGAGATTGACCGGAGAATCAGGGCAGCAGGTGCAGTGCTGCATTCGCTGTACCACACTGTTGTCACTAATAGAGAGCTGAGAGAGAAGACAAGTTTCTGGATCTACAGCTCAATCTCAGTTCCTACCCTCACCTATGGTCATGAGCGATGGGTCATGACCAAAAGAACAAGACTGCGGATACAAGCGGCTGAAGTGGGTTTTCGCTGCAGGGTGGCTGGGGTCTCCCTTAGAGATAGGGCGAGAAGCTCAATATTCCATGAGAGACTCGTAGTAGAGCGCTGCTCCTTTATGTGGAAAAGAGCCAGCTGAGGTGGTTTGGGCATCTGATAGGGATGGCACCAGGGCGTCTCCCAAGGGAGATGCTCCTGGCATGTCCAACTGGGAGGAGACTTCAGGGCAGACCCAGGACCAGGTGGAGAGATTATATCTCATCACTAGCCTGGGAGCGCCTCGGGATCCTGCGGTCAGAGTTAAGCAAAGGAAGTCTCCTTGCTAAAGCTGTTACCCCCACGACCCGACTTTGGATAAGCAGTTCAAAATGGATGGATGTACACACACATATTTTTTGTGTGTGCCATTTTCACATAGACTTCAATACAATCAACTTCAATGTACAACCAGAATAAACTCCAGGGGAGAACATGCTGCTCTAACATGCTGACCTTGTCATAAATTAGAAGTTCGTATCTGCGTCCTCTCTAGTGCCATTGCTCAAGCTTTGATATGATAACTAGATATATTTGTGGATTTAAAAACCAAAAACTACCAATGTATTTTAACATCATCTGTCTCAGGCTTCTCCATGGAGCTCTAGGAACAACAGGTCCGGTGTTTTCTGACTGACCCAATAATAATATATCAGATTTCAGGGGAGAAACCAAATCCTGTAAGGTCGGATGGCGGGTCCAGGTGGAATTTGTCGTGAGATTATATTTCTATGTGGACTGACCAGTTTAATGCTTTCACTTTATTAAACTAGAACCTAGAACTGATTAGCAGTAACAGCATGTGCAGGTTTACGTCATAAAGAGCTCCCTAAGTCAATAATTAATCACTCATTCTAAATAAGATGGTTGGGACTGCAGTTAGCAGCTGCTGTGCCACATGTGTAACAGCTCCCCTCTAACCTTGGGGATGCACATGTGGACTCTGTGGATGCTGTTGTGTGATGGCTACAGGCATTTGTTAAACTCACTATCCCATCTTACAGACTAACAGCTGTTAGTGACAGACCAATCTTCTACAGGCATGTTTGATATCACAGAAAAACATCACTGGGCCTCAAAAATCTAAACACAAGATTATGATAGAATCTCTCATTAGGCTGTTTGTCGGATATTCAAATTTGCCTGTGGGGGCAAGTGTGTATAAATGAAGGAGGGATAAGACAAAAATGGTTTGTTCCTGTAAACATCCTGATATAAGTATAGACGTAAAAATTAAAAAATTAAAACAAAACAAAACATAAAAAAATTAATAAAAACTGTAGTGTGAGGTTTCCTGCAGCTGGCTAATGCAAGATTCTTGCAGCTTCCTGCAAGAGGTTTGAAACTACTTGTACATCTCCTATGCCCTAACCCCTGAAACGATTGTTTGTCATAGTCAAATGTAGTATATGTGGATATAGTATATTGAAATTCAAAATATGGTATATATGTGAATATAAAATAAAAATTGAAATTGGAAAAATTTTATCTATCTATATATATATATATATATATATGTGTGTGTGTGTGTGTCTATCTCATTCAAATACACAGATACACACACTTAGGCAAGGCAGCTGTACTTGTATAGCACAGTTTATAGAGGGGAAAAGTGCATTTCACAGAGCAATGAAATACAAAACCCAAAATATAATGTGCTTAAATATTTCATATATGTAATTACACAATATACATGTACAATGTATAATAAGCTGTATAGCATACAGGTTGTCAACTTATAAACATTCTCTGGATACATGGAGTTATTGTGAAGATGATCACCTTCTATGCAGTGGTGAGGGTGTCAAACTTCCATTGTAAATGAAACCATGTCCAGAGAGCTGGACCAAACTGTGTACAGACTGTTGGCAGGCTGGATCATATGACGTCACATACTGAATTTTGCCTTGCCTAGCAGTTGCATTTTTCAGTGCCATCACATAGTGCTGTTCTTAAAGCCTGGGAAGCCACTCTCTCCTTCAGTATGCATTACAATGGAGGGTGACCTGGGGATATGTAATGCAAAAGACTTTAGAATTTGAAGGCGAGGAGTCAGTGCTTCCCTGTATAAACTCTGGAGAACACTGGCAGTCACATATGTGGGGGTTTGGTTAATGACACATAAAAGATCGGTAGCCATGAGAATGACAAGGGTCATTTGTTTCAGACCAGTGCTGTGACAGTCATAGCCAGGAGCAGAATGTCCAGACTACGCAACCAGCAGAAAGGGCCGCTCATAGAGATGTGACCTTCAAGTGTTTTTATAGGGGTGTTCTGAGAGTAACACACAATAAATTAACCAGAATATCATCTCACATTCCCTTTAATATATATATATAGAGAGAGAGAGAGAGAGAGAGAGAGCTGAGTATTTTTCTTGTCTGTAGCAACATATATTGCTCCCCTTTATTGTTACTCTGTTTTCAAAAAGAAAACTAAAATACCAAAACTTGGGTATTTGAATATGAGAGCTTGGTTTAATGAGAACAGTAGATTACACTGGTTCTCCAGTCAGGTGAAATTATACCCCTGTGAGAGAAGATGTATGAAAATGGTCAAACAAGCCGAAATAAACATTTTTATAGCTTAATACAAAAACTGTTTTAGTCTACAGCTAATTTTCCTCATTGTCCAGCGGGAGGGGATGAATGTTTGTCTAACTTACCTGTCTAATTCAGTGTCACTAATTAATTATATAACCCAAAACAGAGTTACTGTTTTCCATCACATTTGTATCACGCTTTTTAGTCTAAGTATTTCAATAAGTGGTCACACTGGTCAATCAGCTATGACGACTGGGGCTGACTGTAGGACAGCACAGCTACCATGGTCAATCACAGAGACAAACAGAAAAGCTCCAGGGAATGTGTCAGTCTTACTCACAACATAGGGCAGCAGCAGCCAGGAGGAAGGAGAGTCAGAATGGGAGATCACAAGGGAGGAGAGAGAAGAGAGGACAAGTGGCAAGGGCGCATACGTTAGATGAACAAGAGGCAGCACTGGAACAGAAGTGGGACAAGGTGGGGGACGTGACAGCAGATAAGGAGTTTAAAGATTGAAAACCAGGGAAAATTTAACCTGAAGTGTGACGCTGCTGCAACACGTAAAGAGGTGAGCTGTGCAAAAATAAATGTTCAGAGAGAAAATAAGCAGAATTTGATGATTTTTTGAAGCCAAAAGAAACCATATTTGGAGCTTATAAGAGTGATTTCAGGGCAGCACGGCAGCGTAGTGGTTAGTGCTGTCGCCCCACAATATGAAAGTTGTGGGTTCGGTTCCTGGCTTGGTTCCTTTCTGTGTGGAGTTTGCATGTTCTCCCCGTGTCTGTCTGGGTTTCCTCCAGGTACATGCATGTCTAGGTTAACTGGTGACTAAATTGTCCATAGGTGTGAATGGTTGTTTGTCTTTGTGTGATGGACTGGCGACCTGTCCAGGGTGCACCCTGCCCCCTTGCTTGGAACATTGGCTGGGATTGGCTCCTGCAACCCAGAAATGGAAAAAGTGGTAGAAGATGGATGAAGAGTGATTTCAACAAATCCATTCTGTGTGTCTATTTTCCTCTAAATGGACCATCTTTTTCATACAACAACTGAAGACTTGAAACTAGAGACTGATGCCATAAACTCATTTGGAAAAGATTTACTAAGATAATAAATCAAGTAGGTAGAGTTATTTTCACATAGACTCAATACAGTCTGATTTCTTTTCACAACCAGTGGAGTCGCCTTCTGATGGTCACTGGGTAGAATGCATGTTTAAGACTCCTCAACATTGACTTAACTTTTCAGCCTCAGAACCTACCTCCATTTTCATAGACAGAGAATAACTGTGGGTTGTCACATCTAATAAACGAACCGTATAATACTGTGCAACCCAATGATTTTTCCGGATGTGACTGGTCGAGGATTTGAAAGACACAGTGTTGTGGTGTCATACCAGAATACTGTAATATAACATCTGAAAGGCTTCGTTTAGAGGCCTTGTTTGAATCTTGGAGAGTACAGCAGCAGGAAAACAACAATGTGGTCAAATTAATTAATTAATTGTGTTTCATCAGTTTAATTAATTGCTCATACAGACAAAGCCATAATTCTTCATTCTTCATAATCACGCTATCCTCAGTAGTGAAGCAATTTGCATTAGAGCCACAAAGTGATCACTGATCATCTTTCAGATGTTTACTTATGATGATGAATATGTTACTGTTCATTGGTTCACAGGTATGAGTGATAAATTAAGGATGTGGGTGCTATAAATTGCTGGAGCCATGCACAATGGTCATAGCAGCTGCTCCTGCTCTGTTGGAACCGTGCTGATATAATAAAGGAAACTGCTCTTCCTTTATGACCTTCATTTCAATAACAGGTCTCTTGTGGTGGACTTAGTGACATGCAAATGGATGATTAGGAGGGTCAGTACATCCATTCATACCTACCTGTGGTACTGGAAATGTGTTAAATTCCACATTGAACAATTTTTGACACATAGCCAGGTTCCTTTGTGTTTTTTTGTTTATTGATTTCTGCTGTGTGTTCTGGGTACACATAATTTTATTTGTGAGTCTAGGTGGAGTTTTATGCTAGTGGCCCCAGATTTAACAATTAATTAAATTCATATTTTGAAATGTCCAGCACAACAGAAATACACCATTAGTTTTAGTGGTAAAAACTTTGTGTTAGGTTTTGCTGACAACAGCACAAGCACAACACATAAAGGCAGACTAAAGGAAAGCCAATCCAGTGGGGTGGACTTTAATACAAACAGCCCTACAGAAGGATGGGTGGAGGAACAGGTGGGCAGACAGGCAGCAGGAATCCAGAGAGGTCATTCAAAACACAGGAAACGAGAAGTAATGTCAACACTTGAGAATGCAAATACAAAGGTGGGTTTAAGATGGGAGGTGAAGCTCAGTGTAACATGAAAGACAGGTGAGTAAGTGCAAAAAAGAAATGAGTAGGACTGTAGCAGGAAGACGTTTGACCACCAGCAGTAGGTGGGTAGGTGAAACGGGTCCAGAGGTGGGAGTCACTAAGCAAAATTAAACAGGTGAGCAGCAAAACAAAGGGTGCTGTAGAACACTTGAGCAGGAAACAAGGATGGAGCATCGAGAAGGAAATAAATCTGGTGCTCAGGCTAGGGTGCTGGCACCAAAAGATCCAGTTTCAGATCTGGAATGGAGCAGCTGGGGACCTGACAGTGGGTCAGCGTGGGTTTGTGCAGGACCAGAGGCAAGTCTTGACAAGGACATGGACTGAAAGTCAAGAGCTGAATTGATGTCAGTCAACTGACATCAAAAAAAGTCCTGGGAACCAAAGAGGCATCAGTGTCCAACTCTGTAACAAACAGGACCAGGACGTGAAGTGATTAGAAATGGAAAACAGTTGAGTAGAGCTGTAAAAATGTCTAGGGACATCTCGTGGCTGGATATAAAAAAAAAGACAGGAAGCAGGTGCAGAACAGCCAGAATGAAGGCGACGGAGGAAGATAAGTCATGAATGCGCATGAATTCTCCCCAGATCCAAACTTATGGCCTGACCCAACAATCTGCATCCCAATGATTTTTGCAAACACACAAATTATATTTTGGAGTTGTAATTGTTGCATATATCTTTTGACATCAACATAAAGTTTATTATTTCATTTTTTCACATTTATTTGACAGATTAATTTAAACAAGAAAGATACAGTAAGAATTGTAACACTTCAGTTTACTGCATTGGGTTGATTCCCTTCTATAACACACTACTGTAAATGAATTACATATTTTAAAATGGACAACACTCCCACTTTGCTCTCTTTAAATATTATTTTCCTGGAAATTTCCTGCCTTTATTTTGATGACTGCATCGTGAGAGACAGGAAATTAATTGAGAATAGATTACAGTCTTGTTTGATCAGGTAAAATTTTTATTTGCTGAAAATTTTTTTTTCTGCACATCTTTTAAAAATTTATCAGTATGTACTTAGAGCACCAACACAAAAGAACACATTACCACATGTCCCCTGCTCTGGCCATCGGGGCCCTGCCTGTTCTTGGACCCTTTACTGGCCCTTTGTTTCCTGGTTTAAGTGTTTGTCTTTCAGTCCAGAATCACCAGCAGGGAGAGGGATATTTGTTTTCATGTCGTGTTTGTTGACTTAGTATTTCCTGTAGAATTGTTGAACATTATATTCAATATTATCCAATTATTTATTGTGAGTCACTCTGTTTGATATAATTTTATAAATTAATGTTCACAGTGTGAGACCCTCTGTAGCCTGGTCTTCTGATGAGGACATGTCTGGTTCTGATGACGATGTCTCTGGACTTGAGGAAGACCCCTCTGGTACAGGTGAAAAAGTATCTGGTCCAGATTAGTCTCTGCTTCTGAATAAAGAAATTCACAGTGACAGTAGCAAAACTTCACAGATGGAATGTCACGGTGATACCAGCCTGAGTACTGACTCTCCTGTCTTTGCAGCTCCTGACACACCGCCCTGCCTGGCAATCACCTTCATTCCCTGCACCTGGTTTGCCCCACCTATATCATCACCTGAGGCTCATTACCCCATCAATCTTTCTATACTTAAACCCGTCCTTGGTTCCCCTGACCTCTGCCAGACTGTCTAGTGTGTTTTTGCATAGCATTCCAGCATTCCTTATATCTATCTGTCTGTTTCCTGAGCCCTGCCTGTTTACCCGGTCTTAGAGATTCTGCTTAGCCCCTGGATTATTCTGCCTGGTCTGCCTGCCTGCCTGGTTACTGACCCCTGCCTGTTTTTTGGGACTGATTAAAGCCTGTTGGACTCTGCTACTGTCTCTGTGTTCATGCTTTTGGGTTCCTCTGTTCTGAGACCTGATATGGAATTATTGAATTAAAGTTTGCAGATAAGGTCAGTCTTTAATCAGACTGACAATCTGTGAAGTTGTGCTTTTTTGTTTGTTCTTATCACAGCCATGTCTGATTACTTGTAGTGCAGACTGTTTTGTTTGCAAAAGGATAATTTTTGGAACGTCTTCATCCATCTATGGCTAATATTGGTAGTGGAAACGAGCATGTGCCCAATGAGTGTGTTACTGCACTGCACTAAGATGAACTTTCTAATAAACTGGCAAAACACCAACTTTCTAATCAGACAGGACAGGTCTGTAGAGGTTTTGCTGAGTATTTCCATGGCTCCATTGTCACCACTTCAATGGGTCCATGTGGGACTTTGTGCCTTTGGTTCCACAGAAAGCCAGACAACATTAACACAGATTACAGCACCTATTGCTTGGAGATTTTCGGTGATGAAAGGTTTAAAGAGGATTTGTGCAAATACCCACAAATGACATACTGTAATAGTGGCCAGTTTATATTCAGTAAATAGGGTGATCTGTTGGGAGGTTTTTACGTTTGTGGTTAGATTAAAGATAAAGGCTGTGCTATCAGTGAGCACTTTTAGCTGTTGTTTAATGTATTTCCCCCTTTCAGTCTTTTTTTAAAGCTCTGCATCTAACAATGACTTAAGATATTAGAAAATCAATTTTTTGCAAGAAAATGTTTAAACTCCTAAATTACAATAACACCTGAACCCGAACACCTTTGATGGAGTAAAATTCAGGGATGTGTTGGAGAAGATGAGAAACTATATGGTTTAAATGCCAACAGTGTGCAGTCTCTCCAGACCTTGTCCTGCTGTAGGGTTGCCACAGCTGATTTCTATTTTAACCGAAGGGGCTCTGACCTGCATGTAGAGCAAGCTCCCAAACACAGCACTAACAGCGTTGAGGTTTCTGGCTCTTAAAGCAAGTTTTTCCTTGCCACTGTTGCCAAGTGCTTGCTCATCAGGGGATATGTTGGGTCTCTTTAAATAATTTTATAAAGAGTTTGCTCTAGACCTGCTCTATATGTAAAGTGCCTTAATGTAACTTTGTTATGATTTGGTGCTATATAAATAAATATGATTGGATTTGACTTTGCCAAAATGCGGATGTAAAAACATACACCAAATCAAATATATGGATCATGTAGCAGGCTATCTAGTATGATAACAACTGACAGAGGAATGAAAAGAGAAAGAAGGCATGTGTACTGCTCATTCATTATTTGCTATGCACAAATTTATTTGGCTGAGGCACCCAATGTGGAAAACGACTGTCTATCGTGGCACATTTGAATTTTCCCTAGAACAAAGCAAATGGAATTTTAAACTGGTGTCCTCCCTTTGATCCGTTAGGATACTTCTTCAAAAGTGAGTGTAGACTCTGGTTCTGGAAAATGAAGTCAATGTTGAAGAGCCTTAAACCAGCATTCTATCTAATGGCCACCAGGAGGAGACTTAACTGGTTGTAAGAAGAAATTAGTGCCCTGTTTTTATGCGAATCAGGACCCAGAGGCAGACAGATAAGGGGAAGGTTGAGGTGGCATTTGTTGGAGTCCAGTTGAAGGTTAGTAAGGGGGTTCCAGGAGGCAGAGCAGGACCTGGCAGGGCCTGTGGGTTGGGGTGCAGGCAGGGCAAGTACTCAGGTACTCCAGTGTAGAAAATTTGGAAAAATAAGGAGCGGCAATAGGCAGGAGCTGAAGCAGATGGTGGACGATCCTGAGCACAAAAATCCAAGGTTAGGAAACATACACAAACCCCCCCCCCAAAAAAAAACCACAAGGAGACTTGGTACGAGAATAAGCTGAGAGATCTACCAAACTTGGTGGAACAACAACTGGCCATGAGTGGGTGAGAAGCTGGAGAATATATATTGTGGCTACTGATCACTGAACCAGTGGATGATGTTTATTTCATTGTTCCCTGTTGAACTCTTGTATTAGCCCACGTAACACAAGACATAACATGCATAATTACGTATTTGTTATTTTGATAACTGAACAAAGCGGCACAATACGACTATGACTGCCTCATTAGTTTCAATAACTGTGGAACTCATGAGAATTTGTGGAGACAATCCATAATCTAGATTTAATTTGTGTAATTATGATGCCTTGCTTAAAAAACCCATATGAATCATTGGATTACCACAAATGAGAATGAGAAATTCAGTCTACACATGGAATTGCTGTGAGGCAAACCACTTCTCCACATCGATATTTTATGGTCAGTATCACCTGTCACTTCGGCTGTTTTCTGCTTCAATTTAACAGTTGAAAATAACAGGCATAATGAGCACACGATGCTGAGAGTTATACAAGAATACAAGAGCATTAAGATGCTGGGAGGCATTTCGCACTGTTCCTGATGTGATGTTTTCCTGCAGTTTAACTCAGGAAGACAGCAACTTTTCCTGGGGGTAGCTACTTCTCCTCTAACCAGAGTTTTCAGTCAAACAGAGAGTGCACAATGAATTATTTAGAACATTTCACAACTGCTCTCCCTAATCCTGCACTCCAAGGATCCAAATGACATTGTTAATATTCCTCC
This sequence comes from Remorina albescens, assembly GCA_034769265.1. Classification (NCBI taxonomy): domain Eukaryota; kingdom Metazoa; phylum Chordata; class Actinopteri; order Carangiformes; family Echeneidae; genus Remorina; species Remorina albescens. The sequence goes on along the minus strand of CM068492.1, from coordinate 3,269,966 downwards.
TCACTGGCCATGATACAAAAATTATCACATTCATCATGCCACTGTAGCGATGTTAAACTGAGCAAACAAACTACATTACAACATGTTTTGGGAATAGACTGAACACACAGAGGTACAGAAAAACTGATTGGCAACTGACTTGACAACCTGGCTACATTTGGCTGGAGTCATAAATACATAAGTGCAAAGCTAAGGTTTGGGAAAGGATTTGGGAATTCATGGAAACAAAAAGGGGGCAGCTGTTTTCTATGGAGTTACATTTGTTTCTTTATTATTCAATCAACTAGAATAGGCTTGCAACTAAAAAGAGATTTGAGAGCAAAAAAAAAAAAAAAAATAGGTTGCAATAAAAAAAGAGATTTGAAAACTGTTTTGAGAGCATATTTCTTGAACTTCAATCAAAAAAAATGGTTGTAAGTAAAAAACGTGTGAACATTTTGCTTATAAATCATTCCTCTTTGTTTGCAAGTTAAAAAGTTTTGCTTGTGAGTTCAACTGCCTACACTGATGGTTGAGAGAAAATCTTCTATTGGTTGGTTTAGCATGGCTCCAGAGCGGGCTACACCGTCCATTACACACACAATTCCCCTGCTCTATGAGCTACCGGGAGGTAAGTTGATGGTTTATTGCTCTGTGAATTTGAAATGTTTCCCATAAATAATGAATTGTAATGCCAGTGTCAGAACACAACAGATAAGGCAAAGCAGAAGGGCGCAACAGCAGCACCATAAACAAATCTATTATACTCTACTATACATGTATGTTGCTCATGCTTTACACTAATGTACAAGTCTCCATTTGCATTATACCATTAAAGCCACTGTTGCTAATCGATGGAAATATTGGATTTTCAAAATGAAATGTGAGGTACTTTTTTTTGTTGTGCATTTAATTTGCAGAATTGGTCAGATGAGCCAAATATTGACGCTTGTATTTTATCCATCTGCAGTTTCTAGATATTACTATTCTAGTAGTATATACATGAATAAAACAGGAGGGCACACATATAGGAATCAGAAAGCTTGGCCCGATGCTCAGCAGTCCTTCCCTCTGCACATTTTTAACTAGTAGTGCAGTTTAAAATAAAAATTAAAAAAAATCACAAGTACCACATTAATTTGCCTCCAGGCCTGCTGTTTAAATGAACAATTACAATAAGCCGATCCAGGCTGCTGAAAAACGCCGTCTGAGCATTACACCAAATTGTTTGCATATGAAATGCCTGGACAGATTTCTTATGACTTAAGCTTTATTATTTCTTATCAAGATGCACACCCTGATGATTAGACAGAAGACATCCTGACTGTACTCTCTGTCATGCAGTGGATGACTGGTCACGCCCACAGACATCTGCTTTTGGCAGAGGGGCAAAAATTCCAAATCACTGTGAAATTTGACAATTGCTGTATGAATGACATGCCAAATCACGATGTTTGTTGTCAGACTGTCAGTGGCTGCACTGACACTATAACATTCCCAGTAGCCCATATCAAGGGCTTTCAGTCCTTTAAAACAATCTTGATAACTGCTATGAAGTATGGTGCAGGATTTGATATAGTATAAATAATGTGGTATGGGAAATAAACTGGGAATAATAGTAAGAAAATTACTCTGTTGGTTCTGATTCAGTTGGAAATGTTCTGGCAAACTTTTTTCACACGAGGAAACACTATTTGAAGGGTACAATCACTGTCGTGACATCCCTCAATCTGCTTCTGCCTAATAAATGGCCCCAAGTTGAAGATGGTCTGAATACCTTCTGTATGCACTGTATGAATAATTGCATCTCTTCATTTGGCCATAGAATGTTTGAGATAAAACATTACAAGTTTCAGCTAAAGAATAAACATCCTGCAGATACTAAGCTAGTACAGCCTTTTCTAAGATTTGAGGTAATTATGGCAGGATGAGAAGATCCCTGACACATTGAGGTACACCATACTAGACTCGATGCAAACATTTATTTACAAAAGACAAAAAGTAGGACAAAGCAAGAACACAAACTGAGTGCAGTCATTTGTGTGAAAGCATCTGGTGGAGGAGTTTGGTCCCTGAAGCTTCAATTGAAAAGCCAGATTTACACAGACAGTCACGGGTTTGTTTTCACATCTTGTGCCAGGGAGTTGAGAGAGAGATAGTGAGAGTGAAGGAATATATATAGCGATCTATCTATAACAGAATTAGAAGCAGTTTGGAACCATTCATGGCCCAGTATACAACTTACAGAACTGTGATGTGGAAACCTGAAACCTTTATGTATAAAATGTCACTGTCCAAGTGCTATTTCAAGAGCACACAAGTAGATGTCCAGGTCAAAGGATGAGGACTCTGTGGTGGGGTTTACTCCCTGCTGCAGTGTAGCAAGTCTTTCTTGTGACAGGGGGCACTGGATGTCAGGAACAACAATTCCTTGCTCAGTGTCTTGACTTTGCTGTGTGGGTTCTTCCTCTGATTGCTGGATCTGGAATGACAAATAAAAGCCATCTATACATTAGACATTGATTACTGGCAAATAAAATTATCTTGCACAGACATAGATCAGAGATCACAAGTCCTCATGCCCTCTTTAATAACAATGATGTATTTTCAGTTTATTTTTATTCCTCATTCTGACAAGTTTTCAAAGTTGGCTTACTGTTACTGTATATTACTGTATAAATTCTTCTGCCATGTGTGGCCCCGACACTGGTGCCTGCAGAATCCCAATGTTCCATAGCTGATTTAGTGTAAGATTTCTCTCTGTGTGCAAAGGATGACGATTCCAGCTTTTTATGAAATGCTGCAAATCAGTTCTCAGTCGAGGTATGAAGACACACAGAAGAGGTGCACAGAGTTTGACAGGTCAATGAAACCCTCTTCTTCCAAACTGTGGAGCAGAATGCAATACTGACATGTTACACTACCAACATCTCCCCACAGGCGTTCTGCTCCAGAAACAAGCGACAAGGGGACACAGATGAGACAAGACTGTGTGAGGCTTTTCTGCACTGAATTATAACCTGAAAATAACTAGTAAAAAGCTAAAAAGTTTAATAACCTAATTAGTTTTATTACAATCAACAACATTTTCCATCTTTAGTTTTAGAACGATGTAAAACTGTAAAATGACTTCTCTTAGAAATTTTTGGAATCTGACAGGTTTTTATATAAATATGTTATTATATATTTTTATATATGTGCATTCAGTTATATGCATTCTAACTGTGAAACAGGTGAGCTCTGGTATTCAGTTACCTCTGGTTGTGAACACTTTTTCTAGCGATAAAGCTGCCACAACCTGATTACTCGTACACTGAACACACAGCTAGTGATGCTTAAATTTTCTCCCCCTTGATCACCTCGTACTCCGAAAGACAGACAAGGTACAAAATAATACATTTTAATATGTTGGAAATCAGTTATGGATTATAATTTCATTTATGGAAGAAATATTCATAACCTTAACTTAAGCCAAACTACCAATAGAACAGTGTCAAAATACTCAATTTCAAGTAGAAGTCCTCTGTAGAAAAATGCCAGAGTTAAGTCCATAATCATTATCAGCTTGATGTCTTGCAGTAAAAGTAGTGTTCTGATCCTCCTGACTAATACATTATTATATATGACATCTTTACATTACTAATAGTGGAGCATCAGTGTTAGAGCACCATGTTACTGTGTTAGCTCTGGAAGTAGCGGTTTTTTACATATTATATACACTTAGGTTAGTCCAGTTGTTCATAACCTAAGTTCCAGGCCATTCCAAAGGGTTAACACATAAATCTGAGGGGTGGTGAGATAATTAATGGGAGAGAAACTGTCATAATGACTAGAATTCGGACCCAAGATGCAGGACACTGAATCAGGTTGATGGTAGTTAACACAAAACCGGATTTATTTTGGGCACAGAGGTCAGGCAAAATAGAATCCAGAGCGGGGGGAGCCAGGTAGAGGAATGGGTGATGTGCCGGAGAGCTGGGGCGGAGTGGAGTTTTGGAGAGCCAGGAGTGGAGCAGGATGGTAGCTGAAGACTGGGATTCTGTGCACAGAGAGGCAGTTAAGCAAAACTGAAGGCAACAGCAAAAAACTTTCTATGATTTTCAGAAGGAGCCACAGCACAATACAACATGGGTAAAATGACGTTCTGGCGAGGAATGGAGTGCAAGACCAGTCCTTAAATACTGTGAGTAGTGGTGGAGGCTTGATGGCAGATTGATTGCAGGTGTGCAGTTGGCTGATAGAAACTCCGACTCCACCTAGCTTGAGGGCAACCTCCAGTGGGGACCAGGGAAACTAAAAGACAACACAAAAATATACTCCCACAAAAGGGGAGTAAGGAAAAAAAAGGAAAACAGGGATCCTGCAGAAACAAGGAAAAAAAGTTCTGATGGATAAAACTGTTTCATTTCTTTGGACTTTTTCTCTACCCTTTGACTTTAGTTGAAATACTTATTATTTGAACATTTATTGAAAGGAAACCATGTAAGAAATTTAGAGTGGAAAATCACTGGTGGAACTGTTAACAACTCAGACATCTGAAATTAAACCCTGAATACATGAGAAAGAAAGGTTTTATATTTAACCAATAAATGTAACGGGGTACAAAGTATTACATTTCCCCGTTGTCATGTAGTGGAGAGGAAGTGCAAATTCCCATAAACTGGAAATACACTCATGAATTACAAGTACCTCGAAATTACACTTGAATTAGACATTATTTGAGTAAAATGACATTGCATTTATGAAGAATACTGATCAGTCAGTCAGTCACTCCAGCTGTTTGGAACATGGCGTAATATTTTTTGTTTTTAAATGACTCATTTCCCTTTACATCTAAAATTGTGTGTTGACTATGAAATCCTTTCATATTTCTTCTGAACAATTGCACTTGCCTTGATGTCCATCCATATTTCTGAACTCCATCCGTGAAGACTCCAAAAGCTGTCTCTGCTTTGTTATTTCCAGCTGCGTCCAGGTAAAAGATCTGTAGCAAAGTGGGGTAAATGTAGTGGTCCAAAACAAAAAATAGTGAACAAGGTTGTCCTGGTCCTGGAACAACGGACCAGCTCTTCACCCTTGCAAGGATCCTGGAGGGAGCCTGGGAGTATGCCCATCTGGTCTACATGTGCTTTGTAGACCTGGAGATGGCATACGACCAGGTCCCCCAGGAGCTTTTATGGGGGGTGCTACGGGAGTAAGGGGTGAGGGGGTCACTTTTAAGGACCATCCAATCTCTGTACGCCCAAAGTGAGAGCTGTGTGCGGGTATCTGGCAGTAAGTCGGACTTGTTCCAAGTGAGGGTTGGCCTCCGCCAGGGCTGCGCCATGTCACCGATCCTGTTTGTGATTTTAATGTACAGGCGCAGTCGAGGAGGAGAAGGGTTGCATGTCTGGGGGCTCAGGATCGCATCGTTGCTTTTTGCTGACGATGTGGTGCTGTTGGCACCATCAGTCTGTGACCTTCAGCTCTCACTGAACAGGTTCGCAGCTGAGTGTGAAGCGGCTGGGATGAGGATCAGCACCTCCAAGTCAGAGGCCATGGTTCTCAATAGGAAACCGATGGACTGTCTTGTCTGTGTTGGGAATGAGTCTTTGCCCCAAGTGAAGTTTGGACCTTGGAGTGTGAGATTGGCTGGATAATCGGAGCAGTGGGAGCGGTACTGCAGTCGCTATATCGCACCACTGTAACGAAAAGAGAGCTGAGCCGGAAAGCGAAGCTCTCGAGCTCCACATCCCTTGGGAGGTGTTCCAGGCACGTCCAGCTGGGAGGAGGCCCCGGGGCAGACCGAGGACCAGATGGAGAAATTATATCTCCACTATGGCCTGGGAACGCCTCGGGATCCCCCAATTGGAACTGGTCAATGTGGCCGGGGAAAGGAAAGTCTGGGGCTCCCTGCTGAAGTTGCTACCCCCGGCAACCCGACCTCGGATAAGCGGATGAAGATTGATGGATGGATGGATGTATGGATGGATGAATGGTTGTGAAACAAGATTGCCTTCCTTGAGAACCCATCAATTGCTCCAAAAATCACAATGTTGTACCAACCAGAGTTAATTGTTAGTCAGCACTGATATTACACTTGGATGACATTAATTGACAAATGATCAGAGGAAGTTCAGTAGGCGAAAACATACCTTATATTTGCTCCTGCTCCTTTGTCAATTGTCCACATCGACACAGATTATGTCTATCTTGCAATGCAAGAAAACTGCACCATTCTCACAATTATTCCTGCACCATCCACATGCTGCAATGAACTTTCTACTCTTCTCCAGGAAATTCGATAACCCATTGCTTGAAGGGATCCTTTCACTAGCCCGCAGCCAGCATGTGGCAACCTTGCCTTGCTGGCCCATGCTCTTGCAAACGTCTGTACAAAATGGACCTTGAAATCCCATGGGGGTTCTGCAAGAGACGTCTGTGGTAACTCAGCACCAAGCAGATTCAGCAAATGTCTATGTTGAGGCAGGGTCACCCCACACTCTCACTCCATTCGATGACAGCCACATCATCAAATAGTGGAAAGACCATAGTCTGTGAGATATGATTACTGACCACCTCAGACAGCTATTGTACATTGTCCACCACAGACTCAGGAATGTCAATATAAGCTGCCTCAGCTTGAAGAAACTGTAACTCCTGAGTGCACACCAAATGCAGGAAAAAAATATATATCTATACCTAGGCTTGTGATCTGGCAGGTTGGTTATCCATTCTGTCCTGAAGAGAAGAGAAACCACGATCATTGAGTGGCCATAATATCTCACATTATCTATATTATCAAGCCATTTTCACTACCAGTGACATCAATAGTACTGTGTCAATCCACATTCCCACACTTACAAACTAAGCCATAATGCTCAAGCTCATTTCCCCTGGTGGCCCAAAGCTCAGCAGAAAAAGAACATGTGAATGAATGATGTTTTTTCCATCTACAACAACAGTAATGCGATTATTATGAGTTAATTCATCAAGATAAACAGTAAGTGGGGGTCAATTCCCCAGTCACGTACCATTAAACCATTGTAGAAGTAAGAGAGAGCAACAAGATGATGTAATTGTGAATGAGAGCTAAAGACAATATAAATATGACATATGTGTATTAACGTGAGAAGGGTTATAGTCTCCTCATTACTACTCACAGATCTACTGTCTTTATGTGACATAATTAAAATTGCACGTACGCATAAAAACAGTTGGCTGATAAAATCTTACAGCATAGCACAAATTTATCACAAAACAGCTTTGGATTGTTGAGCATAAATAGTCCTGTTAGCTGGTAGCTAAATGCATAAAGTCATGCAGGCTAATAGCTTGGCTTATAATGGTTTACCTTAGCCTATTAAACAATTTAACAGTTGGTGTTCCATTGTTGGAACTTAGACTACCTTGCTCGATCGCCCACGTCACCCAGCCCTACACCACCCCGCGCCATCTTAATGGGAATACATCAGAGCATAATAGTGCTCTGTTTTGTCTGTTGTGTTCTGACAATGGCATTACAATTCATTACTTATGGGAAACATTTCAAATTCACAGAGAAATAAACTATCAACTTACCTCCTGGTAAGCAGGGGAATTGTGTATGTAATGGATGGTGTAGCCCTCTCTGGAGCCACGTCAAACCAATAGAAACTCATCTCTCATCCACCAGTGTAGGCCAGCCAATTAAGTGTAGTTGAACTCGCAAGCAAAAATTTTTAACTTGCAAGCAAAGAGGACTGATTTATAAGCAAAATGATCACAGGTTTTTACTTACAAACATTACACTGCTCAAAAAAATAAAGGGAACACCTAAACAACACAATGTAACTCCAAGTCAGTCACACTTCTGTGAAATCAACCTGTCCAGTTAGGAAGCAACACTGATTGTGAATCAGTTTCACCTGCTGTTGTGCAAATGAAACAGACAACAGGTGGAAAGGAGAGGCAATTACTGTAGCAAGACATCCCCTATAAAGGAGTGGTTCTGCAGGTGGTGACCACAGACCATTTCTCTGTTCTCATCCTTTCTGGCTGATGTTTTGGTCACTTTTGCATTTTGTCAGTGCTCTCACCCCTGGAGGTAGCATGAGGTGGTGTCTACAACCCAGAGAAGTTGCTCAGGTAGTGCAGCTCATCCAGGATGGCACGTCAATGCGAGCTGTGGCAAGATGGTTTGCTGTGTCTCTCAGCACAGTGTCCAGAGCATGGAAGAGATACCAGGAAACAGGCCAGTAAACCAGGAGACATGGAGGAGGCTGTAGGAGGGCAACAACCCAGCAACAGGACCACTACCTCCTCCTTTGTGCAAGGAGGAACAGGACAAGCACTGCAAAATGACCTCCAGCAGGCCACTAATATGCATGTTTCTGCTCAAACTGTCAGAAACAGACTCCATGAGGGTGGTATGAGGGCCCGACGTCCACAAGTGGGGCTTGTGCTTACAGCCCAACACCGTGCAGGGCAATTGGCATTTGCCAGAGAACACCAAGATTGGCAGATTCGCCATTGGCGCCCTGTACTCTTCAAGGATTAGAGCAGGTTCACACTGAGCACATGTGACGGACATGACAGAGTCCGGAGACGCCGTGGAGAACGTTCTGCTGCCTGCAACATCCTCCAGCATGACCGGTTTGGTGGTGGGTCAGTAATGGTGTGGGGAGGCCATGCGCTAGCCAGAGGTACCCTTACTGACTGATCCTCAGACCCATTGTGAGACCATATGCTGGTGCAGTGGGCCCTGGGTTCCTTCTGATGCATGACAATAGGCGTCATGTGGCTGAAGTGTGTCAGCAGTTCCTGCCAGACGAAGGCATTGATGCTATGGACTGGCCTGCCCGTCCCCCAGACCTGAATCCAATTGAGCACATCTGGGACATCATGTCTCGCTCCATCCACCAATGCCACGTTGCACCACAGACTGTCCAGGAGTTGACTGATGCTTTAATCCAGGTCTGGGAGGAGATCCCTCAGGAGAACATCCGCCGCCTCATCAGGAGCATGCCCAGGGGTTGTAGGGAGGTCATACAGGCATGTGGAGGCCACACAGACTACTGAGCCTCATTTTGACTTGTCTTGAGGACTTTCCACTGAGGTTGGATCAGCCTGTAATGTGATTTTTTTTTTTTTTTCCCCCCACTTATTTTGAATACGATTCCAAATCCAGACCTCATGGGATAATAATTTTGATTTACATTGATCATTTTTATGTTATATTGTTCTCAAATGCATTCCACTATGTAATGAATAAAGATTTTCAACTGGAATATTTCATTTATTGAGATCTAGGATGTGTTATTTTAGTGTTCCCTTTATTTTTTTTGAGCAGTGTATTTTTTTTTTATTTTGGAGTTCAAGAAATATGCTCTCAAAATAGTTTTACTTTTCTTTTTATTGCAGTCTATTCTCTTTTGCTCTCAAATCTCTCTTTAGTTATTCTATTTGATTGAATAATAAAGAAAAAAATTGGGACTCTAGAGTTTTCCTAAAGTTCTCTCTAATCATTCTTTCAAACCGCCAGTTATCAAGGTACGGATCAGGACACAATGATAGAACTGGAGGGCTCGGGCTTAATCAGAGTCGTTTAATGCAGGCGGGGTCAAAACCAGGCAGGCAAATCAACAGTCAAAGGTACAGATATCCGGCAGGCTAAACTCAGTGGTCGGGACAAACAAACTGGGTCACTCACAGGAAGGTATTCAAGGAAATGCAATGCTAAAACAAAGGACAAGACAATCTGGCACAGAAGGGTAGGGAAGCACTGCTTAAATACACAAGGAGGAGGGAGACAACAAGAGACAGGTAAAACACATTAGGGCAGGGAAGGCAATCACACAGGAAGACAGGGTTAAGACGAAGACTTCAAAATAAAACAGGAAGTGACACAACGAGAAACAGAAAACTCAACTAAACCCTAACAATAGACACATTGACACTAACTGACCCTGATACTGGCCTTTCCCTTCTCTCTATTCTTTTTCTGTTTTCTCTCTTCAAAGAGCTGCAATGGCTGACATCAAAAGAAAGCAGAGCTGAATCTAAACTTGAGGAGTAGCTCACTGTATGTGTTTTGATTTATTTTTTTTTTTTAGTTAATAGCATAATTAGCATCTGGATTTGTTGTGGTTGTTGTAGCTTGTAACTTGCAGTGGGTGACACAGTGATAGTGTTTGTGCTACTGCTAACTCCAGCTTTTTGTTCTGACAAAAATTCTGATTCATTGGTCCCCCAGGTTTGTGACATATGAATCCCCAACTGTCTGGATCTGTCTGATAGTGGTGGGCCATTTGTTCACTGCAAATATGTGGAAACAGTCATGGTGATGACTGATTATTTCACTCATCAGCATACGTAAAAACATTATAAGCAACCAGATTTTCATTAGAGGGGTCTATAAAATCAAACATGCAATTGTCCCTCCCAGTGCTGTAGGAAAACTAACACTCCCTGCTAACAGAAATCATGGTATATAATAGTTGCGAAGAGAGGAAGCCAGAAAGGAGATATGTTTAAATTATCATCTTGGGCATGTGATTTCTTGGCTGGATAGAGCCACATATGGTGCACCAGCTGGCATTAAGAAATAATAATCACTTCTTTCACTGAAAGTGAATTTGAAGCTATGCACATATGCTTGTACTGTAGCCCTCTGCTTCACTCCATCAAGTATTGACATGGTAGAACTGATGTACAGCTTGGAGAGCAGTCACTTGTTCGCGTGTCTAAACTCAGGTGAGAAAAAGACATGCAAGACACCATCAAACAGGCATCCTCAGTTCTCTTTTTCTCAGTCATTTCAACCAGAGCAGCCTGAACATCTGCTCAGCCACAGAGAAATGGAATGAGGGAAGGAAATTAATTTTTGTGTTGATGTGCATGCTGTAATAATTTCTATAGATAAAATGGATTGGTTGTCATATATGGTCAACAGGTCTGATTTAGTGGGAGGTTCTTTACCATCTTATGCACTCAATCATGCTAGTCTGCATTATGAGGCTCTGACTGCTGCCCCTCCCTGCTACCAAGATCTACTGTAAGTTCTTGGCAAAGAATCAAAATTTACTCTTTGTATGATTTATATCCAGTTATATATATATATATATATATATATATTCCTCAGCAAATCTGTTAGCTTTCTACAACAGATAGTCCAGTATGATATAAAACCTTGTCTTCAAGAAACAGGCATTATTTTTTTTTTAATTGTAAGGGTTTCTTTTTTGTCCTTTTTTTATGCATCTTTCCTGTGTTGGCTGGCCAAAGTCAGGCTTACTCCTGCTTCCCTGTCTAAGGACACTCCACTTTTAAACATAAGTAGGGCTGGCTGATATTTGATTTGATCAATTAATTTAAATTCATGACAAATTTGTTTTGAATGATCGAATTGTTATGATAGTTGGTTTTCTATTTAACTTTGCAGCCGACACTACATTTGGGCTCCCTTAATTCAAAGTGGTCTGAGCTTGTCATTACCCGATTTGATTTGCACAAGTGCAGTGATTTGCAGTCGGGTTTTCCATCTTGGACAGTTACGAATAGCAACTCCTTCATTCATTCATTCATCTTCCACCGCTTATTGGTGTACCCCGCGTGAGTACGGAGTGCTGGACAGGTTGCCAGTCCATCGCAGGGCCGACAAACAGAGACAGACAGAGACGGACAACCACTAACACTAACACTCAGACCTACAGACAATTTAGAGTCACCAATTAACCTAAACATCCATGTCTTTCTCTCTTCAGGTCGCGCAGACACGGGGAGAACATGCAAACTCCACACAGAAAGGCCCCAGGCCAGGAACCAAACCCAAAATCTTCTTATTGTGGGGCAACAGCGCTAACCAATATACCGACTGACAAAAATGGCGTGAGATTCCCAGATCTGCGCCTTTCTGTTTGTATGTTTGTATGTTCTCCCCGTGCTTGCATGGGTTTCCTCTGGGTACTCCAGTTTCCTCCCACCATACAAAACACATGCATGTCTAAGTTAACTGGTGACGCTCACAGAATGTGACCTGGGATTGATTCCGGCACCCCCTGTGACCCATAAATGGGTAGGCAGTATAAGATGAATGAATGAATGAATGAATTTTAGCTTGTTTTTAAGAGGGAAACAGTTATTTAAAATCGTAAATTGAATTTGGTGCGAAAACATCAAATATGTTATTTTAAGTCTTAACGCCCAGCTCTAATACCAAGATACTCTTGAATCTGGAACTGTCTTGACCACCATTACAACTTTTGTTGATTACACTCAGTTTTGGTTTACATTCACAATGGACAAGAGTGTGTAGCCTATGTCAGTCAAAGCCCAAACCCAACTGAATAAAGCATGAACTATAACCTTCTGGCCTTTCAGTTGACATTGAAAAATGTGGACTCCCTGCATGGGGCCAAATCCTCGAATATGCAAAAAATAACCATGTTAGATGGCTGTAGCTGTAGATGGCTACGTCCTGAGTGCAGTAGAACCATCCTGGGTAAGTCAAGGTTCAAGGTTCTTTTATTGTCATTTATATAATTGCACAAGAATTTTAAACAAAAATTTTAAAAAGTTTTAAAAAAAAATTTAAACTTCAATCAGGAAGCATACGCTATAATAAATAAAAAAATAATCTATGACAATTACTATTAGTGTCTATACTAATTGTCAAATGGAGTTCACCAGTCTAACAGCCTCTGGGTAGAGGCTGTGTTTGAGATTCATTGTTCTGGTTGAAATTCTCTGCAGGTTCTTGCCCAAGGGGAAGGGACTTTGAAATCCCGCCAAAGGTGAAGACACAGGTGGTAATGAAGATGAAAATGATGAAGTGCTGGATGTGATGAGGAGGCAACACTGACCTGGGACTGGATTGCTAAGAATGGACATCGATTGTTTGGGACATCAATATGTATTAAATGACAGGTGACAGGAGAAGAGAGGTGAGTAGTTTTTTGTGAATTTTTGATAATGTAATTGTCTGGTTGAAATTGGAGTCCAATCTTTTTGGTTCCCCAAAACACCTGTAGTCATGAAACCTGAAACATGATATTCAATTTTTGAATGATGGTCCCATTTAGAGGGAAAAAGACCAAGAAAGGATATATATCATGGGGTGACTACTGTGTGATTCATAGATGGAAAAGGTCAGATTCCCTGTTCACTCTTCTTCAGCTCCAAATAGGGTTTCTTCTGGTTTAAAAAAAAACAACAAGATGGCCAATGAACAAATACAGACAGGAGGATAAAAAATCCTGGTTGACATCATGGAGAAGTGAAATCTGAACGGGAGCTGGCCTAGCTTAACAGCTTGTCTCAGGGAGACAAGCTGTTATTCTTTTCAATATAGTTATTTTGGCTATAGGTTAAGGCAGTGTTTTTCAACCTTTTTTGAACCAAGGTACATTTTTTTTCATTGAAAAAAATCACAAGGCACACCACCAACCAAAAATGTAAAAAAATTATACTCTGTAGCCTATATTAACAATATAGTCATTCATATCAAAGTGTCTTGAATATGAATCAAATAAACGCAAACAAAATAAGTACCTTATCATCTGTTATATTTCTTCTTTCAAATAAAAGGTGCAATTTAATTAACAATATAGCCATTCTCATCAAAGTGTCTTGAATGGGAATCAAATAAACAAAAAAAAGTATTTTATCATCCTTTATATTTCTTCTTTCAAATAAAACGTGGACTTAACATGTCCACTTCAAAAATACAGCTTGAACATGAAATGCCACAACAATGTGGTCTTAAAACTAAAGAGGTAGTAGAAAACTTCAAAGTGTTTTGCAAACTCTAATTCTGTCCAAAAGCGTCCTGTTAGCAGGAATACAGAAATATAGTGCTTATTCTGACAGAAGCAATAATATTTGGGAAAGATTTCACTGTTCCACACTGAGAAATATGAAGAGTTGCATTTACAAAATGTCAATCTCAGTGTATTTTATTCACTCAGAGTGAAACCTGTGCCTGTTTGGATGAACGCAGAGCTGATATCCAAATGAAAGGTAACTCTCGCTGTATTGCCTCGAGCTCACCGTCTTTGCCTTCTTTTGACCTCCACTCATACTAATACCTTCATCAGGGTCCGAATTTTGTCAGGGCCCAGTTCGGAGTTAGCATTTGTCCTTTTCAAAAACTCCTCTATCACTGTAATCGCAGTCTTGCTAGCCACAATGCTGTCACCGCTACCTGTCGCATTCATGCATCACTAATTCTCTTGTCTCAATGTACAATGCAATTCGTTACTGTTGCCATCTAGTGATAAGGAAGTACTACTACAGCACAGACACTCGACAATGGCATATTATTTGCAGATAATAATTAATTCGTTTTCAAAAATTTTTTTTAGACCAATTAGGTGAAATTGGATAATTTCTCGCAGCACACTAACAGTAGTTGAAAAACACTGGGTTAAAGATGCTGCATCCACATACAGAATTATGACTGAAGAAGAGCTGGAGTAATTCTCGGATTTATTAAAGAAAACAAATCTTATTGAATGTCAAAACACGAGAGCTCACATCCTCGTCACAGTGGAACTGACAAAGACAGAGGCTTAATTCTAATGTTTAGTCTTATGGACTCCCAGACTGAGCCGTGACCCTGAGCCCATGACGGGTTAGGACTATCCCGCAATAAAATGCTCTTGCAGACAATATGTACCCGTTATTTAAACGTTTCTTAAAATTCTGCATATACATAAAAAAGCTCTCTGATGAATCCATGATGTTTTATGGAGAAAGAAAAGCACTGTAGTGCACCTAATCTGTTTTCTTCCTGTAAACAATCTTTGGTCTTTTTTATTTCCTCACTCGGATTTTTCTGTGGGCAGCACAGCAGCATGGCAGGTAGCACTGTTGTAAGCAGCACAGCAAGAGGGTCATATGTTTGATTTGCTTTCTGGGTGGAGTTTGCATGTTCTCCCTGTGCCTGTGTGTGTTTCCTCCGGGTCCCTCCCACGGTCCAAAGACATGCATGTCTAGGTTGATAGGGATTTATTTACCAAAACATACAAAAGCCAGAAAAATTTAAGAATAACTAGTCTTATGAATTAGGTAAACAAAATATAAATATTCCCAATTGATAGCAACTAATCAAGATATGGGCAGCACAGTAGCATAGTGTTTAGTGCTGCTGCCCCACAACAAGAACCTTATCTGGAACCTTGGTTGGGATTGGCTCCAGCAACCCCCCCTGACCCTTATGGACAAGGGTAAGGGTAGAAGATGAATGAATGAGTGAGTGAGCGATTTTTCTGTGACTCCTGAGGTATTAGTTTCACAATTGTAATCTCAGTATGTGTTTTAGAATTTAGGTTGATTTTCCAAGGCTATGGTTTCAGACAAATCCAAGGTCTCCATTCAACATTCATCAAATCAAAGACCATTTATACCCAGTTCATCTGAAAAAAGCTCTATATCTCTTTAGCAGCACTGTAGAAAATGAACACCCTGCTAATAAAGCCTGTTGGCGCTTAAAATATGCGGCATTGAGAAATTCTGGTCAAGAGAGGAAGCCAGTAAGTTTGTGTCTGGTTAAGGTGAAGGTGCTGAGGTGTAAAAGACCCAGCTTACAGCTGGAGCCATGTTACGGACCTCTGTGAATGTATGTCTGTGTGGGCGTGTCTCTGCGTGTGAGTGTCTGAGTCTGTGGCTGTGTTAATTGCAGGATTGCCCTCACCTGGACCCATGGTGATTAAAAGTAGCAGAGGGAAAGTGGCTCTCTCTCGCCAGTGCAGCAGCAGCAGCAGCAGTAGTGGCAACAGCAAGCTGACAGTGTGTTTGTCAGTGGGGTTTCAAGTGTGAGCAGCACCTGACATTGTGTTGTCAGAGATTTGTGTGTGTTTTGGGAGTGTATTGTGTTTCTTAACCAGAATTAGGCCTCATTGAAGATTTTTTGAGTTATTTAATCGTCTTTATTTAACCGTCCTGTTTTTTGAAAGGATCATTTTCTTTTGTTATTCCTTATATCATCCTTAGTTTTGTGAGGATTGATTTCTGTTGTGCCGCTGACCTGAGTTCCCTTATTAAAATACTTCATTTGACACTTATACCTACCAGTCTCCCCTGTTTTCCCATCTCTACCTGGTTTTAAAACTACTACATTTGTTTGTCCTGAAATACCCCTAGCCGTCAGGACGTAACAATTGTGGGCTCGTCCGGTATGTTTTTTTGTTTTTTGGTAGGTGTTGCAGCTAATTGAGTCTTTTTGTTCGCTGTTTGTGTGGGCTTATTTGTAGTGTAGGACTTGTACTCTACTCGTGAAACTGCTTCTCAACTTAGACAGGGGAGTGCCCAGCTGAGCTGCATCAGTTTCTCCTTCGGGCATTCATTCATTATTTTGCCTTTTTTGTTTTTGAGGTCAACTCTGGGCGGAGACCACGTTCTCCAAAGGGGGCTGGCGTTTCAGGGCTCTGGCCGCTGATGTTTGCCTGTAAGTCGCCTCGAGCCTGGCACGGCCTCAGAAGATGAGTAGGTGAGTTATAGTAGGCAGGTGTTGGGATGTCTGTTTCTGTAGAGTCTTGTGTTTTGTGTGGTGTCACTACATTGTCAGCATGGCATTTGTATTGGACGATTTTGTGGCTAATCCTGAGTTAAGCGGTCTTGATCTGTGCAAGAAGGCTGATCTGTTAGCTGTTGCTAATTATTATGGCATTGATGTTGCCCCTTCCCTCCGAAAGGAAGAATTGAAAGCAGCAGTGATATGTGGGTTGTGTGCTCTGGGGGTCGTTAGCACGTCATCGGGGGATGATGTTGCAGAAAGCGATTCATTGATGTCAGCGGGTGAGGGCCCCTCAGACCTGCTGCCTGTGGCTGGACCCTCTGCTCTGTTGGACACAGAGGCAGGTGGGCCAGGGCGGGGTGATGCTACCCCTCAGGTGCAGGTGGGTCGCCGGGAGGATAAACCTCCACTCACGTTTCCTCGTTTTGACCCCGCCTCCGCTGAGTCCTCAGCAAGCTCCAGGTTAAACGCACGGTTGAAATTGCGAATGACTCGACTCAAGATGGAACAAGAAGATAAAAGGGAGGAGAGGGAGTTCCAGTTGAGGAAGGAGGTAGAACTAAAGAGACTTGAACTAGAGTTACTTCGGCTAAGCCAGAGGGAGCCTCAGAGAGCCACAGATAATTTCCCCTCTAGTGTTGTAAATGTTCCCTCTAGCGTGGTAAATGTCCCTGAGAATACTGTCGCATTTGATGTCAGTAGACATATTGCATTAGTCCCTGCGTTCCGCGAGGCTGAAGTTGAGGCTTATTTTGGAGCATTTGAGCGGATTGCAGCTGCATTGAACTGGACTGTGAATGTGTGAGCTATACTGTTACAATGTAAACTGGTAGGGAAAACTCTGGAAGCTTGCGCAGCCCTGTCGGTGGAAGATGGCCTTGACTATGTGAAAGTTAAAAACACCATTCTGCACGCATATGAGTTGGTTCCTGAGGTGTATCGTCAGCATTTTTGTGGCCTTAAAAAAGTGCCTGGCCAGTCGTATATTGACTTTGCCAGGGAAAAAGGCATGCTTTTTGATCGGTGGTGTGCAGCCTGTAAGGCTAATGATTGGGCCTCGGTACGTGAGCTGATATTGCTGGAGGAATTCAAAAATTGCATCCCTGAGCGCACAGTAGTTTATTTAAATGAGCAGAAGGTTTCCACCCTGCAGCAGGCAGCCATACTTGCTGAGGAGTTCACATTGACTCATAAAACTTTGTTCATGAAACATAACTTCCGTGAGAACCCTCCAAAATCAAACTACCAGGTGCGCAATAACAATTGGTCAGGTCCTCCTCGGCGGGACAGACAAGACCGACCATGTTTCTTCTGCCATAAGACTGGCCACCTTACTGCTGAGTGTGAAGCATAGAAGCAAAAACAGCAGAGGTCTGTTCCCCAACAGCCAAAAGGGGTGGGGCTAATTGATGTTTCCCCTCGGGCATCCACTGAGTCCCTAGCCTCTGAAGTGCCTGACAGTTTCAAACCTTTCACCTTTGGTTATGTATCCATCACAGGAAAAGCTGAAGACCAACGTCCAGTCAAGATTTTGCGGGATACAGCTTGCTCACAGTCACTTGTCCTTTCTCGTGTCCTGCCCTCGGACCTCAAGTCCGACGTAAGTGCTGTGGTAGGGGGTATCGAAATGGGTTTCGTACCTGCTCCCCTACACTGTATTCATGTCGCCTCTGCCATAATGACTGGTTTCTTCACTGTGGGTGTGCGACAGAGTTCACCATTAATGGTGTTGACTTTATCATGGGAAATGACATTGCAAGGGGTAAAGTTCATCCTGTTCCTCAAGTGGTCAACATTCCCCTCCGTGAGTCTTATGATGATGTGGTTCCAGGTCAGCCAAAGGTGTTGACTGCTTGTGGGCTAACCCGAGCTCAAGCCCGTAAGCAACCACGAGAAGTTAACCTTGCCGACTCAATGTTAGCTTGTTTTTTCTGAAGATGCTCTGCCTTCCAGTGGTGATGCTGTAGGCAGCGAAGCCCCAGGGCCCCAGATGAAGCCTGAGCCTGACTCAGCTGTGCCACTGACACGTGAGGCCCTCATCAAAGCTCAGGGATGTGACCCATTGCTGGCCAAGTGCTGGGCCGATGTTGTTGAAAAGTCAAAGTGCAGTGAGAAGCAGCCATTTTTTGCTGAGAATGGTGTGTTGATGCTGCAGTGGATTGATCCTTCACATCGTGCAGGCAGTGAGCCAGAGGATTGTCCTGGGGTGGTATATCAGGTAGTGGTTCCAGTTAGCTGTCGGCAGCATGTGTTAGCGCTAGGCCATGAGCACGTTTGGGCAGGCCATCTGGGACGAACTAAAACCTACAATCGCATTCTCAAGCATTTCTTTTGGCCTGGGATGAAGTCAAGGGTTGCATGTTTCTGCAGAACTTGCCCGACTTGTCAGATTGTGGGGAAACCAAACCAGCCTGTCCCTCCAGCTCCCCTGCAGCCTATCCCTGCCATGGGGGAACCCTTTGAGCGTGTGTTAGTTGACTGTGTGGGTCCACTCCCTCGAACTAAGGCTGGAAACCAGTTTCTGCTGACTATAATGTGTGTCAACACCAGATTTCCTGAAGCCTTTCCACACCTTAGAATCACTGCTTCATCAGTCACCAAAACTCTCACAAGGTTCTTCACAACATTTGGTCTCCCAAAGGTGGTGCAGACTGACCAAGGAAAAAATTTCCTTTCAAGGGTTTTTAAACAAACTCTTAGTGCATTGGGAGTTACCCACTCTGTGTCCAGCGCCTATCACCCTGAATCCCAAGGCACT
Source organism: Remorina albescens (assembly GCA_034769265.1). Taxonomy (NCBI): domain Eukaryota; kingdom Metazoa; phylum Chordata; class Actinopteri; order Carangiformes; family Echeneidae; genus Remorina; species Remorina albescens. Next base: position 3,250,755 of record CM068492.1, on the reverse strand, counting down.
CTGGAACGGTGGCATCAAACATTGAAATCGATGCTAGAAAGTTCTGACATGAAACAGGAAAAGACTGGGATGAAAGGGTGCCATTTGTCCTGTTTGCAATCCGCGATGCCAAGCAAGAGTCTCTAGGGTTTAGCCCAGCAGAGTTGGTTTTTGGACATAATGTTCGAGGTCCCCTTAAGGTGTTGCAGGAGCAGCTGGTGTGCAGCTTTCCTCCAAAGACGGATGTGCCATCTTTTGTGTCTCGATGCCGAGAGCGGCTGCAACGTGCTCATTGCAGAAATGCTGCCGACAGGGAGCCGCAACCCTCAGACGCCGCTGTGGTGGGGGTTTCCTCCCTGGTGGAGGTGCAGCCAGAGTGGGAGACAGATCTGGCGACACCTTGTGACAGCCACCAGTGTGGTAGGCTGAGAAATTCTGAATTTCTGTCTACAGTTAATGACCAGTTGTCCTACCTGTCAGCACCCCAGAAGTAAGATGTAATAGACTTGCTTCACACCTATCCTGCAGTATTGGGTGATGTACCAACTCGCACCACTGTATTAGAGCATGACATTGATGTGGGTACCACAACCCCAATAAAGCAGCATGCATACCGTTGCCCACCGGCTAAAAGGGAGGTCATGCAAGGGGAAGCAGATTACCTGGTTGCTAATGGTTTTGCTAAACCCAGCTGTAGTCCGTGGAGTTCATCTTGTTTATTAGTGCCTAAGTCTGATGGGACCCCCAGATTCTGTACAAACTTTCGAAAAGTGAATGCAATCACAGTGACTGATTCCTTTCCTCTTCCCAGGATGGATGACCTGATAGACAGGGTCGGTCCCGCCACGTTCATCTCTAGGTTAGATCTGCTGAAAGGTTACTGGCAAGTTCCTTTGACTCCCCGTGCATCCAGCATTTCTGCATTTGTAACCCCTGACACGTTTATGCAGTATACATTTATGCCATTTGGCCTGAAAAATGCACCCGCCACTTTCCAGCGCCTGATGCAGCGTGTGCTGGGTGATGTACCAGATTGCAGTGTGTACTTGGACAACGTGGTAGTTTACTCTAATGATTGGAACAGTCACATGGCCAGTTTGGGGGCGGTTTTTTTTCGCCTGGCTGACGCCTCTCTCACCCTAAACCTAGCCAAGTGCGAGTTCGGTGGGCTATGGTTACATAGCCACGTAGCCCTCACCACGTTGTGTAGTCCCGCCGTCCCATTCAAGTGTGAGCAGGCCTTCAATGCTGCCAAATCCCTCCCCTCCAGTGCCCCGGTGCTTGTAGCACCGGATTTTGCTCGGCCCTTTAAGTTGGAGGTGGATGCGAGTTCCACAGGGGTTGGTGCAGTGTTGCTGCAAGATGGAGGTAATGACGTGAACCACCCAGTGTGTTACTTTTCAGCCAAATTCAAGCGCCATCAACTACTCCACCATTGAGAAAGAGACCTTAGCAATGCTCTTAGTTCTGCAACAATTCGGGGTATATGTCGGCTCAAGTCTCTTTCCTGTTAGTGTATACCGACCACAACCCACTTGTTTTTCTTAACCAGATGTATAACAGCAACCAACGTTTGATGCGTATGGGCCCTTCTGGCCCAGTGTTACAACCTGGCCATCCACCACAAGAGGGGCGCCGACAATGTGGTGGCCGACGTGCTGTCCAGATGGTGAAACCTTTTTCATGATCTTTACATTCTCATGATTGTGGAAATTTGTGAATGATGGAAAAAAGAAAAAAAAGAAAAAAAAAGTGAACAGTTATGGGTGGTTTGGGGGGGTTCATTCTTATGGGAGGGGGTGTTACGGACCTCTGTGAATGTATGTCTGTGTGGGCGTGTCTCTGCGTGTGAGTGTCTGAGTCTGTGGCTGTGTTAATTGCAGGATTGCCCTCACCTGGACCCATGGTGATTAAGAGGAGCAGAGGGAAAGTGGCTCTCTCGCCAGTGCAGCAGCAGCAGCAGGAGTGGCAACAGCAAGCTGACAGTGTGTTTGTCAGTGGGGTTTCAAGCGTGAGCAGCACCTGACATTGTGTTGTCAGAGATTTGTGTGTTTTGGGAGTGTATTGTTTCTTAACCAGAATTAGGCCTCATTGAAGAGTTTTTGAGTTATTTAATCGTCTTTATTTAACAGTTCTGTTTTTTGAGAGGATCATTTTCTGTTGTTATTCCTTATATCGTCTTTAGTTTTGTGGGGATTGATTTCTGTTGTGCCGCTGACCTGAGTTCCCTTATTAAAATACTTAATTTGACACTTATACCTACCAGTCTCTCCTGTTTTCCCATCTCTACCCGGTTTTAAAACTACTACATTTGTTTGTCCTGATATACCCCTAGCCGTCAGGACATAACAAGCCATGAATACTTGAGTACTGAATACACATCACTAGTTGGCCATATTGCTGTTTTTTGACCCATTCTGCTTGACTGACATCGGTCTGAGGTGTCACATCATTTTCACTGACAAATTTGACCTTTGAAATCAACCATCCTTTTGCCTGAAGGTGTACAAAGTGTCTCTACTTACATCCCTGCTAACCTTTGCTGGGTCTTCAAAGATGTACATTTACAGATTTACATTGAATTACGTTTTTTTTTTAATATAATGAGGTTATTAAGAGGGGAAACTTAAGCATGGCCAAAAGCCATTTATTCAGGTCAAATGTAAAATGAAGTGCTTGACCATTCTGATTATCAGGGGGAGTCTCTGGCCAGAGAACAGGAGTGCTGCTGACTATTCAGCTGATTTTTTTTTTTTTTTTTTTTACTTTTCTGCTGATACCAGAGGAGAGGCTTGGATGTTTTACAGGAAGTGTTTGTTGTAGAATTAAAGAAGCAATTGGACTGGAGACCTGCAAAGAAACTGATAACTTCAGTTCTTTAGTTTATAAATCTATGAGGGTTGATAAAATGAATTAAAATTTTTTTTTTTTTTGGCATTTTGTCTTTAGTACAGCTGCAGAAAACAAGAAGAGATGAAATGCACCAAAAGCCTTCAGGTCAGACTCAAACCCAGGCTTCTTTGGTAAGGACTGAACCTTCAAGTTTTGCACTCAACCAGGTGAAAACGAGACTTGGAAGAACTCGTTAATCAGTAAAATGAGAGCCCAGTTCTCTGGGAGTTCAGGGTTCTGAAGAGGAGTCTATGAAAATGGGGGTAGCTCACCTTATGAGCCTTGTGTGCCTTGTAAGCACTGTTTCAAAATCTGTTCTGTTGAATGCATATATTGTGACCAAACTGTAAATTTGTAAATTCATCTAAAAGGCAGGTCTCCCTAGCAGAGGAGTACACTTGTGCTCCAGACCAACTCCACCCAACCGTAGCCTCCAATCGCTGTAACCATCCCTCCTTGCCTCTCTTACCCTCAGTTGAATCATCCAGGCCCAGCACTGAGCCTCCAGAATTTTGTCTTACTCTTGCTAGATATGATGATCTCTGAAAGATCTCTGCAAAATCTATTCATCTTCCTCTCCAACAGGTGCACGTTTCTTCTTTTCTTTTTTCCTATTCATTTGAATGGGAAAGTGTGTCCAAACTTTTGACTAGAAGTGAATCTGAGAAAGATATGTTTTTATGCCCTTTTTTTGAGGCTTGAACAGCATTCCAGTTGTTAGAAACTATACCTCATAACAGGAAGTGGTCATGCAAGCACCTCCCACTTCCTCCCACCTTATAAATAGAGGCCTTCCTCCTCTTTCTCCAGACTGGTGTGTGTGCTGAGGTTTACCTGATTTGCCATGTGTTTGTGGGAGTCCATCACTGTGAGTAACATTTCATTCATGTTCAGTTTGGATTAGATATAATTTACTAAACAGTATCATGGTTGAAATGTTTTCAGCTCATTATTATTTGAAATATTAAGTATATTTTAATTTGCAAGTATTTCACTTGCTTTGAAGCTGATATCCTAATTTGTTTGGACAAAATATTGTAATTTCTTTCTTTTATTTTAAACCATGGCAATCAAAGTTTCATCCTAACCTCAACATCCACAAAATCACACAATTCTGGGAAATAAAGAAACAATACTTAATCACAACCTGTTCTTCCTGAGGGGTGTACTACGAAGGAAGCTCAACAGAGCCGGGCTTTCTTTGGGTGAGCTGGCTCGACAAAGCCGAAAGCTCCAACCACAGATAACGAGTATCACAACGGTGGTTATCAACTTGATTTGTCGACCCAGGCTTGACTCATCAGTCTCTGTGCGCGTTCACATAAAAAGGGGCGTTTAGGCGTCATTTGATGCTATTTCTGCAGAAAATTGTACCGATTACATGCCGCATATTTCAGCCATAGGAGCAGATTACGATAATGGAGGGCTATGAAGAGTTCAGACCAATAATAACAGCTAAAAGCAACAGTGTTGATCCAAACAAGAGAATAAGTCTGGAAAAAAAATGCAGATCGTGTAAATGCGTAAGTTAATATAGCCTATGTAATATCATATAATATTATATATCACTATATAACTTTAATTCCCTCCCTGACATTGTTTCACAATGAAGGATACATGGAAATCACTCAGATTAGGGCCAAATCAAACGAAATTCATTTGATTTGTCCAATTTTCTAATTGGTGTTCTATTAGTTGTAGTGCCAGCAGTGCAAAACGGTCTTGGCAGCAAATCCAGACCAAACACAAAAATATAATCCAAAGTAGTATTTGCTGTGCATTCATCACTCTTTTAGTGTAATGTGGATGATACACTGCGTAACATATTAAGTGTTAAAATTATCAGAAGGAAACAAGAAGAAAAATGAGAGGAGAAAGATTTGAGGGGGCCCCGCTCCAGCAGATTACACAGCCTCAGAGGAGCTGGCCCTTGCAAAAGATGAAGGGTGGCCGATCATGGAGGCGGTACAAGGGGGTATTCAATCAGACCTGCTGCTGGCAGCTCCCAGCAGCAATTCTTTGTCCAGGGTATGTATAAGTGCTTCGGTGGTAAAATACTAAATGCACATTTGTTGTTTCTCAGATAAGAAAAGTTTTAATCTAATTTACAGTTGAAGGAGATGGTGTAGTGTTGCTCAAGCTGCCAACACACACCCTTGCTGGTCCCCACACAGAGGTAACTGTCAAAGTTGTCATGTACTCTTATCTTTGTTTGCTGTGTTGAATCCACTTTATTCATTTCTCTTAAACTATTCCACAGGTGGAGATCAGTGATGAGGAGACACTTTCAGTGTATTCAGAGGTACCTTTGGGGGTAGGTATCTTAATAATCTAAATAAGAATATAATTTAAAATTTAAATTCATCTTTTTAAATTAGAAATAATTACGTTTCTTGCTCATTAGTGTCACAGGGAGAGGACATTGTGCAACCCTCCCCTCAGCATGTGGCCTCCACCTCTAGGCCCACAAAAAAACAAGGGGTAAGGGTTTCATAATTTCTAGCAGTCCTATGTTTTAGTTTCTTGAGCTGGGAATCAAGAAACTAAAACTGGAGTATGAGAAAAAGGTACTGCAGTAAATGGTACTTTAAATTTTTTTGTTAAGCATGATTGACATTGTATATTTATGAATTTTTCTTTTCCCAGAAAAAGCAGAACTTCAATAAATAATAAAACACATCCTGTGATTGGTGTTTTGTTTTGTTTTTTTATTGGGTGAAAAGGTGCTGCTGATGGCTGCGTTACTGTAAGTGCATGGATTCGTTTGGTCGCATTACTTAAATGGTTCAACAAGATTGCATATGTAACGTATTCCCTCAACTGAGAATCTGTATCACTCAGAGAATATAGTCAGAAAACGCCAACAGATCACTCCGGTCTGGAAAAACTCTCTCCCTCCGAAGAGCACCTCTAATAATTCGGGTACCTAAAGCCACCGGATTTTCCAAAAACGGTGAGGCCGAGTTCAAGGAGGATAATCAGTGAAAGGGCAGCGCTTTTTATAGCCGACTTTAAGATGAAAGTCAGAACAAAAACTGGTTCGGACCAGGTTATGTTCGCAGCATAAGTTACCACGGTGATATAGCCAGCTTTAAAGAGAGCGACTTTCGTGACATGGAGAAGTCTGGCTTTAGGCTCAACATACCTCGCTAACGCACTAATCTCGCTTCGTAGTACACCCCTCTGGTGGTTTGTGGCTTCCCGGCCTGGGGCCTTTCTGTGCGGAGTTTGCATGTTCTCCTCGTGCCTGCGTGGGTTTCCTCCGGATACTCTGGTTTCCTCCCACCATCCAAAGACATGCATGTTTGGGTTAACTGGTTCTGTAGGTCTCAGTGTGAGTGTGAGTGGTTGTTGGTCTCTGTCTGTCTCTGTGTGTTGGCCTTGCGATGGACTGGCGACCTGTCCAGGGTGTACCCCGCCCTCGCCCAATGTGAGCTGGGATTGGCTCCAGTACCCCTGCTACCTGGAAATGGATAAGCATTAGAAGATGAATGAATGAATGAATGAACAACATATGAACTGAACAAACTTGCCTGACAAATGTCCTGAGACATATGGGAACATAAACATACTAAGTCAAATCAGATTTATTTATATAGCGCCAAATTATAACAAAGTTACATCAATGCACTTTACATATAGAGCATGTTTTTTTTTTTTTAATACTTTTTTAATTAACATACCTCTTACATACATAGTAATCCATACATCTTTTCAGTAGTTCATTCCATAGAGGTAAGTATTTCAGTTAATAATACAATAAGTAATATAATGAGAACACACACAAGACAAAAAGTCAGACATAAACTCACAAAAAACAGACAGCTAACAGGAAAACAAACAAAACCAAAAAAGAAAAACAAAACAAAACAGAAAAGCAATACAAATGTAGTACATTACCCCGTAAAATTATTCATGTGATTATAGTATTCACATCACTTTCTCCATCTATTTTCAACAATATAGCTCTGGTTTCTTATTTTATATGTAATGTTTTCCATGATATGCACTTCGCTGATCAGATTCCCCCATGCCTGCATTTGAGGCCTCTGTATTTGGTGCCAGTTACATGTGATGAGTTTCAGTGCGGTAATTCTTAGTATTCTTGCTAAATATTTGTCTCGTTCTTCATTTATGCAAGATGGACTCAAACCCAAAATATAATACTTAACATCCAATGGGAAGTGTACTTTCATTATCATCTGAACTTTATTATGTATTTCTTCCCACTATGATTTAAGTACTGGACACATCCATAAAATATGAGAAAGATCAGCCTTGCAGTTCCCACAATTCCAACAACTTGCGCTAGTCTTTGCATCATATTTTACCTGTTGAGTTGGTGTAATAAAATAACGGAGCTGGATCTTCCAAGAATACTCCCGCCAAAAAAGAGAATTTGTTGTTCTGTGAGTGTTAATGTTCATTTCTCTCCACTCCTCTTCTGTTAAACAAATTTCTAATTCGTCCTTCCATTTTTCCCTTATTTTTCCTTATTTTAACCTTATTTTATCTGGTGTATTTGTATCACATAAGATGTTATAAGTTTGAGATATTTGGTTCTTAACTGTGCTTGTACTATGATTTTTCAAAATAAACTTGACAAGAGGATGCACATCTTTAATATTTATGTTATATAACTGTTTGTTATGTAGGTTCTAACCTGAAGGTAGCGGAAGAAATGTGTTTGTGGCAAATCATATCTTTGGGAGAGCTTCTCGAAAGATACAACTCCATCTTCATTAAGAAAATGTCCAAAGAAGATCAGGCCTTTCTGCCTCCACATGCGAAATGTTTTATCTATTTTGTTAGGTTTAAAATCTGGGTCCCGTTCTATCTCTTTGAGTGCTAATAACTGCTCATCCAGTTTGAGCAATGTACATATTTTTCCCCATATTTTTAGGGAATTATAGACCCAGGTGTTATCTGTACTTTTTATGTTTCTTTTAGTTCCCATGGCTATATTAGTTAATTTATTTTCTGTTGAGTTTATTTCTATTAGTCACCATTTGGCAGTTGAATTTTCTTGCATCCAGGTTCTAACAAATTGTACTTGTGCTGCGAGGGAGTAATTTTTCAAATCCGGTAAGGCAAGTCTGCCTACTTCCTTGGACAACTTCAATGTTCTCAGTTTGATCCTAGCTTTTTTACCGTTCCACAGAAACTTTGTGAGCATTGTATCCCAATGTTTAAAAGTGACACTGTTGATTATTAGGGGAAGCATCTGAAAGAGAAAAAAAAACGAGGAAGCACATTCATTCGTATCACATCGATTTTACCTGCCAGTGACAGCGGTATCGTTTTCCATCTAGACATATCTTTTTTGAGCTGTGATTCTAGTTCTCTGAAGTTTAATTCAAATAAGAGATCCAACTTTTTGGGAATAACTATCCCTAGGTATTTAATTCTGTCTTGATCCCATTTTCCAATTGTACTAATCTTAAAATTTTTGTAGAACTAAGTCGCCTATTGTCAAAGCCTCCGACTTTTGCATGTTCAATTTATACTCTGACATACTGCTGTAGACATTGATTGTGCTCATTAATGCAGGGAGAGATCTTTCAAGATTAATATACAGAATAATGTGGTCTGCATATAATGCTAATTTATGTACCTGATCTCCTGTTACCCCTGTTATCTCATTCTGCTGTCTTATACTCTCTGCTAAGGGTTCAATACAAAGTGCAAAAATTAAGGGTAACAAAGGGTCCCCTTGTCGGGTCCCTCTGCGTAAGTCAAAAACTTGTGATATTGTACCATTAACTCTTACTGATGCTTTTGGTTTGTAATACATAGCTTTGAGCCAATTAATGAATGTATTATGAAAACCGAAGCCTTTGCATGATTCAAAGATATATGGCCAGAGGACCCGATCAAAGGCCTTTTCTGCGTCCAGAGTGAGTAATGTTGTTTGCCTTTGCGACTTCTTAGCATATTCTACAATATTTAAAGTGCATCTAGCGTTGTCTGCTATTTGCCTCCCCATGATAAACCCAGTTTGGTCTGTATTAATTATGCTAGGAACAATCTTCTTAAGTCTGTCAGATATTAATCCGCTAAGTATTTTGTGATCTATGTTTAAAAGTGATATCGGCCTATATGAGGCACATTCCATTGGAGATTTCCCTTCTTTGTATATAACAGAGATTATTGATGTGTTCCAGGTTTCTGCCCAAATTCCTTGCTGTAATGCCCAGTTAAATGCCTTGTTCAAGACTGGAGTGAGCTGGTCTCTAAAGTCCCTATAAAACTCCCCTGTGAACCCGTCGCTGCCAGGGCATTTTCCAGTTTTAAGTTTCTTTATTGCTTCCCCTACGTTATCCTCTGTAACAGGTCGAATTAGATTAATATTTTGTGCTTTCGAGACATGGGGTAATTTAAGACTTGCTATATGTTCTGTTATATCTAGAGTATGGGGACTGATCTGATCTGGACTATACAACTTTTCATAGTAACTAGCAAATTCCTGTGCTATATCACTCTTATTTGTAATAATTTTATTTGTCTGATTGTTCTTAATTACTGAACTATAGGCTTTAGATTTTTGTTTTTTAAGTTTATAATCCAAGAGCTTCATTGCTCTTGGGCCATTATCATAAAATTTTTGTTTAGTAAATATCAAAGTTCTTTCAACCCTTTCTGTAAGTAAATTATCTAAGACCTTGCACGTTTTTTTAAGTTCATTCAGACTAATAGAGTCCTTGGTTAATTTATGTTCTCTTTCCAGTGTTTTAATTTTATTTTCCAATACTAAAGTTTCTTTTTCTCGCTCTCTTTTTTTATAGGAGGCATACGACATAATTTCCCCCCTGATAACAGCTTTTGCCCCTTCCCAGAGGGTGATAGGATCAATCTCATCCATTTTGTTCGTTTCTATATAGTTCTTAAAAACTTGTTGGATCTTCATTTTAAACACATTATCCTGTAGAAGGGTATTGTTCATCCTCCAAACTGATTTTCTTTTCTCTAGACCAACATCAACTACCAGTGTAATGGGAGAATGATCCGATAATATAATGTTATCAATTGTACAGCTTTTTACCCTGAACAGATCATTTTTGAACATGAAAAAGTAATCCAGTCTGGAGTAGCAGTCGTGGGGATTGGAGTAAAATTTAAAGTCTTTCTCACCAGGATGCAGTGCTCTCCAAATGTCTATTAAACCCGTTTCTATTGATGTTTCCTTCATTATTTTGGCTGCTTGGACCGCACTGTGTTGTCTGTATCCATCTTTGGGCACATAATGAGGTTTAGATCCCCTCCTAATATTACCATGCCTTTACTTTCAGAGGCTATAATTTGAATAACTTTAATCAACATTTTTGGACTTTCTTCTGGTGGGCTGTAGACATTTATTAAAGTGATATAATTGTTATACATTTTTCCAATCACCACGACATATCTCCCTGCTTCATCTATAATAGTGTTTTCCGCTTGAAATAATGTGTGAGTCTTAATAAGAATCGCAACTCCCCTTCTAGATGATTTAAATGAGGAATAAAATACTTGTGTCTCGCACAACTTTTTAAGTTTATCATGCTCCGGATCTGACAATCTAGTCTCCTGTAGAAACATAATATCTCCTTTTTTCTTGCAATATTTTTTTCCTTTTGATTGGGTTATTGAGTCCATTTACATTATAAAATATAACCCTTAAGCTAGTCATTCAGGCTTGAGGTGGGATTTTTGCTATATGTAACTTCAGTTTCCAACTTGAGTGAGTACTGGCAGCTTTAAAACAACAATCTACTACAGAGTAAGAAAAACACAAAAATATGAAGAAAGAAAAGAAAAAGAAATAAAATAGACCTCCAAAAATGGCCCCCTCAACTGAAAGACCGTTGCAGGTGTTCCATGTGTTCCCATCATGGCACCTTAGGCATACTTTAATGTTTGCCCCGTTCTTTTAGCACACTTTAGCTGTTGCATTTTTAAGCCTTATGAGTAACCCCTGCCCTCTCCCACAAGTCTATCAAATATCTGATTTATAAATAAATCCAATTCTAATTCTCTCTCTCTTCCAACAATGATGTAATTGGGGGGGGGCACCCTCTCCCTCTTTTCTAAATAAATTTTCTCCTCATTCCTTTCTTTGTAAATAAATACTATTTCATTTACTTGCTCCCTATTTACATAATACTTTTCACCTTATGAGAGTCAATTGAGTATAAGCTGAAAAAATCACAAGCAAGTTCAACAATTATACTTCATTTCTCAATCTTGACCTTCCAAAGTACTTGAGCTTCTTTTCTTTTTTACACAATTTATTATCACTCCAAATGCGTTATTATTATTATTATTATTTTACAGCAAGCACCCACAAAAAAAAAAAACACAAAAACCCACTTAAATTATTTTCCTTTTTCCAATAAATTGAAATTCTCACCACAAATAAGAGTCTCACAGTACTTATAGTTACAGCCTGCTGCAATTTCATGATTCTCTTTAACAGAATAAGAAGTCATTTAAATAGGCTGTTTTTCTCAAGTCCCCACGTTCAATAACTCTATTGGAATCTCACTTTCTCCTTGATGTGGAAAATACGAGCGAAAGGAAAAAGAAAAAAACAGGTCCGCTCTAAGTTTGATCTCGGGTGATTGTCCCTGGGTCCCGTTCTTAAAGAAAAAGTAAAAAAAAAACTTATATGCAATGTCCGTAAAACAAGACAAAAAAAAAAAAGAAAAAATAATTCCTTCACTGATTTCGGATTAATAAGAGCAGAAAATAGTAGGAAGAGAGAAGAAAAAAAAAAGCAAATAAGAAAAGGGAGGAAAAAAGACGCAGTACCTCTTTCCAGGCGCAGTTATTTACACCTCTCCTTGATCTTCTCTGCCACTGCTCAGTGACTGCACCAGGATCTTCACCCGATCCACCAGTGCAGCATCTTGATCTCCCTTTCTGTCAAACGTCAACCATCCATCTGCGCACAGCAACTCATCCAGATTCGGTTCGTCTGGTAACTCCATGTTGATCCCCCGGGCCCGTAGTCCTCTCGCCGCTGCTTGGAGATTATCATAAACGACAACTCCGTCTTGGTTGAAAACTTTCAACTTTGCAGGATATATTAAATGGGACTTGATCTGTAGTTCATGCAATTTTTTGCGCATCGGTTTATACTTGGCTCTTCTTTTTGGATGGTGTTCGGGTAGTCCTGATCAAAGAAAATCCTCGCTTCATCCAGGTAGATCTCCTTCCTCACCCATGCCGCGTTCAGGACCCGCTGGCGTGTATTGTAGTGTAACTTACTTTTGTGTTAAGCAATCTATTTCCTTATTATGGCAGCTCTTAGTATCGTTCAGTATACAGGATGTAAGGAGTTTTACTTTGAAAGGTATAGACCGGAAGTTGTGTGTGTGTGCGTACAGTCGGGGGTTGATGATGTGGTGTGCGCCTGGGGAAAAACAGCAGAGGTGCCAAAAGTACTCATATTCTGTACTTAAGTAGAAGTACAGCTACATGTGTAAAAGAATACTCTGGTAAAAGTAGAAGTACTGATTCAACTCCTTTACTCAAGTAAAAGTAAGAAAGTACAGGCTCTGAAATGTACTTTCAAAGTAAAAGTAAAAAGTAAAAATGAATTTTTGCTGTTAATGAAACACAATACATCCTTTGATAATTTTGTTAAATGCAAAAAGTTCAGACAGAATAATCAAGATTGAACTGACCAGAGGTACTGCATGAGCATGCATTCTGAAGCGTTGCCGTGGGCAAAACTCTCCGGTTCGTTTCCTTCCTCCATGCAAGCAATATTCCTTGCCTCCATGTCGCTGCTACAGTACAAGATCTCGATTCTCTCCCTACCGTCCCCTCACTCACTCGACTTATTCCCGCGGTTACCTGTCCCCCCCCTTCTTCTCCCTCTTTCCCTCTCTAGTTTGTCACGTCTTTTACGTATGCTTTTACGGCGTGTCGTCATCTGTGGAGTTTTTTTTTTTTTTTTAAGTCACGAACCTGTTTTTACAATGTATGGAGTAGAAAGTACATATTTTTGTGTATAAATGTAGGGAGTAAAAGTAAAACGTCGTCAGAAAAATAAATACTCAAGTGCAGATACCTGAAAAATCTACTTAGGTACAGTAACGAAGTATTTGTACTTCGTTACTTGTCACCTCTGAAAAAGAGGAATAAAGTGAGACTTTGCGCAGCCTCCCGGAGAAGTCGTTGTCTGTGTCCGTTTGTTATTTTCTTATCCATAAAGTATAGGCGCCCTCAAAAACCCGGCTACAGTAGTTTAGAAACCGAATTATGAAAGATCTCGGTCCCATGCCGACCTTATCCTTAGGGACCAGGGAACGGTGCGCTCGGACAATTTGCAGGTCTTCCATAAAGTCCAATTTTTCCTTTATTAAATTCCCGATGAATTTCATGGGATTGTCACCTTCACTCACCTCTTTAATTCCATGGATTCTTATGTTTTCTCTGCGGCTTAGACCTTCTAGATCTTCACATTTCTTTTTTATTTCTCTTTGCGTTTGCAGCATGTGTATCAGTACCTTTGTCAGAAATGTGTCTTTGTCCTCAATCTCCGCGATTCGGGTTTCGGCTTCATCAAGTCTCCGTTCCACTTTACCCAAATCCGTTCTCATTTCTTTAACTTCCTCCCTCAGTTCCTCAAAATGTTTTCCAGTTTCAGTTCTGAATTGTTGAATTTCTTTTCGGGAGTCTTTGAGTTTTGAAGGATATTCTCCAACATTTTGTCTTTGTCTTTTCCGGTTGACTCTGTTACTTTGAGGCTGCAGAGCCCGGTGGCCATAAAGGTTGCGTTTTTTCTCCTGATCTCGAAATTTCTTGTAGTCAAGTTCGAGTTAAATCACATATCCCTTTCCTCGTTCACATATAAAAGTATATAGACTTGTTAAAGTGACGAGGGTTCAAGCGCCGTTCAAGACGTGTCCATCAGCACGTGTGCCTAGAGCAGGTCTAGACCAAACTCTTTTTATAGAATTATTTAAAGAGACCCAACAAATTCCTCCATGACCAAGCACTTGGTGACAGTGGCAAGGAAAAACTTCCTTTAAGAGGCAGAACCAGGCTCAGGGGGGTGGCCATCTGCCTCGACTGGTTGGGTTGAGAGAGGGAGAGAGAGAGAGAGAGAGAGAGAGAGACAGAGTCACACAGAGAGGGGGGGGCAAAGTTGGGTAGAGTACAGAGAGAATGAGAGCAGGAGGAGGGGATATTCAACACAGGTGCAGGCAGGACCATTTGATACTGTATTCATAGAAATATGGGAGCAGCAGGTGTTGCAGGAACATGGGGTAGCGATGATTCACCTTCTGCAGGATGAGGACAGGGAGAGAGAGGAGAGGAACTGGGAGAGACAGAGACTTCGGGGAAAACATGGTTAGTGGTATGTCGGCGGAGAGAGGGAGAAGGCGAGAGGTGTTCAGTGCTTCCCCCAGCAGTCTAAACCTATAGCAGCATAGCTGAGGAGTAAGTGAACTTTGACTTTTTAACTATAAGCTCTGTCATACAGAAAGGTTTTAAGCCTGGTCTTGAAAATTGCTGGAAGTTGGTTCCATAGAAGAGGAGCCTGATAACTGAAAGATCTGCCTCCTGATTTACTTTTGGAGACTCTAGGAACCACAAGTAAACCTCCACCTAGAGAGCGGAGTGGCCTAGTAGGACAGTAAGGAACTATGAGCTCTCTGAGATATGATGGAGCTTGGCCATTAAGAACTTTGTATGTTAATAGAAAGATTTTAAATTCTATTCTGAATTTTACCGGCAGCCAATGAAGAGCAGCTAAAACAGGAGAGATGTGATCCCTTGTTCTAGTTCCTGTTAATATTCGTGCAGCAGCATTCTCAATCATCTGAAGGCCTTTCAGAGATTTGTTTGGATATCCAGGCCTAGACTGCTGGGGGAAGGACTGAGCATCTCTCTCTCTGTCTCTCTCTCTCTCTCTCTCTCTCTCCCTCTCCTTTCCCCTCTCTTCTCCTCTCTTCCCCTCTCCCTCTCCCTCTCTCTCTCTCCCCCTTGCATGCGCTGACATACCAAAAACCTGCTTCTCCAAAGTCCCAGTTTCTCTCAGTTCCAATCATGTGCACTGCATTTACTAACCATGTTTTCCCGAAGTCTCTGTCTCCCCCAGTTCCTCCCCCAGTTTTTCCTTGCCACTGTCACCGAGTGCTTGCTCAGTGGCGGATCCGTTGGGTCTCTTTAAATAATTTTATAAAGAGTTTGGTCTAGACCTGCTCTATATGTAAAGTGCCTTGATGTAACTTTGTTATGATTTGGCGCTATATAAATAAATCTGATTTGATTTGATTTGATTTGATCCAGATAGTAATGAGTTACAGTAGTCCAGCCTAGAAGTAATGAATGCATGGGCTAGTTTTTCTGCATCCTCTTGAGACAGGATGTTTCTGATTTTCCTAATGTTGCACAGGTGAAAGAAATCTGCCCTACAGACTTTTATGTGAGGGACAAAGGACATGTCCTGGTCAAAAGTTATTCCAAGATTTCTTACAGTGGAACTGGAAGCCAAAGTAATGCCATCCAGACTTATTAGATGATCAGATAAGGTTACTCTGAGGTGCTTAGGGCCAAGTAAAATAACTTTAGTTTTGCCTGAATTTAGATGTAAAAAGTTACAGGTCATCCAGACTTTTATGTCTTCAAGACATGTCTGCAGTCTGAGTATCTAAGTAACGTCATTTGGCTTCATTGACAAATATAGCTGAGTGTCATCTGCATAACAGTGAAAATTGATGCTGTGTTTCCTGATAATGTTGCCTGAACGAATCAGATATAGGGTTAAGAGAATTGGTCCAAGTACTGAGCCCTGAGGGACTCCATAATTGGCTATAGCGTGTGAGGAGGAGCTATTGTTAACATGAACAAACTTATATCTCTATCTATCTCTATCTCATAAATAGGATTTGAACCATCTTTGAACCATCCATTAAGTGCCTCAGCCAACCTCAATAACACGCAGGGGTAGACCGTATGGATATGAGCTGCAGTTAAAAACAAAGCAACACTAACTAAACCAAACTAAAAGTCTCTGCCGCCTGCAAACGGCAGGGCTCCCATGCCATGTCTGCCTACCCCAATTTTAATTACCCCCGTAGTCATCCACACCATAACACCTACACTCCCACACACAACACGCACCCTGCACCCATGTTGGGATGGAGGAGGCGGCTGGGGCAGGGCATGGGCCCATTGCTGCCCCTGTCGCCAACTGCACCAGTGTTGGGCTGGGGCTCAGAGGCCTGGCGGAAGGAGGGGGTTGGTCACGGGCCTTGCCTTGTGCGGTGGGCCCCCGGCTGGCGGTCTTATTGGGCCTGGGGTACCCTAGACTACGTCCACGCCTTAGGAGAGCTTGGCCCCAGTTTGGGTGGAGGAGGATGGGGGTCTTTTTTTTTTGCAGGGGGGCGGGATAGAGGGGGGAGTGGGAGGGCAGCTCTGTCTGGGGGCGGCGGGCCTGGTTGCTGTGGTGGGCTGCGGCTTGCTTCGTCCGGGTGTGGGGTGTGGGCGGGTGTCGGCCTCGCCAGTGTGTGGCGGGCCTTTGCTGGGGGCCTGGCTGGGTCTCTGGCCGGGGGGGGGGCTCTGCGCACATGCATTCCAGATGACCCCCCCCAACTTACACTCTTTAACCCTTTAACCTGTCCAAACACAAGGAAGGACCTCTAGGCACACATGAATGCTGGGGCCTCTTTCTCCAACACTGAATACCCACCATCTTTGGACAAAATTTCCAGCTGATCCAGGCAACTCAAAGGTGGTTATCTGAACATCTCAGATGCACCCATTTGCAGAATAAAGTATTATCATTTGCATAGAATAGGTTTATCGCTTTTGCTAATTATTGCTGGCAGGTTGTTGAAGTGAGTGGCAGTGACAGCATAAATCTGTTGTAGTTAAGTAGTTTGTTTTTCTCAGTTGTTCAAGCAGGTTATCAATTCTTGATGTTGGATATTATTTATCAGGTAACTAAAGTTGCTGCCAATGTTGTTTTGATGCCACGACCAACATGTTACACTGCTCTACTCAACAGGTCAGGAATCCCCAGAAACAACGCTAGCCCACCGTTTTTTTTCCTTTTCAGCAGGTGTCTAAGATAATCATCTAAGCCAATCAATCTCACAGCATGTTCAACATCATTTGTTCTCCTATGATTCTTCTGGCTAAGGACAAAGCCAAATGGACCACAATGGAGTAAGTACTACTTGTCCACTGCCTCTTCCTGTGGCAGGATGAGCATCATCTCTGTTTTTCCTCCTACTCAATCAAGACATTTATATAGAATACCCTTCTGGAAAGTGAATGAATGAATGTTTGTGGTCCATGTAAAACAGGTTTAAAATAAAACATCCATAAAACTATCCAAAAAACTGGATTATATTCTTGAATGAGATGAATTGGTTTTCTGTGTAAATTTTGTTGTAGCATCAACCTTCCTGATGTACAATTGTTCTTGGATTTATCTGGAAAAGATATTTTAAATTTGCAAATTACCATCTCCTTTTTAAGGATGCAACTGAGTTGTTACACAATCATTCCTTTTATCCTGCACAATGCATTACGTGAGTAGAATCACAATGATTGAAAACATGAAACAATGTCAAAAATACACAATAAAAAAAATGCAATGTCTACATCTGTTTGTACTGAGTGCATGGTGCTTTATTACATGTCTTTTTGTGATGGTAAAGTAACGGTTCACATTTAAGAAAGTACTCGAAAAATAAATGACAGCTTGCTTATATCCAAAGAGAAAAGGGAATGCTACAATGAAGACAGTACAAAAAAGAACATACTTGGAAATATGTAAAGAATATTGTTTTCTAAAAAAAAAAAGCATAATAAGTGATAAAACACTTCTTATGTGTGCCATATTAAATCTGTGTCTGATATGATTGGGCAGTGTGGCCTAAGCAGGAGGTTTAATCTGACTTTATTCACTCTCATATTACAGTGGATAAATGCAGTATGCCTTTTTTTTTTTACTATAGAGGCCCTACAGTCATAGTTTGAATTTTATTGACATGGAATTTTTTGACAGCATTTTTTTTTCAGGCTCCCTTGAGTGATTCATTCTATGGTTTTTCACAACCTCTCAAAACTCAGTCAAGTGACCTTAATGGAAGCATAGGGAAACCCCAAGAGTAAGGCTGGCAGTGTTATAAAATTCTCAGTAATAGTGCTGATAGGGATACTTAGATTTTGAAATGATACAGAGAGCAGTTATACCTTCTTCTACACCATTTTCATCAAATATATTTTAAATCTCCCATATATTCTAAAATTTGCCTTTCATCGAGTCTTTGATTCTAAATCAGATCTGGGCTCTATATTAATACAGTGAAAGTACACAGGTCACAGAGCAATGCTCACAGCCTGCACTCAGAAACAGGCCTTAAAACTAGCCGTCAGGACTTTTGGAACTTTGTTATGTCACAGCAAAGCAGTCACCTCCCTCAGTCACACTACTAAGCCGAACCCACTTGGATCCACTATCCAACTTTTGCAGTATTTACTTATTCCTAAACTCATGACACTCATGGGCAGCACAGTGGCATTGAGTAGTCTTTAGCACTGGTTCCCAGTCTGGGGCCATTCTGTGCAGAGTTTGCATGTTCACCCCGTGCTTGTGTGGGTTTCCTCTGGGTACTCAAGTTTCCTCCCACTGTTCAAAGACATGCATGTTTAGGTTAACTGGTGACTCTAAATTGCCTGTAGGTAGGAGTCGGAGTGTGAGTGGTTGTTCGTCTCTGTGTGTTGGCCCTGTGATGAACTGGTGATCTGTCCAGGGTGTACCCCGCCCTCGCCCGATGTGAGCTGGGATTGGCTCCAACATCCCCCGCGACCCGGGAACCGGGTAAGTGGTAGGTGATGAATGAATGACATTCATAAAATGAATTCTTTTATCTTTAGGTTTTGAGATTTGTTATGAAAGTAAATATAGTCAACCCAATTCTGTGGGTGAAGGTTAAATCCCCAGCCTTACATCTGGGGTCACTTACGGACATTTTCTTATTCACTATGTATGAAATAGTGACATTTGCAATCTCTCATCATCACACCCACATACTGTTAGTGTGGAGTGAGATGGGCTAAACAACATATTAAGAACCCATGTAGGTAACATAAATTGGACTGGAGGTTTAGAGTTAATACTCATTTAATGGTATCGATCAATTACACTATTTTTACATAATTATTGAACATCATTTTGATGAAGTGTAAGGAAAGATATATTATAAAACTAAACAGCTGTAGCTAACAGGGCCTCTATTATCCTGAGCTAATGAACTTTAACCAGTTTAATCACAACATGTTTAAATTTGCTGCCGTTTGAATGACCTTTCTGCGTGAGTGCACACTGCCCAGGCGGTAGGAAAATAGTGAACACTATAGATTCTGATTCTAACTCCTAAGTTAGTCAAACCAACTGAAAGTGTATTTGAGGACTGGAAACCATGAGGTTACTGAGACCCTGTGTGAGAAAATCTAAAAACAAAACACACAAAAAGAAGAAGACAGAGGTGGTAGTAAATTATGAAAAGACCATCAAATTCATTTAATCCTGAAAAAGCCCTGTTCTGGTGACACAATCACTATCACAACAACGACAAGAACAACTAAAACAATCAAAGGATGCAGAAATCACTCAACTAATGATGAAGTCAGAACTTTAAATAAGGTGAAAGGAGTATTTGCCCCCTGGTTTGGTAAAATCCATCTTTTTTTTTTTTATACATGACATTGAAAAAATATTTTTTTTCACATTGAGAGGGAAAATAAAATATTTACTGTACAAGAAAATGACACCAAGAGGGATCCTCAACTCCCAGTGTGGTACAATCCCAAGAGAAATCACCCACAATCCCTTTGTTAACACCTTTTGGAACATGTTTTTAAAAAACCTGGCTTCCAAATTGTTAATAACCAATTCTGATGGTAAGAAAAATTGTAGAAAAATAAAGTACCAGTAATCTCAAGATTAAAAGACCAAATGCCCTTGCAATTTTTTTTAAAATCTCCAGACAAATTGGAGAAAAGTAATCCACAAATGCTGTACTTTATTTTCTTTATTTCACTTTAAAAATGTTTTTTTGCATCAGTCCAGTGGTTTATCTTCTGGCACTTTGTGGAACAAAAGTAGAATTGTGGGGAATACTGGGAGGGTCCTTGGGAATTCTTCTCCTTCAGGCCAAACTCCATGCTTGTGAAGGTCAAAGGTCTATGTTGAGTGTTGACACTTGTTGCTTCTGATGTGGTTCTGGTTCTGGTGGGTCATGTTGAAAAGGCAGTGCATTCAGGTGTATTGGCTGGGGATGCTGAGGTAAGATGGTGACACAAGGAGGGACAAGTGTGGGCAGCTTGGAAGTCTGAAGATGTGGTTCAAGAGTTGGTGGGGTGAAAAAGAGGTGGAAACATGGCCACAAAGGAAAGAAAGAAAAAAGATATGTTTAGTGCATTTTAGCCAACACATGAAAACACATGAAAACAACAGCAAGCACCCTCTTAGAGTACTCTGTGAGTAGGAAAGGAAAAAAATGAAAATAAAATGAAAAAATAAGTTTTAATTTCTAATTGAAAAGAAACTGGTAGTGGCAGCAGTGGCTTTGGTACAAGACCACATATCTGTTAGTCAAGCAGGGAATCAGTTAGTCAGAGTCAGAAAGTCGGTCAGTCAGAGGAAGAGAGTCAGTCAGTCAGTCGGTCAAGCACAAGGACAGCAGAGTGATAAAGTCAATAGTAGAAACACAGTCTATATTTCTGAGAGTAAAAGTGTTTAATTTCACACACTTGTGTTTCAGAGAGCTGGAGTTGTTCTCTTCATACATACTGGTGAAACAAACACATCTGTGCCACAGCACTGAACACAGAGGAGTTCACTTAGAGAAAAGATGCATGGGTAAGAGATGGGGAGCGAGCCTGTTCTTAGGCGTCACTCTGATCTAAACAAATTGAAGTTGACTGAATGTGCCAGGAGAACAGAGCCCCTTGGATGGTTAATCCCTCAGTGATGTCTCAGAGACTATTTAAACCCTTAACTCCTCTCGTTTAAGACTGAGTCATTTCAGACAACAGTAGAAAAGCTCCAGATTCTTTGAGAAGTTATATACCAAGTTTCCTATTTGAATGGCAGAGGAAAATTGGAAGCTGCTGTGGCTTAAACATTTGTTCCTGACACTTTGAAATGGAAACATGACTATATGAAATCAAAATGGTTGATGTTTTGCCTCCATAAACAGTTGTGGAAAAACCATTATAACAGTTTAATATTTTGTCATGGCCATCTGCTGCTTCATAGTTGCTGGGGTAGCTGGAGTGATTGCACACATCAGCTTTGAAAGCATCCTTGATAAAAGAATGTTTCTTCTAAAGTGTTTTGCAGAAATTTTTAATGTTTATTTCGTCAGACTGTGTTACTGCATTTGTTACATCAATACTTTTATTTTAACAGGTTTATGTCAGCAATGTTCATATCGATGCCTTAATAGTCTGTCAGACTGCACTGAGGCCTTAGTCACCCCCAAACAACTCCCTCCCAACCACACACGCCCCTTATTGGTGACTGGGAGGGGGGCCACTGTGTTTACATACCAGGCAGTCAGTCAGCTAAACAGCACCAGATTCCCAGCCTGAACCCTTTAACGTCACATAAACAAGGCCACAATTTGAGCCTCATGACTTCCATTACTTTACTTGTCTCCTGCTGCTGAGGTAGCCTGTCTCACACTACACATACACACACACTCCATATTCACATACATTCCACATTCATATACCCCACACACATACATCCCAACACCATTCATTTTTATATAGAAAGGCTACGTAGTTATAAAATATCTGTTGAGTCTATAGACAATACTGTAGCTCCGCTAATCGAACTAAACGATTAGCAATGGCCTCTAGCTCTCTCTCTCCACTCTCTCTTCCTCCTTCTCCCTCTCCTCTTCTCTCCTGTGCTGTGTGCTACATGTCCAGTTACTCCTCTGCCTCCTTTTATGATCGCACTTCTTGTCATAGATGCAGGATGATGGTAGAAATGGAGGCGAGAATTAGTGAGTTAGAGTCGCTGCTCCGCACCTTAGCTAACCCAACTTATGCTAGTGTAGCTAGCCGCCCCCCTGTAGCCAGTGCGGGCCGACTTAGACCAGCTCCTACGGCAGCCGAGAGAGTTTCCTCCCCCCCAGCGGCTCCCGAGCAGCCGGGATCTAATCAGGGCAGCTGGGTGACTGTCCGAGACAAGAAGCATAGTCGTAGGCAGCAGCCCCCGGTTCACCACCAACAGGTTCACGTTTCCAACAGGTTCTCCCCACTCAGCGACACACCCGCTGAAAACCCGACTCTAGTGATTGGTGACTCTATTCTGAGGAATGTGAAGTTAGCGACACCAGCGGCCATAGTTAAGTGTATCCCGGGGGCCAGAGCAGGCGACATCCAGTCTTACCTGAAACTGCTGGTTAAGGATAAGCGTAAATATTGTAAAATTGCTATTCACGTCAGCAGTAACGACACCCGACTTCGCCAGTCGGAGGTCACAAAGATTAATGTGGAATCGGTGTGTACCTTTGCTAAAACGATGTCGGACACTGTAGTTTTCTATGGCCCCCTCCCCAATCGGAGAAGTGATGACACGTATAGCCGCATGTCTTCATTCAACCGCTGGCTGTCGAGGTGGTGTCCCGAAAAAAATGTGGGCTACATAGATAACTGGAATACTTTATAGGGGAGACCTCTTCTGATTAGGAGAGATGGTGTCCATCCCACCGTGGGTGGTGCCGCTCTTATATCTAGGAATATGGCCGAGTCTATTAGAAAGCTAAAACCCTGACAACCACAGGGCATCAGTCAGAGCGGTTCCCTGCCGAGAATAGAATAGAGTCTCTGTCTATGTCTAGGTCTATAGAAACTGTGTCTGTCCCCTGACCACCTAAATTTAGGGTAGTTACTAAACCTAAATTAAACAGAAGAGGAGCTAAAAACAAAAACTTAATAGAAATCAAAACAGCCACAAATTCGGTCTCAAAAAATACTGCAGTTAAATGTGGACTGTTGAATATTTGACCACTATCATCAAAATCTCTATTAGTCAGTGATCTCACAGCTGATCATCGCATTGATTTATTTTGTATAACTGAAACCTGGCTGCAGCAGGATGAGTATGTTAGTATTAATGAAGCTGCACCCCCCACTCATGTTAATTTTCATGTCCCTCGTACCACAGGTTGAGGAGGGGGAGCGGCTGCGATATTTCAGTCAAGCTTATTAATCACCCCTAGACCAAAATCTGGCTGTAGGTCTTTTGAAAGCCTCATTCTTAGTCTTTCCCACTCAAACTGGAAAGTTGAAAAACCAGTTCTGTTAGTTACAGTATACCGTCCACTTGGTCCATACTCAGAATTCCTATCAGAGTTTTCTGAGTTTATATCAGAGTCAGTACTCAGTACAGATAAAATCATTATACTGGGAGATTGCAGTATTCATGTAGATGTAGAAAGTGACAGCCTTAGTTCTGGGTTTCTTTCATTACTAGACTCAACTGGCTTTTCCCAGCATGTGAATGAACCCACTCACTGCTTCAATCATGTCCTTGATCTTGTTCTGACATATGGCATTGAAATTGACAGGTTAACAATTTTTCCTCAAAACTCTCTTTTGACTTACCTTTACCTCATTACATTTCAGTTTACTTTAATTGACTGCACAGCATTGAGGAATAAATTTGGCTATAGAAGATGTTTATCTGAAGACGCTGTGGCTAAATTTAAAGTGGTATAATTGGTATAATTCTCAAATTTGTGCGTTAAAGCAGACGTCACGGAAATTAGAAAGAAATTGGTGTTCCAGCAAC
The DNA here is from genome assembly GCA_034769265.1 of Remorina albescens. NCBI lineage: Eukaryota > Metazoa > Chordata > Actinopteri > Carangiformes > Echeneidae > Remorina > Remorina albescens. The sequence continues at coordinate 3,227,066 of CM068492.1, read as the reverse complement.
TTGGAAGAGTCTCACCGAGCCTGGAAAGAAAGCTTAAAAACGTATAAAAAAGCTCTCAGCAGTGCTAGAAGCTCATATTATTCAGCACTAACAGAAAAAAACAAGAACAACCCCAGGTTTCTCTTCTGCACTGTAGCCAGGCTGACAGAGAGTCATAGTTCAATTGAACCAATGATCCCCTTAGCTCTCAGCAATGATGACTTTATGGGCTTTTTTACAAATAAAATTATAACAATCAGAGAAAGAATTCATCAGCTCTTACCTACATTAGACAATAATCTTCTACTGAATACAGCAACTCCTGAATCAACTGCAATACCTATTTTACATCTGGAATCATTCTCATCTCTGAATCTCTCAGAGCTAGCTTCTATAGTCTCATCATCTAGACCATCAACCTGTCTATTAGACCCAGTGCCGACCAGCCTCTTTAAAGACATTTTCTACTTAATTGAGCCCTTCATTCTAGATCTGATTAAATGTAGCCGCAAGGGGGTACAAGCCAGTGCCTTATTGTGCCGGTCCCAAGCCCGGATAAATACAGAGGGTTGTGTCAGGAAGGGCATCCGACGTAAAACTTTTGCCAAATCAAACATGCGAATCGAATCAATGACTTCCATACCGGATCGGTCGAGGCCCGGGTTAACAACGACCGCCATCGGTGCTGTTCACGTACAGGGTACCGGTGGAAATTGGACTACTGTTCGTCGAAGAAGTCGAAGAAGGAGAGGAGGAAGGTGTGTTCGTAGGAAGAGAGAGAAAAGGAACGCCAAGAGTCTAGGACTGAGAGTAGGGACTTTGAATGTTGGAACTATGACAGGGAAAGGTAGAGAGTTGGTTGACATGATGCAGAGGAGGAAGGTAGACATACTGTGTGTCCAGGAGACCAGGTGGAAAGGTAGCAAGGCTAGAAGTTTAGGAGCAGGGTTCAAGTTGTTCTATCATGGTGTAGATAGGAAGAGAAATGGAGTAGGAGTTATCTTGAAGGAGGAGTTTGTCAGGAATGTTCTGGAGGTTAAAAGAGTATCAGATAGAGTAATGAGTCTGAAGCTAGAAATCGAAGGTGTAATGTTCAATGTTGTTAGTGGGTATGCTCCACAGGTAGGATGTGAGCTGGAGGAGAAGGAGAAATTCTGGTTGGACCTTGATGAAGTGATGCAGAGCATCCCTAGAAGTGAGAGAGTTGTCATTGGTGCAGACTTCAATGGACACGTTGGTGCAGGAAACAGAGATGATGAGGAGGTGATGGGCAGGTTTGGTATCCAGAAGAGGAACGCAGAAGGACAGATGGTGGTCGACTTTGCAAAAAGGATGGAAATGGCTGTAGTGAATACTTTCTTCCAGAAGAGGCAGGAACATAGGGTGACTTATAAGAGTGGAGGTAGGAGTACACAGGTAGACTACATCTTGTGTAGACGGTGTAATCTGAAGGAGATCAGTGACTGCAAAGTAGTGGCAGGTGAGAGTGTAGCCAGACAGCATAGGATGGTGGTGTGTAGGATGACTCTGGTGGTGAGGAAGATGAAGAGGGCAAAGACAGAGCAGAGGACTAAATGGTGGAAGCTGAAAAAGGAAGAGTGTTGTATGATTTTTAGGAAGGAGTTGAGACAGGCTCTGGATGGCCAGGAGGTGCTTCCAGTTGACTGGAGAACTACAGCTAATGTGATCAGGGAGACAGGTAGGAGAGTATTTGGTGTGTCATCTGGAAGGAAAGTGGATAAGGAGACTTGGTGGTGGAATGAGGAGGTGCAGGAGTGTATACAGAGAAAGAGGTTAGCTAAGAAGAAGTGGGACACTGAGAGGACTGAAGAGAGTAGACAGGAATACAGGGAGATGCAGCGTAAGGTGAAAGTAGAGGTGGCAAAGGCCAAACAAAGAGCTTACGATGACTTGTATGCTAGGTTGGACAGTAAGGAGGGAGAGACTGATCTATACAGGTTGGCAAGGCAGAGAGACAGAGATGGGAAGGACGTGCAGGCGGTTAGGGTGATTAAGGATAGAGATGAAAGTGTATTGACAGATGCCAATAGTGTGATGGGAAGATGGAAAGAGTACTTTGAAGAACTAATGAATGAGGAAAATGAGAGAGAACGAAGAGTAGAAGAGGTGACTGTTGTGGACCAGGAAGTAGCAAAGATTAGTAAGGATGAAGTGAGGAGGGCACTGAAGAGGATGAAGAGTGGAAAAGCACTCGGTCCTGATGATATACCTGTGGAGGTCTGGAAGTGTCTAGGAGAGGTAGCAGTAGAGTTTCTGACTGGGTTGTTCAACAGGATCTTAGATAGTGAGAAGATGCCTGAGGAATGGAGGAGAAGTGTGCTGGTGCCCATTTTTAAGAACAAGGGAGATGTACAGAGTTGTAGCAACTACAGAGGAATAAAGCTGATGAGCCATACAATGAAATTATGGGAAAGAGTAGTTGAAGCTAGACTAAGGGCAGAAGTGAGCATTTGTGAGCAGCAGTATGGTTTCATGCCAAAAAAGAGTACTACAGATGCAGTATTTGCTTTGAGGATGTTGATAGAGAAGTACAGAGAAGGTCAGAGGGAGCTGCATTGTGTCTTTGTAGATCTGGAGAAAGCTTATGACAGGGTGCCCAGAGAGGAACTGTGGTATTGTATGAGGAAGTCTGGAGTGGCAGAGAAGTATGTTAGAGCGGTGCAGGACATGTATGAGGACTGTAAGACAGTGGTGAGGTGTGCTGTAGGTGTGACAGAGGAGTTCAAGGTGGAGGTGGGACTGCATCAGGGATCAGCTCTGAGCCCCTTCTTGTTTGCTATGGTGATGGACAGGCTGACAGACGAGGTTAGACAGGAATCTCCATGGACTATGATGTTTGCAGATGACATTGTGATCTGTAGTGAGAGCAGGGAACAGGTGGAGGAGAAGCTAGAGTGGTGGAGGTTTGCCCTGGAAAGGAGAGGAATGAAGGTTAGCCGCAGCAAGACGGAGTATATGTGTGTGAATGAGAGGGACCCAAGTGGAAGAGTGAGGTTACAGGGAGAAGAGATAAAGAAGGTGGAGGATTTTAAGTACTTAGGGTCAACAGTCCAGAGCAATGGAGAGTGTGGAAAAGAGGTGAAGAAGCGTGTGCAGGCAGGCTGGAACGGGTGGAGAAAAGTGTCAGGTGTGATGTGTGATAGAAGAGTTTCAGCTAAAATGAAAGGAAAGGTGTACAAAACTGTGGTGAGACCAGCGATGTTGTTTGGTCTAGAGACAGTGTCACTGAGGAAAAGACAGGAGGCAGAGCTGGAGGTAGCAGAGATGAAGATGCTGAGGTTCTCTTTGGGAGTGACCAGGTTGGATAGGGTCAGGAATGAGTACATCAGAGGGACAGCACATGTTAGAGGTTTTGGAGATAAAGTCAGAGAGGCCAGACTGAGATGGTCCGGACATGTCCAGAGGAGAGATAGTGAATCTATTGGTAGAAAGATGCTGAGTTTTGAACTGCCAGGCAGGAGGCCTAGAGGAAGACCTAAGAGGAGGTTTATAGATGTAGTGAAAGAGGACATGAAGGTGGATGGCGTGAGAGAAGAGGATGCAGAAGACAGGCTTAGATGGAGGCAACTGATTCGCTGTGGCGACCCCTGAAGGGAAAAGCCGAAAGGAGAAGAAGAAGAAGATTCTAGATCTGATTAATTAATTACAGACCCATATCGAACCTTCCGTTCATTTCTAAAATCATTGAGAAAGCAGTAGTAAAACAATTACATCATCATCTGCATAGGAACGGTTTGCTTGAAGAGTTTCAGTCAGGATTTAGAGCTCACCACAGCACAGAAACAGCGCTGGTTAAAGTCTCCAATGATATTCTAATGGCTTCAGACAATGGATCAGCCTCCATACTTCTCCTCTTAGATCTCAGTGCTGCATTCAACACCATTGATCATAATATTTTATTAAAGAGACTGGAACATGAAATTGGCATTAAAGGAACTGCACTAAGGTGGTTCAAATCCTATTTATCAGATAGATATCAGTTTATAATGCGTGAGGAGGAGCTATTGTTAACATGTACAGCCAGTTATGGAGTCCCACAGGGTTCGGTACTTGGACCAATCCTCTTCACTCTTTATCTGCTTCCTTTAAGCAACATTATCAGGAAACACAGCATCAATTCCCACTGTTACGCAGACGACACTCAGCTGTATTTATCAATGAAGCCAAATGAAGATAGTCAGATAGTCAGATTGCAGACATGTCTTGAAGACATAAAAGTCTGGATGACCCATAATTTTTTATTTCTATATTCTGACAAAATTGAAGTTCGATCTTTCAGTTATAAGGCTCCTCTTCTATGGAACCAACTGTTGTGAGGTCCGGGGGGGAAGAGTTCGATCTCCCACACCTCTCAAACCTTCAAAGGGACTATTGCTCTAACCAGAGATTTCACAGACCTCCACTAAGTGCCATCCTAGACTCCTATCTGACTTTGGCATCAGGAGACCCTGATTTCCCAAGCACCAAATTGCAGTCCACACCATAAATCAGCAAGATCTGCCAAACCTCCCTTCAGAGAGGTACAACTCTGTGACATTTACCCCCAGGATGAACTGATAACACTAGCAGATGGCGGTCATATACTGCTGCTATGGAATGTATCCAAGCCAGTAAAAACAACAAGATTGATATAAAAGAAAAAAGGACTATTCTCATCAAACAAGAGACTGTAAACACGCCGAACTGATTTCCTTACAAAAAGAAGACTTCACAGCTGTTTGAACCACCTTTCTACAAGCAAATTTTGCAGAAAGAATGGACTATTCCATTTATAGAATCACAGGGCCACCTGCTGGCGAAACCCTGAAACCGATGGCGTACTGACCGAGCACCGCAACCTATGTGTTTGGGGTTTATTTCTTTTCTTGTCTTTCTTTTGTTTCTTTTCCCTTTCTTTTTGGTTTTTGTACAAATGTTAGGTGAAAAGAAAAAAAAAAAAAAGAACGAACAAAAAAACAAAAACAAAAACGAAACAGAAAGAAACTTCCTACACAGTCCATAGCCATGTAATTCTGATTTCCCACCACCAGTCAAGATTTGCATGAAATGTCCTTTTCTTGTTTCATCTGTTTGTATGTTCTGAAATGGTGAGAGCAAAGAATAACCACCTAATTGTGTCTTCGCAGTTGATAGGAAGAGAAAAGGAAATAAACTCATCAAAGAGATATATTTCTCTTTATTTCATATGTGGGTAAACTTGGATATATATATGTGGAAGGCGTAACTTCAAAAGAGAAAGATAAAACCTCCTTCGTACGCCCCAAAGCTAGAGAGAGAAATCTGATTGGACTAAATTCGCGCCAACAATCAGACCACGCCCGTGGGTCGGCCCCCAATAAATAGTCAAAGACAACATTACAATTCGGCAGAAGAAAAAATTCAGCGGAAAGTTCTGGAGGGGAGAGCTTAACCAGAAGATTTAAAAAAAAAAAAAGAGAGAAAAAGAAACTCAGAAGTCAAGACTTAGCCTCTTAGCAACGAGGGCTGAGTTAGACTTGAAGCAAAGACCACGGGTGAGCGGAACAAGTTTGGCTGCACTGCACCCAGTCCCAGGCGTCTCAAGTTGCCTTGGCAACCAGAGCCACTGGTGCCGCGCGCTGCTTCCATCTGTTCCCTCATCAGAATAGAAAGGAATAATTCGGATATCACCAAGCCAGCCGCCCGAAGGACAACATTGCTGGTGAAGAGGGACGAGACAGACCAACAGCCACTTCAGCCGAAGACCAGTCTAACTTGGGAGGCCATGACGAAGGACCTCGACGCGGCCGCTCTCGTCGGATATCTCCTCTGACCTTTTCGTGGCCAGTTGATTCGCATGTGTGTGTGTGTGTGTGCATGTGCAAGTGGGGGAGAACTATGCGGAGGAGGACTTGTACAGTCTGATGGCTGAGGGGACGAAGGATCGCCTGAAGCGCTCAGTCCTGCAGCGCATTGATAGAAGGCGGTCGCTGCGGCTGCTCTTTTCGCCGGAGACAGTGCTGTACAGGGGATGGTCGGGATGTACCAGGATGCCCTGCACCTTGCTCTTCATACGTTTTTCCACGACCATCCCCACATTGTCCAGACCTCTCCCGACCACGGAGCTGGCTTTTTTGATCAGCTTGTCCAATTGCCTCCTGTCCCTGTCGGTCTGATTACCGCCCCAGCAGACTGCAGCAAAAAGCAGGGCACTGTCCACCACCGATTTATAAGACATGTACAGCATGTCGCTGCACACGTTAAAAGAGCGCAGCCTGCGGAGGAAGTGCAGCCAACTCTGCCCCTTCTTGAGGATGGCAGTGGTGTTGATGGACCAGTCCAGTTTGTCATCCAGGTGGACACCCAGGTACTTGTAACTGGACACCACCTCAATGTCAGCACCATCTATGCTGACAGGCAGTGGGGGAGACTTGGACCTACGGGTGTTTATGACCATCTCCTTTGTTTTGGTGGTGTTGAGGAGGAGGTAGTTCTTTAAACTCCACTGACTGAAAGCCCTCACCAGTTCCCTGTATTCCCCCTCGCTATCCTTCCTGATACACGCCATGACTGCCGTGTCGTCAGAATATTTCTGAACATGACAGGATGTAGAGTGGCACTGAAAGTCTGATGTGTACAGTGTGAAGAGGAATGGTGCCAGTACTGTCCCTTGTGGGGCCCCCCCGCTGCTCAGGACTGTCTCCGACACACAGTCCTCAAGCTTGATGTATTGTGGTTGTCTCGTCAGGTAGTCTGAGACCCAGGTGGTGAAGTAGTTGTCCACCCCCATCTTTTCAAGTTTGCCCCGGAGTATGTGCAGTTGGATGGTGTTGAATGCACTCAAGAAAACGAAGAACATTATTCTGACATAACCTCCCGTTACATCTAGATGTGATTGAGCCCGGTGAAGCATGTACAGAACAGCGTCTTCAACTCCAATATTCTCGCGGTAGGCAAATTGAAGCTTGTCTTGTGCTTGTTCCACCTGAGGCCTCAGGTGACGGAGTAGCAGCCTCTCCAGTGTCTTCATGACATGTGATGTTAAAGCCACTGGTCTAAAGTCATTAATCTTGACTGGACGCCCTACTTTGGGGACCAGCACAAGGCAGGAAGTCTTCCACAGGACCGGTACCTTCCCCTGCTGAAGGCTCAGGTTGAACAAGCACTGAAGAGGTTTGGCTAGTTGTGCTGCACAGTCTCTGAGCAGTCTTGGACAAACGCCATCCGGCCCCAATGCCTTACCAGGGCGCAGCCTCCTGAGCTCCGTCCTCACCTCCTCTGTTGTGAGGAACAGGGGATGGTTTTCCACTGCCCCAGGTTGAGGTGATGTTGCCACTGCCGCTGGTGATGGTGATGTTGCCCAGGTGGAGGTGGTGCTGCCCCTGGTGGAGGGGGAGGTGCCACTGCTGTGGGTGGAGGTGGAGGTACCGTTGTCCCAGGTGTAGGTGGTGCTGCCGCTTGTGGAGGAGACACTGCTGCAGGTGTAGGTGGAGGTGCCACTACCACGGGTGGAGGAGCCGCTGCCACAGACCGAGGTGAAGGTGCCCCTGCCACTGCCGCCGATTGAGGTAGGGAGGTCGCTGCCACCTGTGGAGGTGCTGCTGCTGCAGACGGAGGTGGAGGTGCCGCCGCCGCAGATGGAGGTGCTGCTGCCGCTGCTGATGTCGCCACTGCCACCGGTGGAGGTGTCGATGTCACAGGCGGGGGTGCCACTGACACAGGTGGAGGTGTAGGAGCCACCGCCGCAGGTGGAGGTGCCGCTGCCGCTGCTGCTGCCGCCAGTGGAGGTGTCGATATCACAGGCAGGGGTGCCACTGACGCAGGTGGCGGTGTAGGTACCGCTGTCACAGGTGGGAGTGGAGGTGCTGCTGCCACATGTGGAGGTGGAGGTGCTGCTGTCACCGGTGCTGTAGCCACCAGTGATGCTGCTGCAACAGGTGAAAGAGCCACAACACATGGAGAGAGTGGGGGCAGAGGGGGGGCTAAGCCAGCTGGACCAGGAGCAGGGGAGGTGTCATTCACCATGCCAAACCTATTGAAAAACAGATTGAGCTCGTTGGCCCTGTCTACTCCACCAGCCTCCACCATTACCTGGCTGCTCTTTTTACTATAGCCCGTAATGGTCCTCATTCCCTTCCACACCTCTGTGGTATCGTTGTGTTGTAGGTTGCTCTCCACTCTCCTCTTATACTCCTCCTTTGCCTGCTTCACACACCTCTTCAGCTCCTGTTGTGTCTGCCTGAGCTTCTCCCTGTCCCCCTGTCTGAAGGCCTGCTTCTTTTTGTTCAGGAACCCCTTGATGCTGCTGGTAATCCAAGGTTTGTTATTTGGAAAGCAGTGAACTGTCCTTACAGGTATAACAGTATCTCTGCAGAAGTTCATGTAGTCCATGATACAGCCAACCATACTGTCGATATCACAGACTGAGCCTCCTTCCTGTGTTCCCAGCAGTATGGACCAATCAGTGTGCTCGAAACAGTCCCTCAGAGCCTCACTGGCCTCCGGTGTCCACCTCCTGAATGTGCGATCGATAGCAGGAAGCCTCCGTACACAGGGGATGTAAGAAGGCTGGAGGTAGACCAGATTGTGATCTGATCTCCCAAGAGGTGGGAGGGCTGTTGCACTGTATGCATCCTTGACATTCACATACAGGAGGTCCAGAGTGTTGTTTCCGCTCGTGGGACAGGCAACATACTGCACAAAGCCAGGTAGATGAGAGGTAATGCTGACCTGATTAAAATCCCCAGAGATGACGATAAGTGCATTCGGATGCTGTGACTGTATTTTTAAGCCAGTTTCCTGAATGACACACGCCTCCGCCGCTGCAGCGCGAGGTGGGATGTAAACAACAATGGCGACAATGTAATTGACCTCCCTCGGTATATAATATGGTCTAAGACCAACTGCCAGGAGTTCCACATCCCGACAGCAGATCCTGTCCTTGATAGTAATATGACCGGGGTTACACCATCTGTTATTTACATACATGATCAGCTCCCCTCCTTTCTTCTTACTGCTTGCTCTCGTGTCCCTGTCAGCACGTACAGTGGAGAAGCCGGTTAGATCCACACAGGAGTCTGTGATGTTGTTATGCAGCCATGACTCCGTGAAGCTCATCAGGCTACACTCACGGTAAGTGCGTTGTTTCTTTACAAGTGCCTCCAGTTCATCACACTTGTTGGAGAGTGAATTGATGTTGCCCATGAGGATAGCCGGTACACAAGGCTTGTATCTCCGTCTCCTAGCCTTTAGCCTAGTGCCGGCTCTGCAGCCTCGGTACGGCGCTCTCAGCTCCGCCAGAATGAGGTGGTGATCCCCGTGTTTTATCCGCCGCAGAGCAAGAAGGTCTTTCCTTGTGTACTGTACCTTCTCCATGATTGTTGACAGACCAACCAACAAACAAACTAAACACGACAAAACAAACAAACATGGAGCCGCTCGGACGTGCTGCCACTCAGCCGGCGCACCACATCCCCTCCCTTTTTTCATTGTGGTGGCCATGTCAATAACTTTTCTGTTTCTTTTCCAGGTCTTGATGCTCAATTTTTATGCCATTATCTGTGACTTCACTGTACATACCTCCCTCAAATATCCACACGTTACAATCCAACATTCCAACATTCACTTCCAGAGTCCACTCAAATCACAGATTGTAACCCCCTACATACTGATAGCAGTAGAAGGTCACATAGAGACAAAGGCAGACCATTCTCAATATTCATACACAGAAATTATTTAATGCTCTCTCTCTCCATGTCTCACTTAACTATAGTATCCTGGAATGTGAATGGCATTCACTTGTGAGCAAAAAAATAAATAAAGATAAATAATAATTATAGACTACACAACAAATCTAAAAGCAGATATTTTCCTCATTAAAGAAACCCACTTACTAGATTCAGAAGAAAAATCTCTTATAGATCCACATTTTAACTAAATATTTTCTTCCTGTTACAATAGTAGACAAAGAGGAGTCTCCATTTTGGTCCATAGGAGATTACTCTTTACTTTAAACAGTATGGTAACTGACCCAGAACGCTGATACATCATTATTCAGGCATCAATCTTTAATAAATTATACACAATTGTGAATATCTATGCTCCTAATAACAATGATCCAGCTTTCCTCCAAAAAGGTTTTCCACAATTATCCGACATATCAGTCACCCCAACTGCGATCATTGGAGGGGACTTTAACACAGTCCTGAATCCTTCTATAGATCATTCTCATAACTCAGCATACACAAATAAATCGCAATCAGCCAAAGTCCTAAAGGAATATATGGATGACTTTGGACTTGGTGATGGCTGGAGACTCAAAAATCCTACAAAGAGGGAATACACCTTCTTCTCCCCGGTGTATCACTCTTTTTCAAGAATTGACTTTTTCCTGTCAAACAACTCTATTTCTAAAAAAATCAACAACGGTATACACCCCATTATAATCAGTGATCATGCACTGATGTCCCTCCGCCTTCAAATAGAATCCACCCTGAAACCGTCACCCACTTGGCGCTTTAACACCTCATTACTATGGGATCCAGAATTTTACACATTAATAAGGAAGGAATGGAAAAACCTTTTGGAAACAAATGGCTCTTTAAATTTATCTCCATCTCTGATTTGGGAAGCTGGGAAGGCTGCAATCAGAGGCTAAATTAGATCTTATTAAAGAACTAACAGAACTATAAGCAACAAAATGGAAAAAAAAAATTATGGACCCAACTACAAAATGCTAAATTACAACTAGAAAATATTCTATCCCCCCCAAAAAAACAGGGTTTATACCAAAATTTTGAACATAACAACGAATCAGGCAAATTTCTTGCAAATCAACTCCAACGCAACAAAGAAAAATCTCTTATAGCTGCAAATCAGGACTCAAATGGCAAATATACTCAATCACCCCAGGAAATCAATCATATCTTTGACAGCTTTTATCAAAATCTATATTCAACAACAAACAACCCAAACCTAGAAGACATTCAGGCCTTTCTCAAAAATCTAAATCTGCTTCAACTAACTGAAGAACAAAGAAACTTCTTGGATGTTCCACTGACCATTAATGAACTATTAACTGCATTAGAAAATATGCCTGCAGGCAAGGCTCCTAGTCTGGATGGCTTCCCTGCCGAATTCATTAACCATTTCTGGTCATTGTTGCCGCCTCTTTTCTTCAGGATAGAGAGAGAATTTAAAAACACAGGTTGCATAAAAGCCCAAATGAATACAGCTGCAGTTAAATTACTTTTAAAACCAGATATAGATCCAACGCTCCCTTCTAGCTATCGCCCTCTGTCATTAGTCAATATCGATATCAAAATGTCACGGCCTAGCGCTTCCAGGGGAAACTCTCCAAAAAAGATCGACTTCCGGGTCATAGTTTAGCACGAAACTTTAGCACATGCGCAGATCACCTCCTCCAGCTCCAGTCCGACTGTCCGTATACATGCAGCAGTAGATCGATTTTCAATCACATTATCTGGGTGTGTTAGTCCGACAATTATAAATTCGACTTCAGTCGAGTTAACAAGTTTACATGTACTTTAAAAGTCCAGTTTTGGTAGGGCTAACGCAATTTGTTTTTTTTTTTTAGGTGTCATGTAAATGTGCTTACATATTTTAATGCACCTCACCTGGGGTGAAGGGCCGAGGCAGGTTCAGGGGGCACTCTGTTAGGGCAAGGTGCAAGACAGAAGTGTGCTGAAGCCCTCTGACTTGTCCCCACCCTCCTCTCCTTTCCTCCAATCTTAATGCACCCCACCATATCCAGAGTCACTTATTCACAGTGCAGGGCAATGCTTCCTCGACAGGGATTGAAGAAGTACAGGAAATGGGACACTCTCACTTGCAGCTAGTCATGGAATGGCTTGGATGCCCGGTCCTCCGCGATTAGGTGGTGCGTGGGGCTGGCAGCCTGGGGGCTCTATGGGGGACGCTTCATTTGGGTACCCGGGGTCTTCTGGGAGGCGGGGGACCCTCCTCTCCCGCTCCTACATGTGCCTGCTTGGGCTGTTCACTGGTGCTCCCGTTACCTGCCTGGAACACGGAGCTGCGGCGTGCTGAGTGGCTGTGATGGCTCTCTGGGTTTGGTGTAGGGCTGTTGCTATCGAATATTTTAGTAATCGAGTATTCTACTGAAAATTCCATCGATTAACCGAGTAATCGGATAAAACATATTTTTGTTTAGTTAAAGAGCAATTATAAATATACATGAGAAAATAAGACATTTCACTTAATAATGAACAACTGCTTTCCTTTCTTGGACAATCAACATTTATCTTTATCATCGCTTTCATTGTCGTCACGTCTTTCCTCCATAGAGACAGAGCACATTTAAGCCACGGCCACAACGGACGGGAAAACAATCAAGAGCTCTCCATTGACTTTGTATTGTGTGAAGGTGTCTCTTGTTACTCTCCGTGTTCCAGCAAACACAAACAAATGCCCAAAAGGTGCTGTGTGGTAGGGTGCACTACTAACAGGTTGAAGAAATCTGATCTAAGTTTATATAAGCTGCCGAGCAGAAAAAATTTGCCTTTAAGATGAGAGAAGTGGATACAGGCAGTAAGACATCTATTCAACATCAATTCTATTCTATTCTATTCAACATCTACATGCTCCCACTGGCTCAAATTATGGATAACAACAAGATATCTTACCAAGTGCAAGTTCAAGTGCATTGAACAAATCAATAACTGGATGTGCCAGAATTTTCTCCAACTGAACAAAGACAAAACTGAATTAATTGTTTTTGGAGCCAAAGAAGAACGATTAAAAGTCAGCGCTCAGCTTCAATCTGTAATGTTAAAAAGCACAAACCAAGCCAGAAATCTTGGTGTAATCATGGACTCAGACCTGAATTTCAACAGCCACATTAAGACAATTACAAAGTCAGCCTACTATCACCTGAAGAATATATCAAGGGTTAAAGGACTCATGTCTCAGCGGGATTTGGAAAAACTTGTCCATGCGTTTATCTTCAGTAGACTTGACTACTGTAACAGTGGCTTCACAGGTCTTTCTAAAAAATCCATCAAACAGCTGCAGCTGATTCAGAACACTGCTGCTCGAGTCCTCACTAGAACCAAAAGTGAATCATATCACTCCAGTTCTCAGATCTTTACACTGGCTTCCTGTCTGCCAAAGAATTGATTTTAAAATACTATTGCTGGTTTATAAAGCACTGAATGGTTTAGGGCCAAAATACATTTCTGATCTGCTGGTACGATATGAACCATCCAGACCTCTCAGGTCGTCTGGGACAGGTCTACTTTCTGTCCCCAGAGTCAAAACTAAACGTGGAGAAGCAGCGTTTAGTTTTTATGCGCTACATATCTGGAAAAAAACTCCCAGAAAACTGCAGGTTTGCTGCAACTCTCAGTTCTTTTAAAACTAGCTGAAGACTTACATGTTTGCCGCTGCCTATTATTAAATCAAACTTGAGGCTTCTGATCAATATCTCACACTGCACTGTAACTTTAATTCCCTGTTTTATCGTCTTCCGTTTTAGCTTTTTATTTCTAACTTTACTTTTAATTAATTGTACTATTTTATTTCCAATGTAACTTTTTCTAATTGTATTTAATGTCTTTTCATGTGGCTTTTATTTGATTTATGTTTTATGTAAAGCACTTTGAATTGCCTTGTTGCTGAAATGTGCTATACAAATAAACTTGCCTTGCCTAAGACGAGAGGCGCCGTCGTCGGCTACACATCAGCCTTGAAGACCGGGCAGAGTCTTCTGGTTTATGGTTTCATCAGTTAACCTAATGGCGATAAAAATTAAATGATTCCTTGAGCCTAGGAAATTCCTCAATCATTTTTTATAATCGAGGTACTCGAATTATTCGAGGAATCATTTCAGCCCTAGTTTAGTGCCTCTTGTGCTCCCGCACACAGGGTGGTGGGCATGGGGAGCCTGGGCCCCTGACCCAACTCTGGGCCCTGGTGATGGTCTCACTCATATTTAGGGAATGCCCACATGGATGTGTGGTTTCACCTGCCAGCTCAGGTTGGGTCACATCATGAAGAATTGATGAATCCTGACAAAAATGGGCTGAGCTATTCTTTCATTCCATCACTATATACCCTATCTTTGACTCGGCTCCTCTGTTGGGACACCTTCACCTATCTGGACTCCCATTTCTCTAGAGATCTACACAGAAACCCTCTGGACTCTCATAATCCTGAGTTAGGTGACAGGAAAAGCACAGGATCCTTCACTCCACCAGTTCCTTCCAGCACCACCTGCTTCCCTTCCCCTGTCCATCCTACTGTATCTTGTCTGTCCTTTGCTCCCTCCTATATTCACTGAGGTTCCACTCAATAAAGATCAACAAACCAGCTTCCAGGGAGGGCTTGTGATGGTCACACACGTACTGAAATAATAAAAGGTTTAGCTTCAAGACTTATAATTTATCAGTCTCATAAAAAGTTGACACACCTTGCGGTGTTAAACTATCAGGAGAAATGCAGACAAAAAAAACAAAAAACAGACAAAAAAAAAAACAGTCTAGTGACAAATCCGGGAAACACTGTGGATCGTGGACTCACACAAACACACACCATCTTCTGTGTATAAAAGACACCTCCCAGTTCTATAATACTTTGAGATGTCTCCGACTGTGTTAGTTGGGCTGCTGTGGATAAAGGAGATTCCCCATTTGACACCTGTGTCTCGGCATCTGTCTCGCCATTCAATCTCAAATCCAGACAAAAAAAAACCAACCAAACAAACAAACAAAAACAAAAACAAAGAGCAGCTGATTAAAACCAGTAAACACATTTATAAAACTAACTGTCCGTGGTCTAAATTATGCAAGATATTAAAACAAGATGTTATTGGAAGACAGCAGCTGAGCAGATTGACTGTTTTCTATGTGTTGTCATGAATAATTGCTAACACTTCACATAAAATATTGGGAGATATATCTGCTAAGCTAAACAAATTATTTGATAGCTGTTTTTTGCGATGAAGGATTTGTAAAGTTGCACTCACCTTGCAAAGGATCAATGTGTCTTACTCAGGGGCAATCTCTGTTTCCTGGTGAACAACCACTTTGGTAACAGACATATCTGGGTGCTGCTCTTTTGCCTCTTTGATGGCCTGAGCCAAAGCCTGAGGAGTGAATAGCCAGGTAGTTAAGGAGAAAATGTCTTATGAGTTAAAATAGAATTGATTTACTTCATATATGAACACAATTCCTTCATTAAGCACATTAAGCCTGCAAATAATTCTAACTTCTGTTGGGTACATACAGTATGCATGACACACTTGTGTACTACAGAGCTTTATGGGACACAACATTATTATCTTGATAGTATCCAACATCATTTACAGAGCTCACCTTGTCATGATCAATTTCAGTGTCTCCAGTGATGACAATTCTCTTCTCAATGCGAGTCTCAGAGATCCCTCCTTTCACCGTCTGCAACAGACAGGATAACAGCTCAAATAAGACAGGAAATGTTGCTTTTGAAACATTAGCTCATGAGCTTATAAGCATTTGAATGAGCAAAAAATCAAAGTAGCAGCATGACCTATGAAACACTCACTGCTGAGTACATCTCTGCCGGTGGAGCCAGACTGTGTAAATTCTATTAGATTCCCCCAGACTCTGCTAATAGGAGTTTATACTATAGCATTTCACTACACTGCAATTGCACATTACTCACAAATCAGTGGCATGTCAGATGACGTGAGGAGCTGCAGCTCTGTCAGGATTTTTCAAACCAATTTAAAAAGACAGTTAAAAGCTGACCCTGCGATAGACTGGCAACCTGTCCAAGGTCTACCCCGTCCTTGCCCGGAATGTTGGCTGGGATTGGCTCCAGCACCCTCAATAACCCAGAAACGGATACGCAGTTGAAAATTACTTAGTGAGAGAGAGTTAAAACTGCTCAGCTCATTTGTATAGCTTTGTACAGCATGCTGCCTTTTCTATGCTTTCCTTTAAGATTACAGTGTACTAATTAGCTGTTTTTGATTTGACCTCCAAAGTACTGCATATTTAATGATGCTGGTGTGGTGCATAAATGGTGTCATTATTATTATTATTTGATCTGCATTTGTCCTCATAGTTTAGCACCAAAAGGTGTGTCAATTTTTTATGAGATTGATGCACTTATAGTCTTGCAGCTAAACCTTTTATTATTTCAGTGCATGTATGTGACCTTCACCAGCCCTCCCTGGAAGCTAGTTTGTTGATCTTTGTTGAGTGAAGTGACCTTTGTGTGACAGGGAGGGCAGTGCCACACCTCAGTGAATACAGTGGGGAACAAAGGACAGACAAGATACAGAAGGATGGACAGGGGAAGGGAAGCAGGTGGTTCCTCACTCCAGATTATGAGAGTCAAGAGGGTTTCTGTGTAGATCTCTGCCGAGACGGGAGTCCAGATAGGTGAAGGTGTCCCAAGGAGGAGCCGAATCAAAGATGGGACACATAGTGATGGAATGAAAGAACAGCTCAGCCCATTTTTGTCAGGATTCATCAATTCTTCATGATGTGACCCAACACAAGCTACCATGCATGCATGTGGCCATTCCCTAAATATGAGTGAGACCATTACCAGGGCCCAGAGTTGGGTCAGGGTCCCAGTCTTCCTGGCCTGGCACCCTGTGTGTGGGAGCACAAGAGTCACCCAACCTGGAGAGCCACCACAGCCACACAGCACAGCCCCCAGAGTTCCAGGGGAGTAACAGCCAGCACCACTGAACTGCCCAAGCCAGCGCACGTAGGAGCGGGCCGAAAAAGGCCCCCAGCCCGGCAGCATCCCCCCATCCACCACCGCCACTGCCACTGCCACTGCCACAACACACCCCAAGTCCCAAACCCCACTCCCCGGATGAGCCAGAGGCATCCCTACAGCCCAAGAGACCCACCCGGGGGTCCAAGCAGTGCCCCTGCGGGCGGACAACGGCGGAACGTGTGTTGGGGGGAAGTGCTGTAGAGCCGCGAGGCACCGGTCCCATGCCCACAATGCACAAAGACTGAGGAGACTGCGGCAGAGTGAAGTCATCCTTGTCCCAGGAACAGTCCCCACCCCTGAGAAGGGAGAGAAGAAGCAGCGAGCCATCGGACACTAGCCAGCTTTGGACACTGTCAGAGCTGCAAAGGACCCATTGGACCCATTGCCAAAAGACGCCAGGAGACAAAGCCCAAGTATGGGCCCCAGAAAACCTCAGGGACCCAACCAAACTGTCTGTCGCAGCCCCCTCCACCCCACCCCACATGCCACACAACTATGGAAGACCTGCCCCGAGCCATACCATAACTACCGCTAAGTGAAAGTATCCCCTTTCCTGTGCTTCCTCAATCCCTGTCCAGGAAGCATAACTCTGCACTGTGAATAAGTGACTCTGGATATGGTGTGGTGCATTAAGATTGGAGGAAAGGAGAGGAGGGTGGAGGAAGGTCAGAGGGCCGCACCTCAAGGCTGTCCTCCAGCCTGACCTGACAGAGAGCCCCCTGAACCCGCCCCCAAGGTGTGGTGGATTAAAATCATGTGTATTATGTATATTGTGTGCCTAAATGTCCCTGTGAGAAAATATCTACAGCAAAGTGTGTGGTGAGTGAAGAGCGGTATAAGTGCAATTTGAGAGGCCAGGCAAGTGAAGGTCCCGTCCCCAGCCAGAGGGTCGCTGGTGCAGTGGTCCAGGGGCCCGCAGGCAGGGCGGGAATCCCAAATAATCTAGCAGGCCCCCCAATGCAGCATGAAATTTTTTTTTTGAAGGCTGTACTTGGTCCCTTATAAATGACTGATGGATGGACAGGTAGATATTGTGTGGAAACACAAATGTAGGACCAGATTTGATAAGACAGAATATCAGCTGGTACTCCTGACTTCAGACAAGATGAAAAGTATACCATGACCCTTCAATTATGCTTCTGGGCAGTACTCCATTTTAACAGTTCTGAATGCTGTAACATTCATAACGAGATTGATTGTAACGACCTAAAGCGAGAAAGTGAGGAAAACACCATCACACCAACAGCACTAGTATAGTAGTCTAATACTGCTGATTCAAGCCTGGTTCATGGATTTAGACTCTGACCCTACATCTGCTGCTTCAGCAGAAATCCAGGGCCATCAGACCAGGTCTCCACCTGTACAGTGAGTATTTCACTGCAGCCTCGGGTTTCTGGCCTTGGTGACAGGAAGTGGGACATAACTTGCCCCAATAGAGGCCCGTCTGACATCAACAAGTCACATTTGGTCTCAATTCAAATGTTTGATCTAAACATTAGCTTTAGTTCCATCTGGATCCCTGAGATTTTGTCACACTGACTGGTTGATTTTTTAAATGAATTAATCGGCAGGTATTCTGGTCCACCTCACTCCTCCTTGTCAAGAAGGTAAAACCAACCTCAGTTTTTTTCTCTATGCCACCATTCTTGGACATAAGAAGTGGAAAGTGTTGTGATCTTCACTTGAGGTGAATCCACCTCAAGTTTGGACATGTTGTTGACTCTGAAGCTTTTCTTCCTGCTCCGTCTTCCTGTCAGCCCTAGTGTGTCCACTCTTGTCTAACCTCTGAAAAACACAGAGCTGCTGTTGAGGGTGGGGTACACCCTGGACAGGTGGCCAGTCCATCACAGGGCCAACACACAAAGACAAACAGAGACGAACAACCACTCACGCTCGCATTCAGACCTATGGACAATTTAAAGTCACCAATTAACGCAGACATGCATGTCTTTGGATGGTGGGAGGAAACCCACGCAGACACGGGCCGGGAACCGAACCCGGGAACCGAACCCGGGAACCGAACCCGGGAACCGAACCCGCGACATCCCGGGAACCGAACCCGGGAACCGAACCCGCGACCTCCCGGGAACCGAACCCGCGACCTCCCGGGAACCGAACCCGCGACCTCCCGCGACCTCCCGCGACCTCCCGCGACCTCCCGCGACCTCCCGCGACCTCCCGCGACAGCACTACCTACTACGCCGCCATGCTGCCCATTGGCAATACCATAAAAGACAAATGTAATTAAATAAATAAATAAATGGACAAAAGGAAGAGTGCTGGTGTTAATATTGTGCTGTAAGGGTCAGTATCACTGGCAAGAATGATTGAACGTAGAGATCCATCACAGCATAGGAGTAAATCACTCTATTGGCCTGTATAGATGGACTGTGGAAGTGTAGTAAAGTCAGCTGACCTTGGTGATCTGGGTGGTGGTGGTGGTGCTGATGGTCTCAGAGGTGATGGTTTGGGCACTCAGCAGCACTCCTGATTCCCTCTCTGCCAGGCTGTCCACCGGCTGTGGGAGAGACACCTTTTAAATGTTAGAAACAGAATCTCCGATCAATCTATGTAATCCACACTTAGTTGTTTTAATTCTTAAAATTCAGTTGTTGTGTGACTGCTTTCTTCAAACATTACTTTGGTTTGTTCTCAAAAATGTGCATATTTCTCAGAATTGGTACTGATGTTGAGCTAATGTTTTAGATTTGTTAGCTAACTGGAAATTGAAATAATCAACATTGGAATATTAACTGAGCAGAGGGAAAAAGGGAGCGACTGCCCTGTGGCTGCATCACCTCAGGACACCTATGGGTAAAATGACTAGTAAGAAATTATATATCTTATCAGTTTTGAATGGGTCCACAGCAGTTAAATGTAACTACATGTGTACTGCAACACCTACAGGTGATTAAAAATGCACAGCATATAATATGAAAGACCTAGTGGAAGATCTCTAGTGGCCATTACTCCCCACCCCTCATCATAATAAAGGCAAGACAATAACTAAAACAATCTATTGGAATGGTTGCATAAAACCATGATACTGAATCATTATAAACATGTATAATATAACACAATCCAGTATAACACTACTACTGAGAACTACAAAACTACATAACAAAACTAGGACTTAAACATTATTGGAGAGGGATTTATTTCAAGGCTGATACTGACATAGTAAAATGTTCTGATTGTGAAGGGTTTTCTTTTGTCTCTACTTCATTGAAGGTCAGACAAAAGCTGCATAAAAGTATTATAAATGCAGAGTCTAAATCTATTTGGTGAAATGTTTTTCTGTGTGCAATTCCCAGAAATCCCCTCACCTGTGCTGACTCGTAAGTAATGGTCTTGGTCTCAGTGTGAACCAAAGGCATGTCCTTGTAGGTCACAGTTCCTCTCAGAGAGTTGGTGATGTCGGAGATGGTGATTGTCTGGGTTTTTAACACAGGAGACTGGAGGGATAAGATGGATAGTCAGCAACAACCTCTGTGATGGCTCTGTCAGGACAAACTGTTATTTATGAATGTATGATAGATACATCAAGAAATGCAAACACATGACACTCCCTGTGAGGATTAAAGGTTCCATTGTGATGAGTTTAGCTGCCTTATTTTATGCCATGAGGACCTCTGGAACTTTGTGATTTCACAACAAATCAATTACTGTCACACCCCAAACCCCTCACAGCTGGACCCACCTTTTGACCTTGTGGGGTTTGGTTATTAGATTGTTTACCTGAAAATTTCTGTAGTTTTATGGGATAACTGCAATAAAACTTTTTTTAAAAAAGCTAATAAAAAAAAAAGGATCAGATCTTATTTTATGATTGGCTGACTGACCTGTTGGTGCTAAAGCTCCAGTGAGATAGCTGAGAGAGGAGATGTAAAACTAAACTGAAGGTTTTTGGTTTTAAAACCCCAAATATATATTCTTTTATGGAAGGCACAGCATCAATACAAGGTAAATAAAACACGAAAATGATACAAATCCTTGCTGAAGTGTGTTTATACTGAATAGTTTGACTGTCTGTCCTCGTGTTATGTGCATATGAAACAGGATGAGGTGTCACATTTGCTTCACCATCAGTCTTATTAGCTAAATTAAAAACTATGTTAAGGAGAGTTAAGAGCTTTTACTGAACAGCATCACATTAATTTTATTTCCCTAACTTTATTGCAGCATCTGTATCTCTTCAAGGTTCCGGTAAGACAGGCTTTATGACGGCTAAAAACTGTTCCTATTTAGCATGTCACCCACTAATTAAGGAAACCTCACACTAGATTGCATCATTACTACAAAATGTAATTTCCCAAAACCAGAGGCAGCCAGTAACTCTACTGCTGAATCTGTAAAAAACAATCTCTAAGTCTGCACTCAAGGCAAAGAAGACCTCTTCTTCCTCTGATTCCATTTGGGTGTATAAGCTTCACTATTTTAAGACATATCTGCTTAAAAAGCTTTATTGTGCTCACTTTAGATTCGATGAATTTGTGACCAAATTGCACATAATGTGGAAACTGAAGACTCAAACACTTAGTGAAGCGAGAGCCTTCTTTTGTCCAGCAGTGAAACATTTGAAATATAAAATATTTGCAAAGATTCTGTCTTTTTCATATTACACTGGGTAACTACACATTTTAATGGAGACATACCATCAATCACATCAAACACAAAAGATTTTGATGACTTACAACAGATTTGGACAGGATACTTGATATCAACAAATTTACCCAAGGTGAAGATGATGATGGTTCTTAGGATCAATTGTGGCAAGACACTCACATATGTGTGAGCCATAAGTTATGGAAAAAAATGCTCCAAATCCTTTCATTGTCACCAGTCACACACACATATTGAAAGAAGAAATGAACAGACACTGAATATGATCGATCACATGAGTGTGAGCATGCTCTGTAGCACAATCGTGTAGAGCAAAAGCTTCCCAGTGTTGTGTCTAAATGTGGTTTTAGTTAATATCACTTGACTAGGTTGAGTTTGGGTTGGGAGGGGGGGTCATTAGAGTTTTGTAGGACCCTGCCAACAGGTGTTGCACTAGACCGCCTAAATTTCAGAACAAAAAAAACACTTTGTTGGCTACAAGCCCACATTGTCAGTCAGTAAAGTGTTGTAAAGTCCAGTAAAAACAGCCATCAAACACACAACAAGAAGTCCAGCTTAATAAAGTTACTCTGTGAACACAACAGCCAACAAAAACGAATCTAACCCCAAGCATTAACCCAAGTTAGCAATGCTGTGATATGCTCCACAGCAATGCAGACAGATAGCCAGTTCTCATTAAGCAACACATTGATATTACTACTAACAGCAAGCTAACAAGCAATATCATGCTACTGTAGCTGTCACTGATGAAAACAGACCAGGAACATTATGTAACTGCAAATTAGTTACAATGGATGGGAATAAAACCAATTGTGAGTTCAAGTGGGGCCCTTTAAAACTTGTAGTTTAGCAAATACAAATCAGTGCTGGCTCCATGGGTGGATTGGGCAAGAAAAATTGAGTCTTGGACTGACCTGCTGGGTCTGGACACAAGAATGACACTGATGAACCCAATACACCCATGCATGACATACCAGACCAGTTATCAAAAAAAAAAAAAGAGAGAATTGCAGATGACAAAACACAGTGTCAGTGTCAGTAAGAAGTTGTATTATTTAAGTATCATTTACAGAACATTTAAGGAAAAATACAATAATAGAACACTAAAGGAATTTTAAAAACATATGACCTTTATTGACATGCGTATTCATGGCAGCAAACAGATTGATATCAGTGTATGAGTACCAGAACCAAGGGGCTGGTCATGGTGGCAGCAGACTAAGTTCTGGTAGCCCAAACATCCCTCTTCCGAGTCACATTTTCAGGTGGTGATCTCTGAATAAATATGTTAATGTTGTGTATATGCCCGCCACAGGTTCTCCTAGTTTTGCATAACCAGAAAAGATCTAAACAGATGTGTCCCAAATGCTTCTAGGTGAGATGACTGAACCTTGTCAACCTAAAAAAAAAGTTCTGCTCTGAGCTCTGTCCAGATATGTAAGCCCCTCAGATGAGCTCCAGCATGTTGTAGAAGAAACTGCTATGCCAGTTTTTGGCATATCTCCCAAAGCTTTTTACTACAGGTGATGATTGATGTAGCACTAAATAGAGCGTTTCAGAATCAAGCCTCATAATAAAAATCTCTGTACCAATGAGCCTCTGATACTTGAAATTCTGTTATCTCATAAACCAATTCAATTTAATACGAACAAGTTCAGGGACGATTGTGGAAATGGCAAAGCCTTGTGATGTAGGTTGCACACAGTCAGAAACTTAATAGACCAGAAGGAGGCACTAACATTCAGTGATGAAAAGACTACAGATGTTTCAACAAGTTCAGCTAAATGAAAAACGTGTGAGTACAAACCCCTGACAGATGAACACCAAAGACCTCCAGCAGGACTTGCAACATGAAAACCAAAAGCACCTGCTCTTTTCTTTGTCACCCAGAGTGTCCTACTCTTGCATGGTCAGCAGTTCATGAGCAGACAACTCCTGTCAACCCCAAACAGACAGATCACAAAGTGTCACTCAGAGATGAACAAAGGCCAAAATTTTGACTAATGTCTGTGAGTCAAAATAATCTCCTTTCCTAACCACTTCTCCCTTTCTAGCAACTTCTCCCCTCCTTGCTACGTCTCCTCAATATTACTGAAAAAAAAATGTGGTTAATGTGGTCAAGGACAGATGTGAAAAAGATTTCATATGGACTTTGGACGAACAACTTTTATTTTTTAAACTAACTTTTCAAACACATGATAAATACCCTAACCACAAAAACAAAGCAAAAAGTGAAATGTACAACTACAGAACATGTGTAGGTCAGAATAATGACATACCATTTAGTGAAACACATTTCTGTTTGCTGTATTCTTTATATTGACATCGTTTATTCAAAATCCAATACCATTGTTCTCAGTGATGAGCCTTAGCTGGATTTGAAGGGCATAAATACTCATTCATTGATTTGGGGCTGAGACACATTCTCTGTTGTTCCTGTATTATTGTGAATCTGCTATGGTCCGATTGGAATTGTGGGATGGTAATTCCACTTTCCTTGTGGCAAAAGAAGCTCTAGTGTTTCCACTGCTAAAAGATAAACAATAAGCATCACACAAGCACCTGTCCTTATCATTTATAAAAGTGGACCTTGATCCCTACTGACACTCAGATACTTTAGGTCATTCCACTGTTTGGAACCTTCCTAAATAAGAAAGACTTTTCAACCATTAAAAGAAGAATAAAAGATTATGACATTAGGTAAAGAGGGGGGCATTTCTATCCGTTGATAGTAAACACATTTAACAGCAAATTCAAAATGCATTTCCTAAACCTTCTGTATTCAACTATTTGATGATATTGGAGTAGTGCCATCACAACTGCTGCTCCACAGGGGGAAGTGGCAGTGGTGTTTCCTTGTGCATACCTTGCAGAATCCAGACACCTTCACCAAAGACATGCAGGCAAGATATCATTCAGATCAAGAGACCACAACTGTATCACAAACATTCAGAAATACACGTCACTTTTGATGCATTTATTATTTTTATACCTGTAACACACCTTACTGCAGCTTTAAAGAGATATTAGAAAAATAACATTATAAGGGGATGCCATCTGGAGACAATGTAAAAAAAATGTCACAGTGAATATATTCAGATTCAGACCCCCCCCCCCCCCAAAAAAAAGAAAAATTCCAACAACTTTGAATCATTAGCAGGTGATACATGTGCACACACCCTTCAGTGGGCTGAGGACATTATCTGAGCATGCACAGTCCTTTGTTTTACTTCATTTGCAGCATAGTAAAAGTAGTAAAGACATGTGACAGGGTCAGTTCCACCAACATTTCAGAGTAAAAATTATACTTTCCCAGAGTTTGTTTGGACCCAGTCATATGTTTTTACATTTACATGTTAAAGGCTATATTAAACAGTATATGATAAAAAATACTTTTAAGTGTTATAGAGATGCAGGAAAAGTAAATATTGCTGTTACAGAGTGTAATGTCAACGAAAACTTGTGTCATGTAGCATAAAAATATCTTACTATAAGGGACTTTATCTCCTTTTCAAAAGAAATATAAAGTCAAAGATAGCATAGTCCACAAAGATGTGTACTGTCATATCATATATCTTTTCCACCAAAATTACTGGGGATACCTGGGTTTTTTAAATACAGGTATATACAAGAAATAATGGACAGAAATTTTTCATTTTTTGCATCAAGTCAAAAAATTTAAAAAGAAAAAGAGAAAAAAATTGCATATTTGCTTCTTTGTTTACTATATATCATATTTTAACATCGGCCACTGTACCCAATTCTGGCAATAACAAGAACTTTTCTCCTTGGCCATTTGTAACATCTGCATCTTTATATCTGTTTTTATCTGCTTTATCTCTTTTTATATTGCCAAGGGGTTTAAACCAGCATTCTATCTAATGTCCATAAGGGGGTGACTCCACTGGTTGTTAAAAAAGGTCAGACTGTATTGAGGCCTATGGGATGATGGCCTTACTTCTCATTTGATTTATTACCTCTGTAAACAATTTCCTTGTGATTCTATGACCTCTAGGTTCAAGTGTTCTTCAATTAAGCATAAACATTTTCTAAACTTAGGGGAAAATACATCATAAAGCAGGACAGATACACCCCTGGGTGGTCCTTAGCTCCACCTAAGGTTTCGCATCTCATCTCCAGGTTGTTCTCCTGGTAAATTATTAGTCTCCACGAGACACTTCTATTATTGATTGTGTGTTTTTAAAAGTTAGAGTGAGCTTCAGCTCACTCTTAGAGGAAGCTATAGTCATTGTGACAGGTCTGATGACAGGTCGATCTACAGTGTCTGTGCTCTGAAAGATGTGAGAGAAGAAAAAAAGAGAAAAATTAGCACTTCATCTCAAGTCTTGGCAGATTTTCGACCGGTGGAAAAGGGACTTTAGTGGACCATGCAATCTTTAGTTTGATTTTTAATCAGTAAATGCACCAAAACAAAACAAAAACCAAACTTAACCAAACGTTCTCTACCCCTGAAACAAAGCTTTCAATCGGTCTAGCTGCACTGTTCCAACACATCCAGGTTTGGGGTAGTTCCTAATGTGCCTTAATAGTACTGAAAGACAACACATTAATCCAGTCTTTCCTTATTGTGATAGCTGTCTTTTTCCTACCTGTATATAGTTGTGTCAGTTTGTCACACAGTGCTCCTGTGAGTTTGTAACATTGCCCGAGTTATGTTGAGAATGAATTGAGTCCAAACTCACGAAAGAAGAAAAAGAGGCATAAAGGAGAGTTTCTATATCTATATATAACAGAGGATGAGGTCGAAGACACCACCCACCCCCCATATTCACTGCTGTCCTGATATTGTTTCCTGGGAGACTTTTCCAACCATTGATGTTAAAAAAAATCAATGACATCAAGGGCCTTGACATAGACCCATTGGAAGCTCATTAGCACAGCATTCAGGCTGAACTGAAGAAACCTCTTGGATGTGAGGTGGTACACCCAATTTCCCTTGACTCAAATTCTCTTGTCTCCATGGCAGAATTGCATTGTTAGTTTTGTTGCCAACACTATAGGATGAAATAAAGGAGCATAAGAACCTGAAACACTATTTGGTCCAGAGCATTCCCCAGAGTTTACAGTGCTGTTTGGTCTGCAATCTGTATTGTAGATCCAACATTTTTCAGTTCCCACCCACTCCTGGAGAGAGCCACTACACCAAGACAAGAGTTTTAATCTGTTATTCAAGTGCTTTAGGTCCTTTCCATGTTATTGCACTGTGACACCCTGCTCCACACATTCATTCACTCAATGCCTGGCATTTCTTTTACAGGCTTTTTAGACAAAGATATAGTTCTAGGAGTAATTCTCTTAGACTAAGATGAAACTACAATGAGCACAAATAGACAGAGGTGAAGATTCAACTGCATAACAGATGTAAGCCACAGACAACATTTGTGACATATGGTGTGTTGGCTGTTTAGGCTAAATAAGCACATACTGTACAAACAGTTCAGCATTTGAATTAGTATCCCTCTCACAAGGTGACCACTAACTTAATACGGTCTGAACCCTTCCCATGGAGCAGCATTTCAACTGAGCAGTGTCAATCAAATTGGTTGGAAGAAAATAATAGGTTTTTTGTAAGAAGTGCAACCAGACCAGTGTAAACAGACCAGGGTTCATCAAGATGAGAAAATCACGGAGTCATGCAACTAAGCAATGATGTCATGTAAACAAGTACACCATGCCTCCAGAAGTCCAACAGCTGCAGTTGAAGGCATTTTAGGGTTACGACATCACTACAGGATCATCAGAACTTGATGTGCTATTTCATTTTTTCATCATTTTACTTTATCCTCAATAGAGGCTGGACCTCACTATCCACCAAAACATTGAGCTACACTTTTAACCCATTTGGACACTGCTAAAATATCATCCTAATACTATGGCTGTTTCTGCATGGTTGGTCCAATTATTAGTTAGATTCAGTTCTTAATGAAGTCATAATCCATATTTGTTCGATTACAAGTCATTGGAAAAGTATACATTTTCTGCAATGCATTCCTGAGTGATACCTTAATTCCTCTGCTCTGATGGATTCTTCAATCACACTTGGCCTGATTGTCTGCTGATACTGGTCAGACATTAACACAGGGCTAACGCATGTCAGTCAGCTTCGCACAAATTCTTGTGTCAACTGTCTTAACAACTGACTGTACTATCAGTTGTTAAGATGTAAGCTGTACCTTTTCCATGCAGCTGGAAAAGGTACAGTGGCTGTACAACAGAAACATCTGCAAAGAGGTCTTAATACACCTTGTGTATACTAATATACTTTGTCATGCAATTTCTTACATATTGTATATACAATGCAGGTGCTAAATGATAGTTACCATATATCCTCCAGCTGGGTTTCCAAAAACAGCTGGGGGCGTGGTCAACACAAACAATTAGGGCCAACGCTATTGGACAATTCCTGAAACTGGTAAATTATGTTATTTACTTTAATTAACGCCCTTAATTACTTATGTAATGTATTAGATTTATCTATTCTGATCCACTTCCCTTTGTCTTCCCTTAATCAATAAAGAGGGGCTCCTGTCAAATGTAATTCATTCTTTCATTCATTCATGTTCTACTGTTTATCCATTTCCGGGTCACAAAGGGTGCTAGAGCCAATCCCAGCTCACATTGGGTGAGGGTACACCCTTGCCAGTCCATCGCAGGGCCAACATACTGTACTCTTATGTAATTCTAGGCATTTAATTTTAAAAGGTTACAGAAAGTGCTGCATTTGCATTAAAAGCCTAAAAACAGTAACTTTAACACTACAGGACTGTATCAAAACAAGGCTTCCCACTCAAATATGACCTGTTAAAAGGAGTTTGAAACAAGTTTCTGCTACCTGCTGCATTTGGGTTAAATAAAAGCCCTGGGTACCGTTTGAGGAAATACAGTAACTTCCTGAAGGATGTGTATGTTGTATTATGTTTCATTTATGAGAATAATTGGAAAAAGTAAATGGTACTTCACTAATTCTTTAAGTGAGAGAATATAATATAAGAAAAGGAAAGCTTGAATCAGTTGCCTCAGGAATTCAGATATATTCTCACGTCTTACATTACCAGGGAGTTTACTGGTTTCATGACATATGTTTGGCATTTTAGTATTTATCCTTACACTGCCATTGACCTTTTGCTCAATGTGTCCCCTGATGAATGTTAGCTTAGCTAACATTCAACCAAAGCATACAATATTATTATCTTAGAATTATCTTAGAATGACAGGCCTGTCGGGGTTTGGAATTTTCCATACGATGAAGCAAAGAGAGCAGGGCCCTCTTTTTGTTACCCAATCAGAAACAGAAGAACAGAGTAACAAGGGAATTTAACATTGTGTGTGTTTAACATTATTTTGTGGGATTATAATTACTTCAGATAAATGTTTGCTTAGGAGCTTGCTGTGTATGAGAGCTGATCTAAGCGGCAATGGTATCTCTGTTTATCTCTCCTGTTGTTTATTGGATCTGGGAAGTTTACACTCCAGTACCGTAGAAAGATATTTACCCTAGATAGTGTTATGTTTGCCAAACTCGTTGGTTATTCCTCCTTCCCAAAGCATTTAGAGGGATTCATGGCATGTCAAAAAGTTAATTATGTGAACAAGTAGCATTTAGGAGTGGAGCACCTCAATGTAACTGGGAGCTCCACCATAAGTTCAACTGTGACTCAGGGTGCGTCACCTTTTCAACAGCTTATTAAACCAATCAGAAATCCTCATTATGGTAACTTAGTGAAGAAGCTGCTGGCAATTTACCTAAAGTGAAACATATGGTGAATATAATGAGATGAAAAAAAAAGATTTAATAATGAGAATTAAAGCTGAACATTGTGGCTCTAAGAGCACTGAAGGGCATTTTAACAGTTCAGCAAACACTTTGTTTAGAGCAAAAAGTGAATGAGCCATGTAGCAAGAGAATCTTCCAATCAGCAGGACCTTAGCATGGACACATTATGATGGATGTAGGTGTGGATGTATCCTTGGTCAAAAACCGGAAAATGTTTTGAAGCGCTCAGACACAGTGTGTCAATTCTGCCACTAGAACTCTTTCAATAATAAAAGACATGTCATTGTGACACAGAAGGTGTTCCGAAAAATTTGCTGATTTCTTAGAGTTGGATACTCATGCTCCACCTGACTGATCAACACATCTGAAGCGTTTTGGCCAGTCCCTTCCTGCTTTGAACAAACAGCATTCCTGGCTACATCTGATTATAACACCAACTCACCCATGGGTGCTCAGGTGAGTTCATGTGTATTTGCTATTTAGCATCATGCGCAGTGGATGGGAAAATGACAAGTGTGTCAGTTGGAAATTAGCAAAGATGTTAGTGTTGCATTTTGAGCCAGGTGTAGACGGAGCCCTGCATCGCCCCAGATCCCTCCAATTCTGCTCACCCCAGACTCTCTCACTGAAAGCACTAAAATTCAGTTTGCCACATACACAGTTGGGTTTTGCTAATCAGATGTTTACATCTTTTCAATATGTTTATTTTTTTTTTCTTATGCTCCTTCTGGTGTTCTCAGGCACAACCCACACTCTAAAAACTACTGGACTAGGAGAGCATAACCAGCATAAAACACTGGAGGAAGCACTATTAGATATAAAGACATAATTTAAGTGTGCAGGAAAAAGGCTAAACCTGATACCGTTTGATCCAGATATTCAGGAGGTTTCTACCTGGACCTGAGTTCTCCCCAGAGGTCTCCTCTGCTCTAACAAATGGACCAGGGGTTAAAACTGGTAGAAACACCAAATAAAACAGTCTCACTTTTAAAGTCAGAGACTGAGTGATGCTCTTCAGTGGACACATGATGTCTCTAAGTGCCAAGAGCTATCTGACATTCACTCAGCTCAAAACACTAGAATGAGCTTCAGATAAAGGGCTGAAAACCATCAAGGTAGAAAAAGAGGATCTGAAACATCTGACTTCTAACTGGGCTTCCGTCACACATAGACAGTACTACCAAAGAGAGGCTATGACTTCATTGACAGCGAGCAATAAAGTGTAACATTGCCAAGATTAGTCATACATCCATAATGGTTTGAGAATGGTGGAGTTTGCACGTTCTCACTCTGCCTGCCTGGGTTCCCCCCAGGTTCTCTAGCTTCCTCCCCTAATCCAAACACATGAACATGAGCCTTAGTGTGAATGCATATTTGTCTGTATACATCAGCCCTGTGGAAGACTGGTGACCTGTCAGGCACCCCTCCCTCACCCATTGTCAACTGGGATTGGCTACAGCCCCCTCCCCAAAAAATCCCTGCAGTGATGAGCAGTCTAAATGATGGATGGAAACATTGGTGAATAAGTAAGAGTATAATAAGAGAAGATAATATAAATGAGATAAAGAAAGTAAGATTATTTGATTTGCTAGTGAGCAAAAATTATTGTTTAGGTTTAGAGTTTTTTTTTTTAACAAATAAATCTGCCACCTTTATAAAGAGGTTGACAGGCAGCGGTAAATAAGCAGGGGAGCAGCTCAGCAAAGGTCAACAAGTAATTGTAGCATTAAAAATCAACAGGCTCGTTTTTAACCCTTTATCGGGGCCCATAGATAGTTAGATTAATGGAATAACTTAACAGGAATAACTAGGTGGATAGAACACTAAGTAGAGGGACAGCAGCTCCCGAATGAAGCAGTCTCTGGGTGTCTGGGGGCACGTTGCAGGATTATATGTTCAGGGATCGCTGCATTTATGTCTTTTAAATAAATGCCAACCACAGCATGGTGAGGGCCATCACAAGCAGCCCTGACAGAAAGAAAGACATCCGGGAGGGCGTCATCCTGGCCGGATTTAGTTCACATGGGTTCCCAAAGCTCCCCTCTTCATTTGGTACATTGATAGCCACCCTTAGAGTTTGAGAATAAGCTTGTTCTTCCTCCGCTTCCTCGTCATCACCATCATCAACCCATTCAACCTCACTGTCCTCCTCATCTTCTTCCAGCAGACAGTCATGCCTGTAGGGTAGTGGTGTTCCCCCTGGCACTGGGGACAAACTATATGCTCTTACCTTGTGTCCGAACAGAGACTGCCTCCCTCGCTGTGCTCAGCAGCAGCAAACCAACAGAGACAGATAACAGTGAACAGAGAAGTGGAATATGGTCAACTGACAGGAGAAGGACAAAAGGGGGCAGAAGGAATGAGAATGGAGAAAGGTAATGCTGGAAGGGAGGAAGACGAGAGGGACTCTGGAAGGTATTCAGCAGGGAGTGAATGTGGATGCAGCCCCCTGCAACCTTTAATAAAGTTAAGATAAGTTTGTGGTATTGCCTGAAAGAGGAATGTTCACATTCACATTCAGATTTTACTTCACAGTTCACTTCCAGCCATATGGAAACATCCCACTCAGTTAAGA
The DNA here is from genome assembly GCA_034769265.1 of Remorina albescens. Classification (NCBI taxonomy): domain Eukaryota; kingdom Metazoa; phylum Chordata; class Actinopteri; order Carangiformes; family Echeneidae; genus Remorina; species Remorina albescens. Next base: position 3,195,363 of record CM068492.1, on the reverse strand, counting down.
TAAACTGAAGATGTGTGGCTAATGTCACATGAAACAGCATTTACTGGTACTTAAACTATAGTTTCAAGCGTGAGCTGACTGTGGCTTAAGTCTCCATTTTATTTTTATAGTTCCATGTAGTGCTGGGCAGTATACCGGTTCATACCGAAAACCAGTTTTTATATTTGTTATGATATGAATTTTTCATATACTGGCAACAACGGTTTAAATAGCCTAAACAGGTACGTAACGCAGCACATTGGTAAATTGTTTCATAGGGGACCCTTTTCATTGCTGCGCCACTAAACACGCATTGAACAGAGCGGAAATAATAGTGGAGTTGCTGGGTGTGGTGGACATAGATATAAAGAATAGACGCCGCATCGACTTCTACTGCCTATTTGCACTGACGAGCCGTGGGGCCACCATCTTGGACCGGTCACCCGCTACACTCTGTAATCTGTTTGGCAGGCGCAATGAACTGCTAGCGCATTTAATCAATCATAACTCGCTGAATACTAAACTGATTTTTTTTTTTGTTGCTGCAAACGTCATACATGTAGCAAGAAACTAAAATCTGCACTTTCCACACCATCAGGTAAAACCGACAAAGCTAAAGGAGAGACGAAGGGACAGCACTTTGTGGGGCTATGCAAACCTGTAGGCTATTAATACTTGTGCACAATGAACAATAGTCATGACCATGGATTGGAATAGGCTATTCTTAGCCAATATGCAGTAAATCTTCTCTCAATCAGTGGAAAATGTGGTCAAAACCGAATCATGCATGAAAAAAAAAACAAAAAACACACACACAAAAAAAAAAACAAAAAAAAAACAGTGAAACTGAAGTAATTCTGAAAAATACTGTGATATAGAATTTTGGTCATACCGCCCAGCTTTAGTTCCATGTCAGAAAAAGGATTTTCAGACATGACTCAGGAAAAGTGGACAAATTTTTTATGGCTAACTTCCCAAGAGTAATTGCCAAAATGTGGGAATACAGCAACACAGCTCAACAAAGTCAACAACAGATTAGATAAGATACCAAAAGGGGAATGAGAGGTATTGCTGATCAACATTGAGAGTAATATAGGGTAAGAATGATGAAAATGAATGATTCCTAGGTTTGAATTATTCTTAAAATAATTTTTATCTACACACACTGACAAACCTGTATAATCTGCTTCACGCAGCTCATTTTGGGATTTTAACTCGGGTTAAAATCCTTAGCTGTCGAGATTTTTGTCTTGCTCCCAGCTTTGCTCCATTGATATATGTGCATACAAAGCACTTCTCAGGAAGTAATCCTGCAACATAAATTTAAAGGTCAGCAGTCAGAGATATACTACTAATGTATAAGATAGTTGTTATACAATATACGAGCTGTGGTTTAGAAGAAAATGGATGATATGGTTATCTGAATGCACTGAGGCTATATCCATACTAATATGTCTGAGTTTAACAAATCATTTTTGTGACACCAAGTCTAGCTTCAACACTACCTTGGAGTTTTTAGCTCCTAAAAAACTACAAAACAAAAGCACAAAATTTGGATGTTTGAATTTTAGTCTGGATGGACACGAACAGAAATTTCAAAAGATGACAGAGACATCCATGGTCACTTTCTGATTGGGTCTCATCAGTTATGATGGATGCAGCCCTGGTTCATGCATTGCTCCCTGTACTGCCATGAGCACTTTCAATAACAGTTCCACTACACAGGCAAAGAAATATCTCTTCTCTTCTATCATACTTTCTGCAATGAGCAATCAACTGCACACTAAAGAACCTGCCTCCTGTTTTCCCTGGCATGTCTGATGTATGAGAGTGGCCCTGTGATTTTTGTGTTTGAAGTTGATGTGGATGATTTCTGATATAGAGCAAAAACACTTTAATATTTTATATAAATAAGTTAGAAGACAAGTTGCCTTTGGAACATGTTGGGAGATTTAAATGAAGCTGCTAAGTACTGCTCCTTACAGGAAAAGCAGATTAAAGCAAAGCTGCAGCAGCTGGGCTTTCACTGAAATCAACAAATTGTTGCAGGGAGACTGATGGATATGGAGACAAGGCCTTACAGAAGCAATTGTCAAATCATGTTTCGACAATGCAGCCCTGGTGTGGATTTGTTCACATGATGAAAGGGATAATACCTATACTCAGCTTTTTAAGAGTATGGAAGATGTCTTTATACTGTGCATGGATTATTATCTGACAACATCTGTGGTAATTGAGCATAACTTCCATACAAAAGAAAATTAAAGGTAAATAGTAGTTTGCATAGCGTTATTTATACAAACTGCATCACAGATGATGGCACATGCAGTGCATAGGAGCCTGTCCTGGTTCTTCCTGTCTGAATTTTAGGTGAGTCAAACATTTTGGTGAAATGTATTTTCTAAGATTTGTCCTGCAGTAACTGAGCACCCTTAGCTCCATGACTTCTACAAAGACCATCAGCTGGTGAGGATACTGTCTGCAACATGGACCGTGTGTCTGGATTCATACTGTGTGATAATGATCTTGTTTACTGCATTGTGGCTCTCAATGGCACAGATAAAATACTAGTTCAAACCATTTTTGCAGTGCAAAGTTCGCGAGCAGGAAGAAACACTGAGAAACCAACTGCTATGGCAAAACTATTACATGCGCATTGTTTTATGCACAGACAGTCTGTAAGTTATCTTGGCATTCCAGATGAAAGGAACTCTGGAGCAACTTGTCAATTAGTTTTTAAGGTATTTCAGCACTGTATTCAGTAGCGGTGAGGGAGATTTAATATTGCAAAAAAGGCAAGACCTACGTCTAAATCTTTTATATGTGTTTATATGTGTCATGTGTCATCAATAATCAGAGAATTCAGGAACAATATGAAATTACCACAGTTGTGCCTAAAGCTTTTCTAAAAAAAAGTGCCATTATGGTTTGATTTTTAGGTATTGAAAATGGGGGATGTCATTATTGTGTAAGATCCTATGGCTGGGGGAGAATCTGTGTCTTCAAGTTGTGAGCAAAGGAAGGCCAACAGGGGGACACTGGCAGGTCAGGGGACTGAGATCCTCTCTGAGCTGCAGTGCTGCGTTGACTGAGTATACAAACGGGTTGGAGTTGGTGGAGTGTTCACCGGGGCCAAAGCAGGCTCAGACTTCAAGAAATAAGTGAAAGGAAAGAAGGATAGACATGGTAGAGATATGAGACAGAGACATAGAAAAACCAAGAAATCCAGGTAGGGACAGATATGGTGACAAGGATTGGAGGGTGAGACAGATTGGTGGGGGCGGTAAGTCCTCTGGCTACTAATCATTGGTCTTTAACTTATTTCCTTGTGTTCTTTTGCTCTTCAGTCTTTCGCCAATCATGTCAAGCACGTGAGTCATGCAAATATACCATTAGGATTAATCCGGCCATGCGATTTATTGATGCATCAAGCAAGATGGCAAAGCTTGCAATAGCCATTCACAGAGCAGAGGCAGCGGTGAGGGAGCGAGTTTAGGATTAAAAGGATTGGGATCCAGAACAAGGCACCTACCAAGGTGCCAGTATGCTTCAAACAAATGGTTGACAGAAACCCCCTTCATCTATACTTATCCAACGTTGCCACAAGGGATCAGTGACTGGCAGTTTTTGTAACTTTTCCAAAAACCAACTTCACAAAAAAGTGGGCAGGTGTGTGGAGGTAAATGGCTCACAATGCCTTTGAAAAAGACTTTCTCCAAAGAACCCCCGCTTGTCCCCATAATCATGTCTAGTACCTCCTTATGATGGTCACTTCTACACTTTGACTGCTGTGTCTCAATTCACACAATTTCATAGCCACACTTGCTATTTTAAATTTACAAGTGAGTTCATACTGATGAGTACCCAGACGATGCACATCTCTTCCTCAATGGTTGCCATCTCGGCCATAAGGGGAGGGGCCACAAAACTCATACAAAATCTGTGAAAATCACATCTGAGGAACAAAGAAACACACTCGGTGGCAGTCGCATTTTAACTTCCATGTTGGGGACAAACAGGAAAGTAAAGCGTTCAATATAAGTTATGTGACCAAAGCAACCAGAAGCCAGGAGACAATCAGAGACATAATAATTCTCTCTGGTGAGTACACAGCAGCAGTTTTGGACCTGTTGAAATTCACACACTACACCATTGGGTGTACTGTATTTAGAGTGTGACATATCAATCTGGACTGAACAATCCGATTTGCGACTCAGTGTTTAGTTTGCCTAAAAACACATCTTTAGGCAAGTTCAGTTAACACTTCTACAAATTAGTAGGTTTGAAGCATACTGAACCCTTATGTTGCAGCACAGTTTGTTAATGTTGGACAGCTTCATGTTAACAGTGGGCAATGGCCACAGCCTCCGGGATCCATTCTTTACATGAAAAAACACTAGACAGTGTTGACCTTCTGCAGTCTAGGCCAGAGCACCTTTACCTCAGACACGCCACCAACTACTCTGTGTGCAGGTACAACTGCGGACATCCTTCCCTGCATACACAAACACACGCACACAAACACGCACATACATACACACAAACCATCTTCACATTTGCACATATGAAAAACAAATCTATTTCTAGACCCTCTGAGACTGCAGTGAAAGTCATGCTGACCGATGAGATAATGTGGAGATAGCCAACAGCACCACCTACTGGAGAATCAGTGTTAAGCTCTATATGAGGGACAATAACAGTATATTTACAGTCAGCACTGCACCTTGGCTTTAGGAACCCACCATGGAGGTGTGTATATATTATTTAGAATAGTACATTGAAGGACCACTAAAATCCTGTATCACAATCTAGACTGAACTCCTTAGCACCTTTCCTGAACATCTTTAGACAGACATCCAGAGATTACTTGGCAGGTCAGAGGTTAACCTCGGTACAAATGAAGCCCTTATTTACAGCAGAAAAACTGCTGTTGCTGATAACATAATTATGGCTTTGCTCTGTTCAAGTGCCCAGTGAAGATGAAGCAGCTAAATGGAATTCAGCCAACATTCATTTGATTAATTTCACCTATAAATTTCCCTGCAAGGGTTTAATTGTCTTCAAAGTAGAAAAAGCATTTTGAGTAATAAAGATTGTGGCTTAAATTGCTGCTTGGTTTAATCAAATGAAAGTTGCAGGTGTCACAAACAGCCTCTCAGGGATCTGTGCAAACTATGTGATGGTGATGATAAAGTGATAGAGTATTTTAATACCGTGCTAATCTATGAGTAGCCAATAGCCTGCATGTTAGCTGTTATGCTTTAGTTTTATGGAACGTCACATTTAAAAAAAAAAATCCTCCTTTGTCATGTAACCTAGAGAGTTTTACCTATGTGTGTCCAGCACATAGCTAGGACAGAGTGAGACCCAGGGAAGCTGCTGGCACAGCTACATCACATGATGACACACACCTTTCAATCACTTGGAAGCTTTTAGACTGTTTCTACTTGGATGATATACTACTGTGGTGTACTCTTTCCTCAGACTGCTGGACTCACCGCTGGTTGGAGCTGGCCATTGATGCTTGCTGTGCGGAACGGTGAGTTGGTCAAAAGACGCTTGTCCCACTCGCTGGGCCGAGGCTCCGGAACAGATTCCATGAAACTCCGCTTCAGCTCACTGATGCTAGTGTGGTGACGCATGATTTCAGTCTGGGTCTTATCCACATCCTTCAACAAAAACATCAAAAGTCAGAATAGGAAAGAAATGGCACAGAATAGCAATATGACACAAAACAAGACCATAGGAAGTGATTGAAATAGATGTTGAAATTAAAGATCAATATGATGGAAGGAGATAAGTGCAAACAAATAGAGAATCACACAGATTGGAAAAATAAGCTGTAAGAAAAATCTGCCATTCTTTCATAATACTATCAATTTAATATGCAGTGTGGCATGTACATTCCCAGTGACATGCTGAGGTCTTGGAAGATGATATTTCTCAAACAAATTAGATATCAGACTAGATTGTGAGGAATCAGCTTCTGTCTCCTGAGATTTGTGATAGGTATCTCAGCTGCTAAAATTTAGAGTTTACAGACTAAATTTACAGCCTAAATCTCGCTCACATGACAACAGAAATGAAGTATCAGAGGCGCTGGGGATTACTACTGATTATGGGCTGCTAAAAAAAGCGCACAGATTATGACTTTAATTTACATCTCAGTAGCTTTAGGTCATGCGTCTTATCATCACAACAATGAACATATTTTTGTCAGCTCTTTCTGAAGTGGCTACACTGTTTATGCTGTGGCCTTAGTACTTTGTCCTTCATGTGCAATCTTCTTCTTGTTGGGAGAAAAAGACCCTAAAGATCAAAATATTGCATTATTAAATTTCATACAAGATATATTTGTGGTTTAAAGAACCAAAAACAACCTCAATTTAGTTTCACATATTATCTCTCTCTCTTCTCTCTGGCCCTTCAGTAGATACAGTTTAGTCAGCCAGTCAGGAGAGACGCTCTGACCCTCTCTACTGATTAGTTGATGGTTTCCTGAGTGATCCAATAAAAATAGAGCAGATGTCAGGTAAACACTCAGAGAAACAAAATGCTGTTCACTGGTGGTTCTGGGTGGGCAGGGCTTGGGACTACTTTGTTGTGACATCAAAAAATTCCAGAAGTCCTGCTGGCAGGTCTTAAAGCTCAGTTTCTGAAGACAGACTGTGATCATTTTTCCAAGACCCTTGACACTTTCACTGTATCAATATAGAACCTGGAACTGATGATTTATAATGAAAGTGTCAAAGCAGAAAAGAGTGAGTTTCATGCCGACACTATCTCCTTCCTGGGCTTCATCATAGCCCCTGGAAGAGTGCAGATGGATCTGGCTAAAGTGAATGCTGTGGCTGAATGGCCGACGCCTGATAGCCGTAAGAAAGTTCAGCAGTTCCTGGGGTTTGCTAACTTTTACAGGCGGTTTATCAGAGGCTTTAGCGCAATAGCTGTTCCTCTCCATGCTCTGACCTGCCCCCAGGTTCGATTCAACTGGTCCCCGGAGGCGGAGGAGGCGTTTCAGACCCTCCAGTGCTGCTTCACCTCTGCGCCCATTCTCACTCTGCCAGATCCACGGCGTCAATTTGTGGTGGAGGTTGACGCATCTAATGAAGGGATCGAGGCGGTCTTATCCCAACGGTCTGAGGAGGATCGCAAGATGCACCCCTGCGCCTTTCTGTCCCGTCGACTGAGTTCCGCGGAAAGGAACTGTGACGTTGGCAACTGGGAACTGCTGGCAGTCAACGTCGACTTATAGGAGTGGAGACACTGGCTGGAGGGGGCACAACATCATCATTCATTGTGTGGACCGATCACAAGAACCTAGAATATATAAAAACAAGCCAAGAGACTAAATTCACGCCAGGCCAGGTGGGCATTATTTTTTAACTGTTTTTGCTAAACGTTGTCTTACAAGCTGGGGTCCCGCAACGTCAAACCAGACGCCCTGTCACGCATCTACGACCCTGAGCCTGGTGCCAAGGAACCAGAACCCATCCTAACACTGAACCGTGTGGTTGGAGTGGTCACTTGGCAGATAGAACAAGAGGTGAAGCAAGCGAATGGTGAGCAGCCCCCACCTAGTGGGTGCCCAGACAATCGTTTCTTTGTCCCTGTTAATCTGTGCCCACAGGTGATTCATTGGGCTCACACCTCGCTGCTCACCTGCCATCCAGGAGTCCGGAGAACTATGTTCGCCATCTCTCAATGGTTCTGGTGGCCGGGGGTCCGGGAGTACATCAAGGCATGTCCGGTCTATGCTCGCAATAAGACGTCCTCCGGGTCACGCATGGGACTTCTGCAGCCTCTACCCATCCCCTCCAGACCGTGGTCGGACATATCTATGGACTTCGTCACGGGGCTCCCTGTTTCAAGTGGTAACACCACGGTTCTGACTGTGGTAGATCATTTTTCCAAGATGGCACATTTCATTGCTTTACCCAAGCTGCCCTCAGCCAAATAAACGGCTCAAATTATGATGCAGAATATCTTCAGAATCCATGGATTTCCTAAGGACATTATGTAAGAGGGGCAGCAGTTCATCTCCCGGTTCTGGAGGGAGTTCTGTCGGCTCATCGGCACCACAGCAAGCCTGACATCAGGGTATCACCCGGAGGCCAACGGCCAAACCGAATGCCTCAACCAACAGCTGGAAACCGGTCTCCGATGCCTCGTATCCCAGAACCCGGCTACATGGAGCACCCACCTGGTCTGGGTAGAATATGCCCACAATTCGCTGCCCACCTCTGCCACAGGTTTCTCCCCCTTCAAGTGTGTCTACGGCTACCAGCCTCCGGTGTTTGCTGACAGAGAACCAGAAGCGTCAGTTCCCTCTGCCCACGCCCTGGTGTGCCGCTGCCACCGCATCTGGGCCACCACCCGTCAAGTGCTCATCCATCAGGGGGACAGAGTCAAAAGGGCAGCAGGCCGAAAACACCATCCCACACCTGAGTATCGGCCCGGGCAGAGAGTGTGACTGTCTACTAAAGATCTTCGCCTCAAGGTCCCCTCTAAGAAGTTGGCACCACGATTTGTTGGTCCCTTCCCCATCACCAAAGTCATCAGTCCAGCTGCCGTTCGTCTCCATCTGCCCAGGTCCCTCCGTGTCCACCCCACATTCCACATCAGTCAGGTCAAGCCTGCAGAAGATAGCCCCATGGTTCCGGCCACCAAACCCCCGCCGCCACTGGAAGCGGCCGATGGGGGTCTGCTTTATAAAGTTAAGAAACTTTTAGCTGTACACAACAGGGGCCGAGGAAAGCAGTTTTTAGTTGACTGGGGGGGTACGGACTACGCATTCCCTATACCGGGTATGCCATTCTGGACTTTTCAGTGGGGGGAGTCACTGTGCCAGGTAAAGGAGTCATTATCGTCAAAGATGAGTGTCTAAATGCTGAGAGGGGTATCCTGGGCATGAATGTGATTTCACACTTCTGGAAAGAACTGTTTCAGGGAGTCCACCCTGGGCTGACTGTGTTCGGTGCCACCATGTCTCAAGAGGCCAAGGGTGAGTGGGAACGGGCTTTTGCTGTCTGCCAGAAGGTGTCACAGGCTGAATCCTCATCAGATGAACAGGTTGGAATAGCTCGGCTGACCCGCCAAGACCCAGTCTATGTGCCTCCAAACAGTGAGATGGTGTTGTGGACACAACTGAATGGACCCAAGAACACATCTGATTTTTGTGCTTTGGTGGAGGGGCCAGAAAGAGATGATGAATGGCTGCTGGCTCGGACTGTCGTCCAGGTGGTGAAAGGACGCCTCCCTATAAGGGTGTGCAATGTGAACCCTTATACTGTCTTAATACCTCAACGGCGCCCTCTTGCTAATGTCTTGCAGGTTGATCCAAGCCAGATCCATGGAGAAAGGGATCTTGTACTGAAGACTTCAGACTCAGGGGTCGTTGAGGTGGATGTTCAGGCAAGCCACATCACTAACAAAGATCCACATCCAGTCAGTCTGCTGAAGGGTGAGGGATTAACAACAGAACAACAACAGAAAATGGACTCCCTGTTGCAGCGTTGGAGGGAAGTCTTTGCAGCAGATGACGAGGATTTTGGGCAGACCAGTGCAGTCCTCCATTCAATCCCCACAGGGTCTGCACCACCCAACAGGGAGCGCTACAGACCAATTCCACCAAGTCTCTACCCTGAGTTGAGGGGGCTGCTCCAAAATATGGTGGACAATGATGTCATCAAAGAAAGTTCCAGCCCTTGGGCAATGCCCATCGTCCTGGTGAAGAAAAAGGATGGATCTTGGCGGTTCTGTGTCGACTACAGGAAGCTCAATGCCCTTACACACAAGGACGCCTACCCTCTACCCAGGATAGAGGAATCCCTCACCAGTCTCACACAAGCTGCTTGGTACTCCACCCTCGATCTGGCCAGCGGATTCTGGCAAGTGGAGATGGATCCAAAAGACAGAGAGAAGACTGCATTTGTGACACCTTTGGGCCTCTATGAATTCCAGAGGATGCCCTTCGGCCTGTGTAATGCACCCGCAACGTTCCAATGGCTGATGCAGCAGTGCCTGGGTGGGCAGGTCAATGAGTCTGTCTTGATCTACTTGGATGAGGTTGTGGTGTACTCTCCTGATTTCGACACCCACATGGAGCACCTGGAGCAGGTTTTTGAAAAGCTAGCTGCCCATGGCCTGAAGCTACAGCCCCATAAATGTAGCCTTTTCCAGAGGAAGGTCACTTACCTTGGTCACGTCATCTCCAAGGATGGAGTATCCAACGACCCTGAAAAGACAGCTGCTGTGAAAACTGGTCCATCCCTTCAACCATCAAGCAGGTACGGTCATTTCTGGGGTTTGTAAGGTATTATCGGAGGTTCATCAAAGGTTTCTCAAAAATAGCAGCACCCTTGAATGCCCTCCTAGTAAGCACTGCTAGTATGGGGGAAGGAAAGAGGACGGTAGATTGGACTCCAGACTGCCAGGTGGCGTTTGACACTGAAAACTGCTTTTGTAAGTGCACCAATTTTGGCCTATGCAGATTTTTCTAAGCCATTTCACTTGTACACTGACGCTAGCTTAGGGGGCTTGGGGGCTGTATTAGCACAAGTGCAGGATGGTTGGGAGAGAGTAATTGCCTACGCCAGCAGAAGTTTGCACCCCACAGAAAGGAATGACAAAAACTACTGTTCTTTTAAACTGGAGTTTCTGGCCCTTAAGTGGGCTGTTACAGAGAAGTTTAAAGATTATCTGTGGGGCAACAAATTCCTAGCATTCACTGACAACAACCCACTCGTCCACTTGGAAACAGCACATTTGGGGGCCACTGAACAGCGCTGGGCAGCTCAATTGGCCAATTTTGACTTTGAGTTGAAATATCGCCCTGGTATTGCTAACTGTAATGCTGATGTGTTGTCCAGATTGTCACAGGAGACCGTACCTATCCAGCAGGCTCAGGTTTCAGCTGTGGAGTCAGATGCTGCCCCTGATGTCGGAAACCAGTGGAGAAACTGGCAGGAGGAAGAGCCAGCATTGGCGCAAGTGAAGGAATGGGTGATGGAAGGACACCCCCCAAGACCAGAGGAAAGGAAAACGCGCCTGCATGGTGTAAAGTGCCTCCTACTAGAGTGGAGCCGGCTACACATCCAGGAAGGTGTATTGAGGCGTAGAGTCCTGGAGCGCCACACTGGACTGAGTCTTTCCCAAATCGTGGTGCCCATGAGTAAAACCCATGAGCTGTGGGAGAAGTACCACAATACTTCAGGCCACATGGGCGTGGCCAAGATGGAGGCCTTGCTGCCTTCTACTGGCCGGGCATGACAACAAACCTGCAGGAATGGGCATCAACGTGTGCAAGCTGTGTCCAACGGAAGAGGGGTCCAGAGGTAAGGGCACCATTGGTGCCTATTCTAACATCATATCCCTTGGAAACTGTTTCAATCGATTATTTGTCTCTGGGTCGACATGGCGACACATATCCTTATCTGTTGGTCATGACTGATCTTTTTTCCAAGTATGGATGGGCTGTCCCTACCAAAGATCAGACAGCAGCCACCACAACTCGTGTCTTATGGCGCCACCTCATCCAGCCCTGGGGTTGCCCAGAACGGCTTTTGTCTGATCAAGGAGCTGCCTTTGAGTCGTCCCTGGTAGCCCAGCTGTGCAGCCTTTACGGATGCACCAAAGTCCGAACCACACCTTACAGGCCCCAAGGAAATGGGGCCTGTGAAAGATTTAATAAGACTCTTCTGTCTCTTCTAGGAACACTGAGTCAAGAGGATCAAGTACACTGGCCGGATCATCTGCCTACTCTGCTCCAGATGTACAATAACACAATCCATGAAACCACCGGCCTGACCCCACACTTCGTCATGTTTGGCCGACATGCCCGCCTGCCTGTGGAGACTGCTGTTGGGGCACCACCACTTACCCAAAGATACAACCTGGAGGGCTGGGTTCACAAACATAATCAGACTCTGCACAAAGTCTACCAGCAGGTGGCAGCGAAGACGAGGGAAAGTCATATACGGGACAAGGACAGGTATGATCAGAAAGCAAAGCGTCTCCCCTTGTTACCCGGAGAACGAGTGCTCTTGTGGAACTTCCGTCGCAGACAACAAGGGAAGTTGGCACCTCACTGGCAGCCCCAGCCCTATGTTGTAATCAAACAACCACGCCCTGGCCTGCCAGTCTTTCAGATCAAACCAGAAGGAAAGGAAGGTCCTATTAGGACCATTCATCAAAATCAACTCCGACTCTGGCCCTTTAACCCTCCTGAAATGCAACCACATGCCCCACAGACTGAAATGAACAATCCCAATTTGGCCAATGCTCAACATCCAAATCCCCCATTTTTACCTCTGACCTTTGTGCCCACAGCATTTGCTCCTCCCGCAGGCCCTGTGGAGAATGATGTAAGAGCTCCTGCCATAGCCCCTCATGTAAGCCAAGAGCTGAGTAACGGACCGCTTCTTCGAAGGTCACAGAGACAGAACAGGGGTAGGTCAACAGACAGGTATGGACATTGAGACTTTTTCGGGACGACAACTGTTAAAGGGGGGAGGAGTGTCATAGGATGCAAAACATGTCTTCTGGTTATGTATGATCGGGTGATCCCATATATTTATATTGTTTGATACTATTGTTGTGCGCGATGGATATTACGTTGTGATTTTTGTTTGCAGTGATTATTGTTTGTGATTATTGTGTGCCGTGTGTCGATTATTTTACCCCCTTCAGACTATAAAGAGGGACATTTGTTGCTGCAGACTGACACACATGAGCCTCATCACATCAGTGATTACAATCACCGGTTGCGCCTCCCATGCTTGAAAAGGACAATGCCAGAGACCTGCACGGGGGGGAACGGTGCAGACGTTGCTGTCGCCTCCTGCTGCTGCTGTTCGTCCTCGAGATCACGACTAGGTCCATGCTTCTCCTCGCGGTGTGGTTTCTCTGGCCCGTTCCTCTGTGTTAGCAGACTGGGTGCTGAGCCTTGTTTCCTGTGTGTTGGGGGCAGCGGACCTGGATGACGGCAGAGCAGCAGCGACGGCGGCATGTTTTGATGGGCATCCACATTGCATTTTAAAGGAAAGTGCACATCTTAGAGGCCAGATTGGCTTTAAGATTAGCCGGCGGCGAGACAGGCTGGACATTGATTTTATTCTTTCCCCTCTGACAGCAGCAGACGGCGGCGTGGGGATCCGGCACTGGATCCACGGACTGGACTGTGAGCGCAGGCAGCCCTGCTGGAGCGGGCCCCCTTCCTTCCGGCTGTCATTCAGGAAAACCCCGAACGTCACAGCGGTTACTGGACTGGACTGCCTGGTATTTTAGACTACAGTATCGAGTGACTAGGACTTGGACAGTGTTCATTTATTCACATCGATTGTTTCATCATTGACTCTTAAAGGAAAGCAATTGCATTTTAAACTGCTTTAAGAATAAAGTGGTTATTTTAAATATTTATCTGTGCATCCTCATTGTGTTGGTGTGGCTGGGAATCTGAGTATTCAAACTAAATTTACCTCCTCAATTTTGTTATATCTCCATGTTTTGTCTTGTCATTTCCTGTTTCATTTTGAAAAGTAACTCTCCTCTTGTTTCAGGTCACTTTCATTTCTTCATGTGGTCTGATTGCTTCCTGAGCATTTCCACCTGTTCCCCATTACCCTGTGTTTAAATAGTCTGCGTCTCCCTTTGTCTGGTGCCAGTGTGTTTTGTCTGTGTGCGTTCACTCCAGCCCTTTTGCCACTGCTTTTGTCTGACTTTTGTGTTCTTCTTCCTCCAAGCGAGCGATTTTGAGTTGTACGTCTTGTACCATAGTTTAATTCTATAGTTAATCCTTTCATAGCGTTTTGTTTCCTCCGGGTGGAGCAATCTTTTGTTTACCTAACTTTCATAGAATAGTGCCTCCAGTCCTCAGGAGTGTTTTCTGTTGTGTTTGCCTGTTTATTTCCAGTTCTTGTTTTCCCACGTAGCTGGAGTGATTATCATTTATTGATAACATTTAATAACCTGTTCTGTTTTGGTTTTTTTTCCCTCCTTTTAGTGGAGTGATTATTATTTTGATAGAATCATAGCCACGCCTCCTCCCATATGGAGGAGGAGTGATTGATAGAACTAGGTTTATAGCCTGTTTCTTTTCTCGATCTTGCAGTCTTTGGGAGGGTAACAATAAAGACTCTTTTGCTACACCTGAACCCTGCATCTGTGTCCTGAGTCTTAGCTTGGTCGTGACAGAAAGGCCACATTGAGGTCTACTTTTATTCTATATGAGCCCTTTAACAAATAAATGCTCTTCACGTAGTTGCTAAACTTAAGCTAAACATGTCCAGACGATGGTATGTTTAACTTCTCAAATTGTTGAAACTGATACTGATCTTGTCTTCAGGGTTTTGTGAGTAATAACCAAAATATCCAAATGTTCTTTTAATCATGTACAGCCATGTATGGCCACCAACTACTGCATATGTAAATATGAACTGACAGGCCTTGCATGCAGCAGGCAAAGTTGGAGAAGAAAAACAAGAGAGGGAAGACATGTCACATTGTTTGCAGACTTAGGTTGCACACAGCAAAGTAAATTATTACCCGTATTTTCATCACAAGGGTAATTGTTGCCCAAACAGTGAACTTTTTGATACCACATGTGTTGCAGCTTTTTAATAGGGGTAATTCAAATTAAGAGTCTAATCAAACTGTGGTGGCCATGTCATCCCTCTCTTCTGAAATCAGGTAAACTAACTAACTATGGGAGGTCACAGCATAGTGGTAATCAAGGCATAAGAAACAGGGTCACATACAGACAGTAAACACAGCACAAGCACTGGAAACGTGTTAGGCCCATGTAGTGAATGAATCAAGTGAGAAGAAATAGGAGGTCCTCAGTGAGCAGCAGTTAGTTGTAATATGAGACATATATGACTGGGAAAAAAGTCCTTCTTCTCTGTCAATAGACTCTTCTCATAGCAGCTATTTGACTTGTCACTAGCAGGAAAAGCACATGTGGAATGGATGACAAAGATGATGGCTGCATTCCATTTCAATATGTGTTTTGCAACAAAACTGCAAGAACAAACATGGCTGATTATGGGCCAAAGGGCCACACCTTTGTTGACCATGTCCTCAGAAGGATGCGGCCCCTAAATTGGGACACAGCTAATAAGTAGCAGATTAGTAACCTTCATGGTAATTCCAAAAAAAGGCAAAGGACACTTTGGCTTCAGCTTTTACTTATTAGTGAATTTGCTAAAAAAAAAAACAAAACAAACCAACAACAACAAAAAAAACAACAACAAAAAAAAAAACTGTAGGAGACATTTCATGTCCTGTAATACAGTGATCAGCCAAGTGATGTAACTCATTGGTTTGTGAACTGCCTAGAGATGCAGCTACAACTTTTGAACCTCTAGTTTGTAATTTGGCCATCACCACCAGGTTTCTAACACCAAATTTTGGAAAGGGTGGAGCGGAGGAGGAGTTAGGGGTGGATCTGACCTGCTTTGCACTCTATCTTGATTGACATCACCACATTATACTTAAAACTGGAGACGCACGGCTTAAACTCATTATGAAAACGTTTACTGAGCTAAAAAAAAAAAAAAAAAAATCAAGAGAGAAGGATTAACATTTTAACATAGACGTCACTACAATCTGACTTTTTTAAATACAACCAGTGGAGTTGCCCCCTGATGGTCATTACATAGATAGAATGAAGTTCTCCAGCATTGGCTTCACTTTTTAGGTGCAGAATTAACATCCATTTTATGAACTATTGGATCAGCATTATTAATGTTCTTATTTACATCTGTGATCATGCACTAATAAAGTGTCTGCTGGGTCTGCAATTAGTGCTCAGAACCTAAACACAGCCCCCCACTCCATTGTCCTTATGTAGATAGGACCACTCTAGCATTACACATGGTTACTTTACTCCCACAAGGACGACTAGTCTGCAACAGCTGCACAGAAAATATCTGTCTGGGTAAATAACCTAAAAGAAGCTCTCTCTCTTGGGCTGTAAAATTTAAAAGATGGGGCCATTTGTGAAGCACAGAGCGTCTGGACCACTGGTGGTAGGAAAAGAGGGTTGTTGAAATGGGGCAGCACAAAGTGAGTTATTTGTTGAAATTGTGTCTGAGCCTTTGCCCTGAGCAAAGTAAATGAGCAACAATGATGGCATGATGCTTAAAATGTAAATGAAGCATTTTCATTAACCAGCAAGTTGAGGCATTTAAAAGGTCATAAAAATTGAAGGTTTATGGTCATTAAAGCGGTAAATTTGTGGATCATTATTGACGTATGGGAGAAATAAAACTGTGTATTGAGTCTACACCTGTTTCAGAGCAATGACTGGCTAAAATTGACTTTACTAATCACCATACTCCCACTTTACCTTTGACTTCAGCCTGCTGCAATTTCACGGAAAAAAATAGAAGGTGCACGTGAAGACTTGGGGATAAGATGGAGGCTCATGTCTTTATAGCCATCTTTTATTTTCTTCTGACTAGTGTTTGGTTTCTCTTGGGGATCCATATCTTTTTTTGAATCAAAGTAGGCATATACAGGTGCAGGTACATCTTTTGACATGAGCCTGATAGTGTTATAGGGTCAAGGGGGGGAGCCAATCCCAGCTCACATTGTGTGAGGGCGGGGTATACCCACATGGGGTACACTGAGACCCTAATCATAGAGGGATGGAGAAACCCATTCCTCTATGATATATCAAAGTAATGCACCAATGCTAGGTTGGCACAGCTCTATCCCTATTAAAAACCTAAGGTTTTAGTGCCTCAGAAACACTGGGCAGGTCTTGTCCAACCATGTGTGCATCCCGCTGCAGACCTAACCTTTGTCAGACAGCTCTGTTTTTTGGGTCTTTTATTATCTATTTTGGTCCCTATTAATTCCTCTGGTCCACACCACTGACACACTATTAACAGTGGACATAGACTCTGGGTCTGTAAAGGAAACCAATGCTGAAGAGCCTTAAAACCGCATTCTTTCAAATGACCATCAGGGGGTGACTCCCACAGAAGTCGTATTCTATTGAATTTTATGGGAAAATTGAATGGCCCTCCTTCTCTCTTGATTTATTAGCTCAGTTGTACTTTGTTGTCTTGACATGTTAAATTTAACAAAACGGGATAAACATGCTCACTTGAAGCATTCTCTGGGTTTACAGTATGTACAGTCTATAATTAAAGATGTGGGAAAGTACAGGGCCATGCAAAAGTTTGGGCACCCCTGTTCAAAATTGCTGTTAATGTGAACAGTTAAGCAAGTAGAAGATGAAATTATCTCCAAAAGGCATAAAGTTACAGATGACACATTCCCTTTACATTTACATTTACATTTTCATTCATTCATTCATTCGTCCTCTGCCACTTATACGTTTCCAGGTTGTGGGTACTGCTTGAGCCAATCTCAACTCACGGCGTACACCCTGGACAGGTCACCAGTCCATCACAGCACCAACACATAGAGATAAAAAGAGACGAACAACCTCTCATACCCACACTCAGACCTACGGACAATTTAGAATCACCTATCAACCTAAACATGAATGTCTTTGGATGGTGGGAGGAAACCGGAGTACCTGAAGGCAACCCAAGCAGGCACAGGGAGAACATGCAAACTCCACACAGAAAAGCCCCAGGCCCGGGAACCGAATCCGCGACCTTCTTACTGTGGGGCAAAAACACTAACCACTATGCCGCCGTCCTGCCCACGCTATCCCAATCATATATTTCAGAAAAGGAAAATGTAAATGATAAAAACAATGTGAAAGTGAAGTGAAGGTACTTGCATGAGAATCAGAGAGGAAAATAGTGCATGCCAAGCCTTTAGGGTTAAGCTAAAAAACAAGGAAAAAAATAATGAGAAAGCAAAAAAAAAAAAGAAAAAAGAAAATCAACACAAACTCCATGCATAAAGAAAATCACAATGGCAATGGGACAGATATCTGAAGACTTAAGATACAAACCTCAAGCATTAAATTGCTATGCCTGATATAAATAGTTTCACCCTCAAGTTTCTTAGCTCTTTTCTGTGGAAAATTAGGAGAAAGGGAAGAGCTGGTTGAAATAATGCAGAACTGATTCATAGATATCTGATTTGCATTAAGCAGCAGTGATAATGACTTGAATCACAAAAACATAAAGCACTTTGGGGTTGCAGGTCTCAGCGTGCCCAGCTTAGCAGGAGGTGGACACACACACAAACACACCCCAACCCAAAACACACACACACACACACACACACACACACACACACACACACACACACACACACACACACACACACACACACACACACAAGTTGTGTGGATGAAAAGACAGATGCATAGTCAGTGTTGGCTGTGAACGTTACATGCTATGCATGCAGAGGTTGCTGCAGTGCAAAGCAGCTTGGACAAGGAGATGCGTCAGTGAGCGACTGCTGGAGGAGTCACTTCAGGAAATTTCATAAAAACATTCACTTTTGATTGTCTTCACATTTCAGCCTCCTTCTTTGATAGAACGCAATAAATGTCTATCTGATTTCTAGTTATTAATCAGCTGATTGATACAGAGTTATTGAGAAATATGCAACCTACTGTACACATTTTTAGTGTAGACCAAGCAGTATTCACCGTAATGCATCCCTGAATCTCTGCCTGATTGATATTCAAATTGTAATATCTTGACCCAGTAAAGCCCAAATATGGCCATATATGAGATTCTATACATCATGTTATTTTATGTTTCAGGTATGAGCTTAATTTCTGGACTTTGATGTTTGCTTTTCACATGTCTGTGATATGAGTGTGAGGCACAGAGTGTCTTGGCCACAGGTTGTAGGAGAGGAGCCCATGGGTGGAAGATTTCATTCAGATGGGGCATCTTTAGGTTGTTTGTGTGAACTGTGTTTTAACATTTGCCCTGAGCAAAGCAAATGAGCAGCAATAATGCAATAATGCTTCAAATGTAAACAAAAGGAGTAGGACACATCATGGTAAATCTACAGCTTCTGATTGGTGGTGCTTCCTCAAAGCTGCTGTTACTGTATTTGTCCTGGGCGCAGTTTGATATGAAAATGTCATAACAGGGTCATCCTGTGTCAAAACAATTAAGATCCTCTAACAAATGTAAAGTGTAAGTGGCATTGTGGTTCCTGAAGTGGTTCCTAAATAAATCAGATAAAGTCTATTATTGCATTGGCACCATGACTGAGACTTCTTATGCATTTCATGGCATCTGAACAGTGTTTGGGTGGATAAAGGCACAAGACACATTATTTTAAGACCCTGATATACTGATTTAAATTTTATTGTTATCAGATTTGTAACATGTATCATGTAGGGGTGATACCATGTAACAGTGCCACCTTATAGTAAGAAAATGTTTGTTAAGTTCTGGATCTGGGGGGGGGGCTGTTGTGCTTTATTTGGTAGTTTACATGTTCTTGTTGTGCATGACTGGGTTCCCTCCAAGTTCCTCACTTAATTGCCTCTAGGTGTCAATGTTTGTTTGTATCTGGATAGTCTAATGTAAACTGGGATTGGACCCTGAACAGATAAATAGAATGTGTCTGCTTCCACCATAATACAGATGGATAAAAACATCTGTATGTTGCAGAGACATGAAACATTTACTGTAAGCCTCATATTTAACAGCTGTTTAAGAAATTCACTGTAGAGAAGACATTACCATAAGATGACCATGAACATGTGAGTGGGTGTATGACAACCATAGGTATCCTCGTTTTTTCTGTAAACAAGTGCAACTGTATGTTTGCTTCTGGAGAAGGAGAAACCACATTTCACACAGTAACACACACTTTTGTTAAACAGCTGCAGGGAATAACAGCAGCCAAACACTGGATTGATGTCTCCTTGGTCCAAAGATCGTGTTTCACAGAAAGGCAGAAACAGCCAGAAATCATGGAACAATAAAACAATGAGAGCACTCACTCTCCATATGTTGATCAACAAGCACAAAAGCAAATTAAAAGTCAATTGATGTAAAACTGATGCATGGATGAGAGTGGGACATCAGCCTGGGAGTGTGCTAACCTTCCTCACTCGTACCACTTCTGTCTTTGTTTTGTCCTGAGGAGAGCGCTGCTCCCACCCCAAAGAAAAGACACAGTTACTGTATATTAAGGTGTGTACTGTGAAAGGCATAGTGAAAACAATTATGGACTGCACCATGTGTATATAAGTATGTACAATGCCTATAAAAAGTATTCATCTCCCTTGGATGTTTTCCTCTTTTGTTGCTTTTATAAATTAAATCACGGTCAATATAATTTGGCTTTTTTTGACAAGGATTTGCAAAAATAAAGAAAAAGAAAACAAAAAGCTTCTTTCAATACATTAATCAGTGTTTGCATAAATTTCCACATGTATCCTTTAAAGTGACTGACCTAATTCAACAAAAGTTCAGCTCTTTGATACCAGCTGTGTCACAATTTGTGAAATGGAGATCACATGAGTGCAGTTCACGTGTGTCAAGTGATTGTAATATAAAAATTCCTGTGTCTGGCAGGTCTAGCCTCTGGTTCATCAGTATTCCTGCTACAATTGCAACATTAAGACAAAAGAAAACGCCAAACACCACAGAGAAAAGATCATTGAAAAGTGCAAGACAGGCGATGGCTACAAGAAGATCTGACTTACTGGGCATCCCACGGCATTCAGTAAAATCCATCATTAAGAAATAGAAGGAGTATGGCACTGGTCTAAATCTGCCTCAAGCTGGCCTGACTGAGTGATCAGGCAAAAAGAAGAGTGGTGAAGGAGGCCAAAAGGACACCTACGACCTCTCTGAAGGAGTTAGGAGCTTCAGTGACCCACATGCAACAACTGCTGCCTGGGTTCTTCACCAGTCGAAGCTTCATGGGAAATTGGCAAAGAGAAGGCTGACATTCAAATCCCACCTGGGTGACTCCAAAGTCAATTGCAAGAAGGTTATTTGGTCCGATGATACAAAAACTGAGCTTTTTGGCCATCAGACTAGACGCTATGTTTGGCCAACATCAAACATTTCCTATTAAAACAAACACCATCTCCACCGTGAAGCATGGTGGTGGCAACATCATGCTCTCGGGATGCTTATCAGCAGCAGGCACTGGGAGGCTTGTAAAGGTAGAAGGGAATCTTCAATCTTCAAGAAAACTATGACTTGGGAGAAGATTTATTTTCCAGCAAGACAACGCCCCCAAGCATACAGCAAAAGCTACACACTGAAATGGTTCAAACACAACAAGGTGAATGTTCTAGAGTGGCCAGGTCAAGGCTCAGATCTCAATCCAATCAAGAATGTGTGGCTGGACTTGAAACGAGCTGTTCACACCTGATCCCTGAGCAACCGGACAGCACTTGAGCTGTGGGAGGAAAAATAGATCAAAAATGTCCAGATGTGCAGGTCTGAGACATACCCACAGACTCAGTGCTGTAATTGCAGCCAGAAGTGCATTGACTGAATACTAACCTGAAGGCGGTGAATTCTTATGCAATCATTTACCTTTTATATAAGTTTAATTGGCAAAATTGTTTTTATCTTTTATTTTTGATATTAAAGGGGTTTTTTGGCAAATTCTTGTGAAAAAAGTCAAATTATATTGATCATGATTTCATGATCAAAGCAATAAAAGGTTGAAAAATCCAATGGGGGTGAATACTTTTTTTTTTTTTTTTGTGTGTTTATATACACAAATCTAAAGTGGGGTCCAAAAGTCTGAGACTATTAGTGGAAAAACAGTAACCACGCTTCTATTTTGCATTGCACTGTGTATTTCACTTTTAAAATTTGAATGTACATTACATGATCACTTTAGCACATGGTCAACAGGGCTGCAGGGACAAAAGCTGATGTCCCTTGCCATTTCAATTTTTTGAGACAGAAGAAACCATATTTGGAGGACGAGGTGGAGCAGACGAGGATTGAGGGCTGGATCTGACCTTCTCTGTATTCTGATTGGATAACATTTGATTTATTTCTATAATTTATTTACTTGTACATATTCAGATATTATATATTCTTTGATACAATTTTATATGAAATTTATGCTTTTCTGCTGAAACAGACAAAGTCCACTGTTAAAGAGAAGAGATTTTTGCAATGTTGTTTCCAAAGTCAGTGAGTAATTGTGTATAATCCTGATTTCAATGTTGATGCAATTAAATCCTGATGATTTTTGCCACAATCAAGGAGTCATACTTGAGGTCTTAAGCCTCTGAAGATGTGGTCATTTCTGGTCTGGAGTTCTATGGGTACCTGACCTTTGGTACAGAGTTGGAACGTTTCAGCGTGATCTCAGACTTTTGGATCTTTAATCCCTCTTTCTGGTTACTGGTGTCATCACTGGTTCAGCTGGTTGAACACTGCATCGTTCTGATCATGGCTTGAGCAAACAAACCTGGCTTTTTTTCTCTCTTTCCCCATTGGTGGTAGTCACAGAGGGGGAGGGCCTCCGCTCTCTCCTGGATGCTGTCTGTCAGCACAGACAAAGCTAACAGATCAGGATCAGTTAAACCTTCCACTAAACACCTCTACTTCTACATGGAGCTAATGCTAAAGCATCTTTTTCATTTGTGCTGATTTTCCCAATACTTCATCCCAACACTTCATCATACACTACGGTGAGGTACAAAGGTCTGAGGTGCCAGAGAGAGAGCCCATTTGCTCATTAACAGAAGGTGAGGGAGGGAGCTCCTACCTTGATTTCTGTGGTGGACTCTGGTCTGGGACTGTGGCTCTTGCCATGCTCAGCTGACTGAGTGTCCTTCTTTACCTCTGCCTTCCTGTCTGCAGAGCTGTGACCTTTAGGTGTCGAACCGTCATGGTGGTCTGAGCGACGCAGGGCGGGCAGCAGCGGCGAAGGGGAAGCCTCCCCAGGAGAGACTGGTGACATAACAGGGGCGCTGACTGGGCGAGTGGATTTGTTGTCAGGAGTGGACGCAATGGCTGAAGAAGACAGAGAGGAGAGACAAGGGTATGTTGGAAAACCTGTGATGTCGGCTCTGTAGCTTCTAAAAAGATTTCTATAAGAAACTTTAATATTATCTAAAGGTTAAACGATCTGTTAACATAATGAAAAGTAAGTTATGTTAATTTTCCTGTTAGGGCCACGAATATGGCTTCTATTTAATGACACAGGTGGGATAACCGCACACTCTTCCTACTCAGCTGGGCAAGAAGTCTCATCCAGTTCATTCTGGGTGTCACATGTCACCGATCTCCACACAGAGGCATCCTGGCCTGAACCACCTCACCCAGGACAGTGCCTCTGACATTTTGGGGGGCAACTGGTTATAAATAAAAAGGGCATCCCTTTCATAACAACTACAATTACATATTTAATCATTTGAATGCTCATACATTTGCAGATGTTAGAGAAATTATGGATTTACCCTGACAAATGGTTTTAAGGTTTGGATATGTCAACACATATCACAAAAAAATGTTGCACTGTGCTTTAAAGTGTTTTCATTCATACAGTCTGTTTGCTTGCTGTCTATAAATCAATAATCAATATCAACAACTCTTCACACAAAGCTGAATAAATCTTATATAATATATAATTAAATATTAATTGAACTAATGTACCATCATATTACAATGAAGGATTATGTTGCAGCGCATCACTATGCACAATATTCTGTGGACTTCTGTGGAGTATGATGTTGCAAAAAAACTTTGCACAATCCAGAAAAAGATTTTTGTGCAGGATAATTTTTCTTTGCATAACTTTCCTGTCACTCGATATTTTCATAATTTTAGATTTTTTACACAGTTTATTATACATTTCCATTACTTCTGAGCCTCCAATATGAAAAATTACTACAAATACTACTTTCAAAATGAAAATGTATATTATTAATAAAGAAATAAGAGAGCAAGAGAGAGAAAGAGAGAGAGAGAGAAAAGGCATTGCTAACTGTTAAAGAAGCACATTTGAAAAAGATGTAATATCAGCAACAGGAAAGGAGACAATAATTTTTCCCAATACAAGAATCCAACATCCATAAAGAAATGCTGGGTTTCTGCCCAGTGAGAAGTTGGACAGATTTTAATTCACACACACAGCCACACTCATCTTTTTCCAGGTCACGAGGGGGCCAATCCCAGCTCACATAGGGCTAGGGTGGGGTACACCCTGGACAGGTCGCCAGTCCATCACAGGGCCAACAAAGACGTACAACCACTCACTCAGACCTACCGACAAATTAGAGCCACCAATTAACCTAAACATGCATGTCTTTGGATGGTAGGAGGAAACTGGAGTACCTGGAGTAAACCCATGCAAGCACGGGGAGAAAACTCCACACAGAAAGGCCCCAGGCCAGAAACCAAACCCACAACCTTCTTATAATAATAATAATAATAATAATAGTAATAATAATACATTTTATTTGGCAGCGCCTTTCACAGCACTCAAGGACACTTTACAGGAGCTATTGTGGGGCAACAGTGCTAACCACTATGCTGGCGTGCTGCCCGATTTTAATTTAATACACTTAGAAATGTTGACTTTGTATTGACATGCACAGTCCTTTTCTGACAGGCATAACATGCCTTAGATGCCCTTGATGCCCCCTATTTAATACTACAAGAGCTATTGTGGTGGTTTAAACCCTGCATCCTCATCTACAGTACCAACTGCTGGAAATCAGCCTTAAGGATAATTCACAGACCCTCCACAGTCTTTTGAAGACTCTTGGAATTATTCTTGCCCAACTTCAAAGGAGATGCAGCTTTAGTCTTGTTATAGTCCTAAAAGCATCTATGTCATACACTGCAAGCTGGCCACTGCTCAAATGGTGCCGCACAGAAAACTGATTACCCATTGTGTTTAGGATCCTAGAATTCAGGGAATTCTAGTTCCTGAAAAGAGTGGCAAAGTGGAGGTCTGCGGGGAGTAGCTAAATCCAAAGCTGGATTCTGTTCTCAGCACAACAACCACAACAACAACAAAAAACAGATGTATGCTGTTACATAATGCTGCGTTCCAGAAGATGGAGCTTGTGGTGGAAGGGAGGCATGACGGGAAATAATGATCAAAGAGAGTCTGGAGAAAAGAAGCAGTGCCAATAAGAACAGAGTGAGATTAGAGCAGGACTTAATATTGGAACAGCAGAACAGAAAAAGAGATGCAACATGAGCAGCATTAATTGTGTATTTATTGTGGGTAGAGTGAAGTGGCCCACTAGTCAGAGGGTCAGAAGTTCGATCCCTGGCTTCTCGAGTGAGTTTTCCCTGGTTCAGATACTGAACCCCAGAGTGTCCCTGATGTATGTAAGTTCTCTGTCAAATTCTCCACTTTCCCACAGTCTGAAGAAAGGAACAGGTTAATGGTGACTCTAATACCTCTGGGTGTGAGTATGAATGCCAGTTTTTATCTGTTTGTCATCCCTGTAATATAAACTGTACAGGGCAGTCTCTTCACATCTACCACTGGTTCAACCTCCTTGGCGAATATATATCATTGGAGAAAATATCTGTTCCCCGAAAAAACCAATGAACTTTCTTCAAAAAAAAAAAAAATGGGCAGCATTCACAGACTCTCTAAAGCTCAATCTGCATCATGACCTTGCCTGTTAGCATATGTCATCTCTGCATACATGTTCCTTCCCTGCAATATAGTATTACCCTCTCTGCTAAGGTGATAACTCTTGTTTATGGCATTGATTTTATTACCCTCCACATCCAGGAAAACTACGGCTGATCCCCGGACCACAGCAGCTTGAGCATGCATTAGGGGCATTCCTCTCCTCCTCACCCCTGGGTTGATCTCTGGCTCTGAGGGGTCTGGCCAGCTCACCTCCCTCCCCCTCATATGGGGTTGTGCTCTGGCGCCCTGCGCAGTGTGCCCTGTGGCTCCAGGGCCTATTCACTGTCCCAGGGTCTGGGGGTGGTGAGGGCTGGTTCCTCCTGGGTCGCCCTGTGGGCCTCGGCGTGTGGGCCAGCGGGCTCTCTGGCTTCTCCTCTCCTCTCCTCCGCTCCGCTGCTCCCTCCTCCCCCCGCCCCGCTCTCTCCCCTGCCTCCTCGTCCCTCCCCTGGGAAACGGGCTCTCTCCAGCCTGATCTCTCCGATGATCCACTGAGCCGTCTTGATAACCCGCTGCAGTTGTTTTTTCTCAGATGCAGTTTTTCAGTTTTTCAGCAGAGGTGGAGGAAGTTTGTTCCTCCTCAGTGTTCTTAGAAAGAAGAGACGCTGCTGGGTTTTTTTAATGATGTGGGTGGTGTGCACAGTCCAGCCCAGATCCTCTGAAATATGAAGTTGGAGGAATTTGAAGCTTGTAACCTGCTCTACTTCTGCCCCGTTGATGTTCAGGCCTGAGTACAGTGTAGTCCTCGACTTCTGGAGGTCAATAATGACTTCTTTAGTCTTCCAGGCATTGAGGTTGAGGTGGTTGTCATTGCACCAGGCCGTCAGTGCTTGGACCTCTTCCCTGTATAGTGCCTCGTTATTGTTGTTGATCAACCCCACAACGGTTGTATCGTCCGCAAATTTGATGAGGGTGTTGGAACTGAGGGTGGCGACTCAGTCATGGGTGTACAATGTGTACAAGGCTGGACTCAGGACACAGCCCTGAGGGACACTGGTGTTGAGGATGATGGTGGAAGATATGGAGGTGCCTATCCTGACATGCTGGGGTCTGTTAGTCAGGAAGTCCTTGATCCACAGGTAGAGGGAGGCACCAAGTTGCAGTGTCTGCAGCTTGTTGCTGGGTCTAATGGAGTTAAATGCCGAACTGAAGTCTACAAACAGCTTTCTGATGTAGGTGTTGGGGCTTTCAATGTGGCTGAGAGCGGTGTGGAGGGCGATGGAGATGGTGTCATCTGTGGATCTGTTGGACCTGTAGGCAAACTGATGTTGGTCGAAGCCAGGTGGAATATGGGCCTTGACATGTTGTAGCACCAGTCTCTCCATTCATTTCATGATTACCGGTGTCAGGGCCACAGGCTGGTAATCATTCAGCCCTGTGATGGCAGAGGATTTGGGCACAGGGATTATGGTGGCAGTTTTCAGGCAGGCGGGGACTGTGGCTTGCGGCGGCGAACGGTTAAAGATGTTGGTCAATACTGCAGGAAGCTGCTGGGCACCCTCCCTGGTACTCCATCCGGTCCTGGTGCTTTGTTGGTGTCGATGCCACACAGGACTCGCAGTACCTGGTGTTGTTGGATGATGGGGGGCTCATCATGCTCTGTTGGTGTCAGCTGTGTGTCCTCTGCCTGTCTGCTGTCCTCTTCAAAGCGGGAGAAGAAAGTGTTAAGTTGGTCTGGGAGAGAAGTGTCAGTGGGAGGGAGGGGTGTTATGGCATTGTTTGTAGCCTGTAATGTTCTGTATGCCCTTCCACATGGAGTGGGGGTTGTTTTCCCTGAAGTTGGCCTCTATCTGCTCTCTGTACTTTGTCTTAGCAGCCCAGGAAGGCCTCCCTGTCTCCTGTGCTTAGTGCTGCATCCCTGGCCTGGAGTAGTGCTCTGATACTGGTGTTAAACCAGGATTTTTGGTTGGGAAATATTTTCACCTGTTTCCTTGAGGTCACGTTGTCCATGCAGAAACTGATGTTATATACATCAAATTATACCATGGTCAGTATGAATACTCTTTTCTGATTGGTCGGCAGGTGTGCGTTAAAACCGTTTAATGCACACGTAGTTCGGATAAACTTTGTAGGCTAACTGCTCTAAATTTATCCGCGCCTGTAACCATAGCAACATAACGAGTCCCAGTTTTATTTTTATTTTATATATATTATTTTATAAACAATAACCACACTGTGGTATAATTTTGACCTAAATCAAGCTTAATTTTAACTTTTAATAGCCTACTTTTGGCTTTGATAAAGCGATTGAGCTGTAACTGGCGTGGTTGTAAAAGGGACTAGTTTATTCCTTGTCATGGTAAGCTCTTGCTTCAAAAACTTTCGATTTTGAGTGCAAAATTTTCACCAAAAGTTGGCAAATCTTTTTATTCCTATATTCTTGGAAAATGACCATGGTATAAGTGGGTTAATCCACAAGTAGGTGTGCTTCAAACGGTTTTAATGCACGACGTGGAGGCGAAGAACTACCCGACGCGCAGCGGAGGTTCTTACATATACATCAAACATAAGATTTTAATGCACCACACTTTGGGGGATGGACTGAGGTAGGTTAAGGGGGCATTCTGTTTGGGCAGGCTGCAGGACAGCAGTGTAGTTACTACTAGCACCACCTGCTTCCCTTCCCCTGTCCATCCTTTTGCATCTTTTCTGTCATTTATTCCCCCCTGTATTCACTGAGGTGTAGCACTGCCCTCTCTGCCACACAAAGGTCATTTCACTCAATAAAGATCAACAAACTAGCCTCCAGGGAGGGCTGGTGAAGGTCACACACACACACACACACACACACACACACACACACTGAAATAATAAAAGGTTTAGCTGCAAGACTAGAAGTGCATCAGTCTGATAAAAAGTTGACACAACTTGTGGTGTTAAATTATGAGGACAAATGCAGGAAAAAAAAAGAAAGAAAGAAACTGTCCAGGGCTCCATTTCTTCCCAATGTCAGGTGGGACTGGCTCCGGGCCCCAGAAACTCACAACTGCACATACACTATCCATCTATTTTCTATACGTAAACTCACACAACCACAAGTATTTAAGTTTATATATTATGTTCTTGCAAAAAGGTATCAGTGTTCCTTCTCTTCCAGCTGTGTTTGATCTCCACCAGCTCCTGAGGGAAACATCTGGTTCTTAAGGTGCTCCATTAAGTTCAGCAGCTGCTTTCTTGGCTGCTCCTTTCTCCTATTTGCAGCTCAGTAGTAAGTATAACGTGGGTTTCCAGAACTTTTTCTGGTGAGAGTTATCTTTAGATTCAGGTGATAGTTCTATGTCATCCCTTTCACATTGTCACTCAGTAAGATTTACATCTATTAGATAAGTGCAGGAGATCAGATAAGAACCCACCACAAAGTTCTTAGTAGGAGCCAGTTACACATTTAGGGGTTTTAGGAGAGGGGCTACTCTCAGAAGATATATGTCCTCTGGAGCTCCTTGAAGACGTCCCTGCTCTGATAGGACTTAGTAGGTGCTTACACCATCAGGGAGCCTTAAACCAGAAAGGTCTGGACTGAGATGCTCTCTTGGAGGAACACTGGTGGAGAAGGAGCATTGAGCTGAAGGATTGAGTTTAAGTAGATAACACAGATTTAGAGGTCAATCTTAAAGCAGCATTAGTGACTTGGACATGATTTGGGTGGCCATGGGTAGCCAGTGTAGATGGATTACATGTGCTCTTTTGGGCTCAGTACAGAACAGATGCACTGCTGCAACATACACAGAATAAGGAGCTGGCTATTGGGAGCCACTAAGGTCTGAGGTAGGAAACATGTTTTCGTTGCACTTAAAACTTTACAGCCATCAAGAAACCCATTTTAAAAAACAAAGCAGCACTTGATTCTAATCCAGAAAACTCACAATATAAGTAGGAACATTTTACTGACTTTTTAGTTACATCTTCACTGAAATCCTCAGGAGTCACAGATTTACATCTACAGAAGGTATATGCTTGTCGTAGACTGTCTTTAATAATGGACATTAACTCTGGGTCAGAAAAATAATGCCGATGCTGAGGATCCCCAAACCTCAAAGTCAAAGTCAAAGTCAGCTTTATTGTTAATTCATTCACATGTGCCAGAAATACAAAGAAATCGAAATTACATTTCTCACTATCCCACGGTGAGACAAGACATTTCTGACATTAAAAGTAGCGGGTAAAATGCACCTGTAAACCTGTATTCTATCTAATGATCATCAGGGGACAACTCAACTGGCTGTAAAAAGGAGTCAGATTGTATTGAAGTTTATGTGAAAATGTCCCCACTTCTGACCTGATTTATTAGCTCAGTAAATGTTTTCTTAAGGAGTTTATGGTCTCCATCTGTAGTTTCAAGTCTTCAATACAGCATGATATTCATTGTTTAAATGATGCTCCCATTTAGAGGAAAATAAACCATAAAGCAAGGGATGAATTAGAGGGTGTTGTTAGTAGGTTGTCAATCACCTACTAATCCTGATTATGTGGTACGACTGTACCACATAATCAGGATATAGTACAGAGCAGGTCAGATCCAGCCCTCACTCCTCCTCAACTCCACCTTCTGCAAGTATGGTTTCTTCTGGCCATAATGGTCGGCAGACAAATTACAAAGTGAAGGTTTTAAAATGGCAGCTAAAAATCCAATGGGTGATGTCCTAAAGTATTTACAACAGGTGTGAAAACACACTAAAGGTCGACACCAAAGCTCAGATGGAGGCTCCAATTGGGAAAAAAACACGTTTCTTCGCTAATCCACAGCAGACTGACTACCTCTTACATTGTATAATAAATAGGACAAAGTACCTCCATCCAGGCTGCATGAGTTCCTCTTGCTGGATGAGCGCTGAAACAGAGGAGCCGGCCTGTCAATCAGGGAGCTCGCCTGTCTGGTCTGGGCCTGAGTCCTACCACTGTAACGAAACTTGGAGCCCAATGCCAGGAACTTTCTGGGAGTGGTGGCCATCTCAGTGGAGGTCAGCCTGAACACAGAGAACAGACGCTGATCTCCCGGTATGATCTGTATCAGACAGCGGAATGTCCAAAACTCCTGCATACCACACCAACCTGAAGAAGGTGTGATGCTCTACACACACTTTCCATAGCTTCTTGGCTGACTTGTAATTGGGTAGTTTGAAGCCAATTGCGCTCTCATACTGCTCCAACTGTTAGACATAACGTTCCATTCATGTTGATTTCAGAGTCAAACAGGGAAAAGCAAATATTACAGGTTGATGAATGTGAGTTAATATGAAAAACTGTACCTCGGATGGTCTGATTTTAATGAAAAAGCTGCTGCGCTTGTAGGAGACCTTGAGGACTTTGGGCCACGGGAAACGGTTGATCCTCAGTTTGTCTTTGTAAACCATCAGTCCGCTGGAACAGACACCCAGTATGATGTCTACACCATCCAGATCCTGAGCAAGATACCCAAACAGAAAGAAGTCTTGGGCTGACAGTAAGCACTCAGCCTTGGGACTCTATCAGCTGATAGAGTGCCAATGATGTCATAGAGTGCATTGATTGAATCATGTATCTAAATGGTCCAAAGCGCTTTTCAGGACATACATAAAAAATAGAACATAAATATGTGGCAATCACATGGTCTCTAAAACCATGAACAGAGAGTCCTTGGTTCAACTATCAGCCAACCAGACTATTTTCTGTATGTCATTACCCTTCGCTCTCCTCTAATTTCATGTCTGTCTTTATCACACTATCCGCTCACTCACTAATTTTCTATCACTTATCTGTTTTCAGTTTGTGGGGGTTGCTGGAGCCAATACCAGCCGAAGTTCCTCACATGGGTGGGGTACACCCATGTCTCCAGTCTATTGCAGGGCCAACCCATAGAGACAGACAGAGACGAACAACCACTCACAAGCAAAAATATACCTACGGGCAATTTCGAGTCACCAGTCAATGAAGACATGCACGTCTTTGGAGAAGCTGTTTCAGCTGCTTAGTTCTGATTCAGGGAGCACTGACTAAAACCTGTACCATGTGACTTGTGGGGTCTGGAGGCTTTGTAACATCAAGTAGCTCAGTAATGACACCATTGTGTGCTTTTTGATAAAGACTTTTTGACAAAGACATATGTCAGACTGGCCATAACTGAGAGGAAACATTAAACTAAAGCTGCTTCCGTCAGCCTTCAGGCTCTGGTCTGATCTAACCAGCAATGATCAACATTTGTATAGAGCACTGTCTAAAGGCCAATGCATGTCATCAATGCCAGATTCAAGCTACTGTACCTTGAAAACGTCAATAAAGTCTTAATGATAAATGATTTAGTACATTCAGTCACTAAACCAGGGCCTCAGACCAGTCCCTAGAGGGCCCCCGTGGCAGCACATTCCAAGTATTGAAATCTTAACTAATGTATGCCCTACTATCTGTGTAAGGAGAAAAGTTACAGCCTTCTGTATTTGGATGTGCAGCACGTATTTAGGGATGTAGTTCCTTGTTGTGCTGACTGTAATCCAGCATGGGGCAGTGTAGTCCTCTAATTCTATCTTCTTCTCTCAGCTTTTCCCTGTTTGGGGTTGCCACAGCAAGTCAGTTGTATCTGGGACTTGCATGATTTGATATGGCAACAGAGTTATACTGTATGCCCTTCCTGACATAACCCTCCCCATTTATCCGGGCTTGGGACCAGCACAAGAACACCACTGGCTTTTTGTGGGTGCTTCGTGGCTAGGGTTTCGAGCCCACGACCCTGAGATTAAGAGTCTCATGATCTACCGAATGACGTAGCCAAGCCTTCTAATAGTTCATGCTTCTATATTTGGTTTAAATCCCTGCTCTGATGCAAACACATTGACCTCATTTGTGCTTTAAAACATGACGAGTCACATGTCTTCATGTTGTTCATGTACGCTTCTGAAAAATACTAACAGATGAAGCTGCATTCATGCCACTCGTTTTCATGTAGCTTCAAAGGTTGAATCATATTCACACCTTCATAAGTATCTTCAAAAATAGAAACACTGTAACAGCAGAGTTGCTGAAGAGCTGTAGCTCCTGTCCTCACCTTGGCCTGGTGGATGTCCACCCCGTACATAGACAGTTTCTTTGCATTTTCCAGGAACATCAGGTCTGCCTGGGCGGGAGTCATTGACCTGCCACAACACCACAGCAGGAATCCAACAAAGCCTTTAATTTACTCCAATCAACCAGGGATGAGGGGAAGTACCTCCATAAAATGTCACAGTAACTGGAGTGTATTCCTTAAGGTTAAAGATGATAAAACATTGCACTGCAAGATACATATTTATCATATTGATAAATGATATATGACATATTTAAAAATTACAGCATTTGACTTATACCAGCACATTTTTACTAATTAATTTATGTGGCTTTTAAGGCTATGATTGTGTGTGTATGTGTGTGTATGGGTGTTCTGACTTGTATGTATGGTGCAGCTCCATCATTTTGTCCTCCAGCTCCTTGGTTTGACCTTGGGCCATTTTCATGTCCTTAGCATATTCAGTGCCATGCACCTCAGGGTCATACTCGCCCAGCTCTGACTGTAGGGCGTAGGAGCCCAGCAAAGCCAGAGTGACAAAAGAACAGGGAAGGCGGCCCTGCAGAATGTCCTTCCGCAGCTGAAGACACAGGAAGTACCTTCAAAGCACAAACAGGGAACATATGTAGTGCGTATGGAAATCCATTTTCATGATAATGAAAATGTGCTGGCCAGTACAACATATGCTGAGGAAGTCTGGGAAACTACAGGAAAGGTGACTCAAATGCAAAGCTTGGAAACTGGCAAAATCTAGTGCCTCGCAGACAGTTAGTGAAGCAGGTGAGCAAATTCAACAAGGATAAATACGGTCAGAGTAGACAAACTAAAACGAATCTAGAAAGACTCAACACTAAGAACTGCTGTACTGCTTGGCACAGAGGATGAAGAAAGGCAAGGGAATATGACACAGGTGAAACCATTCAGGGTGGGGCTGATAACCACGCTGTAGGGAGAGAAAAGAGCAGGTAATGGCAAACAAACAGAATAAAATATGAAACAATACTTCAGTGAAAAATAAGAAGGACATAACAGAGCATTTGGAGAAATAAAATGTATTCACAATGAGCTTTGATATGGTAAAATCATGTCAGTAGGTCTGACTCACAAGGTACCTTGTTATGTCTTCAGACAGCTGGGCTGGGTCCGGTGGATAAAATTTAACATTGAAGGTGAAGCTGTAGTTGGCACCTTGAGAAAAAATGCCAGTGACGAAATTACTGTATTTTAATGTAAATGTAACATGTTTCAAAAGAAAATAAGAACACAGGATGTATTTTGTAGTAAATTCAAACTCACCATGTACCTGCCTCCGAATCTCCTTGGTCAGGTCCATCCATGTCTGAGCGAGAGAGAGAGGAAGGAGAAGCGTTAGGTCCATATAGATACAAACACCATCAGCACCGAGGCAAACACTTTACTAGACCTGCCATGTCCGTCTTGATTCAACAATAAGGTTGGGATTATTGAATTGTAGGGTTGCAGACTACAACCAACACTGTGACTGCTGAATTTGCAACTATTGCACCACTGCAAGGACAGCTACTGCAATAGCAGTTGTGACTGACAGTAGAAGTGGCTAAGTCAGTCCCTACCTATCAGCAGCTGTACATCTGTTAAAGGTGCTCTGCAGTGAACTGAACATGTCTGTAGTGAAACATCTTAGGAGGATTGTATTTGTAGCCTGCTTTCTGATTTTAATGGATCAGGAGTTTACAACTCATGGATCTGAAGCCACATGCCACACTTTTATTCAGTTTTTTGTTGCACAGTTGACAATCTTACGAAGGGAAGACCTCTTACCTTCGAGTTTGGATTGATAATTTGACACTTAAAAACTGAAAACTTGCGTCACATCTTCCTATGTCTTTGGATTGGCCCCTTTCCCCAAAGGTGCCTAATCTTGGTAAGCTAAGATGGATAAATTCAGAAAAGAAGTCTCAGGGGAAAGTAGAGTGTTCAATTATGCAAGAATGAATCTGGACAGATTCATTTGTTTTCACTCCCACCCATGCTGGCTTATTCAGATTGTGTTGTAGCCTATGTGAAAATGGTTCTCCTCCTTTGATTTATTAGCTAAGTTTATGATCTGAGTCTGTAGTTTCAAGTCTTCAATACAACTTGCTGTTCATTTTTAATTGATGGTCCCATTTATAGGACAATAGACCTTAAAGGGTGAAGGGTGAAGGGTTGCTACTAGTCAATGACGGTGAGTTTAGCACACCTTCATGGTAGGGGTCTCCCAGATGGCCAGGCCGTAGTAGTCCTTCTCTAACAGGTTGAGATGGTCACACACCTTCATGAACAGCTCCTGACCTGTGGCATGTTTCTAAAGGGAACACAACATTACAGCTGTGATTAATAATGTGCTGAACACGACTGAGCTGACGGTGAGCAGAGCCAGTGTTTCCAAAACTTCTCGGTAGTGCTGTTTAGCATGTGGTGATGACTTCCTGTGTGGTAATGCAGATATGGTGAGGGTTGGGTGAGGATTCAGAGATCATTTGAGGTTCTCTGCTCAAAAAGCATCTCTGTGAGGAGTCCATCATTTCAGCCAGTAAAGAGTGGCTCCTCGTGTCTGCTTCAGGGGACATGAATTATACCTTTGCCCTTGATCCACATAAATATCACACTCAGTTCTTGACCAGCAGGTATCTCTCTTGATTGAGAGACCTTATTGACATTTTGATGCAGTTAAATTGAAAAAGCTCTTACATCCAGCTCACACTCATACAGAGTGTCATCCAGCAGGGTGACTTTGATCTGCATGGTCTTGGGTCGGCGTGGTGCTTTTGGAGTCTTGACCTCCTCCTCTGTCATCTTCTCCTCCTTCTCTCCTTTACTCGCTACGTCAGGATCAGGCTCCTTCTCACCCTTCTTTTCCTCGTTCTCCTCGTTCTCCAAGGGAGCCTTGTCTTTGTCCTTTCCACCTTCCAGCTCTTCAACGTCTTTCTTCTCTACCTGAACAGACTGACAAGCACAGTTTGATTATAAAACATTCTACACTTTGTCACAGATATACATGCTGACTGCTTAAGACGTGGCTCTCTCCTAAGGATTGCCATACCTTCACATGTCAATAATCAGGGGCCCAATAAATGCTACAAGAACCCATTGCACTTGCTGCTCACCTACAGCTTCTTTATCTCTCTCACTTCAACTCAATTGTGACAGAGATGATGATTAATTTAATCTCATATTGCCAAAGGCTGTGTTAATACTCCCACACAGGTCTTACTATCACAGCTACATTTGGGATTAAGATTATGTGTGCATCCTGGAGAGGTGAATGTGAGAGACATTATTTCACCTCTCAAGGTGTTTTTGCCTTCAGACTATAATCTATTTGTAATTCTATCAGTTACAGCCTGTCTAAACAGTGGGTGGACTGTGAGCAGCATGTTAAATGAGTAGCAGCATCTGCACAGGATGTGTTCAAACACTGTCTTGAGTTGTTAGACGGGTCAGGTTTTGGCATTGACTAGATGGCTCAAAGCCCAGAAACAATGACTGTAGTTATATAACAAGACACGCCAAAAGATAGTATATGTCCGGACCACTTTAGGTGAATTCTGATTTTCATAACTACAACATCATCTGAGAAAATCACCAAGGACAAAGACAAAGGTAAATTAAAGAACAGCTATGATTTCACTGCATTTTCTCATAAAATGATCAATCTGTCAAAGTTAAAAAAGATTAACTTTAGTTTGTTTTTAATTTCTTTTTTTAGTTTTTCACCTCTATTTACATTCATATTGTGAGCGTGAGACACTGGAAACTTGGGGAGGGAGAGAAGCTGAGAAGCAGTTAAGGGCCCCAGTCTAGATTTGCACTCCACCAGGTGAACCACTGGGGTGCCTTGAAATGGACCATCTCTCTTATTGTCTGTCTTACACAGCTCACAGCCTCTGTCTGGATCCACAACCCTTTTACCCTTTTACTAGCATTTATTAGCCTAACAGACCTTTATTGATTATCTTTAGCTCAAACTTGGGGTCAGTGCATTGTCTTGTTTCTATCTACTAGTTTATTTAGCAGCTGCTGATGACTTTTCTCTCCCTCCTAGGATCTATCATAGCCCTATTTACTTGGTATATGGATAATGTACCAAATGTTGAGGTATTGTCCCCCTACTGCAGAAATACAGGCTGACCTGAGCCTCAGCGCTGCTTACAGAGTACTGATCCAGGGCGACCTCTCCCTCTGTCCTCAGTTCAGGTTCGGGGTCAGCTATGGGGGCTTTAGCCTCTTCTTCCTGCTCGTCCTCCTGCCCCCCCCTGTCACTCTCACACTGTGAGCGCCTTTTCAAAAAGGAGGAGAAGAGGCGGGAGAGGCCGCGGCTGGCAGAGTTGCGGTTGCGAGGCCGAAGCTGCTCCTCCTCTGGCGAGGGTGGCCTGGCGTCCTGGCCAGCTTCCTCCTGTTGCCTTGGCTTATTCTGGTGACTCTCTGCCTCGTCTGTTGTCATTGCAACAGCTGTGGAAGCAGAAGACGCAATTAAGTTTAAGAACATAAACAGCTCTGATCCAAAAAAAAGAAGAAAGAAACAAGAAATTGTTAATTTGCTGTAACAAGTGCTGCTATATTACTATAGAGGAAACATGTTTCAGCCCTGCAACTAATGGTTTACTATAACTACCATCAGAGTTACTGTTGTATTCTGGGAGCCTGTCATGGAATTCACCACACTGCTACTAGGGTGACCAGATGTCCTGCTTTGTGCGGGACAGTCACGCATTTCCATTACTTTTCACACGTCCTGCAAATTGAGACGCTGTCCCACATTGTTATTGACAGTCTGACTCCAGTTTTGAAATGCATGTTTTACCGTATAATCTGGCATTTATCAAATGGCTGTGTGTGGAGAAAGCAGTGTGAGCTGTCATCAGGGGGCAGCGCGGGCTGTGTGATGATCATGTCAATCAAACTAGGACGCGGATGCAGGTTAAGGGCGCGGCCACGCCACAATAGCAAACAATGCTAACGGCATCGGCATGCAGGAGACATGGAGGAAAGGGATAAAAACACGACCCATACATCTAAGAAAAGGAAATGCAGCTACAACAAAGACTGGGAAACTATATTTGGAGTTGTGCTGGGGTTGTGTTGTTATCTGTTGAAGAAAATACAGGTAAGCCATACCCTTTTAAAGCACATTAAAGTACTCTACTTGAAATAACAACTGTAGCCTTGCCTGTCTATTCTGTTTGATTGTACATAGTCAGGTGTGTTAACTTGAGAGGCACTGTGAAATAGAATGAGCATTTCATGCTTACTATGTTTTCTTATGTGAGAGAACGTGGGAAAGCTGCATTTAAATAAGATATATTTGCTAAGTTTGTATTTGCAGTCTGTTATGTGCTACTGAATCAACCAGATGGCAAAGCATAGTACTATTATAAGATAGGGGGCAGAATAGAAATGTTGTTGTTTTAAGTTATTTAAGACAACCTCGATGCATGGGTGTCCCACACTGTCCCACATTGTCCCACGCAAACGTAGTCTTTGTCCCGCATCTGGTGAATTGGGATCTGGTCACCCTAACTGCTACTGCTCCGCAGATAGATACTGTTCATGCTGGATCAGACATTAATGGAACTCAGGACAGGAAGTTTTTTGCCTTCTCAAGTTTTACTCCTGCCTGTTGTAGGTAATATTGACAAATCGTTACAAATGCCATCAGTTTTTATGACAATTAGAGAAAAATCAGCAGAAGAGGTTGAAGAGCTTGAAAATGTTCGGTGTGTATGGTCAGAAGTTCAGTGTTGGTACAGGAGGATGTGAGGATGCCAGCTACCTGTAATGGTACTCTTCATTCAGGAGCCCCATTACCACATGAAGTCACTGCATGCCAGCAGTGAAAGTCCTCTTTATTCAGACTTTGCGACCCAGTAATGAGTAACTGTTGGCATGTGGCTTATGATATGAAGAGTAATGGAAACTTACAATTTCTTCACTTTTTTGAAGTGTTTTTATTGTGTGGTAGATCACTAGGGATTTGACAGTTTCAAATTCAAATGTGAAAAACATTGAAATGACAGCACTGTTGTTACAGTGAGAATGAACCACATCACATTCACTAATTAGCCTACATTGTGAGGCAGATTGCTCCTCCCAGAACACATGTAGGCTAGGCCCACATCAGTCATAAAAAAAAAATAGCCTCTTTCTGTGGAGTATGTTTGCAGACTTGCAGGTTGAAATGAGGGAATAGAACATGTGCATGATTAAAGGGTAGATTAAAGTAAATTATCAAGTTTATAATGGATTTTAAATCAAATATAAAAAAAACAGACACAGATTCAGGGGCATGCAAAGTTTGGGCACCCCTGGTCAAAATTTCTGTGAATGTGAGCAGATAAGCAAGTAGAAGATGAAATGATCTCCAAAAGGCACAAAGTTAAACATGAACATCATATTTAACAACAACATACTTTAAGCAATATCAGTGTATTACTTTTGTTTTCTACAATTTATGGTGAAAAAGCAGCATGCTACAAAAGAATGGGGACCCCAGGAGACTTGAGCTCTCAGAAAACTTTGATGAAGGTATCAGACCTTAATTAGCCTGTAGGGTCATTAACAGTTTTCCACATATGTCAAACTCAAGGCCTGCAGGCCACATCCGGCCCAAGATACTATTATATCCGGCCTGGTAATCATTTCATCGGTCAAATTTATAATGGCCCAGTGGTATGAGGTGCCCGTAACACTCACAGTACAATTTCCATAATGCAGGCCGTGGCAAACAATAGGCTACCTGCAAGAACCTTAATTTCTGCTTCCCTGATGATACACTAATCAGACATCTGTGAATGTTTACAATAGGGCTGTTGCTATCGAACATTTTAGTAGTTGAGTATTCTACTGAAAATTCCATCAATTAATCGAGTAATCGGATAAAACATATTTTTGTTTAGTTAAAGAGCAATTATAAATATACATGAGAAAATAAGACATTTCACTTAATAATGAACAATTGGTTTCCTTTTTTAGACAATCGACATTTATCTTTATCATCGCTTCTGTCGTCATCACGTCTTTCCTCCATAGAGACAGAGCGCATTTAAGCCCCACCTACATCGGACGGGAAAACAATCACGAGCTCCCCATTGACTTTGTATTTTGTGAAGGTGTCTCTTGTCACTCTCCGTGTTCCAGCAAACACAAACAAATGCCCAAAAGCTGTTGTGTGGTAGGGTGCACTACTAGCAGGGTAAAGAACCCAGATCTAAGTTTTTATAAGCTGCCGAACAGAAAAAAATTGCCCTTAAGACAAGAGAAGTGGATACAGGCAGTAAGACGAGAGGCCCCGTTGTCAGCTACACGTTAGCCTTGAACACTGGGCAGTCAGAGTCGGCTGTTTTATGGTGGAACACAACTTGAATCCATTCACTTACAAAAAGAGTTATCGCCATCCAAAGATCTGTAATTTCTCATTGTTGTGTGGGTGTATATTCCTAACAAAAAGGAAGATAAATAACAAGCAATTAGCCCTCACTGGATACTCTTCTCATGCCAAGCTTTTATTAGAATATTTTGTAACATAAGGGATGTAATGTTAAATTTTATAAAGCTAATAAAAAGATAATACAGCTATGCGCATTCATTCTTTTAAACTCTAAGTTAAGGTTGCTGAATTGGCAAGGCTAACTGTAGGAGCTGAAGCTAACCAAGGCTAACTGTAGGAGTTGAAGCTAACCAATGCTAACATACATCCACCAACTACGTTTAAATTTGAAACATTTGGGTTATAAAAAGCTATTTTAAAATGATGATGTAGTAGTGTGGATGTAGCCTAACTTATACAGGACTTGGTTTTTGTCGCTATTAGGTTAAATGATGAAACCATAAACCAGCCAACTCTGACTGCCCAGTCTTCAAGGCTGATGCGTAGCCGACGACGGCGCCTCTCGTCTTACTGCCTGCATCCACTTCTGTCGTCTTAAAAGCAAATTTTTCTGTTCGGCAGCTTATAAAAAATTAGATCAGGGTTGTTAACCTGTTAGTAGTGCACCCTACCACACAGCAGCTTTTGGGCATTTGTTTGCATTTGCTGGCACACGGAGATTGACAAGAGACACCTGTAGTCGAAATACCATGTTCTGTAAAAATTAAACGATTCCTCAATCATTTTTTACAATCAAGGTACTCAAATTATTCGAGGAATCGTTTCAGCCCTAGTTGACAATTAACAATTAATACCGTCACTTTTAAGCTAGGACCTAAAAATGGCGAAAGAGGAAATGGACTTTCAAAATGGCTTTCAAAACAGATGGGAGGCAGAGTATATATTTATTGACATTGCCAGTAAACCCGTGTGTCTTGTTTGTGGAGCTAACTTGGCTACATTGGATATTAGGCTGTATAAGAATTTAAAAATTAAGATTTTTATTTATGTTTTAAAGTTTGCATTAGATATTTTTATGGAAAACAAAATATCCATCCATCTTCTACCACTTTACCATTTCCGGGTTGCATGGGTGTTGGAGCCAAACCCAACTCACTCTGGGCGAGGGCAGGGTACACCCTGAACAGGTCGCCAGTCCATCACAGGGCCAACATACAGAGACAGACAGAGACGAACAACCACTCACATTTGTGTTTAGACAGTGGGAAGAAACCGGAGTACCCGGAGGAAACCCACGCAGGCACAGGGACAACATGCAAACTCCACACAGTAAGGCCCCAGGCCCGGAAACCGAACCCGTGACCTTGTTATTGTGAGGCGACAGTGCTAACCACTATGCCGCCGTGCTGCCCTGAAAACAAAATAAAGTACTATGTCTGTTTCAATTTGTATTTATATTCAAAAGTTGGTTCGTTTTAGTGTGTTCAATAAATGTTCTTCCTTTTACCTAAAGTGTGCTTTAAGTTTTGGCCCCTTGTGTGATGACTTTGACACCCCTAGTATAGTGCTAGTTCCCTAGCACTATGAAAATTATTGAAACTCACAAAGAAGGAGATGGGTATAAGAAGACAGCAAAGCGTTTTCAGATAATTTCCTCAGTTTGAAATGTCAGTTAACAGGAGTAGTGGTTTGCAAAAGGCCTCCAGGAAGATCTCGCAGACTCCTGAGTTGAGGTACATCTGTTCATCTGTTCTGCGACACCTACAGAAAAATGGCCTTCATGGAAGAGTCATCAGAAGAAAACCTCTCCTGCGTCCTCACCACAAAATTCAGTGTCTGAATGGAAGTGAAAGGATCACTTTGACAAGCCTGATGCATTTTGGAAACAAGTCCTGTGATGAGTTTAAAATACAACTTTTTGGCCACAATGAGGAAAGGTATGTTTGGAAAACAAAGGGCACAGAATTTCATGAAAAGAATATCACTCCAACTGTTAAGCATGGGGGTGGACGGATCATGCTTTTGGGTTTTGCAGCCAATGGCAAGGGGAATATTTCATGGGAAAAATGGATTCAATTAGATTCCAACAAATTCTGGAAGAAAACATAACACCAAAAAAGCTGAAGTTGAAAAGAGGATGGCTTTTACAAATGGATAATCGTCCCAAACGCAACTCTAAATCCATGATGGACTACCTAAAAAGGCACAGGCTGAAGGTTTTGCCATGGTCCTCAAAGTCTCCTGACCTAAACATCATTGAAAATATGTGGATAGACTTCAGAAGAGCAGTGTGTGGAAGGCGGCCCAGGAATCTCACAGAACTGGAAGATTTTTGTAAGGAAAAATGGGTGAAAATCTCTCATACAAGAACTGAAAGACTCTTGGCTGGCTACAAAAAGCAATTACAAGCTGTGATAGTTGCCAAAGGGGGTGCTACCTGGTACTAACTATGCAGAGTGCCCAAACCTATGCTGCAGTCCCTTTCCCTTTCTGTCATTTTGAAAATGTAAAAGATGAAAATAAAAAAATGATTATGCTTAAAATGTGAAGGGAATGTGTCATCTGTAACTTTATGCCTTTTGGAGATCTTTTCATCTTCTACTTGCTTAACTGTTCACATTAACAGCAATTTTAAGGGGTGCCCAAATTTTTGCATGCCTCTGTACTTTCCCACATCTTTAATTATAGACTGTACATACTGTAAACCCAGAGAATGCTTTAAGTGAGCATGTTTATCCCGTTTTGTTAAATTTACCATGCCAAGACAACAAAGTACAACTGAGCTAATAAATCAAGAGAGAAGGAGGGCAATTCCATTTTCCCATATACTTCCATACAATATGACTTCTCTGGGATTCACCCCCTGATGGTCATTAAAAAGAATGCAGTTTTAAGGCTCTTTAGCATTGGTTTCCTTTACAGACCCATCAAACAATTAGCACCTTAGCTCAGATCGCATTACTGTGCAGCCTGAACTGTTTTAACAAACCTGCGTCTGCGTCTGTGGTGCATCCCTCACAGCCTGCTGGCAGAATGAGGGTGGCCACAAATCACAGTTTGCCACTACACGAAGTTCAAGAAGCTGCTGGCAACCAGCACTGAATGGATGCTGGCACAGGTGCAGAAATGCTGACAGGGCAGAGAGAAGTGTGAGTGTGAGCTCTACAGCTCCAGGTGTACTGAGGAGAGTGTGAAGACAACCACACCCACATACATACATGTACACAAACAAAATAAGGGATCATGTTCATGCAGCTGGTTTCTCAGGCAGCAGTTTGTAGCAGGTATCGCAGATAACAAGAGTTCAGAAACCCCTGCTCCCCCACTTCTTCCTCCTCCTTGTCAGTGAAGTGAACTGTTTGCTGGAATAAAACCTGGTATGTTCCATCATGGTAATTTTTCAATGTCTATCTTAAAATTTGATAATAAATAAATAAATAAATTTGATAAATCATTGTATTTCTGTGTCATGAAGGCAGCGTAGGTGGTGTTAAAACTATTGTTGTGACTGTGAACCATTTTTAAAGGTCCCATACCTCATTTGAATTTTTATTTAATCTCATCTGTTGTAGCAGCACATGGAATGACCCTTCCCTGCTCTGAGATAACAGGATATTTATTGCAGCATTGGATCTCCCAAAAGGCAATAAAAGAAGCAACTGTGAGCGATTTAAGAGACTTTCTAAATGCACACCATTCACAGGGAGGTATCCTCTGATCGTCTGCCTTTTCTCTGGACTCATAAAACACTTAAAACGTATTCTTAGAATAAACATTTGCGTTGGGTGCATCGACAAATCACCAGGGGGGTCCCAAATCTTCAAGAGAAAGAGACAAGACTGATAAAGCAGATCCTCAAGGGGCCTGATCACAACCTCTTGTCTGACACCATAAAAATTCTAACCACCCACTTTCAGGGGAATCTATTCTTCAGGACTTTAACCTTCCAATATTGAAAACTGAAGGTTCTCATTGTCAAAAATGTCTGTAAACAAACCTGAATGTGTCATTGGCTGTGGAACATATATGAATTTGGTCTTCCTTGCACGAATTGAACAAGTTGTAAGCTTGTTTAATCACTGCAATTACATCTACATGGAGCCATACCACCCTCAAATGGTGAAAATGGGAATTGTTTGCAGAATATCGTGATAACGAAGTGCTTACACGGAAATGAATTCATATTAGAAATTTAAAAAGATTGCATGCCGAAAATGTCAAAATTGTGTGAGGCCGATATACAGGTTACACGAGCATTTTAACTGGAAATATTAATTGTGATTTCGTTCGTTGACACAGTGCAGCATTCTCCATGAAGGCTGTCTATCAGAGACCTTTGAAGTCCTGACTGGGGTACTGCAAGGATGCTTGCGCTCACATTTTCTCTTCCTCCTCTGCATAGACTGGGTCATGACACAAGAAACCAGCAAATAAATGAACCAGCATACAGTGGAGCCTGACTGAACGACTACAAGACCTGGATTTTGCCGATGAGCTAGCACTCCTGGGACACACACATCAACAAATGCAGGACAAATCTCACCAACTTGAAATGACTGTTGCATTGCTTGGGCTAAAAATCAAAACAACAAAAACCAAGGTAATGAGTATCAATAACAAAAACAACTCTCCAGTAATCATGGACGAAAACCAACTAGAGGAGGTTGTCA
This sequence comes from Remorina albescens, assembly GCA_034769265.1. Taxonomy (NCBI): domain Eukaryota; kingdom Metazoa; phylum Chordata; class Actinopteri; order Carangiformes; family Echeneidae; genus Remorina; species Remorina albescens. Next base: position 3,150,806 of record CM068492.1, on the reverse strand, counting down.
GTTTGACATACCTGGGAAGCATGATTACTGTGGACGGAGGAACGGAAGAGGATGTCGCTGCCAGAATCGGCAAAGCAAGGACCATATTCAACATTTTAAATAAAATCTGGAGAAATATTATAAATGTCTCCAGATTTTATTTATAACTTTATAAATCTTTAACTCAAATGTCAAATCCACCCTGCTGTACGGATCGGAAACATGGACACCAGTATCTACTGGCCCAACATCAACTCAAATGCCAGCCTGTGGGATCTCACTAAACAAGAGCCAATAGAAAACCCAATCAAGAAGGGGAAATGGAACTGGATAGGCCACACACTCAGAAGACCAAACACTTCAATCACAAAACACACGTTAATATGGAACCCACTTCCAATATGCGATAACTAGGCCTGTAACAATTATTTCATAATTGTCTAACCGTGATTTTTTGACGTAATTGCAATTTCTTTGTTTAACCGCAATTAAAGCAATTTTTTGGGGGGTGGTGGGGTTTATTTTCATGAGATGGGTCAAAGCATCGTAACACTTTTGTTTGCATCCATCAAACATGTTTCCAGTGTCCGTGTGCATCCTGCAGCATGACAGAACAGTAACTGTCCCATCGGAGGACGCCTCACGCGCATTGATTTACAGTTGCGAAGTCAAATCGGCTTTCTAACATTAACAACCCAAAGAGAATTGGGTAGTTTCGTGAGAAGTGGTGCCCAAGAAATGCCATTAACATTAAGCTGGTACACGTTTGGTTTTCACTGGAGTTTTTGTTTAGTTTTGCTAATAAAGAAAGAAAGAAAAAGTGTCGCTTGACACTGTCCCACTGGTCCTGTCATAATGTAGGGAGTCTGCAAGCCCAACTGGTTTCAGCTAAATTATGATTGGACGATCAGTCATTTGGGGAGGGACTAGACTGTCATCCTGTTTTCAGCTACAGCATCATTTTGACACTGAACTTGGAAAACGAGACACGAGATGGAGATTGTTTCTAAACATAGTACAACTTCTCCGTTGTGGGATTATTTTGGTTTCAAGCCAAATCAAAGGTGAGAGCCCACAAATCTGGAAGAGGCGATTTCCCGGCTATGTAAGGAAACGTTCGCGGTAAAAAAAATGCTAGTACAACCAATTTGAGACAGCATCTCAAGAATCACCATCCCACACAGTTTGCACAAGTAAACAAATCTATCAGTGCCCCTGCATCAGTGGATGGCCCCTCCTAGCAGCTGGGCATAGTGGAGTTATTCAGCCGGCAGATAAAATATAAACGTGACAGCAAATGTTCAGCACAGCTGGCACCCTTGCAAGCCCAGTGAGGTCCAGCCTCAAGCCAGAGAAACTGAACATGCATGTGTTTCTGGCCGACAAATAACCTGTATATATATATAAAATGATGATTTAAACTGGCTTGTTCTTGGGACTTGTCCGTACACACGTTCATATCAACTAAAATAGAATACAGTTGGGGAAAAAATGCAAGTCAAGTCAAGTTATTTACCCAAAGCGGTGGATTTGGGTAAATAAAGGAATATCCACTTAACATAAACTATTGGAAGGTTCTACCATGATGTCTTTTAGTCAATTGAAAAGGAAATATGACATTCAACAACAGGATTTCTTTTGCCATCACAAAGAATGCAATAATCCTTCAGTGTCAGAATATTTCACATTTAGAAAGACAGCTGTTTATACAGAAATCTGGCAGGTCCATTAGCTTATTCTATAATATCCTTAAGGTATATAGTACCACAGACACCTATTTTCTGAAAGCTTTATGGGAAAAAGAACTCAATGTTAATATAACGGATGATAGCTGGAGTAATGCTTGGAAGAGCGCAAAATCGCTGAGTGTTTGTAACCGAGTGAGAGCCATGCAACTGAAGCTCCTACACAGGGCCCAAATATCTTCCTCTCAATGTCATAAATTCAACCTTAATTTATCTCCAATGTGCCCCAAGTGTAAAATAGAAAGTGGTAGTCTTATACACTGCTTGTGGTATTGTAGAAAAATACAGCAGTTTTGGCAGGTCATTGGGCAGGAAATTAATAAGATTCTATCTAGTAATAGAGATAATGATGTCTTATATCTGCTAATTGGCATATATGATTTGACACACTAAAATGCCAAAGAAATTATTCAAAACAAGTTTTGCTCATATTTTGTTTAGACTTTCCTTTCTGGGATTCCCCAAGGCAAATTCTAAAAATGTCTTATTTCTTATTTTGCATTCTCTCACAAAACACGATTGAGGCTGGTGCCATTTTTGTCCAAGTGGAGTTGCCGTACACAGCTGTCCAAGATAGCAATCCCGACTGTGAATCACTTCGCTTGTGCGAATTACAATGGGTAACGACAAGTTCAGCCCACTCTCAACTACAGGAGCCCAGAGGGAGCGTTGGCTGCAGAAGTTAAAGAGAAGTCCGATTTTCATTAAAAACAAATCGTCCTAAACTACAAATTTCAATTAATCAATTAAATTAATTTATTGGCTAGCCCTGGCCTTGGGTGAGGCAGAGCCAAGCACTGCCAAATGGCAGCTCACTCTAAGCTTCAGAGACCTATGGGTGATGCTACAGAGGCTACACAGATACACCCATCCCATACACACAGGGTGCACAGAGCTGCTGCATACACAGTAAGCTCACTGTGATTACATATCATAGTATCCCCATATCACTAACTCCTGTTGCATCAGCTACCTGACATCAGTAGAAGCAATAGAGCTTACAAGCTTACAATGCTGCTCAAAAAGCACCTGTCAGTTAAAAATTATCATTTATTATATTACCTGATAATTTATTTAAGAATAGGAATTAAGTTTGCTCAAAGAATAAAATTGAAATGTGTCTGTGAAGGGGGAAACATACTTAAGCATATCTGTATTTGTGAGTGTGGGGTCGTTTGTATCAGAGGGCAGAGAGTGAGCTTAGAGACTGAAAGCGGCTTTAAATTTAATCGGGCCCTGTGTGGGATTAAAAACTGCTGTGTACTGATGTGGAGGCCAGAGGAAGCTTGATGTCAGTCACTGCTTGACACGCCTCCCTCCCAAACACACACACTCAAACACACATTCATTGTCGTTCTCCTAGCATAAGCTCTGGAAACAGCCCAGAAACTGGGAGGTAGTCTGACCCAGATGAAGACAGAGGCAGGGAATATTTAATGAAAAGCAAGTGGAGAATAAAGCCCAGAAACACAGAAACAGCTGAGCTATAACAGAGCATCTGCGTGGGGAGGGGGAAGGAAGGGGTCATGCTGCTACGCAGGCCTCATGGATAAAGATGCTGGAGGCATCAATGTCAGTGATGGAAATATACACAACACTGAAAGTGCACTCTCTGCAAAATGTGGCACAATGATACACAGCTATGCTATTACAAGTGACACCACACACACCAAAATCCTGGTATTGTACCACCCTCCATTGATGAAATCCTGCCATGCGTGCACTTGCTCTGTGCTAAAGTGTCAACATGTAACTTTTCACACCAAAAGAAAAAAAAAAATGTTCTTGAAGATCCACTAACTTTCCCTTCTGGAGCTCTCAGCTGTGTCTCACTGACAGCTCAGTAAATTAGTCACTGAGCCACAACTGACTAACAGGACTTCTGGAACTTTGTGAAGTCATAACACAGCAGTCACCAGCCTGAGCCATGCCCAAAACCCCACCCACCTGCTCCCACCATCCAGTCTGCAGTGTTGTCACTGGATCACTCAGAAAACTGCCTGTCCGACTACTCTCTCATACATGTGTCTCTCCACAATGAAATAAAGGCAAAAACCTTACAGAACTACTTATAAACCACGAATAAATCATCTTAAGGGTAACAACACTTCAGATAAAACACTTGAGAAGTTAAAATAAGAGGCTTTAAATGTCAAGAAACAACTCTATGAGCGAACAAAGCAAATGCAGGTTCACTGTACATCTCTTTCTCTGCATTTTTCATTCTTCATTTGTATTTGACGATGAATAAATACAACGTTATACGATGAGCACAGGAGTGTTAAGTAAATCAGGAAGTGAACGATGAATATAGAGACAGATAAATAGGCAGATGAAGTAAGAGAGCCATGACGTAGATGTGGCAGAACATCCTTTCATTCAGCACGTAGTCAATGCTTCATTGGTTCAAAACCTATGAATGTACATAGAGGTAGCATTTCAGAGCACTGTGACTCCAACAGGTAAAATTTAGCAACACATTAACGCAACTGAAGGTTGCAATCACTTTCACACTTACATACTTACTTAAGACTTTTAATACACGAAGAACTTCAAAAACAGTTGGTTTTCACTGTATATCTGTCAGTCTGTTTCTGTGTAAACAGTAGATAATCAGCCCATTCAAATCTTCAATCATGTAGAAACTAAGGGTTTGGGCAATTAAGTCAAAGCTGCAGCTTTACTGAGGTAAACAACTCTATCACAGCTGTTTGTAAGGCTGGGCAATTAACCAAACACACATCAAAACTGGCTTAATCTTACTCAGGCCTATTAATACTTACCCTAGTTATCTGTACCTTAACCCATATTTAGTAACGTAACTCTGCCCATTTAACTGAAGTTAGTCGGTGATGTCAGTTAGTTCAATGATGAACCTACGTCCACACCGCTGCACCACAATCACATTTGTGGCAGCTGTACACATGACTCCAAAGTTTCTGAGCCTCTAAAATAGAGACTTTTGGAAACAATGATGCTGACTCCTGTCTTACAAGTCACAACTTCCAGAACATGGACCATCATTTGGACACATTTAAAAAATGAAAAGGGCACGGATAAAAGAAAGTGTGATGAGAGCTCCAAAGTAGTTGTTGCTTAATAGTCATGGAGTCACAGATCAGCATGTCATTAAAGGAAAAGGACGACTGACTGGACTAAATGTGGAAGTTCCAATTATATTCTGGAAAGCTCCAGTCACATCCAAATACACCTCTGAGTGTTTACTTGTGAAACTCAAAGTGTAAAGTCTGAGTCCTTTCAACATACACTGTCACAATGTAACCATCACAACATATTAACTTCTCCAGTGTTTTATCTAAAGTATTGGTATCCATAAAAAGATATTGGGGTTTTAAGAACTGAAAACCAAGTCAGTGTAGGCTTAGACTTCATTTTTCATACCTTGGAGCTAAGTCTAATGTGCTCACTGTTTTCTAAGCATTTAATTCAACATACAGAAGATCTCAAACATCACCTTGTCCTTAAATGACCTGAAACATGTTAGTTCGATCTTTGTGGAATCATTTCTTTCATATTTTAGTAAGAAGAATGAAAACACATTCAAAACACACGCATGTGTTAATAATAATAATAATAATAAAAACTAATCTTATGACAGAGACATTCAGATCAGGTTCAATACATAAAAGTATGATTATTATCGTGAGTCACCTTAGCTGAGTCCACCAGTTATCTACCTTCAACAGGATCTTTCTGCAAGCACACTCCATTTTATGACTATTGTAATTATTCAAATTTGCTTATATTTATTTGGGCTATGTGGTTACAACACAAAGAGTTTTAATTAGTGCAAATAAAATCTAACAAGTAATAATAAACTAATTGGCAGCCAATATCCACTCCCTCATACTGTAAATGAGGACCCAAATCCATTGTTTTCCATTCAGCCTGTTTGTAACTAGACAGACAGAAGTAGTTGGAGATGTGTGTAGTGTTTGCAGGATCAAAGCTACCACCAAACACCGGAGACAATAACACAACAGATTTCCTCTGCAACTTTCCCTCCTTCAATAGAACAATTAAGCCAATGATTAGTCTCCATGATGCTCCTTGAGTCTGTGGATGGAAAAACACTAACGCCTGCTCTGTTCTCCACATAGGGAGAACAGAGGAACAACAGAGCGCTGTTTACATACTGTAAGATCACTATTGTTATCAGATAATACTTTATATTTACACATTCATAACTGACCAATGATATATTTAAAACAAAAAAAAAGGATGCAAGCTCTCGTTTCACCGCTTCAGCACAATCTGAAAAGTGACTGAGTCCATCTGCTTTCGGTCTTATTATGATCCAACAGCCTGGCTTTATTATCACACCATGTTCCATCACAGAAGATCCGTGTAAATAGGCTAACACGTAATAAAAAAATAAAAAAAAATAAATAAAAATGCCTCCAAGCTTCTTCGAGGCAGCAGAGAAAAACAGGAACAATAAAAGGGGCGGTAGGTGTACCTGCCTGCAAATGGCGCTCAATGTGAAAAATGTCAATAAATTGTGTGAGCGACTCCGTGTGATGGAGAGCAGCGACTCACCCCGCTCCGGTCAATCCGTCCAACTGGGCAGGAGCTGCGGTGTGAGGGCTGGGGGCTGTCCAGTCACTAAAATCCTCCCGGGCGGCGGCGAATAAAGCGCTAAATATTCAACGTTATTAAGCAGCGTTTTAACAATGTGTTTGGATACCAGGGGGAAGATTGAGCCCGTGTGCCCTCAGTGCTGTCTGACAGGCAGCCACAGGAGGCGCAGTCAGCCTGACTGAGCCTTTGAATAACATGTCTGACCCAGTGTTGAATTACAACCAATAAATACATCTATTTTCAAATATAACTTGCTCGTAAAATTGATAGTCACTCATCTGAACTATAAATGTAAAAGAAAAAAAAATAAAAGAAACATTTTCTGATCTTTATATTTTGTTATGACTTCATCTGTCTGTTCTTTCATGTCCAACTTGATTCAAAGATGGTCTTGAGTCAGCAGCACAGCTCTGATTGGTCGGCTAATAAGCTCTGCACTCACATCACTCCTCTTCTGGATTTTTTCAGGTATTGTACAGTGTGCCGTGTGATTGACAGACTGAACCACACGTGGCAACCTGCCAGACAATCAGGAGTATAGAGTAGGTCAGGTCCAGCTGTCAATCCACCTCAGGTCCACCTTTGTCTCCAAATGCAAAGTACCTATCTTAATTTGCCACTACCCAGGGTACATTATTTTTAAACAGTAATAACCCTGAGTTCCCATTGGATGTGCCTGGCACATGTAAGTTTTTCTTACAGTATGTTTTATGTTTTGGCTTTGCCCTTGGCATCTGGTCGGTCCTAAATCAGGGTTACACAAAACACTTAAATTCTGTGTATGTCTCAATTTACTTGTTACGTGTCTTCTGTCAAAATACTGGATGTATTTTTCTTAATTTACCAGTTTCATGTATTCCTATTAGTTTTACATCTTGTAAAAAAATGGTATGTTGTCGTATCTACTAAGATATGAAAGTTATAAGGATCGTTTTCATTAGTGAAAATGATCCTGGTGAACAAAACCTGGATCAGGGTGAGAGCCTGGTCTTTATTTCCTGGAATCATTTAAAAACAATGGAAGAATCCTACTGCATGTTTGTGGAGAGAACAATGGTGATGCTAACTTCCAGGTTCACTGTAAAAGCATCCCATCTCTACAAAATAGAGACAGAGTTATTAGATCATTATAATGTTTCATATAGTTAATTATAACTAATAAATATCGATTATTTTGTTTTACAACCATTATGTGTGAGCAGGTACAAACCGTAAAGTTGTGGTCAAATCCATCAATAATCTGAACAGCGCCTGGTTCAGGTTAGGGAAAGATCCTAGTCAGCTATGAGAAATGTAGTGCTTCATTCATTCAAACATTGTTATAAACATAATCCAACCATAAATTACATTTCCTAAGAAACTTACATTGATGGTTGAAGTTTACCTGTTTAAAATGTAGTTTTTATGAAACAGGGCTTAAAGGTCAAGGTTGATTTATTGTGATTTGTACAAATGTGTACTCAAGTCAGGAAACATGCATTGTAATAAATTAAAAAAAGCTATAACAATCTCTGATAATTATTATAGATTCAATACACTCAATACACACTGCATTTTGATGCATGTTAAGCTGAAGCCAATGAAAAACGTGTTGCAAACTGAAAGGTGTTTTATTTTATTTCTATAATAATGAATTCAGAATGACATTCAGTCAGAATTTCAACATGTTCATAGCATGTGTGATGGTCTGTAATCTATACACATCATCAGGATGCCCTTCAGCCTCTTCATCAGTTTTATCAATAGTTTGGTTAAAAAAAGAACACATGAAAGGGAATGCAATTGCCAGTCTGAACAGATATGGACCATCCAGCCTGTAAGACAGCATATAGGCTACAGTGCCCTGGTTTACACCCTTTGCCCCCCCCCCCCTCCCTGTACAGCAGGGTGGAGCTTTGTATGTAATAAAGCATGTGTATTTGTGGGAGCAGCCAATGGGAGCAGTGCAAGCAGAAGCCTGCTCCAATCACAGCTCTCAAAACTGCTGTTCATGGCGGAGCTCCACCATCAGTAACCAAGGATGCGTGCCGTCAAAAATCAATACTTCCATTTTCACTCTGTGATTGGAAACAGTGCATCAGTGAAAGGGGTGAGCATGTGGACTGAAGACTTTGGAATTAATTCGTAAGGATGTCAGTTCAGGCTGCAGCTCTGACTTAATTCATGAGATGCCTCATTTTATGACAACCAGTGTTGAGTGCGGAGAGGATTTTAGAAACAATCCCACATGTGCTTGGACACTGTTACATAAGACTATAGTAGGCCTACATCCTCATGAGTGCATGTGAAACAAGATTCTGTGATCCTTCCTCCAAATCCTTCAGAACCTCTAAATATTGAATAACAATGAAGCAATCTGACAACCTGAAAATCTGAAAGATGACAAAGATACAGTTTGTTTCAGCTTATATAACTTGACTAAAATATACTAATTGTTTTCTACTGAAAATTCTAAGTACTGAATTTTCTATATGAGCAAATACGTAGGTGTGATCCTTCATAGATGTTGCGTCCTCTGAGGGATGCCACCCCTGAATTAGGACTCAGCTACTACCTTTACGTAACCTAACCAAGCCACGACTGTTATCATAGTGACCATAGGGTCAAAGGTCCCTGCTGGTACACTGCATGTTAATTAATGTAACCATGGCAACCAAGGTCAAATATACCTGCTTTATGGCTAAACTGCTATCAAAGGGGCGGAAAGAAGCACCTGTGGTTGTTCAGGTTTGAGGGCTGTTTGGATAACTAACATCACAATTAGCAATTCAAAGTTTCATATTGTTAAACTGAGTTACAATGGTTTGACATGAATTAATATAAATGACCCCTTTCTGTTTTCAATAGGAAAAATATGTTTCCTTTTCCATTCCTTGTTTTTTTTTTTTTTTCTCCAAACTTAGATTCTCCAAAGGAAATCCAGTACAGACATGGATTTACAGTCCCCTGCACAGTAAATCCCAGCTGCTTACATTTTTTGGTGCTCAACCAATTCACCTGGCTCTAAGAGAGACACTTGCTACTGAACATAGATTTTTTTTTTATGCTGCTCCCTGATGGAAAAAAAAACTTGTTCTGCTGGTAAAGGTTCAGAAAAAAAAAAGAAAAGAAATTTATAGATAATTCAGAGTAAACACAAGAAATTTGTGCTACAAAAAAGGACCAGACTCGGTGACTAACTCCCTAGCATTAACAGCGACCTTGCGACCTGCCCTATGTGCCCTAAAGATAACTATATCAAACTAGCCCAGTGAGCAGTGATAACTAACATGTCTTTGGGGTCATCAGGTGGGAACCTCCTTTCACCGGTGTTTCGTCTAGTTGGTCCCACGACACCTCCAGGAGGCTAGACAGTGATCACTGGTGTCCCAGAGTCATTCCCCTAATGCCAGCTATCACCGCTCCTCACATCAAGACAACTATCTGAAACAGCACTACCGTCAACTACACCGACCTCTCACCAACTGCACCAGTAAAAGCGGGGTGGGGATACAGACCCTGGTTCGGGTAGGGGGGAGAAATAGAAGAGGTGGAGATAAAAGTAGAGATGGGATACAGACCCTGGTTTGGGTAGGGGGTAATGACAGTATAGAGGGTGCAGGAGGTGGAGGACAAGATACACAAAACAAGCTACACTAGCAGATTCAGCAAACAGACTCACCTAAACTGTCCTATAATCAAAGAAAGACAACAGAAGCCAAGTCAAACCAATACAACTCACCTGGACTAACCACATGGTGTCAAAGAGACTCACACAGGCCACACCCTCCACTTAAATACACTTCCTCGTCCTGCATTTCTTCCTTGCTTCTCTCAAGAGTCTGTCTATCCTAAGTGCTCCCCCTGCTGGGCCCCCAGCTATTATTATTTCTTCTAATCCAAATCCACTGACTGTATCTTACTGCCTCATCCGACATTTCCTTCACTATTTTCCTCACACTCTGTCCCCTTCCTCCTAACTCCCTCAACAAAGAGGCAACAGACCTTGCTACAAACCCTCTACATCCTACTTCGACTGGACAAATCTTAACTTTCCATCCTTGCTGCTCAGCTTCAGCCCCAAAGTCTACATACCTAAGTTTTTTCCTTTCATACGCTTCTACAACTGAGTCCTCCCACGGAACAGTCAACTCTATGAAATATACTCTCATTCTACTCCTAGACCACAAAATTATATCAGGCCTCTGTTTTGTACTGACTATTTCCTGGGGAACAACAAGCTTTCCTCCTAAATCTACTTGCATCTCCCAGTCACTGGCATCCTTTAAGCTACCTTGCCTCCTTGCTGTCTTATTAACTTTCGCACCTTCTTGAACAAACTGAATTGCAACTCTCTTTAACTTAGACCCTCCTAACTTTGCCTGCCTCCGTATATCTTCAATGCCTGCAGCTAAGCTTTTTAAAACCTGGTTATGTCGCCACGTATACCATCCTTGTGCCAGACTAACCTTACAACCTGACAAGATGTGCTCTAGAGTTAGATAATAATAATAAATGACAAATGATTGTAGCTCTGGACTGAGGGTAACTTGTTACTTTTTGGCACTTTTTGCTAGATTGCCTTAGCATAAGTGGGATAATATCTTCCAAGCTAATGAAGAAAAATTAACTAAAGTTTAATTTTTGTTTGAAAAACTCCATGAAAGTATCAGAAGAATAAATTAAACTTAAGTTCCCAGCAGTGCTTTTGTGAAAAGACTTTCTCTCCATCTTTGGCAAAAAATGGAGAAAAAAAAACAAGAAGAGCAAACTAACAGCCAAGTAGGACACCAACAGAGAGAGACATGGCGGGGTTCTCCTTGAAAACAGCATCATGGTTATAATCAGCATATCTAAACCACTTTGAGAGCTTTTGTCTAGGGAATGGTCTGCTCAGCACAATGCTCTCCGCATCAGCAGTCTGTACAGTCAGACTTTCTCACACATTGTGATAGGCGTGATATGGCCTCTCCTTCCCCCAATCACTACACAAAAGGCAACCCTTTTGCCTTGCAGCTCCCTCCCCTCATTAACTATCTCTTGTATCTCCCCCTTCCCCCCAGTGTGAGGAGCAGGTGCTAAACCAGACTGTCTGCTGAGGTGAAGTGACAGCAATGGGCATGACAGCTCCCCAGAGAGAGATCAGACAATCCAATACCACCACCCCTCCACAGGTCTGCTTTCCTTCCCTGCAGTGTACCAGCAGTTTGTAGTAAAACATTAGTTTAAATGATGCTTCAATGTAAAGAGTTGGATTGGAGCAGCATCCTTATTAACCCACTTATCACCACAACACATCGAAATGCGCTAAAATAAAATGTAATTATTAGTTTAATTTATTAAATCATTTATTAAATTATTAATTATTTAATTATATTCAAAATAAATTTACATTCACTGTATTTGGTGATAATATTCAGGTATTCTCATATATTCTTCAGTGGTGTATTTGACTGTACTCTATGTACTCAGTACGTACTGTATATACTGATAACATTCAGTGCAACTAACACAATTGAGCAATATTGAAGGTCCCATATTTTACCCTTTCCTTGTTTTATTTAAAATATCCCATAAGTATTCCATATATGTGTGGTTTAAATGAGCAATAACAATCCCAGCGTATAGGCTCTGATCCTATCCTATGTTTGGCTGCCTAGTTTCTGAGTGTTCCACTAAAAATATAACAGATTCAGGTAAACACTTAAAGAAACCAACTCCTGTAGGGTTGGATGGGGGGTCTAGGTAAGTGGGGTTTGGCCGAGTTATGACTACTTTGTTATGAGAGCACAAAGTTTCAGAAATCCTGACAGCTGGTTTTAAGGCTCAATTTCAAATTACAGATGGGAGTAAACAAATGTGGATTGTAGCTGGCCCTCCAGCACAGTGTTGTACTGCCGTTGAGCAGCCGATCATCTCCCTGGTCTGCAAAAACTGATGTCGGCAGTGCACTTTAATGCTGTGTACAGAGAGTGTACTGAGCAGATGGTGCTACGTTCAACAAGTCAGGTTCAGCATTAGCTTTCCCACTGAAGCCTCTTCTCTGTCTGTGTCCTCTGTGTTGTTTACCAGACACTGATGTTACTATTTATGCAAGGATTGATAAGCCAATCGCAGAAAGGTTGCTGTTTATTTAGAGAGATATCTCATAATCTACACCATCATCATGATGGGTTCAGTTCATTTCAGTTCAGTTCATTTTATTTCGAGCGATACAGCATTTCTACAACATAAGTGACCTGCATATGACAGAATTTAAGCAAATACTTTTAAGGGACATGCAAGTTCCATATTCAAATTAATTCATTAACACTCGAAAGGGAGTGGGAAGAAGAAAACTTATTTAATCCCACCCCTGTTCCTAATCAATAACTTAACAGATTCAAACTTCCTCCTGTCTTTAAACAATAAACCAGAACAATGACCAAAAGGCCCATGCAAAATTATAACAAAATTATTCTATAGTATTTGCATTTTCTAACCAAAATATGTATAAAAATAGGAACAATATATATTGTTGTGGTCAAAAGGTGAAAGGAGGTTCCCACCTGTTGACCCCAAAGACATGTTAGTTATCACTGCTCACTGGGCTAGTTAGTTATCTTTAGGGCACGTAGGGCAGGTCGCAAGGTTGTTGTTAAGGCTAGGGAGTTAGTAACTGAGTCTGGTCCTTTTTTGTAGCACAAATTTCTTGTGTTTACCCTGAAGTCACCACAGGTGACAGTTAACTGTTAACTTACATTAATAATACATACCAGCAATGGTAAGAACAGCAATATCAGAAGGTAATGGACATACATACATACATACATACATACATACATACATACATACAATACATACCAACTTAATGAGGAACAACAAGTACACATCAACATTTCAAAACAGAAAGTTGATTTAACATGGTATTACGACCTGCTTTCTTTATACTTTGACCAGACCATGTGTTTGTATAGCAGTTTAAATCTGTGGATATTTTGGCATTGCTTATGTTGGATATCCAGAGTGTTCCAAAGTCTCACACCACATACAGACACACAGAAACTTTTACCAGTGGTTCGAACTTTAGGTATTGTGAAATCTCCATATCCTCTCAAATTATGAGTTTTCTTCCGAATTGTGAAAAAAGTTGTATATTACTTGGTAGTAATTTGTTGAATGCTTTAAATAAGATTATTGATGTATAATATTTTACAAGATCATGGATTTTTAGTAATTTTGACTGAATAAACAAAGTATGAGTGTGTTCTAGAAATCCAACCTTGTGAATGATTCGCACTGCTCGTTTTTGTAGTGTGACTAATGGATTAATTGTACATTGGTAACTGTTTCCCCACCGTTCAACACAATACGTGAAGTATGGGAGTAGAGGGTTAGAGGTTTTACAATGTTATTTATGACTTTTTTTTACAATTATCATATCAATATCATGACAGTCAGCCAACATTTACAAAAAAGCTGTTAAAACTGTTAACTATGTTATCCATGTTTTGATTTACACCATTATTATCAATGAAGTAGTCAGGATATATTGCCTTAGTAGATCCTTGTTTAATTAAGTTGTTCAGTATATCCCAAGTTCCTTTTATATTATTTTTATTTTCCTGTAATAATTTTTTATAATATAGCTTTTTGCTAGTTCTTATTATGTCCGTTAGTTTATTTTTATAGATCTTATATCTTTGTTCTGCTTCTTTTGTTTTTAACTTAATGAACAATTTATAGAGATTATTTTCCTTTTAACAAGCATTTATAATTCCTTTAGTAAACCAAGGACTTTTTATTTTATTTATCTTTATACAGCATTTTTTAGCAGGGCAGTGTGTGTTATACAGAGAAATTAATCTTCTTTTTTCTCCTTTCGGCTTTTCCCTTCAGGGGTCGCCACAGCGAATCAGTTGCCTCCATCTAAGCCTGTCTTCTGCATCCTCTTCTCTCACGCCAACCACCTTCATGTCCTCTTTCACTACATCTATAAACCTCCTCTTAGGTCTTCCTCTAGGCCTCCTGCCTGACAGTTCAAAACTCAGCATCCTTCTACCAATATATTCACTATCTCTCCTCTGGACATGTCCGGACCATCTCAGTCTGGCCTCTCTGACTTTATCTCCAAAACCTCTAACATGTGCTGTCCCTCTGATGTACTCATTCCTGACCCTATCCAACCTGGTCACTCCCAAAGAGAACCTCAGCATCTTCATCTCTGCTACCTCCAGCTCTGCCTCCTGTCTTTTCCTCAGTGACACTGTCTCTAGACCAAACAACATCGCTGGTCTCACCACAGTTTTGTACACCTTTCCTTTCATCTTAGCTGAAACTCTCCTATCACACATCACACCTGACACTTTTCTCCACCCGTTCCAGCCTGCCTGCACACGCTTCTTCACCTCTTTTCCACACTCTCCATTGCTCTGGACTGTTGACCCTAAGTACTTAAAATCTTGCACCTTCTTTATCTCTTCTCCCTGTAACCTCACTCTTCCACTTGGGTCCCTCTCATTCACACACATATACTCCGTCTTACTGCGGCTAACCTTCATTCCTCTCCTTTCCAGGGCAAACCTCCACCACTCTAGCTTCTCCTCCACCTGTTCCCTGCTCTCACTACAGATCACAATGTCATCTGCAAACATCATAGTCCATGGAGATTCCTGTCTAACCTCGTCTGTCAGCCTGTCCATCACCATAGCGAACAAGAAGGGGCTCAGAGCTGATCCCTGATGCAGTCCCACCTCCACCTTGAATTCCTCTGTCACACCTACAGCACACCTCACCACTGTCTTACAGTCCTCATACATGTCCTGCACCGCTCTAACATACTTCTCTGCCACTCCAGACTTCCTCATACAATACCACAGTTCCTCTCTGGGCACCCTGTCATAAGCTTTCTCCAGATCTACAAAGATACAATGCAGCTCCCTCTGACCTTCTCTGTACTTCTCTATCAACATCCTCAAAGCAAATACTGCATCTGTAGTACTCTTTTTTGGCATGAAACCATACTGCTGCTCACAAATGCTCACTTCTGCCCTTAGTCTAGCTTCAACTACTCTTTCCCATAACTTCATTGTATGGCTCATCAGCTTTATTCCTCTGTAGTTGCTACAACTCTGTACATCTCCCTTGTTCTTAAAAATGGGCACCAGCACACTTCTCCTCCATTCCTCAGGCATCTTCTCACTATCTAAGATCCTGTTGAACAACCCAGTCAGAAACTCTACTGCTACCTCTCCTAGACACTTCCAGACCTCCACAGGTATATCATCAGGACCGAGTGCTTTTCCACTCTTCATCCTCTTCAGTGCCCTCCTCACTTCATCCTTACTAATCTTTGCTACTTCCTGGTCCACAACAGTCACCTCTTCTACTCTTCGTTCTCTCTCATTTTCCTCATTCATTAGTTCTTCAAAGTACTCTTTCCATCTTCCCATCACACTGTTGGCATCTGTCAATACACTTTCATCTCTATCCTTAATCACCCTAACCGCCTGCACGTCCTTCCCATCTCTGTCTCTCTGCCTTGCCAACCTGTATAGATCAGTCTCTCCCTCCTTACTGTCCAACCTAGCATACAAGTCATCGTAAGCCCTTTGTTCGGCCTTTGCCACCTCTACTTTCACCTTACGCTGCATCTCCCTGTATTCCTGTCTACTCTCTTCAGTCCTCTCAGTGTCCCACTTCTTCTTAGCTAACCTCTTTCTCTGAATACACTCCTGCACCTCCTCATTCCACCACCAAGTCTCCTTATCCACTTTCCTTCCAGATGACACACCAAATACTCTCCTACCTGTCTCCCTGATCACATTAGCTGTAGTTGTCCAGTCAACTGGAAGCACCTCCTGGCCATCCAGAGCCTGTCTCAACTCCTTCCTAAAAATCATACAACACTCTTCCTTTTTCAGCTTCCACCATTTAGTCCTCTGCTCTGTCTTTGCCCTCTTCATCTTCCTCACCACCAGAGTCATCCTACACACCACCATCCTATGCTGTCTGGCTACACTCTCACCTACCACTACTTTGCAGTCACTGATCTCCTTCTGATTACACCGTCTACACAAGATGTAGTCTACCTGTGTACTCCTACCTCCACTCTTATAGGTTACCCTATGTTCCTGCCTCTTCTGGAAGAAAGTATTCACTACAGCCATTTCCATCCTTTTTGCAAAGTCAACCACCATCTGTCCTTCTGCGTTCCTCTCCTGGATACCAAACCTGCCCATCACCTCCTCATCATCTCTGTTTCCTGCACCAACGTGTCCATTGAAGTCTGCACCAATGACAACTCTCTCACTTCTAGGGATGCTCTGCATCACTTCATCAAGGTCCAACCAGAATTTCTCCTTCTCCTCCAGCTCACATCCTACCTGTGGAGCATACCCACTAACAACATTGAACATTACACCTTTGATTTCTAGCTTCAGACTCATTACTCTATCTGATACTCTTTTAACCTCCAGAACATTCCTAACAAGCTCCTCCTTCAAGATAACTCCTACTCCATTTCTCTTCCTATCTACACCATGATAGAACAACTTGAACCCTGCTCCTAAACTTCTAGCCTTGCTACCTTTCCACCTAGTCTCCTGGACACACAGTATGTCTACCTTCCTCCTCTGCATCATGTCAACCAACTCTCTACCTTTCCCTGTCATAGTTCCAACATTCAAAGTCCCTACTCTCAGTCCTAGACTCTTGCCGTTCCTTTTCTCTCTCTTCCTACGAACACACCTTCCTCCTCTCCTTCTTCGACTTCTTTGACGAACAGTAGTCCAATTTCCACCGGTACCCTGTACGTGAACAGCACCGATGGCGGTCGTTGTTAACCCGGGCCTCGACCGATCCGGTATGGAAGTCATTGATTCGATTCGCATGTTTGATTTGGCAAAAGTTTTACGTCGGATGCCCTTCCTGACACAACCCTCTGTATTTATCCGGGCTTGGGACCGGCACAATAAGGCACTGGCTTGTACCCCCTTGCGGCTACATTATACAGAGAAATTAATATATCCAAAAAATGACCATACGCACTGTCCACATCTGATTGTCTGTAGATTGTACTCCAATCCTGTAGCATTAGACTATTGTTAAAGGCACTGATGGTTTCTTCGGTTCTTATTCGTTTGTGGATAACTTTCGTGTCATCTTTAGTTTTCTTCACATCACAGTAAAACAGAATAAACACAGGTAAATGATCAGTGATGTCACATATAAATAGGCCAGCAGTGGTTAAATTTCCCATGATGTTAGTATAAATGTTATCAATAATTGTGGCACTGTGTGATGTTATTGTGCTTGGCTTAGTTATTGTTGGATAAAGGGACATACTTTACATTGTGTCCAAGAAGTCAGCTATAGTTTTCAGTTTAGTTGGATTTAATAAGTCAATGTTAAAATCACCGCAGATAATTAATGTTTTTTGGTTTACAGTGGAAAAGAATTTTTCCATCCATTCACTAAAACATTCTATATTTGAACCAGGTGGGTAAATGTATAAAACATAAATGTTGGTCGTGTATAGTGATCGACCGATTATTGGCGCCGATATTCGGCATTTTGACTCATATCGGCCTCATCCTTTTTTTTTAATCCAAAGGCCGATAAGAGATCAATTTGAAACTGGGTTATTTAGGCTCTGATGCAGCCGCGCCTCCTTGTCTGTTGTCACTACGCTGTCTCCAACATTGTCCCACCCACAAAACCATCTGATTGGTTACACAAAGACACGGCACGTGTAACAGCCAATCAGCAGTGAAAGCTGTGCATGCACAGTGCTTACACACACGGCGGAGAGGAGAAAAGGTTTTCCCAAATGTTTCGAACATGGCTGTATAAAGAGAACTGGATACAGTGTCGGAGGCGGGGCCCGTTCATTCCTACGGACGTTGCTCAGCGACGCATGGTGCCAAAAAAGTTCGTTTTCCGGGTGTCATGGCGGAAAATGATTTAAATTTTCAGTTAACTTTATAAGAGATGCTGCTGACCCTGGGAACACCCTGCACTTTTTGTTTTTGTTTGAACTTAAAACAAAGATAAGTGAAAGATAAACATTTCAGTTATATTGAAATTTTGGAAAACTTTATTTACTGTAGAAAACTTTAGGGAGCAATTTTTTTTTTTTTTTTTTAAGTTTTCATTTAACTTTATAAGACATGCTGCTGAGCCTGGGAGCTCCCTGCACTTTTTGTTAGAATTTTAAAACAAAGATGTCTATTGTCTAAGATAAAAAATTTTTTAAAAAAACCTTTAACAAGTTGCAAATATGATAAGCTGTTTAATAAACATATGCTTAAAGGCATTTAAACTAAGTTAAGTGTTGGAGTTTGTATTATTCAAAATTTTGACGCCAATATTTTCACTTTTACTGCAAATGAATATCGGCTCCAAATATCGGTTATCGGCCTCCTTGACTACTAATAATCGGTATCAGTATCAGCCCTGAAAAAACCATATCGGTCTATCACTAGTCGTGTTATCAGATTTTCTTATACAGATACAGGAATATGCAGAAGACAAACTATAAGATCAGCTATGTGAATTTTGACCACAAACTACCTGCACTAACTACTGCTGCCTCCCAGGTTTACTACTAATAAATATAAAATTTCCTCCAAACCTGAGAAGCTGATCCCAAGAGGCCAGTGTGGTTTAATGGACCCTCCCCAGATATGAACAAACTATTGTTCATTCAGCTTCTGCTCTCCCTCTCGCTCTTTTATTGACAGGTGATTTGTGTCCTCCAGCTGAGTGTGTGCTCTTTAAATTGCCTTCCTCTACTTAGACTCAATTAACTCTGTGCCACCAAAGCAATCATCACAAGTTTGAGTACTATATCATGGGACCATCGTGAGCTTGCTGGTGTATTTTTGTGGAGAGGGAAACCCCTAATGACTAATTGGGTTATGGTTCCCTGTAAAGCATTTTACCTTACTGTGCTTACTTGGAATCACTTATTCAATCAAATTTCCATTCCCATTGATCTCTTATTTTGTTATCACTGGATGCTATCAGGAACTTCCACATTTGATGGTGAATGTGCACCATTCCCTTTAGAGAGTAAATAGATGCTAATGCTAATACCAGCTGTGTAAACTTACTAAAAGCTCCTTTAAATTAATGGGCATTAAAGAGCACTATGACCTCACTATGACCTCATGATATTCTTCATTCTGTCACTCGTGTTAATGTTCATGCTAAAAAATGAACAGGCCCATCTGTTTGCTGCAAAAATCCACTGAGTCTATTTAACACCACTCATTAGATAAAAGCTTCCACCTTTTGTTTCTTTTATTTTGTTACTTTTACTTGAATAAAATCTAATGTGTTTGTCTATGTGAGCCAGAAAGTGTCCTCATTGTGTCATGTTGTCACCATTCAAATTAAACACAACTGTCTTCCTCTGCCTTGTATACTAAATATATAGTAGGTTTAAAAATAGAGGCATTACAGCAGCGGAGTCCAAAGCAATCATCCATTTTAAGCTCTGCTTTGCTTCAAGACACTCACTGAGCACTTTAATAGGAACACCTGCACATCTGCTGATCCAAGCAATTATCAAACCAACCAATCATGTGGCAGCAAAAGCCCTGAAAAGCTGTGGGTAATAGGAATATGTGAAAAAAAAATCAAGTTATTTATTCCTATAGCAACAGTGAGAGAGAGACAGGAAATTCAGTGAAAGACAGAAAGAGATGGGATTTCATGCTTCAAAGGACCATGGGCCTACACTGCATGCGCACTACAACTTCACCACTTTGTATAGTATAATAACATCAAATGTTTTTAATGTTTGGCTGTACACAAACCACCTTCAGTCATTCTCCATTAAGCGTTCAGGGAGTAAATTTGCAGTACAAAGCAGCCTTTCTTCCTCTCTCGGTGGGTTTAACAGCTGCTTCAAGATTGGCTGTGAGTAAATACTCAGCTCTCCACTCTCCATTAGATAAGGATGCAGACATTTAATGATGATAATCCACTCTGAGTCAGAGACCACCTGTTCATTCATTTGTGCTGTGATGCCCGGTGCTGCTCTCTGCTGGCCATATTGATGGAGGCCAATGCTCTGAAGTAAATATAGACACTGGCACTGGAGAGACTGTGATTAACTAAAGCTCCCACAACTGTAGAGCTGAGTTACATCATTCTACAGCCCATACAAGACCACTTTAGTCTTTAATACAGATGCATGTAAGCACCTAGAATCAGTTAAAATAATTTTAGGTAGCATGGGTGTTTATTAAAGATCACTTAATCATTTCTCATTGACTGTATATTTGTATGTAAAAACTTACTGTGAGATGCAAGAGTGTAAAATTAAAATGAATAAAAGGTGTAGTGACCTTAATTTTTTGTTTAAGTCTACTGCTTGAGTTGTTGTTGAATTTTGTTACTTGCATCACAATTTGGTCTATGCCTCTTATTTTACATATTATTATTATATTACAATAAAAACATAATTTGAGTTCTAATCACTATGTCAAATAAGATGCTCTTTTGTATAACTTTTATAAGTCAGTAATTTTACCCATATTTGCACATTTATGTAATTTCAATATTTATATGATGCTGTTTAATAAATCATATTTAATGTTAGACCACAAAGTATCCAAGGTAACAGTACACTGATGTAAATTCTTTTACAGGGGAACAACTCTAAAACTGGTCATATCACTTTTTATTTAATGGTTTTGGAACTAAGCTACAGTTCTTTCACAGTCAACTTGTCAGCCATTAGCTGTTTGCCCATCAACATCCTCAACATAATGCAGAGAATGGAAATTGATAACTTTCAAAAAGGGATGTTGTAAACTCTAACTCTAAACTATAGTCAAGGGGAAAAACGAATATTGCGTTATCCCATGCATCATCCAATACTTACAAAGACAGTGATGTTTTTGGACTGTAGTGCCCAATTCAGCAAGGCATCGGTGGTAATGAGCTTATGATGCAACAAAACACACTTCAGAAAAAGACTTTGAACCTCCACCAAGAGGAGATCAGCACTGCTTGACTCCTGTATGGTTGTGAGTGCTCCTCTTTGAGGGCTAAACACAACACACTGTACAACACAAGCTAACACAACAGCCCTGAAATAAACACTGCCTTTCCACTACACAGTGACTCAAGCCAATAAATCATCACAAAGTACAGAGCAACCTGAACACGAGTCAACAAAATGCTCCTCAACTCTTTAATGTACCTCAGCCCTGCTCAAGTGTGATATTAAGCTGTAAGGAACTCATGAACTTTTTAAAGTCACAACACATCAGCTGACCTTGCAGGGTTTGGTTTCTTTAAGTGTTTACCTGAAATTTAATATATTTAATTTGAATACTCAGAAACCAATCACCCGATCAACAAAGGAGCAGAGAGGGTTAACTGCACTGATACATATTTCAGTGTAGTTTTCCATCTCTCCTTATGTACATTAACAAAGACAAAAGATTACAGGTAAAAAGTTGCACTCTGAAACTTCTCTGTCACGTTTGGCTCTTCATTAACATCATCATGTTCCCCATTTGAACCTCAGCAATAAATACAGAGGATCAGTCACCACCATAGCACTGAGTCAGAGTCAGTTCAGTGGTGGTTACAGCTGGAGGCAGAAAGTTGAAACAGAAACAGTTGTCTTTGTAATTGCATTGTGTGACAAAAATGTTAACTTGTACACTGTTCAAGTGAGATGTAAATTAATTCAGGTACATTTGCAGTGGAAACTTGACATTTCTAAATTGGAGCAGTGAGATATAATGTCAGTGTTACTTACCATTACCAGGTGAGGTTCAGTAGACATCAGCAGTCGTTGGTCCAGCAGTGTGAAAAACCAGAAACAAACAAAAGTATCAGTCATCTTCTTGGTTGGACTCTACTAGATCATCACTATTTTTCCATAATTAAATTTATCATTCATTGCAGTTTCATTCTTGTTATCTATACACACTTCAACACAATAGACAAGCTTGCTCATAACATTTTACTCTGTGGAAAGAGACTGCGTTAGGTTGATTGGAAGCAAAATCTGCCATTTGTCTACATAAAATGCAGTCTAATTTTTGGATAGAAACTGACGTAAACTGACATGTAAAGCCATAATATTGAAAACTATAGTAGTAATACTGGTAATAAAATATTAATAAAAAAGTAATAATCAAGATCCTATTCTCATACTCAACTGATACTCACATATCAGAAAGTATGAAAGTGCTTTGATCTGATAGCATGGATTTGTAATTTTGACATTTTGATACTAGCTAACATTCATGTTAAGATTTTTGAAGTTAAAGTTAAACTCATCCAGCTGATAACAGCAATCACATCACATCATTACTAGAAATAGACAGCTGTTACCTTTTAACAGGTACTCTCTATCTTTCCATCTCCTATCCCTTCTTGCACATAAGAAGGGCATTGTTTTGTTGTACGTGTGTAAATACAACTGTCATGGCAGAAAATACCACAAGAATATTTCTCGTGTCAGAGAAATAAAAATAGATCCTGTGGATAAAAATAGCTAAGTGCAGAAACGTGCAAGGCATAAGCTCTGCGATAGAGCTACATCCATTCTACATGCATTCTGTCATGGTCACTGCTGGAGCTTTCTGCTCCCCTTAATCCCTCCCTGCTTCAGCTTCTCCTGCACACACCCCTCTGCTCAGCCTCCAGTCAGCCTCTACCAGTTTTTTCACACCAGTACACCTACAACGCCCATGGACACTCCTCCTTCTCATTTGCCACACCTGTGGCTTGTTGGCTTGTTACCTGTCTGCATTTAAGCTAGTCAGTTGCCTTTGTTGTTTGCGAGATTGTAATCTGTGCTCTTGCTTGTTGCGTTCTCTGCTTTTCGAGTCTGTTTTGAGCTGTGCCTGTTTTGTGTTTTTGCCTTTGCCTGGCGTCTCAGTGCCTCAGTCCAGTGGTTTGTATTTTTTGGGTTCTACCACTTGTATCGTGTGTATTTTTTCCCTGCCCAATACTTTGAGTAAAACAACTTTTGCACACTTCCTGCCTCCGTCCTGTCATTCTGCATTTGAGTCTTCTGGTGCATGACAGTACAATCTGGCCAGGAATGGACTCAGCAGAATTTCAGCACCTCTGCTCACTTGTGGACAAGCAAGGCTCCGCACTCCAAACTCATCAGACGGAGATGGACGCAGAATCTGCAGACACTCGCTAACAGTGTGGGTCAACTGGCTAATCAGTTACAACAGCTTCAGGCTGCAGTACTTCCCAGTCAGGCAGCGGCGCCACCATCACCATCGCCTGCCCCGCTGGTGCCGCAGCAAAGTCATGAGCCACATTTGCCTCCCCCCAGTCACTACAGTGGTGAGCCCGGCCTTTGCCGATCCTTTCTGTCACGGTGTTCTCTGGTGTTTGAACTACAACCTTCCACCTTTCCATCTAATCGCTCCAGAATTGCCTATATTATCACTCTTTTGGATGGGAGAGCAAGGGAGTGGGGAACTTCTGTGTGGGAGGCTAATTCACCTGTCTGTGCTTCCTTGGAGACTTTCACCCAGGAAATGAGGAAGGTGTTCGACAGATCTGTCAGTGGCAGAGAAGCAGCACGGGTCCTGTTACAGGCACGTCAAGGGAGGAAGTCCGTCTCTGATTATGCTATTGATTTTCACACCCTTGCTGCCAATTGTTCCTGGAATGTGGACGCTCAATATGATGCCTTTTTGAACGGACTTTCTGAAAGGATTAAGGATGAGTTGGCTACACGAGAATTACCAGCCACTTTGGACGCTCTCATCGATTTTGCCATTTGAGTTGACACCAGACTGACACAGAGGCAGAAGGAGAGGTTAGCATGGCGTCCTCAGTTTTCTCCCCACAGATCACCAGTAACCACAGAGACATCTCCACGTTCCTTGGATCCCGAGCCCATGCAGGTGGATCGGGCCCATCTGTCTCCTGAGGAACGGCAACGGCGCATCGTCTCACGCTCCTGCCTTTACTGTGGTCAGCCTGGACACTTCATCACTTCCTGCCCATTAAAAGCCAACGCTCACCAGTAGGCCGGGAGTTACTGGTGAGCATTCAACCTTTTTCTAAATCTTCCGCTAAACGTGCCCTATTAACTGCCACCTTACAGTGGAGAGGTCAGCGACTGGAGGTAGCCGTGCTGGTGGATTCTGGTGCGGATGAGAGTATGACTGACGCAGCATTGGTCAGACAACTGGGAATCCACACCCAAGAGTTATCTACAGTGAAGCAAGCCAATGCGCTAAACGGACAACCTCTTGCCAAAGTAAGGTATTACACTGAACCTGTCACACTCCTGATTTCTGGCAACCATTGTGAAAAGATCTCGTTGCTTCTTATAGACACTCCTCAGGTTCCAGTTGTGTTGGGCTACCCCTGGTTACTCAAACATAATCCCCAGATTGACTGGGCATCTAACACCATTTTGGGGTGGAGCACCCTTTGTTTGTCCCAATGTCTTGTGTCAGCCTTATCACCGGGGGGGTCATGGAGCCTCAGGAGGAGTTTCCAGACCTGTCTGCAGTGCCAGCTGAATATCTGGACCTGAAACCTGTGTTTAGCAAGTCTCGTGCCACTACACTACCCCCACACAGGTCGTATGACTGTGCTATCGACCTCCTGCCAGGAACATCAACACCTAAGGGCAGACTATACTCACTTTCATCCTCGGAAATGGAAGCTATGAACAAGTATATAAGTGAGGCCTTGTCTGCAGGCATTATTCGACCGTCCTCTTCTCCAGCAGGTGCTGCCTTCTTCTTTGTGGAGAAGAAGGACCGGTCCCTCCGGCCTTGTATTGACTTTCGAGGTCTCAATGACATTACTGTGAAGAACCGCTACCTTTTGCCTCTAATGTCCTCTGCCTTCGAGAATTTACAGGGAGCCACCATCTTCTCCAAACTGGACCTGCGCAACGCATATCACCTGGTGCGCATTCGTGAGGGTGACGAATGGAAGATGGCCTTCAACACTCCGAGGGGGCACTATGAGTATCTGGTAATGCCGTTTGGTTTGACGAATGCCCCAGCAGTCTTCCAGGCCCTCGTCAATGATGCATTACGAGACATGGTGAACAGATTTGTTTATGTATATCTGGATGATATTCTGATCTTCAAGTTTCTACAGGAGCATGTGCAGCATGTGAGGCAGGTCCTGCAACGCTTACTGGAGAATCAACTGTATGTGAAGCCCGAGAAGTGTGAATTTCACCAGGACACTGTGTCTTTCTCGGGATTCGTTGCGTCAGCTGGGAAACTGAAGATGGACTCCTCCAAAGTGAAAGCTGTGGTGGAGTGGCCACAACCCACCACCCGGAAAGAACTTCAAAGGTTCCTGGGGTTTGCGAACTTTTATAGGAGGTTCATACGCAGTTATAGTTCTGTTGCTGCTCCGTTAACTGCTATTACGTCTCCCAAGGTTCCCTTTGTCTGGTCTGCTGCTGCGAAGGAGGCGTTTGAAAAACTTAAGAGGGCTTTCACTTCTGCTCCTATTCTCACAACACCTGATCCTCAGCTCCAGTTAATGGTGGAGGTGGATGCCGCTGATGTGGGAGTGGGGCCATCCTGTCACATCATTCCCCCAAGGATAGTAAGTTGCATCCTTGTGCCTTTTTCTCTCACCGTCTGTCCCCACGGAGAGAAATTATGACATTGGAAATCGTGAATTGCTGGCAGTGAAGATGGCGTTGGAAGAGTGGAGACACTGGCTGGAAGGGGCGGAGAAGCCATTCTTGGTTTGGACGGATCACAAAAACCTAGAGTATATCAAGACTGTCAAACGTCTCAACTCCAGGCAAGCCAGGTGGGCATTATTCTTCTCACGCTTCAACTTCACACTCTCTTATCGACCAGGTTCCAGGAATGCAAAGCCAGATGCCTTGTCACACTGCTTTGTCAAGGAGGGAGAATCCTCTGAACCTGACACTGTCCTGCCCAGTCAATGTCTCGTAGCTACTGCCCAGTTCCCTGTCGAGCAAGAAGTTCTGAAAGCCCTCCGTCATCATCCATCTCCAGGTAAAGAGCCTAGGGGAAGGTTGTTCGTCCCTCTCTCTGTTCGGCCTCAGGTTCTCCAGTGGGCTCATGCATCCAGACTCGCCTTTCATCCAGGGATCCATCGCACCTTGTCTTGTCTACGCCAGAGGTTTTGGTGGCCCCGCATGCAGAAGGATGTGGTGGAATATGTGGCTGCCTGCAACAACTGTGCCCAGGGTAAGTCGTCCCACCGTCCCCCTGCTGGACTACTTCACCTGCTGCCCATTCCTCATCATCCCTGGTCACATATAGCTCTGGATTTCATCACTGGCCTCCCAGAGTCCAAAGGGAACACGGTGATCCTTACCATTGTGGATCGTTTTTCCAAATCTGTGCATTATGTCCCACTGTCCAAACTGCCCACTGCTAAAGAAACTGCTCAACTTCTTGTACAACATGTTTTCAGATTACACGGCCTGCCCACCTCTGTAGTCTCCGATAGGGGGCCTCAATTAACCTCTCGATTTCGGAAGGCCTTCTGTACCCCCATAGGTGCATCAGTCGACCTGTCGTCGGGCTTCCATCCGCAAACCAATGGTCAGACTGAGAGGGCCAATCAGCACCTGGAGACCACCCTCCGCTGCATGGTCAGCCAGAATCCGTCCTCCTGGAATCAGGTCCTTCCTTGGGTCGAGTATGCACACAATTCATTGCCTGTGTCTTCCACGGGGCTCTCCCCGTTTCAAGTCTGTTTTGGATATCAACCCCCAAATTGTTTTTGGGGAGGAAGTTTTGGTGCCCTCTGCCCAGGCCTTCGTCCGCAGATGTCACCGGATCCCATCTCCTTCAGCCCGTCAAAAGGAACAGGCAGACCGCCATCGTTCTGCTGCTCCCCGTTACCAGACAGGACAAAGGGTCTGGTTGTCATCCAGGGACCTGCCCCTCCGGACTGTCTCCAGAAAGTTGACACCCAGGTTCGTTGAGCCATTCCCTGTCTCTAAAGTTGTTAATCCTTCTGCTGTCCGTTTACAGTTGCCCCGGATCCTTTGGCGAATCCATCCCACCTTCCACGTCTCCTGTGTCAAGCCAGTGAGCACCAGCACACTCATCTCAGTGCCTCAGTCCAGTGGTTCGTATTTTTTGGGTTCTACCACTTGTATCGTGTGTATTTTTTCCCTGCCCGATACTTTGAGTAAAACGACTGTTGCACACTTCCTGCCTCCTGCGTCCTGTCGTTCTGCGTTTGAGTCTTCTGGTGCATGACACATTCTGTGTAACACAGCTGAGCTGACATTTTCACTAAGGTCACTTAAGCTCTGATGGTAAAACTGTTGCAACCATCACACTGAAATTTAAAGGATAAATCGGGGGATATTCTGTGTTTTGTTGTTGTCAAATCCCAGCCAAACCAGTAGTTAATGGGGCTCCTGTGTCAAATCCTGGATCCCTTAGTAATGAGGTGTTAAAGTGTGTATACTGGTGTTGATTTTTTTTTTTTTTTTTTTGTGCAATAGAGTTTTTTGACAGGAAAAAGTCAATTCTTGTAAAAGAGTGATGCTCTGGCGAGAAGAAGGTGTATTCCCTCTTTGTAGGATTTTTGAGTCTCCAGCCATCGAGCCAAGTCCAAAGTTATCCATATATTCCTTTAGGACTTTGGCTGATTGCAATTTACTTGTGTATGCTGAGTTATGAGAATGATCTTTAGAAGGATTCAGGACTGTGTTAAAGTCCTTTCCAATGATCGTAGTTGGGGTGACTGATATGTAGGACAATTGTGGAAGACCTTTGTGAAGGAAAGCTGGATCATTGTTATTAGGAGCATAGATATTCACAATTGTGTATAATTTATAAAAGATTGATGCCTGAATAAAGATGTATCAGCACTCTGGGTCAGTTACCATACTGTTTAAAGTAAAGAGTAATCTCCTACACTGTAAAAAAAAAAAAAAAAAAAAAAAAGTTAAATTACAGGAAATGTTCTACAATTTTTTTTTTTTTTTACAGATTTTTCCTGTTTTCCAATAAAACAATGAAATGCCAGTAGATTTACAGATATTTTCAGTAATTTTACATTTTATGTTTAAAATTACAGTTAATTAATCATAATTTAAGATTACATTAAAATTGTGTTTAATGACAATTTATTGTAATTGTACATCTTTAACTGTAATTTAAAACTGTAAATTAACAAATACTAACAGTAATTTAAAGATTTACCTTTAGAATTACAAGTAATTAACCATAATATTACATTATCATTTGTTTTTTTAAAGGTAATTTAACATATTTTTTTCATACTCAAATGCAATTTTACATTAAATGTGAGGTATTAATTTAGATATTGCTGTCCATGATAACGAAGACATACAAAATTACAGAAAACCAGTCATTCAAAGTGTTTTCCTTAAAATTGCGGGTAATTAAGATTCAAATTTCAAAGTTCACGCTGAGTCTGAAGAATGACAGTTAGTTGGGATTAGCGCTAGTGTCTGTCCAATCCGCCATGCAGGGAAAAGACGTGCCCTCATGGACTCACAGCCACAACGGACATGTCAACCAAACACGTTTGAGTTGAGTGTCCCAGATAACGCCTGTGAACGATATTTTAATTCATTTTCATACCTCCAGTGGACAGCCTTGAAGCTAACGTTAGCATCCCTCTGATAAATTGCTACCCTCACGTAAGCTATTGTTAGCAGATAGCTATCGTTTTGTTTGGTTTCGTGACTAAAGGGCCGTCCACACCAAGAACTATAACTATAAATATATAGTTCTAAAAATTGTTCTTAACTCAAGTGGATGGCAGCGTCCACACTACAACTATAATGACAACGATAGTGGTGGACGATATCGTTCGGATCACTTTCAGAGCGATTTGATGAACGATAAAAACACTGACAGCAAATCAAAATCCATCAGGAATGACAGGTTGAGACGTTCTTCACGTCACTACGTCACTCACACATTCATTCAACATGGCGGACGACGTAGGAGAGAGGCTTATCAATGAGGTACAAAAAAAATCCAGCTCTGTATGACAAGAATGACAGACTGTATAAAGAAGCCACCAAGAAGAGGGACATCTGGGACGGAATCGGGCGCACCCTTGGAATAAATAAATCTCTGCTCCACTGCTGACCGTTGGGCCGAGCACTCAGTGTGCTTGGCGTAACCTAGCAACACAACGATATCGTTCATTGGTGTGGATGCTGGCATTTTATCGTTATAGTTCTTGGTGTGGATGGCCCTTAAGTGACTGATGGTCATTTTGTTTTACAGCTCAAGTATTCATTGTTAACGTGCGCTTTCGGTCAAAGTCTTTTCTAACATGGTCAGAGGTTAGTCTAATTGTGTTGCTCTCTGCTGATGTATGTTCGTGATTTGAATGCAGTCAAACTGCTGTATGCTGCTCTGTGTAATGTCCCATTCATCCTGCGTGAGTCCTGTAGAGACTTGAGATTGTTAATTTAAGTTTTTAAATTAGTTTCGTCCTAGCATTAGCATGCTAAGTTGGCCTGCCCACTGCCGTCTTCCCTCGCTAGTCTGCTCTTTTTTTTCCACCAGGAGAGTTTATTTCTGTCTGTCACAACAGGCGTGGAGATTTTTGTTCGTCCATCCATCCATCTTCATCCACTTATCTGAGGTCGGGTCACGAGATAGCAACTTTACCTGGGAGCCCCATACTTTCCTTTCCCTGGCCACATCAACCAGCTCTGACTGGGGGATCCCGAGGCGTTCCCAGGCCAGAGTGGAGATGTAATCTCTCCACCTGGTCCTCGGTCTGCCCCGGGGCCTCCTCCCAGCTGAACGTGCCTGGAACACCTCCCAAGGGAGGCGCCCTGGAGGCATCCTAACCAGATGCCTGAGCCACCTCAACTGGCTCCTCTCAATGCAAAGGAGCAGCAGCTGTACTCTGAGGTCCTCATCCTATCTCCAAGGGAGAAGCCAGCTACCCTTCTGAGGAAGCTCATTTTGGTCGCTTGTACTCGCGATCTCGTTCTTTCGGTCATGACCCAGTTCTCATGACCACAGGTGAGGGCAGGAACAAAAATTGACCTGAAGATCAAGAGCTTCACTTTCCGGCCCAGCTCTGTTTTCGTCACAGTTTGTTTAGTGAGGAAAATATCTGCTTTTAAATGTGTAATTTTTATTTTTTGGTGCCATACATTAACATTTTTGTGAGATCTTTTTTTCATTTATGTTGGTTGATATTTTCATGTATATATATTTTACTTATCTAAGCCAAGTTGATATTTTCATTGTTCTTATCCCTTCAGAGCCAGGGGGTGATATTGGCATCCAGGAACAGCTGACCGTCAGTGTACAGTTTGTCTACCCTGAGTGCAGTCCTCTTTCCTTTCTGCTGGTGTTCCTTCTGGAACAGGTACAGCACTCTCCACCTCTCGTTGATCTCTCTCGGGAATTGGTTGTTCATCCCGAAAGACAAGCCTTTAAGTTTGCGTCCTTTGCTCTTAACGAACACCCTCTGTTGGTAATGCTCAAACTTGGTGATGATAGGACGGGGACGGTTTCCTCCTCGGGCTCCAAGTCGGTGGATGTGGGTGGACTGTGTGTGTAGGACGGTTTCTTTTAGAAGTTTATTTTCTAGTTTGAGCTAGTCCACCTCCGCTGTAATGGAGTTGATGTCAGTTCAAAGCTCGGCGTTATCTCTCTACAGGTCATTGATCTGCCGATGTGAGAACTCCAGGCTTACTTTGAGATCCTTGATCTCCTGGTGCAGTAAGCTGAGCAGATCCAGTTTGACAGAGACCTCAGCGGTTATGAGATCCTGTATGTCTGTGGAGGAGTTGGCCTTCTTCCTGTTGGCTGGGTTGTTAGCGGGAAGCTCCATGACACACCGCTGGTAGTAACTGTCGATGAAGCTTCCCATGTCCCATTTGGACAAAAATTTATATCCCAATATAGGTAATTTTTTCTTGAAATTATATATATATATATACACACATGAAATGAATGGCAATTTCTCTTATCTTTTCTCCTTTTATTTATAAAACACATATTTTATGTATAAAAGTACAACACAATTGACACACATAAAAAAATAAAATAAATTTAAAATAAATAAAAAACAAATACCATTCAAAATTCATCACTTTGTGGTTTTGAGGTAACGGTAGTGCTTTGTCACATTTTAATGCCTCTGTATGGTTCTTCATGCCCATGTCTTTAAGTGATAGAAAAGATTAGACGTGTTCGAGTCGCTAGTTACAACTTGTTGGCAGCATGTTTTGCAGATTATCGTTGTTGGGTCTGTGTCTGACTTTTTAAATCCAAACCAAAGCCAAACAATGGAGTTTCAGTTCCCCCTTTTCAGCACCAATTCCTCTTTGGGTTCTGTTGGTTCTGTTTCCACTGTTCTCTGTGCCTTTGCCATGTTGTCTACATCCATGCTCCCCTAGTGGTGACGTAGACGAGTCCTCGTGGGCGACGTAAAAATGGTGCCACAAAGCAGTAGGGTTGCTGCAGTTACATTAGCCAAGCTAACCCAGTAGCCCTAATGTTAAAATTACAATATACAATAAATAACAACAGAGAATTATATCGTATGGTAGACATTTTTATGTTGCACTATGATATATATCATAATATCGCACAGCAGTGGCAATAATTTTTAATTTTAAATATAATTCTAAATTCCGTGTGGTAACCTCTGTGTGATTCCGGGGATCCAAGGATATAATCCAAAGAAAAGACCTGTTGTTAGTGAGG
Organism: Remorina albescens; assembly: GCA_034769265.1. Lineage (NCBI taxonomy): Eukaryota > Metazoa > Chordata > Actinopteri > Carangiformes > Echeneidae > Remorina > Remorina albescens. The sequence continues at coordinate 3,118,822 of CM068492.1, read as the reverse complement.
TCAATGGAACATGAAAAGCCATATTAGTATTTATTGTGATCATAATTTATATTCAAGCCTTCGTTTTGGGCGATATGGGGGCTTTCGTTAACACCCTCAAACTACATGTCACCACGTCAGACAGAAAACCTGACATTGTTGACATCTGACAGTGTTGGAAAAAAAACCCTGCTTTTTTACATGATATGCATGAGCTGTATACATTAGCCATATTTTGTTGGCCTTGGTTGCTAGCTCCCGCGACCCGACCTCGGATGAAGAGGGATGGATGGATGGATGGTTGCTAGCTACATCTAGCCCTACATTATGTATACCTTTATGCAATAATTTAATATTGTCCAAACAAAAGAGATTATGCTGACATGTGATGGTTGTGAATGTAAAGATATGAATAAATATGTAAAGACTGAAGAAATAGCAAACTTGCAAGAGGCTGAATGGATTTATTGCATTTGGTAGATCTGAAAGGTGGAAAAGAGGGTCCTCATGCGTATGGGGGACCATGTGGTTGCCTGATTTTTTTTTTCTTTTTATATACAGTATATCTGACGGTGTAGACAGAAATGTGGGACATATTTTGAGAAACCGCAAAATAAACGTAAATATTAATGAAAATTAATTGCTCCTTAGTTTTCAGGGGATTTTTTGCTCTATTCTTTCATTCTTCTATTCAAGTATTTTTTTCATTTAAAAGGAGTTTTTCACTGTTATCAAATTCAAATGATAATCTCTTGTTTGTGGACAACTCATTTTGTGGGTAATGGACCAACATATGACCATATCATAAAAATAAACATTAAATTAAAAACTAATTCATGGAAAAAAAGGGTACATTTGCGCAAAAGATCCTTAGAAGAGCAGCCCTGACTATTTTTACTATGAAAATATTATTCATTTTCAACAGAATTTGCACTTTTCTCAGTGGAACACGTATCAAGAATTTGCGAGGTGTGACTCTTTTTTACAGGTAGTCTCCAATCATACTCATTTTGTCTTCTCCCTCAACATCTCCAGTAATTGTATTTCTTGTTTGGTTTTGATACTCACCTCTTGTTTTGTTATTGGTCCCTTCACTTCCTGCTCTCCTGTGCTTTCCTCCTGGGTACATACCCTACCCTGTTCCCTTCCTTGTGTCCCATTTTGACAAAATAATGTCAGTTGTTTACAGGCCTTACTATTGTTTTCAACTTCAACGTCAGCTTCACACCCTGAGCACAGGACCTATGTTTTCACCTGTTCTCATTGTACGAAAAACTATTAAAAACACAACAATGCACTGAGGTACATGTTCCTTGATTAAACATGCGCAGATAAACTGCAGTTAATTCTGACTCAGTCCCACACTGTTTTGTTGCCAGAAATGCTCACTGGAGCTCCAAATGTGTATTAAATGGTCTCACTGAATATAGTGACAAGTGAGACACAAAAATGAACCTGCCACAAAGTCCTGCCACTTTGTGCTCCCTCATCCAGAACTCTCTATGTGTTTTTGGAATCATTTGACCTCTGTCATAAGAGGTCAAAAGCTGGTGGAGGTGGCATTCATTAGTCAAAAGGATCCTACTGAGCAAATCTTGGATTTTCTGGAATTACCCAAATTACCCAATTATGGTAGGAACTAGGGTGATGCTAACATCCAGGCTGACCCAATAAATGTCATCCATGCAGCACTCCTGTTAAATTAAAGTATAATCACAGGGGCCATTTGGTTTAGATTTAAATTGCATGTTTGAAAATACTGAAGCAACACAATTGTAATCAGTTAAAGATGAATGTCTTCAGTCTTCAGTATAACTGTGAACAATTGTGGATTTAAAGGGGACTAAAATTTGGGTATCTAAAGTGAAGTCAATGCAGAAGAGCATTAAACCTCCATTTTATGTAATGACCATCAGGAGGGGCCTCAATTGGATGTTAACAGTCTGATTGTATTGAAGTCTTTTGGAAATTATTCCTACTTCTCCTCTGATTTACTAGCTCAGTAAATCTTTTCCTAATGAGTTTATATTCTCAGTCTCCAGTTTCAGGTCTTAAGTAAAACATTAATGTTAATTATTTAAATGATGGTCACATTTTTAGGAAAATTTACCATAAAGTAGGGGATACGTTATTGGGGTGTGATTGATTGAATGTAACACAGGGTAGAGGGACTGAATCAGGATAGCGTACAGAGCAGGTCAGACAGGTCAGGCAGCCCTCCTCAGCTCCCCCCTCTCTTTCAAATATGATTTCAGACAGACAGACAAATTACAAACTGTGAGATGACATTTGATGAGAAAATGGAATGATGACTATTGTAGAACATCACCGGCTGCGTGGTTTGGCAAACTCTAACATTATGGGCCCCTCCTTATGGAATGGGTTGAACATAAGAGAGCTCCTGCTATCCTAATAGTTGTGTCTGAATACATTTGGACCTGTTCTAAAAGAAAATTTGAGATATTGAATTTTATTATTTTCTATTCCATTTTATTTGACATAACAAGTTGACAAGGAGCATTTCAGTGCAGCATTACTTTTAATCGGTGGGAGGCAACACATTCTCAATTGTTAAAGGAGGATCCAGGCCTCTTAACCAAGACATGGCACATTTAGATCAGTATTTCCATTGTGGTAGTAAATGACCTGAAGCTCTGTCACCTGCTTGCAAGCAGTTTTAAAATGGGGTCATCGGCACTAGGGCTTCATCAAAATAATAGAAAAATATTTGATCTGATCCCCTGGATTCCAGCTCTGACTTCTGCAGAGCTTACACTGGAACACAGAGCACAAACTCTGGGCTATGTGTCTATGCAGATGTGTATGGAGGGAGAGAGAGGACATGGGGGGTGGAGCTCTGTCGCCTGGGCCTATAATAGCTGTGTGGATGACAGCTTGGACATTCATCATCTGCTGCTCCACATTCACCTCACAACGCCATCCTCATCTCATCATAGGTATTAGTTTAGAATCACTGTATCTCTGACACCACCAGTATAAACTCCATCTCTTGGAACGTAGAGATATCAGAAAGGATTTATTTTGAAATACTCTTTTCTCTAACACCACTGAGCTATTGATCGAAGTTTTCAGGACAACATCCTCCCATGTCAGTTACACCATGCAACTGGGGGCAGATTCATGAAATATGTATTCCCTACATATGCTTTTACTGTCATGCATTTGTCCCAAGCACACGATGGTGAAAGAAAACAAGGCCAAACAGCAACAGTAGCTCTGTTAATACCTACAGGATCTAGAATATTCCTCCTGCCCCCACCACAGATATTCAATAAGCTGCATTGAAACTGCTGCAGCAGTTGCATATTTACAATAATACACAGCAGAAACGAAGCTGCAGCACATAGCATATATTGTGATGAGCAGTTACAGCACCTGAGAGCTTGACAGCGGCTCTGCAGATAGATGTCGGTCTTTTCCATTCGCCTGCGCCGGCGGAATTCAGGTTGGTGCCGCGCCGGAGTCACCAGCAGCCCATCACCGGCTGCCGGGCACCGACGAGTGCAGGAGTGGCAGCCTCGGTATCGGGAAATGCTGAGTCGAGCTATATGGTGCCTTCACGTGGCAGCAAATAATACAGTCTTTACTGGAGCAGCATCATAGAAATACAGAGTCATGCAGGTGGCGAGGAAATGATACTTAGCTGACGGAGGATGACGAAGTAAAGACATGTTTTAGTTACTTTCGAGACTAAAGAATCTTTTTTTTTTTTTTGCAGATTCCAGCTTTTATTCACCTGTACTGAAATTTACAATATATTTCTGAGACTAATTCAGTTGGACCAAATGTGGAAGATGTATCTGACTATCGTGCTGTAGGCTATGTGGGCAAGTTTTTATCAGCAGCTCCAGCTTCCAGCCTTCTTGGATAAGGCACACCTGGATTTGGACAGTTTTTGTTGTTCTTCCCGATCTTCTTTATCTCTGTCACATAACTGTTGATTCCCTGGCAAAAACTGAATTTCTAAAGCTTCAGTCTTCGATGTAACCATCAAATAGCACTGAGTGTAGACTGATGAGAGCAAAGACTTATTTTAAAGCCACAAATATGAGTGAGAAGAAGTGAATTGGTCTGAGTACTATCTGAATTCATTGTCAGGGGTCAACACAACAATAGTGATTGTGTCCCTGTGGATGAGCTTGATAGTATTTTATGTGACATTACACCATCAGCAAGGAAGTCAGTTTGCGTTGGATATAACAAGACAGGAACAACCACTCTGAAGAATCGCAGAGGTGCCAAACACAATAGGACACAAAATGGGGATCTGAAATAAGAGAAAAAGTAAGTGACACAATAACTTTCACTTTCACATAAGAGATTAACACATAACAGTCAAGAAACAATCTGCCCATTATCTGAGGAAGTAGAAATTGCTGGGTTTACTGTACATAATGGCAGCATGGCTTTGAGGACCTATATGACCCACGTTTATGAGCTTTTAGTATGTTCTGAGTAACCAGTTTAATCTGCTGGAAAAATCTCACAGCTCCTGGAGACTGGTGAGGCAGAGTTTGAAGCCAAACCAACTGTGATGTCACCCATTGGTTTGTGACCTGCCTTTTTGATGTCTGCTTTGTAATTTGTCTGTCATCATCTTGGTTTTTTGAAAAGAGATGGCAATATATTTGGAGGAGAAGGTGGCGCTGAGGAGGAGAATGGAACCATCATTTAAAAAATGAACATCACTATGTAAAACATTTACTGAGCTAATAGATCAAGAAGTAGGGACATTTCCCATAGACTTTAATACAATCTGACTTATTTTTTCAACCAGCTGAGTCGCCTCCTGATTGTCATTAGATAGAACACAGGTTTAATGCTCTGCAGCATTGACTTCACTTTACAGACAGGAATTGGATATCCATGCTTAAATGAATCTCACACTCCAAACCAGTAGAGCTGATGTTCCTTCATCTTTCAGCCAACAACCCGAGTGATGTTTTTACTGTCACTTCTCATTTTAATAGTTTGTGAACTGTATGTGCAAATTGTGATATTAATCAAATATAAAATTTCCACACAATCCATGCAGCTTATCAACTGAATGACCTTCACCAAATTCATTCACAGCTCCTCTTACGTAACACCCAACACCACTGTTCCTCTAACCTCTGTTCACTCTAAAATGAACTGCTGTTCTTTTTTTTTATTGCACAGCTTATAGGAACAAGACAAACACACAGTGTATCTATAAAAATATACTTTGTTTATTGAAAAATGCAAAAGTGCAACAGACAATAAGTCACTTTTATCTTAGTCAGGTGCTTACAGTGAGAACACAAAGCATCACGGTTACAGTTAAACAACTACAACACTGTTGTATAAATTAGAGTATAAAACTGTACACAGTCTTACAGTATTTACACAAGCTGTATTTTTCAAATGGTAAATAGGTCCATTCTTCTTTTTAAATATACAGCAAATAATAGAAATAACAGCGACTTATATTCTGGTTCTTGCCACTGGTTATTTGACCAAAGCATCAAAATGGAAAGTGGAAACACTGACCTAGACTAATCAGCAGTTAACAATCAACCTCCAAGCTCTGAAGATGTCAGAAAGACTAAATACCTTACATCATGTTAAACCAAGGATTCCTGTATTATCATTATTTTCAGAAAGATGTCATAAACAGTATTTTGTGTTGATATGTTTCCCACATCTATCTCAGTGTGGCCAATTTCATTGCTGTGGTTGCCAGGTAGCTAACACCCCTGTCTGTCATGCTCTGCACATTTAAGGAGTGTTATCTTTGATCAAATTCTCTGAATGATTTGCTCACCCATGTGTCACTCAAAAAGGCCTCCTTAAAATGTAAACAGGTGTCAATCGTCATGAAGGAGGAAATTAGCTTTAGGGACTGAACTGTTTCTGTACCACACTGTAAACAAGTCTATTTCTGCTATAAAATCAAACATTTTTCAATGGAGACTGACTCTCTGTTGGAGCCAGACTCTAGTGGTCTGACCCCAGGAACCGGCCAACCAGGCCCTCTCTATATAGACTGTGGCCACAGTCTATATGGAGAGTATTTTGCTTATATTTCTTATCAAGATGATGATTTAAGAGCAGCCACAGAAAGCATTGAAATCATCTCACATATGGATTTAGCAAATTTTAATGACATGATTGCATCTGTTTATGATCATACTTTTACTATCACCTTTCCAACATAACAGATGCCGCAAGATCACACTCAGTTAACTCAGTATGTCAAGATAATAGATGAGCAACACAGTTAAGGTATAGTTACTGTTTTGCATGTCTGACATTTGTCAGTTAGAGATAACAAAAGCTTTTGTAATGATGAAAATATAAAGCTTTTAAAGTCACTATGTCAGGAAAACAGACCTGAATACAATCAGGCTTTTCACCTTTGTTTAGTTTGTCAATCTATGGATTCATCTACAACTATGCACTAGAACACCAAACATAAATCGTGTATTGGTTCCTGACACCAATCTTTAACAGCATATGTCACAAAATTATTTCAGATTAAAAATCAATTTAGACTCTTTAACTATTTTCTATAAGAGTAAATTCTTGGAGATTTTCTATATCTCTTTCAGAGACCTTTTTGTTTGAGTTTTATTGTGTGTTATTTTTCAGACTCAGCCCGTGTTGATATTGGCTTCATTTTAAAACCTCCATTGTTAGTTTGAATGGCCTATTCATATGGATGTTGTCAACCCAAACAAGAATTTTGTTGTGTCTGACAAAAGTAAAAAATGAATGACCCTTCTTTAGAATGTGGTTAACAGCATGGAGGGTGGGGTTGGTTGTTTGTGTACAACAATTCCATCACATACTGCTTTCATAGTCCCCGACCATCCTTCGTGTGTTGGATACCAGGAAAATGTCGTTATCTTGAGGACAGTCATGATGGCACAAACAGGTCTTGATGAACATCATCTTCTTGGTGAAGACGTCACCCTCTGGACAGAAGAACTCCACCTCAGCAGTGATTGTGGTGTGAGGCGTGCAGCAGCGGTTGTCTGTACAGACACCGCAGAACTTTGGCTTGTACAGTCTGGTGCTCAGGCAGCCCGACAGCTCAAATCGTATCCCTTCCTGAGCCTTAGGTGTTCGGGTACATTTCTTCCCCTTCTGTAGGCCAGATGATAAACTGTGTTATAGGTCAGCACCATCGTAGAGGCATATTAGTCATATGCATAATAGTACTATCATTAACTATAGTAGTCGGGGGACTATATTCAAACCCCAGCCACCACACAAACCAGTGGTAGGCTTATGCCAGTCCCAAGCCCGGATAAATGGGAAGGGTTGCGACAGGAAGGGCATTCGGTTTAAAAACTGTGGCTGAATCAATCATTCAAGTCACAGGGCTGACTTGCTGTCGCGACCCCAAATATGGAAAAAAACAAAAGTAGGGGGACTGCAATTGTAACCAACGACTCAAAAACTTGTAAGTCTGGGTCTTACTTGAAGTGGCTGACTCTGACATTTTCTCCTCTAAACATTTTTTCAATTTTTTTTTCACCTTTTATGTCATGCAATATTTGACAAAAAAATTAATCATAAGACAAGCTTTTTCCAGATTCGAGAGAAGTCTCAAGCAAATCGTGATTCAGTGTTTGCTTTGGCAGGGAAAGTGAAATAGAACATAAACCTCAAAAGTAAGAACATAACTTCAGCTTTTAAACACACACACACACACACACACACACAAAATTATTATATTTTCATTCGTTCTTGAAATATCAACATTTGAATATTGGTCATTTTCATGATAAAACAACATTTTGAACAAAAAACTGAGAAAATCGCTTTTTCATCAAAGACATTTAATTTCGAAATAAAACTTATTTGCTATTTAGATTTTTAACTGTTTCTCATTTACAAATAATAACACAAAAAAATAAAATAATACTAATAATCAGTTTGAACCTACCCCATACACCTCCACTGTCTCCTTTATCTCCTCTTTGTTGCTGTCGCTTCTAAATTCTTCTAAACAAACACTGTAGATGAAATTGTGTCTGTGTCCATAAGAACCTCTAATGTTTCTAAAAAATTGTGAGAGTTTTTCCGTGAAGCTGGCATTTTCAATTTAAAACTGCAATGATGGTGTATACTCCATTTCTATGATATAAAAGTTATTTGTAGTCAAACTATTTTGTAGTTTTGAGCTTCTTCCTTGTTTGTATGTTTTCGGACCCAGAGCCGACCTGCCCTCCATCCAGGCCCTTTACAGGTCCAGAGTCAGGAACCGGGCAGGTACCATCGCTGCAGACCCCTCACACCCCGGACACAACCTGTTCAGACTGCTTCCCTCTAGTAGGCGCTACAGAGCTCTGTTCGCCAAAACCACCAGATTTAAAAACAGCTTCTTCCCCCAGGCTGTCTCCCAGATCTCTCCATAAGCCAACTGTCAACCTCATGCACATTTGCACATTACTGCACTATTGCATTATTGTACAATATTCTACAACAAATATTTCTAATGTCAATGTATATATGTATGTATATATATTTATATATTTTTCTTTTGTCTTTCCCTTAACGTGTCCAAGATTGAAACACCGGAGTCAAATTCCTAGTATGTTTACACATACCTGGCAATAAAATCTGATTCCGATTCCGATTCTGATTCTGATCACCCTTCACTTATGCAAAGCTGTCTCCACCGCTCGAAAACAGCTGTTGTGATTTGGTTAAATTCTTACCACTTCTTTTATTCTACTAAAATTAGCACGCTAACAACCTAGCTATGGCCCAGGTGAACTTTCTCATGGCCTTCTGTCTTTCTCACCTTGTCAGTGGTCATATTATAACCTCTTTGCTTTGTAAAAACAATGATTGGGATATAATGAAATAAACCTTGCGAATGAAATGTTTGTACAGTGAGTAATGAGGAATAAACCCTCCTTTAGCTGACGCAAAAATAACTGACCTTGATTTCTTTTTCCTGTTGGTTGTTGCAGGGTCGGACCATGCAGATCCTGGTCTGTCTCTCCAGCTGGCATTGCTGGTTGTCATTGGTGATACGGGATGAGATGGCCATGCCACAGGTGGCTGAGCACTTGCTCCACTCCGTCGTCTGGACTATACAGTTATCTCTGGGGGTCTCTCTGAGCGGCCCACGGGAAGACACTTGTCTGAAGACAGAGACGGGACTTGAAGAGGGTAAGGGGTGAATCTGAGAGGCTCCTACCAGGAGAGGAAAAAGTGAGAGTGATTAAACTAAATTAAGAGAAATGCAGAGTAAGCTATAGAGAAAACTAAGGGGTGTGTATGTATGTGCAACCGCTAAATGAATTAGTCATGCAATTTAATGCATCCAGGTTCTTTAGTGATCCCCCATCTCTTATACTGCTTCTATCAAGTCACTGTGCAAGGCCCAACGCTTCGGTTCATCCATTTACAGTATGATTTCCTTTAAAATTAGCATGACTTTGTAGACTGCATCTTCTGATGGATGTGCCCTCAGATTTGGGACACTGGTCATGTCTTAAATTGCTAAATTGAAAGCACTAAATAAGGACTGAATAGCACCCTTTTCTTATTATGCCAGTAATTAACACTACACCCCCAATCAGTGAGACTTCACGACAATATCAGGATAATATCTGATATATCAATTAATCTTAAACATGACTCAAACCTTATTAAAGAATGAAAAACTCTGACATCTGATAATAAAAAAGGTGACACTGACTGGCAACCACTGACTGGTAGTTGTGATCCTGTGGCGTCTGCTCACACACCCACTCCTCACAGCATTTCCCAGGGATCTGGATACGGTGTGGGTACGGGCAGTCAGGGGAGGGCAGCCGTACATCACTGGCACACATTGGCACACAGCCAATCTCTCCATTCATACACACACAGTTGTGCTTACAGCTGGGCTGGAAGGACTCCCCACTGCGGTAGATCACCCCACCCAGGTCACAGGTCTGACCCTCCTGAGCTGCAGAGGACATACAACACCATCACTCATCTTTTACAAATTAAAATACACACAGCTCTTTTCTAGAAAGTCTATTTTTCTACTTATTTGGCTAAAGTAAAATCTGTTACTGGAAGAGAAATAGACAGTCAAATCTCTTTACCCTGCTCATACCATGAAAAATAAAAAAATTGACCATCTGTCAAAGAAAATGAATAAATAACATATCCAAAATGTGTGAGGACAGACAAATCTTTAAACATTAATGGGAAAAAAAAGACAAAAAGCTGTAAATAAAATATCTGAATGATTTTCACATCCCATCCAGTTAGATACAGCTGAAGAAGTCAAGTAGTGTAGAAAGGAAACAAGGAGGTGGTCTGAACAATGAATGTTGTAGATAAGTCATTTAAACCATGGAATAGCACCATTTCCACGTTGTAGTTCTATTTAGCTGACAGACACATCCACATATTTGAAAGCAACTGGGAACATGTGGACAGTAATGAAAACCTATCACCTGTAGTTTCTGTGGCTTGACCACCACGAAAGTTTTCTCGATGTCAAATCATCTCCTGACGTTTTGTTGTATGTTTAATCGGTGTGGGGGCAAATGGAGGTGGGGGTGTATTTTATGAAGCATACCCATGCAGATGCCAGTCTCGGTGTCACTCAGCAGAGTGTAGTCACAGTAGAGATCTTTGTGATGGTCACAGGGTTCCAGCAGGGAGCAGGGCTCCCCCAGCTGCCTGGCACAAACCTTACAGCAGCCACAGCCATCAAGAACCAGGCTGGTCCCCAGTGGACAGAGGGGGCCGTCAGCAGGGCAGGCGCAGGGCTGGGAGCAGTCCTGAGCCACTGTCTGCATAAACACATAAATTGAAGTAAATGCTCAAGAGCCTTGAGCCTGTATTCTATCTAATGACCATCAGAGGGCAAAATTCACTGGTTGGAAAGACTGTATTGAAGTCTATGAGGAAATGGCCCTACTTCACCCTTGATTTATTGGCTCAGTAAATGTTTTCATAATGAGTTTATGGTCTCAGTCTCCAGTTTCGAGTCGTTTTCAATACAACATGATGTCAATTTTTTACATAATGGTCCCATTTAGAGGAAAATAGATCATAAAGCAAATGATGGATTAGGGTCTGGCTGCTATGTGAATAACAAAATGTACCACACAATCAGATTAGAGTACAGAGCAGGTCAAATCCAGCCCTCACTCCTCCTCAGATCCACCTTCTCCTCCAAATATAGTTTCTTCTGGTTTCAATAGACTCCCATGGCTGACTGAAAAAAATTACAAACTAGAGGCTTCGAAATGGCAGCTCACAAACTAATAGATCAACGTCATGGTGAGCTGACACGAGGTTCCCCTGTTCCACAGCTTAAATTTAACTATCTATTCCAGGTAGCACAGTGGCATAGTAATTAGGACTGTTGCCTTACAGCAAGAAGGTTGTGGGGTTGATTCCCAGGCCTGGGGCCTTTCTATGTAGATTTTACATGTTGTCCTCGTGCTTGCGTGGGTTTCCTCTGGATACAAAGAGGTGAGTCTAAATTGTCCGTAGGTCTCAGTGTGAGTATGACTGGTTGTTTATCTCTGTCTCTATGTGTTGACCCTGCGACGGACTGGCGACCTCTCGGGGGTGTACGCCGAAACAGACATGCAGTAGAAGAGGAATGAATCAATGAATAATCTATTCCATCTGTGAAATATATATGGAAAACAGATTTAATATAAATATAAATATAAATATGAGTGAGACCGTCACCAGGGCCCAAAGTCGGGTCAGAGGTCCCGGCTCCCCATGCCCACCACCCTAATGCAGGAGCGCATGAGGTACCAAGCCCAGCGAGCTACCGCAGCCACGTGGCGCTCTGCAGTCACCAGTGTTCTAGGCGGGCAACGGCGAACACCCCCAGACCGCCCAAGCAAGCGCACGCCAGAGCGGGGCAGGAGGACCCCATGCCCCCCCAGCACCACCCCGCTGCCCGTATCCCCCAGAGAAGCCAGAGGTACGCCACCGACTGAAGAGACCCACCTGGGAACCCCCGCAGTGCCCCGGCAGGTGGACCCAGGCAAAGTGCCCGAGGTGGGAAGGACTGCAGGGGCGGAGGGCCATGGTGCCGGACCCGCGCCCCCAACGCACACGGGCCAAGGAGACCACAGGAGGAGGAAACCCCGCAATCCCTGGGAGGAGCCCTCGACCCCCCCCCAACAAGGGAGAGAGGAATAGGCGAGCCAACACCGACTGGCCAGCGCCGGACCAAAAGGGGCCACCAAGGAGCCGCCCCGGACCCAGCACCACACAGCGCCAGGAGGCAGAGCCCAGCCACGAGGACGCGGAGGGCCTCGGGCACCCTACCAAGCCGGGCTACTGTAGGGCCCTCTGTAGGGCCCAAGCTGTTCTAAACCATCCTAATTACACTGATTCATTGGTTTTAAAAACAGCAGCTCTTGGCAGTTGGTTTGTGGACAATCATGGCTAAGACAAAGGAACACATGGAGGACCCCTGGCTGCGCATTGTGGCTGCCCACAAGTCAAGAAAGGGCTATAAGGCCATATCTAAATGATTTCAAGTTGCAGTGTATTATTAAAAAAATACAAGAGGTTCTACACTGTGGAAAATCTCAGAGGATGTGGTCGGAAGCCATAAGTGACGCCTGTGCTGGCCAGGCAGATAGTGAGAGAGGTCAAAAAGAATCCAAGGATCACCACCAAGGCCATCCTGGAGAATCTGGGCCCTGTTGGTGGCAACGTCTCAAGGCAGACAGTCCAACGGACACCGCACACTGCTGGGTTCCAGGGAAACAGACCAAGGAGGACGCCACTTCTCCAGATAGGTCACGCAAAAGCCTGCTTGGCATTTGCAAAAGCTCATCTGGACAAAGAAGAGGACTTCTTGTCATCTGCTTTATGGTCAGATGAAACAAAAATTGAATTGTTTGGCCACAATGATGTAGTCTTTATTTGGCATAAAAAAAGGAGAAGCCTTCAACCCCAAGAACACCATCCCCACTGTCAAACATGGTGGTGGGAACCTAATGCTTTGGGGATGTTTTTTAGCCGGGAAACCTAATCAAAGTAAACTGCGCCATGATAGAAGATATGGAGGAAATAGAGGAATACATCAAGATTCTCATCAACAACATTAGGCAGCCTGCAGAGAAACTTGGTCTTGGGCACCACTGGACATTTCAGCATGACAAGAACCCAAAACACAGAGCAAAAGCGATGAAGAAATGTTTAGCAGACAAAAACATTAAAAACATTAACATTTCGGAGTGGCCCAGCCAGAGTCCTGACTTGAATCCAATTGAGAATATGTGGATGGAGCTAAAGATCAGGATGATGGTAACGAGACCCTCAGATGTGAAAGAGTTGGATCTCATTACAAAAGATGAATGAGCTAAAACACCAGTGGAAACATGCAAAAAGCTGGTCAGCAATAATAGAAAGCATTTGATTGCTGTAATAGCCAATAATGGCTTTTCTATTGATTATCAAGAAGGGTATAAATAATTTTGGATGTTCTTCTCTTTGAAATATCCACAAGTCTTATTATCGTTTGGGAGAAGCCTATGTCAATTCCAATCCCAAAATAACTTGTTGGGTGAATAATATTAACTTTTAACTTTTATTTACAAAATTTGCCAAGGGTATGAATAATTTTGGGCTTAACTGTGTGTGTATGTGTATATATATATATATATATATATATATATATATACACACACACACACAAGGATTATTATGGTGAATATTTTTGCTTTAGTAAATAAAGGCAAATAAAGGCTTCAGGCTGAAATAGTGATTGCACAGTATGCCACAAGATGGCGAGACCAGACTGTGATTACACAGGACAGCAAACTCTTTCCATGTTTTGTTTTTCTTCCCATTGCTCAGCATCAGCCCAGCAGGGTCAGGGAACAAGTGTGGAAGAGGAAAATATGACCAAAACAGAGGAGAGGAAAAACAGTCTTTATATGTTATTGTCCTAGATGAAGCAAGAGCTTCAACAATTTTGAACTTTATCAACTGATGTTAATTTTTGTGTATGTTTTCAAGAAGCACAACATCTTAACTTTGGTATGAATTTTAATTTTCACATCTGATTTTAATTTGTTTAAAGGAAACTTACCAATGAGATGAGAAGCAGGAGAAGAGACATGTTCTTGTGCAGGCTGTAGTCCTCTCATGTAGTCCTGGTTCCTGCGGTGGGAAGCTCGCACTTGTTATTTTCTCTGCAGCAGACTGATGAGGCCTGGGAGGAGAAACTGGCTTAAATACCAGCCCAGTGGGTGTAGCTGGAGAAATAAGAGCCATGGCACTGTGCTCCAAGTGGTGAAAATATCCCAAATCAAAAGGCCTCCTTACTCAGACAGTGTCCTCTGTAACATCATTAGTTCGTATCGTTGTGGGGTTCGCAAAAGGCTGACTGACGGGGGATGATATCAACAGCTAAGGCTGGTCATTTAAACTCTTAATTTGAAAAACCAATTTGCAAGTGTTTCAATTTGAGGGTGGCTCTGTAGCATGTGAATATTTTGTAGCAGTATGATATTCTGCTGTGGCTCAATTTAGGTGAATCTGTCACTCCGAACGCCGTTGGCAGAGCCTCCTCACGTTCTCCTCTCTGAGAGGAGGCCACTGAAATTTGGACGCTAGGCTACACTGCGTGACGCCACGCTAGCCCAAACCAAGTTAAGTACAGGAACACTGTCGCTTCGCCCACCACTTCGCCTGCCTGCTTTCCACTCCGTGACTGCTGCCAAGCGGCTCGGCTCTCCCGGTCCTTGCCTCCGAGCGGTCGGCTTCAGCGGCAGCCGCTCAGTCCGGGCTGTTTGCGTGTGTGCGAGCGAACGAGGGTGGACATAAAACTTAACCGGCTGTGCGTGAAGGAGTGCGAGCGTGAGTGTGTGTGTGTTATTATATTAATACTTTGTTTTCATTGAGTACATTGTTTAGTTTATTTGGAATCTTGTGCTGGTTATTTAGTTTATGATTTACATGTTAATTGAATGATTTTGTTTGCTTGATTTTAGTGTCTTTGGCCAGAGACCCTGTTTTTTTTGGTTTACTCTTGTTTGTTTTGGTTGGTTTAGGTTTCAATTAAGAAATAGTTTAAGCATTTTGTTTTCCAATTGTAATTTGTTTGTCTTTATCTGTTAGTGTTTTTCTTTGAAACATTTGTTTTTATTTTCATGACTCTGTCTTATAAACATTTTTGATGGTGTTACTAATTGTGTTCTCACCTTCCTCCTTAGTTGCTGAGGGCCAACGGTGGTGGTTTCCCCTAGCGTGTGTGCGCCCCTGGAGTTTGTTTCTTTTCTTTGCACGGTTTATTTTTGTTGTGTGTCACGAGTGAGTGGGGTGCTCCCCTTTTTTGAATTGGATGTCCTTCCCCAGTTTCCCCCCACCACTAATGGTAAGCCTCAGCACTTGGGTAAGGTAGTAACCCATTAGTCTCTCTTTTAAGTCGTTCTTTTAACCATTGTGTTTCTTAAAAATAAAGATGTCTAAATGTACTTTCATATGTTGAACCACGTCTCCTGCCCCTTTGTAATACTTACCTGTGTACCTTCTGTTACAGTGATTATAGTTAAATCTCCCTGGGTGAAACTCCCAGGGTGGCGTTGTTGGTCTTTTTTTTGGGGGGGGGGAGCTCATAATCCTAGGTTCTTTCTTATATTATTCTGTTTAAGCCCTCGCATCGCCACAATTTTAAAATATGTGCCGCAACTCAACAGAGGAATGTCTGAGTTTGAATTTCAGCAATGTTGGTCACAGAGTCTGAGAGACGACTTCATGTAGCAGAGGTAATGATTGTGGAAAATGAGGGCAATGCATACCAAACACTGACAAACTGCAGAGCAGCAGTGGCTAGTAGAAGCTCAGGGGGAGACACACTCTCTCACACACACACTCACACACACACACACACACACACACACACACACACACACACACACACACACACACACACACACACACACACACACACACGGCTGTTCTTGAATACCAGAAAAAACCACTGTCTGTAATGGGTGTGAGAGCGGGCACAAATCAAGACCAGAAAAGTTCTGAACTTTATTGGCTTTATGCAAGAGCCCAAACAGACGGCAGGCAGAGACAAGGAGACGTGGTCTGGGGCAGAAGGCAGGTTAGGTACCAGGAGGTCCGTCGGGAAAGGAGTGCGGGAAAGCTGAGCATACTGCAAAGACAATCTGGCAGAGAGTGAATGTGGAGACACTGGTTATGAAGAGGCTGGGTGATTAGAGACAGCTGGGAGAAACAAGTGAGTATGATGATCTTGATTAGAAGAGGCAGGCACACAGGTAGATGGGGTTGGTATAGGGGAAGACCAGGAGTGGACTATGACAGAACCCCCCCCTACAAGGGACGGCTCCTGACGTCCCAAAAGAACAAAAAACCCGAGGGTGGATGGAGGGGGAACTGGAAGGACGGCTAGAATTCTTCCGAGGCACAGGAGCCCTCCCCCTCAGAGGTAGACGAGGAGGATGAACTGGACGGGGTGTCCACATCAGAGTCACTCCCCTCCAGCAGAGCAACAGGCTCTCCTGCAGGGGCTGTCCCCCAAACAGAGGATGGAGCAGGCTGGTCAGGATGCATGTGGTGGAAGTCTTTTATTAAATCCGGGTTTACAATGAACTGGCACTCCGGATCAGGGACCTGGAGGATAGGATCCGTGGAGAAACGTGACTTGAGGGTGTCAAAGGCCCTCTGGGTTGTATCAGTCCAATGAAAGGTGGACTTGGATGATGTGAGAGCAGAGAGAGGGGACGGCAACTGAGCTGAATCCCCTGATGAAACACTGGTAAAAATTGGCAAATTCCAGGAAGCGTTGCAATTGTTTCTGTGTCTCAGGGGCTGGCCAAGATGCTACTGCAGAGACTTTAACAGGGTCCATCTTTAAAGAGTCTGTGGCGATAATGTAGCCCAGGGAAGAGACTGAGGGGACATGGAATTCACACTTCTCTGCCTTGATGGGTGACATGATCTTTCTGACTCCTGGAAAAAGTGAGGATATCATCCAGGTAGACAAAGACGAACAGATTGAGCATGTCTCTGAGCACGTCATTAACCAGGGTCTGGAAGACGACGGGGGCGTTGGTCAGCCCAAAGGGCATCACCAGGTATTCATAATGTCCTGTAGGTGTGTTAAAAGCAGTCTTCCACTCATCCCCTTCCTGGATGCAGACCAGATGATAAGCATTCCTCAGGTCGAGCTTGGTGAATACAGTTGCCCCCTGGAGCAGTTTGAAGGCCGTGGAAAGAAGCGGGAGGGGATAGCGGTTCTTCACCGTTATATTGTTAAGTCCCCAATAGTCTATACAAGGGCGTAGGGTTTTGTCTTACTTCTCCACAAAGAAAGCCCCCGCACCCGCAGGAGAGGATGAGGGACGGGTGATCCCTGCCGCCAAGGGATCTGTGATATACTTGTCCATCACCTCTCTCACAGGGGCAGAGAGAGAGAGAGTACAGGCGTCACTTGGGAGGGAACGTGCCAGGATGCAAGTCAATAGCACAGTCGTAAGGGCGGTGCGGCGGCAGGGAGGAGGCTCTGGCTTTGCTAAAGACTTCATTCAGGTCATGGTAAACGGCTAGAACCCCAGTGAGGTCTGGAGCAGGAACAGGGCCCGGGGTTGCTGATGGTGAATTGAGGCAGGTCTGCTGGCAGGTTTGGCTCCACTCTCTGATGGAGCAGGTGGTCCAGTCAATAACTGGGTTGTGCAGGCAGAGCCAGAGTAATCCCAGAATGACCGGCTGGTCCGGTGTGGGCAGGAGCAAAAACTGGACGTATTCCCCGTGGCCCCCAGGCAGGAGCATGTGCACAGGGCTGGTCTTGTTATTCACTTGCCCCATGATGTGCCCATCCAAGGCCCTGGCAGGGAAGGGTGATGGCAACGGCTCCAGCTGCAGTCCCAGATGGATGGTGAGTTCCTTATCCATGATAATCCAATCAGCCCCAGAGTCAATGAGGATGGAGACCGGATGAGAACCAGAAGGCAGCAGGAACTCAGCAGTGACGATAGGTCTGTCCATGGAGATGGAGTTAGAGGTTGAGCTCACCAGTATGCCTCCAATACTGATGAGCTTTGGCTTTTACCAGGCTGACCACAGTACATGCAGAGACTGAGCTGCTGTCTCCTCTTGCTCTCCTCCGATGAGAGGCAGGTACGTCCAAGCTGCATTGGCTCAGGATCCCCCACACTGGAAGGAGCGGCTGCAGCTGAGGACACTGGTGCTGACATCACTGGGGAGCGGGAGCGAGGAGGACTGTGAGGACCAGAGAGGCGGAGCAATTCCGAGCGCTGCTCCCGTCGACGTGCCTGGACGCACAGATCAATGTGTGTAACAAGCTCCTCCATTGAGGATGGCAGTTCATAAGCCACAAGCTCATCTTTTATATATCCAGCCAACCGCCTTATGAAGACGTCACGGAGGGCGACCGTGTTCCAGTCACAGAACGGAGCTCTGGTTCAAAAGTCTATGGCGTAATCTGTGACTTACCGGCTCCCCTGAACCAAATCCAACAGCTCTCGACCAGCATCTGCTCCCAGAGGCCCAGTACCAAACATCTTCCTGAGTTCCTCAGAAAACACCCGGAAAGAGCGGCAGGCGGGTGTCCCTCTCGCCCACCCCGTGAGGTGATTGACTATATAAGCCACTTTAGCCACCTCTGACGAGAAGGTGAGCGGCTGTAGGGAAAAGATGATGGCACAGTTACAGAGGAAGGCGTTACAAGTTTCCGGATCACCATCATAATGCTCTGGCGGGGACACCGGAGGTGAAGCCGCAGCACCAACAGGTGAGGAGACAGCCGTCCCCGGCGAAGCTCCCGCGCCGGCTGGTGAAGCAGCCGCGTCAATCGATGAAGCTGCAGAACCCCGAAATGGGGCAGCCCCCATCTCCAAAGCTTGGAACGGGGCTTGCATGTTAGCCATGTCTCTCTGGACCTCCGCCATGGCTTGTTCGTTCTCAGCTGCGACAGCGACAGAGTTGGCCACCAGCTGACCAAGCATCTCCTCCATTCTAGAGATCCAGTCGTTGATCTGTGCTGGGTCCATTTCTGGCCAGATTGTGCTGTAATGGGCGTGAGAGTGGACCCAAGAACGGCACAAATCTAGACTGGAACAGTTCTGAACTTTATTGGCTTTATGTAAGAGCCCAAACAGACAGCAGGCAGACAGGGAGTTGGCAGGCGCAGAGTCAAGAGACAGGCAGCAGGTCAGGTTACTGGGGCAGAGACGAGGAGACCAGGTCTGGGGCAGAAGGCAGGTCAGGGTACTGGGGCGAAGACAAGGAGACGTGGTCTGGGGCCGAAGGCAGATCAGGGTACCAGGGCAGAAACGAGGAGACGTGGTCAGGGGCAGAAGGCAGGTTAAGTACCAGGAGGTCCGTCGGGGAAGGAGTGCGGGAAAGCTGAGCATAATGCAAAGACAATCTGGCAGAGAGTGAGTGTGGAGAGACTGGTTACGAAAAGGCTGGGTGATTAGAGACAGCTGGGAGAAACAGGTGAGTATGATGATTTTGATTAGAAAATGCAGGCAGATAGGTAGATGGGGTTCAAACATAGCCTGGACTGGAGTCCCCATGAGTATCCTGGCTATAGGTTCACTATCTTATCCAGGATAAGTTTTCCTCATTGCCTTCACAAATACATTTTAATTTGATGACAAATCATAAATTACCACTTTGCACACTAACAAGAAAATGTGACTGTTACATGCCAGGCAGGGGCATAGTGCAGTTGTGTTTGTGGGGGTGTTTTTCCTTCCTGGTTTTCTCCTTCTCCCCACGGTCTGCTCTCCAGGTGCCCTTAACTTCATTGGGCTGCACCTGTGGAGTGTGGCCTGCCCAATCACATCCAGGGCTCTCTTATAAAAGGACCATGCCTGCAGAGACCACTTGCTTCCTCCTCTCTGCCTACTAGAGCCGCTGTTCATGGTGTTGAGTGCTGCATACAATATGAGTTAAATTAGTAGCTTAAAAAAGGTTTTTAACGTAACGTGAGGTGAGGTTCAAGCCAGATGCTGTGATATCGGGAGACATAGTGAGATTTTGAATCCTTACATGGCAGCAATGTGCTGCCAAATGAAGTCGATAACATGGCCTTTCTTTGGATTATTTCCTCGGATCCCCCGGATCACACAGAATTTATCACATGGAATTTAAAATTAAAAAATATCGCCAGAGTGGAGGACCTGGAAAGCTTCAGACACTTATTATCAGTGGTGCATCATGGAGCTTCCCGCAGAGAGCACGGCCAGGAGGAAGAAGGCTGACTCCTCCACAGACACACAGGATGTTATTACCACCGAGGTCCCTGTACTTTAATCTATTAATAAAAAAATGGATCTGCTCAGAACAGTCTCATAATTAATGAACTCTCTTGGGGCTTTTCACAAATGCACACAATCTGTTTTGCAAATACACACGCTTTGGTTCACAAACATAATTTGTATGCAAACTTGTAAATTAAATTCGGAAATGCACGCGCTCTGCTTCACAAATGTAATTTGTAAAATTTACGGAGCATACAAATTGCTGAATGTGCATTTACGAAATCTGTACGTTGAATTTTGAGACTGCCCTGACATCACAGGACAACCTACGTCACCACTGGCTGATAAAGCTGTCAATCAAATGTATGTTTCTGATTGACAGATTCATCAGCCAATCATATGGCTTCTTACATTTCTCCACACTTAAACCAATCACACGGAGAGACTTAATCAACCTCAACCTGTCAGTATCATTTATCTGACTATCCCCTTGTAAATCATGCAATGTCATTGAATTAGTTGAGACATCCTGCTTAGCCAAGTCAAATGTTTGAATGAACATAAACTATGTGACCATACGTTACATGCCGCCTTTGCAAAACGAGTTGTTTATTGTTTCCATAAAGACAACGGTCGCCAACGGTTTAAGTCCGAAATACAACTACAAAACAAAGCATGTGCATTTGTGAAAAGCCCCATGAGAGTTCATTCATTATGAGACTGTTCTGACCAGGTTAACTGGTGATTCTAAATTCTCCGTAGGTCTGAGTGTGAGTGGTTGTTTGTCTCTGTCTGTATCTGTATGTTGGCCCTGCGATGGACTGGAGACCTGTCCATGGTGTACCCCGCCCTTCGCCCAGAGCGAGTTGGGATTGGCTACAGCACCCCCGCAACCCGAAATGGAAAAGTGGATGAAGATGGATGGCTTGATGGATCTGCTCAGCTTGCTGCACCAGGAGATTAAAGATCTGAAAGTAAGGCTGGAGTTCTCACATCAGCAGATCAACAACCTGCAAAGAGATAACACCAAGCTTTGAGCTGACATCTTCTCCATTATAGCAGAGGTGGACCAGCTCAAAAGAGAAACTAAACTTCTAAAAAACTGTCCTAAACACACAGTCCAGGAGTATATGGGACAATCGGATTTTCTCAATCCAGAGGCCCAGATTACGAACTTTATGATGTCTGCTCTCAAACTTCTGATGGAGACTATTAATGACATCACCTTCCACGGCGTCTACCGACTCGGAGCCCGAGGAGCAGATTGATGCTCTCTGTCTCCATGTTTTACTCAACAATATTATCCTGTAATGTGCATGGCATTTGCTCGTGGGCAAAAATAAATATATATATACATCTATAGACTACACAACAAATTTAAAAGCAGATATTATCCTCATTAAAGAAACCCACTTACTAGATTCACAAGAAAAATCTCTTATAAATCCAAATTTTAACTAAATATTTTCTTCCTGTTACAATAGTAGACAAAGAGGAGTCTCCATTTTGGTCCATAGGAGATTACTCTTTACTTTAAACAGTATGGTAACTGACCCAGAATGCTGATACATCATTACTCAGGCATCAATCTTTAATAAATTATACACAATTGTGAATATCTATGCTCCTAATAACAATGATCCAGCTTTCCTCCAAAAAGGTTTTCCACAATTATCCGACAGTCACCCCAACTACGATCGTTGGAGGGGACTTTAACACAGTCCTGAATCCTTCTATAGATCATTCTCATAACTCAGCATACACAAATAAATCACAATCAGCCAAAGTCCTAAAGGAATATATGGATGACTTTGGACTTGGTGATGGCTGAAGACTCAAAAGTCCTACAAAGAGGGAATACACCTTCTTCTCCCCAGTGTATCACTCTTTTTCAAGAATTGACTTTTTCCTGTCAAACAACTCTATTGCTAAAAAAATCAGCACCAGTATACACACTTTAACACCTCATTACTAAGGGATCCAGGATTTGAAACATTAGATCTTATTCCTCTTTCAAGAAAAAACATGAACAGAAACAAGAACTCTATTGGACAAAAAATTATAATCAGTGATCGTGCAACGATGTCCCTCCACCTTAAAATAGAATCCACCCTGAAACCATCACCCACTTGGCACTTTAACACCTCATTACTAAGGGATCCACAATTTGACACATTAATAAGGAAGGAATGGAAAAACTTTTTGGAAACAAATGACTCTGTAAATTTATCTCTATCTCTGATTTGGGAAGCTGGGAAGGCTGCAATCAGAGGCAAAATTAGATCTTATTAAAGAACTAACAGAACTATATGCAACAAAATCAAACGAACAATTACGGATCCAACTACAAAATGCAAAATTACAACCAGAAAATATCCAAAAAACCCTTCAAACAAACAGGGTTTATACTTCAACAACTCAGATACCACATTTTATAACATAACAACAAATCAGGCAAATTTCTTGCAAATCAACTCCAACGCAACAAAGAAAAATCTCTTATAGCTGCAAATCAGGACTCAAATGGCACATATACTCAAACACTCCAGGAAAGCAATCATATCTTTGACAGCTTTTATCAAAAATCTATGTTCAACAACAAACAACCCAAACCTAGAAGACATTCAGGCCTTCCTCAAAAATCTAAATCTGCCTCAACTAACTGAAGAACAAAGAAACTTCTTGGATACACCACTGACCATTAACTGCATTTGAAAATATGCCTGCAGACAAGGCTCCTAATCTGGATGGCTTTCCTGCCGAATTTATGAAACATTTATTTTATTCTATTATTCAGGACAAGGACAGATATTAAAAACACAGGTTACATAAGAGCCCAAATGAATAAAGCTGCAGTTAAATTACTTTTAAAACCAGATAAAGATATGACAGTCCCCTCCAGCTATCGCCCTCTGTCATTAGTCAATATTAATGTCAAAATAATTTTCAAGGCACCTGCGTCTAGATTGGAGACAATAATCTACTCAATAATTGTCAATAAGCAAACAGGTTTTATCAAAGGCCTCACTCTATAAATAATATTAGACGGCTCCTTAATTTGAACAGCATGTCGCAGCGCAGCAACACAGAAGCTATTGTTGTATAACTTGATGCTGAAAAAACCTCTGACAAAGTTAACTGGTCCTTCCTCTTTGCAAAACTTCAACAATTTGGCTTTGGCGAGTAATTTATCCACTGGGTGTCCACACTGTATAACTCACACAAGGCTACAGTCACCACAAATAGGATCACATCACAAAGCTTCACTCTGCAGAGGGGAACCAGACAAGGATCCCCCCTCTCTTCCCTGCAGTTTGCTATATTCATGGAACACTGGCACCAGCAATACGTCAGAACATCAATATCAAAGGAATCCACTCAGCTGTTTCCAAACATAAAATAAATTTATATGCTGACGATGTATTACTCTACTTGCAACAACCTCAAAGATCATTACAGGAAGCATATAACTGTATCTCAAATTTCTCAGCCCTCTGTGACTACTTGATTAACTGGTCCAAATCAACAATATTACCTATAACGGGAAATGCTTGGGATCCTGCAGACCAAAATCCAACTTTCCTTCTCCACAGGCAATATTAAAAACTTGGGTATAAATTTCTCACCTAAATTATCAGAGCTAGTCCACCTGAACTTTGATCCACTCCTGGAGAAAATCTGTGGTGACCTGGGGCACTTGAACAATCTTCCCATCTCTCTTAAGGGGCGTATAGCTATGGTTAAAATTAAAATTTTACCACAAATCAGCTATTTATTCTCCATGATCCCATTCAATCACACAGCAAAGTGGTTCCAGAATTTTGTTCCTGCTATTGTAAAATTTTATTCAAAGAACAAAAAGACAAGAATTAACCTATCTACCCTTCAAAAAAATAAATCGGAAGGAGAATCGGATCCACCAAATTTCACAAATTACTACTACACCTCCAGCACGTCTTCCAGGACAACTTACTTTTGAAACACAGATCGATTTGAGACTTTTAAATAAGAAATGCAAATTTTCTCCAATATCCACAAGTTATAAAGACAATTAAAAAGGGAAAAATCCAATACCTTACAGCCTCCACAATTTGTCATCAACTCTCTCCAAAAAAGAAGAAAAACCTCTCTAAAATATATAAGTTACTCTCAAGCACCCATTCTATGTATCTACCAATGTCAAAATGGGAAGCAGATGTGTCTCTGTCTGCTGACTTTGACTTCTGGATTCAGATCTGCGTAAATACACTTAAAATGACAAAAAATACAACTACAACTGCTCCAGTTCAAAGTACTTCATAGATCACACATAACTAAATACAAGATGCATAGAATGGGTTTCTCCACCCATCCATCCATCTTCTACCAGTTTATCCATTTCTGGGTCACGGGGGGTGCTGGAGCCAATCCCAGTTCACTCTGGGAGAGGGTGGGGTACACCCTGGACAGGTCGCCAGTCCATCGCAGGGCCAACACACAGAGACACACAAAGATGAACAACTACCTGCACTCACACTCAGACCTACGGACAATTTAGAGTCACTAGTTAATCTAGACATGCATGTCTTTTGACGGTGGGAGGAAACAAACATACCTGGAGGAAACCCATGCAGGCACAGGGAGGAAGTGCAAACTCCGCACAGAAAGGCTCCAGGCCCGGGAACCGAACCCACAACCTTCTTGTTGTGGGACAACAGCACTAACTACTTACCTGGTGTGGTTTACCAGACAGACAAGACAAGACAACCACAGGACTTTAGGCTGGGCACTGATGACTGCAGCTGGAGCATTGCAACATTTGAGGGAAGGACACTGAGGTGAGGCTCACTTCCCAATACCTAAGGAAGCCCCTGGACAGTAAAGCGGACTGGTCACTAAATGCCACCTACCAGAAAGGGCAGAGCTAGCTCTTTTTCCTCAGGAGGCTTCAGTGAAATGCTACACATGTTGTGTGTCCTTTGTTGTGCTGTGGTCAGGCATGAACTCAGGGAGAATGGACAAGCTGGTTTAAGCTTGCTCTTAATTTAGCAGAACTCTGGACTCATTAAGGACTGTAGTGGAGGGACAAATGCACTGTAAGATGTAAGTTATCCTTTAAAATACCAACCACCTGCTGCTTCAGCTCTAGCCCACATGTCATGAAACACTTCTACAGGGCTGAGAGGTTCAGAAGATCCAGGTTGGCATGTAGAGAGGCTTTGGGTCTGGTGAAAATGCATTATCAGTCACAATTGATCTTTTGTTTATATTGGAATATTCTAACAATCTGGATCCTCAAAATAAATTTGACACATCTGAGGAGGTTGCAAATGTTTGTGTTAATAAGTGGGAAGGAGCGTTTTGGTACCTATGCAACAACTCAGTGTTGTATGCATTTGCAAACTGCCACTGTTCTGCAGGAACCAAATAATTAGATGTTATTTGTCTCGGTTCTCTCACCACAAACATTACATAAAACCTCACTACTGACTGCAGGCTAAAAGCTGCCATACCCAGACCAGTGAAACAATGTATGAGTATTGAGCTGGCACAGCACAGCTCTCATGTGTATGACATAATGTTTGACCTGAGTAGTAAAGAAACTCGCCCAACTGCTCTTCCTCTTCTACCTTCCACCTTCTCTTACCTGGACTGATATGAATGTTCAGTAAGAGGTGTTGATTCTCTGCCTTCTCTTCCTCTCTCTGTCACTATCTTTTGAAACTTAAGAGTGATTCATAGCCTGTCCACCTCTTACTGTGATCCTCTAAGTGCTGGCCTTTCTCCTGTCATTTACTAGTTTGTGAGTTTTGATGCATTGCAGCCATTGGCCAATCCTTAGCTGTAAACATACAATATTGCACCGCACTCATTCATTTCTTTTCACAGTTTACTATGGTGGCACACTAACACAATGTTGCCCAGTCAGATCGGTCAAGACTTGTGTTCCTGAGTTGTAAACATAGTTCTTTCTCTGTTTACCTGGTGGTATAAAGTACTATAAAAATCAAAGTGTAGGGTTAGGGATTTTGATAAGATTATAAACTTGTGATGACTGATGTGTGCACAATTGGAGACATTCAGTTTGTTGTGTTAGTGATAAAGCTGCCGTTCTGGGCTGAGAACCTGGGAAATCACTATTTGCCACATTGGTGTCAGAAGTAGAATGAGGTCAACCAGAGGAAGTCTTTATTTGGTGTGACAAAGCATGACCATGGAAAGAGGACAATTCTGGGATTCTCTGTCTGTGTCCTTGTCGGCATGGAACCTGAGTGTTTTTTCAAGAATATTTGGTCATTTGACTTCTACACAAGAAAAATCCCATGATAGCACATCAAAAGGGAAATTGCCATAATAAGTTTACTGAGGACATTCACAGGATGATCTCTACATTAAAGGTGCCATACAGACCTCCATATGGTATTTGTGTATAAGTCAATTCTAATTGCTATATGAATGCGGAAAAATTATCACATGCTCAGTCTACAGAAAATGTTCAGGGTAACTGCTGTGTCTAAATTGTGGTGACCTGTCCAGAATGAACCTCGCTGTAAAAAAGCTCTTCTAGATGAGGGCTAGGTGCACAGAAATGACAGCCCAAATAATTGCCATTAAAATGTTTATTCTTTATCTTGTAAGAGATTTTCCAAAAAAATGGGTCAAAAAATGCCTAAAAAAAGTGACTTCAAAATTAAACTTAATTCTTAAGCAAACAGTCTTCGATCTGCCGTCTGACTGCATTTAGGGCATAGTTCACAAAAGCATTGTGCCCAACCTCACGTTCACCCCTTCAGATCTTGAGGCAGATTTATTCAAATAATCTTCACCTGTCCTCTCCTTATTGGGCCAAACCATCTGTCTATAGCACAGGTCATGTGCACAGGTCAACCTCACCTTTAACTCGAGTGAACTGAAACTAAGAAAACATTTCCAAAACCTATTCAGCAAATAATATTAATCAACAAGGTAATATATATAAATCATGTTTAACCAATTAACTCCTTGTATAAATAATGTAACATGTTTACCGGAAAGTGGAACCCCCCCTGGTGAGTGGTATGACCAATGACATCACTCCCACTATAAATGAAGCATCAAACAACTGAGTCACTCCTTGTCAGTCAGTGAGTGGAAGTGGATATGGTAAGTATGCGTGTTTGTAGATTAGCAATAATATGTCTAACTTCTGTTAAATGAATAAATGTATGTTTGAACCAAACTATTGCATGTGTCATTTGGATTTAACCTGAAGTGGGTATAATGTTTTACTGGGTCAACATGTAATTTCAAACTCCCTTATTACCACTTAGCATGCATTGTAGCAAACAGCTTGTTTGGACCACATGGTTGAAAAGTTAAAGGGGATTACTGAAACAGAAGAAACATGGTTAATGTGCATGAATATAATATGGGAAAGTATGTTGAACAGAAATATAAATGAACATAAGGTTTAACTGAATATAAGTTGTAACTTTAGTGGGGAAGGCAGGCCCTGTCTTCCCCACACTCGCCCTTGTCCAGTGTGAGCATGGATGAGTGGTATAGATAATGGATGGATGGATGGATGGATGAATCGATAAGCATTCAGACTACATATTCAGCTCAGGTTTCTCACATTTCTCCAAGAGATTTATCTACACCTTGACTAGAGTCGGAACATCTAATGTTATCAATTCATGAGTAACCATATACACGATAGCAAGCACCGTCGTGTCCCTTCAAGATACCCTCTTTTACAGTTTTGGTTTTTTTTTTCCCTTGGTAAGTCTTGTCAGGCTGTTTATCCATGTGGCCTTTCCTGCAGTGGGAGAATAAATCCCTGTCTGGCCTTCAGCCAGGAAGAATAAGATTTATGGAGTAATAGAGTACTTTGCTGTATAACTTTCCCTGGTGATTAACATTTCTTTGACCACAGTCCCCTTGGTGTTCATGTGAACTGGAAGTGAAAACAACCCACTTGTTTCCACAGGCTGTTAGTCACAGCAGGATATGCAGAGTTAATTACATCCTATGTTACGGTACAACAGCTGAGGTGAGGGAAGGTGTTTGACGGGAATCAAAGCCCAGCTTGGTTTGCTTTGGCTGCAGCTCCAACTGGATGACTCAGACCAGCCGAAGCAGAGACTCCCCTCAAACTCTGAACACCCACTGCTGCTTTTAGTTAATTCAATTTTGTCATTTTTCAGGTATATTATATATTTTCAGCTTCACTGCTCCAGACTGGGGTTGAGTAAATTGCTAAATATTATTTACATGAAATAGTAGTAAATCCCCTGCTTTTTCACCATTGCTCATCTAAAATAATCCTATGACTATTCAAGTTCATTCTCAGTCAGCTAGACTGAGTTTGTTAACTCGAATAACAATGTAGTCACATTTTATTTTGAAATAAGGGAGCAGATTTAAACTAAGGCATGATCAACATTCATTGGTTGAGAGCTAATCCCACGATGGCAGTGTAAGGAACTTTCCCAGCATATACTGAGCTGACAGACTCATGGACATACTTGTAAGTCTTTAAGTGTGTTGTTACATTGTAAGTTTCACAGTCTTGACTGTTACATATCACCAGGTCTGAGGGTGATGATTTTGAAGGTTAAGATTCTTTGCTGCAATCTGTGATTCTGCTTTATTGATTCTAGTTTTGATGAAGTTTTTTTTTTGTTTGTTTTTGGTTTTTTTTCTCATGGATTTCAAGCCTTCAAAACAAAACCCTGCAGAAGAGTCAAATATGGCCCCTTCAACTTTCTGCCCAAAACTGCAACTTTGAATCTTCTTCAGACAACAAAAATGGTATTCTGGGTGTCAACAGTTAAGTTAAAATATGGACATTTAAAGCCAGTTATATGTAATGTGTGATTGTAATGTAAGGGCAGCTGCTGATAAAGAGCTACCGATGAAGATTCTACCTCACTTGCTCTGTCAACCAGCCCTTACAGACGCAGACTATTCTTACAGGACTCAACTAAAGACAGTGTTGATGCTGTAGTTAATAAAGCTGCCTTTGACACTCATTTGAGGCTCCCATTCACTGACAGCTTGTTCTCTGCCCTCACATCCCAGGCGATGTGTGAGGGTAGACAGGCTTATCATCCACTTCCTGAGCCTCCTGGTGAGCAGAGAGCAGGTCACAACCTTACATCACCCTTTTATCTCAGCTGACTTATATTTCCTGTGCCGTGGCCTCACCTGTTAATACACTGACTCATTTTATTGGAATTAGATTAGCTGGTGACCCAGGAGGGTGGAGGGCTGGGTTGAAGTGTGATTGGGCCAGACAAATGATAACATTGGGTAACTTTCCTGCTGAGGTATTACAAAATATAGGCAGGTCCTTGACAGTGGGTTTCTTTAAACATTAAGCTCCTAATGTCCACAGCTGGTACTAAGACAAGGATCCAGATTTGCTCAGGATCAACTGGTCCTGTGACAACATCAAAGCTTTTCGGTTGAACATTTATCCTTTAAAAAAAAAAAAAACAGTTGAAAATTCTTTTATCCTACTGCCTGTAAGAGATAAACTCACACAATGTGGCAAGAAAATAGCTTACACAAAGGTGCTTTATAATGACTAAAAGGTAACACAAATCAGAAAAAGGGTGCAATCGGAAACCAACCAATTAAGCCATGAAAGCAGCATGAAAGCAAGTGAGCCCATGGAGTAGCTCCATTAGTGTGGAAGGTACTGATGATCTGCATCAGCTGACAGTGAAAGGAGCCTAACAAAGGCCTGGAAATATCCTGGATTTAGGAGTAATTTGATTGATATTATTGGTGTGTTGTATGCAGCTATCTGAAAAGTTGGGCCCTTTTTACATAGACTTCCGAAAACAATCTTACTTCGGACAGCACAATGAAATACACAAACACTGACAATGAAAAAATGAATGCACTGGGACCCACTCTAAATTTGTGACTTGATTCCAAGTGCACATGTATTTATCATAACAGATATGTCAAAATATATATATTATGACATACATGGAGTATAATAGGCTATTTTCATGAAGTGAGTCCCCTGCAAACACAGCCTGTTATGAGTAATTGAAATGTGATTGTGTTTTTTACTTGGGGTGTGAGTTGTACTGTCTATATGCTGTCAAACTGATGAAAATATTTTTTGACTTTGTGTTTTGTCTGTTTGCACATGTTTTCCGAAGGTGCATTGCATTGATCTCATTTACCCTTTTATCATGCTTTAGAATGACTCTAATGATCAATCAATCAATCAGCTGACAGAATCAGAGCTAAGCTTAGCTGCACTTGTGTGTAGGATGTAGTGGTTCACTGCTTCATAAACTGCATATCCAAAACTGTCAGATGCCAGGTGAAATGGTGACTGACCTCACCCACAGCAGCTCCTCACTCAGTTCCTGCTGCTGCTCTAAACTGAATCTGCTACAGGAAGCACAATGATTATAGATGAGAACCTCAGCTGTGAACCTGATCTGGGAGAAGTATGTGCGGAACATGTCACCCAAAGATTAAGATAGTACTGAGGTGATTGAACCTCTTCCTTCTCAAGACATGGATTCAGGACTTATTAAATCCAGATATTTATTATGTTCCAGTCTGTAAAATGGGAAAGTTGAACTTTTAACAGTCTCCACTTTCCAGTCCCCTTTACTTCTGCCTCCAGCTCATACAGTATTACGCATCAAAGTCTGAGTTCGGCATACAGCTTTGCTGCTGTTTTTGTATGATATAATGAAATTATGAAAGCAGGTGTGTCCCCAGTGAGCTGATCTCTGCTGGGAAGGATCTGCTGATAGTGCTGACGTAAGGGCCTGCTCCCATATCACACTGTCAGAAACATTAGAGTTTCAAAGACAGTTCCAGTTTATACTTTTACCTGTAGGGTAAACTTAGAAACGTGTCGAAGCCATCATTCCCACCTGCAGCCTTTAATTTAGTGCTAAAATATGGAAATACTGCAAGATAGCTGAAAACAAGTGGGTCACACCAACATTTAAATTCACTTAAAGGGAATTGTGGTGATTAATGAGAAACTAGATCAACAAATGTTTAAGCTTGGTGAACTTAGAGGTAAGCTTCCAGTGGTGATCAACAGCGAACTGTGATAGACACGTAATAAATATCCAAAAACTGTACTACTTCATAATGAGACCACCCCAATAGTGCATTTCTAAATGTTGGTTAATTTGGTTTTCAACACTAAATAAATATTTAGTGTTTTACCAGTGTCTAATTTTACCAGTCATGAATAATACTGGTTCATTCATAAATACTGATGCGTTTGATGCGTACTTTACAACAACAATCCTTTTATGAGTTATTAATGTTTGTATTAAAAGGACGAAAAGCCAAGAAACTTGAAGCTGGATAGAGTAAGATTTAACTCAGTGGACAACAATAGATGAACAGTTCAGTTTAGCAGAGGGCTTTCCATCTCAATATTACTGTCAGCAGTGCAGAATATTCTGATAATATATGCCACATCAACAGCTGGGATTCCAATTAGGATCAGGATAGCATGTCAGGTTCCACAATATCATTAGGTTCACAATAAAGCTGATTACATAATTAAAAGTTTACTTTAACTGAGCTTGTACATCAGCTCAAGAAAAGTAACCAAGTATTTTAAAAACTAAGCAGACTGTCCTGAGGGAAAAGTTGATTCCACAAGTTTCACTCCTGGACACCTGCTGGGGTTACAAAAACACTTTGTCTGTAGTGAGGTGAGCAAGAGGGATAAAAATAGCCAGGACTCCTTGACTGAACCACAGTGCTACCTTCCCTCTCTGCTCACTCAGGATGTTGTTCAAGTCTGGTACATTCCCCCGACACACACACACCCCTCCCATCACTCTATCCACTTTCTTATTGCCCTGAGAACACTGTGTACCGACTGTGGCCAGGCGTCGCTTTGAAGCATTGTCTCGTCATGTTCAGGAATGTGAGTGTCATCCCTGGAACTAACATTGCCAGGGATGACAATGTTAGTCCATGGTAGTAATGGAGAATTCATAGCAAAAAAGTTTTGACTTGGTTTGGGACTGGGAGAAGGCTGGATGCATAGGATGAACCAGAACTAAAGCTAACAGACATGATGAATCCTTCAGCATAGGAGGAGTTAGGTTATTCTGAAGTTTCAGAATAACAAGGAAGGAAACACACTTAACCAAAGAGGCCTAAACATTACCCCATTGGTGGACTGAGTAACCTGTGGAAGAGTGACTGTGAAACCAGACATGAAATACAATAGGTCAATAGGATGATGGCTCTCAGGTGACCTGGAGGGAACCCCAAGACACACAAAGAGGCAGAGAGAGAAAATTCTCAAGGAAAGACAGTGGAAACAGAAGAAGGAAGTGGGAAATACTTGAGAGCAAGACCAGGAACAAAACTAGGCTCATGAAATAATATTGAAACCTAAATGCAAACTCAGGTTGATGTTGAAACTCCTCGTGGAACAAAGGTCCATAAAAAGTGAAAGAATAAATAAATGAATAAATGTATATGTAATTCAATGAAACAAGGCCCCTCAATGAAGTTAATGTGATATGATCAAAGCCTCACTAGCAGCCTAAATAGAGCTTCGGGTCCATTCATTTGCTTCACTTCATGCGAGAGTGGAACAATGAGTGTCTATGTACTCTACTGGATTAGGAAAAACAGAGAGCGGAGGGTATTACAGGGCTCCCTGTGCCTGCATTCACTCTACATCTGTGTAAAGCTACTGCAACACATCCTCTTCCTCTTTGTAATATTGCACTGAGAGACATGTTTGACTTTGGGTCTTAACATCACCTCCCCACTTACTCTAAATCTTTTGACAAAACAGCATAAGTTGAAACACAAGGAGATGAGAGTTGGGAAAGAAACCTAGAAAAATCAAAAAGGGTTGAAGAAATGTACTTTACTGCAGCTGTGCTTCTTGTTCATGACAGGAAGTGCCAGTCAAACCACAGGAATGCAAATAACTACAGCAGTCATGGTTTTCAACAAGAGAGAGACGTAAAGGGAGGGTCTGTGTCCATCAGGGATGCTGGAAGTCAGTCAGAGCTGGGAGACAGAGAAAGTCAGTCCATATTATGATGTCATAAATGTATATTTAAAGGCCTATACAGTCTAAATGTATATTAAAGGTACATAAAAGTAGATGATAAAGGTCCATTTCATCTTAAGGTAAAGGTTAAAGCTCCATATGGTCAAGAGGTAGATGTTAAAGGTACATACAGATTAAAGGTAAATGTTAAATATCAATACAGTCTAAACAAAGGTTTCCATGTTGTCTTTGATGATGAATCAGACCAAGGTTCTTTATTACTACAGTGAACGTATCAATGGTCTCAGTCCACAGGGAAATGCTCACAGCCTGTATTCAGAAACTGAGCCTTAAAACAAGCCGTCAGGACTTCTGGAACTTTTGATGTCACAGTTATATGAGTTGTGTGTTGCTGAGTGGCATTGAATGTAAACATAACATTTGTGTGTTTACTGGAGAACACCAAAGGGGTCCTTTAAGGAAAGTCTGTTATTTCTAATCATAAAAATGCCGAACAACATCACACTAATCATAGCCCTGACAAAGAAACACCAATATATGCAAATAGGGCTAAGTTATGGCTTGAACTGGTACTGAAACCAGAACAGTTTTGACATTTTAATATAATTATAAGGGACTGATACATTACATTCACATTATGTTACAGTTATTCACTCAGTACAGTAGGGGCCTTGGTAACAGTATTGGGTATATCTATTTAATATGTTCAGGAAAGTACAACAAAGTTAACAGGAAGAGCCAGTTGTACATGCTGGGGTTTTAGGAGAGGGACTGAAGAGACTTAAAAATTTTCCAGAGTTTTTTGAAGACAAAGAGGGATATTCCTACTCTGAAAGGATTCGGGAGATGGTTTCACCATAAGGTAACCATAAACCAGAACAGTCTGGGCAGAGATAGTCTTGTTTGCTTGATGATAGATTTTATCTTTTGGATGAACACTGGAATTTTAGTCACATGATATTAGGTGGCTTTGATTCACACTGCTCGAAGAGGGTCTCTTCAAGGGAAAATCCTTCAAACCCTGCCACAGTAGAAAATATCTGCGAGTAAACAGTAAGCACAGAATCCACCTCAGAGGAACACTGGAGTGGTGTACAACTATTCTGTTTCTTGAAAACAACAATTATTTACTACTTTCGTGTCTACCATTTGCATTAGTTGTGATTGTTAGGTAGGGTTTTACAGCACCAAGACTGGCAACCCCCGGTGATGACAAGACTCCAGGAAGCCTTACACAGTCATTGTTGTTTGTGCCAATGAATTAGAGCCAGCCCATACCCCAACACCACCTCACTAGAATAGTTATTTTTATATTTCTGTAAAAAAAAAAAATGTTGATAGGTGTACAATTTTCATTTTGTTGTTCCCTGCTTCTGGTGTATGCTTAATGCAAATCACAGCCTGATCCCAGCTCTTTGTTTAACACACAAAAGGCTGATATATACGCTCGTCTCACTCTAAGATGGGAGAAAAGTATGTATATTTTCCAAATTGGTCATTTTTATTTATGTGTGTTCATTTATGACACCGCATTGCTTTGTGAAGTGTATTAGGGGATGTGCTCTAAGAGAGGACATGACTGCTTGAAAGTGCGTTGTCCACATTAGCTGCAAAGAGGACTGTTTTGTCTGCTAGGAGCTGGCACAGGTAAATGTGTCCTCTTGAATTTCAGCTGGAGCAGGTCTGGGAGGAAATACCACAGGCATAAAGTGAGGGCAGACAGGCCTCACCTCTGATAGTCTGGATAAAACACTTCAGCACTGCTGCAGGCTGAACCCAGATCAACGAGAAGGCGGTGGCTGACTGCACATAGCTGTGCACTTCTGTGAGCTGACAGCTCTCAAGGACAAGAGGGGGGATTTCTGAAAGCAATCCCTCAGGTTCTCTCCACAGTCTGTGGTGGCATATCACATTGCCCTGCTGCCAACCCTGTTCTCTGTTTCCTCAGTGCATTTATCCACACCCAGACGGGAGAGGCCCTTGAAGGCTTTAACATTTGGTCCATATGGGAATAATTAAAGATGAAAAAAAAAAGGTGGATGAGTCGGTCAGACCAATTTTCCCAGAGTCCAATAGACCCACCCTAACACTTGACTGTTCATACTCTGCATTTTTTACTTCAGATCTCCTTCTGCACTCCTCCTTGGTTCCCTCCTATTACAGCTATTTCCATCATCACATCGATGGCCAAAATGCAGAATCTCCTATCAGAAAAATTTCACAGATTTTTCACAGAAATTTCATGGAATATGAGCAGCCTCCCTTGTTCTCTTTATCCATAGTGAAGCTTGAGACCCATTGCTGTAGAGTGATGGAATGCCATGCTGAGAACTGTCACTCATATTCTGTTTCCCTTCATTTTTCCAGTGTGAATGTGTGTGTTGTGTAATGCAGTGCTACTGGGATTATGAGTGAATCAGGTGAGGTCTCGGATGACAAACTGGGTTGGGTTCTCAGTTGTACAAATATGGATGGGTGGGAATCTTCCATCCATGCATCTTTGTCCACTTATCTGAGGTCAGGTGGCGGGGGTAGCAACTTCAGCAGGGAGCCCCAGACTTTCCTTTTCTCGGCCACATCGACCAGCTCTGACTGGGGGATCCCGAGGCGTTCCCAGGCCAGAGTGGAGATATAATCTCTCCACCTGGTCCTCGGTCTGCCCCGGGGCCTCCTCCCAGCTGGACGTGCCTGGAACACCTCCCAAGGTGCCCGATGCCCAAACCACCTCAACTGGCTCCTCTCAATGCAAAGGAGCAGCAGCTCTACTCTGAGCTCCTCTCGGATGACCGAGCTCCTCACCCTATCTCTAAGGGAGAAGCCAGCTACGCTTCTGAGGTCGCTTGTACCCATGATCTCGTTCTTTCGGTCATGATCCAGTTCTCATGACCATAGGTAAGGGTAGGAATGAAGACTGACCTGAAGATCGAGAGAGAAGAGAGAGCTGAGCCGGAAAGCGAAGGGTGGGAATCTTGCTAACCATAATTCAAGCTCACAATGTTGAACTATGGGTCAGGGTTGGAAACAGACAGGACACACACAGATGTTTCACTGTATTTATCTCAAAAATAAACATCTTTCTCTTCTTCTTCTTCTTTCTCTTTAATTATGAAAATCTCTGCAGTTCTGATAGAACTGATGCCATAGAAAATTAATTTGGTATGCTGCCATACAGCACAGTTTATGGTCTGTTTTTGGTGCAAACCCTAAATCATGTGGCAGCAACCAGGTAACCATCGGTTGGGTGGCTGGATGTAGGTTGAATACAGGGATCGCAGAGCCCTCTGCCTCTCTCCAAATCCCTGTCCTGCACCCTCCAGGGAGATCATCATAGAGTCAGAGTCCAGCAAGGACAGCATGTATGGTTGCACCCAGTGAAGAGGCCAGACACACAGCAATAATTAAAGCTGGTCTCCAATTCTCTATTGTACTCTATTATACCAAGACTGATGATACAGGAAAATATAAATAGCCTCATCAAAATAATCCAACTATCAGTAAAGGAATATTTAAGGAACACAAACAACAGTCCACAATACAGACCATTTAAAAACACAGCAGGTTTAAGGAACCACTCACAGAAACAAAATCCTCCAAAGTGCTGCAGTGAAGCATTTTGGAGGATTTTGTTTAGTTTGGTGACTGTATAGTTGTGACAACACAAAGTTATAAAAGTCCTGACAGGTGGTTTTAATGCTCAGTTTCTGAGTGCAAACTGTGAGCATTTCTCTGCAGACTGAGAACTTAGATGCTTTCACTGTATCAATATAGAACCTTGACCTAGATATCTCACTTCGTACAATATGGGGTATTCAATGATGACCATTAAATCATTGTATACACATGTCACCAAATAAACAATTAAATAAATAAATCTCACCACAGCCAATTGCCCATGCTAGCATTGCTGTGATATTCTCAATAACAATGTCAGTAAGCTTATCAGTGATAGCAACATTTGCCAAGCTAATTCATAAAACTGGTAACAACAAGTTATAAGACCATAACTGTCACTAAAGAAAACAGACGTGTAACATTATGTAACATCAAGTTTCAGTCCAGCTGTAGCCCTTTGGTAGCTTGTAGGATTCTTCAGCCCAGAAAAAAATGACCAGGATTGGCCACAATGCCACACTGGGAAAGAAATTCAGCTTTGGACTTTTCTGTTGCAGAACGACTGTTATGACTCGTCAGTGTTGGTGTTTTTGTTTTTTCCCTCCCTGCTTGCTTTGCATTCTCCCCTGTTGGTCACAGGCCTTGCAAGGCTGACCTACTTTGGGCTCCTGCTTCCACCTTCACAGACCTACAGCCCATTCAAGCCAGTCAACTCACCTGCCTGCACAGCTCAGCGTGACCAGCTCTCTCATCCACTCCTCGCCAGGTCGTATTTTGACCCTCCAGTGCCTCCAGATCTGTCCGGTTGCACCCAGTCTTGTGTCTCATGCCCCCGTCTTCCCCAGCCTTGTGTCTCAAGCATCTGTAATCCTCAGCCATGTGTCTCAAGCCTCCATTATCAACTAGCCCCAAGTTTTCCCCTGTTTATGCTCCAGCTATTAAAATTGTTTACCTGCCTTCAGCCTCCTTGTCTCGATTGTGGGTTCAGTTCTCAGCCTCTGCTTAACAAAGACAATGACAGACCTAGAGAAAACTTAAATTCACTTAAAAACATTCTAAGTATGTTTTAACGGGCCACCGGCCTACTGGGATTTGACTCAGGTGTTTTATGACAAAAGCATGGAGGATCCTCTGGAATAATCTGTGGAATTATCATTCTATGTTCAAGGCACCATTATTTTTACAAAGAAAACAGTTATCTGCTGTTACATTATTTTTTAATCTCATTTACAGAACCAATAACATAAAAAAAAATCAAAGTGCTACACTGAGCTTTGCAGAGTCAGAGCCTTGAAGAAACCAATGATTTATCAGGCTTAGGGCCCCCCCAAGCAACCCCAAAGCACAGTGTTAGATATGAGTACAGGAGGAGGCAACAAGACATTAATGGGACAAATAAAATCCAAGGTGATATTTCTTAAAATGGGAGTGTTTTAATGGACAGCAGTTGAGAAGAGATGAAGAGCTGCAGCATGAGGAACCAGAATTTGGGAAATGGAGAAAAACAAAGGTCCAGTTGGTTTGAAAACTCCCCTTTGATTCTTCCAGGGCGTTCTTGTTTAAAGTACAATGTCATCTTACACAATGTCATGATGAATAAGATTTCATGACTGCTCTAAGGACTGCTTGCTCCATGGGGAATCCAGACATCTGTACCATGTTAGAGATTTATGTTGATCTAGCATGAAGAACCAGTCGTTGCTCAAAAAGCTCAGCCTGCTGCTCGACCTCAACTGTTTCCTACAGGCTTAAAAAGCAAGTAATGGAACCATGAGTTTATAGAATATCCATACAGGTTAAAGGTACAGTCTTATTTGATACTTTAGTTTCAAAGTGTCAGTCGTCAGAGAAATGCTTACATCCTGTATTCACCAACTGAGCCTTAAGACCAGCCACTCAGGACTTCTGAAACTTTGTGATGTCACAACAAAGAAATCAATGCCCTCAGCCATGCCCCCAAAAGCAGTCCATAAAACACTGTGTTCATTCATGACCAAAACTGTGTATATATCCGAAATCAGAATTTGCAGACACATTATTTCATTCTAAGTTATTAGGTGAGTGTTCCATGATATGTTGTGTTCTGAATCTAACCCATTGTGAAGGTGAGTGGATGTTCATGAGCCCATTTCCACTGACATTCAATATGCAAAACGGCTCAGGCACAGACCTCTCCCGGCTGATACACTACTCAAACACCAGATACATTCAGACATAGCCTCCTTTCCTTCAGAAGGCGCTCTACAACACGGCATGCAGGACTGTGCACTGTATTGTATGTTTGTGTGTTAATTAAGGAAAAGAGGAGCCTGGTAGCTGAAAGATCTGCCTCCCTATTTACTCTTGGAGACTCTAGGAACCACAAGCAAACCTCCATCTAGAAAGCAAAGTGACCTCCTGGGACAATAAGGAACTGTGAGCTCTCTGAGATATGATGGAACAAATGCATGGAGTAGTTTTTCTGCATCCTCTTGAGACAGGATGTTTCTGATCTTTGGAAAATTGCATAGGTGAAAGAAGACTGTCCTAAAGACTTGTGTTATATGAGGGACAAAGGACATGTCCTGATCAAAAATTACTCCAATGACTTGTTTTTTAGTACCTATTATTTTGCTCTTTTTATTCTGCTCTTATATTCACTGTCCACTTGCTTTTGGAACAGTGCAAATTTCCCCATTGTTGGACAAATAAAGGAATATCTTATCTTAAGATCCCTAACAGTGGAACTAGAGGCCAAACTAATGCCATTCAGAGTGGTTACATGATCAGATAAGGCTTCTCTAAGGTGCTTACAGCCAAGTACAATGACTTCAGTTTTGTCTGAGTTGAGAATTAAAAAGTTTCAGGTCATCCAGGTTTTTATGTCTGTAAGATATTTCTGAAGTCTGATTAGCTGATTAGTTTCATTTGTCTTCATTGACAGATATAACTGAGTATCATCTGCATAAGAGTGAAAATTGATGCTGTGCTTCCAGATAATATTTTCTAAGGGAAGCATATATAGGGTGAAAAGAATTGGTCCAAGGACAGAACCCTGTGGAACTCCATGATTAACTATAGTGCGTGAGGAAGAGTCAATGTTAACATGAATGAAGTGATATCTGTCTAATAAGTCTGATTTGAACCGACTTAGAGTAGCTCCTTTGATCCCAATTTCATGTTTCATTCTTTGTAATAGAATATTATGGTTGATGGTGTCAAAAGCAGCACTAAGATCTAACAGGACAAGTATGGAAGCCAATCCGTTGTATGAAGCCATTAGAATGTCATTGGTAACTTTTACCAGTGCTGTTTCTGTGCTATGATGTACTCTAAAACCTGACTGAAACTCTTCAACAAGCCAGTCCTATAAAGATGTTCACATAATTGGCTTGCAACTACTTTTTCAAGAATTTTGGAAATTAAAAGGAGGTTAGATATGGTCTATAATTAGCCAAAACATCTGGATCAAGATTAGGTCTTTTGAGGAGAGCTTTAATATTTGCAAGCTCAAAAGGCTGTGGTACATAACCTGGAGATAAACTCACATTGATCAGATCCAGAATATACATGTTAATTAGTGGAAAAATATCTTTAAATATCCTGGTAGGTATCGAGTCTAAAAGACAAATTGATGGTTTAGATGATGAGACTATAGAAATTAGCTCAGGGAGATTTAAAGGTGAAAAAGATCCCAAATACAAGTTACAGTTGATTGAGAGGCTGCTGCATCTGATAGTAGACTACTGTCAATTGTAGGTGGAAGCTGTTGAATTTTTGCTCTGAATGTTACGATTTTATTAGTAAAAATAGCCCATAAAATCATTGCTGCTAAGAATTAGGGGAATCATTGGTTCCACTGAGCTATGACTCTGTCAGTCTGGCTACAGTACTGAAGAGAAACCTGGGATTGTTCTTGCTTTCTTCTATCAATGCGGAATATCTTATCTCTCATGTGCAATACCTTTTGAACACTTTTTTCTTTTCTTTTTTTTTACATTTTTTAACTATTTATTAATATGTGCGTGAGTGTCTGCATGTGTCTGAGGTATACTGTTACGCTGATGTTTGTGTTTTTAAATTTTGTTGTGTATTTATTATGCAATGACAAAAAAAAGGAAATCTTGGAAAGACAAAACATTAAAGAACCTCATCAACAGTGGAGAGCAAATATAAGTCTTATGAGGCAGGAAGGCGAAAAATGGGAAAGTCTTTTACAAACATCAGAAAGAAACACATTAGTGAACATAACCTGACCCCACTGTGTATGAATGGATCTCAGCCTCTCTCACAAATCCAAATGGATAAAGGAACGTCACCTTCAACTAAACCTCTCCAAGACAGAAACCCTAGTCATGTTTGATGCCCAACTATTTCACTCTGACCTGGTTGAATCCAGCTCTCTGTTGTGCCACCTGCTGTATACAACATCATAATAATCAGGTCTAACTTGACCCAGTCTTCCACCCAGACCATGGACGAGGAACATCCATTCCTCAGTTCAAATACTATAATGTTTTCTTCAAACTGTTGCAGTCATTCGGCCAATTGCTTTTTCTCAGCTGCTGCGGTCTGTCATCACTATCTCTGCCCATGAGACCATCTCAGTCAAGCCTGCTCTAGTCTGTGGTTCCTTGATGGTGGAACCAGCTCCGGAATCCTGTCAAAGCAGGAACGTCCCTTTGTCTTCAGGATGATTAGAAAAACTTGTCTTGCTTCCTCACCTAAAAATTGAAAATTGTCTAGCCGGTAGTTTTGTTGTACTTTCTTATCTGATCCTGCTGTTGTTTTATAGAATTAGAACTTAATGCTGACAAAAAGTCCTTTTATTGAGCTGAAAATGTACTGATGTCCCTAATTGTGAGTCACTCTGGATAAAGGCATCTAACAGTTGAATAATCGCGATAAATCTGAAACACATGCAAAGTAAAAGTAAGTAATATATGTTGCTAAACTGGATGAGTAACTTCTCACTTTTAGAAAACAAACAGGTGACTAGGTTCTTCATTAAAGACAAATATAAAAACAATAACCAATTGTTAAAAATAAGATTAAATAAAAAAATTTTTCAACACAGTTTATTTCCTTCACATCTGCTTTACAGTGTCTTTAAATCTGTGCTAGTAAATGTGGTAGATCCAGATGGTGAATACACATCATGATTACTGCAGGGGTGTGACCTGGATCGGTCACAATAACGCTGCTCAAAAATGTGCAGTTTTATTTTGAAAAACACACTTCGAACATAAACTGTCAGTTTCACATTTCACAGACCCTGTCACTCTTCATTGGGTCCTCATGCTAGACGAGTGTTTTGTTTCCTTCCATGTGATGTTTGACATTTTCAGCTGCATGTTGCTATTTAGTTCCAGCTTCTTGTCAGCTGGCTGCCAGTGAAGCAGCTGAATTTAATTTTAGGCTGGACATTAGTGGAGAGTGTGTTGTAGCAAGTCCTGCCACCCCCTGTGCTCCAAGCCAGATATATTATTAACTCAACCAGACAGCGAGTGAGGAAAAATCCAGAACCCTACAAACCTTGTGCCAGTAAGTCAACACGTGAGATTTCCCAACTTACTTCTTAAAGACAGAAGAATTGATCATGGCAGCAGAGTTGTGCCGATTACCTGCTCTGCACAGAGGCCAAAAATATTAAAGGCAGACTAATGTGATATTACTAGAGAAGAGTTAGAGCTCAGAGTCTTACACAACTCCACTTTAATGTGATGACCAAAAGCAATCTGTTCAGAGTATACTCCAATGGCTATGACAGAAGAAGTGCATAGCACTAATTCTCTGAGATCCTTGTCTGCAGGGGTCAGGATCTAGCAGAAGTGAACCAAGTAAGGAAAACCAATGTCCCACAGACAGAGTCAGGGGTCAGGGGGGTGTGATGGGTGTGGGGAATGAAGGCTGGACTATGTGGTCTGATCCAATAGAAGAGCTACTGTAGCTGAGGAAGTTCATTTCTAGTTCTGATAAAAAGAAGTCAGAACCCACAGAACATTACAGATTTACTGTGTTTACATGGTCTTTAGTATCCCGGTTTTGAGGCTTATCCCGGCTTTGAGCATAACCGGGATATGATGTTTACATGGAACACAGAGAAACCCGGTTATTCATATCCCTGTATATATGATGAATACCAGTAACCCGTTTTCTGATCACTGCATCCCATCTGCGCAGGCGTGTGTTACGTCTTATACGTCTTTTGTTTACAGTTGCCGCTCCACAGATTGAGCGGCAACTGTAAAATAAAATAAAAATGAGAACTCTGTGGCTTCTAGCAGGCTTATCCTTGTTAAATACTCCATCTCTTCGTCGCTCCAGTAATATGATGATCTCGTTGCCGCCATGTTGTTTGTATATCTGGCGTGTCACTCTGGCGCCTGCGCAGACGATGCGCAGTCGTCAGTACGGCCTATGCATGCTCCAGTATCCAGGCTTCTATCGGAGTACTCCAGGTGGCAAAGCCGGGTTTCTCAAAGCTGGGAAAAGAGCATACCCCGGTTTCTGAATTCGGCATACGGTGTTTACATGCACAAACACAAAAACGGGATACCTCAAAAACCCAATCAAAACAGGGATACTAAAGAGCATGTAAACACAGTAAGTGTTGTGTATGGGGCTGTGCACACCGGTCTGGGAGTCCATGCTGACCGCTGTCCACCACCAAAAGATCCTACAATGGACACCTGAGACCTGCACTACAGAGCAATCAAAGAAAGGGGTCTGGTCTGATGGATCAGGTTTTCTTCTGCATCATGTGGATGGCTGGGTATGTTTGTATCTCTTACCTGGAAAGATATGGGACCAGGATGCATTATGGAAAGAGGCAGGTGGTCACAATGAATGAGGCTGAGCAGTGTAAATCAATGTCCTAAAATGACTTGAAATACTTGAATACTTGATATACAGGATACTTGAAATACAGGATTTAGAGCTCATCATAGCACAGAAACAGCACTGGTTAAAGTCTCCAATGATATTCTAATGGATTCAGACAATGGATCAGCCTCCATACTTCTTCTCTTAGATCTCATTGCTGCATTCGACACCATTGATCATAATATTTTATTACAGAGACTGGAACATGAAATTGGCATTAAAGGAACTGCACTAAGGTGGTTCAAATCCTATTTATCAGATAGACATCAGTTTGTACATGTTAACAATAGCTCCTCCTCACGCACTATAGCCAGTTATGGAGTCCCACAGGGTTCGGTACTTGGACCAATCCTCTTCACTCTATATCTGCTTACTTTAAGCAACATCATCAGGAAACACAGCATCAAATTTCACTGTTATGCAGATGACAATCAGCTGTATTTATACATCAAGCCAAATGAAGTTACTCAGATAGTCAGACTGCAGACATGTCTTGAGGACATAAAAATCAGCATGACCCATAATTTCTTTTACTTCTAAATTCTGACAAAACTGAAGTTATTGTACTTGGCCCTAAGGACCTTAGAGAAACCCTATCTAATCATCTAATCTCTCTGGATGGCATTACTTTGGCTTCCAGCTCCACTGTAAGAAATCTTGGAGTAACTTTTGACAAGGACATGTCCTTTGTCCCTCACATAAAACAAGTTTGTAGGGCAGCTTTCTTTCACCTGCAAAACATTAGGAAAATCAGAAATATCATTTGTCAAGAGGATGCAGAAAAACTAGTCCATGCATTCGTTACTTCAAGGCTGGACTACTGTAACTCATTATTATCTGGATGTCCAAACAAATCTCTGAAAGGCCTTCAGTTGATTCAGAATGTTGCTGCACAAATATAAACAGGAACTAGAAAAAGGGATCACATCTGTCCTGTTTTAGCTTCTCTTCATTGGCTGCCAGTAAAATTCAGAATAGAATTTAAAATCCTTCTTTTAACATATAAAGCTCTTAATGACCAAGCTCCATCATATCTCAAAGAGCTCATAGTTCCTTACTGTCCTAGTAGGCCACTCCGCTCTCTAGATGGAGGTCTAATTGTGGTTCCTAGAGTCTCCAAGAGTAAATTGGGAGGCAGATCTTTCAGTTATCAGGCTCCTCTTCTATGGAACCAACTTCCAGTATTAATCCGGGGGTAGACTCTTTAGCAATTTCCAAGACCAGGCTTAAAACCTTTCTGTATGACAGAGCTTATAGTTAAA
Source organism: Remorina albescens (assembly GCA_034769265.1). Taxonomy (NCBI): domain Eukaryota; kingdom Metazoa; phylum Chordata; class Actinopteri; order Carangiformes; family Echeneidae; genus Remorina; species Remorina albescens. The sequence goes on along the minus strand of CM068492.1, from coordinate 3,073,847 downwards.
AAGTTAAAGTTAATTTACTCTTTAGCTATGCTGCTATAGGCCTAGACTGCTGGGGGAAGCACTGAGCATCTCCCCCCCGGCATGTGCCGACATATCAATAACCATGCTTCCCCAAAATCCCTGTTTCTCCCAGTTTCAAACATGTGTACTGTGTTTACTAACCATGTTTTCCCGAAGTCTCTGTCTCTCCCAGTTCCTCTCCTCTCTCTCCCTGTCCTCATCCTGCAGGTGGTGAATTATAACTACCCTGTGTTCCTGCAACGCCTCCTGCTCCCATATCTTCATGAACTCCATACAGCATCACTTCTATGAACTTCATGCTGCATCATATGTTCCTGCCTGTTTTGAATATCCCCTCCTCCTGCTCTCATTCTCTCCCTACTCTACCCAACCTTGCCCCCCGTCTCTCTCTCCCCCTCCCCAATCGGTTGAGTCAGATGGCTGCCACCCCTGAGCCTGGTTCTGCCCGAGGTTTCTGCCTCTTAAAGGAAGTTTTTCCTTGCCACTGTCACCAAATGCTTGCTCATTGGGGAATGTGTTGGGTCTCTTTAAATAAAATAAGAGTTTGGTCTAGACCTGCTCTATATGTAAAGTTTCCTTGATGTAACTTTGTTATGATTTGGAGCTATATAAATAAATCTGATTTGATTTGATTTGATTTTCCTGAGAAAATTTGTCTCACGGATTCGGATACAAGTTCTTCTGTGTTCCTCTTACTAAACATATTCATATTTTCTTATGTCGTTCTTTTAAACTCAAAACTTGTAATTCACAGCTTGTAGCTTCAAAAATACTAATTTCAGCATTGTAGGTATTCATGCTGAAAGCAGCTTATCTTAAAGTAAATCACTGTTCAGACTGTGGTTTATGACAGACTGAGAATTCTCCTACTTATCAGCTGTTCACTGCAGTCATTAGGGCAACTAGAACCAAGCCCTAAAGGAGAAACTTCCAGGTTTTTACTTTGCTGGGTTCAATTTAACCACAACTGATTACAGTGTGAACACAAAAATAAACCCAAATTGTTCCTGAAGTTCTGTGAGGAGACCAAAAAAAAAAAAAAAAAAACAAACCTGATTGCAACGTCCAGAGGAGTGTTAAAAGAGTCTAAAACATTTATTATACTGTCAGGAGTCATAGAAATTAACTTAAATACGTGTTGCTTTAAGACTGGAGATACTGTCGCAGCAGATTAAATGGAGCACTTTAATATTTACAGACATGGACTTTGACTCATACTGAAAATCTGTTAGATCTTTCATTTTACAACATGTATGGTACAACCACATTTGCCTTCACCACTACAAGTCCAATGGATCTAGCGTCATGTTACTGTGAAGGCCCAAGAGCCTCAGCATAGCCCAAGGCCCTAAACATGCTTCACACATCAGTGGGCACCACAACAACAGGTAACAAATCATTCACAACCCCTACAAATCACAGATGAATTTACTTTAACAAGCTGTGCTGTTTATTTTTACTTTTGCCTATTTGGATATCAGTCCCACATTTTTACATTTGAAATACAGTGGAAGCTAGTGTTAGTGCAGTGAATAAGACAAGAAACTAATGAATGAGGCAAATGAATCATATCTTCAATCACTCCCCTACACCCCTTCAGTCCTACACCTTCTTTTATCTCTCTTTCAATGTTTTACAGCTATATTACAGAGACAGGCTTAATCAGGTCAGCTGATCATTGAGCAGCCCTCTGTAGAGCCAGTGATAAGCCTCTTCTTGCTGTTTTCTTAGATCCAAGGCAGGTACTTGTAGGTGAGAGGGGACATAGTAAAACATAGTAGTGACACATTGGTTGTTTAGCATGTTCTCACTTAGTAGCTTGCCAGATGATAATGGCGAGTATGACGAGTACGATGGAACAAACCATAGCAAGGATACACATCTTCTTCCGAGACTTTTGCTGTTGTAATGAAGCAGAGTGGAGAATTGCATTAAATATATTATTATTATGATAACTATCAATATTGTTGTTAGTATTATTATAATTATTGTAATAGACAGGGAATAACTCACTGAAAGCCTCACTAACCTGGTAGTAGTTGGCTCTCTGGAGCTGTTCTGTTCCTCGCTCCACATGAACTTCAGCATTCTCCACATTAGCCTCAATGCTATCTGTAGAGAAAAACATGCAGCAGCATTAAGAACGAATGAAATTACAGTGGAAATCAAATCAATTTATATAGTGCCAAATCATAAAGTTACAGCGTGTTTTTCTCTTCCTGACAAGTGAGATCTTGTGTTTAATGACTCTTGTCTGTGAGACGTACAGAATGTAATAGGGTTATGTAATTATAGATAAAAAGGTATGACTTTGACAAGAGATCCCTTTTGTCACATCCCATCTGCTACCAACAGTTGGGGTTTGTTTGCAGGACGACCAAGTTAAGCCTCTGACTAAAAAATACAGACGTTTGTGTAGATCAGCAAAAGGTCATTTTTGTTATGACCTATTGCATTTTAAAAGGCAGTGACAATCTTGTCCTGCTTAACGGAAACTGCTGTCATCACTTAGAATGGAGGAAGCTTTTCTCCAGTTTTCCTTTTCTCCAACATGATTTCTCAGTAGTAGTAGAAGTCCATACTTAAATACTGGACAGTGTATTAATACAGAAACTAGACTGATTTATAGTCAAAAGTCTCAGTCTAAAGACATATGCTCAGAGTCTGTATTAAGAAACTGATCTTTAAAAGGACTTCTGGAACTTTGTTATGTCACAACGAAACAGTCACCACAGCAAGCCCAACCCACCTGGACGTATCATTTAATATTTTAGAGTGTTTACTCAAATATTATATAGATTTAACTATGTTGGTCTTTAATCACCCAGTCAGCCAATGAGAGAAGAATCTTAGATCCTTTCTTCTGATTGGACCACTGACCTGTAGTTACTAGAGATTCAGGGAGAAGCCTGAGAGAGGAGATGTAAAACTACACTGAGATGTATTTTGGTTCACATCACATTTTCATATGGATAAACACTTCAATTGAAATACTTGAGAAATGGGACTTTTAATATATATATATATAAAAACAATATAAGGAAAATTGCAATAATAGCAACCAGTGGGTCCAAAAGTCTGGGACTCGTAGTCAAAACAATCTAGAGTTACTTGATTTGTTCCTAGGTGTTTTTTTTGTTTTTTTTACTTAATAAAAGGATCCAAGAATGATAACTGATGAAATTCCCATATAAACCTTCATCTATCATTCAGTGTGAAGCCAGGCAAAATAATCAATGAATGAAAACGCAATAAGTCTGAAATTCTTCAGTGTACTCTGTACTGCACTGGTAACAACCCCGCTATCACTCACCGATCATTTCTCCCTGATCGTGGATCATCACAGCCAGGTCTTTGAAGATCTGGTTCACATCCATGATGTCAGACTGAAACAAACAAAGAGCTGAACTCAGCTGTGGCAATTGTGTTCCCGAGGTATAAGTACAGGCCAGAAGCTGTCATGTGGTCTTGTGGCCTCATATGTTACTTTCAGGTCCATAATATTTGGACATTAACCCAATTTTTTGCATTTCTGCTCTGTGTACCACCACAATGGTTTTGAAAGGAAATAATTACATGCACATTTAATTTGAGGGTATTTATATTCAAACAGTAGAACACACACATTAAGTACAACACATTTTATATGTACCCTCCACCTTTTTAAAGGGACCCTTGTCTGTGGAACAGCCTGCCAGACCTCTAGACCGCAGAGACAGCTGACGTTTTGAAAGGTTGGCTCAAGACCCACCTTTTCTATTTAGCTTTTAAGTGATTTTTTTTTGTCTCACCTTAAATTCTTAACTTAGTTTTTAGAACTCTTTTTGGAACCAGTGTTTTCTCATAAGACCCCTCCACACCAGGAGTTGTGTCTGGTGACCAGACACTGCCCTGCACCATGGCTTTATTGTCGTGGCGTGGGCTACTTCTGCTGTTCTGGTCAGGGGTCGTCGTGGTAGCACCGTCTGTGGTTGTGGGCTGTGAGAACAGTCAGTGTGGATGGCTCACTAAGGTCTAGAATTCATCTCAAGTTTGGCATTTGCTTTTGGAATCTGATGAGGTCAACTCTCAATATAAAATCCAAAGAGCTGTCACTATTAGTGAACCAAGCTATCATTAGGCTTAAAAATCAAAACAAACCCATCAAAGAAATAGCAAAAACATCAGGTTTTGCCAAATAAACTAATTGGTAGATTTTTAAAAAGAAAGGACACACTTGTGAACTCAACAACACCAAAATACCCAGAAGACCACAGAAAACAAGTATGGCAGATGACAGAAAAATCCTTCCCCTGACTCTGAAAAACCCCTTCACAACAGTTGGCCTGATCAAGAAAACTCTCCAGGAAGTAGGTGTCTCTGTGTCAAAGTCACAAAAGAAGATTTCAAGTTAATGCAGATGGTGTGAACCATTAGTGAGCACAGGAAGGCCAGATTAGTTTGATCAACTCATCAATCCAATGATGGGTAGAAAAGAGTATGGAGAGGGGAAGGCTCTTCTCAAGATTCAAAGCATACCACCTCATCAGTGAAGCATGGGGTCGGTAGTGTACGGGCGTGGGTATGTATTGCTGCCAATGGAACTGGTTCTCTTTTATCTATTGATGATGTGACTGCTGACCAAAGCAGCAGGATGAATTCTGAAGCTTTCTGAGTAATATTATTTGCTCCAATTCAGTCAAATGCTTCAGAACTCAATGGGTTGCACTTTTTGTTGCAGCTGGACAATGACCTAAAAGAATACTTTAAAAGCAACCAAAGAGTTTTTTAAAGGCAAAGAAGTGGAAGATTCTGCCCCTGTCACTAGACCTGAATCCAACTGAACATGTATTTCACTTGCTGAAGACAAAACCCAAGGTTAAGAAACCCCCAAAACAAGCAGGAACTGAAAACAGCTCTGTTAGAGGCATGGCAGAGCATCACCAGGGACGGAACCCAGTGTGTGGTGATTTCTATGGGTTCAAGAATTCAGGCTGTCATTCACTGCAAAGTTTTTGCAACCAAGTAAAGAAAGTGATAATCTAATTTATGATTATGTTAGTTTGTCCAATTATTTTTGGTCCCTTAACACGCGGAAGACACATAAAATGTGTTGTAATTCCTTCCCCATTCCCCTGATTTGGATGTAAATACCCTCAAATTAAAGCTGAAAGTCTCCACTCAAAGCTTATCTCAGTTGAATAATTTTAAATTTATTGTGGTGGTGTAAACGAGCTAAAATGCTGAAAACTGTGTCAATGTCCAAATATTTAAGGACCTGACCTGACTCTATGTATATTACAAATCAAAGGCAGACCTCCAGCTGCCTGATGTTGGTTTCTCTCTCCTTGATGAGCTCCAGGTCCTCTTCTGTGATGGCTGCTTCTTCTGTCTGGGTTGTCATCTGACCCCAGTCTTCTTGGCTTTACATGAGCAAGACACATTTTAAAAAAAGTAAAGAAGAAATTTAGAATGTGGAGATCACGTTTGTCACACACATTATTTGTTCCAGCTAAAAACTTCACTATATAATTGCGAAGTCATTATTTTGGAAACGTGCCATATTATTCTTTAATACTTTCATACATCCAATCTGTTACATTCTTCACCTATTCATCTGTCAAGAATTATATTTAATGGAAGGGTTCAAGTCAATCAGAGGAGCAGGATGAAATACAAGACATTGTGCTGATGTAACAGTTTTTCCTTCTTATGTGCATTTACTGTCATAATGTGGAAACACTCATTTGTTAAAAGCCAGTGACTTCTTTGTGTTGTTTTGGAGTGTTGTCAGCAGAGTGCAGCAGAGACTTGCCACAACTAAATGCAAATTCTTGGGAGCTGCTTCCTCTTTGTGATGTAAACACATTATCCATATATTAGTTGGAAAATAAACAACTTTGTGTCACAGCTTTGATAAATTTCCTATACAGACGGTTGATCAAGGATAAGTCAACATCAAGTGCCATGGTATGGTGTCGGGCCAATGGCCATTATCAACAGGTCTGTGAACTCCAAAGGAGGGATGGACAAGTGATGTTCCGTCATTTGGTGTCTGATGATGGTAGTGGAGGCCTTTCTAACACAAATATATGCAATTACAGGCTATTTATGGCTATGTTTTGTGTCTATCTATTTATAGGATTATATATCTGAGCTCCATATTACTGAAACTGCCGCAGGATAAAAGCCTGAATGAGTGACAGTCACTTACTTATCAAAAGAAACAAGCTTTTCATCTCGAGCAGCATCTTCAGTCTGGAAAAAAAAAAAAAAAGCAAAAACCCAGATCAGAAGGACATGGCTTACTTGCATTTCTGTTTCCTCACTACCCACTCATGAATGCATCCTGTGGTGTGACTTCCACTTACAGACAGGCGGGATCCAGCCCTTGCTCTGGCTACTGACTCCTTTTCCCTCTCTGCTGCACACCGCTGGACTGCTTGGAAGTTGTTGAGAGCTGCTGAGAAATCATTCATCAGCCTGTCTCTCTGGATCTTCTGCTGCCTCTGAAGAGTGGAAGGAGCCAAAAGTAAGAGACTTAATTGACAAGAAAGAACTCAAAGAGAGGTCACACTTCAGATTTTATAATCACACACACAATTTTATTTATTTTTTATTAATTTACTAAATTAATTTCATTGTTTAAAATAGGAGGTATGGTAGAAAGAGTCACTGCCATTTACTGTCACTTACATGTTTTTATTTTTACTGGTAAAAAAATTTGAAGTCTGCCAGTTATAACTTTGATTATGAAATTAAATAAGCAGTGGAAATAACTAAAATCTTAGGTTAGTAATGGCTAAAAAGTGTATTCTCCCTTAAAACTGACCTTGACCTTTTACCACCATATTCTAATCAGGTCATCCCTGACTCCTCTGATGAATAATGAATGTCTGGGCCAAATTCACAGATGTACCATGAAGGTGAGATGTCTCATCCCCCCAAAAAAATGGACCGTAAAAAAATGGGGCTGCTCTGGGTGGCCACACAGAGAGGCATACAAGTCTGATGTGTTACCTCCAGGGACTTAAACTATACAGGAACTTTTACATTGCTATGAAAATAAATGAGTTTTTGAAATGTACTGTAGGTCGAAATTTATCAGTTAATATCAGACATGTTTTGAGCACAACAACCTATATGTTGAAGGCTTTATTGTTGGACCATTGCAGGGGTCAGGGGACGGAATCTTTTACAATGCAACTAAATTAGGAATATATTCCAAACTTAAAAAAATAGCCCCCCCTAGCTATATAAACAGTGAAGCTCACGTTTAAGGGCAGGATTACAGATTGCCTTTTTTTTTTGTAATCACTGGTATCAAACTTTTTAAATTAGATGCAAGAGCACATAATTCAGATGCAACTTAGCTTTCTCACTGCATATCATTAATTTTATCTTTCAAATAAGTACATTTGCATAAGCACTTTATTTTTAAGATGAAAGGACAACTATATAATTACAACAGTGTCTAAAAAAATAAGGTGTTTTAGACACAATAAGGTGTGATTTATTCATCCATTCATTCATCCATCCATCTTCTACAGCTTATCAGTTTCCGAGTTTTGTGTGTGCGTGTGTGTGTGTGGGGGGGGGGGGGGGGGGGTTGTGGTTATGATTTATAGATAAATTTGTTACTCAACAGTGAAATTATATGCAGTGTAAAATTTACACTTCGGTGCAAAAGTTTCATTCATTGCTCCTGTAAAGCAATGGACCCTTTTCACACTTCTGCATTCCACTAACCGGAAGTCATCATAGTAGGGATAAACAATTCGAAAACATGACGGCGGGCATGAATTCAGTGGTAACAAACACAACTTCTCAGAGTCACAGCAGTTGTAGTGTGCCTTTTTGTAGCAACTCGAAGAAAAATCAAGCAGAACTAGCTTTTCACCAGTTTCTTCATGATTTGGATCTCAGGAAACGGCGCCTGTGGGCTATAAAACAAAACAAAGGGCCGACATTTAGCATAAAACGAGGCAGCAGATTTAGATTTTTGATTTAATAAAAAAAAATTAACCTATAAAATCAATAAAAATCTTATAATTATATTTATTTTTTTTCACTGATAATTAGCTGTGTAATAAGCGTGATAATGTATATTGAGCTGGTGATTACTGTGTAAGGAACAATCTTTGGATCTTATGACATGAGCTTAAACCTTGAGTTTATGGGGAGCCTCTCTCTTCCTCATCGATCTGTAACACTTTGCTCTCCCCACTACTTCACCATCAACAACATTGGTGCTGAATAAATAATATTAACGTTAGAGAGACATGCATAAAATACAGGCTTTACAACAGAACTGACCAAAATGTAACATTGTATATACAATAAAGAACAACGTTAATGCAGACCGGTTCGGTATCAAGCTATGAAGCCTTTGCTTCGTAGTCATGGACATAGTTTTCGTAGAATAGCTTCTATCCTTTATCGAGCTTTTAATAATAATAATAATAATAATAATAAAACAATCAGACAGAATATTGATTAATTATACGATTTGTTGATTTTATAGGCAATTTCTTTTATTAAATCAAAAATCTAAATCTGCTGCCTCGTTTTATTCTAAACACCGGCCCTTCGTTTAGTTTTTATAGCCCACAGCCACCGTTTCCTGAGATCCAAATCATGAAGAAACTGGTGAAAAGCTAGTTCTGCTTGTTTTTTTTTTTTTCGAGTTGCTACAAGAAGGCACACTAAAACTGCTGTGACTCTGAGAAGGTGTGTTTGTTACCGCTGAATTCATGCCCGCCGTCATATTTTCGAATTGTTTATCCCTACTATGACGACTTCCGGTTAGTGGAATGCTGTAGTGTGAAAAGGGTCCATTACATCAAAAATAGGTCTGACAGCACAACATTTGGATGGGAGTTGTGTCATTGTTGTTTCTTGACATATTGCAGTGACGAACTCAATCCCACCACCATTAATGCATGCTGTGGATGTGTTAACAAATGTAGCCCGATATTTACCTGCTCTGAAGGTGATGAGGGCAAAGGAATTGAGCCCAACTCTTTCAGGTGCTTGTTGGTTTCTTTTGCCAGCTGGTTGGTATAGTGTTGAATCTGCTGCCTGTGGAAACACACCACTGCTGATCAATTTGATGAGAGAGTTCTCTACAAGCAGAGCTCCAGACAACCCGTTAGTCATGATTACTAACGAATGAACCATCGTTGTAGGACTGAAAATCAGAGTTAAACCTGAAGTCATCCTTAGTTAACTGTTTCATAGTCCAGACATCAGCTCTGAAATAATTGCAACTAATCAGGTGACAAACCAAAAGTGACTGTGTATCTGTGTTTGGCCAAGAAAAAACAAAACAAAAATGGGAGTTATTAGAGATCTGGTTGATACATACAGATGGTCCTGGAGTTCACTGGTGTCATGTCTGGTCCCCAGCTGGTTCACCATGGTCTTGATCTGGGCAGCTGTCAGGAGTATAATGCACAGTGAAGGGTCATGTAATGGAGGAACTCAGGTTTACATCCTGTCAGAACTCAGTCTCTTTTATAGACTTGGAGCTACATTTAAAATTCTATTATTTAATTAGTAGGTAATCAAGGAAGCAACTAACTGGAGTGATACAGACAAAGGGGTTGCATTTAGCAAGGTCACAACAATTGTCTGCTGGTGACAAAGACAAGAATTTCTAAGAAAGACAGACAGACAGACAGATGGACAGCCAGACAGACACAGACACAGACACAGACACACACACACACACATACACACACACACACACTTGGACACACTTCCTCATTCAAATGAATGGGAAAGTGTGTCCAAACTTTTGACTGGTAGTGTAAATATGTATATAAATACTGGGAAACTGGGAAAGGAAAACATGTTTTAAAGTAAATATAATCAGACTAATAAGCCAATAACTACTTCGGATTAGAACCTGCTGACTGACCGACATGTTTTTAAATTTAACTATAATAAAGAAGCATGGCTGCAAAAAAGGTGTGCAGTTGACAATTTTAATAACATATTCACTATCTAAGCTAGGGTTATTTGAAAGGCCACCAAAAGTCACAGCAGACCATTACATGTTTTGATGGCTTGGCTTTCTTAGGGCTGGCAAAAATGCAGGTAAATTTGTATGGACATCATACTGTCTTACTAAGGGCACTAAGGTTTGACAATGATCAATAGCTGCTAAAAATTGTAATCTCAAGATTATTCTTTTTAACTGAGAATCTACCATCACAAAACTATGTGGTCTGTGAGTTTGGGGAAGTCCAGATATTTGAAATAAGCAAAAACTTTTTAACGTTGTTTGACTGCAGTACCTAAATGTAGCAGCTTGCTTCCATAAAATTTTAAAAACGTATCACAAATAAAATATAATCCTTATTTCTTAGTTGTATGCAAGTTATTTTTAACCACTTTGAGAAGAGAAAGCATCATGTGTATACTCAATCTAAATATTACTTTAAACTCCTCAGCTGATTTCAGACTGCAGGCTGACACAGCATAAACCAACATCATCCCACAATCAGTCAGTGAGTGAGGTTATTGGGCTGTGACCACAAACTTGCTGACACTGTAGAAAAGGGGGCTACTTATAGGAGAGTGTAACAGTGGATCACTTACTGTTCTGTGTGATCTTCTGGATGTTGGAGCTACATGTTTGTATGAGGGTACTGAAGTCCCGTGGGACAGGGCGGTAGCTCTCTGCTTTGCCGTAGGACATGGCTGCCAAAAGGAGCTTTAGCCTTTGGAGTTGAGCTTTATCTGCAGACAGAAGAGTGCTCAACATTAAAGATAATTCATATGTTTTCCTCAACGACTGCCATGTTTGTTATAGAATGTGAAAAAGCAAAACACTGGCAATGACAGTGTGACGGAAATATTGCCCCTACTGTAGGTAAACAAAGCATACAAGTAGGAGAAAGTGTGTGTTTTTCAACATCAGGCCAACAAATATAGTTTTCCATAATGGCAAAGTAACCGACTATCTTGCTCCGTGTGACGTTGTTCGCTCACAGCTCCAAAACAGTGAAGACGTTATTGTTTTATTGAGTGTGACCTTAATAAGATAAAATGGTCCAAAGAAACAACTGAAAGCTTGCTAACAAGTTGGCCTGCTAACGTCGGATCATTTGACGCTCATCCGAAATAAAAATCTTGTACAACAATTGATATTTGTTAAGAACCTATTATCATTTTGGTTGTATACACATTTGTGGTCTACACAAGAGCCATTTAGCTCAGCCATATCTTCCTCAGTTTATATGGAGAAAGTTACGGGAGGGCGGACATAATTCATCTACGCTCAGCTGATAGCTTTCTAGCTAACTGACATCACCTTGCTGTTTCCAACTATTCAGGATAAATTGGCTGGGTTAAAATAGCTGAGCCTATTCTTTGACAAGTTCCACCAAGAGATACAACACACCAAAAATAAGAGCGAAGCAATTATCAACGAAAACACAATGTAATACTTACCTGTTAAGCTGCTCCAAATGACTACAGGGGCACTAGTTTTCGTTCTACCGTAGAAATTCTGTCCTTCCTGGTTCGTGACGCTGTCGCGTAATGTCCGCGCCGCGCCTGCGCAGAATTCTTGCAAGGAGAGCCGTCAGAAATGACTGAGATGAACGGCAACGCACACTTCAGCACCACAGACATAGACATAGAGATATTATCTACATTTCCTACATATAATAATATTTAAGGCCACGGACAACAAGCTGAAAACTTTGATAGAAAAAATTACGATTCAGATTCAGAATTAAAAAAAAACAAAACAAAACCCTTATATAAAAACATAATGTATTGTAACAAAGGTTATTAGTTTTGTATAACCTAGTTTGTATACCCATTTTTAATTTAGGGTTTAAATCTTGCTGTCTGAAGGAAGATTGTTATCTAAAAAAACTTCAATAAAGGAAATCTACAAATGACACATAAGTAAAATGACCACAGTCATGACCAAAAATATTTGCATCCTTACACTTATATCAGCTAATGCACAGCTTCTCCCAGAAAAATAATTGAAATTGCAGATGGTATTGATAAAATTGGTATTCAAAAGCCAGACTGAGGTTTGCCCCAACTTACCTGAAGAAGCCAAAATCCATCTGGGAAAATGTTTTGTGGACAGATGAGACCAAAACAGAGCTTTTTGGTAAAGTATATCATGGCACTGTTTACAGAAAATAAAATGAGGTGTCAAAATGGTGTCAAGTTTTTGCGTGGACTTCTGGATGGCAGCAGTATCTTTCAAGCTTGACCGGCTGCTCTGTAAAGGATGGAATGACTGTTCCTGAGATTAGGAATCGGCATTTGTCAGGTACCTTACCCTTCTTCAACACATTGGACCTTGTTATTTCAATACAAACAAATGAAATAAACATTTGAATACCAAAGCAAATGTAATTGTAATTATTTTCTGGGTGAAGTAGTACATTATCTGACAGAAGTGTAGGAATGTAAATATACAGTCCCCTCTAAAAATATTGGAACAACAAGGCCAATTCCTTCGTTTTTGTTGTTCACTGAAGGCATTTGGGTTTAGCAAAACTATTGGAACATGTGACTGACAGGTGTTTCTTGTTGCCCAGGTGTTGTCTTTTAGACTGATTGTTCAAACATTAAATAGGTCTGAATGACTAAGTCTGGTTTTAGCCTTGGATTTCACCTGTAAAGACTGCATTTATTGTTAAAAAGGATAAACCAACATGAAGACGAGAGAGCTGTCTATGGGAAAACAACAGTCAGTGACATCACCAACAACCTCCACAGTGCAGGCATGAAGGTATCACAATCCACCGTCTGAAGACTTAGAGCAGAAATATGGAAACCATACCACAAGATGAAAACCACTCATCAGTAGTAAAATTCGGAAGGCCAGATTGGAATTTGCAAAGCAGTATGGAGATTAACTGCAAGACTTTTGGAACAGTCTTCTGGACTGATGAAACCAAGATTCATCTCGACCAAAGTGATGGAAAGGCCAAAGTGTAGAGAAAGAAAGGATCTGTTCATGATCCAAAGCATACAAGTTGTCAGGGGTCCCAACTCTTAGTTTTCATCTTTTCTTTTATGTCTCATTACTAACTCTCCTGTCATTTCAGATCACGCCCCCCTCTCAGCCCATGCAATCTGCTCATTCCCTGCACCTGGTTTTCCCCACCTATCTTCACACCTCATTCAATGTAAATGAGGTGGCTCATTGTCCCATCAGTCCTGCAGTACATATACTAGTCCATTTTCCCTTGCCCACTGCCAGATTGTCTTGTGTTCCAGCCAAACTTTCCAGCTCCCCCAAACTTTGATGTTTTGTGTGTTCTGACACCCTTCTGTCAGAACCAGCATGATAAGAAAGCATTATTTTACAAACAAAGCAGGGTACAGGTGTTCCCAGTAAAGTGGTCAGTGAGGGTATAGTGCATGCTCTGTATTCTCTCCATGTAACTGTTCAGCAGTCACAATCTGCTCCCCCTTCTCACTTCTCCTTGGCCATTTTCCTGTCTTCATTTTGATCACTTGCTGTCTAGCTGTCCACCAGATGTCATCAGACCTCCCTTCCTACTGTCATTACTGACTCCACCACTCATTTACACAGGTTCCCACCCTCATCAGCATTGCAATAACCAAGCTCTCCTCACCTACAGGTTCTTTCCCTTTCAGCTCCGCACCATTAATAGCACTTCACCTCCTGTATTACTTGCTGGATCATCTGCCTCATGTCTCTGTGTTTACCTTTATCGCTACTGCTTGTTGTCCTTACCTTTTGGTCTGTAATACTTTATTTCCTTCTTCTTAGAAAGATTCACTGTATTAGCTTGTGTGGTTGTGAGTCACTTTTCACAATTTCATCAGATGCATTTCCATCCATCTTCTACCGCTTTTTCCGTTTCCAGGGGTGCTGGAGCCAATCCCAGCCAATGTTCCAGGCGAGGGGCGGGGTACACCCTGGACAGGTCGCCAGTCCATCACAGGGCCAACAGAGACGAACAACCACTCACACTCGCATTCAGACCTACGGACAATTTAGAGTCACCAGTTAACCTAGACATGCATGTCTTTGGATGGTGTGATGAAATCCACGCAGACATGGGGAGAACATGCAAACTCCGCACAGAAAGGACCTGGGAACGAACCCATGACCTTCTTATTGTGGGGCGACATTGCTAACCACTACGCCGCCATGCTGCCCAGATGCATTTCCATCACACCTAATTTTGTTTAACTTATGTTCATCATCTTATTGTGCGTGTCTGTTTGTCTGTGTGGGAGATTGAGACTAGCGTGTTGATTGATATGTTTTGTGTAGTCTGTCAGTGTTTGTAGCCTTCTGTCACCACTCTGGCCCTAAGTGGTTTCCAGTTTCCCAGTAAAACCAGACACTGATGAATTGGAAGTACAGAAGAATCAGCAGTGTGTGTAGTCAGTTTTGGTTATTGTAGTCAATCAGATTGTGGGTCAGTGTTCAGTTCAAGAAACGCACCTTACTGATCTCTGACACTGGGAAGAGCTTAAGAAACAATACATAGACTAAATGCCATGATCACAATACGCTAAGCTTTGTAACTCAACAATTTATCCTAGTATTTGGTAAATCCATTTCACCATTCATTTGCTATATAGCTTAAAGAAGGGTCAAATCCAAATTGTCCTTGTACAGAGTACAGATACAAAGCCAATAAAATGATGATGGCATCAAATCAGAAGTGCAAAATAATTGCTTCATTTACAGATATATGCAAACTATTACAGCTCAGATAATACTTGTCAATGTTATTAACAGTGGCAAGGAACATATTTCATTGTTGAAATGTATGTGTATTACTTCTTTGGCCGCTCTAAAAAAAAAAGCATATACTAGTGAAGTGGACAGAGTTCAAAAGGGGAGGGTGTAAAATAGCTTTCTGATGAACATGTGAGGTGGAGCCGGTACATTAATGAGCAGTGTATATGTGAAAGTACTGAGGCAGTGATGTAATCAGTGCAGTAAAACTTTGGACTGTTATATGGTGTTCAGCCTCAGGCAGGGAAGAAGCTCTTCCTGAGCACAATGCAGTGCTGTGGAGCTCCTCTGTTGACCTCCTGTTGCTGCCAAATTGAAGGCGTCCAGGGTCATGGATGGATAGGATTTCAAATGATAGCTGCTGTTGACTTAGTCTGCACACAGACTTCAACAGTTGCCCTATTCATAACTTGTGTTTTGTTTGATTGTTTTTGATCTGGTTGGGAGAGGAAAAGAGGCTTTGTGAAAGAAGAGTTTGGAAAATGTGGGTTTTTTTTCACATGATACACATTGTTTTTGTTGTTGGTGCTGATAATTCTCTGACACACATACCAATTTGGGAGATAAAAAGCACATGACTTCTATTGTGCAGGGAGTCAGTTTTATTTGAAGAATTAATATTAAAATCTGAAAAAATCAATCAAATAGAAAACATCTCATAGAAATGCCATGCTATTAAAGTGTTCTATTTAAGAGTTCTTTGAGGAGGCAGAGCAGTGCACATGTCCCCTTCATCAGCTCAGTGTTGGTCCAAACAGTACAAAAGCTCATTAGTAGTACAGTATAAAGTGCAACAATAGATCCAAATGGCATTCAGTTTATAATACACAGATATAAAAGTCTGTATAAATGAAACCTACACACTAACTGCATATATCATTGCAGCTGAAAATGCAGTTCCATAGTGAGAAAGTGCAAAAGGCTTAACAGGATTTAAGGCCAATGCACTTGGACCACTAGGGCTGTACTGAGGAGGATGAGGAACACACCTTCAAAATTTCATAACCATTTCCTGTGACTTTCATACAACCAACGCATATTAAAAATGCAAACCCTGACAGGTTTAAGCTTTAATTAGCAGTCCTGTGTGGGGCAATGCTGATGAAGCTCTTTACATATCTATTTATCGCTCCATCTTCTGGGTGAGAGGCAGCAGACTGTGCAGCATCCTACTATCATCATTTTTGTCTCACATGACAACTCTCTATTTAATGCCTCATACAAGTTCTAAATCAACGTAAACTCTAAGTCAAACAGTTCTCACTACAGAGACAGATATATACTATAGCCTACTGTATGTTATTACACTTTGGCCAAATGGTGAATAAGACATAATAATATGTAGCTCAGCAACATGTCAATGATGTTCGTTCCATATATGTATAAATTTATCGATACACATGCATAAGAGTGCACAAAAACTTAAGCATTCGGGTAGTTTTGATAATTTCACGGGGGCAGCATTCAGATAAGGTACAGAATGAAACAATGTTGTTTAGCTTGTCACTGACACCTTAGTATTGGAGTTGTGACTTCTTTAAAGATGAAATTTTAAGTATTTAGTTTGAAAAGATTTGAACAGCGGCGTAGTGGTTAGCGCTGTCGCCCCACAATAAGAAGGTCGCGGGTTCGGTTCCCAGCCTGGGTCCTTTCTGTGCGGGGTTTGCATGTTCTCCCCGTGTCTGCGTCTCCGGGTACTCCGGTTTCCTCCGGGAGGTGGGAGGCTCCCACCGGAGGAGGCTGGTGACTCTAAATTGTTGTTCCATAGGTCTGAGTGTGAGTGGTTGTTCGTGTCTTTGTGTGTTGGCCCTGTGATGGACTGGCGACCTGTCCAGGGTGTACCCCGCCCCTCGCCCGGAACATTGGCTGGGATTGGCTCCAGCTCCCCCCACGACCCGGAAACGGAAAAGCGGTAGAACATGGATCGAGGAACTGCCTGGGTTTAAAAATCCTTAACCACCTTGTAAAATTATTATTACTGCATTGAATACATTACTTCTCACAAAGTTTTCAATGGTAGCACAGCTTGTTAGCCTACCTTGCTGCATATTTGGTGTTAATTTACTTATGAACCTACAGAACGCTTTTGTGCTTTGTACCATATTTGAAGTGTGGTTTGAATTTCTGAAAAAAAAAGAGAGAGAGAAAGCTTGACTTTAAAACAAATAAAGCAACAAAATGCCAAAGATGTGTTTGAAGTAAGAGTCTCCACATCACATAGTTGGTCCACCACGAATCCCTTTCAAGTGTGACTTGAATTTGTTTTACATTGGTTACTTTGCAGTCACAAAATATTAAAACAAGCCTACATTACTGTTTCTGAAATGCTTTAGAAAAGATGTGACACAGGAGCTAGGGATATAGTGTCCCTCTTCTTTCATTTGATACTCAATTATTTGTTTTAATTCTGAAACTCCCCCTCTTTAAGACAACAGGCTCTTTCTGATACAGCCTAAATTGGCTTTTTGGAAAAACACTTTGACTTCTGACAGTGCGGTATCACACAATATCTAAGTCACTCTGTATTTTAGTTATTGATGATAGTCTCTCTATTTTGAAAACCATGCCTGTGTAGCTATAGAGAGATGAGTAAAAAAATTTCCAAAATACAACAGATTATCAGGAACTGTCAAGTGGGAAAAAAAGTTGGCACTAAATGCTTCTTTTATTAAAGTCATAGAAAAGTAATAGGCGCAGTAAAAAGAGTCCCTTTTGTATTGTTAGAGTAATAAAAGTATGTACAGAAAAACTTTGGGAAAAGAGTGCTGTGCAAGTCACACACAGAGTAGCCTCAGATGATGGTCTTGAGCTCTTTGTCAGTCAGCTGGTTAACAATCATGATCTTGGTCAGCTGCTCGGCATACTTCCCCTGGTCCTGCATATAGTGTGGGATGCGGATGTTCTCCAACTGAGCCAAAGGTTTCAGGCGGTCCACATCTTCAAATGACACCTGAGCCCACAGAGAAACAACAGCGACAGGTTAAGTAACCCTTTCGACCAAGATGATTGTATGTATGATGAATCATTACAACCCCTTTTTTCATTCCTTCATTCAGTCATCTTCAACTACTTATCCGTTTCCGAGTCGCAGGGGTGCTGGAGCCAATCCCAGCTCTCACTGGACAAGGGCAGTGTACACCCTGGACAAGTTGCCAGTCCATCACAGGGCCAACACACAGAGACAAACAACCACTCACACTCACACTCAGACCTACGGACAATTTAGAGTCACCAATTAATCTAAACATGCATGTGTTTAGATGGTGGGAGGAAAATGGAATACCCGGAGGAAACCCACACAGGCATGTGGAGAACATACAAACTCCACACAGCTGTCTGCTCAGCATCACCTCAGCTGTTCAGTGACTTAACATGACTACTGTGTTTGTGGTGTTGGAGGTGTAAATACCCTAAAGATAATCTGAATTGTTTTATAATTTGCTAACAGAATGTGAGGAACTCTGCTCCTGTTTTTGAGGAGGGCGAAAGTCTATAAATTTTTTATTTCCACACTAATCAGGCATATCATTGACAACCTGCCTAATATTGTGTAGATCCCCCTTTTGCTACCAAAACCGCCCTGACCAATTGAAACATGGACTCCACTAGACCTTGAATGTATGCTGTGGTATCTGGTACCAAGATTTTAGCAGCAGATCCTATAAATCCTGCAAATTGTGAGGTGGGGGCTTCCATTGTCAGGACTCTGCCCTGTCATGCTCCCCTCCCCCTCCTTCCTCCTCTCTGTCTGGGTTTCCCTGCCCTTGGCTCTCCTGCACACCTGCAACTGATCGGGCTCATCAACTCCACCTCCTCCTGTGCTTTAAATGACTGGCTGTTTCATCCATTCTTTGCCAGTTTGTCAGTTCACCTCAGTTGGTAGACTTGTGGCTCCTCTCTGAATCATATCTCTTTGATGTTTGTACTTAGCCTTTCTGTGGATTTACTCAATTTTTTTGCCTATTTGCAGTGCCTTGCCTTTTGCCCAGCCATTTCCAGCCCAGCCCCGGCAAGTGTGCCTGCGACGCCAGTTCCTGCCTTGAGATTCTTCGGCAGTTTTGTTTTTTTGTTTTTTTTTTTTGTACCTTTTGCCCAGTTTACTGGCCGTTTTGAGCTTTGTATTGTAGCCTTAGTTTCCCCCACCAAAGAGATTCTATAATAATAATAATAATAATAATAATAACACATTTTATTTGTTGGCGCTTTTCAAGGCACTCAAGGTCGCCTTACAGATATAGAACAGCAAAGCAATAATTAAAATAAACAGCTCAATAGCAAAAAATAAAAAACATAGAATTGAGATAAATAACAAACAGATCGTACAGATAGGGGTGGGTAACGGATGTGCAAAGTTGTGAATTAGAGGGAATAAGCAGTTTTGAAAAGATATGTCTTGAGTTGTGACTTGAAGGTTGCGAGTGAGTCCTGGTTGCGGATATGTAGTGGGAGAGTGTTCCAAAGCCTGGGCGAAGCACAGCTAAAAGCATGGGCACAAAAGGAAGTCAGGCTGAATGAGGGTGTGGTAAGCAGGGCGGCAGACGAGGAGCGGAGTGGACGAGGGGGGAGGTATGGGTGGAGCATGTTGGAGAGATAAGGGGGGGCCAGATTATGGAGGGCTTTGAATGTTAACAAAAGAATCTTATAATGTATCCGTTGCTGGACAAGGAGCCAATGGAGCTGGATGTGAGCTGGAGTGATGTGATCATCTGTCCCTTTGTCTGTTCTAGAAATAAACCCAGTCTTTCTCCAGTCAGTCAGAGTACTTTTTTGGTCCCCCTTGTACACTCCTAACATCCATGGACTTGTTTTTCCACCACATCCCATTGTTCCTGCTTCTAACACACCAACTATGAAGACAAAATGTTCGATCGTTGCCCAATATATCCCGCCAACTAATGGGTGCCATGATGACTAGATAGTCACTGTTATTCATTTCACTCAAGTTATGCCCTATCCGTGTATGTTATTAGCAGACAAATTATTACATTAGCAGTTGCGTGGATGCTCTTTTTAGTAAGAAGGTAACTAAATCTGTTCTGATATTCTCACTCTATCTACATTCTGTGCTCTCTGTACTTGTGATCATGATCCCTGAGTCCTGGGAGGGAAACACTGACATCTTGGATCTAAGTGATTTAAATACCTTCATAAAATGTCTGGGCTCCACCTTAGGGACACAAGCACGCAGATATCTTCGAGGGGCTTCAAATTGCACATCTACTCCTTTACACTGAAATGAGTTCAAGTATTTTAATAAATCTAACCTAAATCTGGATAACAGCCCTGTGATGGACTGGTGACCTGTCCAGGGTCTACCCTGCCCATGCCCAATGTGATCTGGGATTGGCGCCAGCAACCCGGCAACCTGGAAATGGATAAGCTTGAATAAATGAATAAATCTGAAAACGGCTCACAAGTGGATGACATCTCACTGTAGCTAGACATGGGTAATTTCAATGTAGCAAGTCAAACCAGTTATTGGCCCTCTGAATTCCACTTTATACTTTACAATGCATGCAGACTTTTCATAGACTTCTACAGCACATCACAGTTTGCATCACAGATATTTTACAAAGATTCAGACTCCTGGAGTCAGCCAATGACAGCAAAGAATGCACACCCATCTGCTACGACTCTGATCAATCTGCTCAATTCAGGTTGTGAATGATAGCACCAAGATAGCTAATATAGAAGACCTTCACCAGTGGAACATCCAGGCTGCTTACTAAAGTAAGAAACTAAAACCAGACTCACCTTTCCTAGAGCCATCAGCATTGGAAAGTTGATCCTGTCCCTGTATCTAAGGATTTTCAGGATGCCATCCAGGTAGACCTGGTCTTTACTAAAACACCCTACAATATGGTAAATATGTTTGGGCTAACATTAGCATTTTAAATCTTTAGTACATTTCACACAATTCAAACTTGGCATTGGCTGCATTTACAGAAAACATTTAAATCCTTTCAAGTGATTTAGTTACCTTCCTGTCCTGTGTCTTTATGGCCTCTCTTGGCTCTGAGACAGTAGTCCCAGCGAGTGTTAGGGTCCTGCACAAAGCGTCCCAGATTGTGGAAGAGTTGAGAGAAGGACATGCGGCTGGCCTGGTAGACAGTGTAGTAGAGAAGGGCAGCGTGCCACAGAGTGGGGTCTTTCCTGAACAAGACACTATGGATGCTGGCCAGGCCTTCCTCTGTTGGGTTCAGGGGCTTCAGGTTGTGCTTCTTCCTGCCCATAGTGCTGTTCCAGGGTTGGTGGCAGTTGTTGATGCTACGGAAATAATGTGTGCCTGGGAGAAAAAGACAAGGAGTTTTTATATAGACATATTCAAGTTCAAATTCAAGCCAACTTTATCAGTAATAACATCAATTAGATCCAAGTATGAGATACTGTTAGAGTATACTAACAGTATTTTAATTGCATTCCATGTAAATATTGGATAACAGTTAATTGTTAATGTGATTACAAATGCATTAAGGGCAAATTTGAAGGATTTCCAATTGAGCTGGTGACCTTCAGGACCTCCACACTATGAGTAAAGCCTATAGTTAACCTTACAGGGGGATCATACTGTATATGAGAACCACTGTACCCACCAATCTCATGCCTCAGCATTCCCTCCATCCAGTGTTCTCGTGCTGTGGAGATGTTGATGGTAAGTGTGGGTCTGCTGTTCAGGACTGTCATGGAAGCTCTGGACAGGAGGTCATCTGTCACCTGGACTACGATCTCGCAACATAACCATCAACATAGGGTTAGGGTTAGTTGCCCAATGAGATGTCAAATGTAAATGATGGGTTACACACAGAAAATGAAGAGTAATTTGTCTTATTAAGTGTTGCTGAAAATGCAGCTAATGTCATAGATTTTTCTTTTTTCACTCTAAAAGACATGACATGTCTATGCTTTATTGTGTTCGATACATAAAGCAGTCATTTGTTGTAAAATTATGTTTAGTAAGATTTACACAAACCCAAATTTATGCCTTATGCACTATGTGTATGCAGTACCAGTCAAAAGTTGTGATATATTTTTCCTTCCATGGGCCTCTGATGTAAATGATCCCAAAGGTTCAAGTAAGAATCATATTAGCATAGTGCTCAGTACACAGAATCGTACAACTTTGCAGCAGTACTTGTAAGCAGTAAGTCAACCTTGCAATGTGTGTGATGGATTTATATTGAGTAGCCTATAAACCAAACACTGCGTTGACCAAGAAGATCTTGGTTCTTTTAGCATGTGGCAGCTTTCTTTCATTTGTGCACGCTTTTATTAATAAAATATCATCCTCCCATAAGATAAATATTCTCTTTGAAATAATTATTCTCTACTACTCTTTACTCGTTCATTTGTGAAATAAAAAAATCAAAGGAGTCTTTTGTGGTTCTGAAGTGGCCCATTGAAATATTATTTTAAAAGTACTCAAGTTGTGGGCTCTGTATATCAGTGCATTTGAGAGGGTGCATTTATTTAATTGTTTTCTTGCATTAGCTTGTGTTAAATGGTGGATTTCCCAGTAGGGGCAAGTAGAGGCACTCCTGAATTAGTGTGGTCTCCATGGTTTGCTTTGGAATTGTCTTTCGGAAAGTAATTAAGTATGTTCAAAAGCAAGTAATTAATTCATTGTTCACACTGTTGTTTATGTAGCTGCACAACAAATAAGAAAGCCGAGCAGAAGGATAGAAGCAAATATAGGGCACTGGTAGAGGTTCAGTAAAGTATTTGTTTTTGTGTTGTGTTTTGCATGTGCTTTTGTTTCTGCCTTTGCGATATTGCAACTAACCTGCTACCCCAAGCCGTTCACCACTGTGTCACAAGTTCATTTTACCCAGCCTATTCTGGTCTCATATATATTCCTACAAAAATATGTCTCTTCATTCCTAGTAACTCTGTAAACTACTCTACATGTCACTTCCTCTACACTGGACAGCATACTCTGGGAGAGTGAACACTTTGTATTTTCTTTCTGCTGTCTTTGTTTAGACTTATCAGGGATTTAACAAGCATACAGAGAATGCTGTTATATGTATGTATATATATAGGTGTGACCTGTTCAGTGGATCATTATTAACTGGTGGAAGTAACACAGCGGAGGGCTACATAGCCACAGATCTGCAATGGCATACTCATTTTGATGACCTCAGTAAAGCTTTGACCTTGATGCCATCCTGCCTACTGCTTTGTAATGATGGTGTCCAAATCCACAAGACAAGGAATGCAGACCAGACTCAACATTACAGCCTTTTGACCACCTTTTCACTGTGTGTGATACACTCTGCAGAGGAGACTATCTGAACTGTGTTGTGTTTGTCATTGTGTTTTGCTCAAACTGAAAAAAAAAAATCTAAGTTGTCAAAATACAGTGAGTGAGGTTTCTTGTTCATGTTAAATGAGTCTGAGGCATGGGTCCTTTTACCTCTCCCACACAGCCTTCCTTCTCCATGTACTTCTTGACATTGTGTAAGATGCGTCTCTTGGGGAGGAGGTTACCCCCAGTGACCTGCTCAAACTTCTCATAGCTGCCATAATGTAGCAGGGCGAGCTCCATGATGTGCACTGCCTGTAAGAAAGGAGGAACATGTCATGTCACAGCAAAGATGCCCTTCCTGGAGCAACTTTCCCCATTTATCTGGGCTTGGGACTGGCACAAGCCTACCACTGGTTTGTGTCATGGCTGGAGTTTGAACACAAGGCCTTTGCATGCAAAGAATGCAGCTGAACCAATGAGCTATGTCGCCGGGACACATCCTATTGAATTTAGATCCTAAGAAAAAACTGGTGAGTAATATAAAAAAATTACACCCTATGAATTTTATATGACTTTATGTTTGAAAGGCTGCTAAACATCAACATATGTTATCATTCTATTATCAGTGTCCAGTTTTCCTGACAAATGCCATAATATTTGGCAAAAGTGAGCTCAGCTTTGGAAACAAAACATGATAGACTAGGGCAGACCTCAAAAAAGGATTATATTCCTCTGCAGGATCATTTTACTGCATTTCCTGTTCAGTTCTCTCACTTTTCACTTGTCTAATTATCTGAGGATCTGTGGTACTACAAGAGGTTGCAACAGAACACCTCAGTTGTTTTCTTACACTACCCTGATGGGTCACTCTTCCCAAAAAAATGTGTTAAGAGATGTCTTCTGCACATGGGCTCCAACTGAAAGTTGGGACTGTGAGTTAAGACACCCACTTTGTTGTAAAGTTTTTTTTACAGTCTAATATAGCTATTTAGTATTTAACATCTGCATAGGTGAATGGGTTTTGAAATTAATAAATATTAATTTATTTTTATTCTATAATGTATGAGACTCTTCTATAAATAATGATGAAAGGATGCCCTTTCATTTTTAGCTTGAGCCACTTACCTGCCGAAATGTCCATGCACGGCCTTGGTAATTATTGTGTGTGAGCAACACATTTCACACTTACAAATTTTATCTTTTGCTAATGTATTGTATAGCTATTGTTAATGTATAAATATGGATTAGTGCAGCATTAAATATAAAACATCTGGTGGCAATGAGTCATTTATCTATTATCAAACAATGTTCAAAATTATCAAAATGTATGTATACAACATATATATTTTGGAATGCCATGTCAGAAATTATTTACATATATTATTAATCTTGAGTATCTGGAATGAAAATTTTGAAAATATAGAATGCACTTTGAATATTAAGAACGAAAATCTGAACAGACAGTTATTAACATTTGCTGTACAGCATGCGGCCTTCCTCACTGAGAAGGATGTACTAGTGTATTTGATTCCAACAGAAGGGTAATTTCAGCTGACATCTCTTTAAGAGAAACATAAATTCCTTCAAGAATGTTGTATAATGTTCGTTCAGCATCATTATGGTGAATGCAATTGCTCATAAGCGCTACGAGAGTTGCAATAATGGAAACGTGATCCTCAAAATGATGTGAAGCTACTTGTGTCATTTGAAATATGACCAGCTATTGCTAAGAAGTTTTGTAATTTAACAAAGTACTGGAATAATTCAGCTGCTGCCATGAACTATTGATGAAAGGCAAAAAACCATGGACTGGATACAGCTGAGATGTAATTCGATATATCAAAACTGAATTAAAAACATTAAAATTTTATTCAATATTCAATCCATATACACTTCCATTCCATGTATATACAGACATAATTTCATAAACCAAACCAATTAGCCGAACTATTATTGGTGGAAACACACCCTTACCTGAATCAGGAAGCGATCTGAGGCGATATTATGCCGTGCCAAAACAAGTGGAGAGACAGGGTTGTTGTACTCAAACTGTGGATTGTAATTGAAGTCAGACTTGAAAAACTTGGCCTTCTCCTTCTCCACATTAATTGGCTTGATGGCCGAGAGGGTGCAGAGCTTCTTGGCATTTTCCACCGCAGATGTTATCGTTGCTTTGTGCAGTGAGGGAAGTTTTATGTGAGGGGAATTGGCAATGCCCATCTTCCTGAGCTGTGGAACTGTACGAGAAGTTAGGCCCATAGTGCTGCCCACCACTGCCATTTTCCGTGCTGGTTTATTAAAACTGGAGTTTTTATCTGAGAAGATATAGTTTGTTTGTGGAGATTTACCAGCACCTTCTTGAACATGCACCTTTTTGAGCATGCTTGGATTGTTTCTTTTACCATGTGAGGCATCACATTTCACAAATGGTTTTGGCCCCAGAGACTTTGGCTTTGGGCTTTTGCACTCTTCCTCCTCACCTAGCAGCAATATGTTGTAGCTGCTGGAGCTAGGGCTGAAAAGGTCTTTGAGGGTGCTGGAAGAAATCTTCTCCAAGTATATTTGGTTTGGACTCACTGCCTTGTCAGCAGAGTTTAAGATACACTTCCTCGACATTTCTACTTCCGGCCAGTGAAGTCTTTCTGAAATAAATAATATGAGAGATCAAAAAGGAATAAGTAACTATATCTGCTGTGACTGTATCTACTTGATACACTCAGAATTTAGAATCACCTTCACATGCGGACCTTTTTATAGATAGCTAGATAGACTAATCCTCTTACCAAGACAGGACAGAATTAGATGCATACAGTTCCAAGATACAAAAATAAAAGGTACTAATTACATGGATAGCACTAATATCAAATAGTGAGATGCACTTCCACTAGGTAGCTGTAGGTTTGGTAGCTCTGAGACTAAGCAATTTTTTATTCTATTTTTTACAGAAAGATACAGAAAATTGCCATTCCCATTGCCATCAGACTTTACAACTCCTTAAATATTAGAATATAAGCTAACAAACAGTGGAAATTTCCTTGCAGGGATTAATAAAGTATTTCTGATCCTGAATCTGAAGAGTGTTTATACATCTCTAAAGGCAAGCATCTTACATAACTCTTGTTTTTCGCAACACAAGACAATACAATAATACAGAAATAATGAGATCTGACTGATGAATAAACTTCAGTTGACCTATCCAGGACTTGTCTGTCAGCAGTCTGTGGCTATGCATCAATCCATTTCCTGAGTCAGTATCCTTCTCACACAGTTATTATATTTTCAGAGCATAGCAGTCCATGGGACATCATCAAACTTGGAGCAGACTCTGTTCGGACAGAAGCACTGCGGCAGAAGCTGCGCAGCCACAGACAGCACAAATTAATGCTCTCAGAAGCACAGTAAAGAATGGGAGAGGAATATGTATTTCATTGGTTTGCTTTTGCTCAGCAACCAAATCAATTACTATGACCTAATACATCAGGTGGGTATTTCATCATTCAGCTTCAACTGATGATGATAGACTACTATCACATCATACTGTAAGAAATAAGTCTATATGGTGTACACATGGATTTGTAGTTTTACAAAGTTGATAAAACTGTTCCAATTCACATGATGTTTAATTTACAACAGAAAAAAGTCCTAAACATGGATATAATTCAATTGCAGAGTAAAATTAATCACTGCTCAAGCAGCTAAATGTCATCCACTATCATGAGTACAAACATCAAAACCGTACAATGAATTGAAAGCATGTGAATAGCAATTCAGCACTGAAAATCCAACCAAACATCAGTCTGTCAAACTGCACTGTCTTATGACACAGATGGATAGAATACTGTAAGCATAAAGGACAGCCTAGGTATAATAAAATACATATAATTAATTAATAATAATTCATGATAATGAATAAATTCACGCTTTGTTCAAATATGATTGATTTTGCTGATGCCCGTAAATTCGTTCTTCTTCTCGACGCAATGAAATAATCTACGTGCAGCTCACATTTGAATTTACTGGGGTTGGCCGAATAGATTTTACATCAGAAGTTTAGCCAACTGTTCAGATAACAGTGTAACTAGCAATCCAATTTGACATTCCTGACATGTCATCTGAAAGTAATCCTTTAAGCAGACGACTTCCAAGAGACAGACGCGTGAAAACAAGAGGACAAGACAAATCCTACATTACCTGTTACTTTTATTGACTCCAGCATCCTCTTCAAAGGTGTCCAGCTAAACCTAAAATACAGCAAAACTTTTTGAAAAACAAAGGCCTTACTAAACCTGGGTAAATAAGACGTTAATGCTGTCCAATGATAAATCTAACAATGAGAACAACTTAAATGTCGTGACTGCGTATTTTGACAAGGACAAATTTGCATTTAAAACATTCCAGTAGCTCCTAAAGGCGCTGACACTAACCGACCAACCACATTGACTCCCTGTGAGAAAGACAAGCAGAGACGGACTGTCTCTACAGAGACTGGAGCTGTTTCCATGGCTTCGTTGTAGCTACGCAGCAACACTAAGACTAAAGGATACTGGGAAATGAAGTCCGCCCAAGAATAGGTTTAAGTTTACACAAAATATCAGTATTAGTTATAATGGTTAGAGGGTAGCTCACGCTCTGTAATTTTCTGTGGATTAAATATACTTATTGTATGTATTGAATATATATTATTATAATATGAATCAACCAATGTACTAGACGCCATGATTGTAGTTTCCTGGTTCCTCAGGAAATATAAGAAGCAGTTCAGTAGAATTTTAACATAACATTTTGAGAGTACCAGTCTGTTGCAGGGGCGGCGACAGGGTGTGTTTGCGTCTGTCTGTGTGTGTCTCTGTCCAACAGCAATATATGAACAAAGTGAACAACATGGACTTAAATGCATTCTGTGATTCTATATGTATGTGTACCAACTCTGTTCCACAATAATTTATGAACAAAAAGAACAACATGGACCTCAATGTTTCCTGTGTTTATATGTCTGTGTGTGTCTCTGTGTGTCACCTCTGCCCCACAATCGTGTATGAACAAAATGAACAACATTGACTTTATCTCTGTGTGTCTGTATATTTCTATGTGTGTGCACGTGTCTGTCCCACAGTAGTGTATGAACAAAGTGAAATACACTGACTTTAACCCTGTGTGTGCGAGAGAGAGAGTGTTTGTGAAGATCTTTATACATCTGTCTTTTCGTTACAGGCTCACTGAAAGACTGAGGCGCAGACACAGGGCAGGGTGAAAGGGTTTTATTTCTACAGCAGAGCAGGGAGGAAATGGGGCGGCGAGCAGGTTGAGTGGGGGTCCTGAGCTGGGCAGAGCTGAGCAGGGCAGGGAGGAATGGCTGGGGCTCCTTGGCTGGGGAAACGCAGGGATCGAGGGGAAGACAGGGAGCCGGTAGAGCTGGAGTCCAGAGCAGGAGAGTTACCGGGAGACTGGGACAAAAGGCAGAGCAGGGGGGCTGCAGGTAAGAAAACAGAGTTCAAGTCTTGCAAAACACAATCTTGTAATGATGTAGCTGGACATAGTAACTGACTGAGCAGAGGCTATAATCTGGTAGCACTGGGCTTTTGTAGTGGTGACGATATGGCACGAGTTGCAGCTGGTGATGGCTCTGCCTGCTCCTGTGCACCAGTCTCCACTCAGGCAATCAGTCCTGCTCCCTGCTCCACACACACAAACACTCGAAGAGTAGCATTGGTTAATTGGGGGTTGGGGGTGTGTCCAGATGCACAGCCACAGGGAAAGATGTAACACTGGTTGTATGTCTGTCGGTGTGTGTATGTCTATATATGTGTGTGTGTGTGTCTCTGTCCCATAGCAATGTATGAAGAAAGTGAACAACATTGACTTTAACCCTGTGTGTGTCCATATCCTCTCATATCAGAGGAGTCTGCACCTGTAGTACACACACACACCTGCAGTTGTCACCCGTTGCTTTGGGGTTGCAGGGTCTCTATAGCTATTGCTATAGAGGTCCATTGACTCTGTGCAGGGTCCCGAGGCATTAACCTTTGCAGGAATTTTGTCTTGCTGGGGTCAAAAAATAGTTGTGATGATCCAAATACTTCACTTTATTTATTTCATGGTTCAGTATTTGAAAATTGAAGATAGTATTTAACAAATCCTTTTGGAATAGATGTATAGATTGGGGCTGGATAATGTATCTTGGGGTTATAGGAAAAGTGGGCAAATGAAAGCTTTAACTGACAGCTTTAATGGGAAAGGCTTCATATGGGTCTATGTTTGTCTCAGATGAAGATATATATCATTAAGTGTTTATAACTTCTTTCAAAATTTCTTGTGTCTGTGGTAATCAACCGTGGCGGTCTGAAGCATTTATGCACACGGTTCCTGAATCACCCGGGTTAATGATTCGAATCTTCGTACTGAATCACAAATCCGAGGTCTCAATTAACTCGGATCCTACGAGTTCTCTGGTTGGCTGCTGCTAGCTACACAAGGCAAGTTGGTGGACTCAATGGAAACAGAAGATTTGGCATGATTTCCATGCTGGTCTATGCTGATTTTTCTAGCAGGTAAATGCGTGAAATTTCAATTTATTTCATTTGTTGCAGAAATGTACATCAAAAAGTGGCTCTACGGCCCCACCTTTTGTTGAGTCCTTTGCTCAGTATTGACGCACATGGACTAAAATTGGTACACATACGTATCGTGACGAGCTGGACAAAAAAAGTCTCAAAGACCCATACCCTCACTCTAACAGGAAGTCAGCCATTATGAGATTTTTGGCACATTTTGGCGATTTTTAGCCGTACTTTAACAATCTCTTCTTAAAGTTTTCATCCAAATGACTTCATGTTTGTTCAGCATCATCTCAAGACCATGAAGATGTAAAATCATCAAAATCTTTTTAATTACTTGTCCCTGCTTGGCGTGTCTGTGTAGAGAGTTTTGAGGTTTTGCCATAAAAAGGAAGTCTTCATAACTCCAACATACATAGTCCAATCAAGTCTAAATTCACCACACATGATCAGAGTGTCATTCTGAACACGTCCATGTATCAATATTGAGTCAGAGTTAGGCTGCCACCTACTGGACACAGGAAGTTACTCTCAAGGACCGCGCCTCATAGATGAACGAACTTGTTCATCGCTGCCTGCAGCGGTTACGCCGCTGCATCAGGGGCGTAACCATCATTTTAGAAGTGAGGGGGACACATGGTTCAGAGATCTACCTTAACTAGGTAGCTTAGCGAACAAAACTGACATCTTTTTGTCACTTTTAAAGTCCTTAAAGACAATATAATATACAATATAAAACGTCTCTGTTTTAGCTAAACATTATCTACATTCAACAGCATTACTCAACTTACACAGTTTGTTTGAAAAAACTGTCTTAAGTTTTTTTTACCTCTTGGCTGGCTTGCTGAACATGTTTGAAGCACTGTGGAGATCTGAATCACACTAAAAATACCAAAGATACCCCGTCTCTGGATCACACACGACAGAAGTGTTTGTTTGCAGCCTTAGCTCCGCCTGCTCACGATGCGTTTAGAGGTGGCTCTGAAAAACGCGTTTGCACATGTTAAAAATGAATTAAGTGGTTGTATTGGCTGTAAAAAGTGCGGGGGACAGAGGGCACAGATACGGTAAGTGCGGGGGACATGTCCCCCGCGTCCGCTACGCCCATGATTATTATCCATCCATCTTCTACCTCTTTTCCGTTTCCGGGTCGTGGGCGCTGGAGCCAATCCCAGCCAACGTTCCGGGCGAGTGCGGGGTACACCCTGGACAGGTCACCAGTCCATCACAGGGCCAGCACACAGAGACAGACAGAGACAAACAACCACACTCTCTCTCTCTCTCTCTCTCTCTCTCACACACACACACACACACACACACACTCAGACCTATGGGCAATTTAGTGTCAACAAATTAATCTAAACATGCATGTGTTTAGACGGTGGGAGGAAACCGGAATACCTGGAAGAAACCCACACAGGCACGGGGAGAACATGCAAACTCCGCATAGAAAGCCCCAGGCTGTTGCCCCACAACATTCTTGCTAACCACTATGCCACCGTGCTGCCCTATTATTATTTTTATTATTATTGATGTTATTATTAGTAGTCGTGGTATAGACCAGTAATGCAGCATATTTTATTGTAAGTAAAACAACAATAAACTAAGTATATGCATGACTCAAGTGTCTCAATTGAACTGGATCACTTTAGTGAGTGACTCAGATTAACCAGAGCCCATAAAATGAACTGAGTTTACCACCAATGCCCACTGCCCGTGTGTGACAAACGTGTGACGCGTATTTTCCATAAACCCAAGGGGTGATTGGCTGAAATCCTGTGCTCCTGTATTCTGATTGGTTCTCGTGCGATACGTTGAACGGTTGGAGCCGGCGCAGTAGGGACAGCGGTGAAATTCAAATTTGAACAGAAATTGTTTTGTGCAAGAAGAGAAGAGGAACCTGGATCAGAGAGGAGAGAAACGGAGTATCGCCCATCCTGTTTGTGCATACACATTGCTTTACTGAAATACCCCGTCGTTGAAATATTGCTCGAAAGGGGATACGCCGTCCAAAATGGATCCATTTACCGAGGTGAGTCAAGCGTTACCTAACGTATACGTAGCTGATTAGCTAACACAACCACGATGAAGCTGCATTGATGTTATTGCTAATTATAACCTGTCTAACGTTTTATTTCCCATTTTCACAGTTAGGCATACATTTGTTTTGGCAAGAGACCAACTTAGAAATTTCGATAGCACGTAAACGTAAGCTGATGTTTCCACACAATCATTTATGACATTTCATTGAGAGAAAATCAATGTAAAGCTGTCACATGTTGTTTCTTTGTCTTGTTTTTCACCAACTGCCACCAATATGAACTAAAAGTAACAACTAAACTTACTATCACCTTTAGATCCTTGTTTTCTTGAAGTCAAGCTGCTGAGTTGCCCATCTTCTGTGCAGTATAACATAACATCCCCATTCATGTACTTTATCAGTTCACTCAACCAAAACCATGCAACAGTCATTGTTATTCAAATGAAACTAGATGGCTCTATGTAAGGCGAGGGAATTTGTCTGTGCTGGAAACTACCCAATGCTTGCCCCTCTCAAGATGAGAGATGAATGAAAGGTTTTCTTTTTTTTTCCTCTCACAAGCTAAAATTAAAAATGAGTCAGTCATGAATATCTGCTAACAGTTATTTTCACACTGGAGTGCTGGACAGTAGAGCTTGAATTCAAATCAAGGAAGTACAAGTAGGAGTGGCTCATTCCAAAGGAATGCTGCAAAATATGACTTAAGGTTTTCCACACTGATCGGAGAAAGAATGTAGGCAATGCAGTTCAACTGCAGGGATATGTTAGGTCCTGCACACTGTAGGTACATCAGATTAAATCAGAAGTGTGGCAGGCGCGAGGGAAAGCAATATCCCATGAAAAAAAAGAACAAGCAAATAGAGGCCTTTTTTTCCCCTGGTGGAGATAAAGAGACTGATTCATGTGTCTTGGGCATCAGTTATGGGTGTCAGTTGCTGTGTCACAGCATAGAGAGTTTCTCTGTGGACAGAAACATATGCACAACTTGTTAAAAATAGTTTTACTCTTTTGTGGACATCAATCAGAAAACTTAGAGTTTTGTTTTGCAATCTTTGCTCACACATGGGATAAAGTTGTTGTAGTAAATCATGATCTGTCCTCTATATGCAAGTCATACATAAATATTTGTGTTTGGATTAATTGCATAACATGCAACTTGTTGGGCAGCACAGTGGTTAGCGTTGTTGCCTCACAGCAAGAAGGCCATGGCTTGGATTCCCAAACCTGTGGCCTTTCTGTGTGGAGTTTGTATGTTTTCCCTTTTCTAGTGTGGGTTTCCTCCAGGTACTCCAGTTTCCTACTGCAGTAGGGGAGTTGTGGGAGGACTGGTGAATCTAAATTGCCCATATGTATGAGTGGAAATGGTTGTTTGTCTCTACGTCTCTGTGTGTTGGCCCTTCAATAAACTGGCAGCCTGTCCAGAGTGTACCTTCCCTGGAAATGGATAAGCAGTAGAGAATGAATGAATGAATGAATGCAACTTGTGAAATAAGCTTTAGACACGATTGCTGCTCTATACTTGAAGGGGATTTATAGGTGCATGACGGTTGCCTGGAATTAAACAAGACAACAAGAAGTGTCAAGGCCCACTGTCTCTGTCTACCATAAAAGAATGTTTAACACACCATGTTGTGATATCACTAAAGCTCCATACTTCGGTTTATTGCCTCTGTGGTTGTATTGGTGGGTGAAATCCCCTTTGAAGTATGACTTAATGCATTGAACTATTGCTTCACAGATACAGAGAACAATTAAAACCCACAAAAAATGGAAATAGAAGTTACTAATTCAGTTGTTATTGTTGGAGTATAACCCCTAAAGTACCACCAAATTAAAGACAAGTGAAGGCTATCTATCTTTTTGAACACCTAATCTGTGAGGGTTCACTGTTGGGTATAAACCACTTTTTTTTTTTTTTTTTTTTACCTGTTCATCAGCTAGGGCAGGCAGTATGAATGTTCCTGGTGCCTTGTTGTGCTGAAACAGTTTTACTCTGCGAAGGGTAGGGTATAAACCACTTCTGTTCAACAGTTGTTGAACAATGTGATGTAATCAAATAAAGTATGCTGGCTACAGATAATATCTTTATACCAATTATAACATATGAAGACTATTAATTCTGTTGTATCTTTCAGGCTTTATTTCATGGAGGTTCTATTGATTATATAATATCTTGTATAAGATCTTTCAATCCATATTGTGCATAAAGTAGCTAAGGGATTAAAGATATATATTTTTGTCCAAATAGAAACTTTTGGAGCGGACCAGAGCTCGTAGAGAAAACCTGCAGAAGAAAATGGCAGACAGACAGATGGTCAAAAGACCCAGAGAGGCACTGGCAGACGTCAATGCTTTGACCAGTGAGCCAGTCAATGATAAAGGTATGACATGTCTGTTGCATTGCAATACTCTGAGACTTTTAATTTCAGTCTCCACATAATTTCCTGCAGTTCCACAGGTTTCCTCCAAACCTTCTCCCTCCAAGCGCCGGTGCTCAGGGGAAAATGTTCAGCCTGCAGTTGGTGAGGAAAACCAAGAGCCAATGATGACACCACAGGGCGTGTCTATGCCAATTGATCCTCCCACAGACATGAAGCCTCCAGTGGGGCCAGGCAGCAGAAATTCCTCCTCCTTGGAGAAGATTTCCATTCGGCCTACTGTCCAGTCTCAGCCAGGGCAGCTGAACATTGTACAGCTGGAACCAGAGATGAAAGCTGTCCCTGTTCCTGATAATTTTAGCAAAAAAGAAGCAGAGATGACACCTGTCAGTCCAGTTTTGCAGATGGCCAAGGAGGACCTGGTGGAAGATACATCTCCATGTTCTGCTGGCATGAAGTCACGTCTACAGAGGCTAGCTCAGCAAAGACAATGTTGGGATGTAGATGGTATGATTATGTTATGTGCTTTTTGATGCAAGTTATTTTGACAAATTTATCTTAGATTATGTAGACATAGGTAATATACTACATCTGTGGCCGATAACTTGCTGCTTCTTTATTTTAAACTTTTAGATAATTCACAGTTGCAATAAAATGTATCCCACACTACATTATATTATATTTTCCTTTTTCAGACCCCTCTGTTGAAGTTAAACACTGTACACCCCTGTCCCTGTTGAAGAGACAAGCTGAGGTGCCTCCATCTGCTGTCCCCTCAGCATCCGCAGAAACTCCACTGGGGAGGAGAGGCAAATTGGCCAACCTTGCAGCCACCATTGGGTCCTGGGAAGATGACCTAAGCCATGCTAATATCCCCAAAGAGGATGTAAAGGAGAATCGTACTAAAGCTGTTCTCAAGTTAGCCATCAGAGATGCTGTTGTGTCTGCCGACACTAAGCCAATTGCTAATGACAGCCATGTGGTTGCCAGTTCATTAACAAGCAGCAAACCTGCACCCATCCCTAATCAGGTAAGTGCATCCTGCATTGTTTATCACTGGTTCTTTCTTGCTGCTATTCAAATTGGATCTAATTTGTACAAGACTGATCTCAACAGCACTGATGATGCTTCATTACTCATGCTCACAAGAAGGTACAATGCTTCTGACTACATGGCTTGAAAATGGTAGATAAGTGTTCTGAGAATGGCCTTGGACTAGGTATTGGTGAGTATGGGAGTCCATGCATCAATCTGATACCATATAATTTGTCATGGTGATATTTTTCTAACGGCAAGCATTCCTGCTATCATTAAGCTATATAACAAAAGTCAAATGTTCTCCCTGGCAAACGATAGATTTTTAGTCAATAGTGTTACATGTACAGCGTCTATGGCTTTAATTTAGAGGGGAAGGACTAATGTTTACAAATTCAAAAGCATTCATCTGATAAAGCCTCTGAAGCCATGCCCTACAAAGAGCAGGATGAGTGTACAATGATAAGGGGAAGAAAAATAACACATTGCAGCAAATACTGTCTTTTTTTAATGTAAAAATATATGATTGATACTCAGCACTTGTAAACCCACATCAGATATTGAAATCAATATTGTGAAGGTAAACTAGTACTGGAACATCTCCATGCTCAGGACAGAACATTGCTGTCTTGCAATTGCATATTCCTCTCTTACTTTGTCAGATAAAGGCTTTATAGTGTAAAAGTGATTCCAGAGGTAATTGTTGTACTATATTCTACTGTGCAATGCTGCTAAGAGTCAAATTCACAAATCTGTTACTTACTCAGACTCTACTTCCTAGTTTCTATTTCACTGTTTCTTTAGCCTTTTTTCTAGTATGTCCCACTAATGTCTGGGTTCTCTCAGCAATGCAAGAGGTAACTACAATCGGCTTGACTAAATATAACATTCAGACCCAGATCAAATGACTCTGCATTAGATGTGGATTCAGCATTCAGCAGTGATGTAAACATAACAGTCAACGGTCGCTCAGATAACACACTGTGAACAGGCCTCTCAGCTGCCCAAGTAAACCAGAAATCAAAAAACAATTGAAGGTGTGAGCTGAAAATCCAAGTACACTGTCAAAACACAATTGACCTAGATGTCTCACACAAAAGCGTCTACCTGGTTAATATGATGCAATAGATCTGTTTAAGTTGAACTTTTTTTAAGTGGGTCAGTGGTGTATTTTTGAACGAGTTTTTTTTTTTTTTTCCTCCAGCAACCTTTGAATTTTCCTGTCAAATCCAGCCAAGTTGTTCTCCAAAGTCTTCAGAAAGCTAACATTCTATCAGCCAGACCAACTCTTCAGCCAGTAAAGAGTCCTCAGAAGTCCAACCAGGGGATTACCTTCACTTCTAGTCCACAGAAAAACTACAACCATGGAACATCCTGTCCATCCAGTCCCCAGAAGTCGTCTTCCTCCTCAACATCAGTGCCTCAAAGCCCCCTGAGGAATCAGGTCCTTTCCAGGGGTCTTAACCAAACAGCCAGCTCCCAGAAGCCAGAGCTCAGTGCCAAGCCTGCCATTGCCAGCCCCACTGCTCCCCAGGAAAAGGCCAGCATTGGAGGTCCGGGTGAGTCATTTTGCAGTGATGACTTGCAGATGAGGTATATTTCCAGTTACCACGAAAAGAGTCTGCCCAGTTGAAATCAGTGAAAGAATTTCGTTAAAAAACATAAAGTGTTGTGTGTGTGTGTGTGTGTGTGTGTGTGTATATATATATACAGTGTCTCTTGTCACTCTCCGTGTGCCTGCAAACCCAAACAAATGCCCAAAAGCTTCTGTGTGGTAGGGTGCACTACTAACAAGGTAAAGAACCCTGATTTAAGTTTTTAGACGCTGCTGAACAAAAAAAATTTGCCTTTAAGACGAGAGAAGTGGATACAGGCAGTAAGACACCAGGCGCCATCATTGGCTACACATCAGCCTTGAAGACTGGGCAGTCAGAGTTGGCTGGTTTATGGTTCATCATTTAACCCAATAGCGACAAAAACCAAGTCTTGCATAAGTTAGGCTACATCCACACTACTACATTATTTTAAAATAGCTTTTTATAACTCAAACGTTTCAAATCTGCCCCACTTAATGGGGTTAATACGTAGCTGGTGGATGTACATTAGCCATGGTTAGCTTCAGCTCCTACAGTTAGCCTTGCCAATTTAGCAACCTTAACTTAGAGTTAAAAAGAATGAATGCGCTTAGCTTTATTATCTTTTTATTAGCTTCATAAAATTTAACATTACATCCCTTATGTTACAAAATATTCTAATAAAAGCTTGGCATGAGAAGAGTATCAAGTGAGGGCTAATTGCTTGTTATTTATCTTCCTTTTTGTTAGGAATATACACTCACACAACAATGAGAAATTACAGATCTTTGGATGCCAATAACTCTTTTTGTAAGTGAATGGATCCAAGTTGTGTTCCACCATAAACCAGCCGACTCTGACTGCCCGGTCTTCAAGGCTAATGTGTAGCTGAAAGCGCCTCTCGTCTTACTGTCTGTATTCACTTCTCATCTTAAAGGCAAATTTTTTCAGTTTGGCAGCTTCTAAAAACTTAGATCAGGGTTCTTTACCCTGTTAGTAGTGCACCTTACCACACAGCAGCTTTTGGGAATTTGTTTGTGTTTGCTGGCACACGGAGAGTGACAGGAAACACCTTCACACAATACAAAGTCAATGGAGAGCTCTTGATTGTTTTCCCTTCTGGCGTTGGCGGGGCTTAAATACGCTCTGTCTCTATTAAAAGTAGTCCGGGCGAAATACCATGCTCTGTAAAAATGAAACGATTCCTTGAGGCAGAGGAAATTCCTCGATTACTTTTTATAATCGAGGTACTCGAATTATTCGAGGAATCGCTTCAGCCTTAGTGTGTGTGTGTGTGTGTGTGTGTGTGTGTGTGTGTGTGTGTGTGTATAAATAAATAAATAAATGAATGAATGAATGAATACAAGATCCCGCTTTTTCTTTGTGAGCAGCTGTAAAATGTTTCCTGGAGCGTTTTGGAGAGAGGTGCCAGGAGCGTACCAACCCAGCAAGGGTCTCAAACCAGACTAAAACTCCCATAGGGGGTGTAATCCAGGACAACACTCCCACCGCAACTCTAACTGTGACACCAAACACCCGACTGGTTCAAGACAGACTCAGAGCTGCCCAGGCTGCAAACACAACCACTGCTAATCTCACCCAAAAACAGAAGATGGTAAGTTAATGCTTCAGATACTGTGTATCTTCACTGTGCCATCTCATTGTCATTTTGTTTTGACAAGTTAAAAAAAAAAAAAAAAAAAAAAAACCTCACATTTTAGGAGCGTGAGACTGAGCTGGCTCAGATTCGCTGTCGCTTCCAGAAGGGGAACAACATTTGGAAGAACAAAGATGAAGAAACAGAACCCCAGAAAAACTCAAAGACGAAGGTTGGCTGACAAACAGTAATCTGACATACAAATTGCACTCAGAACTGAACATTATATTTAACAAAAAATATGCATCTCAGCAGCAGCTTGAGGAGCCTGTGCAGAGTGGAGCTGCCCCATCTGATTCACATGATAAACCCAAAGCACAGCCTACTGAGAAAACAGACACACACACCATGTTGACTCCACCAGGTACTCCTTGATGTATTTGTGATTGAACATTTTGAATTATTATAGTGCAGATATTTCAGGGGTAATGTCTTAGAATTAACCTCATCATAACCTTGTTATTGTAAACTAATTTGTGACACAGTAGTTGACCATGTTCAAAACACGTTACGTTTGTTCTCTTTGTATTTTTATTACTATTTATTTATTTATTTTATCCATCTATCTAATTTGAATTGCAGAAGAATATTCATTTGATTAGTAGAGTGATGGTGATAGCGTATGATTCAAAACCATGATAGAATAAGGTTTTTCCTAAGCCAAGCCATAGCTCACGTTATATACTACTTCATGGTTTTGTGGTATTGCCTATAGCATCAACATTCGTTGCTCTGAGGGGGGCTGCGTGTTTTGCTGATAAACCAACTGATGAGAAATCAGAAGAAGACAAGGTGTTCACTGAGAAAGAGATGAATGTGGACCAGTCCATCAACTCAGAAGTTATCAACGAGCTGTTTGATGGAGTCCTGGAGCAGAGTGAAGTTGAGGACGAAGATGAGGAGGAAGATGCTTTGAATATCTCTTCCATGTCCCTCCTCATTCCACTGGCAGAGACTGTAGCTGCTGTGGTGAGGAGTCCCGAGAAGAGAATGATGGTAGCCACCAATGTCATGTCTATCTACCTGTGTTACTGTACAGAAGGTTCACAGCTTCACTATAAATAACATACTCCATTTCCCAAAACAGACATCAACTCCAGCCAGTTCATTCATTGTGAAGCCTCCAGACAATATTTCCAATCCCAGCAAGTTCCAGAGGACAAACATGATACGGACTGCTTCTTCAGATAGCATTGATGCCTCAGATGACGACCACAAACTGCCTTACAGGTGAGTTCTGGCATGCAGCACTCAAAAAAAGATACTCATTGAGGTTGCCTGTCTGCACAGTTGTATTAAATATATTTGCTTCGATTCTCAGCATTGATGCGTACAGGTCCACTAGAGTGAAGGAGACTGAAAGACCCAGTGTGACGCAGGTTATTGTGAGAAAAGAGGATGTCTCTAATAGAGCAGAGGAGCCACGAGGAACTGGTCCATTTGGTGTCAAACAAAGGATGAAGGTTTGGAATTAAAGCTTTCATTAAGACAATGTTATGCGCTTAATGTGGAAAAAAGGGCATATTGTTTAAAAACAGGATCAAGTTTCAAATCTCTTATTTCTGTAGATTCTGACGAACGAGATAAACCTGCAGCAGACTGTTATTCATCAGGCCAGTCAGGCACTGAACTGCTGCACAGATGAAGAGCATGGTAAAGGCTCACAGGTAGAGGCTGAAGCAGAGAGGCTGCTGCTGGTGGCAAGTGAGTTCATCCTGACGGTACATCAACACAAGAATCAATTACCAGAGACAGACTTTAAAAAAACAAAACAAGACAAAGCAGACTTCGGATAAGGACATCATGTCCTGCGAAATTGGGCTGTGACTGGGGCATAGCACAGTGACAAGTCCCAGAACCCCTGACAGCTCATTTTAGAAAACTTTCTGAATACAGTACAGGCTGTGTGCTTCTGTGTACAAAGCCTTTTTGTTACGTGAAAGCGATTGTTGTGGTTATTTCAACTGGGCCTGTGGAAAGCAGTCGCAATCATAATCCACTGAACCAATCCAACATCTGTTTAATGTAGCTTAATTTACAACATTTTCAGAGCTTCCTCTTCAGGGGTTAACCTTTCAAAGCAGATTGAATTCTGGATCAGGTCTTGAGCCCTGCCACTCACCTGCTGGCTACAAGTTGACAGTTGAAAATGCAAAATTTAGCAAAATATTTAGAAGAAGCAACAGCAGGCTGCATAGTTAGCACCTTTTATCCTTTTTAAATGCTGTTTGTTAGCTAGTAACTAGCAGCAGCTGACAACCTTTGCAGATGTGCTTTTGGGCTCCTAAACTTCATAAATGCTGTGTCCAACAAGCTGTATTATGATATGAAAAACAAATGCAAATACAAACAAGCTGCTTCATTTATACGTTGTGTATATGAAGACACTTCGTATATATTAATAATATGGCCGCACTTCAAAAACACGATTACACACAGCATATATACTAAGTTCACTTGGTTACTTCTACTAGTAGTATCACAGCTTTCTTCCTTTTTCTTTTGACTTAGTGGAGAGGAGGGAGGCTTTGAAGGCAGAATTGGACCAACTAAGAGGAGGACAACCAGGTCAGAAAAAGGCCTCTTCAGTCCCAGAACCCGCCAGCATGTTGGCCTCCAAGGGTTCCATCACCCTGCATGAGTTACGGCTGCCTCTGAAAGCAGACTTTGTTTGCTCAACTGCCAACAAGCCAGGTACAGTCTTAATGAATATTAGCTCAGTTCTGTGATCTAAAGTCTCATTGATACAGTCTCTTTCCTGCTGCATCTTAACCGTAGGCTTTGAACTGACTTAGGTTCATTTGTGGTTACACCTTGATCACCTGGCATTAGCTTAGGAAGACAGCTAGACTTTTTGGCCCTCAGGTGGATGTTTTCCAGAGTTTAATCCCTTTTCATCATTATTCTTTGTCTTCATGATTTCAGACTCAACCAAACATTCCTTCTTCATAATGATACGGGCTGGTGCAGAGAACACTGTGGCCACCCCACTGGCTAGTACACACCGTGGCCTCAGTGGAGACACTCTCACCTTCCCTACAAAGTTCACAATGTAAGTCAAACCCTTCTGCTAATATGAGCCATGTTCCTGTTCCTTAGTGTTGTTGAGTTAAGTTGTATTAAATAGGTCTATCATTATTAATCAATTCTAATTAATGAACATTTAGACTGGATGCTTTTCCACATTGATTATGGGTATGTATTTCATGACTGTTAAATATTGACACAGCCCCTCTTCCTTCACTTCCAGATCTGATGTCTCCAGTGACTTTGTTATTGATATTGAGGTGTATGGCCTGGTGAGTGACCCAAAATCATAATGCTCCTGATCACATATGTTGTATTAAATCTAGACATATATAATATTAAAGCTAGCAGTGAATGTGGCTGCATAGACAAATTTACACTTATGTTACAAGGACAGGCGAGGCTGACACTGTTGGTACATGTCCACGTGTTTCTTTCAAGGGTTCTTAGTTGTAATGTACTAGAATTTACCTGATTTCTTACACGTTTCTGCTTTGACTAATGACACTGCACTTAAGGTGCAGAAACGCGAGGTCTGCGGTGACAAGAAGAAGAAACCAAGCAAATCAAAGGTAATACTCTTTTATATTGAAGATCATTGTCAGTCTGATGGAACATTCATAAATGCTGTTTTTACCTGTCCAAATAATCTGTAGACAAGTTATTGAAGCACATGATTTGTATATATTGGTAAGAATAGTTTCTGTATCAAATCCATCACTTGTTGGTGGGTGGGCACTCTGGAATAAAATGTCTCTTTCTCTGCACAGTTTGAGGTAGTGGTTTTATTTAATAACCAGCAAGATGCACATCTTATCACCCAAACTTCAAATGTGAAAGTCGGGATAACAGTGTAAAATGTTTGCTTTACTTTTATCATTTCAGGCTATCACTCCAAAGAGATTCCTTGGCATCACTGTGAGAATTTTTTATTTATTTTTTTTCTCATTTTGAAATTTTAATTTCCGTATGCAGCATTCTTTCAAGAATAAAAATATGTATTAATTTATTTTATTTTTTTCTTTTTCCATTTTGCAGAAAAGTGGACAAACACCAGGTGCATCCATATGTGTAAAATCCATCTAAACAATGAATTAAGTGTAATGAAGCAGCTCAGGGTGGATTTAAGCCTTGAAGTGTTCTTTACTTTAGTGATTTTTATCACTAAACAACACGTGGGTATTTACCAGGGATGGAGGGCAGGGGTTTTTCTCTGGAATTTGTAGTTCTGTTCTCAGAAGGGGCTGCACAATATGAATATTATAAATACTGTAGCAGATACTGCAATATGTTCTACAGCTATAAATTATTTCACTGTTGACAACAAGTAAACAAATCTTAATGTGCTGAAGTGGATGTTTTGAGCTTCATACATTTCTTTTCTATAGTCGTGGCTAGCCCGGGAGGCCCAAACGCTGTTCGCACCAGTAACTTTGTCCTGGTTGGATCACACAAGCTAACGCTCTCATCTATTGGGAAAAACAAATTCCCTTTGGAGAAGGTACAAAATGAATAATGTTATTTTTAGTTACTTTGTCTACACACTTTGAAAACACCATAGCTTTCCTCTTGATCCTTTATTTCCTATGTGGCTGGCCTGTCTAAGAACTAAAATTTATACTCAATGTATCAATCCACCACTTGGATTATAGTGTACATTTGTGTGCAGGCTTTAGGGACTGCTATAGAACAGTTTGCCCTGCCTGCACACTCATTCATCTGCCTTGATCTTTTTTTTTTTTTTTTTTTTTAGATCAAATATGAAGGATGTGAAAAAGAACTACTCAGTGGCATGTTTCATTCTAAGGTTACAACTTGCCCTATTGTCTGTCATTTTTTCTGCTGTGTATGTGTGGGAAATAGTGAGCATACACTAACAAGGAACACTGTGCTGTATTTCCTTATCCTAACAATATCAGCTTAATGGGCTTTGATTGGGAAATGGAAATTTATTTTCACCTCTATCTCTACATTCTTTTACACAACCATTGTTTATTCATCTTGTATTTTAATATTGAACTTTATAATAAACGTTAACCATTTCTGCATTGAGGCCATGAGGTGCAAAACCTTCACCTTCACCTTTATACAAGTGTCTCCTGTATAAATTTAAGGTACCATTCTTGTGCCCCCTGGAGGGCAACATCTACCTCAAGATGCAGTGTGAAGTTGGCTCCAAGGTGGAGGAGAGGGGCTTCCTGGTGAGAAAATGCAACTCACATCACCAAATGTGGATTAATCCTATTTAGGAAACATTTATTTCCTAATTTCTCACAGTTTTTATGCTTTTCTTTTATATCCCAGACAATGTTTGAAGATGTTAGTGGATTTGGGGCCTGGCACAGGAGGTGGTGTGTCCTGTCAGGGTACTACATCTCCTACTGGACCTACCCAGATGATGAAAAGCGCAAGGTAATTTTCATTAACAAGCTTCTTTAATTAATCATGGATCAGCTGTTCACCTTGTATGGGTAGTAGTTTTGTGTTTAAATTGTTATTGCTATTATAGCCTTTTCCACTGCCAGCAAACAACCAATGGAAATGGGCTGCAAGCAACTTCTCCACTTTCTCTATTCTATTGCAGAATCTGACTTAAATCATTGGAAATTTCCCATAATGTTTCTTTTCTGTTCAAGTTTGTTAAATTGACCTTCAGGTGTCAGTTCCTACTCTTGTTACATTATAAACCAGCATCATAGTACAGGTTATCCAGAGAAGGCAGTGTTCTGTTGAGTGAAGCCAGATAATAGAAAGATATCCTGTATCCTCTTGCAGGCCTCTGGTCAAATTCTTGCTTGAAGTGATGGCAGACACCGGGGGTTTCTAACCTTGTTTTTTCTGGTCCTTTTTCTGGTAGAACCCCATAGGTCGCATTAATTTGGCCAACTGCACCAGTCAGCGAGTGGAACCAGCTAACAGAGAATTTTGTGCCAGACCAAACACGTTTGAACTCATTACAGTCAGACCACAAAGAGAAGATGACAGAGAGACACTCGTCAGTCAGTGCCAAAACACCATGTGTGTCACCAAGTAAGTGTCTTCTGACAATAAATACACACATGCCACTTTCATAGAGTATGTGTGGAGATATCAGCAACTGTTCCACTTTGTAAGCGATGGTTATCTTCCTGTGCAGAAACTGGCTCAGTGCTGACACCAAGGACGAGAGGAATCTGTGGATGAAGAAACTGAACCAGATTGTGGTTGATATGCGGATGTGGAAACCCGAAGCTTGTTACAAGCCACTGTAGTTCCTGCATTGATAACACCCTTTTCCTTTGGCCTGTCCATATCC
Organism: Remorina albescens; assembly: GCA_034769265.1. Classification (NCBI taxonomy): domain Eukaryota; kingdom Metazoa; phylum Chordata; class Actinopteri; order Carangiformes; family Echeneidae; genus Remorina; species Remorina albescens. Next base: position 3,029,274 of record CM068492.1, on the reverse strand, counting down.
ATCACATGCAATTACTAAGTGCAATACAGTATAAAAGTTGTTAAAATTGTTACTTGTGGATATTTTACAGGCGCGAAGTAAATGGACACGTATGTTGTTACTCAGAGGAAAGTAAACAAAGCCATAGATATGACACTTTTCAGTCCAGTGTTTTGTGCAGCAGTTGCTCTATTACTATATTTTATTCATTCCCAGGCTGATTTGATACTTTGCTCAAGGGTATTGTTGAGTTGCCAACTGTCCTATGTTAATAGCAGCACTTGGCTTGGTGTATGACTTTAACTTATTTGGTTTATTGCTGAAATCAATTAATAAATGGTGCTGAATAATAATCAAAGCACCACGGTTTTATCACTGAATGAATGTTGTATTTTATCCTGCATGGCAGCAGAGAACATGGTGATGCTTTTGATAAAGATTCACCTAATATATCCGCTTTCATAATTTGTGGCGGGACTAACATTCTTTTTCTTGATTCCCATGCACAGATTTTTTGATATCTTTTATACATCAGCTTTTATTGTATTTGCACTGTTTCATCAGTGTTAATGTTGTGGTTTCAGTGTTGAAGTTGAAATTTTGGTTACGATGGGGATAAGGTTTGTTACATATTCTACAGCCAGACTAATATTACTTTAATGTTCAAACCAGTACTGGTATTTAACAGATTAAAGCAAGCCTTATAGATTTTTTTTTGGGGGGGGTGTAAAGGCACATTTTGATTACCTACATTTGTACATTACAGAGCTGTGCCCTCAAAAGTTTACTGTTGTCACACTGATGCAGGCATATGATATTCATTTTAGCTGCCATCATTTCATATCTAATGTAAAAAATTTAAATGCTACAGCAAATTATACTGTCAGAAACAGTCTAGAATATAGGATTTACTTGTGTTGTGCAGCATATGTAACAGACTTTAATGCAAGCCTGCATGTGTATGACAATGTGTTTTGCATGTTAGATAAAAGATAATGCTTCATCAGCCTGTTGATAATGAATACTGATGGACATAAATACGCTTTGTTCTTACATACATTTCATTATGGAGTGAGCAAAAAAATGTGTGCTTCCTAAACTCAAGTCTTTAATTGACCAGGTATATGTGGATCAGTGAGACTTCAATAAATTCCTGCTCCAACCAAAATGGATCATGTTATTTTAATCTCATGATGTTCAAAATAGTGACATGTATATCATATTGTGAGCTGGTGAGATATTGCTGTGGAATGTGCAAATTTAAGGAGAATTGGCTGATTTGGCGACATGGCATAAACCGGTACCAGGCAATGTGTAGGAGGCACGTTGTATTTTGTGCAGAGAGTGCTTTAAACTTGGCACGATGGGAGTCAAGGCAGTGGAATCCCACATGCAAAGTGAGAAACACAAAACTGCACAGTAAACAGACGCCAGGTATTTTGCAGTTTTGTTCTACCCTCGTCTCCAGCGCTCCTCCACCCCAGTCTCCGAAAGCAGCACCAGCGCAAGCAGCGATATACCGCTGGACAACATTCGGATGTACCCCTACACTGAAAGCAAAAGTACTGTGGTGTCTGAACACAGTAACGAAACACCATTCATATAAGTCAAATGAGTGAGTGGGTGACTTATTCCGTGCAATGTTCCCGGACTGTGAAATCACCCGTACGTTTACACGTAGTTACGACAAGATAGCCTACATTAGCAAATTTGGATTACGCCCGTACATCTCAGACCAGCTTGTTGCGGATGTTAACAAGGACTCGTTTGTTTTAATATTCGACGAAAGCCTTAACCTTTAATTAATCATGGATCAGCTGTTCACCTTGTATGGGTAGTAGTTTTGTGTTTAAATTGTTATTGCTATTATAGCCTTTTCCACTGCCAGCAAACAACCAATGGAAATGGGCTACAAGCAACTTCTCCACTTTCTCTATTCTATTGCAGAATCTGACTTAAATCATTGGAAATTTCCCATAAGTTTTCTCATCAAGCGTGTTAAATTGACCTTCAGGTGTCAGTTCCTACTCTTGTTACATTATAAACCAGCATCATAGTACAGGTTATCCAGAGAAGGCAGTGTTCTGTTGAGTGAAGCCAGATAATAGAAAGATATCCTGTATCCTCTTACAGGCCTCTGGTCAAATTCTTGCTTGAAGTGATGGCAGACACCGGGGGTTTCTAACCTTGTTTTTTCTGGTCCTTTTTCTGGTAGAACCCCATAGGTCGCATCAATCTGGCCAACTGCACCAGTCAGCGAGTGGAACCAGCTAACAGAGAATTTTGTGCCAGACCAAGCACGTTTGAACTCATTACAGTCAGACCACAAAGAGAAGATGACAGAGAGACACTCGTCAGTCAGTGCCAAAACACCATGTGTGTCACCAAGTAAGTGTCTTCTGACAATAAATACACACGTGCCACTTTCATAGAGTATGTGTGGAGATATCAGCAACTGTTCCACTTTGTAAGCGCTGGTTATCTTCCTGTGCAGAAACTGGCTCAGTGCTGACACCAAGGGCGAGAGGAATCTGTGGATGAACAAAACTGAACCAGATTGTGGTTGATATGCGGATGTGGATACCCAAAGCTTGTTACAAGCAACTGTAGTTCCTGCATTGATAACGCCATTTTTCTTTGGCCTGTCCATATCCATCACATGCAATTACTAAGTGCAATACAGTATAAAAGTTGTTAAAATTGTTACTTGTGGATATTTTACAGGCGCGAAGTAAATGGACACGTATGTTGTTACTCAGAGGAAAGTAAACAAAGCCATAGATATGACACTTTTCAGTCCAGTGTTTTGTGCAGCAGTTGCTCTATTACTATATTTTATTCATTCCCAGGCTGATTTGATACTTTGCTCAAGGGTATTGTTGAGTTGCCAACTGTCCTATGTTAATAGCAGCACTTGGCTTGGTGTATGACTTTAACTTATTTGGTTTATTGCTGAAATCAATTAATAAATGGTGCTGAATAATAATCAAAGCACCACGGTTTTATCACTGAATGAATGTTGTATTTTATCCTGCATGGCAGCAGAGAACATGGTGATGCTTTTGATAAAGATTCACCTAATATATCCGCTTTCATAATTTGTGGCGGGACTAACATTCTTTTTCTTGATTCCCGTGCACAGATTTTTTGACAGACTTGACAAACTACGAAAAAAAAACCAACTAGATCTGGGGGGTATACTACGAAGGAAGCTCAACAGAGCCGGGTTTTCTTTGGGTGAGCTGGTTCGACAAAACCGAAAGCTCCAACCACAGATAACAAGTATCACGACGGTGGTTATCAACTTGATTTGTCGACCCAGGCTTGCCTCAACAGGTTCTGTGCGCGTTCACATAAAAAGGGGCGTTTAGGCGTCATTTAAACGCTATTTCCGCAGAAAAATGGACCGATTACATGCTGCATATTTCAGCCAAGAGGAGCAGAGAGCTATGAAGAGTTCAGACCAATAATAACAGCTAAAAGCAACACTGTTGCTGCAAACAAGGCAAGAGAGGAAGCCTGGCAAAAAATTGCAGATCGTGTAAATGCATAAGTTAATATAGCCTATGTAATATTATATTATATATCATTATATAAATTTAATTCCCTCCCTGACATTGTCTCATGATAAAGGATACATGGAAATCACTTAGATTAGGGCCAAATCAAAGTGAAATTAATTAGATTTGTCTTATCTGTGATAAAGTCTAAGCAATTTTCTAATTGGTGTTCTATTAGTTGTAGTGTCAGCAGTGCAAAACGGTCTTGGCAGCAAATCCAGACCAAGCACAAAAATATAATCCAAAGTGGTATTTGCTGTGCATTCATCACTCTTTTAGTGTAATGTGGATGATACACTGCGTAACATATGAAGTGTTAATATTATCTTAAGCAAACAAGAAGAAAAATGAGAGGAGAAAGATTTGAGGGGGCCCCGCTCCAGCAGATTACACGGCCTCAGAGGAGCTGGCCCTTGCAAAAGATGAAGGGTGGCCGATCATGGAGGGGATACAAGGGGGTATTCAATCAGACACTGGTGCTGGCAGCTCCCAGCAGCAATTCTTTGTCCAGGGTATGTATAAGTGCTTCGGTGGTAAAATACTAAATGCACATTTGTTGTTTCTCAGATAAGAAAAGTTTTAATCTAATTTACAGTTGAAGGAGACGGTGTAGTGTTGCTCAAGCTGCCAACACACACCCTTGCTGGTCCCCACACAGAGGTAACTGTCAAAGTTTTCATGTACTCTTATCTTTGTTTGCTGTGTTGAATCCACTTTATTCATTTCTCTTAAACTATTCCACAGGTGGAGATCAATGATGAGGAGACACTTTCAGTGTATTCAGAGGTACCTTTGGGGGTAGGTATCTTAATAATCTAAATAAGAATTTAATTTAAAATTTTAATTCATCTTTTTAAATTAGAAATAATGAAGTTTCTTAAACATTAATGTCACAGGGAGAGGACATTGTGCAACCCTCCCCTCAGCCTGTGGCCTCCACCTCTAGGCCCACAAAAAAACAAGGGGTAAGGGTTTCATAATTTCTAGCAGTCCTATGTCTACTTTTTTAAAGTAATCCTTACCAAGAACGCATAAGTGAATGATGAACACAGTACACCATCATAACTGAAAAGTCTATCTCACTCATCTCTGTTTTTGATGAACACCTAAATGTCCTATTAATACAGATTGGAGCAGACAATGTGAGGGCCCTTTATAAAAGAAATCTAGAGCTGGATAATGAGAAAAAAGAGCTGGAAATTAAGAAACTAAAACTTGAGATTGAGCAACTGGAGTATGAGAAAAAGGTACTGCAGTAAATGGTACTTTAAAATGTTTGTTAAGCATGATTGACATTGTATACTTATGACTTTTTCTTTTCTTTTCCCAGAAAGGGCAGAACTTTAATAAATGATAAAACACATCCTGTGATTGGTGTTTTTGTTTTTTTGGGTAAAAAACTGCCTCCGAAGAGCACCTCAAACAATTCGGGCACCTAAATCCACTGGATTTCCTAAAAACGGTGAGGCCATGTTCAAGGAGGATGATCAGTGAAAGGATGGCGCTTTTTATAGCCGACTTTAAACTGAAACTCGGAACAAAAACTGGTCCGGACCAGGTTATGTTCGCAGCATAAGTTACCATGGTGATATAGCCATCTTAAAAGAGAGCCACCTTCGTGACATGGAAAAGTCTGGCTTTATGCTCAACATACCTCGCTAAACCACTAATCTCGCTTCATAGTACACCCCTCTGGACGTCCGCTACTGGTGGAAAGATCATGTGCAATCCAGATATCTGGGATCGCAGTTCATGGGACATGGAACAGCCCAGGATGTCCTGCGCCATTTCAAAGTAAGTAGCCAGCGTGAATTGTGTTTTAACTATGCATTTAGACCACATGATTTTTTTTTTCTCCTGGTATTAACAATGGGTAATTAAAAAGAATCTTTTATCTTTTTTATTTTATCGTGATGATATCAGCTATATCGCCCAGCTCTACTTAGTTGAATAGGCCTAGTTGCCTGGCCTACCTATATCGTGCATTCTTAAACTTTGAGTCGTTTTGCTGTCAACTGATATTATCATTATTATCATTATTGATGACTTACCTGTGTCGGCTTCCCATCCTTTACAGAGATATGCTGTTTGCCAGTTTGCTAAATGTTTGTTAGATCTCATATGAATCCAGCATTATTGTTCTTGTAATTATTATAATTTTTATATGTTTCATGAATTTTTATCTAATTCTCAGAGGGGTGCTAAGGACCTGGACAGGCGTAGGCTTCTGTCCATCACCATGGACAGCCCAAACGTCAACTGGAAGTTCCTGGAGCTACTGCAGCAAGAACAGGCAGAGCAGTATGAGGGGCTCCACTGATTGTGGTTGGAAGCTGTGGCCTCCACACCTTACATAATGCTTGCAAAGCTGGCTTCACCATGTGGCAACTGGTTAAGGTTTTGAGGGTTATGCACACTCTCTTCAATACGCCTGCAAGAAGGGCGGACTTCCTGGCTCTTACCAAATCCACTAAATTTCCGCTTCCATTCTGTGGCCACCGGTGGCTTGAGAGCCTACAAGTTGTGGAGAGAGTTCTTGAGCTGTGGCCTTCAGTGACCATGTACATGGATGCAGTCAGGAAAAAGAAGCTGCCAAATCCAGGAACTTCATCCTTTGACACCCTTGAAGCAGATGAGCAAACAGATGAGCCAGTGATGCCATTCTTTACAAATGATTTGGCAGAGCTGATGAAGGTAATAATAATACAGTTGGCCATGGCCATTTTATGTTAATTGATTGTACTTCTGATTATGCAAATGTAACTGATGTGTTCAGTTAACAGTTTTTTTTATAATTCGTATATTTCACCATGAATCCATTCTTCTCTTATGTTTACATTTTGTGTTTGACTTCACTGTATACTTGTTTTGTTTTTTGTGTGTATTTCTTTTATGAGGAGCCTTTATTTTGTTAATTCTGATTTTGTTGTGTAACCGTTGACAAACCGTTCTGTCAGTTCGAACCAATTTTCAGTTGGTCTCCGGTCTGGCTGAAGAGAGGTGTGTGTGAGAGCCAATGAAGCTGCAATATTGGAGAGAGAGAGAGAGAGAGAGGAGATCTTTGTACACAGAATAAACCCCCCTCCTGCTGGCTGGTAAACGGTTGTCGTCGTCTTAATATCAACACAACGCAGAGAAGACGCAGTATTTAGACAGAGAAGCTTTACCCCGGCTACACATATATTATGATATGGCAATGATATTAAGTCAAATGTGAAATATCTGAAAAAAAATAAAGCAACAAGCATTGCTCCTTATATTTTGTCAATGAATATGGTTGGAATTACCTTTTATTTGTTTTTTGTTTTTTTTGAACGCATGTCCTTTAATGTGACACTTCACTGAAAGGCAAAATTGTCTTGATTTATGTTTATTGTTTTCCATGTGTTCCACTCTAGAAAGAGTTTTTTTTTCTTCAGCATTTGAAGTAGATCATATAGCTTTCACTGGATCAAAAAAGTCATGTATTATGTAATAATAAACATTTGGGCAAAATTGTCCCTAACCCTAAGGAATTGATGTCATTTTTTGCTTCAGTTTTGGTTAATGTAAAGTAGGTCTTTAATTTCACTCCAAATGGCATTAAAAGACTTAAAGTCTTAAATTTAACTAGCCTTAAACTGTAGGAACCCTGTCCACTGACCACGCATAACTGAGGTCTACAGGTTTGTTCCTCTATCTCTCTCTTCCCTTAAGCCCTTTTTCCTCTTAGGTTCTTCTCTCCTGGTGCAAGGATCCTCTCTTGGTTTGGATCTTCTGGCTTAGAGATCGGCCCTGACAACTCTTCAATCTCCCCATGGCAGCAACACAAAGTTGCCTAGGGTTTCTAAGAGTGGACAAGTTGAACACCAGCACACTCGACACAACGTCTCCCTGCTGTTTCCTGCAATCAACACGCCTCAAGTCAGCATCAACTGCTTTCTTAACAGCAACGCAACCAACATAAGGAACAAAGGAGAAATTCAACAACTCTGACCTACAGCTCTGGACTCTGGTTTCTGAACTTGGACAAAGCATAAGGAAGGACAGTTGCTTGTCCAAGAACTGAGTCATGTTCACTGGGCCAACCTAGCATGAAACAAGCACAGCAAAGAACAGGACTGTTAACCTTTGTTCATGCAAGTGTGGATTTAGTTACTGTCTCTGTTAGTGATGGTCAAATAAAATCACCACTCTCACATGGAGTTACTTGAAGTCAGCATCTCTTTATTCAAGCTCTGCACAGAATCTCACACAACGGAGTAATGGGGAAGGAGCTCTCTGAACACAGAGGAGCAACAGGTTTTACAACAGATAACAGATCTCTTGACATTTCAGGACACAGATGATTCACAAGGCCACGGTTCCTCCTCACATCAACATAGTCCTGACGATATACAAGACATCTCCTGAGAAGGACACCACTGGTAACTTTTCCGTAGGTCTGAGTGTGAGTGGCAGTTCATCTCTGTCTCTCTATGTGTTGGCCCTATGAACTGGTGACCTGTCCAGGTTGTACCCCGCCCTCGCCCAGTGTGAGCTGGGATTGGCTCCAGTACCCCCGTGACCCAGAAACGGATAAGCAGTAGAAGATGAATGGATGAATGAATAGTCATTCAGTCAAACATATTATTAGATTTAAGTTAAATCAAAAGGCACATGCTGCTGAAACAAAGTTGGTTGTACTATTGTTGCATCTATGTCCAAATCAAACACTAGCATACTCTGTGATGCAACCACAGATTGTACAGAAAGACATCATTTCCGTAGATGATGCAATTGAACTAGCTGTTGCATGCAGGTACCATCTATTGTAGTTGGCAAAATTAACGAAAGAACCTATACGTTTAGCCTTCAAAATAAAGTATTTTGACCAAATAATTTCAAACTTTGTGTAATTAAAAGAAAAATGTGTTCCCCCATTAATATTAAACATCGAGTCATTAGATATGACCTGTGTTAAATTTTTTTAAACAATACTAGCAGATATGGGACATTATCAGATGGTGAATCAAATCTACCAAAACTACTGTAAGCCTACTACTATTATGACTACTACTACTGCTACATGTCTACCAAGTAGACTTTATGTCATAGTTGTATGTAACAGCTGTAGTTTTCATATATTCTGTCAATTTTTGAACATCACTGTATAGCTTTAAATTGTTTTTTTTGTGTTTTTTTTTTTTTTTTTTTTTGCGGCGTGGTTTGTAAGTATGCTCTTATTTTGAAGGCAGCCTTAGATCCGGTGACACACGCGTTGCTTCAGCTGAAACTGATTCACAGGAACTGGAGAGAGCTGAGGGGAGCTCGTTTTTAACTGCGGGACCAGCGACAAGGTAGGGCGGACGCTCTGAGCTCTACATTCCAAATGGCTGCACTCAAATAGCGATTTTCACGTAAATCGAATTTATAGCAGAATTCTCCCGTAAAAACAAAATTTTAATTTTTAAGTCATCTCTGATCTGTTAGGCGTAAAGGGCACCAAGGAGCCAAACTGTTGACTGATTCTCGGGTATTAGTGTGTGTCAGAAAACTGGGCCTATGAGTGCTCTCCCCGGCTGCATCTCACGAAACCGATTCACTCAGCTAGCCTCCGCCCGGCGGGGCTGTCTGAGGTTCCAGGACGAGCTTCTCGGGAGAGAGAGACAGGAGGAGAGTTTGGAAACGATGTTAGCTGCTCCAGGAGTCAGTTAGGACGATTTGAAATTGAGTCCCCGGCAAACTAGAGTGGAACATATGGCAACGTTAGTTAGATAAAGTTCATCTGAACCTGGACTAATGTGGTCCAGATGTGTAAAACAAAACGAAACATAAATTAGTCCTCTTTTATTCATTTTAGTATTATTATTATTATTTTTTTTTTTAAATAATAAAGGTATCTGAAAAGGCGTTTTAAAGCCACTACAGCATCTTTGGGATAACTTAGTCAAGACTGGATCAGCTTTAAGTATAGTGGTTTTGGATCTGTGCCTGGTCTGAGCTGCTATAGATTTCTAAAAGCACTGGGTAATCTCTTTTATAGCATTTTCAAGAATGCAGGTTTTACAAATTTAGAGATGTTGCCATGGCTTTAGATTTGGCCCAACAGGGAGCAAGAGTAGTCATGGAGAAGAGCATCAGAGCAAAATCTGGAGCTTTTCCACATGTGCACAAAATGTTCCTTACAAATTTGGGACAATTTAAAAGGGAAATGAACAGACTTTCCAGCAGTATAAGATGTATTGCCTAGAAGCATTGTTACAAAAAAGAAATAATCTACGAAACACAAATTTCCTTAATTTTTGTGCTAAGTTTATATGTTGAAGTAGTTAAAGAACTTTAGTCTCTGGACATATGGATGTGAAGTGATCAGGTCATCTGGGGCTGCTGAGGTCCAAGCCACTCCCTGGTATCCTGTGTCTGCTCATCGTTGTTGGGGAGTCACTCAGGGTGTAATTAACCCCTGTAAATTCACTAACTGTTGAACAGGTTACACAAACTATTGAATGCTATCTGTTGCATAATCCTCTGAAGCTACTGCTCTATGCTGTGAGTTCCCTCATATTATTGCTTTATAACTGATTTGAGAATCCTATATTCTTTGACAGGCATGTCTTAAAAATATGAAACTCATACTGTTTGGAGATGATACCTACAAGCAAGATTTTAATCTTTTACTGTATGTGAATAATCTTTATTTCTGTCTCTCTCTCTTCAATCCAGCCTCCACAACTGTGAAATGTGTGGTATCTGGGCTTTGTTTGGCAGTGATGAGTGCCTGTCAGTTCAGTGCACTAGTGCCATGAGGATTGCTCACAGAGGCCCTGATGCCTTCCGCTTTGAGAATGTCAATGGCTTCACCAACTGCTGCTTTGGCTTCCACCGGCTGGCTATTGTGGACCAGCTGTATGGCATGCAGCCCTTGCGCATCAAGAAATTTCCTTTCTTGTGGCTCTGCTACAATGGAGAAATTTACAACCACGACATGGTAAAATAGGCTAGTTCCAAATCTTCCAACAACCTCCAACCACAGAAATGCTCAACCCCATAGTTACATTGTGAATATTGCTGAGCTACAAATTGAAATATCAAAGTTAGCAAATGAACCCCACTGATTAACGAATCCCAGATTCGCCCAGATCTGAAGCATGGTCTTATTTGGGCTTCTACAGTAAACAGGGTATAGGGAAGACTGTGCAAAAATGAATCTAAGACCACATTTAGCAAGACTCAGCAAACAGTAAATAAATGGATCTCTTTCATGTCACTATGAACAAGTTCAAACACCCCAGTTACCACCAACTTGTGCCACAAAAATAGTTCAGTCAATACTTACACATTAATAATTTTTTTAAGATTGGGAGGGGGCTCGTGGCTTCTGTATGTAGCTAGTATCTACTGATAAATGGGGAATGGTAGCTTCAGAAGATGATTGGCATTCCACTTCTCCAATAGACTGTACACAAAAGATTTTGCCATCTGAAAAGCGAAGCCAATACTGAGGCCTTAAACCTGCGTCATATCTAAAGACCATCAGGGGGTGACTCCAATGAATGTAAAGAGAAGTCAGATTGCATTGAAAATGACACTACTTAAATGACATTTAACCAATGTTAACATGCTAAAATGCTAAAGTCAGAGGGTGATACCTACTAAAGGTTAGCATGTATCGACACTATATCAGCATGTTCACTGTGAGTATGTTTATTTATTTATTTTTTTATTCCTGACTTAATTCAGCTGAATGGAAAAACATATTTTTGGAATTAACTTTGCCCTGAGTTAACCTCTTATGTGGATTCTCTCCATTGTTCATTCAGCTGAGGAAGCAGTTTGAGTTCAATTACCAGACTAAAGTTGATGGTGAGGTTTTACTCCACCTGTACGACCGCTTTGGCATCCAGCAGATGGCCTCTCTCCTGGATGGTGTGTTTGCGTTTATTCTGCTGGACACTGCCAACAGAAAGGTGTTCCTGGGCAGGGATACATATGGTGTCCGGCCTTTGTTCAAACTACTGACAGATGATGGCTTTCTTGCAGTCTGCTCAGAGGCTAAAGGTAATGGGATAATTTACTGTCTCTCTTGAATCAGGGCCTTTTAATCACTTCTGACATTTGTTTTACTCATTTTAGGCACTGCCTAACTTGTTATTCTTGTAACAGGCCTTATGCACATCACCCATCCAATGGCCACCCCAGCCAACATTGTTCCTTTTCTCCCCGGGCACATTGAGGCCTTTGATTTGAAGCAAAATGGCAAAGTTAAGTCTATTAAGATGGAACAGTTTCACTGCTGCACACAGGAGCCTGCTCACACCATTTATGACGCCTTGGAGAGATTGCCTTCTGGTAATTAGCTGATTGTTTCTAACATTTAGTCATTTGGTTGCTGGCATTTTTAAAATTTTGTTGTCTCCCCAGGGTTTGATGAGGAAACGGTGAAAAGCAACATCAGGACCCTGTTTGAGAATGCTGTGAAAAAACGCCTCATGGCCCACAGGAGAATTGGCTGCCTTCTCTCAGGTCATTAAACTGTCAAGACCAAATTAAATTTCATAAGTGATTCACTATGAACTGGTTGCAAGAAGTGAATATTGGATTTGGATTCAGTGGAGTTCACTGTTTGAATGCTCCACTTCTCTCCTCAGCACCATCAAGAGGTTTGATATTGGCCAGTGGTGCAAATTTGTGTAAATGCTAGTTTATATGCATTTTGAAAAGTCATCTCCACGAATCAAATCAAATCAAATCAGAATATACATACTTCTCGGAGTTGATTGACATTTGTAGAAAAGAGGAATGGGAAACTGTGACCTGTTATTATAAATAGTCTAGTTTATGGCCAAACATCAAATCAAATCAAAATCAAATCAGATTTATTTGTATAGCACCAAATCATAACAAAGTTACATCAAGGCACTTTACATATAGAGCAGGTCTAGACCAAACTCTTTATAAAATTATTTAAAGAGACCCAACAGATCCCCCGATGAGCAAGCACTTGGCGACAGTGGCAAGGAAAAACTTCCTTTAAGAGGCAGAAACCTCGGGCAGAACCAGGCTCAGGGGGCGCAGCCATCTGCCTCGACCGGTTGGGTTGAGAGAGGGAGAGAGAGAGAGAGGCACGGGGGGGGGGCAAAGTTGGGTAGAGTAGGGAGAGAAAGAGAGCAGGAGGAGGGGATATTCAAACAGGTGTAGGCAGGAACATGATGCTGCATGAGGTTCGTAGGAATTATGCTGTATGGAATTCTTGAAGATGTGGGAGCAGCAGGCATTGCAGGAACATGGGATGGTGATTATTCATCACCTGCAGGATGAGGACAGGGAGAGAGAGGAGCGGAGCTGGGAGAGAGAGAGGAGAGGAACTGGGGGAGACAGAGACTTCGGGAAAACATGGTTAGTAAATGCAATGCACATGCTTGGAACTGAGAGAAGCTGGGATTTCGGAGAAGCAGGTTGTTGGTATGACAGCGCATGCGAGGGGGGGAGAGAGAGAGGGAGAGGGAAGAGGGGGAGAGAGAGGGAGAGAGAGAGGGAGAGAGAGAGGGAGAGGGAGAGGGAGAGGGAGAGAGGGAGAGGGAGAGAGGGAGAGAGGGAGAGAGAGAGAGAGAGAGAGAGAGGGAGAGGGAGAGGGAGAGAGAGGTGCTCAGTCCTTCCCCCAGCAGTCTAAGCCTATAGCAGCATAGCTAAAGAGTAAATGAACTTTAACTTTTTAACTATAAACTCTGTCATACAGAAAAGTTTTAAGCCTGGTCTTGAAAATTGCTAAAGTGATCCGAGTGATTGAATGATTGTAGCTTTTCCTCAGAAAAATATATATTAGTCCAAAATTCTAAATATTGCTTTGGCCACACTGTGCTAACTTATTGCCAAGAGTTAAGAGTTTGACAGACTGGTCCTAAAGTTAACCTCAGATCAGTTCTGTGATCACAAGTTTAGTGTTAACACACAACACAACACAATTTGTCACAGAATTTCTCTCTGTAGGGTGTTATTAATGAGACTGATGGATTGCTGTGGTCTGTGTCAATGATTCTCCTCCATGTTGTCTTCCTCAGGTGGCTTGGACTCCAGTTTGGTTGCTGCTACACTGGTGAAAATGGCCAAGGAAGAGGAGTTGCAGTATCCAATTCAAACATTTTCAATTGGGTCAGAGGATAGTCCAGACATCATGGCTGCTCGGATGGTCAGTTCTTAAGCTTGTAGCAGGGCTAAAGGTCCAAAATGTGCACTAATTAAATCTTAAATGCTGTTTTTAGTACAGAGCATGGTACGATGGGTTTGCAACAGTTTTTGGTCTGTTGTTCTGTTTGTCAGGTTGCGGCGCACATTGGCAGTGAACATCATGAGGTTAACTTCACTGCAGAGGAAGGCATCCAGGCCATAGAGGAAGTCATCTCCCATCTGGAGACATATGACATTACAACCATCCGAGCCTCTGTTGGTGAGTACAGCATAAAGCTTTGTGGGAATCAACAAAAAAAGCTTTTTCTTGATAGAATGTAAAATGTGGTGGGGTTTTTTGTAATTTGTTTTTTTGCTTGTGTTGATGTGGTGCCCCTGTGTTTTCTGTGGTTGGATGCAAAAATTAACAGGTGACAAAAAGGACCATGACTGCAGCTCTATAAATGTAAATTTTTTGCAATGGTTGTTTAAAAACCCTGGACCGTGGACAGGTCGCCAGTCCATCACAGGGCCAACATACACAGACAAACAACCACTCACACTCGCATTCAGACCTACAGTCAATTTAAAGTCACCAGTTAACTTAGACATGCATGTCTTTGGACGGTGGGAGGAAACCCACGCAGACACGGGGAGAACATGCAAACTCCGCACAGAAAGGACCCAGGCCGGGAACCGCACCCGCGACCTTCTTATTGTGGGGCAACAGCGCTAACCACTACACTGCCATGCTGCCCAGTCGGACTGTATTATCTATTGAAAACGGCCCTATTCCTTAATTTAATTTTTCAATAATGGTGATGTGGTCTTTAAACAAATTTCTGATGTTTTGATATGCGTTACATACGGCGATATAGTGATACTCTTCAAATGTAGTTTATCTACTCCTGGAATGTGCTCATTATTATTGTAATCCTTGCATGGAATGTGACCTCACGAGGGAAGTGTGCTCTGCACTTCATCACTGGGAATTGAGCGGGGATTGGCTCCAGCAACCCCTGCAACCTGGAAATGGATAAGCGGTAGAAGATGGATGAATGAATGAATGAATGAATGAATTATTTATTTCCTGCATCTGCCACTGACCACTGTCCACAGTGCTGCCGTCACTTCACTGGATTCTACACGACCAGCTAAAATGGTGCGTCATGTTGTCACCACATGCAGCCAGTGCTCAGCAGTAGCAGGCTCGGCTCCAATGCAGCAGGTTGTAGCTTCTGCTTTGACTGCTATACCAATGTGGCTGTAGAGCCTCCACAAATCATAATAAACCACTTGAAATAATTATATTAATAAAAGAGAAGAGACAAATTCTTGGTGTGGAAATGGTTCCGCTATTGCAGATCAGATAAACTTCTGGTTTCAATATGCTGCTAAATCTGCCTGGGAGGAGTTGGCCAGCAGCAGGAATATACATCAAATCTGTCCACCATCTGAATCAGTTCACTTCCACAGAATAATCTGAGGTCTTAAAGAGGACAGACCATAGACGTTTAAGCCAGCCTGCCCCTAAAACGTCACCACCACCCCATATGTGTTTTTTATTGTTGCTCACTCTTTTTCTCTACATTCTTTAGCAACTCTGAACACTTTTCATAGTGAGAAAGCAGAGAGAGAGAACCAGAGCAGGAGGAGAGAAAAAACAAAGAAAATGTAAGCTAAAACCTGCAGATGTAAGGGGGGATTAATGCCTGGTACCACTACATGTGCATTAGGAACTTTTGGCAGTTAGTGAAAATAGGATGTTTAGCAGAAGTGATAATTGGAATTTATTAATAGTGTTTATTCATTCATTCATTCCACTTCTGACGATTATCCGTTTCTGGGGTGCGTGGGGTGAGAGTAGTGTTTAATGATAACTAATACTAACTATTGCAGCAGCTGGTATTGAGCAGGAACATGGAGGAGAGATGATTCACCACCTGTAGGATGGGCACAGGAAAAGAGAGGACAGGAGGGAGAAACACGGACTACAGGAGGAAACAAAGTCAGTTAAAGAGAGAGAAAGAGATTCATAGGAGAAGGATTTATAAACCTGTTACAGTTAAAGACTAACTAATTTTTCAGAAGTTTGTAGGTATAAAATTCATTGCTTCCAGCTCTATGTAACACTCTACAGGCTTACCTCATCAACTGGTGGTTTGTAAAGGACAAATGTTTTTGGATATCAAATTAATGATATAATAGCATTATTTGAGTGCTTGAGTGCTTGGACAGAAATTGTACTGTATATGACATTGATGCGTTACATAGGCAGCTTCGTTATTCATTTCATACTGACAGCATCTTGCTGGAAAAAAAAAATCCACATTATTCAAATGAGTGTAAGCTTTGATTCAAAAACCTTGCTCAGATTCAATCCATTTTATTTCACAACAGGCCAGTGAAGCAATCCTAACAGAATACAGACCAGTGTCTTGGACATGGGGAGTGGTAGTTGTTAATATCAGCCATGAAATCATCATGTAGATTGTCCCTGTGTGAAAGTTTGTGTCCTGAAAGTTTCAGCTGATCACAGTGCTTACTGATGCCGAATCGATGCATTCCTGTTCCTCCTGATTTCCCTCAGTGAATCACACTGGAATCCAGTGGATTAGTTCAGCAGGTGGTGATGCACACAGTGTGCCCCAAGTACTGTTTTATTTAAGGCATGATTTAAACATTGAACAAGTACTACTGATTTTGTTTCCTTTGTTTTTGTTTTAAAAAAAGCTTAAAATTGATTTGCTCCCTCTTTGCCCCTGTTTACAACAGGCCTGTCAGATGTCTGCATTGGTATGCCATCCAAAAATCCATAAGGACTGTAAGCGTATTTAAATTCATCACAGACTCCATTGAGGCGGTTACTTCACCAGTCTCTTCATCATCCCCTCCATGTGTCTATCCTTCAGGGTGACCATGACGATGTCCAGCGGGTGGATACTGTAGTTCTGACCCCACCCTGATCCAACTCGACTGCATGAAGTAGAGACAGTAATTATAATTGAGGGTGCATAAAAGTGACCGAACAAGAAACTCTTGCAGCCCTAAAACAAACACCATTCTAATTTAATATATGTCATCTTGTTTCTGCACTTGCCCCTCCTTCTAGGCACTACAAAAAATGGTGACAACAAATCAGCATCTTTATTAACAGTCTCTGAATGCATCATTCACAAACAAACATCACTAAGATAGCATCTAGTGTCATTCATTAACTAAGGAAACAAGCATGTTTGTTACAGACTGCAAAAATAACATCATCATGATCTATTTGGGTTTTTTTTTTTTTTCTCAAAAAATGCAGAAATCTTTGCTTATATTTTCATTGTATTCTCTTTCCTCCTGCTCTGGTTCTCTCTCTCTGCTTTCTCACTATGAGAACTGCTCAGAGTTGCTAAAGTAAAAGAGTGAGCAACAGTAAAAAACACATAGGGGGTGGTGGTGATGTTTTAGGGGCAGGCTTGCTTAAACGTCTGGTCCGTCATCTTCAAGATCTCAGATTATCCTGTGGAAGTGAACTGCTTCAGATGGTGGACAGATTTGATGTGTTCCTGCTGCTGGCAGACTCCTCCCAGGCACATCAGGAAAAACCTGAAGTTTATCTGATCTACTTATCTGACTTTTGGAAGCTCTACAGTCACATTTGTATAGCAGTCAAAGCAGCAGCAGCAGCAGCAGCAGCTAAAACTTGCCGCACTGGAGCTGAGCCTGCTACTGCTGAGCACTGGCTGCATGTGGTGACAACATGATGCACCATTTTAGCTGGTCGTGTAGAATCCAGTGAAGTGACAGCAGCACTGTGGACAGTGGTCAGTGGCAGACGCATGAAATAATTCATTCATTCATTCATTCATTCATTCATCCATCTTCTACCGCTTATCCATTTCAGGGTAGTGGGGGTTGCTGGAGCCAATCCCCGCTCACACTGGGCAAGGGCAGGGTACAGCCTGGACAGGTTGCCAGTCCATTGCAAGGACAACACATGGACACAGGGATGAACAGCCACTCACACTCAGACCTACGGACAATTTAGAGTTGCCAATAAACCGAAACATGCATATCTTTGGACGGCGGGAGGAAACCAGAGTACCCAGAGGAAACACTCGCAAACATGTGGAGAACATGCAAACTCCACACAGAATGGCCCCAGGCTTGGAAATACAGAAATCACAGATTAAAATTCTATCTCATACTGATTTAATAATTTGCTGTTGGCATTGTTTCATTTCATTATTGTAGTTAGTTAATATGATGTAGTGTAATATTGTTATTCTTCTATTCTATTCTATATAATAATGTACCATAAAATAATGGTATGTGGAACTTAGTAGTGGAACTTATTGCAGTGTGTAAACATTATCTCACTCACGTTGACTTTGTTCTGCAGGAATGTACCTGGTCTCAAAGCATATCAGGGAGAAGACGGACAGTGTGGTCATCTTCTCTGGAGAGGGCTCAGATGAGCTGACTCAGGGATACATTTACTTCCATAAGGCAAGTCATCAGTAACCAGTCATCAACAGCATTTCTTGCTTTGGTTGTTGAAAACAAACTTATTCTGTTTTAATTTGTACGACTCCGACAGAAGCAGAGTTGATAGGGAGTCAGGAAGTCATGGAGGGGGCCGCTGTTGGCAACTGTCTGAAAATTCAACAAAGGAGCAGGTGAAAAACAGGCAGGATCAGGATGATTAAAAACAACTGAGGCAGGAAATGACAGCAGATATAGTGGAAATGAACTACTGGATACATATCTGGAGGAGAAGGAGTCAGGAAGTTGGCAGGGAGGAGGGGCTGGTTCTTAGGCCCTCTTAAGACTTGGAGTATGTAACTTACCTCTAAAGAAGCTGCACCATCTCCTGATCATCTGAGTTAATGCATCAGTTTTATTAGTCACACAGTAAGAGATCTATTTCGTTTATCATTCCATATCAATAACACATTACTTTAGCACTTGAAATGTGAATGTACTCGACAAGGAAGTAAAAAGGTAAACCACACTGAAAAAGAGAAAGCTTCTGCCTCCTGTGCTTTACTAAATTTATGTGTTGTACCATGATGTTGACATGATTGAAAAAAGAAATCTCAGGAAAAATCAGCTCAGATTATATCAGGGTTTTCACTTTTTCTGCTCCAGATGGTCTGTCCTTGTGTAAAAAGAATCTTTCATTTAAAAAAAAGTTTTAAAAAAATCAAGAAGTTTGTCCAATTATATTTTTTGCTCATAATAAATGATAATAAAGATTATAAATTTGATAATGTGATCTTAAGAAGTGGAAAAAAAAACAATTTATCGAATTGTTTGCTATGTGCTTAATGAAAACATCATCCCAGAATTATCCCGAAAATTTAAGACTTGGTAAATTTTTGTCTAAGAAATGTAAAGTCTGCTTTAATAAAGTGTTGTTCCTCCTCCAGGCTCCAAATCCCAAGGTAGCAGCACAGGACAGTGTTCGACTGATGAAGGAGCTCTACCTGTTTGATGTTCTCCGTGCTGATCGCACCACTGCTGCACATGGGTAACACCTTTCATTTCATTTACACCACTGCCATCTCTAAAGAATTAAGGCTAGGAAACCTCTTCAGCAACTAACACAGCAAAGACTGTATCAAACATAATCCGTAAAAGATCTTTTGTCCTTGAAATTAGTGTAAAGTTAGTTCAAGAGAGGATCCCGCAGATGCTTCAACATTATACAATGTCATGATATTTCTCACTATAAAATATTTGTTTCATAATGTTTTGGCCTGTCTTTTTGAGACTTGCTCTGACTGTCTTCGACCATCTTGGCAAATGATTAATAAACAGCATTACCTGAAACATAAAATATTAAAATTTTCATTTCTTAACATCCATAAGAAGATATATTCAACCATATATATTTGTGGTAGTATTAGTGATAGTATTTAAGATCCCATATCTTAACTTCTTAAGGGTTTTATTTGAAGTGTTAATATCCATGAGAAGATATATTTGTGATTTAAACTGTTTTCTGAGTAATCAAATTAAAATATAGCAGATTTCAGAAAAACACTGAAAGTATCAAGGTGACCTAATCACTTTAATACCTTCACAGTACTAATATAAACTTAGACCTCGTTTATAATCAAGGACCACTTGGAGGTCTACCTTTAGACTGCATGGGACATTTAATAAAAAGCAAATGTATAAAAATCTGCCATAACATTGTATAGTGTGATATTTGGTTCAGGTGTATTGCAATTTAAAATTTTTGTGATTATCCAAACCTAATGCCACAGTAGTGTCAAACAGGCCAACAAACCCTGAGATATTTACTTAAAACTGCTCCACAGTGTAGAAGAGTAAAATGAAAAAGTTATAAAAGATTTAGTATTTTGGCTGATTAAATAAAACATAAACCACCAATTGATTATTACAATTTTTAATAAGTTTTAATAAATGCTCCAATTATTTTAGTTGTTAAATCGTAGGATACTGTTTGTGCTTGAAGGCTGGAGGCAGCTCTTTCAACATCCAAACTTGTTTCTGTAAGAAAGTATAATCCCCATCCCTGTATAATCCATGAGTGCAATTTATGTTTTTGTGCTTTTATTTGGGAAGTTATCCATTAATTTGGCAGAAAAACACAGACTAAATTAGTTATAGTTGTGAAACAGCTTTTAGGAATGTTAATGCAGTCTTGATGGTTTTATTCTTGGCTTTAGTTTAATCACAAAAAGGTAACTCCTCAATCAACAGGAACAGCAACAACACATTGAAGTCAAATTAATTATGCATCATAATTACAATGAAATAGGATTCATTAAACTTAATAAGCCACAGGCCTGGAATCCATCATTATCAATAAGTTCAAACATTTTTAGTCATGATTTTTTTTTTTTTTTTTTTGAGGAACAGTTGTATCCTATATCCATTTGTCCATGCTGATGTGCAGTGTTTATATAAAAAATTACTGAAATCTTTCTCTCTCTCTTCTCCCCTTTTCTGTCTCAGTCTGGAGCTCAGAGTGCCTTTCCTGGACCACAGGCTGACAGCATACTACCTCTCCCTGCCGGAGGAGATGAGGACTCCCAAGGTCAGTAGATCTTCACAGCTGGTGTGTCCTCTATCAAGCCACTTTTACCCTCACTGCAGAAGGTTGATTTCCAGAATAAGAACTGAGGCAGAAGTAACAGTGCTTTGTCTTGTGTAAGCAGCATGGTGTGGAGAAGCACCTTCTGAGGGACTCTTTCAAAGGTCTCAACTTGATCCCTGATGAGATCCTATGGAGGCGTAAAGAAGCGTTCAGTGACGGAATGATGTCAGTGAAGAAGTCGTGGTACACATTCTTGCAGGAGCATCTGGAGTCTGTGGTGAGGATCCAGACAGGGACACTGTAACTGATATTGTATTTACACTGATCAATCTGATCCAGTTCATGTCATAGAGAAAGGGACATTAATGACACTCATGATAAAAAAAACAAAACAAAACAACCTCTCACTTTTTTACTGTCTATGCTGCTCTATATGTTTATGTTTGTGTGCTGTGAATGAAAGCAAAAGAGAGATTAAGTTTGATATTAGCAGTAAAACCACTTAAATAAAGTATTATTAGTGATAATCAGTTGATATTAGTGCTGGGCCATTCCGCAATATTTTTCAAAGCTATGATCTTTTCTTCTCATTGGCTGAATGATTAAATAAAAATTTTGCAGATTGCAAATATAGACTCCAAACCAATCCAGGTTGGACAGTAGTTCCAGGCAGGCAGGGCTTTCTACATGGCTGAGGGCAGTGACTGTTTGTTATGACTTCACAAAGTTCAAGTTCTATGGATCGGTTTCTGAATGCAGGCTATGAGCATTTCTCTGTGGACTGAAACCTCAGATCCACTAACTGTATGAATAGAGAACATAGACCTCATCTGCACAGCTCCTTGTGGATTTGATGAGTTTTGCATTTCATTTCAGGTGGAAGAACAGTGCACTGCACAAAAAAGCTGTAACAACAAAAAAACTATTAGACAAAAGCTAAAACAAACAAAGTATACATAGAGTGAAGAGAAGTTGCTCTGAGTTTATTGTAGTGACAGAATAAAAAGACATGTGCGATAAGATATTTAGAGCATTCAAGGCTTTGGAGCTATTTTTCATCATTACTGCTCAAAAGAATGAGCAGCACTCCTAATCAGTTAAAGATATAAACTTAAAATCAGCTGTACAACAACCCAATCCCATGTGTGGAACTTTCTGTGTTCAAGCTTTTTCGATTATCATGGTTTACATTGTTTTTATTTAGAAAATAAATGTGTGAAAAATGGAAAAGCCCCAAAGTAAGTTTAGAAGGGTTAAACTAATTAAATAAAATGTATGAAGCTAATAAATGAAAGAGTAAAATTTTGAATTAAGATTAGAAAACCAGTTTAGTGGAGGATGGAGCATTCAGTTTTGATTGAAATGCTCAAGACGTTCCAGCCTAAACTGTACAAAGGTTTTAAGAGCAGCCCAAAGCCCACCTGACCGAATTATTTGAGCTGCTCTCTGTCTTGTCCAGGTGAATGATGACCAGATGGAGAAGGTTTCGGAGACATTTCCCCACAACCCTCCATGCACCAAAGAGGCCTACTACTACAGACAGGTATTTGAGAAGCACTATCCAGGAAGCGCCCATTGGCTTTCCCATTACTGGATGCCCCGCTGGATCGACGCCGCCGACCCCTCCGCCCGGACTCTTTCCATCTATAAACCTGACAAAGACAAGTGATTGGCTGTAGCAGCTGTCCACCACTTAGTAATAAGTTAGCCCTCTTTGTAAATTCTGCTGTCCGGCTGAGCTTTACTTTGTCGATCAAATTGAACTGACAACAAGGTAGTTGTTTTGCCACAGACTCTTAGGTTCAGCTCTACTCTAACAGACCCCTCTTTTCAAGCTGTTCATGAAATGATGGAAGATTTCTCGCTTTTGGGGCAAAAGAGACAGATACACTGGTTACGGGTTTGCTTGCATAGCTGCTGCTGCTGCATCTTTTGTCGTTTTACATACGTGATATATATGGTTAGGGTTAGGTTATGATATATTAGTGAAAGTTTCAAGCATATATATATATAAGCAAGAAATTCTTTTTTTTTTTTTTTTTTTCAATGATATTCTAATTTTGGAGATCACCTGTGCAGGTGTGTTGAATACTTCTGACCACACAGATAGCTGACCTTTTCTGTGGTAACCAAAAGGATAAGATTTGAAAGTTTAGGGGCTGCAACTTTGTCTTTTACTAACAAGTGTGGTGAACCTGTGATTCGGTTTAGACTACATCTATAGGAGATAGATAGATATCTATAGAAATTTGTGCATTTTGCCGCACCTGGTGAAGACATTAAAAACATGGTGGTCTGTGATGGGAGCCAAAAGAATCAGTTTTATAGATAAAGTCGTAATTAGTACTAAACTGCCTTTTTAATATTCCAGAGCATAACTTTTTTTATGATGTTTCCTCTCTTCCAGTCACTGGTTTGAATTCCTTTCATAAGTGAAAGGCAGGCTGCCCAGACTTTACTGGGGCTAACAGGTAATCCATCACAGTGAACAATGTAGGCTTCTGTAGGGCGGAATAGAAGCAGCTGCAGGGATATGATGGTGAAATTTGCTGACCCAACTGAAACAGTCTGTGCTTCAGCCTCCTCTGTTAATATGGTTGAGTCATCTCCAATCCAAAAGGCTTTCAAACCACTAGCCATCTGGTGGGATTTTTTGTGTGGTTTGGCCTCATAAATGATGACTTACTTAATAATTAATATATGTAATAACATCATACTTATGATAAAATGATTTTAGGTTGAACCGCTAACACCAAAAAACTGCTGCTCCAGCTTGTCAACCAGAACTGTTATTATGCTAATTGTGTCAAGGACCGTTTGAGAGCTAGCCGGTGGAGAAAATGGGTGTTGTGACACTGATAACTCTTGTCACCCTGGTTACTCTTTGTGCGTTACATTATGAGATTGTTCTGTTACATTGATTTTAATTGTATTTTCGACTGTATTCAAAATAAGCAAATAATTATAGCTACAAAAAATGTTATAATAATACCACAGTAGACTTTATCTGCCATAAAATGATGAGGCTGAACTACAATGGACAAAATATTTCGCAACTCCTGTCTGAAGCTTTGACTCAATAAGTTGAAAACTGTCTAAATGTAGTAATTTTTCCACGTTATGTTTTGTTTGTTTTACACTGTTACTAAAATAAATTCTTCTCTGGCTCCAGTGAATCTGTGTGCATCACCTCAGTCCACCAACAGGGTGTGCCCCTAGCCCACAATACAACTTGAGCAGTGTTTCGCACACAGTTATGTATCTCAATGAATTCACAACATTGACTTACAGGCTGATGTTGAACCAGTAAAGAAAATAATTTTAATATTTGACAAAACACCATAACGCACAGGATCCTGTCAAGTGGAATCATGACTCCAGCTGTAGAACATGACAAATCTTCTGAAGTGGGTCAAAGCAAAGGTGAGGACCCATACCGTAGTTTTAAAACAGTTCACAACAGATTTAGCTGCAGTTAAATAGTTATGAGGCACTTTACAGTGGCTTTGGCAGTGCAATCTTCAGCGTACCCTGCAGTACAACCTTGCTTTAATGGAGCACAACAATATGCAGGCTGTTGCTTGGCAGATGTTGGAAAACACTCACAGAAAGCACAAACACTGATAATGAACCCCCCTTCCCTTGACCCCAATCTATCTTCTGCTGGGACAAATTAACTTGGCACAGGTACAGCACTGCTACATCACTACAATGTGGAAACAGAATAATTTTATTCGACTAACAGCAATACACAGTGTGGAGAAATTATGTCCCCTTCCTGATGATGAGGAACAGCTAGATGAAAAGCAGGCAGGTGAGAAGTCCATCCTTTAGCGGCGTTTGTCGTATGTCTGTATTGTGCTCCACTCATAGGACTCTGCAGGGAGAGAGAGCTTGTTAGCTTCAGCTCACACTTAACTGTAAAGGACCACTACCAGGAAAACTGAAGTGAGCCTACCTGGCTCCTCTTGGCTTCTTTTTCCCATCAGTCCAATGAAAGAGTTGATTTTATGCCCTTAAAGCAAAGATGTTTCAGTTTTTAACGCCTCACTTTCATCAGTGTGTCAACTGAAAACCAGATATATCAAAATTGTGCGAACAACAAGCAGGGCGTTGATTTCAGAAATACTGGAGTCCAAAGGTTCACATACAACCAGACCAGAGAACATGTCGTCCATGCGTTCGTGTCTTGACATGTGTCCAGTCTTTTTGACTCTCTACACACCATATAAACTAATCAACAAGCAAGTATGTATCATTATCTCATCAGTACTTTCACTTTAGTGAAGTAGCTTCAGGTCCAGCCCTCACTCCTCTTCAGCTCCACCTTCCCCTCCAAATATGGGCTCTCCTGGTTTAAAACAACCAAGATGGCAACTACACACTGAAGGCTTCAAAGCAGCTGCTCAAAAGCCATCATGAAGGGTTGGCATGTGGTCAGAAAGTGTTTCCATTTCAATTATAATATCTGAATCATATGAAAAAAAAAAACCTGAAGTAAGCACATAAATTATTTTGCAACATCTGTCCAATAAACTGTCACATAAAAAAAAACACATTGCATCACAGCTGCATTTTATTTAGTTTAAAATGTAAATTAAATGTTTCTTTTATTTAATATTTTTGTCAGTTTTAATTATTTATACTAACACTAAGAAAATACCAACAATTTTAAATTTAATTAAAAAACATTAATTCAAAATCTGTATTGAGTGGTACCGAACTGTCTTGATTGGTGAGCCATAGAACAAACCTTTGTTTATTCCAGGCAATGTTAAGAAACTGGGAATCAGTCCTCATCATACTGTTAACTGTCCTGAAGAGGTTAATATACAATAAAAACAAACTAAAAGTGGTTTTGTGGAGTACGAGCAATTTTTTCTGTGACCACCCCCAGGTTCATCATGAGGTTCCTGACTCCTGGGCTAAGACCACTGATTCAGAGTCTAATCCCAATATTGTTGAATGTGGACTCCCTCTAAGATCATCTTTAAAGCTCACGACGGTCCTGATTGTACTGGTTCAGACCCAAAAAGAAATCCAGTGATGTGGGTTCTGTCAGACTAGCTGACTCCTGTCAGTCACAGTAATGGGCTGTAGAGTGAGCATGAGGAGGAAAGGGGGGCAGTACACAGAGCCCTGAAAAATATCAATATTTGCATTAGACTGATGAAAGTTGACTGCAAATGTAAAGAATGCGCCTCTCACTCAAAACACTGAACCTTGAATATATTAGAGACACAACTAGACACAACCAACAAAACATATTATACAATACTTCCTGGGAGAAAATTGTGCAAGCAAATTACATAGAAGAAAAAGGTTGAAACTGAAAAATTAAATGTGTAGCTCACTCTATCCATCAGAGGCATAAATAATCCACTTTAACTCCCAGATGTCCTTGGGGTATTGATCCCAGCACTCTCCCCCTCCCTAATGATGAGTGACTTACAGTCATGCCAGCATTGGAGGAATAAATTAGATGTACGCTTACTTATCTAGTAAGTAAGCTAGCCTGCATTACTGAGTGGGTGACTAATTTACACAAAAAA
Source organism: Remorina albescens (assembly GCA_034769265.1). Lineage (NCBI taxonomy): Eukaryota > Metazoa > Chordata > Actinopteri > Carangiformes > Echeneidae > Remorina > Remorina albescens. Next base: position 3,002,998 of record CM068492.1, on the reverse strand, counting down.
AAAAAAAAAAACCCTCACAGAGATGAGGAAAATCCCCTCCTCCTCATTCTCTTTTTCCTCTGCATCTATATCTTGTTGCTCTTTGTCCCACACAGCAGTCTGCTGTATGCTACCATCCACCCTGACTCAACAATCTGTGCTTGCTTTCACTTAATTGAGCACTGTGATATTATTTGTCTCCTGCAATTTGAACACTCTTTCTTAACCAGTGAGGGGCACGTTTGCAAAATCTGAGAGGCCTTAGGTCATTCAGTGGATTTATTTTAAGTTGAATACGTGGAAGCCATGATCTCTGTATTTTTTACAGAGATATACAAATCAGCAAATATGTATATGAGATGGAGATGGAAATAAGGACAAGTGTCTACTGTAGACACTAATCAGCATCAGTTAAATATGAATAATTTTATCCTGTTCAGATTGTAAATTATATAATAATAATGACTGTGTCACGCCTGCAGTACTTACTTTTGCGAGTGATCTGTGCATTTGCTGTGTAAGGAGAGAAAGGAAAAAGTTTAAAGGCAGGTCTTTAGAAGAAAATGAAGAAAAGTGTGTGGGTACAGAGAAGGATCTTTTACCCATGGAGCGCTTCCCCATCAGACCGATGAACTGATTCGGCCGCGGCTTTCTTGTCATCCTCAGGAGGATTTCTCTGAATGGCTTGCTGGAAAGCCAGTCATACTGAGGGGAAAAAAATCTCAGTGAGTGCGTAACTGAGACCCAGAGAGAAGCACGACACATTCACCAAAGTAACAACTGAAAGGTGGGGCTGAATAATATGTAAAAAATATCCCATTCTGATTATTTAATGTTTTAGCGGTTTTCATGATTGGTTCGGAGTCACATTATCACTGAACCAAATTTAAAGATCATGAAGATTGTATGCTGATTTTTTTTTTTTTTTTTTTTCATTATTGTGAGTCTTGTATCAAACATGTTCCCTCATATGTGGAGGATATAATATGTAGACTTCTCTGTACCGCCTCCATGCTACCTTCATATTTTATTCAGAAATTGTAGCTCTTCTTATTTGGATATTGCACTGAGATTTTTCAGATATTCAATGGTCAGCATTCCAAAAGGTATTTTATGAGGAATTTGGCCTTTTTATCCTTCTTAATTTTTGATCTTTTGCTGACGAATTTCATAAAAATTGAAAAATTAACTTGAAAAACGATATTGTAAACACACTACAAACCCACCCATGTCCACCACCACATAAGCCACATTAGAATTTCACACTTTGATTAAAGCTTCAGGATATATACTCCTGAGGTGTACATTAGTCTGACTAAAACGTGGCCTTGGGAGCCGCTAATGTCTGGCACACAAAGTCTGAGTGATTTATGGTGGGGTCATTCCTCTTTAAAATGGACCCAGTTTAAGGTATTGGCTGAGCAGCTTTGGCTTTTTTCCAGCTCACAATGTCAAACACAGGATGTGTTTCACATCAGTGGAGATCCTTCGGGTTTAATCTCCAACTAGGGTTTATTTAATTACCTATTGGCTGGCTGTTCCATTTGAAAATGACTCAATTCATTATTTCTACTCATACATCCATTTGCTGTATTGAGTGTGGCTCTAGTTATTGGCCAGTTAAATTAATTTAACTGGACCTAGAAAAGTCAGATATCTCATCTACTGCAGGTGTTTCTAGTTACCACACGGTGCACATGTTCACTAGTCTGGTTTACTGGTAGTGATCATGTACACAGTCATGTTCAGATAAAAGGGTTGGCTGGTGGGGAGAAAAAAGAAAGATGCCTGATGTTCAAAGATCTGCAGTCTTAGGACATAACCCTTTGGAAAACAAGCTAAAGATGCTCATTGGTCTCACCGACTCAGCCTCTGGAATATTTCGGTAAACTTTCTCTAGTCCAGAACATACACAATCTCCTAACGCAGAGGCTAAGAGAGAAATGGGCTCTACCTGGATGTGATTGCTGCCCGTCCAGTAGTCCGCCTCCTCCGCTGTGTCGTTTTCATCGCCAAAAACTTGGACGGCGAAGAAAGCCAGCAGAACCGATAGAAGCAGCGACTTCATGACGACAAACCTGTTATTTTTTTTGTTCTTTGTTTTTTGCAGTTTATTCAAATGCACTGAGATTTAGTGTGAAAATGTTCCTAAAATAACGATAAGAATAATATAAAACGCGGGCTTGTTGCGGTGACGTGTCCGCTCTAAGCCCAGCAGCTGTCCATGCTGGCCCAGCCTGTCCAAGCAGCACCGCTGTGTCCAAAAATGTGCTCAGCTTCTGCCGCGACTTCCTCGCTCCTGTGCGCTCTTCTGTCCGGAGGGGCTTGCCTGTGCGCCTATATAGCAGCCCGGGCAGTGCAGGAACGCCCTGGCGGCCGTGCTGTAGGGAACTCCCGTCCACTCACAACCTCACCAGTAACTCCGTTACCGGCCACAGACGTCACAAGCCATAAACGACGTCCGTCACCGCTCGGTTGTTTATGTGATTTGCTCGTATTATTAATATCATACTAATTGATGGTAACAACCTTTTATTATTTAAAGCTTTTTTTTTTAATTTGTCGACTTATTCAAAGGAACACTGGCCCGTATAATGTACTATATAATGCACTATAAATCCAACATGACGCACATGGCCTTACGTAACTTTTAAACTTAAGCCATTATATTTTATACCATATTATTATATTGTATGGTTTTTGTGTTGAGTTTGGTGGTAAATATACCTTGTGCGATATGTGCGTGTTTAGAGACGTCCTCATCCTAAGCACAGGGTAAACACTGTCAAACCTATCATATAAAAGCCTGGATGAGAAGGAGCAGGGGCCGGCGACCCGAGGGTGCGCCTCATTTCCATTAGAAAAGCAGTTTTATTTATTTTGTTTGTTTGTTTGTTTTTTGTTCTTTTTTTAAGGATGTTAACGATTAAGAAAAGACTGCACAGACACAGCAAGCTCAGTGTTCAGTATGTGGTTGATTCGCCCAAGTGCTTTTATTCCATTAACAATAAACTGCTTTTATTCACTGATGTGCAAATGCAAATGTTGGCCATGCAAAGAGAATCGACTTCAGTCTGTCTTCTATCACAAGTGTTATTCATCTTTTTATTCTATTAATCCAAAGTGCAGAACAAATTAACATCAACAGTATTTCTGAAAGATGCTTTTCATAAACTGGCTCTATTTCACCTTGATAGTCTGTATATTGTATTAGAATTTTCGTTATAACAACAAATGCAAACCCATTAGATGAGGATATTTTATTTTCTAAATCATTATGTCTGGATGTTAGATTCTTGACTGAGTGAAGAAGTCCTGTTGAACATTCTGTGCATGTGAGGTGCCTGGGGATAGATTTACACTAATGTTCATTACTTACCTTCACTAGGAGAGGCTCCACAATCACACAAACACTGTAGACTGGAATTGAATGATCCCCACAACTGTGACAGCTCATCTGATTAATGGGTGGAAGGGGGGGAGGTGAGGGCAGAGGACTGGAGTGAGGGAGGTGACTGAGATGTTTGGAACCATGAGAGGGAGTCACCCCAAAGGAGAGGGAGGATTGGGAACATAGGAGGTAAAGTGAGCAGGGCGCAGTTGAAGTTGCGGGATAAATGAACATGCAGATTATGTGGGGAGTTGTGGAAAGATGGGACATCAGGCCAGTGAGGCAAACACGCGTGTGCAGTTGTTGCTGCTGTTTGGGTAATCCAATAAACTGGATTGCGTAGTGGATCACTTTGGACACTGGCATCCAACAACAAATGGGACCCTGACAAGCTCGTGTAAGGCATGGATACATTGGAGGAGAAGTCAGCTATGTGCAAGGAATAAATCCAAAGCAGATAATTTGTTGGAAAAGAAGATTGAGTCAAAGCGACCTTGTACCAATCGCTAATGCATGTGCTTGAATAAGAAAATCCCCAGGGTTAGCAGAGATCCCACCAGTCATTCAATTTATGTTTCAATTCCTGCAGCTCAGAAAATGTTGAATAAAAATAGAGATGCTAAAAGTTAACCATTGGTTCCACGGCAGTGTTTACCATGTACTGTATGTAACATAAAACACGGTGCTGCCAAATGATTGTGGAACGTAATTAAGATTATTGTAGTTGCATGTCTGGCTATAAATGTGGTTTTAATTTATTAATATTAAAATGTGGCAACGTGAGCATCTCTGTGAGACTTGACAAAAAGGACGCCATAATGTTTTCATTCTTTTAAATTGAATATGCTGAGATAATGCAGCACATGCTTATTCTCTCTGTGTGTGTTACATGCTCAGCAGATATTTCACAACAGGGGCTCATGCAGTTTATTTTCCAGCCTGAGAAGTGAGATGTTGATAAGACCTGAAACGTGACCCGCTGGATAAAACGAGACACTCCAACTAAGTCACAAACAACTTTGTTGGTGACAGCTTCCTAAAATGACCCAGATGTAAATTCACGAAACAACATTTACTGAATTTACTCAGGTATTGTACTTTATTTCAGTCTCCATTTTGTGCTATGTTATATGTCTACTATGCAACTACAAGATAGAAATATTTGAATATTAGCTATGTAATTACTCCACTTTTTTTCTTTTTGCTCCGTTACAATTGGTTGACATAAAATATTGTCTGTGGAGAAGTGAGGATGAAAAATTCAAAGTAAAAAGGTAAAGTAAAAAATGTATGGTAAATGAAGTCACAACCCACTGTAATATCAGATGTTGGTTTGTGAACTGCTGTTGAAGCCTTTAGTTTGTAAAATGAGAATAAGCCACCATGGAGGTTAAAAAAAAAAAAAAAAAGATAATTAGTGGAGCTGAGGAGGAGTTAGTCATGGATATGACCTGTTCTATCCTGATTGTCAGGCAGGTTGCAGTGAGTGTGGTACAGTCTGTCAGTCACAAAGTAGCCATGCTTTAATGCAGAGGTCTCTAACTCTAGTCCTGGAGAGCTACTGTCCTGCATGTTTTAGATAGTTCCTGCTCCAACACACCTAATTCAAATGAGTGGCTCCTTATCAGACCTCAGTAGAGCTCTCCAAGACCGGAGTTGGAGACCTCTGCTCTAATGCATACTGTCATGCTTAAGAACAATGCAGACAAGACACTGAGGTTTCAGGTAGCAAGACAAATGTTTATTCTACGAAAAAAGATAGACGAGCTGGAGCTGGGAGAGGGTTGCTGGGTCTTGAGGTTTCCAGAGGTAATCCAGGTGAGTCTGCAGGAAATGGAGTGAGGCTGGATCAGGTGGAATGAAAAAAAAACAAAAATGGACAGTACCCCCCCCAACGGGAGCCCCCCGGCGACCTCCAGGCTTGGCAGGATTAGCCTTGTGAAACTCCCTCACCAAATCAGAGTCCAGAATGAGGGACCGAGGGAGCCAAGACCACTCCTCTGGTCCATACCCCTCCCAGTCGACCAGGTATTGCAGCCCGCGGCCCCTGCGGTGCACGTCCAGGAGCCTGCGCACTGTATACACAGGATGCTCATCAATGAGCCGGGGGGGAGGAGGGAGAACGGCCGGAGGGCAAAGGTCACTGCTGCGTACAGGCTTTAGCTAGGAAACATGAAAAGTGGGGTGGATACGGAGGGATTTGGGGAGCTCAAGGCGGACAGCAGAGGGATTGATTATTTTTGCAATTTTCAATGGACCAAGGTAACGGGGAGACAGCTTTCGGGAATCGGTCTTGAGTGGAATATTTCTTGAAGATAGCCAAACTGACTGACCTATGTGATATTGGGGGGCTGGGACACGGTGTTGGTCGGCTGCTTGTTTGTTTTTGGCAGAGGTTTGGAGGAGAATGGCTTGGGTCTTCTTCCAAACGCTATGGCAACAACGGAGATGATGCTGGATAGAGGGAACTGAAAGCTCCTGTTCTACAGAGGGAAACAGGAGGTTGATATCCCACGGATGCTTCAAAAGGCAACATACCTGAGGTGGAGCTGACAAGGGAATTGTGAGCATATTTGATCCATGGGAGGAATGAGGTCCAAGCAGAGGGGTTGGATGCGGTGATACAGCGAAGAGAGGTCTCCAAATCTTGGTTTGCCCGTTCTGTCTGTCCGTTGGTCTGGGGGTGATAACCAGAGGTTAAACTGACAGTGGCACCCAGGCCCCGACAGAAAGCTTGCCATACCTGAGATGTAAACTGGGGCCCTCAGTCCGAAACAATGTCTATAGGGATACCATGCAGACGGAATACATGGGTGGTAAGTAATTCCGCAGTCTCCTTAGCTGAGGGCAGCTTGGGGATGGCAATGAAGTGTGCAGCCTTGGAGAAGCGGTCAACTATGGTGAGTATGGCAGTATTACCTTGGGACGCTGGGAGACCCGTGACAAAGTCAACAGAGTTGTGGGACCACGGTCTACCAGGAACAGGTAGAAGACGGGCAGGCCAGCAGGGGGTGAGTGGGATGCTTTGCCACGGGCACAGACGGAGCAGGCCTGGACATAGGCTCGGGTGTCCCTATCCATCATAGGCCACCAGAAATGGTGCTTGAGGAGAGATAGGGTACGGTTGATTCCTGGATGACAAGAGAATTTGCTGGCATGCGCCCATTGAAGGGCTGATGACTGGACTGAATCAGGGACAAATAGACGGTTAGGGGGGCCTCCACCAGGGTTCGGTTGGGTGCGTTGTTCTTCCTGGATCTGGGACTCAATCTCCCAGGTAATGGGAGCCACCACCTGGGAGGCTGGCAGGATGTTTTCGGGTTCAGCGGGGGTCTCCTCTGCGCTAAACTGCCGTGACAGGGCATCAGGTTTAACGTTGCGGGAGCCAGGACGGTAAGTTAGAATGAAGTTGAAGCGGCTGAAGAAGAGGGACCAGCGGGCCTGTCGAGAGTTGAGACGCTTTGCAGACTGAATGTAGGCCAGGTTTTTGTGGTCAGTCCAGACCACAAACGGTAGTTTGGATCCCTCCAGCCAATGTCGCCACTCTTCCAGAGCCATCTTAACAGCCAGCAACTCCCGATTCCCCACAACATAGTTCCTCTCTGCAGGGGTCAACCGTCTGGAGAAAAAGACACAGGGGTGGAGCTTACTGTCCGGCTCATGTCTGGGACAAGACTGCCCCAATGTCTCTGACGCATCCACCTCAACGACGAATTGTAGTGTCGGATTGGGATGGACGAGAACTGATGCTGAGGTGAACAGTCATTTCAGCTTGGAGAAGGCTGCGCCCGCTTTGGGGGTCCACCAGAACTGTACAGAACGGGATGTGAGGCAAGTTAGAGGAGCAGCCACACGGCTGTAATCCCAGATGAATCGTCTATAAAAATTTGCAAACCCCAAAAACCTCTGAAGCTGCTTCCTGTTCTCTGGAATGGGCCACTCTGCCACCGCTCTCACCTTCTCTGGGTCAGTCCTACGTTGTCCCTCCTCAATAATAAATCCCAAAAAGCTGACCTTCTTGGCATGAAAGTCACACTTCTCTGCCTTGACGAATAGCTTGTTCTCCAACAGCCTTTGCAACACGAGACAGATGTGATCCTGATGTTCTTCTAGGGACTGAAAATAAGAATGTCATCCAAATAGACATACACAAAACGATTCAGAAAGTCTCTCAGAACATCATTAATGAAGGCTTGAAAAACCGCTGGGGCGTTGGTGTGCAGGTGAGTGGAGAATCCAGCTCCGCCCAGCTCCAGACAGAGATAAAAAAACAAAAACACTAGGATCCTGACACATACCCTGCTTTATGGTCTATTTTTTGTGCCTATAAACTTGTGAAAAGCCTATAGAATATTTTAGATATAAAAATACAAGTACAAGTAAATCAGTGTAAGGAGACAGTCACAAGATGTAAATATCTTCATTTCAAAAGGGCATTTAGTTTAACATTGGCATTCATTTTAAGTAAATCATACAAAGAGCTAGTACTTATTATGCTAAAGCCACTGTATTTTGTATTTAACTTTGTTGTGCCTAGTATTGTGTATATTATTGCCTCTTATCAAGTCTCAATCTGGAAGGGATGTTCTCTACTGTGGATTGACTTAAAAGAAATTACTGAAGGAAGGAGTGTAACAATGGCTGAATTTTAAGGCTTTTATTAGCTAATAAAGGAGAAATCAAAACATGTGCTCATTATATAAAGGGGCAGGTCAAAGCATAAATTAAATGAAACAGGTGAGCTCGTATATGTAAATGGCATAACATGATATGACAATGATGATTAAGCAGCTGATGGCTAACTTGAAAACTTGGGCGAATGAACGGAAGGTTGTTTGTCAAGTACAGGGCGGATTTATCTGAGGAAGGAGAGCTTTTAAGGCTAAAATTTGGGTCAATAGACGCAACCTTACTTTGGGTTGGCGATTCGACTGGCCACGAAAAAGGCAGGAGATGTCCTACGAGAGACGGCCGCGTCGAGATCCTTGTCGTGGCCTTCCAAGTAGGCTGGTTCTGGCTGAAGTGGCTGTCGGCCTGTCTCATCCCTCTTCACTGGCACTGTTGTCCTTCGGGCGATTGGCTTGGTTATTGAGTTAATGTCCGAATAATTCTTCTCTTTCCTGATGAAAACAGACTAGAGCCGCACGCAGCATAAGCAGCCCTGGTTGCCATGACAACTCGAGACGCTGGAGACTGAATGCGGTGCAGCCAAACTTGTCCCGGCCGAAAGCAGCCTTGGTTTCAAGTCTGAACTTAGCCCTTGTAGTTTAGCCGCTAATTTCTGACTTCTGAATTTCTCTCTTTTTTTTTGTTGCTCCGTCAGGTCTCCTGGGGAAGCTCTCCTCTCCCCTCTCCTCTCTTCCCCAGAACTCCTCCAATTCACGACTCTCATAAAATTTCATACTGACCACTTTTATTTGGGGGCCGACCCACGGGCGTGATCTAGTTGTCGGCGCGAATTTGGTCCAATCAAATTTCTCCCTCTAGTTTCACGGCATAACGAGGGCAGTTTTTCGGATTTAAAGCTACGCCTTTCATTCACCCAAGTTTAAAATTATATATAAAACAAAGAGAAATATATCCTTTTGATAAGTTCGGTTTTCTCTGCTTGTTTTGGTTAATTCGGTGGACATGGGTTTATCTTATTCACTGTAAAAACACAATTAAATGGTTATTCTTTACTCCCGCCATCACAGAACACGCAAACAGATGAAACAGGGAAAGAATATTTCATGCATATATTGACTGGCTGTGGGAAATCAGAATTGCATGACCACGGACTGTGTATGAGGTTTCTTTTTCTTTTTACAGAACATTTATAAGCAAAACAAACTGAGCACATAGGTTATGGTGCTCAGGAAATGCACCATCGGTTCCTTTGGGTCGCCATTCAGGTGGTGCTGTGGTTACATGGAATAGTTCATTGTCTGGTGTTAAATTTATCTCTGCCAAATTAGCTCGTAGAAGAATGGTTCGAACAGCTGTGAAGTCCTCTTCTTACAGGGGAACCAGTTCGGCATGTTTGCAGTCTTTTATTTGATAAGCATAGTCAATTTATTATTATATCCATCCTTGTGTTCTTGTTGGCCTGGATCCATTCCATAGCGGCAATGTACCACCGCCTTCTGATAGTGTTCTCAGGTCAACCCGGGGGTAAATGTCACTGAATTGTACCTCTCTGAAGGGAGGTTTGGCAGGTTTTGCTGATTTGTGGCGTGAATTGTAATTTATTATCTGGGAAAGCAGGGTGTTTTGATGCCAGAGTCAGATAAGAGTCCAGGATGGCACTTAGCAGAGACCTGTGAAATCTCTGGTTAGAGCAATAGTCTCTTTGAAAGTTTGAGGGGTGTGGGAGATTGAACTCCCCCCCTGGACCTCACAACAACTTGCTCAAACTTTTTGCATAGTGCAGACTCCCAGAATGACCACAGCAGTGAAAATGACTGCTGTGGTCATTGTAGTAGTTGCAATATTCTGGGGGGGGGCTGGTAGAGGGTAGAGAGAACAAGAACAGCAGGAGAGAAGATGCCATGGAAAATACAAATAAAACATACAGAAAACATACAGTGATTGCAACTTGGTAATTCTAAATGTGCACTAAATAGAAGCAGAAAGGGATAAAAATAAGTTAGAATGGGAAGTGAGTACTAGTGTGTAATGATAACTAAAGATAACTTGCAGCAACAGGTACTGAGCAGGATCATGGAGCAGAGGTGATTCAGCACCTGTAGGACAGGTACAGGAAGAGAGAGGGCAGGAAGCTGTGTGTCTTTGGTGATGTCATGACACACCAATGTAGCCTGTTGCGTCATTGACAGATGCTGACAATAATGTATATTGGAAATATGTATAAAAATCACATCACCATTATATCAACATGTGTTGATATCAAATAATGGTCCAGCCCTAGAAATAGGGACATTTCCCATAGACTTCAGTACAATTTGACTTCTTTTTTTTTCAACCAGTGGAGCACCTCCCCCTCATTGCCTTTAGAATGCAGGTTTAAGTTTATTCAGCAGCATTCTATCACATGTATGTTTTTAGTATTTGACTTTAACTACTAACAGCATTTCCAGCTGTTTCTGGTTTTCTTCTTCCTCCTCTCAACTCAGCTGTTCATGTTGAACTGAATACTATTTGCTCATACATATCTCTCGGATGTATAGAACTTGTTGCTCATTACATGAGGTAGTTGCACTGACACTGGCGATAACATCAGCAAAAAAGCTGAACTCTATTCCTGTTCTGTCAGGGTCAGTCTGCTACTGTCAGGATCAGTTAGTCCTTGTGTCTTTGTGTCAGGGTCAGTCAGTCCTTGTGTCTTTGTGTTAGGGTCAAGTTTAGTCTCGTTGTCACTTCCTGTTTTATTTTGAAGTCCTCGTCTCACCCCTGTCTTCCTGTCAAGTTTCCCGCCGGTGTGATTGCCTTCCCTGCCTTAATGTGTTTCACCTGTGTTTTGTTGTCTCCCTCCTTGTGTATTTAAGCTGTGCTTCCCTACTCTTTGGGGCCAGATTGTCTTTGTCTGCATGCGTTCACCCCAGCCCTTTTGCCACAGCCTTTGCCAGAATTTTGTGTTCTTCTTCCTCCGAGCGAGCGATTTTGAGGTTGTATGACTTTTTGTCTCACCGGTTTTTGGAGTTCTGCCTTGCTCTTTTTGGATTTGTCTGCCTGTTTTTGGACTGCCTTCCCGTGTATGACCCCTGCCTGTTCATCATTAAAGATTCTTGGAACCCTGAATACGTGGTGTGGTGTTGTTCTCTGCGACTGGGTCCCCTGGAAGACCTAAGGACATGACAGAACAATCTGGCCAGAAATGGACCCAGCAGAGCAACGCCTCTTCGAGAGGAGGGTTTCTGATTTTGAAAGAACTGTGAATCGCCTCATTGCCTCTCACCCTCACCAGCGACCACAATACATGGACTAGATCACCACCCAGCAACAGTACTTCAAGGAAAAGCCGTGAGTGAGTCACTTTGTCCCCGATTTGGATGCCGTTCGCCATAGACTCAGCAAATTTCTCCAGCATGCCAGCTCCCAACCTGTTTATGAGTCTGCCAAGTCTGGGCCTGCGGATGACCAGTCTGCTCTTCAGTACCTGAGACTCGGTTATGTGGGTTTCCAACCCACCTACTCCGAACCAGCTCCTGCCCCCAACCCTTTCCTGGGAACCCGTCTGGCCCGGGGGGGGGCCTCAATCCCTGAGACGAGCCTTTAAGGCCGTGGCTCCATCCAGGTCAGAACGAGCCCGAGCCCCAGCCCAAGCCAGGCCAGCGTCTACCTGGCATGCTGCTCCAGCCCAGCGGGGACCCCACTGACCAGCCTCCAAGTCTGCCAGCTCTGGGCCTGCTAGCCACCGGTCATCCGTCCAGCCTGATAGCTCCAGGCCTGTGAACCAATGTCTTGTCCACCAGCCTCCTGTCCCGGCTGGGCCGCAGCCATCCCCTGTCCCGGCTGGGCCCAGCTCCCCATCCAGCCTGTAGATGGTGTGCTGCGGATTTTGAGTTTGTATGACCCCTTTTGTCTCACCGGTTTTTGGAGTTCTGACTTGCCCTTTTTGGTTTTGTCTGCCTGTTTTTGGACTGCCTTCCCGTGTATGACCCCAGCCTGTTCATCATTAAAGATTCTTGGAACCCTGATTATGTGGTGTGGTCTTGTTCTCTGCGACTTGGTCCCCTGGAAGAGGTAAGGACGTGACATGTTCAATTTAAAAATGACATATCAATTTAACATCAACCATTAAATATGTAATCACCAAAGTTATATCACCTGTCCCATCAATATGAACCACATACCCACCAACAAAGGCACAAAGTAAAACAGAAGAGTAAAGAGAGAATTTGTTGTCTTGTATTTAAACTGCTTCTCCAGTTCTGGGCTGCGGGGGCAGCAGTCTCTGAAGGGAAGCTCAAACACTTCTCTCCCCGGCTGTGTTCCTCTGGGAGGATCCCGAGGCTTTCCCACACCAGCTGAGAGATGTAATCTCTCCAGCAGGTCCTGGGTCTGCTCCATTGTCACTTCCCAGATGGGTGTGCTTGGAACACCATCCCAAGGAGGTGTCCACAAGGCATCATGACCAGATGCTCAAACCACCCCAGCTGGCTCCTTTAAATGCAGTGGAGCAGTGGCTTCCCTATGAGCCCATCAAGGATATCCAAGCTCCTCATCCTATCTTTAAGGCTGAACCATCTAAGCCACCCTTCAGAGAAAACTCATTTTTGCATATATTTGTAACCTCCTTTTGGTTGCAACCTACAGCTCATGACTATATGTAAAGCTTGAAATGTAGATAAAATGAGTGTGCACCCCCTTCACCACAATGGAACGGTATAGCATCTGCATCACTGCACCAATCCATCTGTCCATCGACATTTTCCCCTCACTCATGAACAAGGCCACAAGATACTTGAAAACCTCGACTTGGGGCAGCAACTCCATCTTTTTCTGGCTGAGGACCATGGTTCAGACCCTATTTAGAGGTGCTGATTCTCTGTCTACTATCCACCTCAACGCTAGTGATGAGTGGGCCTGTTGTTGAAATTCAGCATTCTTTCCACCTCCCTCTTTTAACATTTAAGGTCAGCAGCTCCCCATCCAGCCTGTAGATGGTGTGGACAGAGCGCTGCTTTCCCCTTCTTAGTGCCAGATGGCTTGCAGTGCTGATTGAATGTCTTGCTCCATGGCCTCACTGAACTCCTCAGCCTGACAGCATCCCTTACCTCTGGTGTCCATCAACGGTCCATGGGAGGATGGACACATGTTGTTTTTTAAGGTTAAACATGACCAGGCCCCATGGTTGAAGGCGCTCAATATGGGGCCAATTCCTCAGGCCTGACTACAGGGTGGGGCCCCTCCAAGGTGGGTAATCTGGATCCTGCTCTTCTCTCCAATCAGTGATCCTCTTGAACCACTTTTTTTCTGACCTTTCACCCGAGGCCAATTTACTTTGGGGGACCCTTCCAGGGGCATACTGCCCCCAACAACGCAGTTCCTTAGATTCCAAAGACATTCAAACCATCTCAGTCTGGCCTCTCTGACTTTATCTCCAAAACCTCTAACATGTGCTGTCCCTCTGATGTACTCATTCCTGACCCTATCCAACCTGGTTACTCCCAAAGAGAACCTCAGCATCTTCATCTCTGCTACCTCCAGCTCTGCCTCCTGTCTTTTCCTCAGTGACACTGTCTCTAGACCAAACAACATCGCTGGTCTCACCACAGTTTTGTACACCTTTCCTTTCATTTTAGCTGAAACTCTTCTATCACACATCACACCTGACACTTTTCTCCACCCGTTCCAGCCTGCCTGCACATGCTTCTTCACCTCTTTTCCACACTCTCCATTGCTCTGGACTGTTGACCTTAAGTACTTAAAATCCTCCACCTTCTTTATCTCTTCTCCCTGTAACCTCACTCTTCCACTTGGGTCCCTCTCATTCACACACATATACTCCGTCTTGCTGCGGCTAACCTTCATTCCTCTCCTTTCCAGGGCAAACCTCCACCACTCTAGCTTCTCCTCCACCTGATCCCTGCTCTCACTACAGATCACAATGTCATCTGCAAACATCATAGTCCAAGGAGATTCCTGTCTAACCTCGTCTGTCAGTCTGTCCATCACCATAGCGAACAAGAAGGGGCTCAGAGCTGATCCCTGAAGCAGTCCAACCTCCACCTTGAACTCCTCTGTCACACCTACAGCACACCTCACCACTGTCTCACAGTCCTCATACATGTCCTGCACCGCTCTAACATACTTCTCTGCCACTCCAGACTTCCTCATACAATACCACAGTTCCTCTCTGGGCACCCTGTCATAAGCTTTCTCCAGACCTACAAAGATACAATGCAGCTCCCTCTGACCTTCTCTGTACTTCTCTATCAACATCCTCAAAGCAAATACTGCATCTGTAGTACTCTCTTTTGGCATGAAACCATACTGCTGCTCACAAATGCTGACTTCTGCCCTTAGTCTAGCTTCAACTACTCTTTCCCATAACTTCATTGTATGGCTCATTAGCTTTATTCCTCTGTAGTTGCTACAACTCTGTACATCTCCCTTGTTCTTAAAAATGGGCACCAGCACACTTCTCCTCCATTCCTCAGGCATCTTCTCACTATTTAAGATCCTGTTGAACAACCCAGTCAGAAACTCTACTGCTACCTCTCCTAGACACTTCCAGACCTCCACAGGTATATCATCAGGACCGAGTGCTTTTCCACTCTTCATCCTCTTCAATGCCCTCCTCACTTCATCCTTACTAATCTTTGCTACTTCCTGGTCCACAACAGTCACCTCTTCTACTCTTTGTTCTCTCTCATTTTCCTCATTCATCAACTCTTCAAAGTACTCTTTCCATCTTCCCATCACACTACTGGCATCTGTCAATACACTTTCATCTCTGTCCTTAATCACCCTAACCGCCTGCACGTCCTTCCCATCTCTGTCTCTCTGCCTTGCCAACCTGTATAGATCAGTCTCTCCCTCCTTACTGTCCAACCTAGCATACAAGTCATCGTAAGCCCTTTGTTTGGCCTTTGCCACCTCTACTTTCACCTTACGCTGCATCTCCCTGTACTCCTGTCTACTCTCTTCAGTCCTCTCAGTGTCCCACTTCTTCTTAGCTAACCTCTTTCTCTGTATACACTCTTGCACCTCCTCATTCCACCACCAAGTCCCCTTATCCACTTTCCTTCCAGATGACACACCAAATACTCTCCTACCTGTCTCCCTGATCACATTAGCTGTAGTTGTCCAGTCAACTGGAAGCACCTCCTGGCCATCCAGAGCCTGTCTCAACTCCTTCTTAAAAATCATACAACACTCTTCCTTTTTCAGCTTCCACCATTTAGTCCTCTGCTCTGTCTTTGCCCTCTTCATCTTCCTCACCACCAGAGTCATCCTACACACCACCATCCTAGGCTGTCTGGCTACACTCTCACCTACCAGTACTTTGCAGTCACTGATCTCCTTCAGATTACACCGTCTACACAAGATGTAGTCTACCTGTGTACTCCTACCTCCACTCTTATAAGTCACCCTATGTTCCTGCCTCTTCTGGAAGAAAGTATTCACTACAGCCATTTCCATCCTTTTTGCAAAGTCAACCACCATCTGTCCTTCTGTGTTCTTCTCCTGGATACCGAACCTGCCCATCACATCCTCATCATCTCTGTTTCCTGCACCAACGTGTCCATTGAAGTCTGCACCAATGACAACTCTCTCACTTCTAGGGATGCTCTGCATCACTTCATCAAGGTCCAACCAGAATTTCTCCTTCTCCTCCAGCTCACATCCTACCTGTGGAGCATACCCACTAACAACATTGAACGTCACACCTTTAATTTCTAGCTTCAGACTCATTACTCTATCTGATACTATTTTAACCTCCAGGACATTCCTAACAAACTCCTCCTTCAAGATAACTCCTACTCCATTTCTCTTCCTATCTACACCATGATAGAACAACTTGAACCCTGCTCCTAAACTTCTAGCCTTGCTACCTTTCTACCTGGTCTCCTGGACACACAGTATGTCTACTTTCCTCCTCTGCATCATGTCAACCAACTCTCTACCTTTTCCTGTCATAGTTCCAACATTCAAAGTCCCTACTCTCAGTCCTAGACTCTTGGCATTCCTTTTCTCTCTCTTCCTACGAACACACCTTCCTCCTCTCCTTCTTCGACAAACAGTAGTCCAATTTCCACCGGCATCCTGTAGGTTAACAGCACCGATGGCGGTCGTTGTTAACCCGGGCCTCGACCGATCCAGTATGGAAGTCATAGATTCGGTTTGCATGTTTGATTTGGCAAAAGTTTTACGTCGGATGCCCTTTCTGACACAACCCTCTGTATTTATCCGGGCTTGGGACCAGCACAATAAGGCACTGGCTTGTACCCCCTTGCGGCTACATTAATGATAATTGTAGCCTTTCAGGAGAGACACAGGGGCTTCAATGAAGAGGCCACAACAGTCAGTGTGGGTCATAAGCATGTCATTTATTTGATTTTGACTAAAACGCTAAAAACACAGGCAAGAAAAAGAAGAGGACAGACAGTTGTACTACGGCTGGATCACCAACCACTCACTGCTGGGACACTGGGAGTATACTATATATTCCAAAAGAAACAAAACTCAACAAACCTCAAAATAAAAAATAAGACACCACACAATTAAGATTGTGCCACCACAAACCATATCACCATCTAAAGTGAACTCCCAGCATCAACCACACTGGCGAATGGAGGACCTCACCAACCGCTGCACTAGAAACAGAAGGAGACAGAGTGTTATAACTCTAAAACAATTTAAAACCTACACTAACCAATAAAAACAATCAACTCAAATGAGAATAAAATACATACAGTAAAATTGACTAAAATAAACAGCAGCCAGCGCTTTGCCTGGAAACAAACAAAGCACGTATAGCTAGATTACTTATCAGACACAAGACATTTAAAATGCTGGCAGTTCTACATACCTCTGTGCTGTGTGACACTCAAGTCAGACCTAAAAACATGGTAGACCCACATTTAAAATCATTAAAATACAAATACTTCAGGGTGAAAGCACCCCTACTTTACCCTAACAATTAAAATACTAAAATGACTAACAATGTTAAAAGTCCATCCTACTAGCGTCAGAGGGAATCAACCAGCCACAGACACAGTGAGCTGTGTAATTTAGAGAGTGCCTGCAGTCACACCTGCTGCCAATCAGTCCCTCCTGTGTCCTCTGATTGGCCTCTAGCCTCTGTTCTCTGCAGGGTCCTTGTGCCCTACGGCTACATAATGATTAACTTAATGATTATAAATTTGTAACAGTGGGTGTGGAGCACATTTTATTCCTATGGTTCACACACTGCTGTCCAGGGTTTACCAGGGGCCATTAATAAATGTCCCAGCAAAAGACTAATTAAATCTCACAACTGTTTAATTCCTCAGATATGTGAAGAAATTAAATCCCAAAGTTACTCAGATATGAGATGAAGGCCAGACATGGGCCAGATCAGGAGAGCGAATTGAGAACATGAAGGTTACGAGATTGGACCAATCACATTTGTGCCCTGCTGTTGTTGAGGCGTGACGATGTTTGACCCCCTTCAGATATGTGGTCTAGCTCTGGGTTCCAGCTTGTAGGATTTCCTACAATGTCTGTACTGAGAAAATGTTCATATTGTCAACCTTTATCTTTTCCCAAACTGTTGGGAGAATATAACCTATGCAAATGATAAATATCATGGGCATGCTATAGGCTCAAAACTTTGGTTCTCATTTCTTCATGAATTTAGCCTATCATACTCTGACGCTGAAGAACTACTGTGATACTTATAAATATGCAAACTACATCCTATGTAATTGAAGCTGTGAGGTCTGATATTGTAAAGCTCAGTGTGTGCTACTATTACCAGGTGGTGATTGCTGACTAGGAAATGATAGATATTTAACAGCTTGGTGGTATTTTTTATATTTAAAGATATGCATTTTGGAGTTAATAAGGACTGCATAAAATCAGGAACCCTATAATGCCTGACCCAAGAAATAATGGACAGAAAATTCACTTTTTTCAAATCTGAGGTCTTTATTTGGCCCTTTAACAAAATGTAAAAAATATCATAATAATTTGCATATTTGCTTTTTTGTTTATATCATATTTCTTACATTGGCCATAACATCCAATTCAGGCAATAACAAGAACCTTTTTCCTTGGTCATTTGTAACATCTGCATTTTCATGGTTCCGGTTCATGCTTTTATTTTGAAGTTCTGTTACATTCTGTTTCCTGTGTTGTGTTTTCATCTTTTCGTTTCTTTTTCAGGGCTGGATGTGGTGCAGGTGTGCTGAGCCTAATTACCTCAGTAATTAAGTCCCAGTCTCTACTCTCCCCATTGCCAGAACGTCTTGTTCCAAGCCCTGCTTCTTGTTGTCAGCTCCTCATATCGCATTGTATGACCTCCAGAGTTTCCAAAACTATTTGTACTCCTAGTACCGTACTAGTGATTTTTCATTGCTACTTTGTTCCTGCATGTCCTAGTTCCTCTAGTGATTTTCTGTTGTTGACTTTTTGTATTTACCCTAGCGTTGCTAGTGATTTTATGTTCATGACTTTTAGTACCTCTCCTAGCGTTGCTAGTGATTTTCTGTTGAAACTTTCTTATAGTATTTTGCCCCTGGAGTTTCCAGTGCCTTTTGCTTCTCGTTTTGCTTCTTTTGTTTATTCTCCCAAAGGGTCAGCCACCGCCCCATCCAGGCCTCCGGTTTGTTTGTTACTTTCTTTGTTATTGTTTGCTTCCTCATTTGTTTGCTACTTTGTTAATAAAGTTTTGTTTTACAATTCCTGAGCCTCCTGTGTCCGCTCTTGGGTCCAGACTCTGTCTGTTCCGTGACAGTACGTTCTGGCCAAGACATGGACCCAGCAGACACCGGCTCCCTGCAACTCGCCATCAGCTTGGCAAGCACGAGCAGCTCCTCAGGGAGGTCATGGACTCGGTGAGGACGCTCACTACCAGCGTGTGACTAACCACATGGGCTCGGAAGCTCCAGTCCCTCCTCCGCCGGCTGCACTTGCTCCACCTGCCCCTGTGCCACCTCCGCCTTCTGAGCCATCCATCCTGCCGCCCGAACATTACATGGGGGAGGTAGGCGCATGCGGGAGGTTCCTACTCCAGTGTTCCCTAGCTTTTGACCAACAGCCTAGCTCTTACTCCACTGATAGGGCTAGGCTAGCGTACGTAGTGAACCTCCTTAGAGGAAAAGCAGGTGAATGGGCTAACTTGCTATGGGAGGCTAACTCTCCCTGCTTGAGCTCTTTTGAGCGTTTTGCCTCCGAGATGCACAGAGTGTTTGATCTTCCCTTCTGTAGCCAGACTTCCGCCCATAGGCTACTGTTGTTGAGTCAGGGCTCCCTCTCAGTGGCCCAGTTTTCCATTGAATTCAGGTTTTTAGCGGCAGAGAGTGGATGGAACGAGTTAGCACTCGGGACGAACCAGACTCCTTAGAATCCCTAATAACCTTAGCCATTCGAATAGATAACCGCCTCAGAGAGAGACGTAGAGAGCATAGGGCTGTCCCATCTCCTTCCCCCCAGAGTGCGCCTGGTTGGCTCACCCCCTCTGAAGCTGCTACGTCATGCAACACCTCTTCGGTCCCCACGGAGGAACACAGCAGAAGAGTGGCCCTGGGACTCTGCATATATTGTGCGCAGCCTGGACACTACATTTCCCACTGTCCTCTCCATCCCAAGGGACCTTGGGCCACCCCCTGTGCCCCGACCATGGTGAGTGAGACCACCTACTCGTCTGGCTCCTCCCCACACATCTGCCTGGCCGCCACTGTCTCAGGTCCCACTATCTCCTTGAACGTCCAGGCACTCATAGATTCAGGGACAGATGATAATTTCATTGATAGAGACTTTGCTTGCTCCACTAATTTTCCTGTGTTTGAGTTGGACTGTCCAAGACCTGTTAGTGCCCTGGACGGAAGCCCCTTGGAGACCCTTCGGTTTCAGACTGAGACCCTCTCCCTCACCATTTCCGGTAATCACCTTGAGCACATTAGGTTTTTAGTTATTCCTTCCCCCTCGTCCCCTGTGGTTATCGGGTCACCTTGGTTAAGACTTCACAATCCACACATTGACTGGGTGTCCTCTTCCACTAGATGGAGCACTTTCTGTCACTCTCACTGCCTTCGTCCCGCTTCCCCTGTCACCCACCTTTTGCCATCCTCGGTCACGCCCCCTGATCTCTCCACAGTCCTCAAAGAATATCACGACCTGGGTGAAGGCCCTGTCACTCCCCCCTCACCGGCCGTATGACTGCGCCATCGACTTCATACCTGGCGCCCCCCTGCCTTCCAGCAGGTTGTACAATCTCTCCCGTCTGGAGAGAGAGGCCATGGAAATCAATATTAATCCCTGGTGGCAGGACTTATTAGGCCATCCTCTTCCCCCCTGGGGCCAGGGTTTTTCTTCGTCTCCAAGAAAGACAAGACCTTTAGGCCGTGCATTGACTTTATGGGGCTTAATGACATAATCTAGAGGGATCTATGAGTGGCTACCCCCTGCCACTCATAGAGCCCTCTTTCGAACCCCTGAATAAGGCCACCATATTTACCAAATTAGACCTACGCAACGCCTATCATTTGGTGCATATTAAGGAGGGGAATAAGTGGAAGACCGCTTTTAAGACACATCTGATTCTGCCAAGACGGAGGTGCTGCAGTGGGCCCACTCATCTACGCTCACCTGCCACCCCGCAGCCAACTGAACACTCCAGTTCCTACATCAATGCTTCTGGTGGCCAGGGATGGCCACCAGAAGCTAAGGAGTTTGTTGCTGCTTGTCCTGTCTGTTCCATAGGAAAGACCTCCCACAGACCTCCCTCTGGACTACTGCAGCCTTTACCTGTCCCCAAGCGCCCCTGGTCACATCTTTCCATCGACTTTGTCACGGGACTACCGCCCTCTAACGGCGACACCGTCTCCCCAAACTCACTGAACCCAGTTCACGTCCCGAGTGTGGCAAGCCTTCTGCAAGTTCATCGGTGCCTCCTCCAGCCTCTCGTCGGGCCATCAGCCTCAGTCTAACGGCCAGTCAGAGAGGGCTAACCAGGACCTGGAGTCAGCGCTACGGTGTGTTCCTGCATCTCACTCTGCCTCCTGGAGCCTGCACCTCCCGTTGGTGGAATATGCCCACAACTCCCTCACCTCATCCGCCATGTCTCCTCTCATGGTGGTCTATGGGTTCCAGCCCCCGCTTTTCCCCTCCCAAGAGTGGGAGGTGGCGGTGCCCTTGGTCAGAGCCCATCTACGTCGCTGTCAGGCTGTGTGGAAACATGCCAGAGCCACTCTGTCCCGCACTGCCCAGCAGAACCAACTGTTGGCGGATAAACACTGAGTTCCTGCCCCTGAGTATCGCCAGAGACAAAGGGTCTGGCTCTCAGCTAAGGACTTGCCACTACTACTGGACTCCCGCAAACTGACTCCCAGATTCATTGGACCATTCCCCATCAAAAAAGTAATCAATCCCACACGAGTCCGGTTAAAGCTCCCAGCCTCCCTTCAGGTTAGCCCCACCTTCCACGTCTCACTCCTGAAGCCGGTCACCACCAGCCCCCTCAGCCCTCCTGCCGAACCCCCAGCACCCCCCTTACTCATTGACAACCACCCAGCATACATTGTAAAAAAGATTCTGGACGTTGGCCACAAGAGGACAAGGATTCCAGTACCCCATGGACTGGGAGCGTTATGGTCCTGAGGGGGGGGGCTGGGTCTCCCGCTCCCTCATTCTTGATGCCTCTCTGCTCCGGGACTTCTACCGGGAGTTTCCTAACAAGCCTGGTTGGGCACCAGGAGGTGCCCCTTAGGGGGGGCGGGTATTGTCCAGTTTATTTGTTATTGTTTGTTTCCTCATTTGTTTGCTACTTTGTTAATAACGTTTCGTTTTACCATTTCCTGAGCCTCCTGTGTCCACTCTTGGGTCCCGACTCTGTCTGTGACATGCATCTTTATTTTTTTTCAAAAAGCTGCCTTTTTCAATTTCTTTTCTTTTACTTTGCCTCATAAATGTATGTATCAAATATGATATGCACAGCATTATAGGGTTAATATCAAACAAACAAGCAAAAATGAATGTTTGTGCTGAAACAGTGGGTTCTTCTGGGCTAGAACACCCATGGAGCAACACCAGTCAAAGCGTGCAGTGGGCAAAAATTACAGTGATTTCATAAAAGAAAAAAATCCAGGTAGGTGCTGGATGGCTTGACGTCTAACTGTAATCACTAATCACAGACTGCCCCTCCTTTATGCTTTTGACTTTTTTATCTTCATAAAGCAATAATTCATATAGGCTTTGGTGTATGCCAAGAAATCATCTGTTATAGCACTCACTGGCAGAAGGATTCATCCGATGCATGGAAATGCTGAAAGAAAAGTGCTGCAGCTTCCAGCTTCAGTTTCTCTCAGATTCAACATCTCCCATCTTCTGCAAGCACAAATACCTGCACAAGCTGAGAGACTACTGCTGAAGCTGGCAGTAACCACACATTTTCAAAACCCACGTTGTTCTTATTTTCTAGTTATTAGCATGTCATCCTGATGGAGCTGTTAGCACATCGCCCTATAAACATTCCTACATTCACACATGAATGTGTTTATATACACACACACACACACACACTGCTGAAAATACATTTATGAGAGGAAAAAGAGGTAATTGCAAGAGCAATATAGAGAAGGAAACACTTGGACACACAAGGTTCAACTGAAGATTAAATGTTTATAACTTAAATTTATACAGGAAGGATTGCACATTACTATTAAAAATGTTATTTAATGAAGATGGAAACTTTATTCATCTAATTTTAAGGAGATGAATTAATGCATCTTCTCATATAAATCTCTGTTGCCTCTCGCTTGTCCCTAGCACGAGTATTTCAAAAGGGAAGAGTTCTGAAGTGAAGATGTTAGAAGTTAGTTGAGTAATCAAGTGTCAGGTTTGGATTCTCACCAAAATCTGATCTTTTCCTTTGTGGTTGAATTACCCTCTGTGTGCTATCTGAGTTTTGTTGCATGAATCCGGCTGTGACCTTCCGATGGAGTTGGCCCCCTGGGCTCCGTCTAGATAATGGACATTTACTTGTGGGTGAGTGGCTGATGTGAAAGGAATATTAATAACTATCTGTCCAAGGTAGAGAGGAAACCAGATTCACCAAACTGATCTTGGGTTCACTTGGGTTTGAAACAGGACAGATGTCAGGCTACCCTCTGTTAGAATTCAACTTCAGGATACTGCATGGCCTTTTAAGATGGAAGGTGAAAAGGGGTCGTTAAAATCTGTTAGTAGTTCATGTAATTCACGAGGACAGTGATCATTGTCCAATATATAAATTACTTGAAAAAATAATACACACTGGAACCTTACTGTGACTTACTGTGGGGTTTATTAAGAAATGTTGAGGGCACTGAAATCAAGGGGCTGCTCAGTTGTACATAGTTCACTTTTCAATCCAAAACAGTGAGAACAAAAGATTGTGCTTGAAATTGTTAGTATTTCCACAAACTGAAGCCACTTTTTAAAAAATGTTTTCAATCTGCAAATGTCAGCACATATTTAAATCTATGCATACATTTTCCACCACTTCCACCTCACGTACCAGTCAGGCAACTGTTACACTACATTTAGCACACTTCATTTGCACATGCCATAATCTTGGATGTTCCATTTGAACACTGACTGTGATTGTCCTCTTTTTATTCTATTTATTTATTTTTTTTAATCTTTTTTTGTTTTTATTGTATTTATCTATTATCTATGCATGCAGTCATTGTCGACAGCAAAAAAGAATTTAATTGCACAGGGAAATTTGTTTCTTTACTGTACATATGATAATAAACACTTTGAATCTTGTATTTCCTACTATCAACGGAAGGATAAAGGGTTACGGTGGCAGTAAGGTATCCCTAACACACCTTTACCCAGGCCCAGGCCCAGGACAGATAATATATAATACCTCCACCATTTTTAGGGTCTAATTCAACGTCGCCTCCCAGATGTAAAACCTGGAAGCTGTCCAGAGGCAAGAAAGCAGGGGGCTCCTTAATCAGGAAATACAAATCTCTTTAAAGTGCTGATCTTTTTACCCTGTGTCCAGTGCTGGGGGAAACTGTTTTCAGCTATTTGAATTTCCAATCGCATTCTTTCAGTCAGTAGTGAGGCTCAAGGGCTGAAATATACATCAGCAATTGAGGGCTTCACCTGGAGACTGTAGCTACACCATGGCAGTCTAGCACAAGACCCACATTACTGCTGATGCTGCAGCAATTCACTTGTCTTTATTGTAGTGAATTGTAACTGCAGTAGAGACTGTTTGTCCAAGACAAGGTTTGTGTTTTAAATATTGTGCTCTTCTTTGAACAATGCATCAACCTGCAAATATATTCTGATGCCAGATATTCAAAAGCAAGGAGAAAAGAATTTAAATAATGAGGGATTGATGGTTAGCGTGTGCTCATTCCTCTCTTTGACAGCAGAATGCTCTCACATCTTTGAAATGTGCAACAATCTTGACTGTTGGTGTGAAATTTTTGTACAGGGAAACACCAGACCTCCATCCTGGTGCCTGGTCTGGGAAAAGGAACTAGTGACCTAGGGGCCCCACTTGCTGCCATTAGATCAAAAGATATAACACAGATCAATGGTCTGTGGGCATACCATGCACTGGTATATGCATAGGCTTTATGGTGTGCTGTAAGATCGTGTACTTGGCCGGCTGCACATTAGAAAACAGACACAACTGTTCTCTTTTAACCATCTGACTTTTAAATGTATGCCCACAGATTTATCTTTAGCTTGACTCTCCATACATTTGTAGATGATCTAGGCACAATCTATTATTGCTTCCACCAAACACCCAAATAAACTCACACAAGTCATTACTGTTACTCTGTCAAGTGATGCAAAGTGAAATGACTGTGTTATACCTCAATCACCTGGAGGGCCAGGAGTATTGTTTGGTTCTGTGAGAGGCGTTGGAACAAATCGATGAACAAGCGTCATCTGTACTTGATATAGTTTCCTGCGTTCACTATTGTTATTTGTTAATTGTCAAGTACGAGAGAACAGTAGGATGGTGGGAGAGTGACGTAATGCGTCTTTCACAAGTAAAATACACCAATATATATTTAATTTTTGAAGGTTGTGTGGGAAACATGGAAATTTTGAGGCCATAACCAAGCCAGCATCATTGTTGGCTTGGTATTATTCCCTTGTTATCATGTGAAACAAACACCATAAAAGGGCATTTTTTAATGCGATTTTTAATTTCTGGTGATGTAATGAGAACAAATTATTGTTATTAAATAAAAGCAAGATCTGAGGCCACTGAGGTGACATTGGGCCATAAAAAATAAAGTTCTGATGTTTCTGATTAGAACAAACACTAATCAGTATCAAGATTAGAAATGGATATTGCAGGCATACTAACACCAACCCTAACCCTAACCACGCAAATGAGAAACTTCAAAATAAATTATGTTCTTGTCTTCAGAATGACTTAAACAGTTGCAAATGCAGTGCATTGTTTATTTTTCATTCAGTCGTGTGCTAATGTTTAAATTTCACCTTGTTGAATATCAGGCCCTGGTGGTTGCTGTAAATAAATTTACTGAAGGGTGTCACAGGTCTGCTCATATCATGTTAATACTTAATTCATGAATCTGCTGATGTTGCTTATAACAAATTAAACTAGCCCTGACCCATGTGAAAGAGGAGGCTCTTTCACATGGGCATTCTTGTACCTGAACAGGTAAACCAGGGTTAACTGAACTAGTTAAAAAAAAATTTTGTCATACAGGTCTCAGGTGTACTGGATCTTTGTCATTGGTAGCGATTATAAATGTGGTTGAGGTTATGACAACACACAGCCAACACTGTGTCATACTGTGCTTCAGCCTTAATGTTAGAAGACTTGTCATCATGGTAACAATAATGCACATGTAGCTATGGTTGTGGAAAGATCATAGATACAAAAGACAGTTATGGCAACAAGAACTTTGAAAGCTTTGTACGTTACCTTTTGGTACATCAAGCTTGTAATGCCAGCACTCCTATCTTTTTTAATCTGTAATGGTTATAACAGAAGGCAGTACGGTGATGCAGTGGTTAGCACCACAGCCGAATCTTTATCCATCTCTTTAAGTTAGATAAATAAAGTTTCCATCTTCATGAAACTCCATCATGTCCAGTAGATGTTCTCCACCTTGTTTAATTGCACTGTGCAGTCTCATTCATTCATTCATCTTCCACTGCTTATCCATTAACCCAAAAATGCATGGCTTTGAACGGTGGGAGGAAACCGGAGTACCCGGAGGAAACCCATGGAAGCACGGGGAGAACATGCAAACTCCGCACAGGAAGGCCCCAGGCCGGGAACCGCAACTGCAAATTTCTTGTTGTGAGGCAACAGCGCTAACAACTATGCCACTGTGCAGTCTCTCCATTGGAAAATTCATACTATAAGCACTTCACCTCTTTTTGCTCTTGTACTTCCATTTTCAACAGTATTTTCTCCAGCTCTCTTCTCTCCCAACCTATTGCAGCGTATTGCTCTATTCTTATTTTAAGACCCACACTGTTCCACAGGGTGCTCGGGTTCACTTTTATTCGCAGTTTTCATAAATGACTTACCAGATATTGTGAAGATGATGTTCATGTAGTTGTGTACTGTGATGATTGTACTATGAGTCACCAACTTTAACTGGTTGATTTGCATAGTGTTAATAAATGGAATTAAATGAACAAATGATCATTGCCAAAACAAAATGTATTGTATCTGGTAGTCAACTTACTGCACTCAGTTTGTTTGTAGCTGTTTGCAGCTGATCAAGCCCTTAAGACCAAACTACTTGGTGTTAAATTAGATCTTTTATCACACTGTTCTGATCTACTACAATTTGAATCAAAGGATATGCATCTGTTCCAGTTTCTGTTATGATTGATGTCATTCCATCACTTATGTTTTATTAGGAAGTGTTTCCACTGGTTGAAAAAAAAAGGCAGATTGTATTGAAGTCTATGTGAAAACGTCCCTCCTTCGCTCTTGATTTATTAGCCCTGTAAATGTTTTCCTAATGAGTTTATGGTGTCAGTCTGTAGTTTCGAGTCTTCAATACAACATGTAGTTCTTTATTTAGATGTTGATTCCATCAGGCAGGCGATGGATTAGGGCATGGTTACTGTGTGTTTGACAAGCTGTACTACACACAGTGAAATGCCTGACAAACAGGCTAGAGAACAGAACCAGTCTAATCCAGGCCTCACTCTTCCTCAGATTCACCCTCTTCTTCTGTTAAAAAACAGAACAAAAACCTGACAGCAATTGCCAAATTATCAACTTGAGGCTTCAAAACGGTACCTCACAAACCAGTGGGTGCTGCCATGGTGGGTTGCCACTTGGTCCTATCTCAAGTCCCTGGAGACCTTGGATCAGCCCTGACAGTACAGGTGTTTTATTAAATAGCTCTCGAGCTTTGTGTCGAAGTTCCAATTAAGTGTATTCCTCTATATTTGCCAGCAGATTCACTTGGGAGACTTTAAGCAATGGCAAGAAAGGAAAACAGAACAATTTGCATAATTATTGCAGATATCAACATTATTCATCAAATTAAATTCCTTAATGCAAGTATGACTCAGAGCCTTCCTGTCATATGCCCAGGATATTCAAACAACTGCACCATTGAGTTAAGTGACTGTGTTGTTTCACAAGCAGTGATGCCAAAGACAAAGCCCAGACACCATCGATCACACTCAGACAGGGAAATACACAGGAGCTCCCCTGGCACTACTACCACTACTAAGGAGATGGAGAGGGTAAGAGGGAGAGTGTGGCCTTCATTCAGCACTTTGCTGCTGCAGTATTTAAAGCATTTGACAAAACATCTGCTGCGTCACAAAGTCAAAGTATTCCCGTAACAGCATTGGACAAGCACTTTTTGCCCGTTTTTACTCATCACTGGAGCCAGAAAGTGGAGTTTACCTCAGGATACTTTTGCAGTGCTGGACCCTGTCACATCAGGATGAAACACAGACTGCATACCAACAACACTGTGTCCAATCTGGATAATGAATTCAGTAATGCTCAGGGCTCGAGTTGAGGGGGGATGGCATCCCCCCTGAAATAAAGATGGTCAAAATCATCCCCCTTCTGAAATGGCCATCCCCCCCTTCCCATCCTATGTGTTATTTTATCAGTGAACGCGGAAATATCATTTCAACTTTTTTTCTACTGTTTTTGCACATATTGAGTAAAATACTATGGGCGAGGGGCACGCAAACTTACAATGACACGCCGATTTTTAAAAAAATAGACGTCACGTGGCATAGCAACGCAGTTCTCTTAATACATCCGTATCGCAGGTTATACAGTAATCACACAGACAGGAGGAGAAGAAGAAGGAGAATGGCCAAGCGACAGCTGTTTATATGTCATTAAAGCTGGAATTTCTGGACAGGGGTGATAACACAGTAACGATGTTAGTTTGGAGCTTACGTTTTTTTTTTTTGTTAACTAATGCTAGCTATGGCTAATGTCAGGTTAGACCTTACATTCACAAAGTTAATGTTAGAATTGATTTAAAAACTGGTGACTGCTTTGGCAATAAATCTAACCTAATAACAATCTGTATTTGGCCACTGCTGTTTTCTCCATAGATGATAGCCAGGACCAACCTTGTGCTGAGATTTGAAGGTTTGATAACTATTAATTTTAAGATAATTTGACTCTTTCCCTGCCAGCATGTACCTTACAAGTTGCCAGCCAGTGCAAGCAATTTTGACATTTCTATGGATCTCTGAAAGCTCTCATGGTATTTTGTTATATGTTTAAACAGTGGTATTAAAAGGAAGGTGAGAAAACTATTTTCAGCCATAAAGCAGTTTTATTTTATATTCAGTTGTTCTCTGAATGTTGGGCATTTTCATCAAAATATGTAGTTTCCTAATGACTGGAAGAACAAGCTGCTGTGCTTTTAATAATTTGTAAAACATATTTATGATGCTGTCTTTTTTTTTTTTTTGTTAAGTGTTAAAACGTTCTCTATCCTTACAGCAATAACATTACAGTGTTTGGTCAGTAACATGTTACATTTCTTGTAAACATTTCTCGAATTGAATATGAGGCTAGATGACTGCCCTCTTATTTTAACCAAATCCACCACCCCCCCTGCTTTTTTTTTTACAACTTGAGTACTGGTAATGCTGCTGTTGGCTACAGGCCTACCAAAGATAAATAGTTTTCTTCTACGATGCCCATGCATTTTCAAAAATTGCCATGTATGGCTTGAATTGAATCCCTCATACATACAAGTAATTTTCAGTCCAGCTACTCCCTAGTGGTTGTTTAAATATACCCACACTGCTCCTGCATCAATGACTCGTCCTCTTTGTAATTGTAATCCACGTGACATACTTGGTCTCTACAAAAATCAAGGTGGTTTACAGTGACTGGAATAAAATTGCAGAAGCATTAGATTCAAAACAAAGCTGATGAAATAAATGCAATGCCTTAAAATGTTTGTTCTCTGTTTGTTCTGATTTAAACCTAGCAAAGCTAAGTTAGTTAGTACTTTATTGTCATTCTGACCATACAAAAGATGTACACAGCAGAACAAAAAATAATTTCTCCAGGCTCAGTATGCTTAAAAACACACAGATTATAAGAACATGGAACAGACAAATTTACATACACATACATATCCATATACATACATGCATACGTATCCATATACAGAGGGCAAAAGGTCAAACAGCCACGGAAGGGATGTATGGAGTCTCTGACCATCTCGGCAGTTCTGCTAAAGCGGCATGACTCATACAGTTCTTTTATCAACGGAAGGGATGGTCTACTCATTTTTCCTGCTGCCCTCCCCACTCTCTGAAGGGCCTTCTGGTCTGCTACAGTGCTGTTGCTGTACCAAACAGTGAGGCAGTTGATTAAGATGTGCTTGACAGTTCCTCTCTAGAATATTGTGAGGACAGGAGGGGGCTGGTGTGCTCACTTCATCCATCACAGGAAATGCAGACACTGCCGCGTCCTCTTGACAAAGGGGATCCTGGATTCTAAGAATGATGGTCTGACGTGTTATTTCCAACTCATACTGCTTGGCGTGTGTGGCTACAAAAATCTATTATATGGTTGCATATTGCACAAATAAGTGCTGATGCTAAAGTTTTCTTATCAGGTGCTGGGGGATGATTGTGGTAAATGCTGAACTAAAATCAATGCAGAGAACCCGCACATACAGTGAGTGTCTTTGTTCTCCAGATGTATCAGATACAAGGACGTGCTGTGGAGATGGTCCATCAATGGAGTAGTTTGGGCGGTATATGAACTGTAGTGGATTGAGGGTAGCTGGATAGAATGTGGTCTATGAACAGGCTTTCAATGCACTTCATTGCAGTAAGAGTTGGTGCTAGGAGGTATTAATTGATTGAGAGTCTGTGAAGACATGAGTAAGTTGGTCTGCGCAATTGCTGAGTAAATGCCCTGTTACACCATCAGGACCTGCAGCTCTGCATTGATTAACTCTGTTTAGTGTCTTTCTGACATCAACTGAGCGGATACACAATGCTTCATCCTCCAGGCAAGTGGGGCTCTTCAAAGAATTTTTGTGTTCTTCTCCTAAAACCAGCTGAAGTAGATATAAAGTTCAGGAGGCAGTGCTGACATCACAGGGTTGTTGGGAGGTCCTGTAATTGATGATGGCCTGAATATCTTGCCACAGGCTTCTGGGATGTTTTGGGTCAATGAGATGATGCTGGATTTTCTCTCTGTAAGCACACTTTGCAGCTCTCACTCCATAGTGCAAGTTTGCTGATCTTAGAGCTTCGTTCATTTCCAGCTCTGAAAGCCACACTCCATGCCCTCAGAAGTTTATCCACCTCACTGGTGAACCAGGTGTTTTGATTGGAGTGTTTGGTGATGTTCTTTTGTGAGCCTCTCTGAACATATTCCAGTCCAAGCATTAAAAATAGTCTTGAAATGCTGACATAGCCCCCTCTTACCAGGTCTTTATCTGAATCTGAATGGTTATGTTAACACAAAGAGGTGGTCTGAAATTCCTAGGTGGGGGGCTACTCTCAATGCTTGATGTTAGTCTACATATGGTCTGGTGTATTTTCACTCCTGGTGGCAAAATCCACGTTGATGATATCCAATGAGGATATGTATTTTTCCATTTGTGTTTGCACTGATAACTGACTTATGACTTATAAACAGCTGAGAGGCTAATAGCTGCGGTTTACCATGACATATAATATAGATGGCATTTTAGTAATAAAAACTAAATGTCCACTGAACAATGACTGATGCACCAGTTATTATAAATATAAATACATACTCCACCTTCCTGGGATTTACCACCGAGAGTGTGATTCCTCACACCACTGAGAATGTGAAGAGTCACACCCTCAGTGGCACATCAACAACGAGGAGGCCTTTTTCAAACTGGATCTACTTCAGTTAAGTGTCAGAATTTCAATGCTTAATGCAAATGTTCACACCTTAGGCTGGATGGGTATAGAGAGTCAGTGGGACAAGAATATAGTTATGTCTGATTCTTCTGTGGGAAAACTAAACAACTCTTTTAAGGTTTCACATAGAGCAGCCATTCAAACCTAACTATGCTAACAATTTCTGCTTGGCTTGATGTGGTATCTTGATGAAAATTTTAAATAATGATGCTGCACCCCATTAGAATTACACACATCATACAGTAGGCACCAGAAATCTTGCTCCATATCTTTTTCAAGGACATTTGCCCCACCTATACTTCATGCTTTCCTTCAGCCTCCTCTGAAGTCCCCTCTGGAGTATTTTTTTGAATAGTGAAGAGATTTTTGTCAGCATTTGATTAGCAATGCTGCCAAGGAAGCTTCAGAATTTCTCATGCCAAAGCCAAAAGTTCCCATCTAATTATAAAAGTAGGAATCTCTTTCCCCAGTGTCTCACTTATTTTTCACAACCTCTCAGAGCTTAGTAGATCTGTTAGCCTATACCAGCCGAATTTAGGTAGCCAGTGTTGGGTTAAGGACAGGCGTTGGTAGTTTTGAAATACTGCTTCTTTGTTGGCAGGGCTCTTTGCCCCTTTGCTTTTCTAATCCTGTGTTTCTTGTTTTATCACTGATGTATTCAATTAGGATATTAAAATGCAAACTTCCACACAAGCTGAACACAACACTACTAAGGTAGAAGGCCTGATGTTTTTAGGGGCCTTTGGAGCTGGGGGATCCATGAGTTTTAATGGCAAAGTCCTTGGTCTGAAAGCATTTGAGAAGCATTATTTTATTTCCAGGATGACATTTATTAGCTTTATGTGTTTATCTATCTATATGTTTCTTGTCAACTATCTGGATGGCTGGAGTTGTTTCCTTATTGTATTATTTTAATTCATAACAATGATGGTTGATAAGGTGGTTCAGTTGTCCTACAGTATCAACAGGAAATAGGTTTGCAGTTAGCAAAGTGATTGTTGTTAGTGACTGGAATAAACAGTGGCACATTCAGTCTGTCTGCTGTTGGTTATGTGTTGACATAAAAAACTTAATTTCCTGGTTGAGGGAGGGAATTGGAGTAGAAGGCAGCAGCACAGTTCAATTAATAAAGTTTCCTGGGTTTATAGTTATCCTGGAACCTGCAGAATGGATTTTAAGGGGGAGGACGGGAGGGGTGAGAGATAAAGTAAACTTGTTAATATCATGAGGACTTAAATTACTCATTATATTATATTATTTTATAACTTAACAACGTAAATTAAGTTCCTCATTCAATATACCTTTATCATTTGATGGGTCATTACAGTGGCCATTACATCTTAGATTAACCATCCATCAAGGGTAAACTTCCACCTTGTCCAAATGACCTTGTGATTGTTTATTTTCAAGTAAACCAACCTGTTTAGGAAATAATTAGAAGTGAATTGTTCACCTGTCTTCCTCACATTACTAATTACTGCATCTTTTTAAAATAAAAATCAATGTTATTGCCTGCACAACAGGGATCATGATTGATGATCCTGTTAAACCCAGAGCTGAGAGTTGGAGCTGCTGGTGGGATCTCTTACTCATTCAAGACACCTACAACATCTAGAAAACTAGCAGCTGTGGAAGCAGTGTCAGAAACAGAATTCAAAACCTCATATAAAGTGCTCATGCTTCCATCTAGCAAACTAGTGAGCTTCCATTCATTGTGTGAAATACTGTCCAGTAATTGGCTCTGTGTTCACTGTGTAAGATAAAAGAGAGACTAAGATGTAAACATGTTGGATATCGGGTGAAATGCTACTGCTGGTCTCGCTGATTGAGGACATGCCTGAATCACTCACATCTCATCAATATTCATGATGTCACCAAAGTAATGTCCTGTCACATGCACCCTTTTGATTCTGAGTTGGATGTTGTCTCTTCTGTTTTCTGTAATAAAGGCCTCAGTGTAACTTAGTCTTTTAAAAAAAATATGATTTTGAAAAGGCCTTTAACATACCTTTCTCCTACTGAGTGTGCCATGCATGAGTAGTCTTGTACTCTCAATTGTGTTTACAGGTTAATATGAAAAAGAGTAGATACTACTAACAAGAGGAGAAAAGTCAAGAACTGGGTCACCATGACCAAGTTCTCAGGGATGTTGTGGAGACATTAAGGGGCCTCACAGCCACTGTGTCTAGGATCGAGAGCCAGCTCAAACCTGTCCCCACACACCATTCCCCTTCTGCCTCTGGACCTCCAACTTCTACTCCACCTTCTGTGAGGCCTGCTTACTAGTGATGTGTTGTTTGTGAACGATCTCAGTGAGTGATTCATTCTTTTTTCCATGGTCTGTGCATGCGTGCCACAGGCTCAGATTCGTTCACGAATGGGTCTTTCTGGCGCATATTCTCAGTGTAGGAATGACTGATTCATTCATGACTCATAAAATAGGGTCTTCAGGTCTGAGTCTTTCCTTCACATGTCACATGGCCACTCCATATTCTCAGTGTAGAAATAAGTGATTCGTTCACGACTCATAACTATGGGTCTTCGGGGGTTTCTTTCATTATTCACATGGTTACAGCCAACAAATTAAATATTTGTTATAATATCGCCTCCTGTGGTACTATGTTGTGGTTAATTGATTAATTAAATCAAATAAAATCAAATCAGATCTATTTATATAGTGGCAAATCCTAACAAAGTTACATCAACGCACTTTAAATATAGAGCAGGTCTAGACCAAACTCTTTATAAAATGATTTAAAGAGACCCAACAGATCACCCTATGAGCAAGAACTTGGCGACGGTGGCAAGGAAAAAACTTCCTTTAAGAGGCAGAAACCTCGGGAAGAACCAGGCTCAGGGGGGGCGGCCATCTGCCTCGACCGGTTTGGTTGAGAGAGGGACAGAGAGAGGGAGAGAGAGACACACACACACACGGGGGGGGCAAAGTTGGGTAGAGTAGGGAAGGATGAGAGCAGGAGGAGGGGATATTCAATACAGGTGCAGGCAGGAACATATGATGCTGCATGAAGTTCATAGAAATTATGCTGGATGGAGTTGATGAAGATATGGGAGCAGCAGGTGTTGTAGGAACATGGGATGGTGATGATTCACCACCTGCAGGATGAGGACAGGGAGAGAGAGGAGAGGAACTGGGAGAGTAAGAGACTTTGGAAAACATGGTTAGTAAATACAGCACACATGCTTAGGACTGGGAGAAACAGGGATTTCAGAGAAGCATGGTTATTGATATGTCGGCACATGCAGGGGGGAAGGAGAGAGAGAGAGAGAGAGAGGGGGGGGGGGAGAGAGAGAGAGGTGCTCAGTCCTTCCCTCAGCAGCCTAGGCCTATAGCAGCATAGCTAAAGACTAAATGAACTTTAACTTTTTAACTATCAGCTCTGTCATACAGAAAACTTTTTAAGCCTGGTCTTGAAAATTGCTAAAGAGTCTGCCCCCCGGACCGATACTGGAAGTTGGTTCCATAGAAGAGGAGCCTGATAACTGAAAGATCTGCCTCCCGATTTACTCTTGGAGACTCTAGGAACCACAAGTAAACCTCCATCTAGAGAGCAGAGTGGCCTACTAGGACAATACGGAACCACGAGCTCTATGAGAAATGATGGAGCTTGGCTATTAAGAGCTTTAAACGTTAAAAGAAGGATTTTAAATTCTATTCTGAATTTTACCGGCAGCCAATGAAGAGCAGCTAAAACAGGAGAGGAGTGATCCCTTTTCCTAGTTCCTGTTAATATTCGTGAAGCAGCATTCTGAATCAACTGAAGGCTTTTCAAAGATTTGTTTGGACATCCAGATAATAATGAGTTACAATAGTCCAGCCTAGAAGTAACGAATGCATGGACTAGTTTTTCCTGCATCATCTTGAGAGAGGATGTTTCTGATTTTCCTAATGTTTCTCAGGTGGAGGAAAGCTGCCCTACTAACTTGTTTTATGTGAGGGACAAAGGACATGTCCTGGTCAAAAGTTATTCCAAGATTTCTTACAGTGGAGCTGGAAGCCAAAGTAGTGCCATCCAGACTGATTAGATGTTTAGATAGGGTTTCTCTGAGGTGCTTAAGGCCGAGTACAATAACTTCAGTTTTGTCAGAATTTAGAAGTAAAACATTATGGATCATCGAGACTTTTATGTATTCAAGACACGTCTGTAGTCTGACTATCTGACTATCTGACTATCTTCATTTGGTTTCATTGATGAATACAGCTGTGTGTCATCTGCATAGCAGTGAAAATTGATGCTGTGTTTCCTGATAATGTTGCCTAAAAGAAGCAGATGTAGAGTGAAGAGTATTGGTCCAAGTACCGAGCCCTGTGGAACTCCATAATTGGCTATAGTGCGTGAGGAGGAGTTATTGTTAACATGAACAAACTGATGTCTATCTGATAAACAGGATTTGAACCACCTTATTGCAGTTCCTTTAATGCTATTTCATGTTCCAGTCTCTGTAATAAAATATTATGATCAATGGTGTCAAATGCAGCAATAAGATCTAAGAGGAGAAGTATGGAGGCTGATCCATTGTCTGAATCCATTAGAATATCATTGGAGACTTTAACCAGCGCTGTTTCTGTGCTGTGGTGAGCTCTAAATCCTGACTGAAACTCTTCAAGCAAGCCATTCCTATGTAGATTGTCATATAATTGGTTTGCTACTGCTTTAATTAATCCAATGTGTGTTTTATTGTGAGATGAATGTGCACATGTCAAAATAGCAATGAGTCATGCAAGCACAGTGAGCACCCACCGGCGCCCCTGGTTATTACTGGTGAGGAGAGCTATCTGACGTTAGCACGAGAGTTAATGTTAGCTATGTAGCTATGGGACGGATGTTTAATTCTCCTTTCTGTTGGAACGAATTCATACACTATGGGTATTCAGTGACCAGGTGGGCTAAAGTGAATAGCCATCATAGAATGAGAATTTTTTAATGATAAGCGGTGTGCTCTCCTACCGGCAAATTAAGTAATCAGTAATTTCAAGTTCAAGTTTCAAGTTCAGTAGGCTATGGCCCAAAGGGTTCTCAGTAGTTTAAAAAAAGCAAAGTTGTGTATTATATGCCAAGTGAAGCAAACCATGTTGGTCTTCAGTGTTTCAAAGCTGGGGACGTGCAGGTCCTTTTTGCTCCAGCCTCAGACATACTCCACAGATAAGTTCAAAGTACCTTATGTTGTAGGATTGCTTATGGGGAGGGCTAAAGCTTGGGGAGCTGCAGTTTGGGATAGCTCACCATCCATTACTTCTTATTATGATAACTTTGTTGTTGAAATGAAGAAGGTGTTTGATCATCCTGTCAGAGGTAGAGATGCCAGTAAGCGTCTTTTGTCACTTCGTCAGGGCGCCCATAGTATAGGTAGTGGCAAAGTCTGGGTGGAATGATGAGGCACTTCAGGGGGTTTTCTTAAGCGGGCTTAGTGACTCAATTAAAGGTGAGCTAGCGGCTTGGGAGGAGTCAACTATCTAAGATGAATTAATTTCTCTGGCCATTAAATGAGATAATCGGCTGCGTGAGCACCATAGGGAGAGAGCCAGCCATCCTCCATCCTCCTGTTCTTGCCCAACCCCATCACCTCTTGTGAGAGTGAGTCCCGGTCCTTGGCCCGCTTCCTGTGAAGCGGGTGCCTAGCCTTCCACCCTCACACTCCCCGGAAAGCAACTGATGTAACTAGGTTGGCCCACCTGTCTCCGGCAGAACGTCTTCGGAGGATTAATGCTGTTCAACCAGTTTTGTCTCTCTCGTGCCTCCCTTTTTGCCTAGCGTCTCTGTGCCTTTGCCTGTGTTTTTTTGATCCACCGGTTTTGACCCTCGCCTATTTTTGGACTTCCTAGCCAGCCAAATGTTTTTGTACTGGCGCTTGTTCTGACTGCCTGCCTGTGTACCGAACCTGGATTGTTAATAAACTACTTCTCACTACTTGCTGCCTCTGGTCTGCTCTGTGGGTCCCAGTTTATCCGTCCCAGCCTGACATCGTCCTTGTATTGATTATTGTGGTCTCAATCAAATCACCATCAAGAACAAATACCCGCTGCCCCTTATTAGTTCTGCTTTTGGGTCCCTCCAGGGAGCCACCATCTTTCCAACCTGGACCTCAGAAATGCCTACCATCTGATCAGGATCAAAGAAGGAGACAAATGGAAGATTGCCTTCAACACTCCCCTTGGGCCCTTCGAATACTTGGTCATGCCCTTCGGTCTCACCAACGCCCCCGCAGTCTTCCAGACCCTGGTGAATGATGTCCTTCGGGACTTTCTCAATAGTTGTGTCACTCAATAGACAGGTGCACCAAAGACTCCTGGATAAGTTCCCAGCTCCTCTCCTCTCTCTCCCTGTCCTCATCCTGCAGGTGATGAATCATCACCATCCCATGTTCCTGCAATGCCTGCTGCTCCCACATCTTCAAGAATTCCATACAGCATCATTCCTACGAACTTCATGCAGCATCATGTTCCTGCCTACACCTGTTTGAATATCCCCTCTTCCTGCTCTCTTTCTCTCCCTACTCTACCCAACTTTGCCCCCCCCTCCCCCTGTGCCTCTCTCTCTCTCTCTCCCTCTCTCAACCAAAACGGTCGAGGCAGATGGCTGCCCCCCCTGAGCCTGGTTCTGCCCAAAGTTTCTGCCTCTTAAAGGAAGTTTTTCCTTGCCACTGTCGCCGAGTGCTTGCTCATCGGGGGATCTGTTGGGTCTCTTTAAATAATTTTATAAAGAGTTTGGTCTAGACCTGCTCTTTATGTAAAGTGCCTTGATGTAACTTTGTTATGATTTGGCGCTATATAAATAAATCTGACTTGATTTCTTTTGATTTGATAACAAGTTATTTGTCAAGGAGGAGCAGTGTGAATTTCATGTCACCTCTGTGGCTTTCCTGGGTTACATCTTTGAGAGTGGGCTGGTGAGGACTGATCCAGTGAAGATTCAAGCAGTAGCAAAGTGGCCCAAACCTGCATCCCTTAAACAGCTTCAGTTCCTGGGGTTTGCTAATTTCTACCACAGGTTTATCAGGGACTACAGTCATGTGGCCTTCCCTCTCACCAAAATCACCTCATCTGCATCCCCCTTTACTTGGACCCCTGAGGCTAATGCGGCCTTCATGGACCTGAAGAGGTGTTTCATATCGGCACCAGTCCTCATCCAGCCAAACGTCTCGTTAGTTTATTGTGGAGGTGGATCCTACAGACACTTGGGTTGGAGCCGTTCAGATCAAAAGCTCCACCCTTGTGCATTCTTCTCTTGCCGACTGTCCCTCGCTAAGCGTAATTATGACATTGGAAATTGGGAGCTACTTGCAGTAATGCTCGTTTTGAAGGAATGGAGACATTGACTGGAGGGGGCTGAGCATGCCTTTATAATCTGGACTGATCACAAAGAGGAACATATACTGAGAGAACTAAGGGAATTAAAACTAAAACTGAATGAATTACTCGACATCAAAATACGATTCCAACCGCAGAGATTATGCTTGGAGAACTTTTAACATAGCAATAAATCCTGCAAATTTCTAGCAAACCAACTAAAACAGAACAAAGAAAGAGCAACAATATCATCAATAAAGAACTCCACTAGGAAAATGACCTGTGACCCAGAAGAAATAAATCACATTTTTAGATATATAGATAGATACTTTATTAATCCCCGAAGGGAAATTCAAAATTTTAGGGAAGTTTATAAAAAACTTTATTCGTTTGAAATTAACCCCTCCAAATCCAGCATTGAAACTTTTCTGAGCACAGTTGACTCACCAAAATTAAATCAAGAACAAATAACAGCTCTGGAGTCACCTATTTTGACCAAGGAACGCCAAGAAGCCCTCAAACATATGCCAAACAGGAAAGCCCTGGGACCAGATGGTTTCCCTACAGAATTCTATAAAGAGTTCTGCCCAGAGCTTGCACCAATATTTTACCGAATACTCAGCGAAATGCGGGAAACCTCGACCCTTCCACCCAACATGAACTGTGCAAATATTAGCCTCCTCCTTAAACCGGACAAAGACCCTGCACTCCCATCAAGCTATCGTCCAATATCACTTACAAATGTAGATATTAAAATTATTTGCAAAGCGCTAGCTAGAAGACTTGAAAAAGTAACACCTCACATAATACATCCTGACCACACTGGGTTTATTAAAGGCCGGCACTCTACCAACAACACCCGCAGACTTATCAACCTGATAGACTATTGTAACAGTCAGAGCAAAGATGCCATAATAGTCTCCCTAGATGCAGAAAAAGCATTCGACAGGGTAAATTGGAATTTTCTCCTCACCACATTACAAAAGTTCAGGTTCGGAGATAACCTGGATGGTGAACTGGATCAAAATATTGTATAGCTCTCCCAGTGCTTGTGTCAGAACAAATGATCAAAGTTCTCCAAGCTTTTCTCTCCAAAGGGGAACCAGGCAGGGTTGTCCGCTTTCTCCCTCCCTTTTTGCTATATTTATAGAGCCACTCGCAGCTGCAGTTCGGCAGAACCAAAATATTAAGGAAATTAACACAGCAAATGTGAACCATAAAATAAGTCTTTATGCTGATGATGTATTACTTTTTCTACGAAATGCACAAACATCTCTCCCTGAAACAATAGCACTCATCGACAAATTCTCAACCATCTCTGACTACTCTATTAATTGGAGCAAATCGACTGCCTTACCCGTAAACTAATTTCTAGAGTGTGTCAACCACCCCACTGCGGCCAGGAAACATTACATATCTAGGTATCAACATCCCCGCCAAACTTTCTGACCTGACACGGCTAAACCACACCACCCTAATTAAAGAAATAGAGGGCGACCTCACCCGGTGGAGGACACTACCCTTATCACTTATGGGAAGAGTAGCAACAATGAAAATTATGATCTTGCCAAAAATTAAGTATGTTTTTTCGATGGTTCCAACCCAACCCCCCCCGACTTGGTTCAAATCACTAGACTCCAACATCCCCAAATTTCTTTAGAACGCTAAACCACCACGAATGAGCTTAAAGACTTTACAAACGAGTAAAGACCATGGTGGTTTGCAATTACCAAACTTTTACAATTACTACTTGGCCAACAGATTTCAATATATACTAAAATGGATTAAGCCAAACTCATTAGACCAAGCATGGCTCGATATTGAACAAACATTTTGCAAATAAATCCAAATCTCTGATCTTCCCTTTATCAGTCCTACTATCAAGCAACACAACTGTTTCAAGTGTATTAGCATTAGCAACACCCTCACAGCTTGGTGGGAATTCCTCAAAAAGAATGGGTTCTCGAACACCACTTGTAGGATCACGTCTATCTGGAACAATCCTGACATGGATTAGGGGTATAGGGGTAGTTGGGAGGGAGGCCTGGACAATGGGAGGGTGGGGGGAACATAGGAGGGGCGGGGGCCGGCCTCCTCAGCGCGGACTGGGCTGGGGGCCCTGGCCATGGGCCGCCAGCTGGGAGACTGGCCGTGCACGGTGGGCCTGGGTCCTCCCTGCCCCCACGTGGTGAAGTGGTGGGCCCTCTCTTCAGGTCTCTGGACGGTGTCCCTGGATGCTCCAGTTCGGCTCCAGAATCAGTTGAGCTTGATGTGGGCGGCGGCGGGGATGGCCAGCAGGGCCAGTCTGGAAGCTGGCCCCCTGCGGGACTGGCCCATGCCTCGCCCTCTCCTCGCCTCTCCATCCCATCATACCCCACCTTATGTGACACTAGGCCTTGAGGGGCTGGACCCCCCAACAACGTAGACATCAAGGGCTTGGGGGAGTGCATGGTGGGACTCTGCCACCTGCAAACGGCAGGGCTCCCATGCCATGTCTGTCTCCCTCAATTTTAATTACACCCTAGGCATCCACACCATTACATCTACACTCCCACACACAACACGCACCCTGCACCCATGTTGGGATGGGGGAGGCAGCTGGGGTGGGGCATGGGCCCATTGCTGCCCCTGTTGCCGACTGCGCCAGTGTTGGGCTGGGGCTTTGACGCCTGGCGGATGGGGGGGGGGCTTCGATCTGGGTCTGGGGGTCCGTTCAGCGTTCTTGGGGGGGGCCTCCCAACATGGCGGTTGGGCTGGGGTTGGTCGCGGGCCTTGCCTTGTGCAGTGGGCCCCCGGCTGGCAGTTTTATTGGGCCTGGGGTACCCTGGACTACATCTGTGCCTTAGGAAAGCTTGTCCCCTGTTTGGGTGGAGGAAGATGGGGGTGTTTTTTGGGGGGTTGGCTTGGCAGCTCAGTCTGGGGGCAGTGGGCCTGTTCGCTGTGGTGGGCTGCGGCTTGCCCTGTCTGGGTGTGGGATGTGGCGGGGCCCTTGCTGGGGGCCTGGCCAGGGGGCTCTGTGCCCCTGGGCTTAGCCTGTGCTGTGTGAGGTGCGCCCGACGGGCCTGGGGTCCTTTGGTTCCCTTGTCTCTCTAAGGGCTGCCTCTGTGGTGGGGGTTGCAGCTCCTGTGTTTTCCCGCATGTCCTTGCATGGGTTGGACCTGGGGCTGTCTCCTGGGGGGGAGGTGGCCTGGGCCTTCCTGTGTTCTGGGGGTTGCGGGGTGCCTTGGTGGCTCGGTCCTGACCTGCCTGCTACCCTGGGCTGGGGGCGTGTTGTACCGGCCCCCCACATCAGCTGCAGTCAGCTACCAGCATCCAATGACAAACGTAACATACATATACACACACTCGCACACATACAAGGTGCACAACTCAGATTGCATGGAAAATCCTGCAACCAATGCTCTTACTGTTTATGTTGATATTGTTGTTGTTGTTGTCGTTTCTGTACATCCCCCCATCTCCCCCATGTTGATAGTGTCGCTGCTATTGCTGTTGTTGTTTTTGTACCCCCCCTTCTGTCTTCCCTATCCTGTTTCTGTTCTCTCTTTCTATCCACTCCTGAGCCTCACCGTAGCTTTACCATCAAACCAGTACCATTGCCAATAAAGTTAAACGTAGAGGCTCACAGGAGGAGTATGTCAGATTCCTTCTTCACAGAGTAAAACTGTCTCAGCACAACAAGGCACCAGGAACATTCATACTGCCTGCCCCAGCTGATGAACAGAACAGGTTAAGAAAAAAAAAAAAAAAGCCTGATGAGGCCCCTACCAACCCTGACCATCTTACCCTCCTCCTGTGTGGTGGCTGAAGTTACCTGGGAGATCGAGTCTCTTGTGAAACAGGCTCAATGGACTCAACCAGACCCAGGCACTGGCCCACCAAATCAAATTTATGTACCAGATTCTGTTCGTTCTCAAGTCGTCCAGTGGGCACATGCTTCCTGGTTAACCTGTCACCCTGGAATTAGCCAGGCCTTGTCCCTCCTGAAGCGGCCCACCATGGATGCAGACACCCGTGCCTTTGTGTCCGTAGACTCCGTTACCGGGTTCCCACCTTCCTCAGGTAATTCAGTTATACTCACCATTGTTGATAGATTTTCTAAGGATGTACATTTTGTGGCTCTTCCTAAACTCCACACAGCATTGGAGACTGCGGCTCTTCTAGTACACCACGTGTTCCATCTCCATGGCATCCCTTTGGATATCCTCTTGGACAGGGGCCCTCATTCCCTCTCACAAGTCTGGAAAGCTTTCCATCGGGCCCTCAAAGCCTTGGTGAGTTTAACCTCTTGTTAAAATCCTCAGAGCAATGGA
Source organism: Remorina albescens (assembly GCA_034769265.1). Taxonomy (NCBI): domain Eukaryota; kingdom Metazoa; phylum Chordata; class Actinopteri; order Carangiformes; family Echeneidae; genus Remorina; species Remorina albescens. The sequence goes on along the minus strand of CM068492.1, from coordinate 2,959,986 downwards.
CAAGCGGAGTAGGCTAATCAGGACCTGGAGGCAGCGTTCGGCTGTGTCACTGCTCAGAATCCATCTTCCTGGAGTATCCACCTGTCTTGGACTGAATATGCGCACAACTCCCAGTCCAGCACTGCCACAATTATGTCACCATTTGAATGCTCCTTGGGTTACTTACCACCCCTGTTCCCTGCTCAGAAAGAGGAAATCATTGTTCCTTCAGTTCAGGCCCATCTCAGCCACTGCTGCAAGATCCAGAAGGATGCCACCCTGTTCCCCACCCTGAGAATTCAGGAATTAATTCAGTACACACCTCATCCCTCAGTCTCTGCTGGAATTTCAGTTTTTATCCTTTTTATCCCATCATGCTTCTCTCCAATACTACACACTCATGCAAGTTCCCTGTTAAAGTAAAACATATTTGTTTTCTCTGTGCTAAAAGACAAACAGATCATTGGCACTTTCAAGTTTGATTCACTTTGTCCATACTGTAATTTCTGCAACTGAGCTCTGCTAAATTTGTTGCAATTGCAACCCTTATAGAGCAGCACACTGTGCACTCACAGTATAAGAGCTGTTAAGGGCTGTGCTCTCACTGCAACAGGATAATTACTGTGACAAGAAATTACATGGGACTGCTCTGCTATTTCAGGTCCCACTGTCTCGAATAACACACGGGAAAGTCCATGGTCTAAAGCTTCAAACTGGATCATTTCCCCTACAGAAAAATGTAAGCATTGAGAATATTTGTACATAAAGTGACACTAACATTTATATAACAATTTCTGTCACTTCAACAGGTAATCTCACCAGCTTTGACTGACTGATCAAACCTAATAACTACTTCCTTTATTGACATATTAAATAACCTTTTTAAGAGAGAATAACATCTTTGCATTAATTTTTCTTAATCTCTGACACTGATGTCATTCAATCTGAGGAAGTCTTTCGTCAAGCCAGAAATTAACAATTTGTTATCTGCAGTAGATTCAGATCAGCTGTCAGTTTAGAGAAGCAGTAGGAGGAGTAGTAACATATGTGCTTTTGTGAGGCAATACAAGATTTCATTGGTGGAGTAAAGAAATATGCGGTTTTGACTCTGCATTAAAAAAATTTCAGATATTTTCAGTGTTCCATTTGCTAAAATGATCTAAAAAGGTAATTTTTTTCTGCTGACCCTGCTGACAGCAGCTCTTAACTCAGCTGCTGCTGTTTCTCTAAACTGAATCTACCACAGGAAACACAATGACTTTAGATAATAGTCTAACTATGAGAATGGTATAACAATTGATTGTTTGGTACTTCAGACAACCAATTAATGGTTGTGGAGACTGAATGCTGGACTGTGTGGTCTGATCCAACAGAGTTAGCTCAAAGTGCTGAAGAAGTTCATGCTGATTCTGACTGAAAGGTTTCATAACACACAGTCCATCACCGTTTTGTTGTGTGTGGGGTTGTGTAGCTACAGACCAGTCAGGGTGTCCATGCTGACCTGTCTACCACCAAAAGACCCTACAATGGGACACCTGAGAACTGGACCACAGAGCAATGGAGGAAAGGGTCTAATCTGATGTATTTGGGTTGTTTTTTTTGTTTTTGTTTTTAGCGAATTTGTTCAACATTCGCTAAGACACACTACCAAGCAATCTGCCTTTTTAACTGCTCAGTATTATCACTGCATCTGCTAGGCTGTGCTGCTCACATCAGCATAAACCTGAAGCTTACTCCAGTTCCAAGCTGTTAAGGTCAGTTCAACACACTGAGAATAAATGCACGGTTTCACAATGCTATGTAACCTCAATCCCAGCTTTGGGAACTTGAAAGAGGTTGTTTTGTTTGAAAAAACAGGAATTCTTTAAACATACTTCTCGGAGTTGATTGACATTTGTAGAAAAGAGGAATGGGAAACTGTGACCTGTTATTATAAATAGTCTAGTTTATGGCCAAACATCAAATCAAATCAAAATCAAATCAGATTTATTTGTATAGCTCCAAATCATAACAAAGTTACATCAAGGCACTTTACATATAGAGCAGGTCTAGACCAAACTCTTTATAAAATTATTTAAAGAGACCCAACAGATCCCCCGATGAGCAAGCACTTGGCGACAGTGGCAAGGAAAAACTTCCTTTAAGAGGCAGAAACCTCGGGCAGAACCAGGCTCAGGGGGGGCGGCCATCTGCCTCGACCGGTTGGGTTGAGAGAGGGAGAGAGAGAGAGAGGCACGGGGGGGGGGGGGGGCAAAGTTGGGTAGAGTAGGGAGAGAAAGAGAGCAGGAGGAGGGGATATTCAAACAGGTGTAGGCAGGAACATGATGTTGTATGGAATTCTTGAAGATGTGGGAGCAGCAGGCATTGCAGGAACATGGGATGGTGATGATTCATCACCTGCAGGATGAGGACAGGGAGAGAGAGGAGAGGAGCTGGGAGAGAGAGAGAGGGGGAGAGAGAGGAGAGGAACTGGGGGAGACAGAGACTTTGGGAAAAAATGGTTAGTAAATGCAGTGCACATGCTTGGAACTGAGAGAAACTGGGATTTCGGAGAAGCAGGTTGTTGGTATGACGGCGCATGCGAGGGGGGGAGAGAGAGAGGGAGAGGGAAGAGGGGGAGAGAGAGAGAGGGAGAGGGAAGAGGGAGAGAGAGAGAGAGAGAGGGGGGAGAGAGAGAGAGAGAGAGAGTTGCTCAGTCCTTCCCCCAGCAGTCTAAACCTATAGCAGCATAGCTAAAGAGTAAATGAACTTTAACTTTTTAACTATAAGCTCTGTCATACAGAAAAGTTTTAAGCCTGGTCTTGAAAATTGCTAAAGAATCTGCCCCCCGGACCGATACTGGAAGTTGGTTCCATAGAAGAGGAGCCTAATAACTGAAAGATCTGCCTCCCGATTTACTCTTGGAGACTCTAGGAACCACAAATAAACCTCCATCTAGAGAGCGGAGTGGCCTACTAGGACAGTAAGGAACTATGAGCTCTCTGAGGTATGACGGAGTTTGGCCAGTAAGAGCTTTATATGTTAAAAGAAGGATTTTAAATTCTATTCTGAATTTTACTGGCAGCCAATGAATAGCAGCTAACACAGGAGAGATGTGATCCCTTTTTCTAGTTCCTGTTAATATTCGTGCAGCAGCATTCTGAATCAACTGAAGGCCTTTCAGAGATTTGTTTGGACATCCAGATAATAATGAGTTACAGTAGTCCAGCCTAGAAGTTACGAATGCGTGGACTAGTTTTTCTGCATCCTCTTGAGAGAGGATGTTTCTGATTTTCTCAGGTGGAAGAAAGCTGCCCTACTGACTTGTTTTATGTGAGGAACAAAGGACATGTCATGGTCAAAGGTTACTCCAAGGTTTCTTACAGTTGAGTTGGAAGCCAAAGTAATGCCATCGAGACTGATTAGACGATTAGATAGGGTTTCTCTAAGGTGCTTAGGGCCAAGTACAATAACTTCAGTTTTGTCAGAATTTAGAAGTAAAAAATTATGGGTCATCCAGACTTTTATGTCTTCAAGACATGTCTGCAGTCTGACTATCTGACTGACTTCATTTGGCTTCATTGATAAATACAGCTGAGTGTCGTCTGCATAACAGTGGAAATTGATGCTGTGTTTCCTGATAATGTTGCCTAAAGGAAGCAGATAAAGAGTGAAGAGGATTGGTCCAAGTACCGAACCCTGTGGGACTCCATAACTGGCTATAGTGCGTGAGGAGGAGCTATTGTTAACATGTACAAACTGATATCTATCTGATAAATAGGATTTGAACCACCTTAGAGCAGTTCCTTTAATGCCAATTTCATGTTCCAGTCTCTGTAATAAAATATTGTAATCAATGGTGTCGAATGCAGCACTGACATCTAAGAGGAGAAGTATGGAGGCTGATCCATTGTCTGAAGCCATTAGAATATCACTGGAGACTTTAATCAGCGCTGTTTCTGTGCTGTGGTGAGCTCTAAATCCTGACTGAAACTCTTCAAGCAAACCGTTCCTATGCAGATGGTCGTGTAATTGGTTTGCTACTGCTTTTTCAATGATTTTAGAAATGAAGGGAAGGTTTGATATGGGTCTATAATTGGCCAAAACATCTGGATCAAGATTTGGCTTTTTAAGCTGGGGTTTGATGACTGCGGTCTTAAGAGTCTGAGGTACGTAACCCAAAGATAAGGTCAAATTAATGAGATCTAGAATGAAGGGCTCAATTAAGTAAAGAATGTCTTTAAAGAGGCTGGTCGGCACTGGGTCTAATAGACAGGTTGATGGTCTTGATGATGAGACTATAGAAGCTAGCTCTGAGAGATTCAGAGATGAGAATGATTCCAGATGTAAAATAGGCGTTGCAGTTGATTCAGGAGTTGCTGTATTCAGTAGATTATTGTCTAATGTAGGTAAGAGCTGATTAATTCTGTCTCTGATTGTTATGATTTTATTTGTAAAAAAGCCCATAAAATCATCACTGCTGAGAGCTAAGGGGATCACTGGTTCTACTGAACTATGACTCTCTGTCAGCCTGGCTACAGTGCTGAAGAGAAACTTGGGGTTATTATTGTTTTTTTCTATTAGTGCTGAATAATATGATCTTCTAGCACTGCGGAGAGCTTTTTTACACGTTTTTAAGCTTTCTTTCCAGGCTAGGTGAGACTCTTTCGAGTTGCTGGAACGCCAATTTCTTTCTAATTTCCGTGTCATCTGCTTTAAGGCACGAATTTGAGAATTATTCCACGGAGCCAGCCTCCTCTGTTTTATTACTTTCTTTTTGAGAGGGGCAGCATCATCAAGATTTGAACAGTGTGGCTATAGTGCTAATCACAAGGTCATCAACCTGTGTATGGGAGAAATCCTCATTTGAATTTAGATATGGCATTGCTGCAAATGATGACTGAATGTTCTCTTTAAATTTAGCCACAGCGTCTTCAGATAAACATCTTCTATAGCAAATTTCTTCCTCGATGCTGTGCAGTCAGTTAAAGTAAACTCAAATGTGATGAGGTAATGGTCGGTCAAAAGACAGTTTTGAGGAAAAATTGTTAACTTGTGAATTTCAATGCCATATGTTAGAGAAGATCAAGGATATGACTGAAGCAGTGAGTGGGTTCATTCACATGCTGGGAATTGAATGTAGTAATGAAAGAAACCCAGAACTAAGGCTGTCACTTTTCTACATCGACATGAATATTGAAATCTCCCAGTATAATGATTTTTTATGATTTTGTACTAAGTACTAACTCTGATATAAACTCAGAAAACTGATAGGAATTCTGAGTACGGACCAGGTGGACGGTATACTGTAAATAACGGAACTGGTTTTTCAACTTTCCAGTTAGAGTGGGAAAGACTAAGAGTGAGGCTTTCAAAAGCCCTACAGCCAGATTTTGGTCTAGGGTTGATTAATAAGCTTGTATTGCACAATCAACACATGTATTCCTGTTTTGAAAAGTTTGAACCAAAAACAATGAACATGACAATAATTACTGGAAAATGAAACATAAATTTGATTATTAGACTGATCAGACAGAGCTAGTGTATACTCTGTCAAATTCTTATGATTTAGAGCTGCTGCATTGGCACAGGCATTTCTGTTTGTGCAAAACATGATCAGACAAATGTTATGGATATAAACTCCAAGAGTAGGTCAGGTCCTCTGACTTCTATCAGTGGGGTTATGCTGTTTTTTTTTGTTTTTTTTTTACTTAAGCAAAAAGCTCTGACACTGAAACACGAGTTCAACACTGAAGAGTCAAAACCTGCAATACCTCTATAAACCTCTAGAGTCTGGAGTCAGAGAGTCAGTTCCCTTTGACTCCCATGTTAAAATTAACGACTTTACAGCTGAGAGAAGCATGTTTACAATCTGGTAATAAAAGTGTTTGATCTTTGTAGCTAATATTCCCCTTCATGACAACTTTACAGAAGATGTTATATAACTTATTGCTTAAATTTCATTAAGGAACAAAGTTATGAATAATAATTTGGCTTCACACTTGCCCCTCCCCTCTGCCCATTTTTGTATTTGTAGGGAGTTAGGGTCAGTCAGACACTACCAAGATGACAACAATAAAGCAGCCCTCCTCTGGGTGACTTCATGGAGGATATTGTTACATGAGGAACAGAGTCTGGACCCAAGAGCGGACACGGAAGGCTCAGAGAATGATCAATGAGAAATGTATTAACAAATGACACCAAAAAGCTGGGACAACCAATGCTAAACAAACAGGAGGGCTGGATGCTGCGGTGGCTGAGCTCTCCCACGAAGGAAAGTACACAACAGAAAAATAAGGAGAAACTAAGAGGGCTGGAAATTCCAGGGGAAAAACACTAAGAGAAAGTTTCAACAAAAAAATCACTAGCAACGCTAGGAGAGATAAACGAAGTACTTAATTAGAAATCACTAACGTTAGGCAATGTACTAAGAGGTGAAAACAGAAAATCACCAGAACTTTTAGGCAATCGGGGAACAAAGTAGCAACAGAAAATCACTAGCTTAGAACTAGGAACAAGAATCGTTGAGGAAACTCTGGGGGTCATAGAATACAATACGTGGAGCTGACAAACAGAAGCAGGGCGTGTAACGAGACATTTTGGCAAAGAGGGAAGTGGTAACTGGGTCTTATATATTGAGTGCAAGCACACCTGCACCGCATCCAGCCCTGAAACAGAAAAGAAAAAATTAAAACACAACACAGGAAACAGAATGCAACAGAACTTCAAAATAAATGTTTGAACAGGAGCCATGACAGATTTTTATCTTTTTCTTCTTTCTGTAGGAAGAGGAGGTTCAGCAAATCAGACTGTATAACACAGGCAATTCATGACTTGCACTCTTACCCCCCTCTTAGCACATGAGCTCCCACTACAGGCAGGACTCATATGGGATGTGGTTGACTGTCCAAAGACAAGTCATTAAAAATTCAAATGATGGATGAAACAGTTCCTGTGGACGTACCCATTCATGATGTGTGATTGTGTCTGCCCCTAGTGTCACTCATACTGCTGTCTTAATAAATTTAATCTCTCTCTCATCTCTTCCTCATAGGGAGATCATTTGTAGGGTTAAACCTGAGTTGGATTTTAGATTCATAGCAAGAAAGGCTTCTCAGAGGTCAAATCCCGAACTTGGTATGCTAAAAATTATTGTAGGATCTTTAAGAATATGACAGTGTACAGTGAGTTGTGATGCACTTGAACAGGAGTCTCTCCATCATTTATCAGCAGTGTGACCTACTTTAGTAGTAGGCCAAAATGACCACTGAGTTGCCTGTTCCTCCCTTTGCTAACAGGCACATTACTACATTTTTGGGGTTGGAGGCAATTCAAGTTCCTCCTCCAGGCAAAGTCTCCTAGTCTAATAACATTTAGATTGTGCTCATACTGTGGGGGAAAATAGACAACTGTTTACAGGAAGTTCTCTGCTACACTTCAGGGGCGAAAAACCTCTTGAAAACTTTCTGATTAAGCTTGTGAAGTAGAGGTGCTTCAACCTCAGCTCTTGTGAGTGATGGGATTCCAATAGCAGTGGGTTTGGCAGTATTTTGAAAGCTTTGGTAGTTTTCCTCAAACTATCTTGGCAGCCACTAAACTTATGTTACCCTTAAAAAAAAAATAAAAAAATAATAATAATAATAATAAAAATTATAAATAAAAAATTATATTTTTTTATAAACAGGCATTAGCAAATATTAGCAATAGGTGAAAATAGGGTTTTATCAGAAGAAGTAACAATGGGAATTGATTAGTTATGTGTAGTGATAAATAATGGTAACTACTATTGCAGGCCGGACAGGGTCAAGGAGTGGAACTCCCAAGCAAAAATTCCCCAGGGTCACGGAGTGGCTGATTGAGCACAAGCTCAGCAGGCAAAGCGTCGAGGTCCTCCTAGTAGCAGAACGCAACCCGAGCATAACCCCAGGTAAACGGTCCACCCAGTTACCATCCGAGAACACGTTCAACCACCGCCCCCACGGCTATGTCAGACACATTAAATCTATGGACGCTGTGGGTGTGGGATGGGTGAGGAGGGCAGTATTAGCCAGGACACACTTAGCTCCATCAAAGGCCTGGACCCGTTTCGGAGTCCAGTCGACAGAGTTGTTGGCCTTCTTCAGCCGTAGGGCTTCGTAGAGTGGCTGTAGGAGGTGGGCAGCGCGAGGAAAGAAATGGTTATAAAAATTCACCATACCCACAAATTCCTGCAGTTCCTTAACAGAGACTGGGTGGGGAAATTCCACCACTGCTTGCACCTTAGAAAGCAATGGGACTGTGATCAGCAATGGAATGCTGTGACTGGCCATTAATATGTCGTCTAGATAAATGAACACGAAAGCAAGGTCACACAACACTGAGTCCATCAGCCTCTGAAAGGTTTGCGCTGCAAAAGGCAGCGCAAAAGACAAAAGGCATGCACATAAACTCAAAAAGCCCGAATGGGGTGATCACTGCGGTCTTGGGCACATCCTCTGCATGTATGGGAACCTGATGATAGCCACGCACCAGGTCCACCTTAGAGAAAATAGTGGTACCTACCAGGCGTATGGAAAAGTCCTGGATGTGTGGGATGGGATAGCGGTCATTTGCTGTGACATTGTTCAGGTAGCGAAAGTTGCCACATGGCCATCACAACCCATCCGTCTTGGGCACTATGTGAAGCAGTGAGGCAACATGGGCTGCTCACTATCCCCAGACGCTCCATGTTGGCGAACTCCTCCTTAGCTGTAGCCAATTTTACTGCGTCGAAGTGCAGTGCGCGCACAAAACTGGCGGTCCCATAGTGGGAATGAAATGTTCTACACCGTGTTTAGTAACAACAAAGGAAAAGGCAAGTGTAGTCAGCGATGGAAAATCCGCTGTTGAAAAACATCACCTGATGCTAAACAGTTAGCGCGTGTTAACGGCCCGGCTCCCCCTGTCTTGCACGGAAAGTGGTGAAAGACAAAGCATCAATTAAACAGTGGTTTGCAACATCAACAAGCAGGCCATTAGCACACAGAAAATCTGTGCTGACAATAGGAACAGTAATGGAGGCAACTACAAAGTCCCGGTCGAAATGGCGTCCATAGAAACACCACAATCACCAATCTTTTGACAAACGTCGCAATGGACAAACTGTTAGCTGCACTTAACTGTGGACCGCCGCCTTCAGCTGACATGTCATTGCTAGCAGGAGAGAATAGCCTCTTATGCGAACCACGTCCACTAGAACCCAACACTAGTCTGTTGGCTCTCTTTAAATAATTTTATGAAGAGTTTGGTCTAGACCTGCTCTATATGTAAAGTGCCTTGATGTAACTTTGTTATGATTTGGCGCTATATAAATAAATCTGATTTGATTTGATTAAATTAGAAACTGTCATCCTGACGTTGAGGCTTTAATGAAGAGCCGCTCTCTATTTCCACCAGCGCCCACAGCTGCTACTGAGCGCTGGCCCTGGAGTTTCCCGGCGCTTCAAATGTGCATGGAGGGACGCAGCATCTGGCCTTGCTGTCAAACCGCTGGTGGAAGAAACAGAGGCGGCTCCTGCACCATCTATAGGCATTCACTCCAGCCACCACTGCCGGGTCTGCATCCTCCGTCACCAGCTGCAAAGGCTCTGATGCCACACTCTGCACAGCGAACTGTCTGGTAGCCAGCAGGACCCGATCGGCCTCCTCAGCCAAACCTCAGCAGTCACCAGCAGCCAGACATGGGGTGTTTGGGAGCTGGCACAGGAAAACGCCCCAGAAAAGGAACCCACCTTCATCCGAGCCTAGCTGTGACAGCATATTGTCCATGAGATCCATAACCGTACCATCGCCCAAACCAGATAGGGAAAGGATTCTATCTGCCCTCTCTGTGGTAGATATATTGTACCTTCGGAGCAGTAGATGTTTTCTGTTTTGCCGGGGGGGCAACAACCGCATGGCACGGTGTGTGGACAGCTGGTCCAGCGCAGGGACGACCAAATAGTATCCGGAGTCATCCATGGAGATTCCATGCAGGTGCACCATGCTTCAACATGCTGGAAGCACGAAGCCGGGTCGCTCTGCCAGAACTCTGGAAGCTTCACAACCCAGTGAGAACAGCCGGCTGTGAGAGTTGGGGCGACATAGCCTAAGTGGAGTCACAGTCTTCTTCTGCTTCAAACATGTTCATTTCGGGGTCAGGATGAGGAAAAACACAGGAGATGAAGGCGAGTTTGAACTTTATTCCTCAGTTCCAAAATCAAAACTGAAAACAGGAACAAGCTTGCACCACAGTGCCTGGGAACCTAAACCATGTCCCCAGCTCACAGTCCTGATGGGTGAGAAGCATAGCCCCTAGTGTCCACCACAGGAGGACCTTTCCACACTCATCGGTTTGATTCAGAGTAAACACAAGAAATTTGTAGTACAAAAAAGGACCAGACTCAGTGACTAACACCCTAACCTTAACAACAACCTTGCGACCTGCCCTTCGTGCCCTAAAGATAACTATATCTAACTAGCCCAGCGAGCAGTGATAACTAACATGTCTTTGGGGTCATCAGGTGGGAACCTCCTTTCACCAGTGTTTCATCTAGTTGGTCCCACGACACCTCCAGGAGGCTAGACAGTGATCACTGGCGTCCCAGAGTCACCCCCCTAATACCAGCTATCACTGCTCCTCACACCAAGACAACTATCTCAAACAGCACTATTGTGAACTACACCGACCTCTCACCAACTGCACCAGTAAAAGCGGGGTGGGGATACAGACCCTGGTTCGGGTAGGGGGGAGAAATAGAAGAGGTGGAGATAAAAGTTGGGATGGGATACAGACCCTGGTTCGGGTAGGGGGTAATGAAAGTATAGATATTGCAGGAGGTGGAGGACAAGATACACAAAATACACAAGACAAGATACACTAGCAAATTCAGCAAGCAGACTCACCTAAACTAAAGAAAGACATAACACAAGCCAAGTCAAACCAACACAGGCCAACTCACCTGGACTAACCACATGGTTTCAAAGAGGCTCACACAGGCCACACCCTCCACTTAAATACACTTCCTCGTCCTGCATTTCTTCCTTGCTTCTCTCAAGAGTCTGTCTATCCTAAGTGCTCCCCCTGCTGGGGGATCCACTGACTGGATCTTACTGCCTCATCCGACATTTCCCTCACTATTTTCCTCACACTCTGTCCCCTTCTACCTAACTCCCTCAACAAAGAGACAACAGACCTTGCTACAAACCCTCTACATCCTACTTCCACTGGACAAATCCTAACTTTCCATCCTCGCTGCTCAGCTTCAGCCCCTAAGTCTGCATACCTAAGTTTTTTCCTTTCATACGCTTCCACAACTGAATCCTCCCACGGAACAGTCAGCTCTATGAAATACACTCTCATTCTACTCCTAGACCACAAAATTATATCAGGCCTTTGTTTTGTACAGGCTATTTCCTGGGGAACAACAAGCTTGCCTCCTAAATCTACCTGCATCTCCCAATCCCAAGCATCCTCTAAGCTGCCTTGCCTCCTTGTTGTCTTATTAACTTTCTCACCTTCTTGAACAAACTGAATTGCAACTCTCTTTGTGTTAGACCCTCCTAAATTTGCCTGCCTCCGTATATCTTCAATGCCTGCAGCTAAGCTTTTTAAAACTTGGTTATGTTGCCACGTATACCGTCCTTGTGACAGACTAACCTTACAACCTGACAAAATGTGCTTTAGAGTTGCAGTACCTGAACACAATGAACATAGTGGATCTCCATTTACCCAGAGTTTTAAGTTCTTGGGAGTTGGCAATACATCATATGTTGCCCCTATCAAAAATCTAATACATTCCTCCATACTCCACAGCTCTTTCCAACTAAGCTCTTTCTTCTCTACACCTTCCCAGTTCAACCACTGTCATGGCTTAGCCCGAGCCACTGCCTTTGCACTCCTTAATATTTCCTCCTGTCTACGAACCTGCTCCACAACTAGCTTCCTCTTCTCTTTGGGACCTGCTCTACTCCACACCAGTTTGCCTGGGCCAAGCCCCAAGCCTCCCCGGCCTATTTGCACATTACCCACAATCTCTGTATGCCTAAGAGTTGCTTTCGCTTCCTGCACTGCCATTCTTGGATTCCTTTTTTTCCCCTTGGTTGGGTTTGGAACCACCTTACTAACAACCACATCTTTACTCCAAGATAACAGGAGCTCTGTCCTAATCTTAGTACATTTAAACTCATCCACTAGACTAGATACTGGGAGCTGAAGTATGCCTTTCCCATACAGTGCCACAGTACTTAAACATCTAGGAACACCTAGCCACTTCCTAATGTAAAAGCTTACTAATCTTTCCATTTTCTCTGCAGCAGATAATGGAATCTCATATACAGACAGTGGCCACATCAACCTGGGAAATAATCCGAACTGCAAACAGCACATCTTCAACTTTGCTGGAAGCCCTGATTTATCTATTCTATCCAGTCCCTCAGCAACATCCTTCCAAAACTGCACTACCTGCTCTCCATCATGCAAGTCTGCCTTGTACCACCTACCTAGACTCTTTACTGATTTTTCCCTAATTATTGGAATTTCCTCTTCATCTATTGCAAACTTTCGATCACTTAATCTCCCTCTACTTATTGAGATGCTTCTAGACTTACTAGGTTTGATTTTCATACTAGCCCACTTCAAGTTTTTATTAAGTCTCTCAAGTATTCTTTTCATACATGGCACCGTTGTAGTCACCAACATCATCCCTGTAGGCCCTAATTGGTGTAAGGCGCATCCCATCCTGCCGCCTCTCTCCACCTACAACCCACAACCCACACACACCCGCTCTAGTAATTACCTCCATCGCCATTGTGAATGCTAATGGAGAAATTGTACACCCTGCCATAATGCCTAATTCTAGCCTCTGCCAATCTGTTGTAAAGCCTGCTGTGCTTAAACATAGTCTGATATCCTGGAAATATGCTCTTACTAAATTGACAACTACACTCTAAAATAATCAAACGCCGCCCAAATAAGACTATGTGGCACTGAACCAAATGCATTTGCTAAATCCAAAAATATTACATGCAAGTCTCTTTTCTCAATCTTGGCTGCCTAAATCTGATGCCAAATCATGCTAGTGTGCTCTAAACACCCTGCGAAACCTGGTATTCCTTCCTTCTGTACTGCAGTATCTATTAAGCTATTCCTTTCTTGGTAACTAGCTAGTCTCCGTGCGACTACACTGAAGAAAATCTTCCCCTCTACATTTAGGAGAGAGATCATCCGAAACTGACTCAGGTCTGAAGACTCCTCCTTCGGAATAAAAACGCCTCCTGCCCTACGCCATGCTCTGGAAATAAACTGTTACTCCCAAACTATTCTTAATTTCCTCCACAAAAACTTTAGGATATCAGGTGTACTTTTATAAACCCGGTAGAGGACTCCATTTGGCCCTGGAGCCAAAGAAGCCTTTGCACGCCAGACTACCTCCTGAACCTCCTTCCACCTAGGTGGTCTAACATCCATCTCCTGATCTATCTCCCCTAATGGTGGCATGTCAGGTGGAAGGCCTGATACTCTATTCTGCTCAAAATCTGAATATGTATTTCTTAAGTACTTTTCTACCTCTAACTTTGTTGCTTTAAGCTGCCCTCTCTTTTCCTGGTTAAACAACCCTTTAACAAACTTAAATGGGTCCCTATAAAACGCTGTCCTAACATATTCTTTCTTCTTTCTCTTTTTCCTTAAATATTTGGCCCTTCTGAGCACTGCTAGCCTGCTTCTCAATTCCTCTTGCAACATATTAATTCCCTCCCTCTCTTCCTCTGTAGCTTTTTTCCACTGCTTTCTTAGTTGTCTTCTTTCCTTAACTAATTTCTCCATTTTTCTTTGCCGTCTAGACTTAACTAACTGTACTCTTTCAACCCTCTTTCTGTCTTGCACCCCAAATCTTTCAACACCATAGGAGTAAAATATACCTCCCATCTTCTCTAATCTATCGCTTGTGTTTCCTCCTAATCTTCTTAAAATTATTGACAAATCCCTGTTGACTGTCTCCCATTCTTTGCTGCTATTTGACCTAGGCCATTTAACTCTAGCTTTCTGCTCCATATTTCTCTCTCTGACTGGCCTGTTCACCTCAGTATCAGCTGCATCCCTTCTTATAACCTCCTCCTCCACTTCTGTAGCTGTGCTATTGATATCCTTCAAACTGTGGTTTTCTACCTGTCGCTGGATTTCATCCGACTTACTCGATTGACTTCTTAACAAGTACTGAAGGGCCACACTGCCCTTCCTTTCCCACACATCTCTTTCTTCCCTGATGCACTCTAAGGCCTCTAACTGATGTTACTTTCTGCCAACCACAAAGACAAACCTGGAGCTTGTTTCCCTCCAACCTACCATTTTCTCCAGCCACGCTCACTTTGCCCTGCGAACTATTCTGCCCAATTCTAGCCCTAGAGAATAGGTCCATGCCCCTATCCTTCACTGAGTCACATGTCCAACTCATAGTCTTGTCCACTCCAGTGTCTGTTACCATGTAGTCTGCCTGTGAATCATCTTCCACCCCTGCTCTCGCTGACCCTTGGGGTATCTTCCTTATCTTACTTGTAGCTTATGCTGGTTGTAACAATGCTGCTAAGCCTTGTCGCTGCTACCATGGATTGCTAGCCCATGGCAGCACCTTTGGGGTCTTTGCCTCCTGTCAGCTGTCTGTCCAAGCTGTCACATGGTCTTTCCCTTGTTGTCAGCTCCCCTTTTCAAAGCAGTCACTAGCTATGCTAGTTTTGAACAAGAAATAAGAAATTTGTTTTACAAAAACCTTAACAACAACCTTGCGACCTGCCCTACGTACCCTAAAGATAACTATATCTAACTAGCCCAGCGAGCAGTGATAAATAACATGTCTTTTGGGTCATCAGGTGGGAACCTCCTTTCATCAGTGTTTCATCTAGTTGGTCCTATTAGGACTTTCGAGAAACTGGCCTCTTCTGTTTCACAGAGTTATGGCTGTTTTAGGACACAGATGGGATGGTTTTAACATCATTCACGTTGACATGCATGCAGCGAGAACATGAAAGTTGATTGGGGGTGGGCTCTGCATGGCTGTCGACAGCAGATGGGTAACAAACGTCATAGTGAGAGTGACTGTATGTTGCAAACATTATGAACTGATTGTGTCTTTTAGACCACACTATTTACCGCGGGAATTTTCTCAGATCACTGTCATTTTAGCATATGTACCAGGTCCTGATTTTAATCTTCCTGCTGAACATTTAGCTGACTACGCCAACAGAGTGGTTAACCAAACTGGGGAACATCCCGTGTTTTTACTGTGAGACCTCAACCGGTGCGACATCACCGCAAATCTGCCAAATCTAGATAAGTATGTCACAATCCCCACCAGAAAACAGAACATGACATGTGTTATAGCAACACCCCTGGTGCATATATCTCAAAAACATGTCACCCTCTTACAGTAGCTGTTCTGACCATTGTGTTATTTGATTAATTCCCACATACAGATGAAAACTGAAGACAAGTGAATCCATCACAAAAACCATAAGGGTCTGGAATGAAGAGGCAACCAAAGCACTCAAAACTTGCTTTGAACTGACGGACAGGGGCTTGTTTTTTGATACCTGTGTTTGTGATTTTAACATGCTGACTGATGTGCTGACCTCCTATATTCTATTTTTTAAGGATACAGTCATACATAACTTCTTCTTCTTATCCTTTCGGCTTTTCCCTTCGGGGGTCGCCACAGCGAATCAGTTGCCTCCATCTAAGCCTGTCTTCTGCATCCTCTTCTCTCACACCAACCACCTTCATGTCCTCTTTCACTACATCTATAAACCTCCTCTTAGGTCTTCCTCTAGGCCTCCTGCCTGGCAGTTCAAAACTCAGCATCCTTCTACCAATATATTCACTATCTCTCCTCTGGACATGTCCGAACCATCTCAGTCTGGCCTCTCTGACTTTATCTCCAAAACCCCTAACATGTGCTGTCCCTCTGATGTACTCATTCCTGACCCTATCCAACCTGGTCACTCCCAAAGAGAACCTCAGCATCTTCATCTCTGCTACCTCCAGCTCTGCCTCCTGTCTTTTCCTCAGTGACACTGTCTCTAGACCAAACAACATCGCTGGTCTCACCACAGTTTTGTACACCTTTCCTTTCATCTTAGCTGAAACTCTCCTATCACACATAACACCTGACACTTTTCTCCACCCGTTCCAGCCTGCCTGCACACGCTTCTTCACCTCTTTTCCACACTCTCCATTGCTCTGGACCGTTGACCCTAAGTACTTAAAATCTTGCACCTTCTTTATCTCTTCTCCCTGTAACCTCACTCTTCCACTTGGGTCCCTCTCATTCACACACATATACTCCGTCTTGCTGCGGCTAACCTTCATTCCTCTCCTTTCCAGGGCAAACCTCCACCACTCTAGCTTCTCCTCCACCTGTTCCCTGCTCTCACTACAGATCACAATGTCATCTGCAAACATCATAGTCCATGGAGATTCCTGTCTAACCTCGTCTGTCAGCCTGTCCATCACCATAGCAAACAAGAAGGGGCTCAGAGCTGATCCCTGATGCAGTCCCACCTCCACCTTGAACTCCTCTGTCACACCTACAGCACACCTCACCACTGTCTTACAGTCCTCATACATGTCCTGCACCGCTCTAACATACTTCTCTGCCACTCCAGACTTCCTCATACAATACCACAGTTCCTCTCTGGGCACCCTGTCATAAGCTTTCTCCAGATCTACAAAGACACAATGCAACTCCCTCTGACCTTCTCTGTACTTCTCTATCAACATCCTCAAAGCAAATACTGCATCTGTAGTACTCTTTTTTGGCATGAAACCATACTGCTGCTCACAAATGCTCACTTCTGCCCTTAGTCTAGCTTCAACTACTCTTTCCCATAACTTCATTGTATGGCTCATCAGCTTTATTCCTCTGTAGTTGCTACAACTCTGTACATCTCCCTTGTTCTTAAAAATGGGCACCAGCACACTTCTCCTCCATTCCTCAGGCATCTTCTCACTATCTAAGATCCTGTTGAACAACCCAGTCAGAAACTCTACTGCTACCTCTCCTAGACACTTCCAGACCTCCACAGGTATATCATCAGGACCGAGTGCTTTTCCACTCTTCATCCTCTTCAGTGCCCTCCTCACTTCATCCTTACTAATCTTTGCTACTTCCTGGTCCACAACAGTCACCTCTTCTACTCTTCGTTCTCTCTCATTTTCCTCATTCATTAGTTCTTCAAAGTACTCTTTCCATCTTCCCATCACACTACTGGCATCTGTCAATACACTTTCATCTCTATCCTTAATCACCCTAACCGCCTGCACGTCCTTCCCATCTCTGTCTCTCTGCCTTGCCAACCTGTATAGATCAGTCTCTCCCTCCTTACTGTCCAACCTAGCATACAAGTCATCGTAAGCCCTTTGTTTGGCCTTTGCCACCTCTACTTTCACCTTACGCTGCATCTCCCTGTATTCCTGTCTACTCTCTTCAGTCCTCTCAGTGTCCCACTTCTTCTTAGCTAACCTCTTTCTCTGTATACACTCCTGCACCTCCTCATTCCACCACCAAGTCTCCTTATCCACTTTCCTTCCAGATGACACACCAAATACTCTCCTACCTGTCTCCCTGATCACATTAGCTGTAGTTGTCCAGTCAACTGGAAGCACCTCCTGGCCATCCAGAGCCTGTCTCAACTCCTTCCTAAAAATCATACAACACTCTTCCTTTTTCAGCTTCCACCATTTAGTCCTCTGCTCTGTCTTTGCCCTCTTCATCTTCCTCACCACCAGAGTCATCCTACACACCACCATCCTATGCTGTCTGGCTACACTCTCACCTACCACTACTTTGCAGTCACTGATCTCCTTCAGATTACACCGTCTACACAAGATGTAGTCTACCTGTGTACTCCTACCTCCACTCTTATAAGTCACCCTATGTTCCTGCCATTGATTTGATTCGCATGTTTGATTTGGCAAAAGTTTTACGTCGGATGCCCTTCCTGACACAACCCTCTGTATTTATCCGGGCTTGGGACCGGCACAATAAGGCACTGGCTTGTACCCCCTTGCGGCTACATACAGTCATACATAACTATTCACCCAAATAATAAAAAAAAAATGGGTCACAAAGGAAATGAAAATCTGCCTAGTACAAAAGAAAACAGCATTCCTGCTAGGACAAACACTTAGAGTGAGGGAGCTGAAGAAAGAGTTTAGAAGGATGGCCAAGCTTTCGAAAATCAACTACAAGAAAAAAGTGGAACAAAAATTAGCATCAATGCAAGGGAGGCATGGCAGGGTCTATATATCATGATGGAGCAAACCCCCAAACCTGCAGTGGTCACCTTCCCAGACCCCACCCCCTTGGAGAGCAAATCAACATCTTCTTCGCCTGGTTTAACAGCAACATTGCTCCATCCCACTATGACTGTTCAACCTCCATCTCCTCCCACCCAGCCATCCCCACCAGCAGGTGACTTCGCAGAGCTATCATTCGCAGAGTCAAACCACATAAGGCCTCTTGCCCTGAGTGTTCACCAGACTATTTCAGTTCCTTTTGGATTTGGGAAATGTCCCCGATCAGTGGAAGGAATCCACTATAATTCCCATCCCCCAAAAGACACCAGGTAAGGAGCTGAAGGACTATAGACCAGTGGCCCTGACTTCTGTGCTTCGCAAATGCATGGAGAGAGTCCTGTGTGACCTCCTGCCCAGAATGCTGTCACACAAAATTGACCGTTTTCAGTTTGCCTACAAGGACATGTTTTGACCCTGACATGTCCTTTGTCCCTCACATAAAACAAGTCAGTAGGGCAGCTTTCTTTCACCTGCGAAACATTAGGTAAATGAGAAACATCCTCTCTCAAGAGGATGCAGAAAAACTAGTCCATGCATTTGTGACTTCTAGATTGGACTCCTGTAACCCATTATTATCTGGCTGCCCAAATAAATCTCTGAAAGACATTCAGTTGATTCAGAATGCTGCTGCACGAATATTAACAGGAACTAGGAAAATACTTCTTTTAACATATAAAGCTCTTAATGGCCAAGCTCCATCATATCTCAGAGAGCTCATAGTTTTCCGTAATAAATGAGGTGGTATTTTACAAATAAGGATAACTCTACATTACAGATAACAAAATACAACAGGATGAAATAAAATTAGTTAGACATGGACAAACTGATATCTATCTGATAAATAGGATTTGAACCATTTAGTGCAGTTCCTTTAATCCCAATTTCATGTTCCAGTCTCTGTAATAAAATATTATGGTCAATGGTATCAAATGCAGCACTGAGATCTAAGAGGAGACGTATGGAGGCTGAGCCATTGTCTGAAGCCATTAGAATATCACTTGAGACTTTAACCAGTACTGTTTCTGTGCTATGATGAACTCTAAATCCTGACTGAAACTCTTTGAACAAGCCATTCCTATGCAGATGGTCATATAATTGGCTTGCAACTGCTTTTTGACTTTAGAAATGAATGGAAGGTTCCATATGGGTCTATAATTAGCCAAAACATCTGGATTCTGTTTTTTAAGTTGGGGTTTGATGACTGCAGTCTTGAGAGTCTGCAGTACATAACCCAAAAATAAGGTCAAATTGATCAGATCTAAAATGAACAACTAAGTAGATGATTAAGTAGAAAAGCTCTTTAAAGAGGCTAGTTGGTACTAGGTCTAATAGACAGGTTGATGGTTTAGATGATGAAACTATAGAAGCTAGCTCTGAGAGATTCAGGGATGAGAATTACTCCAAATGTAAAATAGGTGTTGCAATTGATTCAGGAGTTGCTGTAATCAGTATCAGATTACTTTTTAATGTAGGTAGGAGCTGATGAATTCTTTCTCTGATTGTTATAATTTTATCTGTAAAAAAAGCCCATTAAATCATTGCTGCTGAGAGCTAAGGGGATCACTGGTTCAATTGAGCTATGACTCTCTGTCAGCCTGGCTCCAGTGCTGAACCTGGGGTTGTTCTTGTTTTGTTTTGTTTTTTTGTTGTTTTTTTTCTATTAGTGCTGAGTAATATGAGCTTCTAGCATTATGGAGAGCTTTTTTTTAATAAGTTTTTAAGCTTTCTTTCCAGGCTAGGTGAAACTCTTGAGTTGCTGGAACGCCATTTTCTTTCTAATTTCCGTGACGTCTGCTTTAAGGCACGAATTATATCACGGAGCCAGCCTCCTCTGTTTTATTACTTTCTTTTTGAGAGGGGCAGCATCATCAAGATTTTAACACAGTGTGGCCATAGTGCTAATCACAAGGTCATCAACCTGTGCATGGGAGAAATCCTCAACTGAATTTAGACATGGCATTGCTGCAAATGATGACAGAATATCCTCTTTAAATTCAGCCACAGCATCTTCAGATAAATATCTTCTAAAGCCTAATCAGACCAGGTCTCCCCCAGAAAGTCTTCCAGTTGTCTATGTAGCCCACATTGTTTTTGGGACACCACCTCGACAGCCAGATTTAAAGATGAAAAATATTCCAAATACACTGACGGCGTTACAGTTGATTCAGAAACAGTTGCATTTGATAGTAGATTACTGCCAATTGTAGGTGTGGCAAGGGGGCGGTAGGACTTTAAGGTTTAGTAAAGTTGTAAAATACCAACAGCGCCACCTGGGGGACTTGCACTCCCAAGAAATACAAAGCATTTTAACTCTAATTACCTAAATAAGGTGACACAGGTAAGTACTGAAGAAGCCAGAGAAATGATTTCAAAATAAGTTGGAAGATGCCTACTGTTGTTTATACTGACCACAATCCACTTGAATTTATTAATCAAATGTGGAACACAACTCAAAGACTTATGAGCTGGGCAGAAAATGTCCTGGCCGCACGTTGTCGCATTGTTAACTTTGATGTGTGAATCACCTCCATTGTATTTCTGTTATTCACCATCTTAGGGTGGGGGTGCGGAATGTGGGTACAATACTGCACGTTGCCTGTGGGGGTGTTTTCTCTGTGTCTCTCTCACTCTGCCTTTCTTGGTAGGAATGAAGCACCTGGAGACAATTACTCCAGGAGAGAAAAGAGGGGCCTGAGGGAAGGTGCGGAGAGACCTGAGAGCAGCAGAAGCAGCAGCTTCTGGGGTATCTTCCCCCCTTTTTGGGGGGGGGGTTCTTCTCAACATGATTTACAGTGTTGTGTTTTGTTATTTTAGTTTGGGATGGAGATTACCGGTAGTCCAGTTTTCAGGTTGGGTTTTGATTAGGTTGAGTATATTTTTCTTTTGATAGGTAGGTGGATGAGCTGGGTGCGACGGCCCACGGCATGGCTGGCCCAGTAACTTCCCATCTTTTGTTCTTTTTGGCTGGGATCTCCATCTCCTTATTGTTTGTTTTCTTTACCCTTTACGTATGTTTCATTTGTTGAAAAGTAAATGTTGTTCAACTAGAAGTCTAGGCGTCCTTGTCACGTTTCGGTCTCCAGGGAGGGGGCCTTTGTTTGGTGAGGCCGTAACATAGCAGAACTGATTTCAGTTTTCCAGTTTGAGTGGGAGGGATTGAGGATGGGGCTTTCAAATTATCTGTGACCAGATTTTGGTCTAGGATTGATAAACTGGAGTGAAAAATTGCAGCCACGCCTCGTCCTTGACCGATGGTACGAGGAATATGAGTAAATATAGCAATATAAGTTAACATGAGTGGGGGGTGTTGATTCATTTATACTAAAATACTCATCCTGCTCCAGTCAGGTTTCAGTGATAAAAAATAAATCAATAAGATTGCCAGTTATTAGTCATTAATTAGCAGGGATTTGGATGATACATCTAATATTCAATACTCCAAATTAAAGTTTTGTTATATTTAGATCCGAAGTGGTGGTTGTTTTTATTTCGATTAAATTCTTGTTTTCAGCTCCTCCTCTGTTTAATTTTGGTTTAATAGATTTAATAAATTGAGGTGGTTGTGAGGTAGCGATAGTTTGCATGGACATAGTTCCTACTCTACAGTATACTGTACTAAGCAGGAATCTGCTTTGACTGAGGCGCAGAGAAGACTGAAAACTGCAGCTCTGCCTCCTGATCTCAACTTGGGAAGGTAATGGACTGTAACTATTTAACAATGTTAACCACATTGTTATGCTATGACAGCAACAATTGAAGACAAATCATTGACATTTGCATGTAAAGAAGGGAGAGCACCTATCTACTCTGTGAATGAACAAATATATTTATACATTCAAGCAGAGTGCACACAAACACGCAGTCAGAGTTGACATAATCTTTCTGTTTCTTATCAGCAACTTTCAAAAACTGCCTTGTTTTTATGCATTAATTCAGATGTTCACAGCACTGATGACACCCTTTGTGCTGATTCACACGCTGTTCTGTTGTTCAGTCATGTTGTATCACACAGAGAAGGTGACAGTATAATTATAGCTACACTGTATCGAGTAGGCGATTTGCTGAGAAAGTTTTTCTTTTTTGAGTCCTCTGTGTCAAAGGGTGCCTTTAAAGGCAGTGCCGGGTTGTTAGAGCACATGCCATGTAATTCCAGCATCCCAGGTTCGGTTCCAGCTCAAGACCTTTGTTACAGGTCGTTTCAATCTCTCTCCCCCATTTGCTGCCGGCCTCTCTGCCGCTTGTTAATTGAAATGAAGGCATTTAAGGCTGAAAAAAAGTGTGCACTTAGCATCCATGCTTCCTTACTGCACACCCTGCCAAAAAGAAGTGATCTGGGGAGAGATGCTGTTGGGACCCTCCAGGTGTCACCTTTTCCTCTGCATGCTTAGACTCTGAAAATATCAACTAGAGCTCAGAGCTGAAAGCTGCTCCCAGACATGTGTTGATGCCGGTATAGATGATTGTTAATCATCAGAAAGAGAACTAGAGCCCAGTGGGAATATATGATGGTCACCCAGGATAGCACTGCGCTGATTTACAAAGAATTCTACATCTCAGTCTGTTAAATCTTTGTTGCAGAATACAGCACTTCTGTATCCTGATTTACTACAACATGAATGCAAAGCAGATTATGGCAAAAACCAAGGGCACCTTGCATGCAAATGGCTCCTTAATAATTTATACTGCTAAGTGGAAATTACAAGCTCTCAAAGACTGGTGCTTTTATTTCAAGTGCTTTTTAAAAACTGGAGCTCTGGAGATTTGCTCTGAAAGGTAATCAACTGCCCCAGTTTTCCTTCCCAGTGTTATACGAGCTGTCATTCTTCAGCAGATCAGCTGTTGTGGACTTGTAGATGTTCACTGTTTGGTTTGTCTGATTATAAGGACTTCTCAGCATGTTTCCTTAAATCAAGAGAAAAGCTGTGTCCATCAGTTTATAGTCAGCACAGACCACAGCTTCAAAGATTTAGTGGCATTAGAGCCTGATGAATATATTTTGGAGCTTTGTTGCTTTGATGCTGCTTTGGAGCAACACTGTGGCTGTATGGGGCCAAATTATGACATGGACCACCTGTGGACAGAAATAGTTCATAGGAATGAACTACCTCAGACTCCATTAGTGACCAGTATAGTCTCCGAAACTTAGATCTTACACTTAGATCTTTGTCCACAGTGCAGTATCAGGGCTGGAGCACTGATCAAACCATTTTC
The DNA here is from genome assembly GCA_034769265.1 of Remorina albescens. NCBI lineage: Eukaryota > Metazoa > Chordata > Actinopteri > Carangiformes > Echeneidae > Remorina > Remorina albescens. The sequence goes on along the minus strand of CM068492.1, from coordinate 2,936,471 downwards.
CTTCTGTTGGTGTGAAAAACAGGCTCTAGTTTGGTTAACATTTCCTTAAACCCAGTCTTTGAGGCAGGCAAGTCTAGGATGCAGTGATGGTGTTGCTGGAAAAAAGTGTCTGAAAAGAAGTTTTCTTACTACACAAAAATGCTGCTTGGTGGCAAATAAAACTGAAAATATTCAAATCACGTTAACTTATATGATCTTGATATTATCTTGTGAGTATAAAGTGTCTAAACAAGTTTTTCCTGTTGACCTTGCCTACAGCAGCTCATCACTCAGCTCCTGCATCCTCTCTGATCTGAATCTACTGTAGGAAACACACTGACTGTAGATGAAAATCTTACAAACCACACTTCAAATAACAGTAAGAACAAGTAACAATGTTTGGGTTTGAAATTATTGTTAGGAGTTTTGTACATTTCTCTTTTTCATTTCTGTTGTGTTTGTCCGCAAAGACAAAGCTGGAAAAAAAGCTGAAAGGCTGTACAGTCAAAAGTAACTGCTGATTTAGTCATGTGACCAGTTACCGCAAAAAATGTGTATATATACACACTATAATATTGAATAATAAGTGTTTGATTTCACTCTGAAAGATCCAAAATGAACGGCAGCACAGCGGCATAATGGTTAGCACTGTTACTTCACAACAAGAAGTTGGCAGGTTTTATTCTCAGGCCTTTCCGTGTGGAGTTTGCATGTTCTCCCCATGGCGTGGGTTTCCTCCCACCATCCAAAGACATCATGTTTAGGTTAACTGGTGACTCTAAATTGCCCGTAGGTCTGAGTGTGAGTGTGAGTGGTTGTTGGTCTTTGTCTGTCTCTGTGTGTTGGCCCTGTGATGGACTGGCAACCTCTCCAGGGAGTACCCTAGCCTCGTCCAATGTGAGCTGGGATTGACTCCAGCACCCCCCGTAACCTGGATAAGCGGTAGAAGATGAATGAATGAATGAATGAATGAAAGATTCGGAATGAAGAGCTGTCCCTTCATCCACCCTACTGAAGCAAACTGCTGATCAATCTGCAGACACCCCAGCATGAAGTTGATGTTGTGCGCTCATGATTCTGAACTATAGACAGTTTTATATGGTGTGATTTGTCAACTCTTTGGCTATTGTCCACACAATGAGCATCTTGTTCCCTGATGCAATATTGAGCTGCCGCCAACAGCCCTGTTGGGGCTGCAAATCAGTACATGCAGCCAATCTCCTTTGTGTTAACATTCAAATTGAGAAACACACATATCACTGACATGAAAGATCTCATAACAGATCCTCCTGTGCGAGCCAGAGCAGCCTTTTTTCTACATTTCAAGCCTTTGTTTGTGGCACTGTGGATCGAATCTGACCTTTGTGTAGACCCCACCCTGCTCCTTGTGTTAATCTATTGAGTGAAATATTAGGAGCTGTGGGAATTTAGCAATTATCACGATGATGGCAAGGGGGTCTACTTCCTGTCACAGATGTGAATGTGTTACCCCCCCCCCCAACAGATCAATAGGAAGATTCACTGGATATTATTCCAAATTAAACTGATAAAAATGTATTTTTTGATATTTTACTGCATTGGTGCTTCGCGGGCGGGGTCACCACACCGACTGGCTGAGTGGATCACCACTGTGGAACACTCTCGACCAAACTCAGTAGTTCTTGTAATGGGAGATTTTAACTTGTGTAATCTCTCTCAGGAGCTGCTGAGCTACAAACAGCTGGTGACACGCGCCACACGCAACGCAAACACACTGGACCACTTCTACTCTACCTACTCTACCGCTCCATCACCCCTGCCCCCCTTGGACACCTGGACCACTGCATCATACAGATGGTCCCTACATACAGGCAGCAACTGAAGAGGGTCAAACCATTCAGGACTACAGTAAGGAGGTGGACTCCAGAGGCAACGGACATGCTTCAGGACTGCATGGAGTCTACAGACTGGGAGTCACTGAGGGGCCCTGAGGATGACAACAACAGTTTTGCTGACATGGTATGCTCTTACATCAGCTTCTGTGAGCAGGTCTGCCTCCCAACCAAAACCATCACATGGTACAATAACCAAAAACCCTGGTTCTCGAAGCAGCTCAGAGAGCTCAGGCGTCAGAAAGAGCAGGCGTACAGAGAGGGTGACATGGACACGTTCAGGATGGCCAGACAGGACCTCAAGAAGGCCATTAAATCTGCTAAGGAGGACTATAGAGCCAGACTGGAGCATGATTCAGTCACCAATGAACCTGCTGCTGTCTGGAGTACTCTCAGAACCATCACCAACTACAAAAGAAAAAGCCCTGCTGTCACCCCTTCCCCCAGACTAGCTGACGATCTCAACACCTTCTACACCAGGTTTGAGAGACCTCCTGCTGCTACACTGTCTCCACTCCCCTCCCCCCCTTCCTCTTTTCTCACAGTCACTAAGCACGTTTACATGACACCTAAAAAAAATGAATTATAGCGTCAGTCTGACCAAAACTGGACTTTTAAAGTACATGTAAACACGTTAGCTCGACTGAAATTGAACTTAAAATTATCGTACTAACACACCCAGATAATGTGATTGAAGGTTGATCTACTGCTGCATGTATACGGACAATCGGACTAGAACTGCATCTGCACAAGTGCTTAAGTTTCATGCCCAGCTATGACCCGGAAGTCAAACGGCATTTAAAACGTAAATGCAAACGTAGGAGGTCACACAAAAGCAAGGTGGTTTGGTTTACAAGGTGGTTGTCCATCATCGTGCCAGTTTACCTCTGAATCGCTAACTTGCTAGCTCACCGGTCTTTGTTTCTTTCCACCTCTGTTGTGGTCAGTGACATCATAGGTTAATGGTAAGTGACCTATTACCCACAAGTCGAAAGAGTGAATATCGCCACCTATTGTAGTGGAGGCGACATGATTTCAACAAATAAATCGATTTCACTCCCGTGCATGTATACAGGCACAAGGGCAGAAGTCCGATGAGATAGCTTTATCGAGCTATAACCATAGCTCGGTTCAACTGTGCATGCAAACGTGCTTACTGAGAGATCACTGCCCCACTCCTTATCCCCCCATAACTCCCTCATCCACTGCCCTCCATCCCTCATCTCCCCCCCGCGCCCCCCCCCCCCCACCTTCTCAGAGAGTGACATTATTAAGGTCTTCACTTGGGTGAAGCTTAGAAAAACCCCAGGACCTGATGGTGTCTCCCATGGCAACACTGAAGCACTGTGCCGCCCAGGTGTCACCAATGTTTTCACACATCTTCAACCAGTCCATCTCTGAATGTCATGTGCCATCCTGTTTCAAGACATCCACCATCGTACCAGTTCCAAAGAAGGACAGGATAACGTGCCTGAATGACTACAGACCTGTCGCTCTGACATCTGTAGTCATGAAGAGTTTTGAGAAACTCATCCTGTCCTTCCTCAAACCAGTCACTGACCCCCTCCTGGACCCCTTACAGTTCACCTACAGAGCAAACCGCTCTGCAGATGATGCCATCAACCTCAGCCTCCACCACATATTCTAGCACCTGGACCAGCCGAGTTCCTACGTCAGGGCCCTGTTCGTGGATTATAGCTCGGCCTTCAACACCACCCTCCCAGGCTGTCTGCATACCAACCTGCTACAGCTGCAGGTACCCATCTGTGAGTGGATTACGGACTTTCTCACCAACAGGAAGCAACAACTGCGGGTTGGCAGCCATCTGTTAGCCCCCCTCACCACCAACACTGTAGCTCCACAAGGTTGTGTCCTCTCCCCTTATCTGTTCTCCCTGTACACCAATGACTGCACCTCCAGCCATTCCTCCATCAAGCTGGTTAAGTTTGTGGATGACACCACGGTCTTGGGCCTTATCAAGGACAACGATGAGTCAGCTTACAGGAACACGGTGACACAGCTGGCAGCATGGTGTACAGTTAACCTGGAGCTCAGCATCACCCTGCATCCTCTGCCCACACCAAGCACAGACTGGAATGCATTGTGCGAACAGCCAGCCGTGTTCTGCACGATGGCAGATCCAGGCAGCGGGCTAGATGGATAGTGCGGGACCCATTACACCCAGCTCACTGCCTGTTCACAACCCTCCCATCAGGCTGCTGGTTCAGGTCCATCAAGACCAAAACCACCAGACATTTGAACAGTTTTTTCCCCCAGGCCATCTCTCTCCTCAACAAATCCTCTTAGTCCCCCATCCCCCACCACCCCTAAAGACACTTGAATTTGTAATGTATATATCATTGTGTATATATCCCACCTAAATTGTATATATTCTCAAAAGCACAACTTGTTCTCTTTTATTGAAGTTAACTTCTTTCTTTTTTTCTTATAACGTATTTTTCTCATTTTTAAATTTCCTTTCGTACAGGGTTACACCAGGACAAATTCCTGTGTACATTGTACATTTGGTGAATAAAGAGATTCTGATTCTGATTTATTCTCAGCCTTGATGAATGTTGATGAATGAATGTTACTGTGTCTGCTGGATAAACTTTGAGTAACATAACTCATGACTTATGTCATATAGAAATGCTGTGTTTCCAAATTTTTGTATTACAGATAATTAACCAAGAATCAATAGCTTGAATGGTACATACAGTGTTGCTCCGAAGTTTCTGAACCCTCCAGACATGGTCACTGCTTGGTCCAAAATATTAAAATAAGCTTATTACACATACATCCAAATCCCAATTTGTAAAGCACACCTTCCAAATAAGGGACACACACACACAAAAAGAGACATATTTTCATTATTTAATTCAACAAAGGTGATTTATTTCACAAAAACTGAAAATTTAATACGTGCAAAAGTATGTGGACCCTTGTATTAGTATTTTGTGGCTCCTCCTTTTGCAGCCATTACTTCAACCAAATGTCTTCTGTAACCACTAACCAGTCTCTCGCATCTGCATATGGGGATTTTTGCCCACTCCTTCTTGCAGAACTGAGCCAGTTGAGAGTGGTTGGAGGGACATCTGGTATGTACCAACTTCTTAAGGTCTTGCCACAACATTTCAAAGCCATTCCTTTGTAATTTTGCTGGAATGCTTTGGGTCATTGTCTTGCATAATCCATTTTCGTCCCAGCTTCAAATCCCTGACTGATGGCAGGAGAATCAGGTCAAGAATTTGTTGATATGCCGGAGAATTCATGGTTCCTTGGATAATATGGAGTCGTCCAGGCCCAGAAGCAGAAAAGCAGCCCCAGACCTTCACATTTCCACCACCACACTTCACTTTTGGGAGGAGGTTCTTTTCTTCATATGCAGTGTTGGCTTTTCTCCAAACATGTTGGTTTTTGATTGTGACCAAATAATCCTATTTTGGACTCGTCTGTCCAGAGAATGGACTTCCAGAAGGCCTCTGGTTTGTCCAAGTGCTTTCTGGTAAAGTTGAAACGGGCAGTTTTGTTCTTTTTTGAGAGAGGCTTCCTTCTAGCAACCCTCCCATGAATGTCATGGTTATTAAATTTCAAAAGTTCAAATTTTTTGATTGTAGACACATGCACATTTGTCTCAGATGCTACCAGAGAGGTGTGCAACTCTCTAGAGGTGATGTGTGGGTTGGCCTTTACCTGATTTATTATTTCTGATTTATTAGGGTTAGGGTTAGGCTGCTTCTGGGTGAGTTTTGAAGGGCATCCACTTCTAGGCAGAGTTGCTTTCAAGTTGAAGGCCCTTGATTTGTAAATTTTTTGTGTTACAGTGGATGGATGGAGCTGTAATCTTTTGGAGATGGTCTTATAGCCCTCCCCAGACTGATGGGCTGTCGCTACCCACTTCTTCATGTCCTCAGATATCTCCTTTGCTGTCAGCATTGTTGCTTTGTATGGGACCACAGTGGTTTGGTTGGTTTCCTCTCTCTTTTATTAGTGCAGGCCAAACCCTTTCCCAAGGATGTCTCATTTCATTGGTCTGATTAAATGATTGATTAAGCACCCAAATGTGTTTCACCTGAGTCTGCTGCCTGCTTGACTTAACCAATGCAGCTAGGGGTTCACTTACTTTTGCACGTACACTAATTCCATGTTTCATGTAGTTTTTGGGCTACTTAAACAAGTACATGCAATTGATAAACATATATCTGACATTTCTTACATAAAAACTGGTGATGATAAAATAAGTAAATGATGGTAAAACAACAGAACATCTAAACTGCTCACATACTTTCAAGCAGCACTGTAATGAATATTTTTTTATATATTAATATATAAAGCAATAATCTACAATAAGTAAGACTGTTTAAACTGTGAACTCTAGTTTCAAATTTTAAAAACAAGTGTTAAGTATAAATTAATAATTTATAATAATAAATTATTTAATAATAATTTATGGCTCTGGCCAGTGAATGAAAATACTACATAACAGTTACAGAGTCCTGTCAAGGCAGCACAGTGGCATAGTGGTTATTGCTGTTGCCCCACAATAAGAAGGGTATGGGTTCAGTTCCTTGGGCCTTTCTGTGTAGAGTTTGCATGTTCTCCCTGTGCTTGCATGGGTTTCCTCCCACCGTCCGTGGGTTAATTTAACCGTTTGGGTTAATTTGTGACTCTAAATTGTCCGTACATCTGAGTGTGAGTATGAGTGGTTGTTTGTGTCTGTCTGTCTCTGTGTGTTGGCCCTGGAACCTGTCCAGGGTGTACCTCGCCCTCGCCCAGTGTGAGCTGGGATTTGCTTCAGCATCCCCTGCAACCCGGAAATGGATCAACAGTAGAAGATGAGTGAGTGAGTGAGAGTCCTGTCAACTATAGCCATAACTTAACACAGTTTTCACATCTTTTATATGTAGTAAACAACAGCAGCAACAAAATAATAACAATATTATTACTGTTATGCAGATTGTTTATCTGTGTGTACAAGCACAGCCCCAGAGCCTCTCTCAATCCACACAAAAAAAACGGTAAAAGCACTGGCAGCAAAGTTTCCAAACGGATACCATAAAATTACAGTAAATAACTGTATCACAGAACTACATACAATAACCATAAAAATACAGAGTAGATTTTTATTCAAAATCAATTAAAATGTGGTATATTATAGTTGATAAATTCCAATTATACTGTAAAATAAGATACATATTATGTTAAAAAACCTTAAAATCAGATACCTTTCAGATTAAGCTCTGTAATTTCACAGTATATGGTATTTATTTTAGGAAACAGCCAAATCTATCTACAGTAATTTCATGTTAAAATACTATTTTCCTCAAGTACAATAACAATGTTATAAAGTATAAAAACAAACTAGGTTAATAAAATTAAAGATAAATGTCTTCAAATGTACAGTATTCATCTGTCATTTTAGAGAATTAGTAGATTAAAAAGCAGCGATTGGACAGTGGAAAAACAAGATTAATACATTACAAATACATCAAAAATAGCTACATTTAAGGACAATCCCTGTTAATTAAGGGTATTAAGTAGTCATTTCTTGTCCATCTACACTGATTTGCTGCATAATTGTGGTTTCCCCAAGTAAGAAAAACAATGACACAATGTATAAACAAAATATGTACCTTTAATCAAATAGGAATTTCTGAACATTTACATTATTACAGTAGTTATTTTAGAGAATTGGACAATGGGAAATTAAACACTGTACATCAAAATACATTAATAAGTATATTTAAAGATACTATCTGTAAATTTAGGGTATTTAACAATCATTTTAGTAAACTGAACAAATATTCACTGGGAGTCATCGTCTATCATATATCAAATATATGTAACCTGTCTCCACTTTATATCTCTGTTGTGTCCCGAGTTGGAAAGGAGATGCAGGAGTCAGGACTGGATCTCTGGATCTTTACTTGGCAACTGTGGCGACAGACAGAAACACACAGAAATTGTGAGCTGTGTGTGAGCTAGGAAAGGCTTTTTAACATATGAAATGTTACAATAAAATAATCAATTTTGCACAGTAAAACTAAATTACAAAAAAATAAGACAAATTGGTCCTTTAAACAGGTTAGTCTCTGCTTTAATTGCTTCCGCATTTAAAGTTCAACAGGAAACCCAAAAATAAATGACATCAGTAATTCTGCTTTTTTTTTTTTTTTTACATTTTAATTAAACAATTAGGTAACCAATCTTAATGTGGTAACCAGAAAACGCACTTCACTATTTCAGTTTAACATTTAAATCCAAATGGACTAATATCACATTCAGCAGCCATCTGTATCATTTAGCAGCAACAACATGTACAGAGCAAATAGACCCAGAGAATAACACTCAAAACATTTAAACACAAACGAACAAACATCTCCACACCTGTGGAGATAGACAGAAATACACTCTCCTGGTGGAAAAAAGGAGCAGACTAGCGAGGGAAGACGGCATTGAGCAGGCTAACTTAGCATGCTAATGCTAGGACGAAACTAATTTAAAAACTTAAATTAACGATCACAAGTCTCTGCGGGACTCACGGAGGACGAGTGGGACATTACACAGAGCAGCATACAGCAGTTTGACCGCATTCAAATCACGGACATACATCAGCAGAGAGCAACACAATTACGACTAACCTCTGACCATGTTAGAAAAGGCTTTGACCGAAAGTGCGCGTTAACAATGAATATTTTATCTGTAAAACAAAATGACCATCAGTCACTTAGTCACAAAACCATAAAAAACTATAGCTATCTGCTAACAATAGCTTATGTCAGGGTAGAAATTTATCAGAGGGATGCTAACGTTAGCTTCAAGGTTGTCCACTGGAGGTATGAAAATGAATTAAAATATCATTCAAAGGCGTTATCTGGGACACTCACTTCAAACGGTGTTTGGTTGACATGTCCGTTGTGGCTGTTTCATACATCCTCCTTGAAGATCATGAGTCCATGAGGGCACGTCTTTCCCCTGCATGACTGACTGGACGGACACAAGCGCTAATCCCAACTGTCATTCTTCAGACTCAGCCGGTTGGTCGTTATGGGCGGGGCCAAGCAAACTGGAAACAGGCGCTAACTTTGAAATTTGAATGTTAATTACCTGCAGTTTTAAGGAAAGCACTTTGAATGACTGGTTTTCTGTAATTTTGTATATCTTCGTTATCATGGACAACAATCTCTAAATTAATACCTCCCAGATAGAAAAATCACGTTGAGTCAACGTTGATTTATGGTCAGGCAGAAATGTTTAATCTATGTTGAAACCCGACGTTGAAATGGAATTGAAAGCGCTCCTTATGATCAATGTTGAATCAACGTCATATTTTCAACCACATCTGACACTGAATCAACACTGATTAAACCATCATCTAAATGGTATTCTACATGTAAATTTTAAACAGATATAAATACCGGTATTATTTTAGTTCAAAATGACCTTTGTGTGCTTTAATTTGAACCATGAAATATAAAATTTTAACATTTGAATTACTAAAAAAAAAATAACAGAGCACATTGTTTTGATCTTCACATTTATTCTTAAAACTTGTGAAACAACAGAACTATTAAAATAATCCATTGGGGGTGGGGGGCTACCCTAATTTTCCCTTGGAGTCCTCCTCAAACCTCCTTCTCAATCAGGAACATAACTAAACCACTTTTTGACGGTGTTGCTGATCTTTAGGTGGGACAGCTTGTGGTCAAACTGTCTGGCTGCAGCTGAAAGATTAAAAAATAATACATACAGTGTGGACAATGTGCTTAAACATTTCAATGGTCGTTAAACATGACTGAGTGTGATTTCAGACATTTTATGAATCATGAATTTCTACTCTCAACTGACACACAAAGTTAAAACGTTAAACTAATTTTGCATGCTAAGAGCTTAATCTGGGCGGCTGTAAATATGCCCATTAATATGAAACGTTATCAAAATTTAATGAACTCTAACACCCACAAAATAGACTCAGTAAGGAAAAATATTCTCTACTTACCGAAAGAACAGCAAGACCGAGTGCAAAAATCAAGCAGCGGGAAAATAGGAGGCATACACGGCTCCGTAGTCTTGATCGTAGGCGGGTCTAGCCCATTTTTAGATTTACATTGAGCCCCAACCCCCCTTAAATGTGAGTAAAAATGATTTTTTTTTTTTGTTTATCTCTGATAAGACAAAAGAAATGTTAACAAATTGGTAGAGAGTCTTAGGCTTAAATGTAGTATTTTAACAACGAAAATACAGCCCCCCTTCCAATGGTATGATCCACACTCCCTCTCTGATGCTCACACACTGCGGCGGCTCCAGTAAGTTGAAAAGACCCGCCACCTGCTTGGGATATACCTCCAGGCTTAAAAGTTTTGACTGCCCCACTCCTTCCTGTCGCGATCCAGAGGCAACTTCTAGATGTCATAACATATTACACACAAACTTTAAGAAGATTTACTCATAAAAAATAACGTCCACAGCATACGGTGCTTAAATTGGACTGTATGAGGCACCTCTAAATGGTCTAACCCAGTTCTGCACATAAAAACAGCATCATTGAAAAAGTATTGATTCAATGTTGGCATTTTAATCATCAAACTCAACCATTATTCAATGTTGATTCAATGACATATTTTCAACAATAAATTATTAGAAGGTTGATCTGCTGTTGATTTTTCAACCTTAACCAAAAATCAACCTTTCTGACCATATCGTTCCTTTAGAATTATAATGTTCTATCTGCACTCTGACCAGTACTGAGATATTGAGGTTTAAGTTTTTGCATTCTAAATAGCAGAACTGGTATGTGGAACAAGTTTCTTTAATATACTGGACTTAAAGACATCTTAAATGTATTCTAAATGTGAAATGTTAAAATTGTAGAAAATTTGGAAATGGTGTATTTTTTAAACAGGTCAAATGCAGATAGAACCTTATAATTCTGAGCAGTCAAAATTGGCTTGGAATTATAAGGTTCTATCTTACAAAACATAAAAAGTTCCTCCTCTGCTTCTTTGTGAGCCTTCGTTGGCTCACTTTCCCTCCTGCTGGCTCTACCTCGTCACCTGCCTAGAGGACAATAATAATTTAGAAAAATGCTATTTACACAGAAAAAGCATTATCTTATCATCAGACAACTTCATTAGCTCAAAAGTAGCCTAATGCTTAGGCTAATCCTTTTGCAAACATTTGTCTCTCTTTTTTTTTTTTTTGTTACATCCCCTGTCATCTCAATGTTACAGGCAACTTTCTGTACCCTACTGTCATTACACTTGCCTTTGTCCCTTTGTCTGGTTTAAGTGTCGTTTAATTCCTCTCCTCTTGGTCTTTCCCTCTCTAGCATTTTAGAATAAAATAAAAAACACAGCATAAAGAAACAGACAAAATATTTCAAGTGATCACTGTATCACTACAATATCACTGATGTAGACAGATTATGTAAAGGCTATTTTTAAAATTAGTAACATGAAGGACCATTCTACACTTACTTTTAGTTTACTATATTCCTATGCTCACCTTCAACTGTTTGCAAAAGGTGCTGGCTGATACGAACAAGCTAGCGTTAGCTTTCCCTATTTAACCTAATCTTAACATAGCTAACAATTAAACAAGCTTTACAACAAGATTTGAAACGATCTCAAAAGGTTATTGTCTAGAAAGTTATTTGTTGAAAGCAATAACTCTTTCACAGCCTACAGTTTTTGCTTACAAATGTTGTTAAAATATACTTAAGTAATGTTAGCAAGCTAGCGCTAGCAAGCAAGATAACTTGGCTAAGAATGACAAACTCCTCAGCAAAATCTACACAGAGGAAAAAATGTGAACTTGCCTGTCATTTGGGCTGGTGTCCTTCACAAGCGAACTGATGAAGTCCTGGACTTTGAGGTTTCGTTTAAACCTTTTGTTGTTGATAATTGTGTTGGACATTTTAGACTTTCTCCGTTTTCCTCATTGAGATTCTAGCTGTCAGACTAGCTAGCTCTGTGTTTTTCCCGCATTCACTGGGTAGCGCAGCACTGTTGACATCATAAAGAATCTGAACATGATTGGTCCGTTTTTTTTGTATTCTCGAGTCTTGATCGGCGCACAGATAGAACCTTATAACACCAAGTTAGAGTTTAATTTTGCAGATACAACCTTTTTATTTTTAAGATTAAACAACCAAAAATGAATAAAACAAAAAACAAACAAACAAACAAACAAAAAAAAAACACCTTCCATGATGTTAATAAGTAGTACTGAAATAGGAATATGTCAATAACTAAATTTTGACAAAAATGTCAGATAGAACCTTATAATTCTAGGGGGACAATATATCAGCGTTGATTCAATGTAATTTTGCTATCTGGGCTCACATTTAAAATTGCATTTGAATATGAAAAATGTGTTAAATTACCTTTAAAAAATGAGTGATAATGTAATATTATGGTTAATCACTTGTAATTCTAAAGGTAAATCTTTAAATTACTGCTAGTATCTGTTAATTTACAGTTATTACATTGTCTTGTGGAAAATGGTAATAAACCTGTAAAAAAAATACAGAAACTTGTATGTAAAATTACAGATAAAGATGTACAAATACAATAAACTGTCATTAAAAAACAATTTTAATGTAATCTAAAATTATGGTTAATTAACTGTAATTTTAAACATAAAACCTAAAATTACTGAAAATATCTGTAAATCTACTGACATTTCATTGTTTTATTGGAAAACAGGAAAAATCTGTAAAAAATTACAGAACATTTCCTGTAATTTTACTTTTTTTTTTTTTTTTTACAGTGCAGGGAGAAGAGGTCATCCATAAATCAATAGCAATGAGACACTCAGTCAGCTGTGGTTTTACAATAAGGACAGACTGATTTTATTAACTGCCTAATATTGTCCCAATGGCAGCACCGTGAAGCTGGTGCTAATAGACAGAAAGCTGTGAATATTTAAAAATAATGAAATGTATGGTACCCTGCGTTCCCTGTGCCCTGTCCAGGGTGCATCCCGCCCTCGCCCAATGTGAGCTGGGATTGGCTCCATCACCTCCTGCAACCTGGAAACAGATAAGTGAAAGAAGATGAATGAATGAATGAATTAAATGTATGGTTTATAACTTCCATCAAATTGTTGGTCAGATGAGCAGTTTCATCTCAGCACTGATATCCTCCTATATTTTGCACAAAAAAATATCACTTTTATGAATTTAGTCTGTGCAGAATGATAAAATGAAGAAAATGTTAAGTTGGTTAATTCACTATATAAATTACATTTTCTCGTGCATAATATATGGTATAATATGAAGCGTAATTAATGAATGATTACTTATTTATTTTTTATATAGGCAGTAAGGGTGCATTATTCAGTGGGGCTTCATGAATATGTCCTTTTCCACCATGATGATTATTCAGTTAACTGAGTACAGATGTGTTTTTGGGAACATGATATGAGGTTATACTGATACTGTGCAGCCTTATGCTTGGTTTGTGGGTGTAGAGACAAGTGTTACACTTGCACGAACATTTGACAGATCCAACAGACATTAGAATGTAACAGTATTAAGAGTTTTAGGAGCAGTTTGGGACTGAAAATTTTGTAGATTAACAATATTGTATTGTTAATAGTGCTATTCTAAAGTAGACAGCGTTCAATAATAACAGATATATTCCAGTATCCTGGTGAAATGCAAAACAGGTGTGTTGTAGCTAGCTGTTAGCTGCCAGCAGAGGTGGTCTGAAACGTGGCTACTATAGCTCATGATAGTCTAATAATCCTGCTGGACCCAAAGCTTGTCACTGTCTAAAGTTAAGTGAGTGTTCTTCAGCCACCTCAGAACATCTTGCTGTGGCTGGACTCCCCTCACTCTGGGTCCTATCTGTGCTGGTTGTAGGTTGATGTGGGGGTAAAAAAAAAACCCAGACCACAATTTAATAACAACCACTGGTACTGACATGAACTCATTCATTCATTTATTCATCTTCTACTGCGGGGGGTACTGGAGCCATTCTCAATTCATATTGGGAAAGGGGTACACCCTGGACAGGTTGCGAGTCCATCGCAGGGCCACACATAGAGACAGACAGAGACAACACACTCACACTCATACTTAGACCTACGGACAATTTAAAGTCACTAATTGACCTAGACATGTGTGCCTTTGGACTTGGGTAGGAAACCGTAGTATGCAGAGGAGAGAATGTTGAAACTCCACACAGAAAGGCCCCAGGCCCAGGAATCGAACCCACAACCTCACTTTGCTGTGAGGCAACAGCGCTATGCTGCCAACAAGAACTCAATACACTAAAACTAAACATCAACTGCATACAATCAAAATTACAATGACCTCAGCCACACTTAAGCTTGACTTCTTTCTGCTCACAACAAACTCATCAGTGAACCAAAGTTTGCATGTTTTTGGGCAGCTTTGAACCAAATATCTTCTTGCTGTGACACTACAGTGTATTTTTGGGATCCTGCTTCGCATAGGGTTTCCCAGTTACGTCCGTACCACCAAGAGAGACTAACACAAACTGAGACATAGGATACTTAGTATGGGTATGATCTCATCAGCAACCTCACAACTCTCTGAGAACAGCCAACCATTCTCTGATATTAATATGAGATGTCAATAAACTGTTTTCAAACAATTACTTAATAAGAAACAGAAGAAGGAGGATTCCCTCATAGGATGGTCAGGAAGATTAATGGTGTTGATCCACTACCAAAGTAAATAAAACATTATATACATACACTTGTATTCAAGTATTTTTGAATACAAGTGTGTTTCTATAAGTGAGACACAATAGATTGATGCTTGTGGATACAAACATCACATCCAGTGCTTTGTCTAAGCTGGTTGAATTGTTTGCTTGGAGGGACATGCATGAGACATTTTTAGATATGTCAAATAATAAAATTGTTTGTCCTCAATATATTTTTTTCACTGAAAATATGCCATCTGTAATAAAAATGATTCCAATCCTCGAGGCATCAGATATCAAAGTTGAGACGTTGGCTGAGTCATATTTTTCTGGTCAGATGCTGTTGGAGGCGTAGACAATGTGTTTTACCTGCTCAAGTCCAAAGAGCTTTCTATTAAAAAAAGATACCACTATTTACATTAAGAAAGCTCATAAATAGAAAAGTGAACAATTGCTGTTTGCCATGTTATGTTAAACTGCATTCGACAGCTGTGTGTGTGTGATTGGATATTCATAAAGTGTCATTCTCTTTGGATTATTATTCATGAAGAATCCGAGGGAGTTAAGAAGCCATAAAGCTATAAAGATGATTTCAGAAAAAAAGACCAAGATGTTCCACAGCTACCATACACATACAACACAACTTGCCTGGGCTTAATCTAACCCTAATGCTAAATATAAGCAAACAGTGCTCTTACAAGGACGCACAGATGTGGAAACACACACTCACAGATTTGTGCTGTTGTGCTGAGCAGGTAGGCAGAGCAAGTCACTATTGGCCATATGGACCTGTGATGCATCCAGTAAAAATGGAATGCATTAAACAGTTTTAAAGAGGGGAATGGGCCAGTTACCACAGGTAATGGAAACACTTGATTTCTTCAACGTTTTTCAAAGTGGTGTGAAGAGCCTCAAACAAACCTGGAAGCCGACAGATTCCTCTGCCAAAACAATCACATCACTGCACAGAGAAAATTCTTTACCAAATCATCTGCTGATGCCTTGTCTTCATAAAAATATGCAGTCTGAATTAAACCTAAGTACACAAAGAAGGTGTGTGATTCCTAAGAGGAATGCTTAAGTGCTGCCTCTCGATTATTTAATCTGTAAAATGTCCATTGTTATTACGGACTTATTATATATGATACATGAGGTGTTAATGAGTTCCCTTGAGCTTAATGCATTAATCTACATTTCTAGTTCATATAAATGATTTAAATATATATACAGGCATGATCACCATAAGCACACTACTTAGTTATTATAAATTTTAATAAAAACTCTCTCTCTGGCCACTTTATTAGGTACACCTGCTCAAACTATCTAATCAGATGGCATCAATCACAAGGCAGCAACTCAGCTCCTTTAGGCATGTAGAAATGGTCAAGCAGATCTGTTGAAGTACAAACCAAGCATCAGAAGAAAGGGGATTTAATAGACTAGAGTGAGTGGCATTATTTTTTTGATGCCAGTCGGGCTGATCTGAGTATTTCAGAAATTGCTGATCTACTGGGATTTTCATGCACACCCATCTCTGGTTTACAGTGAAGTCAGTCAGACAGTCAGTAAAAGAGAAAATATTCGGTGAGTGGCAGCATTTTCTGAGTGAAAATGCCTTGTTAGACAGGCAGCAATAACTCAAATAACCACAGGTTACAACTGAGGTGTGCAAGAAGATAATCTCTGAACATACAACATGTAAAACCTTGAACCAGATGGGCTATGGCAGCAGAAAATGTACCACTCCTGTCAGCTTAGAACAGGTAACTAAGGCTATACAATTTGTTGTTGTCATGTCAATATGGACAAAAATCAACAAGGCATGTTTGCAGCACCTTGGTGAATCTACGCTACAAGGAATTAAGGCAGTTCTTAAGGGAAAAATTGATTGCTGAGGGGAAAAAAATATGTTATTTTTGATTCTGAAAGAATCTGAGGACTCTAAGGACTCTAAGGACTCTCAGTAATACAACCCAAGTGCAATGTTTATAACAAGGAAACTTTATGAAGGGCAGCAACCGGCCGATTACTGTTAAAGATAATTGAATAATTTCTCTCTGTCCTATCACACTTTTGACTGTCCTCAGCAGTGTTTCTTATCCAACACTCTAATTTCACACTAATAATGTGCAGTGTTTGGATAATGATTGATTCAGAAAGGCTCCTTGTGATTCTGGTCCTCTTTAGATAACTCTACTGTGTCTGATATCTCTCCATTTATATCGTATTCCATTGTAATTTGACCATTTATATGACTCATATTGAATAATAGAAGATTTACTATAGATTTATTATTGTCTGCAGAACTTTTTACATTGTGAGTAGTAAAAGTTAAATACTTAATATTTGATAACTTCTATAGGTCTTTATTCCAAAAGTGTTCTGTTGATTTTAAGAAACAAAAACTTATTTTTGTGTTGCAATAAATGACCTTGTGTATCATGAAAGTGGTCGATCACACTGAAGATGGTTCCCTGCAACTGCAGTTTTCCCAGCTGGGCTGTCCCATTACCTTTCAAGGCAACAGTAGAACTCATTCAGTTCATTAACTCAGATTTTTAATAGATCAATTCACCAGCTGCACCTTTTACTTTGGCAAAGTTTATGCATAGATTTTCATTGTGACATAAGAGGAGCCAGATTCAATAAAATCAGTGTCAGTCTGGTAAATCCGAAAGCCTGTTTCCATAGAATCTGGCATAATTCAAGCCCTGTTTGTCCTCAGTACCATCATTGTTCACCTATGCAGTCAACAAAATTTCTGCATCTTCATATTGATTCAAGTGATTGGCAGGTTAACGCTCTGAGGGATATTTTCATCCAAGTGGATTCAGCTCACACAACACTGCAAGACCTTTGCACACACCTCAAGGTACAACACAGGCTCACAGTCAGGGAGTACAGAGGGCAAACAACCAGTCCTCTGCACAGAAACACACTATTTATTCTCATTAGACAGACTCAGGGGTTCTGGGCAGGGGTTGCTGTCACCCTTGAAGTGGACCACAGGTCATGAAGAGTTGACACAGCCTTATAGTCTCTTTTAGTTAAAGTTTGGTTTGTGTTTTGGTTCAGCGTCCAGTAATATGGTTACAGTATATCCAGTGCACACACAAGTACAATAGATCGAGGTGACAATGCACTTCAGAGGTTTGAATTGTTATAACATTAATATAGAGCCTCTGTAAGGTATTGTTTTTATCATATATTGTGTGTTGCATTTTCTAATGGGAAGTCCAAAAAAACCCCAAAAACCTCACAATAACAGCCTCTGCTGAGATGTGTTCTTTTTTAGTACCTTTCTGAACCACTGTATTACGCGTTCATCAACTACATTACTCCATTATGCTATTACTATCTAATAGTAGAGGTGGATTGCTTGAGCTGTGTGCATCTCTTTAATTCACTCAGGTCTTCCTTTCTTCTCAGGATACACAGAGCTACTTGAGGAATTAGGACTGGACTCACTGGTGAGGACTGGGTTCACTGGGTTGGTCATCATTAGTGATCAACTCACTAAAAACAGAATCAAGCTCTGTGTGAATCACTGAATCATCATGAAAACAACAGGGTTGAAGTATATTTGGTGTGAGGGATGGATCATACTCCAATAACCAAACTGGTCATTTTAGTTCGTGATTAGAGGCTCTTTTTACAAGCTTGTTCTGCCCAATGTATATTGCGCACCTGCTTGCTTCCTCACCTTCACAGTGGGATATAATATTTGTGTATTTGCTCTGAAAATGAAATTTGATACAAAGATGCATATGCAGGTCATTTGATTTATTCTCAATTTGGAATGAATTTTAGAATTTTTCTAAGGTGATTTTGTGAAAGATGTGTCTAATAGATAAATATAGAGGAGCTAAGTCAGGTTTTCTCTCTTGGTTTGATTTTGTTTTTTTTAAGCAGCTGAGTTGACACTTGTAAAAGACTCAGCTTTGAACAACCATACTAGCAATACAGTCGTTATTTTCCAACAATATAACTGTGGTCCAGACAAACACTGCTCTACTTTGACACCAAGAATTGAAGAGGCATCAGTATCTTATTCTTCCCATCCCTATAATACTGAGAGCTGTAATGAAAGCTGCACTCCCATGAGCCTCAAGCGTTCAGTTCCTCTGAAAAAGTCTTCATTTTTTCCCTAAGTTAAACCCTGTCAATGTCATAAACAGCACTCCATTAAAAGTTATGGGAAACAACTGAACAACAATAAGCAATGTGTATGGCTGTGTAAGATTTGTCCAATAATTTAATGTTTGATATTCCAAAAGCAAACTAACACAATCAACAATGTGTGAGGGAACCAGAGTGATAATGTCATGACCAAGACTTCCATCTATTGTATTTCTGAGATATTTACTGAAATTTGCATATTAACCAGCAAGCACTGGCCCATCCCATGTAGTATCTACTCTGACATCATCCTCAGAGAACAAAGAAAAGATTCCCCCTGAGCTTGAAGGTTGGCTACAACTTCGGACAGAAATGAAGAAATGACTGAAGGCACAAGAAAGTCTTCTGTATCTCCACCCACCATGTTCCACACAAAAAACGACCTTAAGGCGCCCCCCACTCCCCACAAGCAATCACCTAATGACATATGGTGCTGCTCCTTACCAAGTGCCATGGGGGATTGATTGCAGTCATATTCAACAATTACTGAAAGAATAGCCTCAATTCAATCACCTCTCAATCAATTACAGCCATGGCTTATCGCAGCTCATATTAATCACTTATTTATAAAGAGATTGGATGAGATTCAGTATGGGGGATTTAGATATTAGAGCATGACTAAATATTTCACCAATAGCAACTAAACGTTGTTCTCTGTCTTTGCACAAAGTAAGAAGACTGATGAACAGTGAAGCTTTCAAACCACCCGACCACAAACAGGGTCAGAGGTCAAAGGTCAGTGATGGCTGCACAGTGTAGTCTGATCCAACAGAAGAACTACTGTACCTTGAAATGGTGAAAAGCTGCAGACCACCAAAGGCTTCTACAATGAACATGAGCATCAGAACTGGACCAAAAAGCAACAGAAGATGGTAGTCTGGTCTGATGGATCAGGTGGGTGGACATCATTTTTTGGCTGATTGGTGTATGTATGATATTATATGTGTTCATCCCAGTGGATTGACCTCTTTAAACTGTAAAGGCCACAAAATTTCTATATTTCATCAAACTGTCCAGTGGCCCCTCATGCCATGTGAATGGAGGGATTTTCTCTGATAGTTTTTTAGTATACTTAGTATACTTCAAAGCAGCCTTTAATCAGAACAGATGCAAGACTCTTAGTACATATGCTCACCGTATAACGGCTTACTGTTAACCTCTGTAGAGATGATCAGGATGTTAGAATTATGTGGGAGGGAAATGATGCATCAACAGTCATTAATTGGCTTTTCTCTTCTGAGGGGTGTACTACGAAGCAAGATTAGTGTGTTAGCGAGGTATGTTGGGCATAAAGCCAGACTTTTCCGTGTCACAAAGGTGGCTCTCTTTTTAGCTGGCTATATCACCATGGTAACTAATGTCGAGTTACAGTTTAAAGTCGGCTATAAAAAGCGCTGCCCTTTCACTGATCATCCTCCTTGAACAAGGCCTCACCGTTTTTGGAAAATCCAGTGGATTTAGGTGCCCGAATTGTTAGAGGTGCTCTTCGGAGGGAGACCGGAGTGATCCGTTGGCATTTTCTGACGATATTCTCTATTTGCGATATAGATTCTCAGCTGAGGGAATATGTTACATATGCAATCTTGTTGAACAATATGAAAGTAATGCGACCAAACGAAGCCATGCACTTACAGCAACGCAGCCATCACGCAGCAGTTTTTTACCCAAAAAAACAAAAACACCAATCACAGGATGTGTTTTATTATTTATTAAAGTTCTGCCCTTTCTGGGAAAAGAAAAAGTCATAAATATACAATGTCAATCATGCTTAACAAAACATTTTAAAGTACCATTTACTGCAGTACCTTTTTCTCATACTCCAGTTGCTCGATCTAAAGTTTTAGTTTCTTGATTTCCAGCTCTTTTCTGATTATCCAGCTCTAGATTTCTTTTATAAAGGGCCCTCACATTGTCTGCTCCAACCTGTATTAATAGGAGATTGGGGTGTTCATCAAGCAAGACATGAGTAAGATAGACTTTTCAGTTATGTTGGTGTACTGTGTTCATCATTCACTTATGCATTATTGGTAAGGATTATTTTAATAAAGTAGACATAGGACTGCTAGAAATTATAAAACCTCTCTCTCCGAAGAGCATCTCGAACAATTTGGGCACCTAAATCCACTGGATTTCCTAAAAACGGTGAGACAATGTTCAAGGAGGATGATCAGTGAAAGGACGGCGCTTTTTATAGCCGACTTTAAGATGGAACTCGGAACATAACCTGGTCCGGACGAGGTTATGTTTGCAGCATAAATTACCATGGGGATTTAGCCAGTTTAAAAGAGAGCCACCTTCATGACACGGAAGTCTGGCTTTATGCTCAACATACCTCGCTAACACACTAATCTCGCTTCGTAGTACACCCCTCTGGTCTCTTCCCTTGGACACACATCTGTTGTTTTTGTCTGGATGGAGTCAACTGTTCATTGCCACATGGATAATTAGGGCTTTACCCCCAACCATTGCAACATCACCACCTGAGATAGAATTGATGCCGACGAGACACAATGCAGTTTCTTTTCCTCACAACCACCAATTACCACCAATCTGATAATTGTATTTATACAGTATGAGCAAAAAGTTGACATAAGAAACGTATTAGTGGCATCTTAATGCACCTGCGGAGGACCATGACAAGCCACTTTTTATCAAAATAGTAAAGGAGATAAGCACGGGAACAAAGAAATACTGCACAGCACTTTAATACAGTCAAATGTTCTTAAAAGCCTCTACTGGCTTTGAGTAGCACTCTTCATCTGAAGCACTCAGACATAAATTTGTGATCCGAATCACTTGCTGTCTTCCTGGATGTCAAACTGTCTGTTGGGCTTGCTCGACTCCAGCATGAGTTCATAGAGCTGGCCAATCTGTTCGTTCTGGAAGTCACTAAGTTTCTCCTCTGACAGGTTGGCTCCAAACTTCACTGAGCGGTGCTGCTTCCCTGCTGACTCCAGTACCTGAGTCTGCAGGGTGTCCTTGTATAGCTGTGGGAGTGGGGATATTGGGAAAACAGACAAAAAGAGCATCAACATTTAGCACCCGGTCATCCAGCCCATTGCCCCTTTGTGATTGTGAATGTGAAGTCACCCACTGTTCTGTCAAGTGCCTTTGTGATGGGAGAGCCTGACTGTCAGGCCACCTTGGTTGGTACAGACAGTAGCTTTAATAACAGACCTATAATGATTCATGTCTTTTGACTCTAGTTGTAAAAGCAGGCAGATGCTATCAGAATAAAAGCAAATTATTGGCTCTGTTCCTCTCAATCACTTTCACCATGTCGATTTAATTTGTCCTTGAGTGGAAGAAATAAACCAAGTGTTATATTCACAGTATGGTGAAATCTGGTTCTGTTCACAGATTTCTAACTCTGACATCACTCAAGGCCAATGTCTTTGTCCATGACAGTGATCAGTGCAGTTAATTCTGAGCTCCTGTATTGACTGTCAAAGCTGTCAGTTTATGTGAATCATCCTGAGCAGCTACATAACGCCCCCCCCACCCCCACCAAATTGTTTCCCTTCTGAGGGGCCGTACATCATGTGGACAAAGAACACACAGTCATCTTGCTCATACTGTAAGAAATATCAAGTCCTTTATCTGAGAGGCTTTTCCTGCACACAATGTGATTACTTTGAACAATTGCCAAGGGAGAATTATCCTCTCTGAAGCAGGAGGTTCCAGCGCAAACGGACACTCCAGCAGTTTAGTTTACTCGTGCTTGTAGAGGTTACTTTTCCATCCTGGGGCCTACTGGAAAATTCTAGGTGACTAAATGTGTGCACTCTTGTCTCTCATGTATCACGGCAGCAGAGAAAAAAGGAGAAATTAATATGTTTTAGGGACTTTGGCATTGCTTTATTTTAAGAAAGATTAAATAATAACAAATAAGTACTAGAATTATATAATACCATCAATACCTACAAGTGACTAAATATTACAGGTATGTGGTAAAGATCAAAATGATGAACTACTGAGTACTGCTGTATTGATGCTTTGATGACCACTGAGTAGTGGCATAATAATGTAGTATTAACTAGTAAGTACTCTCCGTAACTATGTTGTGACGACCCTTTATTGCAATGTGTCTTTGAGTGCTTTGAAAGGCACTTATAATTTAATTGTATAATAATAATAATTATTATTATTACTATTTAGTACTTATATGATATAGTACTAACCACTGAGCAATGACGTAATAATGTAGGCCTAGGCACAGGGTCCACTGAAATAAACATTTTTAAAGCTCTTTCTTAGAGAGAACCAATCCAGTTCAGGTACCCATTTAAAGACAAGGTGGTTTTTACACGAGTGTTTCGTAGACAGCTTTGCTTTTGGTTGTTTTGCTTTGGCCAGATGTCATAACAATTAGACAGAAACAAAGTTTCCCTGGAAATTTTTCATTTGAGACTCAGTTAGAGGAGTTGGAAAATATAACAAAAGCCCTTCAGTACTTGACTGGGACCATTTCAGATGGACTGTGGGTATGAAATCAGCCAGTACTTATTATATATAGTGAGGGATAATTAAAGTAACTGTCTCTTTCCTATGGATTCACAGCCAGTGTAATGACAAAGAGACCTCTCAGGATTTCAGCAATCACCATCTACTTCATTAGAGAAATTACCTGCCGATGGGTGATTTAGCATTCCCCTGCTATGTTTCATTATGCTGGGAAACATTGGCTCTTCCTCATATTTACTAAAAATAGCTGGCACCCTCTCATGAGTGATTATTTAGAGGATGAGAGAATGAATTGCGAACGTGCACTGTTAGATCAGTGAAAACATTCATCTTGGAAATTACTGGAATTTTAGTCACCACGGTCTAACACGGTCTGCACAGCAGGAGGTCCTGACTATGTGTGAGCCTCCAAATGCACCTGTTGTTTTGGTCTATGAAGTGCAGCAGTGCATTGGGCTCTGAGTGGATGAAGAGAACATGACATGAACTAATGTGAATAGAGATGTCCATGACCACATTAGCTCAACGCATTAACTTTTGCCAAAAAGGCAGAAAAAATTGTGCAATATAGATGGCACAGTGTCTGATTTGTAGTATTGTGTGTGGTCTCTTTGGAGCAGCCTGGTGTTATTTGCACATGATTTAATGAAGGTATAGTGGATAGCTGTCTAATGGCCTGCACTCTAGTATTTCTCATATCAGAGGCTGTACTTTCACCATCCACCGAATGGATTTCAGCCTTAAACTGAAGGTAAAAATGTCACAATACCTGACGTGGTAGTTACTGCTAATACAAATCCAATTCCAAATTTATCAATATCACAACAAAAAATAAACAACGCACAGACCTCAGTGTTACAAACTGTAATTTAAAAAACTCGACAAGGGGACTGTCAAGTAACATAATGTTGTGTGGCCTTTATTGACTGGTTCAGTACAATGGTTCCTGTATACCAGGTTCGGTGGAATCGAATTCATGATATGTGATTCCCCTTCACCTGTGGAGGAAACAGCTTCTCCCACAAACTTTCTCTAGTTTGAGGCAAATCTTTCTAATAACCCTGTGACGTTCTACAGTACCTCTGCTCCAACAGTATCTATTATTATTAGACAGCGATCTGGTCTAACAGAGGGTAATGAACATCAACCTCCATTTGTC
The DNA here is from genome assembly GCA_034769265.1 of Remorina albescens. Taxonomy (NCBI): domain Eukaryota; kingdom Metazoa; phylum Chordata; class Actinopteri; order Carangiformes; family Echeneidae; genus Remorina; species Remorina albescens. Next base: position 2,912,142 of record CM068492.1, on the reverse strand, counting down.
TCTTTATGTTGCTTTTCTGTTTACTGGGGGGGCAGTGTGTTAGTAAAGCTCTATTAGAAATGACAACACATTGAAAAACACAGGAATCAAAATAAACCTTCCATTTCAGTGTGGGGACTGTATTCAGCTTCTGTTTAACCTGCAAGCATGGTCAACGTCAGACATTCAGGGGGCTGAAGTAAAGAAATATCATTATAAATACACCTAAACAAACCATCTGATAAACACACAATGCACCTGAGTAACAAAGCTGTGCCTGACTGACTGAACCTGACTAATAAAGCTGTACCTTACTGACTGAACCTCACTAATAAAGCTGAACATGGCTGACTGTACCTGATTAAAACAGCTGTACCTGGTTGTGTGAGTGGATGGAGGAGCAGGTGTAGACACCTTGATTCAGTAATTTAGGTCTACATGTTTCTCAATGGAAGTCGTTCAGTGATGTGTTTTACCTGCCACTCTACCATGAAGTTCTTCACCTCTTCGGGCGCTGCCCTTTTATGCCTTCTGAACTCGTCTTTCACATACTGGTCTCCGAGGGCTCGGAGGTCTATCGGAAGGAACCGGTGCAGGACCAGAATCCTCTTGTACAGCGAGCGGACTCTGAAGACATGAGCCGGAGCCGCCATGAGGTAATGACTCGGGTTTCTCCTGGTGTCCGTCCGAAGAGGATGACTTCAAATCAGCGACTCAGATAACGGCGTGCAAAGGTAAAGACAGAAAGTTACATTAAGGGTAGTTATTTAAAACATGCCCTTGTTTGTCCCGGAAGCCGGCTGGCTTCTTCCTTCCTTTGTGGCAAGCTAGCTAAGAACCGCAGTACCGCCGTCTACTGCACCGGAAGAGCAGCGCGGCACAAAAAATGGAACTCCTGTTCTCAGCGAAATGTCTGTCACAGAAACAGTTAGATGAGCATCTATGTACCCTGCGACCCCCGCAAAAAGTCACCCCCTGGATTTAATTAAGCAAATAGGTAAGCGCGTCCCATTGGAAAGTTACTGCATGGATGATTATATATCAGCTGGCAACAAGTTATTTAACCCTAATTAGTGCAGTAGGATGCCTCCCATTTACAGTATTAAACAACCATTTTGGAAGACACATCCTGTGGTTGTGAAAAATATGTTAATCTGTTTCAGAAGGGTCAAATTATTGGCATGCATCAAGCGAAGAAAACTTCTAAGGAGATTGCTGAAACTACTAAAATTGGGTTAGTAACTGTACAAGCATTATTAAAAACTGGAAGGATAATGGGAAACCATCAATTTCAAGAGCAATGGGGTTGGAAAAAAATCTTGAATGATCGTGATTGGCGATCATTTCAACGTTTGGTGAAATCAAATCGTAAAAAAACAAACAAACAGTAGAACTTACAGCTATGTTTAATAGTGAAAGTAAGAGCATTTCCATACGCATAATGCAAAGGGAACTCAAGGAATTGGGACTAAACAGCTGTGTAGCCTTAAGAAAACCACTTATCAGTGAGGCTAATTGTAAAAAAAAAAAAGGCTTCAATTTGCTTGGGAGCTTAAAGATTGGACTCTGGAGCAGTGAAAGAATGTCATGTGGTCAGATGAGTCCAGATTTACCCTGTTCCAGAGTGGTGGACACATCAGGGAAAGAAGAGAGGTGGATGAACTGATGCACCGATCATGCGTAGTGGCGTTCCTACCGTACAAGCCTGTGGGACCCCGTTGCAAGATGACAGTACCATAATTCATCAGGCTCAAATCGTGAAAGGGTGGTTCAGGGAGCATTAAACATAATTTTCACACATGGATTGGCCACCACAGAGTCCAGACCTTAACCCCTTTCAGAATCTTTGGCATGACCTGGAGAAGACTTTGCACAGCTGTCTGACTCTCCCATCATCAATTCAAGATCTTGGCGAAAAATTAATGCAACTCTGGACAGAAATTAATGTTATGATATTGCAGAAGCTTATTGAAAAATGATGCCTCAGCGAATGTGTGCCATAGTCAAATCTAAAGGTAGTCTAACGAAATATTAGTGTGTGACTTTTTTTGGATGGGCAGTATAGTATGCATGAGACTTAGGCCATGAAACTAGTCCCCCTTTTTTTCCAAAATACACTGCATGTGGGTCATGAAGACATGAATAACGACAATATAGACATGAACATTATTCACATTATACACTGCTCAAAAAAATAAAGGGGAACACTTAAACAACAAAATGTAACTCCAAGTCAGTCACACTTCTGTGAAATCAAACTTTCCACTTAGGAAGCAACACTGATTGACAATCAATTTCACATGCTGTTGTGCAAATGGAATAGACAACAGGTGGAAATTATAGGCAATTAGCAAGACACCCCCAATAAAGGAGTGGTTTTGCAGGTGGTGACCACAGACCACTTCTCAGTTCCTATGCTTTCTGGCTGATGTTTTGGTCACTTTTGAATGCTGGCGGTGCTTTCACTGTAGTGGTAGCATGAGACGTCTACAACCCACAAAAGTGGCTCAGGTAGTGCAGCTCATCCGGGATGGCACATCAATGCGAGCTGTGGCAAGAAGGTTTGCTGTGTCTGTCAGCGTAGTGTCCAGAGCATGGAAGCGCTACTACGAGACAGGCCAGTACATCAGGAGACGTGGAGGAGGCCGTAGGAGGGCAACAACCCAGCAGCAGGACCGCTACCTCCGCCTTTGTGCAAGGAGGAACAGGAGGAGCACTGCCAGAGCCCTGCAAAATGACCTCCAGCAGGCCAAAAATGTGCATGTGTCTGCTCAAACGGTTAGAAACAGACTCCATGAGGTTGGTATGAGGGCCCGACGTCCACAGGTGGGGGTTGTGCTTACAGCCCAACACCGTGCAGGACGTTTGGCATTCGCCAGAGAACACCAAGATTGGCAAATTCGCCACTGGCGCCCTGTGCTCTTCACAGATGAAAGCAGGTTCACACTGAGCACATGTGACAGACTCAACAGAGTCTGGAGATGCCGTGGCGAACGTTTTGCTGCCTGCAACATCCTCCAGCATGACTGGTTTGGCAGTGGGTCAGTAATGGTGTGGAGTGGCATTTCTTTGGAGGGCCGCACAGCGCTCCATGTGCTCGCCAGAGGTAGCCTGACTGCCATTAGGTACCGAGATGAGATCCTCAGACCTATTGTGAGACCATATGCTGGTGCGGTTGGCCCTGGGTTCCTCCTAATGCAAGACAATGCTAGACCATGCTAGACCTCATGTGGCTGAAGTGTGTCAGCAGTTCCTGCAAGACGAAGGAATTGATGCTATGGACTGGCCCGCCCGTTCCCCAGACCTGAATCCAATTGAGCACATCTGGGACCTCATGTCTCACTCCATCCACAAACGCCACGTTGCACCACAGACTGTCCAGGAGTTGGCGGATGCTTTAGTCTAGGTCTGGGAGGAGATCCCACAGAAGACCATCCCCCACCTCATCAGGAGCATGCCGAGGCGTTGTTAGGAGGTCATACGGGCACGTGGAGGCCACACACACTACCGAGCCTCATTTTGACTTGTTTTAAGGACATTACATCAAAGTTGGATCAGCCTGTAGTGTGTTTTTCCACTTTAATTTTGAGTGTGACTCCAAATCCAGACCTCCATGGGTTAATAAATTTGATTTCCATTGATAATTTTTGTGTGATTTTGTTGTCAGCACATTCAACTATGTAAAGAACAAAGTATTTAATAAGAATATTTCATTCATTCAGATCTAGGATGTGTTATTTTAGTGTTCCCTTTATTTTTTTGAGCAGTGTATTAAGGCTTGTTTAGGTTACAAGGAAGATCCAGATCTACAGCATCAGATCCTACCATCCTTTGCGGTTTGGTCTTGTGGCTCTTTTGGCCAGTAATCAGACTTTTGTAATTTTTGTTGTGGAATTACGGTCATTTAATTCTGTTGGCATATACTTGTTTTTTTCCTGCACCTGTCTGGCTCTTTTGGTTGTGTTAGAACATCATCTGTGGGTTTGAAAATGGGAAAAGAAACCTCAAGGGGTTGTAAAACTACCTCGCAGACAGGTGAGCTGCAGTGTTCCAGGTGAGCCATAACACCACAGATATTCAGAAATGGAGCCATTATGTCACAGATACACTCAGGTAGAGCCATGATGTCATGGACACACAAAGAAGTGAGGTGTCTCTGTCATGAAACTCTTGACTTGTGTTTCCCAAATCAACAAAATGAAAGTTCAGAGCTATAGAATCTGAGATTTGAAGGTGACCTTTTAGCATCATTCATGGGTTTGGATGAAACTGATTTGAACCCATACCCTCCAGTTAGTGCCAGGTATGAACAGAGTGGAAATCAGCTTGTATTTCAACTTACGAGGCAGACATATATACTTCCAAAGCCATTGTATGTGAATCATATTAATCACGTGCACTCTCATCTCACATCTCAGATGAAATTATACATGTGGTGGAGGAAAACGGATGCAAATGCAAAGCAATGCATTACTTTCTTTATTTCTCCAGCTGTGCACACTTAAATGAATTTATCACGTATGTTTTCAATACAATTTTAAACAAAAGAATTTGCAGTTCTTTATGAAGAATTTTAATCGACACAGTGAAAACTGTATACAGTGCTTGAAGTGGAGAAAAAAGTGCCGGCACTCACCTATGCATCAGCTGATATAAGCAAAACAGAATTATTTGGGAATATACAGTGGTATATTCATCACTACTCACTTATGCATCGGCCGATTTAAGCAAGCATTAATAAATGTGAATATACAGTGGTATATATTTATTTTATTGCTCACTCTCACTCGTCTTTTACCACTTATCGGTTTCCAGGTCGCGGGGGGTGCTGGAACAAATCCCAGACAATTCTGTGGGCGAGGGCAGAGTACACCCTTGACAGGTTGCCACTCCATCGCAGGGGCCAACAACACAGAGACACAGAGACAAAAAAACACACACTTAAAGGTAATTTAGAGTCACTAATCAGCCTAAACATGCAAGCAGTGGTGGAAACCCGTGTGCTCAGTGTGTATATTCAGCATGTTTCAGTGTTCAAGGAATATAATATTCAGCGCCACTATGAGAGTCATCATGGCGAAAAATACAACAGCTTGTGAGGACAACTTAGAAGAGAGAAGATTAATGAAATGCTAGTGAGTCTGACAGAAAAAACTGTCTGTTTTAAACCATAGCTTAGAGGTCAGTGATGCAGCAGTGAAGGCTAGCTACTGTATCTTCTTGCCAGTGAAATAGCATTAGCATCAAAGCCATATTGTGAGTGGGAGTTTGTAAAAACATGCATGGTGAAGGCTGCCGAAATCATGTTTACTGATATGCATCAGGCTTTTGCCAACTGTCAAGGAACCCTGTGGAAGATAAGATTTCAGATCTTTTTCAGAAAATTTCAAATGAAGCACAAGGTCAAATCACTCATGTCATTTTCCATTGCAATTGATGAGAGCGCTGAAATGATAGATGATCAATGACCAGATGTCTGTATTGGCCATCACCTGAGGCAGTTTGCAGGAGGTCTGACCAGTTGGCAGCAAAGGCAGACAGCAAGTGTTGCGGTAAGTGTATTACATCATTTCTGGTCACTGGTGGTTGTGCTCTGTGTTACCTCGTGTGCTATTCTTTGCTATTCACCTGATTAATCGACAGTAAACTGTTATCAAACTTGTACTAGCATAGAACTTAATCTCTTTCCCCTTTCCTAAGCTTTATAGATGATACTGTAGCTCCGCTAATCTAACTAAACGATTAGCAATGCCCTCTAGCTCTCTCTCTCCACTCTCTCTTCCTCCTTCTCCCTCTCCTCATCTCTCCTGTCCTGTGTGCTATATGTCCAGTTACTCCTCTGCCTCCTTTTATGATAGCACTTACTGTCATAGATGCAGGATGATGGTAGAAATGGAGGCAAGAATAAGTGAGTTAGAGTCGCGGCTCCGCACCTTAGCTAGCCCAACTTATGCTAGTGTAGCTAGCCGCCCTCAGTGTTGCCAGGTCCGCTTGTTATAAGCGACACACAGGTTCTCCCCACTCAGCGACACACCTGCTGAAAAGCCGACTCTAGTGATTGGTGTCCCGAAAACAATGTGGGCTACATAGATAACTGGAAGACTTTCTGGGGGAGACCTGGTCTGATTAGGAGAGATGGTGTCCATCCCACCGTGGGTGGTGCCGCTCTCATATCTAAGAATATGGCCGAGTTTATTAGAAAGCTAAAACCCTGACAACCCCGAGTCGAGACCAGGAGGCAGAGCCGCAGTTTAACATGCTCATCTGCGCCTCAGTCAGAGCGGTTATCTGCCGAGAATCGAATAGAGTCTCTGTCGATGTCTATATGTTTGTTTAGGTCTATAGAAACTGTGTCTGTCCCCCGACCACCTAAATTTAGAAAAGTTACTAAACCTAGATTAAACAGAAGAGGAGGTAAAAACAAAAACTTAACTGAAATCAGAACAGCCACGAATTCGGTCTCAAATAATACTGCAATTAAATGTGGACTGTTGAATATTCGATCACTCTAAACAAAATCTCTATTAGTCAATGATCTCATAGCTGATCATCGCATTGATTTATTTTGTATAACTGAAACCTGGCTGCAGCAGGATGAGTATGTTAGTATTAATGAAGCTGCACCCCCCACTCATGTTAATTTTCATGTCCCTCGTACCACAGGTCGAGGAGGGGGGGTTGCTGCGATATTTCAGTCAAGCTTATTAATCAACCCTAGACCAAAAGCTGGCTGTAGGTCTTTTGAAAGCCTCACTCTTAGTCTTTCCCACTCAAACTGGAAAATGTAGGGGAAACACAGGGCCCAGAGGGGTTGTCTCTGTTCATGCGTCAATATGAGAGTCAGGTCATTAGGACCTGCTCTGGCGCCAAACAAGTCAAAACAATAAGTAGAAGACATCTGGGATGCCAGGAAAGAGAACTACACCACACACACACACAGTGTTGCACAATCACCATGGTTGAAGTTCAAGATAAGGGTGAAGGCTATCCACACAACACACACACGTAATCTGTTTTAGGTATAAGAAGCATGTCACATGTTTTTTTGGTGATTCTGTCTCTGACTACGTTGTTAGTAGGGCTGATGTGAATAAAGAGATTCCCCATCTGACACCTGTGTCCGGATTACTTGATTCCTCTTTTCCACCTCTTTCCGCCACAACAAAAGTTGAAAAACCAGTTCTGTTAGTTACAGTATACCGTCCACCTGGTCTGAGTTTATATCAGAGTTAGTACTTAGTACAGATAAAATCATTATAGTGGGAGATTTCAATATTCATGTAGATGTAAAAAGTGACAGCCTTAGTTCTGGGTCTCTTTCCTTACTAGACTCAATTGGCTTTTCCCAGCATGTGAATGAACCCACTCACTGCTTCAATCACATCCTTGATCTTGTTCTGACATATGGCATTGAAATTGACAAGTTAACAATCTTTCCTCAAAACTCTCTCTTGACCGACCATTACCTCATTACATTTGAGTTTACTTTAATTGACTGCACAGCATCGAGGAAGAAATTTGCTATAGAAGATGTTTATCTGAAGATGCTGTGGCTAGATTTAAAGAGAATATTCGGTCATCATTTGTAGCAATGCCATATCTAAATTCAAATGAGGATTTCTCCCATACACAGGTTGATGACCTTGTGATTAGCACACTGTGTTCAAATCTTGATGATGCTGCCCCTCTCAAAAAGAAAGTAATAAAACAGAGGAGGCTGGCTCCGTGGTATAATTCTCAAATTCGTGCCTTAAAGCAGACGTCACGGAAATTAGAAAGAAATTGGTGTTCCAGCAACTCGGAAGAGTTTCACCAAGCCCGGAAAGAAAGCTTAAAAACGTATAAAAAAGCTTGCCGCAGTGTTAGAAGCTCATATTACTCAGCACTAATAAAAGAAAACAAGAACAACCCCAGGTTTCTCTTCAGCACTGTAGCCAGGCTGACAGAGAGTCATAGTTCAATAGAACCAGTGATCCCCTTAGCTCTCAGCAGCAATGATTTTATGGGCTTTTTTACAAATAAAATCATAACAATCAGAGACAGAATTCAACAGCTCTTACCTACATTAGACAATAATCTACTGAATACAGCAACTCCTGAATCAACTGCAACGCCCATTTTACATCTGGAATCATTCTCATCTCTGAATCTCTCAGAGCTAGCTTCTATAGTATCATCATCTAGACCATCAACCTGTCTATTAGACCCAGTGCCGACCAGCCTCTTTAAAGACATTCTTTACTTAATTGAGCCCTTCATTCTAGATCTGATTAATTTGACCTTATCTTTGGGTTATGTACCTCAGACTCTTAAGACCGCAGTCATCAAACCCCAGCTTAAAAAGCCGAATCTTGATCCAGATGTTTTGGCCAATTATAGACCCATATCAAACCTTCCCTTCATTTCTAAAATCACTGAAAAAGCAGTAGCAAACCAATTACACGACCATCTGCATAGGAACGGTTTGCTTGAAGAGTTTCAGTCAGGATTTAGAGCTCACCACAGCACAGAAACAGCGCTGATTAAAGTCTCCAATGATATTCTAATGGCTTCAGACAATGGATCAGCCTCCATACTTCTCCTCTTAGATCTCAGTGCTGCATTCGACACCATTGATCACAATATTTTATTACAGAGACTGGAAAATGAAATTGGTATTAAAGGAACTGCTCTAAGGTGGTTCAAATCCTATTTATCGGATAGATATCAGTTTGTACATGTTAATAATAGCTCCTCCTCACGCACTATAGCCAGTTATGGAGTCCCACAGGGTTCGGTACTTGGACCAATCCTCTTCACTCTTTATCTGCTTCCTTTAGGCAACATTATCAGGAAACACAGCATCAATTTCCACTGTTATGCAGACGACAGTCAGCTGTATTTATCAATGAAGCCAAATGAAGTTAGTCAGATAGTCAGACTGCAGACATGTCTTGAAGACATAAAAGTCTGGATGACCCATAATTTTTTACTTCTAAATTCTGACAAAACTGAAGTTATTGTACTCGGCCCTAAGCACCTTAGAGAAACCCTATCTAATCATTTAATCAGTCTGGATGGCATTACTTTGGCTTCCAACTCCCCTGTAAAAAACCTTGGAGTAACCTTTGACCAGGACATGTCCATTGTCCCTCACATAAAACAAGTCAGTAGGGCAGCTTTCTTCCACCTGAGAAACATTAGGGAAATCAGAAATATCCTCTCTAAAGAGGATGCAGAAAAACTAGTCCACGCATTCGTAACTTCTAGGCTGGACTACTGTAACTCATTATTATCTGGATGTCCAAACAAATCTCTGAAAGGCCTTCAGTTGATTCAGAATGCTGCTGCACGAATATTAACAGGAACTAGAAAAAGGGATCACATCTGTCCTGTTTTAGCTTCTCTTCATTGGCTGCCGGTAAAATTCAGAATAGAATTTAAAATCTTTCTGTTAACATATAAAGCTCTTACTGGCCAAGCTCCGTCATACCTCAGAGAGCTCATAGTTCCTTACTGTCCTAGTAGGCCACTCCGCTCTCTAGATGGAGGTTTACTTGTGGTTCCTAGAGTCTCCAAGAGTAAATCGGGAGGCAGATCTTTCAGTTATCAGGATCCTCTTCTATGGAACCAACTTCCAGTATCGGTCCGGGGGGCAGACTCTTTAGCAATTTTCAAGACCAGGCTTAAAACTTTTCTGTATGACAGAGCTTATAGTTAAAAAGTTAAAGTTCATTTACTCTTTAGCTATGCTGCTATAGGCCTAGGCTGCTGAGGGAAGGACTGCGCACCTCTCTCTCTCTCTCTCCCTTTCCCCTTTCTCTCTCTCTCTCTCTCTCCCCCTCTTCCCTCTCCCTCTCTCTCCCCCTCTTCCCTCTCCCTCTCTCTCCGCCCCCTCGCATGGGCCGTCATACCAACAACCTGCTTCTCCGAAATCCCAGTTTCTCTCAGTTCCAAGCATATGCATTGCATTTACTAACCATGTTTTCCCGAAGTCTCTGTCTCCCCCAGTTCCTCTCCTCTCTCTCTCCCAGTTCCTCTCCTCTCTCTCCCTGTCCTCATCCTACAGGTGATGAATCACCATCCCATGTTCCTGCAATGCCTGCTGCTCCCACATCTTCAAGAATTCCATACAGCATCATTCCTACGAGCCTCATGCAGCATCATGTTCCTGCCTGCACCTGTTTGAATATCCCCTCCTCCTGCTCTCTTTCTCTCTGTACTCTACCCAACTTTGCCCCCCCCCCCCTGTGCCCCTCTCTCTCTCTCTCTCCCTCTCTCAACCCAACCGGTCGAGGCAGATGGCCGCCCCCCCTGAGCCTGGTTCTGCCCGAGGTTTCTGCCTCTTAAAGGAAGTTTTTCCTTGCCACTGTCGCCAAGTGCTTGCTCATCGGGGGATCTGTTGGGTCTCTTTAAATAATTTTATAAAGAGTTTGGTCTAGACCTGCTCTATATGTAAAGTGCCTTGATGTAACTTTGTTATGAATTGGCGCTATACAAATAAATCTGATTTGATTTGATTTGATTTGATTTGATACTAACTGATCCAGACCACAGGGACCACAGGACAGACCACTGATGAGCTGGTCGGGACCAGTGTCTCTAGTGCCCCTAGTGGCAGTGACCACTGGTCCATGCCAGAGAACATGGTGTCAGGAAAGACCAAGGAATCGGCTACAACCCCCTCTCTTATCCAAGGATTTACTGCCCTTGCAATGAGTAAGCTTCTTCAAAGCTAGACAGTTAGTTTACACTCGGTGTCCTTCAAAACTACAAGGCGTGACATTTCTTGTGGACTTTAAGGAACCACCACTTTATTTTGTAAAACTGAAACAAAGGCCAAAATATACACACATATAAGTACATACACAGGCATGATAATCATCAATTAAATCATACATTAACCAATTTGAAGTAAAACAAATATATAACATATTACCCGTGTATAATTAAAATATTGATAAAGCAAAACACTTGCGGACAAATAGTGTCAAAGGCAGCAACGTTGCGAAGAAATAGCTGCAGAAAACACAGTCATGTGCATGCCCGTGATATGTCCTTGTTAACTGAGGGAAATTCCCTGCTCTGCCACTACTGTGGTCACATTACCAGGAGGGGGCACTGCAGTGCACATAAATCTATTTAAAATTCTAAATGCACTCAAAACAAAGGGCAGAACAAAGGGGCTTCATCAGTTCTTAACACATCGATCTGACTATTCCTCACTAGTCTTGCTTACTTACAGCATAGTACAATAAGAAGAGGTGAATTCTTATTGTAACTCGGTAAAAACAACAGTTCGCTACTATACTCAGGTTCAACTCAAGGAGCGAAGGATGGGTTAGTGCATAAGGTAAACACAGGTATTTATTTTCACATTCAATAAAAACAAAATCACATTTCAGATTAAATTCCCCTAATATATTTAAAAAAAAAAAAGAAAGTAAAATGTCCCTTCACAGGTATCACTGCCTGATATCAATGTTCATCCGTTGGCCCAGTGTATGTGTGTGTGCTACCCAGGTAGAATGTATGTGTGTGATGTATGTATGCTTTCTGCACAGCTTAGGTCTTATCTATTCCAGGTATGAATCTTCAGGAAGGTGATGAAAATGGAAAGTTTGGATCCTGTCTAAACCTGCCTTGCATCAGACAGAGACCCTGGTTGGAATCAATGGGTTCCAGATTGCAGATCCAGCAACTAAAAAAAATAAAAAAAAAACAAACAAAAAATAACCCAATCTGCCATAGCAGGAAATATCATAAATTATCGATCATCAATTACTGTATAGTATCTGTCTTTTTTCTCTTTAACTCACGTCTAACTTCTAATACTGACCACAAAAATAATGATTAACTAAATCCCGAACCTCGGAAATCACTAATATGTTTTTTTTTTGACAGTATTAATAAATCATGTTACACAAGTTATCTCTTAATCAATCATGCTTTTTCTCGTTCACACTAACATCCATGCACCTTTAATCATCCCAACACGCATTCCAACATATTATTTATATCACGAAAACCAGAAAAGCACCATACGTGTACAAATCCCGAGCATCAGCTTACATATAGCACATTTTCAACTCAACACTGAACACGGCGCCCAGGAATGACGCAGCGGAAATTACCATTTCTTATGTGAAAATAAATGTGTCTAAAACGCAAAACCCAATATATTAGTTCATTACAACATCTCCGTGCAATTTTACCCCGATTGGTTTTTGATAATGAAAAAACATTTCACATCGCTTAATAATAGCCTTACTGGAAAAAATGTACATTACGTGTCCGCTAGCACGTAGCATGCTAACTAGTGCACTCACCGGAGTCCTTGATCAAATAAAACAACAGAAAACAAATCCTCCGGTCACAACGGTCTAGAAATCGCTGGCAGCAACTTCGGACACGTAAAGAGTCATTAACATAAAAAAAAGCAGTATTTCGTCCAAAATGATATCATCAACTTCTCTGGTGACTGTATCGTGGTCTGGTTAGCATCAGGATTAGCTGGAGTGTGTTAATCCCAGCATGTATTGCTCACTTTTACTCCATAGCACATACACGAAGTGCCCTCTAGTGACTATTTAAAGTCACAATAGTCATCCCCTTTACCGTGATGGATTCAGATATTAAAAATTATTTACCCTGAGGTTATACAACAAATAATAGTCAGTAAACCCAAAGCTGTACTTTTATAGGGGTTACATTATGATAAATTATAGGGTCAAGATCTGACCCGTACAAAGTCATGCTGTTCATTGGCTTAGCCAGAAAATAGACATTGGGTGTGCACCAACAAAGACTGGGTGTGCCAAATTCATTTTCAACAAAATCGGACGTTACACCTCCACAAACATTCAAAAGCATGAATATCCAACATTATAACAGTACAAAACATATCAACATGTTGTGTGTGCGCTCATCAGTAATAAAAAACATATCCATGTTTGAGAGTACATATGACGTGCTCTCAAATAAATAAATAATATATAATAAGTATAATAATACATATAATAATAAGTAATAAAATAACCACACTTTATGCGTGTCCTAAAAAAATACATCCCACAAACATAACCACACACACACATTGCGTGCCCAATGAAGCGAACATAGGGAAATATAACACTCATGCGCGTACTCCTGCACTCTCACAGAGCCATAACTTAGGTATCCGCATTACGCATGATCGACAAAGCTATTTAACCATAGGCTGAACACAACTATTGGGCTTAACATTCATCACATACTATCATGTAACAGGTTGGCCTGATGGTTTTATATTGCAGAGCAAAGCAGCAGAGTAAAAGACAACCATATTTCTGCTTACCTGTGCGCACTGCACAGCTCTCAATTTAAAGGGCAAGACGGCATGGCTTGGCCTTGAATGCATTTATTATTTCATCAGAGTCCAGTTTCTCCGCGAGCTCTTTTCCAAACATGAGCAACGAGAGGCTATTCAGTCTGTCTGTGAGCATTGTCGATCTGCTGATGGCTTTGAGCCTGTTGACAACTGAAAAAAGGCGCTCCACAGAGCAACTTGTAACAGGCAATGATATCAGAATACGAAGCAAACAGTTCATCTTGGGGAAAATATCTTTGTCGCAGGAGTCTAAGACTTCAATAATGGACGGGAACTCATGTCCCCCATCCACCTTCCGTTTGATGAGTTGCCTAAACGCAGTCAATTCAGGGTCCTCCAAACCAAGTCCATAATGCCTGCTCGGTGCGCGCAATATGTCCAGCTGGCAAAACACATCTGATGCAGGCAACAGGGAGGCAGCAACCTTCATTATTCCATTAGAGTCACTATGAAAACAGTTGTTCAATTCCATCAGCTGTCTGTCAAGGATCATAATCCACAAGGACTACAAATCAGAATTACTCCTGATGGATACACACCTGCCCACTGGAGAGGCCACATGCGAGTCAGCAAACTTTGCAGGCAGCTTTCTGTTTCGTGCGCCTGCTACATCCCAGTTCTGAACATCGTTTTTCTTCATGATGTCATCAGTTAGCTTGATTATTCTCTCGAACTCCCCGTCTGAGTTACTCCTGAAAGTAGCAAAATTTTCTTTGAGGCCCTCAATCATGAGGATGCAGTCAGTCATTGACAAAGATGGGGACTGTAGGCTTTTTTCGCAAAATCATTTGCACCGAACAGCTTAGAAAATGCAACAAGAAGAAATATGAATCTTTTGGTCTGTACTTGTTGCAGGAGAGACTCTGCATCTATTTTGGTCTGACCTGAGCCTTCCGCAAACTCACTCAGTGTTTCTAATATGGCATCATACAATGTTAAAACTCGGCTCACAGACTCTGATTTTGAACTCCACCTAATATCTGTGGAGCTCACAAGCTCCAGACGGGGTGCGTCGGGGTGCGTCGGGGTGAAGCTCTTCTTGGATTTGTAGAAATCGTGCGTGTCTGTTGGCTCCGGTCATGGAATGATGCAGTGAATTCACAACATCAAAAAAGTGGCCACAGTGGGAGACACTGTTGACGCGAAAGCACCAGATTCAGGCGGTGGGAGTGGCAGTGTACATACACTGCATGAGGAAAAGTTTTTTGAGCTGCACCTGCACCCCGGCTTTCCCACCGGACATAACTGCTGCGCCATCAAAACTGAAACCCACACACAATTCAGGATCCAACTTCAGTGGTTCCAGTACTTCCAAAATCTTTTTAGTGATGCCAGAGGATGTCATGTCATCCGTCGCGACAAATCCGACAGCTCTCTCTCTCAGGTTACCGTTATAAACATACCTTAAGCAGACAGCAACGAGCTCTTTCTTTGAGAGGTCCTTATATTCGTCAGCTAAAATGGCATAGTACGTGTCATTCTGTGCATGCAGCTCCGCTTTGATTTTTCGGAGGAGTACTGATGCTGCAGTTTCAAGGGGGTCGCTCTGAATGTCAGGGCTCATCATTTTTGCGTTATTTGGAAGCTCATCAAAGCGTTTTTTTATATCAGGGTCATAATTTGAACAACTCTAGAAAATTTCCTCTGTTCAGGCTTTCTGTGTCCTCCTTGTGACCACGCAGTACAATGCCTTGTTTTGCACAAAACAGCAAAATATCAATGACGACTTTCACGTGTGCCCGGTTTCTTTCAAGAGTCAATGAAACGCTCTTGTTTTTCTTGTAACCTGATGTATGATGTCACAGTTCCCAACTCGTTTTATCTCAATGTAACCTTTGTGTGCTGGCCACAGCAGAAGCATGAGCATTACTTGCTTCATGCTTTGCACAAAACTGACCTAGATGCCCCCAGTCTCTCATTCCTGTTTTTCCGAATCTGTCCTCCTTGACGTCTGTGCCAGAGTGGCGGCAGGACTAGCAAAAAACCGCATACAGTTTAATGCTGTACTCTAACCAACTGTATCGGGCATACCATTTAGCAGAAAAAGTCCTCCTCTTTCCACTGAGAACTTGCGTGGCTGGGAAAGCTTGCAGTTTGGGCTGGCATGCAGGCTCGTCCACTGTGGAAAGGTCTGTGATCCCCGAGGTAGCTGTATTGGGGTCGTCTGGCACTGTAACGTTAGCTGCATCATGCTCCATGGTGTGTGTAGCCTCACTAGCCTGTGTCGGAGGAGTCGTGGGCCTGCTTGTTGATGGAGAGGGAGAAACATCTTCCTCAGTTGTGGGACTTGTGTCCTGTTGGAAATCAAGTCGAGGTTTCTTGACATAATTTATCAGGGAGCTCTGTTTCATCGCTGTTATTTAGCAGCAGAACTGATGCCCGCTGGGAGGGGGTCACAGTCATGTCAGTAGGTTGCAGGTGCAGGTGTCACGACGCATCGCTTGACGGCAATTTTTACATGCGAAAATAAGATTTTTTTATTTTGAATTCTTTTAAACGTCATGATTACATACTAATAGTCTAGATTTAGACTACAGCATGTTAATAAGTCTATAAAAAAAAATGTATCAAATTTTTGGGTGTGCCAGCTGTCTCTGTGGGTTGCACCGGCACACCCTGACACACCCGTGGCTACGGTGCAGAAACAGGATCTTTGTCAGCGGGTGGACGCTCCTCCCAGAGCACCTTATCTTCTCATGCTCATGCATCATACTCCTGTGCGAAGTTTG
This sequence comes from Remorina albescens, assembly GCA_034769265.1. NCBI lineage: Eukaryota > Metazoa > Chordata > Actinopteri > Carangiformes > Echeneidae > Remorina > Remorina albescens. The sequence continues at coordinate 2,896,086 of CM068492.1, read as the reverse complement.
ATTATACGACTATTCTGGCTCCACCTGGATTCCAACTCAAGTGATGAAGTCATTTTTACGGGGAACACCTGAAGGGCGGTGGTAGCCTGTTCACCTGCGGCTTTCGGGTCAGCTCTGACCTGGTAAAGAGGCTAATTTTAATTCATTCTGTTTAGTTATTCACAACGTTCATGCACAGTTCTTCAAGCTTTATTCTAATGTAATCATTTTAAATCCACATCAGTGTAAAGTGTGCTCCCACTGGTAACCCGGTTCAGTGGAAAATCCCCTGTCTAATCCCATAATTCGTCCGACAGGTAAATCATGAGGATGAGGCGCATCAAGGCTAATGTATTGTTCACGTCTGGATTACTGATGGGATTTATATGCATACGGGTTGTGTTTGACTCGAATTTATCCCTTGAGCAGCCTCAAGTCAATCCGAGTTTGGAGCCTCTTCAGACAGGTATGCTTTGAGTTCACATTCACGTTGTTTTTAAGATAAAATGAGATAGTACTTTATTTATCCCACGTATGGGAAATTTGTCGTTACAGCATTAACGACAGGTATATGAAAAAATACAAGAATAGAAACAAGGAGTAGAAGTACTAAAAAAATATAAAGTGGCAGTGATAGTGATAATGATAAAGGGGCAATTTTCAATGACTTTTAACTGTTATTGAATGTTTACAGCATTTTGAAGTGACTTTGAGCCTCGTACACTCAGATGTTTCTCCTGTCCTGCCTTAATCCCTGTTGTCATCCCATCACGGCATGTTTTGAGACCTTTTTGGATCTGTTTTTTAATTCAAAAGTGGAGCTCTCACTCATTTCCTCCTTGATCCCATCAGGGGTGCCCTCCAGTTACCAGCAGGTGGATATAGTTATAACCTAACATTACATTTACAAGTTATAATATGTATTTGCATATATATTCACACTACAAGCGCATCTTATAAAAGATGTGCTTCCACATAGCAGCAAGTATGATAACTCTCAAATTGAAAGGATAATTTTTTTACTCTATTTTCACAATTTTTTCTTAAAAAAAACCCACAAAAAACTGATTGGTACTTGCATGGAGAGAAGAATTTACACAAGAGAGGAGCTTCATTCTCTAAAACTGTAAATTGTGAATATATCAGTCCATTCCATCTGAAATAAAGAAGCTGTTTAGAGGTTGCTGTGCAGGTGCAAAAGTGAAAGCCAAAAAAAGGAGATACAAACCTTTCCTCCCTTGAATAGTCATGGGAAATGTCAATTCTTTGCCAAACCAAAGTGATGAGTTGGAAGTTTTAGTGACAAAGCATATTGTGAGTGCAGTCTTGTGTGCTTGGGAACTGATGGGAACAGTATGGACATATACAGTCAGGTTGATTTACTGAGTAAATCGACTTCTGTAGAGACACTGTCATATCTAAAAAGACTGTACGCTGTTTCTGAAATAAACACTGGATAACAAACGACATCAAGGCAATCTTAAACCAGGAAAAGGAGGTTTTTAGAGATGGCGAAAAAGAAAGTCATGATCCTCCTGAATGATCATATTTGGAGCATTCTATCATTTTATCATGGTGCTTAAAATGATACCATGTCTTTTGGCTTGTGTTTAAAACTGTTTCATCTAGGGATGCACCGATACTCATACCGGGCATGAGTACTCGTACTCGTACTCATAAAATTGCCACCGATACCACTTTACGGCACCGCGTGGTTTACAGACCTTGACTGCAAGGCGGAAAGCGAAGAGTCATGTCAGCAGTGTGGAACTAGGTTCAGATGAATGAGACCAACAAAAACAAAGCAGAATGCAAATTATGCAAAACTCTCGAGAGGAGGGACAAAAATCTACTGCTGACAACACAAGCAACTTAATTAAACATCTGAAGTGAGACTGCCACATGTGTGGCAGTGCCATGTTTAAAGCACTTTTGTTAAATGTAGGTATGTGTGGCAGTGCCATGTTTATAAAAGCACTAATGTTGAATGACAATTTTGTTAAATTTGTGTTTGTCACAAATTTCACTGCAGTACAGTCACCCATGTACAAGAAAATCATACTGAGGAATGTTGTTCGAATTACAAACGATATCTGTGGAAAAAAAAATTTCCACAGATATCGTGAATACTCAAATGCAAGTACTCGTGAACTACTCATTTTGGAAAAAAGTGGTATCGTTGCATCCCTAGTTAAATCTTATTTATGTCATTTTCACTGCAAACAGCAGTTTGCACGAGAGTGCAGTTGAATTGCACAATATTTGGCCAGTTAAACAGACTTTAGACAGGTGTGCTCCCACAACCCAATGAACTAGAACACTTCCTTATTGCATTCCTTATTTGTCCAACTGGATCTGCAGCCCAATAAAGAAACCACAAGTGGTTAATAGGCAAATATTATCAGGAAGCAGATAATGGAAAAAAATACAATAGAAATACTTTTTTCCCCCCATGTTGTTAACAGTCCCAGTCACAGCTACAGTCTTGAAGAATAATCCTATAACTGAATGCACTAACAGCTGTCCACCTTGCAAATAATTTGTGCTTATATCTAACCATTGTTAGAGTAACCATAGTGACATAGGTACTGTAGGCACAGCATGCTCCAACCCAGAGTTGGACCCAGTATGGTTGTATTAACTTACAACCAAGATCGAGTACAACTCATATCAGATGGTACATTTTACCTAAAGGATTATATGTAAAGGAAAAAATCTTCCAGTACAACAATAAAATGAGAAAACAGTCTTCAGAGGTCAAAGTCTTTGTATAAAACTTGTGTGTATAATCACATAGGGTTTTTTCATTGCAGAAGAAACGATTGAAAGTGCTCCAGTTGAACACACTTAGATGTAGCAGGCTCAGCTGGAGGGAGGAGATGCACAGAATATCAGGGTCTGTTACAGAAAACATGGCAGCAGATTAGTTTTACACTGTGTAATTGTGGTCTGTGAGTTTATGTGATTTCTGTTTCTGGAAAGGAAAACTCCCTTATCTCAGGGTTAGGAATCAAAAAGTTTTCACTACACTTCTCCGAAACACAACAAAGCTTTCAAATAATCCAGTGAGGGGGTTGAATGAGTTGATCAGGTCCTCTTTCTATTAATGTGTAGTGACTAATCTGGGAACAGTTAGTTTTAGGCACTCGGATGGGCACAGGGAAATAGGTTATGACGCGCTCAATAAATAACAAAATGTCCATACATTTGGCTGCTGTTGGGTGGTGTTCCTTTTTATTTAGATGCAGCTTAGTAACAGCAAAATTTTGTAAAGGCACATAAATGCGGTAAAAACTGTATGAGCTCCCTATGTGCCCTGCCCATACCATTTCCACCTGCCCAATACATAGCACCCAGACCTGAGGTGAACTCATCCATACAGGCTGGCTCCGTCAAATGTGTCATATCAAATCAAATCTATTTATTCAAAGTAAACACAAGAAACTTGTGCTACAAAAAATGGACCAGGTCAGTGACTAACTCCCTAAACTTAACAACAACCTTGCGACCTGCCCGACGTGCCCTAAAGATAACTATATCTAGCTAGCCCAGTGAGCAGTGATAACTAACATGTCTTTGGGGTCATCAGGTGGGAACCTCCTTTCACCAGAGTTTCATCTATTTGGTCCCACGACACCTCCAGGAGGCTAGACAGTGATCACTGGCGTCCCAGAGTCACCCCCCTAATGCCAGCTATCACCGCTCCTCGCACCAAGATAATTATCTCAAACAGCACTATCGTCAACTACTCAGACCTCTCACCAACTGCATCAATAAAAGCGGGGTGGGGATACAGACCCTGGTTCGGGTAGGGGGTAATGAAAGTATAGAGGGTGCAGGAGGTGGAAGACAAGATACACTAACAGATTCAGCAAAAAACCTCACCTAAACAGTCATATAATCAGAGAAAGACATACCACAAGCCAAATCAAACCAATACAGGCCAACTCACTTGGACTAACCACATGGTCTCAAAGAGGCTCACACAGGCCACACCCTCCACTTAAATACACTTCCTCTTTCTGTATTTCTTCCTTGCTTCTCTCAAGAGTCTGTCTATCCTAAGTGCTCCCCCTGCTGGGCCCCCAGCTACTATTACTTCTTCTAATCCAAATCCACTGACTGGATCTTACTGCCTCATCCGACATTTACTTCACTATTTTCCTCACACTCTGTCCCCTTCCTCCTAACTCCCTCAAAAAAGAGACAACAGACCTTGCTACAAATCCTCTACATCGTACTTCCACTGGACAAATCCTAACATTCTATCCTCGCTGCTCCGCTTCAGCCCCTAAGTCTGCATACCTAAGCTTTTTCCTTTCATATGCTTCCACAACTGAATCCTCCCACGGCACAGTCAGCTCTATGAAATATACTCTCATTCGACTCCTAGACCACAAAATTATATCAGGCCTCAGCTTTGTACAGGCTATTTCCTGGGGAACAACAAGCTTGCCTCATAAATCTACCTGCATCTCCCAATCACAAGCATCCTCTAAGCTGCCTTGCCTCCTTGTTGTCTTATTAACTTTCTCTCCCTCTTGAACAAACTGAATTGCAACTCTCTTTGTGTTAGACCCTCTTAAATTTGCCTGCCTCCATATATCTTCAATGCCTGCGGCTAAGCTTTTTAAAACTTGGTTATGTCGCCACGTATACCGTCCTTGTGACAGACTAACCTTACAACCTGACAAAATGTGCTTTAGAGTTGCAGTACCTGAACACAACGAACATTGCGGGTCTCCATTTTTTGAGCTGCACCTGCACCCCGGCTTTCCCACCGGACATAACTGCTGCGCCATCAAAACTGAAACCCACACACAATTCAGGATCCAACTTCAGTGGTTCCAGTACTTCCAAAATCTTTTTAGTGATGCCAGAGGATGTCATGTCATCCGTCGCGACAAATCCGACAGCTCTCTCTCTCAGGTTACCGTTATAAACATACCTTAAGCAGACAGCAACGAGCTCTTTCTTTGAGAGGTCCTTATATTCGTCAGCTAAAATGGCATAGTACGTGTCATTCTGTGCATGCAGCTCCGCTTTGATTTTTCGGAGGAGTACTGATGCTGCAGTTTCAAGGGGGTCGCTCTGAATGTCAGGGCTCATCATTTTTGCGTTATTTGGAAGCTCATCAAAGCGTTTTTTTATATCAGGGTCATAATTTGAACAACTCTAGAAAATTTCCTCTGTTCAGGCTTTCTGTGTCCTCCTTGTGACCACGCAGTACAATGCCTTGTTTTGCACAAAACAGCAAAATATCAATGACGACTTTCACGTGTGCCCAGTTTCTTTCAAGAGTCAATGAAACGCTCTTGTTTTTCTTGTAACCTGATGTATGATGTCACAGTTCCCAACTCGTTTTATCTCAATGTAACCTTTGTGTGCTGGCCACAGCAGACGCATGAGCATTACTTGCTTCATGCTTTGCACAAAACTGACCTAGATGCCCCCAGTCTCTCATTCCTGTTTTTCCGAATCTGTCCCCCTTGACGTCTGTGCCAGAGTGGCGGCAGGACTAGCAAAAAACCGCATCCAGTTTAATGCTGTACTCTAACCAACTGTATCGGGCATACCATTTAGCAGAAAAAGTCCTCCTCTTTCCACTGAGAACTTGCGTGGCTGGGAAAGCTTGCAGTTTGGGCTGGCATGCAGGCTCGTCCACTGTGGAAAGGTCTGTGATCCCCGAGGTAGCTGTATTGGGGTCGTCTGGCACTGTAACGTTAGCTGCATCATGCTCCATGGTGTGTGTAGCCTCACTAGCCTGTGTCGGAGGAGTCGTGGGCCTGCTTGTTGATGGAGAGGGAGAAACATCTTCCTCAGTTGTGGGACTTGTGTCCTGCTGGAAATCAAGTCGAGGTTTCTTGACATAATTTATCAGGGAGCTCTGTTTCATCGCTGTTATTTAGCAACAGAACTGATGCCCGCTGGGAGGGGGTCACAGTCATGTCAGTAGGTTGCAGGTGCAGGTGTCACGACGCATCGCTTGACGGCAATTTTTACATGCAAAAATAAGATTTTTTTATTTTGAATTCTTTTAAACATCATGATTACATACTAATAGTCTAGATTTAGACTACAACATGTTAATAAGTCTATAAAAAAAAATGTATCAAATTTTTGGGTGTGCCAGCTGTCTCTGTGGGTTGCACCGGCACACCCTGACACACCCGTGGCTACGCCACTGATGCTGTTGAACTAGTTCGTGGACAATAGAGCCTCATGTTTCCAGGTGCAGAAACAGGATCTTTGTCAGCGGGTGGACGCTCCTCCCAGAGCACCTTATCTTCTCATGCTCCTGCATCATACTCCTGTGCGAAGTTTGATTATACGACTATTCTGGCTCCACCTGGATTCCAACTCAAGTGATGAAGTCATTTTTACCGGGAACACCTGAAGGGCGGTGGTAGCCTGTTCACCTGCGGCTTTCAGGTCAGCTCTGACCTGGTAAAGAGGCTAATTTTAATTCATTCTGTTTAGTTATTCACAACGTTCATGCACAGTTCTTCAAGCTTTATTCTAATGTAATCATTTTAAATCCACATCAGTGTAAAGTGTGCTCCCACTGGTAACCCGGTTCAGTGGAAAATCCCCTGTCTAATCCCATAATTCGTCCGACAGGTAAATCATGAGGATGCACTGCCATTCTTGGATTCAATTTTCTCCCCTTGGTTGGGTTTGCAACCACCTTACTAACTACCACATCTTTACTCCCAGATAACAGGAGCTCTGTCCTAAACTAAGTACATTTAAACTCCTCCACTACACTAGATATTGGGAGCTGAAGTATGCCTTTCCCATACAGTGCCACAGTACTTAAACATCTAGGAACACCTAGCCACTTCCTAATGTAAAAGCTAGTTAATCTTTCCATTTTCTCTGCAGCAGATAATGGAATCTCATATACAGACAGTGGCCACATCAACCTGGGAAATAATCCAAACTGCAAACATCACAGCTTCAACTTTCCTGCAAGCCCTGATTTATCTATTCTATCCAGTCCATCAGCAACATCCTTCCTAAACTGCACTACCTTTTCACCATCATGCAAGTCTGCCTTGTACCACCTACCTAGACTCTTTACTGATTTTTCCCTAATTATTGGAATTTCTTCTTCCTCTTCTATTACAAAGTTTCGATCACTTAATCTCCCTCTACTTATTAAGATACTTCTAGATTTACTAGGCTTGATTTTCATACTAGCCCACTTCAAGTTTTTATTAAGTCTCTCAAGTACTCTTTTCATACATGGCACTGTTGTAGTCACCAACGTCATATCATCCATGTATGTCCTAATTGGTGTAAGGCGCATCCCATCCTGCCGCCTCTCTCCACCTACAACCCACAACCCACACACACCTGCTCTAGTAATTACCTCCATCGCCATTGTGAATGCTAATGGAGAAATCGTACACCCTGCCATAATGCCTATTTCTAGCCTCTGCCAACCTGTTGTAAAGCCTGCTGTACTTAAGCATAGTCTGATATCCTGGAAATATGCCCTTACTAAATTGGCAACTACTCTGGGCCCTCTAAAATAATCGAACGGCTCCCAAATAAGGCTATGTGGCATTGAACCAAATGCATTTGCTAAATCCAAAAATATTACATGCAAGTCTCTTCTCAATCTTGGCTGCCTGAATCTGATGCCAAATCATGCTAGTGTGCTCTAAACACCCTGCGAAACCTGGTATTCCTGCCTTCTGTACTGCATTATCTATTAAGTTATTCCTTTCTAAATAACTAACTAATCTCCGTGCAACTACATTAAAGGAAATCTTCCCCTCTACATTTAGAAGAGAGATCATCCGGAACTGACTCAGGTCTGAAGACTCCTTCTCCTTCGGAATAAAAACGCCTCCTGCCCTATGCCATGCTCTGGGTATAAACAGTTTCTCCCAAACTATTCTTAATTGCCTCCACGAAAACCTTAAGATATCAGGTGCGCTTTTATAAACCCGGTAGGAGACTCCATTTGGCCCTGGGGCCGAAGAAACCTTTGCATGCCTGACTACCTCCTCAACCTCTTTCCATCTAGGTGGTCTAATACCCATCTCCTGATCTATCTCCCCTAATGGTGGCATGTCAGGTGGAAGGCCTGCTACTCTATTCTGCTCAAAATCTGAATATGTATTTCTTAGATACTTTTCTACCTCTAACTTTGTTGCTTTAAGCTGCCCTCCCTTTTCCTGGTTAAACAAAGGTTTAACAAACCTAAATGGGTCCCTGTAAAACACTGTCCTTACATATTCTTTCTTTTTTCTCTTTTTCCTAAGCTATTCGGCCCTTCTGAGCCTGCTTCTCAATTCCTCTTGCATAACATTAATTCCCTCCCTCTCTTCCTCTGTAGCTCATTTCCACTGCTTTCTTAATTGTCTTCTTTCCTTAACTAATTTCTCCATTTCTCTTTGCTGCCTAGACTTAACTAACTGTACTCTTTCAATCCTCTTTCTGTCTTGCACCCCAAATCTTTCTACACCATAGGAGTAAATTATACCTCCCATCTTCTCTATCGCTTGTGTTTCCTCCTAGTCTGCTTAAAATTACTGACAAATCCCTGTTGACTTTCTCCCATTCTTTGCTGCTATTTGCCCTAGGCCATTTAACTATAGCTTTCTGCTCAATATTTCAAGGTTCAAGGTTCAAGGTTTATTTGCCATTTGTGCATAAGCAGACAGTCCAGACACATTGGAAATCTTGTGCGGTGTTCTCCGAGTCGGCAGTCTTTAGTAGTACAAAGTAAAAAAAAGCACACATCTGTACAAGGATAAATAAATTGTAAAAATATAATATAAAATTTTTTTTAAGAATACAAAATATACAAATATATATGTATATATATATATATATATATATGAGAGAGAGAGGGAGAGAGCGATTGAGATTGCTGGGGGGGGTAGATTTGCACATTTATCCAAGAATATTGCACGTGGTCAAGTGAGGTAGTGTTGATTCAGTGATCAGTGTTTTGTGTTTGCCATCAGTCTGACTGTGGCCGGGAAAAAGCTGTTGAAGAATCGAGTTCTGTGGGTTATGATGCTGTCCGCTCTGCTGTGCCTCAGGTTGTACCTGCATCGTTTGTGTCTGACCAGAGGGTGAGCGGGGTGGAGAGGCTCTCTGATGATTCCCTCTGCTCTTTTCCTACAGCATGGTTGGAAGTTTTGTCCCAATAATCCTCTCCGCAGTCTTTATGACTCTCTGCAGAGTCTTCCTCTCTGCCTCTGTGGTAGTTCCGTACCAGACGGTGATACCTGCGGTGAGGATGCTCTCTATCAGTCCTCTGTAGGCTTGGGTGAGAGGGAGTTGTTTCAGTCCAGCTTTCCTGAGCAGCCTGATGAAGTACAGTCCCTGCTGGGCTCTTTTCACTGTGGCTGTGGTGTTGCAAGTCCAGCTCAGGTCAGATGTGACCTGCAGTCCCAGGAATCTGTAGCTGTCTGCCCTCTCCACCTCAGTCCCTCTGATGAACAGAGGCTGTAAAGGGGGAGGATTCTTCCTGAAGTCCAGGATTAACTCCTTGGTCTTGTCTGTGTTGAGGAGGAGGTCGTTCTCCTCACCATAGACGACAATGTTGTTGACCAGGGCCCTGTATCCTGTCTCGTCTCCCCCTTTGATGAGCCCCAGGATGGTGGTGTCATCTGCGTATTTAATGACGATGGAGCTGTCCTGGGTGGAGACACAGTCGTGGGTGTACAGGGTGAAGAGTTTGGGGCTGAGGCAGCACCCCTGTGGTGATCTGGTGCTGACTGTGATCTTAGCAGACACATGTCCTCCCATCTTCACCACCTGTGGTCTTTTGGTCAGGAAATCCAGGATCCAATTGCAGGTGGGGGTAGGGACTCCGAGGTCTGCCAGCTTCACAATCAGTCTGCCTGGGCGGATGGTGTTGAATACAGAGCTGTAGTCCAGGAAGAGCATCCTGGCATACGCTCTGCTGCTGTCCAGGTGTTGCAGGGTGTGGTGAAGGGCTAGTGCCACCGCGTCGTCCACTGATCTGTTGGGGCGGTAGGCAAACTGGAGGGGGTCCACAGTGTCAGGAACCGTGTTGTTGATGTGGGTGAGGACTAGTTTTTCTAGGCACTTCATGGCAACTGGTGTGAGTGCCACTGGCCTGAAGTCATTTAAGGTGGGTGTATCTGGTCTTTTGGGGACTGGTATGATGGTGGAGGTTTTGAAGATGCAGGGGACTACAGCCTGGGAGAGTGATGTGTTGAAGATGTCAGTATACACACCAGCTAGTTGTTCTCCGCAGGCTTTCAGTACTTTGGGAGGCACTCCATCGGGTCCAACTGCCTTATGGGGGTTCACCTTCTTCAGAGGCTTCAGGACCTGGGTGTGTGTGACCTGGAAGGCAGTGTCCGTGGGGTCCCAGGGGGCTTTTGAGAGTGTGTCGTTGTTCAGCCTGTCGAACCTCGCATAGAAGTTGTTCAGGCTGTCTGGGAGGGTGACATCCCGGGGGTCTGTGGTTGTTGTGGTCCTCCTGTAGTTTGTGACAGACTGGATTCCCTGCCACAAGCTGCGTGAGTTGTGATTGAGGTAGTAGCCTTCAAGTTTTTGGGAGTGAGCCCTTTTTGCTGCTCTGATGGACTTCTGCAGCTCGTACCGGGCTTTTCTGTACTCCTCGTGGTCTCCTGACTTGAAGGCTTCCCTCCTCTTCCTCATTTTCTGCTTTATGTCTCCATTAAACCAGGGTTTTTGATTGGGAAACATACGCACAGTCCTGGGGGGTGCACAGATGGATGTGCACCAGCTGATGTAGTCACTAACAGTCTCTGTGTATTCATGGATGTTGTTAGCGGCCTCTTTGAAAGTGCTCCAGTCTGTGGCCTCTAAGCAGCCCTGCAGGCTAGCTTGTGCGCTATCAGACCAGGTGTTAATGGTTCTTACTGTGACTGGTCTTGACTTGAGCCTTTTGTTGTAAACCGGTTTGAGCCGGATCGCCAGGTGATCAGACTTACCAAAGTGGGTTTGTGGTTCAGCTGAAAATGCGTTTTTGATGTTGCTGTAGCAGTGATCCAGTGTTTTGTTTTCCCTGGTGGGAAAGTTCACAAACTGGTGCAGTTTAGGCATGGTTTTCCGGAGATTGCAGTGGTTGAAATCTCCCAAAATAATAACAGCAGCATCAGGATATGTGTTTTCATGGCCACTGATCATGTCGTGTAGCTCCTTCAGTGCAATCTCCTCATTAACAGAGGGGGGGATGTACACACACTCAGAATGATGCACTGCAGTTCTCTGGGCAAATAAAACGGTCTTAGTCTCAAAGTGAGATATTCCACGTTTTCAGTACAGGATTTTGAGATGATCTTACAGTCAGTACACCACGATTGTTTGACGAGGGCAGCCGTTCCTCCTCCGCGGGGCTTGCCGCTTTGTGCAGCGGTGCGGTCCTCTCTGAAGAGCATGTAGCCGTCTGGTGTTACTGCCTCGTCGGGTGTCCTCTCCTCCAGCCATGTTTCACAGAAACACAGTATGGAGCAATCTTGTATGTCCTTCTCAGTGGAAAACCTGGTCTGAAGTTCGTCCATCTTATTTGCCAGAACTGAACATTTGCAGACAGAATATTTCTCTCTCTGACTGGCCTGTTCACCTCAGTATCAGCTGCATCCCTTCTTATAACCTCCTCCTCCAACTCTGTAGCTGTGTAATTGATATCCTTCGAAATGTGGTTTTCTACCAGTCGCTGGATTTCATCCAATTTACACAATTGACTTCTTAAAAAGTACCGATCGATGCGTCCACACTGCCCTTCCTTTCCCACACATCTCTTTCTTCCCTGATGCACTCTAAGGCCTCTAAGTGACGTTACTTTATGCCAGCCACAAGGACAAACCTGGAGCTTGTTTCCCTCTAACCTACCATTTTTATTCTCTCCAGCCACGCTCACTTTGCCCTCAGAACTATTTTGCCCAGTTCTAGTCCTATTTAAATAGCATCAAATCATAACAGGGTTACATCAAGCCACTTGAAATATAGATATAGGTCAAACTCTTTATGGAGTTGGTTAAAAAGACCCAACAAATCCCACCAAGAGCATGGACTTAGCAGCAGTGGCAAGAAAAAAAACTTCCTTTAAAAGGCAGAATGCTTGGCTAGAACCAGGCTCAGGGAGGGCGGCCAAGCAAAACATACTGCAGTAAGTAGGGATTGAAGCCTGTTCCAACTAAATGTGCACTAGTAAATATTAGCAGTGGGTGAAAATAGGGTTTTTAGCATAATAAGTAACAATGAGAATTGATTAGTAGTGTGTAATGATAACTAATGGTAACTATTGCAGCAGCAGGTACTGTGCAGCAATTATTCATTATTATTATTGTTATTATTACTACTAGAACTAGCAGTGTGAGTAGTAGGAATAGCAGTGGTCGTAGTAATAGCAGGAATAGAAGTTGTAATAGTCCCACTAATTAAACATAAGATCCTTCTTAAGGGAGCAATTATTGCATGACTGTTGCATCACACTGCAAGGCTGTAGTGTAATACTTGTATCCGGAAGTTAGGTGTGTAAATTTACCTATTAATCAGATCTTTAACAGTGCTGCCCATCTAATATAATGCTAAGTTGAAATATTTTACTTTATAAGTGAGAAAAAACAACAACAACAACAACAAAAAAAAAAAACTGAATTAAAATAGCTTTTTAGACATTTCCTCATGTCTACACAATTAACACTTTTCTGCAGAGTTACCATTAGTACAGACACTAGCAGCGTGCTCTTCAACGAATGTAATGCATACAGTGAACTTTGCCACTCAGCATTGACAATGTAGTCACACTTCAGTGGCTTGTCAGGGCAAGTCATATCCAGTTCAAACTGCTAATAAAAACTGGAGCATCATGATAAAATGATTGACAGACACACGAGTGTAGTGGTAGAATTGAAAGTATAACCATTGATTACTTAGTTTGTTAAACTATGTCCATGTAACACCTTTTCTGTTATTTTCTGCTTGTACCTCCAGATGTCAACAAGAGCACAACAGCTAACCTTTCTTCCAAAACACGGGTCTTATGTTGGATAATGACGGGCCCCAAGTACCTGGAATCCAGAACTAAGCACATCAGAGAAACATGGGCCAAGCGCTGCGACAACGTGCTCTACATGAGCTCTGTCAAGACCAGCTTCCCCACTGTGGAGCTAAATGTGAGTGAGGGGAGGGACAACCTGTACTGGAAGACTATTCGAGCATTTCAATACATCCACCAGCACCACTTTGATGAAGCAGACTGGTTCCTGAAAGCGGACGATGACACGTTTGTGGTTGTGGAGAATCTCCGCTATACCTTGTCCAAATATGATCCAGAGAAGCCGCTGTACATGGGAAGAAGATTCACCCCCTTCATCAGTCAAGGCTACATGAGTGGAGGAGCAGGTTATGTCCTCAGTAAGGAGGCACTGAGGAGATTTATAAAAGGCTTTGAATCTGGGGAATGTACCCACTTCTCCACCATAGAGGACATGGCACTGGGGAAATGTATGGAGACAATGAAGGTGGAGCCAGCAGACTCCAGGGACGTGAAGGGGAGACAAACATTTCATTCTTACCCACCAGACCATTACCTGATCAGGCAGCCCCCAAGGCCACGCCCTTGGTATCTGCTTTATGACCACTACAATCCAGTAGAGGTAAGCAATGCAAGACATAAGGGGGGAAAAAAAAAAAAAAAAAATATATATATATATATATAAATATATATATATACACATATATACATATATACACACACACACACACACACACACACACAATTACAATAGTTAACAGTGGGAGTTAACAGTGGGAGGAGTAAGAGTTGTTTGTGTTCCTTCTACCAGTCATCAACTGACTGTTTTACCACAGAGCTGCCGTTGTGTTTCATCGCACTGACATCTGTTTCTCGCTCTCTCTCTCTCACAAGGGCCCAGATTGCTGTTCAGATTTTATTGTGTCCTTCCATTACATTTATGCTGACCAGTTGTATGTGTTGCACTACCTGACGTACCATCTGCGACCCTATGGATACAAATATAGATTTAATCCTAATGAAAACCCTGAACTTAACACTAAAGCTTTATCCTTATAAAATATGACAAAATATTTGCTTGTAAACTTGTACACTAATTGGAGAGGTTGAGGATGTGAGCAGGTGTCATTCAATCACACAATGAAAATTTTTCAAAATAACATAAAGCTTTTGGCTTTTACAGACTTGTTGATACCCTCCACATGCTCAACTGTGAAAACCTTGCTCATCATGTACACTGCGGTCATTCTCAGTTTTTACTCAACTGCCATTTTGTATGTATAAGGAAATGTATAATTATGCTCCCAGTCTTCTATTCTTGTGTTTTATGACTCCTGCCTTTTACCTGTTGGTGTCTTGTAAAAACATTAATGCATTGTGTGGTTGGATTGTTTCTTGCGTTGTCTTATTTGTATGTTGATTGTGTCTTATAAACATCAGGTTATGGTGGAAGTTTACATTATAGATCATTATTATTATCAATGTATAAAGTTATTAATAGTTGCTCTGATTGTCCAGATTTTAATCTGATTTCCTCTTTTCAAAAATAATTTTCTTGTCCAGTTACCCTTGCCTAACTAATGTATTTAGTCTTAAACCAAATGATCAGTCTTGTGCCTTGATGTTTACTATCAGCTTGGTTTACTGATGCTTTTGGTGCTGGAGAAGACAGTTTTCACCTAACCCTTGGACATCAGTACCTGGGGGAGCTGGTACTGAAAACTTATTAGATTAAACATGATTGATTTTATCAGAAAGTCAAAATGGACAAAAAAAAGATACTTTGGACTCTTAAAGACATAGACTATTGCTATGCACCAACCCATGAGGGTAACAATAGTGTGCCGCGAATAATCTTCTAGTTTCTGGTACTTTTACAACACTGAACAATGAAAGAATACAATATATTATACAATCAATTGTGCCCCTATTCATATAACATTCATCATAATGGCAAGTAAAGGATTTTGTTAAGACTCACTAAGAAAGCTATGAAGTAAACACTGAAGTACCTACAACATGATATAAAAAACTACAAACATGTTAAGAACAGGTGATTTGTTATCCAAAATCTAAAGGCAATGCTGCTTTGTGAAGAGAAACATCTAAGAGCACTGACCCACATAAACAAATTAACATACAACGGGAAAAAAAAAAACCTTTCTATTGACTACATTCACACTGCAGGTCAATTCTGATTTTATTTTATTTTTTTGGTTCTGTGCTTTTTGCATATACTTATGCTGATCAGATTCATAGATGACAACTGTTTGAAATAATAACTTACAGAAGCCTGTGTGCCGAAATTGGTTGTCATGGCAACTGTCAGACAACTGAATGCACTATTGGCTGTTTTTGTTTGCTTATAGCTTGAGTTCTACATACATTTTTTCTACAGCTTCTATTTAAGTGATATTATTATATTGTAGTGTGCTTCTTGTGTCATATTATTGTAACTACACTGATAAACCTGTACTTGAATGTATTCATGAATTCTGACTCTTAGTTCAAAAAGAGCTAATTGAGCCATTTGGGGTCAGTTATCCAGGATCTCCACTGTTGGTGAGGCAAGGTAGCTTAAAAAGAGGCAGCTTAATGTAGTGTCTACACAGACATGCACTGTTTTTATGTTAACACTTTGTGAACATCTAGTGTATGTTCTTGTGTAATCCACATGTAATTGCAAAACTGATTTTGGCTCTAAATATTTTCAGTACTACGGACTAATGTACTGCTGGCCACACACCTTCTGTGGAGACAAAGTGGGAGTTCCTCCTGCTTTCTGATACAAGCTCCTGGTTATCTGGTGAAGAACTGGACAACAGTGGAAGGAAAGTGACAAAAAGTGAAAAAAATAATCAGTTCTGTTTGGGATGACATGTTGAACAAGTCTTGTTGATAGTCCTGGTTTTTACATCTTGGCAGACAGAAGTATAGTAGACATTAAATAGTGTGTGCAACAGTTCAGAATTGAAAATGAGCATCTGCAGTGTGAACGTAGGTTCACATCATCTCCTTAACTTGCAGCAGTCCACAGAGTGTGACTGCAGTAGCAGCAGCAGCAGCAGCAGCAGCAGCAGCAGCAGCAGCACCTAGCTTCCACCCTGGTCACACTGTAATGCCTGCGTCATCAGTCTTCTCTGTTCCTCCGTGACACAGATAGAGCATGTTCGCTTTGCACACACCCTTTCCTTCAAACACAGTCTTTTACGTATAGATGCAGGAATTCCTACACTTGGCTTCAGTCTCAAAGTTGTTTGTGTTGCCTTGACAGCCTCCAAACCAGAACTGGGCACAGGCGTTGGCTTCAGGGTCATAGTACCACTTGACCACATACTGTCGGCATGGACCTGGGTCCAGAGGCTTACTGCAGGCTTTAACTGGAAAGACAAGAAAAATTAACTGTTTTGCTCAGATTTAAATATCAAAACATGTTGGCACATAGTCACAGATTTTTTTTCTTCTGACTTTGCTGTACAAGAAGTCTGTCATCTCAAACAGGAGATGCATGTTAAAATGTTTGCCACAGTTCTCTCTCATGTCAGCTCTTCTCCATTATTATAAAAAATAAATAAAAACAATGTTAGATAAATGAAAAAAATATACTATAAGCTTCTGTATTAGACCAACATAAACTAGACTACAAGTTATTAGGATAATCCGTTACATGCTAATAGTCAGTGGAAACGTATTTGGAAATGTGCATGGCAAATATCAGAAAGAGGAAGACCAACAGAGGGTCCCACTTCCTTTGCTGGAGATGGATTCAGATGAAATTAAACAGGGCAAATAAGTCAGGGATGTGGCCAAATCTTTGGGCAATAGTCACAATAATATGAATGGTAAATCATCTTTTATTAATAAATTAATAAATTACGTGTATTTTAGACACGTTACAGCTGCCCCAGTGCAAAGGGACGGTTGAAACAGTGGAGTGTCTGTTTTTAAATCAAATGTGCAACCTCTACGTAATTCATAAGACTACTGAAATACAGTAGTTCAGTAGATGACACATTTAAGTTTATAATATTGCAAATTCTAGTGTGAATTTTTTTTTCTTTGGCTTGGGAAAAGGAAGGTGCAACACATGCCAACCAAAACAAACATAGGAATTATAAGTAAATGGACTTCTGATATGTTGCAACATGAGGTTCCGTGTCATGTGATATATGTGGAACCTGTAGAACAGGTAACTTACTTGAGAGATCAGAATTATATCTAGTATTATCAGCTGGTGTTCTGCTTGTTTACCTAGCACTGAAGATTCTGTTAGGAGCGGAGGAGGCGGGGGGGTGACACGAGCCTGTGTGTTCTTTGCCTCATGTAGCCAGTCACTTGGAACCTTAGGGCCCCCTGGGTAGGTCACCCCAGGGCCTTCGTTCCCATAGTCACCAGAAGAGGCAAGCGGGATGTCTGGATGCCTGTTCCAAGACTCCACCAGCTGGTTCTGTTCAGGCCAACCTGACTCTGGGGTCTGAAGAGTCGGGACTGTTACTGTCTGAATTGTGAGTTCATGCTGGAAAGTAGAAGACATGCTCAGTTCAGACACACTATCATCATCATCATATTGTTTTTCATGCAGTTGAAATTATATGAGAAGTTAACCATTTTCTAGTATTAAATCTATGTTTCCACATAAGAGGAATGTTACTTGTATGTGCTCTTCCTCTGGGAAATCATCAAAGGGTCTGGCATCTGGGATCTGTAGGGGGATTTCCACAGGCGGAAAGACTGAAATTGGTTGAAAGCCCATCGTGTCATCCTGCTCACAGATCTGACTCAGGATTTTGCTCTCCAGAGCTGCTCCAAAACAAACACAACAAGGCGTGACAAGTTTATAAAAGTGATTGTGGAGGTTGTTTTCCTGATAAGAATAAGATAAGAATATAGCAGTTCACTAGATGAACAATATATGTTGTCTTTGGCACTTTGTGGGTTGTTGGTCCACTGTTCACATGACACCTTTCATGTCCCCACTGATTAATGTCAAACTACGATGAAAGAGTGAGCGATTACTACTTTCATAACAAAAAGGTGATTAATTAACTTCACCTCTTCTCCAACTGTGAATTTTCTACACACAAATATCACTGTGTATGTGTATGTATATTTTCATCAAGACATTTCCCATGGAATGTATCAGATTGATTTAAAATGTGTCCATAAGCTCAGTGGAGCAGGGAGAATAATGAAGGGACTGATGATAATAACTTCCCTACTCAGGTGAAAACACTGCTTCCATTACAGTCCGTTATGAGGATGATCCTGTCTAAAGTGAGGTTTTAAAATCTGCTTGTGACAGAGTTGATGCTGAGGAAAACTGTAATAATTCAATTTCATTTGTAGACATGCAACATAATTAGTAATTCAGTGTAGTAGTGGCATGGTAATCAGGAGGTTCAGGAGAAGCACTGATGAACTGTTAACATCCATTGCTAACAGTGCTTAACTGATTATTGTGAAAAGAAAAGCTACTTTCCAAAACTTGCAGCTTTTTGTCTCTCTGTCATAGTTTGTTAGCCACAACAAAGTCTATATTTACAGCTGATCCATCCATCAAACCTTCTTGAGGTAAGGTGGCAAAGCTAACCTCTGCTCAGGTGATTGTTATTTAACTTTACATCTATATGTTATTGATACTGCTACTCCAAGCAGTGTTTCAGCAAGCTGACACTGGGCAAGGGTGGGGTCCACCCACACAGGTTTCCAGTCTACCACTGGGCCAACATATAGAGACAAACAACAATTAAAACTCACACTCAGGCCTACGGGCAATACGAGGCACCAACCTACACAGGAACACCTAATTCAGATTTAATGAAATTTAAGTGTGGCTAATATAGCTAGTTTTTTGGCAGCCATGTGCTTGAATTAGCTGTCTTGCTGTGTGTGTTAACAGCTCACTAATGCAAATAATTAAGATATAAAACATTTTAAACTTCTTGTATGTTCCTTCCTTCCTTTACTTAGACTCAGCTGTTCTCCTGCTGTTTCCATAAAGAGGAGATCAGAGATCAACCAGATCAGCTGCTCACATTAGACTACTTGGACTTATTATTTTAATAAATATATTACTGTGAAAGAATACATGTCCATATGTATTACAGGACAAAAAATATGCTTATTAAAGTAATAAAGTGAGTGTTGTCTTCTTTGTGAGTAGCAGTTCTTGGATAAATGTTTCACCATGCAAGTGTTTAATAGTCAGCAGTATGTTTGTAGATTATTTGAGATGACATGCGTTTGCTCACTGGGAAGGGTCCTGAAGTCATCGATAAGGTAGACATGCTCTTCATCAGGGTCAGAGGCAATAACATTCATCTCGGCCTGAAACTCTTCAAACAGAGGGTCAGTCTCGTTCACAATTCCAATAACAAACATCTCAATCCCGTTGGCATGGGCCTCTGCAGCCATTTCTTCCAACTGCATGACTTCTCGGGGGTCAGCCTGGCCATCTGTCAGGACCACAGCCACTTTCCTCACACCAGGCCGTGCAGCCTGGAACAGCTGGTTGGCTCTGTGGATGGCACTACCAGTGAAAGTGCCCTCACCCAGGTAGGGCATCTTCTTGACAGCAGTCTTGATGTCGTCCTGCCTAGACTCCTGCTGCAGACTGACAACTACCATATTTTTATGACTGTAGAGTACCACACCAATCTGTGTAGCATCCCTGCTCACAGAGATCCGGTCCAGGAGAGCGTTCACAAAGTCCTTCACCAGCTCAAAGTTTTCTGGTCCCACGCTCTCAGAGCTGTCGATCACAAACACCAGCTCTAGAGGGCTCTCTCTGCACTTTAGACCACAGCCTGGACAACAAATAACAAAATATAACAACCCTAAAAAAATTAAAAAAAGCAAGGCCCTTATATCCTCAGGTTTTTTATGATAAAAGTTATATATTGCTAGATAGAAATAGAAAGATGGGAAAGGCTGGTGAAGCAAAGCAAAAATCTTTGGTGAGACCATTCACTGACTGTCTATAAAAGTGGACATATACTCTGGGTCTGAAAAGTGAGAGCGTTAAACATGCATTCGTCTAATGGCCATCAGGGTGACTGAACTGGTTGTCAGAGAATGTATGGAAGTCTGGGAAAATTTGCCTATTTTTCCCTTAATTTATTAGCTTGATAAACCTTTTCTGGGTGAGTTTATGGTCTCAGTCTCTAGTTTCAAGTCTTTAATACAACATAATGTAAACTTTTTTTTAAATGATAATCCCTTTTAGAGGAAAATAGACCATCAAGCTAGGTATTATAGGTATACTATAGGTATAAGGGCCCTCACTCCGCGTTAGCTCCACTTTCTCCTCCAAATACGGTTTCTTATTGTTTTAAAAAAATTACAACCTGGACACTTCACTGAGTTGCTGACAAATGGGATCTTCCTGGTGGCTTGACACATGGCTCAGCCCATCTTATTTTAGTTCCACCCTAGCAATCTACAATGATTATAAAGCCAGAGCTTTGTAGACTGCATCCTCTGTAGGATGCCATCCCTGAGTTTACACAGCTTTTGTTTATATGCAGCTAATTTTACTACTTTATGGAACTAAAAACACTGCAATAGCTATGCAGTAAATTCTTCATCACTTCAGTACAAATTTAAACCAAGCTGCTTTTTTCTTGATACAACCATACATTTGTTGTCTGTTGGTTTTTTCAGGATGAGGTGATGAATATTATGTTCAAGTAAGTTAATTGTATTATATTATTGATGATGCTATGCAGTAAAACAAGGCTAAAAATTGTAGATTACCACAGATTTCTCGTATGATTCTGATGACCTCTTCCCTCTGTGCACAAAAATATGAGAAAAATTAGCTATGAAGATTTAATCTTAAAACATATAATTTGTGTCAATCATTTTACTCACAGTCAGTCCGGGTTCTCCTTTTTCTCCAGGTCTCCCCTGTAATAAAACTCCCATTAGGAACATCAACACATTTTGATCATAATCACTATCACTAGCTACTAAATTTTACTCAAAGCAGATAAGTGTATAGTGTCAGGTGTCACATTAGAAGTGATTAGAAGCAATTAAAAAGTCTGAACTATTTTACACTAACTTCCAGCAAGGATGAGGAGTACTCCTGACTGTGAGATGTCTAAAAGTATGATTACATACTCTCTGATGTTTGAATATTTCCATGTGAAAAAATTTAAAAACACAGACAAAAGCATCATGCTTTCTGTGGGTTTTATGAGTATAAATAAATCACAGAAATATGAATGCTCTAGGTTATGAACACATGTCATTCCAAAGTCAATTAATTGCTCAAAGGTAACATTCTAATAGTACTTAAATATTAAATGCATTAACAAACTCATTGTCAAAATAATATGATCAAATTTAAATTTTAATAAAAGTATTGCTTTTTCAAATTAAAAGGTCCATACAGTCTAAAGATAGGCCTCTATGTCTTATTTGATTATAAATCAGGTAATTTTCTGTATTAGTACAGGGAAAGTATCAGAAGTCTCGGTCCACAAAGAAATGCTCACAGTCTGTATTCAGAAACTGAGCATTGAAGGCAGCTATTAGGACTGCTGGAATTTTGTGATGACATAACATCGCAAATTTGTCACTGCCCTCAGCCACATCCCCCAAGACCCACTCACCTGAACCCACCATTCAAACATACAGGATTTGTTGATTTGTTGATTTTGCTGAGTCTCTGGACTGAGTCTCTAAAATCTGATATATTATAATTGAACCACTCACAAAACAATCAGCCAATCATAAAAGAGACTAAATTGATTCTTAAATGTTTATGCTCAAGAAAAAAAAAGAATCGATAATAGATATTGAATAGAAGAGTAGATAATTTTTCTAAAGCCACGTTGGCCCTGTTGATCTGAAGTATGTGGAGCATACAGTCTCTTTCACATCCTGCACAAAGTCAAACTGTGTCTTAAGGGCTCCTCTGAAGCTTTCCAATATACCGGAGTTCAAAAGTAAAACCAAATTTACTTTGGTGTTTAGTTCTCTGTTAGTTTACTTTGGAGATTCCTATATAAACAATGGGACCACCCTGAGCCAATATCAGATGAGACATACTGTGTTACCATTGGTCCAGTAGATCCAGGTTCTCCATAGTCTCCCTGGCCTCCTTTCTTTCCCCGGTCTCCAGGAATGCCTCTGTCGCCCTGCATGTGTGTAAAATCACTTGTTTACATAAAATGGTGGGAACCATTAATATATTTATGTGAGAAGCATTGTTACCACTGGCATATGTAAAAGCTTTGTTGATTGTACCTTCTGTCCTGGAAACCCTTCCCCTGGTGCTCCCCGAGGGCCGATTGGGCCCTGAAACCCTGGCTCTCCCTAAGAATAGAGATAGACAACTTGAGAGTGAGAGGGTTATCATCAGTATATAAACATAATTATCTTGTGCTGCTATTTGGGCCAGAGCAAGCGAGTTTGACAAGGGCCAAATTGGGATGGCTAGACAACTGGGTCAGAGTGTCTCCAACACTGCAGCTCTTGTGGGGTGTTCCCAGTCTGCAGTAGTAAGTATCTATCAAAAGTGGCCCAAGGAAGGAACAGAGGTGAACTGTCAACAGGATAATGGGTGGCCATGGATCACTGATGAAAGTGGGGGCAGGCCTTTGTGGTACGATCCAACAGACAAGCTACTGTTGCCCAAATTGCTGAAGAAGTTAATGCTGGTTCTGATAGAAAGGTGTCGGAATACATAAGGGCCAAAAATTTGCACATGAGCATCAGAACTGGAGGAAGGTGGCCAGTGTCAGGACCTGTGCTTTGTGTTTTCTGTTTCCTGTGTTTTATTTTGAAGGTCTTGTCTTCCCCTGTGTTGTCGTTCAATTAACTTCCCTTCCCTGATTACCCCAATGTGTTTCACCTGTGTCTTGTTATCTCCCTGTCTGTATATAAACCCCGTGTTCTTTCCCCTGGTTGCCTTGTCCTGCACAGTGTTCCAGCATTATTTCCTCCTGTCTAGTCCTAGTAGGTTTTTGATCAGTTGGTTCCTGGTTCCACAATTATTGCCTGTACCTTTGCCTTGAGAGTTTTGATATTCCCGTGTACCAACTTGGACTGTGATAAAGACCCTGAGTATTGCCACTACATCTGCCCATGCATTTGTGTCTGCCTGTTCTGTTTGGTTTGTGACAGCCTGGTCTGCTGAATCACGTTTCATTTCTTTTACATCATGTGGATGGCCAGGTGCGCATGCGTTGCTTACCTGGGGAACACATGGCACCAGGGTGCACTATGGGAAGGAGGCAAGCTGGTGGAGGAAGTGTGATTGCTTTGGGGAATGTTCTGCTGGGAGACCTTGGGTCCTGCCATCCATTTGGATGTTACTTTTACAAGTACCACCTTCATAAGCATTGCTGCAGACCATGTAACCCTTTCATGGAAACAGTATTCCCTGATGGCTGTGGGCTCTTTCAGGAGGATAATGTGCCATGCCACAAAGCAAAAATGTCTAAGCAATGGTTTGAGGAGCAACAACACATTTGAGGTGTTGACTAGGCCTCCAAATTTCCCAGATATCAATCCAATCCAGCGTCCATGGGATGTGCTGGACAAACAAGTCTGCTCCATGGAGGCCCCACCTTGCAACTTACAGGACTTAAATGATCTGTTGCTAACATCTTGGTACCAGATACCACAGACCTTCAGGTGTCTAGTGGAGTCCATTCCTCAATCGGTCAGGGCTGTTTTGGCAGCAAAGGTGGGACCAACACTATATTGGGCAAGGGGGTCATGATGATATGCCTGATCAGTGTACACTGTCAAAGGTATTCTCTTGCCTACCTCTGTTCCCTGGATTCCCTCTCCTGGAAGCCCCACAAGGCCTGGTGGACCAGGCTGTCCAGTGGAACCCTGGAACAATATAGTAGATAATAGAAAATGTCCATCTGTAAAATTACTTGCATTTTGATATTCATAGGGAACACTTAAATAAAAACTATATAAGAAAAACTCTCAATATTTCTCACGTTGTATGTAGACTTACTTACCTTTGGTCCATAGTGTCTGATTCCAGGAGGACCAGATGGACCTGGGACCCCTGGTAAGCCTCTGTCACCCTGACACATAGACCAACAAGATTTAGTTGTAACCTCTGCTTTTGTCTACTCAGCAATCTTTATTCCTCCCCTTGACATTGCAGAATATAGTACTGATATATAGAATCATGATTCATAATTTATCATTTTAGCTTTGTTGGGTGTGGAAGCAGCTAAGATTTACACCCTGAACTAGCTTTAGTGTTACATTGTGTTGTGCATTGCTAACAAATATTTGTTTAACATTGACTGAATGGTGCTGTGGTTCCCTTGAGCCTCAGATAAATGTCCTTCTCAGAGCTTGGGGGAAAATCTGTACACATGCACCAGTTAATGAAGTCATAACTTAACAAATGTGCCTGACCTTGGGTCCAGGTAGTCCTTTCCCTTCAGGTCCCACCTCTCCTTGCACTCCTGGTAGGCCAAACAGTCCCTGATGATCAAACACATGGTGTTCATTCATCATCTTTTCTTTCTTATGCTTTCAGTACAAGTATAATTCAACTTCACCCATTGTATTATCCCCCTATCACCTGTGGCCCTGGGAAGCCATTGCCCGTCATCCCTGGTGGCCCAACAGGCCCAAGATTTCCTTTATTACCCTGAAAAGGCAACACAAGGTAAATGGGAAAGACAATTTAGAGGAAAACTCCAACAAAGTGTCCTAGTAAGGCATTGTTTCACCATCTGCTGCCAGGACAATGTCAGTGCTCCTTGGCAATGGTCAATAGAGAGTCAATAGGTGTGACACATACAGGCACTGATACCTGCTGTACGAGACTGGATTATTTGACCTTGTACACCAACTTTGGACATTCCTGTTTTGTAAAGATTGTCATAGACTTAGTGTGTATTTGTTACAATCGTTTTTACTTACATACTTCCTTTCTCCTAACCATGTGTTTAAACAACCAATTTCCTTGCATATTCTATTGATGTGTAGCATATTGATGATTCTTTTGCATTTGTGTTACCTTTGATCCAATGATTCCTACTCCTGGTTCCCCCACAGGGCCAGCTGGTCCGACAGGCCCAGGCTCTCCCTGTAATTTAGACAACATACATACTGACCAAAAGAATAAGGCTTGTAGCATAAACAGTGGTTTGTGGCCACATTAAAAAAAAAAAGAAAAATGTCAATGACATGCAGTTTCATTGAGTTTGAATTTCATTGCAGTTTCAGTACACAAAAGAAAACAATTTTAGGTCTTATTTGTAGAGTGTATGACCATCATTCATTTTTCTCTAACTTCATGCTTGACAGGAGTCAACATTACCATCAGGGTTCACACTGTTAGACCAACAAAATTTAAAGTGAGCACACCCTTGGTTGATACTAAATCATCATTGCTTGGAAGAGCAGTGTGCCCACAATAACAGTGGTTACACAAGATCAAGGTTACACAAACTGTAAGTTTGAAGTATCCGCAACACTCATGTTTAAATTTGGTTGGTCCAAATGGGGACAAAAGTGTGGGGAAAACAGTTCATTGTATCTCATCACCTTTGATCCTGGTAAACCTCGCCCAGCAAGTCCAGGTACACCCACCAATCCCGGGCTGCCAGGCTCTCCCTGAACCAAAGTCAGCAGAATCACACATAAAGCATTAACCTACTAACACTACTTCTTTTTCCAAAGTTCATAAATAAATGTATCCATTTAAATGGAAGTATTTGTATAACTGAAGTACAAAAACTCTCTTGGCTAAAAGACAAATATTTCTGGTTGCTAATTTTTTTACTGTAACAAATGATGTGAATTGAACTTGTGGGTGAATAAAATTTAAAAACTAGATGGTGTACTGCATAAGACCCACTCTCCTCTTAATCTTTATTTTTTGTCACATATTATATATTGATAAGAAGCAGCAAAGTAATCATGCAATAAAAACTCTCAACTCTATTTACTGACACAATGCAATTATAAATATTTTTTACTGTTAACTGCTTTTTGAGTACAGCCAGAAATCAGTTTGTAGGTGGTAAAACACCAATATGCTAAAAGAGGCTTGAAAGCTGTAAAGGTAAAGTCTATTGCTTCTGTAGTCTGACTCGTTGCAGTACAATTTAGCCTACAAGCCTCTAGCTAGTTTTTTGTTTGTTTTAGGGCATCTGTGCTCTTTATATTCCACTTTTCTTCAGCCACTGTTCCTGGATGATGTTAACAACAGACTGAACCTGTTTTTCTTCACCAAGTGCAGCAAATCTGTCCTGCTGAAGAAAATCCTGTGTTTGAAGTAAAAAATTTTTTGCCTCAGCTGTCTCTGTTATGGTGTAACAGAGACAGCTGGCTCTGTGTATCTAAGGTTGCTACGGACACACAAGCATTTATAGTAAATTATCTTATGAAGACAGAATAGTAATGTGATGTCCCGTTTTGGGACTTGTGGGAAACCAGAGAAGGAAACACTTTGATTTATTTTGATCATGGAACTGACCACCATAAAGACACATGAACCTGACATCTAGTACACCTTAGCTCCAGCAGGGCCAACTGGTCCTGGAGAGCCTGAAAGTCCCCTCGGCCCCCGGTCACCTCTGTCTCCCTGTGGGAGGACACACCACACACACAATATGGACATAAGAACCTCTGGTATTGTAACAAGAAGGGCCAGTATTAAGTTTGCCCAGTCAAACTTAAAGGTCTCAGTGTTTTAATCCGAATTGTCATGTGTCAAAGCTTTTTGACACCCTTGCTCTGAAAGGTATATACACCTTAAATGCTATGATTAACAGTCAACAATACCTAGGTAAATAAAGCCATTGTCAAAAATGTATGCAATTATGTAACTAAGCCACTTGATATGTGCACATGTGCATATGTTTTTAGAGCAGTTATTTTGAAAATACAACAATCAGGGTCTCAGGACCTTTTCTCCAGAGACACCTTTCCCTGGTGCTCCATCTTGGCCTCGGAGACCTGGCAACCCCATCTCTCCCTAGATTAGACAACAGCAACAAAATAATAATAATAAAATAAAACACAATTTCTCAGAATGTTAAAGTTCACTTCAGTTAGATAAAAATACATTGTTGGCTCATTGGGTATCTTTCAATTAAAGAGGAGCTGAGGGAGGATGGCAGAATTTTTTAATTCTGTCTTATTTTGGCTGGATTTCTGCCCAGTCAAACTTAAAGGTCTCAGTGTTTTAATCCGAATTGTCGTGTGGCAGAACAGAGTAAAAAAAAATACAGACTAGTCCTTTCTATCTGAGCAGGAAGAGGGGGAGGTTCTAAATCGGGGCACACCTCTAAGCTGGGAGGAAGAAAATTAACAAAGGGGTTAGAGCACCTGTGAAAGCAGTGTGTGATGGGTGTGAAGAGAGTGAGGAGTGAGAGTTGCTACAGGAGATGTTTAAGAGCTACAAAAATGTTGTTCTAGAAAGATTTTCCTGAACAAAACAGGAAAGATTTATTTCCTTTGAAAGTGAATTTCAATTTGGGAAAGATTTCAGAGAATGAAAATTATTTTTTCCACTTTTCCTTCTTTAACCTTCCTGAAGTTGATTGTAACCTGAATTGAACGTAATTTATCAATTGGTGTTTGCAATTTGCGATTTGTTTTGTAATTATCCTTCTGTATGCAAGGTTATTAGCTATTTGGGTTTGAAATTTAGAATTATTCTATGTATGCTATGTTTATAGCAGTGCTGTTTACAGTGCTAATCACAGGAGCACTGCAATAATGGTTGTGTTCTAGCTGTCAGTCCTTCAATACTTATATTGAGTATATATTGGTGAAACAACTGATAAAGTATAACAGATGATCATGAGCTAAAAGACAAAACTGCAATGGTGGAGCACTTTGCTGATTCAAGAGATTAGGTTTATACC
Source organism: Remorina albescens (assembly GCA_034769265.1). Lineage (NCBI taxonomy): Eukaryota > Metazoa > Chordata > Actinopteri > Carangiformes > Echeneidae > Remorina > Remorina albescens. The sequence goes on along the minus strand of CM068492.1, from coordinate 2,868,234 downwards.
GATTCACTGTTTTCCATACATTTCAATTCATTGTGTCTTATTTTGGAACTACTTGTTTAGTAACTGTGTCTCCACAAATTTAACCATATCATTTTATAGAATGTGACCTCTGACCTTAAGGCACTCTCACCTTATGCCCAGCAGCACCATCCTCACCAGGGATACCAGGTATCCCAGCAGCCCCATCGGGTCCTGGCTCCCCCTGGAAAACCACACATGCATAAATTAAGTTCTATTTACTGTGTTCCATTTGATTCCTCTAAACATGTTCTGTTCAAAAGGAGTATGGTTGTCTTGCCTTTGGTCCTGGTTCACCAACACCTCTCAGTCCATGAGGTCCAGTTTCACCAGGGAAACCCTGGTCACCCTGGGCAACAACAAAATTACTGTGTATCAAATCAAATCACAGTATTGACTCTGTGCACCGTTTGGCTTCTACATTACAACGCTAAACTCTAAAGTACATAATATTGAAAATACTTCTGTAACTTTACTCACCTTTACGATAGAATTTCAAATGCAGAAATTATTTGTCCACTTTCTCCTCCAAATATGAGTTCTTGTTTCAAAAAAATCAAGACTTTGGCAGTCTATTTACAAACTGGAGGCTACAAAAGCAGCTCACAAACCAGTGGGTGACATCACTATTCAGGACAGATACATTGTCTTTTACTTTAAGACATGAGGCACAGTCCCATAAAGACAGTTGTTCCATCTCCATATCATATTTCAAATCTATATTTTTGTGTTATTTCTGTTTTATGGTTGTTTTTCTTGTTTCCTGTTCTTAATCTGTGTTTTTTATTTTTCCTGTAAAGCACTTTGCAACTATGTTAAGAAAATGACATTCACATGTTACCCTAATTAAAATTACAGATTTCTCTGGTTTTAGAATTGTTGGAAACATTTTGGTCAAAGTACACACACACACACACACACAAAAACACAACAACAACATATTTTCAGCCTAGTTGTTACATTTTGCTTGCAGATGAATATAACTTTATGAGGATTTATGCCAGAACAAAGGTAATTGTAGAATTAAATCCTCAAACTAAGTTCTACGTTATCTAAACTTTGACTTAACCTTTGAATGAGGTCAGCCAAATAAAGCTCATGTAAGACAGAGGCAGAGCGCAGTGTATTGAACAACAATGTCTTTATTTGCATTGGAATTTTTCATATGATTTTGATTTAGTTATTTTGATAAAGTTAAAGAAAATTGTGTCATTTTTCATTAGAATGTTGCCCTATGTTGCTTTAAAGTTATGCATTATGCATGTTTTCCATATCTTTATATTATTTGATGCCTATTTAACATATCAGTCATTATTGAATCTTGAATCTTACTGATCCTATGCTACTGACCTTTGGTCCGACTATACCCAATCCTGGAGGTCCCCGGGGACCAGAAGGCCCAGCAGGTCCTTGGTCTCCCTAAATCCAATGTTGGAAATCAGAATATACACTCATGAATTCACACAAAGAGAGAATAAATCGGAGAAAAAAACTGTTTCATTTTTACTGGCTTTACCTTTTCTCCTTGGATGCCTGCTCCTGCGAACCCCACCAGACCTGGCAGACCGGGTGCTCCTGGATTTCCCTGAGGTTCACACATGTGAGAGGTCAGGCAGGTCACCCTTTACAATACCACAGTTTTGCTGTATATGTGTCTGCAATCCCAACTACCCTTAACCACACCTTGTCACCTTTGTAATCTAACCCTGGAGGTCCACGGCTGCCCTTAGGACCCTCGTACCCCCGGTCACCCTGTAAAAAAACACATGGCAGTAGTAAGAGAAAGGAGAGGCCTGCACATATCTTTACGATCAAACTACACAACCATAATCACTCTTCAAATGTATGCACAGTCACAGAACACCAAAAATAAAGTAGAAAGTAAGAAATAATAATAATTTAAAAGAAACCCTAGTTGCAGTGAGGGAGTACTCAATGGAACTTACCTTGGGTCCTGGGAGACCCTCACCTGGAAATCCTGGAGATCCTTGCAACCCTGCTGGCCCTGCTGGCCCCTTAACACACCAACACACAGTGAATGTTAGGTATATATTAAATATCAGCTGTGATATGTAAAATAACATAAATGAAAATTTTGTGAATTTTCTGTGTGATTTGTTCATTCAAGTCTCTTTATTCGGCAAAGGCCATTCAGTTTCATTTGGTAAAGAATGCTAAAAATTAAATTAAATTCTCCCAGAAACACTAAAAGAGTTCAGAGACTGCACCAAATTAATTCTTCGTTGTTGTTTTTTTATTTAACTATTGGCCCCATGTGTCCAGCCAAACTCAACTCAGAGTCTGTTTGAAGATACTAATGTGTTTTCAAAAACTTCACCATCGATAATGCCGGTACAGGGTCAAAACAATTCTTCCTTTAATCAAATATTAGTTCTTTGGTTTTTCATTGCATTAAGATCAAGGAAGTTGTCATCACACTATTTGATAAAAGATAACACTAAAGCACCGGACTCTGACAGCAGAGCAGTTTCATCTGAGACTTGCCCTTTTGTGAAGTTCTACAGCTGTGTACATGATAAAAAGCAGAGATAGAGGACACAGCCCTGAGGAAGACTTGAATTTGACATTATGATCTTGGACATTTGTTGATAAATACAAGAGCAGATGTGTTTTATTGAACACACTCATTTGAACACACATTTTTTTCTTTTTTGCTGTTTGCATTATATATTCTTTGTAAGGGATTAAAAAGTGATGTCTGTAAAATATATTCCATTATATATCCTAATATGATATATTCTAATATATTCTGCACACACATACACGCAACAGACATCAATAATGGGACACAAACAGTGGTGACAGCTAGCTACCAAAGCAGAGGCAGTTGTACTGCTGCTTGGAAAAAGTAGTTTTTGAGAATTGCAGATTCCATTCATAGCTATCAAATCACCACATCTGACATTAAGGAGACCACAACATAGTTGTTGGAAACACTTCAGTTCAGTTCATTCAGTAAACCAGTACAGGGATTTCAACCATCAGCCACAATTTTACCAAAGACTAGTGATTAGGTTGGTTCCTTTTCAATGCAATAAAGCCCTCTGGGCAAACAGCTTAGTTTCCATTGTCTCCATTCCAACACACTGGATTTGACTCAAAACAATTATTTTGTGAGTAAACGTTTTTACTTTAGGTCACCACAGCTCTCTATTCACATGTATTTACTTAACACCTACCGTTAACATGTGTTATCAGGTAGCAGTGGTATTTTTTGAACCATGTTAAGGTACAGTCTTTTAACTGTTATCACTATAAGAAGTTTAGTAATAATATCACAATGGCATTTCTGTACATGTAGTTCCACTTAGTTATGCAAACTCACCCTTGTCCCTTGATCACCCAGACCCGCTGGCCCAGGTGGACCTGGTCTTCCATGGTTCCCCTTGTCACCCTGAAATGTAAGGTGTAAAGATAACCAACAGATATCGAGGAGTAAACAGGACATCTATCAACCTTCTTACTGACAGGCAATAAGGATAATGTATTTATCCAATCCTTAACCGAACCTCACATTCATTTACCTTGGGGCCAGGGATTCCAACACCAGTATCTCCTGGAGGTCCAGGTGCACCCCTTAGTCCCTGCTCACCCTGTAGAGGAATGATAAATTAAGCTACAAACATGCCTAAAGTGTTCACCTGTAAATTTAGGGAAATCACTTAAAACTTCCAGTGTCCTTACTTTAGAGCCAGGTGGCCCCTCTGGACCCTGATCTCCAGATCCCCCCATTTGTCCCTGAGACAGGAGCAGAACAGAAAGGGCAAATAATGCATTTGATTTATTAAATAACATAAAATGAATTCAATAAAAAGAAAGTCTGGTTGTTTGACATCAATCACTACTTGACATTCCAGTTCCCCTAATAGACACTTTGTCATTCAGAGTTAAACAAAGGATAATGATACATTGGGTGGACTTTTTCTTTTCCTTGTTATTTTAGAAAAGACAGCATCCTGTCCATATTGGATTTAATGGATGGGCTTTGGTTAAATCCAATATGAGTTGTTTTTAGATTATTAAATGTACAGACATCAGGAAAGTTATAACTAAATGTTTTGACACATAATAGCATCTTAATGCTTCCTACAGATAAAATTTGATTTGTATTGCAATTGAAATGTACCCTAGCAAGCTGCCATGTCAAATATCACACTGGAGGTCTGGTGTGTTATGGCTGGTTATGTAGCCTGGGTTTTCTAACCTCATAAGGAACAGCCCACATTCCTGAATTGATTTTATCTCCAGAGTCCACAGTGACTTCAGTGACATCACTTGAGGACATTTATCAGACCTCACACTGGAAACACTAAAGACATATTTTTGTATTTCCTAACGCCTGCAAACACATCTTTGTGTGTAAATCTGCAGATGGTTATTTAACCATCCAGACAGATGTAACTCTTGATTCATTTTAAATCACTTGAGAAAGTTATAATGTAACTGGTGCTGAGGATTTTTTTCAATTAGCTTAATTCATTATTTATTTAGTTGAATTTATGCTGGAACATTTGGGTGAGCTATTGCTGTCACTCTGCGGGTGAGCTCTGGCATCCCTCTGCTGGAGACCTAGGGAAGTGTGACTTGACAATATGAAAATCAGTAGCTTTGACATGAGGAAGTTGATCCTCAGAAATCTACAGAAAATGAGACAATGAAACAAAAATATGAGACATATAACATTTATGTGGTTTTGTCATAAGTATCAGAGCTTTCACTATAGAAAATAATGGCTGAACCTTTGGCAGTGTCGGTACATTTCATGGGAACTGGAGACCGCTCAGATGGATGTGAAACCTAGAGGCAGTCCAACGATGGCTGCTGTTCTATAGATGCTAAATGGGGCAACAAGCATTTAAGGAGAGAGGGAATGGATTATATGTGCCCAAATCCTAATCCGCTGGGAAAACGACTGCTAAAAGAATACAACTAAACACTGCAAGCTTGAATTCCCTGCTTTAGAAAGGCTACATTAGGAGCAGGATAAGACCTAATCCACAACTCACATTCCACAAGTGCAGAGCAGGAGATGGCCTCTCTGACTGGAGCACTGATTGTTTCAGCATTGAAACAATGTGTGTGTGTGTGTGTGTGTGTGTGTGTGTCTGTGTCTGTGTCTGTGTAAAGTGTTGATTGACCCACACTCATTCAGTTATGACAGCTTTCTGCACTTTTTTTTAACCTAAAACACATTAGGTTCATAGATGTGCTGCTTGATGGTAGCATCAAGGCTTTTAAGATCACGATTGAACGTTGTTATTAGACAAAAACAAAACACACCTTCACAAACAACTGCCCTGAGAGTCTAGACAGTCTGGCCCCACTGCTTTGAATAACTCATTCCCCAACATGATAGTTCAACAGTTTAGAAAATATATTTTTTCATTTTCCTGCTAAGTCCAACATCAGTCAGGGTGCATTGAGCCCCCAAAATACTGGAAGAGGCAGCTAGCGTGACTATGTTTTGGAGTATAAAGCATAATACAAAACTCTCACCAATCCTCACACAAAATACCTTGTTTGTGTAACCTTTTCACAAAGAGAAAGGTAAACACACTTAATCACAGATTTAAGGAGCAAATTCTTGTCAAACAATAGTTATCCATCCACCTACTGAAAATGGTCTCTGCTAATATCAGTAAGCAATTTTTGGAGGTATGGTGGCAACCTTACTGACCAAAAGCTTATGGAATGCTGGGTACAGTCACATCACTTGCTGTAGTTAGGGGCAAAATATAATTCCGGTTAAAACTCTACTACTACTAAACTTAAGATGTGTGTAGTGACATCTTTTTCAGCTGTGGACAACTGGTTCCAGACTGTGCTGGAACCAGATTCAGGATAGTCTGGGAGTCTTTATGCTGGACCAGGCTAACCGCATCTTTATTTTTTTCAAGTTCGATCAATGTCCCTGATGTAAATATCAGTTCTGTGAAGCCAGTATTTATATAAGTGAAACATTTGTTTGATCAGTTGTGGTGTAGAACACATTTTAACTGAGGTGTGAAAACCAATGCACAGGCCTGACATTCACATCTGCAAAAATATAGAAACACTGAAAAGCATTACCTGTTCTCCTCTGGGACCTCTGGGGCCAGGGGGCCCATCTGCACCCTGAGGAAAAATATGCATCACTACATTTATACACAGTACCTGATCACAGCAACTGTCATCATGGCAAATAAATTATTAGAAAAAAAGAGAAACTTACTTGTTCTCCCTTTTTACCGGGGGCACCACATTCCCCCTGTTCTCCCTATAAAATATGAGGAATCAGGTAAAGGTCACAGCAACATCTTGTTCTTAATCTGAAGTCAAACTGTCTGACACTGATATTCTGTAGGCTTGAACCCACATTATAAGTAAATATCCAGATGAATAAAAACACATACCCTTCCCCCTTTGCTCCCAGGCTGACCCTATAAAAAGAGAAAAGTTTAATTAAACTTCACCAAAGTTTAGATTCTTCAGCTGACTGTCAATGAAAGGTTGCACTAAACAAATAATCAAGTTCCTGCATGTCCATTGTGAAAGAGTAAGGGCTAATAGGGAAATTCTAACACTTAACCAGTCTACCAATAGCTTAATAACATTGCTCATATTGCTATGTATTAGTGCAAAACAGAAATCATGGAAGGCTAATACTTGTTTTCAACTATGATGACATTCTTAGGGCAAAAATGACCTGGTTTGATTGGTTGATGCCTGTTGTTCCTTTTTTATGCAGGATGAAAATGATTTTAAAATGAGGTGGTAAGTTAATACATTCAATTAAGTTAATGATATAATTTATTAATATGGAAATATAGAGAATGTGAATTTATCAATGGTGATGTGTAAATCTTTCTAAACATTCAGCGGTTTGTTCACACTAAATCGTAGTAGGGATTGGATAACATGCAGCAGCTTTAGTCTGCTCACTATAGACAATGAGTCCACAGCTGCATGACAACACACTTACTGAGGACTATTAGGAAGGTTGCTACATTTGACAACAGGAGTTTTGAACTACCTTAAAACTCAACAAATCCAGGAAATGAAGAAGTTTCTAGTTTGGCAGCACTGTTATACCTAGAGCTAAAGTACTCTTTGTTTCTTTATCAGGAAACAGCTTACACTCCCTTCAAGTTTTTCCATGAGATTAAACAGAGTGTAATAAGTAAATTTCATTTACAATCTCGTGCAGACGTATTGCTACAGACAACACCCACCCTGGCAATGGACTGGGCAATGGACTATTTGTGCCGCTTCCCTCTAGACAGCAGCACAGCACCACAAAAACACGCACCACCGGGCTGAAAGATAGCTTCTTCCCCAAGGCTGTGAAATCCATATACCCTCCCCCTCCAACACACATGCACACTCACACAGATCACCTGACACCTGAGTGAGAGGGACCCATGCATGGTCTATCACTCATCATGCCTGAAGACTGGGACTTGCATTAGCTGGACTTTATACTCATACACCTCATCTTGCCACAGCTGCCGTGTATCTTGACACTGTGTGCCATGTCTTGAGATTGACATTGCGTCGACTGCACACATGTACAGAATGTGTATTTACAGCGGGTAAAATAAGTATTGAACACATCACCATTTTTCCCCAGTAAATATATTTCTAAAGGTATTACTGATATGAAATTTTCGCCAGATGTCGGTAACAACCCATGCAACCCACACATGCAAAGAAATCAAACCTTTGATGTCCATAAATTATGTGTAATAAAATGGAATGACAAAGGGAAAAAAGTATTGAACACACTTAAATTTATTTAATACTTCGTACAAAAGCCTTTATTGTTACAGCTTCCTCTTGTATGGAGAAACTAGTTGCATGCATTACTCAGGTGTGATTTTGGCCCATTCTTCCACACAAACAGTCTTCAAATCTTTAAGGTTCCGTGGGCCTCTTCTATAAACTCTAATCTTTAGTTCTTTCCGTAGATTTTCTATTGGATTCAAGTCAGGTGATTGGCTGGGCCATTCTTAGCAGCTTTATTTTCTTTCTCTGAAACCAAGTGAGAGTTTCCTTGGCTGTGTGTTTGGGATCATTGTCTTGCTGAAATGTCCAGCCTCGTTTCATCTTCATCATCCTGGTAGATGGCAGGATATTTTTATCAAGAATGTCTCAGTACATTTTTTTCCATTCATCCTTCCTTCAATTACATGAAGTTTGCCAGTGCCATATGCTGAAAAACAGCCCCACACCATGATGTTCCCACCTCCAAACTTCACTGCTGGTATTGTGTTTCTGGGGTGATGTGCTGTGCCATTTGATCTCCAAACATGGTGTGTATTATGGCATCCAAAGAGTTCAATTTTGGTGGTGAGCGTGCATACAGGCCATGGCTGTGGAGTGCGTTACTTATTGTTTTCTTTGAAACAATTGTACCTGCTAATTCCAGGTCTTTCTGAAGCTCTCCACAAGTGGTCCTTGCCTCTTGGACAACTCTTCTGATAATTCTTTTGACTCCTCTGTCAGAAAACTTGTGAGGAGCACCTGGTCGTGGCTGGTTTATGGCCCCAAAAGCACTCACTGGATAATTCAGAAGTTTAGAAATCCTTCTTTAACCAATGCCATCAGTATGTTTTGCAACAATAAGGTTGCAAAGGTCTTGAGATAGTTCTTTGCCTTTACCCATCATAAGATGTTTCTTGTGTGACACCTTGGCGCTGAGACACCTTTTTATAGGCCATCAGTTGGGACTGAACCAGCTGATATTAATTTGAACTGACAAGGGGGAGGATTGCTTTCTGATTACTGATAGATTTCAACTGGTGTCTTGGCTTTTGGTGCCTTTTTGCACCTCCATTTCTTCATGTGTTCAATACTTTTTCCCCTGTGTCACTCCATTTTATCACACATAACTTAATTTATGGGCATCTAAGGTTTGAATTCCTTGCATGTGTGGGTTGCATGGGTTATTACCAACATCTGGTGAAAATTTCATGTCAGTAGCACCTTTAGAAATATATTTACTGAAAAAAATGGTGATGTGTTCAATACTTATTTTACCTGGTGTATGTCAATGTATATTTATTACATTCTCCGTGTATTTATTACCTGTTACTGTTTTGTGTGTTTCTATTTTCTTTCAGGAATATTTATATACACTTTTGTAAATATTTTTATATTTCCTTTTGTATACAGAGAGCTAACAAAACTTCGTTATGTGCAAGCATAACAACAATAAGGAATTCTTAATTAATGATTCTTATGCTAATTTACACTAAATGCTCCCCAATTATCTACTTATCTGTTAGGGTTAGGGTCGCAGGGTGCTGGAGTTAATCCCAGCTGAAATTGGGTGAGGGTCACCCTGAACAGGTTGCCAATCTATCACAAGGCTGACATATCAAGACATAAAAAAGAGAAACAACCATTCACGCACCTTTATGCCTATGGGCAAGTAAAAGTCACCAATAAACATAAACCAGTATGTCTGGAGGGAATTCACGCAGACATAGGAACAACATGCAGAGTCCACACAGAAAGGCCCCAGGCTGAGAATTGAACCAAGAACCTTCTTGCCAGGAGGTGCTAAGCACCACATCTCCTTGTCACCCCAATTCTTCAATGTATTACCATAAACAATAAACTTGAAATCTTGTAAATATAAAAGACTTTAGATGTACTTACAATAATGCATTGGTTTCTCTGTTAATAATGAGAGCCTGTAATAAAAGGCTCTGTACAATCCACCAACATTCTCAAAATGGAATGTAGTAGTACAAGTATATGATATTCAGATTGGCTTAACAGCTGAAAAACCTAGAACCACAGGAAGAGATGTGTGAGAAATACTACCTCAAGGCCCTCAATTCCTGGACGTCCATTAATACCAGGTTCCCCCTACAGTGACCAAGTCCAGAGGGGAAAAAAAAAAAAAAAAAAGTACATCAACAACACTTCATGGATTATTTCGGTCGGCAGCACTGGATTACAAAAACAAGAGACTTACATGAGATCCTTCTGGGCCTGGTGCTCCATCAGACCCCAGCTCCCCTTGTTTCCCCTGTTGAAAATAAAGGATGAGATTGTGCAGCGTGAGAATATTTGGCCCCCTTTTTAATTTTAGTTTTGTGTATGTATGGGCAAAGTTGGGGTGGAGTGTTCTTGGTGTGACCTGTCTGTAACCCCTGTCCAACATAAACCACCATCTCAGTGCAGCAGGTTCTCAGATTATCACAACCTGTGTATTTGCTCATGCTTAATCCTCCACCCTTGACCTCTGCTTTTTTCAAAGGGCATCACTTCAGTAGTGCCATCAGTGAAAGCAGGCTTCCAGCTGGCCCTCTCACCACCTGTTATACTTGCACTGTGGGAAATATTTCCTGTGCTGTCACTTTTTGTTTTTTTCATTTTTGGGCTTTGGATGCAGGACAGACAAACACACCTGCTGACAGAGGCTGGGCAGCACCCATCTAATAAACCACTCTGGTAGGGTCACCAGACTATGAGGCTGAGGAAGTGACTGTCAACCCACAGCCAACAAACACAATAGCTGGTTCATATAGATGCAATGGACAATGTTGTTACTGCAAAGAAATACCCATAAAAGTGAGCATCAGAACCCTATGACAGAGCAATGGAAGAAGGTGGTCTGGTCTGAGGGATGCTTTCCTTCATGGAAACAGTATTCCCTCATGGCAGTGGCCTCTTTCAGCAGGATAATGCTTTCTGCCACACTGCAACAATGATTCTGGAATAACTGAGGAGCAAAAACCAGTTCAATTTGTTGACTTGGCTCCAAATCTCCCAGATCTCAATTAAATCCAGCATCGGTGGGAAATGCTGGACCCATAAATCCATTACATGGAGGCTACACCTCACAACTTCCATGACTTAAAGGATTTGCTGCTAAAATCTTTGTCCAGATTCCACAGCTCACCTTAAGAGGTCTGGATGAGTCCAGGCTTCCACAGATCAGGGCTACACAATATGAGGCATATGGTGTTAATGTTATGGCTAAGGAATGTACATGACTCCATTGGATGATTAATATTGAAGCGTCCATGCATTAGCAGCACAAAAAGGGTCGAAAGGTTTCCTGAGCTTTCAAGATTTAGGACTACCACAGATATCATTGCTCTTCTTGGCCAATCTGCATTCACAATTCAACAAAATACATCTGATCTGAATGAGATGAAGCATCAGGACATGAGGGGCTGTCTCACCCTGTAAATGGGCTCTTTTGAGCAGTTCCTAATCGTATGGCACAGAAAACCCAAGGATAACTTCAGCAAACTGGGTCTGAAACTGCAGCAGCCATTAAGGCTATAGAGCATCTACCCATTGAAATGTCAGCCACACTGATTGATCTTGAATCACAGTAGTGTTTAACATGGTTTACCAACATCCCACAAATGCTGACAACAAGCCCAGCAGGAACCATCATGACAACATACTCACTTCAAAACAAGCATCTACGTGATTGTGGATGACTTCAATGATGCCAACCTGAAAGACATTTAACCAATGTTTCACACCCATGCGCCCCTCCCCATTTGACTCTCCCCCTCATCAAATTAACTTCCCTCAGTGTGACTGTAGCAACTGTGAGGATGTCAACCCCCACAAGGCTGCAGGCCTGAACAACTTCCAAGGTTGGGTCCTTAGGGACTATACATACCAGTTCTCAAAAGCACTGACAGGCATCTTTACCTCCTCACTTTCCCAGACAGTTGTCCCAACATGCCTTAAATCTGTGAATGTTACCTTCGTCCCAAAGAGCATGAATGATCATGAAGTTGTGGTCGTGAAGAGAACCATTGGCTTAACATATTCTCATCCATTTGAATCCACATCTCATCCTTGCCATATCAGCCTCAATACCACTTCTGTTCAGGGATACTTCCTGACACCCATGCTGTTCACAATGACCAACCACAGCATCCCAGTAGTCATTTTAAGTTTGTAGATGACATAGCAGAGACAAAATGGAATGCAGCGATAGGATGCTCACAGCAATGAGCCCTATCAAAGAAAAGGAGATGTTGGTGGACCTGGAGGAGGTGGTCATCTGATTTAAATACATGGGCATGGACAGACTGTACAGCCTGCCCACCTTCGGTGACATTTGCAACAGCAGGTGCAGGAAAAAGGCTTCCTATATCATAAGGGATTTTACCCACCCTGTCACTGGACTGTTTCCTTCCCTTCCCTTAGACTTTAGACCATCAGGCTGAGGCACAGTTTATGTCTGGATACTGGAATAAATTTCTCATGGATGATTTGACTGGTTGGCCATGGTTTTAAGATTAAGCTTAAAACCGCCTTTTATATCTAGTCACCATCAGGGGCAACTCCATGGGTTATAAGTATGAGTGTTTTGAAGTTGAATGGCCCTCACATTTTGATAGAATTTATGTGTTTTTACCTAAGTAAATTTATAAACCATATGGCTATTAACATAGTACTTTTACATATATGTATTTCTCACACACACACACACACACACACACGTAACTCACAGGAGATCCAGGGTGACCTCTTTCCCCCTTTTGACACTGGCAGGTCTTTGGGTGTGGGCACTGAAATAAAAATATAAGAAACAGAGACACCATATACAGACTCCACTATCTTCTACCAAGTCGAGAATTAATCAGATGGCTGATGTTCTTATTGAATTTTATAAAACTTACCACTGTTTTCACAACTGAGGTCTATAAAAAAAAAAAAAAAAAAAAGAAGAATTACTTGACAATTAAGTCTGGAATTATTTTTTCCACTCAGCAAAATACTCACGCTGTAGCACTGAATACTGAACTGAACTCTCCACCAGTGAGCAGCCACTTAGCTGAACACAGACTACATGAGCCCTGTAGTTTTTATTTAAAAAAAAAAAAAAAAAAAAAAAAATAGATCCACCTCTGGATGTGTAATGTGTGGTAACTGAGCATCACCTCTGAGGCTGAAACATGAAACCAACAGTGAAGAGCCAAAACCTGTAGTTCCTCTACACACCATGAGAGTCTTGCTCCATCAGTGAATCTGTTCCCACAGACTCCAAAGTGCATCTTTACAGCAGAGAGAAGCATGTTTATAGTTTGTCTTTATAGCTAATTCCCTCCTGCATAAGAACTTTAACGGGGTTAATTCTTATAAAACTCCCCTGTTTAAATTTCATTAAAGATGAAAGTTTTGTAGAATTGAGGACTGTTAGGCTAACCAGAAACTGGCTCACTGGTGGTGTCAGTCCCCTCATCAAACCTATGTTTCCTAAAAGACCTGAAAACTTTAAGGCCATACAAACATGTCAATGGTATTTTCAACTTCAGACAACCAGCCTACCCTCCACTTTGACCAAAGTACCACTGTGGTCCGCAATTGCCTGTTTCTCCTTACCTGTCAGTTCTACAATGCGTCCATGAACATTCATTTTGTATTCTGGCTTTTACTGTTAGTGTGTTATTGTTTTTATTCTATTAAATTTGGTTGTGCTGTGCTAAGTGTATCTCTATCTATATTGTGACTGTGGTTTTGTGAATGCCTCCCCTCATCATGAGAATTGTTGGCTGTTCTCATTGACATAACTGACCAGTTCATTGAAGAGTTTGTCTTCCAGGTGGCTGTCGGTCAGGCTGAGTACATGCTTCTGAGGGGGGGCACTGGCAATTGAACGCAGCTTTGTGCCAATTGGACCATCCTTGGTCAGGCCAGACAGCCTGAGGGTGAACACCCTGATGTTGTGTTGTTTGGCCTCAGCAGCAGCTCTCACCACACTGGGGCTGCGAGGGTGGTCCGCCCCATCCGTCATCAACAGCACTACCCTGAGGCTGCTGGAAGACGTCTCACGGCTGAACACCTGGGTGGCGTTGTAGATGGCATAGGCAGAGTAGGTGCCATGTCCAATGAAGGTCATGGCAGCCACCCGGCTCTGGAACACGTCCAGATCCTGCCAGTCTCTGAAGTTGTGCTCCACTGTGACAGTGCTGCTGTACTGCAGGGCAGCCAGACGCAGCCGCAGCCGCCAGCCAACCGAGTGGAGCTGCATGAGCCTGGTGCTGAAACGCAGGATGAACTCCTTCTGTCGCTCAAACAGCACAGCTTTGGCTTTTTCCGAACTGTCCACAATGAACATGATCTCCACTGGGCAGAGCAGGGCTAAGTGGTAAAAGTAACAAGACAAGTAGTGTTAAGTGACACTGGCAATGGCCATACACCACTGGTCAACAAGATATCTAGAAAACTACTGATCAGATTGCTACTAGATGTGTTATAGTACATCAGTGAACAGAAGGATTCATCATGCTACCACTGGGTCCATTTTGTTCCTGGACAACACTTTTTGATTGACTTACAAATAGTCTGGTGCAAAGTGTTGGATCAGGGAACAGATCTGTTCGTATCAGTACATACTTTCAATTAATGACATTCATCATTCATCAGATTTGTTTCTTTAACAGATGGGCACTAGCCCTAAGAACTCTGGTTGTCTATACCAGTGGTTCTCAAATGGGGGTATGTGTACCCCTGAGGGTACTTGAGGGCACTCCAGGGGGTACATGAGATTTGAGATTTAAGAAATATATATATATATATGTGTTAGAAATAGCAATCAATTCAAAAGCCCTTAAAAATGGTTTAGGGTTTTTTCGCTGAGCACCCCTAACCGTTAGGGGGCACTTAGGTGAAAAAAATATTTACAGACGGTTCTTCACTGAAAAAAAGTTGAGAACCACTGGTTTATACATTTGGCCTGGATAATAAATATCTTCTGATGATTCACATACAGAATTATTTCATCTGTACCATTCAATTACAAGCACACACACACATCACTCAGATGGTTCAGTACAATCAGTTTTAAACACTCTGTAAAGATGAACATTTCTATCAGACTCAATGCAGTTTTTCATAAATAAACTGCTACACACTGACAGAAATATATAATATTACAGATTTTTAAACCATTTAACACTTGAACTAACAACAGGACACAAAGTCATAAAATACAAACCCTTGTCCTCATTAATGATGATCTGGTTATTCTCCTTCTGTGCTTTCCTCTGTCTGTTTTGGCATCTGGTTGTGCTTGACATCACAAAAATCACAATCAAAACCTTTAGCCCCAACTGCAACCACTGCATGGTCATTCTCTGCTCTGGAACCTGTCCACATAAAGTAGGGACAAAGAGAGGAAGTAAGGTGAGTTATACATTTGTCGATGCTTTGCAGTCCATATTCAGTGGGTGAATAAAGTAGCATCCTGTGGCAATGTCCTTTACAGTCTATACTTCATCTGTCTGCTCTCTGTTACAGCTGAGAAGCTCAGTACTTCTATAGCCCCAGAATCCCCATCACAATCCTCTGTTACCAACTGCTGCTGGTTCTACATCAACAACAATGGTGATTCAACTCCAACTAAAATGTGAGTCAGTTACTGATACTATTAACACCAACGCTACTACCCCTGCCAACATTACCACACCTTCCTCCTACTGCTGCATCTCAGCTGCCTTTTATATTACTATAAATGTGTCTTCTGCTAATGATATGTAATTTAATTAACTTTTTTCAGGGTAGAATTTTCAGATTACTTTTGTAACAATTTCTCAATTTACAGTCCAGAAAATGTGTTTCTAAATATCATGATATACAATTATATACACTGTACTGTGATAACCATCACCACTACTACTGAAATTATACTGACACTACATCTATTAATAATACAAATATTTTTAAAATGCTAAAAATGCATCTAGAGATTATTGAATTAGTTTGACAATTAATTCCTATAAGATTGAGACTGATCTTGAATGAATGTTGCAATATTTAAACCTTGTAAATAAAATTGATTATCAAATACTTTTGTGGGTAACCTGTGGGGGGACTAATGAAACTACAGTGCATGAGTCCATGGTTTTGTAAATACATCCTGTGTCTCTGGCTAATCATGTAAAGTGATCACATACCTGTATATGTATTCAAGGCGAGCTCCGGGTTCATTCAGAGGGTGGCCTGGCTTTCCTGTGCTGCTCCCGGTATATTTCCTCTGCAGAGCGGCAGAGAGAAGCGGCAGACTAAGCTCACCGCTGGCAAGTCACCCACACCACTGCATGCGAAACATCCTGTCAGTGCCTTCACAATAAAACTTTACTCGAGAAAGACAGCTTGCTTGTGTGTGTGTGTGTGTGTGTGTGTGTGTGTGTGTGTGTGTGTGTGTGTGTGTTCTTAGAGCTACTACTGTTTCGGCTTTCATGTAATACTTAAACACAAACAAGTGTAGGCTACATTTTAAAATGCCTCTTGTAGTTTGTACTTTTGTATACAAGACAGATGTTCTGCTTTTATTTTGAAGACAAACGTTCAAACTGATGTAGGACTGAGTAGTCCTGATGTAGTCCTGATGTAGGACTACTCAAAGGTTTCTTCCTACTGATTCAAACATTTTCTGCAAATGAGAATCCATAAATACTAAACCACAATTGCCTATCTCTGTGTAAATTTAGTATTTATGGACATCTGACAAATCTGCCTCTGTCTTCTAGCCAAAGGAACAAAAGCTTACATTGGTCTCCTGTTTAATGTTTTAAGTGTTATCTCTGCAGCACAAAGTGTAGGATTTAGTCTGAAACACAAGGAATTAAATGTTACAGACCACATCAGAGTCTCAAGGTCAAATCACAAATTATTTTTTTTAATTTTTTTTTAAAACATAATTGGTGGGTCTGTGTGTGGAATTACATCATGCATGACGACATCTTCACAGAGACATGATAAAATATAAAAATGCAAAACAAAAAAAGCTTTCTCGTCAGCGAAAGATTTTCCTCAATTCTAAACGTGCCTGTGCCTGCTTAGTTGCTTTTCAACAAAGGACTAAATAGTAAATTGGGTGATTCCTTACTTGTTCTATGTCGGAACGTGTTATACAACTGACCTGTGTTACAACCATCCCCAGTCCCCCCTATAATGTATTTAAATTTTTATCTTAGACCAACAAATGTAAAAACACAATATTAATGGTTTAGCTTTATAAGGTATGGTTTATTTTTCAGATTTTGTTAAGTCTGTAACAATATGTCACACAGTGTATTGCATAAGCTGCTGTTTTCTGGGTGAAAAGTAACTGTGAAATAACTTTATATAAAGTACAATGTTTGCAAGCATCAAAATACTTGCCTTGAAGTTTCTTTTACCACTTTCAAGACATATCATTTTCTCCTTGCAAAAAGTTGGATAAAAAGTATAACTGTAAAAACTAAGAAGTGGGATATTGTTGCTAAATGCTCCTACATACTATAAAACTGAGTGCTGACTTAAGCCAGACAATGATTTTAAATGAGGAACATCCATACATACAATACAAAACCAGTATATACTAAAGAATGAATATGGCCCACCTGGAAAGTTGGATTTTCCACAGAAAAAGTAATATTTTTGGATGTTTTAAATCTAATTTTCATGGAGTCATCTACTCAGTGGCAACTTAAGAATGTTGAATGTCTGTTAGAAATTGTACCTGGAGGATGTTCGTATGAGAAACTATTAGCTGTTCCCATAATTCATACAGCCATCCCAAGATGATGCTCAGCTCCTTTCATAAATCACTAATATGTCTGAGACCTGCCACTGTTCTATTAGTCATTGGGAAATTACCTGGAAACCTCAAAAACCTCTTTTCAATGGGTTTGTCTTTGTATAACACAATGTTTAATGGTGGGAAAAAAGCAGTGAAATGAACTGATTAAACTAGCTACATTATTAGAGGCCAATACCTATGTCGGCACACAAACTCATTCTGTTTCCACGTTGTGAGGGGTGCTGGAGCCAATCCTAGCCAACGTTCTGGGTGAGGGCAGGTTAAACCCTGGAGAGGTTTCCAGTCCATCACAGGGCCAACACAGAGACAGACAGATGATAGCCACTCACAATCACACTCAGACCTAGGGACAAGTCCCCATTCAACTTAGACATGCATGTCTTTGGACTATGGGAGGAAACCGGGGTACGTGGAGGAAATCCATGCAAGCAAAGGGAGAACATGCAAACTCCACACAGAAAGGCCCCAGGCCCAGCGCTGTCGCGCTGCCTATGTCGGCACATGAAAAGGTTAATATGCTAAAGTGGGATTAGATCCAGGAATGGTTCACAGTGACTTTAAATCATTGCGAATCATGTAGTCAAGACCTTTCCAATGAAATCCTTTCACCAGAAAGAACTGGTCAGTAAACAATGATTATAAGATAATTGTTCTTATAAATGCAAAGGACATCAGCTTTGTTAAGATGAATTGACACTTTGTCCATTTGAGGTCAGCAGAACAAACTTAATTATTTTCATCATTTATCACCACATTGCTGACAATCCAACAAAAGCCCAATAACTCCGCCAGTTTTGGATTTCACCATCGACCTGAGAGTTTCTTCAGCTGCTACATCAACCACTATGTTCATCAAGCAGTGGATAAAATTATTTGTTCACTGTTTAGTGCTGGTTAAAGGACAGACATGGGCCAGAGTTACATACCTGTGATGGAGAACTGAGCAAGAGATCTTGTCACGTCTGGGTTGGGGGAAACACTGGGGTGAGGGCCCAAATGCAGGAGCTGACGCAGTAGAGTGAAGATCCAGGTAGAACTTTAATGAAACTCAGGTGAACATAAGGATAACAAAAAACCACTCCAAAGGAGGGAAACAAAAACTCAATGGCTGTGAGACAAAACTGAGGAAAACTGTGGACGAAGGCTGGAGTGCACACAGAACAAGACAATCTAGGACAACACAGCAGGAGGAAACAAGAGATCAGGAGACCAAGGGACAAAGAGGGACAGGAGGTCAATGGACAAGAGAACATGAGGACAAGCAGGAACTATGGAGAACAGGAGAGCAAACGAGAACTATGGAGAACAAGAGAGCAAACGAGAACTAAGGAGAACAAGAGAGCAAACGAGAACTATGGAGAACAAGGGAAGACAAAGAGAACTGGAGAGAACAAGAGAGAGCAACAGGGCACTGGAGAACACGAGAAACCGCAGAACAGAGGACAAAGGATCCGACAAGGACAGGACAGAAAACACGACTTAAATACACACTGAACTAATGACACAGGGTGACAATAGGGATAATCAGACAGCGACACATGAGGAAGGGCAAGTGACCTGAAACGAGAGGCTATTACTTTTCTAAATAAAACAGGAAGTGAGAAAATCTAAACTGATCGTAACAAAACACAACTAAAACTGACAGACCATGACAGATCTGAGTAAGTGATGAAGTGATGACGACACAGATAAAAACTTTTCTGAACAGCCCACTGAAGTGGCAGCATATCAGAATTTAGTTGTAGACAATAAAACAAAAACAAGCTGAAAGTTGCTCAAAAGTTCTGTAGAGCTGGGGAAGGTTTTAATAATCATCCTCAGTGGGCTGGTTATTTGGAGCCACACCTTTCATTTGTTGCCTCAGCTTTCTACGGTTAATCTAAAAATGTTCTGACCATATTGTGCCAATGGAGACAGCATGTGTGGAGAAACCAGCTTGATGCTGCTGCATGCATGGGAAGAGACTGGTGGTAATGCTGTCTGCAGACAGTTTTGTGCTAAGACAACACAGCACCAACAACAGCCTTGGAGTTTACAGAGAGCTTCCTGCCGAAGTTCAAAATATTTCATCAGGAATTTTTTGAGCATTTTCTGGACACATGCACTTAGAGAGCTGCTCTGACACAGATCCTACCTTAGCAAGAATTATCAAAAAAATATGTGAAACTCGGAAAAACATGAGAAACATGAGAAAATTCAATATCAAATGTTTTGTGACCTATAATAGTCTGTCAAGATTGTCAGAGGAAAAAGCAAATAAGTAGTTTATCTTTTCTAGTCACATACTGAAGACTGTAGTTTAAATATCTGTTATATTTTCCATTGGAAGCTTTTTAGTAGGGTGGTGCACACATTTCCATTAGGGATGACTTAATTGACTTATCCTCCCAAATAAACGCAAAAAGAAGAGCAGAGACAGGCTTGGACTAATGACAAGCATTATAGACTGGATGGGTAGTTACTTTTTAAGCTGTGGTCAGTGTGGGCCCACCAGCAGGATCAAAATCACTGTTTTATTTGACAGTTTCAGGAGTGTCAGTCAATAAAACCTGCAATGAAACCTGCCTCTTTCTGCCTCTGGAGTCATTAACTCATTCAAAGAATTTGTCTGTCGGCATGGCATTGAACTACTAAATTCCTGTTAGCTTCCAATACTTTTATCTTAACATTATTAATTTTAATGCCAACATCTGTAATGTGAATTAATGTGAAAGGCATCACTCATAGTGACTTATCCACAATTATTTCCTTAAGTGTTACAGATTTTTTTTGCCTCTTTTACTAATTTGTTTTGTTTTTGACAATGTAATGTTGAGTTTTGAGTGTATGAACTCCAACCAAAAAATTGCACGACTCACCAAAAACACATTGGCCTATATTTGCTAGCTAGTTTATGGGTCATGCACTATTCATAGTTTTGGCATTGGGGGGGGGGGGTAACATTAGTTAATGCCCTTGAGTGCAGGATGAGTGATTTATCATTATTTTACAGGATGAGATATCAACAGATGAATGACAGTTAACATGGGTATACACTAATAAAAGTGTATTTCACAATTCATGAGGCCTTTAAAGGCTTAAAGTAGGGCGGGGCGATATGGACCAAAAGTCACATCCCGATATATTTAGGCTGAATATTGATATACAATATATATCCCGATATTTTTCTTGCAAAGTCAGAGCAAATGTTCATTCAAACTCAAAGCCAAATATGACAAGTCACAAGTAGTTTTATTGAAACCGCCTACTTCAGTGAACAGTTACAAGATCAAATGAATAAATAATAAACAGGTTTCTTCACCTGGTGTATGAATAAATACTCAGCTGTTCAAATAACAATAGGATGTTAAACATAAATACTGTATAACAAGGAGTACCTTTTTTGAAATCAAAGCTCCGTGAGATGCACATTTAAATAATAATAAAAAAACATCTTAAATAAAAATTGCCTATAAAATAAAATAGGCCAATCTTTTTCTGAAATAAATATATTCATGAGAAAAGTACAATAATTTTTTTTTTTTTGTTTTACAACTATAAATGGCTTATCAAAATCAAATTACAGATTCTCTTCTCCTTTCTAACAAATCCACAAATGCAAATAACATTACAAAAGAACAAAACATGACAAACCGTAGTAAGGTGAGCTTTGTTTCAGGGCTGGAGCTTTTTCGGGTTGTGGATTGCAGCTGGGGCTGCTGCAGCACGCAGTTTCACACACTCTTTGTACTTAGGTGGTGAAAAAGATTTGTAGTGCTCCCACCCCTGGTTGTAACTTTTTAATGGCACTCCCTACATATAATGTGATTTGGTTGCTAATCTGATACTTTGAATCCGAGCCATCTCCAAATTACTGAGCCACTGGTTTTTCTTTTACTGACAAATTCCTCCACCGCATGCTCTGCAGACTTTCTTTCTTCCGCCATGTTTATTGAAGAGTGCTGGGTGTCTGTTCCTGCTCCTCCCCCTCATTGCATGACAGAGGAGGGGCGGGGGCACAGGGAGCAGTGCAGAGACCTCCGGGTCTGCAGCTTGCTTGGTGCAAGGATCACAGCGCAAATTAGAACTATATCGATATATACGATATGGTCTAATTCCATATCGCATTTAAAAATATATCGATATATCGCCCAGCCCTAGCCTAAAGCAAAACTAAAGGAATATTGGACCTTAGGTGGACACAAACAGAACCAAATAAATGCAAATTAGCCCACATAATTAGACTAATTGTTTGATAATATGTCAGCCATGATAACTTTTGTTTAAGTCTCCCTTCACCTTTAATTTACATTGATTTGCTGAAGGAAATGTTGTACGTTTTACAAAACTGCCTTTATTTGATAGCTGTAAAAAGAAGTTTAGTTTCTAGACTTTTTTTTCATCCACTAAATATCAGTATAAGAGATATGTCATTGCTTTGTTTCCTGTTGTACGTAAATATAATGCAGGTATAAAACGTTAAAATAAGAACGACACAATTTTACATTAGTAGTTGTGAATTGTGATGAGTTTTTGGCTTTAGTAACAAATCCTCTGTCTTCCAGCAACACAACCTTGACTCTCTAAGTCTCGTTTGGTTTTAAGGTGGCATAAAGAAGGACTTAAATACTCTTTAGTTTACTTTTTTATTAATTAAACAATATTTTACAGTATAAAATGTCAGAAAACACAAAGGTTACACAGAGCCTGAGTAGTAGTGAATGGTAAAGACCTAAACTCGTCATATATTTGAGAGTTTACAGGATCAAACAATGACACTGAATTCAGAACAAGACTTACTTTTAATGAGTGGGACATTTTTACCGAATAAACATGTCAGCTCTCCCTGTTGGACAAACTCTGCAATGGATACACAAAGTTTACTGTCCACCGATCACCTGCAATATACCATAGCTTTGGCTCTCAGGTGCTGAAATGTCATGTTACTCTTTAGCTGCCCAATAGGCCAATTCCCTGGGCTTTAATTAAAGTTTTATAATGATTTTAAATACAGAAAAACAACAAATTCTCTGGCACATTTTACAAGCCAAAGTCAAGGAAACCTTTGGCATCTGTCTTGAGTTCCCTTTAAGGATAACCTATAAAATTTAAATCATAAGCCGGTGATGATGAAATGAAATTTCAAAGTGTGTTGAGTGGCAAAATATTTTATCAGCTAAAGCAGGTCTGCGCTATATGAATAAGGGGTTAAAGGATACATACCCACACACACACACATACAGTAAGACAGCAGTAGATGGAGCAGATGCTTCAGCATTAAGCGTCTCAACTTAATGGAGCATGGCAGCTACTTTCCTCCCTGCTTCTATTGCAGTTGACATTATTACGCATCAATTCTTTGGTTTGCCATAAAGATACATTTTACAGTGATAATTTCCTCCCTAGTCACATTTAATGTCACTACTCTGAAGTGCTTGACATTTATGATTCTGCTGAAACTCCCAAGCCCAGGGCTGTGGGGAACTGGATACATATGAGGACACAATTGATGACAAGAGCCAATGAAAATCAAAATAATGATCAGATATCTGTGCAATAACCTGAAGTGTGCTGAATGACCTGACAACTTTAAGACTATTGTTTCACCTACCTTTGCAAATTTAAAACAAACCAAAACAATAAATTCTTCAAAAGATTTATTTTTTTATTCTTTCTTCAATTAAATATTAAAGTCAAAACACTCATTCCCACACTGTAATCTAACGTGTGTCATGGAATTTTTTTCCCCAAGTTCCCAGGACAGCTTTAAACTGCTCCTTACTCAGTAGCGCCTTTCCAATCAATTAATTTTTGCGTGTCAAAGCAGTTTGCAAACTCTGAAAGCGCAATATATTATTATTACTGACATACTGGCCCTGAATTAATTTGCCATTTCTGCTAGTGGGTTACATCCAGTGGCGAACCATGGACCCAGACCCTGGGCCTTCAATAGGAGCACATGTAGCAATAAAAGATTAAACATAGCAATACAAATAATAGCCAGAGCCCTGTCACATGGATGTTCAGCATATTAAAGGTTTATTTGCCCCAACTAGCTTCACAACACACCAAGGTGATTCTGGGAAAACAGACATTCAAAGCTTGCTATCATGGCATCATTTAATTACAAAAACTAAATGAAAAAAGCAAATCACACATTCACTTACCTCACATATGTGTTTAGCTAGAATGAAAGTAAAATGTCTAGAATAATCATTAGCTACTGTTCAACAACTAAAAATGGATCCAATGCTGACCCAATGTTTTTTGTGTTTGTTTCAGCTTAGACACAACTGAATTTCAATGTAGATTTAATATTTCTGCCAAAAGTATAACACAAACACCTCCTGGGGTGACATGGGGAAAAGGAAAAAGCTCTTTGTAAGTTATGCTCAGCCATTTTTCACTGGCCTTAATGGCTATAAAACAGTCTGCAATTTGTAGGTTTAGGCCTACAGTATACTTAAAAATTCAGTTTTCAGTTTTGTGCTGCTGCTGCTGTGGCTCTGGGTCTGTGCTACTGCTGTGGCTGATAGCGACTGTAGCAGCTAGCTTGAAAATGCTGATGGTAGCCCTTGCTAGCTTGCACCAATCCTGGCAAGTCAGGTGATGGTTGACCTTTTTGGATAATATCTAGTTTATAAACTGAATTTGTAAGAATCTTGAAAAAGGAGTATCCAAAATATAAGCCATGCGGTCTTCTTCTTCTTCACTAGCTCCTGCCATTTTCCTGCTCTCTAAATTGTCTTCTGTCTCTGCGTTCTGTCTTTCTTCCCTCCACTCACTCACTGTTTCGGCGGGTCGCTTGACTTATATATGTTCTCCTAGCAGTGTTGCCAGATCCTGCAAGAAAAACAAGCAACCAGCTCTAATGAAACAAGCCCAAAAAAGCAACCCGACTTCTCAAAAAAAAAAAAAAAAAGCCCAGTCAGTGACCTAAACCTATGGCATTGTGTAAGAGAGAGGCAATTTGATAACTATATATATATATATATATATATATCTTTTATCTATTACAAGGGAATACTGGGCACCTCCCCAATAACTCATCAGAGGGCTGTACTACGAAGTGAGATTAATGCGTTAGCGAGGTATGTTGAGCCTAAAGCCAGACTTTTCTGTGTCACGAAGGTCGCTCTCTTTAAAGCTGGCTATATCACCGTGGTAACTTATGCTGCGAACATAACCTGGTCCGGACCAGTTTTTGTTCTGACTTTCAGCTTAAAGTCGGCTATAAAAAGCGCCACCCTTTCACTGATTATCCTCCTTGAACGTGGCCTCACCGTTTTTGGAAAATCCAGTGGATTTACGTACCCGAATTATTAGAGGTGCTCTTCGGAGGGAGAGAGTTTTTCCAGACCGGAGTGATCTGTTGGCGTTTTCTGACTATATTCTCTGAGTGATACAGATTCTCAGTTGAGGGAATACGTTACATATGCAATCTTGTTGAACCATATAAGTAATGCGCAGAAACAAATCCATGCACTTACAGTAACGCAGCCATCAGCAGCACCTTTTCACCCAATAAAAAAACAAAACAAAACACCAATCACAGGATGTGTTTTATTATTTATTAAAGTTCTGCTTTTTCTGGGAAAAGAAAAATTCATAAGTATACAATGTCAATCATGCTTAACAAAAAAATTTAAAGTACCATTTACTGCAGTACCTTTTTCTCATACTCCAGTTTTAGTTTCTTGATTTCCAGCTCAAGAAACTAAAACATAGGACTGCTAGAAATTATGAAACCCTTACCCCTTGTTTTTTTGTGGGCCTAGAGGTGGAGGCCACAGGCTGAGGGGAGGGTTGCACAATGTCCTCTCCCTGTGACATTAATGAGCAAGAAACTTAATTATTTCTAATTTAAAAAGATGAATTTAAATTTTAAATTATATTCTTATTTAGATTATTAAGATACCTACCCCCAAAGGTACCTCTGAATACACTGAAAGTGTCTCCTCATCACTGATCTCCACCTGTGGAATAGTTTAAGATAAATGAATAAAGTGGATTCAACACAGCAAACAAAGATAAGAGTACATGACAACTTTGACAGTTACCTCTGTGTGGGGACCAGCAAGGGTGTGTGTTGGCAGCTTGAGCAACACTACAGTGTCTCCTTCAACTGTAAATTAGATTAAAACCTTTCTCATCTGAGAAACAACAAATATGCATTTAGTATTTTACCACCAAAGCACTTATACATACCCTGGACAAAGAATTGCTGCTGGGAGCTGCCAGCAGCAGGTCTGATTGAATACCCCCTTGTACCCCCTCCATGATCGGCCGCCCTTCATCTTTTGCAAGGGCCAGCTCCTCTGAGGCTGTGTAATCTGCTGGAGCGGGGCCCCCTCAAATCTTTCTACTCTCATTTTTCTTCGTTTCCTTCTGATAATTTTAACACTTAATATGTTACGCAGTGTATCATCCACATTACACTAAAAGAGTGATGAATGCACAGCAAATACTACTTAATATTTTTGTGCTTGGTCTGGATTTGCTGCCAAGACCGTTTTGCACTGCTGGCACTACAACTAATAGAACACCAATTAGAAAATTGGACAAATCAAATGAATTTCACTTTGATTTGGCCCTAATCTGAGTGATTTCCATGTATCCTTATTTGTGAAACAATGTCAGGGAGGGAATTAAAGTTATATAGTGATATATAATATTATATGATATTACATAGGCTATATTAACTTACGCATTTACACGATCTGCATTTTTTTTCCAGACTTCCTCTCTTGTCTTGTTTGGAGCAACAGTGTTGCTTTTAGCTGTTATTATTGGTCTGAACTCTTCATAGCCCTCCATTATCATAATCTGCTCCTATGGCTGAAATATGCGGCATGTAATCGGTCCAATTTTCTGCGGAAATAGCGTCAAATGACGCCTAAACGCCCCTTTTTATGTGAACGCGCACAGAGACTGATGAGTCAAGCCTGGGTCGACAAATCAAGTTGATAACCACTGTTGTGATACTCGTTATCTGTGGTTGGAGCTTTCGGCTTTGTCGAGCCAGCTCACCCAAAGAAAGCCCGGCTCTGTTGAGCTTCCTTCATAGTACAACCCGTATTTTTTCATTTAATGTTTTCAGTTGAAAGGGTCTTTTTTGCATTTAATTTTTTACAGAAATTAATAAAGATATAAAATGATGATGTGATGATTTGTCTTTATGTTTGAAGCATACAATCTGCAGACTGGGGTTGGGGATTTGGATAAAACTTTTGGCCATATTGCCAATTATTAATAACTGTGCAGCTATAATTGCCAGCTGTGAGACTTTATACAGATCAGTGTATGTCCAATCAGCTGTTTAAAACAGCTGGACAAACACCTCTGGTGATGATTCAGAGAGATGGACATCAGCTGAACTTTAGGAATCACACCATTGTGGTTTTTTTTCCTTTAATTTTTAATACATTTATTAACATGTCCAAAATTTTCATTTTATCATATTTTTTTCCCTTCCCCATATTTAAGCAAGCAATTTAAGCACTAATGAAAAGAACCAAGTGCCTATTTACTCTTACATAGTCACAATATGAAGACAAAAACAAACTTGTACAGTTTGTATAATTATTGTTCCTCTTGCATAAACTTTTCTTTTTCTTGACAACAGAAACTATTAGGTAATGGGCCAAGGTAAAGCTTTTACTTTTTAGGTTCCTCCATAGGCACATGAAACTCCGGTTCACACTAGGAAGAATTTTCTTCGCTGCTTATATTCTAACAGCTCATAAAAATGTATCCAGCTATTTACACTGATACATTTCAAATATATCAGTGAAAAATAACACTTATTTATATCTTACATTGCATGACATTTGATTTTTATATCTGCGTTTTCAAAGACACTGAAGAAATACCTATTAGGAGAATAAAAAAAAAAAAAAACATTTAAACTTTTGAATTTCTGCTGCAAAATAGAACAAAAAAATTTCAACCACAAAAACTTAAACTTTATTGAAAACAATTTATTTTTATTGATAGAGATTTGTGCAAATCTATTCTTACAAGAGCAATAGGGAACAAATTCCAAAAATTACACTGAAAACTCTCCAAACAGAGAGCTCAACTGCTGGATGCCACTTCAAAGGGGTAGTGATGGGGGAAATCATGGATGACCTTTAGTGCTTCATTATAGAGCTTGAGATCTGTTGAACAGACAGGACACACTCATGAATCAATGCTGCTGTGTTAGAGACATTCGACTTGTTCATCAAACCACACCTACCAAAAAGGGTGCCCTTGTCCTCTCGGAGCATGTTGTATGCTGTGGCCATAATTCCTCCTTTATTGGAAACTGTGCCAATCACCTCCACCACGCCACTAAGCTCTTCTTCAAGCTGGAAAAAACATGACTGGACTTAAAAACCTCTGAACTGAAAAGGGGCTCAACATCTCATTTATGTCTTCATGACAAACTTCTGCTTGAAATTGTAATTCAGATCGTTATATAATTAAGATTTCGGTGTCACTACTCAATTTTTTGTTGATGGAGAGAAAGAGAAAAGTTCTATCAGCATTTTTCTTAATGACAGAGCATTTCAGGAAATTTCATCATTTGTTGCACCCTCCTTTAAATTTTTTACATTTCTTTTTTTTTTGCAAATCTAACAGGAAAAACTGAAATATCTTTTTGTTAGATGTATTGATACATTTTGCTTTGACTTCAAGTTCAGCTCAGTTTTTTTTCCATTAATTTAGTATTCTCTTATTTCTGTAAAGCACGCTGCATAAAGACTAGATTTGCCTTAATTATCTCTGGGATGTTTTTACACATCAGTTCACTACTATAAAATGCAGGGCTTGAACCTCACAAAACTCAACACTTGTTGTGGCTTGTTGGGGCTGCTCTTTGTGTGGCATTATCACTTATGCATTTGCACGCTGACCAGAGGTCATTAAACGCACTCCGAAATATCAGTTGTGGTGATAACGACATTATTGATTACATAAATAATACATTTTTTAAACTCCACTTTTTCTTGCTTTAGAATAGTCACTTGACCCATTTGTGTGGCATAAACACCTGTTTCAGATGTCAGAGTTGCTCAAGTAAAAATCTGATCATTTATAAATTCATGCTGGATGTCATGATTACAAACACGGTTACAACAGCCTTGGCTGACAATATGAGCTAATAGGAGGCTCAAAGCTCACTTTTGTTGGTTCCTCTCATTTTTTGATTATGTTAAATATGGCAATGAAAGGTTGCAACCAGGGGAAGGAGGGCTTTACTTCTTCTTACAGGCAGTCTACTGAGCTACTCTGGTTTCTTGGCTGTTAAGAACTGCAGGGAAGGAGGACTGCTTCCACTACATTGATTACAGTACCCCACCTCTATTACAGTATATAATCCAATTTAATTGAATGTATCCTACTTAATAAAAGTGCATAGGAAGAATCAAACATCTGACACAGTAAGCAGGGAGAGGGATACGTAAATAGAGATGTCATCTGTAATGAGGCTTTGTAGTAACAGCTGTGACCAGTTCTACATGTCAAACAGCAGGAGGTAGAGATAAATACCTGCCTGTAATAAACAGGGAAGGGGTAAAATGGTTAGGCTACAGACAGAGGCTATGAGCTGTGTGAGACCAAAAATAGAAAGAAGAAGAAGTGCCCCAGTGGCTCAACTGGCCCCTAATTATGGGTTATACACTCTCTCTTCCTTCAAATTTCCAATCTCTCCTTCCAGGCAAAGGCATGGTGAATTTTTTTTATTTATTATCAAGTAAATACATGTGAAACAAGTCTTTGCCTTTATACCATGCCTTGGGTGATTTTGTCAGATGATGTTGTGGTTATAAAGAAAATGCAGTCAACTTTGACCTAGTCTTATATTATTTTAGCTCAGTGTAAGTAGAGCTGTAACAATTCCAAATGTTGCTACCCAATTAATTGTCTCTGAAATAACTGCGATTAACAATATAATTGTCTCTTTTGGTCCAATTTTTAAAATACTTTTTTCACTATCCAAGTCCAATAGTCATCACTATTTGTAAAACTATGTGTCAAAATAGTCATCACCGCTTCTCGACATGCATTTTTCCCAACTGTATCTCCCTTGTCATTTTAGTTGATATGAATGTGTATACGGCCAAGTGCCAACAACTAACAGTTTAAATCATAATAATAATAAATATATATAACACCTCTGAAAAAAAAAAAGGGCGTGGGGCTGGTGGTCATCATCGCTTCTTGAACTGTATTTTTTCCGAACTGTATCTCCCTTGTCATTTTAGTTGATATAAATGTGTATACGGACAAGTGCCAACAACTAACAGTTTAAATAATAATAATAATAATACAGATACATAGTGCTCTGAAAAAAAGGGCGTGGGGGGGTGGGCGATAAAAAAAAAAGGTTATTTGTCGGGCAGATTTCGGGCCAGAAACACAAGCATGTTCAGTTTCTCTGGCTTGAGGCTGGACCTCACTGGGCTTGCAAGGGTGCCAGCTGTGCTGAACATTTGCTGTCACGTTTATATTTCGTCTGCCAGCTGAACGACTCCGCTATGCCCAGCTTCCGGGAGGGGCCATCCACTGATGCATGGGCACTGATAGATTTGTTTAATTGTGCAAACTGTGAGGGATGGTGATTTTTGAGATGCTGTCTCAAATTGGTTGTGCTAGCATTTTTTACCCTGACCGTTTTCTTACATAGCCAGCAAATCACCTCTTCCAGATTTGCAGGCTCTCACCTCTGATTTGGCTTGAAACCAAAATAATCCCACAACGGAGAAGTTGTACTACGTTTAGAAACAATCTCAATCTCGTGTCTTGTTTTCCAAATTCAGGGTCAAAATGATGCTATATCTGAAAGCAGGATGACAGTCTAGTCCCTCCCCAAATGACCGATCGTCCAATCATAATTTAGCTGAAACCAGTTGGGCTTGCAGACTCCCTGCATTATGACAGGACCAGCGGGACAGTGTCAAGCGACACTTTTTCTTTCTTTCTTTATTACCAACACTAAACAAAAACTCCAGTGAAAAAGTGTACCAGCTTAATGTTATGGGCATTTCTCAATACCGCTTCTCACGAAACCACCCAATTCTCTTTGGATTGTTAATGTTAGAAAGCCAATTTGACTTTGCAACTGTAAATCAATGCGCGTGAGGCGTCCTCCGATGGGACAGTTACTGTTCTGTCGCGCTGCAGGATGCACAAAGACAATGGAAACATGTTTGATGGATGCAAACAAAAGCGTTACGATGCTTTGACCCATCTCATGAAAATAAACCCAACCACCCCCCCCAAAAAATTGCTTTAATTGCGGTTAAACAAAGAAACCGCGATTATGTCAAAAAATCGCAGTTAGACAGTTATGAAATAATTGTTACAGGCCAAAGTGCAAGTCTGTTTTGTGTTTTGTTGTCATTTAGAGTCCCATTTCTCCCCTTTGTTTTTCAGGATGTGTTTGAACTCTTTTTAGTTCTCCATCAGGCAAAATTTGTGGATAGTACCTGCTACGAGCTGAGATAAAGCAATGCCATTACGTTATATGACAACGATGCAGACTACTGACTGAAAGAATGTTACGACTGTCATCATGGTTTGAGAAAAGCTGTTCTGACCTAAAGCATCCAGTCTGATGACAATGGTGATGCAAGTAGCAGCTGCTAATGGCCAGGAGGCCAAGTCCTGACAGCACTAGCATCTGTGTGTTATAGCTACAGAGAAAGCAGGTAACCCCTGAATAATGGAGACATTCAGGTGTGACTGACTACAGATGGGTTACACAGCTGCTGTCATCTCATCCCATTGCTGTTTGGCTATCTGTATTTTTTTTTATATTGTAGGAACAATGAATGATGAACAGTACTATTCATTTCTAACTGCAGATTTAGCCGATTTAAAAAGCACTTTGTGCAATTCTTAGTTGTTTCCAGGGGTATTAAAGATTCGTATGTTATCTTAATACAAGAAATATTCCCAGTACCACTTACCACTCAGGTCAGAGGAAGTGACGTAAACTCAATGCGGTTCCATTTTTTTTTATATTCGGGGCTTAAAATATAACCTGTTTATAACGAAAAACTCTGAATATAAAAGATATGCTAAATATTCCTTTGTTTGTTTCAAGTCATGAAATGTGACTCATAACACGTGATCATTTTTAATCGGATTAGGAAAAAGAGCAGCAATTTGAAGTGTATTTCTAGATGTAAAAATAGGGGCTATGCTATAAGACGTGAATAAACTGGTAAATAAACGAGGTTAATTCTTAAAAAGTGCACTATTTGGAATAGATAAACAGCTCACGTGTCTACAGACTGAGGAGTCACATCAGTGTAGCCTTCCGCCTCACACAAGCAACGTCAATAAATGCACTCACGGGGTCGTTCAGTTCAACCGTTGCCATGTTTCCCTCTCCGTCTGAGACGGTGAACATTTTTCCTGTTGGGTGAACCTGTTAGCACAGATAATAGACACTGTATATTAGCCATGGTACCGCCGCTGTTAAAACATTGTCATTGCAACAGACCATTAATAACATAAACCTTCTCAACGCGCCCAACGAAGCACACTGGTCTGTTAATGTGCTGCGACAGCATAGAGCAGTTTATCCTCGGTTTGGGGACGTCTGGTATTCCTGCCATGATGCGTTGTGGTGTCCAGAAATTCACTGTGCTCGGGACAATGCCGAATAACGCGGGAAAGGTTTAGTTGCGTTCTCTATCACATGATGGCCCTGGTGGGTGGAGTGTCTCAGTTTACGTTAAAACTGTATCTGTCCACCGTTACGGTAAACCCAGGTTGAAAAATCGAACGCACTAAACTTCTATTACGACACATCCGTTTGTGCTCCCAAATTTCACCTCCCAGAAACAGAAAGCCATGGTTCCCATACATGTTGATTTAAGGACACCAGGGATAGCTTGTTGTGGAACCAGACGTGGTATGTATAGTTTCTACACAATCAGGGGCCATGTTGAAGTAAATGACGTAAAAGTTAAAGCGAAACAGCTGACGATGTCAAACGGAGGAAAAACGGAAACCTAATTTCGTTGTGCAGTGGTTTATTGTGGGTTGGCGAAACTAAAATAACGCACAGACGTTACCGAGCCGAACTAAACCGAACTAACTGGGACTAAAACGTCGCACTGAACAATGAACTGACCGAGACCACGGCAGTAAGACCGTGTCCTCAACACTTCATTTTATTTTAGGGGCATAGCTTCGCCTTAAATGTTACAGGAAGCCACTGACAAACAGCTGATTTTGGTGTTAAACCAAGAAATATTTGTAAATTGTTAACAATTTTAAAGAGTGAATTTAGTTAATAATCTCATTTAGGGTTGCCAATCGTCCCTTGAAAAACGCAATTGTCCCGTATTTAGAAACAAAACTACGCCTCTTGTATTGAGTTTAAAAGGGACGCACTTTGCCAGTATTTCCTTCAAAATGCAAGTGGGTCTGCCTGCCCTGCCAACTAGGTGTCCTTATTTATTTTTCAGGTAATTGGCAGCCCTACTTATGTTGGTTAATACCTTCCCTTCCTTGATGAAGATATGTCGTCTTGTAAATTAGATTCTGTTTTCTCTTTAATCTGTTTTTACCTAAATATAAAGGCACTTTCTACATTTTTTGTACTTTAAAATGAAGCCAGATGTCAGTGTAATAATCATTTCAGTCTCTGAACAGCTGAACTACTAGTTTTTATCACCTCCCTGGGGCAGTTTTGACATTTGCAGCTCACGCGATGTTATGACTGCTGGTCTAACCGTTCGTTTCTTTTGTTGACAGACGAGAATCATGTTCAGTTTTTTGGGACTGCGTAAGGACTCGAAGAAGACAACATCTGAAAAGGAAGTCGATGGAGGCTTTGTTATCATTGGTAAAAAAAAACCAACCTGATTCCATGAACATGGCACAGACAGAAAAAGGCTGCAATTATGCCAGCAACATTAAAAATAAGGAAGAGAATGGTGAAATTGGTTGGTTGAATGTTGGTTGGTATGGAGGGTTATATTGACTTCTTATTTAACAGAAATGTCTGTAGACATAATATTTTACCCACCATTCCTTTTAAGCAGAACATTGTTAAACTGATAGAATTGAGTTATGAGTTTGCATGACTGGTATTTGGTGTGGTTTGACTTATTCATTGTTATCTGTTATGATATGGACTGTGTTCAAGAGTTGTCCTTCACTTATAATTGAACCCAGTGAAAGTGAAAAGGTGACTGCAGATAGAAAGTTAGAATATTTCAGGTGAAATGCAGTATTCACATTGACAGGTTACATTTCTCATGTAAATTTGGCTGACTGGCATGTTTAGCTTCATGAGATTGTGAAAGGAATTACACAAAAAAAGAAATTAGTACAAGAAGTTCAGGGTGGCATTTTGTTGTACTGTGACTCACAAATATCCTTGTTTGTTTCTTCCTGGGCTGTTCACCTCAAAATCAGAAATTTCATTAACTAAATCAGTGCGTGTGACTGAATTTAGGGACATAGTAAACACAGTTAGCCCGTTGCCATTGAGAATAGTAACCTGATTAATAATTTTTATTGAAGCTCCCCTTTCTTAAATCTCATGGTCCTCATCGGTTTATGATGATATTACTCCCCCCATATTCACCTTCTTCTTATTACATGACTTGTATTCCACACTTTGGTCACATACAAATGCCTTGTAAATCTACATAGCAGCTGTGCAACGTCATTCGCCAGGGGTACTGAGATAAGATATTATTACAGCCCCAGAAAAATCAGTGTTGACAGTAAAGATTTATTTTTCAAAACATAATTTTCTTCTGTAGCTTGCCGGGGGACGTAGCTCAGTGGTAGAGCACATGTTTTGCATGCAGAGGCCCTGGGTTCAAACCCCAGCCATAAGGCAAACCAGTGGTGGGTTTGTGCTGGTCCCAAGCACCGATGACCAGGAAGGGCACCCAGCCTAAAAACTGTAGTCGAATCACCAATGCTAGTCACAGAGCTGACTTGCTGTGGCGACCCCAAAATAGGGAAAAGCTGAAAGAGGAGAAAAAAACAAAAATCGCTAGTTTACTCATGCCAGCTATGTCTTAACACAGCTGCTAAGGCAGCAGACACAAGAAAATTTAGTTGGCAGTTGTCAATTTTCTGTGATATACACTTCATTTGAAAATAATTTCAGATAAGGGATTTCATTTTTAATATTTGCCCAGTAGAGCTGACAGCTGATATATATCCTGGGTCTTAGCTTGCCTGTTCCATCTGTTTCTGCCTAAAACCACAAAAATCTGCATGGATCAATGTGAATCCTAAATAAAAGCAAATTTTCCTACATCTAGTCCCAGAGAGGTGCAATATTATTTGCTGTTAATCCTTCTCACAGCTTTTATTGGAAGAGCTGTAGCTGACACAGATGGTCAGGAGCTGCATGTTATTTTTGGCAGAGCAGAGCAAGTGTTGGAGCCAGGCCTTTTCTTTCCAATTGAGGTATCCAATAGAGCATTCACTGTAAACTCACTGCTCGGCATCTATAAAAGATGGTCTCATCATGTTGGCAGCAAAGTGATGGTGAATGGTTCATAAAAAATCAAACATGGATA
Organism: Remorina albescens; assembly: GCA_034769265.1. Taxonomy (NCBI): domain Eukaryota; kingdom Metazoa; phylum Chordata; class Actinopteri; order Carangiformes; family Echeneidae; genus Remorina; species Remorina albescens. The sequence goes on along the minus strand of CM068492.1, from coordinate 2,833,107 downwards.
CCACACACAGATCTATCAAATCTGCTCATATGAGGTTTAGATGAAAGGACTTCCTTTGGAGCCCAGGATGGATTTCATCTGAATAGAGGAGGTGCTTGGCTCCTAACTGTATCAAAGAGACCAAGCTGAGACCCTGAGATGTCCAAGCAGGGTGGGGCCACTGTCCCATCTGCGTGTATTGCATAGGCAGAGAGCACTCCTGCGTGGTGTTTTAGAGAGTAGAACATCCAGTGTTCACCTCATTTTTGGGCTGAAATATATTTTCAGCAATATCTTAACAGTTTATAACACCCTGCAGCTTTTGTTATAGTTTACAGTAGAGTAATCTAAAATTTGTCAATGCTGATAATCTTGTTTGTATAGACCCATTCAAAACAATTAGAATATTTAGAAACATTAAGCAATTTAGCTGAAAAAAGTATCACTCAAATTGGATTTTGGACGTTAGTCATCTTTTTGAAACCAGAAGAAACCTGGGACTTTGGAGGAAAGGGTGGAGCTGAGGAGGAGTGAATGCTGTATCTGATTTGCTTTATATGTTTATCCTTATTGTGTGGTAGAGTCTGTCATTCACACAGTAATTATGCCCCTTATCCATCCCCTGCTTTATTGTCTATTTTTCTCTAAATGGGACCATCATATTGTTGTAAGACTTGAAACTACACACTGAGACCATAGACTCATTAGGAAAATATTTAATGTGCTAATAAATTGAGTGAAAAGAAGGGACATTTTCCCATAGATTTCAATACAACTTATCTCATTTATTCATCTTCTACCCCTTATCCATTTCTGGGTCACAACCGGTACTGGAGCCGATCCCAGCTCATATTGGGTGGGGGTGTGGTACACCCTGGATAGGTCACCAGTTCATTACAGGGCCAACCCACAGAGAGACAGAGACTAATTAACAATGACTGTGTCATTATGACAAAGAGTGTTATCCTGCTGCAGGTAGTGATTAGAAGAAAGTGAACTGTGACCATGAATCATGAATATGGTTAGCAACTATACTGAGGCATTCCGACCAAGACTTAAGACTTATTTCCTGACTCACTTTTCCCCTTATTAACATAAGGGGAAAAGTGAGTCAGGAAATTATCCTCCACACCATTGCATGATGGCCCCCTTTTGAAGTGTTGACACAAGGCAGGTTCAGTCTGTGGATTCAGACTGCCACCCTACCATCCTTATCAAAAAAGTGTTAGTGAGCTGGTGTCCACTATAGCTTCAGGTTTCTGTTCTCAGCTGACATGAGTGGAACGTGGTGCTCCGGGGAGTCCATTAGTCTGAATGTTTACAAGGCATAGGTCCCCACAGATAATTCAAAAGTATAGTGATACTTAGTTTTGGAGTGGCAGCACAGTGGCACAGCTATTGTCTGGTGCCAATCTGTGCAGAGTTTGCATGTTCTCCCTGTTACTCTATGGGTTCCCTTCCAGGTTCTCTGTCTTCCTCGAGTTCAGAGACATGCAGGTTCAGTTTACTGGTGATTCTAAATGGGTGTGATTGCGGGTGTGAATGTTTTTTTGTCTCTGTAGTCAGCCTGGAGATAGAGCAAAGACCTATCCAGGTTGTGCCGCAAACTCGCCCAAACTCACAACCCTTTTGGGATAAGCAGCATAGATGATGGATGGATGGAGCTCAGTTGTGTAATTGGATATGTGAAGAAGTTATGTGGTTTCTGACTCATTGAGATTTGAAGCTTGAATAGATGTAATGATGTGAAGTCTGGACTCCCACTCAGATGTTTGTGGTTGTCTCATTTGCTCCAACGTCATCTGCCCTGATCATAATTCTAATAATTAGCAAATCTAGTGTTGATTTTTTTTATGTTGCCAATGTGCTTAATCGATCTGTAAAGCGATGCAGTCTGATGAAAGTATCATCACATGTAGTTATCGCATCAGTGGGTCTATGCCTGTAATGTGCCTAAATTAATACGTCTACATAAGTAGTGTCTGTTATTCTTACTTATCTGTGAGAAATGAAAGATTAAAAGCCAAGTTAAAATAAGACCATGTGAGGACAGACCTGGCTTTGCCAACAATTTGTCACTTTGTCTTCCCTGTTCAACTGGGTCTTGAAATTTTGCAACTTGATCTCCATATCTCAGTGGCAGTGACAGCTGCCGTTTTGTATTTTAGTGAACAGTTTTATGTCATTCACTCCACAGGGGAGAAGTTTGAAGAGCACAGGAGGCAAGTGCAGAACATGAACATCGCATACCCATCAACAAACGTAATAGTGCAGCCATCCAAGGTGAGCTCATGTTACAACATTTAAAGACAGAAAGATACTGTCTTCATGAAAGGTGGCTGAGTATATCCTGCAGGTTTCACACTGTCAATGTCCACTGTGATGCTGACAGTGGCAGGGACATCAGACTGACTACAGTGTATCTCCATGCTATACATTATCCTGTGGTGATATATGGTTCCAGTCAGTATTGTACCATATAAAGGATTTAAAACAGCCATGAAGAATTAAATATTTTCGAACTTTCCCTAATACTGCAAATGATAAATTATGTAAGGAACTGCTTAGTTGCATCATGGTCTTTATACAAGATTCACAGTAATTATTAAAATTGATTTGCTTGCTAAACCATATTCTATTACACTCTGTCCCCTTTCTATTGATTAAAAGATTAACATGACATTCCTGCCATTTTATATCTAAAGCCAGTGGGGCCCAGGTTTGAATCCAATTTGCGGCACTTTGCATGTCTCCTCCCTTTTCTCTCCCTGAATTTGCAGGCTCTATCTTACAGGCTCTATCAGAATATAGGCAAATCAATAAAATCTTAATATGAAAAAATAATAGTAAAAGAAAAACAGATTCATGGAGTGCTGCTTGGGTGTAGAAACGTGTAGGCAGGTATCCCTCTGGTGCTCTTCAGTATGGGGATTCCACTAGTTGAAAGTTACTGAAAAGATCTAAGGCACTCAGGAGGATAGTGGATTAAAAAGCTTTTAATACTTCATGGCTACATAGTCATAGATAAAAACATGCCAATGCATTTCAGCCATTGAGGCCTTCATCAGGGCAAGTACAGCCAAAATGGTCGCCTTTAGGCTGCTTCCTATATAAGTTAGCAAGTGATCACATGATCAGTATGGACAGGTAATAGTCAAATGACAAAGTTCAGTAGGAAAAACCACACATCAAAACATTTACATAATAACAAGGCAAAAACAGCAATGAAATAACAATATATATATATATATATATATATATATATACATACATACATACATATATAGATATAGTTTTTGGAGTTTTAGATTTTGACAACATAACATTCAAAGAACCCAGATGCCTAGATCAAAGACAATTACAGAAAAGTAGAGAAATCAAGCTCCCCATTCAAACCATGATATTGATTAGCTTTCAATGTATATATCCAAAATGATTTGGTACATGCCACACTATTGGCTGATATAGGAGACACGACCAATGAGAGCATGCTGTTCAGTATCCTGGGCGCTGATTGGCTTAGTGACGCAGCCTCAGTTCCCAGCATCCTAGCTTTCATCATCCCACACCGCTCAGTTTGCTTTCTACGCATACGTCCGCTACATCGCTCAGCATCTTTATTTGTGTTTAAGGTTGTATATATATATACATATGTATATGTGTATATATATAAACATATAAAAAATATACATTACAATACCCTGATGAATCACTTTAGCCAATCCTGTTTTACTTCGTGGATTTTCACCTATTGCGGGGGGTTCTGGAACGTAACACCCGCAATAGTCGAGGGATTACTGTGTATGTGTGTGTGTGTGTGTATATATATATATATATATATATATACACTGCTCAAAAAAATAAAGGGAACACTAAAATAACACATCCTAGATCTGAATGAATGAAATATTCTTATTAAATACTTTGTTCTTTACATAGTTGAATGTGCTAACAACAAAATCACACAAAAATTATCAATGGAAATCAAATTTATTAACCCATGGAGGTCTGGATTTGGAGTCGCACTCAAAATTAAAGTGGAAAAACACACTACAGGCTGATCCAACTTGATGTAATGTCCTTAAAACAAGTCAAAATGAGGCTCAGTAGTGTGTGTGGCCTCCATGTGCCCATATGACCTCCCTACAACGCCTGGGCATGCTCCTGATGAGGTGGCGGATGGTCTCCTGAGGGATCTCCTCCCAGACCTGGACTAAAGCATCCGCCAACTCCTGGACAGTCTGTGGTGCAACATGGCGTTGGTGGATGGAGCGAGACATGATGTCCCAGATGTGCTCAATTGGATTCAGGTCTGGGGAACGGGCGGGCCAGTCCATAGCATCAATGCGTTCGTCTTGCAGGAACTGCTGACACACTCCAGCCACATGAGGTCTAGCATTGTCTTGCATTAGGAGGAACCCAGGGCCAACCTTACCAGCATATGGTCTCACAATGGGTCTGAGGATCTCATCTCGGTACCTAATGCCAGCCAGGCTACCTCTGGCGAGCACATGGAGGGCTGTGCGGCCCCCCAAAGAAATGCCACCCCACACCATTACTGACCCACTGCCAAACCGGTCATGCTGGAGGATGTTGCAGGCAGCAGAACATTCTCCACGGCGTCTCCAGACTCTGTCACATGTGCTCAGTGTGAACCTGCTTTCATCTGTGAAGAGCACAGGGCGCCAGTGGCAAATTTGCCAATCTTGGTGTTCTCTGGCAAATGCCAAACGTCCTCCAAGGTGTTGGGATGTAAGCACAACCCCCACCTGTGGACGTCGGGCCCTCATACCACCCTCATGGAATCCGTTTCTGACCGTTTGAGCAGACACATGCACATTTGTGGCCTGCTGGAGGTCATTTTGCAGGGCTCTGGCAGTGCTTCTCCTGTTCCTCTTTGCACAAAGGCGGAGGTAGCGGTCCTGCTGCTGGGTTGTTACCCTCCTACGGCCTCCTCCACGTCTCCTGATGTACTGCCCTGTCTCCTGGTAGCGCCTCCATGCTCTGGATACTACGCTGACAGACACAGCAAACCTTCTTGCCACAGCTCGCATTGATGTTCCATTCCGGATGAGCTGCACTACCTGAGCCACTTGTGTGGGTTGTAGACTCCATCTCATGCTACCACTAGAGTGAAAGCACCGCCAGCATTCAAAAGTGACCAAAACATCAGCCAGAAAGCATAGGAACTGAGAAGTGGTCTGTGGTCACCACCTGCAGAACCACTCCTTTATTGGGGGTGTCTTGCTAATTGCCTATAATTTCCACCTGTTGTCTATTCCATTTGCACAACAGCATGTGAAATTGATTGTCAATCAGTGTTGCTTCCTAAGTGGACACTTTGATTTCACAGAAGTGTGACTGACTTGGAGTTACATTGTGTTGTTTAAGTGTTCCCTTTATTTTTTTGAGCAGTGTATGTATATATATATATATATATATATATATGTATATATGTATATATATATACACATATATATATATATAGTAATTTTTTTTTGTTTGTTATTTCATTGCTGTTTTTGCCTTATTATTATGTAAATGTTTTGATGTGCGGTTTTTCCTACTGAACTGTGTCATGTGACTATTACCTGTCCATACTGATCATGTGATCACTTGCTAACCTATATAGGAAGCAGCCTAAAGGCGACCATTTTGTACTTGCCCTGATGAAGGCCTCAATGGCTGAAACGTGTTGGCATGTTTTTATCTATGACTATGTAGCCATGAAGTATTAAGGGCTTTTTAATTGACTATCCTCCTGAGTGCCTCAGATCTTTTCAGTAACTTTCAACTAGTGGAATCTACAGGGCTCAGGATCTAGAAGAAGTGGTCCAAGTAAGGAAAACCTCTGGACCACAGACAGGGTCAGGGGTCAAGACTTAGTGATGGGTGTGGGGAGTGAAGGTTGGACTGTGTGGTCTTGTCCAACAGAAGCGCTACTGTAGCTCAAACTGCTGAAGAAGTTCATGCCAGATAGAAGGGAACACACACAACACACACAGCATCACAGTTTGTTGTATATGGGGCTGTGTAGCATCAGACTAGTCAGGGTGTCCATGCTGACCCCTGATCACCTTGGTCAAGGCAGATGGGGTGTGTGTGCCTAATTGGAAGAAGACGACGCACCAGTTTGATGTTGTGGACAATTTTCTGCTGGGAAACCTCGGGTCCTTTCATTTATGTCATGTTACTTTAATATGTAGGACCAATCTAAACCTGGTTCAGAACAAGTCCAGTCCTTATTGGAAACAGTATTTCCTAATGGCAGTGGCCTCTTTCAGCAGGATAATGCTTTATGCTACAGCGCAACAATTGAGCAATGATGTAAGACCAACACCAGTTTAAGTGTGTTTATCTTCTGGAAAACATAAATGTGCTCAATAACTTTTATAGCAATGTCCAATGAATATTATCTTGAATAATTCAGACAATCACAGAAATCTATTGTCCACGCTGTCTTCAACCATTAGTCCCTGCTGCTTATTCCAGAGTTTCATGGGAGCAGAGTCATACCACCATGCCCAGCGTATGCAAAACTCATTAGTACAAGGGGTCATCTAAATCTGGCCGAACAGACAACATTATCTATACTCAGTGATAATAATAACAATAATGCTAGTAGTGTTTCTTCAGTTTGTCATTCTAAGTGGCTTCAGCATTTGAAAGTTCACATATTGTGCCATTTTGTGTTGTGTACAAAATGACATCTTAACAAACACAGACACTCCCATATGTGAGAGGAAATGTATTTTAAAAATGTATTTCTTAACATTGAAGACTGACATTAGGTATGTGTCTCTTTCTCTTCACAGTCATCTTACACAACTCCAGCTCAAGCCAGCGAAACAAATCTCCCCACAGCTTCACCTAACACGGGGCCAGTGGCAGGGCCGTCAGCAGTGGACGCTACTTCAGCTCTCCCAGATGTCCTTGGGGATGTCCCCTTCACTTTGGCTCCCCACATCCTGACCATGCAGTCTGGATTCCCTTTCCTCCCTGATTTCCTCCTGTCCCGGGACATTAACCATAACTTGGCTAGTTTTCAGTATGACTTCACTTTAGAAAACTCTGTGCTCCAAAATGCCTAGTTTATCTGAATGCTAATAAAAGGACTGTAATGAGGAATTCACATTGTTGGGAAGAGAGCAGATCAGGGGAGAAGTTGCAACTATACAACATATTGAATATACAAATTGGATATTGCAAAAATATGGCCTATGAAAAATTAGCCAGTTATAGAACTGCAACTTATTGAATTTAGGTATCTCAGTCCATAATAATTTAATGTAAAGGGAAGGCTCTGGAAATCAGATTTGTGGAAGTAACGGTGATGAGAAGCTTTCTAGGAACAGAATGGACTTGTGGTTGAGTTTTTCTGAGTTTGAATTGTCAGGAAGCAAAGTGTGTTCTAGTGTAGAAGATAATTACATTTTATTACAACTTCAGTTTCCATGAGGTCTGTGAACTCTGCTACACAGAGGTCAGCCAGGTGAAGCCAAAAGTAAATGTCTGTCACTGCCAACCACTGTAATAAGTATCACAGGTCAAAGTAAAACAAAGTAAATCAAAATGTGATGGAAGAGTTAGGCAAGACATGTGGAGGCTGGGTTTGGGTGTCGGTATTTTTTTTATCCCTCCAGACATTTTGAAATTCTACCATTTTACCAACTTTCCACCATTACCATGAAGAGTACAATGCTTTTATTATAGATATATGCTGTAAGAGACACAAGTTGTGCCAATTTCAATGATCCCTCAAGGGAAAATGTATATTTTTCTGCATATGGTTCCATGGGGGTGGCATTCTTGGAAAGTGGTTAGCCCTCTTGCCTCACAGCAAGAAGGTTCTGGGTTCCCACCATGTACCCGACTTCCTCTCACAGTCTCCCACACTGATGTGAATGGTTGTTCGTCTGTGTATGTGTTTGTATGTTGGCGACCTGTCCAGAGTGTACCCAGCCAGTTGGCTCTAGGCCTTGCAAAAGCCATTATAGATAATGGATAGACTGGTGGGTCCATGGTCCTTATGGTGTGAGCTGTTTCTTGTTTAGCTTGTCTTTCCAAACACCACAAGGGCATTTCTGGTCATTTAGGATATGGTCCCAAGGTGATGAAGCAATAACTTCATTCAGAGGTTAGCTTTGTAAAATTGTGTGGACTGTGTGTCGTCATTGTGGGAAACTGTGGTAGTAGTTAACTGTTGTGGAATCACTGTAAAAAACTACTGTGAATGGAAAGCGGCTGAATTTTGACAGATGATGTAATCGATAAACTAATTACTATATCATTGTGTGCTGTTGCCCCAAAATAAGAAGGTCGTGGGTTCAGTTCCACCTGAGTTTGCATGTTCTCTCCATGCCTGCATGGGTTTCCTCCGGGTACCCCGGTTTCCTCCCACCGTCCAAAGACATGCATGTTTGGGTTAATTGGTGACTCTAAAATTGTCCGTAGGTCTGAGTATGAGTGCGAGTAGTTGTTGGTCTGTCTGTCTCTGTGTGTTGGCCCTGTGATGGACTGGCAACCTGTCCAGGGTGTACCCCGCACTCACCCAGTGTGAGCTGGGATTGGCTCCAGCACCCCTGCGACCCGAAAACGGATAAGCAGTTGAAGATGAATGAACGAATGAATGATATTATTGTGTTATATTTCTGTTCAACCTGTTGTCTGCTAGTTGCAGCCCTTTATCTGGCCCTCTCCTCCTCTCTGTGCTCACACATAGTGTTTTAATGCTGCCCATTAAGACCAGGATGTTGTTTGATATCGTCAGTATGCACATCAGCTAAGACAAAGACAAGGTTGTGATATCAACTGTTTATATTTTGCAGTGATGAGTCAGAGGGGAAATAAGAGTGGACTCAATATCTCTCTTATTTAGTGTCTGACACTGAGTGCAACCTCTCCATGGGTAGCAAGCCACTGCTCCACCTTTGACATTCAGTGGAGACAGAGAGAAGGCAGCACTGCAGACTTCTGTGGAAGGTAGCAAAGCTCTGTCCAGAAAGCTGCTAAATTCATTGCTAGGTCCCATTTGTTTTTCTTGTTTTTTGTTTTTTTTGTGTTTGTTTGTTTGTTTGTTTGTCTTTTTTTTCTTAAATTGCCATAGCGGTCTGAGAAAATGAAAAGCAGCTCTGCTGTAAACACCTACTGATGATGTGGTAGAAATTTCTTACGCCAAATCAATTAAAAATAACTATAGCCAGAGACCAACACTCAGCTAGTAACTTCATCACACACTTGACTGTTTCACACACTCAGTTGCCAGTACTTAGGAATGTTGCTCTGGGCCTCCAGTGGTTCAGCCTTCACTTAATCCCAATTCTTGACTAGAATCTCCATTAATGTAAGAGCTTCAACACATGATGGATGTGCTGGAAGAAAATTGCTAATATATATTTATATATATATATATATATATATGTTTGTTTGTTTGTTTATTTGACATTACATACATCTGGGCAGCATGGTAGCATAGTGGTTCACACTGTTACCCCACAATAAGAAGGTCGCAGGTTCAGTTCTTTCTGTGCAGAGTTTGCATATTCTCCCTGTGCGTGGGTTTCCTCCCTCCGTCCAAAGACGTGCATGTTTGGGTTAATTGGCGACTCTAAATTGTCCGTAGGTCTGAGTATGAGTGTGAGTGGTTGTTCGTCTCTGTCTGTCTCTGTATGTTGGCCCTGCGATGGACTGGGTACACCCAGGACAGGTTGTACCTCGCCCTTGCCCAGTGTGAGCTGGGATTGGCTGCAGCACCCCCCCAGAGCCTCTTATTTGGCTCGCGGGGGGTGATGAAGATGAATGAATACAATACTTCTATGACGATTAATGTTTTTAATATTTTACCATTTACTCCCCAAAATGTCCACCAACTTGGGTTTTGCCTTGTTCCTGGTCAGCATTTTTTTCTGTCATCATTCATTCATTGATTGTTCCTTAGATTTCTTCTGTTTTCCTTTAGTCATTTGTTTTTCCTGTGTATGGAACATGCTTTTCATTTGAATGCAGTCAAATACACTTAGATAGCTCACTCTACACTTTGAACTCCTTGCAATGCTACAAATGGTTTCATGTTCTAAAAGCATGTACTGTTCATACTGTTTACTGAACAGAATACTTTTACATGAATATGCTCTGAACTCTTTTAATTGATACTGAATTGCTGTTGGTTGTGTTTTAAATATTTCACACATTTTTGGCTTGAAAGATATAATGGTAAAAGTGTTTTTTCCCAGGCATTGTTAGTAACAGGTCATGATTTTCTTTTTGTGCTGGTTATTATATCAGACTCAGTTAATATTTAAATTATTTGAGGATTTCTGTACTTCAAATAACTTCACCACTCATTTATCTATAGCACAGGTAAATGAATGGTGTCTAAGAGTGTGTGCATCCTCAACAGATTACATTTGGTTGGCTGTATTGTTAACCGTATTTTGATATATGTATGAGATTAAAAATGAAGCACATATCTTCCAAAGAGAGTTGTTTGTATATGGTCAAATTTAATATGAAGCCCATGCAGAAGTTAACCCCAAACCCTCAAAAAGTTTTTTTTTCGTACCTCCAAACTATGATTATGAATTCTGAGCTCATACAACAACTAAATCTTTTGTGTGGTGAGATCTCAATCACCAGTGCTTTGCAGGTCTGATAAGGGGGTCTTGAACTAACGTTGTATGCCCATAAAAGAGTGCTAGTTAAGACAGCGGAAAACAAGCTAATCTAGCATTTGCTGTACTGGAGCTGTGCATACACTGCGAAAGGAAGAGCAGCCTGAGATGTTTTTGACAGTGTGGCACATTTGCGTGTGAGTGCCTTATCGTACATTTTGGTCCTTTGCATTGAGAATTGTCACATTCTGGCCGAAATCTGTTTTCCTTTTGACGAATAAAGAAGTATTTAACATAAATTGGCACAAATTGGTGTATAAAATTTTTACAAAGAAAGAATCAACTTGCTCAGGTAATGCCACATCGGCCACCTATTCCCCCTCACTCTCCTTGACCTCCTTTGAGTTGTCGAAGCATCTGTTCATGCAGGTTTAAGCACTTAGTAGTTGTGTTTTCATTATAATTTTTGTAAAATAAAAGCAATTTTGACAAAGTACTATTACAACTTGCAGGTGTTTCCATTGAGGGGTGTTTTGTGAATGAACCGTAATTCCTGTAAATCTGGTCTCGTGACATCCCATAATTCTCATAAAATCTTGAGAATTATGGGATGTCACCAGGATGTCAAGCGATAGTCCCCTTTGAGGAATATGGAAGAAAGCATTTTGCATTTCCATGGTTTTGGAGTACTGATTTGCAGTGAACTGATCATGTGAGCTGCTACGTCATGTCCAGAGGTGTAAATGTGAAAAAAAGTGTTTCCATTACCATTTTTCTATATACTTTTTGACACATCTGAAAGACCACCTCATGAAAGCGTAAAAACTTTTCCCGATATTTGAGAGGTTTTTCGAAATGTAGGTGTTTCCATTACCAGTTTTTATGGCAATATTTAGGTTTTGTGCATCTAGGGATAATGGAAATGCACCTATAGATAGACAAATACTGGGCAATATTTGATAATTCATTGAGTAATAAATCTGATTCAAATTGAGTTTCTCAACACAAAATCAAAACTAGCACTTGACATTAAACTAAAGTTTGGAATTACTCTTGATCTGAGACACATTAGCCAGAGTTTATGATTGGATGGTGTTAATGTGACACTTGTTATTAATGCATTGGTCTTGCTAGACTACTTGTAATTCTTGACTCTGGTCTTCCTATCATGGAAGCATAATGGTTTGCATTGTTTGGCCACAACAAGAAAATTTCTAGGTTTGCATGTTCTCCCCATGCTTACGTGGGTTTCTTCCCACCACCCAAAGACATGCATGTTTCGGTTAATTGGTGACTTTAAATTGCCTGTGGGTCTGAGTGTGAGTAGATGTCTTTGTCTCTGTGTGTTGGCCCTGTGATGGACTGGCGAGCTGTCCAGGGTGTACCCCACCCTCACCCAATGTGAGCTGGGATTGGCTCCAGCACCCCCCTCAGCCCAGAAACAGATAAGAGGTAGAAGATGATGAATGGTCTTCCTGTTTACCATTTGGGACTTGCAGGCTTTTATTTAGGACATATTTGGCCTTTATTTGTAACTTAATAGCCCTTATGTGAGAGTCTTGTCTTACATCTTGATTCTCTTTCAGGTTGTCATGTGTACCCTAATGAGTCCCCCTGCTTTATGGTCTGTTTTTCTCTAAATCGGACCATCATACAAAAAACAAAACAAAAGATCAATTTGTATTGAATAATACCTAAAACTGGAGGCTGAGACCATAAAGTCATGAGGAAAATGTTTACTGAGCTAACAAATATGACAATTTTCACATAAAATTTAATTAGTGTGGCATGCAGCTTCAATGAATGAGTTTTTTTGGTTGTTTTTTTTGACTTGCCAGACAACGCCACCCTGGGAATTTCACCCAGGGAATTATTCTCTTTTTTAAAACATCAGGAACACAGGTTCATCTACTCAAAGAGGCATGACACGTGGTTCACATTTCAAATTCAAATTTGCTTTTTAGCCAAAAAAAAAAAAGAAAAAATGCATTAAAAGAAACCATTCATACAGGACGGGGAGGGGAGGGGGACCTAATCAGTGCTGAGGCCCACCTGATGGATGGGAATAAGTGAGAGGGATCCACCTATAAATAAAAGAGCAAATGAAAAGACCCAGGCAATAAATGTCAGACACTCCAGCGTGAAGTAACCTAAATCCCAACACAGCACACCAGCACCACCACCAGCCCTCAACAACTGAAAGTAGACAAGACAAATTAGTGGGGTTGGAAGGGGGGAAAAAAAAAAAAAAAAAGACAAAAAAGTATTCAATTACATGAACAAATTACCAATTAGACAACTCAAACTAAATAAAATAATTAAATGTAGCCGCAAGGGGGTACAAGCCAGTGCCTTATTGTGCCGGTCCCAAGCCCGGATAAATACAGAGGGTTGTGTCAGGAAGGGCATCCGACGTAAAACTTTTGCCAAATCAAACATGCGAATCGAACCAATGACTTCCATACCGGATCGGTCGAGGCCCGGGTTAACAACGACCGCCATCGGTGCTGTTCACGTACAGGGTACCGGTGGAAATTGGACTACTGTGCGTCGAAGAAGTCGAAGAAGGAGAGGAGGAAGGTGTGTTCGTAGGAAGAGAGAGAAAAGGAACGGCAAGAGTCTAGGACTGAGAGTAGGGACTTTGAATGTTGGAACTATGACAGGGAAAGGTAGAGAGTTGGTTGACATGATGCAGAGGAGGAAGGTAGACATACTGTGTGTCCAGGAGACTAGGTGGAAAGGTAGCAAGGCTAGAAGTTTAGGAGCAGGGTTCAAGTTGTTCTATCATGGTGTAGATAGGAAGAGAAATGGAGTAGGAGTTATCTTGAAGGAGGAGTTTGTTAGGAATGTTCTGGAGGTTAAAAGAGTATCAGATAGAGTAATGAGTCTGAAGCTAGAAATCGAAGGTGTAATGTTCAATGTTGTTAGTGGGTATGCTCCACAGGTAGGATGTGAGCTGGAGGAGAAGGAGAAATTCTGGTTGGACCTTGATGAAGTGATGCAGAGCATCCCTAGAAGTGAGAGAGTTGTCATTGGTGCAGACTTCAATGGACACGTTGGTGCAGGAAACAGAGATGATGAGGAGGTGATGGGCAGGTTTGGTATCCAGAAGAGGAACGCAGAAGGACAGATGGTGGTTGACTTTGCAAAAAGGATGGAAATGGCTGTAGTGGATACTTTCTTCCAGAAGAGGCAGGAACATAGGGTGACCTATAAGAGTGGAGGTAGGAGTACACAGGTAGACTACATCTTGTGTAGACGGTGTAATCTGAAGGAGATCAGTGACTGCAAAGTAGTGGTAGGTGAGAGTGTAGTCAGACAGCATAGGATGGTGGTGTGTAGGATGACTCTGTTGGTGAGGAAGATGAAGAGGGCAAAGACAGAGCAGAGGACTAAATGGTGGAAGCTGAAAAAGGAAGAGTGTTGTATGATTTTTAGGAAGGAGTTGAGACAGGCTCTGGATGGCCAGGAAGTGCTTCCAGTTGACTGGACAACTACAGCTAATGTGATCAGGGAGACAGGTAGGAGAGTATTTGGTGTGTCATCTGGAAGGAAAGTGGATAAGGAGACTTGGTGGTGGAATGAGGAGGTGCAGGAGTGTATACAGAGAAAGAGGTTAGCTAAGAAGAAGTGGGACACTGAGAGGACTGAAGAGAGTAGACAGGAGTACAGGGAGATGCAGCGTAAGGTGAAAGTAGAGGTGGCAAAGGCCAAACAAAGGGCTTACGATGACTTGTATGCTAGGTTGGACAGTAAGGAGGGAGAGACTGATCTATACAGGTTGGCAAGGCAGAGACACAGAGATGGGAAGGACGTGCAGGCGGTTAGGGTGATTAAGGATAGAGATGAAAGTGTATTGACAGATGCCAATAGTGTGATGGGAAGATGGAAAGAGTACTTTGAAGAACTAATGAATAAGGAAAATGAGAGAGAACGAAGAGTAGAAGAGGTGACTGTTGTGGACCAGGAAGTAGCAAAGATTAGTAAGGATGAAATGAGGAGGGCACTGAAGAGGATGAAGAGTGGAAAAGCACTCGGTCCTGATGATATACCTGTGGAGGTCTGGAAGTGTCTAGGAGAGGTAGCAGTAGAGTTTCTGACTGGGTTGTTCAACAGGATCTTAGATAGTGAGAAGATGCCTGAGGAATGGAGGAGAAGTGTGCTGGTGCCCATTTTTAAGAACAACGGAGATGTACAGAGTTGTAGCAACTACAGAGGAATAAAGCTGATGAGCCATACAATGAAGTTATGGGAAAGAGTAGTTGAAGCTAGACTAAAGGCAGAAGTGAGCATTTGTGAGCAGCAGTATGGTTTCATGCCAAAAAAGAGTACTACAGATGCAGTATTTGCTTTGAGGATGTTGATAGAGAAGTACAGAGAAGGTCAGAGGGAGCTGCATTGTATCTTTGTAGATCTGGAGAAAGCTTATGACAGGGTGCCCAGAGAGGAACTGTGGTATTGTATGAGGAAGTCTGGAGTGGCAGAGAAGTATGTTAGAGCGGTGCAGGACATGTATGAGGACTGTAAGACAGTGGTGAGGTGTGCTGTAGGTGTGACAGAGGAGTTCAAGGTGGAGGTGGGACTGCATCAGGGATCAGCTCTGAGCCCCTTCTTGTTTGCTATGGTGATGGACAGGCTGACAGACGAGGTTAGACAGGAATCTCCATGGACTATGATGTTTGCAGATGACTTTGTGATCTGTAGTGAGAGCAGGGAACAGGTGGAGGAGAAGCTAGAGTGGTGGAGGTTTGCCCTGGAAAGGAGAGGAATGAAGGTTAGCCGCAGCAAGACGGAGTATATGTGTGTGAATGAGAGGGACCCAAGTGGAAGAGTGAGGTTACAGGGAGAAGAGATAAAGAAGGTGGAGGATTTTAAGTACTTAGGGTCAACAGTCCAGAGCAATGGAGAGTGTGGAAAAGAGGTGAAGAAGCGTGTGCAGGCAGGCTGGAACGGGTGGAGAAAAGTGTCAGGTGTGATGTGTGATAGGAGAGTTTCAGCTAAGATGAAAGGAAAGGTGTACAAAACTGTGGTGAGACCAGCGATGTTGTTTGGTCTAGAGACAGTGTCACTGAGGAAAAGACAGGAGGCAGAGCTGGAGGTAGCAGAGATGAAGATGCTGAGGTTCTCTTTGGGAGTAACCAGGTTGGATAGGGTCAGGAATGAGTACATCAGAGGGACAGCACATGTTAGAGGTTTTGGAGAAAAAGTCAGAGAGGCCAGACTGAGATGGTTCGGACATGTCCAGAGGAGAGATAGTGAATATATTGGTAGAAGGATGCTGAGTTTTGAACTGCCAGGCAGGAGGCCTAGAGGAAGACCTAAGAGGAGGTTTATAGATGTAGTGAAAGAGGACATGAAGGTGGTTGGCGTGAGAGAAGAGGATGCAGAAGACAGGCTTAGATGGAGGCAACTGATTCGCTGTGGCGACCCCTGAAGGGAAAAGCCGAAAGGAGAAGAAGAAGAAGAAACTAAATAAAATAATTAACCAAATGAAACAATCCTAAAGGAAACAGAAATACAACAACTTTGTTCTATGAAAAAAAACTCCTCAAATAAACCCAAGCCCCAAAAAGAGATGAAATGAGCACATATCTGGAGTAGATACAAAAAAGAAAACAAACTGATAACTAATACTTAAACAATTCAAATAAAGAAAACTGTAGCCCCACAACAAAATCACACATTAAGAGCATGTGGGGAGCATGTGTGGAGCAACCCCGATTAAAATGCTGAAAGACTTTGGTCACAGGACCAGCAACCATCCACTGCTGGCCAAACGTTGGCAGCAAGGCAGGTGAAGCGCTGATACAGTGCGGGCAAAGCAGAAGCGCACTACAGGTGATGTGCAGTCCAGACCAAGCCAATGTAATACCAAGCAGTTGGAGACAAAGCAGCAATGGCCTCCATCAGCTCATGATGTCGCCAGTTAGGGTGGCATTTATTGGCGCAGCTGTTAATTTCCCTGAAGAATGATAAATATTATAAATGGTCTAACAGTTGCAACAAGAGACAGAAAATACTAGTGATGGCAAAATCGAAACACTATTTAGGCACATACCGAAACCTAGGTGGAACTTTTCACAAGTTAATATGCGGTGATCACGTTATCCTGTTTCTAAAATGGAATAATAAATAAAATGCTACCAGAGGGCCCTTGATCAAGTCAGGTGTATGACGACCACCAGTAAGAGCCTACATGGACCTCACCATCACTACGTCAGTCCCAGGGTGCAGGTGGATCATATAAGGTCTTGAGAAACTCATCACCTGGGCCAGGATGAGTTTTAAACTTTCCAAGTCAAGGTCCATGGTGTGGAAGAAGGGGAAGGTGTCTGACAAATTTCGATTCCTAATCTCAGGAACAATCATTCCATCCTTTACAGAGCAGAAAACCAAGAGCTTGGGAAAGATCTTTGAAGCGAGCTTGAAAGATACCGCTGCCATCCAGAAGTCCACGCAAGAGCTTGATGCTTGGCTCACCAAGGTTGACAGGTCTGGTCTACCTGGTAGATTTAAAGCTTGAGTCTACCAGTGCTCCATCCTGCCCAGAGTCTTTTGGCCCTTGCTGGTCTACGCAATCCCAACAACAACAGTTGAGTCCCTCGAAAGGAAGGTAAGAAGATTTCTCCAGAAGCAGCTGGGCTTTCCACGCCACCTCACCAGCGCAGCATTGTATGGGACAATCGACACCTTGGAGCTACTCTTCAGTGGACTCAGGAGTTCATTGTTGCTCGCACGCAGGAAGTGCTCCAGTACAGGGACTCCAGGGACGCTAGTGTGTCAGCAGCCAGCATTGCAGTGAGGAAAAAAAGGAAGTGGAGAGCGGAAAAGGCAGTGGAGGTGGCAGAGTCACAGGCATTGGCAAAGGCATTGGTGGGTACTGTGGCAATCAGCAGAGCGGGTCTGGGCTACTTCCAAAGGACCCAGATCGGCAAGGCCCAGGGCAAAGAGAGACACCACCTTCTCCAGGAAGAGGTCCGAGCAGGGGTGGAAGAAGAGCGAGTGAGCAGTGCAGTAGGACTCCGGCAGCACAGAGCGTGGACCAGATGGGAGAGTGCACTGCAGCGTAAGATCACCTGGTCAAAGATTATGCAGGTAGATTTCTGTTGCATCTGTTTCCTGGTCCAGGAAGTCTACGACACCTCGCCAAGCCCAGCAAACCTTCACACCTGGGGGAAGAGCAAGATGCCCTCCTGTGTGCTTTGCTCTGGAAGAGGCTCATTATATCATCCCTTCAGCAGCTTCCCAAAAGCAGTGGCAGATGACCAGGTGTTTGAGGCAGTTGCTGAGAGTTTAGCGTCAGGCATTAACACTGGCAAACACCACAACACACCAAAGAAAGCAGTCATCTTCATCAAATCAGACTCAGCCAAAACTAACAACAGGCCTCCTCCACACAGCCACTGATTGGCGGCTTCAGGCTGATCTTGGAAAACGGCTGACATTCCCATAGCACATTGTGATAACTCCACTCCGTCCAGACATGATCATCACTTCAGAGGCCTAAAAACACCTTATCATGCTGGAACTGACAGTGCCTTGGAAAGAGCGTGTTGAGGAAGCCAAGTACCAGGAACCCGAAGGAGTGCACAAGTAGAGAAACATTCTATGAGCCCATAGAAGTAGGTTGCAGAGGATTTGCAGGACATTCTTTCTGCATGGTCCGCACTCAGTTGGGTGTCACAGGAGCAGCCAAGAAGAGAGCCATTCAATCTGCCAGTGAAACCGCAGAAAAAGCCACTAGCTGGCTTTGGTTAAAGAGGGCGGATCCGTGGGTAGCTGCTGGGATTTAAGTCTGGGCCTGATCAACTCTGGCTGGGTCACCTGGGCAAGGGTGTATATTGCGTGATCCGAAACACCTCATGACCCCAGATCACAACATTGATGAAGTGTCCCAGTCAACATGCGTAAAACAATTTAAAGCTCTTGTAAAGAGCAGTTTGTTTGCAAAGTCTTGCTCTCTGAGTGTCTTGTACTGAGCATGCTTTTGGATTTGAGATCATATTGAAATGGATGAGGCTAGAAAGCATCCCCTGTCAGCTATCTGGGAACACTTTGATGTATGTAATGTATGCATTGCATGCAACAACTTGCATATATTTTAACAATACAGCTATGTGGAGACACCTATGGAAAAAAACCTCCCGACACCTGCATTCCTAGCACAAAACAACCAAGTGCTAAATCAAGCGATGGCCAGCATTGTGTTTATGGTATGTATTCATGGTATTTTAGTACAAATGTGAGTTTACACAATTATCATTTACAATAAGCCTAAATTATGCAGTTCATCAGTAAAAGAAGCCATATTGTGGTACATTTACATGTAGTGACATACATTTACAATTCAATTACATTACATTACATTACTACCTTGTGAGAGAATATTCTCAAAATCAGGACATTTTAAACAAGAGAAGAAACCGTCTCAGTCCGAGCAGTGTTGAACAGATCGTTTTTCGGAATAAAAATACTTAAAATGTACACAAGCAACCCCTACAAATACTTAATGACTGAAACAAAATATCCTTCCATAAAATACTATAAACCCAAACAAAACACAAAAAGCTGAAAGAGAGTAGCATTTTAAGATCACATTTATTTGGCTACCAGATGTCGCTGTGGTGAGATGTTTCGAACATTCCAAAAGATTGATTTTTTTCTGAATCAATTGTTCCCAATGATTCGATCTCTCGAACGTTCAATTTCTGCCATCACTACAAAATATCCATACCTGTAGCTCTAGCGGACACGCACACAGGCTCACGAAAGCCATGCAGCTACCGGTGTCAGATGCGCAATAGCATGCACAACAACACGGAGAGCAAAGACACTTACCAACACAGCGGAGCAGAACCAGCACATGTATACAGGAGGGGGGCCATCAGTCACCCCGTCACAGACGGACGCCTGACCGAACGTGACGCGTGTGGGAGCTCAAGAGCGCCGGGTGGAGAATATGGAACGTTTAAATACCAGGACCCGCTCAGTGATTGGCCACCGGTGGCACTTCATTCAGTGCAGCATATACAAAAATAATCAACTATTGCTACATTACAATCTCACAAATTTTAACATGAGATAAAATGCAGGTTTAATGGTCTTCAGCACTTAATTTACAGACAGAATATAACATTGTCCATTTTTATAGATATTCTATGGTCTTGACTTTGGACTTTTGGGACTTAATAGTTAATATAACAAAAACAGCAATTTTACAGGACCACATCCACAGATATACAACTACTAGTCAATATCAATCATCTGCTCACACAGTTTGATTTTACTTTTTGAACTTAGATTACTGTGTGTGCAACTTTTAATATGTTCTCTATGTGAAAATCTATTTAAACTGATCTCTGGAAGTTTTAAACACTTTATTGTTGCCTGGGGCCTTTCTGTACGGAGTTTGCATGTACTCCCCGTGCCTGTGTGGGTTTCCTCCGGGTACACCGGTTTCCTCCCACCGTCCAAAGACATGCATGTCTATGTTAATTGGTGACTCTAAATTGTCCGTAGGTCTGAGTGTGAGTGTGAGTGGTTGTGGGTCTGTCTCTATGCTTTGGTCATGCGATGGGCTGGCGACCTGTCCAGGGTATACCTGGAAACGGATAAACGGTAGAAGATGAGAGAGTGAATATAGTGTGACATCTAGTTCAAATACGTGTCAAAGATCCTTAACATAAACGGACCATACGGCCCCTCCTACACAGCGGTCACCAGCCCTGAAATCACTTCGGCATAAAAAAACAACATCACAAAACAAACACACAAACAACAAAAACAACTATCCAAGAAGTAGTCAACCACCAGTCAGAAAGTAGTGGCTGTGATTTGCTCCCATCCGTATTCTGACCTCCTGTCAGAAGCTTGAACCGACTTCAGCTGAATGGGGGTTTGTCCGAAGTAGACAACCAGCAGCTGGACTCAGTAACGATGTTTGGACAGACTGTGAGTTAGCACAAGGGCAAACTGTTTTCTTTGGTGTTCAGTCTCTGCGAAACTGCTTTCACCTTTATATATTTTTCTTCGCAGAAATGTCAGGTGAGCCCTGTTTGGAGTGGACGGCGTAAACGAACTAAAGAAACTTTGCTCACCCAGGCGAAGTTGGTTTAAAATAAACATTGTGGGGAAAAAAGCCCGAAAAGTTAGTTTGGGAATTTTTCTCATACTGTCCCATACACCGACCTGATGGAGTCACGGTGTTGGATCATGTCAGCATCAACTTTAGCAGCAGCAGCCTCACCCCAACAGCGGGTGACACACGGCCGCTCAACTGCAGCCTCCTGCGCTTCTTGTGACGATAACACCACCGCGGTCCAGCTGAAGCCGACCCGCGCCACGGTTCAATACCGGTTTTTGCTTGGAAATATCACAGCCCAACCCGCTCATTTTCTTCCTCCTCCTCCTCCGTACTAGCCGGGAGCAACGCAGGACAGACGGAGTCCCGTTGCTGTAATTCCGCCAACCCGAGTGCAAGCGGCACGGACGGTAGGCTGGGCCCCGGGCAGAGACTTTCACCGCCCCACAGCCAGACCACAGCACACGACTCTCCCTGTTCGGCGGTTTCCAAAGGTAACAACATCCTCTCAGGTGGTCTAAGTCGATCTCTTGGGTACCCATTCGTTCAAATAGCTTGGCGCTATGCTAAGTGGCGTCCCTTTCTAGTATATTGTGACTGAGAAGCCAGACTAGCTCAAAAAACCTGGTAAATTAATGATTTCGGTGATGAATTAATAAGTCACCTGAATTTAGAAATGGGAATTCATAATTTTTAACAGTTACAAGCTACCAGTCTGTTCGGCTCGGAGTATAGTCGGCAATTCATCATTAAACATGGATAAAATCTCAACTTTATTCATCGTTCCCACCATTGGCTACCAAGCGTCACGTTGTGTTTTGGTGCTAGAAGCTAGTAGAAATAATCGTCAAGGCAGCAAAAAATATTCCTTTTTTTACTCAGACAATTGCAGTTTTGTGGTTGAGGCGTACGCCGAATAATAAAGCGGGGTGTTGTTATTCATAGAAATGGTTAGTTGCTATTTTAAATGATATATAACTTCCATAATA
Source organism: Remorina albescens (assembly GCA_034769265.1). Classification (NCBI taxonomy): domain Eukaryota; kingdom Metazoa; phylum Chordata; class Actinopteri; order Carangiformes; family Echeneidae; genus Remorina; species Remorina albescens. The sequence continues at coordinate 2,811,448 of CM068492.1, read as the reverse complement.
TACCAGAATTCACAATATTTTTAAGTTTTCTGATGCCAATTCCACGTAGCAAACCGTTATCTCAAACGCCGCTTTAACTGCTCATAACAGGAAAAATTCATATGCTAGGTTAGTTGTCTACCTTTCGAATTGGGTTTTAATACAAAGGGGATTAGAGGTTTGACGCCTAAACCAAAGAAAAGGTACACATTCGTCTATTTTTACGACATGTGTAGTATCCAATGTTCCAATTTATATAATGATAGCAATAATTTGAACGCACCACATTTGACGCTGATATACTGTGTTAATTTTGTGTTCCAGCGGTGTTTAGAGCGGAGTAATTTGATATGAGCTAAAACGATTGTTATATTACATCGGCATTACCCCTTGCTGAGGATATGGATGCCCTTCCATTGATGATAGAGCTACCCTGTCGAAGATTATTCTACGTGAAACGGTTGATTGGCAAGATTTTCAGAAAATGCTGTGGACACTAAAATCTTGCAATGAAGTTGATGCTTTGAGGTTGTTTACCATCAGTGAAAGTGGAAAAATACGTAGTCAGCTGGTCGATCCATGGCTCCTATGGCAACACTGGGGCCTAGCAGTGAGATATAAACACAGCCAGAGTCGTCTCTGCAACTCCATGCATATAAAAATACTATCTGACAAACATGAACAAATGGGAATGTGTGTCCACAGAGAAGAATACAGTGTCTGGTTGTTAGCATTAGATGAACTCTAATAGTTATGTGTAGCTAATGTGCAGATCATATCATGGCTATGACATGATCTCTATAAAAAGCCCATGCAGTGGAGGCTCTCCACAAAAAATATATTTTATTATACTATTACTCTCTTACTACAACTTTATAAGGAACAGCTATATACCTGCTTGGTCATGTAATCATCCAATCAGCAAATCATGTGGCAGCAAATAAATAAATCATACAGCTACAGGCCAGGAGTCTCAGCTAATGTGCCCACCAAACGTCAGAATGAGACAAAATGTGACTTAGTTTTTGTGACATGATTGTTGCTGATCTAAGTTAGGTAGATCCACTATTACAGAAGAGACCAAGACAGGTTCCATTTCCTGCTGCTCATTTCAGAGATGTGGGGACTGACCTTCTCATAGAGAAAGTGTTATACATGTGAACCCTCAGGCAATTTAGTATTGGCTCTGTTGTCTGTAGCATTTTTGGTATATGATGGTATTCCTTCTGGAGAATAAATTTTGGTCTTTGGAGCTCTTGTGAGAAAGTGAGCCAACCAGACGAAAAACTCTGAGCCTCCTCTGATTTAATGACAGTTTTCTGAGTGATTGAATAACTATATAGCAGGTTTCAGGTAACTAAACGTAAGATTTCAGAGTACAGACTGTGAGCATTTCTCTGTGGAGTGAGCACTTTGATACTTTCACGGTATTAAGTTAAAAGCTAATATGGATTTAGAATCAAAAAAGACAGATCTACCATTAGACCCTTTAGGACCTTCAACCACAGTACTGCCTGTTGGAGGGTCATACCCTCACATATGTTAAACAAAAATTAACTGAGGCTGTGTGGTGTGTATGAAATGTTGTTAGATTTTTAATGTACATTGAAATGATATGAAGTGCATTTTTCACTGTAATCACTATCAACTATCAAAGTCAGTTGTGGATTTTTTTGGTATAGATTATTTGTGTCACAAAACAGTCACGTACAGTTTTGTTGAGATGTAATTGCTGAGCTGAGAAGAGCTGCTGATTTTAGGAACAATAATGCTGTTCCAGTTGTAAAAAATCCTCCTGTCCTCTCCTGGGTGTTGATCTCTGAGTTTAACTTGACAAATTCAGTCTCCAATGTCTGAACTTGGTGCATTCTATTGATAAACCATCGACTATTGATTAAATATTGAAATTAAAATGTTAAATAACTAGGTCCGTTGGGCAACATGGATGCGCATCTTCCAGTAATAAAAATTCTATTAATAAGTATTCAGCCGAGAAATGTTGTAAGAATATGTTGAAATAGGAAATTGAAAAGGAAATTGGGGAAGCCTGTTTGAATGAGCCTGATGCAGCTGATCAACATTAATAATTGTGAGGGACCAAGCAGGCAGACACCCAGGAACACAGGTTTTCAATTTGAAAAGTATATTTATTTATTTACCCAAAATGAAAAAAGGCATGATATTACTCAAAAAATAAATAAATAAAAAAATAAAAAGAAAGGTTCAGGGCCCTTAAAAGAGGTAAACTAAACAGAACTAAACTAAGGCAAATCCCAACCTAACCCAAACAGAACAAAAACTGACCTTATTACATATGACGCACATGGGGTTTTATATTGGCTCATCATGTGATATGCAGGATACTCATTGTGGGGGCTGCAGGGCGGCCATCACAATAATAATGCTGCCTACAGGCTAATGTTTACATTGTATGAAGTTAATTGTGAGGACTAGACTGAAGGTAGCAAAGCAAAAGCTAAATTTTATTTTTCGTTACGTTCTACATTTTCCATTTTCTCCAATTTCTCATCATGTTGTGGTTATGAATAATATTCACATAGTTTCCTGTAGAAAATCTTTTAATCAATAAATATTATTTGTTGATACCTTGTTCTCTTGAAAATATTCTGTTTGTTGTGAGAGAACTGGAGTGTCACCATCTTCTAATGGCTACTTCCCGCATTATAATGCTCCATATCACAAAGACAAAATCATCTCAGAATGGTTTTCATCAATATGACAGTTAACTCAGTTCAGTCTCCAGACCTGGACCCAGTAGACCCCTGTGGGATGTGGTAGAACAGGCAGCTGGAATGTGCAGCTGCAGAAATTATATGATAGAGAGCCTGAGAGGAAAGCCGCAGTATGTGGTGGATACATGACAAAGATGGTCATGTTGCTTTTGAGTGCCTTTTAGGGTGAGTTAATAGTTCAGTTTCCATTAGTCAATTAAAGGTCCCATACTGTAGAAAGTGAGATTTCCATATAATTTTTGATCAAAAAGGTCTAGGTTCTATGTTAATCCTGTGAATTTGTATTGGCTCTCTTAGAAAAAATGCAGTCAATCAGAAGAGATGATCATAGCCCTTAGTTAATATGTTAGCCATGTCACCTGCTCCAAGTCTCTCTTCTGATTGGCTTACAGACTTGTTAGTAGAGCTCAGGACAAAGGGTCTGCAAGAGGAGATGTAAAACTACACTGAGATTGTTCTTGGTTTCTAAAATCACAAATATATTCTTTTTAAAATGTCAACACTTAAGATATAGCATTGGAGAACTTAAAATAAGTCCCTTTTTAAGCTTGTAGAATTTTTTAACAAGGCTCCGGTAATGATAAATGTCACATCAATAAGGGAATTATGCAAAAATTATATCCCAAAAAGGTGATATTTATCCACTACCACTAATAGACCAAATGAAAACGTGTGTTTGCATACGTTCGTGTGTGCGTGTGTGCCCGTGCTGTTACCTGTGAAACTTTCCTTTAAATAGAGCCTCCTGAATAATGTATGAGCTCCTACTGGGAGTGTTTCGCCTGTGGTTTGAGATGGTCATATGAACTAAAGTCATGCTAAATGACTTTGTTATTCCAGAGAAGTTTTGATAATTGAGCCTGTGAGTAGCTATAACTACTACAGCAACACTTAAACACAGTAATTGTATAAATCACACAAAGCGTGTGGCTCCAATGTGGTATTTGAAATGAAAATTGGCACCACTGACAGTATTCTGCTTAAAACTACTATGTCACGAGATGGGCTTGTATCACTGAAAAAAGTATTGTAGTGGAAATCCAAATGTATCATAATTACAGCCACTATTGCTGACCTGCAATTCTACTGAAAGTTTCCAGCAGTAAATTCCAGGGGGGGACCTAAGATGGCACATTTAGTCTTGTTTGTCTAAAGGCCCTTCATTGAAGCATTTTACTTTGTTTTAAAGTCACAATTGTTACTAAGTAATGGCAATTTTTTTGCATAACTTGGGGGAAATATTGTTAATCAGAATGATCATTTAGGACTAATTGAATCATTTAGTCTGGAGACCTCCTTGAAAACTGGTGAAACTCTGACAAATTACAATCCCTTTAATGCCTTGTCATACTTATGTACCCTGCAACAATTGGCCTGGTGTTGCCTCAGCGTACACAGACGACTCTGTTAGTAAAGCCGAGAGACCACCATCACCAAATATTTTGCCTAAACAAGCTAGCAAAGCCATAGTCATATGCATGCCACCAACGTGCATTGTCACCTTCACATCTAAATAGTTAGGTTTGTTCCATAGAATTTGTTGTGCCTTGTGCCTTGCTGTATATGGCCATCAGCTGTTACCAAGAGGTGATCTTGACCAATGTGTTCACACAAATCCACCAACTTGCACAGGGTGGTGTATATGACAGAGAAATCTGTCAGAGGAGCTCAAAGGAACAGCATATATCTGATCGCAGCCACTGGCATCGACTTGTCACAGATTATGGAATTGAATCCACTCCATGCTGGTATAGTTTGCTCAGTACTCAGTACTCCTGCAGGTGAGCGATCCTTTTGATTTGCTTCCTGGTAACTCTGCATCCTTATCAACATTGGTAATGGTCACAGATTGAGCTAGTGGTAGTTCAGGTCTCTTTGCTGGTTTTACATACCTACCAGAAGGACATGCATGGCATGCACAAGCATTTGTCTTAGAAAAGCATTACATGAATTGTAACTTGCTAAAAATGCTAAAAGCTGTATAAACAGAGAGAAAATCCATCACCAAAGAGACTCATTAATGAACAATTTAAATGCAAAATGGTTGTCAATGAAATGATAATCAAGATATCTGTTGATTGTGCTACTTGTCAAATACACTAAGTTATGAGAACATGGTATTATTCACTTTGCATGCATTGTTACCTTCTTATATTCCCTTCAACTCTAATAGCCTCTGCTACAGAAAGGGATATTTCCTTGGCTCTTGGTATGTGACATCTTGAAGCATCAATTGGACAACACTTGTATAATATTGTAGCCATGGTATAAGTCGTTGATTTGCCGTCCAGTGTCTGCTCAGCTTGGACCAATTTGTCAATGGCAGCATCCACCATAACTTGGTTCTCTCCATCTTGAAGACCTCTTGGAACAAACACCTCAGTGTCCTTTTGGTCAATCGAAGCAGAAGTTAGAAATTGGCGTTGGTCAACCAGTTTCTTGCTTCCGAAGAGGTGCTGGATGTAAATGCCCAAACCAAAGTTGATTGGTGTCCTTACATGTCGGCTCTGAGCGATAATATTGTGACACAGGGCAGTAATTTTCAGATCCCAATCTGCTGGTTGCCATCCGTGTGAGTTGAATACTTGTTTGTTGACACACCAGGGCACAAAGTTGTACAAATAATCTGGCAAAAAGTTTTCACACTCAAATTTGTAAAGAGCAAAACTGGACAAATATCAATCATGTGTTTCCTCAGAATTCCTGCTGCCACGTTCAAAATCAGATTTTTGTCCAATTTATCATTTGTCAAGCTCAAATTGGAAAACTCCAATCTTCTTTGACACAGTCAATGTAGTTCTCAATCCATCCGGCTTCGGGTTCTTGACAATCGCAAAGAAGAAAAGAATACAAGAGAGGTTTCTTGTTGGGAGATTCTCCGGCCACTCTGCCTTGCTTGTACTGTCACAAATGAGGAGCCATTAAAGAACCTAAAACATATATCAAATCTGAAACGTGAGTCCAGCAAAGGGGAAAGAATCCCTGAGACTCTATCCCATTTACTCTAGTGTGGGGACCTTAGTTAAGTTGTCACAGGATGTTGGCTGCACATTCATTTCACAATTTGAACATGAGCAGATAAAGTGGAAAGTTGGGAGACAGCACCATGTGGCCACGGTTTGAAACTCTAGAAAAATTGTAAGTTTTTCCAAACACCCCTTGCAAGTTCATTGGCTTTTTATCCCCATTGTATTTGATCAAATTGATGTTGTATGGTATCAAAATAATTCTGAGACATTATTCTATCAAATACATAATATATTTTGGACAGTTTTGACAAAATGCATACAGTAAATGAAAAGTAAGTCAAACTCTCAACTTATCTTTTATCAAAGCCATAATGTTATCGGGTACCCTAATTCACATGCAAATAACTTTGTGGTCATCGCGTCAGTATACACATATGTATGTGTATTTGAAAGCGTGTTTTTCCAGCTTTAATTTGGTGAGTTGACATAAAGATTTGGGTGGGGGTCACAAAATCACCTCCAAAAAGTAGGTTTTCCCCAAAATATTTTTTCAAAAACCACCCATTTCATAAACTAAATACCCCAATGAATCTAAAACATATGGTTTGGCTTTGATCTCCCGTGGGGAGGGGCTCCTCAAAATTTTGGACCCGTTGCCACAGCACTATTGAGCTGGAGGCTCAGGAGGATGCTTTGCTTGTGTCGACTCTGTGCTATTATCTTTTAAGGCGTGGTCCAAGGTGCTGTGTTTTGATTATTTCTGCACCACATTCAGATAGATAAGGTTTGGCTAAACAGACACACCTCTTTGCAGTTCAACAGCAACACAAACTAAATCTGTTGAACCAACACCTTTTTGATACAGTGTCAACAATATTAAACTATAAATTACATGAAACTGACTTTAATCAGTATAGCTCCAGTTACAGAATGAACAAGGCATTCAAAGAATCTTAAGGCATTGCAGTAATGACAATTTCTAGGTGGGAACACATAAGGAAATACTATTTCCTAAACTGACATTATTTTATCTTTCTCTCTTGTGTTTTTTCTGTGTGCATTTAAAAGGACAAAGTCACAGGAAGTGTGAAGTTTGGGGGCCACAAAGTGGACTTCCTCCTTTGGTACTATCACTTGGTCCTACCTCTCTGGACACTGGCCTGGTGATCCCCATGTGCTCTGCCCATCTTGTGTGAAAGACCAATCCACACAGGTGAGAAAATCCCAGAAACTACCTTTGTGGTCTTTTTGGTCTTGTGTTACTGTTCATTTCATTGTCTTGTTTAGGTTTGAGTGGTGATGGATGAAATGCAGTCATTGACACTCCTACCTTTGCTTCATTGCTCAGGTTGAGGTTGCTTCATGATTGCGTTATAACAGTGTAACTGAATGCTAACCGGCAAAGCTCTGTTGGCCCAATGTGGGGGCTTAACAAAGTGTTTTAACAAACTGATGTCACCTGTGATATTTCCAAACCTTTACATTTCCTTTACAATGTCAACTGAGCTGCTCCAAATTCATGATTCATGCTAAGGTCTAGGGATACACCGATACCACTTTTTTCCCAAAACGAGTAGTGTACGAGTACTTGCATTTGAGTGCTCACCAATATTGATACAGAGTACTTACGCCATTACACATAAAGTTACTTTGAATTTTTTTTTTGTTTCCACAGATATCGTTTGTTATTTGAACAACATTCTTCAGTATGATTTTCTTGTACATGGGTGACTGTACTGCAGTGAAACTTTTGACAAACACAAATTTAACAAAATTTTCATATACTGACATTCAACATTAGTGCTTTTATAAACATGGCACTGCCACACATACTGTCTGACATTTAACAAAAGTGCTTTAAATATGGCACTGCCACACATACTGTCTGACATTTAACAAAAGTGCTTTAAATATGGCACTGCCACACTGCCAACATGTTTAATTAAGTTGCTTGTGTTGTAAGCAGTAGATTTTGTCCCTCCTCTCAAGAGTTTAGCTGGACATAATTTGCATTCTGCTTTGTTTTTGTCACTCTCATTCACCTGAAAATAGTTCCACACTGCTGACATGACTCCTCGCTTCCCGCCTTGCAATCAAGTGCTGTAAACCGCACGGTGCTGTCAAGTGGTATCGGTGGCAATTTCATGAGTACGAGTACTCATGCCCGGTATCGGACTGATACCCAATACCAGTATCGGTATCGGTGCATCCCTACTAAGGTCTGGTGGGGTTTCCACAATGGTGGCAAAGGCTTAAATAATGATGATGGCTCTTGTTGAAAAGTGCTGTCCTAGAACTCTCTTCCTGTCCTGAGTTCTTGTGTTAAAAGCTGTTAAGAAAGAGAACTGTGGAACCTATATTAGTATTTCAAAAAAATAGTGTTTCACATTTTTCAATTAATTATTTAATTGTTCAGATTAAAATCCTTTTTTAAGAGTGACCTGGGAACAAGAAACAGATAAAAACATCATAAGCAGCAAATATGAAACTTAGAAAGAAATTGTTGACATTAACATTTACTGTTGTCACAAAATGAATCAAAACTCTCCAAGGAAAGTGAAATTGCAGTTCATGTCATTTAGAAGGTGCTTAGTATCAAAAGCAGTTCTGGGATACATAAGGGCAGTAAGGGTCCATTCAGTTTTTCATCTATTTATTTATTTTTTGCCTCTTTCTGTTTTTCCCTGTTCGGGGTCGCCGCAGCAACTCAGCTTCCTGTCCCTTGCTTGATTGATTTGGCTACAGTTTTTATGCCAGAAGCCTTCCTGCCGCAACCCTTTCATTTATCCAAGCTTGGGACTGGCACAAGAGTACCGCTAGTAGGCCCCTCATGGCTGGGGTTCCTTGTTGGAGAATCGAACCCCAGTTTCCCACATACCAGGCGGGTATACCCATCACTATATTAACGAAGCACTTAATGGCTGATACTACTAGGCTTTGGGGGTTGCTTTGTGTTGTTTCTGTTTTATTTGCAGCATTAGTAAGGCCACTTTAAATGTAAGACAATATTACTTATTTTCTTTTCCCATAAAAATACAAGAAAGACATGAAATGCTGTTGAGCCTCAGGCAATCCCCTCATACCTCTCTCTGTTCATCATGCTACTCCCATGTTGTATGACATTTACCGCCTTTACATCTCTGAACCATCAAAAGCCAGATGACCTATTCATTCTTTGTTTGCAGTTTATTATTTACTCTTGGGGTTGCACAAAGTCACAAAATCCCACATCCCCAGTTAGATAGTTTATAAGTCATCCACCTGCCTCTAGAGTCACCGCTAAACCAGTCCTCTAACCAAAACAAATCACTGTATAACTGTTTCCATGTCATTTTTACAGAGAGGCAATAGTCCCACGTCACTATTGTGATTTATGTCAGGAAGAAGCCTTCGTCATTACTTGTGTTCAATTAGTTGCAATATTTTACAGGTGCTTGTAGTCTCATATGGGGTCAAATTAGGGTAAAAAAATATGTTTAATTTGTATCTGTCAATCACCCTTTGAAAAGTTGTGAGTGAAATTAGTGGTGGGGTTACATAAAGAAATAGTATATGTATGTGTATATGTAGGGGAGAACGGGTATGGTTGTAACATGGGGAAAGTTGTAACACCACTAATTCCATCAGTCAGGGAAGAGATAGGAGTCATATGATCATTTCAGTATTTGCCCACTTCATCTCCAATTTCACATGGTGGTTGTCAAGGCTGGAAGCAGGTGCATGCAGATTTTATTGAGAAAAACCAAATTTTGAAGTAAGAAAGTAACTTTTTGACCAAAACTAAATTTTGTTTACTACTTACACAATAGCAGATAAAGTCATATGACTTAAAGTAGATCAAATTTTAGTTCCTCAGGCAAAATGTGATGCATTTTCCCCCTGCTAATTTCGAACCACTATGCTTATACACTTAGCTAAACAACAGTTGACAAGGGTGGGGTGGCTTGTAACATATATTTTAAAAGTGTTAAAACCATTCCCTTTCATAAAACTAAAAACACTTCTTTGATTTTAATCATTTTACAGGATGCCTAGGCAGTGGAAAAGAAAGACTAACAGAGGAGTACCTGCTGATGTTTTTTATAAAAAGCATCACACAAAGGTCACAAAGAGTCAGTCAGTCAGTGGTGAAGGAACATGGGCTCTGCCCTGTAACACTGAGCAGATACTACTCAAAGGAAGTGTGTTTTTCATACAGGTGCAATGTTGTATTCATTAAGTATTCATACTGTTATGAAAATTTGTACTAGTAGACTCATTTACACACACACACACACACACACACACACACACACACAATTCACCCTCCTAAGAATGTGTTTGATTGATGGTAGAGAGAGAGAGAGAGAGAGAGAGAGAGAGAGAGAGAGAGACATTATTCTGGATTTTTCTTTTTTTCCAATACAGCTGTTTTGAAGCATATTCCATGGTGTGGTATCTGTTTTTGCTTTATCCAAGTGTTACAACTCTCCGCTACATGTGTTACAACCCACCCCAGTAGTGGGGTAGGTTGTAACAAAGGAGCACTATGTATTTGAAATCAACAAATGAGGTCTGTGATATTCTTGCAGGGTTTTGAATAAGTGCCATTTGTAGTAAACAAATGAGGGTATTTTGTTTAAAAGTTTGAGAGCTGTAGCTCAAAAATTCAGTAAGTTACAGGTACTGAGTCAAAAAGTGTTATAACCATACCCCGTCTCCCCTATATATATATATGTATTTCGGCTAAGCAATTTGGGGGAAAAGTTTCTGACGGATATTGCAATTTAATTTTGTGCTTTTTCCTTGTGATGTGGCCCCGAGTTATTACTCTGTCAAATGTCAGATCACTGGATAATAAAGGTGTTAGATTGCAGCGCATCTCAGACATGAGGAGGATTTTCCAAATAGTAACCTCATCTGCTTTACTGAGACATTGCCGCATGACGACAGCATGGACATTGAGTTTGATGGCTGCATGACACAGAACATGTAACAGAACTTGTGGTGGGGGATTGCATCCTGTTAGACACAGTTCAGTACACAAAAAAATGTGCAGGTTAGACTATGAGATGCTGTCTGTAACTTTCAGACTATTTTATCTCTTGGGAGTTTGGACAAATCATTGTAATACTGTAATGTCTACATTACAGAGCCGAATAATAAAGAAGCTACAGAAACTATAACTAACTGCTTCAATGCTGCACTTTCTTGATCTCCAGATCAGCCTGTCTTCATATTGGGTGATGTGATTGCGAGTTTCATCTCACCTTCCAACTTGACGTATGGTGGCTGAGGCCAGTTCTGATTGGTGAGAAGTGATTAGCATGACTCTTACAAGGAGAAAAGCCATGATTATGCTCTGGGTCTGGCTCACTGCATATAATATTTTCTACATTGTAGCCTTTTGCTGTTTGCTATTTGCAGGGTCTGAAATTGCAATTTCAATAAAAATTTTGACTAGTTGTTAAGCCTTAATAGGTATATGTGGCTTTATTTAAACCCAAAAATCATTGAGGCGTCATTTACAATGATACCCAGTAGATACAAAAAAGTTGGTTGTAAAAAGAAGTCAGATGTGTTGAAGTATTAATTCTGTCAATCCTGACAATCAGGATCGAGTACAGAACAGGTCATATGCTCCCTCACTCCTCCTCAGCTCCACCTTTGCCTCCAAATATAGATGTCCCAGTGCCATTAACAACTGGAACACTCCCTCTATTCTTTCCAGAAATGTTTGTTTTCTTCCTCGTCTTACTCTCTTGAAGTTTCATGTCAGACTTGGACAAGTGGGGGGTTATATTATTTTCATGAATCCTGGAAGAATCACTCAAGTACTGATAACAGCTTCAGTGCTGACACAACTGGAGAAAAAGAGATAGTGACAGAACTTTCAGAGAAACTCCAGCTGATTCACAAAGCTGCTGTTCTAACAAGAACCAGGAGAACAGATAACTTCTTTGATCTTTAAAGTGGCTATCACTTACCCCAGAATAGATTTACACTGCAAGTTTATAAATCACTAATAACACAGGCCCAAAATACTTTTTCAATCTCTTTGAAAATATAGGTCCTCTAGAGCTTCATGAAAGAGCCAGGCTGAAACAGGGTGAAGGAGTTACAACTTGTAACTATATTACTGTATTTGTTTTCATTCAGTTTTATTTCAGTAATGTGTAATGTAATGAACAGGAGACTATTGATGAAGTGATTTTCATGACACGAGAGTTCCACTTATTCTCCAGCTTGGAGGACAGATCACTTTCAACCAGGTTGTAGGTCATTGTCTACCAGAGATGGGGACTTGAGTCACACTTAAGTCGCACACTTCTGAGACTTCAGACTTGACTTGGACTCGTACTGAAAAGACTTCAGACTCGACTCGGACTCGTGTTTTGGGACTCGTGAACAATCCTTATGTTTTCTTTTTCTGGCATATTAATATTGAGGAAACTTTGAAACACCTGACGAGCTTAATGACACTACCTCCTTTTTGTCATGGTAATAAACATATTAAGCATCAGGTGCGCGCCTCATGCACTCGTACCTCAGATGACGGTAACTATGGTGACCGGCACACCTGCAGCTGCTTCTGTAACGTTACCTTTTGCAATTACGTTTGGTTATAAAAACTTTTAAAAAGATGGCATCAACAAAAGAAGCTCAGACTGCAAAGTCTGTGGTACCAAAATTAAGGACGCTGGATCAACTACTTCAAATTTTATCAGGCACCTGAAAACTCACCCGGATTGGTAACTTACGTTAAGTCACATTAGCACATATGGACGGTTAGCAAACATGTTTAGCTTAGCATCAGCTATGTAATGTTAATTTAGCTTGCTCTAGCTTTGTAACTGAATATTTGAAAAGATGAGTGAGTGTTAGTTTGCTTGTCACACTTGTTTGCATTGAGTGGTGTTGACATGACGTAAAAAAATGGACGGGTAACGTTAAATTCTGCTGCCACCATCTACTGTAGGGTTTCTCAACGGGGGCGTTCTGAATATTTGGGGGGGCGCTGGGAGCGTGAGGGCTGAGAGGGGGGCGCTCTGCTTCCCGCATCTCCGTTTCAGCACTTTGTGTCGCTGTCCTCAACTCAGCGCTGAAGCGGACAAAGACAGGCTTTGAATTCATTTTGATAAAATGTAATGCTCAGCTTTCCTTTCAAAATAAATGCATAATAAGCTCGAGGAAAAAATAAAAATAAAAAAAAAACAGCGACTGACAGTAACATTAACACTATCGGTCTGGGTCAAAATTTATGGGCCAAATCGTCATATCTCGTGGAACAGGGATTCATCCAAGCTCTTCACATGCAGACAAAATATCGCAATCGTCTGAACCTGGTGAGCTCTGGCGCGCTCAGGCTAAAACTCACGTCGAAGTGTCCGGATGTGAAGAAGCTGGCAGCGGCCCACCAAGCGCAGGGCTCCCACTAAAAATTAAAAGCGCAAACAGTCCTAGTTCCCTTCTTTTAAAATCGTTTTTTTTCTTCTTTTTTTCTTGTTGCCAGGCCATGCCTTGTCAGTCTTCAGAAAATGACCGTTTCATTTGACCATTTCATGTTTAAGGCGCATTAATTGATGCACCAGTGGTTCCAGTCTTTTTATTGGTTAATTCACTTTTGTTCTTGGGAAGTGTGCATGATGTTGTTGGCATCTCTAAATACCTATAAAACAAATTTTCAACAAATTCTGCTGTGGTAGTATTTTTCTTACCAAGTTCCACGTTGCTTAATACCTACACCTGGAGTTATTTTCAAATGTTGTGATACTGTGAAATGATATAAACGTTAAATTCAAAAATCTTCAAAGGCTGTAGCACATCATGTTGTTGTCAGACAAACACAAGCACATTTTTTTTTTTTTTGTGGGGGGGGCGTTAAGAGCATCATGGTAGCTCAGGGGGGCATTTGTTCAAAAAAGGTTGAGAACCACTGATCTACTGGGTAACGTTAAACAGAAAAATACATAGTTATACTTTCGCCTTACAGGCAGGTTACAGGTTTATTGTTGACCACGTAATGTTAATGTTACAGTTTTATCGGGTTACCATTGCACTGGATGATAGATGATAGAACGCTCATTACAGAAGAGACTTGAGACTTGACTTAGACTTGTGACCAAAGACTTCAGACTTGACCAAGTCTCACCTCACAAAGACTTCAGACTTGACTTGGACTTGCAAAAAAAGACTTGTGAACAACTCTGCTGTCTGCCATACTACAATATGAAAGAGGGACTGTTTGTGTCATAATGTAATCTTTTTACGTCTCAGGCATATAGAAGTCCTTTGTCAAATCCTGTAAATGAGAATTATTTTACTCTGTTCATTCTACTCATCAGCATTCCTTCAACTTAAAACATGAGCTTAAAGTCGCCACACTATAATTTGAATTTTTTCATGTCAGTAACAGTATAGGTCAACTCATTATATGGTGAAATGTGTAGTTGTAACACTTATAATATCGTTAAAACAAAAACAAACTTCTTGTGATAAGTTTTTTTGTAGTAACAAATAAGATAATATCTTGTACAATGACAATAATGGTACACTTCACATGTAGAGAGAGACACGCACACTCACCAGCCACTCTCTTAGGTAAACCTGTTCAACTTCTCATTAATGAAAATATCTAATTGGCCACACTAAGCAACTCAATGCATTTCGGCATGTGAACATGGTCATGTCTGAGATATGCTGTATAATTGAAGTAGCCTTGTGTAGGGAAGCAGGTCTGCTGATGATAATGTATATCCGTCATGCTCTTTCAGACTTGACGGTGAGAAGAGGAGCACCAACCAGCGCTCTGTGTCCTGGGGCAGTGCTGACCATCTCAAAGAGGTACGACACCAAGTGTGTGCAGAAACACACACTTGTTCAGGCAAAACCTCTTGTTTGTGCCCAGGGCTATAAATCTATGAGGCTCCATGAATTAAAGTTCTTCCGAAATCCTCTGTCTTTTTTTTTTTTTGGAAAAGTACTAATTTTAAGTAGGGCTGAAACGATTCCTCGAATAAATCGAGTACCTCGATTACAAAAAATTATCGAGGAATTTCCTCTGCCTCGAGGAATCGTTTACTTTTTACAGAGCATGGTATTTCACCCGGACTACAGGTGTCTCTTGTCACTCTCCGTGTGCTAACAAACACAAACAAATGCCCAAAAGCTGCTGTGTGGTAGGGTGCACTACTAACAGGGTAAACAACCCTGATCTAAGTTTTTATAAGCTGCCGAACAGAAAAATTTGCCTTTAAGACAACAGAAGTGGATACAGGCAGTAAGACGAGAGGCGCCGTCGTCGGCTACGCATCAGCCTTGAAGACTGGGCAGTCAGAGTTGGCTGGTTTATGGTTTCATCATTTGACCTAATAGCGATAAAAACCAAGTCCTGTGTAAGTTAGGCTACATCCACACTACTACATCATCATTTTAAAATAGCTTTTTATAACCCAAACGTTTCAAATCTGTCCCACTTTATGGGGTTAAAACGTAGTTGGTGGATGTACGTTAGCCTTGGTTAGCTTCTGCTCCTGCAGTTAGCCTTGGTTAGTTACAGCTCCTACAGTTAGCCTTGGTAAGCTTCAGCTCCTGCAGTTAGCCTTGGTTAGCTTCAGCTCCTACAGTTAGCCTTGCCAATTCAGCAACATTAACTTAGATTTAAAAAGAATTAATGCACATAGCTTTATTATCTTTTTATTAGCTTTATAAAATTTAACATTACATCCCTTATGTTACAAAATATTCTAATAAAAGCTTGGCATGAGAAGAGTATCCAGTGAGGGCTAATTGCTTGTTATTTATCTTCCTTTTTGTTAGGAATATACACCCACACAACAATGAGAAATTACAGATCTTTGGATGGCGATAACTCTTTTTGTAATTGAATGGATCCAAGTTGTGTTCCAACATAAACCTGCCAACTCTGACTCTCAAGGCTGATGTGTAGCTGACAACGGCGCCTCTCGTCTTACTGTATGCTATTCTCTCGTCTTAAAGGCAAATTTTTTCTGTTCGGCAGCTTATATAAACTTAGATCAGGGTTCTTTACCCTGTTAGTGATGCACCCTACCACACAACAGCTTTTAGCTTTTGTTTGTGTTTGCTGGCACACGGAGAGTAACAAGAGACACCTTCACACAATACAAAGTCAATGTGGAGCTCTTGATTGTTTTCCCCTCCGATGTGGGCAGGGCCTAAATGCGCTCTGTCTCTGTGGAGGAAAGACGTGACGACGACGAAAGCGATGATAAAGATAAATATTGACTGTCTAAAAAAGGAAAGCAGTTGTTCATTATCAAGTGAAATGTCTTATTTTCTCTTGTATATTTATAATTGCTCTTTAACTAAACAAAAATATGTTGTATCCGATTAATCGATGGAATACTCGATTACTAAAATATTCGATAGGAACAGCCCTAATTTTAAGTTCTCTATGTTTCAGCTTTTCATATATATACAATAGGAAAAAATAAGTACTGAAAAATAGAAATATACAAAATATATATAGAAAAAATTTAGTTTTAGGCTGAAAATTACACTTGAGAAAAATGGATTATGGTATCATTCTATACAGACTAGCACCAAAACATGAAACTCCTACATATGAAAATTACACAATCATGCAAGAATTAGATTATTTGCCAGTCCCTCAGTTTTACTCATCAATCTGCAAATTCTACTGCAATGCTGCTGTGAGAGTTGTATGAATGTGTCTAGACCAAGCTGTGTTGAGCCTGACAGTGTTCACATGTCACTGGTTGGGTTTGGAGATAATTTTGGAAATTATACAAATCTGAGGTTGAAGATGATCTGTAGATCACCCCATGAAGACCCCATGCTGCATTCGCACTGAACTGTTGCGTCTTTTGTAACTGTCCATCGTGTGTCTGGACAATGTTTCGCAGGGACACTGCTAAATGACTGGAGAACTCCTTTAATGTTAATATTAATTACAGACATGCAGCAACTGAACCTTAAGGCAAGACTTGGTTATCTGAACAAAATATGCTCTAAGATTTGGAGAAAGGAAATACAAATATGATAAATATAGCTGCAAGAAGTAATTTATGGGTTCTAACTTATTTAAACTGAACATAAGGAAGAGTTTAACCCACAAATTGGAAAACGTAGATTTAAGGTGTGACAAAGCTGAACAAAGACATTTTGCATGTTTTAATCCTGTTTAAGTAGTCAGACCAAGCCGGCACTTGTTCACTCATTTCAAAGCATCAATTGCTTTATTGATTGTGCACTCAAAGCTCCAGAATTTGTCCTTTATCAAATGTTTGGAACACTGGATGTGTATGGGCAGGAGATTGTGCAGGATGTTTCCACTGAATTAAGTCTGGGTTGCTCAAAGTTTGCTGTATGTCTAAGTTGAAGAAGGGATGGAGCTGTCAACTAATCACCATCTGGTGGTGAGTTGGATCAGATGGTAGGAATAGCTACTTGACAGACCTGGTAAACCCAAATGTGTAGTGAGGGTTAACTGGGTGCCTATGATGAAGGCCCTACAGAAGAATTTCTTTTGCATCCTGGAGGATTTGGAGATGTTGGGGACATGGAGTCTGAGTGGACTCCAGTGCTGAGGAGCTGAGGTCACAGGAACCTGTTGAGGGGGGGGGGTATGGATGTTTCTCATTTCTGTTTCAGGTGGTGAGGTGTGATTGGCCAGCTTTCCTTTAAAAGGGAAGTTCTCCAGTGTTGGGTGTGGCCCCTTCTCCTTCCTGCTCCCAACCTGGAACCTTGCTGAGCTGTGCTCTGCTTTGTGTATGGTGTTAATGAATTGAATATTTGTACTGCTATGTGGGTAGTTTTGTCCACTCGCTTTTTAAGTTGTATTAGCGGTACCAGTAGCTGTAGGGGAGGGAAGCTATTTGTGTTGCCTACCCTTTTCTCCTGTTTTTGCTTAGGGAGGTGAGTTATTGTCTTTATTTTCCTCTTTTCTTTTGTCAGGTTAGTTTGAAACCCTTAGTTGGTTATGTTTGTTATTTTGGCTGTGCCCTCCACCAATGTCCTTGCTACTTTTTCTTTACTCACTTGTAAATAATTGTAAATAAAAGCACATTTTGGACTACAGCAGCTGATGTAGGTCTTCCTTGGGAGTTGGGAAAGAGGTAGTGATGGGAATTCCGGCTCTTTTTAGAAAGTTGGCTCTTTTGGCTTGGCTCACGAAAAAGAGCTGGCTGTTTGGCTCCCAAGTGGCTCCTTAGGTTTTTTGTTGCTAAAATTTATTCATTACAAAAATAATGTAAAACTATGTTTAAAATGAATTGCTAATGTAAATAATAATATCAGTAATCAATTGGTATCGATTATATCAAATGTTCAATATTTACATGGCTTTATTTCTTTATTTAGCAAACTGAACTTGGAACTTAATGCTACAAATAATAAATTATAAAGTAAAAAAATCAAAGATCCAACTCGATCAGAAAAAAGTTCCAATCTCTGATTGAATGTATATCATTTATAAACTTTTAACTCTTCACATTGACAGTTTTAGCTAGTCTTTAGTGAAGAATTAAGAATAAATAAGTGCCTCAGCTTTGACAGTTTGATCCTGTTTCTTCTCTCTGTTATTAACTGCTCTATTTTTGTAGATGATTCTCTCTGAGGGGACAGATGTTGCTACAATACACAGTCTCTGTGACATCACATGTTTAAGATGTGGGCAGACTGAACCCTTGGTCTCCCACCAGCTCAGTGGGTCTGCACTTCACTGGAAAATGGGCTCCTCACCTTTCCAATGTGTTGTCTTTCTGTAGAGCGCAAATTTTCTTTCCCTCTCTCATCTCCCTCCTGTTCTTTGTGCTCACTGTGATGTGTGGGCCTGTAACCCCTCCCCTTCCTCTTCTGCTCAGCATGGACACAGACGCCACCACATACACTACCAGTCAATAGTTTGGACACACTTCCTCATTCAAATGAATAGGAAAGTGTATCCAAACTTTTGACTGGTAGTGTATATTGAGTAATCACGCGTGGCTTTAACAGATAAAAGGTGAGAAAAAAAAAATCCCAATCAAGAGCCAACTCCTGTTGTTCACTTTGAGGAGCCCCCTCTCAGCCGGATTGCTCGCAAATGACACATCACTAGAAAGTGGGGACTGGTTTCCCCAATTCAAGGGCATAACAGTGGTCACAGAAGAAAAAGCTCAGGTGTGGAAAGAGCGTGGGTAGGCTATGGATGAGGATTCAAGGAAGTTCTGGCGAGCTGTTTGGTAACTGGAAGGGGGAGCAGGCCTTTACTTGGACTTTGAGGAACTCCTGAAACCTACACATCCTGTGTGGAGGAGGCACAGTTGGAAGACTTAGGACAAGTCTCATCCACAGCCATAGCATAGGTCACTGAGGTAGTGAAGAACCTCCTCATTGTCAAACTGTGGTTGCAGAGGAGATACTTTCTGATTCTGAAGGCTTGGGACGTAACTGGACTCTGATCTTCAGTGTTCAGTGGAGGTTGCTAACAGTACCCGTGAAGTGGCACTGAGGTGGAGGTTCCTATTTTTGGGACCAAGGGATCATGGGAAATTTGTGGCCGACAGGCAGTCTACATTAGAATCAGAATCATCTTTAATTGCCAAGTTGTGCACACAAGCAAGAAATTTCACTCCGGTTCACTTCGCTCTCAGCAAGTGATATTGTATAGGACATATATACAGAAGATAAAAGTAAAAATGTAAAAATATAAAATTAAAGGAACAAGAGAGATAAAAATGGGAAGATCAGCACTGATGATCATCAACTTGATCATCATCTCCACAGTCTTGAGCAGGTTAAGCTCCAGGTGGTTCTGACTGCACCAGTGGACCAGCTGGTCCGTCTCCCACCAGTGTGCAGACCCATCACTGTCCTGAATCAGACCAATAACAGTGGTGTCAGGCAGGAGGGGGACACACCATCAGGTCCTCAAGCCTTCCTGGTTTTCTGTCTCTGAAAGAACAGACACAAATCTTCCTTGCAGATCCTTAGTGCGGATAGGGGGTCAGAGGGGGTGGGAGGCTGCAGGTAGTCCTTTTGTGTAGGTGTGAGGTGATGGTGAGCAGACGGGAGATGTGAATAGTTGTCTTTCAAATCTGCAGTAGAAGCTGTTGAGGTCGTCAGCCAGTCGGGGATTCTTCACAGGGTGGGGGAATGGACTCCTGCAGTTCGTAATGTGCTGCAGGCCTCTCCAAACTTATGCAGGGTCGTTGGCAGAGCTGTTTTTTAACTTCTCACTGTAGCTCCTCTTAGCTACCCCGATCTCCTTTTTCAGATTGTTCCTGGTCTGCTTGTACAGGGCCCACTGCTGTAGGCCTCCTCCTTGGTCCAGCACAGTGAAAGAAAATTAATAGACGGATGGCTTTGAAGAAAATATATTCATATTCAGTACCAAAATTCTTTTGAACTTGAAGATGAATTGATAATCTTATATAATTAATTACATGAATTGATCTTTGGAACTATTATAGGATGTATTACTGAAACGTGTCATCTATAACTGCATTGCAGATATAAATGCGCATGATATTGTATGTGTTGCTGGGTAGTTCACTAGAGATGTTTTGATCCCTTATTGACATTGTTGACAATGACATGACAATGTTCTTGAGTAATCATGGTGAATTTGTGTGAGATATCACACCTGCAAGTTCTTTATGTAATCAAGTGTAGTTGCTAACATCACAGATGTGGTGCATGTGGCTATACTTTACTGATGTTTTGCTGGAGTGACACACTTACATCCTCCAAAGCTGCACCCAGCGTCGCCCTCTCAGCTGCACCCTACTGATACTCAGCAGCAGAAAGGGGGTGACAGATAAAGCTATCTCATTCTTAACTACCGTGGTCCTCTCTTTGCAATGGCAACAACCTGGTGCAATTTACGGTCAGCCGAGCCCCAGCTGGCTCCTCTCCACCTCCTGCAGCAAAGAGCACTATAAGGGCTTGGGTGGATGACAGCTCAGCCCTCATTAATGTGTGCACAGGCACCTTACTGAATTACATGGCTGCAGAGGAGGACTGACGCAGATTCAGCAGATGTCAATACAAGTAGTGCAAGGAGGAAGAGGAGAGGCAGCAGACCTGAGCAGTGCAGCTGCTTTGAAGAACTTATACCAAAGAATCAGCTGGAATATTAGCATCTAACCCCTCAGTCTGAGTGGATGTATTGTCTTTTTTTAATTTTGTTTTTTTTTTTAAATGAAAGCAAACATTTCAAGGTTTGCTGGCACTCAATAACGTGTGGGTAAGTTGAGTTATAAAGTGACAGTGGCTCTGGCTGTATGAGTGTCAATGGAGATCATGGTCTCTGTCTCTATTACATCCAACACTCAGCACCTGCTGCGGGCTAAAATTGTCCTCTCACTTCGACTATTGTATGCAAATTGATTAGGTGAAGATGAATTTAACATAAAAAAAGAATAAAGGTGGCTATAAATTGTAAAAATACATTTGCTATTAGAAATTATATATAAATTGTGACTTTGTAGGTGTTTTTATTTTATTTTTTTATTATTATTTTTTTTAGGGCCAACATAGTTTTTGATAAGTAAACTGTATGATCTGAAGGAGAAGAAAACAAGGAAGTTATTTTTTCTAATTTCAGTCAAGTATAATAAGTATATGTGCAATTCCTCATGTGCGCACCAGCCTTTTTTTATTTTATAAGTGACTTTGCCTAAATTAATAAACTATTTACTTCATTGAATTATTCTGGACATGAAATTGCGAAGTTAAGGTCTTCAGTTAATGCCCATCTTCATTCTAATAAAATAAGATTTCAGTGAATCCATTCATTGTTGAACTATTTAAATGTTTTATTGTCCTGACTGGAAAAAGGAAATGTTACTTGGTCTTTCTCAAGTGTCATCCAACCATGATATCACCCATTGGTTTGTGAGCTGCCATTTTTAAAACTTCAGTTAACAGTTTGGCTCTCTGCCATCTTTTTTTTTTGAAACCAGTAAAAAACATGTTTTAGGTGAAGGTGGAGTTGAGGATGAGCGAGGGGTGAACTGCTATAGGCAGTTAGCTATGTGTGCTGCAGTCATTCACTCTGTAACCATGCCATAGTGTATATTCTGTTTTATGTTGTATTTTCCTTTAAATGGGACCGGCTAATAAAGCAAGCAAGAGGAGTGGAGTCAGCCCCAAATGGTCCATCCACTTTTATAGACAGGATAGTTCCTTCTTTGATTGAACTAAGGTTGAATGTACCTACAGTACAGTTCACATTTAAAAGGATAATTTTGATGTATTCACTTCGGTCTAATATTGTCCTTTGGTTTTGTTGTTTTTTGTTTTTTTTTTTGTTTGCATTTGTCCTCATAGTTTAACACCATAAGATGTGTCAACTTTTTATGAGATTGATGCACTTATAGTGCAGCCAAACATTTGATGTATGTAGTTTATGTAATTTTATGTACGTATGTGTGACCATCACCAGCCCTCCCTTGAAGCTAGTTTGTTGACCTTTATTGAGTGAAATGGCCTTTGTGTGGCAGGGAGGTCAGTGCTACACCTTTAAGGGAAGCAGGTGGTGCTGGTAGGAACTAATGGAGTGAAGGATGCTGTGGTTTTGTGTAGATCTCTGGAGAAATGGGATTCCATATAGGTGAAGGTGTCCCAACAGAGGAGCCGAGTCAAAGATAGGGTACATAGTGACAGATTGAAAGAACAGCTCAGCCCATTTTTGGCAGGAGTCATCAATTCTTCATGATGTGACCCAAACCAAGCTGGCATTCCCTAAATATGAGTGAGACCATTACCAGGGCCCAGAGCTGGGTCAGGGGCCTAGGCTCCCCGGGCCCACCACCCTGTGTGCGGGAGCACAAGAGGGACCAAACCCAGGGAGCCACCTCGGCCGCGCAGCACGCCGCAGCTCCGTGTTCCAGGCAGGTAACGGGCGCACCACTGAACCGCCCAAGCAAGCACACGATGGAGCAGGACAGGAGGGCCCCTTGCCTCCCAACGCCACCACACACCTCAAACTCCACCCACCGGATGAGCAAGATGGACTCCACCGGCCGAAAAGACCCACTAGGGAGCCTAAGCAATTCCCCCATGGGCGGACACCAGCAAAGTGCCCTCAAGGGTGCCACAATTTACCGGCCCCATGCCCCCAATTCACACAGACCGAGGAAACTGCGGGAGAAGGAAATCTTCCATGCACTGGGAGAAGCATCCACCCACTGCCCCCCCCCAGAAGAGAGAAAGGAAGCAGTGAGCCATCACACACTAGCCAGCGTTAGACCCACAGAGACCACCAAGGAACAGAGTGGCCATGGACCCATCACCACACAGCTCCAGGAGACAAAGCCCAGCCACGAAACCCCAGAAAACCTGGGCACCCAACTGAACTGTCTGCCTCCAGGCCTCCAGGCCTCCAGGCCCCCCAAACTGCCAGTGTTCATCAATCCCTGTTGAGAAAGCATTGCCCTGCACCGTGAATAAGTGACCTTAGATATGGTGTGTTGCATTAAGATTGGGGGAAGGAGAGGAGGGTGGGGGAAAGTCAGTGGGCTGCAGCACACTGCTGTCCTGGAGCCTGTCCCAACAGAGTGCCCCCTGAATCTGCCCAGGTCTGTCCCTCAAGGTGTGGTGCATTAAAATCTTATGTTCGATGTATATTGTGTGACTAAATGAGCTTGTGAAAAATTATATAGTATGGGGTGAGTGAAGAGTTATTTAGGTGTAATTTAGGGGGCAGGGAAGTGAAGGTCTGGTCCCCAGCCAGAGGGGCACTGGTGCAGCGGACCAAGAGTCCACAGGTGGGGCAGAAGGAGGAGGGAGCAGTGGAGGAGAGTAGAGGAGAAGCCAGAGACCCCCCTGGCCCACACCGCTGAGGCCCGCAGGGCGTCCCAGGAGGAGCTGGCCCTCACCAACCCCTTAGCCTGGGACAGCAAAAAAGGCCCTGAAGCCACAGGGCATTGCGCAAGAGCATACCCTCACGGGAGGGGGAGGGAGGTCGGCCGGGCAGACCCCTCAGAGCCAGAGATCAACCCAGGGGTGAGGAGGATAGGAGCGCCCCTAATACATGCTCAAGGTGTTGTGGTCCGGGGATCCGCCATAGTGATCCTGGATATGGAGGATAATAAAATCAATGCCTTAACAGGAGTTGTAACCTTAGCAGAGAGAGTAATATTATAGTGCAAGAAGGGACATGTATGTGCAGAGATGGCATTTGCTAACAGGCAAGGTGAAGAGCAGATTGAGGTTTAGAGAGTCAATGAATGCTGCCCATTTTTTTGTAAAGAAAATCAATTGGTTTTTTCGGGTAGCAGAGATTTTGCCATACAGGTGAACAGAGCCAGAGAGCGTGAAAATAGGAGTCTGATGTGTTCTGAGTGCATTGCGTGCATATACTGGAGTGAGAGAAACCCATTCTATGCATCTTGTATTGAGTTATGTGTGATCTATGAAGTACTTTGAACTGGATCATTTGTAAATTCGATTTTTTTGTAATTTTAAGTGTATTTATGCAGATCTGGATCCAGAAGTCAAAGTCAGCAGACGGAGACAGATCTACTTCCCGTTTTGATATTGGTAGATGCATAGAAAAGGTGCTTGAGAGTTACATATATTTTAGAGAAGTTTTTCTTCTTTTTTGGAGAGATCTTTGTGATATAGATACTGGAGAAAGTTTACATTTCTTATTCCAAAAGTCTCAAATAAATCTGTGTTTCAAAAGTAAGTTGTCATGAAAGAGGTGATGGAGGTGGGTGATTTCTTTCTGCTCATAAGTGCGAAGGTGAAGAGGGACTTTGTTATTTACAAAGTCTGGATTGTGCCACATCGGAGAGAACATACAGGGATCCTGTTGGAAATCTGTGGTCTCTATAGTTTTTCACCAAGCAGAGAGGATGGAGGTAATCATGGGGTTTTTGAAACAGTTATGACGCTTGAGGGTCACAGTAATGAAGGGGAGGTCAGAGATACTGATGTAGTAACAGTCTACCTGTTCAAGTTCAACCCAAGAGTTGTATTCTGCATTTGGATTTATCCATTTTGTGATATATTGCAGTTGATCGCCATGAAGTAATTCATGAAATTTGGTCGATCCAATTCTCCTTCCAATTTATTTATTTGAAGGGTAGATAGGCTAATTTTTGTCTTTTTGTTCTTTGAATAGAATTTTACAATAGCAGAATCAAAATTCTGTAGTAGTAGTAGTAGTAGTAGTAGTGACTGTAACCTTGGGTGAATTATACAGTGCCGATATCCAGTGGATAAATTACTCTCCAAAAGGAAATTTTTAAAGGGTAGCAAAGAGGAAGGACCAGTTAACTCTGACAAAGGCTTTTTCAGCGTCGAGTAATGCAACAATAGCTTCTGTGTTGCTGTGCTGCAACATGCTGATCAAATTAAAAGGCCTTCTGACATTATTTATAGAGTGTCAAATCAGATTTCAAATCAGATCAAGTCAGATTTATTTGTATAGTGCCAAATCATAACAAAGTTACATCCAGGCACTTTACATATAGAGCAGGTCTAGACCAAACTCTTTATAAAATTATTTAAAGAGACCCAACAGATCCCCCAATGAGCAAGCACTCGGCAACAGTGGCAAGGAAAAACTTCCTTTAAGAGGCAGAAACCTTGGGCAGAACCAGGCTCAGGGGGGGAGGCCATCTGCCTCGACCGGTTGGGTTGAGAGAGGGAGAGGGAGAGAGAGAGAGGCATGGGGGGGGGGGCAAAGTTGGGTAGAGTAGGGAGAGAAAGAGAGCAGGAGGAGGGGATATTCAAACAGGTGTAGGCAGGAACATGATGCTGCATGAAGTTCATAGGAATGATGCTGTATGGAATTCTTGAAGATGTGGGAGCAGCAGGCATTGCAGGAACATGGGATGGTGATGATTCATCACCTGCAGGATGAGGACAGGGAGAGAGGAGAGGAACTGGGAGAGACAGAGACTTCGGGAAAACATGGTTAGTAAATGCAGTGCACATGCTTGGAACTGAGAGAAACTGGGATTTCGGAGAAGCAGGTTGTTGGTATGTCGGCGCATGCACGGGGGAGAGAGAGAGAAGGAGAGGGAAGAGGGAGAAAGAGAGAGCGGGAGAGGGAGATGGGAAGAGAAGGGAGAGGAGAGGGAGAGAGAGAGAGAGAGAGGAGAGGGAGAGGGAGAGCGAGAGAGAGAGAGAGGTACTCAGTCCTTCCCCCAGCAGTCTAGGCCTATAGCAGCATAGCTAAAGAGTAAATGAATTTTAACTTTTTAACTATCAACTCTGTCTTACAGAAAAGTTTTAAGCCTGGTCTTGAAAATTGCTAAAGAGTCTGCCCCCTGGACCGATACTGGAAGTTGGTTCCATAGAAGAGGAGCCTGATAACTGAAAGATCTGCCTCCTGATTTACTCTTGGAGACTCTAGGAACCACAAGTAAACCTCCATCTAGAGAGCGGAGTGGCCTATTAGGAAAGTAAGGAACTATGAGCTCTCTGAGGTATGACGGAGTTTGGCCAGTAAGAGCTTTATATGTTAAGAGAAGGATTTTAAATTCTATTCTGAATTTTACTGGCAGCCAATGAAGAGCAGCTAACACAGGAGAGATGTGATCCCTTTTTCTAGTTCCTGTTAATATTCGTGCAGCAGCATTCTGAATCAACTGAAGGCCTTTCAGAGATTTGTTTGGACATCCAGATAATAATGAGTTACAGTAGTCCAGCCTAGAAGTTACGAACGCATGGACTAGTTTTTCTGCATCCTCTTGAGGGAGGATGTTTCTGATTTTCCAGCAGAAAGCTGCCCTACTGACTTGCTTTATGTGAGGGACAAAGGACATGTCCTGGTCAAAGGTTACTCCAAGGTTTCTTACAGTGGAGTTGGAAGCCAAAGTAATGCAATCCAGACTGATTAAATGATTAGATAGGGTTTCTCTAAGGTGCTTAGGGCCGAGTACAATAACTTCAGTTTTGTCAGAATTTAGAAGTAAAAAATTATGGGTCATCCAGACTTTTATGTCTTCAAGACATGTCTGCAGTCTGACTATCTGACTAACTTCATTTGGCTTCATTGATAAATACAGCTGAGTGTCGTCTGCGTAACAGTGGAAATTGATGCTGTGTTTCCTGATAATGTTGCCTAAAGGAAGCAGATAAAGAGTGAAGAGGATTGGTCCAAGTACCGAACCCTGTGGGACTCCATAACTGGCTATAGTGTGTGAGGAGGAGCTATTGTTAACATGTACAAACTGATATCTATCCGATAAATAGGATTTTAACCACCTTAGAGCAGTTCCTTTAATGGCAATTTCATGTTGCAGTCTCTGTAATAAAATAATGTGATCAATGGTGTCAAATGCAGCACTGAGATCTAAGAGGAGAAGTATGGAGGCTGATCCATTGTCTGAAGCCATTAGAATATCATTGGAGACTTTAACCAGCACTGTTTCTGTGCTGTGGTGAGCTCTAAATCCTGACTGAAACTCTTCAAGCAAACCGTTCCTATGCAGATGTTGATGTAATTGGTTTGCTACTGCTTTCTCAATGATTTTAGACATGAATGGAAGGTTCGATATGGGTCTATAATTTGCCAAAACATCTGGATCAAGATTCAGATTTTTAAGCTGGGGTTTGATGACTGCGGTCTCAATAGTCTGAGGTATATAACCCAAACATAACGTCAAATTAATCAGGTCTAGGATGAATGGCTCAATTAATTTGAAAATCTCTTTAATGAGGCTAGTTGGTACTGGGTGTAATAGACAGGTTGATGGTTTAGATGATGAAACTATAGAAGCTAGCTCTGAGAGATTCAGAGATGAGAATGATTCCAGATGTAAAATAGGCATTGCAGTTGATTCAGGAGTTGCTGTATTCAGTAGATTATTGTCTAATGTAGGTAAGAGCTGATGAATTCTTTCTCTGATTGTTATAATTTTATTTGTAAAAACGCCCATAAAATCATCACTGCTGAGAGCTAAGGGGATCACTGGTTCAATTGAACTATGACTCTCTGTCAGCCTGGCTATAGTGCAGAAGAGAAACCTGGGGTTGTTCTTGTTTTTTTCTGTTAGTGCTGAATAATATGATCTTCTAGCACTGCGGAGAGCTTTTTTATACGTTTTTAAGCTTTCTTTCCAGACTCGGTGAGACTCTTCCGAGTTGCTGGAACGCCAATTTCTTTCTAATTTCTGTGACGTCTGCTTTAAGGCACGAATTATATCACGGAGCCAGCCTCCTCTGTTTTATTACTTTCTTTTTGAGAGCGGCAGCATCATCAAGATTTGAACACAGTGTGGCCATAGTGCTAATCACAAGGTCATCAACCTGTGTATGGGAGAAATCCTCATTTGAATTTAGATATGGCATTGCTGTAAATGATGACCAAATGGTCTCTTTAAATTTAGCCACAGCGTCTTCAGATAAACATCTTCTATAGCCAAATGTATTCCTCGATGCTGTGCAGTCAATTAAAGTAAACTCAAATGTAATGAGGTAATAGTCGGTCAAAAGACAGTTTTGAGGAAAAATTGTTAACTTGTCAATTTCAATGCCATATGTTAGAACAAGATCAAGGATATGACTGAAGCAGTGAGTGGGTTCATTCACATGCTGGGAAAAGCCAATTGACTACATCTACATGAATATTGAAATCTCCCAGTATAATGATTTTATCTGTACTAAGTACTAACTCTGATATAAACTCAGAAAACTCTGATAGGAATGCTGAGTACGGACCAGGTGGACGGTATACTGTAACTAACAGAACTGGTTTTTCAACTTTCCAGTTATAGAGGGAAAGCCGAAAGGGCCGTCCACACCAAGGACTATAAGTATAACTATAACGATAAAATGCCAGCATCCACACCAATGAACGATATCATTGTGTTGCTAGGTTACGCCAAGCACACTGAGTGCTCGGCGCAACCGTCAGCAGTGGAACAGAGATTTATTTATTCCAAGGGTGCGCCCGATTCCGTCCCAGATGTCCCTCTTCTTGGTGGCTTCTTTATACAGTCTGTCATTCTCTCTACAGAGCTGGATTTTTTTGTACCTCAATGATAAGCCTCTCTCCTACATCGTCCGCCATGTTGAATGAGTGTGTGAGTGACGTAGTGATGTGAAGAACGTCTCGACCTGTCATTCCTGATGGATTTTGATTTGCTGTCAGTGTTTTTATCGTTCATCAAATCGCTCTGAAAGTGATCCGAACGATATCGTCCACCACTGTCATTGTCGTTATAGTTGTAGTGTGGATGCTGCCATCCACTTGAGTTAAGAACGACTTTTAGAACTATATATTTATAGTTATAGTTATAGTTCTTGGTGTGGACGGCCCTTAAGAGTGAGGCTTTCAAAAGCCCTACAGCCAGATTTTGTTCTAGGGTTGATTAATAAGCTTGACTGACATATCACAGCCACTCCCCCTCCTCGACCTGTGGTACGAGGAACATGAAAATTAACATGAGTGGGGGTGTAGATTCATTAATACTAACATACTCATCCTGCTGCAGCCAGGTTTCAGTTATACAAAATAAATCAATGCGATGATCAGCTATGAGATCACTGACTAATAGAGATTTTGATGATAGTGATCGAATATTCAACAGTCCACATTTAACTGCAGTATTATTTGAGAATTTGTGGCTGTTTTGATTTCTGTTAAATATTTGTTTTTAGCTCCTCTTCTGTTTAATTTAGGTTTAGTAACTACTCTAAATTTAGGTGGTCGGGGGACAGACACAGTTTCTATAGGCCTAGACATACATATAGACATAGATAGAGACTCTATACTATTCTCGGCAGGGAACCGCTCTGACTGAGGCACAGAGGAGCATGTTAAACTGCGGCTCTGCCTCCTGGTCTCGACTCGGGGTTGTCAGGGTTTTAACTTTCTAATAAATTTGGCCATATTCCTAGATATAAGAGCGGCACCACCCACGGTGGGATGGACACCATCTCTCCTAATCAGACCAGGTCTCCCGCAGAAAGTATTCCAGTTATCTATGTAGCCCACATTGTTTTCGGGACATTGTATTCAGGACACCACATCGACAGCCAGCAGTTGAATGAAGACATGCGGCTAAAGGTTTTATCGTCCTTTGATAAAACCTGTTTGGTCGTTGAGAATTATTGAGGAGATTATTGTCTCTATTGACAGAGGGCAATAGCTAGAAGGGAGAGTCTTTATTGTCCTTTGGACATAACGAATATTATATTGTAACACTGTGAGTTCTGATAGGCCATGGCACTGAATTGAACAGATTGACAGCATGTATTCTATGGAGTCAGAACAGTCTCATAATGAATGAACTCTCGTAGGGCTTTACACGAATGCACATGCTTTGTTTCGTAGTTGTATTTCAGACTTCACAAATGTAATTTTGAGGCACGCTTGTAATATAAATTCAGGGAGTATACAAATTGCTGAATGTATGTGTCTGATTGACAGATTCATCAGCCAATCATTTCTCCACACTTAAACCGTTGGCTACCATAGTCATTATGGCAACAATAAACAACATGTTTCGCAAAGGCGGCATGTAACATATGGTCACATAACTTGGCTAAGCAGGACACTTCAACTGATTTACAACGATGGGATAGTCAGATAAATGATACTGACAGGTTGACGTTGATTAAGTCTCTCCATGCGATTGGTTTAAGTGTGGAGAAATGTAAGAAGCCATATGAATGGCTGAAAGCAAACACACCTGATTGGCTGATGAATCTGTCAATCAGAAACATACATTTGATTGACAGCTTTATCAGCCACTGGCAACGTTGGTTGACCTGCGACGTCAGGGCAGTCTCAAAATTCAACGTACAGATTTTGTAAATGCACTTTCAGCAATTCGTATGCTCCGTGAATTTAAAGTACAAGTGTGCCTGAAGATTACATTTGTGAAGTCCGAAATACAACTACAAAATAAAGCATGTGCATTCGTGAAAAGCCCCGCAAGAGTTCATTCATTATGAGACTGTTCTGACTCCATAGTATTCCCTCATGGATCCTCTGACCAGCATCATTTTACTCTAGCAGATTGCAGAGTTTCACCACCTGGTCCAACACGGTGAACAAGGAAGACACGACAGTGAAGACCACGGCCAACTGCCCCCCCACCCCTGTCCCCGTACAACACCATCACTCACACCACCATCACCAGCCACTTTCAGGTAGCAATCCTAAAAGGAAAAGCATTATGGCTCATGAATGAGTGATATATGAACGTTACTTCTTTGAAGTCTCGAAATACTCTCAGTGTTAGGTTGACAGTGAATTGTGGGAACAGCTATCAGGTAAACTGTTGTTCTCTCCAGGTCTAACACTTACAATGGCCTTGTATTGTTACTGTATTGCTATGAAGTGTGTCACATATAGGTGTCCACCTCCTCCAAGTGAAATGTCTAAAGGGAGGTCACTATGATTTAAAAAACGAAGTGTATCCAAGTCAAACTTCTCTGTTTGAAAAACAGAATGAAATACAAAATGAATTGACTTTCAAAGGCTGATCCAAGATTATGAAGTTTACCAAATCCAGCTCGGCATCCCACTGCCAGCTGTGCACCCCACGGGTACCCAACTCTTCACTCTCCTCTGGAGGGTGGTGAGGAGTTTAATGTATGCCGGGAACTGGGGAGCACTCGTGGTTTGTGATTGAAGGCAGCATAGTGGTTAGCACCGTTGCCTCACTACAAGAAGGTTGCAGCTTTGGTTTCCCGGCCCTGGGGCTTCTCTGTGCAGAGTTTGCATGTTCTCCCCATGCTTGCGTGGGTTTCCTCTGGGTACTCCGGCTTCCTCCCACCGTCCAAAGACATGCATGTTTAGGTTAATTGGTGACTCTAAATTGCCAGTAGGTCTGAATGTGAGTGTGAGTGGTTGTTTGTCTCTCTCTGTCTCTGTGTGTTGGCCTTATGATGGACTGGTGACCTGTCCAGGATGTATTTGCCCAATGTCAGCTGGGATTGGCTCCAGCACCCGGTAGAGGGTGAATGAATTAATGAATCCTATATGGGAAAAAAGAAATTGTACACATTTGTTCTCTCTTTTGGTACCATGTCTGCTATTAACACTACTGCTGTCCTAGTGCAGGACATTATCTCTAATGTTTTGGTTTAGGTTTATGATGTGAAAGCTTACAGGGTCCACATTGACTAGTGTCTTAACAAAAGTAGCTGCTTAAATTGTACATACGTGTGTTTTTGTAGTACTTTTCCATGTCGAAGTCAGCCCAGATGCCACTGTCCAACATCACAGTGCCAAAGCCCTCCATATCAAGAGTGCCCAGCAGCATGGAGGGCATCAACCACGAGCTGGAGAAGGTCTTCATCAAAGACAACGGAGAAAAAGAGGAGCTCAAGGTGAGGCTGTGTGTAATCCATGTTCTTACAGAGACAGACAGTCATCAGGCTAATCAGTCTTTGTCAGTCTATTACTTGGACTGAATTGTTTCTGATCAGTATTTTGCCCCTCCTTGCTGTGTGTCTTCTCTGTGACTCTGCAGTCCCTGGAGGTTCCTGACGGGCGGCGAGCACCCTTCCCACCCCAGCAGCGCAGCAGCAGCACCCACAGCATGGACACCCAGAATCCCTCAGCCCCCGGCCGGTCCAGCAGCTGCTCTAGCCTGTCACCATGCCCCTCACCAGCTTGCCCGCCAGGATCACATGATGGTAGTCCCTACTCCACAGAAGATCTACTGTATGATCGCGATAAAGGTAGATACCATATAACGGTTGTTATATGGTAGGCAGATTCAGCTACAGAACTGACTTCCTCTGACACATTGTAAGATCACTCTGTCGACAAACAGCCTCACCTTTCCCTCCTGACTTTTTAATTCAACAAGTTTCCTCTATAATAGTCAGATGCCTGGAGGGCATCAGTATCTGTTCAGTACCATCTCCTCCTGTCTTTCAAGTTGAATCATAAAGCTCATCAGATCAGAACATGTTATTCTTATTTACATCAGACACATCATCACTGAATACCAGAAAGTGTGAGACCCAAAAAATATGAACAAAACATACTTGGCAGTTTTTTTAATTAACAGCTAGAAAACTTTGTTCTAGTACCAATGGTAACACTGAATGATCCAGCACTGAAATACCATTTTACAATGCAGATCTTATAGATATTAGTCTGAACACAGTCTACTGTCCCATCTTATCAGAGGTAACCTGCATTTTTAGCTACTGCTCTCTGGTTCAGGTTCCTATAAAGCATGAAAAAGTCTTGAGTTTGATTTGAGTCATTCCGGGTTTGGATAATTACAGAAAAACATTAGTGTTTATTTTTTCCTGAAATACAGCAGTGTTTTGAGTCTTCTGCTGTCAGTTTGGCTCCTCTAGCTGCAGATATTTTTTTAACCTTCATTACATCCGCAGTAGTAACCTGGGATCTTGGGCCTGTGGCCATAGACAGGCCAGGAGAGTCAACTACAACGCTGATTACACATACCACATGGTTATAGCAGAAATCCAATGTTGCTTGATTAGCTCTGAATGAGTGTAAATACAAGTCAAGGAAACCTTTATGGTCATATAGATGCTTCAAAGAGGTTGCCACCAGAGGTTAAAACCTCTGGTGGCAGAAACAACATAATATCTTGGTGCAATAGAAGCCAAGTGTCTACTTAAATATTGGTTTTTCACACATCTCTTTGAGATGAACCGGAACACTTAAAACAATGCTCCTGTTTTCGATGGCACTGGATGATGGAGTTTTGTGTCCTTTGTGTTTCTGTGCTCAGACAGTGGAAGCAGCTCACCACTACCCAAGTTCGCTTCCTCGCCCAAACCCAACAATAGCTACATGTTCAAGCGCGAGCCACCAGAAGGCTGTGAGAAGATTAAAGCTTTTGAGGAGATGAGGTATAAAATAATGATTGTTTGTAAACACTTCACCACTGCCCCAGTGATCCTCACTGACATTACTGTTTCTCTGCAGCTTGAGGCAGTCCTCATCGGCATCAGTCCCCCTTTTCTCCTGTCCCGACAAAAACAAGGTCAACTTCATCCCTACGGGTTCAGCATTCTGTCCTGTCAAACTTCCCGGATTTCTGCACCTTATTTCAGCCACTGAGGAGGACGAGGACAACACGGAGGCGGGCACCAGCTCAGAGCCACAGGGAGCCACGCCGTTCTATGGCACTCCCCCTCAGGTCTCCACGAGTACCAGCACAGAGGATCCTCCTGAGGAGCCCAACATGCCCTCAGAGACTGCAGACCCCCAGACAGACAGCCCAGCCATAAGCTAGACCTGAGCAGAGCTGGCCTCTGACTTCAGGATTCAAGCTAGCGACCACCCACCATCACCACTTACTGTCCCACCAACACCTCCCTCTGCTCTGCCAGGGAGGTCTGCAACTCTCTGTGCTGACCCTTTCCATCCCCTTCTATCTTTGCATGACGTAGCAACAATGTCCTGATTAATTACCACCAAAAGAACTTGCCATTGTCCTGTACTGCATAATGTGTGAGCTGTCGTTGGTCAAGAATGACTTGGTGGTTAATGGTTTCCACACGCAGGTATCTGGGGAAGGAATGGAGAACTTTGGATGGTGGGGGGTGGGCTTTTAAATCTGTAGTACATTTCTGATTAAATTATATGTTGTCTTCTGTTTCAACAATCACAGTATGAATAAGCTCTCTCTCTCTCTCCCTGTATATAAATATATGTTTGTGTGTGTATATATACGTATGTATATATACGCACACACACACGCACACACACATATAACTGTCAAGTGATTAATCAAAGTAATTACATGCTTTGTGATTAATTAATCTAAATCAATGGTATATCAATATTTGCCGTGAGAAGCAAGTTAAATAGTGCCCCAAATAATAATTGTACAGGTGTAAACAGAAGGTCTGTGACACTGCAGTTTCATCAGTGTATCTGTCCCTGCACACTTTCTGTTTCATGCTGTCTGTGCTTTCCCCATCAAACTTGCCAATGCAAATATTGGGCTGCAGAGAGAAGGGTATACAGTAGTCTATGTGGCGTTTCTTCCTGTGCAGTGTCTCAGCCACTCAAACTGAGTGAAACAAAACTTCTCAACCATCTTTTATTAAGATTTATTTAGCAATGGTCTGGTAACATCAATATATACCTAAAGGTAAATTGAGGAAAATGGTGCACATCAATGAAAGCAAAGTCTGACCCAAAATCCACAGAACTGATACTGGTTTTTAAGAAAGGCATTGTGAACAGAAATGGCTTCCAAACTTTTGGCCTGTTGCCTGTTGTGTGTGTGTGTATGTATATCTACACACACACATATACACACCTATACCAATAAGGAAACCATGTTTCATGGTTTATACTGCTTTCTATTATGTTTAAACTGACCAGGTCCCATTACCAAACTATATGTAAAAATGCAAAGAGCAAATCATTTGGACAAAGACCAAAAAAAAATAGGAAATGGCCACAAATTGGTTGCACAGTGTCTACGTCTGACCTCACTTTAGGTATTCACAATGAGAGTCTATACTCAGGTAATTTGGAATGTATGTCAGTTCAGATCTCAGCCTGACAAAGCAGATTTCTTTCACTGTCACTGCTCCTTGGTTTTTCTCATCCCAGACAAATCAATGTGTTTCAGAATCCAGTCCAAGACTAAACCTGTGATAGGAGCTGCAGCGGGTAAAGGATTGTCTTGTTTGGCTGTCTGGACCACACACACTGTGACTGATGGCATACATGGCTGTGCTCATACTGATGGACAGGAACTTGGAAAAGATTCAGTGGCAGTCTATTACTTATGACTTATTAAGTCATAGTGCAATGTGTGACTGGCTCTCTTGAGTCAACTACCATCACAGGAACATACAATCCAGTCAAAGTATTTGGTTCTTTATCAGTGCAAATTGGAGGTGGAGTTGTGTAAACATTTTTCCAAGCTAGAGAATAGTTAGAAACATCAGTTTTGTGTGTGTGTGTGTGTGTATAAAAGCAGAGTTTATAAGATATCAAAATGATAGATTATTAAGCTACGTAATAGAAAAAATTTTAAAAATTTATACATCATTAGTCATTGGGTGCTAAGTAAGTGGGGCCTAAAGACATCAGACTTTGTAAGATATCCTCATGCTGTGTATGTACATTTTGTTGAACAGCTGCCATTGTGTGTGCAAGTACAAGTAACAGAGGAACAATAGTACAGGCAAATCCAAAAAGTCAGCAAACTCAATAGGTTTTAGGCCTGAGTAGTTAAATTTTTTATTTCCTCTGCCTCTGAAAAGTCCAATGGTCTTACTGTGAACTATTACATCAGTTAAAGAGTAAGAAAGTTCAACAGTACCACCAGCCAAGGTTTAGCCACCATGAGTTACTGGTCATCAGGACTCTTTCAAATAAATTTGGATTCACAAACATCCTCATTAGCGTCATTCTACATTACACTGCAGGATCCATGTTCTGTTGGTATGTACTGACTCTGTAGTCATAGTTGAGATAGTGAATTACTTGGATTTATTGACCCAGTAATGCCACAGTGAGGATGCCTAAGTTAGCGTAGTTACAATTTTGAACAGTGTTTTAAAGGTTAGCACAGTAATGTTCAGATCAGACTTTTCCTGACTTAATCTGTCAGTGCAAGTGATACCCTTAGGACTGGGCTGTCTAAAGATCCTCTTTAATCTCTTTAATAATAGTGTTTTAAAGCTGCACTGACCACCATTTTTTATTTTCATCCATGCAATATGAAAGATAAAATTATCACCAACTATTGAGTACAAACACCTTCACTCTTAATCAGCCTAGAGTCTACATTACTTTTAATGTTTGTAACTGAAAAAGCCACCTTGATTCACTGCAAAACAACAGATGAAGGTCTGGCTGATACTAAATATTTATTTCACTCGATTGCTGTCAAGTTTTTGACTGCAGCTTTGAATCTGATCAAAGATACAAAGATTTCTGGCATTTGATGCCTGCCCCTAGTACTTGTCAATTATCATTGTTTCTTCTGGCACCACAAAGTAATTAGGATCTATAATCAGCTCTAGACTGCAGTAGATGTAACTGCAAAGTTTGTGTTCACCTAGCAATGAGGTTTAGCCAAAAACAAGATAACTGATTGTACAACTTTTATCTCCAGTCTAGCTTTATATTCTAGTTCTAGTTCTAGTTCATATCCACACAGATAGTTAAGATAATTGCTATTCCATTAAATACATTCCAGAGATTTCAGTATCCAAAACACAAATAGACTTCATTCCTGAAATATATCTGTGTCTTGCTGTAAGGGACTAACTACAAGACCCAGACATGTTGTTTGCAGATACAGTTGCATCATTGTTTGGTGCAAAGATAAGATCACAACTGCCTGCCTCCCTCTCACTGACTATGTGTTACTACTGAGTGTTGTAAGCACCCAGATGCCACTGTTATGCAGCAAAACATCCAGAACTTTTCATATACACTGTGCAGAACACTGTTCTCTAGGCTGGTAGATAAGCATTGCCGTTGTGTAAATGACTTGCCACTTTCATTTGCAAGAGAGAAACATAATCCACCTTTATTTTCATATCTGGTGTGCTTTTGGATTCCCTGCATTGATGTTTCATTCATATTTGCATATGCCTTTCAAAGAGGCCAAATGCAGTGTTGTGTTTTCTAAAGACATTTCAGCACCCTATCAAGAGCTATAGCTTTCCCAGTGTCCTACATATACTTGGCATTGGTAAACTAGATGTGTGCAATAATAACAAAAAAACAAACAAACACAAAACAGTGTTGTTCTCCTGGATGATCTCTGTTCTTTGACTTGAGCATCCCATCCTGTATTCTTTGGTTTTGAACATGGGGGCTGGATCACCAAGGAGATCTTTGCTAAAGCCATCAACTGATAAAGAGCCAGCACTGAGATTGACCAGAGCACACCACTGGCAGGTCAGAGTGTTCATAAACTCACCATATGATAGTCCTTGTGTAATCTGCATTGTCAAAGTTCATTCACAATGGCAATAAAAAAAACTATTGGTTGTTTTGTCCACTTTTTAGTGTGTATACATCAGTAATGGGAGAGTGTCTGATCATGTTTCTGGCAGCTGCAGACATCCTGTTGGTTTTCTGATGGAGCTAAACAACATTTTCATTCTTTCAGAGAGATAACGACATTTAACTAGATCATAGACTGGCCCATCAACTCAAAATTATTGCTTTCAAAGTATTTAGTGTTTAGTATTGTAATCATCACAAAGTGCATGAAACACTTTTTGTTCAGTTGATATTTGTGGTGACTGCTTTATAACATGCACTAGTTCTTCATGTTCTTGGCAGGTAAGTTGCCATTACCTATACTGCTTTTCAGTGCAGGGTCATGGGAGGCTGAAGCCAATCCCAGCTGACAGGTGAGAGCAAGGTTGGCCCTACAAAGGTTGGTAGACACAAACAACCACTCGCGCTCACTCTCACACTTAAAGGCAATACAGTCACCAAAAAACCTGATGTTCTTTCCTTTGGGCTATAGGAGGAAACTGGAGAACCTGAAAGGAACCCACACAGGCAAAGGGAGAACATGTAAATCCCATTTTTGGAACCCAAAACCTTGCAAGGTAACACTGCTAACTGCTGCAACACCGTGCGGGTGTCATGTCACCCAAAGTATACAATAAACCAAGTCAGTATCACTGAAATGTTAATGTCACAGCACATCCATTGAGTTTAACCTTCCTCTTGTGTTAGGTTTCTGTTACTATCTCTTATGTTAATGGGTCGGTTTTGACCCATGTCTTAAATCAGCCATAAAATACCCTAAAAACAATTATTTATCATCCAATTTGTTTCTCACCTCTTGGTTACTTTGTTAGGCTTCCTCATCCATGAAAAGATTGGTTTTAATATTTTTGTTGCAGCCCCCTGGGCCTTTCTTTTGACAGCATTCCCCTCATTTTCAATATAAAAAAATTGTCAAATGAACCTCAAGAGAATTATATAAATAAATAAAAGGCTGTTTTGTTACCTGACTATTACTGAGGGGTATTAGAACACATCTCTAAAAAAAAATGTATTTTAATATTATGAACTATAATAATATCTATGGTGTTACGGGTCAATTTTTGACCCATGTATATTTACTTCAAGAAAAAGGCAAAAAACAAGTCTTTTTTTTTTTTTAAATAGGACTTTAATAGAAATACAAAATGAAAAGCTGAACCTGTAATAAAACAAAATGAAAATTTGCAAGGTCAAATAAACAACAACAAATCAAGCAAATCAAACAAACAGCAATCAAGTTCTACTGCCATAAAAAGTCTATCTCTGCAACAACATGCATGGGTATGTGTGTTAGATACATGTAGGGCAAAATGTGACACTTTGAGTGTGTTCTTTGCAAAGGTATTTTTTGTGGGTGAAGCACAATGTGTTAGTCTTTCTGCCCTTATTGCTCAGGCAGAGCTGACGCCTTTCTTTTTGAATCAGGTGGTCTCACTGGGGCTGTGGCTGTTGTTGATGTTGAGGCAGGGCTGGCTGAGGAGGATGCTGGCGCTGATTCTCTTTGTGTTGCTGATGACGTGGACGGAGTGCTTGGTGAGCTGCAGCTGTCTGACCAAGGCTGCAGTGGCTGGGTCTCAGTCGTTCCCTTTGCTCAATGTGCACCTTGACAAGGGAACTTCCTAGCTCCCCAAGAAATATTGTTTTGCTGGTTTATTTTGGTTGAGTTCCACTCTTGGACTTTTTTTCCTTCAAGGTCTGTAATAGCAATGATGACAATGGCATAAATAGGTCAAAACATGTCTTGATGTCAATTGCTCTTGTCACAGAAAACCTTGTGATTCCAGGGGTCATTTTGATTATATTTGCAGCAGCTGCCCTGCAAGTGTTATGTTTTGTTGGAAACGATGGCGGATAGAAGAAGAGAAGGTAAAAAAAAGAATTTTTTTCTGAGGCGGAAGTGGACCTCAAGACGGTTTGGATGGCGTGGTTCCGGCGTGTTGCCCTCTCTAATGCTGGACCCACTTCCGCACATAGATCCAAGAGCAGTTCTAGGGAATCTAAAACGGCTCATAAGACAGTCATCATCATGGGCCAATAAGTCGTCATGGTCCCTGAAGACCTTCTCCCTCCTAATTCTGCCATTGGCATAGTCCTCCAGCAGTGCCAGTAGTGCCATATGGTGCAGCATTATGCACAGGGCTCACCGCTGTATCTATAGGTTTACAATAATTAAAGTGATAATCAGTTCGTGCTAACCCCCACCACGAAAAATATTTTTTAGACTGAAGTGTGTGAACATTACCCTTTTTCTTTATGGCTGGTTTGTTATGAAAAGCATCAAGTAGAGCTTGACAAACTGAGAACGGGAAAGTATACAGTATAATGATTGTTAATGGCTTTGTTTTCCACACTTAGGATTTAATTGGCATTTGATTATGTGTTCACAGTATCACAGGAAAATATTATGTTATTTGCACATGTTAGGCAGATGCTTTATGCGCCGTCCTCTCTTCCTCCTGCGCTCCGGGAGTGGTCAATATGACGGAGAGACGATGGTAATTAAATAGACTGAGGGGATTTTAATTTTGATTTTTCAGTTAGATTCTAAGGTGTTTCCGAAACAATTACTCAGTCCAATGCAAAGTAACGCTGTTGAATTAAATCATTCTGATGACATGGCTTTAACGCATGATATGGTTGAAATTAAATGTATGAAGGGCAGTGGCGTTATCTTCCGGAGGACAAGGGAAGCCAAGCTTCCTCTGTTTTTTCAGACTGTAATTGTCATTTTAATAAAAACACTTCGTTTAACAGTTTCGGTAATTCTTCTGTGCTGTTGCTATCATCTCTTCTCTGACTCTGAGTATTTTACAATGAGTGAAACAGCGCCCCTCTAAATGAATGTATGTGGTGAAACACAGTATTGCACTTTATATTGCACTCTTGCAGACTGTCTTGTCTCCGGGGAAGCCAGGCCAAACAGACCCCTTCGAGTGCAACGTCACAGAAATATGCGCACGCAGCTTGGGGTCAGAAAACCACTGAACTCTCCCAAAGTCTATGGGAGAACGTCTAAATGCCATTCCGTTGGTCTAATTTAACTAAACACACAATAAATAACAAAGATCTGTGCTGTTTTGGTTCTGTCAAGTTTCTCTTAAAAAATAACCAAATTTATGACTTTCCTGGATTCTGACTGGGCAAAGCCATTGTCAGTCAACATTCCATCCAATCGGAATTTTGATGTGCGTTGCAGGCAATTTACTTGACAGCAGAAAGTTGCTAGCGACAAGGTTTGGCTGGCTATCCCAGAGTTGAAGTCCATCACGTAGCAATGCCTACTTGTAGCATAGTTGCTGTGAAAATAGAACCGGCAGTGGTGTAAAGTTTTTCAGATTACCTGCAGGATATCACCCATTCAAAGGTTTGTCAATAAGGTAATCATGAATAGCTGGCCACTGGATATCTGGCCACTTGCTAACATCGTCTACCCTATCTTTTAATGAAGCTGGGTCAGGCAGACTATCGCCGTCGGCTAAAAGTAATTTTTTGTGGTATTCCTC
Source organism: Remorina albescens (assembly GCA_034769265.1). Taxonomy (NCBI): domain Eukaryota; kingdom Metazoa; phylum Chordata; class Actinopteri; order Carangiformes; family Echeneidae; genus Remorina; species Remorina albescens. The sequence goes on along the minus strand of CM068492.1, from coordinate 2,770,329 downwards.
GCGGTCCTTAATGGACAACGAAAGTGCATATTCCGAGTAATCCGAATAATTTGGTAGAGGATCGTCAACATCCATGCTCTCTTCTATGCTCTGCTCTGATGTTTTCTGGCCCCAAGCTGCGCGCACATTCTCGCTAGGCTCGGAATGTTTGTATACAATGAAGGGATCTATTGGCTTCCCTTGGTGAAAAAAAAAAAAAAGAAAGAAATATTAACCAATCAGACGAGGTTTTTGTCATGCCAATGTCAAACTGTGATTAGTCAGGACTATGCCAAGGGAAGCCAGCCGCCCTTTGGCTTCACACCAATTAAATAGCACATTGTCAACGTCACTGAAATCAAATAACGCCGGGAGGTAACCAAGGTAACTGTCAGCAGCTTTACTGCAATCATGGAGGGTGGCGATCTGGAGTTTTTGCTAAAAAAACGTATATGAAAGCGAAACTTCCTTTCCAGCAGCAACTAAAAATTAAACCAGAAGGCAGGCCAACATCAAAACTACAGCTAAGGGCGGAGAGTAAAAAAGGGACTCCTCGGACTTCCAATGAGGAGAATTACGTCCACACTGAGTGGCTAGCTGGTAGCGTAGCCTCTTCTGACATTATCAAACATCAAGCACATACATCGGGATTTGTAAGTCATGTATTTGATACATGCAGCTTATTGATACTTCATAATGTGAACTGAAAGCTTGAAACATCTTCCTGATTGAGTTTGTGAATGAATTATTTTTTTTAAATTCATTATCAGATTTGTACTGTGTATTAAGCGGCCAGTCATGCATTTGAGTAGCGGAGTTGCATGGATTAGTAAATTGTATTGGAGGACCGTGTGTGTGTGAGGAGAGAGACGAAGAGAGAGCGAGAGCTTGTGTATCGGTAAACGCAAGTGACGTGTGTGCGCGCGAGCGCACGTGTGTTTAAGTGTCTGTTAGATAACAGGCATGTGCATAGATTAAAGGTCTTGTCTCTTGGCCTCCTCAAAAAATTTCCCCACACCACACCACTGATGAAGGGCAATAATAAACACTTAATCGTTCATCCCACTCATCATTTCTTCAATCTGACTTCAGTTCACCACCGCACCGTCTGTGTCGCCAATTCCCCTTTTCCTCCAAACTATGCGTACACATGGGTCAAAGTATCCGTAGGGGTGCGCGCATTTTCCCACCAAGTCTGATTTTTATAGAGCATAACCTTTGCGTAGAAATGACGTACGCAAGTTTTAGGTCTGATTTTGTGCATACGCAACATTTATAAATGAGGCCCCTGTACATGTCCGTCTTTCTTTGGTTTGTCAAAAAGGTAAAGAGAGAAGACCCCAACTGAAGCTCAAGTGGTTGGAAGAGGAGCTGGCTGTGGGTTGTTGGCTGGTAGTGTAGCGGCTGTAAACCTTTGAGCCGCGGAGAGTGTGAGGTTGGGTCCTCAGGTTCGTAGATTTGTGACGCGCCAGGAGGTTATGGTGACAGATTGATAGATCCAAAGATGCTTTGTTACATTTAATGCATAAAAACAGTACAGAGCTATCACAGCGCAGCGAGGATGGATGCATGGAAAATGACACCAGCGGATTAAACAGATACAAAAGGTGATTAATGAATGAGTGGGTAGCGGACAGCGGTCAACAAAAATTACGGCTACTACCCAACCCTGACTCTCTCTCATCTGTGTCACCTGTGAGTGCACACCTTTATACACACACACTTCCTGCACACACACGCCTACTCCCACATGAACCACTCCCTCTGCCCCACACACAAGGACCTCCTCCTCTTCCACCTATATGTCCCCTACAGGTAGTGTGTTTTTTTATAATTTATATTATAACTGGGTCAAAACTGACCCTAACACCACAAAGATCATAATTTTCAGCAGAGCATTTTTATAATTTTGTCAAATAGATTTTTTAAAATTCCATTTTGTTTCAATAGAAGTTCCTGACAAAGTCAAAAAATCTTGATGCAATAAACAAATTTATGTAGTACTTATTTGCATTTAAAACTTAAAACAGGTTGGTGCTGTCCCTGACACTAGAGGAAGGTTTAATGCACTTCTGTGTGTTTTCTGTTTTAAGTCCAAGAGAAATAAATACAAATGTTTTGGAAGACAAACAACTACCTGCAACAAAAGTCAGTGTTAGTCTTTATTATGACTGCCAGCTGATCTAGGCCCTGTAACTTTGCTGAGGAAAGAATGAAACTCTGACAGTGACATTGACTGTTGAAAATTGTGACCAATGAGGGCACACAGTTCCGACCTAGAATTTCAAAAATCAAGTGCTGCCTGCCACATCAAGACATAAAGCAGCACAACTAATGACAACAGATTAATCACATCTGAAAAAAACTATCAGGCAGTGAAAATGACATGGAATAAGTTTTTGCATATGTGATTTTGATCCAGCTATGTATTATAAATAGAATAAAACCTGAAGTATTTCAACCTGTAAATGCACAACTAAGACAGTTTGAGTCATGTATAAGCAACACAACAGGCTATACATTACAAGGAATGGTCCAGAGTGACCTGAAGGCTGATGAGCTTTTAATGAGCAGTTCCCTGATGATGTTGGCTACTTTGAAGTACATAATGATGAATTACGGTAGAACAGACTGGGAAATAATATATTAATCATGCCAGACATGAGTTCATAGGTATACAGCATATGTATTTCCACATGTTGACCACCGAACACACTGACTGAACTGGAATAACTGGAACTGTAAAATGATACGTCCTACAATTAGGAGCAGTCATCCATTATAACTTCATAATTCTATCACATATTACATATACATGCATATATTAAATTACTGTTATTATTCTCTAAAAAATAATTTTTCAGGAAAATCTCATAAACTATTGCCAAATGTGTTTTACCCAGCGAATGCCTTTTTAAAGCAGACAGTATTGGACAGTTATATGGATAAAACTCTAAAATTTGTGTTTTTTGTTTGCTGAATTAGACATAAAATAATTACTGGTTCTTTTTTTTTTACATAGATTTAAACCCCTGCAGCACAGTCCAACAGAAGTGGATCAAGTGGCCTTCAGCTAACAGCCACACAGTGTGGTCACAGTTTGATGCAGATGTGAGTCAGGCCCTGGAGGCCACAGTCCAGGGGGAGGTGGGCCGGCGGCCTGAGACTATGACAGCAATCATAGTCAGCTATGCAGCTGAGAGGTTTGGCCACATTGAGACCAGGAGAACCAAGACCGACTACACTATGAACCGTGGAGCCACCCAGATCCACAGACTGCGTCAAGAACTCCGAAGCCTCAGAAAACAGCACAAGGTGGCTAGCAAAGAAGAAAAACAACCGCTCACTGAGCTTCACAACATCCTGAGGAAGAAACTCATGTCGCTGCGCTGGGCAGAGTGGCACCGAAGGCTGGGGAAGGAAAGAGCGAGAAAGCGCACAGCGTTCATCTCCTTTTGCCTTTACCAAGAAGCTGCTAGGGGACAAGCGTAGTGGCAACCTCATGTGCTCAACTGAGGACGCAAATACCTACCTGCATAACAACCTGAGCAACCCAGAGAGGGACCAGGAGCTTGGACCAAAGAGGGCTGTCATAAGCCATCAGCCTCCAACAGTGGACTTTGTAATGAGAAAGCCCAGCTGGACTGAGGTCCAGGAGGTTGTGAAGGGAACCAGAACAGCTTCAGCCCCAGGCCCCAGTGGTGTTCCATTCACCGTGTACAAACGCTGCCCGCAACTCCTTCAACACCTTTGGAAGATCTTGAGGGTGATCTGGCGCAGGGGAAAAGTAGCAGGTCAGTGGAGATGCGCAGAGGGTGTGTGGATCCCCAAGGACATCAGCCAGTTTAGAACCATCTTGCTGCTAAGCGTCGAAAGCAAGATTCCGGAATTCCTTCTGAAGAACATCTACATTGACACTTCTGTTCAAAAGGGTGGGATCCCTGGAGTGCCCGGCTGTTTGGAACACACTGGCGTGGTGACACAACTCATCAGGGAGGCTCGCGAAAGGAAAAGGAGATCTCACTGTACTCCAGCTGGACCTTGCCAATGCATATGGCTCCATACCTCACAAACTTGGTGAGCTCGCCCTCCAGCGACATCATGTCCCCAGCAAAATCACAGACCTTATTTTGGATTACTACAACAACTTCAGGCTAAGAGTCACTGCTGGGTCAGGTACATCAGACTGGCATCAACTTGAGAAAGGCATAATAACAGGCTGCACCATGTCAGTCATATTTTTTGCCCTGGCCATGAAAATGAAAGTCAAGTCAGCAGAGGTGGAGTGCAGGGGACCCGCGACAAAATCAGGAGTATGCCAGCCCCCTATAAGAGCCTTTATGGATGACCTAACAGTCACCACCACATCTGTCCTACATGGATTCTCCAAGGCCTATAGAAGCTCATCACATGGGCAAGAATGAGCTTTAAGCCAGTAAAATCAAGGTCTCTAGTGCTCAAGAGGGGAAAAGTAGTGGACAAGTTCCGCTTCTCACTGTCTGGAGTCACCATCCCATCCATCACAGAGCAGCCAGTTAAGAGCCTTGGGAAGCACTTTGACTGCAGCCTCAAAGATTCTGCGTCCATCCAGAAAACCTGCAAAGAGCTTGAGGACTGGCTGAGTTGGGTTGACAAGTCAGGTCTGCCAGGGAGATTCAAGGCTTGGGTTTACCAGAATTCCATCTTGCCCCGGATCCTGTGGCCTCTGCTGGTGTACACAGTACCCATAACAACAGTCGAGGCCGTGGAGAGAAAGATCAGCAGCTACCTACGCAGATGGCTTGGTCTGCCACGCAGTTTGAGCAGCTCCGCCCTGTATGGCACAAGCAACATCCTGCACCTCCCTTTCAGCAGACTCACCGAAGAGCTCATGGTGTCCAGAACATGGGAAGTCCTGAAGTACAGGGAATCCAGGGATTCGAAGGCGGCATCAGCTGGCATCCAGGTGTGAACAGGCAAAGCTCTGGAGGTGGAGGAGTCACGGCTGAGGCAGAAGGCACTGGAGGAGTCCATAGCCATGGGGCGTGCAGGGAATGGCTACTTCCCAGTAACCAGGGTGGACAAGGCCAAGGGCAAAGAACGACAACATCTCATTCAGGAGGAAGTGCGAGCAGGCGTGGAGGACGAACAAGCTATCAGGATGTTGAGAATGGGGCAACAAGGAGCATGGACTAAATGGGAGAATGTTCTACAACGAAAGATCACCTGGTCCAACATCTGGAAAGCAGACTTCCGGTGCATCAGGTTTTTAGTCCAGGCTGTTTACGATGTCCTACCAAGCTCACCTAACTTCCATGTCTGGGGCAAGACAGAAACACCATCCTGCCCCCAGTGTCCAGGATGGGGAACCCTGGAACACCTCCTTAGCAGCTGCCCAAAAGCCCTTGGAGACAGGTGGTATCGCTGGCGCCATGACCAGGTACTGAAGGCAGTTGCTGACAGGATTGCTACAGCCATCAACACCATCAAGGGCCACCACAAGCAGAAGACCATCAGGTTCCACAGAGCTGGAGAGAAGCCCAGCACTCAACCACGGGCGAAGTCTGGCCTCCTTACCTCCGCTAGTGACTGGCAACTGGAAGTGGATTTGAGCAAACAGCTGAAGTTCCCAGCCAAGATAACATCAACATGGCTCCAACCGGACATGATCATCATGTCAGATTCCACCAGGCAGCTGATCATCCTGGAGATCAGAGTGCCGTAGGAAGAGCGTATGGATGAGGCCAACGAGAGGAAGCGCACCAAATACCAGGAGCTGGTGGACGAAAGCAGGAGGCAAGGCTGGAAGACCTGCGGTGAACCTCTGGAGGTGGGCTGCTGAGGATTTGCAGGGCGGTCCCTCTGCAAAGTTCTCACGCTGCTAGGCCTCACCGGGGAGGCAAAGAGGAAGGCCATCAGGTCTGCAACTGAGGCCGCAGAGAAAGCCACAAGGTGGCTATGGATCAAGAGGGCAGATCCATGGGCAAACGCTGCTGGGACACAGGCCGGAGTCTGATCAACCCCGGTCAGGTCGCCTGGGTGAGGGTGTCTGATGTTGAAAGACCTGAAACACCTAATGACCCCAGGTTACATCACTGATGATGTGTCCCAGGGCATCCACAAGATGTTTCTATGACCCATTTGTATGTCATCAGTGAATAATGTCAAAATACAATGTTTTTTGATCATTATACAGCATTATTATTATCATTATTATTATTATTATTTTTAGAGTAACACCACAGCTGCTGAAAATACACTCTGAAACACACACACGTATATGTATATATATATATATGTGCAATGAGCTGCATTAACATTAAACTGTCAGCATCTTAGCCATATTCCAATCCACCATAGACAAAAAACCACTTCATGTAATTACCATGATGATCATCTGGAAAATAATCATAGTGTTTCCATTCTTATAACAGAAAATGACTCAATAATTTTTATTTCATAATAAAAACTGCATCCCCCTGCACGTATGTCACTGCCATGGCATTCAGCACAAACAACAGGTAAAATAAGTATTGAACACGCCACAATTTTTCTCAGTAAATATAATTCTAAAGGTGCTACTGACATGAAATTTTCACCAGATGTTGGTAACAACCCATGTAACTCACACATGCAAAGAAATCAAACCTTAGATGTCCATAAATTAAGTTATGTGTGATGAAATGGTATGACACAGGGAAAGTATTGAGTATTGAAAAGTATTGAACACACTCACTTAAATGTATTTAATACTTCGTACAAAAGCCTTTGTTGGTAATAACGGCTTCAAGTTGCCTCCTGGATGGATAAAATAGTTGCAGTATTGCTCAGGTGTGATTTTGGCCCATTCTTCCACACAAACAGTCTTCAAATCTTGAAGGTTCCGTGGGCCTCTTCTATGAACTTTAATCTTTAGTTCTTTCCATAGATTTTCTATTGGATTCAAGTCAGGTGATTAGCTGGGTCATTCTTAGCAGCTTTATTTTCTTTCTCTGAAACCAAGTGAGAGTTTCCTTGGCTGTGTGTTTGGGATCATTGTCTTGCTGAAATGTCCAGCCTCGTTTCATCTTCATCATCCTGGTAGATGGCAGTAGATTATTATCAAGAATGTCTCCGTACATTTTTCCATTCATCCTTCCTTCAATTACATGAAGTTTGCCAGTGCCATATGCTGAAAAACAGCCCCACACCATGATGCTCCCACCTCCAAACTTCACTGTTGTTATGGTGTTTTTGGGGTGATGTACTGTGCCATTTGACCTCCAAACAAGGTGTGTATTATGGCATCCAAAGAGTTCAATTTTGGTCTCATCTGACCAGACTATATTCTCCCAGTATTTCACAGGCTTGTCTAAATGTTGTGCTGTAAACTTTAAACGAGCTTCAACATGTTTTTTCTTCAGCAATAGAGGTTTGCATGGTGAGCATGCATACAGGCCATGGCTGTTGAATGCGTTACTTACTGTTCTCTTTGAAACAATTGCACCTGCTAATTCCAGGTCTTTCTGAAGCTCTCCAATAGTGGCCCTTGGCTCTTGGACAACTCTTCTGATAATTCTTTTGACTTGTCTGTCAGAAATCTTGCGAGGAGCACTTGGTTGACTGAGGCAGATGGCTGCCCGCCCTGAGCCTGGAACTGCCCGAGGTTTCTGCCTCAGTGGCAAGGAAGTTTTTCCTTGCCACTGTCGCCAAGTGCTTGCTCATCAGGGGATCTGTTGGGTCTCTTTAAATAATTTTATAAAGAGTTTGGTCTAGACCTGCTCTATAAGTAAAGTGCCTTGATGTAACTTTGTTATGATTTGGCGATATACAAATAAATTTGATTTGATTTGGTCGCGGCCGGTTTATTTTGAAATTATGTTGTTTCCACTTCCGGATTACGGCTCCAACAGTGCTCACTGGAATATTCAGAAGTTTAGAAATCCTTCTGTAACAAATGCCATCAGCATGTTTTGCAACAATAAGGTTGTGAAGGTCTTGAGATAGTTCTTTGCTTTTACCCATCATGAGATGTTTCTTGTGTGACACCTTGGCAATGAGACACCTTTTTATAGGCCATCAGTTGGGACTGAACCAGTTGATATTAATTTGCACTGACAAGGGGCAGGATTGCTTTCTGATTACTGATAGATTTCAGCTGGTGTCTTGGCTTTTGGTGCCTTTTTGCACCTCCATTTCTTCATGTGTTCAAGACTTTCTCCCTGTGTCATTCCATTTTATCACACATAACGTAATTTATGGATATCTAAGGTTGGATTCCCTTGCATGTGTGGTTTGCAAAGGTTGTTACCGACATCTGGTGAAAATTTCATGTCAGGATCACCTTTAGAAATATATTTACTGAGAAAAATGGTGATGTGTTCAATACTTATTTTACCCACTGTAGCTACCCTCCTCTTCCTTCAGTTGGGCACTGGGACTGTCTCCCCAAAGCTGCTGAGCCTGAGGCTGCAGTCAGGAGCAGGACAGGTAATTTCGTGAAGTGGAACATCAACTGCCACAAGTTTGCCTGCAGCTGTTAAATGGTGGCTAAACACTTTTCTGTGACAGTGACAGTGACACTTAGCTGATGCTCTACTTCACTAAAAACTAAGAGGTAACAGGTTACATTATACACACATGACCTGCACTCACCTATTTTTGAGAAAAAACTTTGGAAGCCTGCTTTGCTGTTAATAGGCTCTCTCACTGCGTCCTGTTCTGAGGTCAGAAGTCAACCATTTCATGGAAATGCACAGTTTGCAGGTAATGTTGATCCGGTCATTTGAGTGGTCATTATTCTACTCTTAGTCAAGTGCTTACAGTATTCTAAAGTATGCATAGTATTTTTTCTAGAGAGCAGTAACTGAAATCTTGGACACAAATACAGGAGGAAGAAATATATTAATACTAAAGCTAATTATAATCAGTAAATATATAAAATAAATGTAATCCAATAATATACAACCAGGAGTCCACTATCAGCTGGGATTTGTCCTGATCCTCAGCTCCAATAATATACAACCAGGAGTCCACTATCAGCTGGGATTTGTCCTGATCCTCAGCTGTTTGCACTTGGACTGTATGTCCAGATAGTAATTCTTTGTATTATCACTCTCTTATATCACAGCTGCGCTTGTATTGACAACAAACCCTCAGATTCTGGATCTGCTTGTAGGGATCAGCCTCTTCAAATTGATACACTTCTGATGTTTAAATGTAGGTTTGATTAGTAGGAAACAAGTTTGAAGTTAATGCTCCAATGAACCAGTGTTAGACTATGATAAGTGGACTCACACACATACATTGCTTTCCTCAGAAATGTTTGACATTCTTCATCTTTTTTCCACTTCAATTACTTCTCCAGCTTTACTTTAGCCACCAGATTTAATTTCACCCCCATCAGGAGTCAGCAACATGACAGCATCTTGACATCCTCTGGGATTATTACACAATAACCATCTAGTCTTTTACTGTTACTATGTAGTTTTACAGCCTCCATTTCCTATTAACATGCCGCAGGAAGGGTTTGATTCTGAAAAAATATTTATTTTGAAAATAAAGAGCCACAATATGTTACACAAAGCAGTGAGGGCTTGGAACAACGCATCATTTTAGCTGTAGGATTGTTTCCATCCAGCAGATGGCAGTAGGTAACCACAGTACGGCTGTGTTGCCCCTGATGAACCCAAAATGTCCTCAAATTGAGACTATGTATGTGTATTGACATAAAGAAAAGACATTTACTGTTGTTTCACCTGAAGTTATGTTTTAAACTCTTCTACTAAAATCTGCTCTTGAAAGTTTCACATTCCAGCCACAGTGTGTTGTAGTGACAAACAACTCACTATAACTATATCAGTCTCATTTTGCCGTCAAACTGGAGCAGGAAATAGAAACGTTTCCTTGTCTGAATTTTGACTCCAACAACAAAACCATAGCTGGCCCTGTTTCAACTACTAATCAGCTTTGCCGCAAACTCGATTTTATGTGCTAATCTCAACCTTCCAGCACACCCAAACTGGGCACACAGAACAAAGGTAAGACTCTTTTAAAATCAAATTACAGAGCATAAAGCCTCTTGTAATCCTCTGTATTCCAGCCTTCTTAGCAACGCTGCTGTTTCTCCATTCAGATGCAGCTCCGCGCAGACTGTTAATCCCTATTTATCGAAGACAAAGATAATGAAACACAACAAATCAGTGCCCAACTGCTGAAACACACACACGTGTGACATATACCAACATGAAGACATTCAGCCTGCCCACCATGCTGTCACATGCTTTGGTTTGCCCTTTACTTTGAATTCACATTCCGACCAATCAAGGCTTTAAATGAGCAGGTAGTTAGTGAGAGTTGTCCCCAGTATGAGCCCTCACATCCGACAATCAGTCCTGCTGACATCAAAGCAGAGCTACGAAGGTAAACACACACGTCCACAAAGCTTCTCTGTCAGGATCTAGATTGGAGATTTGTGTTGTTTATTTCTGCTGGAGATGTTCGCACACTCATGAAAACAGAGACTGAAAGTGGGTATCAAAGTACATGATGGTTAGGGCAGGGAAGGAAGGCTGAGGGTGACAACAGATTTTTACAGCCAGAATCTCTCATACACAAGTGATTTTGTAGCTATTGCTGATTTCACATTGTAAAAATTCTGACATTATAGACATTTAAGTGAGGGTTTAACACAAATATAAAAATTACACAATTTATGTGTGTTGTTATGCAGGTCTAAAGAAGTGTGTCAGTTTCACGAGAGAAAGGAAAGGGATCGGTTATAACATAGAAAGTTTACTGTTGTAAGATCTAACAAGATATTTTCACTCAAACAATCATTCATTGTTATAGGAATTATTAATTATTGAAGGAAATATCAGCATTCACAAACATATTGCTTGATTTTAAAAGACTGGAATCCACTGCCTCTATGGCTGCTTCATAATTATGCTGGAGCTGACTGCGGTCACGTCCTCTTCTATTTTGGTAGTAACTTGTGTTTTAAGACATTTCGGTCAGACAGTAATTCAACTTGCTCCACTCTAAACTCCATCTCATTCTCATCAATGGTTTTAGCAGCCTATAAATGCATCAATAATGTGCTCATAGAGTTGATCCACTTTTTGGCTCTGTTCCTCATCATGGTTAAAGCTTGTTCATTTGACCACAAGAGGACAGACAAAGGATAAAGTTTTCCCTGCTCAGCTCGTGTCCGCATCCGTTGCTTCTCCTGTCTAAAGTAAAACTGTACAGCAGCTTTACACACTCAGCACTAAGGTATCACGGAAACTATAGCAGACAAATATGAGCACACAGCAAAATTTTATCCTACTCCTATTTAATCCTTTTATTGTGTTTGGGTCTGTCAGACCCATTTTAATTTTTTCGCAAAAGAAAAATTATAATTATATTATAATTAATTATTTTTTCAAACTTAAATTCATTGGCCTTGGCTCATTTTCTGTGATGAACATATATCAGAACACGTTTTCAATTAACACAAACTGTACACCCCCCTCGACATTTATACTATGTACATACTTTCTGGGTCCACTGGACCCAGCCTAATTCATTCATTTGTCTTCTACCGCATATCCATTTCCGGGTAGCGGGGGTGCTGGAGCCAATCCCAGCTCACACTAGGCAAGGGCGGGGTACACCCTGGACAGGTCGCCAGTCCATCGCAGGGCCAACACACAGAGACAGACAGAGACAAACAACCACTCACACTCACACTCAGACCTACGGACAATTTAGAGTCACCAATGAACCCAAACATGCATGTCTTTGGACAGTGGGAGGAAACCCACACAAGCGTGGGGAGAACATGCAAACTCCACACAGAAAGGCCCCAGGCACCAGGGAACCAAAGCTGCAAATTTTTTGTTGTGAGGCAACAGCACTAACCAATATGCCGACATGCTGCCCCCCAGCCTAATTAAAGGGCAGAAATTGTGTAGCTTCAATCTGTCCTCCTGTCTGGGCCTGTTGTTAGTGTGCATGTGTTTGTGCGTTTGCATGTGTGTATTAAACGCTGTCGTGTGGGAACGAAGCTTTATTTTCTCATAGTCAGGTGCAAATTGTGGGCGGGACACATAAATATAGCTTTGCTAGTGTGGTTCCTTATCACAACTGATTAAGATGGACAAAACACTCTGTTGAGAGGGTCTTGCAATTGATTTGGAAATTAGAAAAAGCCTTTGATGATGATGTACAGGAAAGGTTTTTGTATGTGAGGACAACATTTCTGAAAATTCTGAGTCTAACACTGACTTCAAAGAAGATGATAACATTGAACATCAGCTAGTTCCAAAACAAAGAGGAGACACACAGGACCAGCCTGTCAGCAGCCAGCTCCAGGATCAGAGTAAGCCTGTCAACAGCTAGCAAGTGAAGTAATATGGATGTGAAAAAATGGTGAAATTAAATGGTCTTCTTGCCCAAGAAATTAAACATCCTGCATGGCTGCCCGATAAGGATGCAACAAGGGCCAACACAGATGTGTGGGACATCAAGTCTTCTTTTGAGCTTTTCATCTCAGATTCCATCCAGAAAATTATTCTAGATTTCCCTAATTTAGATGGAAGTGTGTTTTTGGAAAAAAGTGGGGGGAGATGTACCAAACCTATTTACATGCCTACTTTGTGGTTCTTATCCCTGCTGGAATTTTCAGGTCCAAAGGGGAAGCTTCTAGATTGCCCTAATTTAGATGGAAGTATGTTTTTGGAAAAAAGTGGAGGGAGATGGACCAAACCTATTTACATGTCTACATTGTGGCTCTTATCCCTGCTGGAATTTTCAGGTCTAAAGGGGAAGCTCTAAGTGATGCCAAAACTGTCAAAGATTTTTTTCGTACAACATCTCTGGAAAACTTCCACATAATTGCAATGTTTATCAGCTTTTATAAATGAGATGACAGACTAGCTCGACAGCAAAGAGAAAAGCTAGCCGCCTTCAGGACAGTGTTGGATAAGTGGGTGCACCACCTACCCCTGTTTTATAACCCTGGGTCTACTGTCACCATTAATGAGCAGCTGATGCCATTTAGGGGTCGCTGCCCCTTCAGGCAGTATATACCATCTCAACCTGCAAAATATGGTATAAAGATCCGCCTGTGATGCCACTTCCTCATATAGTTGGAGCTTAGAATTCTACACAGGGAAACCTGTTGGAGGAGTCCCTGGAAAAAATCAAGCGATGAGAATTGTCCTGGACATGACTCAGGGACTCATTGAAGACATCATCTGTGAAAATGTTCTTACCTCGCACAGGCTGGGGCAGGAGCTCCTAAAGAGGAACCATGATGGGAGCAATACATAAAAACAAGTTTGAACTCCTGTCCCAACTGCTGACAACAAATAAAAGGCCTGTGAAGTCTTCCAAGTTGTCTAGACTGGCATGGTTACTGTATGGGTTCAGCTTGAGTTGTGTAAACGGACCTGAATGGGTTAAATTTCTAATGAAGTTCAAATAAATGAACATCTATAGTTTCGAAAGACCTTGCTTCATTTATAAATTAAAAAAATAGAATTTTGTCCACCCATATCTTGATAATAATTGATTTTCTTTTTTAAAATTTCATTTTAATAAAGAACCACCAAAAAAAACCAAGTTGCACTTTAATATATGAATGTGATCTAACAACAGTAAAATTGCAAATATTAACTATATAAGCTTATATGCTTGTTATACTGATTGTAACTGGGATAATGTAAAAATCTGTTGAGTATTTTAATGTAAAATTGTTTGATTGTGTGTAAAGACCTAGAAATAGAGTGGGTCCACCAGACCCACAAAATTGGCAAAATAGCAAAAACATGAACATGACACTAAGGTTAAATCGGTTAATTCCCTGTGTTGCCGTAGCTCTTTGAACAGAGTCTAATGTGTCAAATCTGTCAAACATTCAGTACAATGCTGAAGGAGGCTTTTGTGAAGGTGGAGGAGCCAGTGGCCAGCTCATCATCTCTGGAGACAGCAGCCAACAGAGTGGATAGACTGTCACATTCAGCTCTTTTGTGTGTCTGTCTCATGGGCCCATTGTGGATGCTGGACAGGCTGGTCCCATCTCAAGAATCCAGCCACCCTCTTTGCCTTGTATGCATGTCAGCCTTTCCCTTCTCCCTGGGAGGGATTTCACTGCACCCCCCATACTACACAAAACCCTTAAACACACACAGACACACAACCCTTTTTCAAATCAGACACCTTGAATGCTACACTGATCAAGGAAAAATAATCAACTGCCCTTTTGTTTCGGCAGCCCTTTCAACAGGAGAAAATAAACTTATGATAATGAAGCCTTATCGTGTGCAGTTCAGACAGTGGGTGTGACATGATTTGCCTTCCAGTGGTGTGGAGCTGTCCAGTTGAGGCTCCCCACTGTGAGCCGAGGCCTGCAGCCAGCTGACAGAGCTCCAAAAGATTCTATTGCTCAAGTGCTGCTGCTTCTTCTGCTGTTTCCAAACCCTACACGCATCTCCTACATCAGCACCTGCTGAGTAATAACACATGAATGAGGAGGCAATGTCAGTTTGTCAGTCATTTCGGGGTTAGAGGATTATGTTTGCTGAGCTTTGTTCCACAGAAAAAGAAGGCTCCTTTGAACTCAGTCCCCCACAATGCTCATCTTTTCACACCTATGTGAGAAGACAATCACAAACTGTAAATCCAGCTGTTACTTATCACTGTATGACATGTGACCCAGGTGTACACAAACCTCTGTTTGTTCATCCTCTAGCTGTCTTCTCCCAGGCCTCTCGCTTCCCTCATGCCATCTTGGACTCCTATCTCTTGTTCTTGGATCCTCTCTTAGCTTGGATCCTCTGAGGCCTCTTTTGGATTAGCTCTCCTTGCTCTGAGGTTGGTCCTGACCTCCTTTGCAATTCTTCACTCTTCCTATGGTAGCAAAGCAAGGATCTGCCAAAGATGTCTAAGAGTGGACAAACTGAATACCAGCAGACTTGACGCAGCATCTTCCTGCTGGTTCCTGCAAGCAACGAGCCTCAACTTAGCATCAACTGCAACACCAGCAACACAACCAACTTAAGGAACTAAGGAGGAATTCCACCAATTCAGACCTGCAGCTCTGGACTCTGGACACTGGACTTGGACAAAGCACAAGGAAGGACAGTTGCTTGTCCAAGAACTGTTTAATGTTTACTGGGCCAACCTAGCATAAAAAAGCACAGCTAAGAACAGGACTGTAAATCTTTTTACCCTGGCACCTTGGAACTATTTCAGCCCGCCTTAACAATGAACCACATGAGACATGTGACCCCAGCAGCCATCTTATTTGTAGTTTCATTGTCTGCTGTCTGCACACACACACACACACACACACACACACAAGCACACAAACGCACATATACTTGTATATAGCCCATATTAAGTCAGGATTTAGAGCTCATCACAGCACAGAAACAGCGCTGGTTAAAGTCTCCAATGATATTCTAATGGATTCAGACAATGGATCAGCCTCCGTACTTCTCCTCTTAGATCTCAGTGCTGTATTGGACACTATTGATCATAATTCTTTATTACAGAGACTGGAAAATTAAATTGGCATTAAAGGAACTGCTCTAAGGTGGTTCAAATCCTATTTATCAGATAGATATCAGTTTGTACATGTTAACAATAGCTCCTCCTCACGCACAATAGCCAATTATGGAGTCCCACAGGGCTCGGTACTTGGATCAGTCATCTTCACTTTATATCTGCTTCCTTTAGGCAACATTATCAGGAAACACAGCATCAATTTTCACTGTTATGCAGACGACACTCAGCTGTATTTATCAATAAAGCCAAATGAAGTTAATCAGATAGCCTGACTAGTTATGTCTTGAAGACATAAAAGTCTGGATGACCCATAACGTTTTACTTCTAAACACTGACAAAACTGAAGTTATTGTACTTGGCCCTAAGCAACTCAGAGAAACCCTATCTAATCATCTAATCAGTCTGGATGGCATTACTTTGGCTTAAAGCTCCACTGTAGAAATCTTGGAGTAACCTTTGACCAGGACATGTCCTTTGTCCCCCCACATAAAACAAGTCCGTAGAGCAGCTTTCTTTCATCTGCAAAACATTAGGAAAATCAGAAACATCCTCTCTCAAGAGGATGCAGAAAAACTAGTCCATGCGTTCGTAACTTCTAGGCTAGACTACTGTAACTCATTATTATCTGGATGTCCAAACAAATCTCTGAAAGGCCTTCAGTTGATTCAGAATGCTGCTGCACGAATATTAACAGGAACTAGAAAAAGGGATCACATCTCTCCTGTTTTAGCTTCTCTTCATTGGCTGCCGGTAAAATTCCGAATAGAATTTAAAATCCTTCTGTTAACATATAAAGCTCTTCATGGCCAAGCTCCATCATATCTCAGAGAGCTCATAGTTCCTTACTGTCTTAGTAGGCCACTCCGCTCTCTAGATGGAGGTTTACTTGTGGTTCCTAGAGTCTCCAAGAGTAAATCAGGAGGCAGATCTTTCAGTTATCAGGCTCCTCTTCTATGGAACCAACTTCCAGTATCGGTCCAGGGGGCAGACTCTTTAGCAATTTTCAAGACCAGGCTAAAAACCTTTCTATATGACAGAGCTTATAGTTAAAAAGTTAAAGTTCATGTACTCTTTAGCTATGCTGCTATAGGCCTAGACTGCTGGGGGAAGGACTGAGCACCTCTCTCTCTAACCTCCCTTAACTATTTACAAACCATGTTTTCCCGAAGTCTCTGTCTCTCCCAGTTCCTCTCCTCTCTCTCCATGTCCTCATCCTGCAGGTGATGAATCATTGCCATACCATGTTCCTGCAACACCTGCTGCTCCCATATGTTCATGAACGCCATACAGCATCATATGTTCCTGCCTGCACCTGTATTGAATATCCCCTCCTGCTGCTCTCATTCTTTCAACCAGGCTCGGGGGGCGGCGGTCCTCTGCCTTGACCGGTTGGGTACATATAATCAAGCAAAAAAAGGGTTGGAGTTCATGTTGTTTACTTTGTTCATACATTTCTGTGGGACACACACAAATACACAGACAGACAAAAAGACAAACACAGACACAATTACCTTCCACAGATGATGACAATTACTTAATGACAGGCTCCTTTAATATGAGTGCAGTTTATCAACGATTATATTGACAGGGGGTGGACTTTAACTGTTTAACTATAAGCTCTGTCATACAATAGTTTTAAGCCTGGTCTTGAAAATTGCTAAAGTTCATTTACTGTTAAACTATGCTGCTATAGGCTTAGACCGCTGGGGGAGCCTGGTTCTGCCTGAGGTTTCTGCCTCTTAAAGGAAGTTTTTCCTTGCCACTGTCGTCAAGTGCTTGCATTTTGGGGGATCTGTTGGGTCTCTTTTAATAATTTTATAAAGAGTTTGGTCTAGACCTGCTCTATATGTAAAGTGCCTTGATATAACTTTGTTATAATTTGACGCTATATAAATAAATCTGATTGGATTTGATTTGACACACACTCACACACACACACACAGACACAGTCACAGAGTTTGATCTGTGCACCTCTGAAGAACATGTCCACCATCAATTTCTCCAATTCACTCCAAAACTATTTCTCAGGAGTGTGTGTGTGTGTGCATGTGCCTCAGGTGCAGGGTCCTCTCATATCAGATCAGTTAATCAACTGGCACAAACACACACACACACACATAGAAACACACACAGACACACACACTTAGACATATACACTCACATATATTTGGACAAACACACACACACACACACATTGAGTGGCTACTAGAACAGACACATACGGACAGATAAACACACACACAGAGGACAAAGTCAATGTTATTCACTTTGTTCATACATAACTGTGGGACAGACACATCCTGCCTTCCCCCGGCAACAGCCCCCTGAGGCACTCTCAAAATTTCTGTGAGGATATTTATAGTATTATAGTTTGCTCGTTTATTTTGAAATATATAGCTCTTACAGGTCAGCGGACTCACTGGAAACACTGCTGTCTCAGATGATTTTGTTCAGACTTCACTCCAGTCAGTTACTCTAAGTAATAAGTTAAAAGAAATATTGCATAAACAAGTGGTTAAACACACTGGTGTTCGGTATGTGGCTGATATATTTTATGCACATGCTACAATGGTGATGATGATGATGATGATGATGATTATTATTATCAGTAGTGATGGTAATGATGAATAATTCATCATATTTTATTGTAAGCAAAAGAAATAAACTATATCATACTTCTCAGTTTGGGGAGAGACTCAAGTGACGCAAGTGATCACTTTAGTGAGTGACTCAGATTAACCCAAGTCCATAAAATGAACCGAGTTTACCACCACTAGACACAACGACCCTGAGGAAGGCTCATTTAAATGAAGCTGCTGCACAATGTGAGATTATACTCCTGGGTATGTGTAGGACATTTGCCCCTCATACAGGGCCAAAGCAGCTGGGAAGATAAAGATGAGAAAACATAGGGAAATTACAGCACACCTCAGTGCTATCAGCCCTGTGCAGAGCTGGAGGTGAGAGATATAACTGTACTAAAAATGCTGGCCAAAGAAGTATGACCTTCCTCAATAGGCTGAGTGTCAGCATCTGTCTTCAGCTCTGCTCTCTGCTTAAATGGCTGTTTTTCCTGTGTCAGCTCAGTGTGTTAATATGAGGCAGTGTTCCTCCTCCCTGGTGTTGCTCATGTTTCTCCTCTTCCTGGTGTTGTTGCTTTGTTTGTGTTTGCATCTCTGTGTTCTTGGATGTATGACTTCATCAGGCTGTGGTGACCTGGTTTTTCTGTTCCTACCAAATCCCCTTCTCGCTAACTGCCTATCCATCAGCTTAGGTGCCTGTTGTACTTGAACCCCCAG
Organism: Remorina albescens; assembly: GCA_034769265.1. Classification (NCBI taxonomy): domain Eukaryota; kingdom Metazoa; phylum Chordata; class Actinopteri; order Carangiformes; family Echeneidae; genus Remorina; species Remorina albescens. The sequence goes on along the minus strand of CM068492.1, from coordinate 2,751,535 downwards.
TCCTCTACTCTTGGCCATTTCGTTGAAGTTGCCACAGTGGTGTCATGTTCTACCACTCCCTGGTACTTTGTAAATTCCTATTTTCTGTCTTTTTGGTGGACAATCCTGGTGTGTCCTGCTCCACAACCTCAGCAATATCATTTCAGAATCAACACAGAGAAAAACTTTCTGTGAATTTTCAGCCTGGATCATCTTTAATGCACAAATTAACAAAGATCAGATAACATAGCCAAGCCTGACACAATAACATAACTCTTATTGCACATCTATTGTACAATGACACCATAGTAAGACACACTTTCATACAAAGTAGATGAATGTAATGCCAGAAGTTAACGGAAAATACACCTTATACAGCTGCTAAAGGTGATGGTTTTTTGAATTATAGTTTATGTAGAGAAGTCAGCTGTCCTAAATTCACCAGGTTTACAGATTTGGGTAACACTTTACAATAACCATCATCAATAAATGGTAAATAGATAGTTTATTAATGTTTAATTATCATTTAAAAACACTAAATAGATCCTTTATGCATGGTAAATAGTCCATTTATTTAATAGTTTATTCATGTTTAACCTTACTAGCTTATTAATGTTAATTTATAGTTATTTTACCGTTAACAAACCATGAAATAATAGTTTAGTAATCATTAATAAACGATTTATTAACGGTTTAGAATTGCACACATTATAAAATTTTTAACACTATATTAAACATTTGTTAATGATTACCAAATGATTTATAAACCTTTAACATCTATCAACATCTATAAACATTAAATATGTAGAAAACGTGATGTTTGTAATGCTTTGTAAATGGTTAATAATTGGTTAATTAACCATCTATAAACATTATTTAGATGGTTATTGTAAAGTTGCAACTGATGCTAATAATAATTAGTTAATGATTAATAAGCATTTTATAAACTATCAAGTACAATTTATTTGACTCCATTAAATCTTTAATTGGTTTTTTATAAAAGAGTGATTATTTTGCGTCAATAAAAGAATAGGGTCTGGTCATCGTATTGAACACTTTTATGAACAGAAAGTCAGTAACATGCAATGTTTACAAATTTGCTGTCAGCATTAGTGACCCTTTGAGGAAGAACATTTTATTTTTGGTGGCAAGGAGCACAGCTCCTTACCTGTTATTTCAGGGTGTACGCGAGGTGTTAAAGAGCCTTCTTCTTCTCCTTTCGGCTTTTCCCTTCAGGGGTCGCCACAGCGAATCAGTTGCCTCCATCTAAGCCTGTCTTCTGCATCCTCTTCTCTCACGCCAACCACCTTCATGTCCTCTTTCACTACATCTATAAACCTCCTCTTAGGTCTTCCTCTAGGCCTCCTGCCTGGCAGTTCAAAACTCAGCATCCTTCTACCAATATATTCACTATCTCTCCTCTGGACATGTCCGAACCATCTCAGTCTGGCCTCTCTGACTTTATCTCCAAAACCTCTAACATGTGCTGTCCCTCTGATGTACTCATTCCTGACCCTATCCAACCTGGTTACTCCCAAAGAGAACCTCAGCATCTTCATCTCTGCTACCTCCAGCTCTGCCTCCTGTCTTTTCCTCAGTGACACTGTCTCTAGACCAAACAACATCGCTGGTCTCACCACAGTTTTGTACACCTTTCCTTTCATCTTAGCTGAAACTCTCCTATCACACATCACACCTGACACTTTTCTCCACCCGTTCCAGCCTGCCTGCACACGCTTCTTCACCTCTTTTCCACACTCTCCATTGCTCTGGACTGTTGACCCTAAGTACTTAAAATCTTCCACCTTCTTTATCTCTTCTCACTGTAACCTCACTCTTCCACTTGGGTCCCTCTCATTCACACACATATACTCCGTCTTACTGCGGCTAACCTTCATTCCTCTCCTTTCCAGGGCAAACCTCCACCACTCTAGCTTCTCCTCCACCTGTTCCCTGCTCTCACTACAGATCACAATGTCATCTGCAAACATCATAGTCCATGGAGAAGAGGTGTTAAAGAGCCTAAAATTTGAAATTCAAAATTTAAGGCCTTAAAAAGTCTTAAAGGTAGAGTCTGGAGGATTGTTCGTTGCAGTTTGTAAACACAGCATACAAATTGGGCCCCTCCTCTTGGACGATGGCTTTGCACACATGCGATTTATTTGCACTCTGGACGCGGAGTGGAGACTTTATTGAATAAACACTGATCAACAACAGTGTCATAAGTGTGTATATGACACAAGCGTTTACTGCAGATAGATCAGTATTAATCCTTAGATCAGAGGTCAGCAACCTTACTGTCAAAAGAGCTATTTCTGGCCAAAAAGAAAGAGGAAAAATATATACATGGAGCCGCAAAACATACTTGAGACATTTTTATGTCTAAATGAAACTATCAACATAGATCTAAATGAGCATTCATTCATATGTTTTACAACTGGATACTCTGCAGTGGGCTATTTATGATTATTTGGAAATTTAACTCTGCATTCTTGATTCTTGTCTTGGGACTTTGGCGAGGGCGGTTGCACTCCTCCTCTCTCCTCTCTATCCTGTCTTGTCTCTGTCTCTGTCTCAACTTTCAGTGAACCCTATCTCAACTCAGCTGTGAATTCTTCAAACTACTTTTAACAATCATGGAATTGATCAACTGGTCTCTCAACGCTATTGACACCATAATTTCGACAAGAAAATCAGGATCGGATGATGTCCTCAAGTCCTGGGGAAGCTGGCGTGTAGTGTGCTTGACGCCACTCTCCGTGGAATATATTGAGGACCTCTACTTATTTGGATTCATGGTTGGGGGACTTCTTCTCGGACTAGGAGATGCCCTCATATACCGCAAAATTGGCAAGACGACGGCTGCCACCAAATGTGGATCTCCACATCTATCTGTCATGATTAACGAGGTTGGCAAAGCGGCGCAACAACAGACTGCGTTAATTCTTGAACTAAAACGCAAAATGGAAATCATCTCGGGGGAGTTGTCCGCTTTGCAAAGAAGTTGATGCTGAGGACCAGGAAATATGAAATATAATATTAATTTGGATTTGACTGAAAGAGGAGACGTATTGGAATTTGTGCTCCTCTGCTAAACCCAAACACGACAATCTTATCAGCTCTGAAGGAAATCTGCCCCATTGTTTATCCTCCTGGAGAATTCCACCCGTGTTGGTGTCAAGGGGATTTCACTGTCCTTATGAATATTGCATCCGTTTTCCGCTGCAATTAATATAGCAGGTCATTTATGCTTAATTTATCCTAAAATAAGAAATGGCTATAACATAATTTTTGAAATATCCAGTAGATATTTTAGTATTATTTCCATACCTGTACAAGAATCGCATCCAGTTGAAAAGGCTCATCATGGATCTGCTGAAGATCGACTTGTGCCGGACTGATTTTCTGACAATGCATTTGTGGTTGGCCCTCAGTTGACAAACCCTATGGACAACACAGCGACTTGTGAGTAATCCAATGAAATTCAAAGATAAACCATAACTGCTGTGATCTCCGTTTAAGACCTTTCCAAAAATGTGTTTTAATGTGACACCAATCTAAAAATGAGTATTTTTGAAGGATAAACAAAACATGTAGATAGACAGACAGACAGACAGACAGACAGATAGATAGATAGATAGATAGAACAAATGGTAATGTTATTACAGATAAGGCAGTAAATACATAAAATATTAATTAATTAGTTAATACTGCAATGTAATCTGGTGTACATGAAGTAAATTCAAGAGAAATTGGCTACCTACCAGTGATAAAGATCTCCATGACTGTAGTCTTTCATCCTCATTTTGTGTTGGTAAATGTTGCATTTCATTTTCTTTTTGAGAAGCTTTCTTTTTTGTAGCCATTTTATTTCCTGGCTAAACCCGGCATTTCTCCATCAAATGAGCTATTCAGACTTCCTTTTTTTGTTTCAATGTGGTTGAGCTCGTCAGACTTCCTGTTTGCGCCAAAAGGTCATAGGTCACAGCCAAGTACAGGTCATGCTTCATGCAGATTGACCTGTCTCTTGCCCAGGGCAACCTCCTGACATGTGCATGTAACTTTAGTGATTTTCCATAAACTTTTTATTCCACCATGCCCAAAAGACCTTTCGCCAGATCTAGAAAAGCCTTAAAAGAAGACAAAATGACGACACCGCCGTTGTCGAAGAAAGAAACGCAGCACCTAGCCTCGCATCCCCAAGCTCTTCAACAGCAGCCAACGTTAGCATCATGGCGGACAACAGTTGAGATGGCGGTGAACACAAGAATTTGGTGGAAAGTAACGCTATCAAAGACAATACTATCCAGCTCATCAAAGTTGATGAACATGATTTTTATATTTCCAGCGACACCCTTGATGCTGACAGGAAAGAGGAATCTCAGACTATCGGTTAGTTAGCTAAGCTAATGTTAACCTGTTAGTACTTGTTTCAGCCAATGAAAATTTTGCTTAACTAGCCGACCAGCGATTTTTTCATACATAAATTCTGTGATATTTTCCTCATATAAGGTTGTAATTTGAATGTGATCCTGTCTCACCGTGTGGTGTGGAAAGTGACGATGGCATTGCTAGCTCAGGTTTGCTCGAAATTGTATCTTATAATCAGCAGGACATACCGGCTCTCCTACCCGGGGAATGATGCTGTTTTGCGGGAGGAAATCGCCGCAGAGTTGGTACAGGCCCACCAATTTTCCATACATAAAGTAAGTCATATTTTCCTCAAGTTGCTGAAGACACTACAGACAACTTAATTACAGTTGTTTGTTCTTCTATCATTGCTGTGTGAGACTTTCTCTTTTTATTCTGAAAGCTGAGCATTATCTAATGGAGGATCTGTTTTGTTGTCAGAGATACAAACATTGTAGAGCACATATTCATTATAAAATTGACCTAAAAGTTTTTTTCCTTTTGTCGACAAGCTGCAATTGTCACATATTAGGTATCAAATAAAAGATACATTTCTGCTTTTTAAATTAACTATTTTAACCCAAACCACGATCTTTCCCTAACCCGGACCAAGTGGTTTTTATTCCTAAACCTAACCAGACCTTAACCACAGCACTGTCACACCATAGAACATCATTATTTTTCAACAGTGATTTGTCATGGTTTTGGAATGTCAGAGCAGAGAAGTTGAAAAAGGAGATGGCCTCTCTTCGCCAAAAAAGTAGCAGGTAAGTGCCCCCCCCAAAAACAACTGTCTCTCCATACCTAATCTCAGTATCAGAATCATTTTTTTCTCCAAGCATGTGACCACAAGTAACGCCAGGCTTTCAACACGGTATTGGGACTGCCCACTATTTCCTTTAGATATCTGCCTCAACTGCAGTGGATGCAGTGATTAAGAGACAACACTGGTAGACTAATTTACTCCTGTTTTATGGATTCTTCTCATAACCTTATATTAACACGGTCAAAATACTTGTTATTTTTTATTTAAAAGAAATGGAAATAAATTACATTTCCATTACTTTTTCTGATGTTTTCAGTTTTTTTTTTTCATGGTATCGCTTCAGTATTGGTATTGAGATATTTTTGCCAGGTATTGTATCGAAGTCATAATTGTCATCTGTTGCTGCCAGGCTGCATGTGTGGTGACACAGACACAAGATCACGCAATGCGATTAATCCGTTATTATTATTATTATTATTAATGCGTTAATTTTTCTTTAATGGTTTATTGTTTCCAGATTAATTGCATGTGTTAATGCGTTAACTTTGACAGCCCTATTATTATTATTATTGTTGTTGTTAATATTATTATTAATGTTAATATTTTATTAACATTACACAATTTTCTCCTCTTTTTAGACCAGGCCAGTGCTGTAGTGACAAAGTCAACATCGTCATCTGCAACCCCCTCTTCTTCATCAGCCAGCTCCTCCTCCTCTTCCTCCTCTTCCGAAGACGAGAAGAAAAGAAGAAAACTGTACAAAAAGAATAAGGACCAAAAAAAGAGCCACATCGAAAAGGAAAGAAGAAGAAGAAGGTGGCAAAAGAAAAGAGATCACTTGGCAAAAGAGGTGAATCATAGGGAAGGGTTCCTATTTAAAAATGTTTTATTGATGTTGGATTACAAATCTGAAACATTTGTGAAATAATAGCCTAATAGTTATTTTTATGGTAGAAATATTGGTATCTGTACTCGGTATCAGCAAGTACATAAATGAAAATACTCGTACTTGATGTGAAAAAAATGGTATCGGAAAATCCTTAAAGCTTATGTATATATGTATTCATTGAATCAGTCATCTACAAAAAAATAAATAAATAAATACTGTATGATGTTTCCAAAGTTATTGAGTAATCGTGTGACACAATCCTCATTTCAGTACTGACCAAAAATAATTGTGATTATTATTAGATCCACCCCATAAAATGGGATTTTCTAGTTTCTGTGGATGAATGTGAAAATAACATTTTACATCAACTACTCCATGTCTTAGCGCAATGATAAAACACTCTTAACAGTACTATGAACAGGCAATACATGTATGAACATGGTTTGAACTGTACATGACATATTTTGAACCGATGTTGTTAGAGTCAGGTGAGCCGGGGGCGTTAGCTGGCCTCCAGCTGGCATGTACAGTATCGCTCACTGGACGCAATACACATGGGGGCAGGGGAGTAGCGGCTGAGTCGCGCATGTGTGTCTCAGAATAGAAATAGACAAAATAATAGATTTTCCTCGATTAAATTAATTTGAGATCGTCTAGAGTCAAAATCACGATCAAAATACGATTAATTGCACTCCCTAGGATATGGTGAATTATCAGCTGTGCTATTACAGTTGTAAATTGAGATGTGCCAGTAGTTGTGTGCTATTTTGTGATTTGCTGATTGACCAGTTCCTCTTTATTTATTAATTCTTCTCTTACTTTTGTAGCCTGTCATCCCACGGTGATCATTGCCAGGTACAAGAGGGTGGTGAGAGCACACAACAGTGGAAAGAAATTGTGCGAAGCGTGTGCATTCACTGGTGTAACAGAACTGACGGTGAGATCTAAAGTGGCAATCCCAGAGCTTGCTGTAGGTTGCCCAGAGTTTGAAGAACTACTGGCAGGATTCAGTAACAGAGGTTAGATAGCTGGTCTAGCAAATGTGAATATGTGATTGAAAATGAAGCAGAAGGGCCAAAATAGCTAAAAATAAAGCAGTGGGTAAGCTCATACCATACCACAAGAGGGAGCAGAAGTAGTCAGCTGGGCAGACGGCTGCCAAGATGTTGGTTTTACATGTTATGCTAAGAGCTTTGTAAACATGACCATTAGCCACTGTATATTATTTATTAATAAAGAATAGAAGGCTATTGTTAAAGGTAGCTTTTCAGTTTTTTCTTTTAAATTTAAAGGGAAACTTAGGAAAATAGGGCCCAGGTTGAAAAAAAACTAACTTTTTTGGTATATGTGGGTGATGAATATAACAGTGTTTGAGAAAGGAGAAATGAACATCTGTCTCTACCTTACGCCGGAGATTGCCATGTTTGTTGTGGTTAGTATCCAAATCTACAGTTAGACCTCTAAGTTCTAGAATCTCGTGAGAATAGAAACTGTGAGATTTGGACACAAACCACAATAAACATGGTGGGATTCGGCTTAAGGCAGAGACAAATGTTCATTTCTCCTTTCTATTATGTTGTTGGACAATTATTATAACAATTTGAACCTGTCAGTGTGAAAAAATGCATGTTTATAGGGCAAACTTTGACAGGAGCTAGTTGTCCCGTTGTGTCCCGTTGTTTGGGCTGCAGGCTGCCTGCACTTGCTCAATACTGGAACCATCTCAAACATTGTTATATCCATCACTCACATATAAAAAAAAAGTTTGGAAAATAGGGCCAAGGTTGAAAAAAAAAACAAAACAAAGTTTCCCTTTAAGGGAAACATTTGTCAAATTAGAGGTGCACCAAATCACTTCTGTGTTTTTATTTTCTTTTATCAGGCCAGCCTTAATTTTTGTTCCCACATTCTTGTTAATGCATTGCATTTTTGTAATAAAGGTTTTATTAATGAACTGTTGTGTTGACTTTTATTTTTAATCAAGTCTTTCTCATATCCCAACCTGTTTATTTGTAGTGCAGTGCTGCAAATCAACATCGACTTTAAGGAAGTTGATCATAAACATCAACTGCAATTGTTATTGGAAAACAAATGATCACTCTTAGAGAACACCAATTAAAAGTTTAATGGAGCCAAATGAATGTTACTTGATGGCTTATAAACAGGTTATTAATCATTAAGTAATTATTATAAACATCCATTGCAACTTTACAATAATATCTAAGTAATGTTTATAGATGGTTTATAAACCAACTATTAAATATATCTACAAAATGCTACAAATATCAGGTTTTCTATATATTTAATGTTTATAGATGTTTTGTGACCAATTTCTTAAAGGTTTATAAATCATTTGGTAATCATTAACAAATGCTTAATATAGTGTTAAAAATGTTTAAGTTGCAATTATAAATATTAATAAATAGTTTATTAATGATTTCATTTCATTGTTCGTGCAGTAGCAAACCAATTACACGACCATCTGCATAGGATCAGTTTGCTTGAAGAGTTTCAGTCAGGATTTAGAGCTCACCACAGCACAGAAACAGCGATGGATAAAGTCTCCAATGATATTCTAATGGCTTCAGACAATGGATCAGCCTCCATACTTCTCCTCTTAGATTTCAGTGCTGCATTTGACACCATTGATCATAATTCTTTATTACAGAGACTGGAACATGAAATTGGCATTAAAGGAACTGCAATAAGGTGGTTCAAATCCTATTTATCAGATAGACATCAGTTTGTTCATGTTAACAATAGCTCCTCCTCACACACTATAGCCAATTATGGAGTCCCACAGGGTTCAGTACTTGGACCAATCCTCTTCACTCTTTATCTGCTTCCTTTAAGAGACATTATCAGGAAACACAGCATCAATTTCCACTGTTATGCAGACGACAGTCAGCTGTATTTATCAATGAAGTCAAATGAAGTTAGTCAGAGAGTCAGACTGCAGACATGTCTTGAAGACATAAAAGTCTGGATGACCAATAATTTTTTACTTCTAAATTCTGACAAAACTGAAGTTATTGTACTTGGCCCTAAGCAACTCAGAGAAACCCTATCTAATCATCTAATCAGTCTGGATGGCATTACTTTGGCTTCTAGCTCCACTGTAAGAAACCTTGGAGTAACTTTCGACCAAGACATGTCCTTTGTCCCTCACATAAAACAAGTCAGTAGGGCAGCTTTCTTTAACCTGCAAAACATTAGGAAAATCAGAAACATCCTCTCTCAAGAGGATGCAGAAAAACTAGTCCATGCATTCGTAACTTCTAGGCTGGACTACTGTAACTCATTATTATATAGATGTCCAAACAAATCTCTGAAAGGCCTTCAGTTGATTCAGAATGTTGCTGCACAAATATAAACAGGAACTAGAAAAAGGGATCACATCTGTCCTGTTTTAGCTTCTCTTCATTGGCTGCCAGAAAATTCAGAATAGAATTTAAAATCCTTCTGTTAACATATAAAGCTCTTAATGGCCAAGCTCCATCATATCTCAGAGATCTCATAGTTCCTTACTGTCCTAGTAGGCCACTCTGCTCTGTAGATGGAGGTTTACTTGTGGTTCCTAGAGTCTCCAAGAGTAAATCAGGAGGCAGATCTTTCAGTTATCAGGCTCCTCTTCTATGGAACCAACTTCCAGTATCGGCCTGGGGGGCGGACTCTTTAACTTTTTAACTAGAAGCTCTGTCATACAGAAAGGTTTTAAGGCTGGTCTTGAAATTACTAAAATTCATTTACTCTTTAGCTATGCTGCTATAGGCCTAGACTGCTGGGGGAAACACTGAGCACCTCTCTCTCTCTCCCCCTTGCATGCGCCGACATACCAGCAACCATGCTTCTCCGAAATCCCTGTTTCTCCCAGGTACTAGTTGGTTAGTGGATGTGTACTGCATCTACTTAGATGTAAATAAATTAAGTTATGCGTGATAAAATAGAATGACACAGGGAAAAAGTATTGAACACACTTAAATTTATGTAATACTTCGTACAAAAGCCTTTGTTGAACTACTTGCTCAGATTGTGACTCACTGACTCCTGTGATCACAAACTTCAGACCAAAGTGATGCACTCTGTAGTCTACAGTAAAAGGTAGCAGTTTGATCCAGAAAACCTCAAATCATAAATCTAAATTACATCCTAATCTGATGAAGATCATGTTAATTACAATCAGCACACACAGTCAAAAATGAAGGTACCATGGTGTACCTAGATGGGTACAAATGCTTGTCGCTGGGGCAGTACCATTTAAAAGAACAATAATGTACCCATCTATGCAAGTACATTTACGTACCTCAGTCAGCTGTACCCTTTAAGGTACAATTGTGTACCTTTTGATGACTAGAATGTACCTGTGTAAATCATTACAATGTAGTACACTTCATAGGTACTAAACAGTCATTTTAAAAAGGTATAATGCCAATGAAAATATAGTCTCAGTGAAAATACACAATCAACCAACAGGTATAATAAAATATGTTTATTAAAAAGCTCTGGCACGTCATGTGAATACAATGTTCATCATCAAATTCAATCTAGTTATTAACTTGCATTCATTAAAACATTCTGATAAATGTTAACATCAAAACCATATCATACAATCTCTTTAAATTACAACTGTCATATGAGTAAAATGAACATGGATTAGCTTTTTGATTGACTTTTCAAAGAGGTAAGCAATCATTGCTTCTGTAAGACCACGGTCCACTGTTTCTCTGTCCACATCATACTCTATGTAATAAAAGACATGCATTACCAAAATTAGAAAAGTGATTATCACATTTACACCAACTGCAACAAAAAAATCCATACTTCTCACTTACTGTAATAAATATACACATTTATATTTAATCTTTGCATTCACATCCATACCTTTAATCTAATGCTGATACGTGGCTAAAATTCTTCAGACTTGAGTGAAAAAATAGATAGATACTTTATGGCGCGCAGCTCAATTTTAAACACAGGGAGGTGCAAGCAGGTGGCATTGTCTACATGCCTATCCAGTTACAATTAAGTACAACCAACATAACTGTTGTATATTCACTGACAGCTTTAAAGCATGTTTAAGTTCAACTTAATTTGAGGTGGTTGGCTACAAGGTTGGATAGCACAACTGCTAACATTAAACGAGCTGCCGACAGTTTGTGCTAGCCATTTTTCAAGGTTGCGGCGAGAGAATGGAAGCTAACGTGTGCTAAAAAATCCGTCTTGCATTAAATTAACTTAAAACAATGTACACAATTTCACAACACCAATAACATGACTTCATCTTCTCACTTCAATGATGCATTATATCGGTTAGAACGGATGTTATGATAAAAGTCAGTCAGTGCAATTAGCACGCTAGCGCTAACGCTAGCTAGATGGCGCTAATGTCAGTTAGCTTAATACACTTGAATTTACAAGGTCTCCATGTAGTGTATGTGGGTGTAGCAATGTTTCAAAAAGTATAACACCGAAAAATTTCCTCTTCTCCTCCTCTGTTGTCTCCAACCCAGCTTGCTGAAGGAGCTCGTCCGTTGTCCATGTTGCCAGTGACATGGCTGTCTGCTGCTCTGCTCTCCCTCCCGAAACGGCTGCAAGTTTTTTTTTTGTTTTTTTTTTTTTTAAATTCTGACTGTAGAGAACTGTGCAGCCTTTTTCCCGGCACTTTTTTCACCTTCCCAAGATACATTGCTGTTTTTTACAGCAAAAACTTTACTTTAAACAAATTTACAGTAAATTTCTGTAAATAATGGTATTCTATTAAATTACTGTAATCAGGTTTTTTCTTCCCAGATTGCATTGCAATTTACAGTATGATACTGTATTACATAAATACAGTAAAATACTGTACAGATTTTACTGTAGATTTACATCAAAGTGTTGCAGTGTAACTAAATTACAAATTGTATTAAAGTTAGGTTAGATTTGGTCATTAATACAGGGTTGATCCAAGAATTAGGCTATTCTGTTATGGTTGGGTTTTGAGATAAGCTAATTTTCATGTCAGTTGTCAAAATAGGTCTTTTATTGTGTCTGAAACCTTCATTTGCCAGCATTTGATTAAGGGTACAGAGATTTTGGATACAAATATGTACTTTCTCATTTCATGTACTCTGAAAGGTACAATGTTGTATCTCAAAAGGTTCTGTCCCGTACCCTTTAAGGTACAATGAACTTAAAGGAACAAGTTTGTACCTGAGGGTATAATATTGTACCCCATGTGTACCTTTATTTCTGACTGTGCACTGTGAAACTTTGATTCTTAAAAGGATTCTTTGCATCTCAGGATCTTGAGTTTATCACTTTGATCTGTATAAAATGTGGAAACTACACGGACGTCACTGAACTGTCCCCACAAACTGACTTTGTCAAAATATCCAGCATCCTTGGCTGACAAGAAGGAGCAGTGGACTGATACTGAGCATCTTTCTCTCCAACAGACCCATCACTTACAAAATGGACCAAATGGAGTCAGAGATAGCTTCTAACAACCTTGTGAAGAATTGCTGTGTGGTGATTATAATGTACGTGGCTTCACTCCTCAGTCCCTGACACTGCAGCACAGATATGAGATCACACGATCCATTGCCAAGGCCAGACCAAGACTTCTGTAAGAGCAAGCATCTATGTGCACAGCCAATCGGAAAACATATAGCCAAAGGTATAACAGTGGTAACTGTTTCAGCTCTCTGCAGCTCAGCAGATGCTAATGTTAGTAAAGCACTTGCATACCTATGCAGTGCAATTAACAATAACAGGACCCACCCTTACTCCTACATGCCACTGTATTTTTCACTATACCCACTATACTACAATAATATTAAAGTACATCTAATCACTCTCTGAGCAGTATCCTCTGGTGATCCACACAGTTACAGTCTTAGCCCGACCTTTCCTTTGGTTGCTAAGTACAGTGAGTCAATTAAAGAAGCTCACTGTTTAACATCCATTTTAAGTTGTAATTTTCTTTACCCTCTAATTTGTGATTGGACTCTGTATATTTAGAATAGAAGAGCAAAGAAAAAAATTGAGGGGAATAGAATAGAATTGATTGAAGTAGGATAGAAAAGCAAGCTTTTTTTGCCATTGTATGATAATGAAATTGGAGTACTACTCCAGATGAGTGCAATTTAAATACAATTAACGAAAACAGACATACATTAGAATTCATATCATATTCATTTTTACCATAAACACTTACATTCTGCAATAATATGCAAAAAAACCCAACAACCCCAAAACAACATATTATCAGCAAAACAGTACAAAGAAGACTAGTCGCAGTAGGATAGTTCAGGTTGGTAGTTATGGTTATTATACTGTACATAGATGCAATAACCATATTCCTTATATATCCCTTTTTTCTGTTTTCAGTTCATCCTCATAGTTTAACACATCAAGGTGTGTTAACTTTTATGAGATTGATGCACTTTTAGTCTTGCAGGTAAATATTTTATTATATCAGTCCATGTATGTGACCATCTCCATCCTTCACTCCACTAGTTCCTACCAGCACCCCCTGCTTCCCTTTCCCTGTCCATCCTGCTGCATCATGTCTGTCCTTTATCCCCCCTGCATTCACTGAGGTGTAGCACTGCCCTCCCTGCCACACAAAGGTCATTCCACTCAAAGATCAACAAACTAGCTTTCATATTTTTATCTACTTTATTTACAATTTTCTTCCAATATCTGTGTCCCAACATTTAATATGAAATGCTACCATACACATGCACCATGTTATATTTCATATAAATTCTTTATTGTTGTGAGCTAGGGATGATATATATATATATTAGTAGAGTTAAAAAAATACCTTTAATGCTCAATATGTATAAAACTGTGTGTGATTATTTAGTCATAAAATGCTATCAGTGCAGACTGAGCACAAACACACCAGCCCAGACATTAAACAGAGCAGTAAAATGACTTATGGGTAATGCTGAACTAGAAGAGATGAAAACAGCCTTAGGGCAAAAATAGACTCATGAACAAGTGTTTGGGGCTTTCAGGCTGATGTGGACCCCCTGCCTCCTCAAGAGCCAATCAGGAGGTTTATTTTTAGAGGTTGTGAGCGCAGCACTGTTTGGGCAGCAGATGGTATTTTAGAGGGAATGGGGTGCAATTTACAGTAAACAGATTTTTTATCCCTGGCAGGTCATAGAGAGAGCTATAACAGTATGCCGATTTAATAAGAGTACTCAAACAAACTCAGATAGGATAAGACTTAAGTGAGACAGAGTAACTTCAGTGTGACTCTGAAACAAGCCCTGAAGCCACTGACTTGTTTACTCTGGCAAAATGTATATCTTTGGATACACAAGGTGGTCTGAAAAAGTTTAGAGCCCGTTATATTTTCCAGAGCAGGAACATGAGGAATATAATCTTCAAAGAGACACTGTTGGACAACTAATGCTGTGGACAAACATTAAATGTCATGGCCATGATATTTGTTTTTTGGAAATCTGTGAAAGTGTGGGCTTATGTGAAAACCATTTACATCCATTTACCTGTAGAAAGGTGACCACCAAATCTACCTATATATCAAATCAAATCAAATCAGATTTATTTGTATAGTGCCAAATCATAACAAAGTTACATCAAGGCACTTTAAATAATTTTATAAAGAGTTTGGTCTAGACCTGCTCTATATGTAAAGAGACCCAACAGATTCCCAGATGAGCAAGCACTTGGCGACAGTGGAAAGGAAAAACTTACTTTAAGAGGCAGAAACCTCGGGCAGAACCAGGCTCAGGGGGGTGGCCATTTGCCTTGACCGGTTGGGTTGAGAGAGGGGGAGAGAGAGAGTGAGAGGGAGAGAGGGAGAGAGAGAGAGAGAGGCACGGGGGGGGGGGGCAAAATTGGGTGGAGTACACATGTTTGGAACTGAGAGAAACTGGGATTTCGGAGAAGCATGGTTATTGGTATGTCGGCGCATGCAAGGGGGAGAGAGAGAGAGAGAGAGAAGGAGAGAGAGAGGGAGAGGAGAGGGAAAGGGAGAGGGAGAGAGAGAGGGGAGAGGGAGTGGGAGAGGGAGAGAGGAGAGGGGGGAGAGAGAGAGAGAGAGAGAGAGAGACTGCTTAGAAACCCTTCAACTTTCTTATTCTTGTAGTACTGAAAATATAAAATAACTATGGACTTTGGAGTATCTTTATTTTCTTCAGTTGCCATTTTAAAACGCTGCTAAAAATTACACACCCATGGACTGATTGGCCAAGACACATGTTACCTGACCAATCCCCTTACTGCTTACAGTTAGTTGGAATTTGTTGAGCCAGAAGTACAAACTCTTCAGTTCTATAACACACACAAAACAGAAGCACTGAACATTAGTTATGTCATAAGATGCAGACAGATACTGGTAAACATCCAGGGAAGCCTGACAGGCGTCAGGTTTGTGATCAGTTCTATGCCCTCATATGCTCAGTGTTTAGGTGGCACGTCACCCCCACAGGAAGTTTGGCAGTCTTGGACAGATTTTCATGATCAAGGTAATTTCACCTGTGGAAGACTCATTTTTTCTGAGGCTTGTTATTTTCATTTTTGAAGTTGAGCCTGAAACAGCCCTCCGTATCCATGTTTTAATCTTAATAGTATATTTGTTCTATATCCTCCTGAGACCCAGGAAAAAAAAAAAAAGTATTTTCATTTTGACTTTTTGGGGATAAATTAAGTGTGGAGGTAGTTAAAAACAGATTTGAAAGAAAAAAAAAATTAAACTTAACTTTATTAAAATTACATAATGTTATATAACATTATATGCACTGCAGTGGACAACAGGACATCGTTGATGTAGAACATAAAACATTCAAAGAGAGGAAATCTCTGCACAACTGTGTGTGTCAGGACTGTCCAGAAGTATTAGAGGAATCAAGCAAAAACTAATGTCTACTACAGCGGACAAAAATGAATTGCAGGGTCTCAAAGGGATTGTCCTTTGACCCCTACACCCTCACCCTCACCTATTCACAATATCCTATTCCTTTACTCCCAAATAGTCTGTGGCTCTATGCGGACATGTTGGACCTACAGTCAGACTTAAAGACCCCACTGTAGCTTTAACAAATGTTGTAAATGCCTGTAGAGGATTGAGAGAAAAGACAGTAGGTGCTCAGCATTTTTCAGCGGCATTGCCCTCTGAAGTGGCTATTTCATAACAGAAGGGAACTAACCCCCCAAGCAAGAGCCTCTGTTCTACTCTCCAATATACATTCGTTAGTCAAAAGCACTGAAAGTGCGTGTGATACATTTTGCTGCTGCTATGTGCCCTTTAGATGGTGAATTTACAGGTATGTTTGAAGATGTTTCATTTGAAATAGGAATGAGGCTGAACAAATCAGACTAACCACCGTCTTTTACCCAGGGAGGAGGATCAGTAATAGGTGAAACATCCACTTGCAGCTGCAGATAAAATGAGCAGCATATAATCTCCATCAGCTATTCCACTTCTCAGTTAGGTTGAGGTATTCTGGAGGTATATGGGCTGATAATTTTCAGAAGGGAGAAAATTTTTGGTTAAGGCTCACTGGTGGGTGATGTCTGCATGAATTACACCTTCCATAAAGCTGTAACAGGAAGGACAACTGGCAGCTTGTATCTGTGCAGCCTTGTAGGGTATTTACCATTTTATGTGGGTATAAATTTGACACGTGCCAAGGACAAGGCTCTTACCAGATGTCTTTCCTTTTGTATTGGCTCAACGGACAACATATAGTACAAACACACTGTGGAAAAACACAGATCTGTCAGCCAGTGCCATTCATCATGGCCTAAATACTGTTTCAAAGGGAAAACTAAATGAAATGATCAAATTGAAATATTTCAAATTCACATTTGAAGTAGAATCCACATTTGTAATCAAAATGGTCAAAACCAAATTTTACAGACTTAATAAAAGTGAATCGTAGTTACATGCATGTTATTTTTTCATCCATCCATCTTCATCCGCTTATCCGGGGTCAGGTCGCGGATGTAGCTTCAACAGGGAGCCCCAGACTTCCCTTTCCCTGGCCACATCAACCAGCTCTGACTGGGGGATCCTGAGGCGTTCCGAGGCCAGAGTGGAGATGTAATCTCTCCCACCTGGTCCTCGATCTGCCCCAGGGCCTCCTCCCAGCTGGACGTGCCTGGAACACCTCCCAAGGGAGGTGCCCATGAGACATCCTCACCAGATGCCCGAACCTTTGCATTGGCTCCTCTCAGTGCAAAGGAGCAGCGACTCTACTCTGAGCTCCTCTCGGATGACCGAGCTCCTCACCCTATTCCTAAGGGAGAAACCAGCTACCCTTCTGAGGGAGTTCATTTCGGATGCTCATACTCGCGATCACGTTCTATCAGGATCGCAATTCTCATGACCATTGGTGAGGGTAGGAACGAAGATTGACCTGAGGATCGACAGCTTCGCTTTCCGGCTCAGCTCTCTTTTCGTCACATTAGTGTGACTGCAGTACCGCTCCCGCTGCTCCGATTCTCCGGCCAATCTCACGCTCCAAAGTCCCCCCACTCGTGAACAAGACCCCGAGGTACTTAAACTCCTTCACTTGGGGTAAGGACTCACTTCCAACTCAGAGTAGACATTCCACCTGTTTCCTGCTGAGAACCATGGCCTCTGATTTAGAGGTGCTGATCTTCATCCCAGCTGCTTCACACTCAGCTGGGAACCTGCACAGTGAGAGCTGAAGGTCACAGACTGATGGTGCCAACAGCACCACAATGTCTGAAAAAACCAGCAATGCGATCCTGAGCCCCCTGAACCGCAACCCCTCTCCTCCTTGACTACGCCTTGAAATCCTGTCCATGAAAATCACGAACAGGATTGGTGACATGGCGCAGCCCTGGCGGAGGCCAGTCCTCTCTTGGAACAAGTCTGACTTACTGCCAAACATTCGAACACAGCTCTCACTTTCGGCGTACAGAAATTAGAAGTGGAGAATGGTCAAAATTCCCATAAACACATATGCACTGACGTCATATTAAACCCTATGGATTAAAAATGGGATGTCACTTAAATTCTTATGCTCTCTACCCAATCGGTCGAGGCAGATGGCCGCCCCCCCGAGCTGGTTCTGCCCAAGGTTTCTGCCTCTTAAAGGAAGTTTTTCCTTGCCACTGTCGCCAAGTGCGTGCTCATGGGGGGATCTGTTGGGTCTCTTTAAATAATTTTAAAAAGAGTTTGGTCTAGACCTGCTCTATATGTAACTTGCCTCTTAAAGGAAAAACTTCCTTTAAGAGGCAGAAACCTCGGGCAGAACCAGGCTCGGGGGGGCGGCATCTGCCTCGACTGGTTGGGTTGAGAGAGGGAGAGAGAGGGTGAGAGGGAGGGAGAGAGCGAGAGAGAGAGAGAGATACGGGGGCGGGAAGGCAAGGTTGGGTAGAGTAAGGAGAGAAAGAGAGCAGGAGGAGGGGATATTCAAACGGGTGTAGGCAGGAACATATGATACTGCATGAAGTTCATAGAAATGATACTGTATGGAGTTCATGAAGATATGGGAGCAGCAGGCGTTGCAGGAACATGGGGTAGCGATGATTTACCACCTGCAGGATGAGGACAGGGAGAGAGAGGAGAGGAACTGGGAGAGACTTTGGGAAACATGGTTAGAAAATACAGTACACATGCTTAAAACTGGGAGAAACAGGGATTTCGGAGAAGCATGGTTATTGGTATGGCACTTGCAGGGGGGGGGGGAGAGAGAGAGAGAGAGAGAGAGAGAGAGAGAGAGAGAGAGAGGGAGAGTGAGAGAGGTGCTCAGTCCTTCCCCCAGCAGTCTAAGCGTATAGCAGCATAGCGAAAGAGTAAATGAACTTTAACTTTTTAACTATGAGCTCTGTCATACAGAAAAGTTTTAAGCCTGGTCTTGAAAATTGTCCTCCCCCCGGACCGATACTGGAAGTTGGCTCCATAGAAGAGGAGGCTGATAACTGAAAGATCTGCCTCCCAATTTACTCTTGAGGACTCTAGGAACCACAAATAAACCTCCATCTAGAGAGTGGAGTGGCCTACTAGGACAGTAAGGAACTATGAGCTCTCTGAGATATGATGGAGCTTTGCCAGTAAGAGCTGTATATGTTAACAAAAGGATTTTAAATTCTATTCTGAATTTTACCAGCAGCCAAAGAAGAGAAGCTAAAGCAGGAGAAATGTGATCCCTTTTCCTAGTTCCTGTTAATATTCGTGCAGCAGCATTCTGTCATCCAGACTTTTATGTCTTCAAGACATGTCTTGTTGGCCAAAACATCCGGACCAATATTCAGCTTTTTAAGTTGGGGTTTGATGACTGCGGTCATAAGAGTCTGGGGTACATAACCCAAAGATAACGTGAAATTAATCAGATCTAGAATGAATGGCTCAATTAAGTATAAAATGTCTTTGAAGAGGCTAATTGGCACTGGGTCTAATAGACAGGTTGATGGTTTAGATGATGAGACTATAGAAGCTAGCTCTGAGAGATTCAGAGATGAGAATGATTCCAGACGTAAAATAGGCGTTGCAGTTGATTCAGGAGTTGCTGTATTCAGTAGAAGATTACTGTCTAATGTAGGTAAGAGCTGATGAATTCTTTCTCTGATTGTTATAATTTTATCTGTAAAAAAGCCCATAAAGTCATCACTGCTGAGAGCTAAGGGGATCACTGTCCCAACTGAGTTATGACTCTGTCAGCCTGGTTACAGTGCTGAAGAGATACTTGGGGTTGTTCTTGTTTTTTTCTATTAGTGCTGAATAATATGAGCTTCTAGCACTGCGGAGAGCTTTTTTATAAATTTTTAAGCTTTCTTTCCAGGCTCGGTGAGACTCTTCTGAGTTGCTGGAACGCCAATTTCTTTCCAATTTCCGTGATATCTGCTTTAAGGCACGAATTTGAGAATTATACCACGGAGCCAGCCTCCTCTGTTTGGCTCTGTACTTTCTTTGTGTTCAAATCTTGATGATGCTGCCCCTCTCAAAGTGTGGCTATAGTGCTAATCACAAGGTCATCAACCTGTGTATGGGAGAAATCCTCATTTGAATTTAGATATGTCATTGCTGCAAATGATGACCGAATGTTCTCTTTAAATTTAGCCACAGCGTCTTCAGATAAACCGAACCGATCCGAATTTATTCCTCGATGCTGTGCAGTCAATTAAAGTAAACTCAAATGTAATGAGGTAATGGCCGGTCAAAAGAGAGTTTTGAGGAAATATTGTTAACTTTTCAATTAGACTATGTTTAAGTACAGCAGGCTTTACAACAGGTTGGCAGAGGCTGGAAATAGGCATTATGGCAAGGTGTATGATTTCTCCATTAGCATTCACGATGGCGATGGAGGTAATTATTAGACTTCTAAGTGGGTTGCAGGTGGAGAGAGGCGGCAGGATGGGCTGCGCCTTACACCAGTTAGAGCCTACACGGATGATATGATGTTGCTGACTACAACGGTGCCATGTATGAAAAGAGTACTTGAGAGACTTAATAAAAACTTGAAGTGGGCTAATATGAAAATCAAGCCTAGTAAGTCTAGAAGTATCTCAATAAGTAGAAGGAGATTAAGTGATCGAAACTTTGTAATAGAAGAGGAAGAAGAAATTCCAATAATTAGGGTAAAATCAGTAAAGAGTCTAGGTAGGTGGTACAAGGCAGACTTGCATGATGGGGAACAGGTAGTTCAGTTTTGGAAGGATGTTGCTGAGGGACTGGATAGAATAGATAAATCAGGGCTTCCAGCAAAGTTGAAGCTGTGGTGTTTGCAGTTTGGATTATTTCCCAGGTTGATGTGGCCACTGTCTGTGTATGAGATTCCATTATCTGCTGCAGAGAAAATGGAAAGATTAGTTAGCTTTTACATTAGGAAGTGGCTAGGTGTTCCTAGATGTTTAAGTATTGTGGTACTGTATGGGAAAGGCATACTTCAGCTCCAGCTCCCATCTAGTGTAGTGGAGGAGTTTAAATGTACTTAGTTTAGGACAGAGCTCCTGTTATCTGGGAGTAAAGATGTGGTGGTTAGTAAGGTGGTTCCAAACCCAACCAAGGGGAGAAAATGGAATCCAAGAATGGCAGTGCAGGAAGCGAAAGCAACTCTTAGGCATACAGAGATTGTGGGTAATGTGCAAATAGGGCAGGGAGGCTTGGGGCTTGGCCCAGGCAAACCGGTGTGGAGTAGAGCAGGTCCCAAAGAGAAAAGAAAGGTAGTTGTGGAGCAGGTTCGTAGACAGGAGGAAATATTAAAGGGTGCAAAGGCAGTGGCTCAGGCTAAGCAGGGACAGTGGTTGAAGTGGGAAGGTGTGGAGAAGAAAAAGCTTAGTTGGAAAGAGCTGTGGAGTATGGAGGAAAGTAGTATTACATTTTTGATAGGGGCAACATATGATGTATTGCCAACTCCCCAGAACCTAAAACTCTGGGTAAATAGAGACCCGCTATGTTCATTGTGTTCAGGTACTGCAACTCTAAAGCACATTTTGTCAGGATGTAAGGTTAGTCTGTCACAAGGACGGTATATATGGCGACATAACCAAGTTTTTAAAAGCGTAGCTGCAGGCATTGAAGATATATGGGGGCAGGCAAATTTAGGAGGGTCTAAGACAAAGAGAGTTACAATTCAGTTTGTTCAAGAGAGAGAGAAAGTTAATAAGACAACAAGGAGGCAAGGCAGCTTAGAGGATGCTTGTGATTGGGAGATGCAGGTAGATTTAGGAGGCAAGCTTGTTGTTCCCCAGGAAATAGCCTGTACAAAGCTGAGGCCTGATATAATTTTGTGGTGTAGGAGTAGAATGAGAGTATATTTCATAGAGCTGACTGTTCCATGGGAGGATTCAGTTGTAGAAGCATATGAAAGGAAAAAGCTTAGGTAGGTAAAGTTAAGGGCTGAAGCGGAACAGCGAGGATAGAAAGTTAGGATTTGTCCAGTGGAAGTAGGATGTAGATTTGTAGCAAGGTCTGTTGTCTCTTTGTTGAGGGAGTTAGGAGGAAGGGGACAGAGTGTGTGGAAAAGATCCAGTCAGTGGATTTGGATTAGAAGAAGTAATACTAACTGGGGGCCCAGCAGGGGGATCACTTAGGGTAGACAGACTCTTGGGAGAAGCAAAGAAGAAATGCAGGAAGAGGCTGTGTATTAAGTGGAGGGTGTGGCCTGTGTGAGCCTCTTTGAGACCATGTGGTTAGTCCAGGTGAGTTGGCCTGTATTGTCTTGAATTGGCTTGTATTATGTCTTTATCTCTGATTGTGTGACTGTTGAGGTGAGTTTGTTTGCTGAATCTGCTAGTGTATCTTGTCCTGCCTCCACCTCCTGCACCCTCTATACTTTCATTACCCCCTACCCGAACCAGGGTCTGTATCCCATCCCTACTTTTATCATTACCTCCACTTCTTCTATTTCTCCCCCCCCTACCCGAACCAGGGTTTGTATCCCCACCCCGCTTTTACTGGTGCAGTTGGTGAGAGGTTGGAGTAGTTGATGATAGTGCTGTTTGTGGTAGCATAGGCAAAGTAAAGGAGATAATTGTTTTGGTGTGAGGAGCGGTGATAGCTGGCATTAGGGGAGTGACTCTGGGACGCCAGTGATCACTGTCTAGCCTCCTGGAGGTGTTGTGGTACCAACTAGACGAAACACTGGTGAAAGGAGGTTCCCACCTGATGTTTACTTCGAATTCTATAGCAAATTATTTCCTCGATTCTGTGCAGTCAATTAAAGTAAACTCAAATGTAATGAGGTAATGGTTGGTCAAAAGAGAGTTTTGAGGAAAAATTGTTAACTTGTCAATTTCAATGCCATATGTTAGAACAAGATCAAGGATATGATTGAAGCAGTGAGTGGGTTCATTCACAAGCTGGGAAAAGCCAATTGAGTCTAGTAAGGAAAGAAACCCAGAACTAAGGCTGTCACTTTCTACATCTACATGAATATTGAAATCTCCCACTATAATGATTTTATCTGTACTAAGTACTAACTCTGATATAAACTCAGAAAACTCTGATAGGAATTCCGAGTACGGACCAGGTGGACGGTATACTGTAACTAACAGAACTGGTTTTTCAACTTTCCAGTTAGAGAGGGAAAGACTAAGAGTGAGGCTTTCAAAAGACCTACAGCCAGATTTTGGTCTAGGGTTGATTAATAAGCATGACTGAAATATCGCAGCCATCCCCCCTCCTCGACCTGTGGTACGAGGAATATGAAAATTAACATGAGTGGGGAGTGAAGATTCATTATTACTAACATACTATGAATGTGATTTCTATATGGTTCGCAGTTTAATTATATAATATGCGGTTACATTGGCCACACACATGCACTCTCTTCCTCTCTGGCACCGCCGTGCACACACACATGCACACACGCACATGTACGCACACATACATATACACATAGGTGTCCCTGTGTGTGCGTGCGTGTGTGCATGTCTAACTCATTCACCCACTTATGACAATTTTCACTCAGTAGATTAGTTTAGATATGAACAAATTACGGTTTGTCACCTGGAATGTGCGTGGAATTGGCTCACGTAAAAAACAGCAAAAAATTTTAACACACCTACACAACTTACAAACAGACATTGTCTTACTACAGGAAACCCATCTACCCAAAGCAGGAAATCATATAATAAGCTCATCACAGTTTCCACACACATACACAGCTAGTTTTAACACTTAACAAAAAGGCGTAGCCATTCTAATCAACAAAAACATTAGGTTTACTTGTAAGAACACCATTGTAGACCCAGAAGGTAGGTTTATAATAGTTAGTATATCCACACACAACACTGAGGTATGTATTGCCAATATATATGGTCCAAATGCAGATGAACACTCCTTTTTCCACAGCTTCTTCACAGCACTTTCGGCCCACTCAGACACAGCACTTATAGCAGGAGGGGGACTTCAACCTGGTATTCAACCCACAAGTGGACAGAACCAGTAGTGCAGTTAGTCAATGCAACTACCAATCATCCCAGATATTAAAGCAGTATATGAGTGATTTTGGTCTTTTTGATGCTTGGCGCTCACGTTACCCCACGCTGAAGGAATACACCTACTACTCGGCAGTCCACCACTCTTATTCCCGTTTAGACCACTTTTTAATTAGTAATTAAATTATGAAGGATGTCTCTGACACCAAGATTCACCAGTCACTCTGACACTCACAAAAAAAAACTAAAACACCACCTTCTAAACAATGGAGATTTAATACATCATTGCTCAAGGACCCCAACTTTATTAAATTCTTTAAGGAGGAAAGGACAATATTCTGTGAGACAAATGACCAGCCTGATATTTCAGCCTACGTCCTATGGCAGGCAGCAAAAGCAGTCATGCGAGGTAAAAATAATATCTTATTCTTCATATAAGAAAAAACAGGAGAAAGCTCTTGAAACAGAATTAAACAAAAAAATTAAAACTTTGGGGACAGCTCATGCTGCCTCCCAAGAGGAACATCTACTGAGAGGACTAAGGGAATTAAAACTAAAACTAAATGAATTACTCAACATCAAAATACATTTTAAACTGCAGAGATTACGCTTGGAGAGCTTTGTTCTGTTTTAGTTGGTTTGCTAGAAATTTGCTGGATTTATTGCTATGTTCAAAGAAAGAGCAACAATATCATCAATAAAGAACTCCACTGGGAAAATAACCTGTGACCCAGAAGAAATAAATCAAATTTTTAGGGAATTCTATAAAAAACTTTATTGGTTTGAGATTAACCCCTCCAAATCCAGCATTGAAACTTTTCTGACCACAGTCGACTTGCCAATATTAAATCAAGATCAAATAATGGCTCTGGAGTCACCTATTTCGACCAAGGAACTCCAAGAAGCCTTCAAACATATGCCAAACAGGAAGTCCCTGGGACCAGATGGTTTCCCTACAGAATTCTACAAAGAGTTCTGGCCA
Source organism: Remorina albescens (assembly GCA_034769265.1). Lineage (NCBI taxonomy): Eukaryota > Metazoa > Chordata > Actinopteri > Carangiformes > Echeneidae > Remorina > Remorina albescens. The sequence goes on along the minus strand of CM068492.1, from coordinate 2,726,638 downwards.
GAGCTTGCACCAATATTTTACAGAATGCTCAGCGAAATGCAGAAAACCTCGACCCTTCCACCCAACATCAACTGTGCAAATATTAGCCTCCTCCTTAAACCGGACAAAGGCCCTGCACTCCCATCAAGCTATCGTCCAATATCACTTACAAATGTAGATATTAAAGTTATTTGCAAGGCGCTAGGTAGAAGACTTGAAAAAGTAACACCTCACATAATACATCCCGACCAAACTGGGTTTATTAAAGGCCGGCACTCTACCAACAACACCCGCAGACTTATCAACCTGATAGACTATTGTAACAGTGATGATGCCATAATAGTCTCCCTAGATGCAGAAAAAGCATTCGACAGGGTAAATTGGAATTTTCTCCTCACCACATTACAAAAATTCAGGTTTGGAGATAACTTTGTGAACTGGATCAAAATATTGTGTAGCTCTCCCAGTGCTTGTGTCAGAACAAATGATCAAACTTCTCCAAACTTTTCTCTCCAGAGGGGAACCAGGCAGGGTTGTCCACTTTCTCCCTCCCTTTTTGCTATATTTATAGAGCCACTTGCAGCTGCAGTTCGGCAGAACCAAAATATTAAGGGAATTAACACAGCAAATGTGAACCATAAATCTATGGCCAGGAAACATTAGATATCTAGGTATCAACATCCCCGCCAAACTTTCCAACCTGACACGGCTAAACCACACCATCCTAATTAAAGAAATAGAGGACGACCTCAGTGGAGGACACTACCCTTATCACTTATGGGAAAAGTAGCAACAGTGAAAAAGATGATCTTGCCCAAAATTAACTGTTTTTTTGATGGTTCCAACCCAACCTCCCACCGACTTGGTTCAAATCATTAGACTCCAACATCTCCAAATTTCTTTGGAAAGCTAAACCACCACATATAAGCTTAAAGACTTTACAAACAAGTAAAGACCATGGGGTTTGGAATTACCAAACTTTTACACTGACTAGTTGGCCAATGGATTACAATATATACTAAAATGGATTAAGCCAAATTCATTAGACCAAGCATGGCTCGATATTGAACAAACATTTTGCAAGAGAAATCCAAATCTCTGATCTGCCCTTTATCAGTCCTACTATCAAGCAACACAGCTGCTTCAAGTGTATTAACATCAGCAACACCCTCACAGCTTGGTGGGAATTTCTCAGAAGGAATGGGTTCTCGAACACCCCTTGCAGGCTCACGCCTATCTGGAACAACCCTGACATCCTGCAAAATAAAAAATCAATACATTTCTCAGCATGGGTTGATAAAGGGATAAAACATTTAAAGCATATCCTACAAGACAATACAATTTAAAGAAATCACAGCAAAATATGTTATTAACAAAAACAAATTTCTGGAATATCTTCAGCTCCAATCTGTAATGGGGAGCCCTCGGGCTGGGTTGGGGTTTTCCCAGGCCGCGGGTAGGGGTACACGGGAGGGAGGCCTGCTCTGTCTGGGGGCGGTGGGCCTGGTCGCTGTGGTGGGCTGCGGCTCGCCCCGTCTGGGCGTGGGGTGTGAGCAGGCGTCGGCCTCGCTGGTGTTTGGAAGGGCATTTGCTGGGGACCTGGCTGGGTCTCTGGCCAGGGGGGGCTCTGTGCCCCTGGGCTTAGCCCGTGCTGTGTGGGGTGTGACTGATGGGCCTGGGGTCCTTTGGTTCCCTTGTCTCTCTATGGGCTGCCTCAGTGGTGGGTGTTGCAGCTCCCATGTTTTCCTGCGTGTACTTGTGTGGGTTGGACCTGGGGCCGTCTCCTGGGGGGGGTGGTCTCGGGCTCCCTGTGTTCTGAGGGTTGGTTGGTGCCCTGGGGGCGTGTTGTACCGGCCCCCCACATCAGCTACAGTCAGCTACCCACAGCATCCAATGAGAAACTGTAGCATACATATGCACACACATACACACACATACAAGGTGCACAACAAGATTGCATGGAAAATCCTTCGACCAATGCTTTGACTGTTTATGTTGATATTGTTGTTGTTGTTGTCGTTTCTGTACGCCCTCCCGTCTCCCCCATGTTGATAGTGTTGCTGCTGTTGCTGTTGCTGTTGTTCTTGTACCCCCCCTCCTGTTCGCTATCCTGTTTCTGTTCTCTCTTTCTATCCACTCCTGAGCCTCATCCCTTTACCATCAAACCAGTACCGTTGCCAATAAAGTTTAACGCAGAGGGCGACAGGAGGAGTATGTCAGACTCCTTCTTCACAGAGTAAAACTGTTTCAGCACAATAAGGCACCAGGAACATTCATACTGCCTGCCCCAGCTGATGAACAGAACAGGTTAAAAAACAACAACAACAACAACAACAAAAAATACATACTCATCCTGCTGCAGCCAGGTTTTAGTTTTACAAAATAAATCAATGCGACGATCAGCTATGAGATCATTGACTAATAGAGATTTTGATGATAGTGATCGAATATTCAACAGTCCACATTTAACTGCAGTATTTTTTGAGACCGAATTTGTGGCTGTTTTGATTTCAGTTAAGTTTTTATTTTTAGCGCCTCTTCTGTTTAATTTAGATTTAGTAACTTTTCTAAATTTAGGTGGTCGGGGGACAGACACAGCTCTATCGACATAGACATACATATAGATATGGACAGAGACTCTATTCTATTCTTGGCAGGGAACCACTCTGTCTAAGGCACAGAGGAGTGTGTTAAACTCCGGCTGCTCGGGAGCTGCTGGGGGGGAGGAAACTCTCTCGGCTGCCGTAGGTGCTGGTCTAGGTTGGCCCGCACCAGCTACAGGGGGGCAGCTAGCTATACAAGCAAAAGCTGGGCTAGCTAAGGTACGGAGCCGGGACTCTAACTCACTAATTCTCGCCTCCATTTCTGCCATCATCCTGCATCTATGACAAGAAGTGCTATCATAAAAGGAGGCAGAGGAGTAACTAGACATGAAGCACACAGAACAGGAGAGGGAGAAGGAGAAAGAGGGAGAGAGAGTGGAGAGAGAGAGCTAGAGGGCATTGCTAATCGTTTAGTTAGATTAGCGGCGCTACAGAATCATCTATACAGTTTATGAAAGGGAAAAGTTTTTAGCTAAGTATAAGTTTGTTAACAGTTTACTGTTGATTAATCAAAGTGAATAGCAGAGATAGCACACGAGGTGACATAGAGCACGACCACCAGTGACCGGAAATAATGTAACACGCTTGCGTAGAGTCGCTATCAAGGCACCTACCAAGGCACTTTATCTTGACATGTTTTGACTGTACCTTCAGTCTTCTTCAGAAGTGTCATCTGACATGTGTCATGACGTGTCTTTATCAGCTGGTGTTTCCCTGAAAGTGTGACTGGCCTGGCAATCTGACAGATCTGCCAGGCCGGCCATGCCCCCCGCCGCCCGATGGTCTCTGGAGGACAGAATCCCAGGTGTGCGACAGCATGAATGTACGTGATTGGCAAAATCAACAGAAGAATAGAAGAAGAAATTGACAATTTTAAGAACCACTTCCCGCTAAAAGAGAAGACAGAAAAAGAAATAAATACACATTTAAAACACACATATTTGCAGGACTTTGCCATAACCAAGAACCAACAAAACAAGAAACTGGAAAAACTCAGTGAAAAGAAAAACAATAGGCAGACACAGAGGGAATTTCATGAGAAGTGGGTACACAACTTATGAAAATGCACACTTACAGAAACAGTAAAGAAAGTACTAGCTCGCGGTCTAATCTTTGCCATCACACCGAAAAGAATCCCACATGTAGAATATATTCTAGCCACAGAACTGGCCTGCCAGAAGATCCAAGACCAGGGACAAAAAGCAGAACTATGCAACTCGGTCGCAGGAATATTAAAAAGAGCAAAACTACCCCCAAGTAACATCACAAAAGAAGAAGAGAAAGAAATAGATGGACTAAAAACAGATATGACAATCACCATCCTACCAGCAGATAAAGGCGGAACAGCAGTGGTCATGGACACAGCAACTAATATAAGTCAGATGGAAATAATGTTTGGAGACAGCAACACATATGAAACACCGAAAAAAGACCGCAGAGAAGAAAAGAAAAAAACACCTAAAAGCCCTATTAAAACCTCTGGTAGAGTCTAAAAAAATAACACAGGACACATACAACCACCTGATACCGACAGCAAGCATCATCCCCCGGATTTATGGCACACCCAAGATACACAAAAAGGACACTTCACTACACCCCATAGTAGACAGTATAGGCTCAGTCACTTACAACTTCTCAAAATCACTGGTTGACATAGTCAAACCCATCCTTGGACTCACAGAACAACACTCAAGAACTCAAAACAACTGGCACAAGAACTCAACAACATAAAAATAGAAACAGATGAAATCTTCATTTCACATGACGTCATATTATTTACAAATATCCCTGTTGATGTCACATTACATATTGTACAAGAATGCCTCAGGAATGACAGGACACTCAAAAAATGCACAAACCTCACAGCCAAAGACATATCCAGACTCTTACATTTTGTTGCCGAAGCCACTTACTTTCAATTCAGAAACACAATCTACAAACAGAAAGAAGGCTTTGGCATGGGAGACCCACTATCTGTCATAATGAGCAGCTTCTTTATGGAAGACCTGGAAACAAAAGCCATACACACAGCACCCGCACATTGCAAACCCACCGTCTGGAAAAGATACATTGATGACAATCTGAAGAAAATAAAATCGGGACACACACAAGAACTCACAGGCCACCTGAACACCACGGACATCATTTGAAACATCAAATTCACGCACGAAGAGGAAACAAACAGAACCATAAATTTTCTGGGCATTAAAATACATCACAAAGACGATGGCAGCATAAAAATCACAATATACAGGAAACCCACATACATGGATCAATACCTACTCTGGACGTTGGAACACCCCACAGCGCACAAACTATCTGTAGTCAGAACACTCTATGAACGGACCAACATCATCACCGAGGAAGAAGACAGACAGGAGGAGGACAAACACATGCAGCACACACTCACGCACTGCCAGTATCCAAGATGGGCCATAAACAAAGGAAAACAGCAAGTCAAAAACAAAGAGAACAAAATAAAACAAAAGAAAATACAAACCACACAAAAAACGGAAGATGACATCAAGAACAGTGACCATACCGTACATACCAGAAATAACTGAACGCATACAAAGGGCAATGAAAAAACACAGAATAAACACAGCCGTCAAACCACACACAAAACTCTGAAAACTTAAAGTGCACCCAAAAGACAGAATAGACACGGACAAAAAATGCAATGTAATATATAAAATAACATGCAAGACATGCCAAATACATACATTGGTGAAACAGGGAGAAGCTTTAACACAAGACAAATGAGGCACAAAAAAGAATGTGAAAAGGAAACAGCAGGACGACTGACAAGATCGAAAAAAGAAAAAGCAGAACGGGAAAATCTAAAATTAGCCATATCAGATCATTGCAGGATAAACAACCACATCGTGGACTGGGATAACGCAAAGGTCATTGGAGCAGAATGTAATAAATTCAAATCAAGGAGGCCATAGAGATCAGGAGGCGGGCCAGGGACACCATCAACCGGGATGAATGGGCATTCATTCTGTCGCACACCTAGGATTCTCTCCTCCAGACACCATTGGGCAGTGGGGGGTGTGGCCGGCCTGGCAGATTTGTCAGGTTGCCAGGCCGGTCACGCCTTCAGGGAAACACCAGCTGATAGATACATGTCATGACGCACGTCAGATGACGCTTCTGAATAAGACTGAAGGTACAGTCGAAACATGTCAAGGTAAAGATACATCTGCTTAATCTCACTGACTGAAAAAAAAGAAAAAACCTTGCACTTAACCTTCTGTCAGGCTGCCACCAGACACCTGTTGGTCATTCCGCTCCCTCCTGAGGTGGGCTGGCGCTTGAATCCGCTCCTTGGCACCATCAAAGGCAGTCTGGAGGCACATTTGATGTTCCCGTAACCAGTCATTGACTGTACCCCCGATCGGCTCCTGAATCCTGCCAAGGAGAAAATCAGCAGGGAGTTGGGGTTCTTGACCAAAGATTAAGAGGTATGGTGATTCACCATTGGTTTGATGGTTGGTGGTGTTACAAGAGAAGGTGACATGCAAGAGATAGTTGGGCCAATCCAGCTTCTTGGCCGAGGGGAGGGCCTGCAACAAGTCATGTAGGGTCCTATTGAACCTTTTGCACTGGCCATTCCCCTGGGGGGTGGTATGAGGTGGTGTGTGTCTTCTGTATGCCATAGAAATAGCAAAGCTGCTGGATTATAAGGCTCTCAAAGTTTCTGCCTTGATCGGAATGTATTCGAGCTGGCACGCCAAACCTGTAAAACCATTCCCGGACCAGTACCCCTGCCACTGTGGAAGCTCTTTGATCACGGGTTGGTACAGCTTGTGTGAATTTGGAGAAACCATCTGTCATAATTAGAACATTCTCTCTTCCATCACGAGAACATTCCAACAGTGAAAAGCCAATGGCTAGAATCTGGTTTGGCCAGGAAGCCAACAAATGACCCATAGGTGTTCCCACAGCAGGGTGTACAGGTTTGGTCAGGGTGCATTGTTCACATTTCTGACACCAGTCCTTGATATCCTTATACAGACCTGGCCAATAGCACCGCTGTCTCACCAGGTTAGTTGTTCTCTCCACTCCGCTTGTGGAGAGAACAAAAGAAGAAGAGACTGCAAAGTCTGTGGTACCAAAATTAAGGACACTGGATCAACTACTTCAAATTTTATCCGGCACCTTAAAACTCACCCAGATCGGTAACTTACGTTAAGTCACATTAGCACATGTGGACGGTTAGCAAACATATTTAGCTTAGCATCAGCTATGTAATGTTAACTTAGTTTGCTACTAGCTTTGTAACTGAATATTTGAAAAGATGAGTTAGTGTTAGTTTGCTTGTCACACTTGTTTGCATTGAGTGGCGTTGACATGATGTAAAAAAATGGACGGGTAACGTTACGTTCCGCTACCACCATCTACTGGGTAATGTTAAACAGAGAAAAATACATAGTTATACTGTCGGCTTACAGGCAGGTTACAGGTTTATTACTGACCACGTAACATTAATGTTACAGGTTTATCAGGTTACCATTACACTGGATGATAGATGATGTAACACTCATTACAGCCAGAAGAAACGTGAGACTTTTATTTTTTAGAGACTTGAGACTTGACTTGGACTTGTGACCAAAGACTTGTGAACTCATCTGGTCTGGTGTTCCCTCTTGTCAGGGATGTGGTTGCGGCGCCAAAACTGGAGAAAAAACACAGGGTCTGCATGCTGAAGGGTGAGAAAATGGTCTGGGGAGTAAGAGGGGAGGACGGACATTGACATTTGGGTTACCTGTAATGGTCGCTCAGTCCTCTGGCACCTCAAAGACTCTGAAAAGGCTGTCCCCAGATCTAGGGGTGTGTTGGCACTTTGGCATTATATAGAGAGTTTGGTCTAGACCTGCTCTATATGTAAAGTGCCTTGATTTGTTATGATTTGGCGCTATATAAATAAATCTGATTTGATTCTGATTTGATTTAATTTGACTTTGTTGCTGCCTGGAAAGGGAATCAGCATTAGTATTAGAGCGGCCTGAGCGGTACCGGATGGAGAAGTCAAAGGCTGCTAGTTGGGCTGCCCGCTGCTGTTCTGTTGCCCCCAACTTGGCAGTGTTCAAGTGACTGAGTGGATTGTTATCAGTCCATACAATACACTTTTGGCCCAGCAAATACTCACAAAACTTTTCAGCCATGGCCCATTTCAGGTCCAGAAACTCAAGCTTCATAGAGCTATAATTGGGCATGTTTCTCTCCGACTGGGTCAAGGCTCTGCTGGCATATGCTACTGGCCTCACTTTGCCGTTCTGCTCCTGAGACAGCACTGTCCCCAATCCACTAAGACTGCCATCCACTTCTAGAATGAAAGGCAGAGAAAATTCAGCATAAGCCAACACAGGGGCCCTAACCAATCTGGACTTAAGGTTCTGGAAGCTCTCCTCACATTGCTCAGTCCAAAGATCCCCAATTACCTTCCGAGATGCTCTTTTTGTGCGAGAGTCTGTCATTTCTGCAACCAGGCGATGAACAGGGGCTGCAATCTTGGCAAATCCCTCCACAAATCGTCGATAATAACTACAAAAGCCTAAAATGACCTTAACTTACACTAGTTGGCCTGGACCAATCTGCCACTGCTGATATCTTTCCTGGGTCTGTAGCCACTCCCTCTTTGGAGATCACATGACTAAGGTAGTTCACCTCTGTGCGGAACAAGCAGCATTTTTCCAACTTTACTTTCAGTTTCTCATGCTGAAGACAAGACAGCACTGCATCAAAGCGCTCCAGGTGCTAATCTACGGTGGGGGAGAACACAATCACGTCATCCAGATATAGTAACAGTATCTGAAAATGCTAGGCACCAAAGATCCGCTCCATCAACTTCTGAGACGTACCTGGCACATTATAGAGGCCAAAGGGCATGCAGTTGAATTCAAAGTGGCCAAAAGGTGTACAGAAAGCTGTTGTCTTTTCTTTCTCAGCTACTTGTACCTGGTTATAGCCACTTGCCAGGTCCATGACTGAGAACCACCGTGCCCCAGACAGAGCATCCAGACACTCCTCTATCCAGGGTAGAGGAAAAGCATCCCTGCACGTCTTGCTATTGAGCTGACGGTAATCCACGCACATCCGCAGGCTATCGTCCTTCTTGACAAGGACTATGGGGGAAGCATATGGGCTGCAATTCTCCTGGATCACCTGGGTCTCTAAGAGCTGGTGAGTCATAATCTGAGGACGGGATTCTCCTAAACCTCTGTCACACGGGCACATTATCCAACAATGGGATTTCATGCTCAATAAGGTTAGTACATCCCAGATCCCCTTCAAAAGCTGAAAAGACGGACTGGTGTTTCTTTAACAAGGACCTTATCTTAGCCTGCTCTGCTTCTGGGACATTGCTTATATCAAGGGACTCTATAGTGTCAGAAATGTTTCTCACCTACCCTGCCTAAGAACTCATGGTGGCCACGGTAAACAATCCCTCTGGCTCCTTGGGGACCTCGCTGATGCCTGCAGGTAAACTCACTATCTGGTCCTGGTTTAGCATCCCTAGAGCACAGCAGGGGTAAAGTTTAGCAACATTATCACTCACATTCACCACTGGGATGTATGCAGTGCCCTGATGCACTGTGACCATGGCTGGAGATCATAGCAAACCTGAGGGGAGAGCATCATGGTTAAGAAGGGGTTCAAATAGAGCATGTGAAGAGGGGAAACATTTCTGTAGGTTGCTGCTACCAACTTAACTGTCCCCCCAGGTATGTAGACTAGATGTCTGACTCTCACCCTAGCAACTCCACTGGTGCATGCTGATGTTCTGACCTGGGCTTCCTGGCACACCTGGAATGCCTTCTTCCACACCTCAGGTGCCTCTTTCACAAGTGGGATGTCAAAAAGGGATGAGGCATATTGCCCAAACAATTCTGCATAACATTCACGTGTTACATTCATTCCCAGCACACCATCAACTTCAGTCTCAGGGGAGGACCCTGGGGGGTCCTTTACAACTAGAATTCCCCTCTTGGAAATTACTGTACCCAACACAGAAACATCAAGCTATACATACCCCACATATGGAATGCTAAGTCCATTAGCTGCAGTGAGTTGTAACCACTGGCATGCATGAGGAGAGTTGCTAAAATGCTGATGGAAAAAGGACTCCCTGATAGTAGAGACCCAGTATCAAGTAGGCAATTTACCTGTACCCCCCCGCCCCCATACCCACTGTGACATGAGGACAGGGACTCACAATTTGAACGCGAGAATGTTCATCTACTGGGTGATCTGAGCCTGCAATGCCCCCTTCTGAATTGTGGCTCTGCAAAACAGAGGGCATTAGTTTTCCGATGACTGATTTTGTACGGTTGACTTTTGCATGGGATGGGACTGGGGGCGTTGTTGCTGAGAGGTGACCCTTTCATTATCACAATTACAGGTAAATCGCCCTGGCTGCTGACAGTGTCTACAGATTACTGGATCATTATTGGGAGACTAGGGCCATCTGGGAGATTTCTGTAACTGCAGAAAGTGCGCAGAGAGTTGATTAATTTGTTCCTGCTGTTTCTTTAGCATCTCTTTATCTCAGCCATCTCAATTTGAGGTGGAATGCTGTTAATATCATCTGACAACCAAGATGTGTGGGTAGCACAAATACAGGGATCCCTTGCTATATCGCGGTTTACCTTTCGCGGTCTCAGTTGTAGTGTATTTTCCACTTCATTTTCTTTATTTTAACATTTAAATTGTTGTATGTTCTATTCTTTTGTATGTTCTACTCTTAAGTTAAACAAGGATGTTCATTAAGGCCTTGTCAAAGATTTCTGTACGACCCATTGTAGGTTGAACTAAAGGAATGTGCCTTGGGGGTCAAACTGTTACCCATGTCCCTTCCTGATTGATACAGTAGAGCATGAGACACCACAGAGACAGGATGAGGAGGTTTTATGCGGGCCCTAAACGGTCAAAGGCCAGAGACCTGTGACCAGATGATATCTACCATCTGGTTGGAGGTTTCTTGTTTGGAAGAAGTGTCCATTTCAAAGAAAGACAAGACGCATAAATATAGGGGTTTGGGAGACAGGAGAGAGGAGATCTCATATTGGCAGAGAGGCTCCAGGATTCGGCATTTTTGGCACTGTTTCTTTCTCGTCAATAAACTTCTTTTTTGACTGCAAGTATAGACGTGTCAGTGGTGATCACTTCTTCACATTGGCATCTCAAGATACCACACAGGGCATCGCGGATTTTAAAAAATATTCAATGTAAATTATTATCGTGGATCCCTCGGTACAGCACGGTTTTTCTGCAGGCGATTGAAATTTGGCTTAGTCTTCTCAGATGATTTCGCATATGCCACACTATCGGCCGATAGAGGAGACATGACCAATGAGAGCATGCTGTTCAGTATCCTGGGCGCTGATTGGCTTAGTGACCGCAGCCTCAGTTCCTAGAATCCTAGCTTTCATCATCCCACGCCACTCAGTTTGCTTCCTACGCATACGCCCACTACATCGCTCAGCATCTTTATTTGTGTTTAAGAGTGTAGAAAAGGTTTATAAGAATGTGTGGAGGCTTTATAAAAGCTTTAATATATAAAAATATACATTACAATGCCCTGATGAATCACTTTAGACAATCCTGTTTCTACTTAGTGCATTTTCACCTATCGCAGGGGGTTCTGGAACATAACACAGGCGATAGTTGAGGGATTGCTGTAGAGGGGACTGAAAAGCTGCGTGGCCTACCTTCTTGCAGTATACCTTCCCTCCCCCATCTGATTGCCTCACTTCGCACATCCAGGAGTGTAGCTCCTGGCTTGGTACGTACAACCTGTTTTAACACTAGAACCACCAACGGGTAAAATTTACCCGCAGCCGTCTTTTAATTGTATGTAAATTTTTTTCCATGAAATATTCAAGCCCCCCAGTCTTTGACTTTTCCTAAAAGTGTGTTAGGTAGCACCCCATATTGTTAAAAATTTTCAACATAAAGCCAGATTTTAAAAAATGGCCATTTATACCTATAAGTGCCAGTGGGTAAAATTTACCCGTACAGATAATACAGTCATTTTTGCGCTATTCATTTTGCACTTATACACCGTTGCAGTTTTCTACAATGTGCTGTATCTCACCGTGATCAATGCCTTGGTACTGTGCCGGAGCTGCACGGGTGACAACATCCCCAGAAGGGACTTCATGCTCAGGCTGGCCCAGGAGCTGCCCGCTGAATGGATGGCATCAAAACAGATGCCGCGGGTTGACGTGCTGCCGCAGCTGAAGAAGAGTGCAGGAGGATGCCCTGCATGGTGAAGGCTAACTGCAAACAGAATAAACCATTCTGCAAATGCCTTACATATATATACATATATAGATAGATAGATAGATTTTTGGGGCTCATTCGTTAATTCTGTGCTGTTTTACTCGGCTGTTTTTTTTTGCTCAGTAAAGTGCTTCACAAATAAAGTTGATTGTGTTGAAGAAAACGTTAAATCCAGTTCAGAAGTCCGCTGTAGTGACATACATTTTTATTAAAGTGAGCCGGCAAAATTGTGAGCTGACCTACACAGAGCGTGTCTGTTTTGGTGAGTTGACCCTGAGCAAATGAAATGGTACCTTTTAATACAGTTGGATCAAAGCAGTGACAAAAAACAATGAACAAAAGGCAAATGTCAGCAAGCTAAAAGGTAAGAAACAAAAGGCAATAAAAAGGGGGGCATTTACAGTCAGGGGCATTTGCATTTAAGACAGCTTCAGTAGCTGGGACTTGTTCCCAGATGTGGTTCCCGGAAATTCAGTCATGAATATCAGTCAGTGTGAAACTGTCCCAAATGGGGTTCAAAGAAAAGGGGGGCCCAGCAGCAGGGGGTAGGACGCTGCTCCCACTGAGCCAAAGTCTGTAAAGGTGTTAAATCCATGCAATGCTTCATCAATTGTTATATATATTTCATTGTCATGTTGTCACTTTGTAAGTTGCATAAAGACACCACAGCTAGCATTTCGTTATGCAAACCTGTGTTGTAGAATGATAAATAAATTAACATTTTACTTTGAAAATCAGTGCATTCTAATAGCGGGTAAATTTTACCGGTTGGCGGTTTTAGGTATACAGCAAACCCTGGCAGTTCTAGTGTTAAAGCCCTGCGGAGATCTGGATCATTAATATGTTCAACGAACTGGTCTCTCAATAAAGTAGCAGAGTTAGGTAGAGCCTGGGGAGCATTTCTTGTGATTTTTTCCATAAGCTTGAATAAGGCATGAGAATATTCTTGCAATGATTCACCCTCTAGCTGTTTTCTGGAAAAGAAATTCTTCTGCAAAGCAACTTAGGACAGACGACATCCATACACTTCCTGCAGTATAGACAAAACCTTCTCTGAGTCCTCACGATCCTGCTTAGGTCTATACTTTATCTCATCTTTGGCAGACCCTTCCAAGTGATCATAAATTAAGTATGCCTAATATGAGGGTTAGATTCCGGGCCCGCATGCTACCACGGACCTCCTCAACCCATTCTAATATACCCATTCCCGCATTCCCACTAAACATGGGGCACTTTCTCTCTCTGGGCATGTAGAGGAGGCATTCAGGGGCTGCACCAGGAAGGCCAGTGGACCCAGAAGGGGCAGAGGATCCAGAAGAGTCAGGAACAGGGCTTGGAGGAGGGGCTTGCGCTGCAGACAGCTCCTGCATAAGCTGGCACGTGTGCCAAATGTTGCCAAACCCTGGTGTATATATAAGTATGAAACTGCCTGTTTAAGAGTTCTGATTGTTCTTTGTTGGAAGTGTCATAACAGCTAAAGGTACAGGGAACAGACTGAATTATAGGATGTTGGTCTGATGAAAAAAGAACGCAGAGGTAGACAAACATGCATGGGTGGCGCTTTAGTTTTTGAAACCTAGTTTAAAGTTGGGAAATTTAGCATCAAATGTTGATTCCATAATTTTTTTTTTTGTGTATGTGTGTTTTTTTTTAGTCTCACAGACAACATGTTAATCTGTTATTGATTGAAGGTTTGCAGCAGAGCCAATTCTAGACTGCTTTGATTGGGAGGAATTAAGACTGACTGGTCACTGTCCCCCCATGATGGTGGGGGGACAGGGCAGCAGATGGTTTAAGTGGTACAAGATGAATGAATGAATGAATGAATGATCACTGTCTAAGAGCCTCTCTACTTGATTATTCAATAAGAACATGCACTATTTTATGTTATCTATTTTATGTTTAAAAGCCACACAGAATGTGTTTTTTTTATGTTATGTTTTTTCATGGTGATTTTAGTCTTGAAATCTTGATATCCATAATAAGATCCAAAAATCATGTTGGTATAGTTTTTCATCTTCTCTGTAATCTTTGGCTCCTCTCTCGGTTACTTTGAAAATATTAATATAGAACCTAGATCAGATTTTACAATTAAAAACCACATGAAGGTCTACCTCTACTGGACCTGACTTCCATTCATGGTGCAACTAATGTAAGTGAAAGAATATGATTGTAAATGCTCACTCTTACATCTGCTCAATGACAGTGGTCCATGACCATGTGTAATATTACAATGTTTTTAGTTACATCAGTGTTCTTTATATGCATATTTTGATATATATGTTATATGTATTTTTTTCTTGTTTATGTAAAGATACTAAAGAATCTGTCTCTAAGGGTACGTCTGTTTATGCATTTAAGTGGGTCGAAATTCCAGTTAACTTCAGCCTAACAGAAAACAATTGTTGTGAGGTCCGGGGGGGGGAGTTCAATCTCCCACACCCCTCAAACTTTCAAAGAGACTATTGCTCTAACCAGAGATTTCACAGGTCTCTGCTAAGTGCAATCCTAGACTCCTATCTGACTTTGGCATCAGGAGACCCTGATTTCCCAGGCACTAAATTGCAATCCACACCACAAATCAGCAAGACCTGCAAAACCTCCCTTCGGAGAGGTACAACTCTGTGACATTTACCCCCAGGATGAACTGATAACACTAGCAGATGGCGGTCATAAACTGCCACTATGGAATGTATCCAAGCCAGTAAGAACAACAAGATTGATATAAAAGAAAAAAGGACTATTCTCATCAAACAAGAGACTGTAAACACGCCAAACTGATTTCCTTGCAAGAAGAAGACTTCACAGCTGTTTGAACCACCTTTCTATGAGCTAATTTGGCAGAGATAGAAAGAATGGACTATTCCATTTATAGAACCACAGTGCAACCTGAATGGCTAACCACCAGAACCGATGGCGCATTGCCTGAACACCGTAACCTATGTGCTCAGTTTGTTTTGCTTATAAATGTTCCGTAAAAAGAAAAAGAACCGTCATACACAGTCTATAGTCATGCAATTCTGATTTCCCACAGCCAGTCAAGATATGCATGAAATGTTCTTTCCCTGTTTCATCTGTTTGTGTGTTCTGTGATGGCGGGAGTAAAGAATAACCATTTAATTGTGTTTTGCAGTGGATAGGAGGAGAAGAGAAACCCATGTCCACCGAGAAACCATACTCATCAAAATGACATATTTCCCTTTATTTTATATATGGGTAAACTTGGGTGAATGAAAGGCGTAACTTGAAAAGAGAAAAGGAAAACCTCCTTCGTACGCCCTAATGTTAGAGGGAGAAATCTGATTGGACCAAACTCGAGCCGATAACCAGACCACGGCCGTGGGTCGGCCCCAATAAATAGTCAATACAAACATTACAAGTGGCAGAATTTCGGCAGAAAGTTCTGGAGAGGAGCGCTTAACCAGAAGATTCAAAAAAAAAAAAAAGAGAGAAGAAGAAACTCAGAAGTTAAGACTTAGCCGCTTAGCAACAAGGGCTGAGTTAGACTTGCAGCAAAGACCACGGGTGAGCAGAACAAGTTTGGCTGCACTGCACCCAGTCCCAGGCGTCTCAAGTTGAGAGTACCAGAGCCAGTGCTGCGTGCTGCTCCCATCCGTTCCCTCATCAGAATAGAAAGGAATAATTCGGATATCACCCAGCCTGCATCCTTAGAAGCTGCTGTGTTTTTATTAACCTGTATAGCAACACTAGCATAGAAATGACGCTAATCACCGTCAATCTCAGTAGTGCTTGTGAAAACACAACTTAATCCCTTATACAGCTGTTTCCCTTATCTGAATATACTAAACCTGCATGCCTAATTCCTGCAATATAGAGGTTTAACAGGAACAACCAAACACTAACTCGCACGCTCACTTGCCCGATCAACTGCACATCTACTAAAATCCGTTTGCATTTCTGGATGCTTTGGGTCACTGCTTAGCCTGCTGGATATCCTTGGTTGCTGCTTGTCACATCAATACCACTGTGTCCTTTGCTAGGTGCACTGCCGTTGCCAAAAGATAAGAGTTCTTCAACCAGACCAACCCCGCTGAGAACAAACATGGCTGAGGGAACTAATTCTCCTCCCATGAACCTGGTCGATCCTTTCGATAACCTCGACAACGCACTCGTGGAACTGACCCAAAATGCCATATCTGGCTATATCAGCAAGGTCGCTGCACTTGACGCACCCGGCGTAGACCAAGCTATAGCCGAACTCATAGGCCAGGCCTTGACAATGACCCTGAAAGATAAACCCCAAGCTGCGGCATTGGGTAAGTTGGCCATCTTGCTGGCAGCACAGTATAAGCATGCGAACCAAATCGCTGAGACAGCTATCAGCGAGCTAAAAGAAAAGAAAAGGGCGGTGAACATTTCTGAGGATCGATTAGCTAAAACAAAACTGTACCTAATGGAAGTGAAAAAAGAGCTTGACGCCTACAAAGCCCTGGATGCTGCATCAGCAATTGAAATGTGCAGACAAGACAGCCCAGAACAAAAAGCCGCCCTCAAAAACAGGATTGAAATTCTTGAGGCCACCGTCGCCCAATGCGAGCACGACCTGACAACTCTGGAAAGTCGGTTCAAGCAGGTAAGACTAACCCTCACTAGCATCACAAAAGAGCTTGATGCAGCTCAGGAGGAAGTAGCCAGTTTGGAGGCCATAGTAAAGGCCCATGAGAGAGCCCAAGGTGTCGAACAGGACCGACAGCGAGACTTGCAGCGACAACTGGACCAGGCGAACAAACTGGAAGAACAAGCCGTGCTGCAGCGTAGACAGGCTGAAATGGAGCTAGTGTTGGTAAAGAAAGAGATAGAATACTCTTTCCAGTCGGGCCTAACGCCCGTAGGAGGCCCGAACACCCCCATACAAGGGAGGGGCCCAGTACTTCCTTCCAGACCAGTGGGGGGCCCGGTGTCTTCATTCATGCCTACCTCAACCCAGTACACCTCTACTCCTAGCTTCCATCCTCCCATGCACCCCATGTCAGGGCGCATGCCCACTGATAGAGACCTTGACAAAATCGCTCGCAACATCAACCGGTTTGACCCCAAACCTGGAGGCACTCACAACCCACAACGCTATCTCAACAACATTGACTATTATTTGCGAAAGTTCCCTGATGCCACTGTAAATGACAAGATCTATTTCATTAGGAGCACTTCCAGCGAAGAAGTACGTATGTTTATCGAGAGGCAGCCCCCCTGCATTAGAGAAGACTATGAGATGCTGTCACATGCCATAGTAGAAGAATATTCCGACCTCTTGTCACAGGTCGGTCTTGCCGTGGCCTTAACGGTCAAGCAGGCAAGGAACGAGAACCTGATGATTTATTATCAATGCTTGAGACAGGCGTATTTCAGTCAAACCAATGAGGTGGGGATGGAGGAAGACTTGAACTTCAAATTCCTCTTCGTACCGCGAGCTAGCCCTGAAGGGCTATGCGAAACAGAAACAAACCATGGCTAGAGCACCTGAACCCACAGTCTTAACTGTGAACACTGAGACCCCATCACTAGAGCTGGAAGGGGGCCTCAGAACCGCCGGTGCAGGCATCTCCCCCTCGGCCATGCTCCCCTGCAGCATCAGGTAGGTATTACCAAAACGCACGTTCGTCTTCGAGAAGTTATCACCGCGAACAGTCTCAACCTCCCTGGCATAATGGTGCGTCGGCCCCCAATAAATAGTCAATATGAACATTACAAGTGGCAGAATTTCGGCGGAAAGTTCTGGAGAGGAGAGCTTAACCAGAAGATTTAAAAAAAAGAGAGAAGAAGAAACGCAGAAGTTAAGACTTAGCTGCTTAGCAACGAGGGCTGAGTTAGACTTGCAGCAAAGACCACGGGTGAGCAGAACATGTTTGGCTGCACTGCACCCAGTCCCAGGCGTCTCAAGTTGCCTTGGCAACCAGAGCCACTGGTACTGCGCGCTGCTCCCGTCCGTTCCCTCATCAGAATAGAAAGGAATAATTCGGATATCACCCAGCCAGCCACCCGAAGGACAACATTGCCGGTGAAGAAGGACGAGACACACCAACAGCCACTTCAGCCGAGGACCAGTCTAACTTGGGAGGCCATGACGAAGGACCTCGACGCAGCCGCTCTCGTTGGATATCTCCTCTGACCTTTTCGTGGCCAGTTTATTCACCAGCCCAAAGTAAGGTTGCGTTTATCTGCTATCCCAGCTGGCTGTTCTGAGTGGTGTGAGGCATGACTATTAGACAACATTGTCCCAAATTTTAGTTTAAAGAAAAGAAGCTCTCCTTTCTCAGATAGATTCGCCCCGCATTTCTCATTCGCCCAAACTCCCGACTTAGGTATCAGCTGCTTAATCTTCTTGGTTGTGTTGCGTTATGTTTCTTTTCATGTCCGAGCTCCCCTGTTTCATTTAGCTCATACTTTAACCTGCCCCATTTATATAATGAGCACTTTTGATTCCTCACTTATGAGCTAATAAAAATCTTAAAACTCAGCCATTGTTACACTCTTTCCTTCAGTAATTTTTTAAGTCAATCCACAGTAGAGAACATCCCTTCCAGATTGACATTTGATAAGAGGCAACAATAATATACACAATCCTAGGCACAACACAATAAAAGGAAATCTAGTTACCGTAACATGAACAACTACTGTGTTGAAAGGATCCTTAAAATTATTTGACATAAAATAGTACAGTGAGTTTGAGGGACATACTAAATCAGACAGAATTTGCCTCTTTTTCACTGAACACGTGGGACAACTCATTCCAATAAGAACACTCAATCACTCACTCATCTTCTACCATTTATCCGTTTCGGGGTCGCGGGGGCTGCTGGAGCCAATCCCACCTCACGTTGGGCGAGGGTGGAGTACGCCCAGGAAAGGTCGCCAGTCCATCGCAGGGCCAACACACAAAAACAGACAGAGACACTCACAACCACTCACACTCACACTCAGACCTACGGGCAATTTAGAGTCCCAACAAGAACAGTGTAAGTAAAATACTGTATATCACATAGGGTGAATAATGATACAATTAGAATTATAAGAGACCCTTTTCAACAATAAATCAAATTGACAATGCCTCCACAAAAACAATCATACATTATTCAATTTAATAAATTTTTTATTCTCTATCACATCACTAATAGTCCTTCTGATGAGTGCTGTGAAGACTGTACACGCTCATGAATCAGTGACACAGAGTGTCACTGATTCATGATACTCTACAATAGAGTTTAGATAAAGATGGAATAAGGAGGGAGATTTTATACACAACACAAATCACAACTTCAGTTTGTGAAAGAGTTGACACCCTACAGCTTGGATACAAACAATGTGAGACAGCTGTGAGATGTGTTGGTACAGGGACAGCATCATGAGATGTGCGTCCTTTGACGGTGGATGTAAAAACACAACAGTGTGTGGTGTTTCCTTTTTTGCTGTGAGAGCTGGCTCAGCACTGCTCCTCCTCTATGTACTATTGCCATCATCAGAAGCTGTTTAGTATGTTGCTGGTGTAAATGGGAGTTTGGCGGGGCCCTGGGTGGCATAGCGGGCCACTCTATCATCATGTGCCCATTGCCATTATCATAAGCCTAATGACATCGCTCTCAGACGGCATGTTGGAAGCTTGACCACAGGGAGCCCGGCTCAAATGTCTGCAGGTGTCAATGCCTCCCATCATCAATTCTCCAGATAATGTCTTTCACGGTTCAGCAGTCTTACAGGGCTTCCCTCCTGTCTGGCCTTGAAATGGGAAAATTAATAGTTCCTTTGAAACAAATTGGAAATACACCACTCAATGCTGCAAGAGTGTTGATGTCTCAGGTCTGGCTGCTGATGGAATATGAAGATCTGAGAAACATACTGGAGAGGAGGACAGTATGAAGGGGTGCAGAAGACCTCCATCACACACATTCCTCCTCCCCTGCCCAGTATGGACCTGTGTGGTGGTGTGTGGCCCCTGGGACTGAGGTCTGAGTGTTTCTTTCTCAGCCTGGAGAGGGAAACCCCTCAGCCCTGTGAAAAACACTGTGTTTCAGTGACACTGAATGATCTCATGCCACAATATCAGTGTCCTCTATATAATTATAATAATTATTATTATTATTATTAATATTTTTACTGAGTTGTTTGTAATGCTAAGAATGATCTGTAACATAAATCAAGATATTCCCTTTTTCTTTCACGTTCATGTTGTCTTCACTTGCACCCAGGGTCATTCATGCAGTGACAGTGCCACAATATCAGCGGCCTCTGACATGGACAAATTCACCACAAGTGAATGCATTTTCTAAGGCTTCAAACACACTTCACTTCCGTGCAATCACACTTATGGCTATGTGAACTTAAAATAAAACACCAGAAAAATAAAAAAACATGGGCTTTTTGTATAGTTACACTGACATACACACCAAACATATCAGATTTAGCATTATGACCACCTGCGTGATATTGCATAGGTCCCTTTTGCTGCCAAAATAGCCCTAAACAAGCAAGAATTTGATGCTGGAACTCTGAAGGGGAACTTTGGTATATGGATAGAGATATTAGCAGCAGATCCTTAAAGTCCTAGAATTTGCCAGGTGGAGCCTTCATGGATCAGACTTTTTTGTCCGGCTCATCCCAAAGATGTTGGTCTGGTTTTAAGATCTGGGGGATTTTGAGCCAAGTTAATGCTTTCAAGTAGCTGATGTTCCTCAAGTCATTCCTGAAGCCAGACAGAGCAGAGCATTATCCTGGTGAAAGTGGATGCCGCCATTAGGAAACACTGTTTCCATGAAGGGCTGGACTTGGTCTGAACCAGGTTCAAGTCGTTGCTACTGTACATGTCAAAGTAACATTGACATAATGGCAAGACCCAAGGTTTCCCAGCAGAACATTGTCCACAGCATCAAACGGCCTTCTCCAACTTGTCTAATGCATCTGGTTCCATGTGCTATCCAGGTAAGAGACACAAACACACCCTGCCATGATGTAAAAAAAACCTGATCCATCAGACTATACTGCCATCTTCCATTGTTCTGTGGAACAGTTGTTCAGGTCTTCATTGCAGGAGCTTTTGGACAGGGGTTAGCATGGACACCCTGACTGGTCTGCAGCTACTCATTCTCCGACAAAACAATCTGTGATGTTCTTTCTGTT
Source organism: Remorina albescens (assembly GCA_034769265.1). Classification (NCBI taxonomy): domain Eukaryota; kingdom Metazoa; phylum Chordata; class Actinopteri; order Carangiformes; family Echeneidae; genus Remorina; species Remorina albescens. The sequence goes on along the minus strand of CM068492.1, from coordinate 2,705,636 downwards.
CTGACACTTTACAAAATTGGTCTTCTTTGGACCCCTTGTCCCCCACGTAGATCCTGATCCCTGCAGACCAGGATCATCCCACAGAGCTGAAGTTATGGAGATGCTCCGACTCAGTTGTTTATACATCTCAGTTTGGTTCTTGTCAAACTTACACTTCAGCATTTTACCAACTTAGGTACATCAACTTATATGTTGTAAATTGTTGTATGTTGTGTGAATTATATGTGAATATTGCAGTAATCGCAATATTGCTGGATTGTTGTACCTTTGGTGTGGACCCCAGGAACAGTGGAATCCAAAATAACATTAAACAATAACCTTTAGGGTTAAATGTTCACTAAACTAATAAATCCCACTGACTGATGGATGCCATGGTAACCATAAGATCAGTGTTATTCACTTACATAATGCTATGACTGATCAGCTGCTGACAGACGAAGAACTAGAGGTTTTGAAGTAAATCTTGAGTTGTGTTTTTTGGTGAGATGAAAGGTAAACAATGATTTACTGTATGTAGCTTTATAATGTACACATAACATTTAGTTACCTGGCTATAATGAGTCACTAAAGTCATATAACAACCACATAGACTGAGAGATTCAAACATTATTGTGCATTCAGCATCAGATTTACTGTGAGAGTCTGACAGTGTTTTGGTCCGAGAGTTGTCTCTGGTCAGGTCTCACTCATTCTCTAGAATGTAAAACAAACTCTGTGAAATATGAACTAAAAATATAAACTTTACATTTTCTTCTTATTTGAGGTAGCAGCTAATTTGAAGACTAAAGCTGTGAACACTTTGCTGTTTTGCTTCAATTTATTTTTAGTTGCAAAATTTGCTGACAGGAAAGAAGTAATTCAAAGAATACCATGTACCACAAACCACCAACAGGCCAGACTACAGTCCGACTTAGAAAAAGCCCCAAACTAATTATAGTTTACAAAGTCTGTAAATACAATCTCTGAGTACATACATTTTCTAAAGCTGGAAGGTTTTATTACAAATCCAATGACAGTATAGTATATTTTTATGTAGCACAAGATACTGAAAATGAAAGATAAAAAAGTTTTTGAACATGAAAAGAAAACTCAATACTTCACATAAGAGTTGACAGCATGTGAGAAAATCAGTTGATATTTAAAATGAGGAAAGAAAGAAGATATGCATAAAATATAAAAATAAAATCCTCCAGTCACATGTCAAGTGAAATGCATTTGAAAATGATGGCTACCACATCACTGCTTGTGTCAGACCAGAATGAGTGTGCTCCCCACTCAGCTACCGGACACTGGGGATGCTCTATATGAACACACTGTCTGATGATCATTAGTATATGAAAATAGATTGCCTGGAAAGTGTCTTTAATAGATCAGGTGGCTGTGAGCTAACAGTCAGACAAATATCGCTGTGGAAGAAGCACAGTGGAGTGTGTGTATGTGTGTGCACCTTCGGCTGGATGCTTTAATGTGCTGTTTGATGAAGATGTCTGAGATCTGTCCATCTGTTCAGCCCTACCCATAAAAAGTACAAACTCTACCTTTGAATCCAAAGATATCACCATTTAAATATTGTTTTCTAAAATACACCTCTGGTTGCTAAACTATCTGGAGTGGAAACTAACTGCTGGCTTTCTACAAACTTTGGGAGGCTAGTATAAAGTTACACGTGCTATAGGCTGCCTGTGATGCCACAGGGCAGTGGTGCGATCATGTCCTCTTGTGGTTTTCAGTTTGGAATCTCCTGCTCTGCTTTTTCCTCTTTAACAAAGTCGTCTTCCTCCAGCTGCTCCTCCTCTTCCTCCTGTGAACACAGGACAAAGCATACTGTTAATAACATGCGAGGATGCATGAAACACATCAGTCATTCTCATGCAGAGGATCTGAGCACGGTCAGTGTCACTATCACGCCAGTGATCACTGTCTAGCCTCCTGGAGGTGTCGTGGGACCAACTAGACGAAACACCGGTGAAAGGAGGTTCGCCCCTGATGACCCCAAAGACATGTTAGATATCACTGCTCACTGGGCTAGTTAGATATAGTTATCTTTAGGGCACGTAGGGCAGGTCGCAAGGTCGCTGTTAAGGCTAGGGAGTTAGTCACCGAGTCTGGTCCTTTTTGTAGCACAAATTTGTGTTTACTCTGAATTCAAAACTAGCATAGCTAGTGATTGCTGTGAATAGGGCAGGTGACAACAAGGGAAAGACCATGTGACAGCTTGGACAGACAGCTGACAGGAGGCAAAGACCCCAAAGGTGCTTCCATGGGCTAGCAATCCATGGTAGCAGTGGCAAGGCTTAGCAGCTTTGTTACAACCAGCAGAAGCTACAAGTAATATAAGGAAAATACCCCAAGGGTCAGCGAGAGCAGGGGTGGAAGATGACTCATAGGCAGACTACACGGTAACAGACACTGGAACGGACAAGACTATGAGTTGGACATGTGACTCAGTGAAGGATAGGGGCACGGACCTATTCTCTAGGGCTAGAATTGGGCAGAATAGTTCGCAGGGCAAAGAGAGCGTGGCTGGAGAAAATGGTAGGTTGGAGGGAAACAAGCTCCAGGTTTGTCTTTGTGGTTGGCAGAAAGTAACATCAGTTAGAGGCCTTAGAGTGCATCAGGGAAGAAAGAGATGTGAAAGATGGGAAAGGAAAGGCAGTGTGGCCGCATCGATCAGTACTTCTTAAGAAGTCAATCGAGTAAGTCGGATGAAATCCAGCGACAGGTAGAAAACCACAGTTCGAAGGATATCAATAACACAGCTACAGAGGTGGAGGAGGAGGTTATAAGAAGGGATGCAGCTGTTACTGAGGTGAACAGGCCAGTCAAATATGGAGCAGAAAGCTAGAGTTAAATGGCCTAGGGCAAATAGCAGCAAAGAATGGGAGACAGTCAACAGGGATTTGTTGGTAATTTTAAGAAGACTAGGAGGAAACGCAAGCGATAGATTAGAGAAGATGGGAGGTATAATTTACTCCTATGGTGTAGAAAGATTTGGTGTGCAAGACAGAAAGAAGGTTGAAAGAGTACAGTTAGTTAAGTCTAGACGGCAAAAAGAAATGGAGAAATTAGTTAAGGAAAGAAGACAACTAAGAAAGCAGTGGAAAAAGGCTACAGAGGAAGAGAGGGAGGGAATTAATGTGTTGCAAGAAGAATTGAGAAGCAGGTTAGCAGTGCTCAGCAGGGCCGAATATCTTAGGAAAAAGAGAAAGAAGAAAGAATATGTTAGGACAGAGTTTTACAGGGACCCATTTAAGTTTGTTGCTTTAAGCTGCCCTCCCTTTTCCTGGTTAAACAACCCTTTAACAAAGTTAGAGGTAGAAAAGTATCTAAGAAATACATATTCAGATTTTGAGCAGAATAGAGTAGCAGGCCTTCCACCTGCCATGCCACCATTAGGGGAGATAGGTCAGGAGATGGATGTTAGACCACCTAGGTGGAAGGAGGTTGAGGAGGTAGTCAGGCGTGCAAAGGCTTCTTCGGCCCCAGGGCCAAATGGAGTCCCCTTCCGGGTTTATAAAAGCGCACCTGATATCTTAAGGTTTTTGTGGAGGCAATTAAGAATAGTTTGGGAGGAACAGTTTATTCCCAGAGCATGGCGTAGGGCAGGAGGCGTTTTTATTCCAAAGGAGAAGGAGTCTTCAGATCTGAGTCAGTTTTGGATGATCTCTCTCCTAAATGTAGAGGGGAAGATTTTCTTTAGTGTAGTCGCACGGAGACTAGCTAGTTCACTAGAAAGGAATAGCTTAATAGATGCTGCAGTACAGAAGGCAGGAATACCAGGTTTCCCAGGGTGTTTAGAGCACACTAGCATGATTTGGCATCAGATTCAGGCAGCCAAGAGTGGGAAAAGAGACTTGCATGTAATATTTTTGGACTTAGCAAATGCGTTTGGTTCAGTGCCACATAGCCTTATTTGGGAGGCGTTTGATTATTTTAGAGTGCCTGGAGTAGTTGTCAATTTAGTAAGAGCATATTTCCAGGATATCAGACTATGTTTAAGTACAGCAGGCTTTACAACAGGTTGGCAGAGGCTAGAAATAGGCATTATGGCAGGGTGTACGATTTCTCCATTAGCATTCACAATGGCAATGGAGGTAATTATTAGAGCTTCTAAGTGGGTTGTAGGTGGAGAGAGGCGGCAGGATGGGATGCGCCTCACACCAATTAGGGCATACATGGCTGATATGACGTTGGTAACTACAACGGTGCCATGTATGAAAAGAGTACTTGAGAGACTTAATAAAAAATTAAAGTGGGCTAATATGAAAATCAAGCCTAGTAAGTCTAGAAGCATCTCAATAAGTAGAGGGAGATTAAGTGATCGAAAGTTTATAATAGACGAAGAGGAAATTCCAATAATTAGGGAAAAATCAGTAAAGAGTCTAGGTAGGTGGTACAAGGCAGACTTGCACGATGGAGAGCAGGTAGTGCAGTTTAGGAAGGATGTTGCTGAGGGACTGGGTAGAATAGATAAATCAGGGCTTCCAGGAAAGTTGAAGCTGTGGTGTTTGCAGTTCGGATTATTTCCCAGGTTGATGTGGCCACTGTCTGTGTATGAGATTCCATTATCTGCTGCAGAGAAAATGGAAAGATTAGTTAGCTTTTACATTAGGAAGTGGCTTGGCGTTCCTAGATGTTTCAGTACTGTGGCACTGTATGGGAAAGGCATACTTCAGCTCCCAATATCTAGTGTAGTGGAGGAGTTTAAATGTACCAAGGTTAGGACAGAGCTCCTGTTATCTGGGAGTAAAGATGTGGTTGTTAGTGAGGTGGTTCCAAACCCAACCAAGGGGAGAAAATGGAATCCTAAAATGGCAGTGCAGGAAGCGAAAGCAACCCTTAGGCATACAGAGATTGTGGGTAATGTACAAATAGGCCGGGGAGGCTTGGGGCTTGGCTCAGGCAAACCGGTGTGGAGTAGAGCAGGTCCTAAAGAGAAGAGGAAGCTAGTTGTGGAGCAGGTTCGTAGATAGGAGGAAATATTAAGGAGTGCAAAGGCAGTGGCTCAGGCTAAACAGGGACAGTGGTTGAACTGGGAAGGTGTAGAGAAGAAAAAGCTTAGTTGGAAAGAGCTGTGGAATATGGAGGAAAGTAGTATTAGATTTTTGATAGGGGGAACATATGATGTATTGCCAACTCCCCAGAACCTAAAACTCTGGGTAAATGGAGACCCGCTATGTTCATTGTGTTCAGGTACTGCAACTTTAAAGCATACCTTGTCAGGTTGTAAGGTTAGTCTGTCGCAAGGATGATATACGTGGCGACATAACCAGGTTTTAAAAAGCTTAGCTGCAGGCATTGAAGATATACGGAGGCAGGCAAATTTAGGAGGGTCTAAGTTAGAGAGAGTTGCAATTCAGTTTGTTCAAGAGGGAGGGAAAGTTAATAAGACAACAAGGAGGCAAGGTAGCTTAGAAGATGCCATTGACTGGGAGATGCAAGTGGATTTAGGAGGAAAGCTTGTTGTTCCCCAGGAAATAGCCAGTACAAAACAGAGGCCTGATATAATTTTGTGGTATAGGAGTAGAATGAGAGTGTATTTCATAGAGCTGACTGTGCCGTGGGAGGATTCAGTTGTAGAAGCGTATGAAAGAAAAAAACTTTGGTATGTAGACTTAGGGGCTGAAGCTGAGCAGCGAGGATGGAAAGTTAAGATTTGTCCAGTGGAAGTAGGATGTAGAGGGTTTGTAGCAAGGTCTGTTGCCTCTTTGTTGAGGGAGTTAGGAGGAAGGGGACAGAGTGTGAGGAAAATAGTGAAGGAAATGTCAGATGAGGCAGTAAGATCCAGTCAGTGGATTTGGATTAGAAGAAGTAATAGTAGCTGGGGGCCCAGCAGGGGGAGCACTTAGGATAGACAGACTCTTGAGAGAAGCAAGGAAGAAATGCAGGAAGAGGAAGTCTACTTAAGTGGAAGGTGTGGCCTGTATGAGCCTCTTTGACACCAAGTGGTTAGTCCAGGTGAGTTGGTTTGTATTGGTTTGACTTGGCTTGTGTCTTTCTTTGATTACAGGACAATTTAGGTGAATCTGTTTGCTGAATCTGCTAGTGTAGCTTGTTGTGTGTATCTTGTGTATCTTGTCCTCCACCTCCTGCACCCTCTATACTTTCATTACCCCCTACCCGAACCAGGGTCTGTATCCCATCCCTACTTTTATCTCCACCTCTTCTATTTCTCCCCCCTACCCGAACCAGGGTCTGTATCCCCACCCCGCTTTTACTGGTGCAGTTGGTGAGAGGTCGGTGTAGTTGACGGTAGTGCTGTTTGAGATAGTTGTCTTGGTGTGAGGAGCGGTGATAGCTGGCATTAGGGAAGTGACTCTGGGATGCCAGTGATCACTGTCTAGCCTCCTGGAGGTGTTGTGGGACCAACTAGACGAAACACCGGTGAAAGGAGGTTCCCACCTGATGACCCCAAAGACATATTATTTATCACTGCTCACTGGGCTAGCTAGATATAGTTATCTTTAGGGCACGTAGGGCAGGTCGCAAGGTCGTTAAGGCTAGGGAGTTAGTCACCGAGTCTGGGCCTTTTTGTAGCACAAATTTGTGTTTACTCTGAACTAAAGAATGGCATGGTGATGCACCTTACAGCATGACAGTTCTGGGTTTGAACCCCAGCCTGAAGCATTTCCTCTAACAGTCTAAAGACATTAACATTAGGGCGATTGTTGACTCGGAATTGTCTGTGGATGTGCATATGAACATGATGTTTTTTGTCTCTATAAAGGATGTATTCCACCCTCAGCCAAAGTCAGCTTGGATTGGCTGCAGTCCCCCTGCAATCCTGCACAGATGAGGTGTATGGATAATGGATGGATGCATCAACAATGAGTCGGAACTAGTAAAAGTCCTGCCCAGAGTCAGGTTGGTATGTTTATTATATATATATATATATATATATATATATATATATATATATATATATATATATATACCAGTTTGTTTTCAGCGATTCTGCTGTATGTGTCTGTGTCACTGCCTACAAGTGTTTTTTACGCCTGCATGACTGCATTATTATTAAACTTAATATATCTAAATATGTCGTGTCACAGGCGCAACATAGCAACAGCTGATAGCTTTCTATCGGTCAAAGAGAACCAATAGAAATGAGAGAATTCTCGAAGCTATAGTGAAACAGTGCTGTTTCATTGGTCAATAAAAAGCTCATTCCAGAAACGCAAAGCGCGGCCCTTATTGGTTCATTAAGGAACACATTCTTTAGTTTCCAAATATGGTACACATTTTAAGCGGTGGTTGGCAACCCTACTCAGAATTACTGAAGGAAAAAATATGGTCACAAGCTGCAAAACATGCAAAAAAATGTTTACTGCAAACTTTTGTCAAGCTGACTTGGGATCTATTGGTACAAATCCCACACAGCTGATAAAAATTTGACTATTAGCTTAGCATGGATGGCTAACATTCATCATCTAGGGAAAACGAGGAAGAGAGGATGATGCCTGCTCTTTGTTTCAAACTGCACTACTGAAATAGAAGCAGCCCTTGATGTAGAACCATTTATCTTCAACATAATTTATTTAGTCTAAAATCGTCTTTAAATCTAACCCACACAATCTCCTAGCTAGTGTCTGTTTTATTATGTGTAATTTGGAATGTTCCATCCGTCTGAATTGCTGAAACATGTTATTGTAGTTGTATTGTAGTCTGACAAATGTCATGCAGGGACCTGTAGCAGTTGGTAATACTGGAAACCTAAAGAGATTCATGGATCAGTTTTTCAGAAAATCTACGGGAATTAAAAATCACAAGGTCTTAAGCACCAGCTAGCAGGTGTTAGCAGGACTCAGTTGTAAACACACACACACACAGTTTGTAACTCAAGAAGCAGAGCAAGTCTTAATCAGAGGGGATAAACCCGGCTACTCCAATTCACCTGGTGATGTATCTTTGGGGAAGACAGTAAAGCTGTTCCATCCTAGTAAGGGTGTGGCGTATAAGATAGTGAGTGAATGTGAAATGCTGTGAGTATTATAAATCACTTTACGAGCTCAAGATGACGAGAAAACCAAGTGCAAGTTTAAGTGCAGTCCATTTAGTGTTATTAAAAATTAACCTGGACCATTTGTGCTGTCACATATTTTATGTATTCTTTTACATGTAAAATGCTCTAATGTACTATGTACAATAGTACATGAAATAACTTAAAGCTTAATAATAACTTAAAGGTCCTGTATTTTCCTGTTAAGTACCTTTTTTTTAGTTTGCTCGGACCTGCTATTTTTGGTGTAAAATTGTTTAAGAGATCTACTCTAATTCGGTCACATAAAATTCAGGGTTTTGATTTTTAATCCATGTGTTCAAGATGAAATTGCAAACAACTGTGCAGTATTGACCACAGGACATCAAGTTTAATTTTTTTTTTTTTTTATGAATGACAACAGCTTTGAAATATTGATGCAAGTTTTAAAAACTGAAATACACAAAGTAACACATTCAGAATAGAAATCACAAAGACCTAACTCAGGTACAGACTGGGTTGGTAAAGGAGAAAGTGAAAGTGACAGTGATGAAAGCTACAGCGGTGTTAAAACGACTCTGACAAATAAAATTATCCCCCATCCAGAGGTTAATAAATATATCCACACACCAGAGGGTGTGTTTACCAGGTTGGGATCTGCAACCTACAATGCCCTCCTGAATCCACATTTCTCCAATGGGCTGTGAGCACATATTGGTTAGCTTCAAATTCTCTGTCTGTCAAGCCTGAGTTCATCTCCATATCCAGACACATAGTCAATGAGGTCACTGCACCTTGTTTTTTGACCAACAATGTCTAATCAGTTCACTTCTAATTTGGCACAAATATTTTGAGCAATGAAGGATGATGTGTGTGGACAAACCAAAAGCATAATGTGTCTGGTCCTGATGCTGGTGTGGAAACAGTTTTGGGCCCTGGTGAGTAGGAATTCCTCAGTTCACTGAATGTGAGTTTGAAATGAAATTCCAAAGAAATGTGTGAAAATTATATTCTCATTTAACAGACACAGATTTCATTGGTCAAATGCTTTTTCTGTCTTGTGTTGTATCTTCTTAACAATGAAATTTCTAAAGATACAGCTCACTGTTTATCTGATACTGATCTGTAATCTTTTACATAAATTTTTACCTATTCGGCAGATGCTTTGACTTCTAGCAGTAAAGCTCCAATGCAGGAGCATCTTTGTAGGTACTATGTACATCATCAGTTCAATGGAAACAGAAGATCAAAAGAAGAAGTTCACTGAAAGACCATATTAAGTCCTAGTTTGACAGTCTTTGCCATGGAAATAATTTTGAGGAAAAGACAATAGGAGTTTAGTTATTAACCTGAAAAGGACATTTTTCATACCAAAAATCCAAGTTCACTGTGTTTGCCATTTAAGCATCCATCCACCCATCATACAAATGAATGTAATACATGTGTCAGGTAGTCAGGGATGAAGATGAGTTGAGTCAGTGCATTTGCTGGATTTTTTTATTGAATTGTTTTGTGGATTTTGCCTTCATTTATAGAACTAAATAAAACCAAATGAAGAGAGCAGCCAGCAAGGCTCCCAGCAGAGAGTTGAACCAGGGACTCAAAGCATCAAGGAATATGTCCTAACCATCAGGTTGCTCCGATTCACTGAATTCTATTTTAAATAATTCAGAGTGGAGGAATTGCAGGGACATTTGCAGCAGTTAAGGCATACGTGGAAACAATCAATTAAGGCAAGGAGAAATGCAAAAGACAAACCATATATCATCCCTTTAAGAACAGGAACCTTGTTGGAACAGTCTTGATATGCAGTCTCCCCTGGAGAAAAATGTGTTACTTTTTTCCTGAACTCTGGGTACTTACTGGTGATGGTCCATAGAGCTGATATAAATCCAGCTGTAGGGTGACACCTTATGAACTCTGCCATCGTATACACTCGTGCCATCCACCAAATCTCCCTGACAGGCCTGCCAATTTTCCAATTACCTGTAGCGCCATCCGTTATCAGAGGGCCAGTCAGCTCTTAAATGGGAAACAAGAGGGGAGGAGGGGCCAGCGCATGCTAACTATCTCATAAAGCCCGAGATGTGCCTCCCAAGCCTTGTCAACTGATTTAGTGCATGTCTCTGGGGAGAGGGGGGACACCAGGTCTCCTGGCCTGTCAGGGCCTTCTCTGGTTTTCTCATATGCTCTTATCATACTCACTCCACCCTCTTGGCGTTGTGTCAGAGCCATTCTTTCCCTCAGGCAGAGGTGTTACTGAGTTCTCCACAGTTCGGCTGGTGCTGGTATTATCCAGCTATCTATCCGCCTTCCTCAATCTGGGTCAACAGCGGAGACAAAGTCCAATCTTCATCTGTTTTCATGTTTCTTCATGTGCATGAAGTGAAACTACATCTGGAGATTGCCTCCTGTTAGAGCCCTCTCCTCATTTATCTCTTCTTATGAAGTGACTACAGATATTGCCTGTACAGCATGCAATTTGAAGTGTCAGACAGATGGAAAGGACATGCTGTTAATCATATCTGAAATGCACATACTCCCTGGGGAGTACTGTATCTGAAGAGTTATTGGTGAGAGGGGTCTATTTACTGTGAGTGAACATATTTCAGACAAAGTAATTCTTGAAACTTGCTCCTTTTTGTCATCATTATTTAACTTTACTGAAATCTACTATGCTGTAATTAAAAGATTTTGGGAGAAGTTTAAGAAGCAGTGAATTATTATAACAGCAACCAATCATTTCTTTGTCAGCTGGTGGTGATAGAATCATGTGAGACAAAAACCACTGTGATTGTAATGAGACACAATTTTCATTAGAATGAGCATTTTTGGATTTACACACATAAATCATTTATTATATTTCCAGTGAAGAATATAATAATTAGGCCAGGTCACTGTAGCATAACAATGCTTCAGCAATTTAATTATATTCCTGAAATGCACTACAAAATTAAAAGTATGGCCAACACTGGTGTCCATTGCAAATTTTTACTCCATTTTGGATAACAACAATCTATGATGGGGTGTATGTGTTTGTGTATCTCAGCTTTGGTTTGAAAAATAACTTTCAGAAAAAATTAATAAATTAGCTTATAACTAAATTATTAATACCACTGAAATTCACATTTAGTATTTAGGGTGATACAGATAGATGTTCAATTCCAATGTAATTGTGGACGACATTGACTTTGATTAAAAATATTTATTCTGTGTTTTTTATACCTCAGAAACAGACAGAAATTGTGAATTTATGCAAAAGCTTCAACCGTATGAGGGAAGGGCTGTTCAGGCAATGTTCATGTAGTCTGAGAACCAAGACTTGGGGCAAAGAAAGTGAGTCAGCTGTCCTTGCTGCTGGCAAAGCTTCTTGCTGAATGCATGCTCATGATGGAAACCAAGCAACATGACCATTGGGCTCCTCTGTTGTCTCCATTCTGGCAGGAGACAGGAGCCCTGATACAGAGTTTTTTTCAGGATATCAAAATTAAACTGTACAACAGGGGGGGATAAATGAGAATATTTTGATAAAAGAAAAAGAAAAATCCCCTAGACAATTTTAGATTTCATAGATGACACAGTAGTTGTTTGTCATTTGTGACGCTAAGATGTGCATCTATTAATAAACCTGCATAATGTCTGTCATTTAAAATCAGCAAAAGATTGTCTAGCATTGCTATAACACATATTCATAGTAATTACTAAAATAGTCTTCTGCAGTTGTTGAGGATGCACGTTACATTGCATCTGCAGCGTGTTTAAAATGCAGCAATACTCTGCACAATGCAAACGTATCTAGCAGCGGCCACTGATGCAAAAGCTAGTTGCAGAGTGGGAAAGCAGTAGGAGGCAGAGACAGAAGTTCACCCACTGACAGGGCTGGAGGAGCCGTCGTGCTTTAGCATTGTGGGATATCTTCATCAATTCCCTCTTGAGAGGTGAGGGAGAGGAGAGGCTGGGTTAGATTCCCCCTCTTGCTTTCCATAGGTTGACAGGCCCTCTGGTTATAACATATACAAATGCGATAAGGAAATGCCACATTTTCATCGAGAGGGGGTTGCCTTTTAAAGGGCAGGAGAAGAGTGTCATCTCTGTTATGTGACACAAAGAGAGAAGAGTCTGAGCCCTAGGTAGAAACAAAAAACAGTCAGGTCCAGCTGTAACACTGCTCAGCCTCATTTCCCTGTTGCTTACATCTCTAATTGCCACCTGAGAACACACACAACCACACACACACAGACACACACACTTCACACACACCACACACATGCAGACACACAGAAACATACAAACAGACATGGAGGCACACACTCACACACACACACACACACACATACAGAAAGAGTTCTGCCAACGTCACATCCAATGCAATCAACCAATCTCAAAGACTCGGATTAAAATTCCACTGAAAAGGAATCATAATGTGCAATGTGTGTGTATTTTAATAAGCGTTCCCTTCCTTTATCAAGCCTATACAGTCCTCAAAAGAATTAGCAGTTAATTAGTGTGACATATTTTCTTATCATATTTTCTGCTTACACTCTATTTAAGTGTGTATCAAACTGTTTGTATGCAGAAGAGGCTTGGCTTTATTGTAACCTCTCACCTTTGGTGGAGTCACTACACTTGCAGTTAAACATTTAGGGGATAGCAGAGTTACAAACATTTCTGCACAATGCTACCAAACAATCAAAGGAAGCACAACCCACAAGCTTTACTGTAGAGTCCCACTAAGGCTAATCCCAGTTTGAACTGGGTTTAATAATGAAACCAGATTTAATTTTAGATTTATTTTAGAGCAGCCAGGAGATGAGTTTTAATTAATTTTGCAGTAGCCTATTATCATATTCTCATTGAACTATTACATGTATTTTTAAGTATTTTATCACAATTTTGACGGTGAAACTTTCCTTTTATGATCTGCAATGTAATGAGACATTCCTAAAAAAATTTTTTTTTTCAATACAATTTGGGATACATTTTAATACTTTAAATATACATGTTTAATTCTGTATTAGCATAAAAAAAATGATTTTTAAGACAAATATACTGTGAATTTCTTAGATTACTTTTAGTTTAAATCGATTTTCTGCTTTTATCTCAGCTACTGTTTAAAAAAAAATTCAGTTCACATATCAGGTCTTATTCTACTTGATCCACTGAGACAGATCAAATGATGACAACATGTGAGATCCAGTGCAGTGGCTATTACAATGCACTACACACACACAGATATATTTATACCATGGTCACTGTGAATACTCTTTCCTGATTGGTCGGCAGGTGTGCGTTAAAACCGTTTAATGCACACGTAGTCTGGCTAAACTTTGTAGGCTAACTGCTCTAAATTCATCCGTGCCTGTAACCATAGCAACATAACGAGTCCCAGTTTTATTTTTATTTTATATATATCATTTTATAAACAATAACCAAACTGTGGGATAATTTTGACCTAAATCAAGATTAATTTTAATTTTTAATAGCGTACTTTTGGCTTTGTTAAAGTGATTGAGCCACAGTGCTCATCCCGTCCTACTGTGACTACTGTAACTGCCGTGGTTGTAAAAGGGACTAGTTTATTGCTTGTCATGACAATGGTAAGCCTTTGCTTCAAAAAATTTCAAATTTGAGTGCAAATGGTATTATTTGGCCTATCTGCTGTTAGGGGTTTCAATGTGGGCCTTCATGTGTTATTGTCTTTAAACGGATTTTTCCCTAAACCTGGGCGGCACAGCGGAGTGGTTATTGTGCAATATTGCACGGTCATGGATTTGATTCCCGGCCTGGGTCTTTCTGTGTGGAGTGTCAATGTTCTACCTGTCCCTGCATGGGCTTTCTTTCACAATCCAAAGATGTCTAAGTATATCTGTGACTATAGATTGCCCATAGGCGTGCATATGAGTACTAATGGTTGTTTGTCTCTATATGTCAACCCTGTGATAGATTGGCGACCTGTCCAGTCCAGGGTATACTTCACCAACACCTGACATCAGGTGTTGATGTCAGGTGATTGGCTCCAGCAGCCCTGGATAAGCAGTAGAAGATGAATGAATGAATGAATGAAATGCCTAAACTTCTGTGTTTGCTTTCACTGACAAAACTCTACTGTTGTGTTTTAGATTGTTGTGCATGTGGCCCCTTATAGCACTTTTCAGTGCCGCACATTCTTCCCTTTCTCCTCTAAAAACCTTAAGATATTAATAAAATTCACTAAAAACAACACCACATTTGGTGGATAGAGGCACAATGTTGAGTGTGCGTGAGTGTGCTTGTTTAGTCTCCTCTGTGCGTGCACTGGAATATTGTTGCAATTCAAGAGGTGCCACAATTCCAGTGGGTCATAAACAGTGGCTTCATTAGCCTGTTCCGGCAGTACGTTACTCGCTACATTTAACCATCACTGCCTCTAGCACTTCTGCTCCTTAGCACCCACACACCCGTCACCAGAGAGCACAATTACATTTCATGACGGTGCATATTTGCAATTCCCATTTCATTTATTACAAAGGGCATTCTTTAATGCCATTTTTTTTCCCCCAAGAAACCTATTTCCTTTTAGTGAGGCATGACTGATACCGAGGTGAACTTACCAGGCAATGCCTAATTTAATCAGAGGTAAAATGTGCAAGCAGGTTTTTTGTTTAACTGCCTCAATAACTACAGATACCTTGGAGAAGAGGACGTATAGTCAGGAGAGGGAAAGCTTCTGTCTCATATTTCAAGCGATCAGAAGAAAGAGGAGAATCATAAATGCTAGGACCCCTCGACTCCTCTAGTTGTCCCTGCATTACTGCTGCTGTTCCTTCTCTTGCGGGAAGCAGGGCGGAGAGTGTTGTCAGTGTGATCATCCTGATGAGCAACACCTGGCTCTGTTAAAAACTCCACCACTGCCTGCTATTGCTCTCTCTTTGGACAAATTGGAGCATGGGCATGGCTGCTGCTACAGTTTTTCTTTTTTTGCTTGTTCCATACATCTCCACACATCTACACATGCAGACACCGCTGATTACTGACTTCCACATTTACTTTAATTTGAGCAATTTTGTAAATAAACTACTACTTTTGTGCATACATTTCTATATGTTCACTTTTAAAGCTTGCCATGTCTCCCATCTTTGTCGCTGTACGACTAGGCTGTGACATAAACAAGTCTCAGTGGTGAGCATAGTAGAGACACTGGTTGTGCATTTCTGCTTTGTTTCTAAACATTACAAGGAAAAATTACAAAATTTCTTGTAAAATGGAAATAAAGATGACAGGAAGTGGTGAGTGTCTTTCATGGTATAATGAGTCTTATGTGAAATATTTAACAACAATTCCCACTAATTTTTCTCTGCACCGCTAACCCATGTAAATCACATTGCCTGGTTCATACACAGAAAATACATGGCATAAATAATTCCTCATTAAAAGCCATACAGAGACAGAATCCTGCAGTTTTTCTCTTACATGCAGGACATGTTTGGTCCTGGCTCTGTTCTCTCTGTGTGACTTTCATCCAATTATAACACAAGAAACTGTGGAGGATGGCAGGTGATAGCAGCTGGTTTTAATTACTGAGCAATGACATCTCTCCAACCTGGAGGTCATATATAACAGTCATGTTATTTTGTGTTGTTTATTAATTTTGAGACTGAAACCACAAATTGTTGCGGCCATAGTTCAGTGAGTTTGTGCATAAACCAAACTAATTTCAATAGTTAGAGGAATAGTCCTTTTGGACTGAGGTTGAATAGAATTTACACTCTCTGCTGATTAAAAGGTCCATGAATTATTCATCATTACTGACCACAATAAAATTGTTCCAGCATGTCATTTTAACTAAAACTGTAAATACCTTGGCTCTAATATGTTAATTAGAGAGCTTTAGGACTTCAGCTACACTAGCTGCAACCCCCCACCTCAAGTCTTTACTAAACAATAATCCATGTCCTGATATCCCAAATTATAGCACAATTTCTTTCATTATGAGCAATGTCATATTTTCTTAGTCAGTAAAAATGTCTTTTTAATTTTGCAGTTCATATGAATAAACACTATTAAGCACAACAAAACAGCAAAAAATAAATAAATAAATAAATAAAAAATAAATCACAGAAGATGTACACATTCAGCCAAAAATCAGATTGGTAAAGTTAAATGAAATTCAGAAAGCACTAGCACTGAATTTGTGAATGTGATTTAAAGGTTTTTCTCTGGGGATGAACTCACAGAATATTCTCATTTTTCAATTGAAAATTTTATTTAGTCTTTAAAATTTCAAGAATTTGTGAGGTAGTGACTCAACAATTATTAGCATTGAGTTTTTGGAATTGCAAGTTCTAGTTTGGGTGCAGCTGCACATGCAGATGTCCTTACATGATCAGGATGACCAGAGGAATAGTCCTTTTGGACTGAGGTTGACCAGGAAAGACCTTCACCCCACAGATCCCCTGCCTACATGGCCCCACTGCTCTACAGTCTCCACGGGGCTGATGCTAAGATACAAAGTTTTCCACATTCAGCTTCGGTCTAGGATTTAACTGTATAGTAACAAAGTATTTAATACTTGAAACTGCAGCTTGTGTTATACTAAATATGACTGAAACTGACTTTTTCAGGATCTGTGTCCACATACTAAGGTAAAGTGAGGTTGGAGGGTAACTGGATGCCAAATGTTCCCGTAATGAGCCAGTCCAGAGAAATAAGATGAGCTGACAACACTCATATATGTATATAGCCCGACAAGGAAAGTCATGCTGATAGCAGAGATATGGAGACTTCAGCAGGCTGTAGTTTATGAAGCCTTTCTGTTATGAGCAAGAGCCTTTCTGCACATCCCCATTAGTGTGATTTATAGCCATGATGAGCATTTTGTTGAATGTATCTGTGACTGCACAATGAGTGTATAACTGACTCAGTACATGCTCCTCTGAGCGAAACAGAGCAGCCTTACCTATCCCAAATCCCACTGTAACTTAATACTAACTACTAATTTAACATTTTAATACATACACACACATAAATATATATATATATAAAAGGACTCAAAACACAAAACTATAAAAAATTGTGATTTGTTCTTCTGTCTTCGGGCATGGAATGTAAGCAGCTGAATTACTATTCAACTTTGACTTGGCTAATTACATGCATCAGTTGATGATGATGTTTTGTTTATTACACTCATTGCTACCAGCTGCGGTGTAAAAACAGCTGTATACACATCACTAGTCCTGCATCTGTAATTAATGGTCTTTTTACACACTGTTAATTATTGATTCATAACCAATAATGCAGTGAAGAAAAGGCACTACCTGTGACTAGAAAAGAGTCAGAGACCTGATTCAGATTTTATGTTTAGTATCCTGTCACTCTTTGCTCTATCCAATTTGACAAAAATTATTTTTATATGCTATTATTATTATATGCTATGAAGAAATGGGAGGATCTTCCTCACCTTAATTACAAAACATCATTAGATTTTTGTTTGATACTTTTAAATTGTGCAATTTTTTGGATTTATGTTTTTTTTCCTTTTCCTGAACCTGCTTTCCAACAGGAGCTGGACACACAACTAAGCCATTATATACATGCATGTATAGATACATATACATACATGAAATTTAAAGTTAGAGTTATACATGTATTTTATAAAGAAATCATATTGTTTTGTTTTGAGAAATAAAGTTGAAAATATAGGTAGAAAGTGTTTGTATTCAGAATACCCAGAGAATATAGCGTTCATCCTTCTCGCACAGCAGGAGCAGCGGATGTTTCTGCTTTCTGTCTGCTACAGTTTATGGCCATAAAATACTGGGTCCAACAAGCGGCATCATATAGACTCTCCACTTAGAGGGTTATTAAAATTGAGTCAGGTCCAAAGAAAATGCATTGTTGGGCCACCGGGGACCCCAACAGCAATCACACACTCCTGTTTACTCCGCAAATTGGACCCTGAGAGGGGCATGGGCGTCTGTAGCGCCTAGTTAAAGTGATTGAGGTGACTCCTAGTCATTGATTTTCCCTTCATCTTTGGCGTCTTGCCTGGCCACCACTGACCATGTCCTGTGCTCCCTGCAGGCTAGTTAAGCTGCCCCGGCTCACCTTTAAATCACATTAAACTTTAGTTAAACTGGCCACGTCTAAAAGACAACCATCATTGATGAGGTCATCATGTTTTAAGTACCTAATATGCTTAAGTAAATGACTACACTCAACGCTGGCGCTTATTGATCGCACAGTCCTTGTGACATTAAGATTATACTTGACTACAGATAAGGGAAAGTGGAGAGCAACAAATTCAAATCACACTCAGGGATTTATCTTCATTCCATAAATGCTCCAGTGATACTGATTAAACCAATCAGGCTTTTAAAGAAAACACTTTAGAGGCCTGCTTCTCTGCTTCACTGTTGTTCGCCTCCACCAACCACTGAATTTGAGCTAACATCCATGTCTGTCCAGGCTCACGTAGAAAATGATCTTATCTAATCTAATCTAATAAAATGTAATCCATACAATAACATTTACAGTCATGGCATCATTTAAGGCTAGAAAAATGCTCTGCAGAATATTACGAAATCATTGTGAAGTTGACCTATTGCCTTTTGAATATAAAATGTCACCACTCTATTATATGTAATCAGACACTTGTGTTTAATAGTGGCATATTTCTCATAAGAAGCTATGACTAATGGCCAGAAACCTGTTACATGAGGTCATAGAGACCTTAACCTTTTAGTGCCAATTCCAAACTCTTACTATATCTTGTGCACAATAACAAACTGGAAGTGAGGTCACCTTGACCATTACACTGGACTTCCCACCAACAAAAGAGTTCATCCTTGAACTGAAAGTGAATGTTTGCACCACAAAATTCCCTGGCTCCTGAAGTATCCTGTTCAGGAGAGGGAAAGGTAAAAACATCTTTCCACCAAGATAAATGGCCACTGGATGAAGGGCTGGCAGAACGAAATGCGTTCCTTGCACCTCACTCTAAATACCAGGCTATGTGATGAGTAATGATGCCTATTTTTCTTCCAATTAACTCGACATAGTAAAGTCACCCAAGTGTGACACTTCATTAACTTAATTAGGCTAACTTAATTACAGTCTTTCACAGGTCAAGTGAGGAAGCCTCTGATTGATGGCACAGTTTGTAAATATAATCTCTGAAACAGGAATGACATTTCAGTGTACGTTAGCTGCTATAAACCATCCAAAATTGCAAATGGATGAGGTACATTGGTCTTACAAGCGCCTTGTGGTGTAAAAACAATAACCTTAAGGACATGATTGTCATACACGCATACAGAGCTGAAGACTCTGAGGTCATAACAGAACTTAGAAACTATTTGCTGAGTGGGAGTAGGCCTATGCCTGTGGAGGAAGTAAAGAAAATTTAACTTTTATGGGCAATAATTTCCACAGCTGCAATCCTTTTGATGACAACAAGTCATAGTGCAGAGAAAGTAGTGCATCCCACACAAGTTCATAGTTGAATACTTTAAACACTGCCTGAGTAACTTTTACAGCTTTTGGCATTTCAAACCTTTTATCCAAATCTTCTGGTCTGATTCACCATGGAGCCCAGCGTGCTAGGCAGCACTGCAAGGGTGTAAATAAAGCCTTTAAAGAGTGCCCCTTGGCACAGTAACAGACTTGAATTAAAGGCCATACTTATATTACGGCAAGACTGTCACTTTATTACTCAAATCAATTCTGTGAGGGCTGGGGGAGACGGTGGGAGGAATGTGGCCTTTGTCAGAGTAAGGTTTATCTAAGTCGAGCAGGCTGGGTGAAACACAGCGTCCATAATGAACTTAAGCCTGTCTAATAAAGCTTTTTATTGCCCCTTTGCACAACAGAAATGTGTATGACACCAGTGTTCAGCTCCTGGAATTTCCTGCAGCACTGTAAACCAGCAACTCCTCTGTAATTTCTACTGTTTTACAATGGCCAAACAACACAATGTAGAGGGTTAAACCATCATTAATGGCATACTTTATTAGTAATCACAACCTCATAGACAGAATCCCATTCACTGTGACCTTTAGTAGGAGACAATGAGAGAAACATCAACAGGCACAAGGAGGGATTGTTTTCTTTGACAGGATCTATGTTAATAATATTGTTGGATGTTTGGTCATTTACAAATTGTCCTTTCATACATATCAGCATATTACTGGCAGAAATCTAAAAGAATGACTAAAACCTCAGATTTGTTTGATTTGGTGTTTTACTCAGTGATGCCTGCGATGTTCAACTCATCCTCTGAATACTTCCCGACTCTTTCATTTTATTGTGTTGCAGGTTTGATTTTGATTGGATGTATACATTTATCATCTTTGACCATTATTCTAAATCAGTTAGTATTAATTTTAATGAAATTAAATCCAACAACAGTTTTCAGATTCTTAAATCATAATTATCAATTACAGTTTTACTATTAATTACAAATATTCTTAGCTAACTTTCTCTGACCTTTCCACATCTTTGTTGTTTGTCCATCAAATATCAAATCAAATACTAAATTAATTATGATTAATTATAAATCAATGTGATAGATATGGTAAACATTACACTTTGCACAACAAATTGGCATTGCCGTAATGAACGTGTTAGCTGTGTGAAATGTACAACCTCACAGAGTCACTAGCATGGCTTCATGTGAAGAAGTACTTTGATTTGTCAGGTCTATAATTTGTTCGGTCAGCATAAAAACTGCCCTATCTGGGTTTTGGTCCAATAAAACACCCCCAAAAAACCCCTGATTGAGCCATTTTCTCAGTTTGGGTCACATCTATTCACATAATAATAATCAACCATGGAACTAATGAACTGTCACCATTGCCTTTCGCCATGACTTACTATGACAATATGGGACATATACACACTCTTGCCTTCAGATTAATTTCTATGGACAAGGCAGAGATGAGTACTAATAAAAAAGTATGCCATTTAATGTAATCTTTTTTTCAAACAAACCAATGGTTCAAAATAAAGAGACTGGCTTTCAAACAAGAAATGCATCCAGAACTCTGGGCAGCATCACATACTGTAAGATACCATGTACTGCCTCCTGCACACCTCATTCTTCAGATAACCTACATTTTCCTATCAGATAAAAGCAGTGGCTGCAGGGTGCTCTGACAAATCACTTCCTGTAACATTCTTTGTAAAAGACTGTTAGGAAGCGAGCATAGCGGTCCCCTATCTTTTCCAGCAGCTGAATCTCAGTCGCAACGATCAGGTAATATTCTGCAGTTAATGTTGGCATTTAAGAAACATTCTCCCCCGACAGGTAAAAATGGTGCATGGCTTGGCATTTACAGAAGATAATAAAACTTTCCTTAAATACAGCTCTCATCTCAGAGTGCTTTTTAGATGCCCTTAGTGGAGTCAATTATCTCCCCACACTTGCTATTACTGAGACACTCTGAGCACCTTGTGCCTTAAAAGGTCTGTACACCAAGCTTTTTCAAAAATGTCACATTCTTCACTGTCTCTCAAAATGGAGACCCTGCAATATCAAAAATGGTCTACATGTGTTGGCCTTTTTCATCCATTTGTATCTTAAACACGCTTCTTCAATGTGCCAGATTAACTCAAATAGAACAATCAAAATTCTTCCGAATCAGAAATCATTCACCCTTTATGTATATGTACAAGGGACATTCTAAAGTAGGCCATAAACAGATTGTTATAATGAATGCTTTGAATAAACTTAAAGCACCTTTAATTTCATTATATGTGACGTATAATGACAATAAAGATAATCTGTTCTATTCTAACTGAACACAAGTGATCTCTGCTTGCTAAAGGTAAGTAAATGTTCACACTGATGTGTCACGTCAACAGTAAAAATGTTGTCTCCAGTTAAAGGTTCCCCTTTTCTGGGGCAAAACAAACCAAAGCCCGAAGGTTCTCCCAGTTGATCTCAACAAGCAGGCATGAGGAGGAGGATGGGAGCAACTTCATAGGGATCAAATGCTCCAGGGGGAAGGAGAAAGGAAAGTCTATGAGATGGTAGAATCAGGAGTTAATATACAGAGTTGAGGGAGAGAAATTCATAAGTAATTGACTTATGTTACCTACTGTTTGTCTTCACTGTAAAACAGTAGTAAAATACGTAAATAAAGTCTATATGTGTGAATCAATACTCAAAGATTCTAACAGCTTTGTAGCAGTTGAGTCCTCCACACATCTGATCATAACACATAAAACGATGTTCACTTCCCATCTCCTACTAAAGAAAACATTGTTTTTGAACCATCATCCCAATATTTCACTCAACTTTCAAACCATACCTTAAACTCACTCAGGCAATGCTGTATAATGTAAAAAGCTTTCATAAAAACAAATAGGAGAATTAGACTGGGTGATATGGATCCTTTGTGGTGCAACCTCTCCCAAGAAATGTTGTGTGTCACTAAAGAATATCATATGGGTTAACACCTTTATGTTGGGTTACAGCACACAGTACAACTGTTAACACCAGTGGCCTTAAAACCTGAAAAAGAAATGCCACTGGTATATAGTTTAAGGTGACTGCTTTAAGACAACAGCAGTCACACTGCAACACAACAGTTAAGGCAAGTAAAGCTTATTCCGGTGAAACTTTTCTGTACAACAGATCATCTACTTTAATAAAAAAAAATAGATTGATGTGACATGAGATTCTTGCTCATCAGATGATAAAACATTGGTTTTACTAAGGAAAAGTAAAGTGTGTGTATCATCGGTGTTCAATGTTACATTTAAAAACACAAACATATCAAAGTATTGTTTGTTCTGTTGAAGTTCTGGTTCCAGTCCCTTCTGACTGTAACATTTAATGCATGTCAGTCTCTCTTTCAGTCTGTCTTCTACATTTCCTGCCTCTCTCCACTTTCCCTATTGAACAAAAAAGGCATTAAAATGGCCCCAAAAAATAACATCAAAAAAGTATTAGTAAGTTCTGGCAAAGGCTGATTAAACATGACTGGACCTGAGGGTCCTCTGTGAGGCTACACTGTCTCAGGACGCCACTGCATGCATTCTCTCTCATTCTGCCATTTCTAAGATTTGAACAGCACAGTGCTCGCATATAACTGCAAGTGTCACACATAACAGACAACACTGCAGAAACAGTGCCAAGTATAGACTGCAATGCCTAGTGTTGTCAGGTAAAAGTATGATAGTCATGAGAGTTTAAATGGTTCAGTTTTTTAGGTTAGCAGGTTAGCAAGTTGATTTCAGTGTCTGAAGTTTTAAAAGTTATTTTGTTGTTTTTATCCAGGTAGCAGTATTTCTCCCTTCACTCAGGTTGATAGTTATTGTCAGAACACTTCTTGCTCAGTTCCTCATTTTGTCTAAATGACCAACTGTTGGAAGAATCCTGATGGTTATATAACCATATATATTCTCTGAATGATGCCCTGATCTGTGTCACTCCACAATGTGCAGACTCACATATATGCGTGCCTTTGAGCACATTGTCCATCCAGCCAGTTAAATTTGTTGAGAAACATTGCTGTAGAGTTGGTTCATCAGCCCCTGGGAGCCCAAGTAATTGCCTGCTTATATATTCACTGTTGTTGCAGCTTTACAGCAAATGTTGACACAAAATAAGACTGATAATAGAAACCTTAAAATAAATAGCTGTAGGATGTTATGGGTATCAGCTGATCTTTGGAATAGGTCATTACAAGCCCTGAATGGGATCTAGCGAGTACCCTCCTGGATAGAAGATGATAGATCTGATTCTATGACATGGTACCCTGATACATGGTGGCATATCATTTTCTTCATATTCATGCTAAAGATGGAGTAAATTACTCAGTTGATAATGTTACAGAATATATTACCAAATATTTGATGTGTGTGTGTATAAATTACAGAATGTCAAATAAAAAAATAAATGACCCTGAAGTTGTGCATTTGTCTAAAAACGGACTAATATATAACATTTTAAAAACTATTAGAGTTTTATAAGATGACCTTTTATCACTGAAAGAGAGCATTTGGTTTTCTTCAAAATTGCATGTATGATTACTCTGGTTCAGCATTTCTACTACTACTACTGCTTTTATATTTAATTTCCTCTTTGCTAGTCTCAATCAGCCCCTATTTCCAACATCCACCAACCTAGCAGGACAGACCACTAGTTTCAAGTGAGATGGAAATGGGAATACATTTATCAATTACATTGAGAGATGGCCAATTTTGTTCTTTATTCAATTTTATCATTCAATTAAAAACATGCAAACAAGTAGAAAAAAAAATGTCTTGCAGGGATGACGACGCATGGATGTGCATTTTATAGGGGTGGAATCGGTACGCTAAAGTCACGGTTCTGTATGTACCTTGTTTTGAAATCACTGTTCAGTAAATTTTTGGTAAAAATGGCATTTGCATTTGGTAAAAATGCAAAAAACAAACAAACAAAAAAAAGAAAGTGATCTTGTTTTTCATTTATTGTCAAATTGAAAAATTAAAACAGGGAAAACATTAAACATAACACAATTCCCCGAACAAAAGAAGGTTCTTTTTAAATAAAAACATATCACATGCTTAATTCTTCAATGTAGAAAACACAGAAAATAATAGTGCTCACGCTAGGTGCGATGACGTGCGTGGCTTGTCTTTACTAACTTTAGACTGGGTCATTAATTAGATTAATTAACTCAAATTTGTTTGGGTAGGTTAAGCTGAGTGAGGCTGGTCTGTGCTACATGCTAAGTGAGGATGCTAGGATGGCTCAACAACCACATATGGGGCTTTGCAATAGTGTCCTCTCACCCAGAGGACACAAGGAGTGGCGAGTAGTTCAGTTTTGGATTAGCGTGGTAATATTTTTCAGTATGCTCGGTACGCATGAGTATTCGTACCGTAAGGATTGCTAGAAAAGCGAGTCTAAACCCCCTTTTGACTGTAATGGACCTCCAGGAAGACCTTGCAGACTCCTGAGTTGAGGTACACTGTTCAACCATTCAGCAACATCTGAACAAATATGGCCTTCATGGAAGAGTCATCAGAAGAAACCTCCTCTGCGTCCTCAGCACAAAATTCAGAACCTGAATTTTGCAAAGTAACAACCTGACGCATTTTGGAAACAAGTCCAGGGGACCGAAGAGGTTAAAATAGAACTCTTTGGCCACAGTGAAGAATGGTATGTTTGGAGAACAAAGGGCACAGAATTTCATGAAAAGAACACCATTCCAACTGTTAAGCATGGGGGTGGATGGATCACGTTTTTGGGTTTTGCAGCCAATGGCACGGGGAATATTTCATGGGAACAATGAATTCAATTAGATTCCAACAAATTCTGGAAGCAAACATAACACCAAAAAAGCTGAAGTTGAAAAGAGGATGGCTTCTACAAGTGGATAATGGTCCTAAACACACCTCTAAATCCATGATTGCCTACCTAAAAAGGCACAGGCTGAAGGTTTTGCCATGGTCCTCAAAGTCTCCTGACCTAAACATCATTGAAAATATGTGGATAGACTTCAGAAGAGCAGTGTGTGGAAGGCTGCCCAGGAATCTCACAGAACTAGAAGACTTTTGTAAGGAAAAATGGGTGAAAATCTCTCATACAAGAACTGAAAGACTCTTGGCTGGCTACAAAAAGCAAGTACAAGCTGTGATAGTTGCCAAAGGGGGTGCTGCCTGGTACTAACTATGCAGAGTGCACAAACCTATGCTGCAGCCCCTTTCCCTTTCTGTCATTTTGAAAATGTAAAAGATGAAAATAAAATGATTTTGTTTAAAATGTAAAGGGAATGTGTCATCTGTAACTTTGTCTTTTGGAACTCATTTAAACTTTACTTGCTTAACTGTTCACACTAACAGCAATTTTGACCAGGGGTGCCCAAACTTTTGAATGCCAAGTTCTAAATTGCCTAATAGTTCAGACTTAAGTCCTGTGAATTGTGTCTGAATTATCTTTCATAGAACTTGTACACAACTAGACAGGGAGCTGTGTAGAAGTTCCTTAGTAGTACCCGCACACAAATGCCCAGATATCTCTGAAAGATAATGAGAGGCTACTGTCTAATGTCTCAACCTAAACCTTGAATCCTTGATTAATATACGACGACGCACTTTTTCTGGGAAACTAAACATACAGTGACAACAGCAGTGGAGTTTTTGGCAGCAAAATAACAGCTGCATGTTCAGTCATTGAGATCGTCTTGTCCTTTGATAAAAACAGATTAGAGCTGCCCTCTTGATTGATCTTTACAAACCTTTTAAACTATTGATTTAAAAATGTTTTCCCCATAAAAACATGCTATGGCTCTAGATGTGCTTTCACTCTGACCTTGCAGAGTCATCTTGGACTTTTGTTGGTGCTCAGTCAAGCTTTCGTGAAACAGACATGGTTGGTTTGCTGCTGTTTATATATTACGTGAATAATATGAGTGTGCCTGTTCCCTTTTTGACCAATGATATATTTTAATATGTCCCAGGATCCATCTCAGCCCAGGCCAGACTTGTTGTCAGAATGCCTTTGATTCCCCCCAATGCTCACTTCTCATCACAGAGTAATTTTAAATACAGAGAAGAATGTTTTCATTTCCGCTCTCATTTAAATGCATACAGTAGTGGTGCTAATTTCTTTCTGTCCTTATTAACAATTCTCCAAAATAAACAAAGAAAAACAAAAACCAAGCATTACATAAAACATAACAATCACATCTACATTTTATGTTTGCTTACCAATTTCTTTTGAAGCATTGTTTTATCAGCTACAGCGGGTAAAATAAGTACTGAACACGTCACCATTTTTAACATGAAATTTTCACCAGGGGTCGGTAACAACCCATGCAACCCACACATGCAAATAAATCAAACCTTAGGTGTCCATAAATGATGCGTAATAAATTGGAATGACACAGGGAAAAAGTTTTGAACACACTTACTTAAATTTATTTAATACTTTGTACTAAAGCCTTTGTTGGTAATAACAGCTTCAAGTCGCCTCCTGTATGGAGAAACTAGTTGTGAGCATTGCTCAGGTGTGATTTTGGCCCATTCTTCCACACAAACAGTCTTCAAATCTTTAAGGTTCCGTGGGCCTCTTCTATGAACTTTAATCTTTAGTTCTTTCCATAGATTTGCTATTGGATTCAAGTCAGGTGATTGGCTGGGCCATTCTAGCAGCTTTATTTTCTTTCTCTGAAAGTGAGAGTTTCCTTGGCTGTGTGTTTGGGATCATTGTCTTGCTGAAATGTCCAGCCTCGTTTCATCTTCATCATCCTGGTAGATGGCAGAATGTCTATGTCCATTCATCCAAGAATATCCATTCATCCTTCCTTCAATTACATGAAGTTTGCCAGTGCCGTATACTGAAAAACAGCCCCACACCATGATGTTCCCACCTCCAAACGTCACTGTTGGTATGGCGTTTTTGGGGTGTGCTGTGTGCTGTGCCATTTGACCTCCAAACATGGTGTGTATTATGGCATCCATTATGGTGCCTTTTTGCACCCCCATTTCTTCATGTATTCAATACTTTTTCCCTGTGTCATTCCATTTTATCACACATAATTTATGGACATCTAAGGTTTTATTTCCTTGCATGTGTGGGTTGCGTGGGTCGTTACCGACATTTGGTGAAAATTTCATGTCAGTAGTACCATTACAAATATAATGGTGACGTGTTCATTACTTATTTTACCTACCGTATGTGAATTACTTAACCTTAGACACCTCTTCCATCCCCACTAACGTCGGCAGAGCTGGTTTTAGGCAATACCCACCATTAATAGGAAATGGACCACAAATGCCCCGAACTAGAGCCTTGTATATTACTTAAAGATTTAAAAATCTTATTATCTGATGTTTCTTTTTAAAATAATTATAATTTTTCCAACCCTTTTTCTTAATTACTTGTTTTTAGTCCCTTGTTGTGCTCTTTTGCTGATTGTGTTCTTCTGATTGTTTCTTGTTTTCTGTTCTCTTTTGGAGTAGAGATTTTAGTAGAAGTGAAACATTAAATAAAGATTAAATTCAGTTTAATCAACTTGTTTTGCTGGCACATTGTCACATTGTCAGTGAATATAAGGTCAAATTACCTATTATGCTCTCTGTGTTGATGAGCATCCTTGTATGTCTTCTGCAGCCCAAGTGGTGAAAAGTAGTTTGAGGCAAAATTTAATGTGTGTGGTCATAAGTGACATCAGGTTGTCTGCAAATAAATTTGAGTAAATATCCAGTTTCATGAGGTGTTTCCCAAATATCTGACAGTGATCACAGAGCTCACTGTAGTGAAAGGCTACAGATGTTTTCAATATAAATCAACTTGTATGTCAATTCAAACAATATAATTTCATTGTTTTTTACAGTGTGGTTGGACTTAGTAGAAGTGACCATTGTGTCACACTGTTTACTTACATTGTTTCATCACTCTAGAGTTTTGTTTTACACCAAAAATGATCAGTTGAGAGGAAATGTGGATGAAGCTAAACGTTACAGTAATTCTGCTCTGGGACTGAGTTAAATGTCTGCAGTTATCAGCAGCCTGTAAAACACTATCACACACTGAAAAT
This sequence comes from Remorina albescens, assembly GCA_034769265.1. NCBI lineage: Eukaryota > Metazoa > Chordata > Actinopteri > Carangiformes > Echeneidae > Remorina > Remorina albescens. The sequence goes on along the minus strand of CM068492.1, from coordinate 2,677,145 downwards.
AGACAGAATCACTGACTGGAGGCTGAAGAGCAGGTCACTTTAAAGCATTGAAACCAAACAGTTAAAAACAATGCACACAAGAGGAAGTGTTTCATTTGACTATAATGTTATCACTGTGATCACTGTGTTTGTGGTGCATTTAATGACATTTGGACAGTGTTCGAATTCTTTAGTATTATGTACAATGCCATATGAAGGGCTTCAACTCTTATCTTGTAATATGAGGTTTTAGTTCTGCATCATGGAGGAGGAAAGAGATAACTGCGGATATAAGGCATAAGCCTTGTTATTTTGAGATACCTGTTCGGTTCCTACTTGGTTGGCCTCTTCGCTTTTCTAATTTTACATTTTTAGATTTGGAACAGGTCTATCCAGTAAAGATATAAATAAATAAATACCTAAATATCTAAATACACAAATACATGGTTATGGGGATGTTTGGGCATTAGGCCGTGCATGAGTCTTATATTATTCATCTTACTTGCCAAGATGAGGCCAGCTGAGCCCCAAACATGCACACTCATACTATACACAGACCTTGGAGGAGGATGTGTCACATTCTTGGCAGATCCAGCCATATCCTGTCTGCTTGGGGGATTTCTTCAGTGGGGGGTCCAGACACCCAAAGTGATAGCAGAGCTGGCACTGGTCACACCTGAGGCACAAAAAAAAGCACAAGTGTTATGTCATAAATAAAAGCCTACCTTTTTTCAGAAATGAGGTCAGCTCAGGAGGCATGATGAATAATGACAAGGTAGTCCTTTGTCAGACAATTAGATTTTGCTAATGCATTCAGTGACTGTCCACTGGTTTGTAGCGGGCCCTGCAATGGACTGGCGACCTGTCCAGGGTTTACCCCGCCCTCGTCCAATGTGAGCTGGGATTGGCTAAGCTGTAGCAGCAACCAGATAAATAGAGGTGTTTTTAGTCTTAGATAAACACCTGTCAGATCTCTCAAAACCTATGTCCTCAGATAAAGCAATGTGGAGCAGACAAGACAGACACACTGAAGAGACAGTTTGCCTGCAGCCGATGATTACCTCTCTTACCTGTAAGATGCAAAGATTGAAAATATTGCTCATGCATTGAATTTTAGAAGCATAAAGAGAATATGACCACCAGCTTTGCAGGTTTAGCATCTGGAGCAAGCATGACAGTGAATATTATCAGAGAGTCTTCAGTCCTCTTACTTTTTTTCAGATTGATGATGCAGCCACTCAAGGTCTTTCACAGAGTTGACCCTAAACCACTCGTTGGTGTCTTGGTTGTGGGCTGAGGGTCCTTGTCCGGTTTGGAGGTGAAGCTTTGCCCTAGTCTGAGGTCCCAAGCCCTCTGGTCCAGATTGTCACTGAGGATTTCAGTCCATAGAACGTATTTTTTCACTGTCTGATAGTCCTTTGGGTGCTTGTTTTGCAAACTCCAAGCAGCTTTCATGTGTATTTCTTTGAGAAAAGGAATTTAGCATAGTTCTACTTCCATCAAGGTGTCAAAACATCTCAAAGATGATCAAGAAAAACAACAGGAATCTGAGCTATATTTCAAGTGTCACAGCAAAGTGTCCGAATACTTATTCCAAGTTTTCACTTTGTCATTGATGGGCACTGAGAGGAATTTGGTTAGGGAAAAATGTATTCAACAGAGGGGATGAAAATTTTTGAAAAAAGGACAGGGTCTCAATTCTGGTCTGGTTCGGTCTGAATGTAAAAATTAATAACCAATCACAGGCTGGAGAAACCCTATGGGCAGCCAATCGTGTAACAGTCAACAAAACATATATGAATATCAATGCTGCTGAAGTGCTGGAAATACTGGATTCATGCCAGGTGCCAAACATCATGGTTCTCCTTCCAGTGTCTGGAACAACTAATTAGAACTGACACTGCCAGCATGAGATGCTTCACAGCTGTGATGTCTGACTTAGATATTTGGCATTACACCTCTTTTTTGTGTGAAAAACATCAAGGCAGCAAAAATACAGAGAAAAAAGACCTGCTGACATTATTTTGACCTCATCCAGTAATATGACATAAAACTGATATATTCTATTACTGTCTCTGTCTGGGCTGAATTTGATATTACAGACCTGAAAAAACAGAATTATATTCTTTAACAATTTCATCAACTTCATGTAGAGACTCTGCCATATGAGAGACATTAACTATCAGAAATGTTTTTAGAGCAAAGAACTGAAAAGTCACCTACTTGTACCATGACACAAAAGCAGACACTGATATTATTTGACAATAACTGTGACTAAATGCCCATACCACACTGTTTTCTAGGCTCTGTTGTGGATCCGATTCTTGTCGTCAAACAGTCCTTTCTTTTATAACTATATTTTCTCAGCCAGTAAACAACTATACTGTTACACACATTATAAGGGTGGGATTTATTATAGGGCTATTTCCTCCTTTCTGATTAGCTTAAAGTTAAGATCATAGATTGGCTTTATGGTTTTATCCTCTTTCATGTCTCCATGTGTAACTTAAATTCACAACATCAAAGAAGACAAAAAAATGACATTAATTTTATTGTTTGTTTTCACCAGAGTCTATGAGTGCAGCATATGGACTTTAGAATCAGTCAAGAGCACAGGCTTAGCTCTTGGTCTGTGTTTGGTGCTAGAACTTAAGTGAAAAAGCAGTCTGAGGTGCTGAAAAAGCATTTCAAGGAGCTGTTGGACACAATTCGTTGTTTAGATGCTGAAGTGTTTATTAGTGGCCCTTTACAACCGGTGAAAGGAGTAGAGGGATTCAACCAACTGTTTAGCCTGAACACATGGCTCTCAAGTGTGTTTTTCAACAGCTGTACAACTTCCTGACACTGAATGATTGTTTTGATGTCTCCCATTCAGGTTTCCAGCCACACCACAGTACTGAGACAGCGTTAGTGAAGATCCTTAATGACATCTACTCCAACAGAGACAGTAGCAAAATTTCAGTCTTGGTCTTACTACGTAGATGTCAGTGCTGCATTCGCCACAGTCGACCAAAACATCTTACTATATCGACTGAAAACCTGGGTGGGACTTTCTGGCACAGCACTTATCTGGTTTGAGTCCTATCTAAAAGACAGAGACTATTTTGTGTCTTTCTGTAACTACAAATCTGAGCGAACAAAAATAACATGCAGAGTTCCCCAAGTTTCCATATGGCCTTTGTTGTTTAACATCTATATGTTCTCACTGGCTCAAATTATGAAAAACAACAAAATTTGGTACCATAATTATGCAGATGATACACAAATCTATATAACCATCTCATCAGGAAACTATACTCCAATCCAGATATTGATCAAATTAATGAGTGGATGTGCCATAATTCTCTTTAGTTAAATGAAGACAAAACTGAAATAATAGTGTTTGGAGGCAAAAAATTAAGATTAAAAATCAGCATCCACCTTCAAGCAACAATGCTAAAGAGCAACAGCCAAGCCACAAAACCTGGGTGTGGTTCTGGAGTCAGACCTGAATTTCCACAGCCACATTAAGAAAGTAGTGAAGTCAGCCTATTATTACTTAAAGAACATATTGAGGACTAAATGACTGATGTCTCAGCAGGACTTAGAAAAACTTCTCATCTTCAGTAGACTGGACTACTGTAATGCTCTCCTTACTGGTCTCCCTAAAAAATCCATCAAACAGCTGCAGTTAGTTCAGAACTCTGCAGCCAGAGTCCTCACTAAGACCAAGAGAGCAGACCATATAACTCCTGTTCTTAGATTTTCACACTGGCTTCCTGTCTGCCACAGAAAAGATTTCGAAATCTGATGTTGGTTTATAAGGATCTGAATGGTTTAGGGCCAAAATAGATCTCTGATCTAATGGTCCATTCCGAAACAGCCAGAACCCTCAGGTCATCAGGGTCAGGACTACTTTCTGTGCCAACAGTTAGAACCAAACATGGTGAGGCAGCATTCATCTTTTATGAACCTCAGCTGTGGAATAAACTCCCAGAATCTATCAGAGCTGCTGAAACTCTGAACTGCTTCAAATCAAGATTAAAAACATTTTTATTTACTTTTGCATTTCAGTAATCTCCCGCAAAGCACTGGAATTTTTTGTATCTTAACTTGTTTCTGTCTCTCTTTAATTTATTTTGCTTTAAACTCTTTCCCCTTTAAAATACTTTTTAATGTTCTATGTGAAGCACTTTGAATTGTCCTGTACATGCAATGTACTGTACAAATAAACTTGCCTTGCCTTAAGCTAGACATGGCAGAGTCACTTGTCCCAGACTGATTTAAGAATCAGGCCAAATGTCTGCAAGGTCAGTTGTCTTTTTACTTGATGTTTGAGGAGGTCTCTGACATCTGATTCAACTAAAACCATCATCAGGTAAGTTGTGCAGTTTTTTGAGAAGCTCCATGGTTCAATTTCCCACATGGCTACTGTCAAAAAGTCTAATATAAACTGTAGTGAGGGTGTTTAAGAGTGACTGGAGTAGTATTTTTGATGTAGTTTAAACTATAATCTTGACTGAGACTGTCCAGTGATACAAACTGCAAAGAGAGAGACACCATTTGTCTGCATCTTGTGCGTATTTGCAATTCCACATTTCTGCTCTTTTCTTCCTCTTTCTGTCATTGTTGGCGGCTGTGTTGTGAAGTACAAGATTAAGAAAAATGCTAAATGTCTGCCCAGACATACTGTGATGAACTGAACTTGGGAAGCTGTGCACAGTCACAAGCATAGTTTTCAGACAATGAGCAGTAACTCCTGTCAAATAGCATAAAGCACAGCTGAGTCACAGCAATGTCATTAGCTTTTGCAAGTATTTACTGGGAATCAAAGTTCTTGGAAAAATAAAATCAAAGAGATACAGTTATATCCATATAGATATATGCTTTATACAATACCACAGGCTCTCAAGGAAAATCTTTTCTTCATTGTGTTATGGCCGCTTTACACTCTCAGTCCACTCTCAGACTGACATTTCATTCATACATGTCCTGTGGTGTTCTTCGTGATTTGCTGCTTGTCAATAATTTCACATAAGAAATGGGTGTAAAACTCTGTCCTGGGTAGATTACACAGGTGGTAAAAAGCTTATTGATGCACTTTTCACTAATGTTTTGTTGAGTATTTCCCCTGGTCTCCAAATCCCCTCTCTGTCCTTCTTTCCCCAGAAATGGAGATGAATAGAGAGGGTTCAGGTTGACCTCCCAGGGTGTTACAGCTGTTATCAGATTTTCACTGCAGAATGTGAATCTCTTTCATTGATTAGGAAATAACTGGCTCTAATGTAGTGTGTGTGTCTATGTGTGTATTTACCATGCTGGGGGAGCTTGTTGAAGGGCAGCCAACCTCAGAAATAATTACAAGAAAAGTCTGCTCTCTTTGTGCTACAGTCACATGTCAATTTCCTTTTGTTCAGACAGACACATTGCTTTTAATGCATTTTATTCTGTGTCAGCGCAGTGTTTTATGAACCTTACTGACTCTTCCAGTAGTCTCATTGTTTCCAGAGATATCCAATTTACAATGATGCGTTCACAAAAAAGTTGATAATACATTGGTTGTTAGTTAACAATTCAGTCAACCCATTATGTTTTTCAGTACTATCACACAATTCTGATACAACAAAACCGTTTTGAGTCATTCATCATCTGTAACCCAAATCAGAAATTTCAAATTGTATAATCTCTTATGGTGCTGGACTTTACATTATATCATCTTGAGTGTATTTTCATGGAATCTTCAGCAATGCCCATTTGAAAAGTTACAAGAATTTATAACTGCATTTTATTAATGTAAGTCATTTTAAGTGATTATTTTGTGAACTGAATTATTCTGGCCACTGTGATTTCAATATGACTGTAACCTCTGTTGGTTGTTGTGTATATCGGCGGTGGAGTGGATGGAGGTTGTGTATTACTCAGTACAGCCACTCTGTAATCAATGTATGGTTTCACAATGTGTAGACTGTTTTGGAAACAGGACTAAAAGGAAGCAGAGGGGGTTACCTGCGTGAGGTCTACTTTAATTCTTCATCCAAGGTGAAATATCTGTGGTACATTGAGTAAGTCATATTGCCCTGGGTATTTAGTTAAACTTGTTCACAGATTTGTTCTCGTGCTACCAGGATGTAGAAGTTTTTAATTATTCTGTAAATAGCTCAATATTTACTGGATTAACCAGAAAAAATACATATATTGAGGCATATATTGTATTTTAAATTTGTTTCAGGATTTTATCTCTCCCTCTGGCAGTGGCGTGGCGTGGGGACATTTTTTGAGGAGGCCAAGAGACAAGACCTTTAATCTATGCACATGCCTGTTATCCAACAGACACCAACACACGCGCGCTAGCCCGCACACACAAACTCTCGCTCTCTCCTCACACATACACGGTCCTCCAAAACAACGTACTAATCCATGCAACATCGCTACTCAAATGCATGACTGGCCGCTTAATACACAGTACAAATATAATAATGAATAAAAAAAAATTATTCATTCACAAACTCAATAAGGAAGATGTTTCAAGTTTTAAGTTCACATTATGAAGTATCAATAAGCTGCATATATCAAATACATGACTTACAAATCCCGATGTATGTGCTTGATAATGTTTGATAATGTCAGAAGAGGCTACGCTACCAGCTAGCCACTCAGTGCGGACGTAATTCTCCTCATTGGAAGTCCGAGGAGTCCCTTTTTTCCTCTCCGCCCTTAGCTGTAGTTTTGGTGTTGGCTTGCCGTCTGATTTAATTTTTAGTTGTTTCGCTTTCATGTAAGTTTTTTAGCAAAAACTCCAGATCACCACCCTCCATGACTGCAGTAAAGCTGCTAACGGTTACCTTGGTTACCTCCCGGCGTTATTTGATTTCAGTGACGTTGATAACGTGCTATTTGATTGGTGTGAAGCCAAAGGGCGGCTGGCTTCCCTTGGCATAGTCCTGACTAATCATAGTTTGACATTGGCATGACAAAAACCTTGTCTGATTGGTTAATATTTCTTTTTTTTTCACCAAGGGGAGCCAACTTGGCCTGGCTCCCCCGGAGACAAGACAGTCTACCGGAGTGCAATATAAAGTGCAATACTGTGTTTCACCACATATTCATTTAAAGTGGCGCTGTTTCACTCATTGTAAAATACTCAGAGTCAGAGAAGAGATGACAGCAACAGCACAGAATAATTACCGAAACTGTTAAACGAAGTGTTTTTATTAAAATGACAATTATAGTCTGACAAAACAGAGGAAGCTTGGCTTCCCTTGGCCTCCGGGAGAAAACGCCACTGCCCTCTGGATTGAATTGCAAGAACTCTGTTGATGCCGTGACTTTTCATCTAGTGCCATCATTAAGTCAAAATGCCAAAAGAGATGGTCTTTAGTGACATAGGGCAGCAGTGTGTGATTATTATTGTTATTATCTTTAGCAACTTTGCCATAATTGTGGTCAGTTACATACATTTTACAGAAAACAAATGGACCAGTCGTTCAAAACTAGTAAAAAAAACCCACATAAAGCAGTTTCATGCCTGGCACATTGGTGGGACAGTTTAGGCATCCAGTTAAAACGTATTGCTCCACAGTGTTGGAAGAGGCGACAGACACACACACATACACACAACATGACCTTTCCTGTGAATATGATCTTCTGTTTCTGTGTTTTAATATGACAGCTTGTTTGCTATGACGTGCTTGTATATTTCTGTGTTATTTACTGAGTGGTGATTACATGCACTGTTAGAATTGAATGATGTCTTTTTAGAAAATAAAAGTATCTATCTTTTAATCTAGCCTTACTGAAGTCCATTGTCTATCTCTCATCGTATTTGTACTTGAGATGTGAATATATGGATATAATGGGTTGGCACATATATTGATAAACAATTTGAAATGGTGACTGTGTATAGTTAATTAGCCTGAGGAAGAGCATGTAGCTGGTAGATATCTCATTAAAGATATGTAGGGGAGCTCTAGTAAGCTGAAATTTGTTTTTCACTTTCACATTGTTTAATTTGTTTTTAATTATATTGTTAGCATATGTTCATGCTTTATGGTATATGTGCATCATCAACATTGAAATACAAGAAGTCAGATAACAAGATAGGTAGTACATAAGCTTAGCCAGCCATGTAATGTGAAGAGAACACACCTGCCCAATGATTTGCCCAGCTAGCTTAGCCTAGCTCTCCGATGATTTAAACCTCTTCATTTGGAGAGAAAAGGGACAGTGAGCAGCCCTGAAAAGTTGACCCCTTACCCCTCACCTCTCACCCCTCACTCCCTTCAAATACCTTGGCTAACCTGGCAGTTTGTTTGGACTGACAGCATGATTCCATATTGCAGGAATTAACTTGGTGACTTATCTCTTGGAATGATAATCAAAAACGTTGTAATAAACCAGAACTATCTATTCAACAACCAACCAACAGCACACAGTGGGTAGACTGAGGGTAGCCAAGCTGTAATTAGTGTGAAGTTATGGAATAGAGCCCTCTGGCACGAGACAAAGAAAAGCTGTGAAACAGGTGTAATGATACACCTGTAGTGTTTCCACATTAAGCATGGTAGATTTACTAAAATCAGAGTAAAAATGTAATTGGCTTAGATAATTGGCGTCTTATGAGTTGTAGGGGCATAAGCAAACAGCTGCTTCACATTAACACAAATACTCTCTCCAACACTTACACTGAAACACACACAAATGCGCACACACCAAAGAATCTTGGATGGGCTAAGCATGCTTATCTGCCAGGAAACAATGGGAATTTAAAGTGCCCTCTGGCTACCTAGCGAATAAAAGACATGACCAAAGCGTGTGTTCTCCACTAATGAACACACTCCCATTGTTGCACACAAACTGGCAATTGATTTCACATGAATCTCCATCTTCGGTTTCACTGTTGGAGATGGTTGAAGACCTTCCAAACTTCACAGGAGTGCTCTTTTTATTTAGCAAGGCTGAACTGACTACACATGCTCGCCTAAGTCCTGCTCTTTAATGAACCCTTTGTAATGGCTGCTGTGTGCCACGGGGAAGATAGATGGGCTGGCATTCTGTTTTGTGGAAAACTGACCTTGGGCAGTCCACTCATTCACATAATAGAACCACGGTCTACTGTAGGATCCTGGTATGTTAATATGGATAACTCATTTAGACAGATATGACTGCTTTCCAGTGAACTCAGAGGAGTCATGTACAGCAGCACAATAAACCCACATGGAGCCATCACAGACAGTTCAGCTTCAACCTTGACATGCTAATGGGCATCATGAGCGCAAGAGCAACATGTCCAAACAGTGCTGACAAATGTCAAAACAGTCAGCGTAAACAGTGTGACAGCACCCAGTTTAAAAGAAATATGAAATAAAATATGAAATATGAGCATTAACTAGTTTGTCGGGTCAGCTAGCATGGTAGGCTATCATCGCTGTCAAGCTCTAGGTGCAAATTTAGAGAAAAAGGAAAGTGATCAAATTCATTCATTCATCTACTACTGCTTACCCGTTTCCAGGTCACTGGGGGTGCTGGAGCCAATCCCAGCTCACACTGGGCGAGAGTGAGGTACATGTGGATCGCAGGGCCAACATACAGAGACAGACAGAGACGAACAACCACTTACAGTCATACTCATACCTACGGGCAATTTAGTCACCATTTAACCTAAACATGAATGTCTTTGGATGGTGGGAGGAAACCCCCACAAACACAGGGAGAACTCAGCACAGAAAGGCCCCAGGCCCGGGAGCCAAACCTGCGACCTTGTTGTTGTGGGGCAACAGCGATAACCACTGTGCTGCCGTACTGCCCTGATCAAATTCAGTTAAAAGTCAAATGTTCAAAACTATTGTTTTATAGTTTATATCCTTTAAAGATTCAACGTCTCCTGTTGGGTAGGAAGGATTTATTCATTCACTCTACTCCACACAGTAATTTAAGACAGGAATCAACTGATCTAATCCCAGTTTTCGCTGGCAACTTGTAACTATATGTTGGCTGCTAGGTTCAAAAACCTCACTTCCCCGGCTATGGGCTTTTGCACAGGGGTTAGTTTTTTGCGAGAAAATAAATATGCCTAAAAACCATCTAAATTGCAAGAGCTGCAAAAAGCTGTAGTTTCTTATAAAGCTAAGAGGTGTCACAAAATTATTGTGGTGATACAATGACGCCGTAGGCTACAAATCATATTCTCCTGATGCAAGGGAGTTTTTTTGCTTAGTACAAGACCTAGACAAAATTATTTAAAGGTTTTTTTTTTCTAGTGAAAAGAAATGCAAAAATGCTTATTGTGACTGAAATTTTGTATCACGATTGGAATAGATGCCAATATATTTGGATAAATATTTTAAAATTTTAGCACATAAGTCCTTTGCACCCAGAACTGCATATAGTAATTTTCAGTTTTGTGCAAGAATATGGGTTCTCTAATTAACATACTGCAAATTAATTTTTTGCACAACAAGTTTGAGTGTTATTTGGTAGTTTAAACATTTTGTCCTCAAGACACAGCACAATAAAATTAAACTAATAACAACATTTAGAACCATGGTTTCAGCTCTGTGTCACATTTGCTTGTCCCACCTTAAGCCAATGTAGTAACCACTCTGCCCAAATTTGGATTTACTGGCTTTTGTTACCGTCTCTGCAACCACAATGTCAACCATCCAACAGCCATTCAGAATTCTATAAATGATATAAAAGACTGCTCAACTTCCAAGACTGTGAGGAAACACGTGTTGGATCTATTAAAGATGTTTTACCTGCACTGCGCCTTCAGAAGCACGCTGTCTGGTTTGTGTAACATAGAGGGTAGTGTTCTCAATCTCTTAGCCAGTGTCTGAGTCACCAGCTACAACCAGCCTCTATTTGCTCCCAATACTGCCCTAATACAAGCAGCCACTGCAAGGTCCTTGATGTTATCAAAGCAATTTGACCCTGCTTTAATCATTTGGAAAATTGACCAACCGCCACCACCACCACCCCATTCCCCACCTTCTGCGTTTGAAACTGACAAATCCAATCCCTCATAAGAGAGGTTATTGATTGATGTAATCTTATTGGAGGTGAGGAGGTGGCGGGGACATGATTGATTGCTTTTGTCTGCTATACATGTTGCTGTCAGTTGCCGATTTGTGTCCACTTTCATCTGGTGTTTAATCTCTGTGTGAAGTTCTGAGATGCTCCCTTCCTTTGGGCGTTACCCCCGATCCCAACCTCACTGAATGAGGCTGAGAAAACCACAAGTTTAAGATGGTTGAATCTCATCCACCAAAACCACTGTCACATTTTTATCAAGGTCTTGTGAATACAAGACCGAGTCCTCACTCGAAGAGGAATTGACTTGTGAAAATAAATTGTGAATAAATAAATCGATTACAACAACGATGGCGACATATAAAATTTGTTCATTGAATTGAATTCATCAATGTGGGAACCCATTCTCGCTCCATTTAAGTTATATTATGCCCACAAAGCAACAGTCTTTGTGTGATGTAAAAAGATTGTTTGTACATGGTCCCCCATTGGCTGTATAAAAACATTTATTGGAGGATTCATTTAGAATGTTCAAATATGAGTCTAAGTCAGTGATATAGTAACATAGTTTATATCACTTCTGGGGGAAGATAAATTGCTTGCTACTGTAAGTGCATTCCCAGCCTGTACAGAGATTGACACTGATCCAACTTTGTTGCTGTGTTAACTACTACATGTAAAAGATACTGCCACCAAGTTGGGAGGTATCAGCAAGGGTGTCTTGAAATATCTTGTGTTTTCTTTATTTTTAGAGGAAGAATGTTTTTTCTGAATATGAAATCCTACATCAAGTCTAAACACATCAGTGCAATCTGAGTGATTAACTGTGAGTAACTGGTGTTTCTTTGTTTTGGGCACTATCATTTTGTTTTGTAGCCACAGTTATGGGTCCCTGCACTGATAGTGGGCTTTTGGATTTAAAAACCTCTTTTGTCTCCAGCAGTGCTGGCATCTGAAACCAAGTGGCTGAAACAAGGCAGTGAATTTATCACAAGTGAGCAATGCAATTACCTTGGGAGTGGCCACGTGATAGAAATCAATATGACACAAAGCACTCAGCCATTGACTCTCTTCCATGACAAAGTGTGCTGGTGTCTTTCTATAGAAAGGAGTGGATTATTGGACTTTGCAAGCCCCTTAGTTTTTTTTTTTTAGTCATTGTAACATTATAAAAGAGCCATTGTTTTACAAGAGGGGGAAGTAATCTATTGACTGCTGAAGTTGCACCTACAGAGAGAGAAAAGTCAGTGCTACTGCCTTTATTAGCTCATCTGGGCACAAGTCTTTACTCTCTCTCTACCTCATTCACCTTATTTTTCTGTATTTGACTCAAGATTCCCATGCTTACCAGCAGGGGGCCTCAGTGAATTGGGTACAACACTGTAGGGGATTTGATTTCAGTGTTCCTCACCTGTGTGGGACAAAATCAAGACCTGACCTCGCCAGAAACCCTGTCTACTCATCTGGGACCTCCAAACAAAAATTAAAGAAATACCCACAGCTTATGCCCCACTGCATCTCTATTAAAACAAGCCTATGGTGGGGTAGACAGTTAAGATATAAGGCTCTCATAGGGCTTTGTGGTTCATGTTCTGTGTGTAATGATTAAAAGTTGGGGTAGGAGGAAACACAGTGCAGTTAAGAGATGATAAGACAGAAATCGTTTAAGGAGGAGGAGAAGGAAGAGCATGCATCTCAGGAATTGTTTGAGCAGACCTGCAGTGTGGCAGAATCAGTGGGATAAAGAGAAAAGAGGCTCTGGAGTAATAGATATTAGCTGCTTGGCCACACTTCCCACACAGCCACAGTCCCAGCTCTTGTGTTTTCTGTTTTAATAGGGGGAAAAGGGTGAAGTCAGCAAAACAAAATGCCACCATTAAATCATCTCCCCGGATCCAGTGTCAGAGCAGTAATGGGAAATGCACTCATCATCTGAAAGGTTACTGCTTTCCAGAATCTCTCTGCTAGCTTTTCTCTTTCTTTATCTCTTGGCCCCTCATTTTCCTGTACCTTATTGCCCCAGTCTCATCACCTGACCAGACACCAGCTTTACGTGAGTTAATCTCCAGTGTGGAGAGGACAGAGGATGGCAGCTAGAGAGCCCAATTTAACAAAACTTTTTTGCATAACATCTGTCAGTTATGTCTTTCAGCCTTCATCAATAGCTTTCTCTGACACCTGTGCAAAACAGAGAAAACACCTCCCTTTGAAGGCCACCGAATGTGCCAAAGTCCAGGAAAATAACCAGGGGGTGGACCTGCTGCTGAGAATATTTGTAATTAATTAAACTGCATGACATTTGGTAAAGACTTTTCCTGATATTTTTTTTGTTTTTCATCCTAAAGATACCCTGATTTAATATTTTGATGCTGAGCCCAGACTACAGGAGATTGGGCCTGATTAAACCCTGATTCATCCCTCCTAACAACCAGGGGAAAAATCTGGACCTGGATTTTGGATGTTACTCATGTTTGTCCCTAATCATCAGATGGGGGGCTCACTGCTAAAACTCATTGGGAACACTACAATAATGTCAAACATGCTTGATATTTAGAATTTAGATATGACACCATCTCAGTGAAGGATTGACAACCCAGGGTGGGTGCATTTCCCTAACCATTTTCTGCTCCATGCTCTCCTTCCGCTTTTGTTTTTCTCATTGCAATGTCTGGTTAAAGTCAGAGCAAGTTACTATACTTGTAGACTGTACGTTAAGATGGGTGTAGCCACCCAGAGGTTTTCAAAGAGCAGTTTGGAAGACAGACTGGAGGGGTAGCATGTGCATGCCAACTGCTGAACTTTTTGGTGTTTCCTTTGGTGCCCTTGTTAACGTATTAGAACAAACACACTGCTTCACACAGCTTGCGCGAGATGCATGCCTTGTGTGTCCCAGTAGAGCTGCCAGTAGTAGTGATGCTGCCGACACACAGCTGGTGTAAAAAACACACACACACACACACACACACACACACACACGCAGGCAGGCAGGCAGGCAGACAAACAAACAGAAACACACACACACAATGCATCTCCAGCAAAAGAATGAGCTGCTCCACTGTTGCCATCTTGGCAGTGCCAGACTCCACCTAGTTCCCAGCTAATCCTAAAAGAAAAAAAAAAGCTGCGTGGAGCCAGTTTGTTGCAAGCATGCACTGACCAACTTGACACATGCCTTCACTTATGCAGAACTTTAGTTCAATGAAATCTAAACACGTGAGTTACATATAAAAAATAATCCCTGTACACCAAAACTATTTAGTATCAGACTATAAACCTGTTTATCTCTGCTGTTCAACATTTTAACATAGGTGTCTAGGATACTGACTCCCCGTTGGAGCCAGATTCGAATAGTTTGTAGAAGAATTGCAGCTTTTACCTTTTAAGTGTTGGTTTCTTTTTTCTGCCCTGGAGGTTCCTGCTTGGTTGCAGCCAGTCTCCATTTCATCTGTTTACTTCCTTTACTTTACTTACTTACTGAGATGAGATAAGGTGAAGTGGTCCCTCACTGCCTGATTGCTGCCACTGCGACAGTAATCTTAATATTATGTTGTGTGTGATGGGCGCTATTCAGTATCTTTTACATCTTGTAGTGTGTTTGAGATTAGAGAGAAGATAATCTGTCTAGTTTCTTCATTGGTGCATGTGTGGCCGAACACAAAATCTGTCTCAAAATCTTCCACAGCTGTTCAATTGGGTTGAGATCTAGTGAGTGGATCACAGCACCTAATTCATAATTTTTAAATCATTCAGTCACCCCTTATGTCCTATAGATGGGGGGACTGTCTTCCTATTTCTCTGCTAATTTTTCAGGTTTTACCTTTGATTTGTCACCATCTGTGTACATTTGATCAGCAGATATTTGAATACAGAAATGCAGAAGATAAGTTTATGCTTTTCGAAACAGTGTCACCATTACATTATTACTTCACGCCAATTGTTAGGGGGGGGTCTACTTCAGGAAACAAAAGTTTCCCATTACTGAAAATGTAAGTGGGTTTAAGTCATGTTGGCAGGAGAGAATATAAGGACTCATAACTGGCTGCAATAAGCATCTGCAAGCTTTTATATTTGCCAAGAAGGGAGGGTGCCTAAATTTTAGCACATGCCACATTTAAATCTCAATGTTTTAATATCTGATGCAGAAGTTATTTTTTTTTTGAAACCCCCAAAATGTATCATTCGCCCATTTCTGCCTAGCTTTTATGCGTTTGGCTCCTATCATCTGTATTGTCCTATCCCAGTATGATGCAGACACGGACACACAGAATTTACATGATTACAGAATTATTGTGGAATATCTTATTGTTATTATTCATCTTTGGACTCTCAGCTTTTCCCACGCTCTAAACCAAATTTTCAGAAGTTGTTTTATTTTGACAAGACTCAGATTTAAAATGTACTCCTATGCTGTGGAGCAACATTTCCCAACAAGAGGCCACTTCCCAGGTGATAAATCACAGATGACAGAGGGCATTACACGCACAAACGGACTGCCACTGCCGCATCTTTAGAACGATTAATTAGCTGTCTGACATTCATTTATTACTGCAGCAATAAGGTGAAAAAGTCAAGATTTTATTAGAGCTCTGCTTAATTTTCAAGAGCTGTAGACCAAAGACTGAGACACTTTACATACACAACAGGAGCAACATTCATATTCTCGCTTCATACAAGATCACAGTTACACAGTACACAATTAATCTGAAATATTCCCTTAAAGAACGTGCCTGTAAACAAAGGTAAACAAATGTGTGGCAATAAAAACATGGAAGCTGCATCAAGACCACGTCACAAATCAGAGTTCAACTGTGTTCACAACACAAGCTTATGATTTATCATCAAGTCTGCAGGCACGAAAAACAAACAAAAACACATAGGTTTCTCCTCTAAAATAAATACTGTGCACATCATCGCACTACCTGGGATTCAAATTCTACAAGACCACATAACTTATTTTCATTTTTAAATTAATATACAGATCTGGGTAAATAGATAGAGCCATGCATTGTATAACAGACTGACTGAGTATGAGAGATAGATAAGGAGTCAGCAAGTCACTCCACACTGAGATCTCGTCTCTGAAGACAAACCCAATGTTAGTGGACATACATCAGAGGCAAGGAGCAGTGAAACTGTATGGTTTTGACTGTCCCCAGAAGCATGCACATTGGGCCTTGGATAGGCAAGAGAGTGACACACGAGGTCGGAGGGTGTCACTTGTGATGAGCCCTTGACAGAGCAGCAAGCAGCTGCTGTTTTGACAGCACTGACTATGAGCCACCAGGGACATGGAGACAAAGCTGGGGTTCTGTCTGAGGATGTGTCAGTTTAACAGTCACTTCAACATATGGAGACAGAGGAAGACTTCTAAATGCCAAAAGACACTAAAAACGGTCAGACTAATATTTAGGGCCTATTACCATGAACTACACTAGTTTGTTCACACTACAGTTGCTGGAAGGCAGCATTACCTTACTGCTACAATTGACAGACAAGAAACAGTTGAGGTTTTTATCAACAACAGACTTCTTAATACACCTGGTCCCCAACTTAAAACACACGATCTGAGAAAGCTGAAGTTCTACTCCACCTGCAGTGAAATTCTTAAGAATGACTGGGTGGTAGACCACTTTAATCAATACTGCTGATTGGCTCTGACAATAAGTCTTCCTGGGAGGTCTAAAGTGTAGAGCACCAGCCCAGTACAAAAACACTTGATCTAAAATATTTCATATATATTTTCAATCATAGTTGATGCAGGTTAGCACCTAGAGGCACAGAGAGTCAAATGATACAAAAATCAACTATCAAGAGTGCAGCAGTTTTAGAAGTTTTTTGTTCTGCATCACACTGTGGGTGACATGCCAACGGTATTTTGTTCATTTCTTGAGTAGTGAAGTAGCCAAACAAACTTAGCTGCCAAATGAGCGGTCAAGTCTTGGACCAAATGGGTATGGACAGCAGCCAGATTTGAATGCAAATCTAAAAGATCCCATGACATGGCTGCTTCCTGGAAATCTGCAACTGCATGGAAACGGTGACCTTTGTTGACATCATGTTGTATTGGATTTACTGTATCTGTGAAACTACTGCTTATCCTATAGAGTAAATCACCTCCTTTGTTTCATGTCAAGCCACAATATCCTTTTGAAAAATAAAATACATCACATTCAAGAAGTAATGATGTCATACCATGGAACTGTTGAAAATTAAAGGAGTTTCTGTCTATCAATAGATATAAACAGAACAGTGCAACCACTGTATCAGCTGGCTTGTGCCTCTTTTTATACATGAACTGTACAAAAGGATAACCCTTCTTTCTTTTGTCAAAACCTTCTAGTTGCAGACTTTTGCACAGATGCAACTGGAGTAAAAAAAATTAATAAATAATAATAATAAAAAGAAAAAATAACCCATCAACCAGTTCACTTGTCGTGTGTACAAGCATTAAACAAGTGTTAATGGCTGAAAGCAACGTTTTAATTTAGATTCCAGAATTTGGATTCAGACAGTTCTGCTCAATTTCGTTGGACAGTTGTTGGTCCACTTTTGGATCAGAGGTGGTTGTGGGGTGCCGTGATGGTCTCATTCTTCAGCCTGACCCCAGTGCCATTCTTCAAACGTCTCAATTTGCCTCTCTCTGTCTCTAAGCCAACGGTCATCTGTCCCGAGTTTTAATGGGAGGTGAGGTGGCTGCCTGGGCTCTCACAACCTGTGCAATGCAAAGATAGAAAGAGTCAGGGCAGCACACCTCACACCCCGACCAGCAACCCTCATTACGTAAACGCTGCCTCAGGAGCACAACAAGAAAAATACAAACACTTTGATATTCAAGTGTTCCGATTTTTTTTCCACCTATTTTGATTATACTGGTCTTGCCATGGACAGAGCATAATTTTCAAAAAGCACGACAAGCAATCATTGCATAGACGAAAGTTAAGTTTTTCATAACTGTATTTTTTCTTATGCAGATCAGATTTTACCTTGGCTCTAAACATTGCTTTGAATCAAAACAGCCTGTCTGAAGATACAGCCATGTTAAGTAAATTGAAAGGTGAGTGTAACTTGTATTTATATAGCACTCAAAACCATGGTAACAAAATAGTCCAAATTCTAGAATGTGAACAAATAAAGGAAAATTAATAGCAAAGTTAAAAATATAATGGGGAGATTAGTAGTGAAGTTGCCTATCTTACATCTAAAAAGATTTATGTACATTTTCACACCCCTAATATATCTATACTAAGTAACAGAATGAAGTCATGTGTTACTCAGAAACATGCTGCTATCCCCATTACACAGGAGCAAAAAAAAAAAAAACATCCTGAAGAGATGATTTGACAGTAAGAGCCTGTAAATAGACAGACTTATGTCTACAACTAATAATTTTCTCCACATTAATCCCTTCATTTTTCTTGATTAACTGATAAATCATTTGTCACTTAAAAAAGACATCTGGAAAAACTAAAAATAACCTGGAGAAACATCTTTACAAAATATTTTTAATTCTTTCTTGAATAATACCATTATATAAAGAGAGGAAATTCTTCTACTGACTGACTAAATGTTTCATTTCATCTGGAGCAAATGGTTGCTTTTTAATGACTAAATGAAAAGAAAATGCAAAAAAGATACAGTAAGGATTTATTTGTGACTGACAGCATTTTTGTTAAACAATGGGAGCAGAATAGTTACCATAGTACTGTTGCTGTAGAGTTGAAATTAGTGCAGTTGAACGCACATTCTGCTGGATTAACCAAGACAACATGTTAAGATGTTGGAAGTGTTAAGTTTGCTTCAACAATATGTTAAAAAAGTTGATTAGAGAAATGGTTGATACCAGTGGCTTTCAGAGTTTACAAACTTTAAGTATGGAAAAAGATGAGGAGTAATGTTTCAATACAACAATTCAAGAAGTCAAAAATTTGTTTAAGTTGAAATGAGATGTTTGCCAGGAGACAGTATGAAATTCAAAATGTGAAATCTGATCAGGCGAGAAATAAGAAAATTCTCATGTAAGAGAGTCATCACGTGGCAACAGGCTGGCAAGGTGCCTATTGTAATCTATTTGTTTTTTTTCTCTACAGAATCCCAATATCAAAGAAGAATCATGTTTGTTAGAAGTCTGACACCTGAGATCCCAAGGAAGGAGCAGAATACACTCAGTTATTCATTACACCTTAATGAACTGTGCAAATGTATGTGGCAGGTCAATATAGGGGGCCTATGGATACCTCAGCTCCCTCATTCTGCACAGCCCAGGCAGCCAGAGCCTAATGAAGACTGAACTTTAATCATCAGGAGGATATGGCTGCGTCATGAGAGAGAGAGAGAGAGAGAGAGACACACACACATACATACACACACACACGCACACGCGCACGCGCAGGCTGACGTGCACACATATAATAACCCAACCCCCCCGCTGCAAGTATTGTCTCACCTCACTAGGTTTTCGTTGTCACCTGGTCCTTTGCAGGTTGTACACTCAGTCCTTGTGTCTTCTGCTTTGGGTTTTTTCTGCATGACAGACTGTCGTTGTCTGCGTTCCCTTGGCAGTGGTTCCTATGGAAACACAGCTGATTAGAATCAAAAGCTGTACTGGGACCTGTTATTGGTTGGGATGTAAGCAGGAATGAAATGTCAGGAAAGTGGGGAAAGATGGAAATTAAGACAGACAAATATTTCCTCGATGAAATTCATGAAAGTGACTATGAGTGTTACACTGATGTGAATGTTTCATTGTCATTATCAGTCAGAAAACTAATGGAATCTGGACTTAGACAGGGATGGCCATTTTTAAACATTTTTTTCACCAACAAGACTAAAATACACTAAGTGTCTGGAACTCATCAAAACTACAAATACACAGGGGTTAGATAGGCTGGAATCCACAGTATCTAAATGGAGAGCAAAACATATGCAAAGATGTTGCAAACCTGACAACATTGGTTTCACACTTATACACCCCCCGCCCCCAACCCTCACAGATCATCCCATGAGCTGATGGTCCCAATGCAGAAGAAATGACATGCCACAAGGTAATGATAAATACTTGCTCTGTGTGATTAAAATAAGAGCAGAGAAACTGAATTGCAGAAAAATATACTCTGGCGTGAACGGCCAGGCTGATGCTCATGCCACCAAGAGTAGAGATTGGAATTGAAAATAAAATCAGTCTAACTCAGTCTTCAGAAGACTGGTTTTTACTCAAAAGGAGCAATGTGGACAGGCTATAGTGCTAGATGGGTACACACTCGTCTATTATACTGTTAAACTAACAAGTATTCATTTATCCAAATTATTACAATTGGTTAATGGTGAGTTATAAACAACAGACTTAAGGACATGTTGTGTGTGTTTGTGTTTCTATAAAAAAAAAAAACCCAATTTATTCATGCAAAAATATAAAAACTTTTCTCTGATGCCTAAAAGGAACAATATGGTAACTATAATTTAGATAACCAGTTGGTCTACAAAAAAAAATAAAGTGCCATCATTAAAGGGTTGAGAAAAATATCAAGGTAATCAGAAGGGGTTATAAGGTATACGAGGAACTGGAATATGTCAGTAGGAATTAAGTTATAACAACAGCAAAAATTTTCTGTAGCAGCATGCAGCAACAAACCTCAATTTTATCTTCTTTGTCCTCACAGATAGGAACTCTCTTCCTCTTCTGCCCTCTGGTTCTCTGTGAAACACATCAAGTCACTTTAAGCTGTGAGGCAACATTTTGTTAAGATCAGGGCCTACAGTAGGTGTAATTTCCCATTTCAACCTCATAAAAACAATGATCTATCTGCCTTCAGACATTACTATGCTCTCGAAGTCATAACCCTTTGAAGCTGCAAAAAGTTCTTGATAATAAACGTTTTCTGCGTTTAAGACAACACACTCCCTGATTCATGAAGGTGATGAAGGTTACCAGAGAGAAAGCTTTGCAGATGCTTCTCAAAAAATTATATTTTAAATATACCAATACAGAATATTTTAATTGAAATGTATTATTTGCCTGAAAAGGAGCTAGAGTTGACATTTCAAGCCAGAAGCAAAAATGAGATTATGTTATTCTCATATCCAAATAGAGATAAAAAAAAATATGTTAGTGTTTTCGTTTTTCACTGGTTCAGACATTTTTATTATCTTGAATCCTGAGTGATGCATTAGAGGTTCCATGAGTGTTAGCTCTTAAAATCTATTCGTTACACACTACACTAGGTGGCTGCTGTGAAAAAAGAGGCCCATGGACATGCCAAACAGTGTACACACATTCTGAAACTGTTCTGCAGACTGACAGCAAGCCTGATCATGGTGATGCCCCACAAATGTGTGTCCTGGTGAGGGGGTGTGAGTGGGTGAGGTATGAAAACATATTCCCTCACCAATCACCAATCATTTCCCAGCCAGCCTTTTATCATAAGCAACAAGGTGCAACATGAACACACAATGTTCTGCCAAAGTTTGTGATGCTCTGGTCATTTCACATGAGTAATTTTGTTCACTGTCATCCAGGTCTGCGCACACAACACCGTCTCTATTATAACAAAACGAATATAAGGCTTTTTTTTCTTTAAACTTTGAATTTGATAGCTACCTTCTTAGAAACATATGTCTTAAGATTGTCTTTAATGCATTAACCATGATTTTTTAAAATGCCGCCATTAAAAGGTTTTTTTTTTTGTTTTTTTTTAAATTGCATTGATCGAATGCTGCTATTTTGCCCCTTTGCCGCACAGTTAACTTCTGTCTAGCCATTGGCAGCTATGTTTGTGACATTGTGTTCTCTCAGGCCTATTACATTTCAAATTTAAAATACATCTATATAACGCAAGTTCATTAAGTAATTTTATTCAATGCCCAATCAAATCAAATCAAATTTATTAATAGACTACCAAATTGTAGCAGAGTTACATCAAGGCACTTTACATATAGAGCAGGTCTAAACCAAACTTTTTATAGAGTTGTTACAGAGACCCAACATATCCCTGCAAGAGCAAGCACTTAGTGAAGGTGGCACAGAAAAAACTTTTGCCCAAAGTTTCTGTCTCTTAAAGAACCAGGCTCAGGGAGCCATCTGGCTCAACTGGTTGGGTTGACAGAGAGGGAAAGGGATAGAGTAAGAGAGAGAGAGAGAGAGAGGCAGAGAGAGAGAGACAGAGGGAGAGAGAATAATGAACAGGAAA
Source organism: Remorina albescens (assembly GCA_034769265.1). Classification (NCBI taxonomy): domain Eukaryota; kingdom Metazoa; phylum Chordata; class Actinopteri; order Carangiformes; family Echeneidae; genus Remorina; species Remorina albescens. The sequence continues at coordinate 2,654,976 of CM068492.1, read as the reverse complement.
TGTGGGGAGGGATGGGGATGGAACAAGAGCAGGAGGAGAGAATATGCCATAAAAAAATCCAAGCAAAACTTTAAGATGTAAATAGTGATTGGAGCCTGGCTCCACTAAATGTGCCATACTAAATATTAGCAGTAGGTGAAAAAGGGTTTTTAGCAGAAGAAGTAACGATGGGAAATGAGTAGTATTATGTAATGGCGATGGTAGCTAATGACAACTAACGGTAATGGTAACTATTGCAACAGTAGGTTGCGAGCAGGAACACGGAGCAGAGATGATTCAGCTCCTGTAGAAGAGGGACAGGAAGAGAGAGGACAGGAGGGAAAAAACACAGTCTACACAGGAAGAAACATAGTTAGTGTCGTGTCTGTGCATATTCTCATTCATCCAGGTCATAGTCATATCCAGCCAACAATTGAATCAAACTTAACTGGACTTAGGAGTTAGGTTTGTCAAAGACACTTTGCCTCTTTATCCCACTGTTTTGTCAGACTAGTGAGGACTAGTCAGACCAATGTGTTCCAAACTGATGAAGCCCCTGGTATAAGGAGGCGAAACATCTTTGACAAACCTAAGTCCTAAGTCCAGTTGCATTCAATTCAATTGTTGGCCAGATAGTTAGTGACATAATGCGGTAATGTACAGGCATCGGGAAGAGAGAGAGAGAGAGAGAGAGAGAGAGGGAGGGACAGAGAGACGGATACAGAGTTGGGGGGGGGGGGGAGAGAGAGAGAGAGATACAGAGGGGGGGGGGGGGAGAGAGAGAGAGAGAGAGAAAAAGGACTGTCTACCAAACTCCCAAGCATCTCAAAATCCGAAAGGGATACCTCTTCAGTAATATTGATGGAGCCGATTTAGAAATTTATTGGGGAAAAAGGGTTAGGGTTAGGGGTGCTAGTTTTTTTGATATCCTTATTGAATAAGTCTGTGACAAAAAAGGAAAAAGAAAAATCAAAGAAGCAAAAAGTCCAGCTGACTGGGAATCCAACTCAGGCTTCAAAATAATGAGAAATCATCATCCACTCAATGTTTATTTGCAGCAATGACATGCCAGGCTTGTGCTGTATTCTTTGTCACAGCATAAAGTCTCAATGACAGTAGAGTAAAACTGAAATATTCCTGTTACATCCTGTGTTTCAGTTTTAGTTGATCCTCTTTAAACTGACCGACTGTCATAATTTTATCTGTTGCCAGTACGTGATAGTTAATAAATTAATTCAGACACCGAATCCAATTTTGTCTTGACATTGGCAAGGTATCAGACAGGTTTAACATTAAAAATGACTGTATTTAGTGCTGTCTGCTTCCTCCTGACATGATGCTTCAAACTGACACCAAACACTTCACTTATGGTTTCATCAGACCAGAGGATCTGGCTATTCCTTGTATAAGAGGCATTTGAGTGATTTTTTTTTTTACCTTTTAATGAAAAGAGGCTTTATCAAGACAGATTGGTGGAGCTGCAGTGATGCTTGTCCTTCTGAAAGTTTAAGCTATCTCTAGATCTTAGCAAGGACCATCAGATTTATGTCCACCTCTCTTACCAAGACCCAAGAAAAATCTGATTGCTTAGCTTTTCTTGTTGGCCAGCTTTATTAAGCGTTCTAGTTATTAGAAATTTTCCCTTCCTTCCTTTCCATCAATGCAAAGCGAGTTTTTTGTTTCCTACCCCAAAAATGTGTAGGGGTCTGAATTTTCTGAAGGCATTCTAAAGATTTACAGTCCTGGCCAAAAACTGCACTTATAGGAAGGCACCCTTCAAATTTGAAAGACCTGGAACAGTTTGCAACAGAAATTACCAGTAGAGAGGTGTGAGAAACAAGTTCAAGGTTACCAAAGTAATTCATTTCAGTTATCCATTTTTAAAGATATGCTATCAAATACTAAGTTGCGGTGCCAGGTTTGTCCAGTACATTTTTGGAATTTTGCGTGGAATGACATCAAACTTAGCTTTTTTTCTGCTTTTTGTATACTTTCAATGCAAACTAAAGAAAATAAACATGTATATACCAAAGCATTTGTAATTGCCATGATTTTCTGGGAGAAGTGGTGCATCATCTGACAGACCTACTAGGGTGCTGATATTTCTGGCCATGACTGACATGATTTTTGGCATCTGACACACACAGTAATGAACCAAAAATATTTGCATGCTTTCTGGTTTGAATACAAGAACAGTAGAAGTATGAGACATAAGATGAATAGGAGACGTAATCTGATATAATCCTGAAAAATGACTTTTGACGATGCCAGGCCAGACCAGAAATCAAAATTTTGTTTGTGCATGCTAACCAGCAGTGGATGGATGTTTATAAACACTTCCATCTACTATATAGGCTTATATGTGCTTTCCTCCCAGGAGACCAAAGAAAGCATGAAAGGAAATAAAAATCAAACATCTCCTCCTTGCTGCTAGCGAGCGAGTGTTGGGAGCTAAGGAAGGTTTAAAGGGGGTGGAAAAATCGACAACATATTTAAACAGACTGTGAAAACAATTCCATCTGTCGCCTTTGGCTCTCCACCACTTGCCAGATGGAGCACTTATCATTAAGAATGCTAACTGTAAGAATGCTGCCAGTTGGCTCCATCAGACCTTTGCCATTTCTCTAGCAAATGCAGCACAAAGCAAAACATTGAGCATTATTTAATAATTTCTATATCAAAGTAGTGTCCTAAAGTAATCCATAAGGCCAGAGAGAGCAAAGAGCAGTTCAGTAGTTGGCTCAGCTGAAAATCATTCAGCCACACTGCACAGCTAATCTCAGGCTCTGCTCAGGTGAGGAAATTAAAACTGCAGGCAGTTTTAAGTACAAAGCAAAATCAATCTTTTAATGAAGTACATCAGGACATCTTTAACAAGCATGAATCATTTCCCACAGGATGAGAGAAATTAACAGAGCATAGGAAGTGGTAGTAACTAGATATATTAACTTAACTCTCATAATTTCCAAATGATTGATGGCATGTGTTCTAATGAGCAGCTTTAATGTTAGCATTATGGTGGGTTGCTGCAGCAGTAAATCATGTCCCATTAGGAAGAGCTTTTTATTGCCACCTTCAGTTAACCCATTGAAGCTTTAATTCCCCTTAAAATTTCCCCTAATTTTCTTTAATGCTAGACAATGGCAAAATCATTGCATCAAACCAACAGTGAGTGTTAAGGTGATTTCACTCCCTAGTTCTTTTCCATATATCATTTTAATTGCAATTTGGGGTCAGAACAGTACTGCAGTGGCAAGCAATGTTTTCTAACAGTAAGAAGGGTGTGTTTGGTCTGGAACTTTTCTAACTGGACTGTACTTTTGCTTTCTTCAACAGTCCAAAGACATGTATATTAGGTTAATGGAACTGGTGTCTCTCGAAATTGCCCAAAGGCATGAGTGTTAGTGGTTGCTTGTTTTTATAGTCTCCTGAGACAGACTAGAGACATGTCCAGGGGGGACTCAATCTAGCCAATCAAATAAATGGTATAGGTGATAGTATAGATAATGTATGGATGTAAAAATTTAAAAATAAACGGTAAGCTGGCCACCGTGTTCATAGTCCCTCAAAACCAATTTCATTATGGCATATCATTTCATGTCTGGGCTGGACAGGATGTGTATTCTTATTTTCAGACTTATGCTACTCAGAAATTATGGGGTCCAGGGGACTCCCAGATCCCTCAAGGAGTCTCAACCAGTTATAAAATAACCTATAAGTAACACAATGCCAGACATACTTTTTGTCCTTTCTGTTTAAAAACATGCAAATGAAAAAAAACAAAAAAAACAACAAATCTTATCAGATGGGGGTCTGTGGTTTAATTTGTGCCAGTTTGAACTGCTTTTGCTTTTTCCCATGTCATATAGAAAATCTGTATGACAGGAGACAGAAGATGAACTGCATACATTTAATGACTATGAGGAAGATCTAAAGGTATATGTACAGTGACACCTGTGGTCCAGAGATACTGCTCACCAGGAATGATGAGGTACTCCTGTAGTGTAGAGCGTTTGAGTGCTACAGCACTGCAATGCATCCAAAGGAGACAAAGTGGTAAAAGACATCATGGGATCACAAAACCGGAAAGTGCATTGGTGGAACTAACTGCTGTAAAATTTGTTTATCATCAATAAATCTAAATGCACTAAAAAGATCTTGCTTTCAACACTTATTGTAAACATCTATTTTTCCTTTCAAATAGTTTAATGCCATGCGCATCTAACATTAAGATACTGGTACCTGTCTACACAACATGTAAACAAGTTCTAATGAGATTTGCTCAGACTGTTATGATCATTAAACATTTTTTCTGTTGAAACTTCTTTCATTTTATGAGTGATTCACTTGTGCTTGAACAAACACCCTTCACCTAATTAGTGCATTAACTAATTCATGCATGAGGACCATCAGGGAGGGCGAATAAAACTTGCTGACAGTGAAAAACGGTTAGTATTAAAACTGATTAATGACAGACTTCCATAAACACGTTTCCTTTACATCTCATGCTGTAGAACAAATGTACTTGTGCAAAGCTCAGTCTGGCTATCTTTAGCAGCGCTGCTTAAAATCCAACTGGTGCTAGGGAGCATTAATTTTACATTTTAAAATTAAAATACATTACATACATGGTATATAAAATTCAGCTCACCGGTAGATTTTAAGGGTTTTATTCTAGTGGGTTGTACCCACTACAGGCCATGAATAACAGAAACATAACCATCTTTATCGATGGGACACTGGGCCATTTTAGCCGTTTTGGCCAAAGTGTGTGCGTGTATGCGGGCGTGCATGTGGATGCACAAATACATGTTCACACGCTCCTTTGTGTTGTACTAACTCCATGACACACAGAAACACATCCACAGCTCAGCCTTGTAGGACAGCAGGAGGTCTATTAGCCAGTCTTGATAAATTGAAACATGGCTTTAGAGAAGTGCCAGCACTTGGGTGCCCTGGTAAAAGCATTAAAAATGCAAAGCAGGGCCCTTTTAGCGCCTGCCACTGCATGCCTTGCATTCGAAGATAAATGCGGCACTGAAGTGCTGCGCCTGAGTGGCTGTGGCTCCGAAAAAAGAAAAAGAAGAAAAAAATTAATAAATACCAGGAAGCAGCTTAATGCCCGAGAGCTCCAGCAGAGTCTTCTGCACATCTCTGAACTTCGGGTTTTAAAACCTGTGCAGAAAAATACAAACCCAAATGTGCTCTAACACTGCTATTTTACGTCTAAGACAAACAGCATAGAGCTCAGGGAATTAGCTGTAACAGGCCTCCTTTTCTTTCTTAATTTCTCTATTTGTAGACCCAGTACTGTGGTATGGGCTCCACTGTGAGCCCATACCACAGAAAAGCTCCCTCCAGTCCCAGGTGAATGGCAGTGGATCATACATAGACAGTGGAAGAACAAAAAAAGAAGTTATAGATAACTCCACTTCCACCGCCTCACCACCAAGCTGTTAGATTTCAATCTGAAAGGTTTCTTGAGGGACCGAAGAGACAGCTCCGTATCGTAAGATCAGAGCATGGTTGACACAGATAAGGAAGATCCAGGGAGGGTAGGGGAAAAGGGTCTGTTCCATCCCCGAAACAAAATGTTACACCACAAGCTGACTCAGTCCACATGCTGTCTGCCTTTTGTGGACAATGGAAAAAGTCATTGGGAAACCACCACAGGATTTATGGCAACACTTCTACAGTAGTAACCTAGATGACTTTCAAAATCCCCAAAGACCGTCTGTTAGTTTGGTGTCTGTGTTTTTTTCTAATGAATTAAAAAATACTATAAGTCTGTCTATTGGTAGAATACAAACACAGTTTAAGAATCAGACATCGAAAAACCTGCTTATTTATGAATGTTGGTGATAATATAAACGGTGTATGTGTTAAAATTCCGATACACTCCATTTGCCCTGCTTGACGGTCAAATAGCTTTTGGAAAGTAGGATTATCTTAAAAGATCCAATTTGATAATCCCCTTTTATGGAGTTACTGGTCAGATGTGAGATGAGAAAGAAGCCAACGACTGAACTTCTTTCTTTGCCTTTGTGGAAATCACCTCTAACATGTTGACTCAATTCAAAAAGTTTTGACAAATTTAATATTACTGTCATTATTACTTATAATCTGCCTCACATTTTTGAATGCATTTTGTATAAATTATATATTAACCATTGCTGCTTCAGTACCAATTACACAAATGGTAGCCTTGGTTTCCCTTAAGACAAAGACCATTATAGCTAAATGTATGAATCACAGTTGAGTTTCCATAATAATTTATTGCCCCTGCAGCTCATCTTTTTACCACATTTTATCCTGGTTGCTTTTAACAGGAAATGACGTCTTAAGGATTTTTAGCACACAATGTGAGTTACAGCTATAACATTTCATGTTATCTTATGTTTGTTTTTTCCCCAAACAATGCAGTGCCAGTCTAAAAATAATCATAACTATAGTGCTAGCAAAGTCAAAGTGCCTTGAATTAGCAGAGTATTAATAATGAATTCAGCTTGGCCCCCAGTCATTGTGTTGACCTGGCATAACATTTCGTACTATTCAACTTTAAGCAAATGGCTAATACAGATTTGCAACTTAAGTTTTGCCTATGATGAATCACAAATCTTAACTCATTAGCAATAGGCTACAGGCTAAAGGTAGCTAAACATACTAATCCATTATCTAACATCTAAAGCAGTTTGGAAAAAATGCTTATCTGTAAAATTAATAAAAACTACAGTATCTTCCAAGACAACAATATTTTCCAGGACATTTAACTTTTTCTCTTTTACACGTTTTCTAGGTCTGAAAAAGTGAAATGTTTTTCAGATTTATTACAGGACTGAACATGATATTTCAGATATCTGAAATTAAATTCTTCCTCTGTTGTTGCTGTTATTATTACAAGTAATCATATTTATTCACAATGACATGACTGCTGATTTGAAGCACAGACAGACTAACTTCTAGGATGTATTTTTTGTTTGAGTTAAATCTAACCAGACCAGAGTCCTTCCTGGTCTTTTTTTTTTTCACCGTAGTTAAAATATGCTTTTTCAGTTTGATGGAATACATCCTGCCTATGATCCACCAAGAGTGAATCCACATGTTTGTGTTCATCCTGAATTCTGTGGTTTTCTTACAAAACCTTTGCTTACAAATGTTTTTGTGTGCAGGGGAACACATTATCACCTTGTGCAACTTTGTGATAACCTTAAAAAGACCTTGGGACTAGAAAATCCAAGTTAATTATTTTTAATCAATACAGATCAATCAATTAGGCAACTGTGTCATCAGTCATACTAATTAGATAGGGCAAGGTGGAAATACAAAATTTGTCATTCTTTTCAAATGGAAGAAAAAAATATTCCACAGTGTTGATACACACCGTGCCTCTCACTTGATGTTTCTTGGGCTCTGGCGACATCTCTTGTGGGATGAATTTGATTGGTCCTTTGATCTGCCTCCTGGATCTTTTGGTGCCATCAGGTAGTGTCTCCATGGCAATATCAGCTTCATCACTGCTGGCCTGGTCACACTCAGAACATTGCCTGAAGAGAAAGAGAGGTCCTATCACCAAATTGCATTTATTTTATTATCACAGGCGGACATCCTTAATCTTTACTGTAAAAAGGAGATAGACTTTCAGAGCTTGTTCTGATCAATATGTTTGGGTTAAAAAAAAACCTTATATGCCAATATCTTTCAGTATAAGGCAAACTGTCAGAGACCTGCATAATTACTTACCAGAGCTCTGTTTACATGTAGTACTCATCCTCTCATTTCCAAAACATTTTCACCAAGTGGCACACGTGGATAGACATCTGTCAGCTCTAGCTAGTTTGGCATCCACTGACTTTTTCATAATTACCATCATTCGATAACTTTTCAATATGCATTGTACATTGGTAAAACTAATGCATTCCCATCATCCTCTCCTGTACTTGTTTTTTCTTCTTATTCTATACATGGGAAAGACATGAATAGGAATCTTTTGTTTGCCACAGATTTATGACCAAAATGCAATTCAGGATCTTTAAAGCGATATGGGAAACAGTTCCATTGCAAAAACATAAACCGGAACTTAATTAATTCATTTTAGATTCTTGGACACTGTTAGGTACTTCGGCATCTCTGATGCAATGTTTTGTTCTCAAGTGCAGTAACAAACAATGTTGACTCATGCCTTGGTTAAATTATTCTCTATAGTAACAGCAGCCAAGTCTAATTGAAATTGTAGTACTTCTATATAACTGCAAACCTACAACCATTGTTTTCTTGAGGAAATTGACAAGATGCAACAGGCCACAACCAGGCAGCAAGCCACAAAAGTTTAGGCCCTCTGAAACAGTCAAAATACTGCAAGCAGGGAGTAAATAATTTACATTTACATATTAATAATTTATTTGGTTATTTGGTTATCAGAAAGCAACCAGCAATGTTCTCTCCAAAACTTCACTGGAGATTCCAAAAATGGATGCATTAAAAATCCAGCCCACAGGATTAAGGTATTGCACAAAAGCTCAGATATTGAGCAACTCTTGCCAGAGAGCCATTGTAACAGTGAGTTTGGCCACCAAAATCTAATCTGGTCATCTTTCAAGTCTAAAGCTGAGTCCAAGTTTGAGAAGTGTTGTTTCCCATGTCTTCCTTCATAAATCCTTAAACAGTATATTCCTGATGCACATACATCTCCACCTCCTCCCACTCCCAAAAGTTTTTTCATGTCTCTCACCAGTAACTGTTTTTGGTCTTCTTGGGCATGCGAGTTAGTGGTGGCTCCAGGCAGCCCAGGTGGTAGTAGAGTTTGCAGGTGTCACAAAGCACCAGCAGATGTTGGTCTTGGTTCTTCTTACAGATACCACAGCTGTAGGAACAAATCAAGTGGGATTATGTGTGACAACAAACTGTTTATTGACATTATTTGTCATTGCTTAAGCAGAAGGGTATAAAATAAAAAAAATGTAAAAAAAGTTTTAGTGGTGAAACACATAATCAGGGAAGGTCTACAACAAATAAACTTTCTATGGTATTGTTTTACCCTGTAAATGGAAATGTAATGTAAATTCACAGCTCCAAAGGGTTTAAAAACAAATGATTTATGTGTGCAGTGAAGAATGCTGTTTCTGCCACTGACATTTCATGATATTTAAAAACAATATGGTGAACCCTGGATTCCCTATCATTACTTTATCTTTTAATCATCACTTTAATCCCAATCTTTATTTTAGAATCTCTTTAGACAAACCTGTAGAGGATTGCTGGCAGGCTGGAAGACTTGCCTGGGGTCCCTCCCTCCTTCTTGCTTGGTTTCCTCTCCTTGGGGGCTTTCAGAACAGCTGGAGTGTTTAGTTTCTACCAAGACAAAAACAGAGGAATGTTTCATGCAACAGCAACTTGTTTTTCAGTGGCACTGGTGTTATGGGTGGCAAGTCCAGTGGGTTAGTCCTAAAATCTAAAAAGTTCAAGCTCTTCATATGATGAGATTCTGACAAGAATGTCCATCATTTCAGTTCAATTAATTAATTAAGCCTGACAGTTTCTGTAAGCCCACTTCTTGTTAACAAATCAGTGCTGAATAATGCATTTGCATCAGCATCACTGTCATTATATGAGCAAGTCGTCATAGCTGTCAGTGCCTGTTCATTATGTTATTTACTCATCCAACTAGGTGCTGGAAGAGTCAATGTTGCTCTAACAGTAAACTACATGCAGTCTTAAACTAATTAAATCCCAGACAAAAAAGTGAAAGTATGAGGCAGTGTTGCCGAGGTCACAGTTGGGGTCACTGACTGTATAAATATTGAATATCTGTAACCTGAAATATTGGACTATCAAAAATAAAAGGTTAGCCCAAGTAAAGCTGCTAAGTTCCCTCACATCATAATTGTGAAGAGAGTTGGGAGGGGAACCTTCTCTGCATGGTAGGGGAAAAACAGCTGCAGATAGCCAGTTATTCTCCCTGCATCTCAGGTGCATTGCTGCCACTCAGGTTAATTAGAAAACTTATCTTGTAGGGACCAAGTCCGTCACTAAACAGAAAAAGTTTTCCCTTGGGAAGCTCTAATCTGAGTACGCAAGCTCTGCCTGTACCACAGGGGGAGCGTCCCTGCAGGGAAGCTTGATAGATGGGGAGACAGGGTGACAAAAGCACAAGGGGCTGCTGAGGTTATCTCGCTCCACCTGGACCAAAGTCTGCCTGCTTTCAGCCACAAGAAAAAGTGACTCAGCTACTGATATGGAGCAGTTACTCATTGTTAACATGCTTTTTCAGACAGATGAATTAATTTAAAGGCACATTTCATAAATAGTGTACGGAAGGAGTCAGCTGCACAGACAAGCCTTAAGCTGTCTGTTTACTGGCTGAACTGCATCACTTGACAGAGGATCCAAATCACAAAAACTACTCTTTTTTCATAATACGGATTATAGTGTTACCATAGACTGTATGTAAAAGTGGATGTTGACTCTGTGGTTGTAAAGTGAAGTCAAAGCTTAATGTGCCTTAAACCTGACTGTATTAAAGTCTATGTGAAAATTGTCCTACTTCTCAGCTGATTTCTTAAAACAGCAAGAGTTTTCCTCAGTCTTCAACACAAAATGATCTTCAATTTACAGGAAATTAGAATATAAAGCGTGGGATGGATTACCAACCATTCCACACACAATGACCTGCCTGACAATCCGGTATACAGTACAGAGCAGGTAAATCCACCTCTTACTGCTTTTGAGCTCCGCTTTCTCTGGTTCCTTCTTTTTTGAAAAAACAAACAAACAAACAAATAAATAAATAAAAAATCCCCACCAACATCGCAATGGCCAAATTTCAAATTGGAGGCTTCAAATGGTCACAAACCAGAGCCACAGCCTATTAATCATATTTTCCAGATCTAAAGGACATCACAATTGCAATACGCGCCAACATAGTAGCAATGGTTTTTTTTGTGTTTTTTTTTTGCATATTATGCAGCTCTCTCACTTCTGATTCAGTGTAATGAACATAATAAATATACATCACACGATGGTCAGCTTATTTTTTATTCTAATTAATACAGCTCTGGAAAAAATTAAGAGACCACTGCAAAATTATCAGTTTCTCTGATTTTGCTATTTATAGGTATATGTTTCAGTAAAATGAACATTTTTGTTTTATTCTACAAACTACTGATATTACTGCCAAATTCCAAATACAAATATTGCCATTTAGAGCATTTATTTGCAGAATATGAAAAAGGGTTAAAATACAAAAAAAGTCCAGTGTTTCCAGACCTCAAATAATGCAAAAAACAAAAAAAAAAACAAAAAAAGAACAAGTTCATATTCATTTTTAAACAACACATTACTAATGTTTTAACTCAAGAAGTGTTCAGAAATCAATATTTGGTGGAATAACCCTGATTTGCAATTAAAGCTTTCATGCGTCTTGGCATGCTCTCCATCAGTCTTTCACATTGCTGTTGGGTGACTTTATGCCATTGCATATTTGCAAGAATTCAAGCAGCTCAGCTTTATTTGATGGCTTGTGCCCATCCATCTTCCTGTTGATCAAATTCCAGAGGTTTTCAATGGGGTTCAGCTCTGGAGATTGGACTGGCCATGACCAGGTCATGATCTGGTGGTCATTCATCCACACCTTGATTGACCTTGCTGTGTGGTATGGAGCATTGTCCTGCTGGAAAAAGCAATCCTCAGAGTTGGGGAACATTGTCAGAGCAGAAAGCAGCAAGTTTTCTTCCAGGATAACCTTGTACATTCGTCCTTCGCAAAGACAAATCTGCTCGACTCCAGCCTTGCTGAAGCATCCCCAGATCATCACCGATCCTCTACTAAATTTCACAGTGGATGCGAGACATTGTGGTTTGTAGGCCTCTCCAGGTCTCCATCTAAACATTAGACAACCAGGTGTTGGACAAAGCTGGAAATTAAACTCATCAGAGAAGATGACTTTACTCCAGTCCTCTTTGGTACAATCCTTATGGACTTTTGCAAACTTCGGCCTGGCTCTTATTTGCTTCTGATTGATGAAGGGCTTTTTTCTAGCTTATTTCTATGTCACTTGATGTCAACTTACGGTTCTTGAGTGACATTCGACTGAGGTGTCAGTCATCCTGGTCAGTGGAGAGTCGTTTTCAGCCTCCGCCAAACTGTAGCTTTGTTGTTCCCAATGTCTGCTGCTTGACCTTATTCTTATGAACTGCTGTCTTAGAAATTTTAAGGATGGAAGCAACCTGAAGCTCACTGTATCCCTCTGCCAGTAAAGCCAGAATTTAACCCTTCTTTTCCTCAGAAAAAACTTTTCTTTTCATTTCTTTTGGCATGGTTTATTCCAGTTACTTTTGATGTACTACTAGCACTGTTTTTGCCATCTAGTTGGTCCTATTGCAATAGTTGATTGCGATAGTGATGACCACAGCAATGGTTTTTATACATTTCCTCATTAAATCAGATTTGGTTCAGGTGATCACCTCACCAGTACCTTATTAGGTAAAAACAGGTGTGCTTGTTTTGGAATTCAACAGACACTGGAATGGAATGACTGTCATACAGCGGGTAAAATAAGTATTGAACACGTCACCATTTTTTTCAGTAAATATATTTCTAACCCATGCAAACCACACATGCAAGGAAATCAAACCTTAGATGTCCATAAATTAAGTTATGTGTAATAAAATGGAATGACACAGGGAAAAAGTACTGAACACATAAAGAAATGGAGGTGCAAAAAGGCATCAAAAGCCTCTGGTGAAGACACCAGCTGAAATCTATCAGTAATCAGAAAGCAATCCTGCCCCTTGTCAGTGCAAATTAATATCAGCTGATTCAGTCCCAACTGATGGCCTATAAAAAGGTGGCTCATTACCAAGGTTTTTTGTGTGACACAAGAAACATCTCATGATGGGTAACCTTATTGTTGCAAAACATACTGATGGTATTGGTTACAGAAGGATCTCTAAACTTCTGAATGTTCCAGTGAACACTGTTTGAGCCATAATCCGGAAGTGGAAACAACATCATTTCACCATAAACCGGCTGCGACCATGTGCTCCTCGCAAGATTTCTGACAGAGTCAAAAGAATTATCAGAAGAGTTGTCCAAGAGCCAAGGACCACTTGTGGAGTGCTTCAGAAAGACCTGGAATTAGCAGGTACAATTGTTTCAAAGAAAACAAAAAGTAACACACTCAACAGCCATGGCCTGTATGCACGCTCAACACGCAAGACTCCATTGCTGAAGAAAAAACATGTTGAAGCTCGTTTAAAGTTTGCTGCACAACATTTAGACAAGCCTGTGAAATACTGGGAGAATATAGTCTGGTCAGATGAGACCAAAACTGAACTCTTTGGATGCCATAATACACACCATGTTTGGAGGTCAAATGGCACAGCACATCAACGCAAAAACACCATACCAACAGTGAAGTTTGGAGGTGGGAGCATCATGGTGTGGGGCTGTTGGTGTACGGTACTGGCAAACCTCATGTAATTGAAATAAGGATGAATGGAAAAATGTACCGAGACATTCTTGATAAAAATCTGCTGCCATCTACCAGGATGATGAAGATAAAATCACAAGATGAAAAGATGAAAGTTGCCAGGAGTGCTAAACTTCTATGAGCAGCATGTACAAAAACAGAATGTGAACCAAAAGAAGAATGAACGTCTCAGTTAGGAACGTCAATAATTTCTGCAAATGCACAGACAGGATGACAAATAGAAGATGAAGTATGGCAGATAGGTGGCACAAAAGCATTAGTTGCTGTGACTGATGTTGCTACTTAAACTGTGTGTGTTCATAATGAGGTGATTTATGTTGATCATTTCAGATTCACTACCAGTTTCCTCATTCCTGTCCATTTTGCAGCCTCATTGCCATCTTAACATCTTTAGACCATCTTATCTATATGGCTCATGCTTGTACTTTCGAGAAGAGGTTGAGAAGTCACTTCAGTCCTAAATAATTTTTTATATAAGGTCAGACGGAGCTGCATTCCCTAGCCTCCTACTAATGCACAGATTATCATATGGACAATCAAAGAGTACACGCAAAATTCTATTTCATATATATTTGGGCTGTGAAAATGAACGCGCTGATCCAGATTAAATCATTTGCATGAATAATGTGATTAAAATTTTTTACAAAATTAACGTGTCTCAAAATCCCGAAAAAACTAACAAACAAACAAACACAAAAACGTCTCTGGCAATGCATATCGGGCAGTGCGCTAATGAAATTTGTCCATGTGGAGTTGCCATAAGTTGCTGTCCAAGATGGGGGCCCGCAGTACAGAACAAAGCCGAGCATTAGTATGCAGAACTGTCCCTTGGAGAGGGCACAAAACCCTGAAGTAAGTTACAATAAAAGATTCAGAAGTGACACATGCGCTTTTATTTCGCATTTATCAATAAGTATCAATACTTTATTAGAGTAATCAATACTCAAATGAGTTGCGTGTGAGTATTGATAAATCATTACCATGGAATCGATAGCTCCATCACTAGTGGTCAAGCCCATTCAGGAACCCGTGAACAGCTGGTTGGACACTACTGGCTTGCAAATTTCTCGTCACTACAGGTAACATTGTATATGAGAAGTGATCAGCTCTCCTCTCCAATAAACAAGTAAACAAGTGAGTCTGTCTCAGCAGCTGGCTAAAAGATTCTAAATATGATGCGGTTGGTATTTCTATTTTATTTTTTTTATATATTGCCTTCTTTCATGAGTTTTTTTGCCCCCACAAAATGAAACACAATGAATAATTAATGAATATGACAAAATTTTACCGTTTGACAGCCCTGATATATATATAAATACACATACATATTTTATTACACAACACTGAAAATGATTTAAATAGGTGAATATACACCACACTATGATGACGAATTTACTGTATCTTTTTTTCCATTTTCCAAAGCAATGTCTTTAATAAAGATATTGCGTAAAACAGGGTTTTGAAACTATAAATACCCAGATGCTAGGGGTTGGTAATACTGTAGAGCACCAAGGCTGTACTCTCCCAGAGGGGGCTGTTTCACCAAACTCTGAATAACTCCTATTTCCCTCTCTACTCCCTTGTTGTCTAGCACCCTGTCTTAAGAGCCTTGGGATCATCATTCTTTATAGATCAGACAGGAAGCAGTCACATTAAAAGAATAATAAGTAAATTAAGATGTCCTCCAGAGAAATCTTTTATTTCTTAGGAAGAAAAATGTTGGTGTCAGGTATGAACAAGCAATGGAGCTATGAAAAGAGCTATGGTCAGACTACAACAGAAAATCAGGCCTACACTTCTCGGCTGGGACTGATTTATGAGGTTTTTCTTTTCTTTCTATTCTTTCTTTCTGTGTTAATTCCAGTGGTCCCGATTGTCTGTCTAACTATAGAGACATGAGAGGTTTTAAAACGTATGGCCACTAGATCAGTACATAATAAAAGCTGCTGCTTATTAATATAGCTGAGGGTTTCCAGTTAAAATGACCAACATTAATAACTCATATAAACTCAAGGGGAAACCTGTCTAGTTCCACTTTGAAAGATAAAAAAATAATAAATAAAAACAGAACAAACGAACAAAATTTTTTTTTTGACAATATTCAATATTTTTAGATTTAGGTTTGTTTTCTTATACTAAATGAGGGTACGAGTTGTGCTATAATATTTGCTATTTGCAAACAATAAAACATCACCAGAGTAAAATGGCTGGACTACAAGTTCACATTGTTAGGTTAGGTATGAGCTGGAGGTTTGACACCAAGTAAAATAGAAGCCCACTCTAACTCTTTAGACTTTATGTGCAAAGTCAAGTTTTGAGTCATTTATTAGTCTACATTTGTAGATTACACCTCATATGCATTTAATAACTCATAAACCGTCAGGGTGTATGTTGATAACTTATGCCACAGGAACATGAAGCAGGACACATCTGACTTCATGCAAAATAGGATTTTCATAAATATCAAAAGCGTGCTGCTCTGCTACCCCATGTGAAACCCAGAATTCATTTGTAAGGAATAAAAATTATTTCAATTAATTCACTGGTAAAAACAGACACACAAAAAAATAAAAGCAATTTAAAGAAGGGGGCAGTTTTTAAACATCTACTCTGTGTTTCATCAACCCTAATAAGCCACTATAGAAAAATTTTTAATGTATGTCTAAAGGGTTTAAGTGGGTGACTGTAATAGTGTTGTTTAACATTATGGTTGTGGGTCAGAAAAGAGGTATTGCCATCTTTTATGGGGTTCTGCCTCCCTTTTTGTGTGAGTGTGCATATGTGTAGGTGGAATCCTGGCTGCTGGTTCCTCATTGGGTCCCGAGGGTTTATATGGCACGTCCAAACCAACAAGATGGCCTCTCCACCCTTCTCACTGCAGCACAGCCGGATTCTTGTGTGACTATTGTTCTGATCTGTGAGTCTGTTGAAAACATGTCTTTATCTGTTGCAGCAGTGGTATGGGGTGAGAAACCTTTTTATTTTCCAATCTTGTTTTCTCCTGTTTTCCAAATACTTGGAGGCTAGGTAAGGTATCTCTATTTTTGTTTGTTTCTTTTGGTTGAGGTAAGTCCAGGGCCGCCTAGTCTCTTTCAGTTTGTTGTTTTGGGTCACACTCACAACTGAGGACATAAAAGATGCTTTTGAGACTTGAGCTTTGTCGTGCTGGCTGTGCTAATTCACACCTTGAGAAAGGTGTGAATTACCCTAATTTACCCTATGTTACGTCTGTAAACTTGCTCCTACAGGTGATCCGGATAATCTGGCTGGTGTTCCTACCCCGTCCCATGATCTTCAAGCCTAAAATGGCATGTCTGCAGAGGAGCTTTGACTCACTCTGCGCATCAAGGAAGTGGAGATGAGACAGAGGGAGTAGGAGGTGGAAGCCATGAAAGGTGAAGGCACTAGAGCTGGAGAGGTGAGCCACTTCAACTGGCAGTCATACTTCCTCACAGAGACCCACACCTACACCCCAAGATAGTTTTGACATGAACTGGAACATTGCACTTGTACCTCCTTTTTGTGACACTTTAAGCGCAACACTTAAGTGGCCAAAGAATGTGTTGCCACATTTAATTCAGTGTAAGTTGGTTGGCAAAGCCCAAGAGGTCTGTGCTTCGCTGTCTATTGAAGACAGTTTACATTATGATATCGTGAAAGCCACAGTTCGTCGTGGTGAGCTAGTGCCGGAGGCATATAGGCAAAAGTTCCGAAAATGTGAAAAGAATGCCACCCAGGCCTAAGTGGACTTTGCGGGGGAGAAAATTGCTTTGTTTGATAAATGGTGCCAAGCCAGAAAAGTAACTACATTGGAAAATTTGCGTGAACTCATATTGTTGGAAGAGTTTAAGAATAGGCTCCCTGAAAAGATTGTGGTGTATTTAAATGAACAAAAAGTTGCATTTCTGGCATATTGTGGCATGGGGAGTTGAGCTACTAATTAGCTATTAATATCAGATTAATGTGCGTCCACAGTTGCCGGTGCCGGGTGTTGATCTCATTCTCAGAAACGATTTAGCCGGGGAAAAGATGTACCCCTCTCCGGAGGTGATTATGAACCTCACCATTGAAAGCAACTGAACTAACCGAACTCGCCCTTTCTGTTTCCTGCATGGAAACTAAGAAACATGGTGGATCTCAGCAACTTGTTTATGAATACCCCAGATCCAGCAGTCTCTTCATCCAAAAGTGAAATTGATTTGATGTGTAAAGAGACTGCATGTGTGTGGAGAGAATGCATCTGTGAGTAAAGAAAATATGACTATGGAACTTCAGCCTATGAAAGCGGTTTGAACCTTTCTGTTGATCAAGAGGAGCTGGTTAAAGCTCAAATGTCTGATGCTACTCTGTCTTCTTGTTCTTCCCATGTAGAATCCCCAATGTGTGAAAAGACTGTCTTACTTGGTCAATGATGGTGTCTTTCTATGTCTCTAGTCTCCTGCTACTGGTTTTCCGCATGAGTCGGTAATCCAAGTTGTGGTGCTTCAGTTGCCTGTTAATACACTCTTTTAACATTCTGTAAACTGCTGGATATTTAAGTGTTCTAGAAATTTGGGCAAAAGCACTTACTCACAGGACATTTTCTGGCCCTTTTATGGTTAAAATAAGCAAAAAGTCCAAGTGGACAATAGGAATCTTCGATGTTAAAGGGTTAATGTAAGTGCCATCGTCAAAGCACTCTTCAAATTTTTCTCCACCTTTGGTCTTCCACGGACCATCCAAAGTGATCAAGGAACAGTTCATTGAAAGAGAGGCTCCATCATGCATGGGAGTGGGTCACAAAACGCTCTCAACAGCCCAAACAAAAATTAAACTTAACTATGACATCAAGTCTGTGGTGTGGTCCAGTGACTGTGTCCTCGTCGTGTTGCGTGTTGCTGGCGCTGCTCTCCAGGCCAGGTTTTCTGGTCCATACGTGGTGGACCATAAGCTTAGTGAAACTATTTGATCCAGACCCACAATCGTTAAAAGAAAAGTTGTGTCTAAATGTGCTGTGCAGCAACTTCACCCCAGTTGTTCCTGCAGCTTCTATGACTGTCCTGCCCTCTGCCTATGATCCCAGCAATGATGAGCTGAAGGACAGGCGCAGTTCCTTTTTGGGTGCTTGTCTGGAAAACTCAGAAATTATGTTTGATCTTGATGATTACCTTGCACATGTGTCCAGTCCCCTAAATCTGATGTTGCAAAGCTCATTAAAGATAATCCGGAGCTCCTCAGTGACATCCCCTCTCAAACGACCGTATTAAAGCAAGATATTAATGTGGGCCCCGCGGCTCGACCACGGATAAGCAGATAAACAATCTTGATCTCCTCAAAGGTTGCTGGTAAGTCACACTGACAGAGTGCACCTCCGAAATCAGTGCCTTTGTTACCCCTGATCATTCGGTCTCAGAAACACCCTGACTACTTTTCAGTGGTTGATGAGAACAGTTCTAAGTGATGTTGCTCATAGTGAAGTCTAACCCGAACATGTGCAGTCTCAACGTGAGATCTTTAACCAGCAGCTTAAGCAGCTTCTCTCACACTTAACCTGGCCAAATGTGAGTTCGGAAAAGCTGTGGTATCGTATGTGGGTAAAAAAGTAGGCCAGGGTCAGGTCGGCTCTATTGATGCTAAGGTCAGAGCAATTTCGACTTCCCAGCCCCCCCACACGCATCACAAGCTCCATTGTTTTTTGGGGATGGCTGGCTATTATCGCGCGTGTGTAGGTCTTGATCCTAGTCATGTTTATTTTTCAGCTCCAGGTTATAGTCATGTTCATTGTTTAGCTGGCCAAACATTTTCTTCGGGGGAAAATGTTTGTTCTTATGGGGGGAGGTGTTATGGGGTTCTGCCTCCTTGTTTGTGTGAGTGTATGTGAGTTTGTGGATGTGTGCGTGTGTGTAGGTGGAGTCCTGGCTGCTAGTTTTTGATTGGGTCCTTGGCTTTATATGGCATGACCAAACCACCAAGATGGCCTCCCCACCCTACTGTGTTCATAAGACCTTGAGAGAGGTCAGGAGCTCATGCTATGTTACATCTGGGCCCCCCCTTGGCCTTGGGGTGTAAAATTATTTGGGGGCTCGTCAGAGGTCCAGTGTCCTGCGTGGATGGTGATTTGGCTAAGTCCAGGGCCCCTAGTCTCTTTTGGTTTGTTATTTTCGATCACGCTCACACCAGAGCATAATAAAAGCTGCTTTTGAGGCTATGTCGTGCTGGCTGTGTTCACTGAGACTTTGACAGAGGTGGGGAGCTCGCCCTATGTTACATCTAGGCCCCCCCTAGACTCTGGGGCGTAACACCATCACACATAATTTCTAAAACATTTTGCTTAAAAAACAAGCTTTGACAACAGCTAATTTGTGCATGAAGATGACAGTGGTTGGATATGACAGTAGAGGGAGAGTTTGTGAAGAGGCTATGGTGGTACCTGGCCCAGGATGCCCCCCAGCAAAGTCCACATGGCCTGGCCTTCACTCCGCAGCTCCCCATTCACATTCAACAGCTCTTCCAGAGACTCACAAAGCTGCAATCAAAGAGAAGAGACACTGTCATGACATGCTAGAGAGATTAAAACCTTTTTTGTAACACACAGCCAGTTACATATTCTGAAGTGAAATTTATCTTACCTCAAAATAGGATGTCTTTTAATCCAGAGAGAAAGACAGAAAGGAACAGTTCTTCTCACAAATTAAACATTTTATTCATTATTTTAAAATATATACCATTCTCAAGCATGTGTGTTATACAGTCTGACCTGGAGTTCTCATAAACTTGCTTAACATCAAGACTGGATGTAGGTGAATCAGCTGGCTCTGTTCAAAGTTCAAAATGCTGCTACAAGCACCCCTAGAGCTCTAAAACACCTCTTAATTAGCATGCTGTCTCCCATTTCTTTATGTGAAAACAAAAAATGTAAAAACATCTTTGGGAGGAGAGTTTTGCAATTTTGCGGAGTTTGTCTGGTCGGAAAAATTATCTTGATGAGTAATTCAAGAAGAGAGAAATTAACCATTTTTCAAAATGATGAAGATTCAATTCTTAGATGACAGCTGTCAAAGTTTTTGAAGGAACGAGGTTACAGACGACAGTGCAGAAACATCAAAATAATTTTTTTGAATGATGTATGTTTTCTTATGTAGTATTGCTTTTGAGGCAAAAGCAGTTGAGTGAGTTTAAGAATTAGCTTGCTTTAATTTGATTTCTTACAGATGTCAATGGGGTTTTAAACAAGCGTTTCTTGCTTTTGCTACAGAACCTGGTGGCTCTGCTGTTACTTCACCTTACATACCTTACCTGAGTTGGCAAACATTTGGACAAGGGAGAAATAAGGCTCCTTCTTTTTTGTGTGAGACTTTGACATAATTAGCTCAAGGTCAAAGGATAAGAGATGTAAAGGCAGAAAGGGTCAGAGTTTGACTATAAACATAATTGGCAATAAAACAAGGCTTATAAATGTTATAACATGCACATTTATATTTGAGGAGGCGAACCAGTGAGACAAATTTGCAGTCTGCTGAGTGCTAACACTATATGTGCTCCTGCCATGTGTCAGGAGTATACCTTGTACTGGCCCCTACGACTATACATCAGTCAGGGTGAGACATTTTCACTGTGATTTTCTCCAGGGCCAAAACCATGTAAGAGCAACTCAAGCAGTGCAATTAGCAACACACACGCCATTAATAACTCTTAACACAATTGGCAGAAGACTGAACGCAACATTAACTCTCGTGACTTTTACTCTGCTGTGATGTTCCTTTACTCATGTTGATAGAGTGAAGTGCAGCCACTACACAAGGGTCATATTTGAGGAGAGATGAGAAAGCGACTGGCTGATTCTGAAGAGTTTACATTAATGCATCACATATCAGGGCTAGCTGATTAATCAAATTTTAATTTCAATCACATTTTTGGCTTCCAATGATTATGAGAATAAGATAATCATGATAAAATGATGATTTTGCTGCATACTCTGCATCAAATTTCTCTTTACACCTCCGGGTTAAACTCAAAAGTCTTTGCATAAAAAAGAACAAAATGCGTGAAACAATCAGGAGAAAAAAAAACCCTCATGAGGGAGTATTTCTGCAACTGAACTGCACAGCACAGTAGCCAAGAGTAAATCTCCCTACAAAAACATAAGCTTTGAGAGT
The DNA here is from genome assembly GCA_034769265.1 of Remorina albescens. NCBI lineage: Eukaryota > Metazoa > Chordata > Actinopteri > Carangiformes > Echeneidae > Remorina > Remorina albescens. The sequence goes on along the minus strand of CM068492.1, from coordinate 2,633,376 downwards.
TCTCTCACAAAGTCTGTGTGAGTGCTTATCAATTTCAGGCTGTGCTATAGTAAAATATATATATATTTTTTATTTTTACAGATCATCTTTAAATAACAAAAACATATTACCATGGTTTAACACACCTAACAATACTATTAAAGCTACAAACTTTAAAATGCTAGAATACATTGGAAATACATAATTACAGTATGGTTGCCAGTTAATTAGGAACATATTATCTTGTAATAAATCTATTAATAGATAAAATTGAACCGCATCTGACTTGAATTTCTTTTTTGTACTGTTCATACACTGTTCATATACTGTATATACAGTTATACAGTTTTTTTTTTACTGTATGTATACATTTTTATATATCATTTACCTTTATATTATTTATAATTAGTTTATCATTTATAATTTATATTATTATAGTTATTTTTTTCTATTAAATTTTATTTATAAAGCAAGTCTAGTGACACAAGATGTTTTTTTATTCCATAAATGTGTTGTTTTTTGCAAAGTCAATGAAAAATTATTGTGATTTTTGCCAATATTGGTCCATGTCGTACACATAAAAGCACAGACACAGGTACACACTGATCATTCGGACTTTTCCTCAACATGCTAGTATCCAGGACTTTAGTTTGTGACACACCTAGAGCAGATCTTTTCTTCTGAGGTGATGATTCTTTGTTCATGCTGTTATATATTTATTGTGTGTGCTTGAATGGCTTCCTACACTCGTGATCTTATTTATTATCATAAAAACATTAAGTTCAGTTCAAATACTGTTCAGGATAAGCAACATCTTATTTAAAATGTGTTAAAGCACTTGACTGGGGTTTCTCAGGATGTGGACTGATTCGTGGAGTGTGTCAAATTCCTGTGGATTGACATTGTGCTGCTCACCTTGTTGTACTCTACATGCAGTTTTTCTTGCTCACTCTCCAGCTTGTCTTTTAAGCTCTTCTGTTCAGAGATGTTGTCCTGAATCTGGATCATTCGCATGTTGCGCTCTGAATACCCATGGGGGGGAGAAATAAATAAATAAATAAATAAATCAATGACACGATCCCAATCTATGTAAAGAAAAAAAGCACACAACAGAGAGTTCTGATGGAAGATATGGCCGCTGATGCAGGCTAATGCTTATGTGCTCAAGGTTACTTTCACAGTGTCTCCTCCACATCTGGTCGGGAAAATGGCTTAACAAGCATTCCCAAACCTTAACCACCAAGTCCAACCACAGAGTGTGGAGATATGGGCTTTTACTTCCATAAAATTACAACCCTATACCAGGCATCATTTGGCACTTAGGATATAAAAATTACTGACAACAAATTTTCATTGACGCTTTAAATGCATATATTAAATGCAACTGCATGGAGCAGAACACAGTCTCTTAGCAAATTTAGATACAAGTATTGCGTTTTTAGCTCGGCTCTGGAAAAGAATGGAGCAAGATGAAAGGAAGGGTTGTTAAAAGAACATTCACATGTGAAGGTTAGTTTGTGCTTTATTAATGGAAAAATTGAATTATACTTGTTAGACCCAAGGACTTTGCCTCCTGCAGAGACTGGATACATTTATCCAAGAGCAATCACATTATAAATACACAGAATTGTATAGAAAGGAATGATTTTGTGATTGATTTGGTATATGTGCAGCAATGTATAACAGATGGGATTAACAAAAATGACTAATGTATTGAATAAATTTTATAAATGTTAAAGTATTATAAAACAGTGATTAACTGTGTAGAAAGTGTCGCAGTGTTAGTAAGAGATGAGCTAATGGAAAAGTATCTGAAATAACACTGACCAGAAGGATGACAGTAGGATATAATGAACAAATAACGTTATCAGAAAAACTGTATCAGAAGTGTAATTGGTAAACTGTAGAGAACTGGGTGTGGAGGAGTACGATCTATGATATAAAAAGGGAGAGTTTGAGGCTCTTGGGGAGAGTTCACGAGACAGCGAGGGTGCACATGAAGGCATCGCTGGACGAAAAGGAACTGCGAGACTCCGGAGCTTTGAGGGACCACGACTGTGGACAGCGGGGGACCAAGCAAAGAGGGAACAACAGCACTAGTGAGGATTTTGTGGGATCGTTGACAAAGCAAAACTGCGACTAGAGAGAACAAGGAACTGTCTTCGATCCACAACTGGCACATGGAGAGACTCTTCTCTTCCTGCTGAGAAAGGGGAAGGGAGTCATCGTACTTCTAAAGACTCTGTACAGAATTTCGGCCATCACTGCGCAGACTTCTTCTCCATTGGCCCAAGGATTGACTATGGTTGACACTGGTCATGTGAGCCACTCTCATCCCATCCAGAAAATACCTATGAGTAATTTGATTTCAAGGTAGTGGTTAAGAAATTATTCATTCATTCATCTTCTACTGCTTATGTGTTTTCGGTTGGCAGGTGGTGCTGGAGCCAATCCCAGCTCACACTGGACAAGGGCGGGGTACACCCTGGAGAGGTTGCCAGTCCATCACAGAGCCAACATACAGAGACAGACAGACGAACAACCACTCACACTCGCACTCAGACCTACGGGCAATTTAGAGTCACCAATTAACTGAAACATGCATTTTCTTTGGGGTGGGAGAAAACCGGAATACCTGGAGTAAACCCATGCAAACACAGGGAGAGCATGCAAACTCCGCACAGAATCGGATCCGGGACCTTCTTGTTGTGGAGCAACAGCGCTAACCAGTATGCCACACTGCAAACCTGTGATAGGCTTGTGCCAATCCTAACCTCAGATAAATGGGGAGGGTTGTGACAGGAGGGGCATCCGGGGTAAAAAACTGTGGTCATTCATTCATGCAAGTCACGGAGCTGACTTGCTGTGGAGACCCCAAATAGGGAAAAGCCGAAAGAGGGAAAAAATACATAAAAATTAATTAATGAATAGATTAATTGGTTAATTAATTCATGTGTGGTTTTTCGATTTTGAATGTTTTTTTTTTTGCTGAGCTGTAGTTCAACCCAGCTACTCTACTGTGGGCTGGCTACTGGAGGCAGCAGGGTAGACATCCGGATGAAGACAGTGAGTAGCTAGGTGAGTTACCTGCTTAAACAATCTCTAAAAATTCTACCCAGGTCAGAGACTTCTTGAGCTAGAGATCGAACCCTTTAAACAGAGAGCTGATCCAGTGGAGTCCTGTAACCGGGTCTTAAACCGGGATATGACACCATGTAGTCATTTGCTTGCTTTCAGGCTGTTAAAACAGCACTACACTGATTAGTACTGAACTCCAGTAAAATTATTGGACAGGTGTGTTCATGACCTGTAGTTTAGTTCATTTAATCTGGACCAAGGAAAAAACTATTGCATCTGCTTTTTCGGCTTAGTTCTGGTCTGATTTGTATCCATACTGATTATCTAAAGTGGATCTAGGAAAATAGGAGGTACCTGAACTAAATTTTCAGAGAAAATGCCCCTCTGCTTCTGTCAATGTGAAGGTTTTTTCCCCCTTTTTATACATTCTGGGTTGATATGGTACCATATTTTTTTTACATGAGGACAGCAAAATAATAAGGTGCAAAACAAAAATAATAAATTGAATACAATCTGAATGCACATTAAATTACTTAAATAATATTTGTTTTTCAGACCTAATTATTTTCATTATTGTCATTTTGCAACCAACTTCATTCCAAATACAAATTCCATGTGAAATTTTTTGCTTTACAAATGCTTTGTAGGTTTCTGATCTTAATGTACTCTTGTTTATTTATCCGACGCACCAATTATGATTTTCACTTACTGCAAGTAAAGGTTGGAAGAGTGATTTTTCTTATCATTTCAGACAACACAATTGCAGAAATTTTCGCTGCAAGAACAGCTTCCTCACCCAGGTAGTAATTGACGAAGTCTGCTGTGAGGGCCGGCTGTTTGTGTTTCCTGCGTCCATCCATGGTGGCATTGGCGTCAGATGTATCCACGGGGAAAATGTCAGTGCTGATGCCCATCAGCTCCGCTTTTCTCATCAGCTTCCGGATGGCTGAGGCACTTGAAGTTAGAGGCCGTGGCAGCTTTTCCCGGGGAACCCATGCCTGAGGCCGGGTGTTCCTGGACAACTCTGCTTTTGCCCTGTACTGCTGCAGGCGGGTCATGATTCGGGCCTATAAGTGGCATATATACATTTTAAACCATCAGTGAGTTGCCTTATGGATTACACACATCTGGGAGGAAACTTTCTAAAAAAGTGTTTTTTTAACTATGGGTCCCACAACAAACTTGGTTATGGTGCAGTTTAACTTTTTCTGGAGAGAATTCAAAATGCTAACTCACACTTGCTCGTGTTCCTTATACATCATTTTTGTAACTTGAATATTTGGCACACATCAGTGCCTCAGTCTCAGTGACTGACATTTTCTAAAGTAAACACGAACACCTGTGGTGAGTGAGTGATGTGGGTGTACTGTAACTCCCATTTCATGTAAACACAAAGCCACAAGACATACCTTTACATGTTTTTAGTAGAAATAATGGAAACTACTGCAGTGAGTTGGGAGTAAATGTAGTAACATGCACAAATGCATGCAAAAATGAATGCACAGTCTAACTCTGCTTACAATCTGAGATGTGTGCATATCTGTGCCCCTTGTCAGTCCATGTCTTTATGTGTGCCCACATCACAAAACATAAATGTCATTACCAGAGCAGAAAGTATTCCAATGAGTCTGGTGTGTAATGTTAGCAACAAGATGCTGTTATTCAAAAAATAGAAATTTAAAAGTGAAATCAGAGTTCAATCATGTTGACAAAAATTTGTCATCTTTTAAAATTCTAGCTCTTTAATCACAGAGTTCAGATTAAAGCTTTTGACCAGAAATCACTTCGCTCCCAGCCTCTTTTTGGCCTTTTTTACACCAACACTAAGGCTTTGGTTACAGGCAAGCAATGTCATTCATTTGACAAATCAAGCCTGGCCAAGGATCCAAGACCATTGGGAACATCAGGGAGGTTGATCTTCCACCTTTGTGTTAGCGTTCTAACATATAATAAATGATTCACTGGTTTCCAGAACATTTCAACATGTATCAAACAGACTTGTTCACTAATTCTGTGTGTACAGGAGAAGCAGTTTTTAAGCAGGTCACTGAATTAAGTCAGTAATAGGGAAGCTAGGGAATTTTTAGATAATTTTTTCACCGGCTCCCATAAACCTCTCAAAAAGGGAAAACTGTGGTCACATTTCCAGCTGCAGCCTTTGTCAGTGTGGCAGTCTATTTGCATCAAATCAGAAGAGCCCATCCTCCCTGTCTAATTTGACAGGGCAGACAACAGTCTTCAAGCTAGAATGGTTGACGCAACAACCAATAGTGGCACTTTCTTTGACTAAAACAATTGCATCATCTGTTTGACATGAAATCCGCTTGAATCATTACAGACCTCCATTTTATGTGCATACTGTCCGACACAGCTGATGACGCTGTGGCAAAGAGAAAAACGGATAAAATATGCTGCAAATAAAGTTGCTTTTTCATTTTAAATAAAGCAAAGAATACTATATTGTAGCTTGAAACACTTTGAAAAATGTATGAATATAAGAATGAAAATTAAAAAATAAAAAGTATGAAAATTGAAAAAAAAAAAATTACTTGAAGAATAATTAAAATTAATTATGAGAAATAAAAATTATTGAGACATGATCGGACAATTGGACTTCTACCCACTTCATAAGCAGGGATTCACCATAACTTAGCCTATTTTGATTATTAACTATGATCGCATATCATGCTGGTAGATATTTGTGCCAGTTTCCCCTGCCACTGGTAATATACCACATTAGCATACTGTGCCATCATCCAGTACACAGACCCCATGTTAGCCAGGTAGCATGCTGTTCCTACTTCAGTGGGTGCACACACTGAACTACATATACCATGCAAGTGAGTTCCCTGTGCTATTTATGCCCATAAAGGTTCTGGACTCACACACAAAAACATTTATTGTTTGGGTTATCTCTTATTTGAAGAGTGGAGATTATAAATTTGTATCTTATGTTTTTCCTTACCACAGTACTTCCTGGTCCTGGACAGTAACAAATGACCTGAGCATTGTTTCAGGCTGTCTTTTATAGTGCCTGAGTAACATGTAGGGAGCATGCCCGGTCCATCTTACTGGACCATACCAACTGTGCGGTTGAAATGGGTTGAAACACATTTTCTGAAATGAGCTCTTGTGCGAATGAAAACTGCCGTTAGGTGTGAAAATGTATAAATAAGTTTTGTAATGATTTTCGATATGTAAAATGTCCTGTGGGGTTAATTGATTATTGGATTGCTTCCAATTAAGGGTGGTATGGGCCAGTGGGAGGGGCATGGCCTTTAAATGGAGGGGTTTCTATGCTGCCTGGGCAGTCAGAGAAGGGCTGTGATGCTGTGTAGACCCAGTGGTGTTTTGCTTAATACCTTGTAAATATATTTATTTTCTTTTTTTGACTACTGCATTCTTGCATTTTGTTCACATTTTCCTGGACTGTAGTTTAAGGGCAATAAACCACTTCATCTCTTTTCTATTGAATAGATTCTGTTTTGCGGCCTTTTTTTCAACATTTTAAGGTTGGATTACACCTTTTACGGTCAGCCTTCCGGCACACTACCCTCACTCTAGGTCAGAGTGTGACAATATTAATACATTGTATTTGGGTGGATACGGTTATTTCACTTCTAGTCCAACCAATCTAACCAGTGAAAACATGGACATGTTGACGTTCAAGCATGAAGGCTTTAAGAATACATCCATAAACATGCAATTTGGGGATTCAGTGGGTTTTAGGAGCTTTCAAATAGATATAATACCACCTACGTACTAGGGATGCAACGGTACTCGGTAAAATACCGAACCGTTCGGTATGTCCTGCACGGACCAATACGCCCTTATGTCCCACGGGTTTTCGGTACAAGTCAGGTTGTGTGTATGTGTGCCTGACTGTCAGGGCAAAAGCCCTCCCCCGCGAGTTACTGTCCAATCACTGTTGTGCACAGAAGCAGAAAACTTCTACCCCGGAAACGACAACTTTACCTCTAAGTGCTCTGGACGGCGATTTTACGAATCATACTATGGCCACGCCAAGACCCGCCTTACTCTGCCTCTGATTGGTGGGTAACACGGGTCTTGGCGTGGCCATAGCAGGATTCGTAATATCTCCTCCGGACTCGCCACTGCTGCAGGCTATCTCTGATAGTCTGTGTGAGGCTGCTGTGCGCGTGTGTGTTTGGGTGTAAACAAGACCTGCCTCTGGTTGGCTTACTATGAACTCTTACTCTACCTTAGCCAATCATCATCACTTATGCGGTTGTGCTGTGTTTGTTAACCAACTGTTAACTTCAAGTTTTATTCAGTACCAGAATTGTTTAGAACTTGTTCTTACAGGCAAAATAAATAAATAATTTTGGTAGAAAACAAAATTTCTCTTTATGAACAAAACAAGTACCGAAACCGTGCCGAAACCGTGACCCAAAAACCGAGGTACGGACCGTACTGTGGGCTGCCTGTACCACTGCACCCCTACTACGTACTGTATGTCTAGGTCACGGGTCTCCAACTCTAGTCCTGGAGAGCTACTCTCCTGCATGTTTTAGATGTTCCCATGCTCCAACACACCTGATTCAAATGAGTGGCTCCTTATCAGACCTCAGCAGAGCTTGATAACTAGTTTATCATTTGAATCAGGTGTGTTGGAGCAGGGTAACATCTACATCTAAAACATGCAGGGCAGTAGCTCTCCAGGACTGGAGTTGGAGACCCCTGGCCTAGGTACTGGCCACTCCACGATAAAAGATTTTTGCAGTAGAGGTGGTCGTCTGTCCATGTTTACATGAATATAGAGGAAGCCACCCTGAAGTTTCAGAGTAAACAATCCAACATGGCCAAAACATCATTGAATAGCTGGCCAAGAACACATTATAAACTCAATCCGTACCGACACTGGCCCACTCAGTCATCCAGGCAGTGTAATACAAATCTGTTTGCCCTTTGTGTATTAATAAAATTCCTCTATAAAATAATTTTTCATCAACATACTGACAAATTTCTAATAATATAACATAACATAAATCCAATCCTAATTGCAAACCCAAACCTAGACTTAATCTCCCCTACTCCACTCAAGAAAAACCCAGTAGTAACCTACCTAAACCTTGGTCATTAGGACTGAGGTTCAAACACACATGCATATTTGGGAATTTGTTTGGCTGTTGCAACTGCTATTAAAGAATGAACTTTACCTGAGCCTCGGGAGTAAGCTGTTTCTCTCGTTCCTGCAGAGAGACCTTACAGTAAGACTGTAAGGCGAGATAGTTCTTCCTTTTCCACTTCCTATCAAAGCGGTCTGCATGCTGTTTGCAGTATGCAAAAAATGGATCTGCAATATCCTAAAAGAGCAAAAATGACATGAATATACCAGTTTTAATAATTCCTGAAAACAAACATGTTATATCAGTTTCATCTATATGTGATGGGGAGCAACACAAAAAGCAAATGAAGTTTTCCCAGCTGTTTAATTACCACTGGAAGTTATAAACAGTTTCACTTGCTGATAAAATTATGTTTTTTGCCGCTATTATAAAGCTCCAAAAAGCCAATGGCTTGTCCAATAACACAAACCCACCTTCTATGTCATGAAATACAATGATTCTGTTCCCTCTGCCCTGTGTGTATCTAATATGCATAAAATAATACCACAACAGATTAGTACTGAGAGGGTAGGAGTATGCAGCAAGGGGTCTGGCCAGGATTTGAACCCAGGCTGCTGCAGTGAGGTATTAGCCTTGCTATGGGATGGATTTTGACTGGGTGTGACAGAAGTTTTGCTATAAAGCCAAACAAACAATATTTAATGGTAGTACAGCTTGAATGTCTAATTTGAAGAAACTATAGATGAAGTGTGGCAAAAACAAAAAGCTGGATTTTTCCACTGTCATAAATTATCAACTCTGTGTCAATTGTCAATGGCACTTTTTTTCATGCCATTTTATTTTGAATGTCGAGGCTGCTACTCTTACCTCCTCTGCAGCAGCCTCAGACAGAAGTCCCTCCCTCTGTGCACAGGTAACATGGAAGTAGGACCGACACATTCCTGCATCACAGCTGATGCACACACCAGTCCTGGCAAAACGAGTGTCTTCACAGAAACTGCACTCCTACATACAACACAAGACTGAGACTTCAATTTGTTTCTGCAACACAGTTACTTTGTAATATACAGTTCACCATGGTGAAGTCACAACTAGTCCAACTCAACCCATTTTCTCTTACGAGTCTGAAACTGAAAGACAATGCTGTAGTAATAAAATCATATATGTGATGTGAAAACACGGGAATTTTTTGCTACTATTACACTATGTCATGTGCTGTCAATAATTTCAAGTAGATAACCTAAGTTTATCTTTAATGGTGGAGAATAACTCCACAACTAAAGCCAGAGTCGTCATGATCAATATGTATCAACTGATCACTTTATTAGGTACACCTGTACACCCAATTGGCTGTTTAATGATCCAATCCGCCAATCATGTTGCCAGATAAAATCAACACTATCTAGGCCAAGGGCTTCAGTTGATGTTAACAGAGAAACACTAAAATGAAAAAGAATGTGACTCTGTGACTGTAATACGATTTCTGCTGGTCTAAGTTTTTTAAGGTGCCGATCTCCCTCTTTTCATTCATAAGAGGGTTAGCTAAGGGTTTTACTCAGAATGGAGTGTGAATCCATGGACACAAGTTGCCTGAGTCAATACTCCAGACTGCCAATTGTAGTTTGATGGTGTGGGGGATGTTTTCTTGACCCACTTAATACACCTTGAAACACCAACCAAGGGAACAACTACCCAGTATTTCTACAGCGTTTCCTCTACATTCATTTAGGAGTGGCGGGCCGCCACATTTCTCCACCTTCACAGCACAGCCTGGTGATGAGCGCAACGGTTAAGATAACTCATCATAGATTTTACAAGTTAAATAGACAGTCGCAAAGTATTGATGGCCAGCTAACGTTACGCAACACACCTGTAGCTTAAGTTAATTGGGCCCGGTGCCAACTCAGTGACGCTAACGTGGGTAAACTATTTGATAGCATTAAGCTAATATATACACGCCATGATGTATTAACTGCTGACTGCATTTTCAGATGAATTGGGGATCACCTTGCAGCATGTATGCTGCTAAGTATCAACGGGCCACCTCTGGGAGAATTTCCCTACAACAGAGCCTTAGAGCTCTTCCATAAAAAGCCAAGAAAAATTCAGTGTTCTGTGCCTGGGTGCAAACTTTGCCACTGATTCTAAAGCCCCATGTAGCTGTTAAACAGATCATTATTTATTATTTTTATTCATTTAATTTTATTGTTTTATTTATTTTTTTTACTTTTTACATTCAGCCTTTATCTGACATTGTATATGGCTGAGATGTATAGATTGTAGTGGTTATAAGGGAAAATGCAATTTTCAACTGGCCAGCCAATAAATAGGTTGTAAAAGTTAAATCTGCAGTCAATTGTCATTTTTTTATGCCGTCACGGCCCCCCGGAGAGCCTGCCCCCGCTGCTGAAAAAAATCCTAGAGGAAACACTGTTCTATGTTGTCACAATACAGTGACAAAATAGATACAGATAAATCACAAAATAAAAATCATATAAAGTTGGCCTCTACAGGATGTTAAGCATGTCAGTTAAACTTTAGTTAAACAATGTATCACTGACCTGCATCACTATTGAAAAAGAGTACTTGCCTTTGCCCCATATTTTGAGTAATTCATTTCTGTAAGCGTCACCGGTCGTAGTTTATCAATGTCTCCAAATGCTACTCCAGGAACATATAGCGCACAAACAACATGTACCCATCTGAAAAAGAAAATGAAAAAAAAATCTTAAATTGGCTGATAAACTGGTATGAAAATCATGACCGGAAAATGTTTTGAAATGAAAAGACGTTGTGGAAAGGTGGCAATTAAGCAATTAACATCTTAACCCTGATTTCCAAAAAAATTAATTGATCAAAATATATTGCGGTGGTTCCTTCTGCTTTCAGAGTAGTGAATTACTACAAACAAAAGAAACTTAATATCATGAAATTGGCTGCAGTGACTTGCCAAAAAACTTCAAAAAGAAATGGATTCATAGATTTATGTAGCCCAAGACTCTTGACTACAGTTTGCTGTGACACAATTTCAAATGCAGACTTTAGGGAAGAGAATCCGAAGTCCAATATAAAGATATCCATCTCTGGCAAGCAGCCGCTTCACAGTTTAATTTGCTGTGTTTTTCATGCTCTAGTGAAGTAGTAAATTTGGGTGCAGCCTGGCTGAGGAGCACTATCAGCGATAACGTGGCTGAAGTCTCCACGCTTCACATAACACACTCTTTTCTCTCACTCCTTTTCTTCCACTATCTCTTCGCTTCCCTCCATCCCCCTTTCTCAATCCTCTGCTATTTCTCTCTCTCCAACTTACTTTTCTCCTCAGCACTGAATATATGCACAATTTAGATAGCCTTTGGCCGTCCGCAGCATATCAAGCAGCTGGGGTCATTAGGTGATATTTGTTTCAGTTGTTCCGCTTGCTGCCCTCATAAATACCAACTGACCACTAGATTAGGATGCAACTCTATCCCACCTCCCGGCGTCTGTCTCTTTGAAGATGCCATCCTGGTTGGGACAAAGCTCACAGCTGGGAGTCACTCCATTCTTACAGGCATCACAAAACCAAGGCTCTGTTGAATTCTCTGAGGCTGAGCTCATGATTGAGTCACTTTCACCATCCACACCATAACAACCTACAAAAGAGAAAAGCATGAAAATGTCAGTTACATTGTTCATTCAAGATAACATCAGTCATTGCATATTCCATGTCACTGCTTCTGATTTAGAGCATTAATGTGAACATCACAATGAATCACTACCCTCCAAAGGGCAGATGAGCATCTTTGAACTCCAATGAGCTGACGGTTTCAATGGACAGAGAGGCAGATTTGAGAAAGACATCTGAGAGTGGAAAAAATAAATGGGGTCTCAAACCCCTTAATTAATGGCTTGCATGTCCAAAAAACTTCAAAATCTTATTTAGAATTTGTTAATTTCAATGCATTCATTCATTCATTCATCTTCAACCGCTTTATGCGTTTCCGGGTTGTGGTTCTGGAGCCAATCCCAACTCACACTGGGCGAGGGCAGGGTACACCCTGGACAGGTCACCAGTTCATCGCAGGGCCAGCACACAGAGACAGAGACGAACAACCACTCAAACTCACACTCAGACCTATGAACAATGTAGAGCCACCAATTAACCTAAACTTGCATGTCTTTGGACAGTGGGAGGAAACCACACAGGCACAGGGAGAACATGCAAACTCTGCACAGAAAGGCCCCAGGCTGGGAACCGAACCCATGACCTTCTTATTGAGGGACAACGGTGCTAACCGCTATGCCACCACACTAATTTCAATGCATATTTTAGTAATTTTTTTACTATGTAATGTCAATAGAAGAATGATACACTATAGCCTTGAGTACAATAGGCAGAGGGTATAAAAAGACTGGACAAATGTTAGCTGTTCAACGTATAAAACAGTCTTAACCTGTCGCTAAGTTTGAAGTCTGTTTGAACACTTATTACATTAGTGGTTCATTCAAAGTTAAATTTTTAGATTTATGCTCGGCTTGTTAGTGTTGAAAACAGGAAGTTAACTGTAGCTTAGCTAGCTTCCATACAACTTAATCATGAGCATTGTCAAATTTGCCATCCCCAAACCAGAGGTTGAAATGGGGCTTTTCACAAAGCTGTATGTTATGATTACTTTAAAGATGAAAAAGGCCATCATTCCTTAACCTACTTTATGTTTTGTTCTAAGTAATCTCAACCAATCAAGAGTTGTATAGAGGAAAACATAGTCAGCCAATCATTTCTTGCTGTCCCCATATTAGGCTACAGCTTGCTTCGGCTAAAGCTTTGGAGCTCATCCACACATGGTCCAAATTGGCACGAATGAGAAAGTAAAACCCTCCTCCACTAGACAGTCTTTGATGTGGCCAACAGAATTGTTGTGTTTGCTGATTTAAGAGCTTTTCTTGGCTAGTTACTAGAATGTAAGGCAACACTATAAGTATTACATATGTGGTATTACTTTACAACAGAGACTCAACTGACTTAAATCTGTACTTTAAAGACTGTGTGGATATTGTTTATTTTTTATGCTATACTACATGTAACCATAGGGCTCTCTGGAATCTCTGTCACTACATTCAAAACACAACCAATGGCTCTCTAGTCCAAAGCTGTCTATCTTCTGTGACACTGCAGTACCACAAAACAACCATTTAATAAAAATGTAGCCTGAGAGAAGGAAGAAGCTATGCAAAAGCATTTTAATATACACTTAATTTTCTGAGGTTGCCTAAATAATTACTAGACTGATGTGGTTTCTATGGCAGCTATTACACCAGGCAAACGTGCTCTTCATTACCAATGAGGGCAGCATCTGTACTGTGCCTTCGTTGGGGAAATAACACTCTGACTTCTAATTCAATCGCCCAGCCCTCAGGCTTTTTGAGCAATGGTAAAGACATACAAATCAAAAGCCTAGTGTTCTGCATGACCATCAATGTGTGCCACACTGGGGGGCAGGGCAGCCAATCAAAAGCAAACATTGGGTCAGATGGAGTTGTTTATTCAGCTCTACACTGTTTGGTGGGCACATTCCTTTTTCTGATTGAGGGACCAGCCAACCAGGATAATCACTAATTTGCATGGCACACTTTGTTCAGGTTTTACACTATGTTGAGTATTTACAAGCTTCCTGTTTCTCCTTAAAATGCACTTGCTTGAAGGATAAACCGATAGAGCTTCTTCACTTGAAAAATTAATCCACAGCTGGACCCTGTCCTGACCTCCAGAGTAGAAAATCTACTTAGAATATAACTGTCCGTGATGTGGCGATAACTACTGCATATTTCTGCCTCAATTTTCTTCCACAGTATGAGGCAAGAGGAGGAAGCAAGGTCCAATATACTTCTACTCAAACTGTATTTTCTTAAAAATGGGCATTACTGGATCACCTCTGGCAATAGTTGGGTGTTTCATCTTCACTGATTGTGTTTTGAATTGTGGAGCTGGGCGTTGTGAATGACCACCATGCTGGCTTAACCGACTTATGGCTGGCTGAACCGTGGCACAAATCTTGGATGCTCCTTTTGAACTGAGATACAAAGCTCAGACCGTTAAGCCATGGGTTGCTCGCTAATATGGGCTAAACTGACAAAAAATGATGACCACAGGATAGCTTCATAATCCCTAAAGGAAAGCTTATCCTTTTCAAAAATGATAAGTTTGGCAGAAAAAAAAGGAGGCCAAGTAGAATCGACTGTAGCTTGAGAAGTACTATTAACTGTATTGAAATTTCATACAAAGAACCATTTGCTTGACTTCAGCAAACACTAACCAACCATATGTGGGTGCACATATGTACACATCTCAGGGCTTTGGGCTGGCACAAGCCTACCACTGGTTTGCCTTGTGGCTGGGGTTTAAACCTGAAGCCTCTGCATGCAAACCATGTGCTGTACCACTGAGCTACATCCCTGGATGTATACATAAACATAATAATATGGGATATAAATAAATAATAAAGGTAATGGAAGGTGTTGTGTATCTGTAGGATAACAGGAAAAGGGATCTCTCACAAGAGAGAATCAGCACATCATCATACACAACACGGTGAGGGCTCACATTTTTAAGTTGGCAGCAATTTCTTACTAATCATCTATCTATACAGTGTAAATGTGTCTTCTGTCCACACAAGATCTATGGAGCTCAGCCTGAGGGACTATAAGGTTGGTCACCTCTCCCTTTTCCTCCTACTGCTCTGTTTGGCCAGGAAAGATCCCACTGAGTTCTTGAGACCCCTCAATGCAACAGAAACGCTTTTGTATTCTCCCCAAGATATAAGCCTCATACCAATCCTGCCAGAGTCTGACTAGTTGTGTCAATGCGTGAAAAGTCTTATAGTTTCAATAAATTTGGACAAATGTCTAAATTTCAGTTTTTACATTGTCTTTATAGGGTATTGAGTCTAGATTAATGCAAGATTTTTAATTTTACTTTTTTAGGCCGCAACTTGCCAAAATTGAAAAAATCTAAAATATTGTCTGAATGCGCTGTAGTTAACCAAATACCCAATAATACAATCAGATGGCAGTTTAATAAAGTACGAAAAAGGAACCAGATGCTTCCATTCAGCACTCACTGGTCAGTAAATGCTACCTTCAGTTACCAGATCTTAAAACAAAATGACATAACACTATTGAGGGAACATTAAACAAGGGGAATATACTTCAAAAACGTAAGCTGTTATGGGGGCTTGTGGAGAAAAAAAAACGCCACTATTAGTGTTAGACTTTTCATTTGCCACCCATCTGTTTGTTCATATTTACATCACAGCAGAAGTAAGTAGTCCATTAAGTGTTGTTGGTATATTTTGTTAACTGACCAGACTGTTCGAAGTCTTATTTAGCAAGTTATTCAATCCATTCAATCCACACAAATAATCATTAGCTGTTGTTTTTTTTGTTGTTGTTTGTTTGTTTTCAATAACCGTAAGCAGAATATCTTTGGGTATCTGGGCTGTAGGTTACACCATCTGACCACTGATGTGAAGCTGAATTGCCAGACCACATTTCATCACAGCAGCCTAATTCGACTGCCTCATTTTAACTTAAGTTACCACTGTTAAAACCAAGACCTTTAAAACCCAAGTTTTTGTGAAGGAAAATACTTACTGCAGCTTTACTTTGGTACAAAACAGTAAGGGTGGGTACAGTGTAGATTATAGATTATTTTTTGTATTGTATAGATTACTTTATTTATAATTTTTACTTATTGTAATTATCATTACTATGGTTATTTTGCATTGTTTCCGTCTGTCCTTGGTTACTGTGAAAGGCACATATGAATAAAATGTATTATTATTATTATAATATTTATTTTCATATGTGATATTACAGACCAAAGAAATAGACTAGTCCAAAGATTACCATACTACTCAATAGAGAAAACAAGACTAAATCAGAAGCTGTTGTATGACTGGATGGTCAACATGAAAAATTGACAAAACAGCTGAAAATTGTTGTGGAACTGCTTGCAATGTAGCTGAAGCCTATTCGACAAGTCATCAAATGCTCCTAGATGCATTTTCTCAACTACTATGGGGATGGAACCAGCCTCTTCCTCCTGTGGGCTATATTTTTTGCAGCAGTCTATCACTGATAAGCGAAAACTGACAAAATCAACTTGAAAGTACAAAGGGAAATAAGTGAAGCTTTATGAGCAAAATCAGAAGTTGCGGTATGGAAACAATATGACTGATTGAGGAGTCTCATAATCAACAGGCACGCCAGTAAAGGAATCCTATATGTGCTCTGTGTTTGTTTACTTCATAGACACCTGCTCATTCCCTCTTTTGATCTATTGCTACCTTTTATGTTAGTTTTATCTGAGAAACCGCAAGAAGAGAGATGGTGCCCACTAAGACGAGCAGCAGAGTCAAGCATCAAGACTTATAATCACGATTAATCACCATTCCTAAATATGACTGAAAAATTTGCATTTTCTCTGTATGTTGTTGGAACAGAAAGATAAATGACAGTTGGTAGATATATATCCTGTTATATGTAAACATGTTTTTTAAACCAATATTTTTTATCTTTCGCCTTTCAATCTGGTGCCCACAGAATAACTTAAATTAGTTATTAATCATTAACAATATGTTACTAATTAGTAACTATATACGAGTCTCTGTCTCCCCCAGTTCCTCTCCTCTCTCCCCCCCTCTCTTTCTCTCCCAGTTCCTCTCCTCTCTCTCCCTGTCCTCATCCTGCAGGTGAGGAATCATCACCATCCCATGTTCCTACAATGCCTGCTGCGCCCACATCTTCAAGAATTCCATACAGCATCATTCCTATGAACTTCATGCAGCATCATGTTCCTGCCTACACCTGTTTGAATATCCCCTCCTCCTGCTCTCTTTCTCCCCTTACTCTACCCAACTTTGCCTCCCCCGTGCCTTTCTCTCTCTCTCCCTCTCTCAACCCAATCGGTCGAGGCAGATGGCCGGCCCCCCCTGAGCCTGGTTCTGCCCGAGGTTTCTGCCTCTTAAAGGAAGTTTTTCCTTGCCACTGTCGCCGAATGCTTGCTCATCGGGGGATCTGTTGGGTCTCTTTAAATAATTTTATAAAGGGTTTGGTCTAAACCTGCTCTATATGTAAAGTGCCTTGATGTAACTTTGTTATGATTTGGCGCTATACAAATAAATCTGATTTGATTTGATATATGCATTATATGTATAGTGCATATATCGTTACTAACATATAATAATAATAATAATTCATTTTATTTAGAGGCGCTTTTCAGAACACCCAAGGTCACCTTACAGTGCTTGAAGTTTAAAAAGTACAAATTTAGAACATTAGTAAAACGACAATAGGACAGGTCACATCAGACAACATCGGCGAGACAGATACAACATTGGTAAGATGAAAACAACATCAGTCAGACAAGAATGAGAAACAACAAACAACAGGAGTGTGTAGGGCTGGTGAATGTGCAGTGTCCGGTTAGAGTGAATATACGAGTTTGAAGAGGTGTTTTTTGATCTGGTTTTTGAATGTTGTGATGAGTTGGTCTGTCTTATGTGAGCGGGGAGAGAGTTCCAGAGTTTGGGAGCTGAGCAGCTGAAGGTTTGGGCTCCCATGGTGCTGAGGCGTGAGGTGGGAATGTCAAGGAGTCCAGCAGAGGTAGAGCGGAGGGAGTGGGAGGGAGTGTAGTCCAGGAGGAGGTCACGGAGGTAGGTGGTAGCTTTGTAGGTGAGGAGGAGATGTTTGTAATGGATATGGTATTGTACAGGGAGCCAATGAAGATGTATGAGGACCGGGGTGACGTGGTCGGATGATTTGGTGCGAGTGATGATCCGGGCGGCTGAGTTCTGGATGATTCACAGTCTGTTGATGATTTTGGAAGGAAGGTCGGTGAAGAGGGCGTTGCAGTAATCAATACGGGATGTGACTAAAGAGTGAACCAGGATTTTGGTGCTGGATTGAGACAGGAATGGGCGAAGTCTGGAAATGTTACGGAGGTGGAAGAAAGCAGTCTGAGTGATGTTGTGAATGTGTGGTGTGAAAGACAGGGTGCTGTCAAGAATGACGCAGATGCTCTTAACATGGGTGGAGAAGGGAACCGGGAAGCCGTCTATGGTGATGGGTGGAGCAGGGGTGAGTTTTGACTTGGTGATGTTGGATTGTGAACCAATGAGAAGAGCCTCAGTTTTATTGCCGTTAAGTTTCAGAAAGTTGTTGGTCATCCAGGTCTTGATGTCGGCCAGGCAGGTGGTGAGGGAGGTGGGAGGAATGGCGGTGGAGGGTTTGGAGGAGATATAGAGCTGTATATCGTCGGCATAACAGTGGAAGTGGATACCATTATGACGGAGGATTGAGCCCAGGGGTAGGAGGTAGACTGTAAAGAGAAGTGGACCCAAGACTGACCCCTGGGGGACACCCAATGTGACACCCGTGCAAGTTGACTTGTGGTTCCCTAGTTGAACAAACTGTTGGCGGTCGGTGAGGTAAGAAGAAAACCAGGAGAGTGCAGCACCAGTGACCCAAATGTCAGCCAGACGGTCCAGGAGTAGTGGGTGAGAGATGGTGTCAAAAGCTGCACTGAGGTCCAGGAGGATGAGTATGGTGAGAAGTCCAGAGTCGGCTGCAAGGAGGAGGTAGTTGGTGATTTTGACTAGGGCTGTTTCGGTGCTGTGATTGGAGCGAAAACCAGATTGGAAGGATTCGTGAAGATTATTTGCTTCGAGGTGGGACTGAAGTTGTGCGGCAACCACCCGTTCAAGAGTTTTTGAGATGAAGGGAGGGTTGGAAATGGGCCGGTAGAGAGAGAAGTCAGATGGGTCTGCATTGGGTTTTTTCAGGGTGGGTGTGATGGCAGCTAGTTTGAGGGAAGGGGGAACAGTTCCAGTGGTGAGTGAGGAGTTGATTATGTCTGTGATCAGGGAGGAAATGGATAGCAGACAGGCTTTGACAAGCGAGGTGGGGAGGGGATCCAGTTGACAGGTGGCTGCTTTGGCTTTGGAGATGAGGTCTGAGATGGTGTGCTCTGATACTGGGGTGAAGGTGGTGAGAGAGCTGATGAGAGGGTGGTTATTGGTGATTATCCAGGGTGGATCGGGTGTAGGGGTGCGTGAGGAGGCCAGTTGTTGGTGAATGGTCTGGATTTTAGTGCTGAAGAAATCTAGAAAGGCAGTGCATTGGTTGGTGGAAATGTCCGGAGGAAGGGATTTTGGAGGCTGGAGAAGATGTTTGATTGTTGAGAAGAGAACTTTGTTGTTACATGTGCCGGAGTTGATGAGGTTGGAGTAATAGGAGGATTTGGCAGCATTGAGAGCATTCTTGTAGTTGTGGAGATGGTCTGAGTACATTTGGCTGTGAACAGTGAGTCTGGTCTTTTTGTAGAGTCTCTCCAGTCAACGGCCTTTAGCTTTGAGCTGACGGAGGTCAGAGGTGAACCAGGGAGCAGAGTGGGTAAATGAAGCTGGGCGGGTTTTCAGGGGAGCCAGTGCAGTAAGGGAGGAGGAGAGTATGTTGTTGTAGTGGTCAACCAGGTCAGCAGTGGAGGAAGATGGGGGGGGACTGGGGTAAGTGCAGATCAGGGTTGAAAGATCTGTGGGGTTGATGTGTTTGATGTTTCTTTGACTTTCTGTAGTTGGGTGTGGATGTCAAAGAATATGGCTTTTTGGTGAGAAATGGGGAAGTCTGTGACAGCAAGGTTGGTGGGAGTGATGTTGGTCCAGCAGATTAAATCCAGGATGTGTCCTGATAATAGCATTTACAAAAGAATGTCTAGAGCTATTGCTTGAATGTGTACACACACATACATACATTTTGTTTATTTCTGATAGCCAGTTACTGATGTCTGACATCTCTGATTAACTATTCACAGGAAAGAGTAATTACAGTACTGTTCGATGATCCAAAAGGAGCTGCTGAAGGTACTGCTTTGACTGCTTTGACTGTTATCTTCCCTTATGCTTAGATGGAGTTGGAGGATGAGACGATGAGTCTGTTAGTATCCATAAAGATGTGTATGTGGTACAGAATTGCTTGAGATACACATGTAACAGTATAGGTTAGTTTCTGCTCTATTGCAGGATCTCTTGCTCTGCATGTCTAGATTTCTCTTACCTGAATTCCCCATATGAAACTTCATCCTCACTCTAATAACGGTAACTACAACTACAACAATAATGATGATAATAATAATAACATGATTCCTTCACATAGTGGGCCTAGGGCAGATAAAGCCAGTACTTCTGCTAGTCCTTTTCATCTTTGACACAGAGATGCTATTATTTTTTTAATATTGAAATCCTTTCCTTGTTGGAATGATTTCAAGCTCTGTTTCATTACTTTTTGATTATTTGAGAACATTTTAGTAGCACTGTGATAACACTGATAGCACTGACCGTTTTGGTCATTGTAATCTTGATATAACAGTTTACAGTGTTTCATCTCTACTGCCTAGTCACTGCTGCTAAATGAGGTGTAACAGATTCTGGAAGGCAGTGGGTTACAGCTCGGGGGATGTACAAACTTTTCCACCTGTATGTGGACAGTGGGGACAACTGTAGGGCCAATAATTTCAATCTCAAAACCTGGCTAAACTGAATAAGAACTACATATATGACCAGGTACATTGTTTTTATTGGGATTTGGTTCTCTTTTCATTTGTTTGCTGAGGTAAAATGGGCAAAGACTGCCTTTAAATTTGCTCATGTTACATAGAAAGATGTTTCGGCATATTACAGGTGTTTGCCCTCTTTTGAAATAACTGTTAGACACACCAACTGTCATTACAAGTTATGCTTTGTAAAATGAAGCCAGCCTTTGCAGGAAATATTCCATGTCAGAGATCTAAATAATTAATGACATTAATAATGTGTCAGATATATAAATATGGGGAAAATAGACAGAAAGGTTGGCTGTTTTATTGAACTTCCAACACCTTAACAGATCTATCTATCCTTCGAAGGAATGAGAACTACTCTGCTACAATTCAGCTCCATATTATACTGCCCCTGTGCCACTGTCTCCTCCCTCTGCTAACCACTTATTCTCCCTTCTATGTCTTTTGTAGGATAGTCAGTGTATCTTAGAGGAGGAAAATATCAACCAAACAAGATACAGTTAATTCCTGCTCTTGATACCTCAAGTTGGAGAATTTGTGATTGGTGCTGTTCCCCGCCTCCACTACCAGGTCTTTGTGTTTCATAAAATACAAGTTTGACTGTATGAGATAACCTAACGAGTCCTTTTTGGACCTCAGAGGAGTTTATAACTCAGTCAATTAAAGTGATGTTGAACAGAATGAGCAAAATGCAACCAAGAGTTTTGTGTGGCATTGTGTTATGTGGGTTCAAGGTAGGGAAGTAATTTACAAGATTTTAAGGATATTTATACCATCTCAGTTTTTCCGCATCAACGCAGCAATTTAACTGTCTGCGAGTCTCATCTCATCAATTGTATTCTCTGTCATGTTTCTACTTGTTGTCAAGTTCCACGGACATACTAATATGTAAAATTACTATTTTGTATTGTGCAACTGGCAGAAAAAAAATCTGATAAGGTGACAACCCCTGAGCCATACTGTTCTAATGGACAATTTGGAAACAGTTTTCATTTCCCATCTCTGGTTAAGTGTGATTACAGGGCTGTGTTGGGGCAGACAGCTACCAGCTAGTTAAAATCACACACACAGACACTCAGACAGACAGTCACACATACTCACATATATGGATCAGGCATAACTTTATGACCCCTTGCCTAATATTGTGTTGATCCTCCTTTTGTTGCCAAAACAGCACTGAACCGTTGAGGCATTGATTCCACTAGACCCCTGAAGGTCTGTGGTATCTGGTACCAAGACGTTAATAGCAGACCCTTTAAGTCTTGATTGGAGTAAGACCTGGGGAATTTGGAGGCCCTGTCAACACCTCAAACTAGTTGTTGTGCTCTTCAAACCATTCCTGAACCATTTTTGCTTTGTGGCAAAGCGCATTATCCTGCTGAAAGAAACCACAGCCATCAGGGAATACTGTTTCCATGTAAGGGTGTGCATGGTCTGCAACAATGCTCAGGTTGTACCTGTCAAAGTAACAACCACATAGATGGCAGGACTCAAGATTTCCCAGCAGAACATCACCAAAAGCAACACACTGTCTCTGCTGGCTTGCTTTCTTCCCATTGTGCATCGTGGTGCCACCTGTCAGCCACACACATGCACCCAGTCATCAGAACTGTCACGTGCCCATTGTTGGCGCTTTCGGCGGTGAACAGGGGTCAGCATTGCACACCGACTGGTCTGCAGCTATGCAGCCCCATTCACAACAATTTGCAATGCACCGTGTATTCTGGCACCTTTCTATCAGAACCAACATTAACTTCTTCTGCAGTGTAAGCAACAGTAACCCTGTTGGATCAGACCACACAGCCTAGCCTTTGTTCCCCACGCACATCAATGAGCATTGGCTGCCCAGGGTCATGGTTGCTGGTTTACGTGGACCACTTTTGATAGATACTGACCACTGCAGACTGGGAAAACCCCACAAGAAGTGCAGTTTTGAAAAACACTCTGACCCAAGGCCCAAGTTGTGATTGCTAGATGACTGGGTCAAACTAGCTCAAATCCTTATGCTTGCCAATTTTTCTATCAACTTTGAGGACAAAATGTTCACTTAACTGCCTAATATATCCCACCAAATAACAAGTACCATGATGAAGAGATAATCAGTGTTAATTTCGTCATGTCAGTGGTCATAATGTTATGCTTGATTGGTGTAAATATATATAGACACACATACATTTGCAAGAAAAAGTATGTGAATTACCTGGATTTCTGCATAAATTTATCATAAAATGTGATCCAATCTTGAGCTAAGTCACAACCAGAAGGGAACCCTCTGGGCCTTCAAGGTATTCAGTGAAGGCCTAAGAAAAAATATTGAAAGAATTTTTGTACTACTAATGATATATATATATATATATATAAATATATTTACTTAATTAAAAATTTCAATGATTTTTATTCATACAGTACTAGACCACATTTCTAGATCATTGTTATAAACTTGGACTAATATTTCTTGGGAAACAATGGGTTAATATAATAGAACGAGAAACGGACTAATAACAATTTTTCTTCCAATGGTATCTGGGTAGGCTATTAAATCAGCGATTCCTCCTGCTGGACCTTCAATGGCTGTAACGAAGACCCGTGTAATTCAAGTCAATGTGAGCATGAATTTGAGTTTGACAGGTGTCTTAGCCAATCATATTTCATTGAGTTGTGGGAGGGACCATATCACGACATCTTCCGGGTATTCGCGGAGAACCTAGGAGAACATATATAAGTCAAACAACCCGCTAAAACAGTGAGTGAGTGGAGGGAAGAAAGACAGAAGACGATTTACAGAGCAGGGAAATGGCGGGAGCTAGTGAAGAAGAAGAAGAAGAAGACCGTGTGGCTTATATTTTGGATACTCCTTTTTCAAGATTGCCTTTTCAAGCAAAACTAGATATTAGGGCTACCATTGGCATTTTCAAGCTAGCAGCTACAGCCGCTATCAGCGGCTAACGGGCAGCAGCAGCACAGACCCAGAGCCACAGCAGCACAAAACTGAATTTGTAAGAAGTATACTGTAGGCCTAAACCTACAATTTGCAGACAGGTTTATAGCCATTAAGGCCAGTGAACGAGCTTTTTCCTTTTCCCATTTCACCTCAGGAAGTGTTTGTGTTATACTTTTGGCAGAAATATTAAATCTACATTGAAATTCAATTGTGTCCAAGCTTAAACAAACACAAAAAACATTGGATCAGCATTGGATCCATCTTTAGTTGTTGAACAGTAGCTAATGATTATTCTAGACATTTTACTTTCATTCCAGCTAAACAAATATGTGAGGTAAGTGAATGTGTGATTTGCTTGTTTCATTTAGTTTTTGTAATTAAATGATGTCATGATAGCAAGCTTTGAATGTCTGTTTTTCCAGAATCACCTTGGTGTGTTGTGAAGCCAGTTGGGGCAAATAAACCTTTAATATCATGAACATCCATGTGACAGGGCTCTGGCTATTATTTTTATTGCTATATTGTTTCTTTTATTGTTACATGTGGTCCTAATGAAGGCCCAGGGTCTGGGTCCATGGTTCGCCACTGGTCACAACAATAGACAAACACAGTCTTCTTAAACTAATAACCTCACAAACAATTATATGTTTCATGCTTTTATTGAACACAACATGTAAACAGTCACAGTGCAGGGTGAAAAAAGTATGTGAACCCATAGGCTAATGGCTTCTTTAAGAGCTAATCGGAGTCAGGAGTCAGTAAACCTGGAGTCCAAACAATGTGACAAGATTGAAGGTGTTGGTTAAAGCTGCTCTGCCCTATAAAAAACACACACCAGTTTTGAGTTTGCTATTCTCAAGAAGCATTGCCTGATGTGAACCACACCTTGCAAGACCTACGATTAAGAATTATTGACTAGCATGAAGCTGGAAAGGGTTAAAAAAGCATCCCTAAAAGCCTTGATGTTCGTCACTCCACAGTAAGACATATTGTCTATAAATGGAACCAGGTCAGCACTGTTGCTACTTTCCCTAGGAGTGGCGGTCCTGTAAAGATGACTGCAAGAGCATAGCGCAGAATGCTCATTGAGGTGAAGAGGGCCTGCATGGATTGCTATCACTGAGGGAAAATGTGAATTACCAAGTTTCTCATGAAATTTTGCAGGACAATTTGAGAATTTGAGATCTGTCTGCCAATTGAAGATGAACACAGGATGGCGGATGCAACAGAACAACGAGCCAAAGCACAGAGGTAAATCAACAACAGATTGGCTTCAACAGAAGAAAATACGCCTTCTTGAAGTGGCCCAGTCAGAGTCCTGACTGCAACCAAATTGGGATGCTGTGGCATGACCTGGAGAGAGCACTTCAAACCAGACATCCCAAAATATTGATGAACTGAAACCGTTTTGTAAAGAGGAATGGTCCTTAATTCCTCCTGACTGTTGGGCCATTCTGATCTTCAACTACAGGAAACGTTTGGTTGAGGTTATTGCTTGCCAAAGAAGGGTCAACCAGTTATTAAACTCAAAGGTTCACATACTTTTTCCATCCTGTATTTGAATGTCTACATATGGGGCTCAATAAAAACATGAAAACATGTTATTGTTTCTGTGGTATTAGCTTAAGAAGAGTGTTTGTCTATTGTTGTGACTTAGATAAAGATCAGAATGCATTTTATGACAAATTTATGCAGAAATGCAGGTATATTTCTCTCTCTCTCTCTCTCTCTCTCTCACTATATATATATATTAGGGCTGTCAGTTTAACGCTTTAATTAGATTAATTAATTACAGTGCAAATTAACGCGTTATAAAAATTAACGCAATTAATTATGAGTGGCAATTCAATGTGCGGGCATTTTAAATTTGTGGCATGTCACTTCCCACCTGCGTCGCTGGTCAAACAAACATGGTGACAACAGACATGGACGCGACTCAGGGGAGCGAGGCAAGCAAATCGCTACTAGGGCCTTTGAACGGCAAGTTTATTTTTAAAAAGAACGGAGACGGGACTATCAGCAAGAACGCAGTGATTTGTAGCTTTTGTAACAAACAATTTTCCTATCACCGAAGCTGCTCCAGCCTGACTTATCATTTAAACGCTAAACACGTCCGGACAAGTTCCACTGTTACTGGTGCTAGTGCTACCATGAACTCACTTCGCCAACCCACGCTTGCACAATTTCGGAAACGAATGAGCAAAGCCACCACAGAAAAATTGACAAACTCAATCGCAAAGTGGGTTGCTGCTGATTGCAGGCCAATTTCAATCGTGGAAGACGAGGGCCTAAAGGAGGCGTTTCAGATAGCGTCAGCTGACCCAAATTTCCAGCTACCTTCGAGAACTACAGTGATGAAAAGAATTCACCAGCTATACAGTAATGAAAGGAACGCAAAAGAAGAATTGTTGGCAGGGGTCTGCCATGTCGCCCTAATGGGCGATCACTGGACGTCGGTGAGCAATCATAACTACTTGGGAGTCACAGCACACCTAATCGATAGTGAGTGGAAACTAAAGTCTTTTGCATTAACCGTGAGCAAAACGGTGACCCGCCATCATGCCGATGCATGCGCCGAGCAGTTCGATGCTGTGACAAAGGAATGGGAAATAGAAAACAAAGTGACAACGATCGCAACCGATAGTGCAAGAAACATGGTCGCAGCAGTGCGCCAGCTGCCTTTCGAGCACATCCCATGTGCTGCACATATGCTGCAAAGAACCATCACAGTCTGCCTTGAGGACAGCAGCTTTGACACCGCCCTGGCAAAGTGCCGCAAAATAGTAGGGCACTTCAAGCACAGCCCTGCCAGTACAGAAGAACTGCACCAGCAGCAGACTGCCCTCGGACAAGCCAGAGAGCCCCTGGTTCAAGACGTATCCACAAGGTGAGACTGTTTACTACCTACTGGGGTAATTGACTCTGAATAGTTTTCTTGCTCCTGACGAAGGTGTGTGTGTGTGTGTGTGTGTGTTTGTTTGGTTCAGAGCAACTACTGTATGTACAACATGCTGCTCAAAACTTACAGCCCCTTGCGGGACTAATGCAGTTTTTGTTTTATTTTATTGAAAGATGGAATTCGACGCTCTCGATGATCTCACGATACCTGCGGAACCAGGAGGCTGTGAATGCCACTTTGGCCAGAGAGAAGCACAACCTGGCCACACTGACCAACCTAGAGTGTGACAAACTACAGAAGCTGGAGGTCGTTCTTGAACCCTGCAAGTATGTCCCTCTCTCTCTCACGCACCTCCTCTCTTGCTCTCCCCCTTTCATACACTCACCTCCCCCTCCCTCCCATACACCTCTCTCTCTCACTCACTCACTCACACGCTCTCTCTCTCACACACACACACACACACACGTTAATAATGATGTGAGTTCATTATTGCCATATTTTTGTTCCACTGCAGATATGTGACTGAGCTGCTTGGAGGTGAGACCTATGTCTCATGCTCTGTGGTGCTCCCCGCACTCTGCCATCTCAACCGTGTCATGGTTCCCACTGATGAGGATCCGGGCTACATGATAAAGTTCAAGGCCACCTTTTCAAAGGACCTAGACACACGCAAGGCCACCATCAACAACAGATGGCTGAAGGTGGCTACAGCCCTTGACCCTCGATTCAAGGACTTGAAGAGCATACACAAGAATGAGAGGGCTGAGGTATATGTGTGACTGAGAAGACCAGTGTTCTGTGAGTGCTTTGGTTAGAAAGTCCTATGCAACAAATTAATTGTCCCTCTTTTAAGGTGTGGACCTGGGCTGAGGAGATGCTGCAAGGATCAGAAGCGGGACCTGCTGCTCCTCAACCCACAGAGGACGAACCAGCAGCAAAGAAGAGCCTTCTCCTGTTATGTTCTTCAGATTCCGACTCGGACAAGGAGGAGCCGGGGCCTCTAGCCCACGACAAAGCTGAGCCGTGCATTGGAAGGCATGAGTGTCCACTGGAGTGGTGGGCAGCTCATGCAGGAGCCTATGGATAACTGTCCTCTCTTGCTCGCAAATACCTGGCTACTCCTGCGACATCTGTGCCATGTGAGAGACTTTCACTTGCAGGTAACATCATACAAAAGAAGAGGGCAGCCTTACATTCAGACAATGTAAACAAGCTTGTTTGTCTGAGCAACTGGCTCAATGAGACATAAAGTTGTCTGTTTTCAAATCCTGTAATGTTAGCTTGGGGTGGGTTTTTGATTTGAGGAGTTGATACTGTAACCCCTCTTATGGGTTTGAGTTGTTATGCCCCAGATACTGTAGCTTTTGATTTTTGTTAACCTCTGGTAACCAATGTCGTGTTCTCCTGACTTACCTGCTGTGTCAGCAGCAAATGTGGCTAAGTGATAAGCCTAAAAGAATTGCCTGTTGATGTTGCCTTATTTGGAGGCGTGTTATACTTCTATCAGTCATTTTGAATTGCCGTATTTAGTATGTGTCGTGTTTAGTATTCATTTTGAATTGAGGGTCTGCTTAAGTGCCTATTTGAGACTCAGCCTTATTTTATTTCTGAATTTTATTTATTTACCTGTATTTGTATTGCATTTTTGAATAATGCACCTGGCCTAATTGGTTTGCTGGGATGTGCTTGACCTTTTTCTTTTGAATATCCTTCATGAAACACACTTAACCAATAAAAATGTGGATTTCAAATCTTCTCTTCTTAGTGTATTCAATTGATTAGTCATGCACTACAACTTTGTAATGTCCTAGAATTCGAATTCTTTATTTGGGGACCTTTAGCAGATATGAGATTAAAATGTGATTAATTAATTTTTGTAATCGCCTGACAGCACGAATATATATATATACACACACACACACACACACACACACTACTGTTCAAAAGTTTGGGGTCACCCAGATAATTTTGTATTTTCCATGAAAAGTCACAGTTTTATTTACCACCATGAGTTGTAAAATGAATAGAAAATATAGTCAAGACACTGACAAGGTTAGAAATAATGATTTGTATTTGAAATAACACTTTTTTCCTTCAAACTTTGCTTTCGTCAAAGAATCCTCCATTTGCAGCAATTACAGCATTGCAGACCTCTGGCATTCTAGCTGTTAATTTGTTGAGGTAATCTGGAGAAATTTCACCCCACGCTTCCAGAAGCCCCTCCCACAAATTGGAGTTGGCTGGATGGGCACTTCTTGCGTACCATACGGTCAAGCTAATCCCACAACAGCTCAATGGGGTTTAGATCTGGTGACTGCGCTGGCCACTCGAATTACAGATAGAATACCAGCTGCTTGCTTCTTCTCTAAATAGTTCTTGCACAATTTGCAGGTGTGCTTTGGGTCATTGTCCTGTTGTAGGATGAAATTGGCTCCAATCAAGCACTGTCCACAGGGTATGGCATGGCGTTGCAAAATGGAGTGATAGCCTTCCTTATTCAAAATCCCTTTTACCCTGAACAAATCTCCCACCTTACCAGCACCAAAGCAACCCCAGACCATCACGTTACCCCCACCATGCTTGACAGATGACGTCAGGCACTCTTCCAGCATCTTTTCAGTTCCTCTGCAACTCACAAATGTTCTTCTGTGTGATCCAAACACCTCAAACTTCGATTCGTCCATAACACTTTTTTCCAATCTTCCTCTGTCCAATGTCTGTGTTCTTTTGCCCATATTAATCTTTTTCTTTTATTGGCCAGTCTTAGATATGGCTTTTTCTTTGCCACTCTGCCCTGAAGGCCAGCATCCCGGAGTCGCCTCTTCAATGTAGATGTTGACACTGGCGTTTTGCGAGTACTATTTAATGAAGCTGCCAGTTGAGGACCTGTGAGGTGTCTATTTCTCAAACTAAAGACTCTAATGTACTTATCTTCTTGCTCAGTTGTGCAGCGGGGCCTCCCACTTCTCTTTCTACTCTGGTTAGAGCCTGTTTGTGCTGTTCTCTGAAGGGAGTAGTACACACCGTTGTAGGAAATCTTCAGTTTCTTGGCAATTTCTCACATGGAATAGCCTTCATTTCTAAGAACAAGAATAGACTGTCGAGTTTCACATGAAAGCTCTCTTTTTCTGGCCATTTTGAGCGTTTAATCGACCCCACAAATGTGATGCTCCAGATACTCAACCTGCTCAAAGGAAGGTCAGCTTTATAGCTTCTCTAACCAGCTAAACTATTTTCAGCTGTGCTAACATGATTGCACAAGGGTTTTCTAATCATCCATTAGCCTTCTGACGCAATGAGCAAACACATTGTACCATTAGAACACTGGAGTGATAGTTGCTGGAAATGGGCCTCTATACACCTATGTAGATATTGCATCAAAAACCAGACATTTGCAGCTAGAATAGTCATTTACCACATTAGCAATGTATAGAGTGTATTTCTGATTAGTTTAAAGTTATCTTCATTGAAAAAAACAGTGCTTTTCTTTCAAAAATAAGGAAATTTCTAAGTGACCCCAAACTTTTGAACGGTAGTGTACATACACACACACACCATACACATACATGACAAATTCTTACAAAATCCTACAATTCTTACAAATTCTTACAGAACCATTGGTAGGAGACTGAATCCTGTTAGACACTGTACAGGAGAGACTATGAGCTGCTGTTGGTATCTTTCAGACCATTTTATCTCCTGGGAGTTTAAACATTAATAATGTAATGTTTACATTACAGGGCCAAATAATAAGGAAGCTACATAAGCTATAACTGAGAGCTTCAATGCTACACAGTCTTGAGATCCAAATCAACCTGTCTTCATAATGGATAACAGGATTGTGAGCTTCACCTCACCTTCCAACTGGACATATGGTCACAGATGCCAAATCTGATTACAGAGCGCAGAAGAGCACTCACTCCATTCATTAGTATGAATCTTAGAAGGAAAAAAGCCATGATTCAATTATATATACACAGGGGTGGAAAAAGTTTTAAGGTACCCTTATACTTTGATACAATCTCAAATATTATATTTGCAGAAAAATCTTTTGTGTGTTGCAAAATGCATGGCTGCTTCAGACAGACACAAACAAATGCAATTTTTTTTTTGTTAACTGATCACAAGAAAGAAATACCAAAAGTAAATCCGTGATAGTTTCAACATGTCTGTTCTCAATATCATCATTATCAAAGTCAACAAATAAAAGAGAATGTGTTGAAAACCAAACAAAAAATAAATAAACCATCACATCTTTGAATTAACAGTTTGTAGCCGTGCCATTAGCATGCAGTAGAGCTCTAATCCTGGCTGGCATGTTCTCCACAAGCTTTTCACAGTTGAGGACTAATCTTGTCCCATTCTTCTTGAACAACTGTGTTTAATCCTTCCAATTCTTTGGTTTAAACTTCAAAACAGACCTTTTTATAATCCACCACAGATTTTCAATGAAGCTCATGTCTGGGGATTGAGCCAGCGACGGTAAGACCTGGATATTGTGCTCCAGCATTCAAGTTCCACTTGCCCTGAATGCGTGGCAAGGGACATTATATAGCTGAAACATCCAATTTTGACCCTGATGGAATAGTGCACGTCCAGAAGGGAGCAGCTGGGTTTTGAGAATCGCACAATACTAGGCGGAGTTCAGTGTGCCATCAGAGAGAGAAAGATAACCAACACCAGCAATACTCATACATCCTTAAACTGTGATACTGCATTCACCATGCATGACTGCAGCTGAAGATAATGCTTCGCCTGGCCTTTTATTTAGCCTCACATTACCAGGAGGAGAATTAAGTGGGAAACTGGAGTCATCAGACCACAGAATCGTCTTCCAGTTCCTGGCTGTCCTTGTGTTCTTGTGTGCGTGGGCCCAACGACACCGAGCTAACCTCTGTCTCTCATTGATCAGGGGCTTCTTGACAGCCATGCAGGTCCTTAAGCCATGATCAAGGAGTTGGCCATGTACAGTGCAAGCGGAACACTGGTTTGAACACTACTGCAGAAGGTCACATATTGTCATTCAGTGGTTTTCTGTGCACATGCTGATCAGGATGCGGTCATTTCTTGCTGAAGAAACCATTGGACGCGCAGATCTTGCTTTGTCTTCCAAACTGTTGGTTTATTTGTATTTTTCTGCACAGTGTATTTAGCTGCTGCAGGACTGCATTTGAACTTTCTGTCCATCTGGCAGCAGCTGTTCCTTTCCTGGCTGAGAAAGTGTATCTTTAAGCATATTTCGTGCCTTAGTTTCGTTGTTTTAGCCACCTTTCAAGTGTGCTAGCTTTATATAGGCACAAAGCACAACGGCAAAAAAAAAAAAAAAAAAAAAAAGGTTTTCATATAAACAATGACCTTCATTAGTGGATCTTTAGTGGATAGTCTCCTCACTGAGACTGTCTGTGTAAGATTGAAGGAGGTCATCCAGTGCTGATTTTTCAGCTTAAACAATGACGTCCTTCTGCTGTTGCTTGGAGTCACCACAAGCTCTCTCCTTTGCTTCTTTGATAGCAAGGCCTTCAACTGTTCCTTTCACCATTGTGACATCTTCAGCTGCCATAAACTTACGCGTTCAAAATATTGAGTCAAGGGCAGCTGCAAGAACTGGGTTGTCTTTCTCTGAAGAAACTGTGTATAGACTTCCCCATCTTTAGTTATTCCTTTACTTACACTGAAAGGCTTTTCCTGAAGTTGTCTCGAAACGGGGTTTGTCTATGGACTGCTCCAACCCTTTGACCACCAGTGGAAGACGAGAAGCAGTTGCATACTCCTGCCCACTAAGGTAAACGGTAGCACTCTGAAATGGCTGTAACCTTTGCACCAGTTTTTTAAATCAGACCCCACTGATCTGACTTGAAGTCTTTGTGTTTGTTGCTTTGAGTTACTTCAGGATCAGACAGAACTGCAGTGACTGGCCAACGCTGTTCCAGGAGTCTCTCACATGTAGTACGTACTATTCCATCTTGTGCTGACATCCTGGATCAGCTTGTGCTCTTCAGTGTTCATTTGCTGCTATTTCAGCTTCAGTTTTGTAGTGGCCAGCTCGCTTCTTTTGGGGTGTTCCACTAAGCTTCTTGCAGCACCCAAAGCTTTGCTGATGTTGGTCTCTTTGAGGGCATTGTTAACTATGAGCTGGAGTGTGTGCCCAGCGGAGCGGACAGAGGCCCATCCATATTTTTCTTCCAGCAATCGCATTGCTGCCACTATATTTGACCCATTATCATGAATTACTGCTTTTATTTTGGTAGGCAAGATGTTGAATTTTTCTAACAACTCTTCCATCCATGTCATGATGTTTTCAGCAGTATGCCTCTCTTCCAGAGCCACAGTGACAAGGTTCAAGATTTTCATTTTCCAATCTTCAGTGATGGCAGGACACTCCAAGGTATGCCTCCGTGACACGGCTGGTGCAAGGGAGCTGTTGACATCATCTATGATCTACTTTACCTTTAAAGACATTAGAATTGATTTTAGTTAAGTTTCAGTGCAGAGACCCATACGTTTAAAATATCAGTTTTAGATTTGTTTACATTATCTCAGCCATTTTATAATTTATTGTAAATTAATTTATTCATCTTCAATTGTAATGTTATTTCTAAATGAATTGTATTATCGGATGTATAATTGCTTATAAAATTGAATTGCTGCTAGTGTGTGTGTGTGTGTGTGTGTGTGTGTGTGTGTGTGTAAACACACCTTCATAAATGTTGTCTCATATCTCTTCTCCATTAACTTGGTGAAATTAGTTCTTGAGGGCAGGGTGTATTCAGGGTTAAACTGATGAATCATTTTGTTGAAAGCATTCATCATCAACCATGTTGGCCTCATGTCTGTGACCAACATGTTAAGTATGGACTGGGTGAAAACAATGGCTTCCTGTCTGGTGCATGAATGCTTTTTATCAAAAGCATCCATTGGACCTTTACTCTTCTTCTGACTGCATACATTTGATTAAAATAAGAAAACGGAAAAGAAAAAGAAAAATTTGTCAAGCTTAAGTGTAACATTCCTCTAATAAATTATTTTATTACTTATTTTATTTATTATTCATGCATGTTTTATTTTACTTAAAAATAAACATTAAAGCAATATTTTTGTTCTTAATTCTATAATCTTGCAGCAAATACAGACGTAGTTGTCTTGGCTTTAAGGGAAATATATAGCATCTTGCATGCATTCAGGGGGATGATTTGTAGTGTCGCTAAATTAATGATAAATATTAAAATCCAAGACAACTCAGTCTGTTACATGGTTAGCAAGCCAACAGGCTAAAGTTCTTACCGAGCCGAGTCTGTGCCATCATGGCCCACCAAAACTCCAATGTGCTTCCTCTCCAAATGCGCCATCATTGTGGACGTGCTGCTGTGCCAAGCAAAGTCTCTTTCGCAGAGTTAACATTTTACCCCTTTTTTTTTTAATCAGTGTGAGTAAAATACTCCCAAACCTTCGAGGTTTTAGTGCAGCATGGAGCTGCGTAAGATGTGGATGCTGCCATTGCGCTCACTGATTTGTTTTGGTTTGAGGTCGCTATTGTGCAAGTGCAGGTCTCAGATCGTACGGCAAGAGAGATGGCCCTTAGTGTAGCTACATTTACCATCGGAAAACACTTGTGTACATCGGCAAAAATTAAAAGGATTTGTTGTCGATTATAATCGATTATTAAATTACTTAGAGACTAATTTAATAATCGATTTTAATCAATTTAATCAATTTATTGTTGCAGCCCTATTTGGAACCAATCAATTTTAAGTTTTTAATGGCTTTCTTATGATTTGCTTAGTGTTTTAGCTGTGACTGTACTAAAAGAAATTGCAATTGGAGACGTAACCCTTTAATGTCCTCACTAAGAAAAAAGCAATGGAAAAATTATTTCTTTGCATTTTTCATTTCCTTGGGGCAATAATAACAACAAAATAAAAAAATAAAAAAATTTGGTTTTTAAAATATAGGCCTCTACCAAACGGTTGAGATGACACTTCATGGTAAATGTATTAAAATACATTCAAATATCAAAATGTGCTCTACCAAACGGTTGAGCAGGACATTAAAGGGTTAAAATTGATTCTTAATGCAATATATCACAAATGTATGGGGTGTCCAAAAAACTTTTACCACCACTGTATATATACACCTTTTATACACCGATGTATTTTCAGGGACCTGAATGGTTCCAAGAAAATATCCTCCCCAACCCTACACCACTACAACCTGCCTGAACCATATATATATATATATATATATATACATATATAAATAAAAGGCAGGATGCATCGATGCTCTCCTTTTAGTTAATGGCAAATTCTACCAATCCAAATACCATTCGAATGTCACAGCAGAAACTGAGAGAATTTTGTGAGCCCACACAAATTGTAGCTTCATTTTCATGTTCTTAGTAGCACCCTTCTGCTGTTGTATTCAAAGTTTGATATAATGTGCATTCAGAACTGTTCTGCACACCTCTGTTGTAACAGGTGTTATTTAAATTACTGTTGCCTATCTATCAGCTCGAACCAGTCTCGCCATTCCCTTTTCACCTCTGGCATCAAAAAGGCATTTGTACTCAGAGAAGTCTCATTCACTTGATATTTTTTCTTTTTTTGAACCACTTCTGTAAACTCTGGAGATGGCTGTGCATGAAAATCTCAGTAGATCAGTAGTTTATGAAATACCCACATTAGTCATCTATAATGCCATGTTCAAAGTCTATTAAATCACCTTTCTTATGATGCGTAGTTTGAACTTTAACAATTTGCGGCCTTGTGTTTGGCTGACCTAACAAAGTGGCCAGTCACTGTAGATGGGGATTGGACCTCTAATTCGATGTAACTGATTAGGAGAAGGACAATATATAAGTACTGTGTTTACATGCAACGTGCCCCCTCTGTAAAAAGGGGTATAGCAAATGATTTTGTGCTTCATAGTACATACAAAACAGTCACCTGTTGTTGTTGAGCAAGTAACAGCACAGCAAAACAGACTGAAGAGTCTCACACAAAGGCTTGAGCAGCAACCTGGTAATAAGGTTGGATGGATCCATGCAAGGACAGTTCCCCGCAGTTGTGTGTAAACTCAACAGAAAGGTAAAATCATCATCATCGCGTCAAGGATAATAAATCTCAAGAGCAGCCCCGTCTCTCTTTTTCTCCATTTATGACTGACATGAAACAACCCCACTTTGCTGCTACACATGAGTATGGGAGGCTGTTGTTGGTTGATGCTGTACGGCATTTGTAGTTAGTTACATTAACCACGGTTATAAACCATGGTTATAGTGACATTTAAATTAACCTGTGAGACTAACCATCTGGCAGTTTTACTGCAATTTATTGGGAAACCACTAACAAGCCCATTAATATTATCCATCCATTCATTATCTAAGCCATTTATCCGTCAGGGTTGCAGGTGGGCTGAAAGCAATCTCCTCTGACATTGGGTGAGCATGCTCATAGTCACATCAAGAGACAATTTAGAGTCACCAACTAACCTACATATGCATGTCTTTGAACTGTGGGAGGAAACAGACGTACCCAGAGAACACACCGGGAGAACACAAAAACTCCGCACAAAAAAACGGAAGGCAATGGTACAGTGCATCCAGAAGCTATTCACATTGCTTCATTTTTTTCCACATTCTCTTATGATATAGCCTTATTCCAAAATGGATTCAATTCATTTTCTCCCTCGAAATTTTATACACAATACCCCATAATGACAATGTGAAAAAAGTTTGTTTGAAATACTTGAACATTTATTTTATATATATATATACACACACACACACACACACACACACACGACCAGTCAAAAGTTTGGACACACTTTCCTATTCATTTGAATGAGAATGTGTGTCCAAACTTTTGACTGGTCGTGTATATATCACATGTACACAAGTATTCGCAGCCTTTGCCATTATACTCAAAATTGAGCCCAGCCTCATCCCTTTTCAACTGATCATCCTTCAGTTGTGTCTACAACTTAATTGGAGTCCATCCGTGGTAAATTCAGTTGATTGGACATGACTTGAAAAAGCATACAGATGTCTGGGTAAGGTCCCATACTGGACAGTGCATGTCAGAGAACAAACTGAGCCATTAAGTCAAAGTGATCATCTGTAGACCTCTGAGACAAGATTGTATTGAAGCACAGATCTGGGGAAGGGTACAAAAAAATTTCTGTTGCATCAAAGGCACCGAGTACAGCAGCCTCCATCATCTGTAAATGGAAGGAGTTTGGAACCACCAGGACACTGCCTGGAGCTGGCCCGGTCAATCTGAGTAATCAGGGTAAAAGGGCCTTAGTCAGGGACATGACGGAGAACTCAAATCACACTGACAGAGTTCCAGCACTGTTTTGTGCAGAGAAGAGAACCTTCCAGAAGGACAAACATTTCTGCAGTATTCCACCAATCAGACCTGTATGGTAATTTGGCCAGACAGAAGCCACTCATCAGTAAAAAGCAGATGACATCCCACCTGGAGTTTGCAAAAAGACTGTGAGAAAAAAAATTGGATGGATGTTGAAACAAAGATTGAACTATTTGGCCTGTATAATGTCTGGAGTAAACCAGACACCACTCATCTCCTGGCCAATACCATTCCTACAATGAAGCATGCTGGTGGCAGCATCATGATGTGGGGATGTTTTTAAGCAGCAAGAACTTGGAGATAAGCAGAGTTGGGGGAAAGATGCATGCATTAATGTACAGAGACACCCTTGATTATAATGTGTTCCAGAGTGCTCTGGAATGCAGACTACGGCAAAGGTTCATCTTCCAACAGGACAACATCTCGAAGCACACAGTTAAGATAACAAAGGAGTGGCTTCAGGACAACTCTGTGAATGTCCTTGAGTGGCTCGATAAGAGCCCAGACTTGAACCCGATTGAACATTTCTGGAGAGATGGGAAAATGTCTGTGCACTGATGCTCCCCAGCTAACCTAATGGAGCTTGAGATGTTCTGCAAAGAAGAATGGGAGAAACTGCCCAAAAATAGGTGTGCCAAGCATGTAGCATCATTCTCAAAAAGACTTGAGGCTGTAATTGCTGCCAAAGGTGCTTCAACAAAGACTGTGAATACTTATGTACATGTTATATTTTTGTTTTTTATTCTTAAAAAATTTGAAAACTTTTTTAATTTTGTCATTATGGGGTATTGCATGTAGAATTTTGAGGGAAATTTTTTTTAATCCATTTAAGAATAAGGCTATAACATTCCAAAGTGCTGAAAAAGTGAAACACTGTGAATACTTTCTGGATATATTGTAAATGATGTGATATAGATAGAAAGCAATGACAACAAAATATGTTTTTTACCAGTAAGGTTAAACCTAACCCTTTTGCCAGTCAAAATAGAACTTGAACCAAAAATTTATAGTACTTTTAGTTTATTTTTACCCCCCTCAAAAAAGATTTTGGTTTGTTTTTCCAATTGAGTTGTACACATTAAAGGTGGAAAAATTATTTGTCTTGGTCTCATTTTTTTACTTCACAAAAACCTGGCATTCTAACAGGGGTGTGTAGACTTTATGTCAACTCCAGGTTGGTTGAGGTCAAATTTCTTTCTGAACTACATATACACACCTCAGTAATACACTGGGCAATACTGGCTTACCTTCATGCACAGTCACCCCACAGTTGTCACACTGGATGATCTCATCTGCATCCTCACTGTTGTCTCCCAGACAGACACAGCAGATGAGGATGTGTTGAGTGCTCCATGTCTGGGATCGGTCCAGCAAAGCATCCTGGGGAATCGGGAAACATAGATGTAGTAAATCCCCTTATCAATGACCCATCCTTTTGAGCACAGATCCAGTAACTAAGTTGATTAAAGCAAAATTCTCCTGGAATCACTCAGACACAATCTAAACCTCTTACTGGATTATGATTTTTTTGACTAATGGTTCAGTATTCTGGAATACCATAAAACATAGACGATGTGAATTCCAAATACCTTGTGGTTTACATAAGTAGGAGGTAGAAGATACTTCAGTGCTCAAGAGCTTGTTTGAGCTACTTCTCCGACAAAACTTTTTCATTAATGGAATGAAGTCTGGTTCACACGAGCTTTGTATTAATACATTGTGCGACTGCTCAAATGAGTATAAATAAAACGTTTGGTACTTGATGATGCAAGCTTTTGTTTGCTGCTTGAGCCAAAGCTGAATACAAATCCAAACAATGAGCTAAAAGAGAAAAACAAAAGCTTAATTTAGAGCAGAGGGAAGCTATATTATTTCGAGTTGTACTCACCTCATTGCCCTTTCCCTGAGACATGCTGTCATTAGTAAGTTCTTCATCAAAAGTACCAGTGCTCTTCGCCTTCTTAATGGGCTTCTTAACTTCTTTGTCACTATCACTGCTGCTGTTGTTGTTGTCTTCTTCACCATCTTCTTTGTCGTCATCATCATCATCATCGTTATCGTCATCCTCGTCCTCATCATCATCATCATCGTTGTCATCGTCATCGTCATCATCATCATCATCATCATCATCATCATCATCATCATCGCTGGCACTGCCACCATCCTCTTCCTCAGTTCCCCCTTTCTGAGTAGCTGCTTTGCCTTTTTTCTTCCCTGCTGTGGGTCGCCAGTCGTTATCATCCTCACTGTCATAGTCATCCATCTCATTCAGCTCCTTCATGGTTGTGAAGTCCAGCAAGGGACGGTTCCTGCGGAAATTCCATTTCTTAGGTTCAGCCTGAGACTCCTCAGTGTTCACGCTGCCAGAGGCAGTGGTAGAGGTTGTACCTGAAGCTGGCCCAGGCTCAGGCTCAGATTCAGGCACAGGTTCTGACGTTTTCCTGCCCTTACGTCGGCTTTTCAGTGGAGTGGTAGCAGTAACGTCTTTGGTAGAGCCTTCTGAGGAAGGCTGCTGTTTGGACTTCTCTTCGTCTTCCGTTAAGTTGTCCTCAGCAGTCGGGTCTTTGGCCTCCTTGTCATCTATACCATCCTCTGCAGAACCGGCATTCTCAGATTCACTTTCTGAACCTGCAGCACTCGCTTTGGACCCTTCTTCATCGCTGCCATTTCCTGTGCCATCTGAGCCTGTCAGAGCAGAAAAAGACTTAAAAGAGTACAAGAAGAGAACATTGGTTATGAGATAAACAGCCTTAAGTCTATTGTTGACACATTGAATGACCCCTTTAAGTCGATAAGAAGAGTCAACTTTTTTTTGTCTGTCTACTTGCCACAGCAACTGCAGGCTGCGAGGTTTATAGACCAAGTTTTGCCTTAAAATAACCAAGCCCCACAACTAAGTGCAAGGTAGTGAGGATAGGTAGGTGATAGGTGAGGTAAGTGATGGAAAAGGAGGGCAACGCAATGCCATTCTGGGAGGAGGAAGACAGCCCTGAGGCTGTTGGGCTTCTGAAGCAGACACAGATATAACCTCTCTTATCAGGCAGGACAGATCCTACATGATGCAATAAAAATACATAATGGAGTCAGGTCACGCAAGTACACATTATGCTTTTTCTGAATGTATGTCATTAATTTTTTCATTAAAACGTCAGTAAAAGGAAAAACATGAGGCATGCAGAAATTTAGAGTGAACTTTGACCAGCCACAGGAGTGAAGGATATACACTACCAATTAAAAGTTTGGACATACTTTCCTATTCATTTCAATGAGAAAGTGTGTCCAAATACTACCATATACAAACTTTTAATTGATATACACTACCAATTAAAAGTTTGGACACACTTTCTCATTGAAATTAATAGGAAAGTGTGTCCAAACTTTTGACTGGTAGTGTACATTTGTATATAAGGTGTACACAAAAAAGACATATTGATATGCTGAAGTTTCGGGGTGCATCAGTTTCTAGGACGGTGCACATAGAAAGAGAAAAAAAAAAAAGAATCAATAAAGCAATATAATGTGATGTCCTCCCAACCTCTATCATACAGATGCTACTGTATCAACAGGACAAATGGGACATAAAATCCTGTGATGGTAGTTTTGAAAGCCACCATAAAATGTAAGAGTGGAAAATGAAGCAAAATAGGTAGCAGCAAAGACACAAACTCAACATGTTCAATTCAAAACAAATGTGAATAAAAAGAGTGATAATTAAGCTATTCGGAAGCAGATTAATACACAGCCCAGCAGCAAGCCAGTAAATCAAAACAACCTTTGTCTCCACAAGACAAAATACCATCAAACACTAGCAACAGGTTTTTAGAGGATTAA
This sequence comes from Remorina albescens, assembly GCA_034769265.1. NCBI lineage: Eukaryota > Metazoa > Chordata > Actinopteri > Carangiformes > Echeneidae > Remorina > Remorina albescens. The sequence goes on along the minus strand of CM068492.1, from coordinate 2,592,602 downwards.
ATTTGTCTCAATAGGATTAGTGTGAACTGATCAACAACCCATGTGTGAATATGTAATCTGTAAATATTAAACACCTTCCATGAATACCAAACATTAATTTGTTAACACATAAAAATATCTTGTAAATATAAAAGGGATTATCCAAACACACAAACAAATTCCACAAAGAAAAACACATCCGTTAATAATGTACAAGTATACAAACCAATGTTTACCATTCAAGAAAGGGTATTTTTCAATCAATCTTTTATTTGGATCTCACAGTAAATCTCAGTTATGAGCCTTTGGTTTTGTATTTTACACACACAAGGAAACTTGGCAGTCTAACGCTAAAATTAACTTCTGTCACTCCACCACTTTAGCAGGGCATGTAACTGTCTGCTGAAGGCATAATATCTGCTTTTCAAGATTAAGAGCAGGTGGTTTCTATGAGAATGTAATTGGATAATGGTTATGGAATACAAATTACAGTAATCTGCTTCAGGTATCTGATGTCTATTGGTGGTGATCATTTTTTTTTCCATTCATTTTTTTAATTAGCTACTCATGTAGCTGCATAAGCTAAACCTGTTGCCATAAACATTTTAAGTTGTCCGCTGAGAGACCTAAAGCATGGTGCTTTGAATTTCATACACTGTGGTGATGATGTTATAGATATACATTTCATTCACATCAAACCTGTGAAGATCTGCATTGCCCCTCAGGGCAAGCCCTCTCTGTCATGTCAGAAAAACAACATTAAACATATCTAGACAGTTACCATTATGTTCCAATTGACTGGCACCCAGTAAGCCAGTAACAACCAAAAGGATTGTCTGTGGTAGTTCAGGTAAAACATAATGTAAATGTAAAAAAAATAATGTCTTACAGGTGGTAATGGTTAGGAGTTTATTATTATGCCCAATATACTGTATAGGATAGATATGAGGATAATTTCACTTAAATAAATAAGTGAAAAAATAAAGTAATATAAAAATAAAAGTAATATAAGACTTGATTAGGGCAGCACAGCGGCATAGTGGTTAGCGCTGTTGCCCCACAATAAGAAGGTCGCGGGTTCGGTTCCCAGGCCTGGGGCCTTTCTGTATGGAGTTTGCATGTTCTCCCTGTGCCTGTGTGGGTTTCCTTCGGGTACTCCGGTTTCCTCCCACTGTCCAAAGACATGCATGTTTTGGTTAATTAGTGACTCTAAATTGTCTGTAGGTCTGAGTGTGAGTGTGAGTGGTTGTTTGTCTCTGCCTGTCTCTGTGTGTTGGTCCTGCAATGGACTGGCGACCTGTCCAGGGTGTACCCTGCCCTCGCCCAGTGTGAGCTGGGATTGGCTCCAACACCCCGCGACCCGGAAACAGATAAAGTGGTTGAAGATGAATGAATGAAAGACTTGATTATCTATAACCTCACAATACAAGATGGAACTCAACCATGAAAACAGTTTTTAAGTCTTATTTTTATGCAAAACAATAAATTAAGTAAAAAATTTTGAAATTTAAATCATTAAAAAAAAGCACAATCAGACTGCAAAGCCCTGCTAACTAGCTATAGTTAAGTTTTAAAAACAAGCATTACCAACTGGAGCATCTCACTCTGAGGCTCCACTAAGAGGAGCACCAACCCACAGCTGTATGGAGTGTGGACAGCGGCTAGCAGTTCACTCTGTCCAAACAGAGACACATTCTCTACTGGTTGGCAAAGCTTCACTGGGAGAGAGACAACAGGGCAGACCTGCATAGAGTGCCGCCCCTGTGACCCACAAACAGATATTCAGCAGAGCAAGAATAGATGACAAATGATAGTTTATCAGTTGGGTGCAACAAAGCAACCAACAATTTAGGGTGAGATAACCATGTGCCCTTGTTTTAATATAATATAGAACATTAATATAATATATAATATGAAAATAAAAAGTATTGAATTTGGAAATAAAAGTCTGTGCAAATACATGAGAGTTTACATTTTAAAATAAATTATATATTAATTTATTTCTGGATTAATTTCATTCAGATGTAGTTATTTGTTTATTTCATAAAGAAAAAAATTTTATAATAATGTTTACTAATCAAGTACTTCAACAAAAAAAGCACTACCATTTCTCCACAGCAAAAGCATATATGTATAAACCTGGGCAGACCAAAAAACACTGTGGGGGGGTTGCATGTATAAACAGAACCATTGCTAGAATTAGTAAGGATGAAATTTTTTTACAGAGTTATGGCAGTTAGGTCATGCCTACCTGATGCATCTTCCACTTCAAAGTCACTGTCATCTGAGCTGTCGTAGTCCAAGGCATCTAAGAGAGAGGCAGCCAGGGGCTTGACCTGCCGGCGCTTCAAACTGCGGTCCACTAACAAAGAGAAATCACAGGAAAAAATATTGGGTTTACAGTGCAAAAATAAGCAGTACAAATTTATAATAGAAAACAGTGGCTGTAAACTGCATGTAAACATGTGAACAAAAACTTTGAATGACAAGCGGTTTAACCCTGCTCTGCTCAGGGGCTGGGGCTATCTGTCCAAACAAACTTGAATTTATTCTTTGAAATCAATAAAAACAGACAGCAAAAACTAGCCAAACTAGTGATATATTAGTGACGGGTTTGTTGCAGGGGTTTTTTCTGGATATCATATTGCTAGACTTGGCCTGCCCTGGGTTTGCTCAATTCATTGTATGTTTTGGCATCATTGGTTTGTCTTTATTTTCGGGATACAAAGCTTTGATTGAAGCAAAGCTGTAGTCTTGCTCGTTCTACCTGTCTTTTCCTGGCTTACTTTTGTTTTTCCTTACATGTAACTTAGTCGCATTGCATTTGGCTGCCTAACATAGTCATCCACTCTAAAACTGACTCTGCTGTCTTCCACTAAGTGATGTCATGTCCAGTCTGCCATTACAGAACGCAACTGTTGTGCGTAAACTCTGTGTTTTAGGTTGACTCATAGTGCATGTCCCTGGCTTACTACTGATATATAACATATAAACACAGCATATTCATATTCCACTGACATTTACGCACCACACCTCAGTGACATTAACAAATTGTTAATAGCATACATGCTGCTAAAGAATACTGACATTCAACTTACTAGCCTTAGCCAATATGTGGCTGACAACACTAACACCAACAAACATGTACACTATGTCAATTCGAAGCAGCACTGCATTAATTTTTTCTGAGTACTATCATTGTAAACAAAGTTGTTTTGCAGCCAAGATCTTACTTTACTTTAACCTAAATGGTGGGCAGCACTGAATTGATGAAACTTCGGTGTGGCTTTAGAATGAATGTTACTCAGAGGAGTTCCTGCTTTACCTCAACATTTAAAGTTCAGAAGTCTGGTAATTACTGTTGTACTCAGAGAATCACGACAGATATTTGTTTTTATTTAGCAAACACAGAACTCTCTGAATCACTTAAACGCTAGCAGCAGAAAAGAAAATGAAATGTTAAATCACATTCATTTTCTACGATACCTATTAAATTGGGACCATTATGAGATCCTTAAACCCTCTCACGCTACAATGTTCGCAAACAAAGAGCAACACTGAGCTGCTGTAGCTCCCAAAACGCTTCGCAGAGGTATAAGGATGTTTGGAGAGTTTTTCCTATACAAATAACAGTTAATCACACAAGCTGTTTTAACATAAAAAGCTTAACTGAACCCATTAACACCACAAAACATCCATAAAACAGCAGCTGCGTCGCCAACTCACATCCTTGTGTCCCAAGCACGGTATGTAACAGCGGCTAGCATTAGCATTGTTGTCATTCCCTTAAGATTCCCGCTTCACGCAGATTAAATTACCAAAATAGCGTTAAAATGCTGTGATTTGAGTGACAATAACAGACCAAACGTGCCAAGTAGCACGAACAACTAATACATATTAGCATTACTTGCAAATCCAAACGCTAGTTACGAAGCATAGCTGGGCTAGCCTATCGGGATAGCTGCTAATTAGCATCAGTTCGACATAGCAAATTAGAGTATTTGTTCGTTACACCGACATGTCTAAAAACAAAACCGTACTGGATTTTAGAGAAACACTGCAGCGTAGAATGCAACACTCACTCGGAGGTTGGTTTTTACTACAGGGAACGAGGCAGGTCTCCTGTTAGCAGCATGTTCGGTAGACAATGACAAACACACGATTGACGACCACACGACAGGATTTTTGTTGCCATGGGGACAGTTTAGACTGGAGCACATCGTAGCTACATTAAATGTACAAATTCATGGGAAAAAAATCATGAGTAAATAAAATAATAATTACAATTTTATCAACTTTTTAGTTTTAGGTATTTTCTTCTTTTATTTCCCTGTCCAAGCGATCCCATACTGCCTCTATAATGTTCAGTTCTGGACTCTGTGAAGGCCAGTCCAAGACTGTGTTTTAATCTGCTTTTTGTCTCTTTTTCACTGCATTAGCAGTGTGTGCAGGATCGTCAGCAGGACACTGGGCACTTTCCAGCACGAATGGCACGATTAATTACAGACTATATGCACTTTTCAGCATTCATGATCCAATCAATTTGAACAATATCACCAGCACCACTGGCAGAAATGCAGCCCCAAACCAGAACAAACCCTCCAGAGACCTTTTTCCACAGTAAATCGTTGGTCAAATACAGTTGTTAGCAATGGCGTGAATTAAGGTTCCATTCCATTTAGTTTTGGGAAAAAAAGATTGTCCCTATTGCTCAAGTGTAAGCAGAAGTCACACTAAATACTTGCCACTTAAGCTTATAGAAGCATTATTTTCAAATTAAAAAAAAAATCATACCGTATACACTTTTCCTGTATTTTCTGGTTGAATTCTAATAAAGAGGCCAAGGGATGATTATATGATCATTATAGCATTCCTAAAGCAAAAAAATTTAATGGTGGTCAAAGACTTTTGCACAATGCACATATGAAGAGTGTAACGATCCCATTCCATTGCACAGTTATACTTGGAAGTCATTTTAATATTCTACCACCATCGCATAAAAATGGATAACTGTTACGTTACGAACAGAGTCTGGACCCAAGAGCGGACACGGGAGGCTCAGAAAATGGTAAATCAAAACTTTATTAACATAGTAGCAAACGAATGTGGAAACAAACAATAACAAACCAAGTAGCAAACAAACCGGAGGGCTGGATGGGCCGGTGGCTGAGCCTTTAGGAAAGTAAAGAACAGAAGAAAAGGGAGAAACAAAAAGCGCTGGAAACTTCAGGGGCAAAATACTATAAGAAGGTTTCAACAGAAAGTCACTAGCAACGCTAGGAGAGGTACTAAAAGTTATAAACAGAAAGCCACTAACCAGGTTAGGATGAGCACTGAAAGTAAAAAAAAAAAGAAAATCACTACAAATACTGGGAAATGCTGGAACAAAGTAACAACGAAAAATCTCTAGTTCAAGACTAGGAACGTGAATGGGTAAAGTCTGGAGGTCATACGATACAATCGGAGGAGCTGACAACGAGAAGCAGAGCTTGGAACAAAACGTTCTGGCAACGAGGAAAGTAGAGACTGGGACTTAAATACTGGCGTAATTAGGCTCAACACACCTTCACCGCATCCAGCCCTGCATCAGAAACGAAAAGATGAAAATACAACACAGGAAACAGAATACAATTGAATTTCAAAATATGAGCAAAAACCGGAACCATGACAATAACATTTCAATGTAGTTCAGCTCACCACCAGACTCGGTGATGACATCTCTAAACTTTGAAGAAGGAGAATTTATGGCTGAAGTGTTGTTTTGAATTGAAATATAGTTTACCAATGTAGGTGTATTGATCTATTGATCAATTATGTTGTAAAAATCTTGAATATAATGGATTTTTTTCTCTATCCACAATAAAAAAAGAAAAGAGATCCATTAATAAATTTGCACTTTTCAAAATGAGCCTTGTTTCACTTGTCCTCCTCTGACTTTGCAAATTTAGGAAATAAAAAAAAGACGGCACTGATGGGGCAGGCAAGCAAAAGGGATGATTACCCCTGCCATTGCTTGATGACAAATAACCCTGGTTTTTTCTGGGGACAGGTAGTCTTTTTTAAGCTTGAATCAAAACACACTGAGAATGTCATGGTAACCGTCATTGTCACCATTACCATCAGCATTTTGAATGTTTTCTCTCCTGCTTTGATTGAATCAACACAGTGCCTGTGATGCGGCCGATAGTGTTTGTAGAGATACAACAATAGTGGGTTTGAAATTGCAATCAATTTGATAACGTAAGTGAGTCCAGGCATAAATTTAACAGATTTAAACTCACGAGCTATGATATTTTTTCTATATATATCAACATTTATACCATTGGCAAGTACTGCAAATATATGTTGAGAGGGATACTCAAATCTACACATCTTTTTTTTCTGGAAATTACTTGCCTTCCTGATGATGCAATTTGTGAACAACGATCATGCTTGGTGATGTTCAAATTGAATTCGGGGTAATTTATTTTTTTCACTCCAAACTTTTAATCAGACTCGGTCTTGCAGTATCAAAAGTAAAATAAAAGTCTTGTGTCAAATGTGTGTTTTTCATTTTTCCTTTTCACTGAAATTACTGAGGCGAAACCCACAGTTGTATCTTGCACCAAACGTAGTAGCTTTAGTTTTTTTTTAACTACAATGTTTCATAACATCTCATCAATTGTTTTAACAGAACAAAGATACCACTCTGTAAAATACTTATATATATATATATATATATTATATATTATACCCTATTGAGACACCACATTGACAAAAGCTAATTAGTGAATTATGTAAGGTCACTGACACCATAATTCTAAACATGCCCCTAATTACTTTACAGATGCTGTGGCCATCATCTAACAGTACCCAGTAATCTAAGAGCTGATTTATTCATGCATTTATTACTAAATTTATTACAGAAATAATCGCAAACACTGATAATGTTTTAATCATCAATACAGGTAAATGAATTAGTGTATATTAATATATTAGTACTCTTCAAATAATATCCTGGATCATCACACATTCTCCACTATTTGATAGAGTGGTGTAAGAAAGTGCTAGAGCCCTTTAAAACAAATAAGGTGCACAAATCTACTGTACACTTACTGAAATTTCACTTCAATCCTTTAGTCCAAGGGCTAGAATGAAATGAATCAAACAATAAAAGTCAATGTTTGCTTTAGTGTGATTTAAGAGGAGCAGTAGAAAAGGTCAGTTCAGGCTCAGTGCAGGCTCAGTGCAGAGCTGAGATCTTGAGAAAGGATCCTACCACACATATCAGTCATCATCATGAACCAAGGGACAGTTTGCAATTACACTGAAAGGAAGAATGGCACAGGGTTTAAAAACATTACTGTAAAGATGCACCCTGACTAGTAAGGTTTAAAACCTTCGTTTAAGAGGAGAAATTGCATTTGATGTTATTTATGAACGCTGTGGTAAAATGTACCAAAATGTCTTTGTTGATTTACAGCCTCCCTTCACTTCAAGATTTTGCATTTAAATTGGAATATTTATCCATTCATATGGTATAAATCATGGGACCCCCTGTTCTGCATTTATCTTTCATAAGACTGCCTTTACATTTCATTCTAGACAGTGAATTGTATTATTACTCCACTGGTAGTGCCTGATTATGTCTTAATGCAATAAAATGTTCAGTGGTAACCAATTACTTGTGAGGCGTGCAGAACAAATTATATTTCATGAACCGTCTTTTACAACTCTCACTGAAATATAGCTTGCACTGCAATTTGATGAACATGGAGTAAAGTAGAGACTCCCATGGGTCCACCAAGGGGTGAAGCTTTAAGTACTTGTGGATGAGGTATCCTATCGACAGACAATCAAAAGGATTTCACTTACTTAGGTATGTTGTTTCAATCGGCTTCATGTGAGAACATTTTCTAATTTTTTGCCAAATCTTCCTTTACTCTTTAATTCTCAGCTAACTTGTATGACTGTTTCATAGACCACTTGTTGGGCATGATTAATAGCACGATATTTATGAGATATTGAGATATTGCTTAATAAACAAAATGACCTCCTGCACACACAGTATCCCTTTTTGTTTTGCATTAACTAACACAAAGTTTTCATGATATACTGCGGCAAAGAAACGTAAGGTGCAAGAAATCAACTGTTCTTGCACAGGTTATTATGCCCAAGCATCAACTGGAACGGGAACCCTGTTGAAAAATCTTGGATTACTGTTAGTAAGGCCTGAGCAAAAACAGACCCATGGCAAGACTGGAGCCTATGTATTTTGTAAAGTTTATTCGCGCCCAGGCGCCAGACAGTATGAGGTCCCTATTGTAAGTAATCTGAGGGCCTGAGTGAGCACAGACCAGTCCAAGCCTACTTTTTTTAATGATATATGGGTTATTATTATTATCATATTTATTATAGGAGGGGCAGCATGGCGGCATAGTGGTTAATGCAGTTGCCTCACAACTAGGTTGCGGGTTTGATTCCCGGGCCTGGGGCCTTTCTGGGTGGAGTTTGCATGTTCTTCCTGTGTGTGCATGGGTTTCCTCTGGGTACTCCGGTTTCCCCCAACCTCCCAAAGACATGCATGTTTAGGTTAATTGGTGACTGTAAATTTCCTGTAGGTCTGAGTGTGAGTGGTTGTTCGTCTTTGTCTGTCTGTATATGGTGGCCCTGTGATGGACTGGTGACCTGTCCAGGGTGTACCCCGCCCTTGACCCACGTGAGCTGGGATTGGCCCCAGCAACCCACGCGATCCAGAAATGGATAGGAGATGAATGAAAGCAGAAAGGGTTTGAGTAAAATTTATTACTAGGGGTCCAAGTGAAAGTGTGCTGGGGGCCATAATTATAGATTTTTTTGGGTCCCAGCAGCAATGCTACTAGAGTATTATTGGTTTTGTTGTTGTTATTAGCGACCTGAACAGCAACATTTCAGGAGCTCTATTGTTTTTGTCCTTAGTACGCTCTCAGTGGTAGTATAATCAGGGGTGCAAGCCCAAATGGGCAACACTGGTCATGGGAGCTCCTTCGTACTCATGGACCTTAGTACAAGGTATTACAAAATGACAGACTACAACATCTACCAACGACATTTTAAATAAACAATCTTCAGACTGTTTAACATAGGTGTATATGAATATATTGCTTAATGAACTGGCTTCTTCCTCTTTTTCACCAGCAGTATAAAATTATGTCTCTAAATTTCCAATATATTATTTTACATTACTGAGGTACCTTTAGAGTCATTATTTTTGTGAGAGAAAACCATCCTAAAAGCCTGTTATTGGATAAAGTATCAGTGACTGACTACCTTGTACATTAAGTTAACTGGCAACTCCAAGTTACTAAACTAAATTACCCTTAGGTGGGAATGTCAGTGTGAATGTGAAGTTGGCTCTATATGTCTACCCTACATTGTCTGTGATACCCTCCCCTCACCCAGTGTCAGCTGGGATTGGCTCCAGCTCCCCACGATGTGCTTCATGATGGACATGCAATATGATGCTCTTAGAAAATAAGAATATCATGGCTGTATAAATCTTGTTGTTATGCATGTAAGTGAGATTCACTGACAACGCCATAGACCAATTTCGTGTCCCTTCTCATTAATGTCAAAGCCAGACTTTCTGAGTAATTATTTTTGTTTGCATGCAGACGAAAAAAACATGGTGTGTGCCAAAGAGTTAAAATTTCATGTTAAATCTAGTGAAAAATTTATGAATGTGTAACACTGCAACACTGTGTACTCATGTAACTTCAGTCCACAGTTCATGTTTTATAGCATACCCCAAAAATGATCAGCTGACATTAGAAATAAATTGTGGATGAGGCTCACAGTTAGCTAACAGTTAGCCTGTTCTGGAATTGAGCTGATGGTCACCAGCTATCAAACTCGGACAAATGCTGGCAAAGGAGTTGTTGTCTAGTTAAATGTTGTAAGGCATTCACCTAATTATTATGGAATAATTCCACCTGGGCTTGACCATTTTATCATAATGTAATTGAATTTTTGAAGGGAAAAACAGTAAGAAATGGCCTTAGCAAGAAAAGGTCAATATTCCTCCTCTCTCCCTGTCCTCATCCTGCAGGTGGTGAATCATCAGTACCCCATGTTCCTACAACACCTGCTGCTCCCATATCTTCATGAACTCCATCCAGCATCATTTCTATGAACTTCATGCAGCATCATATGTTCTTGCCTGCACCTGTATTGAATATCCCCTCCTCCTGCTCTCATCTCTCCCTACTTTATCCAACTTTGCCCACCGTGTGTGTGTCTCTCTCTGTCTCTGTCTCCCTCTCATCCTCTCTCTCTCCCTCTCTCAACCCAATCGGTCGAGACAGATGGCCGCCCCCCCGAACCTGGTTCTGCCCAAGGTTTGTGCCTCTTAAAGGAAGTATTTCCCTGCCACTGTCACCAAGTGCTTGTTCATGGGGGGATCTGTTGGGTCTCTTTAAATAATTTTATAAAGAGTTTGCTCTAGACCTGCTGTATATGTAAAGTGCCTTGATGTAACTCTGTTATGATTTGGCACTATATAAATAAATTTGATTTGATTTGATTCTATCTATAAGTAGCAAGGAATAATTAGTACAATGTGCTATCCTTTTATGGAATGCTGCTCTCTGATCCATTCATTCATTTATCTTCTACCACTTTTCCAGGTCACGAGGCATGCTGGAGCCAATCCCAGGTCACATTGGGCGAGGGCGGGGTACATCCTGGACAGGTCGCCAGTCCATCGCAGGGCCAACACACGGAGACAGAAAGACACAAACAACCACTCACACTAACACTCATACCTACAGGCAACTTAGAGTCAACTTAAGATCATGCGAACTCCGCACAGAAAGGCCCCAGGCCGGTAACCAAACCCGCGACCTCAATGTTGTGAGGCAACAGTGCTAACCAAAATGCCAACAAGCTGCCCCTAACTTTAGTTCATTCATTCATCTTCAACCGCTTATCCGTTTCCAGGTCGGGAGGGGGGTGCTGGAGCCAATCCCAGCTCACACTGGGCGAGGACGGGGTACACCCTGGACAGGTCACCAGTCTATCTCAAGACCAACAGACAGAGACGAACAACCACTCACACTCACACTCAGACCTACGGACAATTTAGAGTCACCAATTAACCCAAACATGCATGTCTTTGGACGGTGGGAGGAAACCGGAGTACCCGGAGGAAACCCACACAGGCACAGGGAGAACATGCAAACTCCGTACAGAAAGGCCCCAGGCCTGGGAACCAAACCCACAATCTTCTTATTGTGGGGCAACAGTGCTAAACATTATGCCGCCGTGCTTCCCCTAACTTTAGTTATGCCTGTTAAATTTAATTTCCTGGAAACTTTGTCTTTTACCCTAATCCAAACTCCAAAACTGCCCCCTCTGCAGAATAAGGATAAATCCCTTTTAGAGGACTTTTCTCATCCGTCCTCATGAATATTGATAATCACATCACACACACACACGCAAGCAAACAAACATAGATACAGCATCTGTATAAGTAAGGTTAATAGATGTCATAAAAATTCTATTCATTAGTCCTGGCACCTTGACACTGTGTTACTGGGCTGTGAATAGACTTCTCTTAGTGCAGCAAGAGATCCATCAGCTCTTCCACATTGTATATTATGGAATTTCCGTCATTTTCAGAGAGTGCTTCTAATGGAGATATTCTCAACAAAATGCAGATGGCATGTTTGACAACTTCCAATTTCCTTTTAAAGGTGGAACTATTTATAAAACTTCCAGCCACTCTCTCCTTGGCGCTTTAGACACATGCTTCCATTTCTCTGATGGATTGGCTGTCATATTCCAACAGTAGAGTGCTTCTTTCACTTCATGGACATCTCTGTGCTCCTGATTGTGCACTTCATGCACTTCAAGATGTAGTTTTTTCTCCCTTATCATTACACTGCTGTTTCTAGCTCCCCCATATAAACAAAAAAGTAGCTAACAATAAGATCATTACTTTGTAAATTGTTTAACTTTAACTCATAAAAAATGTAAGGAAGCCCCATTACTAGTTTCTTCATCAGAAATGTTTCTTCCATGATCATGATGTCACAGTTATATGCTTATGTTGTATGTTAATGTGGACGCAGGTATGTAAATGTGTGCACCGACAATTGGTTTCTATGGCCTAACAAAGGCCTAGTCCTGCCTTGTGTTTTTCAAAAAGATGAGAAAATTGTTAAAACATAACAACATATTGTTATCAAGGTATGGATCAGGACACAATGATGGAACCGGAGGGCCCGGGCTTAATCGGAGTCGTTTAATACAGACAGGGTCAAAACCAGGCAGGCAAATCAACTGGCGAAGGTACAGATATCCAGCAGGCTAAACTCAATGGTTGAGACAAACAAACTGGGTCACTCACAGGAAGTTATTCAGGGAAATGCAATGCTGAAACTCTGACTCAAAGGACAAGACCATCTGGCACAGAAGGGTAGGGAAGTACAGCTTAAATACAAAAGGAGGAGGGAGACAACAAGACACAGTTGAAACACATTAGGGCAGAGAAGGCAATCACACAGGTGGAAAACCTGACAGGAAGACAAGGGTAAGACGAGGACTTCAAAATAAAGCAGGAAGTGACACAACGAGAACAGAAAACTCAACTAAACCTAAACCTTAACCTTTTAGCTCCTGCTGGAATGGAGACAGAGAAGAGAGAATCTGCAGCCATGGAGTGTCAACTATTAAGTAGGTTATATACTTTCCGTAATCTGGAATTCAAAGAACACTCAAATAACACAAAAGAACAAACAACAACAACAAAAAAGTTTTCAGTAACTTGGTTTCAAGTGTGGCTAACCCTGGGGACATATAAAGACACAGCAAACTCCACTGTGTATGTCTTCGCCACTGTGAAGACATACACCCGCTTTTCCATGACAGATCAGCAATGGTAGCTTGCCATCCACACACCGCACATCCAGTGTGACTTTAGCTTAAGTATTCAAATTTCTGTTTCCCATGCCATGACTACATTTATTTGTTAGTATTAGCAGAGATATTGTGATATCAATAAAAGAGGTGCATTTCCTAATGGCAGCATGTCTTTCAAAGGTTACTGATAAAGCAGTATGTAAGTTTAGGGTAAAGATTAGAATCAGGGTCAGAGTGAACTAAGGAAATGGGTAAAGTGATTAAGTTCTTCCACCTTGCCAAGTGTCCCAGGAAAATATAGGGCCTTATCTTGTTCTTGAAAGCTTTTCCTGTCAATATCCAATTTTCAGTATTACACCTGGCTCCATCAGTCTATAGACCTTTTCCACTGCACTAAAACAAAAAAAAAGATAATATATACATTACACATACACATTATGGAGGAAAAATTAAGAAGAGGGGGACAGAAGGGGTTGTTCATTATGTCTCGGGGCAGTGGTCATGAACATGGCTTTAGTTTTTAGGTGAATTTAAAGAGCGTATTGCATTTTTCTGGACTGGCATATTGTTCTTTTTGGAAGCTACTCTGTCCTCTATTGAAATGTGCCTTTGATTATGTTCAACCAGTGAGTGATGTGGAAATATATTCTACATTCCCAGTTTTTAAAGATGATTTTCTGACCAGTGGTAAGAGATTAGTTGTGATTAGTTGTGTTGTGTTTGAGTCAGAGGGGAACAGCAGTTGTCACCCAGTAGGCAGAGTGATGGGGACAATGGGATTCTGCAGCTCAAAACAGAGTAAGTTTCTCAGTTACTGCAGTCCAAAGAGAGTGAACAGGAACATAACTATTGGTGCTATCTACAGTGCATTGTGGACAGGTATCTGTGTCAGCCAATACCATTTTAAACATTTTACTTTGGGTGTTGTGGGCTCTGTGTTTAGTTTTGTATTAAGTAAGGTGTTCATTTGTCTTCAGGGGGAGTAAGAAGATTTTTATTTTTTAGCTGTTCTAATTTCTAAAGTAGTATCAGATATTCAAGCACATGCACAGATCCACTACAAATGTAAGTGTTGGTACTTTGCTAACTTTGGGAATACTCAGTTTTTAGAGGAAATAATTCTTTTTTGAAACAATCACCTGAATAGGAACATTTTCTCACACTGTAACTTCAAGGGTAGACAACCTCACCAGTGCTAAGGGGATGAAGTTCTACATAAGGATTTATGTATTCCCAGATTTATTTAGCTTTTAGTTAAAGTAGATTTACTTTTCTTATGAAAATAATATAAAAATGTAATAAAAAACATATTTGACATTCATGTTTCTGTCTCTGTAGGTTACATCTAACAATCCCATTACATCCATTCAGGATTATTTTCACAGATTTGTGTTTAGAATTCAAAGTTACCGAATCATTTACCAGTTTGTAATCGGGAATCTGAAGACATGATAACTTTATTAAGATATGAGATGATTTTTTTTTCTCAGATTTGGGATTTTTTAAATTGTGTGCTAAATGGCATGAAGTGTTTGTTTTGGAATGGGTAAGTGATTCTGTGTTTTTCCAGTCACTTTGAGGACTGACAGAGGGTAAGGAGACCTCAATTTCTGATGTTGATCTGTGTAATAAAACATTCCAATCTGGATGCTGCAGTGACCGGTATCAGAGAGGTCTGAGCTGGGCAGACTGTGCAATTCATCTATACAGTCTTAAATAAAAGAGAGTTACTTTCTGCTGCTCCTCGTGAGCAGAGGAATGAGATTTGAACTTGTATTTTTTCTAAAGTGGTAAGTAGACAGCTGGGTTTTAGCTTATAACCAAAAGTTTCAAATATCTTGGAAGGGGTTAGGTATTTAGCAGTTTCTGTTGATTACAGCATTGGGCACTCTGCATTGAGCCTTTAAAGTAAGCTGGGATCTCTCAGCTTTCAGAGTACTTGAAATACCACACCATCTATATTTATAGGCATTTGTTGTAACTGATGAATATCTAAACTCTTTGAGATGACTTTGTGACACTTTATTGCAATTGGACAATTCTGGATCATAAATCTTCAAGAGCTCTTTTTGGTGAGGCATAGTTCATACCAGATTAGAACAGAGTAAAATGTTCCTGAAACTGAATTCAGCACAGTTCAGAAAGTGATACTAAAACCGTAGTGTTTGCTCAAATGGTCTCTCATCTCATCTCATTATCTATGCTGGAGCCAATCCCAGCCGACACCGTGCAAGAGAGTAGTACATCCTTGACAGGTTGCCAATCCATCACAGGGATGACATATAAAGACAAACAGCCATTCACACTCACATTCATAGAAGATTCTCACTGTGCTCACAGTGCATTTAACAGGCTGAATAGGAGTAAAATGATGTAACTCACCTGCAGTAGTTATGAATGTGAGAGCGGATTAGTTGACTGGCTCTCCCAGCCAGTCCAACACAAGTTGGGGAGGTTTTTTCAATTGCTCACTCTCAATTACTCATTTTCTCCCGCTTATCCGTCAAAGTCGCGGGGGGCTTTTTATTTCTCAAAGCATAAAAAAATATATACTTAGCCCCAAATAGAAGATTTTTAATTTATGCAGCTACAACTATACAGTTTATTCAGAATGGCGACAGAAATGAAAAGCATCCAGTGAGCAGGAACGCTGTGTTGATCAAAGGTAGGAGGTTAGAGGAGAATGGACAGGCTAGTTGGAGCAGAAAGACTGTGATCACTCAGATAACCAATTTGTACAACTGTGCTGAGCAGAGAGGCTTCACAGTCTTCACAAGTCAACAACACATCAAACCTTCAGGTAAGATTCAAGATTCAAGATTCAAAGTGTTTATTGTCATAGAAAGGCGTTTCCCTGTACAATGAATTTTTTTTTGCTGTCCACAATGAATGCGCACATATATAGAAATAGATAAATAGAATAATTTTTTTTAAAAAAGGTTTAAAAAAAATTGAATAAAACCAGAATAATCTCAAGCAGCAGTAGAAATATAATACAATAAGTAGATGTATTACAGCAGCAGAGACCAGATTTACTCTGAACTTCATTAGTCTAGAGCAGAGACATTTCAGACTTCAAATGCCCAGCAAATATTACAATAATATCCAAAATCATATGAAAATAGAATGTTAATAGTTTTCAGAATGGCATCACAAAGTTGAGAGCTTATGTTGGTGTTCCAAGAAGGGTTTTGCGGTAAAGTAAGAAGGTTCAGCATCTTTGGACTCCCCACAATGAAAAGAGTTAATCCCATGGGGAGAATGACTAAGTGTCATGGAAATTTATACCTTATAGAACATCTTGGTTTTGATTTAATATATCCAGGATTTCATCAGTCTGCGGATTGGTCACCTGATGTAGACATTGTTGACTTGGGCCATGTCTAAGTGTGACCCTTGTGTGTCTTGCATCATGACGTATAAGGTAGCATTATAGGTTTTGCCTAAGGGTCTACACTGTCCATGCACTGATAGGGCCAAATGCCCAATCTCCATCATATATGTAAGGGTTAATCCACGAGTTGGTGTGCATTAAATGATTTTAATGCACGATGTGGAGGCGAAGAACTATCCAATGCGCAGTGGGTTAATCCACCTACTCGTGGATTAACCTGCTTATACCATGGTCATTTTCCAAGAATATAGGAATAAAAGGATTCGCCAACTTTTGGTGAAAGTTTTGCACTCAAAATCGAAAGTTTTTGAAGCAAGAGTTTACCAGTGTCATGACAAGGAATAAACTAGTCCCTTTTACAACCAGTTACAGTAGTCACAGTAGGACGGGATGTAGAGTATTCACGCTAACCATGGTATAAGTAAGGGTTAATCCACAAGTATGTGTGCATTAAACGGTTTTAATACACGACGTGGAGGCGAAGAGCTACCCGACGCGCACCAATCTTTTCTGATTGGTCGGCAGGTGTGCGTTAAAACCGTTTAATGCACACATAGTTCAGCTAAACTTTGTAGGCTAACTGCTCCAAATTCATCCGCGCCTGTAACCATAGCAACATAACGAGCCCAGTTTTATTTTTATTTTATATATATCATTTTATTAACAATAACCACACTGTGGAATAATTTTGGCCTAAATCAAGCTAAATTTGAACTTTTAATAGCCTACTTTTGGCTTTGTTAAAGCGATTGGGCCACATTGCTCATCTCGTCCTACTGTGACTACTGTAACTGGCGTGGTTGTAAAAGGGACTGTCAGGGGGGCGGACTCTTTAGTATTTTTCAAGACCAGGTTTAAAACTTTTATGTACGACAGAGCTTATAGTTAAAAAGTTAAAGTTCATTTAGTCTTTAGCTATGCTGCTATAGGCCTAGACTGCTGGGGGGGAGGGCTGAGCACTCTCTCTCTCTCTCTCTCCCTCTCCCCTCTCTTTCTCTCTATCCCTCTCCCTCTCCCCTCCCTCTCTCTCTCTCCTCTCCATCTCCCCTCTCCCTCCCTCTCTGTCTCTCTCTCTCTCCCCCTCGCATGCGTCGACATACCAACAACCTGCTTCTCCGAAATCCCAGTTTCTCTCAGTTCCAAGCATGTGTACTGCATTTACTAACCATGATTTCCCAAAGTCTC
The DNA here is from genome assembly GCA_034769265.1 of Remorina albescens. NCBI lineage: Eukaryota > Metazoa > Chordata > Actinopteri > Carangiformes > Echeneidae > Remorina > Remorina albescens. The sequence continues at coordinate 2,575,165 of CM068492.1, read as the reverse complement.
TGTCTCTCCCAGTTCCTCTCCTCTCTCCCTGTCCTCATCCTGCAGGTGATGAATCATCACCATCCCATGTTCCTGCAATGCCTACTGCTCCCACATCTTCATGAATTTCATACAGCATCATTTCTATGAACTTCATGCAGCATCATGTTCCTGCCTACACCTGTTTTAATATCCCCTCCTCCTGCTCTCTTTCTCTCCCTACTCTACCCAACTTTGCCCCCCCGTGCTTCTCTCTCTCTCTCTCCCTCTCACCCTCTCTCTCTCCCTTTCTCAACCCAATCGGTTGAGGCAGATGGCCGCCCCCCCCGAGTCTCTTTAAATAATTTTATAAAGAGTTTGGTCTAGACCTGCTCTATATGGAAACACAAAGCACGTGTAAGCACAAAGCATTAATCATTTTATATACAAAATATTAATGATGCAGCCTTAAATAGACAGTTTTCATGATATTATTAACAACTAATATGGCCTGATTCAGTTACCAGTAATATTTACACTTTTTACAGTCATATTCCTCCACTCTGTCCATTTCTGTCACGCACACACACACCACATGTATATATATGAATATATATATATATTCATTCATCTTCTACCACTCGCAGAGCAGTGCTGGAGCCAATCCCAGCTCACCCTGGACAGTTTGCCGGTCCATCGCAGGGCCAACATACAGAGACAGACAGAGACAAACAACCACTCAAACTAACACCCATACCTACAGACAACTTAGAGTCACCAATTAACTTAAACATGCATGCCTTTGGACAGTGGGAGGAAACCTGCGCAAGCGCAGGGAGAACATGCAAACTCCATACAGAAAGGCCCCAAGCCCAGGAACCAAATCCAAAACCTTCTTAGTGTGGGGCAACAGCGCTCACCATATATATATATATATATATATATATATATATATGTATGTATAACAGGGAGGAATTCTTCAGATAAAACTGCTCAGTGGAAGTGTTTTGTACCTGCAGGTGTTTGGTAGAAGGAAAGGGAGGACAGATGAGGGAGATAAATTCGGAAATATTGAAATGGCCTCCAAGGTTTCTCTCCCTGATATTTTCTCTCTCTTCATGCTTTCCCTCTCACCTTCTCTCACTCAGCCTCTCTGTTATTGGTCGACATCTTAGCTACTTTAGCTCATATTCTAGCTAAGCCTAGTAATTGACTCTGGGCTGTTTGGGCTGATCTGCTAAATCAGACACTGAAGCAGAGAGCTTTCAGCCTGCAGAACTCAGACCTGGCTTTGAAGTGATAACAGATAGGCCACTGATAATCAGCTGGTGCAGTTAGCATTCATTTACAGTAGCATAACATTAGACCATCATCAACATGGTTCAAGACTCATGCATGTCATCAGAGATAGGGACTGCTAATTATACAGAGAAAGTGATCTGGAAGGGACAAGAAATATATGACTCAACTAGGCAAAATATAAACCCTATAGCACATTCTTTTATGTATATTATGTATCTGGGGCTAAAGGGACTCTTCAGCTTATCCTTCCTCAATTTTCCAGGCTCAATGTGAAACCCCTCTATCTATACAACAAATACAGTGGGTACGGAAAGTATTCAGACCCCCCCTAAATTTTTCGCTCTTTGTGATATTGTAGCTATTTCCTAAAATAATTTAAGCTGATCTTTTTCCTCCTTAATGTACACACAGCACCCCATTTTGACAGAAAAACACAGAAATGTAGACATTTCTGTGAATTTATTGAAGAACAAAAGCTGAAATATCACATGGCCATAAGTATTCAGACACATTGCTCTGACACTTATATATTTAACTCAGGTGCTGTCCATTTCTACTGATCATCCTTGAGATGGTTCTACACCTTCACTGGAGTCCAGCTGTGCTTAATTAAATTGATTGGATTTGATTAGGAAAGGCACACAGCTATCTATATAAGACCTTACAGCGCATGTCAGAGCAAATGAGAATCATGAGGTCGAAGGAACTGCCCGAACAGCTCAGAGACAGAATCATGGCAAGGCACAGATCTGGCCAAGCTTACTAAAGAATTTCTGCTGCACTTAAGATTCCTAAGAGCACGGTGGCCTCCATAATCCTTAAATGGAAGACGTTTGGGACAACCAGAACTCTTCCTAGAGCTGACCGGCTGGCCAAACTGAGGAATCAGGGGAGAAGAGCCTTGGTGAGAGAGGTAAAGGAGAACCCAAAGATCACTGTGGCTGAGCTCCAGAGATGCAGTGGGGAGATGGGAGAAAGTTCTAGAAAGTCAACCATCACTGCAGCCCTCCACCAATCGGGGCTTTATGGCAGTGGCCCGACGAAAGCCTCTCCTCAGTGCAAGACACATGAAAGCCCACATGGAGTTTGCCAAAAAAGACATAAAGGACTCCCAGACTATGAGAAATAAGATTCTCTGGTCTGATGAGACAACGATTGAACTTTCTGGCCTTAATTCTAAGCGGTATGTATGGAGAAAACCAGGCACTGCTCATAACCTGCCCAATACAATCCCAACAGTGAAGCATGGTAGTGGCAGCATCATGCTGTGGGGGTGTTTTTCAGCTGCAGTGACTGTACTTGGCTGCATTCATCTTTCCTTCAATTGCAACTAGTCGTCCTGAGATATCCTGGACAAAAACCTTTTCCAGAGCGCTCAGGACCTCAGACTGGGCCAAAGGTTCACCTTCCAACAAGACGATGACCCCAAGCACACAGCTAAAATAACAAAGGAGTGGCTTTGGAACAACTCTGTGACTGTTCTTGAATGGCCCAGCCAGAGCCCTGACTTAAACCCAATTGAGCATCTCTGGAGAGACCTGAAAATGGCTGTCCACCAATGTTCAATGTCCAACCTGACAGAACTGGAAAGGATGTGCAAGGAGGAATGGCAGGGGATCCCAAAATCCAGGTGTGAAAAATTTGTTGTGTCATTCCCAAGAAGACTCATGGCTGTATTAGCTCAAAAGGATGCTTCTACTCAGCAGCATGGCGGTGTAGTGATTAGCCCTGTCGCCCCACAATAAGAAGGTTGCGGGTTCGGTTCCCTGCCCCCCCGCGACCCGGAAACGGAGAAGCGGTAGAAGATGGATGGGTGCTTCTACTCAATACTGAGCAAAGGGTCTGAATACTTATGGCCATGTGATATTTCAGTTTTTGTTCCTCACTAAAGTCACAAAAATGTCTACATGTCTGTGTTTTTCGTGTCAAAATGGGGTACTGTGTGTACATTAATGAGGAAGAAAGTCAACTTAAATGATTTTAGCAAATGGCTGTAATGTAACAAAGAGTGAAAAATTTCAGGGGGTCTGAATACTTTCTATACCCAATGTACATTTTATAGAAAACGCATGCAATCAGGTTGAATTTTCAACTAACATAATGAGGATATGGGCAGCATAGCAGCATAGTGGTTAGTGCTGTTGCCCCACAATAAGAAGGTTGCAGGTCCCGTTTCCAGCCTGGGAGTTTGCATGTTGCCTGCGTGGGTTTCCTCCCACCGTCCAAAAATATACGTTTGGGTTAATTGGTGACTCTAAATTTTGTGTGTGTGTGTGTGTGTGTGTGTGTGTGTGTGTGTGTGTGTGTGTGTGTGTGTGTGTGTGTGTGTGTGTGTGTGTGTGGTTGTGGTTGTTTGTCTCCGTCTGTCTCTGTATGTTGGCCCTGCGATGGACAGGTGACCTGTCCAGGGTGTACCTCGCCCAGAGTGAGCTGGGATTGGCTCCAGCACCCCGCGACCCTGAAATGGATAAAGCGGTTGAAGATGAAGGAATGAATGAATAATGAGGCTATCTTGTTAACTTCACGTATTTGGCAAATACATCTGTCAGCCATAACATTGTGACCACTGACATATGAAGTGGACTCCTCTTGGTTCCTGGATCATTTCTTGGCTTGGATCTTCTGAGGCCTGTCTAGGATTAGCTCCCCTGGCTCAGAGGTCGGTCCTGACCTCCTTTGCAACTCTTCACTCTCTCCATGGTAGCAACACAAAGTCCTGCTTTGGATTTTTAAGAGTGGACAAGCTGAATCAGAATTACTTTACTGGGGGGAAATTGTTTGTGTCGCAAGTGCCCCTGACAGAACATTCAGGACAGAAGTGAAATATATACATTAGAGATGCAAGAGAACAAATATGAATAGAATACCTTTAGAAAAACATAGAAAAAATATTTAAATATAACAGCAATAAACAAAATAAATATAATTATATACTGACAGCACAGCGGCATAGTGGTTAGCGCTATTGCCACACAACAGGAAGGTTGCAGGTTCAGTTCCTGGGCCTGGGGCCTTTCTGCTCGGAGTTTGCATGATCTCCCATGCTTGCGTGGATTTCCTCTAGGTAGTCCAGTTTCCTCCCACCGTCCAAAGACATGCATGTTTTGGTTAATAGGTGACTCTAAATTGTCCGTAGGTCTGAGTGAGAGTGGTTGTTTGTCTCTGTCTGTCTCTATGTGTTAGTGCTTCGATGGAATGGCGACCTGTCCAGGGTGTACCCCGCCCTCACCCATTGTGAGCTGGGATTGGCTCCAGCAACCCCCATTGACTCAGAAATGGATAAGCCGTTAAAAATTAATGAAAGAATGAATAATTATATACTGCCAACTGTACAGCAACAAATGTGTACACCAGAAAAAAGGAAGTATTGCCCCGAATCAAGTCTCTATTCCAGCTTCCTCCTGTAACTCTCCTTGGCCTCCTTTATCTTCACCTTGAGGACCCCCTGGGTTGTTCTCAACTCCCTCCACATTGAGCTGCAGGTGGTTACAATCATACCATGTGACAAAGTTGTCCACAGCTGTCCTATATTCATCCTCGTCACCTTTGTGATAAACACTGTTGTAATCTCACATACTGCAGCCTGTCCATCACGTAGTCCACAATCCAGGACACGAGCATCCACCTGCTTTGCTGTCAGCCTGTCACCCAGTAAAACTGGAAAGATGATGTTGAGAAGTCAAAGAAGGTGTTATGGTCCTGATGCTGCTCCAGACCTCATTTATGTTTTGCTGGAGTCTCTACTCCAGCTTCCTCCTGTAATTCTCCTTGGTCACCTTTATCTTCACCTTGAGGACCTCTTGGGTTGTTCTCAACTCCCTCCACATTGAGCTGCAGGTGGTTACAATCATACCGTATGACAAAGTTGTCCACAGCTGTCCTATATTTATCCGTGTCATCTTTGTGACAAACACTGTTGTAATCTCACATACTGCGGTCTGTCCATCAGGTAGTCCACAATCCAGGACACGAGCATCCACCTGCATCGCTGTCAGCCTGTCACCCAGTAAAGCTGGACGGGTGATGTTGAATGTTGATGATGTTGGGAAGTCAAAGAAGGTGTTATGGTCCTGATGCTGCTCCACACCTCTTTCATGTTGAGTCTCTACTCCAGTTTCCTCCTGTAACTCTCCTTGGCCTCCTTTATCTTCACCTTGAGGACCCCTTGGGTTGTTCTCATTTCCCTCCTATTGCCAGCTCTGAAAGCCCTCTTATTATTCAGGAGGTCTTTGATGTCTTTTGTCACCCATGGCTCGTTATTTAGGTAACAATGGACAGCCCTGGCTTGCACCATGGAGTCCAAATAGAAGTTGATGTAGTCTCTGATACACTCAGTGAGCCCATCAATGTTCTCCCTGTGCGGCTCATAGAGTGCTTTCCAGTCTGTCACCTCGAAACAGGTCTGAAGGGTCTCCTTAGCCTCCTCTAACCATCTCCTCACTGTCCTCTTGGTCGGTGAATGATTCTTCACCAGAGGCATGTAGCAGGGTTTCAGGTGAACCAGATTGTGGTCTGAATTTCCCAGAGGGTGGAGGGGCAGCAGCTGTATACGTCCTGAGTGCTGGCATACATCAAATCCAGGGTTCCCTCCTCTCTAGTAGGACAGTTCGCATACTGTTCTCAGGTGGGCAAGGTTGTTGCCATGGTGACATGGTTGAAATCACACTATAAAAAAAACAAAAACTGAAAAAATGGTAAAAGCACTGGCAGCAAAGTTTCCAAATGGATACTGTAAAATTACAGTAAATAACTGTATCAAAGAACTACATACAATAACTGTAAAAATACAGAGCAGCTTTTTACAGTCAAAATCAATTAAAATACAGTGTATTATAGTTGATAAATTCCCATTATACTGTAAAATAACATACATATTATGTCAAAAAACATTAAAATCAGATACCTTTCAAATTAATCTCTGTAATTTCACGGTATACATAATTTATTTTAGGAAAGAGTCAAGTCTATCTACAGTAATTTCATGTTAAAATACTATTTTTCCCAAGTACAATAACAACGTTATAACGTATAAAAACAAACTAGGTTCATAAAATGAAAGATAAATATCTGCAAATGTACAGTATTTATCTGTCATTCTAGAGAATTAGTAGATTAAAAAGCAACCATTGGACAGTGGAAAAACAAGATTAATACATTACAAATACATCAAAAATAGTTTAATTAGTTTACATTTAAGGACAATCCCTGTTAATTAAGGGTATTTAGTAGTCATTTCTTGTCCATCTACACTGATTTGCTGCATAATGTGGTTTCCCCAAGTAAGAAAAACAACGACACAATGTATAAACAAAACATGTACCTTTAATCAAATAGGAATTTCTGCACATTTACATTATTACAGTAGTTATTTTAGAGAATTGGACAATGGGAAATGAAACACTGTACATCAAAATACATTAACAGGTGTATTTAAAGATGCTATCTGTAAATTTAGGGTATTTAACAATCATTTTAGTAAACTGAACAAATATTCACTGGGAGTCATCGTCTATCATATATCAAATATATGTAACCTGTCTCCACTTTATATCTCTGTTGAGTCCCGAGTTGGAAAGGAGATGCAGGAGTCAGGACTGGATCTCTGGATCTTTACTTGGCAACTGTGGCGACAGACAGAAACACACAGAAATTGTGAGCTGTGTGTGAGCTAGAAAAGTCTTTTTAACTTATGAAATATTACAATAAAATAATCAATTTTGCACAGTAAAACTAAATTACAAAAAATTATTTCAGTTTAACATTTAAATCCAAATGGACTAATATCACATTCAGCAGCCATCTGTATCATTTAGCAGCAACAACATGTACAGAGCAAATAGACCCAGAGAATAACACTCAAAACATTTAAACACAAATGAACAAACATCTCCACACCTGTGGAGATAGACAGAAATACACTCTCCTGGTGGAAAAAAGGAGCAGACTAGCGAGGGAAGACGGCATTGAGCAGGCTAACTTAGCATGCTAATGCTAGGACGAAACTAATTTAAAAACTTAAATTAACGATCACAAGTCTCTGCGGGACTCACGGAGGACGAGTGGGACATTACACAGAGCAGCATACAGCAGTTTGACCGCATTCAAATCACGAACATACATCAGCAGAGAGCAACACAATTAAGACTAACTTCTGGCCATGTTAGAAAAGGCTTTGACCGAAAGTGCGCATTAACAATGAATATTTTATCTGTAAAACAAAATGAACATCAGTCACTTAGTCACAAAACCATAAAAAACTATAGCTAACTGCTAACAATAGCATAATTATGTGAGGGTAGAAATGTATGAAAGGGATGCTAACATTAGCTTCAAGGCTGTCCACTGGAGGTATGAAAATGAATTAAAATATCGTTCGCAGGCGTTATCTGGGACACTCACTTCAAACGGTGTTTGGTTGACATGTCCGTTGTGGCTGTTTCATACATCCTCCTTGAAGATCATGAGTCCATGAGGGCACGTCTTTCCCCTGCATGACTGATTGGACGGACACAAGCGCTAATCCCAACTGTCATTCATAAGAATTATTATCATAAAGAAAATTAAATTATGCTTAATTAACTGTAATTTTAAATATAAAACCTAAAATTACTGAAAATATCTTGAATCTAATGGCATTTCATTGTGTTATTGTTATTGTAATCTGTGAAAAAATTACAGAACATTTCCTGTAATTTTACTTTTTTTTTTTACAGTGCACCCAAGATAGTGATGAAGGCACCCAGGTGTTGAGTTTGAATACGGGTTACAGCTGAGTGGATCGGTTTGGCAGAGGGGGGCTGTAAATGTAATGGAAAAAGGAGTATTCATGTCGATGCCTAATAGACTGTTGGGTCTTGAACACAGCGTCTCAGGTTCAGGCAAACCCCTCCCAAGTCCAACCTCCCTGATTAACCTGAGGGTATTTAAAGCACATGTAGCATCATGGCTGCCTTTTTCTCTGTCCCTGCCTGGTTGCCACATGGGCCTCTCTCTGTGTCTCTGAGGTAAGAAATGCAGCCTTTCCCCTTTGCCTGGTGGTGCTGGTGTCTGTTTCTGCTGCTGGTAAATTAAAGTTTACCTCTGATGTTGTAGATGGTCAAACTGTTGGGCTGGGTTAACCTGTGCAGGACTTGTAAGCAGGACTAATTGAAGTGACAATTACCCATGTTTATGACTAAAGTCAACTGTTAAGCTTTCTTTGATTGTAGGTGATTGTCAGCTGCTGTTTTGCCTTTATATTTCAGCCTGGACCAACTGGTGTGTTGCTTTTTAAATTGTCCAGAATGTTTTCTCTTGCCCCCCCTCCCTTCATTAGAGTTAGTAGCCAGCTTACAGTGGAGGCTAGGCAAGCTAGAATGGTTCCCCTCACTGATTGTATTGTTAAAGCACACGGGAACACCGGTTGCAGTGATGCAGAGTTTATGTTGATTGACGATTGCCATGAGCACATAGGGTGGGTAAATTGTTGCGCTCCTGGAATACACCCTTAAGTAGGCGGCCTCCCTGCTGCTGGCTTCTGCCCACTTTTCCTTTCTTTTTGTTTTGGTAATTTCTTAAATAATTTGGATGTCTTTGGAGAGTCTAATTGTGTTTTATAAAAGAATTGTTGGTGTTAAATTTTGTAAATAAATTTCTGCTACGTTTTCATTTGATTCATTTTTCCTGTTTTACTACCAAACCTCTCCACAGATGCTTCTAGTTTTTAATCATTTAATTTAAAATCAATAAAATGGCTTTCTTTTGGAACCACATTTGTCTTGTTTCAGTTGTTGAATCTGTGTAGCCTTTTCAGTAACTGAGGTCTTAGCCCAGGTTCATACAAGATATTTCCTGGGGTTAAATTCCCCAGGTGGCATTGTCATGTTCTGGTGACCTCTGGTGAAAACTCATTGGGCAAGCAATATGGAATGAGACTGTTACGGCCCCGGGCTGTGGGCCTTAGATCCCTCCTCTGGGGGGTGGGTTGGTGGTGGGTTTTTTTTCACGCAGGACTCCTCCAAAGGGCGTGCCGTGCAACCCCAGCAGGGATTAGTGCAGAGGATCGCGGTTGAGCCAATCCGGGAGCTGTAGAGCGTATAAAGCCCGACTGAGCTCGGCCGATGGGGGCAGACACCGCTGGCAGAGCTTGGGGATTGTGCGTGTGGTTGTCGGTGTACCTTAAAACCTGTGTGTGTGTGTGTGGAGGTCTCGTTCGTGTACCTTAAAACCTGTGCGTGTAACCCGGACTTGGGGCCAGGGTAAAGTATTTCTGTTCACCAGTGCTCTCCCTGTAGAGAATCTTCTGTTTAGGGTCGCTAGGTTCAGGGGTGCTGTCCATTGTATTTTTGTTTTGCACCAATTTGATAGTATAGTTAGTTAGGGTTTTTTTTTTTTTTTTTGGACATTTGTGTTTTTCCCTAATTATTAGACAGCCAGCTCCCCTTGGTTTAGGAGTCCTCCTTTTGTTATACTTGGTTCATTGTTTTGACAGCACCTGGCAGCCCTTTTCTGGTTTATGTTCACCTCCCTGTGTCTAAGCGACAATTAACACTCCTTGATTTACAATCCCTGCCACCACATTGTGGCAGGGATTTACTTCCCGATTACCCTGTACGAGCTGGGTTTGTAACAGAGACCAACAGCAAACTGTTCAATGTCCGGCTGGAAATGCTCTCCATAACGGTGATGTGACCAGGATTACACCATCTGTTGTTGACGAGTATGGCAAGTCCTCCACCTTACTACTCCACCTTACTGCTCCCGGTTCAATGTCGGTCAGCCCAAACAGTCAGGAAGCCACCAATGGAAACGTCATCAGATATATCCTGTTGCAGCCACGTCTCAGTAAAACATATCGGGCTGCACTGCCAATACTCCCTGTGACTCCTGGATAGCACTTTTAGCTCGTCCATCTTATTCGCAAGTGACCTCATGTTGCCTTGATAAAGAGGGGAGTCCAGTCCCCCTTTGCTGTGAGTCCGTCTCCAGACCTCTTCAGGGATGACAGTTGGTCTGGCCTTCATGCCAGCCGGTTTCAGTGTGATCAGCTAATCCCTGGTGTAAACAGTCCAAGCATGGATGTGTTGTGTGGTGACACACTTGCTGTATGTGGTGAAAAAAAAACACTCTTCACCAGCATTTTTAGAAAGGTTAGTTTAAATAAGGTACTAACATAAAAGCTGACGGCAGAAAAACAAAGATAAAAAGCAGATAAATAGCAGAAAAGGTAGGGGTGACTGCAACAGGCTGCACATATTCAGAAATCAGTGATAACAAAGAACAGAGGAAAACATCATCATGAGACTCAGATTAGGACACATAGGACTAAATGACACAATGTATATATTGGGGAGGAAAAGGAAAAATGATACTTGTGAGAGATGTGGAATGAAAGAAATGTTGAACATGCATTATGTCAAGTATACATGAGACCAGGAGCTGTTTCAGGAGTCATTTGGAGTGGTGGGTTGTGAGTGGAGGCTGGTAGGACTGCTGGGGACAGAGGGAGAAGCAGAGGGGATAAGACCAGTTAGGAAGATGCTCTTTGTTTTCCTGGATAGTGCAGGGTTAATAGGCATAATATAGGAAGCAATGAGCAGTTGACATCATGGTACACACTCTTGGATAGTAGGTGGAGGTATGCACCTAATGGATGTTTGCAATCCATCAATAAATGCAAAAGAGCAGATTGCACACACAGTGGCACATGCGCACTAAACACCAGCAAACGCAACGTCTTCCTACTGTTTCCTGCAAGCAACAAGCCTCACGTCAGCATCAACTGCTAACTTAACAGCAACGCAACTAACTTAGGGAACAAAGAAGGAACAAATTCAATTCTTCCTCACTATTCTCCTCAGTGTCCCCCCCACTGTCCTCTGCTTCAGCTTCCTGCATGGTAGATGATGAAGATGCTGCAGATGCACCTGTCTGTCCCTGGTTGAGCCTTGGATTAGCTGTCTCCATCCACAGGCCAACAGCTGGTTTTGGGTCAAATATCTCTGGTCTTCTTTGATAAGTGAATGTGCATCAGGGCTGCATTTGACAGACGAGATCTGTACTTGGTTTTGATGATGAGATGTGGGAATCCCCACTCACAAGCTGCACTGCTTAAAGGCAGTGTGAGAGACAGTTTAACCACCTTGTTGATGTTTGAGTAAGCATCTGAGTTACTTGTGTTCTATTATACTATTCGGACCAAGTCATACACAGAGGAGGCTCCCAAGCGTTTTCCTGCCTGCTTTAAAGGCATCCATTCTCTCACAGTGGTGTCTCAGTCAAGTTGCAACGTGGCCTCATATTTCTGTACAATTCTGCAAACTGTTGTGTTGCCTAAACTGTGGAGGTCCTGCATTTCCTGAGGCCACGTTGAAGGATCAAATACTAAGAAATGATCGCATGACTTGAGGGAATCATATCTGGTTTCAAACTCTTGAAGGTGGCCTTCACCAAAGGACAAAAGTGTGAACTGGCCACCGTGAGTATATCTGTACATTCTCCAATGGTCAGCTTTTCCTTCTGAAACCTAATGGGTGTGGTCTTCAAAATGTTAATGTCAAGCATGTTGGCCAGAAAACACTGAAAACGCTCTGTGCAAACATGCTGCAAGTCACTGTTATCACTTGTAGCCAGTTGCGTTTTAATGGCTGGCAATAGACTTGATATTTTTAAGTGTTTCATACCTCCATGCAGACCATCTGATATTATGAAACTTACCCAGTTTCACAAAGGAGATCCCATTTTCTTCAAACACCTTCTTCAGTGCAGCAGCATTTTTTTGTTCCTCCTTTTTGTAAATAAAACTAAAGCAGCTTGACCACAGAGTGATTAAATGTTTCACAATAAAGGACGTTGCGATCAGCTGATTTAGCGCAGTTTTGGCACAATGCCGTTGTACATACCAATGTTGACAGCAGCCCCATTTGTGCACATAGCGACCAAACTTTTTGTCCAGTTACCCAAGCCTGCATCCTGGAAAAGCCTCACAAGTTCATCTGTTATGGCCTGCGCAGTCTGGTCAGAACTAAGTACAGTTAGTCCAAGAAAAGTCCAAGATAAACTCTACGTTGCTGGACGCAGACACAATGTAAACGATTTCCTGCTTGGTTTTTGTGATGTCCTCCGATCAAAAAGCTGCTCCCAAAATTCAGCAGACTGCAACTTGGCCCTTAACTCCCCACTGATGGTGTGTGCGATGGTCTACATGATCCGTGTGCCCCCCTCACGTGAATGATATGCACCTCTGAAATTCACTCCTAGTCGCTTCAATAAAGGAATATCTTCAGAATAGGAAAACATGGGACGTGCATGTTTAGCTTTATGGAAGGCGCGGAGCAAAATATTACAGAGAGCTTGCCGTTGTTCCTCATTCAGCTTTTCTTACCATCTGACAAGTGGGCAACAGGATATTTCTTCTTGGCTAGCTTGTTTATTAGCAATTGCTTGCTGCTAGATGTGGCTGCAAGCGGCAAATCTTGCACCACATTTCAGTGCACTCACTATAAGCTTCAAGCCATGGTACATCACGCAGCCACTTTTCCGAAAAAACTATTTTCTTTGGCTCTGGTTGCCATTTCTTTGTCAGTGGCGAAACACCAAAGAAGCTGCTTAATGTCTGTTGTTTCTTTGACATATTACACAGTAATAGGTTACTCCATATTGTGTGTCTGTAAATTGAGATGTGTGGTGTTGCCAACCTAACTGTCAGGTACGCAAAGGTGCATAATGATACAACTGACGTTACTCATTCCTGATTTCTGTCGCGCATGCGTACATGTATATAGCCTATATTAGAATAGTACCTAATTTAATTTGTTCCTTTATAATAAATTCTTTTCAAACACAACTGCTGGTCTATTTGATGGTGCAAAGAGTGAATATTGCCAACCTCATCTCTGCAGAACTTTGAATCCTTCTACTTTAATATGGTCATTTGGCTGTACTTACTAAGTTATTAGTAAAATTAGTATTAGTAATTAGTAAAAATCCAACAGGTAATGATGATGCAGCTAAGGGATCCTACATAATCCCTTATTGAGAAAATCCCTGCCACTGGCAGCTGTGTTTGTATTCTAAGGTGTCAGTTAGCGTTACATATGGCATTGAAATTGACAAGTTAACAATTTTTCCTCAAAACTGTCTTTTGACCGACCATTACCTCATTACATTTGAGTTTACTTTAACTGACTGCACAGCATCGAGGAATAAATTTGGCTATAGAAGATGTTTATCTGAAGACGCTGTGGCTAAATTTAAAGAGAACATTCAGTCATCATTTGCAGCAATGCCATATCTAAATTCAAATGAGGATTTCTCCCATACACAGGTTGATGACCTTGTGATTAGCACTATGGCCACACTGTGTTCAAATCTGGATGATGCTGCCCCTCTCAAAAAGAAAGTAATAAAACAGAGGAGGCTGGCTCCGTGGTATAACTCTCAAATTCGTGCCTTAAAGCAGATGACACGGAAATTAGAAAGAAATTGGCGTTCCAGCAACTCGGAAGAGTCTCACCGAGCCTGGAAAGAAAGCTTAAAAACGTATAAAAAAGCTCTCCGCAGTGCTAGAAGATCATATTATTCAGCACTAATAGAAAAAAACAAGAACAACCCCAGGTTTCTCTTCAGCAATGTAGCCAGGCTGACAGAGAGTCATAGTTCAATAGAACCAGTGATCCCCTTAGCTCTCAGCAGCAATGATTTTATTGGCTTTTTTACAAATAAAATCATAACAATCAGAGACAGAATTCAACAGCTCTTACCTACATTAGACAATAATCTACTGAATACAGCAACTCCTGAATCAACTGCAACGCCTATTTTACATCTGGAATCATTCTCATCTCTGAATCTCTCAGAGCTAGCTTCTATAGTATCATCATCTAGACCATCAACCTGTCTATTAGACCCAGTGCCGACCAGCCTCTTTAAAGACATTCTTTACTTAATTGAGCCCTTCATTCTAGATCTCATTAATTTGGCCTTATCTTTGGGTTATGTACCTCAGACTCTTAAAACCGCAGTCATCAAACCCCAGCTTAAAAAGCCGAATCTTGATCCAGATGTTTTGGCCAATTATAGACCCATATCAAACCTTCCCTTCATTTCTAAAATCATTGAGAAAGCAGTAGCAAACCAATTACACGACCATCTGCATAGGAACGGTTTGCTTGAAGAGTTTCAGTCAGGATTTAGAGCTCACCACAGCACAGAAACAGCGCTGATTAAAGTCTCCAATGATATTCTAATGGCTTCAGACAATGGATCAGCCTCCATACTTCTCCTCTTAGATCTCAGTGCTGCATTTGACACCATTGATCACAATATTTTATTACAGAGACTGGAACATGAAATTGGCATTAAAGTAACTGCTCTAAGGTGGTTCAAATCCTATTTATCGGATAGATATCAGTTTGTACATGTTAATAATAGCTCCTCCTCACGCACTATAGCCAGTTATGGAGTCCCACAGGGTTCGGTGCTTGGACCAATCCTCTTCACTCTTTATCTGCTTCCTTTAGGCAACATTATCAGGAAACACAGCATCAATTTCCACTGTCATGCAGACGACACTCAGCTGTATTTATCAATGAAGCCAAATGAAGTTAGTCAGATAGTCAGACTGCAGACATGTCTTGAAGACATAAAAGTCTGGATGACCCATAATTTTTTACTTCTAAATTCTGACAAAACTGAAGTTATTGTACTCGGCCCTAAGCACCTTAGAGAAACCCTATCTAATCATTTAATCAGTCTGGATGGCATTACTTTGGCTTCCAACTCCACTGTAAAAAACCTTGGAGTAACCTTTGACCAGGACATGTCCTTTGTCCCTCACATAAAACAAGTCAGTAGGGCAGCTTTCTTCCACCTGAGAAACATTAGGAAAATCAGAAACATCCTCTCTCAAGAGGATGCAGAAAAACTAGTCCACGCATTCGTAACTTCTAGGCTGGACTACTGTAACTCATTATCTGGATGTCCAAACAAATCTCTGAAAGGCCTTCAGTTGATTCAGAATGCTGCTGCACGAATATTAACAGGAACTAGAAAAAGGGATCACATCTCTCCTGTGTTAGCTGCTCTTCATTGGCTGCCGGTAAAATCCAGAATAGAATTTAAAATCCTTCTGTTAACATATAAAGCTCTTACTGGCCAAGCTCCGTCATACCTCAGAGAGCTCATAGTTCCTTACTGTCCTAGTAGGCCACTCCGCTCTCTAGATGGAGGTTTACTTGTGGTTCCTAGAGTCTCCAAGAGTAAATCAGGAGGCAGATCTTTCAGTCATCAGGCTCCTCTTCTATGGAACCAACTTCCAGTATCGGTCCGGGGGACGGACTCTTTAGCAATTTTCAAGACCAGGCTTAAAACCTTTCTGTATGACAGAGCTTATAGTTAAAAAGTTAAAGTTCATTTACTCTTTAGCTATGCTGCTACAGGCCTAGACTGCTGGGGGAAGGACTGAGCACCTCTCTCTCTCTCTCTCTCTCTCTCCCTCTCCCTTTCCCCTCTCTCTCTCTCTCTCTCTCTCTCCCTCTCCCTTTCCCCTCTCTCTCTCTCTCTCTCTCTCTCTCTCTCTCTCTCTCTCTCCCTCTTCCCTCTCCCTCTCTCTCTCTCCCCCTCTTCCCTCTCCCTCTCTCTCTCCCCCCCTCGCATGCGCCGTCATACCAACAACCTGCTTCTCCGAAATCCCAGTTTCTCTCAGTTCCAAGCATGTGCATTGCATTTACTAACCATGTTTTCCCGAAGTCTCCGTCTCCCCAGCTCCTCTCCTCTCTCTCTCCCAGCTCCTCTCCTCTCTCTCCCTGTCCTCATCCTGCAGGTGATGAATCATCACCATCCCATGTTCCTGCAATGCCTGCTGCTCCCACATCTTCAAGAATTCCATACAGCATCATTCCTACGAACCTCATGCAGCATCATGTTCCTGCCTACACCTGTTTGAATATCCCCTCCTCCTGCTCTCTTTCTCTCCCTACTCTACCCAACTTTGCCCCCCCTCCCCCGTGCCTCTCTCTCTCTCTCTCTCTTTCCCTCTCTCAACCCAACCGGTCGAGGCAGATGGCCGCCCCCCCGAACCTGGTTCTGCCCGAGGTTTCTGCCTCTTAAAGGAAGTTTTTCCTTGCCACTGTCGCCAAGTGCTTGCTCATCAGGGGATCTGTTGGGTCTCTTTAAATAATTTTATAAAGAGTTTGGTCTAGACCTGCTCTATATGTAAAGTGCCTTGATGTAACTTTGTTATGATTTGGCGCTATACAAATAAATCTGATTTGATTTGATACTGCTTCCCACTGTGGCTCCATAGAGTACTCCTATAGTCTTACCTTTTGAATGTAGGCAGAGTGGAGACCCGAAATTCAGTCCAAAGGAGGAAACAGCTGCAATGAAAAGATGTTTCTGACAAAACTGCACTTATCAGTTTCTCTCTTCCTTTTCATACTGTGGTGGTTCAGACTGGGTTTCTCAATGCACAAACCGTTAAAAAAAGTAATAAAAATATCACGGCATTATAACACTCAGAAACCAACACAGGAATAATTTTGTCCTACATGACATCTTGCTTTGCTTAATTCATTGTTAATATTTTGCATGTATTCAGAGAAAAGGGGGTATTGTTTTATTATTTTCACTTAACCAATCAGTAGCAGAAGTTTCCCTATAGCTTACATTTTCACTGCTGCAGTATTTGTGAGAGCATGCATGTCTTTGGATGGTGGGAGGAAACGAGTACCCAGAGGAAAAACCACGCAAGCATGGAGAGAACATGCAAACTCCGTACAGATAGGCCCCAGGCCCGGGAACTGAACCTGCAACCTTCTTGTTAGGAGGCAACAGTGCTAACCACTATGCCACCATGCTGCCTACCAGTTCATCTTTTTCAAATGACATTAAAAAGCTCCTACACTACAAAAATATTGTAGGCAATATTTTCTATGCTGTATACGTTAACTATGATTTCTTCTTTTACTTTATCCTGAATTTTTCATCAGCGTTTATCAAGTGAAAGTCAAGCAAGAAGGCAGATGCATCCTGGGCATTCTTCCCAACGTGGTGCCAGAGAATCAACTTCTTTTGGAAGTGTTGTCTAGCAGTCAAATGATAAAGAGAAAAAATAAAACTGAGGCTGAATCTGCTGCCAGCATCCTGCTTCATACTCAACCTGCCAGTTAACTGATTGTGGGAAAGTCATGAGTAGCAGCTGGCCCACAACCACTTTCACTTCTTCCGTGTCAAAGTCTGCTTTAATCTTTTGTTCTCTTCACAAATACAACTCACCATATTCAACTTCATGTTACACGTTTTTTTCCTTTTTATTTAGACGCATACAATATACCAAAGCTGCTGTTTATCGAATATCCTGCAGTAAATGAATCATCAGTGTCCTACAAGCTGCTTGCAGGTCACATGCCAAAACATATGGTAACATTATTATCATGTGCTATTTACAACACACTACCAGCAGAAAGTTTTAGAAAACCTCAGGATTCCTACATTTAAACAATTCATCTTCAGTGAATGAGCTGAAATTGTGAAAATGTAAATTAGGTAAAAAAAATGGAAGTTGCTGTCCATCTGACGGTGATGGTGTTAGGTGATGGTGTGGGTTTTCAGTTAAAATCACCTATATTATTATTTGTGTCCTGTAGATCATCTAACAGATCAATGAACCAATATTCACACAAAATCTTCATACACACACACACACACACACACACACACTGTCCGCTAGTTAGTCTCATTCAAAGCGCTACATAGAGACAATTAATCACACAATGCAACATAACACACTCTGCATGGTGTTCTTTGGGCCTCTAAATGGGGTAAATAACCTAGCACTCATCATGCAGGGAGACATTTCGTCAAACAAATATGATCAAAACAAAACTAATGACGCATAAATTGTTTATGATGCATTCTGAAATAAACAGGCCTAGTGCTGCAATGTCTGAGAGTAATCATAGACACGAGAAAGAAATAATCAGGAGCAAATGTATATCAACATAGGCGGAGTACACTTTGACACTGTGTGCTCTGATGCACTGTGTGTTCGACTGGGCTGATATAAATGGGCTGTGTCTGCTAGGAAGAAAACATCTGGTCTTTGCCATTTGTGCTCGGTGATAATAACGCTGTTTGAAGGCTGAATGTTTGACAGATATGAAAAGTGTTCATTCACCAGTGTTCTGCTATGTAAATGAAGAAGTGTTATTTGCAGGAAAGGGGAGCTCTGAACCTCCTGAAGTGGCTGCTATTGAACATTGACTGAGAAAATGAAATCCACAGTCATCAATGAAATACATTTCAATTAGCTAACATTGTTGGCTAACACTGTTTACCAAAATAGGTTGTTACACTTTATACATACTCCATCTATATAACCGACAGTTAAATTCAGGATGTCTTGAACTGAACACTGTAATGATTGCAATTGTTGTTATTATTATTATTATTATTATTTACAAGAGTGGTGACAAAACTCAATAAAAGCTAATTATCATTTTCTGTGTGGAAAAGGACAATAAAATACGTATGTATGCCAGCTGGGACTCACTCACCCACTCAGAAATGAAATGAAATGAAAGGTCATACCGTTTGTGTTTCCAAGTTCTCTCCCCTATTCTCAGCAAAGATATGTTCCATCCATCCATCTTCTACCGCTTTTCCGTTTCTGGGTCGTGGGGGGTGCTGGAGCCAATCCCAGCTCACTTTGGGCAAGGGCCGGGTAGCAAAGAGATGTTTTCCCTGGTAAGCTCACTGTACTTGGACACCACCAAAATATGACACAGACAACATTAACAACTAAATGAACATAGTGGAACACTGAGAGTTTAAAGAGACAGAAAGTGCTGTGAGAATGCCTTCAAGTACCTCAAAGGTTTAACTTATTTAACTGCAGATCTCAAACAGGACAAACATCCAATTTGCCATCATTCTCCGATCCACATGACAAAGTGGAAATATATATTTACACTGAAATGTTTAAGTAAAAAAAATAACTTTTGTAGATTTTAGGACCTGCAATTCACTCAAAATTATTTTTGAGATATCATTCAATATGAATGTTTTATAATCAAATTTTTCATAACTGATATCAATACCAAAAACTGATCAACCACCAAAGGCCAACTAAATGATGCCTTGTGCAAGGCTAAATACTGTTCTAGGAACTACAAGTTCAGTCTCCCACAGCTCTTGACCATTAACCATGTGCTCTTTCATTTCTTCATATCCAACTCTTATCCTTTTCCGGGTTGCAGGGGTGCTGGAGGCAATTCCAGCTCACATATGGCAAGGGCGGGGTACACCCTGGACAGGTCGTCAGTCCATCGCAAAGCCAACATACAGAGACTGACAGAGATGAACAACCACTCACACTCACACTCAGACCTACGGGCAATTTAAACCTTACACATGATGAAACCCAAAGAAGCACAGGGACAACATGCAAACTCTGCACAGAAAGGCCGCAGGCCCGGGAACCGAACACGTGACCTTCTTGTTGTGAGGCAACAGTGCTAACCACTATGTCACTGTTCTGCCCACCATGTGCTCTGTGGGGACAAGTTGTTTATTTGTCAAATTTAGCACAAGCAGTTCAAGACATCTACCCACTTACATACAAGAGCTGCTATTGTTGCTAATCATTCCAGTTGAGCCTATTGTGTTGGAATTGAAAGAATTACCTGCATTTAAATGTCACATATCAGACACTGACCACATCATATCTGACCATGTTAGCTGAGACAGTGACAGTGCCTCTGAGTGTTTTTCCCATCCTCAGCAACTGGCATTGCACCTAAAGAACTGACAGGAAGTAAGAACAGACCCCCTTACATTTTTGCAGTTGTTCAGACAAGCTGAAGTTGTCAACAACAGCAGTAAACTCAAATTTGCAGGTACCCCCCATCAACTCCTTATTTGTACTTTCTACTATTGTTTGTTACTTTCCCCAACATCTGACAGATTAAGGAGCTATATACAAATTTGGCACACAAACTTAGACACCACAAGCCTTATCATTCTAGATGATACTGTTGTTGGATCTCACCTGAACATCTAATAGCTGAGCTTAGTAAGGTTATATTATGACATCACTATAGAGGTTATCTGTATTTTGCTTGTCATCTGATGAGTCTTCTTGCTAAGCAGAGATAGTTAGTGTTGACAACCTGACTGACATTTGGACTATACATACATTGCACTGTCACGATTACACATCAAGTGACACCAAACAGGAATATCAGGGGTCAGTTCATTCAAAATGCTGCAGGCAATACGTCCTGTTCTTCCATGGTCAAAAGATGACACGTGAACGCCATCCCCCACAATCTTTCATGATCACAATCATGTCTGTGGATTTGCAAGTTCAATTCAGTGTCATTGCTGAATACCAATGCACTGTTCTTTTGTATAGGACTTGTTCAAAGACAAACCAAAACCACCACTTTAAGTGAGAGAACTGAACTGAATCACTTCTGAAACACATAATTTAAAAATTACAAATTGTAAACAAATGCATTGGCCTATTTAAGTCACCATAATACTCTCTCACTCATCTTCAACTGCTTATCCGTACGGGTCACTGGGGATGCTGGAGCCAATCCAAGCCAACGTTCTGGATGAGGGCAGGGTACACCCTGGATAGATAACCAGTCCAATGTAGGGCCAACACATAGAGATATACTGCACACACTCGGACCTACAGGCCATTTAGAGTCACCAATTACCTACACAGGCATGTCTTTGGACTGTGGGAAACCCATGCAGCCATGGTGAGAACAAAAAAATTCCACATAGAAAGGCCCCAGGCCCAGGAATCCAACCTACAACCTGCTTGCTTTAAGGAAACAGCGCTTACCACCATGCTACCATGCCTCAGTCAGCTTAATATGCATAACTTTGTTTAAAAAAAATAATTTAAACAAATGAGACAAATTTCAGCAGTGGGTCACAGAAAAAGTGTATTCCATAATGTAATAAGATATGAGAATTGGTATCATCACATGAAAGACTGGCATCAAATCAAATCAAAGATCAAATCAGATTTGTTTATATAGTGCCAAATCATAACAAAGTTACATCAAGGCACTTTACATATAGAGCAGGTCTAGACCAAACTCTTTATAAAACAATTTAAAGAGACCCAACAGATCCCGCCATGAGCAAGCACTTTGCGACAGTGGCAAGGAAAAACTTCCTTTAAGAGGCAGAAACCTCGGGCAGAACCAGGCACAGGGGGGGCAGCCATCTGCCTCGACCGGTTGGGTTGAGAGAGGGAGAAAGAGAGGGTGAGAGGGAGAGAGAGAGAGAGACACACACACACACAAGGGGGGGCAAAGTTAGATAGAGTAGAGAGAGATGAGAGCAGGAGGAGGGTATATTCAATACAGGTGTAGGCAGGAACATGATGCTGCATGAGGTTCGTAGGAATGATGCTGTATGGAGTTCATGAAGATGTGGGAGCAGCAGGCATTGCAGGAACATGGGGTAGTGATGATTTACCACCTGCAAGATGGGGACAGGGAGAGAGAGGAGAGGAACTGGGAGAGACAGAGACTTCGGGAAACATGGTTAGTAAATACAGTACACATGCTTAGAACTGGGAGAAACAGGAATTTCGGAGAAGCATGGTTATTGATATGCAGGGGGGAAGGAGAGAGAGAGAGAGAGAGAGAGAGAGACAGTGAGAGGTGCTCAGTGCTTCCCCCAGCAGTCTAGGCCTATAGCAGCATAGCTAAAGACTAAATGAACTTTAACTTTTTAACTATAAGCTCTGTCATACAGAAAAGTTTTAAGCCTTGAAAATTGCTAAAGAGTCTGCCCCCCGGACCGATACTGGAAGTTGGTTCCATAGAAGAGGAGCCTGATAACTGAAAGATCTGCCTCCTGATTTACTCTTGGAGACTCTAGGAACCACAAGTAAACCTCCATCTAGAGAGGGGAGTGGCCTACTAGGACAGTAAGGAACTATGAGCTCTCTGAGATATGATGGAGCTTGGCCAGTAAAAGCTTTATATGTTAAAAGAAGGATTTTAAATTCTATTCTGAATTTTACCGGCAGCCAATGAAGAGCAACTAAAACAGGAGAGATGTGAGAGAGACTTTTTCTAGTTCCTGTTAATATTCATGCAGCAGCATTCTGAATCAACTGAAGGCCTTTCAGAGATTTGTTTGGCTTCCAGCTCCAACTGGAACTAACTCATTATTATTTGGATGTCCAAAGTAATGCCATCCAGACTGATTAGATGATTAGATAGAGTTTCTCTGAGGTGCTTAGAGCCAAGTACAATAACTTGTCAGAATTTAGAAGTAAAAAATTATGGGTCATCCTGACTTTTATGTCTTCAAGACATGTCTGCAGTCTGACTAGCTGACTAACTTCATTTGGCTTCATTGAAAAATACAGCTGAATGTAATCTGCGTAGCAGTGGAAATTGATGCTGTATGTCCTTATGATGTTGCCTAAAGGAAGCAGATATAGAGTAAAAAGGATTGGTCCAAGTACCGAACCCTGTGGGACTCCATAACTAGCTATTGTGCGTGAGGAGGAGCTATTGTTAACATGTACAAACTGATATCTATCTGATAAATAGGATTTGAACCACCTTAGAGCAGTTACTTTAATGCCAATTTCATGTACCAGTCTCTTTAACAAAATATTATGATCAATGGTGTCAAATGCAGCACTGAGATCTAAGAGGAGAAGTATGGAGGCTGATCCATTGTCTGAAGCCATTAGAATATCATTGGAGACTTTAATCAGCGCTGTTTCTGTGCTGTGGTGAGCTCTAAATCCCGACTGAAACTCTTCAAGCAAACCATTCCTATGCAGATGTAATTGGTTTGCTACTGCTTTCTCAATGATTTTAGAAATGAAGGGAAGGTTCGATATGGGTCTGTAATTGGCCAAAACATCTGGATCAAGATTCGGCTTTTTAAGATGGGGTTTAATGACTGCGGTCTTAAGAGTTTGAGGTACATAACCCAAAGATAAGGTCAAATTAATAAGATCTAGAATGAAGGGCTCAATTAAGTAGAAAATGTCTTTAAAGAGGCTGGTCGGCACTGGGTCTAATAGACAGGTTGATGGTCTAGATGATGAAACTATAGAAGCTAGCTCTGAGAGATTCAGAGATGAGAATGATTCCAAATGTAAAATAGGCATTGCAGTTGATTCAGGAGTTGCTGTATTCAGTAGAAGATTATTGTCTAATGTAGGCAAGAGATTATGCTACACTAATCTGCATCTATAAATGTTAAAACCCACAAATTCAGACAGAAATGTATGATTACTGTGTTTTCTGATGCAAAGTTGTAGTTTGTGAACTTCAAAATCATTGTGTTTTCAGACAGGTCTAGGCTGGCTGACTCCTGTTGCTCCCTGTCTTATACTAAGCAAGGCTACCCACATCATGACTCAGAATGGCTAAAGAAGGATACAACTTGATTTTAAATTTTCTGCCATTTTTTATATCATACTATATTTACCTGGTGGTCCTTTCCCAGCTAATGTTCTCACATGTTCTTGCCCGTCTGAGAAACCCACAATGGAGAAGCAATGAATTCTTAACCAGTTTTCGGAAATCATTTATTATAACCACAAGTTAATTTACCATGGAGCAAACATCCCACACTGCTCTACCTGTTTTGATATTGTAAATGGTTGTGTTTGAGGGCTTGACTAAAGATGATTTCTCCATACAATCCGTGAATGTAAGAGATGTATTTTCCCCTCCAAGAGCTGAATGAAGAAAAAGAACATTCAATATGTAATTACCTTCCAGTGCCATTGTCATGGTCTTGTCAGGAATTCAATGTTCCCCCATGACAGTGGCATTTTAGCACAAAAAAACAAAAAAACAAACAAACAAAAAAAACCCCAAACATATCTGTTTGGCTTCTTGGAGGATAGCAAGGACCACCTCAGCAGTTCTTCATGAGAAGCAGGTCAAACATCCATTTGATACTGCTAGACATCCCACCGTGCCAATGAATTCCTGCTTAAGCACCCCCCCCCCCCCCCCCCGCCAGCTACATCTATAGTATTTGTAATATCTGTGTGAGCCTCTGTTGCAATATATTTCTTATTCTTATTAACAGCATGGGTGCAATTTATTTTCCTCTCAGGGAATGAAGGTGGTTAGGAGAGCAGGAAATTCTGGTTGAAGCTGATAAGCTGCTGCTCACATGGAGGCCATGCTGGAGGGACCAGATTTACCACTAAGACAATGTCCATTTGGTCAGACACACTCAAGGACAAAAACACATGCGTACACACTCATTTGTGCAAACTATACTTTTAAAAACATTGGCTACATTAATGCAACAAACTCATAATATTCAAAGAAAAACTCCAATTGTTTAAAAAACAAACAAAGGTAAGCGCAGCGGTTTTAAAAAAGGAGACTTATCTCCTTTAAGCAGGCACTTTGCAGTAAATTCAGTTAAAAAAAAAAGGGTTAGGGTTAGGGTTAAAAAAAAAAGAGGGAAGGAGAGTAAGAGTCAACAGTCAGTTTATCTGAATTGTTATTAGTTACAGGTCCTGTCAAAACCTCAGTCTAATGTAAGGTCATGATAATTATTATTTTAAAGAGAATTTGTAACAAGGGTGGTTTGGACCCTAAAGCAGTACACAAGAGAATGGGAGACAGTCGGTAATGACTTTTATTCTCAGGGAGAGGGGCAATAAAAGTCCATGGTCTGTAGAGCCAGTCAATGGTGCTGAGGTGCTGATGAGGAGAGAGCAGAGGAGCGGTCGGAGACAGGCGGGGGGAGTCGAAGCCAAGAGAGCAGTCTGAGGAAGTGGAGGTACCGATAGGGAGCAGGCGGAGGATGAGTCAAGGACAGGCGGATGGGTCAGAGCTGGGACAGCAGACAGAAGCCAAGGACGCAGAAGCAGAACTCTGGGACGAAAGGCAGGCGGGTAAAACCAGGGAGGAGACGTGAAGAGCAGGTCGGGAACAGGCAGGGCTGGCAACGGGAACATTAGATGCCTCGGACGCAGGGGAGGACTGGGGGTCGGCGTTGGCGCCCCCTCCCGTGGAGGTGACATTTTAAAGTTGGTCAGGGTGCCAGCGGTGGAACTCCCATATGGGTCGCTTCTAGGATCTGGTGGGCTGGGACCCATGATCTTTCCTCCAGGCTGTATCCCTCCCAATCGATGAGGTACTGAAGGCCCCTGCCACGACGACGAGGCGGTGAACCGAGTAGGCAGGTGCCCCGTTGATGATACGGGGAGGAGGTGGTGGCTGGGAGGCAGGCATCAGTGGACTCTTCCGAAACGGATTGACCTTAGAGACGTGGAAGGTGGGGTGGATTCTCATGGTGCAGGGTAGCTTGAGCCGAACAGCCACGGGGTTCTGACCTTCTCGATGGTGAACGGCCCAATGAAATTAGGAGCCAGCTTCTTAGACTCCACCCTCAGTGGTAGGTCCTGGGTGGACAACCACACCTTGTGGCCCACCTGGTAAGGGGGGGCCTGGGAGCGAGGGCGGGTGGTGACTGTCGAGTACTGGTCTGCAGCCCGAAGGAGCACGGACCTGGCATGGGTCCAGGTCCGGCGGCAGCAGCGGATGAACACCTCCACGGATGGACAGGAAGCCTCCCTCTTCTGAGCAGGAAACAGTGGCGGCTGGAAGCTGTAGGCACACTGGAAGGGGGAGAGCCCTGTGGTGGAGCTGGACAGGGTATTGTGGGCATATTCAACCCACATCATCTGCTTGGACCAGGTCAAGGGGTGCTGGGAGGCAATGCAGCAGTGTGCCGTCTCCATCTCCTGGTTCAGCCTCTCTGACTGGCCATTCGACTGGGGATGAAACCAAGAGGACAGACTGGCGGAGACTCCAATAAGGCGACAGAACTCTCTCCAGAACATAGAGGGGAACTGGGGCCCTTGATCCGACACCACATCAGTTGGGAGGCCGCGGAGTCGGAAAGCGTGCTGTAGGACTAGTTCTGCAGTCTCCTTGGCTGACGGAAGTTTGGGGAGGAGCACAAAGTGATTACTGAACCGGTCCACCACTGTCAAGATGGTGGTGTAATCCTCTGACCGTGGCGGCCCGGTAACAAAGTCCAATGAGATGTGGGACCAGGGTCGATGAGGTACAGGTAGGGGTTGTAGGTAACCGGAGGGAGCCCAGCAGGGCGTCTTGTGCTGGTTGCAGACAGGGCAGGCATTAACAAAGTCTCTGGTGTCCTCCTCCAGTGTGGCCCACCAGAACCGTCGTTGCATGACCTCCTTAGTGCGCTGAATCCCACGGTGGCAGGTGAGCCGGGAGCCGTGGGCCCACTGCAGCACATCCGACCTCAGGTCCTAAGGGACAAACAGCAGACCTTGGGGCTCAAGAACTGGGCCCCAGCTGGTCCTCTAGGGCAGCCTTCACTCCTCCACCTGCCAGGTGACTGCAGCCATCAGGCGGGAACTTGAAGATGGCTCCACTCACCTCTCCGTCCCAGTCTGGTTGTCTTGGCTGCGTCCACCTGTCTGATAGGACTTCCAAGCTGGAGAAGCAGATTTCCACTCTGTACCAAATCCAGGTGGCGGAGAACCTCATGGACACGACCATCTTCGGCCCTGTAAAACCTGACTCCCAGATTCCCAAGTTCATTGCTTCCTGCCATAAGCCCGGTGAGGTCGGAGCTGCGTCCCCTGATGAGCCCGATATGCCCGATGACATCGCTTGCTATTCGACCACTGATGCCCCTCTGCTGGTCTCAACCCCTAGTGACACCTGGACATGGCTTGGAGCGAAGCCTAAAGTCGCTGCCAGCTCCACACCTTCTCACCCAGAGCGCTGGGTCCAGGTGGGTGCCAAACGAAGGAAAAACAGCCCCCCCTCCTCTGAACCTGCCCCCCCCTCACGTCAATATTCCTCTCAGTAATAAATACGACTTTTATCAGCATCAGGGATTTCCCTCCTCTGGGTGACGGGTCTCGAGCCTCCCCACAATCAGCACCACAGCAAGGCTCGCAGGCTATCCCAGCTTGTGTTTACTCCTGCTCCAAAGAGGTCTTGGGCTTGCCGCTCTGGTCGCCCCTTACTGCCCACTCTGCCTCCTCAGCGGATGGATTAACAGGGGTCCCCACCATCTGTTCCGTCTCTCCAGAGGCCCCCGCGGAGGTCAGTTGCACACTCCCAGGTGCAGCGCTCCCCGTCGTTGCTTGAAATCGGCACATTGCTGGTCAGACACGTGGCGCTACATGGTGGCAGAACATTCTGCTATCCTGGTGCCTTGGTTAATGACATTAAATCATCTGCACTGCACCTGAATGACCAGTACAACTCTGTCTCCTCCTTAGTCATACAGGCAGATGTAATGACATTAAAAGCCAGCAGTCAGAAGTGCTCAAAAATGAGTTCATACACCTTATCGACACTCTGCTGGACACCAGAAAGCAGCTGATTATTTCTGGCCCGCTGCCCCCTCCGTGTTTCGGCGATATTAAATTCAGTCGTCTCCGTCAACTCCACATCTGGTGGAAAGGCTACTGTATGCAAAAAAGCATCCCCTTCGTTGACAATTTTACTGCATTTTCAAAATAGGACTCGACTTTTTAAAAACGACAGTTTACATCCAAACCGGGAAGGGTCACGACTCCTGGCCTCCTACATTGAACTGACCCTCCGCTCCTCCTGTACCGCCTGACTCACTCTGACCCTACCTGAGCAGCAGTTTCACTGCACCCAGGAACATCCCTGTAAGAGTGACAAATAGAAAAAAAAAATCTGTCCCTGCTACCACTGTCAGGCCACAATATCTACTTCCCATACGGGATGGGTGTCAACATGGACGGGATCCCACGAGGGTGAAAGGGCATTCACGTAATTGCGTAACATTAAAACAGAGACAGTTAAAACTCTTTCAAACTGTGAATCATGCCAAAGTCATCTGGAACTCTGGAAACAAACCCAAAGGAATACTGGGAGGGCATATAAATATCAGAAGCATACTGCCAAAAATAGATCGGATACAGAATTTACTTATTGATTCTAACTTGGATTTTCTGTGTATATCTGAGAGCTGGTTGTAACGTACCCACCGACCTAGTTAACATACCAGGATACTCATGTTACAGGAAAGACAGGATGGGTAGAGGAGGTGGCGTTTTAATTTACATTAGGGAACAATTCAAATGTTCTGAGCTTGAACTGAATATGAACTGGGAGTGCCTGGGATTGAATGTAATTCTCTCATCAAACATGAAATTTAATATAGTCGTGCTTTACAATCCTCCATCCCATGATGTAAATTTCTACAATGAATTGAAGACTCTTCTCTCTGTTGACAATGGTCATTAATTTATGTTGTTTGGGGACTTTAACATCAACTGGCTGGAAAAATGTGGTAGATCAAAATTTAAATCAATTACGGAGAAATTTAAATATGAACAGCTGATTGACAGACCCACTCAAATCACTAGAAACAGTGAAACCCTTATAGATCTGATTTTTACAAACAGGCCAGAAAGAATAACAAAAACATATAATCTTCTCACTGGACTTTCAGATCATTATATGATACTGATTGTAAGAAAGCTAACTAAAAAACGTCTAGCTCACCACAACAAGACAGAAAAACCCAATTATAACAATAAGAATTCCCAAATCAAAAATAGCTAATTTTGAACATGATCTGAAGGAAATAAACTGGGAAAAGGTAACTAAAGAGCCAGATCTAAATCATAGTGTCAAACTTTATCTCTACTGTAGGGGAAAGACAGGGTCCAGAGGCCTTGTCTCTGTTCATGTGTCAATATGAGAGTCAGGTCATCAGGACCTGCACTGGTGCCTAACAAGTCAAAACAATAAGTAGAAGACATCTGGAGTGTCAGGAAAGAGAACTACACCACACACACACACACATAGTGCTGCACAATCACCATGGTTGAAGTTCAAGATAAGGGTGAAGGCTATCCACACAACACACACATGTAGCCTGTCTTAGGTATAAGAAGCATGTCACATGTTTTTCTGGTGGTTCTGTCTCTGACTGGTTACTGGTTACTAACCATGTTTTCCCGAAGTCTCTGTCTCCCCCAGTTCCTCTCCTCTCTCTCTCCCAGCTCCTCTCCTCTCGCTCCCTGTCCTCATCCTGCAGGTGATGAATCATCACCATCCCATGCTCCTGCAATGCCTGCTGCTCCCACATCTTCTTAAATAATTTTATAAAGAGTTTGGTCTAGACCTGCTCTATATGTAAAGTGCCTTGATGTAACTTTGTTATGATTTGGCGCTATACAAATAAATCTGATTTGATTTGATTTGATTTGATTTGACTACCTTGTTACTAGGGCTGATGTGAATAAAGAAATTCCCCATCTGACACCTGTGTCCGGACAACCTGATTTCCTCTTTTCCACCTCTTTCCACCACAATATAATTGGTGACCCCGACGTGATCGAGTTTGGATCCTGGGCTGAGAGGAAGGCCGCTGCGTCCCGCACCGAACAAAGCTGCAGCACAAGGTAGGTTAAATTAAACCTACATCAGTGCACTCGCTGCGGGGGGTGACGGCTAAAGTCTCAGCTATTGTGGATGCACTCGAAATGAATGGTTGATTTAAAAAACTGTTTGCTATACCCCTGATTTGAGGCTATTGGAGCAAAAACATTGCTGAAACATTGTTGAAGGAAAGAGTGGTGGAGGATCAGAGGGGGACACAGGTCCTAGGTGAAACCTACACGTGGAGGTTCTGCCAGCAAATTCTGTAAAAGTGTGTTGTGTTATTATGGTTATGTATTTATGAGAAGCACGGAAGGTGCTCTGTGACAGCTTGATCAACGTAGGTGTAAATTCCATTTTGGCTGATTGGACATATCTGGCGGTGCGACTGGCAAGTCATAGTGCTTGGATAGGCAGTCTGAGAGGAAGGAGGGACGAGTTGGGTCCCTGTTGTATATTAGAAAAGTTAAGCTGTCCAACCACAGAACGGAGCCAGAGATGCTCGAGCTGTGTGCTGTGGAAATAAGAGTTTTGTGAAGCGCTGTATTCTAGTGAAGAGCTGGCGCCAGGAGCCCCCTGGTTTGTGTGCGTGTAATAACCGCAGGCTGAGCATAAAAATGAGATGGGAAGCGTACCGTGAGCTATGCTGTAAATCGGTGGGGCTATGGTGAAGTCTTTGGGCGGCAATACTCTTAACTGGGAAACCCTAACCCAGATTGTACTCACCTATTAATAATGTGCAACCTATTATATGTGGAGGAGTATCACACCTCATCCACTAGTCAAGGAACAAGCTGAACTTAACAGATGCATTTCAGTAGCAGTGCAAAAGAAAAGAGAAAGAAGCAGCTAAGCTGCGACCTATAAGTTCAATTTTGTCCAAGAAAATCAGTTGGATCCTCAGCCCTTGATTGGGGCAAATTATAATTAAATGAGTTATAATTATAATACCTGTGTATAACTCCTAGCTAAGAGTGAATTTCAGACCTCTCTAATTTCCAACTTTCAAAAGTTCAAACAGGAGAAAATTTGAGGTCATAACAGGGGGGAACTGGTGTGGCCAGCCAGTTCTCCCACTCCCAATAAATTAGTTGATTAAAGATAAAATCAAGTTCCATAAATCTCCTGAACAACCAAGTGGGATAAAAAACCCCGAAAATTAGGACATAAAATAAATCATAAACAAATGCATGTAGATAATTTCCCCTGACAAAGACAACTAACCAGCCATGACTTGGACTGACAGTGTGTGTGTCCAGATGTGTGTGTGAGTGCATCTGAAAAAAAAAAAAGGGAAAGAGAATGAATAAAGTGTGAGAGAGAGAAGTGCTGGGTGAAAGTATTACATTGAATGCTACTCAAAACTAGATGGGTCCAGTGGAATTTTCAACAGAACAAAGCAAAGCTGTCTGTGCTGATATGCTGTGTCACTGAATGTACTGTAGCAACTCTGAAAAATTCTGAAAATATTTTGTATGAACAACACTCCAGTCTACGAACATAAGGTTTTTATAATGCAAGCTGTCTTATTTTGGTAAATCTGCAATGTGTGATTGTTTTGAAAAAATGCACATATGTTTGTTGATCTGCAAGGCTGGACGTAAGTGAATGGATGGGAGAGAAGTGTTATATGGTTGAGAGGAGACCGTTGGAAGTGAACAAATAGAGTGAGGTGTTTAGGCCAGGTCATGGTGCAGAGAGGAAATTGTGAAGTCAGAACTGAAGGAGTTAAAGTAAAGTTAAAGAGTTAAAGGAAAAGGGTGAATGACGAGACGTGTGATTGGTCTGAGTGGCCAGTGGGAGTGAGTACCGGGTGTTTGTGGGCATTGTAGTACAGTTGAGTCATAGTTTGGCAATCAGCCCTGAAAAGTACACAGACACAGAAAGTTAAAAATAGTCCCCCCTCCCTTGTGCTTTTCCCAAGTCCTGTACAGAGACATAGAACTTTTTTGTTTTTTTTCTTTCTTTATATATCAGTTGAAATCAGTTTAAAAAGTGCTAATAGCAAGATGAGTATTGTGCCAACAGCCCTGATCGGGGCTAAGTATCCAGAATTCTTGAAACAAATTACTAAAATTTCTAAAAAATGGGAGAAGCGAACCAAAGGAATGACCTCTGCATGGCCCAAGGATGGCACGTTTGATGTGTCAGTGTGTGAGGACATGGAAAGGCGAATCAAAGATCATAAAGTAAAAGACAAAAGTAAGAAAAGGCAAGATAAAAGAGACTTGGAGATAAAAATTTTAAACATGTTTAAAAAAGAAGGAGAAAAACTACAGGAATCTCCTGAAGGAAGGTTTGACTGAATTAAAAGAAAAACAAAATAAGCGTTACAAAAACTCCAAGGAGGAACCAGCAAGGGTGTATCCATCCCTGGCTGGGGTGGTCAACTTTTCAGGTGATTTTGACTTGTTACTGCAGGCTGTATTGGGCCAGCGTGACCCGAATGATAGCTCAAGAAAACAAGGAAACTCTCAGATGAGAAATGATAATGCTAATGGTAATGCAGTCCTGGACAATAATGCAGGCAACCAGGAGAACTCTCAGATAAACAGAAGTCTGTCAACAGGATTGAACAGAATAGCAAGCCAAGTTCAGAGTCAAACACCACAGAGTGACAAAACCACGCCCCCAATATACTGTAGCACTGAAAGAAAACAACCAAGAGTGCTAGACTGTTATGCAAAACATAATGAGTGTGCGGGGGGGTCGTCTTACTGGCTAGAACTTGACCAAACAGGAATAGACTTGCAAAGAGAAAAAAATCGCACAGTGATTCAAGAAATTGAGGAAGAGATAGACAGCTTACATAATAAGAAATCTAACCTGGAGGAAGCACAAGTAGCCAGTAACATGAACAAACCTGCTAAAAAAATCAACAGAAGGACAACATGGGGGTCAAACGTATGACTTTAGGCTAAGACCAAATCTAAAAAAACCTGCCCGCAACACAGACGGCCAATATCCAATACTAATTAAAGGAACTGAAGGACATTATGTACCGTGGCAAACATTCGACCTCGCTGGGCTGGTTAGCCTGCTGCCTGATATCCATGAAGGTGCAAACAAATGGATCAGAGCTTTTGAGGAAGAAACTGTGGGCAAACTGCTGGCCCTGGGGGACATTAAAGCCATATGGGCGCAGTGTTGTGGAGCCCCTGTTATGGAAAACATACTAAAAGCCAACAAAAATGACTGGATGTTGAACCCCAGAGCAGATGGAACTGAGTTCAATGCATATCGATCCATACTCTGGAAGGCACTGCGTGACGAATATCCAACAAAAATAGATCCAAAAGTGTTAAAAGGGGAGCCCCTATCAGAGACTGAAAATGCTGCAGCCTACATAACACGTCAAATGAGGAGGTGGAAATAAGAGACAGAGGAAGAAATAGACAAGAGCTTGGTGTTGACCATGTTGTTTCGCAACGCCATAGTGGAAGCACTGCCAGCCCCTGTCCGAAGCAGGTTGGATGATGTTGTGGGATTGACATCCATGCCACATGAACAGTTTCGTGATAATGTGGTGCACGCTGTTGACAAACACAGGAAGGATGAAAGACGAATGCATGAGCAGGACAAAAACATGCAAAGAAAAATTGCACATTTGCAACTGGATGAGCTGCAAGGAAAGAGCAAGGCAAAGTCACAGGCTGCAGTCGTGGCGACCAAGGGCACTCAAGCAGTAACGGTGCAGCCGAGTGAACTCACTGCACCTGTCCTGGCGGTGGGGGCACAGAATGTTATGCCACCCCAGCCACCGACACAACCACTAGCCTTTGGAGCTCCCCAAGCTCAGCCACCACCAGTAGTCAATGTCTATCAGCAACATCCTGGCAATCGTTATCAGGGGTCATATCGACCTCAGAGGATGTACAGAGGAGGTGGACGTGGTGATGGTCGCACAAAGGGGTGTTGGAATTGTGGTGAATATGGACATATTGCTGATCGGTGCCAACACCCTTGAACTGGTGGGGACTTTCAGTACGGCCGTGGCCGGCCTCAGCGAGGTGGAGCTGGAGGCCCGGTAAACCCATGGGCAGGGCGCAATCTCAGCTACTAGGGCTGCCCAGAGAATCCTAAAGGGGAGGGTCAGTTCCCAACTGTTATCATAGGGACTGATGAAGAACCAATGCTGCAGGTTCAAATAGAAAGCAAGCAGACGCCCATGTTGGTAGACACTGGAGCAACTCACACCTGTGTAAGTCCAAAGTATGCCACTCACCTCCCCATGTCTGAAAAATTTGTTGAGACTGTAGGATTCTCGGGAATAAAGCAGCTAATTCCAATGACTGCTCCAGTTAAAACTGCCACTAATAAGGCTGAAATCAAAATTCCAATATTAGTGTCAAGCCAAACTCCAATCAATTTATTAGGAAGAGATGCGTTGTGTAAATTAAAAATTAAAATTTGGTGCTCTCCTTTGGGAGTTTATGTTGACAAAAACGGCCTGGACTATCAGATGTTGATGAGAAAACAAACTGAAAGGGCTAAAGTTTATTGACTGGGGGAAATCTCTACACCAGTAACACAGGTGTTAGAGAAGTGGGGAAAGTACATCCAGGCCCAAATCCCAACAGCCTCTAAGCCATCGTTTGACTATCATTGTACAATGTTCTATGATGAAACAAAAAGTGAGAAATTTGAAGAGGAATGGGACAAAATGACAAAAGGAATCAAAGTTGAGCTGATCTCCCAGTACATTGTAATTGGGCAAGAAGGAGCAGCATTACAGGTAGAATGTAACCCATTCCTCACAAAACGGTTTAATGTGCCAAAATCAATACCACACATTACCTTGCTAAAAACAAAAATTTCAAAGATAAAGACTTGGGACCAAGGATGGAAACTGCCTCTACACTCCAGTGGGACAAAACTGATAACCCACTGATTTTTCACTCCCCAGAGGCGAACATGATAAAGATCCTGTGTGGCACATCAATGTTGGCAAACCCCAAGATTTGATACTGATGCCAACTCAAGCTGTTCTAATAACCAATGAAACAGAACAGGCAAATGTGGAGTTGAAGGAGGACATGCTAGGACATGTTCCAGAAGTGTTGTGGTCAAAGCATGACACTGATGTTGGCCTTGTGAAATCTGCCAACCCCGTACAGGTAGAGCTAAAACCAGGTGTGCGACTCCTTTGCTGCGCTCAATATCCACTGAAACCAGAAGCAGAAGAAGGAGTAAGTAAAACAGTTCAAGGGTTAATCAAAGCAGGAGTACTGGTTGAAACACGTAGTGTATGCAATACCCCTATTTTTCCTGTCTTAAAATCAGACAAATTAAGACACAGGTTGGTTCATGACCTGAGAATGATAAATGAAACAGTGGAAGAGTTACCAGCAGAAGTGCCCAACCCTCACACACTACTCACCAACGTGCCACCTGAAGCAAAATTTTTCACAGTAATTGATTTGTGCTCCGCATTTTTCAGTATATCACTGTCAGAAGAGTCCCGTTATCTGTTTGCATTCACATACAGAGGTAAACAATACACCTATACTCGCCTCCCACAAGGGTTTGCATGGTCACCACACGTTTAACCTAATGTTAAAAAATGATCTCGAAGGTCTGGCACTAAACAGCACCACAACTAAGAGGTCCTCATAAGGGACCGTTGCTTGAGCAATTGCAAGATGAGCTAAAAGCATACATGAAACAACTAACTGCTATCCATAGATCTATATACTTGCAGGAAAAAGCCCGTGAGGTCAACCAGGACCAGGATCCAGCCCGACCAGTGGTGCCAGGAGATCAGGTGTATGTGAAAGTCTTCTGACGAAAGTGGCACGAGCCTAGGCCCGAAGGACCTTACAAAGTTGTAAGAGCAACGCCAACGGCTGTCCAGGTGGAAGGAAGCAAGACGTGGTATCACCTGAATCACTGCACCAAAAAGGCAATCTGGGACAGATGAAGCCAGTACCAACCAGCCCCTGCCAGGCCCAAGAAGATCCAAGCGACTGCAGGATGCCGGAAGGAAAGCACCAGACCATGAAAAGAGAAACTCCCAATGATTCAAATGAGTACGATGCAAAAACAAACACATCCATCCAGACAGTGCTAGGGCCCATACCAGATTTCCTACACCAGGTTCACGGCACACCAACCGTCACAAGTAAAAAAACATGCTGAGACACAAGTTAGATGAGACAAGTACACTGCATGGGAATGGGTGACACCCCAGACCATACCAAGTGATGTTAAGTCAGATGAAGCAACTACAGTTACGACTACAGTAAAAGCCAATAAGACAATGACCCCTGTGACCATAGTAACAACAGAACCGATAGTTATGACTGAGAAAATAGTAACTACTGTCCGTCCAGTTACCACTAAGCCAACAGTTAAAAGTATTAAGGTTGAAGAAATCACTCCAACCCCAGATAAGAAAAAGCAGTTTTTGGATGTGTGGGGAGGATGTGTTGCGTAATGTTCTCCCATTAAGGTGGATAGGATTAAGTGCTTTAGTTAGACTGCGAATTCCAATGGTAGTTATGTATGAAGGAGTGAATGAAATAGTCAAGCAGGAAATGGAGTCAGCTCTACCTCGAAGGTCAAAGTGACATTTCGCTCTGGAGGAAGGAATACATTTAGATGCGATAGGACTGCCAAATGGAATTCCCAATGAATTTAAGGCACAAAATGAGGTGAAGGCAGGATTAGAGTCCTTATTGCCCTGGATTACAATTAATAGGAATGTAGCCTCGATAAATTACATTTACTACAACCAACAGAGGTACACTAAGTACAGCAGTGAATTGTTTAGAGCGTTGGGGGAACAGTTGCATGCGACTACCTCAGTAGCATGGCAGAATCGACAGGTGTTGGAATGGATGACAGCAGAACGAGGAGGTGTGTGTCAAATGTTCGGAAAATACTGTTGTACTTATATCCCAAATAACACAAATGCTGATGGATCATTCACAAAGGCCGTGACTAATTTACTAAAGTTAAAAGAAGAAATAAGGGGGAATGCTGGTAGGGGAGGTACCCTGTCTTTGGACTGGCTGGACCTAAATTTAGGAAATTGGGGAGCCGTTTTGGCCAAGGCAGCCATGAGTGCTGCCATAGTTCTAATTCTGGTTTCTTTTTTGACATGTTGCATCGTTCCCATGCTGAGGAGACGGTGCTTGTGAGCAATGGACAGACACATGAACATGTGGATGGGCCTGAAGGGAGCAAGGCCCATCATGTGAATAAAGAGATTCCCCATCTGACACCTTGGTCCGGACAACCTGATTTCCTCTTTTCCACCTCTTTCTGCCACAACACTACTATCTAACAATCTAACAAATAAATACACAAAAACCTGGAAAAGTAAACCCAGAAAATACTCTCTTCCATGGTTTAAAAATTATATACTTCAAATCGTTAAAAAACAAGATCTTGCTCTGAAAAGGTCTTTAATAACAAAAAAACAATACTGATCATCTTATATATACTGGCTTGAGGAATAAAGTGGTGTCTGAGTTGCGGAAGGCCAAGAGTAATTATTTCTCCAAACTCATTGAAGAGGCCAATGGCTGTAGCTCTAAACTGTGGCAACACATAAATAGATTAACCAACTCCAGTCGGCAAAAGCACCCTAAAATAAACTGTCTTAAGGTTTGTAATGATCCCATTTACAGTAATGAG
Organism: Remorina albescens; assembly: GCA_034769265.1. Lineage (NCBI taxonomy): Eukaryota > Metazoa > Chordata > Actinopteri > Carangiformes > Echeneidae > Remorina > Remorina albescens. The sequence continues at coordinate 2,537,843 of CM068492.1, read as the reverse complement.
ATCATTGCAAATTCTTTTAACATGAGTAACTCCATGTCAAAGGACATTCATAATCTACGTGATGTCCTAATCAAGAAGTAACTGAGTTGTCTGCTGGAGCCAATCACTTAGTTAGTAAATCTATCAATAAAAACAAAATTATTCCCAGACAGCTGGAAAACTGCAATAATCACTCCAGTCTACAAATCAGGAGACAAGGAGATAGTGAGTAACTATAGGCCTATTGCTATCCTCCCTGTAATCTCAAAATTCCTGGAGAAAATTGTATCTGAGCAATTGATGGAACATTTAGAATCTAACCAATTGCTTTATTCACAACAATTTGGATTCAGACACAAATATTCCACAGAAACAGCTAATTGCTATTTGCTTGAAAGGGTCAAAGGCCTACTGGATAAAGGATTTGTTGTGGGGGCAGTGTTCTTGGACCTAAAAAAGGCCTTTGATACTGTTAACCGCAGCATCCTACAGAGTAAGTTAAATCAATTCAAAATGTTACCAGAAGCTCTGCAGTGGTTTAAGTCATACCTGGAGGGGAGACAACGTGTCAGGGTCAATGCAGTGAAGTTGAGCCTGCTTACCAACAGCATGGGAGTACCACAAGGGTCTGTACTCAGACCACTGTTGTTTTCCATGTACATCAATGACTTACCAAACTGCTGTCCAGGTGTCAACGGCCAGATGTATGCTGATAACACTGTCATCTATGTGTCCACAAAAACACCAAGCTTGGCAGGTGAGTAGCTGACAAAGGCATTGCTAAACATTCATAAATGACTTGAGATATCTTATTTAACTCTTAATGTAAAGAAAACTGTTTCCATGTGCTTCTCTATACGTAAAAGGGCTGTTAATGACTTATTGGAGGTATGGATCAACAATGAAAAAATTGATGTAGTGACCGAAGTCAAGTACCTAGGCATTATTCTGGACAAGAATTTAAAATTCGATAGTCAGGTCAAGCAAATTTCCAAGAAGATCAAACTAAATTTAAATTTATTTCGACATTCGAGGAACTTGTCATGTCAAACTGCACGATTATATGCATGCAATGATCTTTTCACATTTGTCATATTGCATCACATCATGGCCATTTGCCTCTCCAACAACTCCTCTCCGCCGGGGACAGACGCCTGGAGAAAAAGGCGCAGGGGTGCAGCTTCTGGTCTTCTGCAGAACGTTGGGAAAGGACGGGCCCCACCCCTACATCAGAAGCGTCCACCTCTACTACGAATTGTCTATCAGGGGCAGGGACCAGGAGGATGGCAGCCGAGCAGGTGTTGAAACGCCTCCTCTGCAGCTTGGGACCACCAAAAGGCTACCTTGGAGGAGGAGAGAGCAGTGAGAGGTGCGGCCACAGTGCTGTATCCCTGGATGAACCTTCGGTAGAAGTTGGCGAACCCCAGTAAGCTTTGCAACTGCTTATGAGAGTCAGGGATGGGCCAGGAGGTAATGGCGGAGACCTTGGCGGGGTCCATTTCCATGCGGTTCTGGCCAATGATCTACCCCAGGAAGGAGACGGAGGAGACATGGAACTTGCATTTCTCCGCTTTGACAAACAGGGAGTTCTCCAGCAGGCATTGCAGAACAGTCTGGACATGGTGGATGTGTTCTTGCTTTGACTGGGAAAAAATCTGAATGTTGTGTAGGTAGATGAACACATACTTGTTGAGCATGTCCCTTAAAACATCATTGATAAGGGCCTGAAAGACGGCCGGTGCGTTGGTGAGGCCAAAGGGCATCACGAGGTACTCATAATGTCTGGTGGGTGTGTTGAGGGCTGTTTTCCACTCGTCCCCCTCACAAATCCAGACCAAATGATAGGTTATAGCTTGGTGTAGATGGTGGAAACTTTCATCTGACATTCTTTTGACATCATTGTATTACTTAATTTGTTCACATTTTTATAGCTGCACATTCATGCTGCCAAGCTGAAGAGTCAGAATCAGAATCAGCACTCAAGCAAGGAATTTGACTCTGGTTCACTTTGCTCAATATATACAAAAGGAAATATATACACAAGAAGATGTAAGAAAAAAATCTAAAAAATCTAAAAAGTAAAATTATAAAATAACAAGAGGGGGGAGAGAGAGATAAAATATATATATATATCCTTAATGTAGCAATGCAGAAAGAATATTGCAAATTTGCATATGACTTATTTTCAGCTGTTATTCACATATTCTCTTTTATCCCAAGTAGTCATTTTTTTTCTTACATTAATTTCCTCCTTCCTAATTTAAGTCCAGAGGGTGGGCAAAAGTGGCTGAGACTGTCTCAGCGGTGGGAGGGACCCTGAGAGATGGCGCAGGTGTCACGAAAAAGTGGGCAGATTTCAAGTCACAGGTTTTTTCACCTCTGAAGGGAGCTGAGAGGAAACGATTGATGAACAAGACCGGTGGAGCTGAAAGTATTGTAGCGTTGTATTGTAGGTGGATGGAGGAAGGACGAGGAAGAGGCGAGTTTGCTAGCTCAACAGAGCCCAGATTTATTTCCTTGCCACAGCACAGCTAACCCGAGTTTGAGGTGTCCCCTGGAAAACAACGAACAGGGTCTCTAACTTTTTCAACTGTCGTGAAATGTCGCAACTTCCCCACAACATCCCCCATCCCTCCCCAGAACAACCCATCGGCAAATACCCCTATAGTGGACACTTCCCTCAACAGAAACAAAGCAACAAAGCCACATCATAGTAGTCCCCATACCCAGCGTTACAGTATTAATTTCGACTGGATGACATTAGTTACATTGGAGGCTTACCTCTTCACTGTAGGAATTTTAATACAGGTCAAAATTGTCTTAAACTTGAGAAAAAAATCAAGAACAAATTTGAGAACTTTGTTTTCAAGAATATAATTTATTCTTAAGTTTTTCCTTCAGAAGAAACTTACGAAGAAAGTTGAGAAAATACTTGAGAATATCAAATTTTCTCTTTTTTTTTCTTAAGACAGAAGTTTGGAAAAAAAATGGCACTTAAGAAGATTTTTTTTCTTAAGAAAGTTTTGTGAATCTGGCCCCAGAACTTTAGAGTTTGATTTATTGAATTAAAGTTTACTGATAAGCTCATTTTTCTTTTCTCAGCCATGTCTGACAAATTGTGGAACAGATGTGTTTGTTTATAAACTCAGAGTGTCATCATACATTGAAAGGAGGCTTGTGAATGTGTGTCCAATTTCTCAAAGAGTGAGATCCATAAAACAGACTCATGTCAGTGCACATCTTTATATCTTTATTACTTGTTTTAATCACAAATCTATACAATTTTATGCATTGACTCATGGTTATCATATTAATGAAGTTAGCAGATGGGCAACTGCTTCTATTAAGGAATGAAAATGGGTATAACTCTCAGATAGATGATTATCAAACTGAGTCAAGAAAATGTCCCCCACACCAACGTAGGTCCATGGACTTTTGCTGGATTTCTGCTGAGGCATCCATTACATCCATTTCACTAGGTCTTCACTGTCCAGTGTTGTTGAGTCTGTGGCCACTGGAATCACATGCCTTGGTGACAGGAAGTGGAACCTGAAGTGGTCTCTGTTGTTGTAGAGAATCCAGGGGCCTGTATCACGAATCTGGAGTTCAGTTTAGCTGGGTACCTTGCGGGTTAACCCTGTGTTTTTAGTGTCACGAAGCTGGGTTTTTTTTTTTCTATTCTAGAGTACATTGCCATGGTAACCTTACGCGGAATGCCTAACCTGCTCTGGAGCAGGTTAAGTCCTGGATAAGAGCTTGGCAGGTATATGAGACCACCCACTGACCAATCAGCTCTCTGGAAAATGACCTACCCGTTTTTTACAGGAACCTGAGCCCATTAATGTAGGGGCTAGAACCGGAAGAAGAGCTCTGAAGAGAGAGAGAAAATTCAGTGGCAGAGTTAACCTGTTTTTCTGGATGAGGATACAGATCCGCATGTTGCGTAGCCGTAAGCTGGGAACAACAGCTCACAGTTGGGCCCTGCCATTGCTCTAGGCTGGATGTGTGGCACGTTTTTTTTTTTTCTTTTTTTTATTAATTTATTTGTAACCATCTTGTGATGTTTTATAGTCCCATATGGAATGATTTACAGGACAAGAATGACAGGAAAATAAAATGTAAATTATTTATTTGTTTGTTAATTAGTTAGATAATCCATTCATTCATTCATTCATTCTTTCATTCATAGGTACATTCATGTATGGTGGTGACAACACTTAGAACCTCAGCAAGCATCAGGGCGATCCATTATGCAAAAAGTTTGAGCAGCGTATGGCAGCTGTAAACTGAATGTTTTCTTCATTATGTTCTGAAACTGTATTATGTGATATTCATCAAGGCTATTTCTTTTTAACTTTGGGGCAGTTCAGTGGAGAGTTGCTGGGGGACAGGGGATATGTATGCCACCTGTATTTGATGACCCCCTATCCTGACCATGGGGAAGGGCCACAAACCCGGTTCAATGGCCCTCTCCAAACCAGGGTCAGGATTGAGATGACCTTTGGGGTCATCAGGGCCCATTTCACCTGTCTCTGTGGGCTGAGGGTGGCCCCAGACCATGCACACAATATAATTTCCGCATGCATTGTACTATAGCAACCATCTGGAAGGACAGGACTCCTGATGTGGTAGACCCCATCACCCTTGACTACCCCTCTGGGAGGGCTGTAAAAAATTGACTTCTGACAACTTCTGACAACCTGAAACAAATCAAATACATAATACAATGGCTTTAGCATAAATATTTAGTATTTTGTATGGTTCACTTTAAAATAAGGCCAATGTCACTGACTATCCTTATACAATAAAGCTATTTACAACTTATGACTGCCCCCCCATGTATGATCAGCAGCAACAGATTGTACTTCTCTGGAAGACAGTGTTTTTGTGAGTTAGGGCAGCAGGCTCACTGTGAGGGTCTTACACACTGTGCAAAAAATCTCCATCTTATTTTCACAGTAAATAGATAATTGTATTTCTGCAGCCCAGTGTTTTAACACTGACTCACCAAAACATACCATGTACAAGTGCGGTGCTTTGTGAGCTGCCACCTCCACCAGGGTCTGATGTGACCCCCTCTACAGCCTCCATTGAAAGGACAAGCTCCTCTGCAGGAGTGTAATCCTGAGTAGGACCCCCCCCCATGTCACATTTTTCCTGTGGGCTGCAAACATCTTAAAACAAAGAGATGGTGAGCCAGGCCGGGAACCGAACCCACGACCTTCTTAATGTGGGGCAACGCTGTGCTGCTCTGTACTATAGATAGCAGAAAAAGATGAATAACCACTGACAGACAGAGATGAACAACAACTTAAACTCACACTCCTACCTGCGGGGAATTAAAGTAACCAATCAATGTAGACATGCATGTCTTTGGACTGTGGGAGGAAACCGGAGTACCCGGAAGAAACCCACACTAGCATGTGGAGAACATGCAAACTCCACATAGAAATGCCCCAGGCCCGGGAATCGACCTTCTTACTGTGAGGCAACAACGCTTACCGCTATGCCGCTGTGCTGCCCATCTACTGGAAAATGTCCCAGAATATTCCCTTAATTTAAATGATAATAATTTGAAAAACACGTTGAGAGTGAATGATGGTTTTAATTCTGTAGCGCAACACACAAATGTTTAGCAGACACATTTAATTCTTGCAGGCAATTTTTCCAAGAATCACAGACTTGCTGAGTGGGAACAGGATCAGTGCACTGTTCAAGACCATAAAACCCCAGATTTATCTGTAAGGGTCAGATTGATCTATTGGAGACCCTCTGTTGACATCACATCCAACATTTCCTGTGCTTATGCTTGCTAAACACTTGCTCTAAACTGAAGCTTTCTGCTGAAATAAGCAGTGCTTGGACTGCTCTGGGTGGGACCATGCTACATTGGCTCATCCATAACCATGGACCTGCTGCACTGATAAACATTCTCCCTACTGCGGAGGGAAAGGGGGAGGGGGACTGTGGCAAACAATGTGCATTTCCTTCGACAGTGGTTAATACATTCATTCAGTCAGCTTTGTCAGAAGTGCTGCTGCTCCAAGATGGTATTGTATTTGGTTCCCAAATTGGCCTTTGATTGTGAAAGGGAATAACACCCAAGTGACATTGAAAACAAGTGGTGCAATTATTCTATTATGCCATGTACTTTAGGCAATTAATTCATTTTTATTTGCTGTGTATTAGCTGTCTTTCCTTCCTCATTAGTAATGATAAATTAAAGAGTGGCCTACTTGTGTCCGGGGGTTCAGTCTCTTCCTTTAAATCAGCATTAGAGCAAAGTGAAAGAGCACAATGATCCTGACTCTCACAGGTTATGTGTCACTGTTTTGTTTAAAATCAGTGGGATTGATCAAAGGCTTTGACACGATTCTGAGATGTGAAGGTGTGACATCTATATTGATTCAGATGAAGTTTAATTCAAATTTTAACTACAAAATCAGGGTAAGAAAGCAAAGTTGTGAAGAGTCAGAATAAAAAATAAACAGGTTCTTCTGTCCCTCTGATGACTGACAGGGTTGCCCAGATCTAGGAAAAAGATTGTCCAGCATTTCCAGCAACAGCAGTTCTCCCTGTCTCCAGTGGTCTTTTCCAAATGGAAGGCACGCAGTAGGAGAGGGTGGGGGCAGTGAGCTGGTGGGGGGGTGGGGGGGGTCGGAGGGGGCTGCAGAGAAGAGGAAGTTATCACCATATTGCCATATCTACAAAGCTCTCCCTGCACGCCACAGATTTCCCCTCTTTAATCTAACACATACAGCCTCATGCCTGCTAAAACCCTGCAAGGCACTATGAAGCTCAGCATCCTGGGCTGAAAGAACACCACAGCCAAGAGAGAGAGGAGTCAGAGGGATAGACAGAAAAATGGAAAAAAGAAAAGATAGGCTATGTGTGAGAGAGAAGGAGAGAGAAATAGACAATTTTATTTGTTCTTTGGAGCAAACATGTATGCGACTTTATGAAGGGAGTTAAATCGTGGAGGTTAATTGAAAAATGAGATAAACAAAGGCTGTGAAAACCAGAGGGAAAGATTGTGGCTGGCAGCGCAGGCGGGCCACCACTGAACGTTCTTCAGACTGTGCAACTCTGATAAAAAAGCACAGTTAATTGTCTCACAATTTCTTCCACTTAATTTCAGTCCAATTAGTGAAAAAAATAGCGAGAAACTGTCTTCTTACTTTCATTGCTGTGCACGTGCGGTACCTCCATAGAAATAACTTTAATGGGTGGATCCTTCTGTAGACAAGCTTTCATTTTGTCATGAAGTCATGCTCAGCAAGGATGTTCCAATGTTGAACACAATGTCCTAAACAATGTTGGGAGTTTCTCAACACTTACAGTTGAAGCCAGCTAAATGAAGTTCAGCTCATTTGGTGGCTAAATATTCCTGCATGAATAAGCATGACAGCCATGGTACCTCCTCTGCCTCATATTTAACTGTGACTACCTATGAGAGAATCAAAAGCAGTCCATTTGGTTGAAGACCCCTTTTTCAGACAAGAGACAAATTTAAATGTCAAAGCATTTAAAGGTAAGTGACAGTGAATTTTATGCATGGATTCATTGTGAATACAACTCTAAATAACAATCTGAGGCTTTGTGAGCTCTGCTGATATGGTTTTACTAATGAGTTTGGCCAATATATGAAACCAAACCCAAAAGTCTACTTTAAAATCACAATGACATCTGTAATAATGCAAATGGCTAAAAAGCTAGTTTAATGTTGCTCAATAGTATGTTGTGCACTGCATATGTCTGGACAAGGATAATTGATTTTAAATTGTCAGAGATCACTATAATCAACTTCAGAGGAGTTACTGTATTATGACTAGGGCGGAATGATTGAGTGAAACTCAGCTCCGGTAAATTGGCCTAACATAAGTCCTGCTTCATGAGACAATCCTGCACATGAGAACATTTAAATTGTCGTGTTACAGGTATAACCACCATGCAATCATAACCACTCTCTTGTACATATTCCTCTTTTGTTGATACATTCATGACAACTTAATGACACAGATTTGCCCTATAAACTATGTCACCTTGCTTTTCCCTTTGTTCATGTCATAATGATTACCACCACTAGATGTCACCTTGCACTATCATAACTATGACATCATAATACCCAGCTAACAGATGAAATATGGGCTCGTTTCTAAACAGCGAATGGCTTCTTGTTCACCAACTAGTGTAGTTTAGTCTGCAGTGAATTTCACTGAAAAAATTACCTTTTGCTGCAAGAAATCAGACTGATGAGAAGAACCAAAAATAAACCAAAAGAATCAACTCCATAGAAACAGGAAACTCAAGATCTCCATGCGAAGTTTGAATATAAGAGATTTAGCCACACCAAAGCCTCTTCATCTAATATCTTCATTTTAGATTTTTGGCTGGGTTTGAAACATGGAGCCTCATGGACAGCGAAGTGTCATTAGCATATGTTTTTGGCATACAAAATGAACCCAAGGATGGATATACATACATAAGGATTTGTCCCATTAGGAGCCTGGCAGAGGGGCTGATTTATGTTTTCTGCTAGCATCACCTGACAGGGACATTAGTGTTACAGATGGGGACAGGTGACGTTGTCAGGACCATCAGTCTCCAGATGACACACTGCCAAAATTATGTGAGAAGAACCGGCAGTGAGGATTATTGGTAACTTCAAGTTAAAAAAAGAAAAAAGACTCTCTGGGTGCTCAACTTACTTTCAGAGTACCTTTTGATTACCTTGTCAGCATTAGGATAAACAAGACAATTTAAAGACAATTTAATAATTTTGAATGTCTTGAAATTATCTCTCTCTGCGGAACTCAATTGCAGTAATACAGGTAACTAATATAAGTTCACTGGGTACATTCTGATGCTGACAAAATTTATTGCATCATGCAATCTAATAATTTATTCATGGCCTATTATACTTTATGATTGCTGTCACTTTGGCACTAAATGCATTCATTCATTCATCCTCTACTGCTTATCTGTTTCCAGGTCGCGGCGGTGCTGGAGCCAATCCCAGCTCACACTGGGCGAGGGCGGGGTACACCCTAGACAGGTCACCAGTCCATTGCAGGGCCAACACACAGAGACAGACAAAGATGAACAATCACTCACACTCACGGTCAGTTTAAAGTCACCAGTTAACCCAAACATGCATGCCTTTGGATGGTGGGAGGAAACTGGAGTACCCAGAGGAAACCCATGCAAGCACAAGGAGAGCATGCAAACTCCGCACAGAAAGGACCCAGGCCGGGAACCGAGCCCGCAACCTTCTTATTGTGGGGCGACAGCGCTAACCACTACGCCGCCGTGCTTATTGTAAAATCTTATTTTTAATATTATTACATATTATTCCATAGTTGTTTTACTCCCCTGATGTTTTTAGACTAATTTTGAGTGTCTTTATCTGCCTTATTGTAAACCATTATTCATTCTGAAATGATTTCATGAATTGAACCGCATCTTGTGTTTAAAGTCTTTCAATAAGACGGATGTAATTAGGTTTTTACTTTTTTGTTGTTTACAAAAAATATTTATTGGTATTATATATATATATATATATATATATATATATATATATATATATATATATATATAATTATAATAATTCTATTTATCTATGTATCTATCTATCTAACATATGTTTTCATGTGTGTACTTTATTTCATGACTGCAATGATAAAGTTTTGACTTACACATTGTGTTACATTTGATTAGATGGACAAACAGGGATTGTTGAGAGGAGGAGGAGTGTAGTGGCATAAGGGGGTGGACTTTTATGCAGACAATGTGCATGTGAGTGTATGAGTGAAGCGCAGGGGGGGGGGGGGGGGGGCTGAATTGGGCCCAAATATCCAAGGTTAATTTTGTGAGAAAGCTGCAGTGCCCAGATAAGACCATCCCTGCAAATGAGTTCTGCCTGCCTGGATTACAGCTAAATTTATGCAGCTTTCCTTATCCTTTCACAAGCTCCTCTGAAGTGGCATAATTAACTTGCGCACATAAAATGTGCACATTTTCTGCATGGTGGTAACATTCCTCATTTTACTGCTTTGATTTTTTTTTCTTTTTTACCCTCTTCATGAAGACTCTTCATAAATTTTTGCTTTCCTCAAGTTTAGAGATTTGTCATTGTAATGGCACAAGAATAGTCTTTCATTACGTAATCATTGTATTTACTCAATGGCTAGATACTTGCTGTAATTATATTCCTCATAGATAGGGCAAATAAATGAACACAATGGTTTAATTATTATTAAGTGTACATGCTGTGGGATTACATATGGTAAAAGCAAAATATGAGAAAACTGACTCATCATTCACCACACAGTACAGCAAATGCATCCACAGAGCAGGTAAACATGTACATGTTACACTATTAGTAAATAAAGGAACAGAAATTCCTGCTGCTTGTCCAGACACAGAAAGAATATTCAAAGCCCATACAGCTGAGGTGCAAATATGGTAAACTGCATTTGAGGAGGATATGCTTTGCTATTACAAAGCTTTTTTCCCTCTACCATCATGCCCCAGGCTTCTCTGTTTATCTGCTCACACCAACCCAAAAATGCTGTCCGAGGAAGGCTTCCTCAGAAGCGGTAGCAGTCCCAACACCCAGCTCCACTATTTCTATTTCTGTTTCCACTCCTACTATGTCATCTCTATTATCAGCATGTTTAACTTGAAGGCATAACCACACCATTAATATGTACCCTGCAGAGAGCCAGTAGCAAACACATACACATGTATGAAATATAAATATCTACTAGCTAAATAGCGGGGACAGCTTAGCTTGTGATTTGACCTTTCTTCAAATATGCTCATCATAGTGCAGTGTGGGATAAGTGGAGAAAAAAAGTAAAATAAAATGCTAAAAATGTAATTTAAAAAACACGTATCACAACAAATAAGTCTTGATTTTAATCTTACAATATAATTATGAGGTTATGATCATTTATAATTTATATGGCTGACATATATACATACATGGATAATTTATATGACCAAATCACTGTGTTATTGTTGCTATCATATTTTTTGTATCTATCTAGACTTTACATCTACCTGTTAAAACAGTTCTGTGATCACTAAAAAGAGCATATCACAAGATGCTTAAAGTTCATTTATACAATAGTTTTCAAGCTAGTGACCACTAAACTTAGAAAAGACCAAGACTTAGCAAGAAACACACTACATGACATGAGACTAGATTACATTTACATGAGTAAACCTTCAGTAGAGTTTTAGTATGAAGTAGTAGACGGGACTAAAAAGTGCAAGGAGAGCATTTATCAAGGTGAACAATAGGCGTGTACTAAGTGCTAGCTATACAGCCTGGACTGTCGTTTTCTTATATGCAGAAATGTCAAGACCAGACAAAATTACTGGAAGGAGCTCTTGGAGGGCTGGTTGAAGACCAGACTGGCTACTGCATGACCACCTAAAGAGTTTTACTATGCACAAAGGAAGGCCTTCTAGAAGAGCAATACAGCAGTGATAAACAAGGTCTGAACTAGGAACTGGATGGAAGACTCAATCAGGTAAGGCCAGAATTTTTTGATGTTGAATTGCTCAAGGAGCATGACAGAAAATTGTCATGGAAGGATATATGATACAACACTGAGATTTTTTGCAATCTTAGTTGGGGTAAGGGATGAGGAGATGATTGTGATACTGATATTGTGATGATGAGACTGATGACCGGGAAGTTTTTTTTTGGAAATGGTATGGGGTGTTCCTTCTTTGGAGAAATATGTGCAGCTGGGTGCCGTCAGCATAACAGTGATATTAAAAGCAAAGTGAGCAAATTAATGGAAACAAGAGGAAGGTGTATATAACAAAGAGTCTCAGTACGTATTCTTGGGCACTTCAGTTTTGAGGGCGGGGTTTGGTGGGTACATTGGCCCTTCCTATAATCCAATAAAGGGACCATGTGCCCAACCCTAAACAGTAAAACACCACTTAATTTTCTAACTAAACACTAAACACTAATGCAATAAATTAAACACTGTAAAACAATATCAATAAGCACAGTAAAAGTAAAGTACAATATGCAATAAATAATATATTAACTCTAAATAATAATAAATACTCAAAGAAACTTTTGAGAACTGTTAACAAGAATACAACAAAATGCAAATAAGCAAAGAAGTGTAATGGTAGACTTCCTTTTCAAATCTTAACACGCCTTGACTTCTTTATTTATTTATTTATTTGTTTGTTTATTTAACAGGGACAGTGCACATTAATAAACATTGCTGTAAATGTGCCAGAGTTAGCCAAGAGGCTATTTTTCATCTGTAGTCCCTGGACAGATGTTACAGAGTCACCCTAAAAACAGAATAGAATATGAAAATGAAATTGAAATTACAAAGTTACAGAGGTCATCCATAAACATGCGGAACAATCAACAAAATGAAGAAAGAAGAACATACATAATATTAATAAAAAACATCATTCAGGATGTCCCCAAAACATACAACACAGAGACTCATGACAAAAGTCACACAAGACAACAAATACACGAAGACATCAATGCCAATCGAAAAATAGATTGAACAAGACCACATTGAGCTGCATTGTTAGAAAATAACTAGAACACGCAATGCAGAAGCACAGACACAAAAAGCATGCACAGTATGTAAAATATGACACAGTAAAAGCAAAGCCACAATAAGACATGCATGCAGGTACATGATGGCAGACTTGCAAGAGCAAGATAGCAAGATAGCGACAGGTTACAGAAGACAGCAAGGGAAGTTCAGCACAGACAGACTGAGGACAGCAAAGTGTGACTAAGTCTTAGTGCTGACAGAGCTGAGTACTAATTAACCATTTATTTAAATGAGCTCTAAATGAACTATACGTATCCAGTTCTCTAATAGTTGCTGGGATGGAGTTCCATTCTAGTGCAGCTTTAACAGAGAAAGCAGACTGACTGAAAGTACTTTTTCTGAGTGGGACGATGCAGTCCCCTCTTGCTGCACCTCTTGTGAACCCATATGCAGTTGTTCTTATGTTGACAAACTGTCTGAGCGGAGGAGAGGTCAAACCATATATAATCTTGTACATAAGACAAACATCTACATATTTAATCAAGTTTTCCCAACTCAACAAGTTATATTTTTTTATTATTGGGCAATGATGAAAATGTACCGCTTTCTTGTCAAGGATTTTAATTGTTCGTTTATACAAAGACTATATTGGTTTTAGAGTAGTGTTACTAGCCTGCGACCAGGTTGTTAAACAGTAAATGATATGGGGAATGACCATGGAATGCATGTACATTTTAGCCGCCTCTGTTGACATATAATCTTGAATGAACCTGAAATTTGCGAGATTGTGGCAAAGTCATCAATGACGGCATATTCTGCTGCACCAGAATTGAAAAGCCACAGTACTCTGTTGTCATCACGAGAGGGTGCACTTCCGAAGGGGGAAAAAAAACGTTCTCTTGTGGCGCCCCCCTGACATTTTGCGCCATAGGCAACCGCCTATGTCGCCTATGCTACTGGCTGCCCCTGGTCAGTGCACCAGTTAGCTCTAATCAGGTGTGCTAGTCATTCGCCAGTTTCCCTTACCGCATCACTAGTCCACGAGTCTGACCCAAGTCTCCAGTTTTCAGCCTAAATTAAGTCTTAGTCCCTGGCTTCTAGCTTTGAGCCCAGCTTTCCAGAGATCCTATCTGTTCCTAAGTCAACATCCAGCTATCCTGGCTGATGCCTCATCTACTCAAGTCCCTCATGTTTCATTGGGTTCTGTACCTGGGTTCTGCTTGACAAGTGTTCATCATGACTCATTGGAGATGTAGTTGACTCGAGCTCTTGGCTCCCCGTCCCATTGTTACCATTTTCTCCTGAGTTTGCTCTTCCTCTTGCATTTGAGGGCTTTGGCTTTTCACCAATGCGTTCTTGCAGGCGTTAATTAAGAAGAGAAGATTCTTCCAACCTCTGGCCTTTGACTATTCCCCAAATTAACTGTACTTTTGGACCATCTGCTTTCCAATGAATGAGAATCTGAATGTGGCCTCAGATTACATGTCAAGAACTGACTTGAAGCTGACTTTTTAATGAGTAAATGACTTTAAATGACACATTGATTACATATGGAGACTGAATTTGCAAACTCATGAAAGTCCAAAGTGCACTTGGCATAAGCATCAACTCAGCAGTTTGTATATATATATTGGAATGGCATGCTAAATTAATCAGATATATATTATTGTTTAACAAAATATAGTTCATTAGAAATTAAACCTGTGTCCCCATGCTTTGTCCCCCAATGTCACTATGGTAACAATGTAATTAGTGAATCTGTTCTATCATTGTCAGCAAGACAGGAATGAAATTAATTTCCAGCATTTCACAAATTAGATGATGAGCTTGAGATGGAATGAATTCTGTTGGTTTGGACTGATAAAAGGAGCACTGATAATTGGGATAGTTTCATATTTTAAGGTTCAGGGCTTTAGTTTCCATATCCTGCATGTGAGGAAACCAGCAGACATATGCCAGCAGTTTCATCAAATAACTTCCACCATAATCTTTTCAATCATGTATGCCTTGCATGTTGAATGAGGGGTGAGGATTACAGAAACTATTGTTTGAGCTCTTAGCATTGAATAACTGTTTAAATTCAAAAATAATTTTTTTCCGTATATAACTTGATGATCTGTAATTGTCAGACAGAAAGACGCTTTGCAAAGTCTCAATCACTCTATTGTGATGACTTTCTATGTAATCCAGCAATTTTTACAATCCGGATTATTTTATCATCTCCCTCCTGATAAACAGAAGCAAAACAAAGTCAGATTTCATTTTTACTATTCAGGTTAGAAATAATGACTCTCAGCCCAGAGAATCATTTATGAATCTGGGTTCATACCCCAGTTTTTGCCAAATGCATTCTGCTAAACTTTTGCCATAAGTACTTGAATGACTTCTATTGTCCTTTCCCCTTAGCCGTCCCATCCAAGACAAATATGATCTTGATCAACACTTTGGTTTATAACATGGTGTATCGGACACTAATGGCCTGGATGAAATTTGCAGCAGTGTATTGGCTGATTTTGAAAAATCAGCCAATACACAAATTAATATGCACACAATAATTAAAATTGTAGTTTTGCATATCACAGTTGGATAATTTGCTTTTCAACATTTGCATGTCCTGTCCATATTATATAATTCTGAGTATGTTGTGAAAATTCTCCATATTTTAGTTGCTTACTTATTGTTCTACTGCTTATTTTGGCCATTAGGTGTTTATTCCATCTTTTTGACTTGGCATTGAGCACATTCTGTGTATGAGGGAATGAACTTGTTCTATTTTGAATGCATAGGAATTGTCCTTGACATCCACAAGCAAAGAAGTATTCTTTTACTTTGTCAGAATCAGTGCACCATATAAATGACCCTGTGGCCCTGAATTTAGCACCATCCTGAAAAGAAACTTTACATTTGCAGGATCATGGATGTTAAAGCTGTCACAATAGCAATATCATTGGCACAATTCACTGTTTCATCCAATATAATTTTGCAGCCTCCAGGGGGCACTAGTGGGGCTTTAGATTTTCAGTCATGTTTTGGACTCTTGCACTCTTAACTCCAATTTATAAGCCAATGGAAGATGTGATGGAAGAGGGTTATAGAAGAAAGAGTGAAACATTGGATTTGAAATTAAAAATGGCAACAAATGTATCCTGAGATTCCACAAAATTGTCCCAAAAAGGTCTTTCTAGAACATGGTATATGCGTTCTTTTTATTTGTGTTCACTGTGTAATTATGTAGTGCAATGCAGTTCTAAAGAAGTACTATGCGAGCAGTTTCAATCCAATATTTTTACAGATAGTTGGAACCTAAATGCATCACTTTGGGGTCAAGAGATTAGTGTGAACAAAAAAGAGTTTATTGATGAGAGGCAAAGCCGACAAGTTGGGAGACAGCTTTGGTATGTATATATACATACAATAACGCTCACACAAAGGCTACAGTTTTCCTCATAGTGATAGATTTTCAGGCACACTATGATTGCAATATCACAATTTTGAGTGTGATTATACAGTGGGTGAATTAGATCTACCATAGATCTTTTTCTTTTTATATTCACTATTATATTTTTTGAGCCAGTTTGACTAATTTTAATAAACCTTTAAAATTCTTACAAAGGGCAGCACAGTAGCATAGTGGTTAGCGCTGTTGCCCCACAAGAAGAACATTGATGGTTTGGGTTCCTGAGCCTGGGGCCTTTCTGTGAGAAGTTTGCATGTTCTCGTCGTGCTTGCGTGGGTTTCCTCACACAAAAACATGCATGTTGAGGTTCATTCGTGACTCTAAATATCCAGTAGGTTTGTGTGACTGGTTGTTGTCTCTGCACCCCTCGTGACCTGGAAATGGATAAGCAATAAAAGATGAATGAATGAATTTTTGGAAAACAAATCTTTATAGTTATAGAACTGAATTGCTGCAGTATGGTGGACAGCGGCATTTCAATGATTTTATTCAATCAGGACCAGAACTTTCACTGACAACCGCTTTTACATGGTTGTATTTTTTTTTCTTTTTTTTTTTTTTTGTTGTTGTTGTTGTTGTTTTCCAAATAACAAAACTTCATAGTTGTTTTCCAAATAATAAAACCTCATAGTGGTATTCACATTCCATGTATTTCAAAATATTGTAGTTCTGATAGAGATGGGATGGCTTCGGGGATTGTATGCAGTGAAATTTAACAACTTCCATCTGTATATCCTTTGATGAATAGTACTCCATTATTAAAACTATCAAGTAGATTTTCTGCCTCTCCTGCAATCACAGCATTGATTGCAGAACAATAGATGTGTTTGATTGAGATATAATCAGACACTCCACTAATTTAACTACAAAGAAAAATCAGTGACATGCAGACTTGAGGTAAAAATCCCACATTAGTCTGAGTCCTTCCTCTAAAGAGGTCAAAGCAATCGGTTCGATAAGAAACTGTAGGTGCATAAATCTTGCGAAGTTCAGTTCATCTGTAAAACCATATTTAACAACTGACAGCATTTCAAAATGAAAGTGTTTTCACACAGACATACACAGTAGCCATGCCCTAATTCACCCCGTTTTATGGTCAATTTTACTCTGAAAAATAAACATCATGTTGTATTAAAGATATGAAACTAGAGGCTGAGACAATAAATTCAATAGGGCAATGTTTACTGAGCTAATAGGTCAAGGGAGAAGTATGGAATCAGAGATATTTTCCCATAAACTTCTGTCACGCGGTGTCCAGCCTGATCACTAACTCTCCTGGCACACCCATCTGACTTGCAGTCACCTCCATTCCGCTCACCTGAGTCTCCCTGCCCATCTCCTCACCTGGATCCCATCATGCGCCTCAGTCACTCCCTATACATACTGGCCCAGAGTCTCGTTCCCTTTGCCAGATTGTCTAGTGTTTTTGCCTAGCTTTCAAGCATTCCCTACTGTCTGTCAGCTTGTCTGTTACCTGAACCCTACCTGTTTCCCCGGTCTGAAGATTCTGCCTAGCCCCTTGAATTTGTCTGCCTTATCTGTCTGCCTGCCTGGTTTCCGACCCCTGCTTGTTTTCCCAGATAAAAGTTTACTGGATCCTGCTCCTGTCTCTGAGTTTGTGCTTTTGGTTTCCTCAGATCTGAGTCCTTACAACTTCAATATATTCAGACCTCTTTTTAAAACCACTTGATTCGCCCCCCCCATGGGCATTAGATAGAATGCAGGTTTATATGCGTAAATATCCAATGAGCCAATCATGCAGCAGCATTGTCATGAATAAAATCCTGCAGCTACAGTTAATCCTCATAACAAACATCAGAAAGGGAAAGATATGACAGTGTGCCCCTCCAGGTACCTCACTGTTTCTTTTCCAAAAGACTTGTAAATAAAATCTATTTAATAAACCTATTTTTGATGTTCAAAAGTCAAATATTTTGAGGAAGCTGAAGGTGACTGTGAAATCATTGTTCATCAAGTCCCATCAGGTAACCTGCTCATTTTTATCAATCAACTGCAGACATAAAAGCCCTGAAACATCAGGCCCAGGTTTACCAGGACTGCTGTGGAACACAAGTGCTGTTGACCCTTTTGTCACCCCCACCTCTAATACCTGCAGAGGAAGCAGCCACACAAGGGAAGTAATAGGTGCACAGGGTGAAGAGGTGTGTCACAATCTATAAGTTAATTCAGTTACAAAAACATTTAAATAAACTAACCAGTCTACCCTCGACACTAATGTGCAGCAACTTTAATAGTTTCTGTGTATAGGGGTGAGGGGAATATTATGCTTCAGTTTGCAAATAAGCAAAAAACTATTTGACAGAGACTGTAGGGTCACATTACTACTGTAAGCCTCTTCGGACTGTAATTGTCAGTGGCCAAACTTCAACAGTCAATACATACAGCTACCTTTTTTAGAAAAGCACATTTTTTAAATTGGCTTTCCTTGTCCCTTTCCTTGGGCAATATTTTAATAACAATAAAGATAAACAGTAGAGTGCCCAGTTCATTGAGACTTGAGCCTCTCTTACAGAAAAAAAACAACAACCATTTTTGATTATGTGTACCATTATTACCAAAGGAATCAGAGGAAGGGCAGCATGGTGGGATAGTAGTTAGCACTGTTGCCCCACAACATGAAGGTTGTGGGTTCTGTTCCTGGGCCTGGGGCCTTTCTGTATGGAGTTTGCATGTTCTCCCTGTGCTTGTGTGGCTTTCCTCTGGGTACTCCAGTTTCCCCCCACTGTCCAAAGACATGCATGTTTAGGTTAAATCATGACTCTAAATTCCCCTTAGGTATGAGTATGAGTATGAGTTGTTGTTCGTCTCTGCATGTTGGCCCTGTGAAGGACTGGTGATCTGTCCAAGGTGTACCCCGCCTTCGCCGAATGCGAGATAGGATTGGCTCCAGGACCCCCACGATCCAGAAACGGATAAGCAGTAGAAGATGAATGAATGAATGAATCAGAGGAATATGAAACCAATGCACCAAGAAGAAAGAGTAGACATCAGCAACTGTTAAGCTAAAGATGGTAGCAGATCTGATTAGCATGTAAAGAAAAAGCTAATGGAAATGAGACATTACACAGTGCAGCACAGCAATAAAAGTCCTGTTGAAAAAAAAGTTCTGTCCACTAAAATGCTTGAGGGCATTTAGTTTGAAATGAAAGAGATTGGCAGGGGCTCATCCGTTTCACAGAATTAGCACTCAAATGCTTGTCGGCATCAATTTAGTTTAGAATTGTTGCTCCAGGCCAAATTTTAAGCTTAAAATATGAAATTAAAAAAAGAAATAGAAAAGAATGTCTTACAAAACAGGCACCTATTAAGGCAGGGGCCAAAAAGGCAGCACCACAGGTCCACCTGGGGGCTCCTGAGGTCAACCTGTCATTGATCCTGCATTTGCCTTGCAGAGCAGTTTGTCACGTCGGGGTTAGGGGAAACACTGGGGTGAGGGCCCAAATGCATGAGCTGACGCAGTAGGTTGAAGGTGCAGGTGAATATTTAATGATATACAAAACATAGAACAAAGGAGACCAAGGATAACAATGGATAACAAAGGTAACAAGGGAAAACAAGGGAAACTACAGAGAACAACCGAGAACCAGAGAAAAACAGGGAACCGGAGAACACGAGAGATCAGAGGAACAACGGAGATCAGGGGAGAACAGAGGACAAAGGACAAGGAACAAAGGACAACATGAGAAGGAGACAAAGAGGACAAGAGAGCAACAGGGAACCAGGGAACCAGAGAACAACAGAGATCAGATGACAAAGGATCTCACAAGGACTGGCCAGAAGACAAGACTTAAATACAACTGAACTAACGACACAGATGAAACACATTAGGGCAAGGAAGGCAATCACACAGGCGGGAAAGAGAACAAGGGCAGGAAGCAAAGTAGGCAGAAATAACAGAAAGCAGACTACCAAAATAAAACAGGAAGTGAACTAACAAAAATAAGACAAGAACGGATCATGACACAGTTTGCTGCAAACAAAACAAAAAATTGTTTCTAAAAAATTAATTGCAGAATTCTTGTCAAAACTGGCTCAGTAAATGTTAAAGGAACGGAGTCCACAGTTCTACATAAGGCAAGAATTTATTGTAAATAAAAAGACATTAGTAATTGGATGTGGAAATCAGTTTCTCCATGGAAGTGTATCAATGAGTGGCATGTGTGCAGTGGAGGTGTTTTCTGTGTTAAAGATATACTTAAACTAAAGGATGCCAGCAGGTGGTAGGGAGAAAGCAAGTGAGCACTCGGGGTCAGCTTTTATAGTTTAGACGGCTCATATTAACTGGATCTGCTGATGACCCTCTAAACTCAATCAAATGCCTGTCAACTCCAGGAAAACCTCCTTGAACTGCGAGGGCTCTGAGAAGGTGCATTGCTGTACAGAAACAATTACCCATTAGATGCAAACATTTTAGAACTTGGAAATGTACACGATAAGGTGCGAATTTAAGTTAGATTGTCAAAGTTAAATATGAGATGTCCGCACCGTCGTTATCCCTGTGTTGTGTCCTTCTTGTGTACATTCATATCTCCCATTCATCTCACTGTGCTGTGATCAGGAGATCTAATCTCAGTATTGCATGGGGCCATTACCTAAATCCATTTTTGTCTTTTTCCTTGGTCACCTCTCATGGCAGTAAAATCGCCTCCTGTTAGTCCAGTCAGTAAATGGGAATAAGACCTTTATGATTCTGTTCCTCAGGAATCACAAAGGGGGGGGGGGGCTTCACTAAGTAGGAGGCTTCACAGGACATGGGGAAGGACATCAGATAAGTCAGCAACTTTCAAAGGAAACCAGCAAGTGACAGAAAAACTTCAACAAAGCAGACTTCCTAACTTGAAGGACAATGAATACTGGCCATGTTTTATATGTATGGAACCCAGGTGTCACACTGAGCCCACACTCAGGCAACTCTTGCCTGACCACCTAATCAGTCACAATCTCCTGCACCTGGTCTCCCCAACTGAAGCTCCTCTCCACTCATCAGCCAGCCAGTATTGTAACAGCTCAGATCCTCACAGACACTGCCAGATTGTCTTTGCGTCATGCAGTCCTCTCCAGCATGCTTTTCTAGACTGGTCCTCTGATATCGACTCTGCCTGTCTCTGACCACGTCTCCTCGTACGTCTCCTCGTCCCTGTCCTGGTAACGTGACGTTCCCTCTGCCCCTGACCACATTTCCTCGTGTTCGTCCTGGTAACCTGCCTTGCCTTCCGTCCCTGACCTCGTCTCCTCATCTCTGCCCTGGATTTCTGACCTGCCTTCTGCCCCTGACTGAGGGTTCTGTCTGTGTTTCACCTGTTCCTGCTGTGCCTTCAGCCAGTCTGCTCTGTGGCTGAGTGGTATTACCACTGTCTGTCACTCCACAGAACAGGGTTCACATTATGACAGGGACACTAACTGAGCTCTCAACATTGAGAAAGTTCTTGTGGATTGTTATTCAGTTACTGCAAGACTTTTTATATCTACGCTTCTGCTGTTGTGCTGCTCTTGGGTCCTGACCTCAAGCAATAGGTATCCACTTCTGTTTGAGCTTAAATGTATAAACTCCATATTGTTGTATTTTCTGGAATTAAATGGAATCACTGCTTTAAAAAAAAAAAAAAACGTCTCTCAAGCATTAAACAGATTCTGGTTCCTGTGACACTCAACTGGACAATATGCCACTGATTAATTTACTTGTGTGCAGTTCTTAAACAAAATATCTTTCCCCTGTGGGGATCAATTAAGTATCACATCTAGTAATAAAAATAGTGTGTGTGGCAACGTTTGTATCTAATACCACACAGAAGGGAGCTTTTTAGATTCCCAAAATGGCACTCTTTCACAATGAAAGGAAAAATGCAAAGAATAAAAGTTTTAAGGGCAGAAACTGTTCAGTTAAAATTCTGTTCCTTCCTCTTTTTTGTCTTTATTTTTACTGTGTTCAGTTTCACATTTAAAACATGACTTCAAAATACCTATATTGCAAAAGATGTCATTTATCGTAATTTATACTCACGTGAGGATGTGTGAAAAACATGCACAATCAGCACATCACCTTCTCTGGGAATACCAAGGTCAGGGGTTGAAATCCCTGTTGGCCTCTGTCATGCTTCAGCAAAAATTCAATAGCAATTCACGCATATGGAATTAAAATGCTTTTACCCTCCTTGGACAACTATAATTATTGCTAGTGGCTATATTTCTTTTTTTTTTTTCTTGTTTCTTCAGGATTGAGGAAGCCTGTTTAGTTTTTTTTTTTTTTTAGATTTTGTTTGCTCATGCTGCCTTTAGGAGTTTATTTTTTCAGTTGTTTGTCTCCTGAACTGCCATACAGATGTACTCTGAGACGTTAGATGTCTCTTACATCTAACGTCTGTGCATATTATATTATTATTATATTCAACCAGCAATTGTTCCTATTTTGTCAGCCCACAAACATACTGCCACTGCCATTTTGGACAAAGTGATGGAACCCTGAAGAAGTCCATCCATTTTCAACTGCGAAATTGGGTGTGGGGGAAGCATCTTTAGCAAGGAGCCCCAGACTTCCTTTTCCCTGGTGACCTCAGCTCACTATGGCTGGGGGATCCCAAGGCACTCACAGGCCAGGGAAGAGAAGTAATCTCTCCAGCTGGTCGTGGGTCTCCCCTGAGGTCTCCTCCAAATTAGACATGCCAGGAGCAACTCCCTAGGGACACGCCCTGGTGGCATCCTCATCAGATGCCTGAACCACCTCAACTGGCTCCGTTCCGCTCGGAGTAGAGCAGTGGCTTTACTCCGAATCTCTCCCGGATGACTGAGCTTCCCACCCTACCTCTAAGGGAGACCCCAGCCACCCTGCAGGGAAAACCCATTTCGGCCGCTGTATCCATAATCTTTTGGTCATGACCCATCACTCATGACCATAGATGAGGGTAGGAAAGAAGATTGATCGGGAGATCGAGAGGTTTGCCTTCTGTCTGAGCTGTCTTTTTGTGACAGCAGTGTGGTCTAGCAAAGTGAATGCAGTGCCCCAGCAGCTGCCCTAATTCTCCAGTCAATCTCACAATCCAGAGTTCCCTCACTTGTGAACAAGACCCTGAGATACTTGAACTGGAGTAAGTCAGTCCGTGGTGCAAGGTTGGGGGCCGCTGCTCTAAGGTATGGGAAAGGAGGGTGCGTCCGATTGTCAGAACACAGATGAAGAGGAACTATGCGGATTCCATTGTGGTCATGGAATATGGACCGGGGGCCTCATTTTAAATGTTGCGTATGCACAAAAACTTACGTACGTCACTTTCCACGCAAAGGTTGTCATCTATAAAAAACAGACTTGACGGAAATTGTGTGCACCACTAAGCAAACTCTGACCCATGCGTATGCACATTTTGGAGGAAAGGGGGAATTGGTGACCCAGACGGTGCGGTGGTGAACTGAAGTCAAATTGAAATGAAAGAAATGAAGAGTGGGAAGAACAATTAAGTGTTTATTATTGCCCTTTGCACATTTAATTTCAACCCGTATCATGTATTAGAGCCATGTGACCTCAAGTAGTCAGAGAGGGCGTTCCACAGCCTCGGAGCAGCAGACGAAAAGGCCCGATCACCCATGCTGTGGAGCTTGGTTTTGGGGGCTTGGAGGGTGTTTGTGGTTGCAGAACAGAGGGTGCGTGAGGAGGTCATGTGGGTGAGGAGTTCCTGTAGGTAGAGGGGGGCATGTCCGTGAATGCACTGGTGGGGGAGGAGGGAGACCTTATATTCAATTCTGAGTGGGACAGGGAGCCAGTGAAGAGTTTTCAGGATGGGGGTGATGTGGACATGCTTGCACACCCTCATCTGGATCCTGGCAGCGCAGTTTTGGATATATTGGAGTCTCTGGATGCTCTTGCCAGAGATTCCGATGAGGAGAGCATTACAATAGTCCAGCCTGGAGGAGACAAAGGCGTGGATGAGCTTCTCTGCATCTCCCAGGGTGAGTGTTGGACGGAGTTTGGTGATGTTCTTTAGGTGATAGAATGATGTCAGAGGTGCTTGATGCTGTTGTCAAAGGTGAGTTGGGGGTCCATTTTAACACCCAAGTTGGTGACAGATGAGGAGAGGGAGATGTTTTGGCCAGAGAAAGTGATGCTGGTGATGGTGGAGGAGTGGAGCTGATCTGGTGTGCCAACTAGGATGGCTTACGTTTTGGAACTGTTCAGCTGAAGGAAGTTGAGCTTCATCCATGCCTCTAGCTCCTCCAGGCAGATGGTTAGTGTGGATGTTGGCAGGGGAGCAGAGGAAGTGGGGGTTGTCCTGAGGTAAAGCTGTGTGTCATCAGTATAGCAATGGAAGGATATACCATGTCTGCAAATGACATTGCTGAGGGGGAGCATGTAGATGGAGAACAGGGTGATGCCCAGCACAGAGCCTTGAGGGACACCGCAGGTGATGTTGTGGGTGTGTGATTTTGCTTTGCCTTGGGCGACGTGCTTGGTTCTGCCAGTCAGGTATGAAGTAAACCAGTTGAAAACATTTTCTGAGAGTCCAACGGTGTATTGCAGGCGGTGGAGGAGGATGTTGTGGTCTACAGTATCGAAAGCAGCTATTAATCCCAGGAGGATGAGTAGAGATGGGGTGCCAATATCTGCTGCCATCAGGAGGTCGTTGGTGACCCTGACCAGGGCTGTTTCTTTGCTATGGCCAGGGCGAAAACCAGACTGAAACTTTTCAAACATTTTATTGTGTTTGAGGTGGTCATGAAGTTGTACTGCGACTTTTTTTTTTCCAGAACCTTTGATAGGAATGGAAGATTGGAAATGGACCTGTAGTTAGAGAGGACTTCTGGATCGAAGGTGGGTTTTTTTAGTAAAGGTCTGATGACAGCAGTTTTTAATGCAGATGGGATATGGCCAGCCAAGAGGGAGTGGTTTATGATATTGGTGATAAATGGAGAGACAGTTGAGATGTTGGCCTTCAGCAGGGCTGAAGGGAAAGGGTCCAGAGCACAGTTTGATTTTTTTTTTGACTTCTTTCACTTCTTCCTGTGTGACAGCAGAGAAAAAGCAGAGGAGCTGGACAATCTCAAAGGATGGGTCGGCGGTTGGGGGGAACAGGACAGCAGTGGTGGAGAGGTGTGAGCGGATGTTATTAACTTTTTGTTTGAAAAAAGTGACGTGCATGTTGCACCTCTTCTCGGTGGTGTCAGAGTGGGAGAGTGAAGGGGGTTTGAGAAGGTGATTAATTGTTGAAAAAAGTTGTTTTGAATTACTGGGGCTGTTGTTGATGATGGTGGAATAAAACCTGGACTGTGCAACCCTCAAAGCTTCTGCATATGCCCTCTTGTGTTCCCTGTAAGCCTGTTTGTGGACGGTCAGTCCAGAGGCCTTGTGTCGCTGTTCAAGGACACGCCCAGTTGCCTTCATCTTTCGCAGCTCGCAGGTGTACCATGGTGCTCAGCGCGAGAATGAAACTGACCTGGTTGTTAAGGGGGCTGTGACAACCCCTCCGCTCCACTAGTTGTCCCTGTCTTTGCTGCTGTTTTCTTTGCTTTTGCAGTAAATTGCTGTCAAAACCTTTAGCCAGATGCCTGGAGAAATTACTCCCCACACTTATAAATTCAGACCAGACGGACTTTGTTTATGGATGCTATTCAACCAGCAATGTGAGAAGGCTCTTGAATATTATACAATATACCTCACAATGCAAACGGAAGGCACTGGCCGTCTCTTTAGATGCAGAAAAGGCCTTCGATAGGGTTGAGTGGGGCTATTTGTTTGATGTCTTGGGGAGATTTGGCCTAGGGGGGACTTCCTTAAATGGATCCAAACCATATATCACTCACCTACAGCTGTTGTCATAACCAATGGGCGGCGTTCCAAACCCTTCCCAATAGCAAGGGGTGTCCACCAGGGGTGCCCCCTCAGCCCGCTCCTCTTTGCCTTAGCAATGGAACCATTAGCTGAAACAATTCGACTGCACACCGATATAAAGGGAATAACAATAGGACATAAGGAACACAAAATTGCCTTATAGGCAGACGATATCCTTGTGTTTTTGTCCTCTCCTCATCTATCATTTTCCGCGATTATGGATATTTTCAGTGGGTTTAGTAATATATCAATATATTACTATAGCTATAGTAATATAGCTATATATAGTTAAATACTCCAGCTAAAAATAAATTTCAATAAATTGGAAGCTATGCCACTGGGAACCCTAAATACTACAGATGTTCAGGAGAATTTCCCTTTCAGATGGTCGAGATCTGGCTTTACTTATTTGGGGATAAAGGTATCCTCAGACCTGAGAGACCAGCGAAAATTACATTTCGCCCCTATCTGTACTTCAGTAAAGAGAGACCTGGAGCGTTGGCAGAACTTACCCTGGTCCCTATTCGGTTGAATCAGTCTCGTTAAGGTGAATGTGCTCCCTCAACTTTTATATCCTCTGCAAATGCTCCCATTATATCTATCCAAGAAAATCAACCTAGACTTAGATTTCCAGATTTTGGACACTTATTTCAAAGGTAGTCAGTGGGATATTTAAAATAAAATGAAGACCCTGGGGTTTTCCTCCTAGGCCTCCACTCTAGCGACCTACATCTCATTGCTCAAGGTTCAAGGTTCAAGGGTTCAAGGTTTTTATTTGCCATTTGTGCATAAACAGACAGTCCAGACACATTGGAAATCTTGTGCGGTGTTCTCCGAGTCGGCAGTCTTTGGTAGTACAAAGTAAAAAAAAGCACACATCACTGTACAAGGATAAATAAATTGTAAAAATATAATATAAAAAAATTTTAAGAATACAAAATTAAAATTGAAATGTGCAAATATACAGAAACCTGTATATATATATATATATATATATGAGAGAGAGAGAGAGAGGGAGGGAGAGAGAGAGAGAGAGAGAGGGAGAGGAAGAGAGAGAGAGAGAGGGAGAGAGCGATTGAGATTGCTGGGGGGGGTAGAATTGCACATTTATCCAAGAATATTGCACGTGGTCAGGTGAGGTAGTGTTGATTCAGTGATCAGTGTTTTGTGTTTGCCATCAGTCTGACTGTGGCCGGGAAAAAGCTGTTGAAGAATCGAGTTCTGTGGGTTTTGATGCTGTCCGCTCTGCTGTGCCTCAGGTTGTACCTGCATCGTGTCTGAGCAGAGGGTGAGCGGGGTGGAGAGGGTCTCTGATGATTCCCTCTGCTCTTTTCCTACAGCGCTGTTCATATATGGTGTCCATGGTTGGAAGTTTTGTCCCAATAATCCTCTCCGCAGTCTTTATAACTCTCTGCAGAGTCTTCCTCTCTGCCTCTGTGGTAGTTCCGTACCAGACGGTGATACCTGCGGTGAGGAGTCTCTCTATCAGTCCTCTGTAGGCTTGGGTGAGAGGGTGTCTAATTTTATAAAGAGTTTGGTCTAGACCTGCTCTATATGTAAAGTGCCTTGATGTAACTTTGTTATGATTTGGCGCTATACAAATAAATCTGATTTGATTTGATTTTGATTTGATTTGTTGTTTCAGTCCAGCTTTCCTGAGCAGCCTGATAAAGTATCGTCTCTGCTGGGCTTTTTTCACTGTGGCTGTGGTGTTGCAAGTCCAGCTCAGGTCAGATGTGACCTGCAGTCCCAGGAATCTGTAGCTGTCTGCCCTCTCCACCTCAGTCCCTCTGATGAACAGAGGCTGTAGAGGGGGAGGATTCTTCCTGAAGTCCAGGATTAACTCCTTGGTCTTGTCTGTGTTGAGGAGGAGGTCGTTCTCCTCTCCATAGACGATGATGTTGTTGACCAGGGCCCTGTATCCTGTCTCATCTCCCCCTTTGATGAGCCCCAGGATGGTGGTGTCGTCTGCGTATTTAATGACGATGGAGCTGTCCTGGGTGGAGACACAGTCGTGGGTGTACAGGGTGAAGAGTTTGGGGCTGAGGCAGCACCCCTGTGGTGATCCGGTGCTGACTGTGATCTTAGCAGACACCCGTCCTCCCATTTTCACCACCTGTTGTCTTTTGGTCAGGAAATCCAGGATCCAATTGCAGGTGGGGGTAGGGACTCCGAGGTCTGCCAGCTTCACAATTAGTCTGCCTGGGCGGATGGTGTTGAATGCAGAGCTGTAGTCCAGGAAGAGCATCCTGGCATATGCTCTGCTGCTGTCCAGGTGTTGCAGGGTGTGGTGAAGGGCTAGTGCCATTGCATCACATTATAAGCTCTTTGAAAAACTCCTTCTAGCTGCTCGAAGGTGTATACTGCAAAATTGGATCAAAACTCTTCCACCTAATGTCACCCTTTGGTACAGAGGGATCTTTAGTATCCTCCCTCATGAAAGGTTGGAAGCTGCTGTGAAGTGTAAAGATGAGTTATTTTTAAAAGTTTGGACACCCTTCTTAGATTACTTACCTGCAGATTAGAAAAATCTGCTAATGATGGGCAGACAGTTTTATGAATGGAATAGGGCCTCCCCTATGGAGGAACACAGAGTGCAATAGGCTGCTGATGACTTGTTACCCTTAACTCATAGTTACATACTGCGGACTGGAAACAAACTAGAACTGTAATTATTATCTTTTTTTTCATTCTTATATTAATTTATTATTATTTATTTGTTTATTTATTTATTTTTATTTTAATTATTATTATTTTACACCTCTATGTCATCAATATCATAGTCTTGGCCAATTTAACTATTTTGCATTTCTTCTTGTCTAACTCTGTATAACATGTACTGTCCGACGGTCGGTGTGGGGGTTTTTGTATTATTTGTGTCGGATGGTTGTTGGATGGTACTCACTCTACTTTTTTTCTTTATTTTTTATTTTTTGTCTGCATTTGTCCTCATAGTTTCACATCACAAGATATGTCGACTTTTTATGAGATAGATGCAGTTACAATCTTACAGCTAAATATTTTATTATTTCAGTGCATATGTGCGACCATCACCAGCCCTCACTGGAAGCTAATTTGTTGATCTTTATTGAGTGAAATGACCTTTGTGTAGCAGTGAGGGTAGTGCGACACCTTGGTGAATATGGGGGGAACAAAGGAACAAAGGACAGACAAGTTACAAATCAAATCAGGTTTATTTATATAGTGCCAAATCATAACAAAGTTACATCAAGGCACTTATACAGCAGGTTTAGACCAAACTCTTTATAAAATTATTGAAAGGGACCTAACAGATCCCCCCCCATGAGCAAGCACTTGGCGACGGGTCAGGGGGGCGGCCATCTGCCTCGGTGCTTTTCCTGCCACCTCACTCAGGATTAAGAGAGTCCAGAGGGTTTCTGTGTAGATCTCTGGGGAGATGGGAGTCCAGGTAGGTGAAGGTGTCCCAATAGATGAGCTGAGTCAAAGATAGGGTACATAGTGATAGATGGAAAGAACAGCTCAGTCTATTTTTGGCAGGACTCATCAATTCTTCATGATGTGACCCAACCCAGGCTGGCAAATGAGACTACACATGCATGTGGGCATTCCCTAAATATGAGTGAGACAATCACCGGGGCCCAGAGTTGGGATAGGGGCCCAGGCTCCCCAGGCCCACCACCCTGTGTGTGGGAGCACAAGAGGCACCAAACTCAGAGAGCCACCACAGTCCGCAGCACGCGCAGCCCCCAGTGTTCCAGGCGGGTAATGGCGAGCACCACTGAACCGCCCAAGCATGTAGGAGTGGGACAGAAGGGCCCCCCACCCCCCAACACCCCCCCATCAACTACCCAGCCATCCACCACCGCCACCAGCACCACACAACCTGAACCGAACCCCCCACCTACCGGATGAACCGAAGGCACCCAACTGGCCGAAGGGACACACCCCCACTGAAGCTATGCCAGGCACCCTCTGGTCTCAAGTTGGGCTGGCCACTGTAAATTTGGAAAACACGTCTGTCAAAATTAAAACATTCTCTCTCGCATCCGAAGAGGGTTCCAATGCTATGGAATCCATTACCACCACTTCCAAGGGCCGGGATGCCAACAAGCTGCCCATAGATGCCACAACCTTGGGTTGGGGTGCCTTAGAGACAATACACCTCTCACATGATTTACAAAAATTTTCAACATCTCTGTACATTTCTGGCCAATAATAGTGTCCACTCACAAGTTTGAAGGTTCACTCGATCCCTTGGTGGCTGTGTCCTCCGTGCATCTGGCTCAGCACCTGCCCCTGCAAGGCTCGAGGCAAGATCAGCTGTCTCTGTGGACCCTCCCTCGGGTTTTCTCATTGATGATACAGGACCCCCTCACATTCCACTACCCTCTCCCATTGCTGCAACAGCTCCAGGGTTCTTGATGATTCACTCATCCTCTCTTCATAGTTGGGTTTCTCTGCCCTACCCCAGTACTTGAGAAAGGTGGCAACTTCAGGGTCAGCCTGTTGTAATCTGGCTAGAGACTGTGCACTATAGAGTGGAAAGCTGGTCGTGGATTCATTGTAGGTGTTGGGCTCCACTGCCTGTTCATCACACTTGATATGCTGGGGGGCGGGTGGTGCAGAGCAAGGGCCCTCCTCATCAGAGAGTGTCCTTGAGTACCGCCTGGACAAAGCATCTGCTGCTGTGTTCTGCTGGTCAGGACGGTATACTATCTCGTAATCAAATCGAGGCAGCTCTGAGACCCACTGCTGCTCCACAGCTCGTAATTTTGCAGTCTGCAGATGGCTCAGTGGATTGTTATCAGTCAGGATTGTGAACTTCTTGCCAATACAATACTCTCAGAATTTGTCTGTAACTGCCCACTTGAGACCCAGCAACTCCAACTTCATTGCACTATAATTTTCCATATTCCTCTCTACTCTCCAGAGTCCCTTGCTTGTGAATGCTACCGAACTCCTCTACCCCGTAACCTCCTGAGACAAGATGGCCCCCAGCCCCTGATGGCTGGCATCAGTCTCCAGGGTGAAGGGCTCGGAAAAGTCAGCATACACCTCCGCTTGAGTGTCTCAAATGCCATTTCACATGCTGGACTCCAGTGTTTGCAGAATAAGTGTGCGGGTAGGGGCTGCTGCTGCCGGTCTTTCTTAAATGAGCCCAAGGCAGAAAGGGCATGGAAGGGGCAGCAGTGCTTGCGAAGTTCCTCACAAACCTCCAATAGAAGCTTGCGAAGCCGAGGAATGACTGCAACTCAGCCCCACAACGAGGGCTTCTCCACTCTGCCACCACTCTGATCTTCTCTGGGTCAGTTGCCACCCCCTGTGCCGAAATGATGCGACCCAAATAGGACACCTCTGACTGGAAAAAGGAACATTTGCTGAGCCTCACCTTCAGGTTGTACTGCTCGAGCGGTGCAAAGACCAGATCTGATCGCTGCAGGTATTGTTCAAATGTTGACGAAAAAACAACATCATCCAAATAAAGCAACAAAGCTTGGAACCGCTGAACCCCCAAGATGTGCTCCATCAGTTGCTGAAAATTCCCTGGTGTGTTGCACAAACCAAACGGCATTCTGTTGAATTCATACAACCCGAAGGGTGTGCAGAATGCTGTCTTCCGTCGATCTTTCTCTGCAACCTCCACCTGATTATATTGGCTGGCCAAATCCAAAGTAAAGAACCACGTACCACCACTCAGGGAGTCCAGTGATTCTTCAATGCGCAGAAGTGGATATGAATCCTTTCGAGTCTTCGCATTCAACCGTCTGTGGTCAACACACAAACGTATTGACCCATCTTTTTTTCGAAATATCACCAGGGGGGAAGAGTACGGGCTACTACTTTCTCTTATCACTCCCTGCTCTAAAAGATTCTTGATATGATTTTTCACCTCCTCATACTGACTAGGGGGGATTCTCCGTTATCTCTCACACACAGGTGCATCATCAGTCACAGGGATTTCATGTTGGATAAGGTTGGTGTACCCCAAGTCACTATCAGAAGAAGCAAAAACATGAATGTTTGCACAAAAGTTGTCTAGCTTGTTCTGCCTGACTATCACAAAGCCCAGGGAAGCACAATTTGGCTATCACCGGGGGCACTTTTTGAACTCCTGTTACTACTTGCTGCGGTCCCACCTGCTCAAAACAAACTGAAATGTCTTCCCCAGCTATGACCTCTGCAGACTGCAGTGACGCCAGGCACGGGTAAGCTTCCAGTCTAACGTTAGTGCTCCCAACATTGATGACTGGGACAGACAGATTGCCTTTGCTAACCTATAAGCCCCTAAACAAGCCCCCTTCTCAAACACTAAAGGCTCGATTAACAAAGAAGACCAGGAGGAGAACTTGCCACAGACGCAGGGACCAAGCACACTGAACCAGCGGGGACTAGGGTGGGGGAGGCAGCAGAAACGTAGCTCTTATTCTCAAAAAACACCGCCTGCTCATTCACCAAACACCAAGCGTGGCAGTGGGCCAGAACTCTTGCCACAAAGCATGAGCTCGTAACACTGCTTAATCACATTCATACCAATTAGGCCTGGCACCCTTTGTTTGCGCTCTTGTGCAATCTCCCCACATGGATCTTTTACCACTACTATACCTCTCCCTGGTATAGTCTTGCCCAGTGTCACTGCCTCAATGTCAGTTTCAAAATAACCATTATATGGATTGTCCAACTCCTGAGCCACACTCAAATGTAACCAGCTACAGTCATCCAGCCCCTTTCCCAATTTTGTCTTCAAATGTTGGTTGAAAAAATTTGCAGTAACAGAGGAGATATTTGATCCTGTATCCAACAGACATTGAAACTTCACACCCCCAACGGAGATCTCCACAGTGGGGCTCTCCCCTACCGAACATTCATAAACCCAAGGATCAACCTTAGATAATGAGCCCAGCTGTGCCCCACCTGTGGTTTGGCTCTCCAGCGCAGGGGGCACCAGTATCCCACCTGCTCGGATATTTGGATAGCCCCATCACTCACAATGGGGGTTGCCGCGACAATATGGCCCTGGCTATGGCTGACTCGTGCGTTATCACAATACCATGCAATATGACCAACCTTCTGGCAACTGAAGGAGATGGGCTGGCCAGATGGATCAAACCTAGGCTCCCTTCTCCGAATAGGTGCCCACCGCGGTCCTGACATCTGCAAATTAGCAACTTTCTGTGACAGTTCATTTATCAAAGTTTGCTGTTGCTGCAACATACCTAAAATCTTAGCAAAAGAGGGGTCCAGTTTGGCCCCCCTGCTGATGCTTCTGTCTTGTTTGAGTCCACAATTTTCTTCCGTCGCTCTACCCCAAACTCAACTTCCTCCTCCCACAGGAGAGCTTCCTTGCAAAGATCAAAAAAAGATATAGTAGGCTGTTGTCTAAGCATCTTAGCGGACTACAAGGAGACAGCGTTTTTCTTCCGCCCAGTGTTGCAGGTAATTATGCCCTGATGACACACCTGGCCAGTCAACATGTCCCACCTGGCCACATAGATGAAAGTGCCTTAGAAATTATTTTGATATCAGTATTGACCAGTGACAGAGGGTGGTAGCTGGAGGGGAGTGTTGGATCTTTATCTGGTTTTAAAAGTAATTTAACTGCAGCTGTATTCTTTTGGGCTCTTATGCAACCTGTGTTTTTGATCTCTTTCACTATCCTGAAGAAAAGAGGCGCCAACAATTCGGCAGGGAAGCCATCCAGACTAGGAGCCTTGTCTGCAGGCATATTTTCTAATGCAGTTAATGGTTCAATGGTCAGTAGAACATCCAAGAAGTTTCTTTGTTCTTCAGTCAGTTGAGCCAGATCTAGATTTTTGAGAAAGGTCTGAATGTTTTCTAGGTTTGGATTGTTTGTTGTTGAATATAGAATTTGATAACAGCTATAAAAGATATGGTTGATTTCCTGGCGTGTGACACGATTCAGGGACAAAGGACTCAGATGCGCGATTCAGTGGAGTTCCAAAACACACAATGTTTATTGCAAGTCCAAAAATCAGAATCAGGCAGGCTGGGGTCAAAATATCGGGAAGTCAGAGGTAGAGGCAAAAGATGAGAGACAAGAGACGTCAAAAAACCAGGCAGAATCAAAACCACTAGACAGAAACTCAAGACGAGAAACACTGGAACTCTTGACTGGACGAACAAGAAGAACTGGCAAAGACTAACACAAAGCAGTGGACTCAGCCCGGATGAGTCCTGACAAGGTGATTGAGTATATTTGCCATTTGAGTCCTGAATTGCACTTATAAGAAATTTTTCTCTGTGATGTTGTTTTACAGTCTCCATTGGAAGTTTGGGAGTGGACATCATAAATTCCTTAATTTGGGCCTCTGGATTGTCCAAAGAATTCTCAGGGATTCCTGAGAAGATACTGTCCCACATACTCCTGGACTGTACGTCAAAGACAGTTTCTTTAAGAAGTTTATTTTCTAGTTTGAGCTAGTCCACCTCCGCTGTAATGGAGGACACGTCAGCTCGAAGCTTGGCGTTATCTCTTTGCAGGTTGTTGATCTGCTGAAGTCAGAACTCCAGGCTTACTTTGAGATCCTTGATCTCCTGGTGTAGTAAACTGAACAGATCCAGTTTTTTATTAATTGATTCAAGCACATAGACCTCAGCGGTTATGAGATCCTGTGTGTCTGTGGAGGAGTCAGCCTTCTTCCTCGTGGCTGGGTTTTCTGCGGGAAGCTCCATGACACACTGCTGATAATAAGTGTCTTAAGCTTTTCAGGTTCTCCACTCTGGTCCTCTGACGATATTTTTTAATTTTTAATTCCGTGTGATAACTTCTGTGTGATCTGAGGGATCTGGGGATATAATCTAATTAAAGGACTTGTTATCGATTTGATCTAGCACCGCACTGCCTCCATGTAACAATTCAAAATCTCACTCGGTCTCGCGATCCCACAGCCTCTCGCCCATTCTCACTCTCACTCATATTCTACTGCTTATCCCTAAGGGTCACAGGGGCTGCTGGAGCCAGTCCACCCAGCATTCTGGGCGAGAGCAGGGTACACTGTGGACAGGTCACCAGTCTATCCCAGGGCCACCACATAGAGACATACAGAGACTATAGTGTTGTCTCATTAGGATCACTCACATAATCTGCAGCTCTGCAGGTGAAAGTGTGCCTCAGTAGAACATATACAGTGGAAAGAGACAATAAGTGAACTTTCTGTACTGAGGCATAAATATATCTTACAATCTGGACTAATGTTTGTGTAAATTACAATAATTAACACACACAAAACGTGTTTAATAACACACACACTTCAACATTTGGAATTTAATATTCACAAGAAGTGCCTGCTGATGTAAACCATGCATCACAAACAAGAGCTCTCAGAAGACCCTCCCACAAAGACTGAAGGTAAGCATAATGCTGGGAAGGGTAACAAAGTCATCTCAAAGAATTGAGATATGATGACAAAAAACCGGGTTTTGGTTCCTGCTACCAGAGGAGTTTGAACCAGTTATTAAGTGCAGAGTTCACTCACCATAGTGATCATCTCATAGTTGTGATTAATAAAGACATGAAAAGTTAGTATCATTTGTGTGAGATCAGCTCAAGCACATTGTGTTTGGCAAGAATCTTAACCTTGAATATATATTTGTATTTGTTGTTGGAGTTGTTCAGATGGTGTAGTTTGTGTCAGCAGGACATACATACACCCCATCCATTATATGTCCAGCCCTGCCAGTACCATGCCCCATACCGCATACGGTAGTCAGGGGTTTTTAGTTGGCTTGACTGCTGTGGCTGAACCAAAAATCACTTAATTTTCGTTACTGACATTGACTCACTCCAATGACAATGCAGGGCATTTACGCTTTCAATGATGTTGATAATAATAATAATAATAATAATAATAATAATGATACATTTTATTTACAGGTGCTCCCAAGGCTCTCAATGTCACGTTACAGGGCAGAATAAAAACAGAACATTACCTACTAACAAATAGCTTCAAGTATACAGACATTACACTGCTACATATACAGCAGTGCAATGTAAATGTAGCTTGCATCTGCTCAAATTGCCAGGAAAACAATTACCTATTTACCAATCTTTTTCTGAAAATCCTGCTCTTTTGTGCAACCATATTCAGTGTCAAACTTCTCAAGCTGATAAATACATAAATAAAATGTTCGCATGTTCACTTGCTATCACTGCCTCTTAATGCCTAGGAATAAAATACTGTTGAAGTCTTTAGTTTCCACACGTCTGTACATGTGTATAAACGTTGCAATTACTGTCTGCATGGTGACTGTTGAGTCAATGACTGCTGGATAAGCTAACTTTACTGTAGCGTGTCCAACACTAAAGGTCCAAGAATTATTCTTATGTCCAAAAACTGCTGCTCCCTGTCTCTGGTTGACAACATTCAGGCTTTTGTCAATGGGACACACAAAAACAAATGAAACTATACATACAAACATCTGGTTGTTCTAATTAGTGAGTTTCAAGTTTATTCGGGGAAGCACTGCCTGCCTTGCTTGCCACCACTGATGCAGTGTAACATTTTCCCTCTATATGAGCTGCCAAACACAATATTATGTCAACATTAACCCTCAGCCCATGATGCCCCAACCCATGGTGCTTGTCTACAGTTTTGCAGGTTGTCATCCTTTTTGTATTCTGTGTGTGCACAACATGGAGCCTTAGTACATCAAAAAAACATTATAACAGAAATTAGAAAACTATTTTCATTATTATTGTTGTTTTCATTTATGTGTGTTGTTTTTTTTTACATTGTTGCATCCATGTTGTTGTGGATTGTGTGAAGTCTGCACCCAAAGCAGACTTACTGGAAGTCAGAAAAATAATCAGCTCGAGGTCCCTTGAGGACTTGATGTATTGGGGAATTGGCAGGACTCAGATGTTTCTAGAACATGACCATAGTTGAACTGCAGTGAGGTCTGGACATTTGAATTCAGTCCTGGATGTAACAGAGCAGGATTTAAAAGATCACAGTATGAAGAAGAAAATGCATTCAAGGACTGTTAGACCTTGAAGATACACTCCAATTTCCTAACTGTGACTGACCTTGTTGACCTTCAAAGGACAAATGCAAATAGCAGTCCATTCTGCAGCGTCTCCCCCCCCAACCCCACCCCCCATTGAAGAGACCTACCTCCCAGTACAGACCATATAATTAACCTTAAGTTACCATTTGGTAATTCATCACAAATATGATCAAATAGAAATTCCATGTAGACACTACATGTTGATAGATGTTAATCAGTGAACATTGACGCCAATATATATTTATTTAGTAAATATTCAAATTAGTCTTGAATCAAGAAGTACTTGGCAACTTCTAATCAGCCCAGTGTGTCTGTAACCTCCAGAAATTAGCTTGTGCTAATTATCACCTAAAGCTTTAATTAGTTTAGCAACAATCCCAGAGCTGTGCAAACAAAAGTGAGTGGCTCAGCAGAGACCAGCTCATTCACAACTCCACTGCTCTTTTTGTTTGATTTTGCTGTTATTGTGGAAGAGAAGGATCCCCATGGACCTTTCTATCACTTGCTACAAGCACTCTCTCTGACCAGCCACAAAATACAGCAACAGCTTGTAGGTAATTGATCAGGCAAGTGAACTGTAAAATATTCATTTTCTACTTCAACAGCCAGATAAATCTCTAGGGAGGGTTTGGTGAGAATGCTGGTGGAAATATTGCTTATGCACCACGAAGTAAGAGCTGCAGCAGCATGATGGTGAGGGGTAGATAAGAGGGGAAGCTTCGCTGGGTTTGTGTGTAGTTGCCAGTGATGGCCAGTCGTGCAATTCCCTGCTTGGCTTTAGACCAAGAAGCCAAATCCCCCTCTACAGCCCCTGATTTCATGCTGCAGAGCTGAGGGGAACTGTCTGCAACCTCCATGGCTGGCAGGCTAAAGAGCTGATTCCTGCCCCAGTCTGGCTGACCTTTTTTATGTATTGTCGCTTCAAACGCGCACACACACACACACACACACGCACAGCCTGTTTAGCTCACAGATTGTGTTAGTGTGATTGACACTTGAGCAGAGAGGAAAACAGCAATTTCCCAGGTTCTCTTATTATTTGTCAATGGAATTTATCAATGAGGCAGCCAGTGAAACAGATGAAACACAATCCATGGCATTAAGAGAAAGACAATGATGATGATTAGGTAACATTGTTGGAAACAAAAGGTTATTTGTTTCAGTCATTTTGATGAAATTATATCTAATTTCGGCCCTGTGATGGACTGGCGTCCCGTCCAGGGTGTACCCCACCCTCTCCCAATGTAAGCTGGGGTTTGCTCCAACACCCCCCACAACCCTGAAATGGATAAGCAGTAGAAAATGAATGAATGAATGTATCTATTTTCAATATCCATTGCAGTTTTGGGGGGTAACTACTTGGTGGCATTACTAAATGAATCTCTTAACCAGCATGTTAAAATGTAAAAAAATAAAATAAAAGCGCATGTAAAGTAGTGGATTGTGTGCATGGGACTCAGAGGAGCTCACTTAACTTACACATTCTTATGGCTTTGTGTGAAGTGCTTTGGTAAACACTTTATAGTCTGCTAAAATATGATGAAATGCCAAGCACACATAGCCAAAGCAAAGCAGTGTGTTTGCAATCAAGTAGTTAGAAATCAAAGCAATAAGTGGAATGATTAATATTTAATAGCATGAAGTTTTTATGGCTCAGTTAATTGAATACCTTATCTTTATTATGCAGATGCTTCATAAATATGAAATATTACACATTACAGATAGCTGCTCTTGAAAACCTCACTGAAGCATTTAGAAATATAATTAAGCTTAGCAAACATAAACCCTGGAACTTTCTTTGCATTTTTCTACAGTGAACCTACATCAACAAAATAATAAATAGCTCTGTGGACTTATTGTGTCATTGTTGTGCTTTTGCTCTTTCTTTTTTTTTTCTTCACAGATCAAAATAATACGTCAGAGAGGGTTGATTAATGGTGGGATTGCATCTGAGTTTAGCTGTTGGATATTTCATGATAAAACTTAATCTTTTCATTCTTGTACTTTATAATCAAGGAATCCAGTGATGATCAACCACAGCGGATTACACAAAGCCATGCACAGCATTATAACTGCTATGTGGTAGTAAGCTACCTTACTGTTAGGGTCTGATTCACTTTTGATAATTTCACTCTTATGCCGAGGTGGAAAGGACAGAACACAGGGAGACCAGGAAATGAAAAGGATATATATATTTACAAAAATGCACACCAGAACATAATGTCGATCACAAGGAGGAAAAAAACAAGATTCACTAATACAAGATAAACCAACAAGAAGTTTCCCACAAATAAAGACTAAACTAATGAGGTGGGCAGGCCGGAATCAGATAATTTGCATCACAGTCCAGGGGTGCACACAGAGTGTCTAGGGGCCACACACACAGTCCAGGGGTGCACACAGAGAGTCCAGAGGCCACAAACAGAGTCCAGGGGTGCACACACAGACTTCAAGGGCACACACAGAGTCAGATTCCATGTGAGGGAGAACAACAGTCTGGCAACCAGGGAAAGAACCCGATGAATATAGGTAGTGTGTCTGATTATAAAATGATATTCAGCTGCCAACACCTCCCCAGCCACGACTCCTCCTGTGCAGCAGGGAGTGGTAGAGAGAGAGAGAGAGAGAGAGAGAGACAGCCTCCACAAAAACACTAACAATAAGAAAAAAAAAAACTGTAAAACCCCCACACTTTCTGCAGTGGTGGAGGATTGTTGTTGGTGCATGTGTTTTCTAGATACATAGTGTTGATTTTAAGCATAGCACTCAGGAGACACCGATGAAGCTCTGTCTCTACGTCAGTCCATCACTGTAATCCATGACTGAAATCTCTTTTGCTTATTGGCTCAGCTGCCATGAAATTTTGTTCCGATATTCATAGTGAAAGTAATGAATCTTGATCCCTTGACTTTTGCTCCTATTTTAAGTGTAATATCTCAGAATCTGGGCAGCATATTGGGCAGTGGTTAATGCTGCATCATGGCCAAAGATTCTTTTGCCCCTAGCCCGAACCATGGGCAAGGGGCCTTGCTACATGGATTTTCCATGTTCTCTTTGTGCCTGTGTGGGCCCTTCCAGGTTGCACCCACAGTCCAAAGACATCATAGAAGATTAATTAATGACTTGAAATTCTCCATGAGCATGAATGATTGGTTGTTTCTTTATGTCAGCCCTGTGATAGATTGACTGTATTCAAAAACTGTATATAAAAGTGGACATACAATTTGGGTCTGTAAAGTGAAAACAATACTAAAGAACCTTAAATATGCATTCATGCTGTACTGTTTCAACTTACTGTTTCTTTAGTTGTGCTGCTATAGGCCTAGACTGCTGGGGGATGCACTGAGCATCACTCTCTCTCCCTCTCTCTCTCCCTCCCTCTGTCTCTGTCTCACTGTCCTTCTCTCTCTTTCCCCCATGCATGTACATTACAACATTACATGTCACTAACCCCGTTTCTTCCTGTAGTCTGTGTTTTGTCCCTCTTGTCCTCTTCTTCCTGTCCCTCTCCTACAGGTGCTGAATCATCACTGCTCTATGATCCTGCTCAGTACCTGTGGCTGCAATAGCTACCATTAGTCATCATTACTCACTACTATTCATTTCCCATTTATATTATTTCTTCTGCTAAAATCCCTTTTCCCATACTGCTAATATTTATTTGTGCACACTTATTATCAGGCTTCAATCACTATTTACATTTGTATGTTTTGTTTACATTTTTATGGCATCTCTTTTCCTCCTGATCTTGTTCTCTCTCCATCCACCCTATTGCTTTGAGCCTGGTACTGCCCCTTAAAGGAAGCTTTTCTTTAAAAATTCCATTGAGAATTTGATTTAGATTTGTTCTATATGTAAAGTGCCTTGATGTAACTCTATTATCATTTGGCCCTATATAAATGAATTTGATTTGATTCTATTGCCCATCAGGGGGAGACTTTATTGGTTGTAAAAAGACAGATTTTATTGAAGTCTATGGGGAAATGTTCCTACTTCTCACTTTAGATTTATTAGGTAAGGAAACATTTTGTAAAGGATGTCATGGTTTCAGTCTCTAGTTTAAAGTCTTGAATGCAACATGTACTTACATTTTTATATGATGGTCCCATTCAAAGGAAAATAGCAGGCATAAATTAATAGGGGCATGGCTACTGTGTGATAGTGAATGCACTTCACAGGGCCGGAGTAAAGAGTCAAAAACCAAGATGGCAAAAGACAATTTACAAACTTGAGCCTCCAAAATTTTGTTGCCACATCATAATCAGTTTCCACTTGGAATAGGCTAAAATCAAATCAAATCAAATTTTATATAGCACGGAATCATAACAATGGTACATTACATGTAGAATATGTAGTATTTAAAGCTAGTTAAAGTAAACCGAACCAATCCCTCCATGAGCAAGTCCTTGGCAACAGTGGCAGGAAAAACTAATTTTAAGAGGCAGAAACCTTAGACAGAAGCAGACTGGGGTTGGGCGGAGCCATCTGCCTTCATCCGTTGGGTTGAGAGAAAGAGAATAGACATATTGGAGAGAGCGAACAAGAGCAAGAGGAAAGAGAACACAATAAAAATAAAAGCCAAATGATGTAAGAAAATGACTGATGTTACTAAAAGTAAGTTAAATTAACAGAGGAAGCAATAATGCTATTGATGACAATAGAAATAATGATAACTAATTGTAACTAGTGCAGCAGCAGGTGTTGAGAGGGAACCCGAAGCAGAGATTATTCACCTCCTGCAGGATGGGGACCGAAAGAAAGATGACAGGAGGGAAAAACACAGACTGCAGGAAAAAAATGTAGGCTCCAGGCAATCTACATGGACAAACAGTCTTCTTCTTCTCCTTCCGGCTTTTCCCTTCAGGGGTCGCCACAGCGAATCAGTTGCCTCCACCTAAGCCTGTCTTCTGCATCCTCTTCTCTCACGCCAACCACCTTCATGTCCTCTTTCACTACATCTATAAACCTCCTCTTTGGTCTTCCTCTAGGCCTCCTGCCTGGCAGTTCAAAACTCAGCATCCTTCTACCAACATATTCACTATCTCTCCTCTGGACATGTCCGAACCATCTCAGTCTGGCCTCTCTGACTTTATCTCCAAAACCTCTAACATGTGCTGTCCCTCTGATGTACTCATTCCTGACCCTATCCAACCTGGTCACTCCCAAAGAGAACCTCAGCATCTTCATCTCTGCTACCTCCAGCTCTGCCTCCTGTCTTTTCCTCAGTGACACTGTCTCTAGACCAAACAACATCGCTGGTCTCACCACAGTTTTGTACACCTTTCCTTTCATCTTAGCTGAAACTCTCCTATCACACATCACACCTGACACTTTTCTCCACCCGTTCCAGCCTGCCTGCACACGCTTCTTCACCTCTTTTCCACACTCTCCATTGCTCTGGACTGTGGACCCTAAGTACTTAAAATCTTGCACCTTCTTTATCTCTTCTCCCTGTAACCTCACTCTTCCACTTGGGTCCCTCTCATTCACACACATATACTCCGTCTTGCTGCGGCTAACCTTCATTCCTCTCCTTTCCAGGGCAAACCTCCACCACTCTAGCTTCTCCTCCACCTGTTCCCTGCTCTCACTACAGATCACAATGTCATCTGCAAACATCATAGTCCATGGAGATTCCTGTCTAACCTCGTCTGTCAGCCTGTCCATCACCATAGCAAACAAGAAGGGGCTCAGAGCTGATCCCTGATGCAGTCCCACCTCCACCTTGAACTCCTCTGTCACACCTACAGCACACCTCACCACTGTCTTACAGTCCTCATACATGTCCTGCACCGCTCTAACATACTTCTCTGCCACTCCAGACTTCCTCATACAATACCACAGTTCCTCTCTGGGCACCCTGTCATAAGCTTTCTCCAGATCTACAAAGATACAATGCAGCTCCCTCTGACCTTCTCTGTACTTCTCTACCAACATCCTCAAAGCAAATACTGCATCTGTAGTACTCTTTTTTGGCATGAAACCATACTGCTGCTCACAAATGCTCACTTCTGCCCTTAGTCTAGCTTCAACTACTCTTTCCCATAACTTCATTGTATGGCTCATCAGCTTTATTCCTCTGTAGTTGCTACAACTCTGTACATGTCCCTTGTTCTTAAAAATGGGCACCAGCACACTTCTCCTCCATTCCTCAGGCATCTTCTCACTATCTAAGATCCTGTTGAACAACCCAGTCAGAAACTCTACTGCTACCTCTCCTAGACATTTCCAGACCTCCACAGGTATATCATCAGGACCGAGTGCTTTTCCACTCTTCATCCTCTTCAATGTCCTCCTCACTTCATCCTTACTAATCTTTGCTACTTCCTGGTCCACAACAGTCACCTCTTCTACTCTTCGTTCTCTCTCATTTTCCTCATTCAGCAACTCTCCAAAGTACTCTTTCCATCTTCCCATCACACTACTGGCATCTGTCAATACACTTTCATCTCTATCCTTAGTCACCCTAACCACCTGCACGTCCTTCCCATCTCTGTCTCTCTGCCTTGCCAACCTGTATAGATCAGTCTCTCCCTCCTTACTGTCCAACCTAGCATACAAGTCATCGTAAGCCCTTTGTTTGGCCTTTGCCACCTCTACTTTCACCTTACGCTGCATCTCCCTGTACTCCTGTCTACCCTCTTCAGTCCTCTCAGTGTCCCACTTCTTCTTAGCTAACCTCTTTCTCTGTATACACTCCTGCACCTCCTCATTCCACCAAGTCCCCTTATCCACTTTCCTTCCAGATGACACACCAAATACTCTCCTACCTGTCTCCCTGATCACATTAGCTGTAGTTGTCCAGTCAACTGGAAGCACCTCCTGGCCATCCAGAGCCTGTCTCAACTCCTTCCTAAAAATCATACAACATTTTTCCTTTTTCAGCTTCCACCATTTAGTCCTCTGCTCTGTCTTTGCCCTCTTCATCTTCCTCACCACCAGAGTCATCCTACACACCACCATCCTATGCTGTCTGGCCACACTCTCACCTACCACTACTTTGCAGTCACTGATCTCCTTCAGATTACACCGTCTACACAAGATGTGGTCTACCTGTGTACTCCTACCTCCACTCTTATAGGTCACCCTATGTTCCTGCCTCTTCTGGAAGAAAGTATTCACTACAGCCATTTCCATCCTTTTTGCAAAGTCAACCACCATCTGTCCTTCTGCATTCCTCTCCTGGATAACAAACCTGCCCATCACCTCCTCATCATCTCTGTTTCCTGCACCAACGTGTCCATTGAAGTCTGCACCAATGACAACTCTCTCACTTCTAGGGATGCTCTGCATCACTTCATCAAGGTCCAACCAGAATTGTTCCTTCTCCTCCAGCTCACATCCTACCTGTGGAGCATACCCACTAACAACATTGAACATTACACCTTTGATTTCTAGCTTCAGACTCATTACTCTATCTGATACTCTTTTGACCTCCAGGACATTCCTAACAAACTCCTCCTTCAAGATAACTCCTACTCCATTTCTCTTCCTATCTACACCATGATAGAATAACTTGAAGCCTGCTCCTAAACTTTTAGCCTTGCTACCTTTCCACCGGGTCTCCTGGACACACAGTATGTGTACTTTCCTCCTCTGCATCATGTCAACCAACTCTCTACCTTTTCCTGTCATAGTTCCAACATTCAAAGTCCCTACCCTCAGACCTAGACTCTTGGCGTTCCTTTTCTCTCTCTTCCTACGAAGACACCTTCCTCCTCTCCTTTTTCGACGAACAGTAGTCCAATTTCCACCGGCACCCTGTAAGTGAACAGCACCGATGGCGGTCGTTGTTAACCCGGGCCTCGACCGATCCGGTATGGAAGTCATTGGTTCGATTCGCATGTTTGATTTGGCAAAAGTTTTACGTCCGATGCCCTTCCTGACACAACCCTCTGTATTTATCCGGGCTTGGGACCGGCACAATAAGGCACTGGCTTGTACCCCCTTGCGGCTATATTCTACATGGACAAACAGTATAGATAATAAATCACTATTAATTAGTTTTTCCCTTTATGATCTGTCTACTGTCATCACCAGGGTCAATATATATATATATATTTCAATATATTCAGTATCTGATATCTAACTAACTAACATTCTCACATTCT
This sequence comes from Remorina albescens, assembly GCA_034769265.1. Lineage (NCBI taxonomy): Eukaryota > Metazoa > Chordata > Actinopteri > Carangiformes > Echeneidae > Remorina > Remorina albescens. The sequence continues at coordinate 2,492,903 of CM068492.1, read as the reverse complement.
CACAATAACCATAACAGTTGAAACCTGGTGATCTGGTGTTTTTTCTACACCAGACAAACATACCTGTCTATTAGGAGAGGATGCACAGAGCACAATGTAGCAGCTTGACTTTTGAAGTTCTGATTTATTAGTTGTTGTTGTTTTTTTAAAGGACCAGCCATGTTTGTCTTGGCATTTAAGATTGTTGATTTTTTTTTTTTTGTTGGTAGTTACTCTTCCATTTAAACATCAAACTTTACAAAGGATGCATTAAAAATGTTTCCGTTCTAAATATTGAAGGACCACATTCACCTCCCAAACAAAACAACAAAAGCACAAAATCTTCCATCAAAAATACTCAAATGGCTGTATATTTAGAGCATTTAAATGCAAAATGTTTGAATTCATTGTACTTGTCTCTCATTCATAAATGACAGCATTTCTCTTCAAGCATGCTAATTTGTGTTTGTTATGTTGTTGTATTATTGAATTTTTTTAATTTTTTGAGCAAAAGTAGGTGTTTACCAGACCACACTTGTCAACGGAAGCTGACTGACAATAATCATCATAGGAGCTGACTTCAAACTGATACCACATCTACAAAGTGGACGTAGACTTTGAGGCTGAAAAATTAAAAAAACGATGAGTCTTAAACCTATATTCTACATAGTGGCCATCAGAGGGTGATTCCACTGGTTGTTAAAAGAAGTCAGATTGTATTGAAGTCAATGGGAAAATGTTCCAACTTCTCCCTTGATTTATTAGCCCAGTAAAAAGTTTACTAATGAGTTTATGGTCTCAGTCTAGTTGAATGTGATAATTTTTTAAATGATAGTTCCATTCAGAGGAAAATAGGCCAGCCTTCACCAGAACTGGTGACCTGCTGGCAAAAGCACAAAGCAGATCCACCTTCTCCTTCAAATATGTTTTATCTGTGGGTTCCAAAAAAAAAAAAAAAAACTAAACAAAAACAAAACAAACAAACAAACAAAAAAACAAGAAGAAAAAAAAATAAAGCCAAAAAACAATGATATGGCAACAACCAAATTACAAACTAGAAGCTTCAAAATGGTAGCTCACTAACCAGTGGTTACTCATGGTGTGTGGGTCAGCCTTGTGTATAACCCTTAATGTTTGAACACCTACATGGGAAAGTCAACAAAGCAATGTCAGCACTCTCTACTGAACAATGTAGCCATGTGCATCCACACTATTCCTGGTGTTTGGGGTAAACAAAAAAGCAATGCTATACGTTAAGTAATCTGGCTAAGCTTCAGTTATTGCAACATTCAGCCCACAGGAACCCCACCTTTGTTGGATTGTGAAATTACTACTCTGTAATTAAAATAGCAGTTTTCTAGGCAAAGAGGTGGGACTTGGTTTCCTACAGCTTTATCACATTATTGAAAGAATCAGTATCCTACCTATCAATTTCCACTGTTATGCAGACGATACTCAGCTGTATTTATCAATGAAGCCAAATGAAGTTAGTCAGATAATCAGACTACCGACATGTCTTGAAGACATAAAAGTCTGGATGGCCCATAACTTTTTACTTCCAAATTTTGACAAAACTGAAGTTATTGTACTTGGACCTAAGCACCTTAGAGAAACCCTATCTAATCATCTAATCTGTCTGGATGGCATTACTTTAGCTTCCAGCTCCACTGTAAGAAATCTCGGAGTAACTTTTGACCAGGACATGTCCTTTGTCCCTCACATAAAACAAGTATGTATGGCAGCTTTCTTCCACCTGCGAAACATTAGGAAAATCAGAAACATCCTGTCTCAAGAGGATGCAGAAAAACTAGTCCATGCATTCGTAACTTCTAGGCTGGACTACTGTAAGTCATTACTCTCTGGATGTCCAAACAAATCTCTGAAAGGCCTTCAGTTGATTCAGAATGCTGCTGCGCGAATATTAACAGGAACTAGAAAAAGGGATCACATCTCTCCTGTTTTAGCTTCTCTTCATTGGGTAAAATTCACAATAGAATTTAAAATCCTTCTGTTAACATATAAAGCTCTTAATGACCAAGCTCCATCATATCTCAGAGAGCTCATAATTCCTTACTGTCCTAATAGGCCACTCCGCTCTCTAGATGGAGCTTTACTTGTGGTTCCTAGAGTCTACAAGAGTAAATTGGGAGGCAGATCTTTCAGTTATCAGGCTCCTCTTCTATGGAACCAACTCCCAGTATGGGTCCGGGGGACGGACTCTTTAGCAATTTTCAAGACCAGGCTTAAAACCTTTCTGTATGACAGAGCTGATAGTTAAAAAGTTAAAGTTCATTTACTCTTTAGCTATGCTGCTATAGGCCTAGACTGCTGGGGGAAGGACTGAGCACCTCTCTCTCTCTCTCGCCCCTCTCCCTCCCCCTCTCTCTCCCTCTCCCTCTCTCTCTCTCTGTCTGTCCCTCCCTCTCTCTCTCTCTCTCTCCCCCTTGCATGGGCCGACATATCAATAACTATGTTTTCCTGAAGTCTCTGTCTCTCCCAGTTCCTGTCCTCTCTCCCTGTCCTCATCCTGCAGGTGGTGACTCATCGCCACCCCCATGTTCCTGCAACGCCTGCTGCTCCCATATCTTCATGAACTCCATACAGCATAATTTCTATGAACTTCATGTAGCATCATATGTTCCTGTCTGCACCTGTATTGAATATCCTCTCCTCCTGCTTTCATTCTCTACTTACTCTCCCCAACTTTGCTGCCCCTCATTTTTCTATATCGGTACAGTAGTTAGTTCAGTTTGGAATCCAGAAATGCTTTGGGGTTGTGAATGGATGGGTAGGAGGAAGTTCTACGTATGCAAAAGAAGCTCATTGAAGCGAACATGAATATGACCTAGATTATTTTAGTGTGTGTGAACCGAGCTTTGAGCAAGCTCTTGTTAAGTGTAAACACTGCTCATTTGACCTGTAACTCTGCGGAAGCCTTCCGATTAACAAAACCAGTGAAAACTGTAGCCATGTATTTTATTATCTGTATTCAAGAAAAAATTGTGCTTCAGTGCAGTTTATTTGGGGTGTAAAAGTCTCCACTTCAAATGATCATGGGGGACTAAAAGTCGCCAAAAGCCAAACTAATATATTTTTTAGGTTCCTAAAAAGAATTCACAAAGTAGATTGGACAGTTTTTGGTTCAGGTTTAATAAACTGATGAGATTAATCCCTCCACATCACAATGCAGTGATTTCTCTGGTTACACTCTGGGCAGGCAATATATCCACTATTCAGGTATTGTCCCTTTTGGGAAAAGGTCACTGCTGGTCTGACAGATAATGTGCAGATGACACAGTTAGTTCATGACCAGTGTTCTCCGCAAGTATCCATGTCACAATGGGCAATTGGCAATTTCACTTATATGGTTGTGGTAGATCCTCCTTTTAGAGATGATTGGACAGGCTGTAAACAAGTCAGCCATTCATGTAATGGTAATGGGATATAACATCAAAAGCCCTTTACTTGTTTACAGTGGATTGTGAAAAACAGGGTTGTGAAGAATACACTTACTTAAATTGTAACGTTTGGGTGACATTTAATTGTCTTGAAATGGGACAGATCATTTTTGATCATTGTGACATAAATTTTAATTTAAATGGATGTTGCCACCTTGGTCTGAAAAGTGAAGCAAGTGTGATAAACCTTAATTTTTTTGTATCACTTCAGCCCCAACTTCTTCGCAAAATATATTTTCTTCTGGTTTTAAAAAATAAAAATGGCCAACAAAAATATGATGAACTGGAGGCTTCAAAACGATAGTTCACAAAGGCAAAGTGGGCTGCCACTTGGTCATCTCCCATTCTCTTTCAAAGGTCAGGTAACTTTGTACCTTGGGTTTGGATTGTAGATTACCTTGACTGATTATAACAGTGCAGTGTTTCACACAGAATTAGAATGTGTTTGAGTTGATAACGTACTGTGACAGGGCAGTGAGTACAGCGATTAGTGATATGGATGTAATTAATTCCATAATAACTAGTAAAGGACACAAAGGTTAATAATTTTAACATTTTAAAACCCATAAATCAGGATACATGATGAAATCTTTCCATGGAACACTGACAGCCTACTTTCCCTCCTCTTCCCTTTTCCATAAGCTGTCATGTCAGTCATTTTGGCTGAAGGCCCCTCAAGTTCCCCTGAGGGTCTTGCTATAATGCAACATGAGGGCAGATATTAGCCTGGAATTAAATCCTAAAGGTATGATGGCAACAGGGATTTGCAGCTGTCACAGAAGCTTACATGTGATGTGGTGCATTTTTATTTTATTTTTGCAGCAAGGTAAGGAGGAGGGAAGAGAAAGAATGTAATTAACCTCCTCTGTGAGGGAAATTCTATTACAAATTCCTATTCTGCCATGCAAAGTGTGGTGCAGGCAGATGTCACAGGCCATCAAGCAGAAAGCCAGGGCTGCCTGCATTTTAAACCAAACTTCCAATTTTCTCCCCCTATCTTTCTTCATTCTCACTGAAGCTGGAAATTGAGAAGGGTACACTTATGTAGAGAGGCAGGGAGGGGAATAAAAGGTAAGCTGCATTTCAGGAATTTAACAAGTCGTTTATACAATCGACATTACCTGTATGTTGGCAAGGGCATAGCAGTAGAAGTATTTGTTCTTTATGGTGTCAGTGGTAATGTATATGGTTTAAATGTTTTTTTAAGCAGGAAATCTAAAAACAGATGGGCAATGTGGCACTCATTCAGCTTTGTCCAACTGAAGTCATAAACCAACCATAAATAAATTCCTTGTGCAGCCAAAGATCTCTCTCTAATTTTCGCTGTAACAATCAATCAAGGTAACCGTGCAGGTTTTATCAGTTGAGTAATTGACCAATACAAGCACATTGAGCAAGCCTTTAAACAAACTTGTCCTGGTAACTACGGTTTACTTACGAAAGATACACTGGTTTAGAATTAGAATTAGAATTAGAATTAGAATCCTTTATTATGACCGTCAACATTGTCACCAACATTCACTGTGAAAATCAGTTTTTAGCAGCTCCACATGACAGCGAGAGGCACACGAGAGGATACAAACAGTAATGTTATAACAACAATAAATAAAAAAAGAAAATGACAGTATAAAAACAGGTATTAGCAGTGTTATTAAAAAATAAGGACCACACCACTTAGCCTCCAAAGTGTGGTCCCAATGCCCCTTGTGGTATACAAGTTAATGAGTTAGAATGTTTTGATTAAGGTTCTTCTTCTTAAAGTGTCTAACTGTGATCACAGAACTACTGGGTAGATCAGGATGATCCGTTCTTTTCAGTGCTATATCAAGTCATATGTAAATTCAAATGGTTTAATTTAATTGTTTGTTTTATAGTGTTGCTGGACTCTCGCCTAACCCAATGTTTTGTGGTTGTCTCCTCACGTAGCTTTATCAGTTACAGTTTATGTCTTACTATGTACGTCAGAAATGATCACATGACAATGGAGAGGAAATGTGAAGCTTACAGTTAGCTAACAGCAGACACAGATCATCATCATCAAACACTTACATTGACCTAAGGTTCAACTAAAATGTCCAGCTGAAACCTGCATCCACACAGATGCAACATAAAGTCTTTAAATAGTTTTCATTACCACAATGTCCTCATCATGACTGAGACTTTAGGTGCATTCACTGACATTTGGGACAGTGCTCAGATACATGAATCTCACCACTCGTTGACAAATGTTGCCAGTTATATTGTCTAATAAATAGCCAAGTGGATTAGACCCAATCCTAATTATTTTGATACTTTGCTTCAATTCCCAGTTTGTTAAACTCTTTATTTCTTTGTTCATCTTTTGTCTTCTGTTTTGTCACATATTGAGAAACACTATTCTAAATTGACCAGTGATAGAATTTTCACAGGGCTGCTGGCATCGGGAAACACTAGGTCCCATTCTTTTAATTAATCTGCCGAAATAACTTGTCATAAATATCTGTTTTTGTAAACTTTACAAAATGTCTGTGGGCCACATGTTTGTGTGTTTTCTCACTCATATTAAGGCCAATTATAGGAACTTTTTTATTTTCACCAGCTGATTTTTAACTCATGCTTGTGCTCCTTGTTTTATTGCATTGTTAGTCCAATTAAAGATGAATCAAAACTGGGGCATGAACATACTGGTTAGCTACAGGGTGAGTGAAAATGAGAGAGAGCCGAAAGGACAAATGCTAATTTATTTTGGCAATAATTGATGACCGATGGCAAATTCTGATGAGAATTGTGTATGAATATTACGAAGTCTGAAAATCAGGAAGGTATAACCATGTCTCTGGATTGCATTATCTGGTGACCTGTCTGCCTGAGAATCTATATAGAGGCCTAACTGAAGGAACATGTCCACTACCAAATTCTTCTTTAGCCTGAGAAATTTGTAGATCTGTTCAACATTGTTCTGCAATGTGCTTTTCACATTCCTGTCTTTCAATTCTGGTTGGGAAGTTGAGCGCTGAAAGAGCACTTTACAGCAAGTGTGGGGTGAATATTGGAAAAGGAATTAAAAGGGTCTTTTTAATGGCCTTCAGAAAATTGCAGGCCACATGGGACCCCTTTGGTTCTGCTTCCCTGGATATTTGACTGACAGCTCCAGTGCTGCAATTGTGTCATTCCCCTGCCATTGGATGCTGCTTTGGCTGTAGGTGTAGGGAGGCATCTACCCTGAGAATAACCATATGTGACAAAACCAACTTTTTGTTCTAAACTTTCTAACACTGCCCAGGACAGACATCCCTGAATCACCAGCCAAGTTATTAAGGCCACCATTCTGAGGTTTCACTGTAACCGGTAGTGGAGGCTAAATCTGCAAAGAAGCTATTTCAGCCACCTTAAGCCATGCTTAAAAACATCATCTTTTTATGCTGACACACTGGGAAAAATGGTACTTAAAAATGACCTCATGTAGACACAAATTGAGACACGCAGTTCTAATAATATTTCCAATGTATGTTCAAAAGCACATTACACATATTTTCGGTACAAATTCTAAATCCCTTTTTGCCCATTTGCAAAGCTACAATTTACCGGCTGTTCTAGATTATTTGAATATATGAATGTTCCTCATCAAAAGCCAACACACCAAAGGGCTGTGTGCTGTATACTACACTATCAAGACTAAGCCAAGCCTTATGTTAACCACCAAGACATCTGCTTTCTGGCAACATGGCAGCATAGTCATTAGTGCTGTTGCCTCATAACATGAAGGTTGTGGATCCAGTCCCCAGGCCTGGGGCCTTTCTGTGTGGAGTTTGCATGTTCTCCCCATCCCTGCATGGGTTTCCTCCAGGTACTCCAGTTTCCTTCCTCAGTGCAAAGACATGCATGTCCAGGTTAATTGGTGACTCTAAATTGCCTGTGAGTGTGAGTTGTTGTTTGTCTCTGTCTGTTTGGCCCTGTGATGGACTGGCAACCTGTCCATGGTGTACCTCTCCCTCGCCGAGTGTGAACTGGGATTGGCTCCAGCACCCCCAGTGACACGGAAATAGATAGGGGGAAGAAGATGAATTAATTAAGATCTACTTTCTCCTTCTATAAATGCGAAAACATCAGGGCCTTTGATCCAGAAGCTTTAATGCACATTCAGGGTGTAGGGTTAGGGTTAGTTTCCTTGCTAATATTTAGGCAGCATGTTAAAATATAGTATTACTTACAGATACAATAAATCCTCTAAACGACCCTTTCCTGAATAAATCTGGGAGATGCTTGTTGACTGGTGCAACCTCCCCGCGCACTTTGAACTGATGTTTGGTAAAAAAGAATCCCATAGGTCGTCTGTGCAAGTAGCCTACCACAACCCATACTACCATTTCATTGTAACAAGACCTCTGATGATCTGGCGCTGAGGCAGGGTTATATCTAGAATGGTCAGGAATGAATTTAGCACCTCAGCTGTTTATGAGAGTAACACTGGTAGGTTCCAGATTTTAATCAACAGTGAAACGATTAAGAAAAATGACACAGAGAAACAAGAAAAATAACTGAATGCACGGTGGAACAATTGGGAAACTTTATAAATGTGTGTGTGTGTGTGTCATGAAGCAAAGTGGCTTGAATGGGTAGCATCTGCATAGCTGTGCCTCGTTTGATGCAGTTACGAGATGAGATGTGAGTATAAACCACATCAGACTTTTGCCAAGCAGGAAATATCCCATTTGTCAGTCTGGATTCTGTCATTGCTCTTACTGATTGTTTCCTACATTCCATTATGCTAAATGGGGTTTTTCACACACATAGTAAGGAGCACTTTATAGGGAGGACAGGCAGGAAAGACATCCTGAGACCATCTGAGCATGCAATCCATGAACAGAGTGTATCCACAGCCAGCTTCTTATTGTGAACAGGTTTTTAAAAGCTTCTGACAGGGTCAACTGCAACAGCAGACAACTACATCATCCTCAATTCTCCTTGTACAATTCCAGTGGTTCTACAAGGCTTAAAACAAAGGTGCTGAGATCAGTTTGGCAGGCAGACGTTGAACATATCTGCATTCTAAACCTGCTGTAGGAAATCCCCCTTTGGCTAGCTTAAGCTATGCAACAAAACAACACAAAAGAGGAAGGTAGTAAATTAGTTCAATCAGCTTAGACTCCATCTATTGCCGCTGTCATAAAAACACTCAGTATGGAAATGTAGGCCACTACTTCGATTCAAAAGGACTCTCTGTAAATATAGCTAAGTTAAAACTGGCTGTAAATTCTTGCCCCAAAGACCATATTACAGAAATTATCCAAAACAAATAGTAGGAGTTCTGCATGATCAAATGCCAATGCCAAAGGGTTGATGGTGGGGGGTGTTCATGGGAAGGCAGATGTCCTGTGGGTGAACCATTAGCTCTTGGCAATGCAGAAACCCTTCAATTGAAACAGGAAGTAGGAGATGTTAAATAGAGGACTGGTCTAATGTCAGGCTAGTCCACAGATCCACAGATGCTTCCATGCAGTGAATGCCTATTATTTCGTACCCATCTGTACATTTAGACCACAGAGGCAGGAAGGGGACGCTGACTTCTGCTCCTCGCCACATTCAGTGGGCTGCTCTTTGATCAGGAGATACAGTAAAGTGTTGTTCTGCCAAGTTTCTAAGATCAGAAATTGAGAAAAATCTCTGTTCTTTGAGTTTTCCTGTTCTTTTTGTTCTTTCCACGGAGAAAAAAACTCAAATGAATGAAATGCAAATACAGGGAACAAATTTATGAGTAACTGTACGTATGGTCCTCATTTACACAGGGTATCAAGGTATCTACACTGGACTGGACAGTTATATCTATCTATCTATATATGGTGGCATGGTTGTGCCATGGTTGTTAATTCTAGTGTTCATTTCACAGGCCTGGGGCCTTTCTGTGTGGAGTTTGCATGTTCTCCCTGTGTCTGTGTGGGTTCAGTCCAGGTACTTTGGTCTCCCACAGTTCAAAGACATGCAGCTTTAGGTTGATTGATGACTCTAAATTGCCCATAGGCATGAGCTTGAGTGTTACGGTTGTTTGTTTTAAATATGTTGGCCCTGTGATAGATTGGCGACCTGTCCAGGGTGAACCCCGCCCTCGCAGCTGGAACTGGTTCCAGCATTCCCTCTGAGCCTGACAAATAGAGCGGAACAGGTTTGCTAGTCAGTTTCATAGATACCCTTTTAATCAGGTAGATGTAGTACCCACACACTCTTTAAGCTTGAGTACAAAAGATGCTGAATTTCATATATACAAGTTTTCTTTTTTAATTGGAAATGATACATGCTTCTCACAAAAGATAAGACAATGTACAAAAGGCATTATTGTGGAAATAAATAATTTCTCAGCTTTTATTTACATTTGAACAAAAAGTGTCATGTTAAATTATTCATACCCTTCTCAATAATCAATAGAACAACCTTTATTGGTTATTAAAGCAAAAAAACCACTTAATTACTTAATTAAAACTTAAAAATAATGACCAACTTTTTGCATGTTACCACTGGTATTTTTGCTCATTCATCTTTTGTGATGAGCTCCAACTCTTTCAGGTAGGGGAGTCTCTTTGCCATCACCCTGATATTTAGCTGTCTCAACAGATTCCCAATTGGACATTTTTTGTCTTATCTGACCAAAGAAACAGAAGACCAGAAGTCCTCTTCTTTGTCCAGATGAGCTTTTGCAAATGCCAAGCAGGCTTTGGTGTGACTTATCTGGAGAAGTGGCATCCTCTTTGGTCTGTGTCCATGGAACCCAGCAGTGTGCAGTGTCCATTGGACTGTCTGCCTTGAGACGTTGCCACCAACAGGGCCCAGATTCTCCAGGATGGCCTTGGTGGTGATCCTTGGATTCTTTTTGACCTCTCTCACTATCTGCCTGGCCAGCACAGGCATCACTTTTGACGTCCGACCACATCCTCTGAGATTTTCCACAGTGTAGAACCTCTTGTATTTTTTAATAATACACTGCAACTTGAAATCATTTAGATATGGCCTTATAGCCCTTTCCTGACTTGTGAGCAGCCACAATGCGCAGCCAGGGGTCCTCCATGAGTTCCTTTGTCTTAGCCATGATTGTCCACAAACCAGCAGCTGAGAGCTGCTGTTGTTTCACCTGTTGAGATGATTAAAACAGCTGCTCCCAATAAATCAGGGTAATTAGGATGCTTTAAAGGAGCTTGGACTGTTTGGAATGGTATAGAACCTTGGGTTTTCCCATAGACTGTAGCAGTTTGCAATGGGTATGAATAATTTCGGACTTACCACTTTTTGTTCAAATATAAACAAAAGCTGAGAAGTTTTTTTTTTCCCACAATGATGCCTTGTACATTGTCTTATTTTCTTTTGGGAGAAGCCTGTGTCATTTCCAATCCAATCCATCCTCATCATGACATTGGTAGATACCACAGATTGTCTGACTATAAAAGTGGACCCCAACTCTCGGTCTGTTCAAATGAAGTCAGTGCTGAAGGGCCTCCATTTTTATTTTTGAAAAGGAGTCAGATTGTATTGAAGTCAAAGGGAAAAAGTCCTCACTTCTCAATTGATTTATTAGCTCAATATTTGTTTTCCTAATGAGAATATGGTGTCAGTCTTGCTAAAGTCTTCTTCAATACAACACAATGTTCATTTCTGAAATAATGGTCCCATTAAGAGGGAAATAGACCATAAAGCAGGGAATGTGTTACTACACATGGGACCTGCCTGGCAATCATGATAGAGTACAGAGCAGGTCAGAGTAACCCTTCATTCCTCCTCACCACTACCTTCTCCTCCAAATATGGGTTCTTCTGCTTTGAAAAAAATTAAATGACAAACTTACGGTTTCAAAAAAATAGGTCAAAACACAATGACTGATGTTACTGTAGGTTGCCAGTTCGAAGTGTGGTTGGTTATCTTTGTGTTATTCTTATATAGAAAATGTTGCCAGTCCTTCTACAATTTCCCACCAACAGGAACTTGCCTTGTCCTGTTTATCAAAAATACCTCCCTTTAACGTTTTGTTCTTTGCAAAATGGTTATAACATGCCTCATGTTCCAACATTCTTTGTCATCTCTCGTGCTCCTGATTTTCAACTGTTTGGATTTATTGGTCTTGTCTTTTGCCTTCTCCCTTTGTGCTTCTGCCTGGTTGACTGATTTCAGTACTCTGACCTCCTGTCACGATTTACTGGTTTTGCCTACTGTCTGCTCCCTCTGTGCTTCTGCCACGTGGACCGATTTCTATGTACTGACCAACTACTACTGTTTTCGACTGCCTCTGCTTCACCCCTTTGGTAAGATTTGGACTGGCTACTTGTGCACCTAACCCAGATAAAATCTATTGAACTGTTCCCTGTGTCTGAGAGTCATGCTTTCATGTCCTTTCCCTATGCCTGTTCATTATAACAGTATTGTCAAACTTTAATAAAAAAGCTCTTTCTGTCAGCAACAACAAACCATCTTCCTGGAAGTCTGTGTCTTACAACTACTTTACCTCCAGTGACTCATTGTTCTAAATCATCACTACTCCAATGTACCACTGCGGAAATTGTTAAACTAGTAGCACCATATAGAAAGGCTTCCTCCCAGCACAAGGCAAACTACACAAACCAAAAGAAACTAATGTGGGTAAGATCACTTCAACACAGTTGCACAAGTGCTGTGTGCAGACATGGAGGGTGAGAATTAGATGAGCATTGTGACATTTTAGAAATATTGCTTTTATGGCAGGGTTACAGAATCTGAAAAGAGGAACAATGTCTATTTAAAATCTAAGGATACCAAAAATACAAACGTTTCCCATTCAGGGGCTCTTTTGAAAAATTTTTTACTGGGTCCAAAAATCTAACAATACTAACCGGGCTGATGGGACACCAGCTCTGAGATATTGGCTGTAAAGATAGCGATGCATTTCTCCACATCTAATTTTCTGTGAGTTAGTGTTCTTTTATGTTCTTCCCTTTTCTTCATTTTCCATCTTTTCACTTGCTGTATGTTTCAGCTTTGTTTTGATGTTTTATCATCATATAAGTTTGGACTTGTGCTATAGTTCAAAAAGTTCTCACAATTCAATTGACTTCCTTTTTTCCTCACATTCAAGAACAATGTTTATCCTTGGCGTCAAATTGACCCCAGCCATTTAAACCTTTAGAACATTTTTAAGTTTCAAGTACCTTATGTATATTAGCTGACAACCTAAATGACCATCTAAAGAAAACATAACCTCCCCACCTAAACACTTGAAAATGCAGATCACTATAACATGTAAAAAGAAAAAAAACAAAAAAAAAACCAAACAAAAAAACATTGATTGGGGTTAAAATGACCCCAAGGATAATAAGATCAAATGATATTTATAATTTAAGAGATTCACATATTTTAAGTGAAACATCTTTGTGGAAACATGGATGGAAACATTATGCAGACTTTCTTTTACAGATAATCAATCCTAGCCTAGTTTTAAAATCTATTATCTGCAATAAAATGCAATTCTTGTTATGCACCAAGTTTTTATAAGAAATATTTCACTCAGCTGCAGGGCGGTGTAGTGGTTAGCGCTCTCGCCCCACAACAAGAAGGTCACAGGTTTGGTTCCCAGCCTGGGTCCTTTCGGTGTGGAGTTTGCATCTTCTCCCTGTGTCTGCGTGGGTTTCCTCCCAACGACATGCCTAGGTTAACCGTTGATTCTAAATTGTCCGTAGGTCTGAATGCAAGTGTGAGTGGTTGTTCGCTTTTGTGCATTGGCCCTGTGATGGACTGGCGACCTGTCCAGGGTGTGCCCCGCCTCTCGCCCGGAACGTTGGCTGGGATTGGCTCCAGCACCCCTGCGACCCAGAAATGGAAAAGCGGTAGAAGATGGATGGATATTTCACTCACTCAAAGATCTGTCATCTAAAGATATTCATTTACTGATTATTTGGAAGTGAAACCTCCCCAGTAACACTGCTGAATCACTGGTAAAGGATTTCTGTGTTATGGATTGCATGTCCTAAGAGTGTATTTTTATTACAAATACAAAACCATGCACAGACGGCTGCTGTTCTGTGCAAGAAATCACTGTCTAAGTCTAGTTTTTGGCCCATTGGATTATGTAGAAAATCATGTTTATCTCAATTGAATGCCAGCTCTCTAATGCAAAGTTTATTGGTTTACATTTGTCTCTAAAACAGCTCATTGAGCTTTTCATGGGTGAATATAAAGCTACATTTGTCATTGCATGCTTTTGAGAACTTAAAGTGCAATCAACAAAATTTTATTCCAGTAAATTCTTTTATTTGGGCTGATAGCACAGCCAAGGAATAAAAGCAAAAGCTTAGTATAGCTGAGAGCATCCCTGACTATAAAAAAAAATTATCTTTCTATTGGCAAAAGTGAGGTAAACTAATATTTATGGACTGATATGATATGGAAATGCTGTAGCAGTGCTCTCTCCACCTCCTCACTCTCACTCTCTCAGGTCAACAGTAAAAGGATCCGACCCAAAGATTGACTTATCTACCTGAATCCAATTTTCATGTTCACTGACTGCAATGAGCTGCTTCATTCCAGGATGAATTACGCTTTTTCTATCAGCTTTTGATAAACAAATCGTGCACTGCTTCAAGCCCCCGAATAGGAAAAAAAAAAAAAAGGGGGTTGAGCATTGAGTATGAATAAATCACAGGTTAGAAGCACACACGCCAGGCAGAGTTTGGAAACCAAGTTGTGACATCATGATCTGTCTGCATGTAGCAAGAAAAAGCACTTATTCTCTAAACCAAAAAAATTGTCCAGTAAAATTGTTTTCATACACATTTGCTTTCTGTTTGTCCTGCTGTATTCTCTGACCTAATTAACCTTACACTGATCATTTCTAATGTGTTGGAGCTGACTTTGATTCTGCTCTGATTCATTTAGATGTGTAACAAGGAAGATTATTAAAGTTCAAGCTTAACCTAAATTATTTTCATCTTCAAATAATTTAGTCATTACAATTTCACCCAGAGCTTTCCAGGTGACATCCATAATTAATTTGTTTATTAATATTAGTTCATCAAAAATCCTCAAGTATTTTATAAGTAATGAGAAAAAGACTGGAATTAGAAAATGCTTGACTTTTTCCTTGCTGGAAGAATGTAGCAATTGAGCTAATATGTTGTTATATCAATCATACACAAACAGAAAAAACATTACTACATCACTTCCTGTACATGGATCTGTTCTTATGGTGTGTTGAAAGTGTGACCTCTTACCATTTTTTTGGTTAGATAATAAGAGTTGAAAATGCAAAATAGAGAAGAAACAGTGACTTTATACTACCTAAAAAAAAAAACCCCAGATACTTTTACACAGCTGAACTCATTGCCGTTATTACAAGCTTTACTGTTTAAATCACAAAAATGAGCTGATAATTCATACCAGTAAATATTTGTGTTATCATACATGATTTATTTAGCATTATTTGATACTATATCCTAATTTTTAATTGTATTTTCTCTCCTCCTGCTCTCGCTCTCTATCTATCCACCTGCCCTTTTTTTCTCTTTCTTGCTTTCTCTCTTTCTCTCTCAACTGGTTGGGGCAGATGGTTCAGCCCATCCCGAGTCTGTTTCTGTCTGAGGCTTCTGCCTCTTGAAGGAAGTTTTTCCCTCCACTGTCATCAAGTGCTTGCGCTTGAAGGGTCTCTTTAATAACTCCATCAAGAGTTTGGTCTAGACCTGCTCCATATGTAAAGTGCATTGATGTAGCTCTGTTAGGATTTGGAACTGTTTGATTTGATTTGATTTGATTTATTTTGATCCATTCTGTCTGATAGATATTTAGTGCATCATGGTCCCACCAACGACAACAATGTTTTTTTTCTGTGTTGTCATCCCTACCTCTCCTCCTTTCCCTCTCTGTGTGTGGTGGGGTTGAGGCTGCAGCCTTGTCATCAGCTCACCTGGTTCTTTGGCACATATCCATCTCATTAGTTCATCAGTCCCTATATATATTTACTGGCTCTCCTCCCACCTGTCACCAGTTTGTTCCACCTTCTTTGTGGTATTTTGTCTTTGCCGCTCAGTATCACCCATAGTTCTGAGTTATTTCCAGTGTGCTAATTCCTTTGCTCTACTGAACCTCGTGCCTGTGCCTATCTTCCACTAAACTAACAATGATCATTAAGTTAGAACGCCAGTCACCTGCCTGCCTGCTGCGTCTCAAACAACCTTTTGTGAAAAGTAAACCTTTGAATCTTTTATCCCTGAGTCTGTGTCTGGTTTTGGGTCCAGTCAAAACTCTGCCATCACAGAAAAATTTAGCCAACATGGACTCAGACCCCATTTGCCATGCCCCTAACCAACAGGGACAATCCACCTCAGTGCCAAACTAGATCAGGTTTTCACTCAAATCTCAGCTAGCCCTGTTTCAGGAGCTGAGGTTCCTCCAACCACTGCTTCCCATCCTCCAGCACCCAACAGCAGTCAAGCCTCCACAGGATCCCTACTCCCCCACCTGAATTCTGCTCTGGGAATTTGTGTAAGGAGAAAAATCATAAAACTGGATATTAATAAAAAAGATTATAATCCAGTCATACAGAGAATTCAGAATAAATGTCAATTTGGGTATCTCAAAAATCCAAGGTGAAGAATAGGATAGGTTTGATCCTAATTATCAGCATTTCCCTGATCCCACTGTAAGGGGTTCAGCCTGGATTCAAGGTGGATGTATAGACATGCTGGACACATTGCACATATTCAATAAATCAAATAGAATAAAATTTATTAATATAGTGCCAAATCATAACAAAGTTACATCAAGGCACTTCACACATAGAGAAGGTCTAGACCAAACTCTTTATGGAGTTGTTACTTAAACCCAAGATATCCCTCCATGAGCAAGCACTTGGCAACAATGACAAGGAAAACTTCCTTTAAGAGGCAGAGACCTCAGGTGGAACAAGCCTCAGGGAGGGCGGTGACCGGCCTCGACTGATTGGGTTGAGAGAGATGGGGGTACAGAGAGAGAAGCAGAAGCAGTGAGAGCGATACAGTGAGAGCAAGCATGAAGGAGAGGAAAGGCAGGGGGCGGGCTTGGCAGAGGGATGGAGAAAGTACAAGAGCAGGAGAGAAGATGCTTTAAGAAATGCGAGCAAAACATACAGATGATTAGCAGAAGGAGTAACAATGGGAAATGATTAGTAGTGTGTAATGATAATTAATGGTGACTATTGCAGCAGCAGTTATTGAGCAGGAACATGGAGCCACGATGACTGAGAACCTGTAGGACGGGAGCAGGATAAGCGAGGAATGGAGGGACAAAACACAGGGAACAAACAAAGTGGCATGTAATGTTGCAATGTACATGGATGGGGAGAAAGAGAAAGAGCCACAGAGAGACAGAGATAGAGGGAGGGAGAGAGGAAGACACAAAGAGGAGAGAGAGGGGTGCTCAGTGTATCCCCAGCACGTCAGGCCTCTAGTGGCATAACTAAAAGAAATAACAGTAATTAAACATTAAATTAGAAGATTTGTCATAAAGAAAGGCTTTAAGCCTGATCTCGAAAGTGGCGACAGAGTCCGCCCCCTAGACCGATACTGGGAGTTGGTTCGATAGAAGTGGAAACTGATAGCTGAAAGATATGCCTCCCGATTTACTCTTGGAGACCCTAGGTATCACAAGTAAACCTACATCTAGACACTGAAGTGACCTACAGGGCCAATAAGGAACTATGAGCTCTCTGAGATATGATTGAGCTTGGTCACTGACAGCTTTGTATGTTAGAAGAAGGATTTTGAATTATATTCCGACTTTACTGGGAACCAGTGAAGATAAGCTATTACAGGAGAAATGTGATCTCTTTTTCTAGTTCCTGTTAATATTCGTGCAGCAGCGGTCTGATTAAATTGAAGGCTTTTTGGAGAATTCTTTGGAAATCCTGATAGCAGTGAATTACAGTAGTCCAGTCTAGACGTAACAAATGTATGCACTCGATTTTCTGCATCTTCCTGAGACAGGATGTTTTGTATCTTTGCAATATTGTGTAAGTGAAAGAATGCTGTTCTAGAGACTTGTTTTATATGAGGGACAAAGGACAATGCCCTGGCCAAAAATGAATCCAAGATCCCTAACAGTGGAACTGGAGGCCAAAGTAATGCCATCCAGACTGGTTAGATGATTTGATAAGGCTTCTTTAAGGTGCTTAGGGCCAAGTACAATGACTTCAGTTTTGTCTGAGTTCAGAATTAAAAGTTCCAGGTCATCCAGGCCTTTATGTCTATCAGACATGCCTGAAGTCTGATTAGCTGATTAGTTTCATTCGTCTTCATTGACAAGTGCAACTGAATATCATGTGTTTAACAGTAAAAATGATTACTGTACTTCCAGATAATATTGGCTAAGGGAAGCATATATAGTACAGAACCCTGTGGAACTCCATGATTCACTAAAATTTGTGAGGAAGAGTCATTGTTAACATGAACAAAGTGATATCACTCATTCACTCACTCATCCTCTACCACTTATCTGTTTCCGAGTCACGAAGGGTGCTGGAGCCAATCCCAGCTCACATTGGGCAAGGGCAGGGTACACCCTGGACAGGTCGCCAGTCCATTGCAGGGCCAACATACAGAGACAGACAAAGACGAACAACCGCTCACATTGAAACTCAAACCTAGGGGAAATTTAGAGTCACCTGTTAACCTAAACATGCATGTCTTTGGGCGGTGGGAGGAAACTGGAGCACCCAGAGGAAACACACACAAGCACGGGGAGAACATGCAAACTCCGCGTAGAAAAGCCCCTGGCCCAGGAACCGAAACAGTGACTTTCTTGTTGTGGGGCAACAGCTCTAACCACTATGCTGCCATGCTTCCCAACAAAGTGATATCTGTTTATAGATTTAATTTTAAACCAGCTTAGTGTGGTTCCTTTGATACCAATTTCACATTTCAGTCTTTGTAATAGAATATTATAAACCTGACTGACACTTTTCAAACAACCCAAACCTATGCAGATGTGCACATAATTGGCTTGCAACTACTTTTTCAAGAATTTTAGAGACGAAAAGGAGGTTAGATATGGGTCTATAATTAGCCAAAACATCTGGATCAAGATTAGGAATTTGAGGAGATTCTTAATAATCTTGAAGGGCTGTGGTACATAGAGATAAACTCACATTGATCAGACCCAGAATGTATGTGTTAATTAGGAGGAAAAAAATTTTAAATAGCCTGATAGGTATTGGGTCTAAAAGGCAAGTTGATGGTTTAGGTCAGAAGTCTCCAACTCCAGTCCTGGAGAGCTACTGCCCTGCATGTTTTAGATGTTTCCTGCTCTAACACAGCTGATTCAAATGATCAGCACGTCATTGAGCTCTGCTGAGGTCTGATAAGGAGCTACTTATATATCTATCGCCTCCGTTTCATTGCTTTCTTTTCCAGAGGAGCCACACAATCAAGATTTGAATGCAGTGAGGCCATAGCGCTATGCACAAGGTCATCAATCTGTGTGGAGAGAAGTCGACTGCTGAATTTAGACATAGCAATTTAGCAAATCTGAATATTCTCCTTAAATTTGGCCCAAGCATTTTCAGATAAACATCGACCCGTAACTCAGTGGTAGAGCACTTGCTTTGCATGTGGAGACTGGCCAGATAAGTCATGCAAGTCACATAGCTGACTTGGTGTGGTGACCCCAAATAGGGAAAAAGCCAAAAAAGGAAAACTAAATAATAAAAGTTTCAGATAAACATCTGCTATGGCAGAATTTATTCCCATGTGCTGTGCATCCAATTATTGCTAACTCAAATGTTTTAGGTATTCATCAGATGGAAGAGGGTTGTGGGAAAATATTATTAATTGGTCAATTTCAATGTCAAGCCTCCCACCACTGAGACAGCCTCAACCACTTTTGCCCACCCTCTAGACTTATTTTCAGCTGTTATTCACATATTGTCTATTTTCCCAAGTAGTCATTTTTTCTTAAGAAAATATTGAGAATTGCTCTTAATAACTTTCCTATGAACTTCTTAATTTAGATCTTAAGACATTACTTAAGATCTTTCTTCAGAAAAGATTGAAAAATCTGGCCCCAGGTGGACGATATACTGTAACTAGTGGAACTACTTAGCGCTCTAATTTTCCATTTTGAGTGGGGGAGACTGACGGACTTTCAAAAGATTTATATCCAGATTTTGGTCTGGGATTGATTAATAAGATGGAATTAAATACAATGAATAATACTGACCTGGGCCAGTGAATTGATCAGGCGAATCATCTGATTCCTGTAAGTCCACTGAGTGGAGTCAGTGAAACGGTTTGCCGCAATCATCTGATTCAGAACTGTTTCTGCTGAGCCTGCCGACTCACTTTGTTTACTTAGCAGCAGCCAACCAGAGGACTCACAGGTTCCGGGTTAATGGAGACCTCAGACTCCATCACAGACGGTGATCCATGATTCAGTAAAGGAATTGTAGAAGATTGTAATCATTACCCCAGGTAATTCAGGAATGGACCAGCTCTACTCCTGAGAGATATGCCTCTTCTCTTGGTCAGTCACCTGGCAACCCTGACTATTTCCCGGCTGCTAGGGAACTACTGGGGAGGAAGTAACTCTCTGAGCTGCTCCAGCTCAGCCCTATCGACAACAGGGGACCAATTAGCTACACTAGCACAAGTGGGACTAACTAAGGTGCAGAGTGGCACCTTCCAACTAGTCTAACCTCCATATATATAAACAACCCGCATTTAAGACATTTACCATTATCACTAAAGCAGGTAGAGGAGTAAGTAAACACACCGCACACAGACCAGGAGAAAGTGTGAGCAGAAGAGGGAAAAGGAGATTGAGGAGAGAGAAGAAAAAAAAAAAAAAGAGGCCATTGCTAATCGCTAAGCTAAATTACTAGAGCTAAGGAATTGCCTGAGTGACTTAGAAATTAGTGAAAACAAAATGCTTAACTAAATGTGACTTTAGTGGAAATTGTCAATAAGTTTAAGTGAGTAGCTGATTTAAACCACAGTAATACGCACACAGAGATAGGCGACACGAAGTCAAACAGTACCACCACCAGTGATCTGAATTGATGTAACACACTTACCGCAGCATGTGGTAGAGCTGTCAAAACCATGTCTAACCATAGTCTTGTAACTTGATGCTGGCATATGAAATTTACGCAGACTGTGAAAAAACAATATCTATATCTTTCATCAAAATTACAGTATTAATTAGAACAAACACCCACAAAACTTAAAGCTTTCAGAACATCACTATGCACTGTATTTATATACTCTCCCCATAGCTCTCCATGGCCATCTTGATTCTTTGGGTTGCCTCTTGAAGGACGGTTCCACTCCTGAAGAATGGGGATCCTTTTGTCAGTGTTGGGGGCCATCTGAAGTGGATTGTCTCCCTGCTGTTGGGGATTGACATGCTGCTCTCAGCATTCAAAATGAAAAACTGCCCCACTCACTCACCAACCTTGCTATCTCAGCCTCAGTCCCACACAGCCCAGATTCACCATCACCAGGGCCCGATATCAGGTCAGGGGCCCCGGCTCCCCATGCCCACCACCCTGTGTGCGGGAGTACATGAGGTACCGAGCCCAGGAAACCGCCACAGCCACGTGGCACGGCGCAGCCCCCAGTGTTCCAGGTGGGCAACGGCGAGTACCACTGGACCGCCCAAGCAAGAGCCGGGCAGGACGGCCCCACACCCCCCAACATCCCCCATCCACCATCCAACAGTCCACATCCGCCACTGACATCTCAAACCCCGAACCCTACCGACCAAAGAAACCCAACCGAGAGCCCCAGCAATGCCCCCACAGGCGGACACCAGGGAAGCGCCCGAAGGGGGAAGGGCTGCAGGGGCGGGGGGCCATGGTGCCAGACCTGGGCCCCTGACGCACACGGACCAAGGAGACCGCAGGAGGAGGAAACCTTCCAAGCACCAGGAGTAGCCCTCGACCCCACACAGAAGGGAGAGAGGAAGCGGCGAGCCACCACATACCGGCCAGTGTCGGACTGACAGAGGCCACCAGGGAGCCGCCATGGACCCATCACCACACAGCGCCAGGAGACAAAGCCCAGCCACGGGGACACAGTAGAGCCCGGGTACCTGACCGAACCGTCCGCCGTAAGGCCCCCAGGCTGCTGGCCCCATGCGCCACCCAGCCACGGATGACCAGGCCCCCCGAGCCATGCCATGACTAATGACAAGTGTCATTAAAGTCATTAAAAGTGTCCCTTTTCCTGTGCTTCTTCAATCCCCATAGAGGAAGCATTGCCCTGCCCTGTGACCCAATGACCCTGATTGTGGTGTGATGCATTAAGATTGGGGGAAAGGAGAGGAGGGTGGGGGGAGGTCAGAGGACTTCAGCTGAACTCTATCCTGCAGCCTGCCCCAACAGAGTGCCCCCTGAACCCGCCTTGGTCCCCAAAGGTGTGGTGCATTAAAATCTTGTGTAAGTTGTATGTGGTTTACTTAACTGTGGCTGTGAGAAGTAGTGTAAAGTGGAAAGTGTGTGTGGTGGGTGAAGGATGATGTAAGTGCAATTTAGGAGGCAGGCAAGTGAGGGCCTGGTCCCCAGCCGGAGGGCTGCAGGTGTGACGGTCCAGGGGACCCACAGGCGGGGTGGGAGCCCCAGGAAATATGAAAGTCCCCCAACCAGACCCTGCCCCCCAGCGCAGCACAGCAACAGGGGCACAACAGGGGCACAACAGCGTGCTCCCCAGGATGCATGGAGCATCCATCCACCAAAAGCACCTCCGGCCCCCGTATGCCGGAGACACAGGACACAGCCATGGCGACACCAGAAAGGAGGAGTGGCCCCCTCCACCCCACAGCCATCTGCAGCAAACAGAGAATGCTGCTGAAGAGTCAACCCCAGGGCACCAGGCCTGAGCCTGCCCACAGGGGCCAGCCGGACTGCAGGAAGGCCCCCACAGGCCAGAGAGGGCCCAGCCCCCCTGGGGAGGGAGCAGTGGAGGAGAGGAGAAGAAAGACCAGAGAGCCCGCTGGCCCACACCGTCGAGGCCCGCAGGATGACCCAGGAGGAGCCGGCAGTCAACACCCCCAGACCCCAGGACAGCGAGCAGGCCCCAGGCAGGGCGCCAGAGCACACCCCCACGTGGGGGGGGGGGTCAGCGGGGTAGACCCCTCAGAGCCAGAGATCAACCCAGGGGTTAGAAGGAGAGGAACACCCCTTGCAAGCTCAAGGTGTTGTGGACCAGGATCTAACATTGTGATCCGGGATGTGGAGGGTAATAAAAATATTGTCATAAACAGGAGTTATCACCTTAGCAGAGAGAATAATATTGTAGTGCAGGGAAGGTACAGGTATAAGCAGAGATGGCATATGCTAGCAGGCAACGTTGAGATGCAAATTAAGGTTCAGGGAGTTGCTGAATGCAGCCCTTTTTTTTTAAAAGAGAGTCAATTGGTTTTTGCAGGTAGCAGATATTTCAAGATATTTCCTTCAAGGTATTCAGTGAAGGCCTAAGAAAAAACATTGAAAGAATGTTTGTATTATATTTATATATATATATTTATATATATTTTTTTTCAATTATTTTTATTCAGTCAGTACTAGTAATAATTTCTTGATCATTGTTATAAATTTGGACTAATATTTCTTGGGAAACAATGGGTTAATATAATAGAACGAGAAACAGACCAATCACAATTTTTCTTCCAGTGGTATCTGGGTAAGCTATTAAATCACAGATTCCTCCTGCTGGACCTTCGGTGGCTGTAACAAAGGCCCGTGTAATTCAAGTCAATGTTGGCAGGAATTTGAGTTTGACAGGTGTCTTAGCCAATCATATTTCATTGAGTTGTGGGCAGGACCATAACGCGACATCTTCCGGGTATTCGCGAATACCTTGGAGAACATATACTGTATAAGCCGCTAAAACAGTGAGTGAGTGAGTGGAGGGAAGAAAGGCAGAAGACAGAGACAGAAGACGATTTAGAGAGCAGGGAAATGGCGGGAGCTAGTGAAGAAGAAGAAGAAGACCGTCTGGCTTATATTTTGGATACTCTTTTTTCAAGATTGCCTTTTCAGGCAAAACTAGATATTATCCAAAAAGATCGACCATCACCTGACTTGCCAGGATTGGTGCAAGCTAGCAAGGGCTACCATCGGCATTTTCAAGCTAGCATCTACAGTCGCTCTCAGTGGCTAACGGGCAGCAGCAGCACAGACCCAGAGCCACAGCAGCAGCAGCACGAAACTGAATTTGTAAGAAGTATACTGTAGGCCTAAACCTACAATTTGCAGACAGTTTTATAGCCATTAAGGCCAGTGAAAAATGGCTGAGCATAACTTACAAAGAGCTTTTTCCTTTTCCCATTTCACCTCAGGAATTGTTTGTGTTATACTTTTGGCAGAAATATTAAATCTATATTAAAATTCAATTGTGTCTCAGCTGAAACAAACACAAAAACACTGGATCAGCAATGGATCAATCTTTAGTTGTTGAACAGTAGCTAATGATTATTCTAGACATTTTACTTTAATTCCAGCTAAACAAATATGTGAGGTAAGTGAATGTGTGATTTGCTTTTTTCATTTAGTTTTTGTAATTAAATGATGTCATGATAGCAAGCTTTGAATGTCTTTTTTTCCAGAATCACCTTGGTGTGTTGTGAAGCTAGTTGGGGCAAATAAACCTTTAATATGCCGAACATCCATGTGACAGGGCTCTGGCTATTATTTGTATTGCTATGTTTAATCTTTTATTGCTACATGTGGTCCTATTGAAGGCCCAGGGTCTGGGTCTACAGTTTGCCACTGGATTGTGCAGTCCAAGATGGAGGAGAGTTTCTCTGTTACCATTGACCGGAAGTGCTGTACAGGTGAACAGAACCACAGAGCGTGGAAATAGGAGTGTGGATGTGTTCTGAGTGCATTGCATGCATATATCAGAATGAGAGAAACCCATTCTATGCATCTTGCATTGAGTACTGTGATCTGCGAAGTACTTTGAACTTGATAAGCTGTAAATTTGAGGGGTTTTTTTTTTTTTTTTTTTTTTCATTTTAAATTGATTTCTGGACCCAGATTTGCCAAAATACAAGTCAGCAGACAGAGACAGATCTGCTTCCCATTTTGATATTGATAGATGCATAGAATGGGTGCTTGAGAGTAACTTTTATATTTTAGAGAAGTTTTTTTTTTTTTTTTTTCATTTTAAATTGATTTCTGGACCCAGATTTGCCAAAATACAAGTCAGCAGACAGAGACAGATCTGCTTCCCATTTTGATATTGATAGATGCATAGAATGGGTGCTTGAGAGTAACTTTTATATTTTAGAGAAGTTTTTTTTTTTTTTTTTTGGAGAGAACCTTGTAATGTTAATGACAAATTCTGGAGGGTGTAAGGCATTCTGGAGTGTTGGAATTTTCTTCTTAATTGTGTTTATCACTTGTAGGTAC
The DNA here is from genome assembly GCA_034769265.1 of Remorina albescens. Classification (NCBI taxonomy): domain Eukaryota; kingdom Metazoa; phylum Chordata; class Actinopteri; order Carangiformes; family Echeneidae; genus Remorina; species Remorina albescens. The sequence goes on along the minus strand of CM068492.1, from coordinate 2,468,099 downwards.
TGGAGAAAGTTTCCATTTCTTATTTAAAAGTCTCCAAAAAATCTGTGTTTCAAAAATAAGTTGTCCTGGAAGAGGTGATCCCTTTCTGCTCCCAAGTGCTACGATGAAGAGGGACTTTGTTACTTACAAAGTCAGGGTTTTGCCAGATCGGAGAAAACATACAGGGATCCAGTTGGAAATCTGTGGTCTCTGGAGTTTTCCACCAAACAGAGAGGGTGGAGGCAATCATGGGGTTTTTGAAGCATTTATGACGCTTGAGGGTCACAGTAATGAAGGGGAGGTCAGAGATAATGATGCTGTGATAGTCCACCTGTTCAAGTTCAGTTATAGTCTGCTTTTGGATGTATCCATTTCATGATATATTGCAACTGATTTGACAAGAAGTAATTCATGAAATTTTGTGCATCCGATCCTCCTTCCGATTTATTTTTTTGAAGTGTAGCTAGGCTAATTTTTATCTTTTTGTCCTTTCAGTAGAATTTCAAATTAAAGAGCCTTCTAACATTATTTGTAGAGTGTTGGCCTTTGATAAAACCTGTTTGGTCATTGAGAATTATTGATGAGATTATTGTCTCCATTCTAGACGCAAGTGCTTTGGAAATAATTTTGATATTGGTATTGACCAATGACAGAGGGCTATAGCGGGGGGGGAGTGTTGGATCTTTATCTGGTTTTAAAAGTAATTTCATTGCAGCTGTATTCATTTAGGCTTTTATGCAACCAGTTTTTGATCTCTGTCACTGTCCTGAGGAATAAAGGTGCCAGAACCGACCAAAATTGTTTCATAAATTCAGCAGGGAAGCCATCCAGTCCAGAAGCCTTGTCTGCAGGCATATTTTCTAATGCAGTTAATAGTTCATTAATGGTCAGTGGCGCATCCAAGAAGTTTGTTCTACAGTCAGAATAGGCAGATTTAGATTTTTGAGGAAGGCCTGAATGTCATCTAGGTTTTTGATAAAAGCTGTAAAAGATATGGTTGATTTCCTGGGGTGATTGAGTATATTTGCTGTTTGAGTCCTGAATTGCACTCATAAGAGATTTTTCTCTGTTGCATTGGAGTTGATTTGCAAGAAATTTGCCTGATTTGTTGGTATTCATGTAGTTTTAGTCACAGATCTATAAAAAGTTTTATGGACCTGGCAAAACTAAAATAGTAGTGAATCCATCTTGTCTGAAGCTTTTATTGCTGTGTGTATTGGGAACATCATCATTTTCTCCATACATTCCATTCAAGTACAATATCATAATGAAACAATGACTTTAGTTTTTTTTAAACCACAATCACGTGGCTGCGAAGCCTTTGAATTTTCTTAATGTAAGGTCATAGTTCATCACTTTTGGAAACATGTTTTTTTTTTGTTTTTGTGTTTTCTTTTAGGTTTAACTTGCTTACACTTGAATAATGTGTAATTATTTATTTTAACATCACATTGTTTGTACAGTGGTTTTTCATCAGGTGTTCCACAAGCACAAAATGGTTCAAGGACTGAATTACAATGTTTTGAGAAGTAATCATGAAAAGTCTGCTACAAAGCTTCTAATGCACTAAATATGTTATTCTCTTACTTTAGTTCCCAAGACAAACTTAAATTTAATTATTATTAATTATTTCCAACAATAAAAAGAAAGAATAGCTGTATATCAACCTAATTTGTAAAGCAGTTTTATGATGGGATCCTGAAACCGAAAGCTTTTCAGGAATATTTTTTCACTTCAACATAAATATGAATTATAATTAAACTCTAACACACATCACTGACTGTGCTACCTCCTATACCTATAATATAAACACCTTGTGATGTAATCAGAGAGAAACTACACACTGATGTTGCTCATGTCCTTGGAATAGTAACAACAGACTTGTATTGAGACAAATTATTGTGGTTTTGAGTGATATCTAAATTACATGTAATGTGCCTAAAATGGTTTAGTGAAACCTCAGTGACCTTGACTGTTACGGACAACTCTAAAATGCAAAAAAGCTGCTATGAATAGAAGGTACTTTATCACTGAGCAAAAGATGAAATAGAATATTTAACAAATTCCTGGTTTTGTTTTGTGGTTATGATGTTAAAAACCTCATGTAGTGAATGTCAGCTGATATATTCAAGCCAGCATCCACCTGCCTACTCAAGCATCAGCCAGCTACAGAACATTACATTTTGGGAGATCTCGATTTGTGGCCAAGGACAAAGGAGAACAGCTTGTCTGAATGTCACACCTGTTTGAACTGCAAAAGGGCTCAATATTAAGACTCAGTAAGCTGGAACAGGCTGTAATGCTATGCCATTACAGTAAAAAAAAAGCAGGTCAGGGCTGTTGAGGCACAGTTCAAAACTGCACTCCAGCTGAGGTGGAGTCTTTTTACCTCTGTAAACTAAATGCCATCCCCAGAAAGCAGTGAGCATGCCATCCTCTGTTTGACCTTCTCAGGGAAAAAAAGAAATGACTGTAGATGTATGATTAGAAAAAAGATTGGCTTTGTCACACACTGTGGGTCAATGTGTTGTGGGTGGAAGTTTGTTGATATAAAAACCCCAATGGAGGAAGGAAGCTTGGTGGAATCATTGGCAAACCATATCATGATATCAGGTAGCATACTGTACTGCTTTGATTTCTAAACTCTGTAGAAGTTAACAAAGTTGTAGCTTATTGTCTTTATACTATAGATTTTTGTGATTAGACACTAAACGTGAACACTCGTACCAAAGTGAACTAAAGTACAGACACATTTTGAGCTTTTCACTTTGCCCTCAATTCTACAACACACACTTAGAAACACACTAAACTCTTCTCGCATTTGAAACTTAATTCAAAACCAGAATTGGGAAAATTCCTCTTTTCCAAACTGCAAAACACTCATGGATTTTACACACTCACCTCAAGGCACTGAACACCAGTCAGTTTGAGCCTTGGTGCTGCACACAGAGCTGACTATAGACAGACTTGATGGTTCCACTTTGATAAATCAAGTCTTTAATCCAGGTCTGACTCTAAGGAAAGCTGGGCAGATAGTCCAGTCCAGCCTCAGGCAGCAGCTGTACAGCTTCATCACACAGGAACAGACACAGACCTTGTCTATGAACATGTGACAGTACTATAATTATTGCAAATTGGGGGACTGCCATTGCTGCATGTGATGTATGTGATCTGCAATGTTCCCATTCTGATGGGTGGTGTCTGAGGGGGCATTCATAAATTTGTTCCAACACATTTAAGTCCCTTCCCTTTGTGAAAACGTAGACATGCAGACGTAAACCAGACTTCCTTCACACCATATCTAGCTAAGGGTAGACACAAAATACTAGACTCTGATGAATGTTTTCTCTGTTTTCCCTGTTTCTCCTAGTTTTAAGCATGAGTACTGTATTTACCAACCATGTTCCCGAAGTCTCTGTCTCTCCCAGTTCCTCTCCTCTCTCTCCCTGTCCTCATCCTGCAAGTGAATCATTGCTACCCCATGTTCCTGCAACGCCTGCTGCTCCTATACCTTCATAAACTCGATATGGTATCATTTCTATGAACTTCATGCAGCATCATGTTCCTGCCTACATCTGTTTTGAATATCCCCTCCTCCTACTCTCATACTCTACCTACTCTCCCCAACTTTGCCCCCCCCCCGTGTCTCTCTCTCTCTCTCTCAACCCAACCGGTCGAGGCAAATGGCCGCCCCCCCGAGCCTGGTTCTGCTTGAGGTTTCTGCCTCTTAGAAGAAGTTTTTCCTTGCCAATGTCACCAAGTGCTTGCTCATCAGGGGATCTGTTGGGTCCCTTTAGATAATTTTATAAAGAGTTTGGTCTAGACCAGCTCTATATGTAAAGTGCCTTGATGTAACTGTTATGATTTGGAGCCATATAAATAAATATGATTTGATTTGATTTGATTTTGATCTGGATGTAACAATGCCAGGTACATCTCAAATGCCACAGCATACTGTCTCTGATGTTATATTGTACATGTTATGCACATGCCCAGTCATGTGTGCAGCTGTAATTTCTGTATTAAGTGTTAACAGGCAGATGTAGAAAGCCAATTACATTAAATTTTAGACAAAAACACTCTTACAGAAGTAGAAGTATTCCTGAAAGGAGCAGCACTTGTCAGGAATACTTCAGGATGCAGAAAAACTAGTCCATGCATTTGTTACTTCTAGGCTGGACTACTGTAACTCATTACTCTCTGGATGTCCGAACAAATCTCTGAAAGGCCTTCAGTTGATTCAGAATGCTGCTGCACGAATATTAACAGGAACTAGGAAAAGGGATCACATCTCTCCTGTTTTAGCTTCTCTTCATTGGCTGCCGGTAAAATCCAGAATAGAATTTAAAATCCTTCTGTTAACATATAAAGCTCTTACTGGCCAAGCTCCGTCATACCTCAGAGAGCTCATAGTTCCTTACTGTCCTAATAGGCCACTCCGCTCTCTAGATTGAGGTTTACTTGTGGTTCCTAGAGTCTCCAAGAGTAAATCAGGAGGCAGATCTTTCAGTTATCAGGCTCCTCTTCTATGGAACCAACTTCCAGTATCGGTCCGGGGGACGGACTCTAACTTTTTAACTAGAAGCTCTGTCATACAGAAAGGTTATAAGCCTGGTCTTGAAAATTGGTAAAGTTCATTTACTCTTTAGTGCTGCTGTAGGCCTAGATGGCTGGGGGAAGGACTGAGCACTTTTCTCTCTCTCTCCCTCTCCCCCTCTCTCTCTCTCTCTCTGTCTCTCTCTCCTTCTCCCTCTCTCTCGCTCTCTCCCCCCCTTGCATGGGCCGACATATCAATAATCATGTTTTCCCGAAGTCTCTGTCTCTCCCAGTTCCTCTCCTCTCTCCCTGTCCTCACCCTGCCGGTGGTGAATCATCGCCACCCCCATGATCCTGCAATGCCTGCTGCTCCCATATCTCCATGAACTCCATAGAGCATAATTTCTATGAACTTCATGCAGCATCATATGTTCCTGCTTGCACCTGTATTGCATATCCCCTCCTCCTACTCTCATTCTCTACCTACTCTACCCAACTTTGCCCCCCCCCCCGTGTCTCTCGCTCTCTCTCTCTCAACCAAACCGGTCGAGGCAGATGGCCGCCCCCCCTGAGCCTGGTTCTGCCCGAGGTTTCTGCCTCTTAGAAGAAGTTTTTCCTTGCCAATGTCACCAAGTGCTTGCTCATCAGGTGATCTATTGGGTCTCTTTAAATAATTTTATAAAGAGTTTGGTCTAGACCAGCTCTATATGGTAAAGTGCCTTGATGTAACTTTGTTATGATTTGACGCTATATAAAAAATGTGATTTGATTTGATTTGAGTTTTCTATTTCTGTTATATGATGCTTGTATGATAAAATTAAAAAGATAAAAACATTTAGACAAGTTCATTACTGTGTTGTTGCCATAAAAGTGTATAATGTCTTTAAAAAATACCCTTTGAAAAGGATTGGACTGACGATGAACAAAATTATAATAATATTTTCTAAGTATTACTTGTGACATGTTAGCATGCTTACACTAAAAGATGGTGAAATCTGCTTGTTTATCTAAGCATGTTCACATTTACTTCTTTATGTTAGCATTCAGGCCAAAGGAGATAAAATCCGCAGACTGTTAAACTTGATATTATTTACCCATAATTCCAAATCTTATTAATCTCATTTGGATTGGCTAGACATTAACATATATTTATTTTACTAAGACATTATAGCTTTGGATGAACGATTTATTTAAAAAACCCCAAATCTGGCATAATTGCCTGAGGCAAAACCAAACTGGTGAGCAAGAAATCCAAGATATAAAAATAAATACATTGGAAGAAAAACTAAACCGGATCAAAACAGGAAGAAAAAACTGAAAATCCAAAAGAACCAAGATTGCATGAGAAAATGGGAATCAACAAGAATTTAAACTGAGGAATACAGCCAAATTCACCAACACAGAGGGGAAGACAGAGAATTTAACACATATGAGTAGTAGAACACAGGAGGAACATATTAGTGTGGGACAGGTTATCAAAAAGCAGGAAATCTTAAGACAGGAAGTAATCTAACATGAGACACACAAGGGAACTTGTTTAAAAATAAAACAGGATAGAACAGTCCAAAACCAAAGAAGTGTCCGAACTAAGAGTAGGTGGCAGAGTGTGTAACATTAAAGTGCAGTACTAGTAGTGCTGCGGTGCAAAAAACATCCCTCATGTTGTTTGCCACCCCCCCAAAAAAAAAAATTTAAAAAATCTAAGAGCAAACATAAATTGTTGATCACTTCAAACCATGTCAACAGACTTTTCGGCATTTTTGTTCAATTTGTTTGTCCGCGAAGGATCTCAGTCAACCAGGTCATCTAAGTCTTGGAGTGTTTAGTGGGAAGCAACTGGATATTCCAACAAGATAATAAGTCCAGCTGCTTCCAAACACTCCAAGCTCAAGTGTTTGCTTTTTTAATCCAGTTGAGTATAATTGTGGTACAGTAGCACAGAGCAGCGAGTTTTTCCTTTTCTTTTGCCTTTCTTTGTTTTTGTCTTTCTTTGAAAGTTATACTATATTGTCATTACAGCAGCTTTTCTGTCTTTTTCACTTTTTTCCATTGTGATGACAAAAGAGTCCTGACAGAGTCTGACACTGGCCGATAATCTGTCTTTGATTAGGACTCTTGCATTTCCAGTGTTAGAGCAGGCTGAAAGATGTGGATGGTGCTGCTGTCTGGGATAATTAATGAGTCTCCATCAAACATATTCCTCACAGAGTAGCTTGGCTGGCGTGTCAGTGTCCATTACACTACTGCCACAGACCATGAATAGCCCTGACATTCAAAGCACAAACTGGAGACAGCAGAGCTCAAGCCTTGAAAAGTTCAGTTTTACTTTGTGACTGTCAGAACACATGCTGTTAACTAAAGGTACATACAGTAATGTGTCTGCACAGTTTCTCCTCCTCTCTAGCTGTGTAACTGAAATGAATAGATGATAGACAAGGAACAACAAATGAACTGGAACTGAGTTTCTGGTATAATAAGAGCTCGTGGAGTCCCCAGCATTCAGTTACCAAGTTTCCATGAGTTTCCATGTTTATGTAATATAACCAAAAACTAAGTGGATGTCGACTCTGGGTCTGTACATTGACAACAGTGTTGTGTCAGGCTTTCACTCTATCTAATGACCATCAGTAGGCAACTCCACTCATTGTAAAAAGAAGTCAAATTGTATTGAAGTGTATGTGAAAATGTACTTACTTCTGCCTTCGTTTATTAGCTTAGTAAACTTTCCTATTGAGTTTACTATCTCAGTGTCTAGTTTTAAGTCATTTTCATTACACCATGATGTTCATTTATTAAATTATTCCATTTAGAGGAAAAGACCATAAAACATGCATTGGGGGTGGCTAGCCTGTAATCAACAAACTGTACCACCCAATCAGGATAAAGTGCAGAGCAGGTCAGATTCAGCCCTCACTTCACCTGAGCTCCACCTTCTCATCTAAATATGGATTCTGCTGGTTTCAAAAACTAAGGTGGCTGATGGACAAATTACAAACTAGAGGCTTCAAAACCAATGGATGACATCATAGAGGGACAAATGAATATAATATAATCATACAACCACTTGTGTCAATGCTACTTTATTTATCAGTGATGGAACTAATGTACAAATAAGTTACAAATTAGAACAACACACAGACCATACCTATGTTGTAACAACAAACTGAAGGGAAAAAGATAAAACTGAAAAGAAAAAGTTAAAAAAATGAAAACTAAAACTGGGAGTCATTTTTTATTTTGCCTTGACAGGAATAGCGCCGCCATGCTGCACCCTTCTCTCAGACTGAAGTCTTGCAAATATGGGATAAAGCTGTGTGTAAGTTATTAAGAGTACTTTGCATATTTCATATTTCATATTGCATATTTCATACTTATACTGATAAATACATACGTTTCTTTCTTATTGTGCGATTTTCCGAATACATATTAATTCTCCTTACTGTTTATTTTCTCTGTATGTTATGTATATTCAGTAATGTTACAAAGAGATCTTTGCAAATATAGGCTACACTTCTTGCAACCCCTAAAACTTTTTACGTAGACTTTTTTTTGATAATTTTGGTAATAAATTTTTCCATAATATATGATCGAGGTCCAAATGGCTAATTAATAAATATGGTGCAGTTATCCCAGAATAAAGAGATATTTTTCTCAAGATGGAAGTTATCTTACTGCTTTCCTTGTAATTATGGTTTAAAAGTCTCATGATTTTAAGATAATTTTCTTCATTCAATTTATCATCATTATGAAATATTGATTTCATAAATATGAATAAAAGTGATTTAAAAATACTCAAGTTTCCTTTTTTCATGCAAATTACCTTGTGGAAAAAAGATCTGTCATAAGCATAACATTTAATGTGGAATTCGCCCCATGACTAATAATAAATAAAGAAGATCCATACTCTAAACTCATCATCTGATGAAGATATATACATGAGTATATGCAGGTGTGGTGATTTATCTTACTTGGGTAGACAAATGATATTGATAAAAGGTGTCCAGCATGTATGAAATAATCCATTCATTCATTCATTCATTCATCTTCAGCTGCTTATCCGTTTCTGGGTTGCTGGGGATGCCAATCCCAGCTCACACTGGGTGAGGGCGGGGTACACCCTGGACAGGTCGCTAGTCCATCGCAGTGAAATAATCCAATTGATTGTTACTTATGCAATTTGTCTTACTGTAGAGATGTGTTCAGGTGCCACTGGGGCGTTGAACTGTTATCTCTGCCTTCCCTGTGTAGGTGTACTGTCCTTTCAGTGAGACCAGTTTTGGATATTCATATTTTGGTTGTGTTTGAACAGTTGAAAGCCCTACTGAAAGGTATATAGAGGAAGGCTGGAGTGATGCACACTATGGCTGAGGATATTAATGTTGTTGAAGGTTACCATCTGTTGCATGTAAGGTCCAGGGGCACAGGTATATACTGTGAGTCACATTTTGCGGAGATTACACAATATAAAATAAAATTATTATTGACTAAATTGGAGTTTGACGTTTTGAAAATGTTGCCAATATGCATCCAAAAGTTGTCATTTGTGAACATCTAGACAACAAGAGGATTGCGGGTTCGGTTACTGGGCCCTGGGCATTTCGGTGCAGAGTTTGCATGTTCTCCCTGTGCTTGCGTGGGTTTCCTCTGGGTGCGCCGGTTTCCTCCCACCGTCCAAAGACATACATGTTTAGGTTATCTGGTGACTCTAAATCGCCCATAGGTATGAGTGTGAGTGGTTGTTCGTCTTTGTCTGTCTCTGTATGTTGGGCCTGAGATGGACTGGCGATCTGTCCAGGGTGTACCCTGGATTGGCTCCAGCACCCCTTGCGACCCAGAAATGGATAAATGGTAGAAAGTGAATGAATGAATAAGTGTTCTTTATGTGTCAGTCCTACCTCTCTCTATGAACTGACTGACATTAACCTGACACCAACAGCCCTGACCTCTGATTTAACTGTTAATATTTTTTTTTTATTTTGTGATTTTATTTATTCATCTTCTAATTAACAGAATAACTTAAGCAAGATGTTCCCCCCCAGTTCCCACCCTGTTGGAGCTTTTCTTTTTCCTTGGAGGGGCGGCATTTCTCTCAATAATATTTACTCTCTGTCCTTGGCTTCACATGAATAAAGTGGATTTGAATCATATAAAAAATTCACAAAATCCTGTCTGGCAGCAAAGTAGGCAACTTCTCTCCCACCAAATCCCACCCTGTTGGAATCCAACACCGGTTCTAATGAGTTCTCACTTACTCTGGAAGCATAAGTATACAATGTGCCTTCAAGATCCCCACAGTCATTTTGTATTCACAGATGGATAGTGCTGTGGGACTTGGGTCACAGTTTCAACTTGATTGATGGCATTGGAGTGCAGAGTATGAACTGTGATCATCACCACAATACAGTTAATGTGACACACTTTCTCTCTTTCTGCTTTTTCCCTATTTGTGGTTGCCACAGCAAGTCAGACTTACATGATTGATTTGGCCCCATTTTTTACACCGAATGCCTTCTTGCCCCTCCCCAGCATAAGCCTACCTCTGGTTTGCCATGTGGCTGGGGTTTGAACTAGGGGGCTCTGAATGCAAAGCATGCGCTCTCTCTCTCTCTCCCTCTCTCAACCCAACCGGTCGAGGCAGATGGCCTCCCCCCCTGAGCCTGGTTCTGCCCGAGGTTTCTGCCTCTTAAAGGAAGTTTTTCCTTGCCACTGTCGCCAAGTGCTTGCTCATCGGGGGATCTGTTGGGTCTCTTTAAATAATTTTATAAAGAGTTTGGTCTAGACCTGCTCTATATGTAAAGTGCCTTGATGTAACTTTGTTATGATTTGGCGCTATACAAATAAATCTGATTTGATTTGATTTGATTTGCGCTCTCCCACTGAGCTATGTCACAGGCAATTACTTTGAAACAAATATGGTCATTAAACAAATAAACACTCTGTATATGCTGCTGTGTACACTACCATTCAAATGTTTGGACACCCTTTAAATTCAAATGAATAGAAAAGTGTGTCCAAACTTTTGAATGGTAGTGTATGTATGAAACACATCTTCACCATCTTCTGTTGTTACTGTCACGGATCACTAACTGGCATTAGGGGAGTGACTCTGGGACGCCAGTGATCACTGTCTAGCCTCCTGGAGGTGTCGTGGGACCAACTAGACGAAACACCGGTGAAAGGAGCTTCCCACCTGATGACCCCAAAGACATGTTAGTTATCACTGCTCACTGGGCTAGTTAGATATAGTTATCTTTAGGGCACGTAGGGAAGGTCGCAAGGTTGTTGTTAAGGCTAGGGAGTTAGTCACCGAGTCTGGTCCTTTTTGTAGCACAAATTTGTGTTTACTTTGAACTCCTGTCATTGCAGGTCCTGACACACCCACCTGCCTTGCAATCACCTTCATTCCACTCACCTGAGTCTCCTCGCCCATCTCCTCACCCGGATCCCATCATGTGCCTCAGTCACTCCCTATACATACTGGCCCAGAGTCTCATGCCCTTTGCCTGATTGTGTAGTGTTTTTGCCTAGCTTTCCAGCATTCCCCAACTGTCTGTCAGCTTGTCTGTTACCTGAACCCTACCTTTTTCCCTGGTCTGAAGATTCTGCCTAGTCCCTTGGATTTGTCTGCCTGATCTGTCTGCCTGCCTGATTTCTGACCCCTGCTTGTTTTCCCAGACTGACTGAGTTTATTGGACTCTGCTCCTGTCTCTGAGTTCGTGCTTTTGGATTCCTCAGATCTGAGCCTTTCAGTTACACCATAGTTTTGGAGAAAGAAAGTGATTGATGTCCATCTTCTTTGGGATAGACATTCAACAGCCCTGATCTGTCGAGGTCTGGACGCCACTCGACCTCTGAAGGTGAATTGTGGTATCTTGGGGTTATGGGGTACCCCTGTGCCTATGCTGGTCCCTGTGTGGGTTCCTTCGAAGTTCATCAGCTACCTCCCATAGTCCAAAGACTCTACATTGCTTGTCAGTGTCATTCTGGTTGTCCATCTCATTATGAACACAGCACTGACCCCTGTGATCTTGAGTGTCAGCTCAGCTTGACTCCAGACTCCAACACAATCCTGCATGAATAAGCCTGGATGTTAGATGTTTATTGCGTTTTAATTACTATTTACATTTATCCAAAGGGCAATAATAGTGTTTTTGCTTCAAACTCAACAGAAACAGTCCATATATAGACCTCTCTTAATCTGCATCTGTTTGAAACACCTCTGTTGTCACTTACAGAGAAACTGAACACATACAGTCTCATCGTGATGGAATTGTGTCATTGACATTTAAGTGCTAGGAAGAGGGGCTTTCTGGGGACAACAAGCTTACAGATAATCTATACACTGCAATTCTTTTCAAATTGTAGTTTACCTAACGTCTCTCTCTGTCAACTAATCTCGTCAGGGACAGGAATGCAAGCTCAATACCTTCGACCTCGAACAGTCCCTTTTATCTCCTCTATTGCTCCTCTCTGCAGAATACTCAACAGCTGACAAAAAAAAACAACATAATTGGCTCTGCATATTTTGGAGCAAAAAAGACTCATAAATTGTTCCTCTTGATCACTGTATAGTGTGTTATTCTTGATTTTCTCTGTGGATTTCTGTGATCTGTTATGTGATACCATTGTGAGAGGAATGTTGTGTCCAGTGAAGAGAACTTCTAAAATAAATCCGAGAAGGAAGAGATAGAGATGGAGCAAGCAAACAACTGTGTGAAAGTACGCTTAAGTGAAAAACAGAGCTTAGAATTGTGCATTGTGTCCAGACAGGCAGGACTAAGTCAGGGGCTTGTGCTGCATGCTGTTCCTGTGATTAGACCTCCATCTGGCAGGGTGGGCAGAAAGAGCAGCCAGAGTATCGCAGTCTGCTGCATGGATCTCAGAGATGGGGCTTCCATTGCATTTGGCAGAGGCAGTCTGGATGCTATCAGTGTCCAACTCTGCCCACAAGGCCAATGAGATTCAAACATCTGGCAGACTTTGTTTTCAGGACAGTGAAGTACAATAGTACAATAAGATGTTTTGTGCTTAACGGTTCACAGATGTGGCTTTGTTGTTTAGAAAGTATAATTATTTGTTGTCAATGGCTGAAGCCTTTTTAAAATCCTTGATGCCTAATCCCTCAAGCTCAATGTTTTCTACCTACTCTGTACTCTACTGTAACTTCTCTAATTCTGCATTCAATGTAATGACCATTGGGTCATTAAATAGTAGTTTGTTCTGGTTAAAAAAAAAAAAAAGATGATAGTGATAGCATTTGTACTGGAGGCATCAAAACAGAAGTTCACAAACAAATTGGTGGGTTAGGGTATTGCAAATAATAAATATGTAGCACCGTGACAGTGCTGATCAGGAGAACTTCTCAGAATGAACTCCACATCCAAAGCCAACTAAACAGAAAGAACAGAAAGCCTGGAGAAGACACCTTTTTTTTTTCTCAAAAAACCCTGCAGGGTTTTTTTTTTTTTTTTTAAATAAGAGGGGTTAAAACTACCAACTGAGTTGACCTAGGAAGTGCTGAGAAATGTCCCCAAGTCCTTCACATATTTAAAATCAGCACAATACTATATCCAGGAGTTTATTGACCATATAACTATCAATCATGGACAAATATGTCAAACTCAAAACCATTGTGGAGGAAAGATGATTTGGAAGTGTATATGCTTCTATGGGTTTAATATACTTAAAAGGCATAATTACAGCAACCATCACGATGCAAAACTAGGCTTGATAGTATAATACCCAATTTACTACTAAAAGCCATATGAGCTAAAGTGATGATAATGAGTTAATATAGCCCTCATTTAGTTTCATTATGAAATGCTTTCTTTAAATTTAAATCATTTCTGTCTTTGTCAAATTTTTATTGAAGTTTTTTTGTTCTATTCAAATCACTCTGACCAACTTTGTTGCTGAAAGGTGCAGACTGAACGAACTTGTCTCAAGGCCCTCGGACCCACACACTACCATTCCACCCTCAGTCCGTTCTGCCATCTGCATCCACAGCTGCACATGCACTGTGCAGAGATTTCAGCAGCTCAACCTCTTCAGCAGCCCATTCATCATTACCTGAGGGGGTTGGTGTCAGCCTAATCAAAGCTTTGATTAATTGAATAAGGAATAGTATGAGGTAGGCCAAGACCAGCAGGGCTTCAGGCTCAACCACTATTTATTGGTGCTTCCGTCCCAGCTTCATGGAGTGATGACTGGCTTAACTCTTTGATGCAAAACATATGCACGTCCCTTCTACTGCACAACAAGGGTCAGAAATGACCCACATTCATATTTCATGTGATTTTATGGTTGGTGAGTGTTTCTTTGCTGTATCTTTTGAAACAAATTTATTTTATGACTGAATATTCCGTATTCTGTTAATACCTTTTTTTGATCAGTATAGACCATTATTTCCATCTTTCCTTTCTTATTTAATAGAAAAAAATTTGGTTTTGTATTATGACATCATGTTTAAACAATTGGGTAAAAAATTACTTGTTTATCCAAGTATGATTTTGAGATAAATGACTTCATACCATAAAAATGACTTGTTTCAAATAATCAGTTCTGCCATGGTTTGGGCCAAAAATGATACAATTAATATTTGAAATGTTTATTTGTCATTTATCACACATATCTCTGATCACAGATAACAAGGCTGTTGAACTGAACTGTATCTATTGTAACTATTTTAATTTGGTAAATGTGACCAAATAAAATAAAAAACAACTGTTCACATCAGTAGGCCACAAACTGCCATCTCAATTCCTACATTCAATTCTGACCACCTCCCATGACTATCTCCTTGTGTTGTCAAGGCATAAGGTACACTTCGATTGCACAGCCAGAAGATTTTTATCCTATATTTTGCAGGCTTGGTGGGCATGTATTACAGAAATATACATCTGCCCCAAAATGGCAGAAATTGCTCATCTATGATGACATAGTCACTGGGGATGAACCGCCTTCTACAGTTTTTCTGGAAACAGTCCCTCATGCACCTAAAAGCCGCCATGTGGTTTGTTTCCAGTAACAAGGCTGCTATTGTTCCTCTTTTCGCCAAACCGTATTATGATTAGACCCGTGGTGGCCTTGTAAATTGGATTTTGCAGTCAAGAAATAGCTCCTGAAATGCAGCATCCCAGCTCTGAATACTTACAATAAATGATAGAATAGATTTATTTAAAAGATGTAGCATAGAAACACTCGGCCATACATGAAATGACATAGTAAATGGATATGGGTCATTTTTGACCCATGTTGTGCATTAGAAGGGTAGTGACACAAAAAGTCATTTTATTCAAAAGTAAGAAAAATAAGGAAAATAAGAATATATTACAATCAAAAACAAGTTGATTGAGGAATACCTGGCATACTGAATGATGAAATTCATTTATTACAAAGATATAGCACAAAGAAACTCAGTTGGGTCACTTTTGACCCATGTTGTGCATCAAAGGGTTAACACTGGCCATACAGTGGAGCTGCTGTAGATGAGGAACCTGTACATTGAAGGAATAGATCCCAGAACAGTAGCAAAAGTTCACTTAATTTTTACCCATCTGGTAGCAAATTGCTAACAGTGCTATTGTTTGTGTTACATGACACACGTACAAGGCAATATTTAGTTTTGTCTAATTTTGATAAGTATAACCCATAACAATTTACTGTGCATCAGATTAAAAGGGGCGCATTCAGGACATTTTTGTCACTTCCCTGAAGATAGCAAGATGTTGCATATTTCCATATTTTGGTCACTTTCTAAAGACCAATTTATGGGATTTCATGAGGTATGCTACTTTTACATTACATGCGGATCCACATAATAATCCAAGTGTGATGGAGGGAAATGCTTGGCTTTGGGTTTTGTTAAAATTATGCTTTGTTACTTGTGTCTCTTTATTTGGCAGGATTACACAATGAATACTACAGTGCTATGCACCAAACCATGGAAGGATGGGGCATGGGATCTGGTTCCAGTCATTTACAATGGCTTTAAATTTGCTTATGTTTTAATTCAGCATTTGGCACAAACATTTATTTGGACTCAAGGATAAACTGATTAGATTTTAGTGTTCAAAGGTCAAAGGTCACTGTAACATAAAAGAACAACTGCAATAACACCTCTGGTCATTATTCAGTGCTGTAATGCAACAAGCGGAAATTGTGACCATATTTCCTGTGACTTGCATGCAACCATGAGGCAGTTATTTTATTTATTATTCTATTGTCCTGAAGTCACTTTTAGCAGTGGGTGCAACTGACTAAAAATAAAGACCAGAATACCAAATTCATCACCCCATTGAGTCAATAAATTTGTATACTTTTTCTTGCTTAGAAAATAAATAGCTTCTCCAACAAGTTACATGTTCCTTTTTTTTTTTTTTGCAAAAGGGCTGTGACAGCTTCATGCAAAAACAAAAGCAGACATGACACCAATATTGTGTTTCAGCATTACAGGTACCTTAATGCACTGCCATGGAATGAGATAAAAGCTGAGTTTCCAATACCTTTACTTCCTTTACTCTTCTCTCGCTTGCTGTCTCACTCCCTCACTCATTCATTCATTTGCTAACTGAATCACACACGTTGCTGCTGCACCCAGATAAAACATTGTTATGGAGTGTGAATGTGGGAAGAAGAAAAATGACATTGGGTAATCAGAGTGAAGCATTACCAGTGATTACTCTGGGCTGTCACTGAGATGAGCGACAAGGCTGCAAATCCACAAATCCATGACTGCCTGCAGTCGGCCAGTGCTAGATTGATTCTCTTCCTCCTCTCATCTTGTTTTTTTTTTTTCCCTTTTGCTTCTTCAGGAGTCACACTTAATGAGTCAGCTTTGCTGTTTTGTTTTGGTTTTTTCTCTTTACTTGCTTGAAGGTGGACAGCTGAGTGAATCCTGTACATCTGGAGTTTGACCTTGAATGAATGAAGGTTGCTCCACTAACAGAGGCCATGCTGCTCCTGCAGATAAAGTCTCAGCAGGATGTATTGCTTCTCATACGGACAGAGCATTAGAGGCTGAAATAGTGCTGCTCTCTTCCAATGTGCTCTGCAACTGTCATGAAATTTCTGGAAAAATTATGAAGTAAAAAAAACAATTTTATATGCCTAGAAATTATTTAAAATAAATTGAACATTTTGGAAAAATACTGAATACACATTTTTAGCCTATTTAAACATGCCTTACCGTGTGAAATACATAATTTAAAATCCAACATAAAATCCAGACCTACAGCTGTACATACTGTACAGCATGTTTACATTATACATCAGCGCTACATGAGTATATTTTACACAGGGGATGACTATTGTTGGAGGTTGACCTCCCCAGAAAAATTACTGACGACTGAGTTCCGGTCACTGTTAGACACGTTACCTTAGGTGAGGCCAAAACATGCTGTTGTTCTTCCTCATCTTTCCCTCTCATCTCTGCCAGAAACCACAAGGCCCTCTCCTCTTGAACTGCCCCCCACAAACAGAACAAAACCACACAAAGAAGAGCAAATATGGTGCCACATTTGAGCCACACAGCCAGAAAGAACTTTCCCCCATCAGGACCCCACACACCAATGCAGGGATGACTCTACAATACGCAGTTTGACAGCAAATTTTGATTTACTTTCAGTCACAATTTTTCACTTAAGTTGACAATTTTAGCCATAATTTAGTTGTTGTTTTAGTTTAGTTTTGGTTTTTAACTAAATATAAGATTATAGTCAAAAAAAATTTGAGTAGATTTAGTCAAACTAAATATAATTAAGTGTCAAGGGAAATGCATTTTTTTTTAGTTATTATTCCTACAAGATGTTACTAGATTATATGAGTCCTATATTTACCTACCTATTCCAATTAAATGAATAAATTACCTGTTATGGAATTTTAGTAAGGTTTGAATGTTCAGTAAACACGGACACAGAAACATGTTTTTATTTACCTGGCATGGCTTTTTTTGTAAAAGAGCATCTCACTGAAAAATATTATAATATAATATAGTATAATAAAAAAATAAGTAATGACACTTATTCATTACTTACATCCATCCACCCATCCATCTTCTACTGCTTTTCCGTTTCCGGGTCGCGGGGCTGCTGGAATCAATCCCAGCCAACGTTCCAGGCGAGGGGCGGGGTACAACCTGGACAGGTCACCAGTCCATCACAGGGCCAACACACAAAGACAAACAACCAGTCACGCTCGCATTAACACCTACGGTCAATTTAGAGTCACCAGTTAACCTAGACATGCATGTCTTTGGACGGTGGGAGGAAACCGGTGTACCTGGAGGATCATTGCTCACAATGATAAGTAAATGAATGAATAATTAAATACTTCGGCTTCTTATAGCAACTGCACATCTAATGTTCAAATGGACCATTTTGCCTCACAGTGCTAAAATACAAGCCCCGCTCTAATGTATAAATTGTATCATGGCTCAGGCTATATTAAATAAACAATTTCAATAAGCACACTGCAGGATAAACAAGAAAAAACACAGAACTCACTGGCGGAATCTTTTTTATGGTTTAAGTTTACTTAATGATGGTAGTACACATGCCATAGCATGTGTACTACAACTACTACTACTACTACTGCTGCTGCTACTACTACTACTAATACTACTACTACTAATAAAAATTAAAAATCTAATAAACAATAAAATAAATATTAAAAAATAATAATCTCCTTTACAAGAGATCAAAGTCAAAATAAAATGGGATAATTTATCACAAATCATCATTCCTCCACAATGCTAATAATTAGGTCATAGAAATTTACTTTGCATAGATACTTTTATTCTTTCCAATAAACATTTTAATTTTCAGAGACGTATTTACATGAACCTTGCTATTTTTTGTTTTTGTGTAGTTTGGCAGTGCTTTGCTAGAATCAACCTGCATCAACAGATGGTGAATGCCCGCTCATGCCATCAGCTGCCAGTGTTATCGTTGAAAAGCTTAGCGCTGAGCAGAAGCGTTTCTCCTCAGATAGATCCCACAGATAATAATGCAATAATGGATGAAAAGACCATATAGGCAAGTCATAGAACATGACAAACCAAAACAATGACCAAAAGCTGCACGGACAAGGAAAACACATAGCATTAGCTCATGAAATAATGTTATCTTTAGCAAGCTTACCTTTGCTTGGATTTCAGGTGACCCTTCTGCAAATGTTGCATATCAGGTGTAAAATTTGTTCTAAATGGCTTCTGTCTTCTTTGTCCCAGACATTTTCTGATGTTTTCATGTGAAATGAATGTGTGTACATGACAGTACCAATAGCACAGTGTTCCTGGGGTTAGAACAAATGTGTCACATCCTATTGGTGGTAGCCATTAGTTCTGATCGGCTTCTCAAGTCATCCTGTCACTTCATAATTTGTTTCTACCTCCTGATTGGATGTTGTCTTGTTTTTATTTTTTGTCGAAAGTGTCAATAAATTTTGTCATTGTCTTTGCTTTCATGCATTAGCTTTTATTTTGTTTTCATCTCATTTTCAGCAGAAAAAAAAGGCTGTTGACGAAAATTATGACAAAAATTTGTTGTTAACACGTCATGGTAATTAAAACAAATAACACACACTCCAAACCCAGCATAGTTAAGCACAGGGCGGCTAACATTTGTTGATATACATGCGTTAATCTAGTAGATCTATCTACCGAGCATTGTTGTTGTGTCTGCTTAGGTTGTTGGATAGTCACTGTTAATCTGTTACTTGCATCATTACACACATACCTGCAGCACTATGCAGTACTTTAGAGTGCATGGAACTTTTAACCTAGCACCCTTTTGACTACCTGAACTGGCCAGTACAAAAACATAAATTTTCCATCCCCTAAATCTGATGTCCTCTCAGCAGCCACCTTTGAGTGTGCCATCTTGCATACTTTGTTTAGTTGGAGCAACCATTTGATTCGTCCTGGTAAAAAGAAAAATATTTCCAACCCCTTCTCAGTCGAATTATCATCTTTCCATCTTTATTCACTGCTATGGTGATGATTTTAGTTGCATTTATTAAATGAATTTTTAACCAAAGTATCAAACACTGAAACAAAATGTAGACTCTCAATTGGCTTCTGCTGAGAGAAATAATTGATTCCAGATTTTTGTAAATGCAATATAACAATGAAGAACAGAAATGATGTAAGAAGCTTAATTTGTAATAAATTGTAACTTCTCTTTGATGCAATAGATAAAAGACAGATGTATGCAACAGTCAGGGTCTGTCTGAGGAAATCCTGGAGCAGTTGAAAAGTGTGGCATTGGAAAGTGGTCAGATAGATGGGGACAGGCACACAATAAGTGAGGTTTCCCTGGAGATTAACTTCTCCTCTGTCACTTCTTCTCTGAGAATAACACACTGCTAATCCACTGAGAAGGCTAGATACAGCTCCTCTACATTGCATCCACTGCTGGGGCTATTGAAAGTGATATATGAGATTACCTTTCATTCTAGCAGGCTGGCCTCCCTTAATGAGGCCATTGCAGTGTTTGCGCCCACCACAGATTCAAGCAGACAGTCATTCTCATTGAGCAGAAAGTTTCCACTTCTTTGCTGTCATTTCCTGCATGCACTTCTGCCCAAACCCAAGCAGACATTTTGAACAAAGGGTTATCTCACATCTGATATTGTTTTGATACGAATTGGGCTTCTTCCTGGAGTACAATATATCCTAATCTTCAGTACATATTTCAAATGGGACAAGGTATATTGTAAATGTTCTACCAGTGTGTGTTTATGCAATGAAGCAAAAAGTATGGATTAGATGGTTGAGTATTATACCTCCAAATTTCTTGAAGGCAACCAAAATGTATATCTGCGCAGTTGTTTTCTTGTTTTTAACTGTAACTACAAACTTTTTATAAACCCCAACAATTGTTGGAAGGTCTTTTTGGAACCTAAAAAATTTCATGACAAAATAACCTTAACTTAGGTTTTATCACAACATTTAGACATGCAGTGTTCAAATCATTAATTCATTCATCTTCAAAATCAAATCAAAATCAAATCAAATCAAATCAGATTTATTTATATAGCGCCAAATCATAACCAAGTTACATCAAGGCACTTTGCATATAGAGCAGGTCCAAACCAAACTCTTCATAAGATTATTTAAAGAGACCCAACAGATCTCCCAATGAGCAAGCAATTGGCGACATTGTCAAGGAAAAACTTCCTTTAAAAGGCAGAAACCTCGGGCAGAACCAGGCTTGGGGGGGCAGCCATCTGCTTTGACCGGTTGGGTTGAGAGAGAGAGGGAGAGAGAGGGAGAAAGACAAGGGAAAAGTTGGGTAAAGTAGGGAGAGAATGAGAGCAGGAGGAGGGGATATTCAATACAGGTGCAGACAGGAACATATGATGCTGCATGAAGTTCATAGAAATGATGCTGTATGGAGTTCATGAAGATATGGGAGCAGCAGGCATTGCAGGAACATGGGGGTGCAGGGTGAGGACAGGGAGAGAGAGGAGAGGAACTGGGAGAACAGAGACTTTGGGAGAACATGGTTAGTAAATAGTTACACATGCTTCTTCATCTTCCTCTGCTTATCCGTTTTCGGGTTGCAGGGGGTGCTGGAGCCAGTCCAAGCTATTGTTACGTGCCTGGCTGAGAGGAGGGCATTGGCGTTTTTGTGGCTCTCTCTCTCTCTCTCTCTCTCTCCTCAGGTAATAATCCTGATTGGCTTGCACCGGTGGAGTATGGACACACCTGGGGCGGCTAATCATCGCTCCACATAAAAAGGGCCATGGCTGCAGTGCTGGGCCCTCTTCTTCTACTGGCCTGCTGGAGCTGCTTTTTTCTTTGCTGTGTGTCTGTTACGACTTTGTGTAACTCAGCCACCTAGACACTTAGGATAAGGTTTGTGGGGGGAGGTGGGTTAGGTAAGTTGGGGTACCCTGTACACGGGGCACTCATGCAGGCATTCCATTGTATATATACACTAGGTTTTAGGGTTGGTGCCACCTTTGTATTTAGTTTTGGTTAATCTCCATTTAGTAGATAAGGCAGGATTTTGGTTTAAGTTTCATTTCTGGAGATCAGTTAGGCCTAGTTTTATTGTACTTTTGAGTTTGTTTTGGCACAACCACCTCGCCCCATCCTCCTCCACAAATATCACTTTGTTACTAGACTTCAGTTGATTTAATAAACAATTTTTCTTTCATTACTTATACCCTGGCTCTGTGATTCGTCTCCTTCCACCTTTTCCACCTGAGGAGTCGTAACAGGTGGGGGCTCGTCTGGGATCCTTTTCCCTGAGCTAAAAGACAATCGAAATTGAGTCATTGTGGTTGTGGAAATAGTGGTAACAATGAGTTTTGATTTGCAAGACTTCATCGACAACCCTACACATGAGAAGGTTGATGTATGTCTTAAGGATGATCTACTGAGTATTGCAGCACACTTTGATATTCCGGTTCAAAAGTATGGGGTCAAAAGGGTAATAAAAAGCACGGTTTTAGAAAAACTAATTGAGTTAAATGTTCTTGTTGTCTCTGATGCCTCAGCCCAGCAGGTGGTTGACATTTCAGCTGGTAGTGCTTCTCCCGTGAGTTACGAGGAAGTGGTCAATGTGTCCACACCTCCGGGTGGCGTGCTTACACAGGCTCCTCCTCCTCCTGCAACTTTGCCTCGATTTGAACCTTTTTCTCCGCTACTGACTGGTTCAGGTGTGGATGCTAAAGCCAAGGTACGCATAGTTCGCTTGCAGCTAGAGGCAAATGAAAGAGAAAGAAAAGCAGAACATGACCTCAAGCTACGGATTCGGAAGCTTGAAATAGAGGCTGATAAGGAGGTAAAGTTATGGCAGCTTGAGATGGAGGCCATGGGAATTTCTTCTGGGCGGACAGCACATTTATTTGAAAAACCTGTACCCTCACAGACAAGCCGCCAGAACCAGAGTTTTGACGTCAGTAAACACATAGCTCTAGTGCCAGCTTTTCGGGAGTCAGAGGTTGACTCCTACTTTAGTGCATTTGAGAAGATTGCCACCGCATTGAACTGGCCAAAAGACATGTGGCCTATCCTACTCCAATGCCAGTTGGTAGGGAAGGCACAGGAGGTCGTTTCTTCTCTTTCCCTAGAAGATAGCTTATGTTATGAGGTGTTGAAGGAAACAATTTTGCGAGCCTATGAGCTTGTGCCAGAGTCATATAGGCAGAAGTTCAGGAACCACAAAAAGTCTAGCGGACAAACATTTGTGGAGTTTGCTCGTGAGAAACTGTTTTTATTTGACAAGTGGTGTACTGCCAATGAGGTCAAGAACAGTTTTGAAGCCCTTCGTCAGCTAATACTCCTGGAAGACTTTAAGCATGCCTTACCAGAGAAGATGGTGATGTTCTTAAATGAGCAGAAAGTGACTTCACTATCCAAAGCAGCTGTGTTGGCTGATGAATTTGTGTTAACCCATAAAAATGTGTTTGCGTCTTCCTCCCGCCCAGACAGAAACTCAGTATCACGCCCAGTGAGACCTGATCCTGCTCGCCCTTCTTTTGACAAGGTCAAGGGACCACCATCACCTCCTCGTGGGGCTCGTGAGTGCTTCTACTGCCATAAAAAGGGTCATGTGATCGCTGACTGCCTTTCTTTGAAGAATAAGCAGCAGCATTCGCCTAGCTTGGTGCAACTGAAGGGTATGGGCCTACTGAAGAGTGTGTCATTTCCAGATGTTAACAGGTCACCAGATGACAATGAACCTGACTCCTGTTTCAAACCATTCATTCTAAAAGGTTTAGTTTTGCTAACAGGGGATCCAAAAGATCAACAACTGGTAACAATGCTCAGAGATACAGGGGGCTCACAGTCTGTTATTCGGGAAGGCGTCTTACCCTTATCATCCACATCTTCATGTCACTCAGGTGCAATTGTTCAAGGGGTTGGAATGGCTTTTGTATCTGCTCCTTTGCACCATGTCCATCGCCAGTCATCTCTGATCAGTAGATGTTTTAAAGTTGCTGTACTCCCTGCTTTGCCCATCAGGGGTGTTTATTTCATCCTCAGTAATGACTTAGCAGGGGCAAGGTTATGCCAGTACCAGAGGTACTTGACATCCCTGATTTGAACACTGACTCTGGTTTGGCACCAGTGCATCCTGACACCTTTCCAGCATGTGTGGTCACAGGGGCCCAGGCCAAGAAATATGGTCTTGACTTATCTGATTCCTTCTTGGTTACAGAACAATCTCCTGACGTTGTGATGACTAGGTCAAAAAGTCAGCCTACGGCTGGACGTGCTGACCTGAAGCCACCTCCCTCCAGGTCTGTGATTGTGAAGCTGCCAGCTACTCGAGAAGCATTCGTCGCCGCACAAAAAGGTGATGACACTCTTTCAAAGTGTTTTTCCTCTGTTATTGGCCAGGACGAGGCCAAGACGAAGAAGGTGGCCTACATACTTGATGATGGATTGTTGACGCGTCGCTGGGCTAGCGAGGCTTTTGAGGGTGTGGATTGTGCAACTTACCAAGTTGTTGTGCCTACAGCCTACCGGACACAGGTGCTGTCCTTAGCTCATGAACATCCATGGTCAGGACACATGGGAATCACAAAAACGTATGACAGAGTCATTAAACATTTCTTTTGGCCTGGACTCAAGTCAGATGTTGTTCAGCACTGTCGTACCTGTCATGTGTCAGATTGCTGGAAAACCAAACCAAGTGATTGCCCCAGCTCCACTCTGCCCCATTCCAGTTATGGGTGAACCATTTGAAAGGGTGCTTGTTGATTGCGTGGGGGCCGTTGCCAAAGTCCAAAGCTGGACATCAGTTTCTGTTAATCATTATGTGTGTCTCCACGAGGTTCCCAGAAGCTATCCCGCTACGGACGATCACGGCTCCAGCCATTAACAAGGCTCTGGTAAAGTTCTTCTCAGTGTTTGGTCTACCAAAGGTTGTGCAAACTGATCAGGGCACCAATTTCAAATATAAGGTATTTGCTCACGCACTGAAAACCCTGGGCATCACTCATGTTACATCTAGCCCCTACCATCCTGAAAGCCAGGGGGCACTGGAACGATTTCACCAAACCATGAAATCTATGTTACGCAAGTACCGTCATGAGTCACAGAAGGATTGGGATGAAGGTGTTCCGCTTGTGTTGTTTGCCGCCCGTGAATTCATACAGGATTCACTAGGCTGCAGTCCAGCTGAACTAGTGTTTGGACATGAGGTTAGGGGCCCTTTAAAGGTCCTCCAGGAGCAGCTGGTCATAACAGGATCAGAAGTCACGAGTGTCTCAGAATATGTCACCAAGCTCAAAGAACGTCTCCAAATAGCCCGTTCTTTGGCGAGGTTAAAAAACTCTGAAGTCCTGTCTGATTTAACTAGCTACCTGTCCCACTTACCTGTTGACCAGTGTTAAAACACTCATCTGTGATTTCCTGTGTCTGTTTAGTGACATTCCCTCTCAAACTTCAGTCATAACCCATGATATTGTCTTAACCAACCCAAGGCCGATCAAGCAGCACGCCTATCGGGTTAGTCCGGCAAAGAGGGAAGTCCTGAAGAAGGAGGTTGGCTATCTTGTGGAGAATGGATTTGCATTGCCCAGCTCCAGTCCCTGGAGTTCTCCGTGTGTCATAGATATAAAGTCTGATGGAAGCCCCAGATTCTGCACCGACTTCCGCAAGGTAAACGCAGTGACTGTTCCAGATGCCCATCCGTTGCCTCTTATTGAAGATTGCATTGATGAAATTGGCCCAGCAACATACATCAGTAAACTTGACATGCTAAAGGGATACTGGCAAGTTCCTTTAACTCCGCACTCCTCTGACATTTCAGCTTTCGTGGCCCCTGACAGTTTCCTGCAGTACGGAGTCATGCCATTTGGTATGTGTAACGCTCCTGCCACTTTCCAGAGGTTGGTAAACAAAGTATTGGGAGATGTGAAGAACTGCAAGGCATATCTGGATGATACTGTTGTGTACTCCGCTGACTGGGCTAGCCATATGGCTAACCTAAGGGAAGTTTTCAAACACCTATCACATGTCTCTTTAACCCTTAATCTTGCCAAATGCGAGTTTGGAAAAGGTACTGTTCTCTATCTTGGTCAGCAGGTTGGTCAAGGGCAGGTGCATCCTGCAGATGCAAAGATAAAAGCCATTGCTGCCTTTCCTGTACCAACCACCCGGAGAGAGCTACGACTTTTCCTTGGGATGTCTGGATACTATAAGCGGTTCTGTAAAAACTTCTCCTCGGTAGCAGCCCCGCTGACTGCTTTGACCAGTCCTTGGAAGCCCTTTGTTTGGACTGTTGAGTGCACCCAATCATTTGAATGCCTAAAAGGTATGCTATGTTGCACTCCTGTCTTGTCAGCCCCAGATTTCTCCTTGCCGTTCAAGATGGAAGTTGATGCCAGCGCGGTTGGGGCTGGAGCTGTTCTTCTACAGGAGGACAACCAGGGCGTTGATCATTCTGTGATTTATTTTTCACGCAAGTTCAACATGCACCAACTCAAGTACTCCACCATCGAAAAGGAAACTCTTGCACTACTGTTCGCCCTGCAACATTTTGAGGTTTACCTTGGATCCAGTGCAAAGCCTATTCAGGTGTTCACAGACCATAACCCCCTCGCATTTCTCTCCAGGATGTACAACTCCAACCAGCGTCTTATGCGGTGGGCACTGATTATTCAAAACTTCAATCTAGAAATCACTCACAAAAAGGGGTCTGACAATGTTCTGGCTGATGCTTTGTCTCGTGCTGTGTGATTTAGAGTGGTTAGTAGTGGAGATCAGAAAAACGTGGTTCCAAACATTATGTTTGGACTTAGAAGGGTGGGGGTGTTACGTGCCTGGCTGAGAGGAGGGCATTGGCGTTTTTGTGGCTCTCTCTCTCTCTCTCTCTCTCCTCAGGTAATCAGCCTGATTGGCTTGCACCGGTGGAGTATGGGCGCACCTGGGGCGGCTAATCATCTTTCCACATAAAAAGGGCCATGGCTGCAGTGCTGGGCCCTCTTCTTCTACTGGCCTGCTGGAGCTGCTTTTTTCTTTGCTGTGTGTCTGTTACGACTTTGTGTAACTCAGCCACCTAGACA
Organism: Remorina albescens; assembly: GCA_034769265.1. Taxonomy (NCBI): domain Eukaryota; kingdom Metazoa; phylum Chordata; class Actinopteri; order Carangiformes; family Echeneidae; genus Remorina; species Remorina albescens. Next base: position 2,441,558 of record CM068492.1, on the reverse strand, counting down.
CTTAGGATAAGGTTTGTGGAGGGAGGTGGGTTAGGTAAGTTGGGGTACCCTGTACACGGTGCACTCACGCAGGCACTCCATTGTATATATACACTAGGTCTTAGGGTTGGTGCCACCTTTGTATTTAGTTTTGGTTAATCTCCGTTTAGTAGATAAGGCAGGATTTTGGTTTAAGTTTCATTTCTGGAGATCAGTTAGGCCTAGTTTTATTATACTTTTGAGTTTGTTTTGGCACAACCACCTCGCCCCATCCTCCTCCACAAATATCACTTTGTTACCAGACTTCAGTTGATTTAATAAACAATTTTTCTTTCATTACTTATAACCTGGCTCTGTGATTTTGGTTGTCTGTTTGTCTCCTTCCACCTTTTCCACCTGAGGAGTCATAACACTATCATTGGGTGAGGGCAGGCTACACTCCGGACAAGTCGCCAGTCAGGTGCTTTCACATCAACAGCATTTAGTGCACACTAAACAAGTTTGGTCCCTGGCTCAGCACGTTTATGTCGGTGTGAATGCAACCACCGCACTTTGGTGCGCACCAAATCAGCCGGTCCATTTCCCTAACTTTGGTGCGGTTCCTCTGGTGTGAAAGCAACTGAAACAAATTGGACCAAAACGGTCTAGTTTTAATACATTGTGGGTATCGGGGATACTAAATTGTGGGTAAAATTCTGACATTTTACTTCCTGTTGATCCCATGGTTGACCCATTTATTTATTCATCGCCGGCTAATAATCGGCTAAATAGTCATTCAGGAGGAGGGAACATCTCTTCTCTCTGAAGTGGCATGCAATGCGCCGTCGGCGACTCCAATGCATCTTGACGTTGTTTAGGAGTCGCAGCTGCGACTCATGTTCGAACTGAATTGTTTGCAGAAAATTACCGACACATACAATGTAATAGGCAAGGATCAGCCCCAGGAGCGCAACGCAAAGCTGTCGCTCCAGGCTAACTTATCGAAAGTGGCACGTTTATCTATGAGGAAGTTGTCTTTGCGGTCTATTTTGGTTTGTTTAGAAATATGCATATGTGAAACTGAACTGTACCAATGTCTGTTTGCTACATTGTAACATTTTTCTGCCTGGTGCGGACCAAAACAATCGAATTATAGGTCTGAAAGCACATTCAATCGCATGGCCAACATACAGAGACAGACAGAGACAACCACTCACACTCACACAACGCCTAGACTATGCCGCTGTGCTGCCCTTGTTTCCGGGTTGTGGGGGGTGCTGGAGCCAATCCCCTCTCACATTGGGTGATGACGGGGTACACAATGGACAGGTCTCCAGTAAATCGCAAGGCTAAAGCAGACGCACTTTACACTTTACACATAGAGCAGGTCTAGACCAAACTCTATAGAGTTATTAAAAAGAGACCCAACAATGTGGTGACAGTGGAGGAATAAACTTCCTGTAGGAGGCAGATAACTCAGACTGAACAAGACTCAGGGAGGGTGGAGCCATCTGCATTGACCAGTTGGGTTTAGAGGGAGAAAGACAGAAGCAGTGATGATGTCCCTCAGCCTGTCTTAAGACACCGTAGCCATACCCCAAATGAGAGTATGTGCTTTGATCTGTCCCTCTTCCAAGCCCCTGTACATGCCAAACAGCAGACCTGCAAGTACTGCAGCAGAAAAGGCAACTTTCTGAGGTCAAATATTGTCTGCAGGGTCTGCAAAGTCCACCTTTGCATGAACAGCGATTGTAACTGCTTTGTATTATACCATGAAAAATGGCCTAATGTTGTTCAAATTATAATCTGAGTGTTGACAGGTGCCTATATCAGCACTTATGTTGTAAAGCTTACGTTAGGTTCTAATGTTATTAAATCCATGTTTATTTACCTTATATATGTTTTTCTTGTATTTTTTATATATATGCTTCTTTGAAAATTTGCTTACCACTTCAGGGCAAGGAACTGAATAGGGTAACTTCATTGACCTTGATTTTTTTTAAATGAAAATTACATTTTTTTTTAAATGTCAAAATAGTAATGATGTCTTGTTATGTCCTCCAATAACACTCTAAGGTTGAAATTTTGAATTTCAAATTTTTCAATGAGTGCCCTATAAAGGGTTAATGTATCTACTGAACTTTGTTGTTGCAATGTCTGCTTTCATTATTGGTTAGTCACACTGCTAACTTCATGCATGCTCACATACACGTGCACCCCCCCCCCACACACACACACACACGCACAGACGCACTTGCTTATATTTGATGAGACATTTCATCACATACTTCAGTTTTACACACTGTGTGTGTGTTTAATGTTGCACTGAAAAGAATATTTTAAACTTTTTGATATGGAAATTTTGGCTGTAGTTATTTTTTACATTATTTATACAGTTTTCCAAATCCAAAGTAATATTTGAGAATTAATCAATAATAACAATCCTTTTGTCATTCAATCTGGTGCATTCAAGAGATATTTGATTTAATCAATTTTAGCATTAATAGTTTGTTAGTTTCTGATAGCCAACATTTGTTAAATATCTAACAACAACAAAAATATTTATGCTGGGGTGTCACGTATAACAATGACTTTCCAAGGCTGATACATTTTGTTCCAGCTCTCCAGACCAGTCAGCACATGAGTCAATGCTGTTAAAACAGAGAGACGGGTTGTGTGTTTTGATGGAATACTTCAACATGACTGTATTACGCCAACCCCAACAGCTGAGAGTTCAGGCAGAGACATGCATCAAGGTAGTTGCTATTTAGAGCAAATGGTTACCCAGATCTGTGGCTCTCTTCTGTTTGCTCTAACCCCTAGGGAAACACATACATAACTAGAAGTCACAGCAAATTTTTGAATTTCCCTTCGATGATTAATAAAGTATCTATCTAACCTTGATTGATGTAAGAGATGGGCGCTACCTTGCAGCAGAAATTGTCCAAAGGTTAGCAAATGTCAGTTCATCACAATATTGCAATTCTTTTTGAGTTTGGTGTAATATTGTAATGGAAACGAATTGAGAAAAATGTAAAGCTTTAAGAAAAAAATTAGTATATTCCCTGTTCTTTCCAAACACAGAAAAGAAAGCTGAGAAATTGAATCACATCACTTCTAGGAGGTAGGTAATTGAGAAAATAAGATTATGAGGTTTTTAAATACTGCAAGTACACAAATGCCTACAATAAGAGTAGACTGTTATTATGTTAGTTCTTTAGTTAGGATAGTGTTCATAGAAGCAGGCAGGGCACTTCTGAGAAATACAGCCTTCGACCTGGTACTGTGCCCACTGGCTGTATCGATATATCCAGCCTGTCCAAACAGATCTGAGTGAGTGCAGGGTAAGTCTTTTTCACCATGTTTGAAGAGACTACAGCCCAGATGGTTAGTAGTGCTGCCAGATCAATTACCAGCAGCACACCAGCAGAGAACACAGCACAGCACTTTGCTTCCAGGACCAATTGAACTGATGCTGATTTGAACTTTTACATATCGTCATAGCATGCTGTGACATAAAGGACTCACTAACTTAATTCCACATATGCACGATTAAAATTCATTATAGGGATATTGCTGTTAGACCTTCCAGCTACATTTTTTATTGCTCATTCCAAACCGCCATCATGGCAATGGCATAAAACAAACAGCTGTGCTTGTTGAGTGGTGGAGGATAAAGCATTTGGCAAAAAGAATACAAATAGAGGAAGCATTTGCTTTCATAAAAAGTTAGAGATGCTAAATGTATGACTTCAAAAATTCCAATGAATATATGAATTTATTTGTAATGACTAAAAGGCTTGTGCAAACATGCCATTTGTAACAAGTCTTTAGTGTTTTCCTTATTAGCAGAGTTCAGTATTCCTCTGTGCTCTTCCTAACCATTACGAGTCACTCTTGGAAAATACATTTGTTGTATAACATTACTACTTATATTAATTAATTATGTCATTCAGTCATTTGGACAGAGAAACAATTGGGATAGGCTGAAGCAAAGATTAACTGACTGACAAAAAATCTAGAAAAAAGGTTATGTTTTTATTAGTGTAAATTTAAAATTTTTACTAATTTCAGGAGAGACTTTTTTAAATTCCACATCTACTTAATTACAGACACTTTTATATCCAAATACCACATTTATTACCCAACTCCTTTTATTATTATCTGTCATATTCAAAATGAATGAAAAAGGAATTATTTTTTTTACCAACTCAATTATACAATCTTATTTACATTTATTTGTGTATTTCTAAGGTTATTACCTAACTTATTTTTTAATAGCTGTATTTTTTTCTATTGAAAATGGAATAAAATGCCATTCCATACAAGAGCTCCATTCATTGCTCATTTTACAGCCTTAACTATGTTCTTTGTAACGAAGTTATTCCATTCTGGATTAGCTTTAGTGGGTTTTTTTTTCTTGTTTTGAAGGCAAAATTTAATCTTTACTTACATTTACAGAAGGTTTTAGTTGCCTACACTTAACCGTAACCCAGGATTCATGTCTGTTCTGAATGCTTGGTATGGCAGAGGCCTGCATTTCGAAGGCCCAAGGATCTGATCAAGTACTTTCACCAGGTTCAAGTCTTGTTCTTCTTGCTACTCAGCTCCCACCTCAAGCTTTGATATTTTTATAATTTCAAATCAGCTTTCTTCCTTTGGTTGCAGTATTTGATCTTGTATGCCCTTAGAAAGCTACTACACAGAACATTTCTGTTTTTCAAGTAGCTCTCCCAAACGCAACACAGCCAAATCTTACCTGTGACCTCTCCTTGTAATCTGTTACAGCACAAAGAAACAGAACAAAAGGATTTTTCAGTTGTTTGCTCATTGAATACTCAGGACAAGGGTTCCCACTGTACAAAAGCCTTAAAGTTCAGGTATTAAACCGTTTACAACTGATTCTACCTCAAGATGTTTTATTGAAAAGAATAGTTTTATCCCAAGGAAGTTGACAGTATTAGTAACTTGGTTTAAAACCTTTGATCAAATCAATATTTAAATAAAGACAAAAAAATCTAAACAATAAACACAGTAAAGACTTTCAAGCAGGATTAATAAAATGTTTTACTCATCAACAATGTTTAAGGAGGTAAAAAAATTGTGGACCTGAGCTAGACCAAAATTAAAGCTTAAAGAAGCGCAGAAATTAGACTTTCATTGAACAGATGGGCCTGAACATGACTCCAATAAAACAGTTTGCCAACATATTGGGGATATCGACTTTACAAGACAGAATTTAAAAAAGGCATGAGAATGTTGTGTTTTCTTTGGTTTTGATCATTTACAGGTTTTATGAATCTGTGAAATAAGGAAAAATTAAACATTCTGTCTTTCCTTTTCACCTGCTTTTTGACCTACTATTTTCCTTTTCAAGGACACCCGGACCCACAATACAGGCATACGCATGGGGAAGTAAAGTTCAAATAGCGAATACAGCTACGCTGAGAAGAGGGTGAAGCCTGGTGAGGAGGTGAGGGTGTCCAGGAAGCTGTCAGATTAGGTGTGAAGGAGTGGAGTGATCCATTTGGCTGCTGAGTGATCTAATCGGAGACAGGAACAATGCTCAGGCTGGGTGCAGAAGTCTGCGGAGTAGGTAAAACTAGTAAACCAGGAGTGCAGGAGACAACAGGTAAGGCAGAAATCAGGCAGACAAAGCATATTACGCCAAGATGATCCTCAGACAGAGGCCAGAACGTTACCACATGAGGTGAAAAACACAAAACTGGCAAAGACTGCAGAAGGCAACACCTTTTACTGAAAAGGATGGAAATCAACAGAAGGTATACATGCAGAGGTTGATTGGCATGAAAGTGGGAAGGGATTTAGCCAGACCCAGCTGGAGACACACACACACAAGATGTGCCTACTCAAATACAATAAAATTGACAGTAGCAGTTCCCAATAACTTTAAAGTCATTATTGAGTGACATATATAAATAGCTGGTTGTAATGATTAAGAATAGGTGGAGGACCTAGTGACATTTTTAAAGCTGACAACATAATATGGCAAAGATATGAATAAAATGCTTTTTCCGTTAATGTCCGTTAATGACTATTTCTGTACTGTATTTAACTGATTAGGAGTTTAGGAAGAGATGCTGACCGCTGAGTTAAAATGATCCTGCGCTCTGCATTCAATATTCAGACTTACACAACTTTTTATGTTTTATGAGGCATTGGGTTTTCCATATGGATGTGAATAAACATTACAGCGGAGATGCATCGAGACGGTGATGTGCTCTGCATTGTCCCAGCAAACAGTAGCATATTTCAGATAGGGATCAGAGATGAGGGTTGGATGAGGTGGGTATGACTAAAGACAAAGTGCTTTAATCACTTCCCCCAGGCCACTGTATAGTGTTGACTATTATCATCAGAGAACATCTGAAATATGTGTGTGCTTGCCCCAAGGCTTATCACACTGGGGAAGAAATCTGTCTTTGTTGAGGCACCACATTGACCTTGAGTGACTGTGCAGTTACAGGGAGGGAGTCAAATAGCTTGAATCACTCATGCTCATCCCAATTTGTTTTCCCCCTCTACAATACCACAGAGACAAGGTCCCTGAGAGGCAGATGGACCAATGGCAGACAGGTCATTGACATTTAGGTCACTGGCATTTACTTTTCTAGAGTTTTGTGCACACTCAACTTTTTTATGTGTGATTGTTTGTGACATTCTTCAACCATATAATAGAATCTGCAAAGTACATGTTAAAACAATTAATGTAACATATAGGTACTGGTACCCAGTAAAGTTGGCTCATCTCTGCTGTCCTACAAGCAATACAACCAATAAACTGACATTGATACAATTCTCTTTGCATGTGGATAAAATAAAAAAATAGTGACTTCAATTAAAGCAAGCATTTTGAGGACAGAGACCAGCCAAGTGGCAACCCTCTATGATGTCACCCACTTGTTTTTGAGCTGCTGTTTTGAAACTTCGAGTTTGTAATTTTAAACAAAATTTGGAGGATGTGGAGCTGAGTAGGAGTGAGGGCTGGATCCGACCTGCTCTGTACTATATCCTGTACTATATACTGTTGACAGTTTGTCAATCACGCTTTAGCCACGCCCCCTGACTCATCCCCTGCTTTATGGTCTGTTTTCCCCTATACAGGGCCATCATTTAAAACTGAACATCATGTTGTATCGAAGAAAAATTTAAAATGGAGACTAAGAACATACAGTTGAAACCTGTAGAATTCCTGATATTTTTTAAATAAAAGGCTTAAGGCTCTTCAGAATTGGCTTTCCTTTACAGCCCTGGAACCTATCTCCAGCTAGCTTTTTCACTGTGCTTCCACACTATTCCACAATACATTTACCTTGCCCAGACTCCAGCTAAGTATAAAATGAACAGGTGTATTTAAAAGCTCAAAGAACAACAAACTCCCAAACATCCTGAGGAGCAGCAGGGCTAATTGAGCCACCTGCAGCTCTTCGTCTGACATTATACTGATTATTCGTGTCTCCAACACTGACTAGATATAACTGAAAGCACCATGAGGATCAGTGATTGAGACAGCATTATAGTAAAATGTAACACTTCAAGCCTCCAGTCAGTGAGTCTCTCTGTTGTGTTGGATTTTTCAGTCTTAAGCCTCAGGTCAGTGATTTTGTCTGTGTGATAGTGTTTGACAGGCTGCTGATAACTGGAAACATTAAGCTCAGTCCAAAAGCAGGTTAACTGTAACTGCTAGCTTCATCAACATTTCCTCTCTCAATGTCATGGGTCTCGTTCTTATTTTCTACTTCTTATCTGTAAGGGTCACAGGGGGTGTTGGAGCAAATCCCAGCAAACGTTCCGGGCGGGGATCACCCTCGACAGGTTGCTAGTCCAGTCCATCGCAGGGCCAACATAGAGACACACAGAGACAAACAACTATTTACACTCTAACTACGACCTAGGGACAATTAAGGGTCACCAATCAACCTAGACATGCATGTCTTTGGACTGTGGGAGGAAAACCCATTTGCATGCAAACTCAACACGGAAAGGGCGCAGGCCCCGGAATTGAACCCCCAAGCTGTTGCCTCACAGCAACAGCGCTAACCACTATTCCACCGTGCTACCCTCAGCTGATCATTTCTGGTGTAAAACATCAACTGTAGTGTGCTGAAGCTTTGTAAGTAGACAGTGTGACACAATGATCAGCTCCATTGAGTCCAACCACACTGTAAACATGTATATGCAATAAATATTTTGTAACCACGGTGACAAATAAACAAATTCTAAAACAATCGTGTGTTTTTTTTGTGTCCTACTTTGTGGTTCTGTTCATACCAGACATGTATCTTCAGTGATCTGATCACAAGTGGTCAGTCATTTCATAATTTCACACCTGGCTTTCTCATCAGGCATCATTCTCAAGTGACCACTAGTGATTTGATCTCACTTCCCCACTTTCTATGCATATAATTATCTGCATTGTTGCTTTCAGCCAATCTGACAGGCAGGTACATCGTCAGACAGAAGAAAGCAAAATAATAAACAAAAATATGCAAACATGCAATGTTGTATATAGAATATATACACGTTTCATGAGTTGACAGATGAGATATGCATCAATGAGAAAACTTAAAGGATGAAGTGCTGCGAGAACTGCGTTAAGAGTTATGAGAATGATGTCTGTGAGGCACTAACTGCATGAGGTTTATAAGTGGTTAATGACCTAATGTACCCATTTTGGTTCCTGTTGTAACTATGAAGAAGTGAAAGACAGCAATGTAAAATTTCTAACATAAATTTTAAGTAAGGGATTTTGTGTTTTGTGTTTTCTCTTGTGATGTATATTCTCTATAGAGGTATAGAGATGTAAACAAATAGACAGACTATAAGCAAAGCACATATTTCCTATAAAGTCTTGATGGAACATTCACTGACTGGTCTGGTCTACTGATAGTAATGACTTTAAGTAGCTGGCTATTAAGCAGTCATTGTGTGTGAGTCTCAGCCATGTCTCTGAATATGACCATCGGATAGGAACATCACTGATGGAGCTGTGAGAGCACATTAGAGAGCATGGGTATTCTTAACTGTCCATAAAGTGAGTTGGTGCCATTTGAATAGCACTTGGGGTAATTATGGTCGGCAGCTCATCCTCCATCAGCTTTGTGGCTGATTCTGTCTCCTGCTTTCAATTTCCTGCCTCGTTGAGGATGCCAGGAGATATGTGGAGAGAAGAGGGCCTGAAAAGAAATTCAGCAAAGCACTTTATAATTAAAAGTATTTGGAAAGTGAGGGAAGAAGATACACTATTACCTCACTTTACCTCACTCAAGGAAAGAAAAGACACAATTTTGGGTGTGAAATAGTAACATGGAATTAATGTTTATATGCATTAGTGCATGGTTGTTTATTAGAAGGTTATTCAAGCATGCTGTGTGATATAGCAGGTGATTCCAATTTACATAGAGCGGTGCATTTTAGAATGTCATTAGTCACAGAATAATTAACAAATATAATTTGAATTACACAGGGTCATAACACAGTCTACTCAACAGATTTGCAAGTAATCTAGGCAAATGCAATTTGAGTAATCTGAATCAAATGTGCCCTGAAAGCATCTTTCATCTCATCTAAAAGTGTGTTGAAATGACTAATAATTGCATTTGAGTTTTATTTCTACAAGCCGGACATGCCTCTTTCCCTACTAGAGTCAGGCCTTTACATTGAAAAGAAACATTTATGAACCTTCTGGAATTACCTTTATGTATGTATAAATACATCTGCATCAAAATGAAACACAACATCGAAAATATCACAAACACAGCTTAAAAATTTCTGATATCTTGGATGAATATACCATGTTCACATTTTTCACAATCTAAAGCTTATCTATCCTCCGTAGACTCCATACAGTGTGAAAAGATTTCTTCAAACACCATACCCATGTTAGAATCCTATGTACAGCAGACACCTCCTGGTCCTCTGAAAACATTTGACCTTGTTCTCCGCAATGGCTCTCAACTATCTAGAGCAGTGATCCTCACTATTTTTTCCACAAGAACCACACTGGCAGAGCAAAGTCAAGGGGAGAGCCACACGGTTTTTACTCGGAACACCTGACGTTTGCCTGCTCGTCGCCTCTCCGGCGTCTTCATGTTGATTTTCGTTTGCTGCTTCCTCAGACTCTTTATCCTCACTCTTCATTACAACGGTGTCTGTCTGCCCGGTTTTTGGCATTTTTAAAAAAAATTAGAAATTGATCCATTTTGCGCCTGCATCTCATGCTGGCTAGCGGAGCTACAGTGACGTCACCAGTGTGACGGCTTTGTAGACAATGCCGTGAGCTGCGTGCTGCAGATATAAGAATCGTAAGTATATTTCAAAATGTGATATTTCACAGCCTGATATTACTATCAGCCCCAAGGTATATGTTGAACTTTTTGCAACATTAACATGTGATTACTTGCTACTTTATTCAGATTTGTCTGTGACACTCAAATTTATCATCAGTCTCAGTGAAAAGTAATTTCTTGTCTTGTCACCTTGATTAGATCTGTGAGGCTTTGATTCAGTCGCTGATTTCTCTCTGAGTAAGAGTGGAGAGGATGTGCAAACGAGGGGCTGTACATGTGTTACAGTTAACTTATCTTTACTCACTTATTTAGCTTTTGTCTTACTGAATCACATCAGATGTTTCCAAAAAGGACCACTTCAACAACCGAACAGACTCTCAAACTGCATGACACGTTATATCGTAACTTGTCAGACTGTCAGAAATGTACTAATAGGTCCAAGAGGTGGAAGGAAGATATCCACCATAATCCGGTAGAAAATCGAATCCTCAGACTCGGGCTGTCTGGTTCATTCTTCACCTTGAGGCCTTGTCCATGAATATCCCTGACAGGATCAGAGACATAGGGAAACTGTGTGGAAATCAAACATACACCATAAATGTGTTTGACTTTGGCTATACAAGGGCCAGGCGGCTCATACGGCATCCTCCAGTACTAACCCCACAGCGTCATAAGGGGGAGATTGCTGTAAGTCTTCTCCAAGTTCACAAAAGACATTATGACAGGCTGATCAAATTCTCATGATCTCTCTCCATGCCATGCGGACGAGGCTGTCAGCCAAGACAGCCCAAAGAGGCCCAAAGCCTTCAGCATCTCTGGATGAATGTCAATTCAAAAACACTTTACCAGGAATCTGTCAGACTGTGCCTCCTAAACTGACGCCATGTTAGTCAGGGTCAGAATTAAGTTCAGTTCAGCAGTTCTACTTGTCTTACATTGCTACGATGCCAAGAGATCCTTGAGGCCATCCAAAGCTCCTTCTACAGAACTTCTCCTTACTCCTTTAATACTCAAGTTTTTACCTCTGCAACTGCCAAAGCTGCAGCTCCTTCATTCTCACATAGAAATGACTTCTACAGCTTCACCACCCAGCGACATAAGTTAACAGGCCTTCCCTCTCTTCAGTCATCTGTCTGAGAAACACAGCCACAAGTATGATTGGCAACCACATACCAAGTAAACTATGAAGTTTTGGCCTAAAGTTTTCTGGTATGAAATCTGTCTTATGCTGAAAAATTTTGGTTATATGCATTTGATGAATGGATCACTTACATGATTCAATAACATGGTACCACTCAATTTCATTTGAAGTAGGCCATTCCTCCCGATCATGGGCTTCCAGGTTTCTCCATCATTACCAATGAAGACGCGAAAGTCCCCTATCCTGGGAGAATTTATAAACATAATTTCTCACCTAATGTTGTCACAGACCATGATGTCAAAATATTAATGGTACATCTACTAGAATTATCTTATTATAATAAGGTGACAATAATTTGTGTAGGCCATGCATAATTGTAAAGTGACAAATTATTACACACAGAACAAATCTGTGCTTTCTTGCAATATAGCAATACATTTAGAACAAGCACATTAATACTTCACTTCATTTACGTAAACAGCTCCTCACCCACAGCAAATACTGATTAGAATAAATTATAATCAAACAAAAAATTAAACAGTAACTCTCTGCTCATTAATTAATTGCTCTGTGGGAATATCATAGCCTTTAAATACACTCCTCCTGTTTGTTAGTATAAATTTAAAATAAGTTAATTTCTCTTTGATTTGGTGAGGATATCTTCACATTACAAATTTTCCCAATACTGTGAATATTGCAAAATTACCACTGATGATGTATGAGGAAAGAAAAAGAACAAAGTTATTCTGAAATGTGACATTTGTGTACACCTCTGCCTCATTTGCTATATGGGATATTGTTGGCAAATCAAAGTGGAAAGGGCAATTTTCACAGCTCCTTGAGATGAAAAAGTGCCTTTTTTTTCCCAAGTCTGCACAGAAAACAAACAATTACATTCTTGACTGCCTTTATTTACTCAATGATTGAGCAGTGCAGGTAGACAGGAACGGGCAGATTAATTAACTACCGCCTGAAAACCTTTCTTCTTAGAGCGTTGTCACATTGATGGATGGCTGATTAAAGTCAATGAGATGGCTATCAGTACACAAGAGCAAATCAGTGAAAAAAAAAAGAAAAAAAAAAGAAGAAAAGTGAAAAAAAAAAAGAGATTTACCTCAAGGGCAAAAATTTAAATGAAACACACAAATATAAGTGTGCTGTCGGTGACCCAGAGAGCTTTTTATGACACTGTGAATTAAGAAGAAAAGAAAGTAACTGGGAGTGAAGAAGAAGAAGGCTTAAAATGCAGCATATTGTGCAGCTGTAATGGTAATTTCAGTTCCTTACATTTGATCTACTTGGGATACCCCATTTCCCTTTTCCCTTTTCCTCACCAGGATGTCAGATCATCTTGGGTTTTTAATTGTGATGTTTAGACCTTTTAACACCAACATAAAAAACCCTGCAGGATACCTGCAGGATACCAGAGGGTGTGAAAACACACCTTTGGGTTGGGGGGCGTTCCTCAAGTATAAATGTTTAGCTCTTCCCCTGCTTGGGGTCTTTTTTCATTTTTACTGCTCTTGTGATGATCGACCTTTTCTTTGCATAGAAAATAAAAACTTGTTGGCCAGCAGAAGTCTCTATTTCATTCTTCACCAGCAGCAGAGAATTTCCACAACACAGCTCAAATTGCCTACCTTGCATATCTTCTGGTGAGGTTTCTCATTAGGAATCTATAAAGACCAAAAAAGACCAGAAAAAACTGCAGAATTAATTAAAATGATAGTAATGGAGAGAGCAGGTTGCCAATGACAGGATGACTGAGGCCCTGCATAATCATTGTTCTGATCAGAGCCCTATTGTTTGCCTATGAATGCGCCTGTTGGTGGCAGCCAGTGCCTCTTATATGTTTATCTGAATTCCTGGGCCAGTAGTTTGTTTCCAGCTTGCGTCTGTTGATGTAGTATTCAACTCCCATAGCTGTGAAGAGGTTCAAAGGCTTCATTTAGCTGCTTGAGCACTGAGAGAGAGGCAAAAAGAGAAAGAGAGCTCACCAGCTTGTTTTCAGCCAGTTTTATCAGCTAGTTTATAGATTTAGATAGTGAGATTCTGAATGTGTTCACAATGTGTTCCTTTCTTTCGCATAGGCCTGACTAAAACATCAGTTTAGAAAATAACAAAAAATAAAGGCTTTTGTCAAATCAATTGTATTCTTAATATTTTCATTAATATTAGTACATGTTCATTAGTACATCAGCATCATCTCCATAGTTTTATATGATATATTTATGTATACAGATAATTTAATAACGAGAACACTTTCCAGCAATAATCTAGTGTTATTCTCTTGTGACTAGATCTGCCACCATATGAGGCAGAGTTTATAATGGGAGACATGTGAACATGAATCATGACATTCATTTGGACGTGAATCCATCAGGCAAGAATGAAATGTCTGGAGTGGGGAAGTGAGGGGCAACGCACAGGTCTTGTTCCTGGTGAGATGCAGGAGGAGGCCAGCCAGGAGGCAACTCACAGGGCCCAGTCCCTTCACGTTCAGAGCCTCCCAATCCTGGCAGATTAGTTCCATGGTGGATTAAATGGCCCCCAGCCAGCAGATGGAATGAGTGGCTGCAGTTTGACTAGGAGGTGTCCAACATCATCCACGAAACAGCCAAGGGAGAGGTCGACAGTCGACTCCAAACACTAACCACCATCATCATCAGCTATGCCACAGAGAGATCTGGCCAGATTGAGAAGGGAAATACCAAGACCATTTCATACACCATGAACCCCAGGGCCACCAAAATACACCAAATGCATCTGGAGCTTTGTGCCCTCAAGAAACGGTACAAGAAGTCTACTGATGAGGAGAAGCAGTCATTGGCTGAACTGCAAAATATCCTGCAGAACAAGCTGATGGTCCTCTGCTGAGAGGAGTGGCACAGGAGGTGGGTAGAAAGAGAGCTTGGAGGCGAGCAGCCTTTATATCAAACCCCTTTGGCTTTATGAAACAACTGCTTGGGGACAGGCACAGTGGTTGCCTTGAAAGCTCAACAGAGGAAATTAATCGCTTTCTCCATGACACCTTGAGTGATCTAGTGACGGGACAAGGCCTAGGTGCCAATTCGGCCCTAACCAACCCCATACCCCCAACAACAGAGTTCAATCAGAAGGAACCAAGTCTAAAGGAGGTTGAAGAGGTCATCAAAGCAGCTCGATCAGCATCTACCCTTGGGTCCCAGTGGTGTACCCTACCTTGTCTATAAGCAGTGCCCAGACTTTCTCAGGCACCTCTGGAAGATCTTGAATGTAATCTGGTGAAGAGAGAGAGAGTTGCTATGGCACACCAGTGGAGGTGTGCTGAGGGAGTTTGGATCCCCACAGGAGGACAATCTCACTGCTGAGTGGTGAAGGGAAATTGTTTTTCAGCATCGTCTCTTGGAGGCTGACAGAGTTTCTCCTCAAGAACAGCTAGACTGACCCCTTGGTGCAGAAGGGTGGCTGTTTGGAGCACACGGGTGTAGTAACACAATATGTCTTAGTTAGACCTGGCCAACGCCTATAGATCAATACCACATAAGTTGGTTGAGCTTGAACTGCACTGCCACCATGTTCCCAGTTAGATCAAGGATCTGACCCTGGATTATTGCTACATGGCTACAGAGCATGGCGCTGCTCAGCTGGTGACTTGCTTCTTGGCTCCAGCAATCTGGTGTGTTATTTGTTTGAGTGTGTTTTTATTTTCTGTATGTTGGTACACCTTTCAACTGGACTTTAAACAGCAGGTGGATGTTTCTTGCGTGAGCAAGTTATACAAACTATACTGATGATTGGACTGTTTTTCAGACTGTGATTGTTTGTGCAATCGTCGGGCAAGTGCAAAGTTGCCAACATGGAGTGCCGGCATTGTGTGAAACAGCCAGAGATTAGTTACACCACACACATGGGTCTCCAGAACTCAACGGCGCTGACAGGCTGAGTGACTGTGGCAAGCCCTGCAGATCAACAGCCCAGAGGAGAAAGTGAGGCAGATGGGGAGGCATCAGGAGGAGGCTCAGATCACGGGGATACAAACTAGTGCTACCTGCTATAATCCTGGCTCACGTGCGTTCCATTCAGAACAAAATGTATAAGATAAGGACATATACGAGGTACGCTTATGAATTTCAAGAGGCTGCCTTTTTCTGCTTCACCAAAACATGGTTACAAACAGTGGCACCAGACTTGATTTTTGACACAAAGGGCTTCTCATTCATACAAGCAGACAGGAGTGACAGCTCGGGGAAAAGCCGGGGGAGAGGAGTTTGTGTCTATGTAAATGAGAGGTGGTGTCATCAGTACTCTATCAAGCTGGTAGAATGTAACAATGACTTTGAACTGCTGGGCATTGGGTTGAGACCATTTTATCTTCTCCGAGAATTTGGCTGCATCCTGCTGTTTGTTGTTTATGTGTCTTCCAGCGGCAAAGCGCATTGCGCTGCTACCTCAATAGCAGACAGTGTCTGCAACCTGCAGCAATAATTCCCTGATGCCCCCACCATAGTTCTTCATGATCTCAATTCCTGCACCCTGGAGAAGACTTAACCAGGATTTCACCAGGTTGTAAAATGTGGAACGAGGAAAATAATATATTAGACAAATGTTACATAAACATCAGCAGTTCCTAACAATCCAGAAGCAAACCACCTATATCTAGCTCTGACAATAATGTAGTGCATCTCGTTCCTACGTATAGGACCAAGCTAACAAGCAGAAAACCTTCGAATAAAGTGGTAAGGCAATGGACTCAGAACAGCAAAGAGACTCTGGGAGCCTGCTTTGGCTGCACTAACTGGGAGGAGCTGAGGGAGGGAACATTGGACTCGGCCTGCACAGTCACATCAGACTACATTAACTTTTGTGTTGAGTCTATCATCCCCATAAAAACAATCAAAGTGTACCCTAATAACAAATCTTACATAACCAGAGACATCAAACAAGAATTTGATAGTAATAACCAATGAAGCGGCCTCGACTGTGGAGCTGAATACTTTTTTTGAGTTTTGAGACACCTGGAACTGCAGAGAGTTGCAAGGAGGTGTTGAAATAAGTCTTTATAGAACTTGATGACAGAGCGGAAATCTCAGTATGACAGGTAGCTGATGTTTTTAGACACCTCAATGCTCGGAAGTCCACCGGCCCCGACAACATCAGTGCCTCTGTCCTCAGGAGCTACAGTATGGAACTAGCCCCTGTATGGCAGCCCACTTCCAGCGTTCACTGGACACCTCCCATATAATCCCAGTTCCTAAGAAAACACATCCCAAGGAGTGTAATGACTATATGGACCTGTGGCCCTTAGCTCTGAATTGATGAAAAAGATTGAAAAAATCATCTCCCATCTGCTCTCACCATCAATTCAGGATAAATTAGACCAGTACCAGTTTGCTTATAAGCAAGAACGCAGTACCGAAGATGCTGTAGCCACCCTCACACATCTTGTCTCAAAACACTTAGAACTCTGGCATAGGGTCTGCTTTTTGATGAGTCTGTTTATTGACTTTTCTTCAGCATTCAATACAATCAAACTGAACTTGTTACTTTTCAAAATGCACCTATTAAACATATATCCATCTCTCCTTCATTGGTACGACTCATTCCTAACAAACAGATAACAGCTGTCCAAAATCAACAGTACATACCCCCCCCCCGACTCACAACTAGCACTGGTGCGCTCCAAGGTTGTGTCAGCTCACCACTGCTATTGACCATCTACACCAATGACTGCATCATCAGTGCAACCAATCAATACTTGATTAAGTTCTCTGATGACAAAGAACTGGTGGCGCTGATGAGTGAGGGGGAGAAATCAGACCCCTACTTCAATACTGCGAACACCTTGATCCAGTGGTGTAACCAGAATGCCCTTAAAGCAGTCCATCCATCCATCTTCTACTGCTTTTCCATTTCTGGGTCGCGGGGGGGTGCTGGAGCCAATCCCAGCTAACTTTGGGTGAGGGCGGGGTACACCCTGGACAGGTCGCCAGTCCAGGGCCAACATACAGAGACAGACAGAGACGAACAATCACTCATACTCACAATTTAGAGTCACCACATAACGTAGACATGCATGTCTTTGGACAGTGAGAGGAAACCGGAGTACATGGAGGAAACACAGGGAAACACAGACACAGGGAGAACATGCAAACTCCACACAGAAAGGCCCCAGGCCGGGAACCTGCGACCTTCTTATTGTGGGGTGACAGCACTAATCACTTTGCCACTGTGCTGCCCCATAAAGCAGTCCTCATCTTTTAAATACTTGGGAGTGTATGTGGACAGCACCCTAACCTGGTCACATGATGTGGATTATGTATGCAAATAAAGTCCAACAAAGGATCTATTTTTTGAGAAGACTGAGATCTTTTGGTGTCAGCAGGAATATTCTTTATTTATTTTTCTGCTCCACAATCAGCAGCATTCTACTTTACGGAGGTCCACCTGCTCCAAGATGGTGGGTCTTCCAGTGGAAAATTCTTTCCTCAACAGCTGTTCTAAGTTCACCATCAGACTGGTGGAGAAGATCTGTTTTGATCACTCTCATGTCCTATACCAGCTTCTGCCTTCTGGAAGGCGCTTCAGGGTGCACGAGGAACAAACACAAAAACTCAATAATTCCTCACTCCATCACACTACTGAATAAACCGGACAGTTCCAGAAAGTGATAACCCCCTTCCTGCCATATACACATACACACCCCATGTTCCACTGTCGGATTTATGCACCTGCAAACCATCCATGCAGCTTTTACTTGCCCCTTTTGAGAATTGCTGCTTTTATGTTATAATAGGTGTTTCTTTTAATGATTTCTCTGCCTTGTGTTTTTATTTATGGATGGATGACAGATTCCTGAGTTGGAAAAGCAAGAAAAATTTCTGTGCAAACAGACAAGAAAGTGTTATCTTATTACAATAATTTTAGGTTGAGGGTCACCTCTGGGTCAGAAATATCAGAATGGCATCACCTTGAAAAAGGAGTAATAACAGACTGCACCATCTCTGTTATCTTTTCGCCCTTGCCATGAACATGGTGGTCCAGTCAGCTGAGGTGGAGTGCAAAGGGCCCTTGACCAAGTCAGGTGTACGACGGCCACCAATAAGAGCCCACACAGCTTCTGATTGGCAGCTGCAGGCTGACCTGCGAAAATGGCTGACATTTCCACAGCACACTGCAACAACTTGACTCCGTCCAGACCAGGTCATCACCTCAGAAGCCCAAAAACACCTGATCATGCTGGAACTGACAGTGCCTTGGGAAGAGTGCATTAGGGAAGCCTGTGAGAGGAAGCGTACCAGGAACTAGTGGAGGAGTTCAGGGGCAGAGGCTGGAAAGCATTCTACCAGCGCATAGAAGTTTGCTGTAGAGGATTTGCAAGACATTCTTTCTACAAGGTCCGCACTAGGTTGGGCGTCACAGGAAGAGCCAAGAAGCAGGCCATTCAATCTGCTTGTAAAACCGCAGAAAAAGCCAATCGATGGCTTTGGTGAAAGAGGGCTGATCCATTGTTAGCTGCAGGGACGCAAGTCGGGGCCTGATCAACCCTGGCTGGGTCACCTGGGCGAGGGTATATGTTGTGAAACCTGAAACACCTTATGACCCCAGGTCACAACACTGATGATGCATCCCAGTGATGCATCAGACTTTGTCTGGATCTTGACCAAGGACATGAGTTATAATTTCCTCTATATGGATAGGATTTTCTCCTGAGGGTAAGGCTAAGGCTTTTCCAGGATGTGGATATTCTGTTTTCAACAATGTCACTGAACATTTGTATTCCTCAGAAAGATCCCATTTGCTTGTATTCTAATACGACAAACAGATTTTTGCTGGTATCAGCACTTCTTTATGTTACTCTGTATTTTACGCTTCTTTTTCTTGCTTACTGATATTTCTGATATGTTGCAGAAAATGTAATAGTGCCCTTTTCTTCCCTCTCCATTTCAGGTCCAAGGTGATTTGTACTAACTAGAAAAAGCAGAGACAGAGGGCTTTGCATAATAATAATGAGAAAAACAATAACAATAATATTTATTCATTCATCTTCTACTGCTTATCCATCGGGGGGTGCGGGAGCCAACCCCAGCTCACATTGTGTGAGGCTGGGATACCCCCCGAACAGGTCACCAGTCCATCGAAGGGCCAACACATAGAAACAGACAGAGACGAACAACCACTCACACTCAACAATTAACCTCAACCTGCATGTCTTTGGACAGTGGGAGGAAACCAGAGATCATGGAGGAAACCCACACAAGCAAGGGGGGAGCATGCAAACTCAACAGAGAAATGCCCCAGGCTCGTGAACGAAGCTTGCAACCCTCTTGTTGGGCAACAGCGCTAACCACTATGCTGCCATGCTGCCCAAGTTTGAATATATTGAATGAAAGTCTGAATATATGGAATGAAGGTTGAATATACACTGCTCAAAAAAATAAAGGGAACACTAAAATAACACATCCTAGATCTGAATGAATGAAATATTCTTATTAAATACTTTGTTCTTTACATAATTGAATGTGCTGACAACAAAATCACACAAAAATTATCAATGGAAATCAAATTTATTAACCCATGGAGGTCTGGATTTGGAGTCACACTCCAAAGTTGGATCAGCCTGTAATGTGTTTTTCCACTTTAATTTTATGTAATGTCCTTAAAACAAGTCAAAATGAGGCTCAGTAGTGTGTGTGGCCTCCACGTGCCTGTATGACCTCCCTACAATGCCTGGACATGCTCCTGATGAGGTGGCGGATGGTCTCCTGAGGGATCTCCTCCCAGACCTGGACTAAAGCATCCACCAACTCCTGGACAGTCTGTGGTGCAACGTGGCGTTGGTGGATGGAGCGAGACATGATGTCCCAGATGTGCTCAATTGGATTCAGGTCTGGGGAACGGGCGGGCCAGTCCATAGCATCAATGCCTTCATCTTGCAGGAACTGCTGACACACTCCAGCCACATGAGGTTTATCATTGTCTTGCATTAGGAGGAACCCAGGGCCAACCGCACCAGCATATGGTCTCACAATGGGTCTGAGGATCTCATCTCGGTACCTAATGGCAGTTAGGCTACCTCTGGCGAGCACATGGAGGGCTGTGCGGCCCCCAAATGAAATGCCACCCCACACCATTACTGACCCACTGCCAAACCGGTCATGCTGGAGGATGGACTCTGGACTCTGTCACGTCTGTCACATGTGCTCAGTGTGAACCTGCTTTCATCTGTGAAGAGCACAGGGCGCCAGTGGCGAATTTGCCAATCTTGGTGTTCTCTAGCAAATGCCAAACGTCTTGCACTGTGTTGGGCTGTAAGCACAACCCCCACCTGTGGACTTCGTGCCCTCATACCACCCTCATGGAGTCTGTTTCTAACCGTTTGAGCAGACACATGCACATTTGTGGCCTGCTGGAGGTCATTTTGCAGGGCTCTGGCAGTGCTCCTCCTGTTCCTCCTTGCACAAAGGCGGAGGTAGCGGTCCTGGGTTGTTGCCCTCCTACGGCCTCCTCCACGTCTCCTGATGTACTGGCCTGTCTCCTGGTAGCGCCTCCATGCTCTGGACACTACGCTGACAGACACAGCAAACCTTCTTGCCACAGCTCGCATTGATGTGCCAGCCTGGATGAGCTGCACTACCTGAGCCACTTGTGTGGGTTGTAGACTCCGTCTCATGCTACCACTAGAGTGAAAGCACTGCCAGCATTCAAAAGTGACCAAAACATCAGCCAGAAAGCATAGGAACTGAGAATTGGTCTGTGGTCACCACCTGCAGAACCACTCCTTTATTGGGGGTGTCTTGCTAATTGCCTATAATTTCCACCTGTTGTCTATTCCATTTGCACAACAGCATGTGAAATTGATTGTCAATCAGTGTTGCTTCCTAAGTGGACAGTTTGATTTCACAAAAGTGTGACTGACTTGGAGTTACATTGTGTTGTTTAAGTGTTCCCTTTATTTTTTTGAGCAGTGTACTACTAACACATTTGTTGCTAGATTTAGAAAGTTTTCTCAAACCAGACTGTTTAATTCTGGTTGGACCATGTATGGCTGCCAAATGTTGGCTTGTGGCTACATTTCTTGTTACAGGCAGTCACCCAGCTGTCTTAGTTTCTTGGGTGCTCTTTAGCTCCAGGGAAGAGTAGGAGCACTTCCAGTGCACTTAGCCTCTGGCAGATCTAAATAGCATTCAAACAGCAGATTCTTCACTATTGCAGCCTTTATAAAGCTTTATTTCTGTAGATGATATACAGGAAGCTCACTTTTTTTTCTCAAAAAACTTTAATTGCTCATTGATGTAACCAAGATGTAAGGTTTCTAAAGGCCAGTTCCAACCCAAATTACTATTAGTTGCTGATAATTCTCTTTGAGGAACTAAGGGATTCTTCTGGCTCAATAGTTGTTGTATTTTGACTGTGACACTATTGTCAGATCCCAGTGTAAGCCCCTGTTACAGGACTCCACTGGACCAGATCTCTGTTCAAAGGGTTGGATCTCTAATTCCAGCAGGCTCTGGCCTGGGTAGTCTAAAGACTGTTTAAGCTGGTGACGACGAAACTCACATACCTTCTCACTGCCTTCATCCAGGCACCCACCCTGCTCTGTAACCAGAAAATCGCTAGGTTAAATTTAAAAGCTGAGATTTACTAGCTCTGAGGGTCTGTTTTAATTAATTATAAATGGACACAAAGTTAAAATAATCTTTCAGAACCTGTCAGATATTGAGCAACCAAGTCTTAACTTTTTAATATCAAGAAAAGATGCCATAAAATGATGGTTAAATTAGTTGGTGATCTTTCTTCAAGTGCAGTTGCTTTATTCCAGGCTTTTAGCAGAGGCTCAGTAACAGTGCAAAAATCAATAATTGAAATTCCAAAATCAGACATTAATAAAAAACATTAATTTCTTAACCACTACCTTAGAATCTGGTTAGTCATACATAACTTCCGGCGGATGAAAGTGGCTTGCATGGCCAGTGCCAATTCCTCACTAGTGCCAGAGAAGCTTCCTCGTTGCTTGGTCCCCCACTGTCGTCAGTCGCGGTCCCTCGCAGTTCCTCTTCATCCTGCGATGTCCTCATGTACCCTCACCCTCTCGCAAACTCTCCTGGTGAACTCTCATTTACAGCCTCAAACGCTCCCTTTTTATATCATAGATCACACTCCTCTACACCCAGTTCTCTATGTTGTACCAATCACACTTCCGATATTATTTTACTACCTTATTT
Organism: Remorina albescens; assembly: GCA_034769265.1. Lineage (NCBI taxonomy): Eukaryota > Metazoa > Chordata > Actinopteri > Carangiformes > Echeneidae > Remorina > Remorina albescens. Next base: position 2,418,945 of record CM068492.1, on the reverse strand, counting down.
GTTCACTTTTATCCTACTATCATCCTTCTGGTCAATGATATTTTTAGTCTTTTTCCGTACCTAATTTCTTTCCGAACATACCCCCTATCTCCCTCCACTTGGGTGGCTCTTTGCACAGTTTGCACAGTTATAAGTGCTTTAAACAACATTTTCATTATTTGCATTTGGTAATTTCAATCAGTAACTTAGACATTTTTATTATGTATATTATACATTGATTCACATATGCTTAATCATCATAAAATCATATCCTTCTTAACAGCTCGGTGTATTTATAATATCCTGATTGTTCTTGGTTAAGAAGTGTCTCTGCAGGAGGCAAAGTCGTGGGGTTTCGATCTCACTTGACACTATATATCTTCTTGTATATCCATCCATCTTCGTCTGCTTATCCGAGGTCGGGTCACGGGGGTAGCAACGTCAGCAGGGAACCCCAGACTTTCATTTCCCTGGCCACATCGACCAGCTCTGACTGGGGGATCCCGAGGTGTTCCCAGGCCAGAGTGGAGATATAATCTCTCCACCTGGTTCTCAGTCTGCCCTGGGGCTTCCTCCCAGCTGGACGTGCCTGGAACACCTCCCAAGGGAGGCACCCAGGAGGCATCCTAACCAGATGCCTGAACCACCTCAACTGGCTCCTCTCAATGCAAAGGAGCAGCAGCTCTACTCTGAGCTCCTCTCGGATGACCGAGCTCCTCACCCTATCTCTAAGGGAGAAGCCAGCTACCCTTCTAAGGAAGCTCATTTCGGTTGCTTGTACCCGTGATCTCGTTCTTTCGGTCATGATCCAGTTCTCATGACCTTAGGTGCGGGAAGGAACGAAGATTGACCTGAAGATCAAGAGCTTCGCTTTCTGGCTGAGCTCTTTTCGTTACAGCGGTGTGATACAGGGACTGCAGTACCGCTCCCACTGCTCCAATTCTCCGGCCAATCTCACGCTCCAAGGTCCCCCCACTTGTGAACAAGATCCCAAGGTACTTGAACTCCTTCACTTGGGGCAAAGACTCATTCCCAACTCGGAGTAGACAGTCAATTGGTTTCCTGCTAAGAAACCATGGCCTCTGATTTGGAGGTGCTGATCCTCATCCCAGCTGCTTCACACTCAGCTGCGAACCTGTCCAGTGACAGCTGAAGGTCACAGACCGACGGTGCCAACAGCACCACATCGTCTGCAAAAAGCAGCAATGCAATCCTGAGCCCCCCGACCTGCGACCCCTCTCCTCTTCGACTGCACCTATAAATCCTGTCCATGAAAATCATGAACAGGATCGGCGACATGGCACAGCCCTATTGGAGGCCAACCCTCACTTGGAACAAGTCTGACTTACTGCCGAATACCTGCACACAGCTCTCGCTTTGGGCATACAGAGATTGGATGGACCTTAAAAGTGACCCCCTCACCCCATACTCCCACATCACCCCCCACAGAAACCCCCGGGGGACCCGGTCGTATGCCTTCTCCAGGTCCACAAAGCACATGTAGACCAGATGGGCATACTCCCAGGCTCCCTCCGGGATCCTCGCAGGGGTGAAGAGCTGGTCCGTTGTTCCACGACCAGGATGGAACCCGCATTGTTCTTTTTCAATCAGAGGTTTGACAATCAGCCTGACCCTTTTTTCCAGCACCTTGGAGTAAACCTTCCCAGGGAGGCTGAGTAGTGTGACGCCTCTATAGTTGGCACACACCCTCTGGTACCCCTTTTTAAAAAGTGGGACCACCACCACCAGGAGTTCCTCAAAGTGATCCTTCCACCGCCTGACTATCTCATTTGAGGTTAGCAACGTCCCACCCTTGCTGTATACGGCTCGGATGGTTCCCTGCTTTCCCCGCCTGCGGTGCCGGACAGTCTTCCAGAACAGTTTTGGTGCCGACCGAAAGTCCTTCTCCATGTCTCTCCGAGCCTCTCCCATGCCCGCTGCTTTGCCTCCGCGACCGCCGAGGCTGCAGCCCTTCGGGCCCGCCGGTACCCTGCAACTGCCTCTGGAGTCCCCTGAGATAACATACCCTGGGAGGCCTTCTTCTTCAGTCGGACGGCTTCCCTGACCACCGGTGTCCACCACAGTGTCCGAGGGTTGCCACCCCTTGAGGCACCCAGGACTTTGAGATCAGAGCTCTCCGCTGCAGCTTTGGCACTGGAGGAACATCGACCACTCGAGCTCGATGCCCCCAGCCTCCACAGGGCTGTCGGAAAAGCTCTGCTGGAGGTGGGAGCTGAAGGCCTCCTGGACAGGGGGCTCCTCCAAACGTTCCCAGTTCACCCGCACTACACGTTTGGGCTTACCAGGTCTGTCTACCAGGTTGGAGACTTCCCCCGCCACTTGACCCAACTCACCACCAGATGGTGATCAGTCCAAAACATGCGACCTAAGATCTGACGATACAGTAATAAAAGCGATCATCGACCTTCTGGTACCAAGTGTACTTACGAGCCTCCTTATGCTCGAACATGGTGTTTGTTATGGCCAGTCCATGACTAGCACAGAAGTCCAACGACAAAACACCACCCACGTTCAGATCGGGGAGGCCGTTCCTCCCAATCACGCCTCTCCAGGTTTCTCCATCATTGCCCACGTGTGCTTTGAAGTCTCCCAGTAGGACTATGGAGTCCCCTACCGGGGCCCCATTCAGGTTTTCCAAGAAAGCCGAATACTCAGAGCTGCTGTTAGGTGCATATGAACAAACAGCACGCAGAGTTTTCCCTCCTGCCACCCTAAGGGCCCAGGGAGGCGACCCTCTCGTCCACCGGGATAAACTCCAACACTGCGGCGCTCAGCCGGGGGCTTGTGAATATCCCCACACCCGCCTGGCACCTCACGTCTTGGGCAACTCCAGAGAAGAAAAGAGTTCAACCCCTATCAAGGAGCACGGTTCCAGAGCCTCGTCTTTGCATGGATGCAAGCCCCACCAGATCCAACCGGTAGTGCTCCACCTCCTGCACCAGCTCCGGCTCCGTCCCCCACAGCAAGGTGACGTTCCATGTCCCCAGGGCCAGTCTATGCCACCCGGGTCCGGTCCACCGGGACTCCCCGCTTCCAACGCCACCCATTTGGCAGCGCACCCAACCCCATCGGTCTTCCCTGCAGATGGTGGGTCCATGGGGGGGGTACATTAGCCACATGTCTTTTTCGGGCTTGGCCCGGTGGGGCCCCGTGGCAGGCCCGACCACCAGGTGCTTGTGTACGAGCTACCAATCTGGGCCTAGCTCCAGACGGAGGCCCCGGGCTTCCTCCGGGCAGGGTCCTCTTGTTCCCTCTTTTCTTCTTCACTGGATCTTTGTGGACCATTCTTTGTCTGGCCCCTCGCCTGAGACCAATTTGCAATGGGAGACCCTACCAGGAACACCAAACTCCAGGCAACATAGCTCCCAGGTTCACAGGGACACACAAACCTTGCCACCATGATAAGGTGGTGGTCCCCAGAGAGGACCATCTTCTTGTATATCTTCAGCATAAATGCAAAGCAAAGTTAAGACCTCATTGTTGTAATGAGCTCAATTACAAATTACATCCTGGTCCCTGGGGAAAGTTCCTTAAGTCAGAATGCAGGTTGTTAGGACTTCATCTCAGCTGAGTTTTCAGGCATAAAATCAAGATTCACTCAGTCATTTATTAATATTCCCAAAATCAGGTCGGTGGAATTTACTTTTGGTACAGTATTGGAAAGCTCAGCATCAATATTTAAAAACAAATCATAAGATGCATAGACATTTAAACACATGGTATTTCAATCATTCCTAATTATCAGAGATAATTAGGAATTATTAAATCAGAAATTATTAAATTCAATTAATAATGTGGGGCACCACCTGGAAACTGGGACCAATAACCAAACTGTAAACGTTGCCTCATAAACAGTTGTTCAATTAGAGGACCCGATACCTGAAATATCAGCACCACTAGGTGAACGGTGAAGGTGTGAAATCCGAGCTCTGACTCTGTCAATCATCCACCTATCACAATAAAATATTTACAATAATGACAAGAAGACTTCTCTTTGAAGCTACATATAGTATTTATTAACTTCTACAATAATTAACAAAGCCAACAATTGTTTCAATTCATAAATACTATACTATCAACTAACACTAGGCAAAATACTTAAAGACAGCAGCGGTGTAAAGAGAAACAGGTAAAGCACAGCGTGTGTGTTTGTGTGTGTGCGCGTGTGTGTGTCAAGATGGCGCGGCTCCCAAGGAAGTCTACATCACATGTAAACAACCGGCGGAGCTGCCGCAAGGTTCCAGTTAACAATAGCAGACAGCGCCAACCGGTGGCCGAGGCGTTTCTGCACACACACGAATCTGATAGTAGATAACGAAGGGATAAGGCGGCGCCATACCGGCCTTATCTGAAGATCGGATGTGCAGAGCCGTGCACGATTGAATGAACGTGTGCGTCTGCATATGTAGTGTGTGTTAGTAAGAGAGAGAGGAAAGCGAGAAGAAGGGAGACCAACTCTCAGTCCCGCGACCGTGAGAGGAGAGCAGTGGTTGCCTTGACTACAGAGAGTGAGGGTACGGACAGTAGTCTATAGCCCGGTGTCGACTGACAAAGCAACTTGCTTTTCACTCACGGTAGCACAAACACAAAAGTAATAATCAAATCAGAATCAAATCAGATAATTTGTATAGCGCCAAATCATAACCAAGTTACATCAAGGCACTTTACATATAGAGCACGTCTAGACCAAACCCCTTATAAAATTATTTAAAGAGACCCAACAGATCCCCCAATGAGCAAGCACTCGGCGACAGTGGCAAGGAAAAAGTTTCTTTTAGAGGCAGAAACCTCAGGCAGAACCAGGCTCGGGGGGGCGGCCATCTGCCTTGACTGATTGGATTGAGAAAGGGAGAGAGAGAGAAAGAGAGGCGGGGGGGGGGCAAAGTTGGGTAGAGTAGGGAGAGAAAGAGAGCAGGAGGAGGGCATATTCAAACAGGTGTAGGCAGGAACATTATGCTGCATGAAGTTCATAGGAATGGTGCTGTATGGAATTCTTGAAGATGTGGGAGCAGCAGGCATTGCAGGAACATGGGATGGTGATGATTCATCACCTGCAGGATGAGGACAGGGAGAGAGAGGAGAGGAACTGGGAGAGACAGAGACTTCGGGAAAACATGGTTAGTAAATGCAGTACACATGCTTGGAACTGAGAGAAACTGGGATTTCGGAGAAGCAGGTTGTTGGTATGTTGGCGCATGCACGGGGGAGAGAGAGAGAGGGAGAGAGCGAGAGGGGAAGAAAGGGGAGAGGAGAGGGAGAGAGAGAGAGAGAGAGAGAGAGAGAAGGGAGAGGGAGAGGGAGAGAGAGAGAAACAGAGACAGAGAGGTGCTCAGTCCTTCCCCCAGCAGTCTAGGCCTATAACAGCATAGATAAAGAGTAAATTAATTTTAATTTTTTAACTATAAAATACAGAAAAGTTTTAAGCCTGCTCTTGAAAATTGCACAAGAGTCTGCCCCCCAGGCCGATACTGGAAGTTGCTTCCATAGAAGAGGAGCCTGATAACTGAAAGATCTGCCTCCTGATTTACTCTTGGAGACTCTAGGAACCACAAGTAAACCTCCATCTAGAGAGCGGAGTGGCTTACTAGGACAGTAAGGAACTATGAGCTCTTTGAGATATGATGGAGCTTGGCCAGTAAGAGCTTTATATGTTAAAAGAAGGATTTTAAATTCTATTCTGAATTTTACCGGCAGCCAATGAAGAGAAGCTAAAACAGGAGAGATGTGATCCCTTTTCCTAGTTCCTGTTAATATTTGTGCAGCAGCATTCTGAATCAACTGAAGGCCTTTCAGAGATTTGTTTGGACATCCAGATAATAATGAGTTACAGTAGTCTAGCCTAGAAGTTACGAATGCATGGACTAGTTTTTCTGCATCCTCTTTAGAGAGGATATTTCTGATGTTCCTAATGTTTCTCAGGTGGAAGAAAGCTGCCCTACTGACTTGCTTTATGTGAGGGACAAAGGACATGTCCTGGTCAAAGGTTACTCCAAGATTTCTTACAGTCGAGTTGGAAGCCAAAGTAATGCCATCCAGACTGATTACATGATTAGATAGGGTTTCTCTAAGGTGCTTAGGGCTGAGTACAATAACTTCAGTTTTATCAGAATTTAGAAGTAAAAAATTATGGGTCATCCAGACTTTTATGTCTTCAAGACATGTCTGCAGTCTGACTATCTGACTAACTTCATTTGGCTTCATTGATAAATACAGCTGAGTGTCGTCTTTGTAACAGTGGAAATTGATGCTGTGTTTCCTGATAATGTTGCCTAAAGGAAGCAGATAAAGAGTGAAGAGGATTGGTCCAAGTACCGAACCCTGTGGGACTCCATAACCTGGTATTGTGCGTGAGGAGGAGCTATTGTTAACATGTACAAACTGATATCTATCTGATAAATAGGATTTGAACCACCTTAGAGCAGTTCTAAGCACTGAGATCTAAGAGGAGAAGTATGGAGGCTGATCCATTGTCTGAAGCCATTAGAATATCATTGGAGACTTTAACCAGCGCTGTTTCTGTGCTGTGATGAGCTCTAAATCCTGACTGAAGCTCTTCAAGCAAACCGTTCCTATGCAGATGGTGATGTAATTGGTTTGCTACTGCTTTCTCAATGATTTTAGGCATAAATGGAAGGTTCGATATGGGTCTATAATTGGCCAAAACATCTGGATAAAGATTCAGCTTTTTAAGCTGGGGTTTGATGACTGTGGTCGTAACAGTATGAGGTACATAACCCAAAGATAACGTCAAATTAATGAGATCTAGATTGAAGGGCTCAGTTAAGTAGAAAATGTCTTTAAAGAGTCGGCTTTACAGTGGGTGTGTCGCTGAGTCGGGAGGACCTGTTAGAATCGTGAACTTGTTGGTGGTGAACTGGGGGCTGCTGCCTACGACTATGCCTCTTGTCTCGGACAGTCACCCAGCCGCCCTGACTAGATCCCAGCTGCTTGGGAGCCGCTGGGGGGGAGGAAACTCTCTCGGCTGCCGTAGGAGCTGGTCTAGGTCGGCCCGCACTGGTTACAGGGGGGCGGCTAGCTAAAATAGCATAAGTTGGGCTAGCTAAGGTGCAGAGCCACGACTCTAACTCACTTATTCTCGCCTCCATTTCTACCATCATCCTGCATCTATGACAACAAGTACTATGATAAAATGAGGCAGAGGAGTAACTGGACATGTAGCACACAGCACAGGAGAGAAGAGGAGAGGGAGAAGGAGAAGGAGGAAGAAAGAGTGGAGAGAGAGAGCTAGAGGCCATTGCTAATCGTTTAGTTCGATTAGCGGAGCTACAGTATCGTCTATAAACTTAGGAAAGGGGAAGGAGACTGAGTTCTGTGCTAGTATAGTTTAATAGCAGTTTGCTGTCGATTAGTCAGGGGAATAGCAAAGAAATAGCAGAGACAGCACACGAGGTAACACACAAGGTAACACAGAGCACAACCACCAGTGACCGGAAATGACGTAACATGCTTACCGCCTGTCGGAGAGAAAGGAATAATAATCCCGAATGGGATTACACAAACAGTTTAGCGTGGTGAACACAAACTAAACAGGCAGTAATTTAAAAATACTCCTCAGAGTACAGCAGAGGGCAGACTCGGCGGTCCAGCTAGGGTGAAATTCCAAAAAGGGGAATAAGCACGCGTGTATAGGCCACTTTCGTTGGTGATCTAGCTGGTCGAAAAGGCAAACCTTCTCCTGAGCCAGAATACCAGAAACAGGACGAGATAAGTTCCCGGTCCGTATTTAAAGAGATAGTGACGTCACAGCCCCGTTATCTCAACTCCCTGTGTTGTAGATACGTCTCTGCTAATCAGAGACAAGAGCCTGCCACCTCCTGATGGGTTCGCATACCAGTGTGAGCTGTAAGGGATGAAGGGACATGGAGTCTGTGGATGGATTCTTTCGTCTCCAGAGAACAAAGGGACGGAGGTGACCTTGTGGTCAGGCGTCAGGGTTTACATGTAGGCCTTTCTTTGTCTGACCTTGTGATGGAGGCCTAACAGTTTGGACACACTTTCCTATTCATTTGAATGAGAAAGTGTGTCCAAACTTTTGACTGGTAGTGTATAACTATTGTAATAACTAAATTTACAACTATAAAAACTCCCCCAAACTCGATTTACCCCAAACTTACTAACTCCTACACCCTACGGACACACTCTACGTGTCCACACTACGTGCACCACCACCTTACTTCCGCCACTTGTAATAGCCTCTGGAAGTAAGGATCTTGACACAGGGATTTGACTTCAACTGGGTGATGTATTTTTGTAATTGTTTGGCATCATTCAGTGCAGTAGCTTTTCTTCTTTCATAAGACTATATAAACATGGGCTGTGCTGTGGTTGGATTTACAATCATATAAAGCATTTTGTTCTCCTCAATATTCAATATTATGTTTCATTTCTAAAAATAAACATTGGCACTAAAATGCACTTTTAGTCTTCTTTCGTGGACGTTAGGACCTAAACCTTGAGAAAAAGCATCATTGTCCTATTTTACTGCATTTTATGGCGGTTGATTGTCCCTTTGATTTTTTCGGCCTGCCCGCAGGGTGATCAGGCTTAACAGGTTTGAATACTATATATGTAAAAAGCTGAAACCAGCTGACACTAGGCTGGACCCACAATATAGACACTATACACTCACTGGATGATTAATTTCACAGTTTGTATAATGTGCCTGGTCTGGTGCTCAGGAAAAAAAAAGTGGTAAGTCCAAGAAATATGGCAAGCAGGACTTCAATGGGATCAAAATAAGATTTGGCCGGGGCTGCCTTTACCACTCAGAGACCCAAAAAACTGGCAGGGACTAGAAAGAAGGCCAGACTTTTAACTACAGACCTGAGTTGTGGCAGTTGCAGTGAAAATGAGAATCAGGTAAGCGGGTTGGTGGGGGCAAAATGCTCCTCAACAAACAATGGGAACACGCTGGAGGAAACAAGGGAGCTCAAACTGGTTTTGGACCCAGTCTTTCTACTTTCTATTGTGAAATATGATATGGATGAGTTATTCACATTTCCAAATACTTTTTGGATTTTTTAAAGATCGGCTAAACAGGGTGACACAGTGGCAGTGGAATGGCTGAGACTGGCAACCAGTCCAGTGGTAACCCTGCCCTCACCCAATGTCAGCTGGGAAAAAAGAAAAAAGAAACTCTTGGGGCTGAAAATAGCAGTTTGCTCTGTTAGAACTAGTATTTGTTAGAACTTTTACATCATATATTAAAAGCTTTCTGCAAAGATCACCAGTCCTCTGCAGAATCTGGAAGAGGGAGAGAGGATTGAGGGATAATTTACAGAAAGAGGTCAAATATGGTAGAAGAAGACTGAAAAATGCAAAGCAGACACAGACAATAAGCCCACAGAGAGAAGTGACGTTTATGCTGCAAATAACCCTCACAGGTAAAAACCAGGTAAAAAAAAAGAGACAAATACACGACTTAGAAAAAGGATGGGGAAGAAAGAACAAAGGTCCAACAAACATATGCACACTGACAGAAAGTGGCAGAATGGTGCAGCAAGAATAGAGAACAATGGAGGCAGAGAAAAGAGTTAAAGAGGATATAGGATGTTCATTTACAGTTTTACTTTCAGAACAACAGCAAAGGACCTTGTGAAGATGCTGGATGACACCTGATTTAAGGTATTTATTTTATATCCACACCAAAACTAGTTTGATTTCAACATAGCCATGAGGACTGCTCACCAAAAAGGAGCCTGCACACACTGGGACGAATATCTTACCTTCGGTCATGTGAAACAAAAATAAAGCTATCTGGCCACAATGGCAACAGTATGTTTGGAGAAAAAAGGGTGATTCATGCAAGCTGAGAGAATGTTATCCTACCTGCTTGCATCATGTTGTCACCAATGTCACCATGTCACCAACATGTCCCTAAAGGTAGGTAAACAACTCCACAGTGGCAAAGCCCCAGGGGTTGATGGAATGCACGTAAGGTTGCACGTAAGGTTGACAGGCCTTTTCAACCTTACGTGGACCAGAGGGTGTGTGCAAATTACAGGGGCATCACACTATTCAGGATCTCTGGAAAAGTCTGCTCTAAGGTACTGGAGAAGAGGGTCAAAGCCCAGACTGAAGAGGAACAATGAGGCTGCCTGGTTGTAGCAGGCAGAGTGACACTGAAGATAAACCAAGGCAACGAGATTCACCACACTGGAGGTACAGGGAAAAAACATGAGTTAAGTGGAGACACTGGAGCAATATTGAACAACTCCACAACCGCCTTAATAAGAGGAACATGGAATGTGGGGTGTAGCTTGAGAGCCATGGGTAGCTTCAGGCAGATGACACTGGGGTTGAAGTTGCTGAGGTAGGTAAACAACTCCACAGTGGCAAAGCCCCAGGGGTTGATGAAATGCTGAAGGCTCTGGGTTTTGAGGGGCTGTCTTGGTTGACACGCCTTTTCAACCTAACGTGGAAGTCCAGGACGGTGCTGAAGGAGTGGCAGACCGGGGTGGTAATCCTTCTCTTCGAGACGGGGGACCAGAGGGTGTGTGCAAATTACAGGGGCATCACACTACTCAGTCTCCCTGGAAAAGTCTACTCGAAGGTACTGTAAAGGAAGGTCCGTCAGATTGTCGAACCCCAGATCGAAGAGGAGCAATGACAATTCTGTCCAGGTCGTGGAACAATGGACCAGCTCTCTACTCTCGCAGCGATCCTTTAGGGGGCTGGGGAATACAATCTCCCATTCCACATGTGCTTTGTGCATCTGGAGAAGGTGTATGACCAGGTTCTCAGATTCTGTTCATGATAGCTGAACCAGAAAGCAAAGCTCTCGACCTACTGGTCAGTCTCAGTTCCTACCCTTGCCTATAGTCATTAGCGATGGGTCATGACCAAAAGAACAAGATTGTGGATACAAGCGGCCGAAATGGGTTTTCTCTGCAGAGTAGCTTGGGTCTCCCTTAGAGATAGGGGAGAATCTTTCTCCGAGAGAGACTTGGAGTAAAGCTGCTGCTCCTTAATTGGGAAAGAAGCCAGTTGAGGTGGTTTGGGCAACTGATAAGGGTGCCAACAAGGCGTCTCCCTAGGGAGGTGCTCCTGGAACATCCAACTGGGAAGAGACCTAGGACCAGGTGGAGAGATTATATCTCCTCACTGACCTGGGGGCGCCTCGGGATCCCCCAGTCAGAGTTTGCCAAGGTTGTCAGGGAAAAGGAAGTATAGGGCTCCTTGCCAAAGCTGTAACCCCCGCGACCCAACCTCAAATAAGCGATTGAAGATGGATGGATGGATGTAAGAGCAGAGTGTTAAATTGCTGGCTTACACTTGGACAATAATAATAATAATAATAATCAGTCTAGAGTTAAAGGTAATAACCATTAGTCTAACCTTAAATTCATCAGGTAAATTTGGAAAGATTAATGTTATGGTCGTTTAGGTGCAACAACACCTGAACACCTGTTCGCCCAAACAGGCACAATACCCTTGGGCCCTGTTACTCCCCTACACTGTCAATGGCTCTTCCTTGGGCTCAGCTAGTTGGTGTGTTAGCCTGAGTTACAAAGTTACAGTCTATAAAATTGTCACTTATGCACAAATCCACTAACACGTGGACTGTTAGCGTGTCTTGTGCCCAGTGGTATGCACCTTTGACCTGGATCAAGTCGAACGGGTTGGAGGTCAGGGATGTTTGGCTCACCAGTGTCCTCCTGTCAGCTAATGAGCCCACTCTTTTGGCACCTCTGGGCAGCGGGGGGAAAATGCCCCTCCCAACCGCAGGAGATGGAAAGCCGCTGAGTCAACCATCTCTGCCTCTCCTGTGGGTCAAGTCCAGCCGAGTTGCATGGGTTCTTCTGCACTGGTAGTGACTGCTGGGGTCTGACAGGTAAGGAGAGTGGGGAACCAGGAAAGGGGGTCTCTGCTTGTCTATCCTTTCCCTACATCTTTCCCGTAATCTATTCGGATGGCTAGGTCAATGAACTCATCCAAAGACATGGTGTCATCCCTAACGGCCAACTCATCCTTAACCTCCTCAGATAAGCTGTTTAAGAACACTCCCTGCAGGGCTTCCTTATCCCAGCTGGTCTCGGCTGCGAGAATGCAGAATGTGACTGAGTATTCGGAGACTGGCTGATTGCCTCGTTTAAGAGACAAGAGCGGATTGACCCCCTCTCTCCATATAATTGGATGGTCATAACTTCCTGCATCTACCGTGAAAAAACCTGGAAATTTGAGCACATTGCAGGGTAAGTGGCAGTTAAGGCTAAAGTCCACACAGTAGCCCTATCAGACAGGAGACTAGAAACGAATGCTTCACTGGAACTATCTGTCATTTACATGGCTGGCTGCTGACTTAACACTAGTGAGCACTGGTAGAGAAACTGAACCTGTTCTTAAGTCACCATAGTACCTCGCGGGGATGGGAATGTAGGGTTCACGGGGTTGTTGAGAGGCAGTTGCTGGGCTGATACCGCTTCAAATGTGCTGTGGAGTTGGTTCACACTAGTGGTGAGTTGTTGGAGGGTCGCCATCACTTTAACAAGAGCAGCATTGTGCTGGCAAATCAAGGCACCCTGATGACAGTGCCTGCTTAAGCTTCTCAGTCTCTGCTGGGTCCATTGAGGCCTGATAATTCTGTTATGGTCTGGGCTAAGTTTGGACCTTAAGGAGCAGGAGGCTCAGACCTGGGAGAAGGTGTAATGTGTTTATTTACAAAAGTCAAAAAAACACACACACAGTGGGCAAAAATACAAAACCAGAGAGTGGCAGGTGGCAGTGGCAGAGGCTGGAAGGTCATTGAAGGCAGAGTTGGCCAAAAATGCCAACAGGGGAACACTGGGAGAAACGAAGTCAAATCAAATCAAATCAGATTTATCTATATAGCGCCAAATCATAACAAAGTTAAATCAAGGCATTTTACATATAGAGCAGGTCTAGACCAAACTCTATAAAATTATTTAAAGAGACCCAACAGATCCCCCCATGAGTAAGCACTTGGCGACAGTGGGAAGGAAAAACTTCCTTTATGAGGCAGAAACCTCGGGCAGAACCAGGTTCAGGGGGGCGGCCATCTGCCTCGACCGATTGGGTTGAGAGAGGGAGAGAGAGAGAGAGCGAGAGAGAGAAACACATGGGGCGGCAAAGTTGGGTAGAGTAGGGAGAGAATGAGAACAGGAGGAGGGGATATTCAATACAGGTGCAGGCAGGAACATATGATGCTGCATGAAGTTCATAGAAATGATGCTGTATGAAGTTCATAGAGATGTGGGAGCAGCAGGCATTGTAGGAAAATGGGGGTGGCGATGATTCACCACCTGCAGGATGAGGACAGGGAGAGAGAGGAGAGGAGCTGGGAGAGACAGAGACTTCGGGGAAAACATGGTTAGTAAATGGTTCCACATGGTTAGAACTGGCAGAAGAAGGGACTTCAGAGAAACATGGTTATTGGTATGTCAGCAAATGCAAGGGGGGGGGGGGGGTGCTCAGTGCTTCCCCCAGCAGTCTAAGCCTATAGCAGCATAGCTAAGGACTAAGTGAAATTTGACTTTTTAACTATAAGCTCTGTCATACAGAAAGGTTTTAAGCCTGGTCTTGAAAATTGCTAAAGAGTCCGTCCCCCGGACCGATACTGGAAGTTGGTTCCATAGAAGAGGAGCCTGATAACTGAAAGATCTGCCTCCTGATTTACTTTTGGAGACTCTAGGAACCACAAGTAAACCTCCATCTAGAGAGTGGAGTGGCCTACTAGGACAGTAAGGAACTATGAGCTCTCTGAGATATGATGGAGCTTGGTCATTAAGAGCTGTATATGTTAACAGAAGGATTTTAAATTCTATTCTGAATTTTACCAGCAGCCAATGAAGAGAAGCTAACACAGGAGAGATGTGATCCCTTTTCCTAATTCCTGTTAATATTCATGCAGCAGCATTCTGAATCAACTGAAGGCCTTTCAGAGATTTGTTTGGACATCCAGATAATAATGAGTTACAGTAGTCCAGCCTAGAAGTTACAAATGCATGGACTAGTTTTTCTGCATCCTCTTGAGACAGGATTTTTAAAATTTTCTTAATATTTCGCAGGTGAAATAAAAGCTGCCCTACAGACTTGTTTCATGTGAGGGATAAAGGACATGTCCTGGTCAAAGGTTACTCCAAGATTTCTTACAGTGGAGTTGGAAGCCAAAGTAATGCCATCGAGACTGATTTAATGATTAGATAGGGTTTCCCTAAGGTGCTTAGGGCCAAGTACAATAACTTCAGTTTTGTCAGAATTTAGAAGTAAAAAATTATGGGTCATCCAGACTTTTATATCTTCAAGACATGTCTGCAGTCTGACTATCTGACTAACTTCATTTGGCTTCATTGATAAATACAGCTGAGTGTCGTCTGCATAACAGTGAAAATTGATGCTGCGTTTCCTGATAATGTTGCCTAAAGGAATCAGATATAGAGTGAAGTGGATTGATCCAAGTACTGAGCCCTGTGGGACTCCATAATTGGCTATAATTTGGGCTATAAACCAAGAGCATTACCGAATGAGACGGAGGTATCTGGCAGAGCAGTGGAGTTTGGGCCGGTCTTTTATGGAGAGCTTGATGATGGAGAATCTCAGCTGCAGCCCAGGAGATTCAGCCCATCCATGCCTCATGCCACACACATACTGCAGAGCACAACAGAAGGAGGGGTAAGAGGGAAAAAAGAAAATACATCACAAATCCCACACAATGTACACCAAAACCCAGACCCTAACATCCTGTCTGTCACAGTCACACTAAACTGAAATGAAATAATTTATGCTGTGTGTCATCTTCATTTACTCCTGGCCACTAACATCCAGACTGATCTCTGCATTTATAATGGAAAGGTAATACTTTCCATTATATTAGCTTGATTTCCTTTGAATTTGCAATAAATGTCACTTTACTGTAATCCCTGTCTGCAATTTGTCATATGCTGAACACACTGTAAAACTATTATTACTCATGTTCTGTAATAATATTTGCAAACAACTACTAACGATGATTTCATCAGTGTAGAAAATTTTAAATTTTTTCTGTGTTGGCAGAGCCATTAAATTGTATCTTTTCAACATAAAACTTGCTCATGTAGAATCACTTCCCTTTTTTTTTTTTTTTTTCAATTTTGGTCACAATATGCTATTGCTATCCAAAGAGAGAAACATGACAGTAACTGCAATGGTATTTTATGATATAGCCAATTAAAAATAATGATCCTGGGTTTACATTTTTAGCCACTCTGGGAAAACCCACCATGGTAAATATGGGAGACCTGATTTGGATTCACCCATTGTCTTCTCCTCATATGTTTGGCTGCATAACAAAGAGCCACAGTTGTTTTAATTGTATGTTTTTTATGTAACTGAAGCCATGTTTTTCTAAAGCTTCACTGTTTCGATTGGTCTTTGCTTCCAGAGCTCAAGATTTCTGCCTCTACAGCACCTGAAATTTACACAGCAAATAAAATAAAAGCCACCATAAATAAATGGACAATTTTACAGTAAGAAGAGAGAGCAAGAGCTGGAGTTATTTACAGTAGGAGACAAACTGCTTCCCAGTGAAAACTCATATTCTCTCTGCAGGTCCTGGGCTTGTATCGCTGCTGTTGCAATTCCATGGTGTGCTGTCATAAAATGTTTCAGCGTGGAGGGTTTATGGGCTGGTTCTCTCATTGGCCCTGGCTTCTCCTGGCGCTTTATGTCTGCTGCTGTCCAAAGATAGGCTACAAAATACACCTGACAAACCCAGGGACTCTTTGACGGATGTTCCAGTCTGTGTGTTGTTCTATGCAGCGGTCAAATAACTGGTTTCGTGAAAATGAATATACAGTAGGTGTGTTTTTGTACATTTATGGTCTTTTATCTCTCTTTTAGCAACACAAAATCGTGATCATGCATTTCAATGTCTTTCATTTTAGATAAAATAAAAACCGCTTATAGATTTTCTCAGTAAAATTTTGCCATAACTGCAAAGAGCTAAATTGTGATTATTTCACTTTACTGTAACTACGTTGACTTTGTTATCCAAAAATTCAATATCCAGGATATTTTGTCCAGGATATTCAGCACTTTGAGATTTTTTTCTCAAAGAATGTTAAGTGCGTTATAAATAAAATGTATTATTATAATTGTTATGGCATAAATTCAGAGCTTTAGGGTGAGAAGCCTAAAATGATGATGGCACACAATGTGTTGTATACCCAGAACAGAATGTGTGATGTGATAGGCTAAAAACATCTCTAAGTGAATAGACTGAAAAGGGAAGCCAATGCAAAGCCAAACACATTAGCTTTGGGGCCAAGTTTTGGGGCCACGACAAACAAATATTCAGTATTTATATATTTGTATATTTCATAGTTTAAATGGCACTTTTAAAACATGAGCAGGCTTTTAATCATCACATACTGCTGTAGTTAGACATCACTAAGACAGCTGATGTATTTTAACATAATACAATCGCATTTTCTAATCAAGTGAAAAGTTGAGCCATTTTCACATAGGTTTCAATACTCACGCACTTTATAGCTCTGGGAACTACATCTCCTTTTATGCACAGTCTATTATAGAAGTAGGAAAACCGACTTCCAGAGAAATAAATCCATAAATATGAGTAAAATATTTTCTATTAGTTACTATCAAAAGAATCACAGAAAAGTCAAAGGGAATCAAAAGCTTGGCTAGGATTGAACACATTCTCTTGAGTCAATGGAGTTTTTATTGTATTTTAAGCTTTTGGAAAAGACGTCACACAGACGTCAGCCCCGCAGGAGAGAAGAGACCAAACTGAGCCAGAGCACACCTGCAGAGCTATAACGCGGGTCTGCTCCGCCCCGCAATCAGCGCCGCGGACTTACACCAGAGCCGGATCAAACCAGGAGAGAGGGGGGAAGGGATAGACAGGAGGCCATCCTGCCACATTCACAATGAGATGTACAAGAAAAACTGACAGCTTGTAAAGTGAAAGCTTAGTGCCAGACCTTAGTGCCATTGCAGCTGTCAGTAAGTTGCAGGAGTTACTTAAGCAGCTGATGCAGCAAAAACATTAGCATTTGTCTACATTTTCCTCAGAATGTGAGAGACTTAGTTGCTGTAACTAATGTCTAGTTTTAGTTCAAATCAGGGTTGTCCAACTCAATCACACAAGGGGCCAAAACCCAAAGCATACTTTAGGTCTTGAGCCAAACAGGAAGAACCTTTTGGTTTTAAAAAACAAAGGTAGCAGACAGACAAGTTAAGTCTGGAGGCTTCAAAACAGCACCACATACACCAGATGGTGGCATCAGACAGGGAGGGGGGATAAGGTGGCAGTGGCAGGTGGCTTTGATACATTACTAGGTGTATCAAAAAGTGTTAAAAAATGTGCAATAGATTTGAATATTGGAACATTATAAAAATTCTTACACAAAAGACTATTATCAGAGGATGCGTTACTGAGAGTCACTGGGTATAGGCTGTAGTTCTACCTCCTTAATAGAACAAAAGACTAAGTAATCAGCTCTTCAAACTGTCAAACATTATTTTGACTTTTCATTCACATTAGTTTTTTGATGTTGTAAGTTGTTGAATTGACAAATTGTTTCAGATGGATTTACATCCATTTGAAACAATCTGTTAGCTTAGTAATTTCCTGAAGCATGAACAATGATGCCAGTTTTTGTATTTGTCTACTGCACATTTTCTTTTAGTAGGCTGGCAAATTCTTCTTCACATCCAGTGTATCCCTGCACTTGTTTAACAAGTGAGCAAACAACAGATCTCCCTTCTGACATGACTTTCCATCATCCTGTCTTCCCTTTTTGACACTCATGAATATGAGACATCTCCTTGGCATTAGTGTCACAGCAACATCTGCTGTGAGGAACAGAGTAATGGTCACTTTCCTTTCTTTCCATGTGGTAGAAAAAGTCATTTGAAGCTGTGGTTCTTGAGGAGGCAGTTCAAACAGATGCTGGCCATGGCCAGGTGTTTGCTCTCCTCTGTCTCCATCTTCTCCACTGCTCTCCCAGGACAACAAGGGAGATTTACTCCAGCTTATCTATAAAGGAACAGGATGAACCTCTGCAACTGAGCAAAACAATTACTCACAGCTGCTCCCTATCTGTCTGACCATGAGCAATTCCACTTTGAGCGGCTGGCGCCAACACTTGCATGCAGACGGGAGGAAACTAACATGTCCACAATTATGCAGGCTGACAAAAAACACCACTCACAAGCTCCAGTTTGTCTTCATTCCACCGAGTCACTCTGAGCCATCGTTTCACTTTTCACTTTTGTGTTTAAAATGCTTTGCACAATAGGTCGGGGAAATGGTTCACAACAGAGAAGCACTGCTGAAATAGAGCAGTGTTTTTAGAAAAAGAAAGAAAATGTTAAAAATTCAACCAACCTAAATAAAGAATCCTTGCAAGTTGTCCAATAAAGGATTAGAAGTTTCATATGTACAATACTGGGAACATGCTTTTCAGTTTACATTTATATTTGTGTTATAGTGATGTAAGAGTGGCGGTTACAGATTTTTGTGGATTTAAGTTCAGCAATGGTTCTAGGATAGTGATGGTTTCTGAGCCTCTGAAGGTGTTATCTCTTGTTTGTTTAGTTCAGAGCTTGTATGAATTACCTTTACATGCACTAAAACCTGAGAGCATACCTGGCAAAGTACAAGGCTGATGTATATATACTGATTGTGAAGAAAAGGTTTAGTTTCTAGTATACAACTATTGTTATTTATTTATTTCATTTGTGTTTAGAATTGTGTCTTTTGTAAATACATGGCCAGATTAACCATTAGGGCAACTTGGCTTTTGCCTGGGGTCCCAAGACCCCTAGAGGGTACCTGGTAGTGAGGACACAAAGATACACGATACATGAGCTTTTCCTGAGGGGTATTTTAGGTAGGATGTTCAACAACCTCTGAGTCTATCCCTGAACTCTGAATTGACTTACTCTGAGATGGGAAACTCTGAGTATCCGGTTCCAGAACAGCTGATCTTAGTTGTTTCAATCAACTCTGAGTATGTTCACCTTGAGTTGCGTGTGTGCACAACCACTATAAAAGCCATCATCGATGGAGCCCCGATACCACGAGTCACCATGACAACTGAGAAAAAAAGATCCAGTTATTTCACCCCAATAAATAAAATCTGATTTTCATTTAGGTGCAATCCATCAGGAGAGAAGCGTACTTAGAAGCAGTTAAAAATTAAATATAAAAACATTATTCAAAAAGGTAAGGAATATTTTGCTGGGCTATGATTGTACCTCACTTTGATTTTATTTTTTTGAATTGACTTAAGCTATTAAACAAAGTAAATATTAATTCAGTGGCTACTTCAAGTAGTAATTTAAACCCCTAACAAAATGTTGTTTTAACGTCATCTCATTTAATACCCACTTATTAACACATCATACAATATTTACACATTTTTATTGACGTCATTTAAAAAGTGACAATGTGTACACAAACAAAATAAAATCTACTAATTTAAAAAAAGAGATTAACATTTGAGTTCTGCTTAGAAAGAACGCAGAGGCCTGAAAAACAGGTGGAGGGCCGCCACCACCACCTCTGACTGGGGCTGAGAAGCTGGCCATTAGCCAAAACCATGAGCGACCGGTGGCTGAGGGCATCCCGGGGGGGAAGCTCATCTGAGCCTGTCACCCCCCAGGACACAAGTGCCTACATTAGATGTAAGTATACACTTGTGTCTTTTAAAAAAATAAAACTTATATATAACACTTCTTATATATAAAACTATATAAATCCCAACAGTTGTGGATGGTGTTATCTGCCTTGTTCAGCCTCCGACTGAAACAATTGAACACCCGGCAGCTGTAAGTATTCCATACTCAGATCTTGCGTCAGATGGCTGTTCAAAGTATTCTGAAACAGTATCTTTTCCTGCATCACAGGAGGAAGATGATGATGGTGATGATGAAGAAAAAACACTGTCTGCTGCCACAGGGAGAGATCCAAAGAGGCCTCCTGAAGTGTGTCTTAATATTATGTATAGCTACTGGCAGTGCTCTACCCATTTGCATTCCTTTACATTCTTGAGTGGAACTTGGAGTTTGACATGTACTCTGAAGTGATGATCATAGATCACGGACAAACTACTATCACATTCTTGTCCTTCAACAGAACATGGCTGGACATCACCAGGAGGGTCCATCAACTTTCACAGTGTAGCTTGACACAGTGAGGTTTTCGGTTAATACCACGTTAAATCTGTATGTAGAACTGTAGGATTTAAATGTCCTCCATATGTTTCTCAGTTACCTGTGAAGGAATTGTATAGAGTCCACCTAATGAAGACTATACAGAAAACAGAAAAAGACATTGTCTATCTGGATCGCCAGATTAGAAAAACAGACCTCGGAATTCTATTACTGGAACGTCAGTTGAGGTGGGTGCACTTCACAGGTGAAATATGTTAATGGTTGGACCTATATTACAAATCCTAACTGTTGCTTTTGTACTTTTAGGGAATAAATACCAAATCATGTGATGTTGTAAAGAAAACTATCGTTTGCAAAAAAACTTTGCTGTGATGTGAGCGCACGTCCACGGTGTGTGAGGTTGGTGATGTATGGCCGGAGAATGTTGTTGAGATAAATGATATCGCTGGATAAAAAGTGGTAGCGTTCATGGTGATTGACTCAGAGTTTCAGATACCCCTCTGTAGTGCCACAGTAGTGAGTGATGATATTTCTTTCCTGGCCCTGTCAAAAAGCTACTGTCTTGAACTGTTTTAGTCTATTTAGTTTGACTTTCTTTACTAGCTGTTGGAACAGCTGACAATAACTTTTAGCACAGATAGGATCCGAGAGCAGTTTGTACTGATGACCCGCTCCCTTTAGGTCATGATAGTGTTGACTTCAGAGCCTCCACCAAATGGACAACATGTCCCTTTATTTTACCTTCTGCTTTCCGTCTCTAGAGTTCCTCAGTGGTGGCTGCGTGAAAATATCCATTATGGAGAAAAAGTCTTTCAACCTGTAATACCATTTCTCTACTTTTTTTGTCTTGTCTCTATTATTCATGTGCCTTTTCATTATCATCTGACATTTCAATGTTGGTGTCCAGTTGAAAAGTTGTGTTAATGTTTTACGCTGCTTAAATGACTAATCACAAAGTGTATAAAAATGTCTAAAAATCAGGGACAGGTTTGGTTGAATCACATACGTTGCACATTTAAAATTTGATTGAAAGTTCAGTGGACTAAACATAGCATTCTTTCACAGGAGCTTTGCACAAGACACAGATAAGAAAGGGTTGATGCTTTCTGTAATGTTCATTAGTTTGTGCAACACCTTAGTTGTAACGGTGGATTCAGCTGCTCTTTTGCATTTGTTCCAATGCATGCATATTGCATTCCATTCACGATGGCTGTTACATTTCACCAAACCACAATGCAGACAAGACACTGAGGACTTGTTCAAATGGTTTATTTTACCAAGTTGAAATATAAACAAAAAACAGAGAACTGCTCCCTCCAGGTGGGGGACAGCTACTGTCCCAAGTGAAGGAGTTCAAGTATCCCAGGGTCTTGTTCACAGATTAGGGTAAATTGGAGCAGGAAATTGGTAAATCTAGAGTGACACCAATCATTCTGTCAGTCGGTAATGGAGGGATGGAAGCTAGAACTCCAATAACCATGCTACTGGAATCCATTAAAAGAGTTGCATTTTCTATGGTAATTTTGAAATCCACAAGAAATTCCAGTGGTAATTCAGAAGCGGAGGGCACAGTGCATCGGAAGAAGTGTTGAAGGTTTTGTAGAGGCGGTGTGGGGATTCACATTGTTCTTAGCAATCCTTTACTTCTCCGCCCTGCAGCAAACAGCAACAGCGGATTTAAATGAGCAGCAGCCGCAGTAGTCAGTGAGCTGATTAATGTTCCCTGTGGTCTGTGGAATGAAGAGCAGCATCACTCCAGTCTCATCCAATTCAGCCATCTCATTTCTCACTCAAATACAGAGATGGAGTTTAAAATCATCATGTTTAATTCCGAGTGTGTACACTGGTACGAGTTACTGTAAGAGCTGTGGTAGTGACTCTAATCTAACATAGCAGCTCACCACCTCACAAGAAATTAAGTGATGTTTGATGACACATATGATCCTGTCTGATTCCTTTATTCAGCAGCAATAAATGCCAGGGAATGAGCCACAGTGACAAAAAGTTATGTTTCTTACACAGTATGAGTCACAAAAATAACTGTAGCACAGGTGTTAGATTTGTGCTTACTAAGACCTAAGTTCTGAGGAGTAATAGAGAGTATTGGTAAGGTAAGTAACAACTGAAAGTTTCATTCCAGAAATACAAAAACAAAAAAATATCACAGTTACAGTGACTCAAAAAATATCCCCAAATAAAATAGATCTCTTTTCTTTAAATAAAATAAAATAAAATAATAAAAATATCTGGAATAGAAATAAATGTCTCTGGATCCAGTTTCTTTCATTCAGTTCTTGTTGTACTGGTATTGTTCCTTGTGTTGTTGATCTTGTGTTTCTAATGTACACTACCCGGGTAGGTATAAGTGTGTGCGTTCATGTGCTTATCTGGAAATCCACGTATTTCCAGATGATCCCATTTCGCAAACCCTGCAGTAGCTGGCCAGTCTACAAGCAGGGATTGTCAATCTTCTCTCCACGGGTGCGGCTCGCCATCAAGGTTGTCCTCTCAGATCCAGGGTCACACAAAAAACCAGACTACACATATCGTGCAGAACAACGAATCAAATTACTTTATCATTTTCAATAAAAATGATATCACCATAAATGAAATAATGTCAGATACAATCAATCAATCAAGTTGTACACTTAACTGTTTTTTTTTAAATTTGTTACAGAGATAATCTCTCCATGAATTTACTATTTTTTAACAGTGTTGAGTGTTGAACAGAGTGAATTTCATCCTATCCACACTCACCATGAAATTACAGCATTTTTTTAGATAACACAGTAACATGTTTTTAACCCTTTTTAACACATTTCTAACAGAGCTTTCAACATGAAATGATGAACTTATAAACACAATATAGTGGTGCAATACTCAGTAATATTCAGCATGTATAGTTTCCAAAATACACCGACTGCTTTGAACTCACATTCTACCGTGCTAAATGATGCTAATGTGACCGATTAGCTAGCCGACGGTCTCCTTAGCTGACAGCGCACTAGCCGACAGCTATACATAAACAATGCCTTCACTCACCGGAGTCCAAAGGTAAGTCGACAATTATCCTGCTCCGTCTATGTAAGCGAACACTCTCGACGACGCTGCAACTCCTTTCACAGTTTTCTCTGAGCTCTCGGTCTCACCAAACACATGCATGGGGCTTTCTCTCCTCGTGCTTCTCTCCCGAGCTTCTCCGCAACTGTAATGAGGGGAGGATCGGCCCTGATGTCAGTACAGTTGCAGACAGGTTCAAAACAAACAACTCGTGGGGAGTTAACCCTATAGTGGCCAAACACTTTTTAGTGTGTGGGTTACATAAGCATTAACAATATCAGAATAATGAGAATCATGATATAATGAGAAAAACGGTTCATAATATCAAAAAGGAAATCTGCTGTTAAGTTATGATTGTCCAGAGCTCTGAATTTCTGACATCATGTAGCTGTCTCTGGCAAAATTGCAGGAGTAAGTGCTGCTCATGGTGTGTGTTCATGGCTGTTTGTGATGAATTCTGCTAATGTTTATCAGGCTAAGTGTTTGGTGTGTGTTGAGTTTTGGTTTTGGAATAGCTAGCTGCTATCTGAAGAGAAGACGGTATACTTGATGAAAAATGCATCCTGTTTACATGCTTATCATTCTCCAGTGAAATTTTGAAAAAAAAAAGAGGCGTTCAGAGTCTGTGTTCATGATACTGTGTGGCTGATCAATGATTTTGATTGAATCCTGTAATGACACAGTTAGTCAGAAGTGAAGCCCTGTGGGTTTTGCATTGCATATTAATTAAATTAAAGAAAATAAAAAGTATGCTATTTGCTGATTGCCTTACTTTGTGTCTTCACAAACGAAAGTCAACTGCACCTGCTTTTCCAACTGCACTTTCCTCAGGCCCAGATCAAACAAGATAGTGATGATGACCCACTCATCACTCACTCATCTTCTAACGCTTATCCGGGAAGCTGGAGCCAATCCCAGCCAATGCTCTAGGTGAGGGCGGGCTACACCATGGACAGATTGCCAGTCTATCGCAGGGCCAACACAAAGAGACTGACAAAGACGAACAAACACTCACACTCTTACCCAAGAGCAAATTAGAGTCACCACTTAACCCAAACACGCATGTCTTTGGACTGTGGGAGAAATCGGAGTACCCAGAGGACACCCACAAAAGCATAGGGAGAACAAGCAAACCCCCCAAAGCCCAGGAATCAAACCCGTGACCTTCTTGCTGTGAGGCAAGAGCGCTAACCAATATGCCACCATGCTGCCAGTGATAATTACTTATATGCCAAAATGGTGGCATCAGAACAGCAACCCACAAACCAAAGTGTGAGGTTACATGGAGTTTCCACTTACAGTGAACTTTATTCTACTGTTTGGAGCATAAAGTCACCAATACATAATACTTCATCAAATTATTTAAGCCAATAAAGTTGATACTGTGTCCGAAATAGGTAAATGACACTTTCCATATACTTTCACATCTAATCTGTTATCTGGTCTTGGCTTGTTTGTACAGAAGATTGTCTACACCAATTCTGCCATGGGACTAGGGTGTACACTGGGCCACAAGAATGTGACTATTCTTTTGGTTTCTTGAGGATATTGTGGAAATGTTACAAATTTGCAACAATTAGTCGCTGTGCATCAAAGCATGTTCTTTCCTTAATCTCAAACCCCTCGGTATGTAGTTCCCCATCATTTTGTTTTCGGATTCCACAGAACTGATTAATTAATAGCTCGTGACAGGCTGTGGTATATGTTTATCATATCACTGATAAGGGACGTTTCTTGGCCTGATGCACAACAAAAAGCCTAAAACATGGAAAAGCAATAAACAAAGTACTTTTTTAAAATTTTGTCAATAGACATTTTAATAAATACTAAAAAGTAGGCCCTCCTAGCTACCTGCACATTGCGTACAGTGGTATTTATTTGTCTTGTCACATTTATTAAAAAGTCAATCTTGTTGTCATGTATCAGCATCACCACGAATGAGGATGGAGCTATGAGAACTCTTCCCCGATAAAAATGTGGTTAACTTCTTGGATGTGAATCCACAACTTGGAGGAATAGACTAACCCAAGTCTTTTGAATCTCTCTCAACTGAGCAGTCTTCTCTGTGTGACAGGCACTGATAATACAGAAATAATCTGCTAATCTCCACTGTAATTAAACAGATAGAATGAGGTCTTTACTGTGTGCCTCAAATAAGCCTTAAATTGCCCCAAGACACAGACAGAAATGACTATGAGGGACCAATGAAAGTCACGAGGGAGGGGTACTGCAGTTAGATTAGAGAGAGATTCAGCATCACAACCTGTGATCTGCTCGTTTCAACAGAACAACGCATTTAATCATCAACTGTAAGTCCCTCATTTTAGGTGTGGTTTGGCTGGATGAGAACCATTGACTTATTAAACAATTCTGCTCTGCCGACTGTTGCAAATTTGCGACAAACCATTTCCATTACGGAAGCAGCTGAGATAGCGTGTGTATTCCCCCAGTGCCGGTTTGCGCATATTCGATACATACCTGCTTCATTTCCTGTCAATGTTATGATTCATTCATTTTAAGTTCTAAATGAAAGGTTTGAGCTCTGTTTGAAATTAGATTATGAAATTGTTATAATAGTTGTTATATAGTCAGGACACTGAAAATTATTTTGTGGCATCAATAAAACTATCTCCATCTTCTGAGACAGCATAATATGTTTTATTACTTTTTCATTATTATTGACTGTTATGGCCTGTTGTCGCAAATTTGCAACATACCCAAATTTCCATCTATTTTATGTGCTATAATCAAATTAACAATCTCCACAAAGTTTTGCATCTCCTTGAAAGCAAAAACACAATAATACAACATAATTTATGTTTCAATATACTTGTATACAAATTTAGGCTATAAGGGGTTAAGTCCTGTAAGTTGCAATATTTGGCCTTCATGGATCGGACTTGTTTGTCCAGCACATCTCACAGATGCTTAATTGGATTGAGATTTGAGAAATTTGGAGGCCTCTTCAATGCCTCAAACTCACTGTTATGCTCCTCAAACCATTCCTGAACCATTTTTGCTTTGTGCCATGATGCATTACCCTGCTGAAAGAGGCCACAGCCATCAAGAATTACTGTTTCCATGAAAGGGTGTACATGATCTGCAACAATGCTTATATAGGTGGTACATGTCAAAGTAACATCTACATGGATGGCAGGACCCAGGGTTTCCAAGCAGAACATTGACTAAAGGATCACATTTCGTCAGCTGGCTTGCCTGCTTCCTATAGTGCACCCACGTGCTCTACATCCAAAAGATGTAAAAGAAACCGTGACTATTCAGACCAGGGCACCTTTTCCCATTACTCCGTGGTCCCATTTGTATGTTCACATGCTCATTATTGGTGCTTTAGGCTGTGCACAGGGGTCAGCATGGGTACCGTAACTGAACTGCAGCAATGAAGCCCTTGGAGGACTTTTTGATTAAAACTGACCACTGCAGACACCCCACAAGAGCTGCAGTTTTGGAGGTGTTCTGACCCAGTTGTCTACATGTTGGAGAATAACAAACACAAACACTAGATTAAGGAGGCCATTGAAATCAGTAAAATGGGCGAAAAACACCATCAACCAAGACAAGGAGGCATTGGGGGTTGGGGGCGTGGCGACCTGGTAGACCTGACTGGTCATGCCTACAGGGAATCACACCTGAAAATGTTGGCACATCGCAGCAACATCAGATTACGCTTCTCGAGAAGACTGCAGATGACAGTTGAAACATGTCAAGGTAAAAAAACACATCTCTTTCTCAGAACAGTATAATCCAAGGCATTTACCACTTAGCAGCTCTTTTTGTCTCTTATTGACAACTTGCAATAAGAGACAATTCCTATTGGTGAGACAAACATGTCCTAAAATTGACCTTCCTATAGCAGCTAGATTTTGGTGCCATTTGTAGCTTTTCAATGGCTTTAAAATGGCCACTTTAGACTGGAATAACTGATACATCTGACCCCATGCCCTCTACTTCTTCCCAATGACCCTGGGATTGTCTGGCTAGAGACTGGTGTGTGAGGACCACTCTGAAGTCACCCCAGCTGGAACTATTTAGCAATCATCTGTCGCCTATGTCTCTATGTAAACTCTGCTCTGCTGTTCATTCCTTGCCAGATCCTTCTGCTATCTTTTGCAGTTCAGCTTGCCTGGATCTCGCCTTGCCATGCTTTGACTGCTCAGCCAGCTTAAACTATGGCCTCAAGTTTCGGCCTGTTCCTATGTTTGAACTTCACATTTTTCCCTTATGTTATCCTGCTTGGCTGAGAATAAAACTCTAGTTTTTGGATTTATCCTGCCTATCTGTGTTGAGTCTGCACTTAGGTTCAAATTGACCATTCAGCGTAACAATAACAAAATGTTCAAATGCAAAGGGGTCTGAATAGTATAATCATTGTATGTTGTAATTTCCCATAGATTCCTGTACATGAAAATACAGCTCAAACATAATAAATTTCACAAAGGTTGCATGATTTCTTCTCTTGTGGGGACACTGAAGGTTAGGCTGCTAGGGTGACCAAAGTTAGCTTGTGTATACTGTTGCTAAGAATTTTTTTTAAATATTAGTTTTCTTTATTGAAATTTACGACTATGAAATGTCTGAAAAAGAGATAAGAACACAAATGTGCCATCTTGTGAGACATAAAAAAGGGATTCAATGCATTTAGAAGCACGGCTTTCATCCTCTATCTGAAAAGCTAATCAGTTGGCCTGATTGTAGTGAGTGGCCTTTTGTAACATCTTTAATCCGGTGAGTGTTTTAAGAAGTACATAATTGAAATTCTGTTCAGGAAGGCTGCAATTTTAGTCTGCAGGATAATGAGCCATCATTGGGCCTTGGCTGGCAGCATGAGGGACTGTTTTAAATGTGCCATGTGATGAAGCGATGATTGGTTCGCCAATTACTGCTCTATATTGATAGTACCAGGAGGGACAGGGGACTCTTTATTTAGTCCTCACCCTTATCCTCTGCTGGCTCTAATTAAGCAATCAGCCAGATTGATGTCATTGTCATGCTAATTGGGGCTCTATGTGCATCCAGAGCCTCAGTGTGTGCCACCAGAATTTTATCAGATATCTGCTGTGTGTTGCTCCAGTGATCAGCTGTAGGTGGGTTGGCTTTCAGCAGCGTGCAGTCACACCTTTTCTTTCTGTTCATTTGTAGACTTTAATACCTAATTACTCAAAGCTACTAAAGCACTTAATACCAGGATTCATAGACAGGTTAAAGTGTAGTATACACTGCCCAGCTCCAACTGGTTCTGTGGAATATTTCAAAAGGAAGCTAAAGACAGATCTGTTTAGACAAGTACCATGTCTCTATTGTCAATTTAATTTTGATTATCTGTAAATGTGTAGAAAGTGCGAACTAAATAAAATTGACTAAGTTGTGGTCATATTAATAACCTTAACCATTAAAAAGCACAACATTGTTGGTAAGTGTGTACACTGTGTAAACATTTTAGTTAAAAACATGATTGAAGAGAATGGGAAGTAGTATCTGGTTAGCATTGTGGTTCTAAAATAACAATCAAGCTGGTGTTTCTCTTTTAAATAAGCAGGACTATCCTCTTCCTAATGCTGCATAGAGTTATGTTCCTTGATTTTGCAAGTGCATTCAAACCATCCAACCTATCATCCTCAGACTGACCCCAAGGATCAAATGTGTTACATATATTTGAGAATAATAGAAGGGTTAAACAACTGAAAACTGTTCACCTGTGTGGTTCACCTTAACTGTACTTGTCAGAATTATCTGGCCAAGAATGGACCCAGTGTACTCTGACAAAATTAAACAGGCACTTTCTACCCAAGGTGCCTTAGTGGGGCAACACGAGTCAAATCTACTTCAGGTTATGGACACACTACAGCAACTCACCACCAGTGTTTCTCAGCTTGGCGGTCGAATAGACCAGGTGGCTACGCAACTCACTCACCTCTCCGCTTCAGCCACTCCTCCACCTCCACCTGCACCTCCCCGTTGCTTCGTCTGTGATCTCTTCTCACCTGCCTCGCGAGCCCAATATTCCCACTCCTAAGAGGTACTCTGGTGATTTAGGAATGTGTGCACAGCTTCTTCATCAGTGTAATTTAGTTTTAAGTCAACAGTCCACTACTTACTCCACTGATCAGTCCCATATTGCGTTCATTATGAGTCTGTGCGTAGATAAAGCCGCAGCCTGGTCCCTAGCCATTTCCCTCAATAGTCCTGCCCTGTGTTCTGATTATCAAGCTTTCACTGTTGAAATGCACAGAGTTTTTGACCACCCAGTTAAATGAAAAGAAGCTGTCAGCTTTTGTCTCTCATCCAAGGTAGAGGTTCAGAGTGGGTGGAATGAAAGCCCGCTTCAGGGGGTTTTCTTAAAGGGACTATCCGATGAAATTAAAGGAGAGTTAGCAGTTTAGGATGAGACTAGTGCGCTGCAGGAGCTAATTGGATTAGCCACTACACTAGAAAATAGACTCTGGGACAGGTGCAGGGAGAGAGCGGAGAAGCAGAGGGGTACCCTCAACCCATCCAAGCTTCGCCATTGCCTGCAGTCGCCTCTACCTCCAACTGCACCATCTGGGAAAGTTACCAGCAGATGAGCTGGGGAACCTTCTCTGTCTCCAGCCCCCGTTGAAGAACCTATCTGGCGATCTAGGCTCACCCCGGTTGAGAGGCAGCACCGGCTTCGTCTGGATCTCTGCCTTTACTGTGGCAAGGAGGGACATCGCCTGGCAGCCTGCCTTCACGGTCCGCCGGCTCCTGGATGTGCATTGGTGGGCCTGTGGATACCAGTATCTGGTTGACTGCTGAAACATGGACTCCGTATAGACGGCATATCACAAACCTTGAGGGCTTTCATATCCGCTGTCTCCAAAAGATCCTTGGTTTTTCCCGGGAAGACCGTGTTCCACATACGAAAATCCTAGACAGCAGACAATTTTTGGACCACCTTTTCCAGGTCCTTCCCCTGCCAGGGGTGAGCAGTGTGGGGCTGCTCAGTCGCAAAGAAAGCTGCCGAGGTGCTGCGCTGCTCCACCCCGCAATCACAACGACCATCACTCCATTGCCACCTGTGTGCATGGTTTGGCTAGGTACTTCCAGCCACATCCTTGGCCTGTACCTGCCACCATTCCACATCACCACAGGGCTTTTGGGGGGAGGGGGGGAAGCAAGGAGCTAGCGCAAAGTCGGGATTAGGGTGAGAGAGAGGGTGCGCACTCATCACTCCCGCCATCTTCACCCTGCCAGGTGAACTCCAGGGGCATGGGGTACCCACGACGACCTTCACCTGGCAGGAGTTGCAGGGAACTGCCGGAGGTCCTGTTTGCTGGACTCCGCCTGTGCCTGTCCCCAGATGCAGGTTTATTGTTTGGGGTATGCTCCCCTAGCCAGTGCACCCTCCCAGGTTTACCCACATGGCAGTGGGGCAGTGGTTGAGTGGACTGAGGCCCACTGCTGCAGTGCGATCCCCTACCTGTTTAGCCTGAAGCCGTGAGGCTCCAGTATCCGTGTGCTGCCACAAGGAGGCAGGGCAGGGGTCTTGGTGAAGGAGAGGCTCTGTGCTGACTTTGGAAGACTGACGCACTTGGTTTCCTTTACCCGGATGGGGTCAGTCAGCGGCAGGGACTAAGGGAGGGGGGTCACATGCATCCCTACATGCAACGTCTCTCTAGCATACTGCACTAGACGCATCACTCCACCCTGCGGGCAAGCCCGCCAGCACACACTTACACATGCATGCACATACACACACAAACACACTTGAGTCCCCTTGCAGCATCTATGGGAACCTTTGCCAAGTAGTCTCTCCTATGGAAATACCTGTTGGCAGTTCTCGCAGACAGTTGCAAAACTGATTAAACAAGATTGAACTTTTCTTTTAGCTTATGTGTATAATGCTTTTTTGAGCCCTTGCTCAAAGTTCATTGTGTAGCAGCACCATGGCCGCTTGATATAAAATAAGTCAGGCTCTTGATTATATATTGGATCACCATACTGATGAGGAGCCAGAGTCCTTGTCCAGGTATTGGCTCGCCTTGGTTACCACCGATGTCTGCTACCCAAACCACATTGACTGGCTTTATGTTCCCTCCTGAGGGTGGTGGGCCAGCGGGAAGGCAGACCCACGTCGTCATTTTGGGCTGGGCCCAGCCGGGTCCCAAGAGCAAAGATCTGGCCACCAGGCACTCACATACAGGCCCCAACACCAGGCCTGGCTCTAGGGAGGGGCCTCGGTATAGCCAGTGCAGGCAACATAGCTGTCCTGTGCTGGCTCTTTATGTCTATAAGGGGGTTTTAGAACTGCTCTTAGTCTTACACATTACCTAAGACCTGTTTGCCTTGGGCATTAAACCACTGACAACATTGCTCCTAGGATCATTTGGGTGCTCAAACCTCTCCACCACAGTAACTTGGCGGTTCAAGGAGGAAGGATGAAGGATGGAGTGAGATAGACAGACAGATCAGTGCAGCGGCAGCGGCAGCAGTGATGCAGTTGATGTACCGGTCTGACGTGGTGAAGAAGGAGCTGAGCCGAAAGGCAAAGTTCTCAATTTACCGGTTGATCTGCGTTCCTCCCCTCACCTATGGTCATGAACTTTGAAAACATGCTCGATACAAGCGGTCCAAATTAGTTTTTTTTGCAGGGTGGTGGGGCACTCCCACAGAGCTAGGGTGAGGAGCTCTGTCACCCGGGAGGAGCTCTGAGTAGAGCCACTTCTCCTACACATCGGAAGGAATGGACATCTGTTTCAAATGCTTCCCTTGGGGGGGTGTTCCGGGCAACACCTGGGGATTCCCCTGAAAGACCCAGAGGAAGTGTCCAGGGAGAGGGAAGTCTGGACTTCTCCGCTTAGACTGCTGCCCCCAGGAAGGCCATTTGATAACTGATGTTGTTATCAATTTTTCATTTTTTTCTGTTATGAGTCAAAAACACATCTGATACACTGATGAACATTGTTATGTTATTGTTCTTGTTAGGCGTTTAATTTATTAAGATGTTGATCTTGGAATATTGTGAAACTGTGAAGTGTTTTTTGGGATAATTTCCTTTGTAAACAATTAAAATATTCCTGGTCACTTTTGACTGGGAACACAACAGGTGTTACTAAGTGATTGTATAAAAATTTTAAATGGTTTCAAAACAAACATCCTTGGTAACTTTGACCCAAAGTAGTCTGTGATAAACAGGATATTATATTTAGTCTGATTATTTCTTATAGCCAAAATAATAGAAATTGTCAAAATTTGAACTTGAATTCAAGATGTATAAGCTTAGATCAATGAGACATACTGGCCATGAATAACAAATTGAAGTTCAAAACTTGTAATGTTCACAAGTTTATAAAAAAATCTAACACAACTGGTTGTGAAGATATATCTATTGTAACAGTTCTTATGATGAGTGTGGAAGACAAAATTGTTTAATATGACATGAACACGACATGAGGGTTAAAATACTCAGACCGTCCACTTCATAACATCCTAGTGGATCAGAAAAACCACAGTAGGTTACAGTTAATCCATCTACGATGCAAGACGGAATGATACAGAAAATCATGAATTCCCACTGTGCTCCTTATTAATAAAGTATTTCTGATTCTAATTCGGAATGCTTTAGCTGAACCAATTTAAGCTTACATCCACAGTAATTAGCAGTGATAGATCGATATGGTTTTTTCAGGGCCTATACCGATATTATTAGTAGTCAAGGAGGCTGATAACCGATATTTAGAGCCAATATTAATTTGCAGTAAAAGGGAAAATATTGGTGTCAAAATTTTGAATAATCCAAACTCCAACACTTAACTTCATTTAAATGTCTTTAAGCATATGTTTATCAAACAGCTTATCAGATTTGCAACATGTTAAAGGTTTTTTTTTATCATCTTAGACAATAGTAATCTTTGTTTTAAAATTCTAACAAAAAGTGCAGGGAGCTCCCAAGCTCAGCAGCATGTCTTAAAAAGTTAAATGGAAGCTTAAACAAATAAACAACTCCCTAAAGTTTTCTATTGTAAATAAAGTTTTCCAAAATTTCAATATAACTGATGCAGAAGATCCGGATATTTTTATGCCCGTCATGACACCCAGAAAACAAACTTTTTTGGCATAATTCGCCCCTGAGCAACATCTGTAGGAATGAACAGGCCCCGCCTCCAACGCTGTATCCAGTTCTCTTTATTCTTCATTTGCGCGGTGAAGTCACGCCCCCCCCCGGCGGTTTTTTTGAAAGTTACAGTGAACGGTAAAAGAACAGTGTAGCCAGTGGATTTACAAGCACGTTAGCTATGGTTCAGGACATAGCATTACATTTCATAGTTGTAGTAAGTTTTTATTTTGTAAGATGGTGATTTGCACACCATCGCACACAACAGTTCCATCCGTCTTCAGAGACACCCATGGTTAGATAGAGCAAGCATTGTTTTTGTCTATAGCACATTAGCACCACCAAATGCTAAGTAGATGGCAAGACTGTAAACTACTATGAAAAGGCTAAGGAACTATGAGTCACTATGTTACAGTGGCTGTCAAAAGTAGCGTAGAATATTAGCTAGCTATGTTGTTGATGTAATGTCTGCCTTTCCAATATTTACTCTATGTTATGTCATACTGTTATTGTCATTAATATGCTATGTGCCACATGTCATAGTGGTCGAACTTATCATGTAGAGATAGTAGAAAGGCAGCCACTACACAGCAAATTTTGTACGCTAGTTATGACAGCCACTAACATTATAACACAGTGTTAGTTAGAGCTGCTTTTGATTGAGTTTTGGTGGCATTCTGGGGGAGTTCAATGTATGGGAAACAGGTAAAAACAGACAGCTAGTTAACGTTAGCTAGCTAACTTATGTCTACCCTTCCATGGTCTCCTGCTGTGAGCGTAGCACCGCGACTCGGTAACCCAACCTGAGATGAAGTACTGGTAAGCATCCAAACTTTTGTATGCTTTTAGATCAGCACCTGTGTATGGGGACACTCCATTTACAACGTAGTGGTACAGGTCGTGTGGAGTAAACTCGGGCAGACTGGACGATTTAGTTAGATCCATGAACACATCCTTGGGAAGAAGGTAAGGGTCGGTAGCTAGCCCTGCTAATGCTAGCTTCTGTAAATAGCATTCGTGGTGCTGTCCTATTAGGTGAGACACCTTGCATGACAACTCTAAGGCATTCATTTCCCTACTGGTAGCCATCACATTCATCCGTCGCTATTTCTTTTGTTTATTTTGTAATTCCCGGGTCTCTTTCACTTCCTACCGTCCAACGCTCTGTACTGCTGTCCATCATGGTGCTGCGTCCCTAGTCACGTGATCAGTGAGAATACATCCATGTTCGAAACATATTCCGGACCTTCTCTTCCGTGTGTGTGAGCACTGTGCATGCACAGCTTTCACTGCTGATTGGCTGTTAGCCGTGCCGTGGCTCTGCATGTAACCAATCAGATGGTGCTGTGGGTGGGACAATGCTGGAGACAGAGTAGTGACAGCAGACAGAGAGGCGTGGCTGCATCAGAGCCAAAATAACCCAGTTGTAAATTGATCTCCTATCCGCCATTGGATTAAAAAAAATATCCGATATCCGTCAAAATGACGAATATATCGGCGCCGATAATTGGTCGATCCCTAGTAATTAGTCACTGTAATGAAGAGTATTGCAGAATTATCTTAGTCAGTGTTGCCTGAAAAATAGTCAGAAGCCAGAAGAATAGCATCTGTCTGTGCTAGTTAACAAAAGTACAGAAACACGTTCCTTTCTTCTTTGTGTGGAAGACATTTCCAGGGAAGGATCAGTGGAGCATGAGTAATTTCACAATATACACTGAACTGCCATAACATTATGACTACTTTTTTTTTTGGTCTGCATTTGTCCTCATAGTTTAACGCCACAAGGTGTGTCAACTTTTATGAGATTGATGCACTTATAGTCTTGAAGCTAAATATTTTATTATTTCAGTACTTGTGTGTGACCATCACCAGACCTCCTGCAAAGGTAGCTGTTGATCTTTATTGGGTGAAATGACCTTTATGTGGCAGGGAGGGCAGTGCTACACCTCGGTGAATATAGGGGCGAACAAATGACAGACAAGACACAGAAGACAGCAGTGCACTGACAGGGGCACACCAGGCACCCCAGCAGCCACTGCGAACCAACACAGGCCAGCCATTGAAAGGCACCGCCAGCCCCCCCCACCTGGGACGGCCCATCCCCTGGATGCATGGAGACCCCACCCACCGCAAGCCCCCCCAGCCCCAGCATGCTGGAGACACAGGACACAGGACCACCACAGCACACCAGAAAGGAGGAATGGCCACCTCCACCACCACAGCCGACGGCGGTAAACAGGGAATGTCACCAAAGAGTCGACCCCAGGGCACCAGAGCCTATTGGAAGCATAGATATTAACTGTGTAGAATTTATTGAAAATTGATGCCTGAATAATGATTTATCTGGCCTCTGGATCAGTTACCCTACTGTTTAAAGTATATGGATCAAAATGGAGACTCGTCTTTGTCTACTATTTTAACAGGAGGAAAATATTTGGTTAAAATTTGGATCAGTAAGAGATTTTTCTTCTGAATCTAGTAAGTGGGTGTCTTGAATGAGGAAAATATCTGCTTTTAAATTTGTAATGAAGTCCATAATTTTTATTATTTTTTGCCTGAATGCCATTCACATTCCAGGATACTATTGTTAAGTAAGACATTAAGACATTAAGTAAGAGAGAGAGCATTCGATCATTCTGTGTATGAATATTGAGAATAGTCTGTATGTGTCTCTATGTAAGCTTCTACTGCTATCAGTATGTAGGGGGTTACAATCTGTGATTTTAGTGGACTCCAGAAGTGAATGTTGTAATGTTGGACTGTAAATGCTGGATATTTGAGGGAAGTGTGTACAGCAAAGTCACAGGAAATGTCATAAAAACTGAACATCAACACCTGTAAAAGAAACAGCAAAGTTATGTGCACCACAATGAAAAAAGTTACTGCATAAGGGATATGTGGAGGGGTAAGGGGGTGAGTGAAAGGGAGTGCAGAAGAGAGGGACACATAGATAGAGGGAGAAAGAGGGAAGAAAAGCAGGGGGAGACTAACAAGGTGAGTGACACATAGATAGAAGAGGTGACATACATTAACAATGTTGTGAGATTTTTTTTCTTTAATGTTGGTTGATATATATATATATATATATATATATATTTATATATTTCTTATTTTAAGCCAAATTGATATTTTCATAGTATTTATCCCTTCAGAGCCAGGGGGTGATATTGGCGTCCTGGAACAGCTGACCGTCAGTGTACAATTTGTCTACCCTGAGTGCAGTCCTCTTTCCTTTTTGGCGGTGTTCCTTCAGGAACGGGTACAGCACTCTCCGTCTGTCATTGATCTCTCTCGGGAATCAGTCGTTCATCCTGAAAGAAGTGCCTTCAGGTTCGCGTCCTTTGCTCTTTACGAGCACTTTCTCTTGGTAATGCTCAAACTTGGCAATGATGGGGCGGGTAGGTGGACCGTGGACGCGGTGGAAGGTGACGTTGTTTTCCGTCCTCGTCAGGAGTTTGAGAGCGGATGACATAAAGTTTTCAATCAGGGCCTCTGGATTGTCCGGGGAGCTCTCTGGGATTCCTGAGAAGATTTGATTGTCCCGCGTACTCCTGGACTGTATGTCAAGGACAGTTTCTTTTCAAAGTTTATTTTCTCTTTTGAGCTGGTCCACCTCCGCTATAATGGGGGAGACGTCAACTTGAAGCTTTGCGTTATTTCTCTGCAGGTCATTGATGTCTTGATGTGAGAACTTTGAGATCCTTGATCTCTTGGTGCAGTAAGCTGAGCAGATCCAGTTTTTTATTAATAGATTTGAGCACAGAGAGATCAGCGGTTATGAGATCCATTGTGTCTATAGAGGAGTCAGCCTTCTTCCTCTTGGCTGGGTTGTCTGTGGGAAGCTCCATGACGCGCTGCTGGTAGTAACTGCCGGTGAAGCTTTCCAGGTTCTCCACTTTGGCGATATTTTTTAATGTAAAATTCCAAACTTCTGTATGATCCAGGGGATCCGAGGATATAATCCAAATAAAGGACTTGTTGATGTTGATCTGATCTAGAAGTGCAATGCTGCCATGTAATGATTCTAAATCTCAGTCAGCGATCTCACAGCATCTCACAGCCCACATTATGACTACTGACAGGTGTAGTAAATAACATTGATTATCTGGTTACCATAGGACCTGTCAGTGGGTGGGATATATAAGTGAAATTTATGTTAATTTATGTTGAAGTGTAAGGATTGGACTGACTTTGATGAGGAGCACACTGTGATGTCTAAACAAGTGGTTTAGAGTCTCTGAAACACTGCAACTCTTTGGGGCATTCCTTGTCTGTGGTGGTCAAGACCTACCAGAAATGTCTCTCTGACTGTGTCTGTCTCTGTTTCTGCCGCTCTGTTTAGATACTCTGAGTTCTTTACTCTGCTGATGTAAACCCTTAATACTTAAGAGAAATGCAACAATTTTTACTTCAGACTCCAGACCTTCTGACCGTCCTTCGTCTCACTGCCTCTTCTTTAGCCAGCAAATCTACTCGTGGTTTGGTGTTTTGGTTCACTAAAAATGATTGTATGCCCGCTTAACCACTCATAAACAACTGTACTAGGCCAATGTGTGTGAGGCTGCAGGTAGTGGACCAGAATCAAATGATTGTAACTTAAAAATGCATTGTTTACTCATTGTTTTACAATTTTCACAACTGTTTTTAGTACATGTTATTAAATTGCTAAAATTTACATAGTTAGGTTCACAGTGATATAGTTTGAGGCACAAAAGGGGGTTGACAAACAATCAAAATTAAAATTAACACACTCAAGCTCCTTCCTCCTCTCCTATCATTCACACTCATTCATCATCTGCACATAGCTCTTTGGATCTCACTCTCATTGAACTCCATTGATCCTGCTCTGCATTGCATCTTGACACTTAATTTTTGGTTTTGTACACAAAACAAAACAAAATGGTTGGCAAAAGAGGCATTTTCCCACAGCACCACCATCATAATCATAATATTTCTGTCAGCTCAGTAACTGTCTGAAATATGGCCAAAAATATTTAGTTTGGATTTTTTTTCTTCAATAGTACATTTTGTGAAATCCTTAACCAGGCAATTCAACATCATCTTTGTGTCAAAACAGTCTGGTGAGAATTTAATGAATACAAAGTACCCTGTTATAAAAACAAAAACAAAACAGAAAACACAAATAGACTCCTATATATATCAGCTTACAATTATCACTTAAGCTCAACACATCAATTGAATTGGCACTACACGTATCCATCATACTTTTTTCCCCCACTCGATCCAGGAGTAAGACATCAAGGTAAACATTTTCTGACACACAAAAAATTCAAATAAATATCCAAACAAAACTTTTACTTTTGTTTGTTTTCTTAGATTTTTTTTGGGTAGGGTTTATACAGTCATAAGAAATTATACAAACCTCAAAATATTTAGAATGCTGTCACAATCAAATAAAATACTAATCAAACCATCAAGAAAATGCCCCACACATTAGGCGTTACATCTTATTCACATTACGCACTTGCCGTGCACTTCTTGTGAAATAAAACATCCGACGTCTTCTGCCTTGATTTTTTTGGATTATTTATTTCTCACCGTTTTGATCTTCAATGTGTTACATGCAAGAGTCCAACCATTAGAGTCCATCAAAATCCATAAATCCAGCAGACACAAATACATCAACAAGACTTCACTTGGCCTGGTGTGCCGGTGTTCCGGTCAAAAAACTATTCATGCTCCCACCATCTAGCAACACATGTTACCTGATGAAAGGTTCCTCCCTAAGTAGGCATGTGACCCAGTTCACAAAGGTGACACCTAGCAGACAACTTAGTATCCTACACGCACACAAATATTACCCCCCTGGAAATGGCCCTTACAGTGTGGACTTTTCATGCGTTCGATTTCTTTTCATAGGGATTTTAAATATCCCATAACTCTCTGGATCTAAGTGGAGCTTTGCAAATATGAATTTAAAATATTCCATTAACATTTGTAATTAGCTGTGTAGTCTTGTGGAGCAGTGCTAGGAGAAATGATCATTGTAGCCCCCTTTAAAATAATGTATTACAGGAGAAATAAAGATGGCAATTTGTTTCTACAAACTGTTTCAATAGAGTTTTGCAAACAGTCAGAGCTGTTGAGTTGCAGGAGGTAAAGCTGATCTGCTGATGATGGCGAATCCATCAGTGCAGATTCTGGCGTTTCTAGGAAATGAACATGATGAGCATTAACGATAACTGTAAAATTACCATATGGAACACAAGGTGGCTGGACCCCAGAATGCAGACACAGACCAATATGAAGCGTGATAAGGTGGGTTTATTGGTGAAAGTAGTTAAAACCGGTGAATGAGTGCAGGTCTTCCAGAGAAATGGCTGAGGAATGAAGCTGCAAGCCACCAAGAAGCTGATAGGTTTCCAGGGAGAGGGCTGGTGACGTACAGGAACGTGGAGCATTGGCA
Organism: Remorina albescens; assembly: GCA_034769265.1. NCBI lineage: Eukaryota > Metazoa > Chordata > Actinopteri > Carangiformes > Echeneidae > Remorina > Remorina albescens. The sequence continues at coordinate 2,379,208 of CM068492.1, read as the reverse complement.
TAGTTAGGAACTGCTCTGGAGTGGTCTTTTATACTGCAGTGCTGTATGTAGCTTAATTTTAGGATCAGGACCAGGTATGCAATGACAGCAGTTGTGCAAAACACGCTTCCTTGACTCTACCTCCAGCTCCAGACTCACAGAAACAGACAGTGGAAAAACAGACACATCCACACGAGGAAAGGGAACAGAGTACAAACGCAGAAAATTCTGACAATTACAGGTTGATCAGTGTATTTATTTAAGTTTTTCAACTATGTGTGGACTCAACTGGTCTTTCGTTGTGGTATTGCAATGTAGATGTCAGGAGGTGAAAAACACACAATAGTCTAGGGCCTGTTTTATTTTGTAGTCTTGTGCTGTTGTGTTGTTGTTTGCTTCCTATTTCCTTCCACCTCTGATTGCTGTCTCCACCCTAATGTCATTCACCTGTGTCCCATTCCCCTGTGTATTTATACCCAGCCTCATTCCCAGTGTCTTGGCGTTATTTTCCTCGTGTGTTTATCTCCAGTGTTCTGACAAGTTTTGTTGTCCCCGAGTCCTCTTTTTGCCTAGCGTCTTTGTACCTCTGCCTGTTCTTACGATCTCCTGGTTTTGACCCTCGCCTGTTTTTGACTCCTGCTCCTGCCTTGTGTTTTTGTACTTCCGCCTGAGCTGACTGCCTACCTGTGTACCGAACCTGGGGCCTCATTTATAAAACTGGCTTTTTGGCGTAGTACACTTTTAGTAATGATCCTACGCAAAAAGTTTGCATATGCCAGAAAATATTCAGATTTATAAAACCCTGCGTACGCACACTTAAAGCAAACTTTGCTTTATAAATCACATACCATGACTACAAGTGTGCTCAGCTGTGTTGGCGTCATCTCATGCCCTGTACACGCAGATTTTTAACCATAAATGGTCAATGCAAAGCACCTCATGAATATAAAATAAGACTGAGATACAAGTGTTACAGGAAGAAAAGGTAAAAAAAGAAATGTTTCTGAGGCAGAAGGGGAGACGCTTGTTGGTGAGGTGGAGGCCCAAAAAACCATCCTGTTTGGAGGTCACAGTACCAGAATCAAAATCCAAAGGAAGCAAAGCAATGCTCCTGACAACTGCAACTGGGGGGGACACAGTGCTCCTGACCTGACGCTGATGCACACAACTAGCGTCATTTTGGTATGCCTAGTATGCTCCACCACTGACCCCGCATGGGCATGGACCTCACTGAAGACGGTTTCCTCATTTAAAAACGGGGTGAAGACCTGTGTCTGCACCGGGATGGCGTGGTTCCGGCGTGTCGCCCTCTCTAATGCTGGACCCAGTTCCGCACATAGATCCAAGAGCAGTTCTAGGGAATCTAAAACGGCTCATAAGACAGTCATCATCATGGGCCAATAAGTCGTCATGGTCCCTGAAGACCTTCTCCCTCCTAATTCTGCCATTGGCATAGTCCTCCAGCAGTGCAAGTAGTGCCATATGGTGCAGCATTACGCACAGGGCTCACTGCTGTATTTATAGGTTCACAACAATCAGACTGATAATCAGTTCGTGCTAACCCCCACCACGAAAAATATTCTTGAGACTGAAGTGTGTGAACATTACCCTTTTCTTTATGCATGGTTTGGTATGAAAAGCATCAAGTAGAGCTGACAAACTGAGAACAGGAAAGTATAAAGTATAACGATTGTTAATGGCTTTGTTTTCCACACTTATAATATTTTCCTGTGATACTGTGAACACATAATCAAATGCCAATGAAATCCTGTTATTTACACATGTTAGGCAGATGCTTTATGTGCCGTCCTCTCCTCCTGCGCTCCGGGAGTGGACAATATGATGGAGAGACGGTGGTGATTAAATATAGAGAAGGGATTTTGATTTAGGATTTTCTGTTAGATTCTAAGGAGATGTTTCCAAAGCAATTACTCAGTCCAATGCAAAATAACGCCGTTGAATTAAATCATTCTGATGACATGGCTCCAATGTTGAAATTAAATGTGTGAAGGGCAATCATAAACAATCGTTCTTCCCACTCTTCATTTCTTCAATCTGACTTCAGTTCACCACCTGAACTGTGGTCGCCAATTCCCCTTTTCCTCCAAAATGTGCGTACGCATGGGTCAGAGTTACTGTAGAGTTGCGCATATTTTACGTCAAGTCTGTTTTTTATAGATCACAACCTTTGCGTAGAAATGACATACGCAAGTTTTAGGTACGGTTTTGTGCGTACGCAAGCTTTATAAATGAGGCCCCTGGACTGTTAATAAACCACCTCTCTACTCGTTGCCTCTGATCTGCTTTGTGGGTCACAGTTTGTCCGTCTGGTCCTGACAGTAGATTACAATAGTAACTGATGCATGGCTAATGCTATGTGAGCAATTCCAGCACATAGTTTCTCGCTGATCATCAGCAAATTAGCAAATTGTTTTTGTGTTTCATCTTTTAAAATAGTTAAAGCTGATCTGAAACTACTGCAAGTAATACAACCTGTGTTACCTCTATTTCACAACTCCATGCCACATTATCACAACTATCACTTTAATTAACACATGGATGCAGAGACAAATACAACAATAAATTCATAGTACATATGAATAAGTGAAGACATGTACAAATAAAATCTAACAAATGGAGGAATTCATAAATAAACCAAAATAAATGCAATACATGTAGAAATGAATAAAAATAAAATACATCAGCCAAGCAAATCTAAATGTGTCCATTAGGAAATCAGCACCCCGTTTTTTGAGGCATGTATAGACAAACTGTACAACTGCACAATACTAGCTTATATTGTTAACATCACAGGTTGTGCTTTTGAAAATCTCAAGGCAAATTTCAAAGAGGCAGGTTCAGACCAAACTTAAGCATTTGTGATGGTGGTAAGAAAGCAGAAACCTCAAACAGAACCAAAGGGGGTTGGAGGGATCTGCCGAAGTCAGTTGGCTGGAGAAAAACGGGGAAAGGGGAAAAAAAGAGCAATCAAGAAAGAATAAGACTGGTTTAAACAGGTATATTGAGACTGAGGCTGACCTGCCAGTGGGGAGATAGTAAGACGTAAAATGGCTTAAGTTGTGAAAGAACATGAAAGTGAGAACCCGTATGGTAATATGTAAAGATGAGCATTAAGTTTACATTGAAAATTCTGAATGAAGTGAGACAATGTGGTGTCAGCAAGCAAATGGTTCCAGAGCAGGGGGCAGATCAGAAGAGTTTCTGCAGCCACCAAAGTTTAAAGCTTAAACTTTTAACTTTGGAAGCACACAATGGAATAGAGAATTTAAAGGGATGACTGAGATAATAATTTACATACATACACAGATATAAATACAAGAAATGCATATAAAAATAAATTCACATATGTACAAATAAATCATGTATGCAGAAATACTCAGAGAAATAAAAAGAAATAGCATTGTTCATTGTCAACATTTATTTAGCATTTATTTATGTACTTATGTATGTATGTATTATCATTATTATTTTCATTATAGTATTTTGTTCGTGTGTGTGTCTGTGGGGACCAAACAAATGCCATGTTTTACATTGCCATCTTCGCTGCAGCTTTATTTTCTTAGGCTGACTCAAATACGAGTGCTAAGAGAAATGACGTGGAGAAGGGAAAGCGTTGTTTTCTTTGTTTAAGCAAGGGAAATTCAGCTGGCAAACCAAATTAACTGGTTCACGCTTGATTACCTGTTGGTGGGATTTGTTGGGTCCTTTTAAATCATTCTACACAGAGTTTGGTCTAGACATGCTCTGTATGTAAAGTACCTTGAAGTACCTTTGTTACGATTTGGTACAGTATAGATAAAATGAGATTTGATTTGATTTGATTAACATTTTACATTAACTTATATTTAAATGGTCAAACAAAAACAAGGCAAAAATGCAGAAAACACATAGACACTCTTTTCACAACCCAGTTTTGTTTAGTACTGAGCAGAACATTTCATGAGATTGATAACCTTTAAAGAAACAAAAAGAAAAATATACAGTGAAGTAAATTACTTTTTCTTAATAAATACATCTACTTATTTACATATACTACTAATACATCCCTTATTTACTAAATGAAGCAGCCTTACAACATATTCATTCTGTTAATAGTACACTATCACTCTTTACTATTAATTTTGACACACTTATTTGCAGAATTATGCTTAACCAAACATCCATAAATCAAAACAGAATTTGCAATTATGTTGCAAAATGTTGTCTACCATTATTAATGCTAATGAAATTTGTATTTATATTTAATATTGGTTACCATTTACATTTCAAACTAAATGTAACTCTTTTACAGGCTGGAATGGTCCAATGTATTCCAAATTGACATCTGACAACATTTGGATGACTCTGTTCACAGGCTTTTTCTGCATTCAGTAATTGTCACAGCTGGATGCTGATGTGACGAAGCTCTTGACTCCTCACATTAGTCGAAGTGAGGCAGTCAGCGATGAAACCCACTTCATAATGATGGCAAATGAAGCTACAACCTTTCCAAGGCGCACTGCCAACATATTCATATTATAAGAATCATTGTTGTAAAGACTTAGAGGACACACATTTTTCAATTGTAAGTGGTCTTTTGATTGACTTAATGCATGCACTTCCATTGCTGCCATTGAGGAAGAGTGCAGATGAGCAATCTGCTGTGGACAGGCCTGGAGAGATGAGCTGGGAGCTTTGGGGCAGAAGGGAAAATGGGGAACAAAGGGGCCACAGCTGGTTTTGTTAGTCTGGTGACACCTTGGATCATGTCACACAATAACCAAAAGTCATGAGTCAGTAAGGTTTCTAAGGGGAGTGACCTCCAACAGCCTTCCTGTGTCTGTGCAACAAAATTATATTTTGAATGGAATGAGCCCAGCAGACTTGAAGTCTGTCTGTGAAATAATACTACTATTTTAGCAGACTGGCATTGAACTAATCTGAAGTCACTATTCTTCTGTCTCAAAAAATGTCCATGTTTTTACATGTCTGCATTTAAATAAACAGCACCTGCACTTTTGGGCTAAGAAAACCATTCATATCATGTGTTCCTCTACTTGTTGAGCAATATTTACTGGCCCATTGGACACTGATGCTCTTTCATCCACAGTTCTACCCCACCCCCCCACCCCCGCCCCGTGTAAGGGGTTATCATGCCTCAGCCTAGGGGAAACCAAGTCAAAATATAAAAGTGTGACTCTTGTGAAAGATTTGTTACTCTTCAGATGTAGTAATTGCTATCTACTCCTGGAATGTGCTTCACAACTAGTATCTGCAGACACTCCAGTTAGTAACCCTCATGTGCATCAAGGAGAGGTCACTTCTTACTCCTTGCTACAGCGTTCTGAGCTTGGTGTGACTAAGTGCCTCTTGCTGCAAGATACATAATAAACAAAGACCAAGACGTCAAAGTCTCCTAGTGTTGTTATCACCAGAAGAGTTTTGTGCTTTTGCCTCCACCACAATTTTTGGTGTCAGAAGTGGGGTAGGACGGGTGAACTTCGTTGGACATGGATGAGTACATGGATGAGTAGAAGCCTTCAATCTCCAAACCTCTGTAGGCTACACTGAGTGACTGGGGACTGTTGTTTCCATCCAGTGACAGAACACCACTCTTATCCAATGCACTCAAAATTGACTGACAGATCTGGTGAGAGTATTTTGAATTCTAAATTCTAAAGTTGGTAACATACATATTTGAGGGGAAATAATTAAGGGATTGATTGGGGATTAATATTAAAAATTTTTGTTTTCAGTTAAATGCTTCATGCCATGCATGCCATTTTAAATAAATATACAAAGCAGCATACGTAGTATGGCATGCATTTTTAATTTCTCTTTCGGGTGTATTTTTTTTCATCTTGAATCCTGTATGAATGAAACCTGTAATGTATTATACTCTTCTGCCACCACTAAGTGGAAGTATAATAGCCTCATATATGGACACCAGGCCCGTGTAGAGAAAAATTTAGTATTGTGGTCTAGACGACCCAAAATGTGATGTCCACATATGTGGATGCCAGGTCCTAGGAGGTACGGTAGTATACAATAGGTTACTACTGCCTGCGGTCTAGGAGATTGGTGTGTCTGCCTAGTTGTTTTATTTTAGGAATATGATTAGAGTTTTTCTGTCTGTTTTAACTCACCAGAAGAACAGGCCGTGCTTTTATGGTTGTTTAGTCATGAACTGAAACCACCCAGTGAGAAGACGTTCTCACTGTAAAAAAGGTAAAGGGAAGTGCGTGAACCTAAGTAAAGGTATGGGAAGTCAGTTAGTAAGTCTGTTCCTCCGGAGGCTGACTCCCACATAATGGTGTGCATGAGAAAGAAGTACAGAGATGAGGCTTGTTCTTTGTTACCGATATGGTACCAATGTGGGTTTCCAGAAGGTGGTTCTTTGAGTAAGAGATAATTGGGACAATTGAAAGAAAAACTTGAAAAGGAGAAAGAAAGGTTGATGAAGGGAAAGAAGGTGAAAAATAAGGATATCCAACAGTGTGAAAGTCATTTAAGGATTTTGCAAATGTGGTTCAATGAAGCAGAAGTACAAGCAAACAAATTAGCTGCTAAACATTTGCCAAAAGGAATGCCAGGATCCTCTAAAAAGGAGAAAATAGAAAATAAAAGCACTGCACAGAAAGATATACAAGAAACCACACCCAAGCCTATACACCAGTTACCACCCCCATGCTCGCATTCTTCTTCTTTGTATCCACAGATAATGCAACAGATGTCTCATCTGAAGGTGGCTCCAGATACTGAGACTTGTCTGTCCCTCTTCATTCCCCGACCCCCATCTGACTCCTCTCAGAGGTCTGGGCCTCAACAACAAAGTGCTTCAGCGTCTGCTCCCCCTCCCCAGTCTACAACATCCCCTCCTCTGGTCTCAGGCCTCTCCCCTCACAATCCATTCAGCAGCCACTCCTCCACCCCCAACACAAGCACACTGATGGCAATAAATCTACCATCTCCTCCACATCGCCCTTGGATGGACAATATTCTGAATCACTCCAACCCCTCCCTCAGCTGTCATAGTGAAAACTTGCTGCAAACAGACATCCTGCACAATGCCCCTCCTCCACACTTTGATGTAAGGACACAGCACCTCCCAGATGGTAAGAACTCACCTCCAAACGCCCATGATTGAAGCAGCAGGCCTTTCGGATCCCCAGATGATTTTCAGGCCATGGTCAGAGAGATGTTAGAGGCAGCACAGCATCTCCCAAAAGTGGCTGAAGTGGGAGGTATTGAGTTAACAACAGGTTTGGACTATTCTGTGGAGAATTTAGGCCGACCAAAACTGAATTGCGTTGTGTACTGGCACTGACTGTCCCAGTCTCTACCCTCACTGATCTATCTTCCTATTTTAGGTATGACCACAGATCATATGATCCAATCTACAGCAACAACATCGTGGATGACATCATTAACAAAATCAGAGATCTCCACCCACTTGTTATCCAGATGGACAAAGTGAGAGCGCGTTACCAGAAACAAGAGGAATGTTGATGATTTTGTTAATAGACTAAGTACTTACTGCAACACAGTGGCATCACTGATGAATTGACTGACGCTCATGTGGCTGCATTGCTTGTCACCAACCTTGACGTTGTTGCAGAAGTGAAATGAACATGAAACGAACAGCACTGGCTATGATACTGCTGATGTCGCCAAAATTTTATGTCACGCCAAACACGCAGGTGCAGGCAAAGAAAAAGCTACATTGACCCAGCTACAGACAACAGCTGCCAGTCCAGCAGTCAATACTCGGCAAAATCAGCCAGCTCGACCCATTCAAACCCACCCACCTTCTCCACCACAGCCATACAGAGGCCCTCCCAGCAATGCTGGCTGTTTTATCTGTGGTACAATGGAGGACTGGGTGCATTACTGTCCTTATAATGATGGTAGACATCAAAATGTCTCTTCATTCAGGTGAAGAAGCGTGTGTGGTGAAGGCAGTAGAGGACGAGGTTCCATAAGAGGTCCATGTCAGATCCAGCTAAAGGAACCTGGAAGTGGTGACCAGCACGAGCACCGCAACTCCCACAATTCTGATTGAGAAACAACAGGTCATGACACTCAGCTTCTGGTGAAACATGATGACTCATCTCTGTCACCTGAGCAGAAAAGTCATGCACATACACCCACACACATTTCTGAGAACTTTGTTCCATTGTCATTGCAAGATAAGTTTGCTCCTATTCCTGACACCAATCTGAAATGTGATCCTGATTCATACAAAATCGTTCCTACTTATGAGCTCACTGTAAATGGCCCAACAAATTAGGTTTTTGGTTGATTCCTGTGCTACGCATTTCAACATGCGCGCATGCGACACAGTTAAACTGACGCACATTTACTGGACAAACAACACCAGTTTCATGACTATTTCCCTGACTTCTGTCCAATACTATTCATTTGAGACTGAAAATTCCTATCCTCATGTCTGTCCAAGTCTCCTGAACTGAGATGGCAGGACATTGGTCCAATGCAAAAAACTGTGTGGCTGAGTGTAACTGGCAAGCCACAGATGATCCAAAGGTATTTTTCAGGCAGGTGGCACCATAACAGGCGCTGTCAGGGCAGGCACTCCTAACAGCACCTCCAGCTTTAAACAAACCCCTCTCCCCTAATACACTGACAATCAATTCCTTAAGATCTGACCTTTTGGCACTTGCTGGGACTTTAACATTATACCAATTTGCTACCAGCATTAAATCCACCATGTGACACTTACCCAGCTTATCTAAAGTAGTATTTGCAACAAATGTACCCAAAACTAACCTTAGTAGCACACCTAATTTATGTACTTAAGAAGAAAAAAAATATAGGCTGAAAAACCTACCAACTTACCCGATGTAGCATAAGGAAAGATCCCGGATGAGCCCCCAATTTATGATATGACCCAGTCTAGGGGAAACCAGGGCAAAACATAAGTGTGACTCATCCCCTTTCCCAACTCCCAAGGAAGACCCACTCCTCAGAGCTGCTGCAGTCCAAAAAGTACTTTTAATTGCAATAAGTCACCAGGTAGAAAAAGGTGTCAGGAACGGCACAGCCAAAATAACAAACATAACCAAGTTTGGAATCTAACCTGACAAAAAAAGGAAAAAATCAAGACAACTATCTTACCTCCCCTACAGCTACCAGGTGTACTCTTATAACAAAAATAAAAGAAATGAAACTACGTATGATGTAAAGCCAAAACATCAGGTGTCAAAAGTGCAACACAGCCCAGCATGGTCCAGTGTTGTGAGTAGGAAGGAGGATGAGCCACACCCAGCTCAGGTGAACTTCCTTTTTAAAGGGGACACCAGATATCCTCAGCCAATCCCACCCCCACCTGGAAAAGGAAATTGGACACACTTCTACACACACACACACACAGTGAAGACTCAAGGCAAACAACAATATATGCAAATGAGCAAAGGTCATAACAGGGGATTCACATAAGGTGAATCCTGAAATAAAATCAGGCACCCTCTCACTTTTAAAAAAATTAAAAGGGGCTGCCCATTCTGTGAAATCACTCTTGGTAGAAAAAAAGAGAGCTGGAGGTGTTAATTTCATGGGTTGGTTTTAAATTGAGCTCTGCAATTTTCTTCCTGAGTAGATTAAAGGATGGTCTAACTTTCCTCAGGTAAGGCAGCCCTCTCCTCCTCATCACATATTGATTCCTTCCACTGCTGCTTGACCCCTTCTAACCCCTCCACCACATGTGCCCTCAGAGCTTTTCAAGCAAACCCGTTTGTGGATAAGGAAGAACACATGGCTTGTGCTGAGAAGGGAATCGGCCCTCAGGGGTGACAACAACAAGCCTATGATGTCGCAAATGAGTTCAGTCCTTCGGCACATTTGTTGATGTACAGCTACGATCACACAGCAAGAGCATTATCTTTATCCTCAGGCTAGAATACATTTCATTACTTACATCTGGTGGGTGTGAGAGTGTGCTGCTGTCAGACATATCAAAGAAAAAAAATGCTGAAATAGAGTACCAATGCCTCTGTCAAATTGTTTAAAATCACTAAATATCAGATTAATGTAATGGATTTATCTTATGAGGGCAGCATGTCAGGCATTGCTTTTCAAATTACGCACATTTCGTTTCCAAAATAAAATCGCTTTTGTTTAGGATGTTTTCAAACTAAACACAAACTCCACTGGAAAAGTTGCAAAGGGAATCTCAAGCTTTGTTTTCAATCAGCGTTTTCATCTGGCTATAATTCCTAATTAAATTTTCTCATTTAAACCTCATTTCAGAAAGGTAGAGAACTGAGCTCTCTTTGCATCGTAATTGAGTCAGAAATGAGCAGCCAGCAAACTGGCCTCCTTTTTGTATAATGGCATCATTTGTTTTGTGTCCATTAAAAAGGAATGCAGTTATATTAATTTGTCAACTTGGTTTCCTGCATCTTCCTAATTAATTCCATTTTGTTTTTCCCGCTAAGGAAGTTTCTTCAGATTAATGATGTGGAACAAAAATGTTGTTGAGATGCTTCATCTACATGGAGTGAAATTTCTGTCATTAGAAACAAATGCCCGATGACTACAACTTTATTTATTTTTAGTTTAGCTTTTTTTTTTGTTTCTGTCAGCTTTTTCCCAAAGGCTTCATTCTGCTTATAATTGATTAAGTATAGAAGAAATCATCAGACGACTGTTGTGGTGAAAAAGCAGTTGTGATGTTTATCTTGGAAGCTCTAGTGATTAATAATTCAAATATTTATGTTGGCCCTATAGGGAAGAAAAGTATTTTCATACAAACTGCAGTAGTATTTGCCCACTTTCATTTTGTTTTCATTATAATGAATACAACTTGTCACAAATGTTACTCCATTTCGTCACAGTGTGTTTTTTTAATCTGTCCAACCAACTCCTCCTCTTGGTTCCCAGTCAGTTTTTCAGCCAAGATCAGGTCCTGGTTTCTAGTTGACAAATGTCTCACCGTGATGTCCCATTGATTTTTTTAACTGGTGTTTCGAACTAGCTGGACCTGACCTGCTTTGTACTCTATGCTGACTTTGTGGAAGAGTTTTTCAAACACATGTTGTATTGAAGAAGACTCCAAACTGAGACCATAAACCCATTAGGAGTTAAGTTAGCTAATAAATCAATTGAGAAGTAGGGCCTTTTTCACATACACCTCAATGCAATCTTATTCTTAAAAATCTGTCACTTTCTTATGGATATTAGATAGAATGTAAGTCTATTAGACAGAGTGTAATTTTAAGGCATTGGCTTCATTTAACAGCTCCAGTATCCACATACATGTTTATAGACTAGACCAGCCATTCTCAACCTTGGGGTCAGGGCCCCAAGGAGTACTGTTGCATCCCTAGAGCCTACTGTCCAATTTTTGCTGCAGTTTAAGATGAATTGTCATTTCACTTGAAACATTGTGCAAGAACCCCAACTTTGTTCCGTAAATCTCTTTACAAGGGTGCCAAAGCTGCCACTGCATGTGCTAGGAGAACATTAGTTATTGTGTTCATTATACAACTCGTAACTTATCAAACAAAAGCCACAAGTATTTTTTATCATAGTCCAAAAAAACCAAACCAGCCAAAGCTTTTGGAACATTGGAAAAAACATACATATATTTTTCTTAATGAGTGGTAAAGTTTGCGTAAAGTTGCACTGTTCATTGTTTTCACACTAACAACTTGTCTTTGTGTAAAGGACATCACAAGGATGAAATAACCAGAATTATCACAAACTCTGCAGTCCCCTTTAGCTCTGAAGAGCTGTGCAGCCTCATTTAAGTCATCATTTGGAAACAGTTTTCAGTGAAAACACTTTGATAAACACACTGTGCACTAGCTGTTTATCACCAAATAGCAGACTAAGCTGTCTATGAGCAGTGCATAGTGAAACATTTAGCAGTTAAAGAGCCAGATATTTTCTTCATGAATTGGTGAAGACCAAACTTTACCATAAATATTATTCTTATATTCCTCAAGTCGGCACACACCAAACTCCATCCATCGCAGTGCATCGCTCCCCGGCTCAGTTGGATCTGTTGGATCTACTGCGCAAGTGTTGCAGTAAGCGTGTTATGCCATTTCCAGTCACTGGTGGTTGTGCCCTGTGTTACCTCATGTTACCTCGTGTGCTACCTTGTGTGCTGTCTCTGCTATTCTTTGCTATTCACCTGATTAACCAACAGCAAACTGTTATCAAACTTATAGTAGCATAGAACTCAATTTCTTTCCCCTTTCCTAAGCTTATAGACGATACTGTAGCTCCGCTAATCTAACTAAACGAAAAGCAATGGCCTGTAGCTCTCTCTCTCCACTCTCTCTTCCTCCTTCTCCTTCTCCCTCGCCTCTTCTCTCCTGTCCTGTGTGCTACATGTCTAGTTACTCCTCTGTATCCTTTTATGATAGCACTTCTTGTCATAGATGCAGGATGATGGTAGAAATGGAGGCGAGAATAAGTGAGTTAGAGTCGTGGCTCCGCACCTTAGCTAGCCCAACTTATGCTAGTGTATCTGGCCGCCCCTCTGTAGCTAGTACGGGCCGACCTAGACCAGCTCCTACAGCAGCCGAGAGAGTTTCCTCCCCCCCCAGCAGCTCCCGAGCAGCCGGGATCTAGTCATTGCGGCTGGGTGACTGAGGCGTAGTCGTAGTTAGCAGCCCCCGGTTCACCAACAACAGGTTCACGTTTCCAACAGGTTCTTCCCACTCAGTGACACACCCGCTGAAAAGCCGACTCTAGTGATTGGTGACTCTATTCTGAGGAACGGGAAGTTAGCAACACCGGCGGCCATAGTTAAGTGTATCCCGGGGGCCAGAGCAGGCGACATCCAGTCTTACCTGAAACTGCTGGCTAAGGATAAGCGTAAATATGGTAAAATTGTTATTCACGTTGGCAGTAACGACACCCGACTTCGCCAGTCGGAGGCTGGCGAAGTCGGGTGCGAAGTTTGTGATAATTCTCAAATTCGTGCCTTAAAGCAGACGTCAAGGAGCACTGTAGCCAGGCTGACAGAGTCATAGCTCAATCGAACCAGTGATCCCCTTAGCACTCAGCAGTGATGATTTTATGGGCTTTTTTACAAATAAAATTATAACAATCAGAAAAAGACTTCATCGTCTCTTACCTACATTAGACAATAATTTTCTACTGAATACAGCAACTCCTGAATCAACTGCAATGCCTGTTTTACATCTGGAGTCATTCTCATCTCTGAATCTCTCAGAGCTAGCTTCTATAGTCTCATCATCTAAACCATCAACCTGTCTATTAGACCCAGTGCCGATTAGCCTCTTCAAAGACATTTTATACTTAATTGAGCCATTAATTCTAGATCTGATTAATTTGATGTTATCTTTGGGTTATGTACCCCAGACTCTTAAGACCACAGTCATCAAACCCCAACTTAAAAAGCCAAATCTTGATCCAGATGTTTTGGCCAATTATTGACCCATATCGAACCTTTCATTAATTTATAAAATCATTGAGAAAGCAATAGCAAACCAATTATACGACCATCTGCATACCAACAGTTTGCTTGAAGAGTTTCAGTCAGGATTTAGATTTCACCACAGCACAGAAACACCACTGGTTAAAGTCTCCAATGATATTCTAATGGCTTCAGACGATGGATCAGCCTCCATACTTCTCTTAGTTCTCAGTGCTGCATTCGACACCATTGACCATAATACATACACATGAAATTGGTATTAAAGGAACTGCACTAAGGTGGTTCAAATCCTATTTATCAGATAGACATCAGTTTGTTCATGTTAACAATAGCTCCTCCTCATGCACTATAGCCAATTATGGAGTCCCACAGGGTTCGGTACTTGGACCAATCCTGTTCACTCTTTATCTGCGTCCTTTAGGCAACATTATCAAGAAACACAGCACCAATTTTCACTGTTATGCAGACGACACTTAGCTGTATTTATTAATGAAGCCAAATGAAGTTAGTCAGATAGTCAGACTGCAGACATGTCTTGAAGACATAAAAGTCTGGATGACCCATAATTTTTTACTTCTAAATTCTGACAAAACTGAAGTTATTGTACTTGGCCATGAGCACCTCAGAGAAACCCCATCTAATCATCTAATCAGTCTGAATGGCATTACTTTGGCTTCCAGCCCCACTGTAAGAAACCTTGGAGTAACTTTTGACCAGGACATGTCCTTTGTCTCTCACATAAAACAAGTCAGTAGGGCAGCTTTCTTCCACCTGAGAAACATTAGGAAAATCTGAAACATCCTGTCTCAAGAGGATGCAGAAAAACTAGTCCATGCATTCCTAACTTTTAGGCTGGACTACTGTAACTCATTATTATCTGGATGTCCAAACAAATCTCTGAAAGGCCTTCAGTTGATTCAGAATGCTGCTGCACAAATATTAACAGGAACTAGAAAAAGGGATCACATCTCTCCTGCGTTAGCTGCTCTTCACTGGCTGCCGGTAAAAATCAGAATAGAATTTAAAATCCTTCTCCTAACATATAAAGCTCTTACTGGCTAAGCTCCATCATGTCTTAGAGAGCTCATAGTTCCTTACTGTCCTAGCAGGCCACTCCGCTCTCTAGATGGAGGTTTACTTGTGGTTCCTAGAGTCTCCAAGAGTAAATCGGGAGGCAGATCTTTCAGTTATCAGGCTCCTCTTCTATGGAACCAACTTCCAGTATCGGTCTGGGGAGTGGACTCTTTAGCAAAAGACCAGGCTTAAAACTTTTCTGTATGATAGAACTTATAGTTAAAAAGTTAAACCTCATATACTCTTTAGCTATGCTGCTATAGGCCTAGACTGCTGGGGGAACCACTGACCACCTATCTCTCTCTCACTCTCTCTCTCTATCCCTCCCCCTCTCCCCTCTCCCTCTCTCTCTCTCTCCCCCTTGCATGCGCCGACATACCGACAATCATGCTTTTCCGAAATCCCTTTCGTTCATTCATCTTCTACCGCTTATCTCTTTCTAGGTCGTGGGAGATGCTTGAGCCAATCCCAGCACATTGGGTGATTACGGGTTGCACCCTCGACAGGTTGCTAGTCCATCGCAGGGCCAAAATACAGAGACAGTCAGAGACAAACAATCACTCACACTCAGACATATGGGCAATTTAGAGTCACCAATTAACCTAAACATGCATGTCTTTGGATGGTGGGAAGAAACCAGTCTACCTTGCGAGGAAACCCACGCAAGCACGGGAAGAACATGCAAACTCTGCACAGAAAGGCCCCAGGCCCGGGAATCGATTCTGCGACCTTCTTATTGTGGGGGGACAGCATGAACCACTATGTTGCCCATCACCAATGTTTAATTATCTATCTATCTAAGGTCATACTCAGGTAGGCAGGCAGAAAAGGCAACCAATCAGGGGAAAAAAAACAAAAACAAGATCCAGAGATACAGTCTTCTTCTTCTCCTTTTGGCTTTTCCCTTCAGGGGTCGCCACAGCGAATCAGTTGCCTCCATCTAAGCCTGTCTTCTGCATCCTCTTCTCTCACGCCAACCACCTTCATGTCCTCTTTCACTACATCTATAAACCTCCTCTTAGGTCTTCCTCTAGGCCTCCTGCCTGGCAGTTCAAAACTCAGCATCCTTCTACCAATATATTCACTATCTCTCCTCTGGACATGTCCGAACCATCTCAGTCTGGCCTCTCTGACTTTATCTCCAAAACCTCTAACATGTGCTGTCCCTCTGATGTACTCATTCCTGACCCTATCTAACCTGGTCACTCCCAAAGAGAACCTCAGCATCTTCATCTCTGCTACCTCCAGCTCTGCCTCCTGTCTTTTCCTCAGTGACACTGTCTCTAGACCAAACAACATCGCTGGTCTCACCACAGTTTTGTACACCTTTCCTTTCATCTTAGCTGAAACTCTCCTATCACACATCACACCTGACACTTTTCTCCACCCGTTCCAGCCTGCCTGCACACGCTTCTTCACCTCTTTTCCACACTCTCCATTGCTCTGGACTGTTGACCCTAAGTACTTAAAATCTTGCACCTTCTTTATCTCTTCTCCCTGTAACCTCACTCTTCCACTTGGGTCCCTCTCATTCACACACATATACTCCGTCTTGCTGCGGCTAACCTTCATTCCTCTCCTTTCCAGGGCAAACCTCCACCACTCTAGCTTCTCCTCCACCTGTTCCCTGCTCTCACTACAGATCACAATGTCATCTGCAAACATCATAGTCCATGGAGATTCCTGTCTAACCTCGTCTGTCAGCCTGTCCATCACCATAGCAAACAAGAAGGGGCTCAGAGCTGATCCCTGATGCAGTCCCACCTCCACCTTGAACTCCTCTGTCACACCTACAGCACACCTCACCATTGTCTTACAGTCCTCGTACATGTCCTGCACCGCTCTAACATACTTCTCTGCCACTCCAGACTTCCTCATACAATACCACAGTTCCTCTCTGGGCACCCTGTCATAAGCTTTCTCCAGATCTACAAAGATACAATGCAGCTCCCTCTGACCTTCTCTGTACTTCTCTATCAACATCCTCAAAGCAAATACTGCATCTGTAGTACTCTTTTTTGGCATGAAACCATACTGCTGCTCACAAATGCTCACTTCTGCCCTTAGTCTAGCTTCAACTACTCTTTCCCATAACTTCATTGTATGGCTCATCAGCTTTATTCCTCTGTAGTTGCTACAACTCTGTACATCTCCCTTGTTCTTAAAAATGGGCACCAGCACACTTCTCCTCCATTCCTCAGGCATTTTCTCACTATCTAAGATCCTGTTGAACAACCCAGTCAGAAACTCTACTGCTACCTCTCCTAGACACTTCCAGACCTCCACAGGTATATCATCAGGACCGAGTGCTTTTCCACTCTTCATCCTCTTCAGTGCCCTCCTCACTTCATCCTTTGCTACTTCCTGGTCCACAACAGTCACCTCTTCTACTCTTCGTTCTCTCTCATTTTCCTCATTCATTAGTTCTTCAAAGTACTCTTTCCATCTTCCCATCACACTATTGGCATCTGTCAATACACTTTCATCTCTATCCTTAATCACCCTAACCGCCTGCACGTCCTTCCCATCTCTGTCTCTCTGCCTTGCCAACCTGTATAGATCAGTCTCTCCCTCCTTACAGTCCAACCTAGCATACAAGTCATCGTAAGCCCTTTGTTTGGCCTTTGCCACCTTTACTTTCACCTTACGCTGCATCTCCCTGTATTCCTGTCTACTCTCTTCAGTCCTCTCAGTGTTCCACTTCTTCTTAGCTAACCTCTTTCTCTGTATACACTCCTGCACCTCCTCATTCCACCACCAAGTCTCCTTATCCACTTTCCTTCCAGACGACAAAAAAAAAATACAATAAAAGAGAGAAAAGAAAAAAAAAAAAAATCACAATTTATTCATCCTATACATTAATTCACACAGATCTTAAAATGCATCACCATGGCAGTTGTTTTTGAAAAGAACTGATTCTAGATATGCATTTGGTGTTGTGCATGATTTTGGCACTCTATGGAAACACAGACGATTCTTAAAATCTGACGGAAAACCCATTCTCAATCATGACAAGGTTGCAGCTCTTCTAGATGCCATTTTGCTTCTAAAGTCAATTGCTGTTTGTAAATGCCTTGCTTATACTAACAACTCAGATCCTGTCTCCCTAGGAAACGCAAGAACTGTTGCTGCTGTAAAAAGAGCTGCAGTCCAACCCACTATCCTTGATCCATCGTTTGTTTCAACACCAGTCTCTATTCCCAGCTTACTTACAGTAGTACAGTCCTTTGCCACACCACAAGAAAAGACACTGTGGCAACGCTTTGAGCATTGCAAGGTCTAAAGTCTGATTTTGCAGTGATGACAACTGGTTTACAGTCTTTGCTGAGGCCAACATCATATTTACTGATAGCCCACAGTGTCTTAGGGACCTCCTGTTGGGCTGTAATAGCTGTAGCGAAATAGCTGTGTACGAAAAAGCAAAAGAAAAAGGTTTGGAAGTGCTTTTTGGTACCAGCTGAATTGTTCTTTGAGTGGGCACAACAGATGTTAAACTCTTAGAGTAGCACTGCGGTGTTGGTGAAAATAAAATAGATCGATCAGCTGTTTCTTGCCAATCGGCTGCGTGCTGACATGATTTCATAAATGGGCCCAAATCTTTCCAGTTATCTGATGTGTGTTTTGCAAGTGTGATGTGTGGGACGGAATGGTCCATGGTGTACACATCACATTGGGCTGGCGTGAGAGAGACTGAAATAGCGCATTTATGTTGTGTCCAATAAATGTGTGCCAGTGTGAGTTTATCGAATCCCTCTCTCAACCAACATTCCTCATATGGTTCATCAGGTTCTGGTGACACATGAGAGATGTAATGCTAATCCTCTGTTGTCATGAAATCTGTTGCAGCTGTTAAAACTACTTTTCTAGCTTCTTTAACAAGCTCAGAAGAGGCTGTCAATGGTTGCAATTTCCATTAAGTTCTGGGGTTGAGATTAGACAAAGGCCTAATTTGCACATCAAGTCTCTACCCATCAGGTTAATGGGGCAGATTTTAAAGAGCAAGAATGCATGTTTGAAGCTTTTATTTGACCCATCTGCACATCTGAGTGGGACAGTAATGTTTTCTCTAATTGTTTGACCTGATGCACCAATAGAGTATGTATAATCTCCGCTCAGTTTTGGTTTTGAAGTTAACTCTGAATCTTTTATTACAGAATGTGTGGCCCCCTGAGTACAAGAATAAGAATAAGAATACAACATTTTGTTCTGTACTGATCAATGTATGTTCTGGAAACTTCTTGAAATGATTAGATGTGTACTGCACAAATGTTAGAGCAATTGCATATCTATTGTCTGAGCCCTCATTATGTGTGTGTGAGTGTGGTGCAGTACCTTCTTCTGAATTCACAAGTTGGTTTAGCTTGTCAGCAAGAGTCCATCCCTCTCCAACAACCTCCGACCATCGTCAGTCTGATGTGTTTGCTGGATTTGATGATGTTGATGCGGGACACTCACGTTTCCAATGTCCAACTTTGCCACAGTTGAAACATACATCATTGGGAGTTATTCTTCCCCAGTTGTTGTCTTGACCACGTCTTTTCCCTTTGTGTCCATGTTCTCGGATTGCATTATACATGGTTATTGTTGCCAGGTGAAGTTCTTTCTGTGTTGTATCTTCTTGGAGAGTAGTTGGTTATGGGCGTGCATGGCATGTCGGCAAAGTTCGGACAGGCATGCATCATGCCAACCGATGCAGGAAATTTTAACAGCTGATGCGATATCTGGTTTCAGTCCACTTAGGAACATTCTATTATTTATGTACTATATGCAATGGAGTTACTGGTGCTAACTGTGTGACCTTGGATTTAAGCAGAAAAAATCTGTATCAAAAAATAAATATATTTTGAGATCTGTCAGAGTAAAAAGATTAGATAAGTTAAACAAATTCAATTAAATTTTAAAAAAAGTCCAACAGCTGTGATGGATCTCACAATTCAATCTGAGGTGTAACTGTTGTCTATCTGAATCTGTTATAGTTTATATCTGTCTGACATGTAGGTAACTACTGATCACATCGTGTCCAGGATAGCTAATAATTAAAAATAATGATTGACATTGATGATTCTTGCATAAATAAATGAATAAATAAATCAATTAATAAATACATAATAAGAGATGCTCATGTCAACCTGTTGATGCGATAGGTATTTAAAAGACTCCTACGAACAGGCACAAGCAAAAAGAATTTATGGATCTATTCAAGTTTGGTCTGTTATAAACATTATTTGGTGCAAGGGATATTATTAGTGAGCCTCATTTAAGTCTTTAATCTGTTATAGACTGTCTCTAATCACATTCAAGATTGTATTTTTTGTGCAAATTTGAAAAGTAAGTGAGCAAGTGAAGCAAGATATGCATGGCACACATGACATGTACAAACTTGTTCTACGATGATCATCATCATCATAGAGTCACATGTGGCCCAAAAAAGTGGATGTAGACTCTGGGCCTGTAAAGCCATTTCTGCAGTGTCGTAGCCATATAATGGCTGACCAGAGAAATAATGGACAGAAAATAAATTTTTTTTAATGTGAAGTCTTTATTTGGCCTTTTAACAAAATGTAAAAAAAAAAGCATATTTGCCTTTTTGTTTATATCATATTTGTTACATCGGGCATTACACCCAATTCAGACAATAACAAAAACTTTTCTCCTTGGTCATCTGTAACATCTGTATCTTTATAGCTGCATCTTTTATTTTTTATTTTTTAACTGTATTTTTCAATTTCTTTTTCTTTTATTTTCCCAAGGGGATGGTCTCATAAATGTATATATCAAATATGATACGCACATCATCATAGGGTTAAACTTGGATACTTTCTAATGGACAATCGGGGGCTCTTCCACTGGTTGTTCAAAGACAACAGTTTGTATTGAATTCAATGCAAAAATGGTCTTATTTCTTACTTGATTTATTAGCTTAGTATACATTTTATTGTGTCTCCTAAATTCCAGTGAATATTTAACTACTCATCCCTGGACTGTATTCATGTTGTAAAAACATGCTGGTGAGAGTTGTAACACTTTGACAAAAGAAGCAAAAAAAGATACCACACTATAGAATATGCTTCAATATAGCTGTACTAGAAGAAAAAAAAACAATCCCGAACAATGTCTGTCTTTCTCTATGTCCGACCATAACTCAAACACACTCTCTGTTTAACTCAGAAGGAGAATGTGTATGTGTATAAATGAGTCTACTACAACAAACTTTCAGAACAGTATGAACGCTTACTGAATATTACAATGTTTAATGAATACTATAATGCACCTGTCTGAAAAACACACTTCCTTTGGCTTTGAGCAGTATCTTGCCCTACTTTGTGACCCCATAAGAAAAAAAAAAAACATCAGAAGGTACAACACCTTTCTCAGTCTTTCTTTTCCACTACTTTGGTATCCTGTAAAATGATTAAAATCAAAGAGGTGTTTTTAGTTTTATGTAAGAGGATGGTTTTAACACTTTTAAAATATGTGTTACAACCCAGCCTGTCAGCCATTGTTTAGCTGCATTAGCATAGTGGTTTGAAATTAGCAGGAGGAAAAGGCATCACATTTTACCTGAGAAGCTACAATTTACTGTCACTCACATGATTTTATCTGCAATTGTGTAAATACTGTTGTAATTTCTCAGCAGGAAACCAATGGACTTTCTACTCCATGTTGGGAATGAGTCTTTGCCCCAAGTGAAGGAGTTAAAGTACCTCAGGGTCTTGTTCACGAGTAGGGGGACCTTGGAGCATGGCAGCAGTACTGCAGTCGCTGTATCGCACCGCTGTAATGAAAAGAGAGCTGAGCTGGAAATGGAAACGCTCGATTTTCAGGTCAATCTTCGTTCCTACCCTCACCTATGGTCATGAGAACTGGATCATGACCGAAAGAACAAGATCGCGGGTACAAGCGACCGAATGAGCTTCCTCAGAAGGGTAGCTGGCTTCTCCCTTAGAGATAGGGTGAGGAGCTTGGTCATCCGAGAGGAGCTCAGAGTAGAGCTGCTGCTCCTTTGCATTGAGAGGAGCCAGTTGATGTGGTTTGGGAATCTGGTTAGGATGCCTCCAGGGCGCCTCCCTTGGAAGGTGTTCCAGGCACGTCCAGCTGGGAGGAGGCCCTGGGGGAGACCGAGGACCAAGTGGAGAGATTATATCTCCACTCTAGCCAGGGAACGCCTCGGGATCCCCAGTCAGAGCTGGTCGATGTGGCTGGGGAAAGGAAAGTCTGGGGCTCCCTGCTGAAGTTGCTACCCCCACGACCCGACCTTGGATAAATGAATGAAGATGGATGGATGGATGGATGGATGTGTAAATACTCAACAAAATTTAGTTTTTGCAAAAAAAAAAAATTACTTTCTTACCTCAAAATCAGTTTTTTCTAAATAAAATCTGCATGCACCTGTTTCCAGCCTTGACAACCACCATGTGAGAATTGGGCTGAAGTGGGTTCATTTCATATGACTCCTATCTCTTCCCTGACTGATGGAATTGGTGGTGTTACAACTCTCCCCATGTTACAACCCTACCCGATCTCCCCTGTATTTAATCTAGTGTGTTCTGGGTGTCCTCCCAGTTGTATGGGCCTAGAATACCTCAGCAGGGAATGCTGTGGCAAACCCCCAGGAAAAGCTCTAAGATGTGCCAAGAGAAGAGGGAATCTTTGCTGCTTTGCTTTGCTACCTGCCAATGTAACTCCAACCTAGTCAGGCAACACAAGATAAATGGATCCTTGATTGACTGAATGACTGAATGAAAGTAGTTACCAGTAAAACTTTACAACTTTCCTTTTGTCTATTTAGATCCTTTGCTGTTTTGTTTATGTTGTGTTATAAGGATGTTTGAGATGTAATAAATAGATAAATAGATCGAGATAAAACCAGATACTTCTTACAAAATGCACACGAGATTATAAATAAGGATTGAAAAAAATGCTTATTTTCAAAGGACTTTCATGTTGCTAACTGCTCTGTGCAAGGGAGTATGAAAAACCCCCTGTGCAGAGAGCCAGGGAATCAATGGCAATTAATGCAAGTGGTGTCTTAGACAAGGAGGCTAATGAGTTTTAATATACATGCAGGTGAGGAAGAGCTGAGTCGCTGAAGCCCTTAATGAACCCATGACAGCCTAATTAGCCACAATTTACAATTGTAGGATTCTAATCAGAGGTACTGAAATGATGCCACAATCTTTTTATGAATGAGTCTTTTATATGCTCCAATCTGCTGCCTTGATTGATAATTGCCTTTTTTTTCTATCTCACTCAAGTTTTCTTTCTCTCTCTCTTTCGGTACATGGATTGTAACTCAGCCCGCTTTGATCTATAATCATGTGGGGAATGTTTTGATCGACATAAATCTGATCCCATCAAGCAATACACAGACACAAATACAGTTTAATCCTGGCTATTGGTAGTTTTGGCACCTGACATTTATTTAAGTTCATAGCTTTCTCTAAAAGCTATAACAAAGCTATAACAGACTTCAATTTTGTAGCATCATATCTAAAAGTGAATGTGAGTTTTGTACTTATTCTATCCCAAATTCTCCTGTTGGGGTTCAAATGGGCCATGTTGAAAGCTTTTACTGTGGATAAAGCTGTCAGGATTTATGGTCAGGGTGCCCTTCATGAGAGCGACCCGAAAACCACCAGAGGACACTGATGAGAGCAGTGTGAGAGAATGAGAGAATACATCAAGCTGAAGGAGGGAATACATCAAGCCAAAGGAGAACATTTTGGGTTTGGCTGGTTAGCAGCTGGTGAGTGCTGAAAAACATGCAGGTAGTTGGTATACATGGATGTAGATAGCTTGTGAGAGTTTAGGGAGAACTTTCTGATGGTCTCAATGGAGTTCTGACAAGCCATTCGGTATCTGCGAAACAGGACTTTATGACCCTCAGCAGATGATGAGAATCGCTGACTCGGACTGAAGATACTGTCAGTTGGAGGAAGGAACACTGAGGAAGTTCTGAACTGGCCACTGAGACCTCTGAGGAAGAGACTGATGGTTCTTGAGAGATTTTTGGGTCGCTGTTTCTGAGATAAGGAGATATAAAGTGGCAAGGTACAGATGAGCTCTGCGTTGCATTCCTGAAGGCTCCATACCAACCAACACACCTCTTAAAAAATTAAGCCTCTTGTCTGATTATTTTTACTGATATCTCCCCTTTTCAGCTATGAAATGTGTTTCTTTTCTTTGACAATGACGTATGCTTATTATATTGTTAGTTTGTCATTGCTGAGAATGTGGGAAGCATTATTTTAATTGGTAGATTGCTACTTGTTGACATAGTAGTTATCTAGGTTCCATTCCCTCAGCAGCAAGCACACACTGTTTGTGTAATTGATTGCGTTGAGCCAACAATGGAAATGTTCAGAATGAGATTGTTATGTAAATGTATGGTTAACTTTGATTAAGTGATTGATAGTTATCTCCAAGTGTTTTTGTTCAGTTTGTTTATGCCAAAAAAATAGGGAATATGACAGAAAAGAGAAATGTGTTTTTTCTACTGTGTAATTGACGAATGGACTTTTTAGCATTTTTCACATTTGTGTTTCCTTTGATAGAAAAAGTGGAACAGTGAACCTATCTCTTGGACTTTATTGTGTTAAAATGTATCCATCCATCTTCTACCGCTTTTCCGTTTATGGGTCGGAGCGGGTGCTGGAGCCAATATAGGTACAGGTCGCCAGTCCATCACAGGGCCAACATACAGAGACAGAGACAAAAACCACTCACACTCACAGGCAATTTCGAGTCACCAATCAACCTAAACATGCTTGTCTTTGGACTGTGGGAGGAAACAGGAGTACCCGGATGGAAACCCACGCAGGCACGGGGAGAACATGCAAACTCACAATTCTTTTGCTGCTGGCGTAGTGAGAATAATGTCTCCTGGAAATAGGTCTGACAGTGTTGTTACACTGCTGTTGTTTTAAACAAAAGACTGGAGCTTTTTAATTTTCTTTAAAAAAAAAAAAAACAAACTCTTAAGATCCTGTATTTGGCTAATGCGTGAATGTAATTATCCTAAGCTAGTAGTATACGTTATCTCTCTTAATCTCTCTCTCTTGCTCTGTCACTCCCTGTAGGTTTGTACATGGTGTGTGTGTGGGCACGTGCTTGTAGATGTGTGTGTGCATTTGTATGCCTCCACGACAAGTGGTACACAGTTGTTGATGTGCAATTTTCAAACTTCTGTCCTACTTCCAATAGCCTCCTCATGAAATGGCTGCAGTTTGAGTTGAATTTTAACTGCATTGTTGTGCAATCTGTCAAAACAATGAGTAAGTCGATTTGTATATGAAAGAACAGAATGTAATTCCAAATGAGAATGAGGGCCATTCATCCCGTCTTCACAGCCAGTGACAAATAATTCTCAAGGGTTCAAATATTTCTGGATAACATAATCATATTTTCCAAGTTTTCTCATCATTGAACTGCACTTCTTTGAGTTACATCACATCACAGGGATTAAAGACAGCTATTAAAACCCAATCCACTCATGTTTGCTGGAGGATGATATCAAACTTCAATTGGAATTTGGGCTTTAGCAATTTCATTTTGATCTCAGTGGGATTTTCTGCTCATTCAAATAAAGCCACAAAAAGAGCCCTGCACCTGCTACCAAACTAAATTAATATGAATGTTTTATTTCATAGGGATTGGAGGAGTCAATCATTTCCTGATGGAAGGTATGAATAACAAAGAGCACGCATTATCACTGGCATAGTCTGTAAACCAAACCATATACACTGCTCAAAAAAATAAAGGGAACACTTAAACAGCACAATGTAACTCCAAGTCAGTCACACTTCTGTGAAATCAAACTGTCCACTTAGGAAGCAACACTGACTGACAATCAATTTCACATGCTGTTAGACAACAGGTGGAAATTATAGGCAATTAGCAAGACACTCCCAATAAAGGAGTGGTTCTGCAGGTGGTGACCACAGACCACTTCTCACTTCCGATGCTTTCTGGCTGATGTTTTGGTCACTTTTGAATGCTGGCAGTGCTTTCACTCTAGTGGTAGCATGAGACGGAGTCTACAACCCACAAGAGTGGCTCAGGTTGTGCAGCTCATCCAGGATGGCACATCAATGCGAGCTGTGGCAAGAAGGTTTGCTGTGTCTGTCAGCGTAGTGTCCAGAGCATGGAGGCGCTACCAGGAGACAGGCCAGTACATCAGGAGACGTGGAGGAGGCCGTAGGAGGGCAACAACCCAGCAGCAGGACCGCTACCTCCACCTTTGTGCAAGGAGGAACAGGAGGAGCACTGCCAGAGCCCTGCAAAATGACCTCCAGCAGGCCACAAATGTGCATGTGTCTGCTCAAATGGTCAGAAACAGACTCCATGAGGGTGGTATGAGGGCCCGACGTCCACAGGTGGGGGTTGTGCTTACAGCCCAACACAGTGCAGGACATTTGGCATTTGCCAGAGAACACCAAGATTAGCTACGTCACTGGTGCCCTGTGCTCTTCACAGCTGAAAGCAGATTCACACTGAGCACATGTGACAGACGTGACAGAGTCCAGAGTCCATCCTCCAGCATGACCAGTTTGGCAGTGGGTCAGTAATGGTGTGGGGTGGCATTTCTTTGGGGGGCCGCACAGCCCTCCATGTGCTCGCCAGAGGTAGCCTGACTGCCATTAGGTACCGAGATGAGATCCTCAGACCCATTGTGAGACCATATGCTGGTGCGGTTGGCCCTGGGTTCCTCCTAATGCAAGACAATGCTAGACCTCATGTGGCTGGAGTGTGTCAGCAGTTCCTGCAAGATGAAGGCATTGATGCAATGGACTGGCCCGCCCGTTCCCCAGACCTGAATCCAATTGAGCACATCTGGGACATCATGTCTCGCTCCATCCACCAACGCCACGTTGCACCACAGACTGTCCAGGAGTTGGCGGATGCTTTAATCCAGGTCTGGGAGGAGATCCCTCAGGAGACCATCCGCCACCTCATCAGGAGCATGCCCAGGCATTGTAGGGAGGTCATACGGGCACGTGGAGGCCACACACACTACTGAGCCTCATTTTGACTTGTTTTAAGGACATTACATCAAAGTTGGATCAGCCTGTAGTGTGTTTTTCCACTTTAATTTTGAGTGTGACTCCAAATCTAGACCTCCATGGGTTAATAAATTTGATTTCCATTGATAATTTTTGTGTGATTTTATTGTCAGCACATTCAACTATGTAAAGAACAAAATATTTAATAAGAATATTTCATTCATTCAGATCTAGGATGTGTTATTTTAGTGTTCCCTTTATTTTTTTGAGCAGTGTATATTATGTGGACTTTGGCATCTTTGATAATTTAAATATCATGCAACTCTTTTAACTTTCACTCTCTGTTTTCTTGCCGTTAACTGTATACAGAGTGCCAAAACGCTATGTACCCTAATTTTTTACAGAATTTTCTGAACTCTTGTCTGAGATCCACACAAGCTACCACACTTTATATTTCCGTTGGATATTATATGTATTGATAATTTGGCAGACACCAGAGCTAAAGAATTTCTAGAATTTTTGACTGTATGGATTTCACATGCAAATTTAAAATGTATCTGAATTTACCCACTCGCAAACAGGGACGCACCTTGGAGCTTGTCATAATATCTGGGCTAAATATTAACACTACATTGGTTACTGATCTCGATGTTGAATCTTGATCCAGATGTTTTGGCCAATTATAGACCCATATCAAACTTTCTGTTCATTTCTAAATCATCGAAAAAGCAGTAGCAAACCAATTACATGACCATCTGCATGGGAATGGCTTGCTCGAAGAAGTTCAGTCAGAATTAGAGCTCATCACAGCACAGAAACAGCGCTGGTTAAAGTCTCCAATGATATTCTAGTGGCTTCAGACAATGGATCAGCCTCCATACTTCTCTTCTTAGATCTTAGTGCTGCATTTGACACCATTGATCATAATACATTCATACAGAAAGGAACTGCATTAAGATGGTTCAAATCCTATTTATCAGATAGACACCAATTTGTTCATGTTAACAATAGCTCCTCCTCACACACTACAGCCAATTATGGAGTCCCACAGGGCTCGGCACTTGGACCAATCCTCTTCACTTTATATCTGTGTCCTTTAGGCAACATTATCAGGAAACACAGCACCAATTTTCACTGTTATGCAGATGACACTCAGCTGTATTTATCAATGAAGCCAAATGAAGTTAGTCAGATAGTCAGACTGCAGACATGTCTTGAAGACATAAAAGTCTGGATGACCCGTAATTTTTTACTTCTAAATTCTGACAAAACTGAAGTTATATTACTTGGCCCCAAGCACCTTAGAGAAACCCTATCTAATCATCTAATCAGTCTGGATGACATTACTTGGCTTCCAGCTCCATTGTAAAAAATCTTGGAGGTTTACTTGTGGTTCCTAGAGTCTCCAAGAGTAAATTGGGAGGCAGATCTTTCAGTTATCAGGCTCCTCCTCTATGGAACCAACTTCCAGTATGGGTGCGGGGGCGGACTCTTTAGCAATTTTCAAGACCAGGCTTTAACTTTTTAACTATAAGCTCTATCATACAGAAAAGTTTTAAGTTCATTTACTCTTTAGCTATGCTGCTATAGGTCTAGACTGCTGGGGGAAGGACTGAGCACCTCTCTCTCTCCCTCCCTCTCTCTCTCCCTCTCCCTCTCTGTTACGGCCCTAGTGCTGAAGTGTGTGTGTGTATGTTTGTGTGTGGCTGCTGTGCTCTCTCTCTCTCTCTCTCACTAGCCCAAGGTGGATGGCTCAGGATACAGGTACTTCGCATTCCCCTGAGCAGCATCAGGAGTATAAAAGGGGAAGAGAGGCAACCGCCGGGGCCAGTGTGCCACTGTGTGTCAGTCGCGGTGTGTGGTTCCCCCTTGGTGTGTGTGTCGATGCTGACAGCCCTTTCGTGTCCCTTTTCTGTGGAAAGGTGGTTTTCATACTTACCTGCATTTGAATACCTGCGAAGTTCTAACCACACATAGGCAATCTTACCAGAACAGCATTTTACCATCCCAAAAACACTGCCACAGTGATGCCGTTTCTATCTCTGAGTAATAACTAGCATGCTAAACTACTGTAATCCTTTCCCTACTGGTTACAAAGTACCATAAATAAACTGCAGTTAATTCAAAATGTTATCAGAGTTATCAGATTATTATAATTTTTTATTAATTCATAATTTATTACTGATTTTAGAGCTTTTATTTTAAACCTTACAAATGCTTAAGGTGTTTTATTTATTTATAACTTTTGCAATTTTATTTCATTATGCTCCGTCTTTTATCATTTGTTTGTGTTATCTTTTCTCTTCCTTATATTTTATTGTTATTTTATAATATCTTTTAATACGTCTTTAGTTGAACACAAAGCTTATTTCTACTGGTATGCATTAGTTTCAAGATGAAGATCTTCTACTTGGAATTAGTTTTAATCTCCCGGATGAATCCTCTTCGCTTAAAAAAAAAAATGCTTTTGTAGAGCACTTCAGATTGCCTTCTCTTGTATTAAAGGTGCTACATGAATAAAATCTGATAATGAAGATGATACTTTCCCACCATAACAACTCACAATGACATCAACATTCATACTGGTCTGATAAATAATATTTCTGGCATAGCTGGTTGCCGAAAATGGTGTTCAAAAGATGTTATACAAAACAACATTCCATATTATATAAACAGAAAGAAACTATGCAGGATACATTCCTAAAAGCTGGCCATTATGTCCATCCATCTCTTGGTTACAAGATGAAATATGTCCACCTACTATACTGTTTAGAATATTAGATTATATAATTGATGAATATATGTCCCCAGCAGGTCAGCCTTTATGTTGTTGGAAAGCACAGGACGCCGAGGGCATCAGATCTCTGGATTTTTTATTTAATACATATACATATATGTCTGTGTGTTTGTGCGTGTGCATGTGTGGGTGTGTGTGTGTGAAAAAAAACAAAGAAGGTACCACTTCTTTTCCAGAATATTTGGGCTGGACTTAATCCTGTAACTCCAGACAAGATAAAATACAGAATCTTCATAATAACAAAACCACATTTAATCCCCCATAGTAATAATATTTTTCATAATGTAGCCGCAAGGGGGTACAAGCCAGTGCCTTATTGTGCCGGTCCCAAACCCGGATAAATACAGAGGGTTGTGTCAGGAAGGGCATCCGACGTAAAACTTTTGCCAAATCAAACATGCGAATCGAATCAATGACTTCCATACCGGATCGGTCGAGGCCCGGGTTAACAACGACCGCCATCGGTGCTGTTCACGTACAGGGTACCGGTGGAAATTGGACTACTGTTCGTCGAAGAAGTCGAAGAAGGAGAGGAGGAAGGTGTTTTCGTAGGAAGAGAGAGAAAAGGAACGGCAAGAGTCTAGGACTGAGAGTAGGGACTTTGAATGTTGGAACTATGACAGGGAAAGGTAGAGAGTTGGTTGACATGATGCAGAGGAGGAAGGTAGACATACTGTGTGTCCAGGAGACCAGGTGGAAAGGTAGCAAGGCTAGAAGTTTAGGAGCAGGGTTCAAGTTGTTCTATCATGGTGTAGATAGGAAGAGAAATGGAGTAGGAGTTATCTTGAAGGAGGAGTTTGTTAGGAATGTTCTGGAGGTTAAAAGAGTATCAGATAGAGTAATGAGTCTGAAGCTAGAAATCGAAGGTGTAATGTTCAATGTTGTTAGTGGGTATGCTCCACAGGTAGGATGTGAGCTGGAGGAGAAGGAGAAATTCTGGTTGGACCTTGATGAAGTGATGCAGAGCATCCCTAGAAGTGAGAGAGTTGTCATTGGTGCAGACTTCAATGGACACGTTGGTGCAGGAAACAGAGATGATGAGGAGGTGATGGGCAGGTTTGGTATCCAGGAGAGGAACACAGAAGGACAGATGGTGGTTGACTTTGCAAAAAGGATGGAAATGGCTGTAGTGAATACTTTCTTCCAGAAGAGGCAGGAACATAGGGTGACTTATAAGAGTGGAGGTAGGAGTACACAGGTAGACTACATCTTGTGTAGACGGTGTAATCTGAAGGAGATCAGTGACTGCAAAGTAGTGGTAGGTGAGAGTGTAGCCAGACAGCATAGGATGGTGGTGTGTAGGATGACTCTGGTGGTGAGGAAGATGAAGAGGGCAAAGACAGAGCAGAGGACTAAATGGTGGAAGCTGAAAAAGGAAGAGTGTTGTATGATTTTTAGGAAGGAGTTGAGACAGGCTCTGGATGGCCAGGAGGTGCTTCCAGTTGACTGGACAACTACAGCTAATGTGATCAGGGAGACAGGTAGGAGAGTATTTGGTGTGTCATCTGGAAGGAAAGTGGATAAGGAGACTTGGTGGTGGAATGAGGAGGTGCAGGAGTGTATACAGAGAAAGAGATTAGCTAAGAAGAAGTGGGACACTGAGAGGACTGAAGAGGGTAGACAGGAATACAGGGAGATGCAGCGTAAGGTGAAAGTAGAGGTGGCAAAGGCCAAACAAAGGGCTTACGATGACTTGTATGCTAGGTTGGACAGTAAGGAGGGAGAGACTGATCTATACAGGTTGGCAAGGCAGAGAGACAGAGATGGGAAGGACGTGCAGGCGGTTAGGGTGATTAAGGATAGAGATGAAAGTGTATTGACAGATGCCAGTAGTGTGATGGGAAGATGGAAAGAGTACTTTGAAGAACTAATGAATGAGGAAAATGAGAGAGAACGAAGAGTAGAAGAGGTGACTGTTGTGGACCAGGAAGTAGCAAAGATTAGTAAGGATGAAGTGAGGAGGGCACTGAAGAGGATGAAGAGTGGAAAAGCACTCGGTCCTGATGATATACCTGTGGAGGTCTGGAAGTGTCTAGGAGAGGTAGCAGTAGAGTTTCTGACTGGGTTGTTCAACAGGATCTTAGATAGTGAGAAGATGCCTGAGGAATGGAGGAGAAGTGTGCTGGTGCCCATTTTTAAGAACAAGGGAGATGTACAGAGTTGTAGCAACTACAGAGGAATAAAGCTGATGAGCCATACAATGAAGTTATGGGAAAGAGTAGTTGAAGCTAGACTAAGGGCAGAAGTGAGCATTTGTGAGCAGCAGTATGGTTTCATGCCAAAAAAGAGTACTACAGATGCAGTATTTGCTTTGAGGATGTTGATAGAGAAGTACAGAGAAGGTCAGAGGGAGTTGCATTGTGTCTTTGTAGATCTGGAGAAAGCTTATGACAGGGTGCCCAGAGAGGAACTGTGGTATTGTATGAGGAAGTCTGGAGTGGCAGAGAAGTATGTTAGAGCGGTGCAGGACATGTATGAGGACTGTAAGACAGTGGTGAGGTGTGCTGTAGGTGTGACAGAGGAGTTCAAGGTAGAGGTGGGACTGCATCAGGGATCAGCTCTGAGCCCCTTCTTGTTTGCTATGGTGATGGACAGGCTGACAGACGAGGTTAGACAGGAATCTCCATGGACTATGATGTTTGCAGATGACATTGTGATCTGTAGTGAGAGCAGGGAACAGGTGGAGGAGAAGCTAGAGTGGTGGAGGTTTGCCCTGGAAAGGAGAGGAATGAAGGTTAGCCGCAGCAAGACGGAGTATATGTGTGTGAATGAGAGGGACCCAAGTGGAAGAGTGAGGTTACAGGGAGAAGAGATAAAGAAGGTGCAAGATTTTAAGTACTTAGGGTCAACGGTCCAGAGCAATGGAGAGTGTGGAAAAGAGGTGAAGAAGCGTGTGCAGGCAGGCTGGAACGGGTGGAGAAAAGTGTCAGGTGTTATGTGTGATAGGAGAGTTTCAGCTAAGATGAAAGGAAAGGTGTACAAAACTGTGGTGAGACCAGCGATGTTGTTTGGTCTAGAGACAGTGTCACTGAGGAAAAGACAGGAGGCAGAGCTGGAGGTAGCAGAGATGAAGATGCTGAGGTTCTCTTTGGGAGTGACCAGGTTGGATAGGGTCAGGAATGAGTACATCAGAGGGACAGCACATGTTAGGGGTTTTGGAGATAAAGTCAGAGAGGCCAGACTGAGATGGTTCGGACATGTCCAGAGGAGAGATAGTGAATATATTGGTAGAAGGATGCTGAGTTTTGAACTGCCAGGCAGGAGGCCTAGAGGAAGACCTAAGAGGAGGTTTATAGATGTAGTGAAAGAGGACATGAAGGTGGTTGGTGTGAGAGAAGAGGATGCAGAAGACAGGCTTAGATGGAGGCAACTGATTCGCTGTGGCGACCCCCGAAGGGAAAAGCCGAAAGGATAAGAAGAAGAAGTAATAATATTTTTCATATGTATATTATATTATATTAATTTCAGTTTTCATTTCTCAAAAAATTTATCAAATTCATAAAAATTGACTAGTTTTTTCAGTATGCACTGTTAGATATCATTGGACAAGCCATTTAATTGCTGGCAATTTGTGAGTAGAAAATCCATTGAAATATGAGAGACAAAATGTTAAGCAAAAACTGCATCATTCACACTATCACACTGACTCAAGAGAAATTCTAAATTTCCCTTTAAAATTCAATCCATAAATTTACAAATTTCATTCCATTTTGCCTGATATAAGTCTCGCATGATATTGAGAAGCGTGGTGATATATCCTGATTTGGTTGATGGAGTATGGCTGATGGTGTTGATACTGGCTGATTATGTAAATAAAGAGTAAATTGTTTTATATATCACATCTCTGCAGCACTCCATGAAGGGCAGTGGGAGTTGCATGGCGTAACTAGCTATGATGTCAGACTTGTAATGTAATTACAATCCCATCTGTCTCTCATTGTATGACAAGCGCAAAATGTCCAATTATGGTTTTGTTTAAACTGTAATTAGTTCAGCCCAATTTGCTGTCCTCCAGTGTGCTGCATTTCCCTAATGAAAGGGAGATGCATGATTCTTTGGTGAAGAACCTGAAATTTTTGCTTACTACACAATGTCTGCTTTTTAAGGCAAGGCAATAATCAATGTGGTCATAGTCATATTTTTATTCATGGCTCTTATTTATCAGGACAATGTCACTGCTGCCTGAGGCCAGACATCCACTTACAGCCCTGAGGGGATGGATATTTTTTAATGAATGACTGTATAGATGAGTTAATCTTAACTTCATCATACTTTTGGTCTACAGACATGTTACTACCATTCCTCTGACTAAAATCGTTATCTTTTTTTGCTAAACATGAAGGAAAATGTAAAAATCCTGTGATTATTATTTATGTTTAATATTGATTGTTTGATGGTTAAGTTCTGTTCCATCAACATAGCTTTACCCTGCTCTGAGGCAGGCTAACTGTCAAGCTTAGTTCAGCTAAGAATATCCAACAAGTGGAAAAAATGTCAGAAATGATGATTCAGCTAGGCAATTCTCCATACTCAAATCACATGGTGAAAATTTAAAAAAGCTTTAACTTTTGCAATATTAATAAGTTTTGTTGATTACTTGAATTTGCAAACAATGATATTTTAGACATCAAATGCAACTCCAAGGGCTTAACATGAAATTAGTTAAAGAGAACATGGTGCCATAAAAAAGCTTAAATATAATTATCACTCACACACCATGAAGAACTTTATCTCTGATTGGCTGGAGAAATAATCATTCAATCATGGTCAATACATATAAGCCTCCGTTATTTAAGTATCTTAGACAGTGTTGTACAGAGAGAGCGTTAATGAGAACTTAAAGTCGGGGTCTCAAACTTGCAGCCTGAGGGGCCAATTGAGGACTGCAGGACGATATTTTGTAGCCCCCTTGACACCAAAGTTTAGTGTTAGTGCGTTTTTCTCAAACACACCTTTTTGCCAAGTTATTGCACGGCACTGCATGCCAACGTGCCAGCATGAATGAGCAACATTAGTCACTTACTGTAGTTGAAACGTGATTGTGGAGTGACACAAAGTGGAAGGAAAATATACCCTGTCAACCAGCTCCAGTCATGTCTTTCTCAAAACCTGCCTTGAAGAGAAAAGCTGGTGACGAGCACAGACAATTTCAGGAAAAGTGGGAGACGGGATATTTTTTTGTTTGACATATTTTTGTTCTATTTATCTATTTTCTATATATGTTTGGCATTCGCTTTGGACAGCAAAAAAAATATTTCATTGTACAGGGAAACGTGTTTCTTTACTGTACGACAATAAACACTTTGCATCTTGAATCTTGAATTCTGAATACTTGACGTGGCCCAGCCTCACCCAGACTCTACCTCCAGCAGCCCCCAGGTAAGTTGAGTTTGAGACCCCTGACTTAAAGCCTATTGTAGAGGACAGAGTGACAGAAGACCACAGCCTTTTTCCTACCAACCATGCCCTGTCCATTTACTGATGACGCTGTGGCAGAAGATGCTCAAATAGTCCATAGAGCATTAAGACCACCACCCCAAAGGTCTTCAGAGACAGAGGGAACCTACCTGCCTTCCAAGATGAATATTTGTTGGAGAGATACCAGTTCAGCAGGCTTAACATAGTTTACGTATGCAGTCTGCTGGAACGAAACCTCAGTAAAATCACATAGCGGAGAAAAGTTCTTACCACAGTGCAGTCTGTGGAAATTGCACTGTGTTCTCTACAGCGTGGGAGATGCTGAAGGTCTTGCAAAGGCAACTGTAGGTGGGGAGGAGAAGTTTACTATGCCCTGATGCATTTTCTGAATTTCTTTACGTACATTACTTTCCCTGGACATGAGGCAAAACGGATCAAGGAGACATTTAATACAATTAGGTATGCAACAGTCAGCTAATATGTAAAGGAGTATTCAGACTTATATATCTGTAAGACTGCAATCATTTGTGCTGGACCTCTGGTGGGAGACTGAACAGAAAATATTTCCATAGCCTAAATGCACAGGTTTGTAAGTAATGGGAATAACTGTTCATAAACTGTCAGTCTCCAGGATCTTCCGAGCAACCTCACGGAGCATTGCACAAGGCAAGAGAATAGTTATTTCTACCCAGGGGTTCATGTTTTAAAGTAACATATATAAACTCTCTCAGAGTTAAATTCAACTCGACTTGAGTGTACATGCGTGACCATTGAAATGACTCCAGGGCAGAGTTAAATCAACTATTTTCTGGGAGTTGATCTTTTAACTCTTTTCAGGAGTTAAATCTGAACTCTTTTGGAATTAAAACACTACTCTCATTTTAACTCCTGAAAGGGTTACACATGACTATAAACTGTTGAGAGTTGAGAGAGTTGCCTTTACTCTAAAAGGGATGAAAATTTTAACTCCCACAAATGTTCAGTTTTGAGTAAATGCAACTCTCAGTTAGAGTTAATCAATGGTAATGTTAACTGTTACATAGTGTTAATGGTCAACACATT
The DNA here is from genome assembly GCA_034769265.1 of Remorina albescens. Classification (NCBI taxonomy): domain Eukaryota; kingdom Metazoa; phylum Chordata; class Actinopteri; order Carangiformes; family Echeneidae; genus Remorina; species Remorina albescens. Next base: position 2,343,444 of record CM068492.1, on the reverse strand, counting down.
CTATTTCACATATTTGAAGTTAATATTTACATTACAACAAAATGACTTCTATATCCCCTTTAATGGTTTACCAATAAATTACCTTCACTGATAAAAACTGAGAAATTAAGTTCTTCCAGTTTCACGTATGTCTTTGTGTTTCCACGTTTGACTTTTACTAACATCTTGACCACCTAAGGGGAGAAAATAGTGTAAAATCACCACCTACACACAGTGTAAGTGCTAAGTAAAGACGTAATTGTTACTGCATGTAACATCCATTTTAGCCAGGCTGGTTACTTGTTAGCTAGGATAACTCTGATTTTGAAACTGTGGTACAATGGAGTATTAGGGCCAGGCAAAAAAAAGTCCGGCACCAGAAAGAAAATAAACCAGGCAAAGTTGGGCACAAGAAAAAAAGCCCAACTGTTTTGTGTGTGTCTGGGGCTTAAAAAAGTAGCGTTAAAATGTTACTGTGTTAGCGTCTCTCCATGCAAGATGCCTATCTCCAGCCTTTTCCTGCGCTGCTAACTTTAACATTATTAAAATAAAACACAGGCATATTCAGTAAATATATCGATATAACTAACTTATACACAGTAGGCCAACGTTAACTTGCAATACACATGATAACAGAAGTAATGGCGAGGAGCATTAACCTGCTTATCAATGGTCATTTTCCGAGAATATAGGAATAAAAGGATTTACCAACTTTTGGTGAAAGTTTTGCACTCAAAATCGAAAGTTTTTGAAGCAAGAGCTTACCATTGTCATGACAAGGAATAAATTAGTTCCTTTTACAATCACACCAGTTACAGTAGTCACAGTAGGACGGGATGAGCACTCTGTGGAATCATTTTGACCTGAATCAAGCTTAATTTTAACTTTTAATAGCCTACTTTTGGCTTTGTTAAAGCGATTGAGCCAGTTTGTTTATTATTTATTAAATGATATCTATAAAATAAAAAATAAAACTGGGCTCGTTATGTTGCTATGGTTACAGGCACGGATGAATTTAGAGCAGTTAGCCTACAAAGTTCAGCTGAACTATGTGTGCATTAAACGGTTTTAAGTTCAGCAGCCAAGTTAACTTGCTAGTCGTCCAAGCAAAGATACAAATAAATTAATTAGAGAAAATCCCCCACCCTGAAGTATAACTTTGAGAAGTAAAACGTTTCTCTTACCTCTCTCATGACAACCTCCGAATGAAGAAAACTGCTGCTGCGCGGGCCATTAGTGAGCAACACCGGAGCAGAGTTAAATGACAATGCTCAACTCTTTTTTAGATCGACACCCAAGTATTACTCTGCCAGAGAGTGCTCTTTAAGAGCAGCTGTAGTCTATGGTATGGAATACACTCCCAAAATCTTACACTTTCACACTTTTTTGGCTAGCTCCAGAATACCCAACTCCTGAAATTTGTTGTGTACCTGTGGATGGAAGTTAGTGGGCAATACCTTCAACATACTGGGGGAATTCAATCCAGCAAAAGCTGACCACCAAAATTGTATCAGGATGCAAACTCAACTTTTAGTTATGAATATATTTTAGACATATTGATCTTATAATTTTATCATCACATTGTAAAAAAAGTTTATTAGAACAGCCAGTGTGTATGAAACCCTTAACTAGTGGTCCAAATGGTATTCAGCTTGGACCTGTGAGTCAACAAATAATCAGTAGTTTTCACAGTTGTAAAATCAGGACTCTATCATATCCGCCCGCAGTTACTTGAGGCTTGACTGGGCACATCTTACAGTAGCAGTGTCTGAAATCATTCCCTCATTCACTCTCTCAGTTGTATACTCATTATAGCAAGCTGGAATTTCATCCTCTTGGCATCATCCACACCCTGGATAGGTCGTCAGATCATCACAGGGCCAACATGCAGAGACAGACAGAGAGGAACAACCACTCACACTCAGTCCTATGGACAATCTTGAGTCATCACTTAGCCTCAAAATGCATGTCTTTGGGAGGAAACCGGAGTACCTGGAGGAAACCCACGCAGGCACGGGGAGAACATGCAAACTCTGCATAGAAAAGGCCCCAGACCCGGGAATTGAACTTGCAAGCTTCTTGTTGTGGGGCAACAGTGCTAACCTGCGCTAACCATTGAGAGAGCTAATGCTCTCTCAATACTAGGACCTGAATTTATGCATCATGGAGTATTAGATTAGGTTGCATTAGATTGGATTCAGATAAATACAAATCAAACTCCACAGTGGTATCTCTTCCACAGCTGGTGGAACTCGTATGCCACTTTCTACTGGGGTAATATTACTGCACATCATATTTACTGTTGGGCAAGGTGAAGGAAAAAAAAATCTGTCTGTCTTTTTTTTATCTTTTAGCCTTGGGTTTACACTTGCTTTGGTCTGTGTACGTTTTAATCGCACACTGTAAATATCGTAAGCCTCAGAACTCCAGGAATGCTCCTGAAAACATAATAGACTTGATTTCATTCTCCTCTCACTCTAGATTGCTCGTCACGGGAGTTCCAGGAATGAAGAGATGAAGTGGACGCATGGCATCCGCAAATGTATTCACTGTGCTGGTGGCTGTGTTCAAGCAATGTTTGGCCCGTAATCAGTGAAGTACAAACTGCTTATTTTCACTGCACTCAAATGACTCCGGGAAATCTGCTTCATAACCATTACTTTCTTCTATTTTTCTGTCCCGAATTATAAGACACTCCTCTGATTTCTGCAGCAGAGGAAACAGCATTTTTTGATATGAGGCATCTTACAGAGCTTGATTTGACCTCTTCTGAGTAACTCCGAACACAACTGCTTGTACAGATTTGCAACTCTGTAAGGGTTTTACATTGTTGCTCTTGTTAAACTCCAACCCATTCTACTCCTTTCTATGTGTGAGTTGAGTTCTGCGCGTTCGTTTAATGAAGCAATAGGAGAGTATCTGGCATATTCTATGATCATTTATTAAAGCATATCAGATAAGGCATAAAGAACTCTGGGTCAACTTTCTATCCCTGACCAACAACAAAATGTGCCAGTTCATGAAGTCTGACCGACTCTTCTTCCCTGACCCAGTCATTTATGCTATCACAGTGCTATGCAATGTGGGTTGATCTGTCTTCTGGTTGGTCCGTTGAATCACTCCTTTCCTCTGTGTGTCTTGATAACAGGAAGAATGGATGAAACCAGGCATGAGACCCTGAGATCCAGGAAAACAGAGAGACACAAAAACTATCGCACCCTAACTCCCTTCTTCCATCAAGGTCAGCATTCGCTAGTCTTTGGTTCTTCCTTTGCCTTATATGGCAAGACAACTTCCGTGATACAACCTGTATACTACTTGACCTCATCTGACTCCTTTCTCAGTATTTTTCCACTGCTCTCCTTCACCAACTCTGTTTCGTTGCATTATTATTCACAGCTTATTTATTGTTCAAATTGCTTCCACACTTGATTGTACGTCACCCATATGTTCAAATGCAAGCACACATAAAAAGATTATATATCCCACACTCTTTACTATGACAGTCAGTGTCACCCTTGCCAGAAGCTTCTCATTGCTTTTAATCTTTCAGATAGAAACCACTCTGAAATCAATATCTGTTTTAGCCCATAGGTTATATGCAATATGTTTATATGTTTGTTCGATAAAAATCCAGCTTTTTTGTACAAAGGAGCGCAAGAAATCAAGTTGCATGAGTGCAGTCCCTTATTTTTGCCAGCCGTATAGTCTGTTTAAAAATCCTTGAATTTGCTGCATCATTTTCCATGATGTACAAGTGCGTCTTCCCAAATTAGAATATTGTGTAATTTTCTGTCCTCATTAATTTAGGTTAAACAGTGAAACTTTTATATTTTCCACATTCATTACATGTAGAGTTAGATATGTCAGGCCTATTTTTGTTTTAATTATGATTGCAGTTGATGAAAATCAAAAAATATGTTTGTAATATAAATTAGTAATATATCTAATATATTAATAATGTTAATTTTCAGCCCTCCTTAATCATAAATCATTGCATCAATGTACCATGGTGTGCTGTACTTGCATTATATAGGCTAGAAAAACCTTGTGACATTGAGTATTATACAATAAGTACTGAGGCTTAGGATGCTGCGGCACATCTGCCTCCCGTTAAGTTAAGACACAAGTTATAGTTTATATACAGTTTGAGTTTGAGTGATGTTTAATGTTGCTATGCAGCTACATTTTTTTTCTATTGGTCAAAAGTGCAACACCCATCCATCCATCTTCATCCGCTTATCTGGGGTCGGGTTGCGGGAAGTGCAACACCCCTTACCCCAAAATGTTACTGCAATTGTTAAAGCATTGGTACTTTAATTTGTCTGTAATTCCTCAATTTTCATCCTCCATCTTTGCTAGTGATGTCTAGAGTAACTTTTCTACACCAGACACATTTACATTCATGATTACTGCTTTAAAAGATGATCACATCAGGTAAAAACAGAAACTTCAGATTGGTTCTAGAACTAGACACACGTGTATAACTTTCTCTGCTGAAGTACTTTTTCTTTAAATTAAGAAAAAATTCAATACCCGATTTTGTTTTGACCTTTATTATAAGACTATCCCATATTGCAGTGAACAAAATCTTTATTGAGTGATTATGTCAGCTAATTATGTACATCAGCACATAATTAGCTGATGTTTTGCTAATTTAAATCGAAATGGGAGCAGCTCTCTTTAATATTTTCCAGTGGTAAAAGACAGCAAAAATAAAGTACAACAGATAAATGTAAAAGTTAAAAAAAGTGATGCCAATTAAATTGGAGATCATATTAAATTAATATTGACATTTTCTCATGTTCCTATAGAGTTTCAGTGTAGTAGTGTTAGAGGTTTGCCATACAAAGAGTTGCTTTGTTTCATGTCACTCACTCACCCTGACATTATCTTTCTGTTAGCTGATGATTTCCAAATAGCCAACATTTGACTGCTGATGTCACAGCTGTCATGGAAACTTAATCATGACAGTCAAATAAATGTGCTGATTATTAGAGTTTATGAAGCTACCCCAGTGTTATCCATGCTTCCATGTGAGAAGATGATTTCTAGGACGCATTCCTTGGACACTGGGGGAGATCCATTAAAATCAAGCACTTACTGTCACTGTTACTGCTCTATGAACTGAAGCAGCATGTGGAGTAGCCAGACACCCCAGTCAGCTTCCTATTTGTATCTAAATCAACTGTCTTTTTTTTTTGTTTGTTTGTTTTTTCTAATCCTCTGGACCAATTTAAGTGTCTTCTGTAATAGTTCCCCTTGGCAGCAGGTGCACAAAAACTTGGCTGACATGGTTACAAAAGTACAAGGACTGGTTAATATGCCTACCTATCTTTGTCCTCATAGTTTCTATGATAATAGCTGAGGTTGTAATATTTGTTTTGGCAGCTGAATGCAGACAGACAAGATGTATTGACGGTAAAGAGATTTATTGCCACAACATCAAACCCAGGGAAAACTAATGGCAGGAGAGGGTTGGTGGCTCGCTGAGGGGGGTGAAGCAACGAATGGTGAAGACTGGCTGAAGATGAAATGAGGGGCTCAGAAGTTTAGAGTGGGATGTCCACTAATCAGGAGGTCAATCTTGCGTGCCCAGCTCTTCCAGTCTGCATGTATCCTTGGTTAAGAATTTGAACTCTAATTACCTTAAATAGTTGTTCAATCAGTCTATGAGTGTGTGCAGGGTCTAGAAGACAGTCCCTTCAGGATCTTACAGTGGTTTTGTGATTGTTGTGACCCAAAATGCTTGATTTTGCAGAGGTTTTCTCAAAAAAATTGCCTTGTGGAGTTTTCACATGATTTATTTCCGGAAAAATGCAGTAACTAGCCAAAATTGCAACAAAATACATATAGGAAAGAAGGCAGAAGTAAATCAATGAACAACACAAAAGACAGTGGTTTGACAGATTTCAAAGGAACATATTAGAGATGATATATGCAAGAAGGAAAAGAGGAGATGAGAGCCTGATATCACAACTCAGATGCGGACATACTGGACTTGACAGCTCACTTTTCAGAATAAAGTAACACAGTGCAGGAAAATGTAAACACTGTGGTCAAGACAAAACAAGAGAGCATGTTATTTTACACTGTCAGAAATATGAAGGAAGATGCAAATGATTGAGAATCTCAGAAAGATAAAAGTAGGTTTTGATAATTTTTTCCCCCTCAATTATATTTGAGTCTTAGAGAGTCTTGGTGCTGGTAATGCACCAATTTGTTGTTTGTCAACGGCTGATAAAGCAGAAGAAGTAGAATATCTTTAATTCTTGTACTCACACTGATGTGCTAAGAGACTTCCACCTTAATTCCCACTTCCTGTTTCTGAGCTCACAAAATTTATTTCAACGCTTTGTGAAAATAAATAAATAAATAAATCACAGAAATTTTGAAAGATTGCAAGCAGCCACAAATATTGCAGAGTTTGCTTGAATTTCTTTTAGTTCCTTTCCTAATGGGACAGCTAAGACCAGAAAAGTGCTATTTAAGCAACACATTTACCATTTCAGTTATTGACAGGGATGGTAGAACAGAATCTGGTGCTGGAATTCTGGTCATCAGGTAACTTAAGCAACAGCCCTGAGACAAATAAGAAGGAACACAAAAAACAACCTCTCCAGGAACCATCTTAACCATCTGATGATGAGGGGAGGGAAACCAGGGTTCTTTAACTGGTTGCCTGATGAGTACATGGGTAGCAGGTATGCAATGAAGTCAGGGATCAGGAGAAAGATGCTGTACACAGACATACATAGGAGGGGGAGGCACAAGGAAACATGAGGAGAAAAAAACTTGAATTGAGGCAGAGCATGAACAGAAAACTCTCCCGAATGGTCTGAGATTCTTTAGGCAGAACCAAGGTAGAGATGTTCTTCAGTTTGAACAATTAATGGACACCCTCAAATGGCATGACTGCTAGAAACTCTGTGATACCATGTCATAACTTTGCTCTGTAGAGGCTAGGTGTTGTGAGTGTTGAAGCTAGACAGTCCCACACTCCAAAGGGGAATGTAGGTATGTTAAGGCCTCCAAAAAGGCTGTCAAACAGCAGTAGAATAATAATTATCTTTACAGTTGCCATAAGACTGTCGCACTTTTGAATGTCCTGGCCCTAATTACATATTCTGTGACTGATTTTGAGCATTGACTTCAGGTGATGAATATGTAAGCAGCCTCGCTAGCAGTGTTGGGCTCACTTCATAGCCCCAGAGTCTGGATCCACTTTCCTATGCAGTCTATGTTCAGAGTTTATCACACAGAAATACAGGAAATCAGATGTGTGCTCCCTCTTCTCTCTGCTCTTTGAATCTGTTCCTAGGTTCTCTCAAATCTTTACTTGCAGATTGATTATAACTCAGGTTTGTTTCCTGACAGTTCAGTAGTTTTGCCATAAATAAACTGCCAAAGCTGAAAGAAAAAATATTCCACAACACATAGGAGTGTGTGAAAAGGCAAAGTCACCAGTCTAGCCCCTGTTTTTTTCTTTCAAGGAAAATATTCACTTCAAGTGGAGAATAAGTATACTTTGTCACTGCTCTTCCTCTGAGAGCTTCCACATTTTTTAAGCTGAGCAGTGAGAAAGAGCAGGTCAAGAACCTCATTGATCTCAGCCTCATAGGTGGCTGTATTTTGTTCAAAGCCCTTTGGTGCAGGGTGTACTTAGATCTATGGATGATTTATCAAGTCTGCAGTGCCTGCGCCTGGCTAAAAGTCACAACACACTGCCATAGAGATTAATTATGTGCTTGAATGACACATAAACTTGTATGCAATGTGACAATACTGGTCAATAACAAGCAGTCAGAATTGGCCCTCAGAGAGGAAGGACCTTCTGGGGCGATATACATATAGTAGAAATAATGATGTTTTTTTTTTCTATTATTATAATTAGAATTTCCGTTATTGTTGTTATATTATACACAACAGCATTACAAAAAGGTACAAGCAGTTGACTGTTTTGTGTAGTTTATCCAGATTTTAGGTTTCTTATCTGACAGTTTTCTTTCATCTCCATTGCAGTGTATTTAGTATTTGTTGACAACATGAGTCCAATTGGTGTCATAATAGCATAGTGTCATGTAGGCTGCATTACATATAATCTTCACAATGGAGAACAGTAATTAGCTACAGTAGCTATATTGTGAAGTATGTTTCATTTGGAATGTTAAAGGCTATTATTTAGGCCTACCTGCACATTAATACTGTGGTAAGATCTCCTATTCACATTATCTCCTTTACTGACTGGAGGAGCTGTGATGGGACTGAGAGTGCTATCTATGCAGCCAGTCACACCTGGAAATCCTAAAATATATAAAATTGATTAGTGCTTCAAGTCTCGAACCTTTATACTACATAAAATCATTATTGTTTAGACTGATACCTGCAATTCTGTGGAACTCCCTATGAGAAGTCTGGTGGGTCTGTGACTGGGGAATTTTACAAACGTATATAGTAAATGTTTGAGTGCCAGTTCCGACAGCCCGACAGACAGTTGCCTTTGACACATGCTCCGCATCACCAATGTTATACAAAAAACTGCTGCTGGCAAAAAAAAAAACTACGTGCAATACAAAGAACTGTCTGTGTATATTCTCATTCATCACGGTCATAGTCATATACAGGCAACAAATTGAATTGAAAGCAACTGGACTTAGAAATCTAAACTGGAATGGTATTTTATGAGATTGAATTGGTGATTTGGCTATTGTTTCCCTTTATAGGGTTGTGCCATAAGGTTAACTTTCATATTAATTAAAGTTATCATGTAACATTAACATTTTTAATATAGTTTAGTAAATTTTTGATAGCCAATCACCAATGAACTACCAGGCCCCAACAAAATGGTGCCCCATTTAAATTGTATCACAACAGCTGGATGGATATAGAAACAGTCAATGACAAACGATAATTAAAATCTACTTTATTTATATACACAAGCTGTTCTCGAAGACTGTCCGGCACCTCAGGTGGGGAAAGCAAGGAACCATCTGAGCCGTGTACAGCAAGGGTGGAACGTTGCTGACCTCAAATGAAGAGGCAGTTGGGCGGTGGAAGGACACTTTGGGGAACTCTTGAACCCGATATACCCACCCTCTGAAGCAGACACAGAGCTGGAGGATGGAGGGGGAGTCATTGGCAATTTCCCTGAGGGAAGTCCCCTTTTTAAAAAAGGGGACCAGCACCTCCAAGTCAGAGGCCATGGTTCTTAGCAGGAAACCGATGGACTGTCTCCTCCGGGTTGGGAATGAGTGCCCCAAGTGAAGGAGTTCAAGTACCTTGGGGTCTTGTTCACGAGTGGGGGGACCCCAAACAGTGGGAGCGGCACTGCAGTCGCTGTATTGCACCGCTGTAACGAAAAGAGAGCTGAGCTGGATAGCGAAGCGCTCGATCTTCAGGTCAATCTTCATTCCTACCCTCACCTATGGTCATGAGAACTGGATCATGACCGAAAGAACGAGATCACGGGTACAAGCAACCAAAATGAGCTTCCTCAGAAGGGTAGCTGGCTTCTCTCTTAGAGATAGGGTGAGGAACTCGGTCATCCGAGAGGAGCTCAGAGTAGAACCACTTCAGCTGGCTCCTCTCAATGAGGAGCCAGTTGAGGTGGTTCGGGCATCTGGTTAGGATGCCTCCTGGGCACCTCCCTTGGGAGGTGTTCCAGGCACGTTCAGCTGGGAGGAGGCCCCGGGGCAGACCGAGGACCAGGTGGAGAGATTATATCTCCACTCTGGCCTGGGAACGCCTCGGGATCCCCAAGTCAGAGCTTGTCGATGTGGCCGGGGAAAGGAAAGTCTGGGGCTCCCTGCTGAAGTTGCTACCCCCGCGATCTGACCTCGGATAAGCTGATGAAAATGGATGGATGGATGGATGGATTTCTTTATATAGCAACAAATCTGTAATATAGAGCAGGATCTTGGCCAAAGTCTTTCTAGAGTTGTCAGACAACCAAAAAGTCCCTCCAAGAGCAAGCACTTGGCAACAGCAGCAAGGAAAAACATCCTTTAAGAGGGCAGAACCAAGCTCAGGGAGGGCAGCCATCTGCCTTGACTGGTTATCCCTAAACAGCTTGGAAATTGCCACACCAACCAGAGAGAAGAGGAGGCGGTGGCCTCATGGACCCTACGTGCTGCATTCATCGACACAAATGACAACTAGCCATCACAGAAAAAACTCACAAGCAGAACATTATGACAGTCTTTAAATAGCCTGGTATAAATCTGGTGTAAAAGACAAATTGATGGTGTAGATGATGAGCCTGCAAAAACTTCCTCAGAGACATTAAAAGGTGAAAAAGATTCCAAATACAAAACAGGCGTTAGAGCCAAAATTCATCAGCTCTTACCTACAATTGGCTGTAATCTACTATCCAATGCAGCAGCTTTTGAGTAAACTATGATTGTTAAAATTTTATTTCTAAAAAAGCCCATAAAATCATCGCTGCTGAGAGCTAAAGGAATCCATGGTTCAACTGAGCTATGACTCTCTGTCAGCCTGGCTACAGTATTGAAGAGAAACATAGGATTGTTCTTGTTTTCTTCGATCTACATTGAATAGTAGGAGCTTCTGGCATTACGAAGAGCTTTTTTTTTTAAATATATGTTTTTAAGCTTTGTTTCCAGGCTAGCTAAAATTCATCCACATTACTGGACCGCCACTTCCTTTCCAATTTTAGTGACATCTTCTTTAACCTGTTAAGCCCTGGCCATATTTTCAGGAAAAAATTCCTGAAAAGACATACCCCAAGTACACGGAAGAATTGTTCCACAATAATAAGGTTCATATGCATGTTCTTGGTGTCTACGATATGACGATCAAACTTTATTGTCCCACTTGGGGAAATTTGCCATGGACTCAGCAACTGCGCCATAAACGCCTTGGCAGCCACATTGGCAACAAACAATACATCATCAGCCGTACCATCCCAACAACATTTACATAACAACAATTGGTTTGCTCCTGCTTTTTCGATGATTTTAGACATGAACGGAAGGTTCGATATGGGTCTATAATTGGCCAAAACATCTGGATCAAGATTTGGCTTTTTAAATTGGGGTTTTGATCACTGCGGTCTTAAGAGTCTGGGGTACATAACCCAAAGACAACGTCAAATTTATCAGATCTAGAATGAATGGCTCAATTAAGTATAAAATGTCTTTGAAGAGGCTAGTCGACACTGGGTCTAATAGACAGGTTGATGGTTTAGATGATGAGACTATAGAAGCTAGCTCTGAGAGTTTCAGAGATGAGAATGATTTCAGGTGTACAATAGGCATTGCAGTTGATTCAGGAGTTGCTGTATTCAGTAGAAGATTATTGTCTAATGTAGGTAAGAGCTGATGAATTCTTTCTCTGATATAATTTTTTCTTTAAAAAAGCCCATAAAATCATCAATGCTGAGAGCTAAGGGGATCACTAGTTCAACTGAGCTATGACTCTGTCAGCCTGGCTACAGTGCTGAAGAGAAACCTGGGGTTTTTCTTGGTTATTTATATTAGTGCTGAATAATATGAGCTTCTAGCACTGTGGAGAGCTTTTTTATACATTTTTAAGCTTTCTTTCCAGGCTCGGTGAAACTCTTCCGAGTTGCTGGAACGCCAATTTCTTTCTAATTTCTGTGACGTCTACTTTAAGGCACGAATTTGAGAATTATACGATGGAGCCAGCCTCCTCTGTTTTATTAATTTCATTTTGAGAGGGGCATCATCATCAAGCATTGAACACAGTGTGGCCATAGTGCTAATCACAAGGTCATCAACCTGTGTATGGGAGAAATCCTCATTTGAATTTAGACATGGCATTGCTGCAAGTGATGCCCGAATATTCTCTTTAAATTTAATCACAGCATCTTCAGATAAACATCTTCTTTAGCCGAATTTATCCCTCAGTGCTGTGCAGTCAATTACAGTAAACTCAAATGTAATGAGGTAATGGTTGGTCGAAAGAGAGTTTTGACTAACACACTTATGCTGCTCTAGGCAGGTTTCTGTGATAAAAAATAAATCAATAAGGTGGTCATTTATTAGACCATGAATTAGCAGGGATTAGGATGAAAATTATCTAATATTCAATAATCCACAATTTAATTTTAATAATATTTTGTTGAATTGGTGGTTGTTTAATTTCAATTAAGTTTTAATTTTTACCTCCTCGTCTGTTTACTATTGTTTTTAATAGTATGTTAGTGTGTTAGGTTTATATCTTGGCTTTGTGAGGTATTCCAGTTACCAGCTACTTTCAGTTGCAAGATTCTAAGGTTAGCTTATTCATCTTTTCTATGTTATCAGGTTAGGTATAGTTTTACATGAGGTTGGTAAAAGTAAATGTATAAAATACGATGGAACATCACACCTGGCCCACCTTTACAGATACCCCGCCCTTTTAAGATCCTGTTTGTTATCTTTTTTTGTTTTTTCTCCTGTCTATGCCTGGCTGGGCATGGCTGACCTATTTCTCGGCTGCATCTCCTCTTCCACCACCTGAACCGTATCACTGCTGATTGCCACTGACCTCGGCTGCAGCTCAAATACTGGGTCTCATTCAACTCTCATCGCCAGTTCGTTTATTATCCTCCAGCGGTAACCAGATCAGCCTATTTTCATGCATTACTCTTAGCCTTGTTTGTTGGATCCTGTTCCCTTACCTCGTATTAACCTGTGTCTCCACTTCTTTGTCCTCAGTGCCATAACCACCTTCTGTTTTTTTGCCACGCTCTGCCAGCCTCCTGTCTACCTCCCTGGAAGTTCCCCAGCCCTATTGTTCACTCCTCTCATCTCCCCCTTGGACTCTTTGTTAATAAATACATTTTTGTTAAGATCTGTATTGTGGATTCAGCTTCATTATTAAGCTTTGGCTTAACACGCCCTGTGTCATCTGTGGGCCAGCAGCATTCCTCTCTCCTTTCCTTCATCCCTCAAGGCACCGCCTGCAGTACTTCAGCCCGTGACACTAAGGTGGGAATCCTCTTCACTGGTGTTTTGTTGATTTAAGCCCACAACACCTCAGAAGGCTCAACAGCAGTTTCAGCGTCCTGGAACCGCCCCCGCTGACCACCACCCAGCTCTAAGCAGGCCCTTCAGCTGGTTGGCTCTGCCACCTGACAAACTGGACAAACCGATGTCCATCCGACGCTGTCTTCTCTGTTTTATCCTTGCCTGTTCCACACCATCCACCAATTGCATCAGTATCTTATGGCCGTCGAGGCTGTCGAAATTTCCCGTCTGCCAAGCTTGACTGGCAGGATAAGAGAACAGGCTCGAGGTTTGCTAACTTTCCACAGGACATCAGAGACAGAACACAGCAAGTGCTTTATCCTTTGTCCTCCCATGCTCCAGATGTCCTGCCTCTTTTGGGTCAGCTTTGTTACAGCTCGCTCTGGTGGAGCAACCCAGTCCAAGCCTGCCCTGGGCTATCGACCCAATGATATCAGCTTGCTGGAGTCGATTCTTCACCGCCATCAGAGCTCTGTTGGCTGTACCTTCTCATCCCTGCTGTCTCTCAGCATCATATCCTGGTGTGTCTTTGATGCCTTATACTCCTCGACCACTGATGCTACTGGCAGCTGTAGCTTGCTGCATTTGGCTACAGCACAATGGAGCAAAGACTTTGTTGTGAGGTCTGGGGGCGGGGGAGAGTTCAATCTCCCACACCCCTCAAATTTTCAAAGACACTATTGCTCTAACCAGAGATTTCACAGGTCTCTGCTAAGTGCCATCCTACACTCCTATCTGATTTTGGCATCAGGAGACCCTGCTTTCCCAGGCACTAAATTGCGATTCACACCACAAATCAGTAAAACCTGCCAAACCTCCCTTCAGAGAGGTACAATTCTGTGACATTTACCCCCGGGTTGACCTGAGAACACTATCAGAAGGCAGTTGTAAATTGCCGCTATGGAATGCATCCAGGCCAGCAAGAACACAAGGATGGATATAATAATAAATTGACTATGCTGATCAAATAAGAGACTGCAAACATGCCGAACTGGTTCCCCTGCAAGAAGAGGACTTCACAGCTGTTCGAACCATTCTTCTACGAGCTAATTTGGCAGAGATAAAATTAACACTGGACAATGAACTATTCAAATAATGTAACCACAGCGCCACCTGAATGGCAAACCACCGGAACCGATGGCGCATTGCCTGAGCACCGTAACCTATGTGCTTGGTTTGTTTTGCTTATAAATGTTCTGCAAAAAAAAAAAGAAAACAAAAAAAAAGAAAGAAAAGAAACTTCATACACAGTCCGTGGTCATGTAATTCTGATTTCCCACAGCCAGTCAAGATATGCATGAAATGTTCTTTTCCTGTTTCATCTGTTTGTGTGTTCTGTGATGGCGGGAGTAAAGAATGACCATTTAATTGTGTTTTTGCAGTGGATAGGAGGAGAAGAGAAACCCATGTCTACCGACTCAACCACAGCAAGCAGAGAGAAACCATACTCATCAAAATGACATATGTCCCTTTATTTTATATGTGGATAAACTTGGGTGAATGAAAGGCATAACTTGAAAAGAGAAAGGGAAAACCTCCTTCGTACGCCCTAAAGTTAGAGGGAGAAATCTGATTGGACCAAACTCGCCCCAAACCCAGCCCCCAATAAATAATCAATGCGAACATGACAAGTGGCAGAAATTCGGCAAAAAAGTTCTGGAGAGGAGAGTTTAACCAGAAAATCTGATGAAAAAAAAAAAATCCACGTGGCTCGAAACCCAGAAGTCAAGACTTAGCCGCTTAGTAACAAGGGCTAAGTTTAGACTTGTTGTTCCAAATTTTAGTTTAAAGAAAAGAAGCTCTCCTTCCTCAGATAGATTCGCCCTGCATTTGTTAAACAACTTCCCGTTCATTCGCCCAAGCTCCCGATTTAGTTGTCAGCTGCTTAATCTTCTTGGTCATATTGTGTTATGTTTCTTTTCATGTCCAAGCTCACCTGTTTCATTTAGTTCATGCTTTGACCTGCCCCTTCATATAATGAGCACATGTTTGATTCCTCACTTATTAGCTAATAAAAACCTTAAAACTCAGCCATTGTTACAGTCTTTCCTTCAGTAATTTTTTTTAAGTTAATCCACAGTAGAGAACATCCCTTCCAGATTGAGATTTGATAAGAGGCAATAATATACGCAATCCTAGGCACAACAACTTCTTTGGAACACCCAGCCATCTCCTCGGGTAGGTGTTAGTCTTCCTCTGCAGTTTCTCCATTAAGCGTTTGAACCCAAAATTTGTTGCAGTGCAGTGTTAAAATTGGATGTCTTTCTTGGTGTAACTATACACTTCTTATGTATCATCACCTGTATATCTTAGGTATTATCACCTGGAGGACACCACTCTCAGATGCTGATAGCTGGTTGCCAGGTGCTAGTCCATGCTGATCCCTCTGGAACACTGCTGTCAAAATGGGTGGTGCCAGGGTTTTCATTAATCAGTTCAATTCAATTCAAATCAAATCGAATTTATTTATATAGCACCAAGGCATAACAGAGTTACTGTCAGGAATGCAGGAGTGAGGACCCAAATGCAGGAGACTGAGGCAGCAGGGTGAACTGAAGAATATAACTTTAATGATATCCAAAATACACAGGGCTGGCAAGCAAGGCAAAAAGCAAACTATGATGCAAGACTGAACTGAACACAACAGAGGATCCGCCACGAATAAACAGAAAACCAAGACTTAAATACAAACTGAACTAATGACACAAACGATACTGTAGCTCCGCTAATTGAACTGAACGATTAACAATGGCCTCCAGCTCTCTCTCTCCACTCTCTCTTCCTCCTTCTCCCTCTCCTCTTCTCTCCTGTCCTCTCTGCTACATGTCCAGTCACTCCTCTGCCTCCTTTTATGATAGTACTTGTTGTCATAGATGCAGGATGATGGTAGAAATGGAGGCGAGAATTAGTGAGTTAGAGTCACGGCTCCGCACCTTAGCTAGCCCAACTTATGCTAGTGTAGCTAGCCGCCCCCCTGTAGCCAGTGCGGGCCGACCTAGACCAGCTCCTACGGCAGCCGAGAGATTTTCCTCCCCCCCAGCGGCTCCCGAGCAGCCGGGATCTAGTCAGGGCGGCTGGGTGACTGTCCGAGACAAGAGGCATAGTCGTAGGCAGCAGCCCCCGGTTCACCACCAACAGGTTCACGTTTCCAACAGGTTCTCCCCACTCAGCGACACACCCGCTGAAAAGCCGACTCTAGTGATTGGCGACTCTATTCTGAGGAACGTGAAGTTAGCGACACCGGCGGCCATAGTTAAGTGTATCCCGGGGGCCAGAGCAGGCGACATCTAATCTTACCTGAAACTGCTGGCTAAGGATAAGCGTAAATATAGTAAAATTGTTATTCACGTCGGCAGTAACGACACCCGACTTCGCCAGTCGGAGGTCACAAAGATTAATGTGGAATCGGTGTGTACCTTTGCTAAAACAATGTCGGACACTGTAGTTTTCTCCGGCCCCCTCCCCAATCGGACCAGTGATGACATGTATAGCCGCATGTCTTCATTCAACCGCTGGCTGTCGAGGTGGTGTCCCGAAAACAATGTGGGCTACATAGATAACTGGAACACTCTCTGGGGGAGACCTGGTCTGATTAGGAGAGATGGTGTCCATCCCACCGTGGGTGGTGCCGCTCTTATATCTAGGAATATGGCCGAGTTCATTAGAAAGTTAAAACCCTGACAACCCCGAGTCGAGACCAGGAGGCAGAGCCGCAGTTTAACACACTCCTCTGCGCCTCAGTCAGAGCGGTTCCCTGCTGAGAATAGAATAGAGTCTCTGTCTATGTCTAGGTCTATAGAAACTGTGTCTGTCCCCCGACCACCTAAATTTAGAAAAGTTGCTCAACCTAGATTTAACAGAAGAGGAGCTAAAAACAAAAACTTAATAGAAATCAAAACAGCCACAAATTCGGTCTCAAATAATACTGCAGTTAAATGTGGACTGTTGAATATTCGATCACTATCATCAAAATCTCTATTAGTCAGTGATCTTATAACTGATCATCGTATTGATTTATTTTGTATAACTGAAACCTGGCTGCAGCAGGATGAGTATGTTAGTATTAATGAAGCTACACCCCCCACTTATGTTAATTTTCATGTCCCTCGTACCACAGGTCGAGGAGGGGGAGTGGCTGCGATATTTCAGTCAAGCTTATTAATCAACCCTAGACCAAAATCTGGCTGTAGGGCTTTTGAAAGCCTCACTCTTAGTCTTTCCCACTCAAACTGGAAAGTTGAAAAACCAGTTCTGTTAGTTACAGTATACCGTCCACCTGGTCCATACTCAGAATTCCTATCAGAGTTTTCTGAGTTTGTTTCAGAGTTAGTACTTAGTACAGATAAAATCATTATAGTGGGAGATTTCAATATTCATGTAGATGTAGAAAGTGACAGCCTTAGTTCTGGGTTTCTTTCATTACTAGACTCAATTGGCTTTTCCCAGCACGTGAATGAACCAACTCACTGCTTTAATCATATCCTTGATCTTGTTCTAACATATGGCATTGAAATTGACAAGTTAACAATTTTTCCTCAAAACTGTCTTTTGACCGGAAAGAAAGCTTAAAAACGTATAAAAAAGCTCTCCGCAGTGCTAGAAGATCATATTATTCAGCACTAATAGAAAAAAACAAGAACAACCCCAGGTTTCTCTTCAGCACTGTAGCCAGGCTGACAGAGAGTCATAGTTCAATAGAACCAGTGATCCCCTTAGCTCTCAGCAGCAATGATTTTATTGGCTTTTTTACAAATAAAATCATAACAATCAGAGACAGAATTCAACAGCTCTTACCTACATTAGACAATAATCTACTGAATACAGCAACTCCTGAATCAACTGCAACGCCTATTTTACATCTGGAATCATTCTCATCTCTGAATCTCTCAGAGCTAGCTTCTATAGTATCATCATCTAGACCATCAACCTGTCTATTAGACCCAGTGCCGACCAGCCTCTTTAAAGACATTCTTTACTTAATTGAGCCCTTCATTCTAGATCTCATTAATTTGACCTTATCTTTGGGTTATGTACCTCAGACTCTTAAGACCGCAGTCATCAAACCCCAGCTTAAAAAGCAGAATCTTGATCCAGATGTTTTGGCCAATTATAGACCCATATCAAACCTTCCCTTCATTTCTAAAATCATTGAGAAAGCAGTAGCAAACCAATTACACGACCATCTGCATAGGAACGGTTTGCTTGAAGAGTTTCAGTCAGGATTTAGAGCTCACCACAGCACAGAAACAGCGCTGATTAAAGTCTCCAATGATATTCTAATGGCTTCAGACAATGGATCAGCCTCTATACTTCTCCTCTTAGATCTCAGTGCTGCATTTGACACCATTGATCACAATATTTTATTACAGAGACTGGAACATGAAATTGGCATTAAAGGAACTGCTCTAAGGTGGTTCAAATCCTATTTATCGGATAGATATCAGTTTGTACATGTTAACAATAGCTCCTCCTCAAGCACTATAGCCAGTTATGGAGTCCCACAGGGTTCGGTGCTTGGACCAATCCTCTTCACTCTTTATCTGCTTCCTTTAGGCAACATTATCAGGAAACACAGCATCAATTTCCACTGTTATGCAGACGACACTCAGCTGTATTTATCAATGAAGCCAAATGAAGTTAGTCAGATAGTCAGACTGCAGACATGTCTTGAAGACATAAAAGTCTGGATGACCCATAATTTTTTACTTCTAAATTCTGACAAAACTGAAGTTATTGTACTCGGCCCTAAGCACCTTAGAGAAACCCTATCTAATCAATTAATCAGTCTGGATGGCATTACTTTGGCTTCCAACTCCACTGTAAAAAACCTTGGAGTAACCTTTGACCAGGACATGTCCTTTGTCCCTCACATAAAACAAGTCAGTAGGGCAGCTTTCTTCCACCTGAGAAACATTAGGAAAATCAGAAATATCCTCTCTCAAGAGGATGCAGAAAAACTAGTCCACGCATTCGTAACTTCTAGGCTGGACTACTGTAACTCATTATTATCTGGATGTCCAAACAAATCTCTGAAAGGCCTTCAGTTGATTCAGAATGCTGCTGCACGAATATTAACAGGAACTAGAAAAAGGGATCACATCTCTCCTGTGTTAGCTGCTCTTCATTGGCTGCCGGTAAAATCCAGATTAGAATTTAAAATCCTTCTGTTAACATATAAAGCTCTTACTGGCCAAGCTCTGTCATACCTCAGAGAGCTCATAGTTCCTTACTGTCCTAGTAGGCCACTCCGCTCTCTAGATGGAGGTTTACTTGTGGTTCCTAGAGTCTCCAAGAGTAAATCAGGAGGCAGATCTTTCAGTTATCAGGCTCCTCTTCTATGGAACCAACTTCCAGTATTGGTCCGGGGGGCAGACTCTTTAGCAATTTTCATGACCAGGCTTAAAACTTTTCTGTATGACAGAGCTTATAGTTAAAAAGTTAAAGTTCATTTACTCTTTAGCTATGCTGCTATAGGCCTAGACTGCTGGGGGAAGGACTGAGCACCTCTCTCTCTCTCTCTCCCTCTCCCTTTCCCCTCTCTCTCTCTCTCTCTCCCCCTCTCCCTCTTCCCTCTCCCTCTCTCTCTCTCCCCCTATTCCCTCTCCCTCTCTCTCTCCCCCCCTCGCATGCGCCGTCATACCAACAACCTGCTTCTCCGAAATCCCAGTTTCTCTCAGTTCCAAGCATGTGCATTGCATTTACTAACCATGTTTTCCCGAAGTCTCTGTCTCCCCCAGCTCCTCTCCTCTCTCTCTCCCAGCTCCTCTCCTCTCTCTCCCTGTCCTCATCCTGCAGGTGATGAATCATCACCATCCCATGCTCCTGCAATGCCTGCTGCTCCCACATCTTCAAGAATTCCATACAGCATCATTCCTACGAACTTCATGCAGCATCATGTTCCTGCCTACACCTGTTTGAATATCCCCTCCTCCTGCTCTCTTTCTCTCCCTACTCTACCCAACTTTGCCCCCCCCTCCCCCGTGCCTCTCTCTCTCTCTCTCTCTCAACCCAACCGGTCGAGGCAGATGGCCGCCCCCCCTGAGCCTGGTTCTGCCCGAGGTTTCTGCCTCTTAAAGGAAGTTTTTCCTTGCCACTGTTGCCAAGTGCTTGCTCATCGGGGGATCTGTTGGGTCTCTTTAAATAATTTTATAAAGAGTTTGGTCTAGACCTGCTCTATATGTAAAGTGCCTTGATGTAACTTTGTTATGATTTGGCGCTATACAAATAAATCTGATTTGATTTTGATTTGGAACAGGTCCAGAGAGAGGGGCAGGCAGGGAGCTGATAGGCTGGGAAGACACAAGGAGGAGGGCAGGACTGACGAGGGGGAACACAAGACGTGTGCAGAGAAGTGCAGGTTGGGGAAAAAGCACAATAACACAGGAGGGAAACACAGGGCAACCAGAAAACCAAAAACCAGAACACACAATAAGCAAACTCAAAACCCCAAAGTCCAAAAACACAAGAATCCATACTGAAATAACTGTCCAAAACTGAAAACACAGAAATCCAAAATAACACAACACAAGATCCAAAACTAGAGTCCACAATTATGACAGTTACATCAAATCACTTCAGATATAGAGCAGGTCTAGACCAAACTCTTCATGGAGTTGTTAAAGAGACCCAACATATCCCTCCAAGAACAAGCGCTTGGCAACAATGGCAAGGTAAACTTCCTTTAAGAGACAGAAATCTCGGGTAGAACCAGGCTGAGGGAGGGCAACCATCTGCCTCGACTGGTTGGGTTGAAGGGGGGGGCGGAGAGAGAAGCAGAAACAGAGAGAGGGACACCATGAGAAGGGGAGGAAGGGGGGGACTCGGTAGAAGGACGGAGAAAGAGCAAAAGCAGGAGGAGAGAAGATGCCATAGAAAATGCAAACAAAACATTCAGTGATTGAACCCTGGTAGCACTAAACATGCACTAGTAAATGTTAGCAGTAGGAGAAATATGGTTTTTAGCAGAGGAAGTTACAATGGGAAATGAGTAGTAGTATGTAATGATAACTAATGGTAGCAATCGCAGCAGCAGGTATTGAGCAGGAACATGGAGTAGAGAGGATTCAGCACCTGTAGGATGGGGACAGGAAGAGAGAGGACGGGAGGGACAAAACAGAGAGTACAGGAAGAAGCAAAGTTAGTGACATGTAAAGTTGTAATATACTGTACATGTATGGAGGAGAGAGGGAGAGACAGAGAGGTGCTTGGTGTAACCCCCAGAAGTCTAGGCCTATAGCAGCAAAACTAAAAGAAAAGCAGTAATTAAACCTTGACATTTTAACTTTATCCTGATCTTGATAGCTGCGACAGAGTCCGCCCCTCGGACTGATATTGGGAGTTGGTTCCATAGAAGACGAACCTGATAGCTGAAAGATCTGCCTCCCGATTTACTCTTGGAGACCCTAGGAACTAGGGATGTCTGATATTAACTTTTTGCCAATATCCGATATGCCGATATTGTCCAAACACTTAATTTCCGATTTCCGATATCAACTGATACCGATATATGCCGCTGTTTTTCCCCCGAACTATTTTTAGGTCACATCACATATCTCCTGTCGTGGAATTAACACATCACCTACTTTTATTGTGATGCCCCACTAGAGGCATTCCACAAATTAACATTGTCTGTACAAAATAAGAACACTACTTCAACTTAAGTTATGGAAAAGTGCCATATTTATTTCGAACATTTTGTCTCAAACAACAGCTCTTCCTGAGATCATCCTGACAATGTTCATTACAACTAGCACAAATCTGACTTCTTCACAAATTGTAAACAACATTGTACCTGTCCTGTACAACTTTGTACAGCATTTAAAGTAAACAAAACTAACATGTAGTGTAGGACAGCCTAATATATTGAAAACTGCTCATTTCTATGAGCACTTTTTTTCAGTGCGTCCTGTCACGACCTGGCTCTACAGTCATGACAAAAGAAGGGAGACGCGAAGTTGAGAATCAAATAATACATTTATTTAACTATATTTACCCCCCAAAGCATAACAATAAACCCAAAACGAACTAATAATAACAATGAGATGTGACGGTCAGTAAAAGTCAGTGGTGTGGGTGCGTGTTTGCATGAGTGTAAAGTGAAGTGTAAGAATGAGGTGTTGGCTGCTGCAAAACAAAATAATGCGCAGGGAGGAAGAGCCAGTCTTGTCCATCGAGGCTGAGTCTTTATAGCCGGAGAACACCGGGCCCAGGTGCTTCCAACTACGCATCATGACCATCTCCCCGCCCTCCAGACACCTGCAGCATCACAAACACAATACAAAAATACAGGCCAGGGGACTGTCACAGTCCTTTCCTAGTTGTTTTGCATTACTTTGCTGCACAAACGCTCCGTGTACCTCGGGATGGTTCTTCCTGATGTGAGCGATTAAATTTTAAGTGTTGAAGGACGAAGTCTTGTCTCCCACTCGCTTGACAAGCGCCTTGCATTCATTACAAATTGCATTTTTGTTATCCGCAGGTGAAACTTAACAAAAATTCTAGACCACGGACATTTTGTGTAGCAACAAGTGAGCAAGCTTGTTAGCTACGACTAGCCACACAGTGGTGTTGTTATTTTGTCTCCGGGTGCGGTTTGATGAGGTCATCAATCGCGCGCCGGTAAACGTCTCGGGACCCCACAAGCGATTCCAGCGTATTTGGCGAAACCCATTTATCGGGTTTTCATTCACTGACAGCTTTGTATGTTGGAAGAAGGATTTCTATTTCTATTCTAATTTTACTGGGAGCCAATGTAGATAAGCTACCAGGGGAAAAGTGGAAAAATCTCTTTTTCTAGTTCCTTTTAATATTCCTGCGACAGTGTTCTGAATCAACTGAAAGGTTTTCAGAGAATTGTTGGGACATCCAGATAGTAATAAATTGTAGTCTAGTTTAGAGGTAACAAATGCATGGACAAGTTTTTCTGCATCCTCATGAGAAAGGATGTTTCTGATCTCTGCAATGTTGCGTAGATGAAAGAAGGCTCTCCTAGAGGCTTGTTTTATATGAGGGACAAAGGACATGTCCTGATCAAAACTGACTCCAAGATTCCTATCAGTGGGCTCGAGGGCCAAAGTAATGCCATCCAGAGTGGTTACATGATTAGATAATGCTTCTCTAAGGTGCTTAGAGCCAAGTACAATGACTTCAGATTTGTCTGACTACAGAAGTAAAAAGTTGCAGGTCATCCCGGCCTTTATGTTTGTAAGACATTCCTGAAGTCTGACTAGCTGATTTGTTTCATTCAGCTTCATTGGCAAGTATAACTGAGTATCATCTGCATAACAGTGAAAATTGATGCTGTGCTTCCGGATAATATTGGCTAAGGGAAGTATATTTAGGGTGAAAAGAATAGGTCCAGGGACAGAACCCTGTGGAACTCCATGTTTAACTAAAGTGTGTGCGGAAGAGCCATTGCTTACAAGAACAAAGTGATATCTTTCTGATATATATGATTTAAACCAGCTTAGTGTGGCTCCTTTGTTCCCAATTGCATGTTTCAGCCTTTGTAGTAGAATATTATGGTCAATGCTGTCAAAACCAGCACTAAGATCTAACAAGTATGGAGGCCAATCAGTTGTCTGAAGACATTAGAATGCTGTTGATAACGATATTGGCTCATGCCACTGGAGGTTCATGCGAGATGCTGTGAGATCGCAAAACCAAGTGAGATTTTGAACCTTTACATAGCAACATTGCGCTGCTAGATTAGATCGATAACAACAAGTCCTTTCTTGGGATTATATCCTCAGCTCACACAAACGTTATCGCACAGAAGTTTAAATTTAAAAATATCGCTGGAGTGGAGGACCTGGAAAGCTTCATCAACACTTACTATCAGCGGTGCGTCATGGAGCTTCCTGTAGACAACTTGGCCAAGAGGAAGAAGGCCGACTCCTCCACAGACAAACAGGATCTCATAACCACTGAGGCCTTGGTGCTTGAATCTATTAATAAAAAACTGGATCTGCTTCACCAGGACATCAAGGATCTCAAATTAAGCCTGGAGTTCTCACATCAGCAGATCAATGACCTGCAAAGAAATAACACCAAGCTTTGAACTGACGTCTCCTCCATTACAGCAGAGGTGGACCAGCTCAAAAAAGACAAATAAACTTCTAAAAGAAATTGTTCTACACACACAGTCCAGGACTATGCAGGACAATCTCATAGTCTCAGGAATCTATGAGAGCTCCCAGGACAATCCAAAGGCCCTGATTAAGAACTTTATGATGTCCACTCTCAAATTTCCAATGAAGACTATTAAAAACATAACCTTCCACCGTGTCCACCAATTTGGAGCCTGAGGAGGAAACCATCCCCGTCCCATCATGGCTAAGTTTGAGCATTACCAACAGCTCGTTAAGGGCAATGGACACAGATTTAAAGGCAGTTCTTTTGGGATGAAAGATCAATTCCTCAGAGAGATCAATGAGAGGTGGAGAGTGCTGTACCTGTTCCAGAAGGAACATCAGCAAAAAGGAAAGAGGACTGCACTCAGAGTAGACAAATTGTACATTGACGGTCAGCTGTTCCGGGACGCCAATATCACCCCCTGGCTCTGAAGGGATAAGTACAATGAAAATATCAACTTGGCTTAAATAAGTAAAATGCATATACTAAAAATATAAACCAACATAAAAGAAAAAAAATCTCACAAAATTGTAAATGTATGTCACTTCTCCTATCCTTTCACTCACCTTGTCAGTCTTCCACTGCTTTTCTTTCTTCTTTCTCCCTCTGTGTATGTCTCCCTCTCCTCCACATTCCTTTTCACTCACCCCCTCACCCCTCCATATATCCCCTATGCAGTAACTGTCAGGCCCTAGACAATTGTGTGTTTTGTCACTTCCTGTTTTATTTTGTAGTGTATGTGCTGTTTTGTTGTCGTTCGTTTTGCTTCCTGGTTTTTTACCTCCTGTGATTGCTGTCTCCACCCTAATGTCTTTCACCTGTGTCTCATTCCCTAGTGTATTTATACCCAGCCTCATTCCCCAGGTCTTTGTCAGATTGTCTGCATCCCTCGTGAGTAGCTTTCCGGCGTTTTTCCCCACATATGTTTTCCCAGTGTTCTGACCAGTTTTGCCTCCCTCGAGTCCTCTTAAGCCTAGTGTTTTTGTACCTCTGCCTGTTCAGTGATCTCCTGGTTTATACCTTCACCTGTATTGTTTGACTCCAGATTCTGCCTTGTTTTTGTACTTCCACCCATGCTGACTGCTTACCTGTGTACCAAACCTGGACTGTTTATTAAACCACCTTCGGGTGCCTGTTTGCCTCTGGTCTGCTTTGTGGGTCCCAGTCTGTCTTTCTGGCCCTGACAGTAACTTTTTTCCTTGTGGTGCCCATGTCAATAACTTTTCTGTTTCTTTTCCAGGACTTGATGTCCAATTTTTATGACATTCCCTGTGACTTTACTGTACACACCTCCCTCATATATCCACACATTTACAATCCAACATTCCAACGTTCACTTCCAGAGTCCACTCAAATCACTGATTGTCTCTATGTGACCTACTGCTATCAGTATGTAGGGGGTTACAAAGGCAGACCATTCTCAATATTCATACACAGAATGACTGAATGCTCTCTCTCTTCGTGTCTTATTTAACTATAGTATCCTGGAATGTGCATTGCATTCAGGCAGAAAAAAAATAATAATTATGGACTACATTACAAATTTAAACGCTGATATTTTCATCATTCAATACACCCACCTACTCTCTTAAAGTTCCAAATTTTGACCACATTTTTTCATCCTGTTACAATAGTAGACAAAGAGGAGTCTGCATTTTGGTCCATAGGAAATTACTCTTTACTTTAAACAGAGTGGTAACTGAACCAGAATTTCTACATCATTATCCATTATTCTATAGATCAAAGTCCTAAAGAAATATATGAATGACTTGGCAATGGCTGCAGACTCAAAAATCCTACAAAGAGGGAATATACCTTCTTCTCCCCAGTGCATCACCCTTTTTCAAGAATTGAGAAACAACTCTATTACACAAAAAATCACCACCAGTATACACCCAATTATAATCAGTGATCACGCACCGGTGTCCCTCCAACTTCAAATAGAATCTGCCCTGAAACCGTTGCCCACATGACGCTTTAACACCTCATTACTAAAGGATCCAGAATTTTAATTCTACATCTATCTCAACTAACTGAAGAACAAAGAAACTTATTGGATGTTCCACTGACCATTAATGAACTATTAACTGCATTAAAAAATATCCAGCAGGCGAGGCTCCTGGTCTGGATGGCTTCCCTACCGAATTTATGAAACATTTCTGGTCAGTGTTGGCACCTCTATTATTCAGAACAAGGACAGAGATTAAAAACACTGGTTATATAAGACTTATATAAGAGGATACAGCTGCAGTTAAATGGCCTAGGGCAAATAGCTGCAAAGAATGGGAGACAGTCAACAGGGTTTTGTCAGTAATTTTAAGCAGACTAGGAGGAAGCGCAAGCGATAGATTAGAGAAGATGGGAGGTATAATTTACTCCTATGGTGTAGAAAGATTTGGGGTGCAAGACAGAAAGAGGGTTGAAAGAGTACAGTTAGTTAAGTCTAGACGGCAAAGAAAAATTGAGAAATTAGTTAAGGAAAGAAGACAACTAAGAAAGCAATGGAAAAAAGCTACAGAGGAAGAGAGGGAGGGAATTAATGTGTTGCAAGAGGAATTGAGAAGCAGGCTAGCAGTGCTCAGAAGGGCCGAATATCTTAGGAAAAAGAGAAAGAAGAAAGAATATGTTAGGACAGTGTTTTACAGGGACCCATTTAAGTTTGTTAAAGGGTTGTTTAACCAGGAAAAGGGAGGGCAGTTTAAAGCAACAAAGTTAGAGGTAGAAAAGTATCTAAGAAATACACATTCAGATTTTGAGCAGAATAGAGTAGTAGGCCTTCCACCTGACATGCCACCATTAGGGGAGATAGATCAGAAGATGGATGTTAGACCACCTAGGTGGAAGGAGGTTGAGGAGGTAGTCAGGCGTGCAAAGGCTTCTTCGGCCCCAGGGCCAAATGGAGTCCCCTACCGGGTTTATAAAAGCGCACCTGAGGATGGGATATGCCTCACACCAATTAGGGCATACATGGATGATATGACGTTGGTAACTACAACGGTGCCATGTATGAAAAGAGTACTTGAGAGACTTAATAAAAACTTAAAGTGGGCTAGTATGAAAATCAAGCCTAGTAAGTCTAGAAGCATCTCCATAAGTAGAGGGAGATTAAGTGATCGAAAGTTTATAATAGACGAAGAGGAAATTCCAATAATTAGGGAAAAATCAGTAAAGAGTCTAGGTTGGTGGTACAAGGCAGACTTGCACGATGGAGAGCAGATAGTGCAGTTTCGGAAGGATGTTGCTGAGGGACCGAATAGAATAGATAAATCAGGGCTTCCAGGAAAGTTGAAGCTGTGGTGTTTGCAGTTTGGATTATTTCCCAGGTTGATGTGGCCACTGTCTGTATATGAGATTCCATTATCTGCTGCAGAGAAAATGGAAAGATTAGTTAGCTTTTACATTAGGAAGTGGCTAGGTGTTCCTAGATGTTTAAATACTGTGGCACTGTATGGCAAAGGCATACTTCAGCTCCCAGTATCTAGTCTAGTGGAGGAGTTTAAATGTACTAAGGTTAGGACAGAGCTCCTGTTATCTTGGAGTAAAGATGTGGTTATTAGTAAGGTGGTTCCAAACCCAACCAAGGGGAGAAAATGTAATCCAAGAATGGCAGTGCAGGAAGCGAAAGCAACCCTTAGGCATACAGAGATTGTGGGTAATGTACAAATAGGCCGGGGAGGCTTGGGGCTTGGCCCAGGCAAACCGGTGTGAAGTAGAGCAGGTCCCAAAGAGAAGAGGAAGCTAGTTGTGGAGCAGGTTCGTAGACAGGAGGAAATATTAAGGAGTGCAAAGGCAGTGGCTCAGGCTAAGCAGGGACAGTGGTTGAACTGGGAAGTGTAGAGAAGAAAGAGCTTAGTTGGAAAGAGCTGTGGAGTATGGAGAAAAGTAGTATTAGATTTTTGATAGGGGCAACATATGATGTATTGCCAACTCCCCAGAACCTAAAACTCTGGGTAAATAGAGACCCGCTATGTTCATTGTGTTCAGGTACTGCAACTTTAACGCACATCTTATCAGGTTGTAAGGTTAGTCTGTCGCAAGGACGGTATACGTGGCGACATAACCAAGTTTTAAAAAGCATAGCTGCAGGCATTGAAGATATACGGAGGCAGGCAAATTTAGGAGGGTCTAAGTTAGAGAGAGTTGCAATTCAGTTTGTTCAAGAGGGAGGGAAAGTTAATAAGACAGCAAGGAGGCAAGGCAGCTTAGAGGATGCTTGTGATTGGGAGATGCAGGTAGATTTAGGAGGCAAGCTTGTTGTTCCCCAGGAAATAGCCTGTACAAAGCTGAGGCCTGATATAATTTTGTGGTGTAGGAGTAGAATGAGAGTGTATTTCATAGAGCTGATTGTTCCGTGGGAGGATTCAGTTGTAGAAGCGTATGAAAGGAAAAAACTTTGGTATGCAGACTTAGGGTCTGAAGCTGAGCAGCGAGGATGGAAAGTTAAGATTTGTCCAGTGGAAGTAGGATGTAGAGGGTTTCTAGCAAGGTCTGTTGTCTCTTTGTTGAGGGAGTTAGGAGGAAGGGGACAGAGTGTGAGGAAAATAGTAAAGGAAATGTCAGATGAGGCAGTAAGATCCAGTCAGTGGATCTGGATTAGAAGAAGTAATAGTAGCTGGGGGCCCAGCAGGGGGAGCACTTAGGATAGACAGACTCTTGAGAGAAGCAAGGAAGAAATGCAGGAAGAGGAAGCGTACTTAAGTGGAAGGTGTGGCCTGTGTGAGCCTCTTTGACACCATGTGGTTAGTCCAGGTGAGTTGGCTTGTCTTGGTTTGACTTGGCTTGTGTTGTCTTTCTTTGATTATAGGACAGTTTAGGTGATACTGTTTGCTGAATCTGCTAGTGTAGCTTGTTTTGTGTATCTTGTGTATCTTGGGCTCCACCTCCTGCACCCTCTATACTTTCATTACCCCCTACCCGAACCAGGGTCTGCATCCCATCCCTACTTTTATCTCCACCTCTTCTATTTCTCCCCCCTACCCGAACCAGGGTCTGTATCCCCATCCCGCTTTTACTGGTGCAGTTGGTGAGAGGTCGGTGTAGTTGACGGTAGTGCTGTTTCAGATAGTTGTCTTGGTGTGAGGAGCGGTGATAGCTGGCATTAGGGAAGTGACTCTGGGACGCCAGTGATCACTGTCTAGCCTCCTGGAGGTGTCGTGGGACCAACTAGACGAAACACTGGTGACAGGAGGTTCCCACCTGATGACCCCAAAGACATGTTAGTTATCACTGCTCACTGGGCTAGTTAGATATAGTTATCTTTAGGGCACGTAGGGCAGGTCGCAAGGTCGCTGTTAAGGCTAGGGAGTTATTCACCGAGTCTGGTCCTTTTTGTAGCACAAATTTGTGTTTACTCTGAATTCATCTCTTTTCACCTGCAAGGCACAACTTATCAGTCATGGATAGCTGATCCCCGTATCACTATCAACAGCGTTTTTAAACTAGAACATATGTAACAGTGAAATATTATGTTTTTAAAACATTCTCAATCATGTACTATTTTTTAACAATGCATTTAACTTAACAATGAATTATGGTCTTTTTTTAATCACTTTTAAACAACAAATTAGATTTTTTAATTACACTTAACAATGATTTATATATTTTTTATTTCCCTAGACAATAAATTTATTCTTTTTGTGAGCATGTTGAGTCCATGTTTCACTCTCATCACCAGGCAGTGTTCACATGCTTTGTGTTCATTTACACTGTGCTCATATCCTAACTATGACACGCACAACTGACTTCAGTATCAGGCTAAGGTGCTTGTAGTAAAGTAATAGAATGTGCAGTCAAGGTGCAAGGCAGCTTTAACTGCTGGAATTGAGAGCACGGATAATTGAACAGTAGCGCCTGGCAGAAGGCAACAGTTCAAACACATGGTGACCAGGGTGGGAAGAGTCTCTGAAGATGTTTTTGGCACTTTTGAGGTAGTGAGCAGCAGCAATGACCTCCAGTGGTGGCAGCAGACAGCCAACAATTTTCTCTGCAGGGATTGTGACCCTCAACCGTCATTAACTGTAAAACCCCATGATTGCCTCCATCCTCTCTGCTTGGTGGAAAACTCTAGAAACCACAGATTCCCAACTGAAACCCTGTATGTTCTCCCCAATCTGGCACAGCCCAGACTCTGTAAATAACAAAGTCCCTGTTCACCTTTGCACTTGAGAGCAGAAAGTAATCACCCACCTCCTTCACCTTTCCCAGGACAACCTTACAGCCTCCAGAATTTGTCATCAACATCACAAAGCTTTCTACAACAAAAAAAAAAAATCTCAAGCATCCATTTTATGCATCTACCAATATCAAAATGGGTAACAGGTCTTTCTCTGTCCACTGATTTTCACTTCTGGATCCAGATCTGCCAAAATACACTTAAAATGATAAAAAAATTTGAATTTACAACTGATCCAGTTCGAAGTACTTCACAGATCACACACAACTCAAAACAAGATGTATAGAATGGGTTTCTCTCACTCAGATATATGCAGACAGAACACATCAGACACTTATTTCCATGCTCTCTTGCTCGGTTCACCTGTGCAGCACTTCTGGTCAATGTTAACACAGAAACTCTACTCCATCTTGGACTGCAGAATCCCACTATCTCCTAGATAAGCTCTCCAGCTTCTCCTATGCTCTCCCCCACTGCTCCCTCCTCCTCCCTCCCCTAGGGGACTGGGCTCTCTCTGGTCTGGGGGCCCTGCTTGTGGGCTGGCTGGCCCCTCTGGGTTGGTGGGTGGGTGGGTGCCCCGGAGTCGACTCTTTGGCAGCACTCCATCCACAAAACCAAAAATTCAAAAATAACCAACAAAGATGTTCACTCTGAAAGGCCAGATAACAAGGTGTGAACAATCTGAATCAAAAACATAGTCATGAAAACATGTCAAAACCAAAAAGATGAGACAGTGTCTGGGTGTGTGTGTGAGTGAGAGAGAGAGACAGAGATGAGTGTACTTTAGTCAAGCAACAATTTTTTGTTGATTTTGAGGAACATTTTGAGAACATTTTACTCCAGAGATTTAGTTGCTCTGTTTCTCAAACCAGATGATAACAGTTCACACATAGAGAAGATGCACTCCACAAAGGCTTGTGAGGCAAAGGCACTAATGAGATCCAGTGCCACGGGAGGCAAGTTTTGGATCGACAGCCTCTCTTGGTCTCCAGAATTGCAATGGTGTCTCGTTGCACACACCCTGTTTAATGTTGTCAACATACCTATTCGTGTCAACAGACTGTTTGTCACGCGATCAGGCTGATTTGTCAATGACGCATTAACCTCCGTACGAGATGCAAGGAAACTGTATTTCTGCAGGACAGTAGGAGGAGATTCTGCTGCAGTTTGAGTGGCAATGACAGTATCTTGAGAAGTAGTGGCTGGGTTATACTGAGCTGCCAGGTTCTCCACTAAAGATTGTGCTGGCCTCCTCAGTGTCACTGTGGCCGTAAGCCACCCAGATTCTCCCCCAGCAATGACCACACCACCGCTGAATGTCGGCAAGACCTTTTATTTTATCCTCCTTTTTGTATGCCGTAATCTATGTACATATATCATGTCCTTCTCTCCTTCTTCCCTCCAGTGAGCGTCCTCCCTCCCCTCCTTGTTCCGCTCTACTGCAGGTAAAAAGAGCCCATTAGTCCTCCTCAGTACAGCTGGACTTAATCACATACCTGGCGCTGGCCCTGCAGGGCCGGCCCTGCCCTGTCTCCCCCTTCTACAGTCGGAGCCCAAACCACGCCCACCTCCACATACCCCCACTGCCCGACTCCCCTCCCCCCTCCTGAGAGAGGGACAGGAAGTCAGCCACGGCCATCTGCGCCCTCGGCCTTAGGATCACCTTGAACTTAAATGGCTGTAAAGCCAGATACCACCGGGTTATCCGCGCGCTGGCATCCTTCATGCGGTGGAGCCACTGGAGGGGGCCGTGGTCCGAACAGAGGGTGAATGGGCATCCCAGTAGGTAGTACCGCAGGGTGTCGACCGCCCACTGGATTGCCAGGCACTCCTCTATCGTGCTGTAGCGCGATTCCCTCTCTGACAGCTTCCAGCTGATGTATAGCAAGGGTCGGTCGACACCCTCCACCAGCTGGGACAAAACAGCCCCTAGCCCCCTGTTCGAGGCATCCATCTGCAGGGAAAAAAGGGAGAGAGAAGTTAGGCGTGTGCAGGAGCGGCTTCCCACAGAGGATTTGTTTTACCCTCTCAAATGCCAGCTGGCACCGCTCCATCCACTGGACTGGATCTGAGGCACCTTTACGGGTGAGGTCGGTCAAGGGGCCGACCAAAGTTCGGTATGAATCTCTGGTAGTATCCTGCCAGACCCAAGAACTGCCTCACTTCATTTTTGGTCTTGGGACTCGGGCAGGCTGCAATCGCGGCCGTTTTATCTACTTGTGGCCGCACCTGCCCTCCGCCCAAGTGGTACCCCAGATACTGTACCTCCCTCTGTCCAACTGCGCACTCCTTCAGATTGGCTGTGAGCCCTGCTTGCCTCAGTGACTCTAGCACCGCTGTCACATGCCGCATATGCTCCGCCCAGCTTTTGCTGTGGATGATAATATCATCCAGGTAGGCGGCAGCATACGTAGCGTGAGGACGCAGCACCCGGTCCATGAGGCGTTGGAAGGTAGCTAGAGCCGCAAACAATCCGAATGGCAGTGTCACAAATTGGTACATACGGAGTGGTGAAAGCCGTTTTTTCCCTGGACTCTGGAGACAAGGGAATCTGCCAGTAGCCATTGGTCAAATCCAGTGTTATGAAAAAACGAGCGGTACCTAGCCGATCCAGGAGTTCATCGACCCGGGGCATTGGGTAGGCATCGAACTGTGACATGTCATTCACCTTGCGATAGTCCACACAGAACCGGATTGATCCATCCTTCTTCAGCACCAGAATGATGGGGCTACTCCAGGCGCTGTGGGACTCTTCTATTACCCCCATCTCCAGCATGGCCTTTATTTCCCTCCGAACCATTTGTCTTTTGTGTTCAGGTAACCGATAGGGCCGTGAACGCACTGTCACGCTCGGGCGAGTCTCAACATGGTGCTGTAAGAGGTTAGTGCGCCCTGGCAGAGGGGAGAACACATCCGCAAAATGCTTCTGCAACTGGGCCACATCTGCTCTCTGGGACGGTGAGAGAAGGTTGTCACAAGGGAGCGAGGGTGCCTGGGTGGATTTTGGCACCTCTGGCCCCAACTCATCTCTCTCCAATACCGTGCTTACCAGAGAAACAGGTACCGCCTCTCTCCACTTTTTAAGGAGGTTAAGGTGGTAAATTTGTGTTGCCCCGCCCCTGTCAGAACGCACCACCTCATAGTCAACCTCACCGACTCGTCGTGTGCCCACGAAGGGTCCTTGCCACTTGGCGAGTAATTTGGAGCTGGAAGAGAGGAGTAATACAAGCACTTTGTCTCCCGGTGTGAATTGTCTTAACCTAGCTCCTCTGTTGTACAGGCGCTGTTGACGTTCCTGGGCCTGGAGCAAATTCTCCAGGCGGAGTGTGGAGTTTTGCTCTCAGGTCCAGGATGTATTGAACCTAGTTTTTACTGGGGCTTGGATCATCCTCCCAAGTTTCTTTAAGCAGGTCCAACACCCCTCGTGGCTTCCTGCCGAACAGCAGTTTGAAGGGAGAAAATCCCGTGGAGGCCTGGGGAACCTCCCGCACTGCAAACAACAGAGGGTCTAGCCACCTATCCCAATTTCGGTCGTCCGGGTTGGCCACACCTCCAGCAGCCCTGCCCTGGTGCTCGAGGAACTCCCTGTGGGTCAGGAGCAGCGCCCGTAGTGGCTGGACCCTGAGGTGGAGGAGAGAGAGACAGAGGGTTAGATCGGGGTTGAGGAGAGGGTGGGAGCGGAAGCCCAACCCTCCTGCATGGTGCCGGTATTGGTCGGCCGATTTCCCCGTGGCTGTCCCTCCGCGCCGCAGCCATGGACCGCCAGGTGATCCTCCGCCAGGTCCTTTGGGCGGTGGCACCGCACCCACTCGGAGGTTCCATCGGGGAGGCCATCCACGAACTGCTCCAGCACCACCTGGTCGAGGATCCGCCCTTCGTCTGCGGACTCCCCCACCTGCAGCCACCTGGAGGCGGCATCCCTCAGCTGCTGGGCATATACGAAGGGGCGGTTGGCTGGCCCCAGTCGGGTAGAGCGGAACCGCCTCCAGTGGTCCTCCCGCGACTGGCCCGTACGGTCAAGGACAGCCCGCCGGATGTAGTGGATGTAGCCCATTACCCTTCATGTCCTCTGTATTCGATCAACTCCAGCAGGCCAAGATATTCACCGAGTTAGATATCCGTAATGCTTACCATCTCGTCAGAATCAGGGAGGGGGACGAATGGAAAACGGGGTTCAACACCCCTAGCGGACACTATGAACACTTGGTCATGCCGTTCGGGCTCACCAATGCCCCGGCGGTCTTCCAGGCTATGATAAATGATGTACTGAGGGACTTCCTTGACCATTTTGAATATGTTTACCTAGATGACATTCTTATTTACTCACCCGATCTAGCCACTCATAAGAAACATGTAACAGCTGTATTACAACGACTATTAGACCACGGACTGTATGTCAAAGCTGAAAAATGCGAGCTTCACGCCGACACCATCTCCTTCCTGGGCTTCATCGTAGCCCCTGGAAGAGTGCAGATGGATTGGGCTAAAGTTAGCACTGTGGCCGAATGGCCCACACCTGATAACTGCAAAAAAGTTCAGCAATTCCTCGGTTTTGCTAACTTTTACAGGCGGTTCATCAGAGGCTTCAGTGCAATAGCAGCTCCTCTGTACGCACTCACCTCCTCGAAGATGCGCTTCTTTTGGTCACCAGAGGCAGAGGCCGCCTTCCAGAACCTGAAGTCCCGCTTCACCACGGCACTGATCCTCACGATGGCGGATCCCAGGTGGCAGTTCGTGGTGGAGGTGGATGCGTCCAACGAGGGGATCAGGGCCGTTCTCTCACAGCGGTCGGAGCAGACTGGGAAGATGCATCCCTGCGCCTTCCTGTCGCGGCGATTATCCAAGGCAGAGCGGAACTATGATGTCGGCAACCGGGAGCTGCTGGCGGTTAAGGTGGCTCTGGAGGAGTAGAGACACTGGTTGGAGGGAGCTGAGCACCCATTCATCGTCTGGACTGATCATAAGAACCTGGAATATATTCGCAAGGCTAAAAGACTCAATTCTCGCCAGGCCAGGTGGGTGCTGTTCTTTAACCGCTTCTCCTTTTCTCTCTCCTACAGGCCAGGGTCCCGGAACATCAAGCCGGACGCCCTGTCACGTCTCTACAACCCTGAGCCTGTTGCCAAAGAACCAGAGCCTATCCTCCCACTGACCTGTGTGGTTGGAGCAGTGATTTGGCAGATAGAAAGTGAGGTTAAGCAAGCTAATGGTGAGGCTCCGCCACATAGGGGGTGCCCTGAGAATCGACCGTTCGTCCCTGTCGATTTGCGCCCCCAGGTGATTCATTGGGCCCACTCCTCGCTGCTTTCCTGTCATCCAGGAGTTCGGCGGACAATGTTTGCCATCTCCCGGAGGTTCTGGTGGAATTGGAGGTCCGGGAGTACGTCGAGGCATGTTCGGTCTGCGCCGGGAACAAGATGTCTTCCGGATCACGTATGGGGCTTCTGCATTCGCTTCCCATCCCCTCCGGACCATGGGCTGACATATCTATGGACTTTGTCATGGGGCTCCCGATCTCTCAAGGAAACACCACGGTACTTACCGTGGTGGACAGATTCTCCAAGATGGCTAGATTTATTGCCCTGCCAAAACTGCCTTCAGCCAAGGAAACGGCTGAATTTATGATTGATCATGTGTTTAAGATTCACGGTTTTCCCAAGGACATTGTCTCGGACCGGGGGCCCCAGTTCGTGTCGCGTTTCTGGAGGGAGTTTTGCCGGCTCATCGGAGCCAAGGCCAGCCTGACTTCGGGCTACCACCCAGGGGCCAATGGCCAGACCGAACGCTTGAACCAACAATTGGAAACCGGCCTCCGATGTCTTGTGTCCCAGAACCCCTCGACATGGAGCAAACACCTGGTCTGGGTCGAGTATGCCCACAACTCCCTGCCAACCTCTGCCACAGGTTTTTCGCCCTTCAAGTGCATCTATGGTTATGAACCTCCGGTGTTCGCTGCCCAGGAGTCTGAGGTGATGGTTCCATCCGCCCACGCCATGATCCGCCGTTGCCGACGTATCTGGGCTGCTGCACGGCAGGTGCTTATCCGCCAAGGGGACCGGACCAAGAAAGCGGCAGACCGCAAGAGGCGGCCTGCGCCTACTTACCAGCCGGGTCAGAGAGCGTGGCTCTCTGCCAAGAATCTTCACCTCCGGGTCCCCTCCAAGAAACTGGCTCCGCGGTTTGTGGGTCCCTTCCCCATCACCAAGGTCATCGGTCCTGCAGCTGTCCGTCTCTGCCTGCCTCGCTCCCTCCGTGTTCACCCCACCTTCCACGTCAGCCAGGTCAAGCCAGCCAAGGAGAGTCCCTTGGTTCCGTCCCTCCAGCCCCCTCTTCCTCCTGAGATGATAGACGGGGATCCCGTCTATAAGGTCAAACGGCTGCTGGCTGTTCGCAACAGGGGCTGGGGCAAACAGTACCTGGTGGACTGGGAGGGGTATGGCCCGGAGGAGAGACAGTGGATCCCTTCACGGTTCATCATAGACCATAGCCTCATCAAAGACTTTGAATACAACCACCCTGAACAGCCTGGACCGTCTGGTAGCCGGTCCTAGGAGGGGGGATTCTGTCACACCGTGGTGAGGTTGTCTTGTCCTGGTTTTGTTTTTGTCCCGTCATTTCCTGTTTTATTTTGAAAATCTAACTCTCCTCTTGTTTCAGAGCACTTGCCCTTCCTCATGTGTCAACCGTGCGTCTACCATCATTACCGATTGTCTCCACCTGTTTCCCATTTCCCTTCATGTGTTTAAATAGTCTGTGCTCCCCTTGTCTTGTGCCAGTGTGTCTTCGTCCTTGTTCTGCACCAGAGCTCTCCTTCATGCCCACAGCCATTGGCTACTTTGTAAGCCTTGTTCCTCGAATTGAGTGATTTTTTGTTTGTAATTTTGGTAATCATAGCTTGTTTTCATAGCCCTTTTGTTTCTCCTCGTTACGAGTGATTTTCGGTTTGTTACCTTTGTATTTAGAATAGATCATAGCTTGTTTTCGTAGCCCTTTTGTTTCTCCTCGTTACAAGTGATTTTTGGTTTGTTACCTTTGTATTTAGAGTAGATCAAAGTTAGTTTTCATAGTCCTTTGTTTTTCCTCGATAAGAGCAATTTTGATTTCTGTAATTTCTTAGATTATTTCCCATCCTCCGCCTTTTGCGTGAGTTGATTCTTTTTGGGGTTTTTTTTAAGTCAGGTTTTCCTCCTATCTGAGCGTTTTGTGTT
The DNA here is from genome assembly GCA_034769265.1 of Remorina albescens. Lineage (NCBI taxonomy): Eukaryota > Metazoa > Chordata > Actinopteri > Carangiformes > Echeneidae > Remorina > Remorina albescens. The sequence continues at coordinate 2,305,960 of CM068492.1, read as the reverse complement.
TACCCTTTTGTTTTCTTGTAGTTAGTGTTTTTTCCTCCTTCGGGAGTGATTTTAGTTAGACCTTAGAGTATAGTGACGATCACTATTAGTTAATGCAATCTTTTAGACGACTTTGAAATCCTTGCTGTGCATCTGGAGGGACCCACTGACTCCACCTGCTGTATGCTTCTTTTGCAGTTTTTGCCAGCCCCTGCAGGTGGCTGAGCTTGAATTCATATGCCTCCTGGCTGATGTCAGGTTGAACGGCATCAACCCGTTCACACTCCCCCTCTGCTGCCTGTAGTACTGTAGACATCAAATCAAATCAAATCAGGTTTATTTATATAGCGCCAAATCATAACAATGTTACATCAAGCTCTTTACATATAGACCAGGTCTAGACCAAACTCTTTATTTAAAGAGACCCAACAGATCTTATGATGAGCAAGCACTTGGCGACAGTGATAAGGAAAAACTTCCTTTAAGAGGCAGAAACATCCGCCAGAACCGGGCTCAGGGGGGGCAGCCATCTGCCTCGACCGATTGGGTTGAGAGAGGGGGAGAGAGAGAGAGAGAGAGAGAGAGAGAGGGACACATGGGGGATAGAAGTTGGGTAAAGTTGGGTAGAGTAGGGACAGAATGAGAGCAGGAGGAGGGGATATTCAATACAGGTGCAGGCAGGAACATATGATGCTGCATGAAGTTCGTAGAAATTATGCAGTATGAAGTTCATAGAAATATGGGAGCAGCAGGTGTTGCAGGAACATAGGGTAGCGATGATTCACCACCTGCAGGATGAAGACAGGGAGAGAGAGGAGAGGAGCTGAGAGAGACAGAGACTTCAGGGAAAACGTGGTTAGTAAATAGTTACACATGGTTAGAACTGGAAGAGACAGGGACTTTGCAGAAACATGGTTAGTGGACATCTCAGCTTTTCCAAAATTGGCCCACAAAATCTCCTGCACTAGGCTTTTTGTGTCTTTTAGTTTCAGCTCACACTCTCTTGCAGTCTTTTCCAGGTCGGCTATTTGCTCAGCTTCTTCATCTGCATCCAGCTCCGCAATAATCCCGGCCTCCAGGTCATCATTTGCCTCCATGACTTTTCCGGCCTCAGCTGTGAGTTTGCTGTAACTGTCTTTTAGCTCTTCTTCAGACATGTCTGCATATGTTCTTGTCATGCTCTTGAACAGGTGGGAAAATAGTCTTTTAGCTGTTGTTCTCTCCACTTTAAGTTGCTCCACAAATTTTCCACCAGCTTGGTCAACCATGTCTCCTCCTGCAGGTTGTTCACAGAAGTCTAACTTCCCTTGTAATATCTTAATACTTTAATATGTTGTCATAGGCCATTCCTGGTTTTCCCCTATACCAACCCCATTTACCTGTGTGCCTGCCTATTCTATTCAAGATCATCATACTCACCTGTTTCTCCCAGCTGTCTCTAATCACCCAGCCTCTTCATAACCACTTCTTCCACACATACCCTCTGCCAGATTGTCTTTGCGGTATTCTCAGCTTTCCCACACTCCTTTCCGGACCGACCTCCTGGTACCTGACCTGCCTTCTGCCCCTGACCACGTCTCCTTGTCTCCGCCCCGGTACCCTGACCTGCCTTCGGCCCCAGACCACATCTCCTCGTGTGCGCCCCGGTACCCTGACCTGCCTTCTGCCCCAGACCACAACTCGTCATCTCTGCCCCGGTAACCTGGCCTGTCGCCTGTCTCTGGACTTTGCACCTGCCTGCTCCCTGTCTGCCTGCTGTCTGTTTGGACTCTTGCATGTAGTCAATAACGTTCTAAACTGTTCCGGTCTAGATTTGTGCCGTTCTGGGTCCGCTCTCACACCCATTACATATGACTTTTTAAGCTGTTTGCTTTTCCTGCCAGGACTCCAGGTTTTCCTCCTGCTGATCCAGCTGAAGCTCCCAGATTTCCGTCTCCTGGCTCTCCAGTTTCCCCGGTCTCGCGGTTTTTCACTGTCAAGTCTTCAATGTTGCCATGCAATATCCCCACTCGAAAGGGAGGAAGCCATCTACCAGAGGTCTTAACTGGATTTCACTCAAATGACCGGGCAGCTTTTCCTTTTCCTTCTTTTATTTTTCAGGTGCAAGCAATTTATGCCATTTTAGCATGTGTAGGTAAAAAACCTTTCAATCAAAGAAAAACAAACAGAAAAAAAAGAAATCTATACACAATGAGAATGCTATTGCAAATAACTAACAGAAAATACGCATAAAAAATACCAGAAAATAAGCACTTAAATATTGTGAAACCCAACCATATTTACATTAAATTACAAATGAAGTGCAAATAAAGTTACCCACTGCTGTAAATAGTTTTAGCATAGTTTCAGGTATGTATGAATTTCACTACTTTTTAAATATTTATTGTTGTTTATTGTTGCTTAAATGTACATTTTAATGTGTTTCAGTTGAATTTTCTCACTTTCACTGTATTTTACAATTAAATGTATTTTGACATGAATTACTTCTGAACCTTAATTGCAGATTTTTAGAGGCTTTTTAACCTTTATTTATTAAAATTTGACTGTAAAAAATTAAGTGAGATTACATAATTACACTTTACACAAATTACACAAATGCTTACAATTAAAAGTATGAAATGCTAGGAATCATGTTATATATAAATTGCCCTCCCAATCTATTAGTTAATTCTGTCTAACGCCCAATACAATCAACATTCATTGGATAATTCACCATATGTCAATCAAAGTAAAATACTTAAGATGTGCTCAACACATAACAATTTCAATAGTCAGGAAATTAACGAGCAATTAGCACACATAGACATTAATTACCAAGCCACGCATTACTGGGCGTCCGACCCTGCAGATAAGCTAGCATTAGCACAAACACAATTAACCACACTGAACTACAACAATCACTACGTTTACATGACACCTAAAAAAACGATTTATTGTGTTAGTCCAACTAAAACTGGACTTTTAAAATACATGTAAACATGTTAGCTCGACTGAAATCGAATTTATAATAGTCGGACTAACACACCCACATAAAGTCGAGTTACTGCTGCATGTATACAGACAGTGAGACTGGAGCTGGAGGAGGTGATCTGCGCATGTGCTTAAGTTTCGCGTCAAGCTATGACCCGGAAGTCGAATGGCATTTAAAATGTAAACGTGCATCTCATCTGCACAAAAACTAGAGCGTACAGAAAGTAAGATATGTACAAATTTGCAGGGTGGTTGTCCATCATCGTGCCAGTTTACCTCTGAGTCTCTAACTTGCTAGCTCACCGGTCTTTTTTTCTTTCCACCTCTGTTGTGGTGTGTGACGTCATAGGTCAATCGGTAGTGGCCCATTACCCACAAGCCGAAAGAGTGCATATTGCCACCTATCGTAGCGGAGGCGGCATGATTTCAACAAATAAATCAATTTCACTCCTGTGCATGGATACTGGGACCAGAACAGAAGTCCGATTAGAAGGCTTTATCGAGCTATAACCTTAGCTCGGCTTAACTGTGCATGTAAACGTACTGATTGAACCTCCATGCTCAGCATCTTACTGGCTGCCTCTCTGGTGTTTTTGATGCTCTCAGCTCTGCATGGGCTCACTGCAGGATAAGAAGGATGAGGGAACAGATCTTCCCCTGTCGATGTCTGTGCACCTTTTGTTTGTTCTCCACTTGTGATTATGTGATAACGCCTTTTACGGTCCGGGCAGTAACTGGGCAATCGTGCAAAGCTTTCCTTCTGGTTTATTGTGGAGGTGGATTTTGCTGTTTCTTAATTCATCTTTGGATGTCTTTTAGTTTATTCCAGTTGAACTTGATATTGAGTGATGTGGGAAGAAAAGCACAGCATCCTTCACTGATGGATGTGTTTGTGATGATGGTCACACATACGCACTGAAATAGTAAAATATTTAGCTGCAAGACTAAAAGTGTATCAATCTCATAAAAAGTTGGCACACGTTGTTGTACGTACACACACTATGAGGACAAATGCAGACATAAGTAAACAAATAAATGAATAAATAAATATTGCTCCTATGAGGTTAAAAAAAAAAGGGTTGGTAACTTTTACCAGTGCTGTCATATGCTATGATGTACTCTAAAACCTGACTGAAACTCTTCAAACAAACCAAGCTATGCAGATTTGCATATTATTGGTTTGCAACTGCTTTTTCAAGAATTTTGGAGATGAAAGGGAAGTCAGATATGGTCTATAATTAGTCAAAACATCAAGATCAAGATGAGGTCTTTTGAGAAGATGTTTAACAACTGCAATGTTGAAAGGGTGTGGTTACATAAACAAGAGATAAACTCACATGGACCAGATCCAGAATGTACATATTAATTAATAATAATTAGTGGGCAAACATTTTTAATTTGCCTGGTAGGTACCAGGTCTAAAAGACAAGTTGACGGTTTAGGAGTTACAGGAGTTACAGTTGGCTGAGAAGCTGCTGCATTTGATAGTGGACTACTGCCAACTGTACATGAAAGCTGTTGAATTTTGGCTCTGATTGTTACGATTTTATTAGTAAAAAAGTTCATAAAATCATCACTGCTAAGAACTAAAGGAATCAAAGGTTCCACTGAGCTATGGCTCAATAATTGGCTGTTTAAGCCAATTATTGTAAACTTAAATTTACTAGATAATGGTCAGAGAGAAAAGGGTTGTGGGGAAATATTGTTAATGGGTCAATTTCAATGCCATATGTTAACACCAGATCAACGGTGTGATTAAAACAGTGAGTAGGTTCATTCACACTCTGAGAAAAGCCAATTGAGTAATGTTCTGTATTTAAGTAATGACTTAAATACAGAACTAAGGCTGTCACTGATAACATCTACATGAATACTGAACTCACCCATAATAATGATTTAACTGTACTAAGTACTAACTCCGACAGGAACACAGAGAGCTCCAACAGAAACTGAGTAAGGACATGTGGACGATATTATGTAATTAGCCGAGCTGGATTTTCAGTTTTGTAGTTTGAATGGGAGATACTGAGGGTAAGGCTTTCAAAAGATCTATAACTAGATTTTGGTCTAGGATTGATTAATAACCTGGAATGAAATATCGGAGCCACCCCTCCTCCTTGGACTATGGTACGAGGAATATGACATACTCATCCTGCTGCAGCCAGGTTTCAGTGATACCTGATGAATAAATCAATAATATAATCAGTGATCAGTGTCATGTCAAAGAAATCATGTTAAGATATGTTGAGTTTTGTCTTGTGTCTTAATTGTCTTGTGACTTCCTGTTTTATTTTGACAGCCCACACTCCTCTCATTTCAGGTAACTTGCCTCTTCCCCTCATGTTTCCCACTGGTCTGATTCTTTGCCCCACCCGTTTCCCCTTACCTTGTGTGTATATATAGTCTGTGTTTCCCTTTGTCTTGTGCCAGTTTGTCTTGTGAAGCCAGAGAACTACCGCTGCTTACATGCTGCTTACATGCTGCTTACATGCTCCATTTCTTGTCAAGCCAGGTTTTGTATTTCTTGTAGTTTCTCCTCAAAAGAATGATTTCTTTTTATTTATTTTTTGTCCGACATTGTTTAGTAGTTTTTCCTCTATAAGACTTATTTTCTTTTGATACTTTATCATTAAAGGATTGTTTATTTCAACTTTGTCTCTGGAGTCATGCATTTGGGTTCAAGTCCTAGTTCGGTCGTGACAAGCAGATCATTAACTAGAAGGGATATGGATGATCAAATATTCAATACTCCAAATGTAATTTTTGTAGTATTAAGATCTGGTGGTAGTTTTAATTTCAATTAAGTTTTCATTTTTAGTTCCTCTTCTGTTTACTTTTAGTTTAAAGGATATACTAAATTTAGGTGGTTGGGGGACAGACACAGTTTCTATAGACATTGTTTCTATTCTCTTCTGGGCAGGCAACCGGTCTGACTAAGGTGCAGATAAGCATGTTAATCTGTAATTTTCTCTGGCCCCCTGAGAGACCCTGAAGAGACCCAACATATTCATCCAAGTCAATCCAATGCCTTTATTGTCATTGCACAATTGTACAACAAAAGTTGAATGCAACTCCTCATGTCTACAAATAAATAATACATTTTGAAAATAAGCAATAAATTTTAAAAGTTTAAAAGAATGAAGATGAAACATATAAGCAACAGTTCACAAATAATATTTAGCAGCATATGGCAGTATGGTTTTACTGCACTGTTTTTATTGCACCGTTGTTTTGCTGGAGTTCAGTTCTTTTATTGCACCTGGATAAAAACTGTTGACGAGTCGGCTGTTGCGGGTAGTAATAGACCTAAAGTGCCTCCCTAATGGTAGGAGGGCAAACAGTGGGTTGCCTGGGTGGGATGGGTCTACGATTTTGTTTGTGGCTTGCTGCAGGTATTGGCTCCCGTATGTCTATGAGAGGGGGGAGCTGTGTTTTTACATTGTCCTGTGCTGACTCAGGACTCAGCTCTCTCCAGAGCTTTCTTGTCAGAACAGAGTTAAGCCTGTAAACCAGTGATTCCCAACCACTGTGCCACGGCGTGTGGGTGTTCCGTGGAGGATTGTCCAGTTTCACCTGATTGGTACTCTAACCCTTGGAGTGCCCGTCGGGTAAGGTTGAGTGGGCTCCCGCATGCGCCTATAGCCGCGGCACAGCGGTTGGGAATCACTGCTATAAACCACAAATCAATGAGCAAGCAGATAAGATATACATTATCAATATTTCCTCCACAGTTGCCATGTTTGAGTTTGTTGTTGTCATAAACTTTTGACTCTGAGCTGACCCCTGGTGGATGTATTGGTTAATATCCAGGCCAACGTAAAGGATGCATGAAAGTATGTGAGCAGTGACGGTAACATTGTTTGAAACGGACGCATAGATTTTCATACGTACGTTGAGCATAAATGATCCTTTAGACACATACACTGAACAAAAATATAAACGCAACACTTTTGTTTTTGCTCCCATTTTTCATGAGCTGAACTCAAAGATCTAAAACATTTTCTATATACACGAAATATACATTTCTCTCAAATTGTTCACAAATCTGTCTAAATCTGTGTTAGTGAGCACTTCTTTGCTGAGATAATCCATCCCACCTCACAGGTTTGGCATATCAAGATGCTGATTAGACAGCACGAATATTGCACAGGTGTGCCTTAGGCTGACCACAATAAAAGGCCACTCTGAAATATGCAGTTTTGCTTTACTGGGGGAGTCTGGGGGGGTCTGGGGGGGGTCAGAAAACCAGTCAGTATCTGGTGTGACCACCATTTGCCTCACACAGTGCAACACATCTTCGCATAGAGTTTATCAGGTTGTTGATTGTGGCCCGTGGAATGTTGGTCCACTCCTCTTCAATGGCTGTGCGAAGTTGCTGGACATTGGCAGGAACTGGAACACGCTGTCGTATACGCTGATCCAGCGCATCCCAAACATGCTCAATGGGTGACATGTCCGGTGAGTATGCTGGCCATGCAAGAACTGGGATGTTTTCAGCTTCCAGGAATTGTGTACAGATCCTTGCAACATGGGGCCGTGCATTATCATGCTGCAACATGAGGTGATGGTCGTGGATGAATGGCACAACAATGGGCCTCAGGATCTCGTCACGGTATCTGTGCATTCAAAATGCCATCAATAAAATGCACCTGTGTTCGTTGTCCATAACATACGCCTGCCCATACCATAACCCCACCCCCACCATGGGCCACTCGATCCACAACGTTGACATCAGCAAACGGCTCACCTGCATGACGCCACACACACTGTCTGCCATCTGCCCTAAACAGTGAAAACCGGGATTCATCCGTGAAAAGAACACCTCTCCAATGTGCCAGACACAGTCGAATGTGAGCATTTGCCCACTCAAGTCGGTTACGATGACAAACTGCAGTCAGGTCGAGGCCCCGATGAGGACGACGAGCATGCAGATGAGCTTCCCTGAGACGGTTTTTGACAGTTTGTGCAGAAATTCTATGGTTATGCAAACTGATTGTTGCAGTAGCTGTCCGGGTGGCTGGTCTCAGACGATCTTGGAGGTGAACATGCTGGCTGTGGAGGTCCTGGGCTGGTGTGGTTACACGTGGTCTGCGGTTGTGAGGCTGGTTGGATGTACTGCCAAATTGTTTGAAACGCCTTTGGAGACAGCTTATGGTAGAGAAATGAACATTCAATTCACGGGCAACAGTTCTGGTGGACATTCCTGCAGTCAACATGCCAATTGTCCGCTCCCTCAAAACTTGCGACATCTGTGGCATTGTGCTGTGTGATAAAACTGAACATTTTAGAGTGGCCTTTTATTGTGGCCAGCCTAAGGCACACCTGTGCAATATTCATGCTGTCTAATCAGCATCTTGATATGCCACATCTGTGAGGTGGGATGGATTATCTCAGCAAAGGAGAAGTGCTCACTAACAAAGATTTAGACAGATTTACTGAACAATATTTGAGAGAAATTCATATATTGTGTATATAGAAAATGTTTTAGGTCTTTGAGTTCAGCTCATGAAAAATGGGAGCAAGAACATGTGATGTTTGCAAGCTGCTTGATTCATTGAACTTTCTGTGGTTCCCCAGGTGTCAGGAGGCCGTCAGAAGGAAAATGGCAGCACCTGAGAGGGGGTGGGGTTACATGGTTGAAATGGCCTCTGACATGTAAGTTCTGGGCCTTTTTTGTGTTCCTGCTGGGCAGCCAGGAGGCATGCCACATGGAGTTCATTTGGTTTAGTTGAATTTTGTTATTATCTTTTGTTTTACACTCAACACTTCATTCATCCATACATACTCTACTGATAACTGACATGCAGATTTTTTTGATCTTTAGTTGAATAAATAATTTTTGAACCGTTAGTAGTGTGTGGACTCCTTTAGGTTGCAACCTTTGATTGGATGAGCCCCCATTTGTTACAACCCTGGCTCGAAGGATCTCTAGGGATTTGTGATGTCTGTTATGGCTGTTTTCAACCTGTCTGTGTGGCTGAAATTAAGTGCCATGGGGGGGAGAGTCACTCATGTGTTTATGGTTTAACCTGTATTGTGATTTTTGGCCTGTAGATTCCTTCACAGTTTTCCATACCAGTAAATTGGTGGCTACCTGCCTAAGAAAACCTGTTCGGGGTAAGTTGTTTTCCTATCACCCAGTGAATTGAAAACAGTTGTGCATGAGAAACTGCTTTCCTGTGAGGCATTAGAAACGACCACCATTCGTGGGGTCGTTGTTTGTTGTTTTAGTTTGTTATTTTTTCTGCATTAGTATGGCCTAAGCATTTTGGCTGAGGGTACACTTTCATGGCTTTCAGGTGGGTTGCCAGGGTGCTGGTTACCAGGCTGGGTCATTGGGCTTTGTGTTTAAATAACCCACCGCTCTTTTGCATGAAGACTAGGGTTGAGTCAGTCAGCCAGTTTATGGTTAGGTAGTTAGCCAGGGGGAAGTTGTGTTCCACATGCTGGTTGTTTTGCTGGGTTTGTTGAGGTAAAATTGTTCAGGCAGGTTAGCTTATGGTTTGCATTGTAGTGGTAGATTTCATTGCACATTTAATAAAGAAAGATAAGTGGTGTTTTGAAATAGTAACTGGTGATTAATAATGTTTCTTTACTAGTATGTTGTGATTATGTCCGGTGTAGAGGAATTTGTGCAGACTCCAAGCACGGTCTGTTGAAGACTTGCACTAAAGGAGTTAATGCAGGTGGCTGAGCATTTTGGAATTCATATTCCCAGTTCAAGTAGGAAGGATAACATTAGAGATATTATACAGGTAAGCTTGATCCAGTCAGGTGTTTTGCATGATGAGGAAAAGCACACAGAGACTCAAGATGTGGCTGCTCCTCGGATTGGTTCTTTAAAGCAGTCAGTTACTCCTAGAGCTGGGCTTGGTGTAGCCTTGACTTTTGAACAGCAAAGGGATCTGTTGATTTTGCAGCACAAATTTGAGTTGGAGCGAGAACAGGTTGCTTGTGAGCATGAGAAAGCTGTTGAGATTGAAAAACTGAAGTGTACTGTACAGGCAGAACGAGAGCATCAAGACTTGGAGCGTTATAAACTGGATTTGATCAGGGATGGTAAGATTTTGGATCCCTCAGCATTTAGTGATGTAAACCGTGGGGAAAACAGTTCCTCTAGGTTTGATGTATGTAGTTGCCTGCGTTTGGTTCCTAATTTTTCAGAAACGGATCCAAATACATTTTTTCTGTTGTTTGAGAGGCTGGCTAAAAACAGGAAGTGGAGTGATTCTGAGCAGCTGTTGCAGTGTGTCTTATCAGGAAAGGCTCAGGAAGCTTTTTCTGCGCTGTCTTTAATAGATAGTGGTAATTATTTGAAGGTGAAAGAAGTAGTTTTAAAGGCATATGAATTAGCTCCTGAGGCATACAGACAAAAATTTTGGCATGCAAGGAAATTTGAAAAACACACTTATGTAGAGTTTGCACAGGAACTTTAATCGATGGCGACTAGCCTCTGACGTTAAGACCTGGGAGATTTGTGTGAATTAGTCATGTTGGAGCAGTTTAAAAACACTCTGCTGGAACGGATGGCAACCTATCTGAGTGAGAGAAATCCTATAACTTTGAGTAAGCGGCTCTCATGGCAGATGAATATGCCTTAACTCATAAGTTACAAGGGGAATATGGATGTCGAGATGGTGCTGTTGGTGGTTTTCAAAGGAGCTTGGGAGGCGAATTTCCTTTTAAGTCAGGCAATGGTGGTGGCAAGTTTGATTCAGTTCTAACTTGTAACTGTTGCCTGGGTAAAGGTCACTGGAAAGCTGAGTGTCCAGTGTTTAAGTTAAAACACAAGTCACAACTAGGTAACCGCCCTGTAAAACCAGCAGCTCTTATAGCTCCAGCATGGTTGAGGGAGAAGGTTGAAGCTGTTGCTGCAGTTAAAGAGTATACCAAGTCAATTGCAGTGGCTGCTCCCACTTACATGTCTGTGGAGCCGGTGCTCTCTGTGGATAAATCTCTCCAATTGCCAGATGACTCATGTGCCTGGTCCTCAAGAGTTTTGTGAGGCTGACATGAAAAAAGAAATTGATCCAAGTTACAGGAAATATGTCACCAGTGGTTTTGGTCTTTGGGAGTGATAAACAAATTCCTGTTAAGATCTTAAGAGAGAGTGGAGCTTTAGAGTCATTCATCTTGGCATCAGTGTTGCCTTTTTCATCAAAGACTGACAGTGGAGAGTTTGTGTTGGTGAGAGGTATGGGGTTGGCTTTGCTGTCTGTTCCCTTGCATAAGATTGTTTTGTCTTCAGATCTGGTAAATTGAGAGGTGGCTTTGGGGGTAAGACCTACTTTATCAGTTGATGGAGTTCATGTGATTTTAGGGAATGAGCTGGTTGATGGACCTGGTGGGGAGGGTTTGTCTCCTTCGCCGGTGGTTGCTGTTTCACCTTTGGTGGATGTGGCTGAAGTGTTCCCGGCTTGTGCCGTGACTAGGGCCCAGGCTTCGGTGAACACAAATATTATGAATGAAAAAAGTGTGAAAAGAGGTGCTCCACATGTTGTGTTCCCTTTACCTCTTTTGCCTGTGTGACACACTATGATTTGATACAGGTACAGCAGGATGACCCAACTCTGACAGAGCTGTTCCAGCAGATGCGTCCAGAGGAGGAGATGCAAATTACTGCACATGGGTGCTTCCTTGTAGATGGGTTATTGGTGCGGAAATGGGTGCCTTGGGGATGCAATTTTTCAGGTTGTGGTTCCACTTAAACTTAGACCTGTGATTTTGAAAATAGCACATGATATGGTGGGCAGTTGGGTGTTAAAAAGACATATGACAAGATTTGCCAGTATTTTTATTGGCCTAGGATGAAAAAAGACATCTCTGCCTTTATTAAATCCTGTCATATTTGTCAGCTCACAGGGAAGCCGAATCAGTCCATCAAGCCCGCTCCTTTGCAGCCCATACCAGCCAGTGGTCGGCCTTTTGAACATTTGCAGATTGACTATGTTGGCCCGCTACCCAGGTCCAAATCGGGTAGTGTATATCTTTTTGCGGTGATGTGCTTAGCCACCAGATATCCTGCTGCTTTCCCTTTGCGTAATATAACAACAAAATCTATTGTGAAGGCCTTAACCCAATTCCTTTCCGTGTTTGGAATTCCCAAGTTAATTCAAAGTGATCAGGGAACTCATTTTACTTTTTCCATCTTTGCAGATGTTTTGAAAGAACTTCGTATGAAGCATGTTATGTCAACTGCCTATCATCCAGAGAGCCAGGGAGCTATTGAGCTATTGAGGTTCCATCAAACCCTGAAGTCACTCCTGTGTTCTTATTGTACAGAGTTGGGACATGACTGGGAGGAGGGGTTACCCTGGTTAATGTTAGCAGCTCGAGAGGCAACACAGGAGAGTACTGGGTTTAGCCCAAATGATCTTGTGTTTGGCCATTCTGTTCAAGGTCCGTTAGCTGTGTTACAGGCAGACTGGAAAAAACCTCCACCTCCGGTAAAATTGACAGATTATGTAAATGGTTTCAAACGACGTTTGTATGAAGCTGGTAAAATGGCAAAAACAAATTTGGAAAATTCTCAAGTCAAAATGAAGCAGTTGTATGACCACAGGGTTGAAATGCAGGTTTTTACCCCAGGTGATAGTGTTCTGGCTTTACTTCCGGTAGTAGGATCTCCGTTTCAGGCGTGTTTTTCAGGCCCATATTCTGTTGTTCGATGAGTGTCAGATGTAAATTATCAGATTTTGACTCCTGATTGACATAGGTCTACTCAAGTATTTCATGTAAATATTTTAAAACCCTATTTTTCCCGGCCTGTTGGTGACCCTGCGGTGGAAATAAAACTGGTGACTTGGTGGCTCCTGTAGTGTCTGTTTTTCCGTCAGCGGAGGTGGATGGCGGAGAGCAGTCAATAAATTCTCCAGATGACTGTATCATGCAAGGTCGTCTAAAAAAATTCAGAAGCATTCAGAAATCTGGACAGCCTGCTGGGTCATTTGCCTGATGATAAAAAAGTTGAAATGTGTGACCTCACTCTGTCATTTCCCTCATGTTTTCAGATACTCTGACTCGAACCCACCTTGTGGAAAACGATATTGATGTGGGACATGCTGCGCCAATCCATCAGAGGTTTTATCAGGTCTCACAGGAAAAGCATGCTCAGTTGGAGTCCGAGATGAAATATATGTTGGAGAACAACATTGCAGTTCCCTCTAGTTCTTGTTGGGCGTCACCATGTGTATTAGAATTAGATTAGAAAGCTTTATTGTCATTGTTACACACACTGAGAGAATCAGTGCACACACAATGAAATTTTTTCTCAATTTACACTCTGAAAATAGACATGTACAGACAACCACAGACACACACAGGGCCCCACACCATGCACATGCGAGAGGTGGTACTGTTTTTCCAGAGTGAAGTGAAAGCACCGCTATAGCTCAGCGCACCTTGGAGCAATTCGGTGGGGGAACGGCGCCTTGCTCAAGGGCACCTCAGCAGTGCCCTAGAGGTGGACTGGCACCTCTCCATCCACCAGTCCACACTTTACTTTTCTTTGGCCGGGCTAGGACGTGAACTGGCGACCCTCTAGGTCCCAACCCACTGAGCTACTGCCGGTTTACTATTAGTGAGTAAACCAGACCATACCTTTAGACCGTGCACAGATTTTCGCAAAGTAAATGGTGTTACAAAGCCTGATTCTTACCCACTTCCACGTATGGAGGATTGTGTCGATCAGGTGGGTACAGCAAAATTTGTGAGCAAGTTTGACTTGTTGAAACGGTACTGGCGGGTTCCGATGTCTAATCGTGCTCAGGAGATTGCAGCATTCATTACACCGTCAGGCCTTTATTCATATTCAGTTATTCCATTTGGTTTGCGAAATGCGCAAGCAACTTTTCAATGGCTTATGAATAAAGTGGTCGCAGGGTTAGAGGGGTGCTCGGTGTATTTAGATGACGTCGTCATCTACAGTGAGACTTGGCAGGTGCATTTACATCGTATTAGAGCTCTGTTTGATTGTATGGTATGGGCAATCTCACAGTAAATTTGGCAAAATGTGAGTTTGCCTAGGGTACAGTTACATATCTGAGGAAGGTGGTTGGCCAGGGCCAGGTTCGGCCAGTTAGAACTAAAGTTTTAGCTATTGATCAGTTTCCACCTCCCACTACTAAGAAAGAACTGATGCGCTTCTTAGGTATGGTGGGCTATTGTAGGGTGTTTTGCAGGAACTTTTCCACCGTGTTTGCACCTCTCACTAACCTGTTGAGTTCAAAGGTCTCTCTCCTTTTTGTCGCAACCTTTGAGCCAGGGTTGTAACAGAGGGGAAAACAAGGAGAGAGAAACATAAGAGAAACTGGAGGTCACAGCTGTAACAGTGGTAGAATGAAGAATAATAAACTTCTAAAGGCCAGCCCCACTTTAACACTCCACTTCTGCCACCACTGGCCCATATCCTAGATTCACAACAGAAACTAGTCTAAAAAGTGAACTCAGTGGTTTCAAGATTCCAGTTAACCATTAGGGCAATTGGGCAGTTGCTTTGGGGTGTGGGACCTCTAGAGGGCAGTGAAGGCACAAGCAACATATCTGGAGAAGAGCTTAGTCTCTCTTTGCATGAAAATGTCCTCTGTGAGTTATGACATTTCTTTACAGGCTGTCAGAAAATCTTATGTCGCAACAGTTCAGCTAACTTGGACAGATAATCTGATTATCTGAAAACATTAGCAGTTAACACAGAGAGAAGCCCACATTAGCCACAAGCTGCCTGCAAGTGCTATCATTGCTCAAAACAAGGGGATACATGTTGGTTAAACATATAAAAGTTCTTTAGTTTGCCAGATTATAGCATTTTTTCTTGTCTCTGAATGTCATGAGAAGTGGGGCCATATTCACATACACTTCAATATAATCTTTATCTCATGACCATCAGGGGAAGACTGCACTTATTGTAAAATAGAGTCTGCATCTGAAAATGAAGCCAACACTTAATACCCTTAAATCTGCATTCTATGTCTACTTTTACACATAGTCTGTAGTACTTAGACAATCTATATTTTCACAAATACATTTCTGACAGTACAAATACAATTTTTTTTTTCATTACTTACATATCAATTTGGGCCAGAATTGTTTTCCTCTGTAATATCAAGGACTTTCATGAATGAAATGTGAAAGGTTAATTTTTATTCCCTTGTTCTGCAGGAGAATGAAAAACTGTGTTGGGTGCTTTTTTCATTACAGATTGAATTGATCAGCTGATGGGTTCCATGGCTTCTCTGAATCTGAATTACTTCTCCAAAGCTCATATTCTCTCCAAAAGGATTTATTAAATACCCCCTTTTCAAACTAATACAGGGCACTTAATCAGCAATTTCAGAAGCACTGTTTAACATCGAAATTGTTTAAGGTGTGATTATGCATGTTAATTTATCTTATTAAATTGATAGCAACCAAGGGATGGTCAATTATACTTTGTTGATTTTCTATTCCAAAGCAACAAAAGGCAAAATACAATTATTTTCATGATGGATCACTGATTGACATAGCGTCTATACATTGATATTTCACCTGAAGAGGTAGGAGTGGGTCATAGAATGAGCATAATGATGAAATGACAACAGAGAGTGATGACCATTATAAAATTATACAGCTTATGAGTGATTGCCTGAAAACTACCATATAAGGCTGTGATTAGATAAAAATGAAGAGAGCTTATAAATAATGGTAAGTGGAAAATGGTACTTGTGATAGAGAAAGCATCGCTTGCAGTCTCGCGTGTTGTTTTGTGTCTCCACTAGCCACACTTGCCAGTCCTCCAATTTAAAGTTACTGAAAAGTTTTTCCGTTGTTTTTGAATGTTAATTGAACATTGTTTGGATGGGATCCTCATTTTCTTCACTTCTAAGTTGCCCTCCAAAGACGCTGAAGAAAATGGATGTGACCTCAAATAAGGCACTTCATGCGAACACCCTTTGTTGCCGCAATCCCATTCCTCTCCCTCTTCTCACAAGCAAGATCTAAAGAAGCAGCTCACACATATGCAGCTTGGTTAGTTGGTTGGTTTGATTGGTCAAAAGTCACTAACCTGTGGGGTCACTGCCCCAATGGTCAGTAAATCAAGGTTCGTGTCACCATATAAAACTGATCGGAAGTTGATGTCACTATGTTTGGGCTGTAAAAAAAATCTATTCAAATTGTTCTTGAGAATATGTTTATATGTATCTGTTCTAGTTTCCCCCAGAACAACTAAGCAATATGTTGTGATGAGTTTTCAATGACAATTTTCTCATCTTTTTGGAAAATGCCAATGCATTGGCTAATGGTGCTGGTACACATGTATAACAGCTGTAACTGAAGTATAGTACATTTTAAGTCAAACGTGAAATTGCAAAGAATATTTAGCGTTCATTTAAGTATTACAATAATGTCCAATTTCCAGTTAACTGTTTAAAATTCAGAAATGTACTTTTCAACTTTAACTTCTTGTTCTGGTTTATTCAGCCATGTCGTGAAATTCCTTGTCTGACAGCAGGGTAACAGCTACCATGATTGGGGCTAACGAGGATCAACATTATGAAATAAGGAAAGTGAAAAAAAACTCATCATGTTAGCAATATTAACAGAGTTGGGTCTTCAGGGCGGGGTTATCCTAACACAGAACAAGAAAGCCATGCATTAACTCTATCCTCCATGTACATATTCCAGCAGCTCTGCTTCATCACAGTTTGGTTGCCTTTTTTTTTTAATGACCCTGGTTCATTGCCAATTGCATTCATTTCCTCAATATGTAAATTTTGTTAATGTGAACCCCCCTTTGACTGGCAAAACTGTTGTGGGTTAATGAACCTTTTGTAATTACAATTGCTATAGCAACAGCGGTACCTGAGCCTGGATAATATTACATGCAGTCTGTTTTCACAGTCAGCGAACACAAGAGACCAAAGCGGATTAAAAATGTCTCCTACAACAGAGACATTGCCTCGGAGCACAAATAGGTAAGAGGACAATGCATCGTTAGCCTCTGAAAAACGAAACACTAACGCCCTTAAGCCCACTGAATACACATTACAACAGGCTCACTATTTTAATTGTACCTTTCGTTAGATCTTGTTGTGTGGAGGTGCTTGGCCTAATAAAATCAACAATGAAGTAAATCAAGGCAAGACAGTTTGGTTCCAAACAGTATGAGAAGCACACGATGCGTCGTAATTACGGGACTGAATGTGAGAAATAAAACCAGCAAAAAAGGTAAAGGAAAATCTGATTAATTCTTAGACTGAGAGATTAAATGAGTCAAGGCCTCAGACAGCCTGTGACATATTGGGTGAAAAGTGAAAAAAATTCTCAGTAAACATTTTCTTAATTGGTTCATGATGTCAGTCTTTCTGTTCATATCTTCTTCAATACAACGGTTTTTAAAACGTGGTCCAGTTTTTAGCATCATCAACTTCACCTTATCCAAATGTGTTATTTTCTTTCATTTGAAACACCAAGATGGCAAATGGAAAAATTACAAACTGGAGCCTTCAAAACAGCAGCATACAAAACAATGGGCGATGTCACAGCGAGTTGACACTTCCTCACCAGCAGAGAGTCAAAGCCAGGAACATTAAACTCCACTTTTATGCAAACATGCCCAACATCGACCTTGGGGTCAATTTGACCCCATTCAATGTTTATCATCCAAAAATTGTAGTTGATTATAGTTTACTGATTAAGCATAAAATTATCATGATGATACTTTTTCAATTTACTGTACACATTCTGCATGTATCGGGGTTTCTTTAGGGTCAATTTGACCCCAAGCTGTTTTAGCTGTGTAGAACATGTCTGTTTGTGTTTGACCTCATATTCCTACACCTGCAGGTGCCAACTTGATACTTTTGAACCGATATATCACAAGAGGGCAGGGAAAGTATAATTCCTATGAAAACTCTCATAGTTCTCGTGGTGACTTTTGAAGAATTCTTGGTTGCATTTTGGAGGCCGTGTCCATTCCAACGATATATGCTCAGCAAACCTGTCAAATTCAGCATCAAAATTTGGACAGTCACCCAGTCCTTGAAATAAAGAGAGAAAGAGAGGTCCTCTCTGATATTTTCTTTGAACAGTTTAGTGAATTCCTAGTAATGAATCAAATCAAATCAAATCAAATCAGGTTTATTTGTATAGCGCCAAATCATAACAAAGTTACATCAAGGGACTTTGGTCTAGACCTGCTCTATATGTAAACTCTTTATAAAATTATTTAAACATACCCAACAGATCCCCCAATGAGCAAGCACTTGGCGACAGTGGCAAGGAAAAACTTCCTTTAAGAGGCAGAAACCTCGGGCAGAACCAGGCTCGGGGGGGCAGCCATCTGCCTTGACCGGTTGGGTTGAGAGAGGGAGAGAGGGAGAGGGAGGCAAAGTTGGGTAGAGTAGGGAGAGAATAAGAGCAGGAGGAGGGGATATTCAAAACAGGTGTAGGCAGGAACATGATGCAGCATGAAGTTCATAGAAATTATGCTGTATAGAATTAATGAAGATATGGGAGCATCAGCATTGCAGAAACATGGGATGGCGATGATTCATCACCTGCAGGATGAGGACAGGGAGAGAGAGGAGAGGAACTGGGAGAGACAGAGACTTCGGGAAAACATGGTTAGTAAATGCAGTACACATGCTTGGAACTTGGAGAAACTGGGATTTTGGAGAAGCATGATTGTGGGTACATCGGCGCATGCACGGGGGAGAGAGAGAGAGACAGGGGGAGAGGGGAGAGGGAGAGGGATAGAGAGAGAGAGAGGGGAGATGGAGAGAGAGAGAGAGAGTTGCTCAGTGCTTCCCCCAGCAGTCTTGGCCTATACCTATAAACTCTGTCATACAGAAAAGTTTTAAGCCTGGTCTTGAAAATTGCTAGAGTCCGTCCCCCGGACCCATACTGGAAGTTGGTTCCATAGAAGAGGAGCCTGATAACTGAAGGATCTGCCTCCCGATTTACTCTTGGAGACTCTAGGAACCACAAGTAAACCTCCATCTACAGAGCGGAATGGCCTACTAGGACAGTAAGGAAATATGAGCTCTCTGAGATATGATGAAGCTTGGCCAGTAAGAGCTTTATATGTTAGGAGAAGGATTTTAAATTCTATTCTGAATTTTACTGGTTACTGTGGTTTTCAGAAGAGTAATGTCGATACTGACAATGAGTTACTTTTTTTTTTGATAAGTTTGCACTGTTAAATACATGACCAACAGAGGTCTATGTAGCATTATGGTATCAGCAATGATGGACAAAGTGCTCAACTTCATTACTTTAGTTAAAGTATAGATTCTCCTGGTGAAATATGAATCAATGTGAAAGTTGTTAAGTAAAATTGTAATTAACTTCAAGAACAGTACTTGCTTTCTAAAATACTTTTAAAGCATGAAAAGTACATTTTCACTTTAACGCCAACACATTTTTGCCACAATAAGAACCTAATGACTGACAACCTACTGGATGCACTGACCTGGTTATATAACCTCCATCCATCCATCTGCTACCGCTTTCCGGGTCGCGGGGGTGCTGGAGCCAATCCCAGCCAACGTTCCGGGCGAGGGGCGGGGTACACCCTGGACAGGTTGCCAGTCCATCACAGGGCCAACACACAGAGACAGACAGAGACAAACAGCCAATTTAAGACCGTCTTTGGACGGTGGGAGGAAACCCACACAGGCCAGGGGAGAACATGCAAACTTCGCACAGAAAGGACCCAGGCCGGGAACCGAGCCCACGACCCTCTTATTGTGGGGCGACAGCGCTAACCACTACACCACCGTGCTGCCCCTGGTTATAGAACCTGTAGAATAAAAAGGTTTTAGAATAGGCTATAAAGCCTATGGAAATGCCTATTGAAATACGATTGAAATGACAAAAGGAAAACTACTGCCATTTTCATTTTTTATTCAGCAGTTCCTCCAGGTGGAGGGAAGTAAAATTCTTATTTTATCAGAGTACTCTGAAGCAATGTCACTATGTTCAGAATCAGCATTTACTCTGACTGTGATCCTGATGTCCAAAATGACAAAATTAACAAAAAAGTAATCAATCATACTATTATATTAAGACCTTAACTGGCCTTAACCAGTCAAGGACAACACTCTGTACAGTTCCACAACTACACTGTGTGTTTCTTATTGACATCCATGAAAACAACTAATGTCCAATTCCCTTGCTTACATTATACACTATACTCCACACCTAATTTATTAGAGGTGAGAAGACTGTATAATTTATTGTATAATTTACAAATGAAAATGCATTGTTGATGAGTAATGTCATACTTACAAACTTCATAGTTTTGAAAACCTGTCCTGTAAAATAAATTACACTGGATCATATGTTAATCTGGAAAATCTTGAAATGTAGTAGCTTTGATTTATTTTTAGTGACTAAAAACATTTGAGTTATTTAGTTAGGCTTTTAAGTTGTCACCAGGTAATGTAGCTTTTTTCTTCTTTTCTTTTTTTTTTTAATAACACATCTTCATACTTTGATAGATTTTTGATAGACGGAATACACCTCAGTCTGCCATTTTTACAACTCCCTTTTTGATCCACACAGAGGCACAGTGATAAATAAACCCAGTGGCTAACAACCTGTCACAAAGTTAAACTCAGTGTCAGCCTGGCTACATTTTCCCATTGACATCAGTTGCAGGTGACAGGGTTCAGTACTAGGCTCTGCACAATGACAATGATGACTCCAGATGACATTCTTCATGGTCACCCCTGTACCTGCAGTGACAGGAGTGATTATGCAGACTAAGAACTTGGCAAGACCATATTAATTGACTTTGGTTGACCACCCAACAATTATACTTCAAGGACAAGCCGTGGGTGAGTCACTTTGTTCTCCATTTGGATACTGTCCGCCATAAACTCAGTGCCTTCCTCCATCAAACCATCTGCCAACCCACCTGTTCCGAACCAACTCCCGCCCCCAACCCTTTTCTGGGAACCTGTCTGGCCCAGGGAGGACCTCGGACCCTGAACCGAGCCTGCAAGGCCGTGGCTCCATCCAGGCCAGCCAGAGCCCTAGCCAGAGCCCCAGCCAGAACCCCAGCCAGAACCCCAGCCTCCAAGTCTGCCAGCTCTGGGCCTGCTGGCCACTGGTCATCCATCCAGCCACCTCCTGTCCTGGCTGGGCCGCAGCCACCTCCTGTCCCGGCTGGGCCGCAGCCATCTCCTGTCCCGGCTGGGCTGCAGCCATCTCCTGTTCCGGCTGCGCTGCCGCCGCCGCATCCATCTCCTGTTCCGGCTGTGCCGCCACTGCCGCCGCTGCCGCAGCCATCTCCTGCTCCGGCAGGGTCGCCGCCAGAGGTCATGGAGTCCCTAGTCCTTGGGTTCCTGGTTGCCTGTTTCCTCCAGTTGCCAGGATTCCCTCAAGGCTGTTCTCCCAGGCCTGCAGCCTCCTCTGAGGGCCCGCCTCTGGACCATGCGACGATCTTTCCAGCGCTGCCTCCAGAGTTTGCCGCGCCCCTTCCAGAGGCAGCGGGGCTCCTCCTGCCACCGCCTCCAGAGCCTTGGCCACCGCCTTTTCCAGTGTCTTCGGCCCCCGCACCGGCGCCACTTCCAGAGCCTTGGCCGCCGCCTCTTCCGGAGCCCCCAGCTACCCGTCTGGCGTCGCTTCCGGATCCCTGGACTCCTCCTCCCCCCCCTGTCCTCCAACGGCCCTCCATCCTATGTTCTGCAGGGGGGGGTTTGAGGACGTCTGGGAGCCGTCCCTTGGGGGGGGTACTGTCATGATCCGTCTTGTCTTATTTTGTTATTTCACTTCCTGTTTTATTTTGGTAGTCTGTGTTCTGTTATGTCTCCATCTACTTTTTTCCTGCCTTTGTTCTCTTTCCCGCCTGTGTGATTGCCTTCCTTGCCCTAATGTGTTTCACCTGTGTCGTTAGTTCAGTTGTATTTAAATCTTGTTTTCTGGCCATTCCTTGTCGGATCCTTCGTCCTTTGTCCTCTGTTCTTCGTTGTTCTCCTGGTTTCTCGTGTTCTCCGGTTCCCTGTTGCTCTCTTGTTCTCTGTGTGTATCCTTTGTTCTCCATAGTTCTCCTTTGTTCTCCTGTTCTCCGTTTTCCTCCTGATCTCGTTCTCTTGTCCTCTTAGTCTTCTTCTTATGTTGCCACAGCCCTTGTCCTCTCTTGTCCTCTCTTGTCCTCCTGATCTCTTGCTCTCTTGTCCTCTTGTCCTCTCGATCTCTTGTTCTCTTGTCCTCTCTGTGTCCTCTTGTTCTCCATAGTTCTCTCTTGTACCTCTCATGTTCTCTTGTCCTCCTGATCTGTTATTCTCCCTTTGTTCAGTGCCAGATTGTCTTCGTCCTGCGTGCACCCCAGCCCTCATCCACAGTTCTCCACAGTTAGAGTTTTGTTTCCCTCCTTTGGAGTGTTTTTTTGTTATCCCTTGTTATCCTTTGTTCTCCTGTTCACCTGATTTCATTAAAATACTTACCTGCACCTTCACCCTACTGCATCCGGCGCCTGCATTTGGGTCCTCCTTCTAGCCTAGCCCTGATAAGAAATCCATCATACAAGACAATTTTAATGGATTAAATTTCAAAATGATTAGCTAAAATAATTGTTTTAGGACTACCATACTTTTGCAGATCAAAAACTGCAATGTAACCCTCATCTTTTTGAGCCACCTACCAAACAATGCACATCTTTCAGTGTATATATAAAATAAAGTGAAAAAAACAAAATAATTACCACTTTTAATCCAAAAACGGATTACAGAATTCAGAACAACAGAATTTAAAACAACCAAATAGCTGTAGGAGAACATTCTACAGGTCAAGTACTGAAAAATATTGCACATTAAAAGTATGCTTGACTGTGTAAACAAAGGTCACAGCTAGGGATGAGCAAGTACACCACTATCCGTATCCGTATCTGTTCAACCATCTACATTATATGTATCTGTATTCGTACTTGGAAGGGCCGGGACTTAAGCCAGAAGTGGGCGTGGTTTATATGAAAGTTGTATTTGTAAGCCTGAAATTGATATGGGTTGATCAGAATTTGCTATATTTATTGTAAGCCTCAATATATTTTTATTTACAGCTTAATTTGTATTACACCAAGGTAAGAGCGAGCCGACCAGGAAAAAAACCTGACCCGATGAAGAAACAGTGAGAATGAGAAACACAATGCGGGCTGCATGCAGCCCTGTCTCCTCACACAAGCACCGCTTCTGTTACGAATCAAGCTTTTACTCCATAGCCCCATAAAGTGGGGCAGATTTGAAATGTTTTGGTTATAAAAAGATATTTTAAAATGATGATGAGGTAGTTTTCACTAGGGTTCAGCAGAGTATCTGGCTCAACCCTAGGAAAAACTTTTAATTTATGTATAAAAATAAGAGTATTTCTGTTCAAAATGGTTCAATGTTTAAAATATACTTACCTTTACCTAATTAAATGCACTTACCTGAAGATGCATTTAAATGTACTTACCTTGTTTGATGGAAAATGCTGAATTTTATTTACCTTGGTTTTATTCTTGTATGTTTAAAGGTTTTTCACCTTCCTTGTTTACTGGTCAAATAAACTGAAGAATGAGTGAAATCCTGAGTCTGGTCAAGTCCTTCCTTTTCTCAAGTGCGGGAAGCCATGAGGTTTTAAATACACTTGACAATTACAAACTGTCATGCCCTCTGCTTCAGCCTCCTCCTCCTAGTGTGTGTGTGTGTGTGTGTCTACCCTTTCCCCGTGACTGTGCCTTATTGCAGAACTGGAGACTGGTGTGCAGGAGGCAGGTGACCAGCTGGCCATCATCAAAATCAACTCTGCTATAAAGACCGGTTCAACCTCCACCATGCAGCCAGATCGTAGACTCTGTTTACCACAGTCAGTCTCCCTCTGCCTGGCTGTCCTCAGCATCCTCCCCAGCCCCAGCCCCAGCCCCAGCCCCAACTTCACAACCAGTCCCTGGCCCAAGCCTCCCGGCCACCACTTGACAAAGTAAATACATTTTTTTCTTCACTGCCCACTGACTCCTGCCTCAGTGTCCTGCACCCAGTGCCATGGGTGAGGGCGGAGTCCAGGTACACCCTGGACAGGTAGCCAGTCCATCGCAGGGGCAACATACAGAGACGGAGACAAACATCAACTCACACTCAGACCTACGGACAATTTAGTCACCAATTAACCTAAACATGCATGTCTTTGGACTGTGAGAGGAAACTGGAGTACACAGAAGAAACCCACACAAACACAGGGATAAAATGCAAACTCCACACAGAAAGGGCCCGGGCCAGGGAACCAACGACCTTTTTGTTGTGGGGCAACAGTGCTAATCACTATGCTGCCATGCTGCCCTATACAAATACAATTACCAAAAATATTTTGTAACTGCAAACAGAAAACTAACACATACTTCAAATACTGGAGAAAAGCTAGATTTCCCTCTGTATGAATGAGAGTTTTATCCGTCTGGCAAGTATTTTCAGTCTGCTAGGGCTGGGTGATATCTCAATATTTTAATATCGATATATTTCTAAACGAGATATAACATGGGACAATATCGCTTGTATAGATATAGTTCATTTTGCATCAAAATGACAATACATGGGCCCCAAGTTTGCAGCTATTTCTCCTGTCCCTCTCCCTCTCCCTGTGTCCCTATACACACAACCTCTCTGCTCCATCTCCCTCACTCTGTGACCACAAGACCTCCCCCTCCCCCTTCACTCTCACCTACACTCAGCGACAACATGGAGATGGAGTGCGCTGCGGAAGAGGAGTTGGTTAGTAAACGAAAGAACAATGGATCAATAATTTGGAGATGGTTTGGTTTTAAAGTGTCAGATGACCAGCAGCAAAATGTTTTCTGTAAAGAATGTCGAAAACCTGTTGCTACTAAAGGTTTGAGCGTGACAACTCTCATCCACCTATTACAACAGTGCCAAAAAGTGCAGTACGAGGAGTGTGTCAAAATATGTGCTGCAACTCAGGCCACAAAGCTTCCCCAGCCTCCTGACCTGATACAAACCCTGCTGCAGGCTTCATTCACCCATGCTGTGCCTTATGAAAGGACAAGTGACAAGTGGCATGATATTACCAAAGCTCTGGCTTTCCTTATTGCTTAAAGACACGGTCCCCATATCAACAGTGGTGCAGACCGGCTTTGTACAGCTGCTAAAAAGACTGAATCCGAGATAGCAATTGCCCAGTCGCAATTACTTCCCAAGAGAGGCACTACCCAAAATGTACACAGATGTCAGAGCCAGTCTTGCTGCCCGGCTTGCAAAAGTGTCTCACTACGTGCTGACCACTGACATGTGGTCCAGCAGGACCTGTGAACCTTACATGAGTGTGACGGTGCACTTCATGGAGGACTGGGAGATGAAAAGTGCCTGTCTTCAGACCAGCTACTTTCCGCAAGATCATCCAGGGGAGCATATTGCCGAAGCCCTGCAGGAGGCCCTCAAAAGCTGGAATCTCAACCCAACAGGACCAGTTGCTGTGACGAGAGACAACTGGAGTAATGTTGTTAAAGCGCTGCAACTGACAAAGTGGCCAAGGATGCAATGTTTTGGTCACAAAATTAATCTGGCCATTGGTAAGTACAATATTGACTTAACTGATTGAAATAAGAAAATATATGACAGGCAAAATGCTCAGTAAAACACTTTGTGTGTGTGTGTGTGTGTGTGTCAGTTGTAGTCATGGTGTATGTATTCTGTATGTCACTTTGGTTAATAGTACCTAATAAATTCCATAACTGTCTGTAATCATACAAAAATATATTCATAATTAATTATAATAATTAATAACTTTACAGGATTTTGGTTGGTTTTGTTGACTGTTTTTAAGATGTGCTTTACAACTAAACTTTGATCTGACTTATATAAATAATTTGTGATTTTAAAAGTTGTCAATTGTGTGTGTTAAATAGGACACAGTACGGATGATGCCCGCGTCACATGAGCCATTTATCTCTGTAAGAGAATTGTCAGCAGCTTCTCTTACAGCTGGAAGAAGAGGAGAGAACTGGTTGAAGTGTAAATACAGCTGGGTCTATCAGGTCACCAGCTAATCACTGAGTCAGCCAAACACTGGGGATCAAGACTACAAATGATTGAGAGGGTCCTGGAGCAGGAAAGGCCGCTTTCTAAAGTCCTGTCTTCTGACAAAAAAACAGACCACTTGTCTCCACCTGGCAGAACATAGAGGTCCTGGAGGCAATCAAGAAAGCTCTGAAACTTCTTAAAGACTTCACAGACGCTCTCTCAGGAGAGGAGCATTTCACCCTGTCATACATCAGACCTGTGCTCCACCTGTTCAATAATAATCTCCTGGCACCTGGAAAGGGAGATACTGAGCTTTGCAAGTCCATCAAATCCTGTTTTGTGGATTACCTCAAAAGCAATTATGCTGACCCATCCACCAGTGATCTCTTGGACATTGCCACCTTGCTGGATCCCCGCTTCAAGGCCAGGTACATTGCAGGTGAAAAAGTTGATTCACTGAAGCATAATGTCATCCAGAGGTGGAGACTGTGACAGTGACCAGGCCAGCTGTTCGTCTGAGGTGCCTGACCCAGCTGTGACTAAGGTCGCTTTCACACCAGAGCTGTATGGTCCGCTTTAAACGGACCCAAGTTTGTTTCCTCAGATAGTCCGCTTCGTTTGGGCAGGTGTGAAAGCTCATACGAACTCTGGTCCGCCTGAAAACGTGGGTGTCGGTTCGCTCGCAAGTGAACCCTGGTGTGCAGTGTGAATGCTCACCAAACCAAACACAGGACCAAACGTACGTACGTCATTAGTCCTTACGTGAATGTTTACTGTTTCTATGGCAACAAGTGACCACTGACATAAGCTAGCTGTTAGCTAGCTTAGCTCAATCATCTGAACAACAATAACCAATAAATTCACAATTTGGCCTAGTTAAACAAAATCAACAACAACTAAAAACAGTCACAGTCCTTAAACTCTGAGCTAATATGTTGTCACATGTTAGATTGCCAAAGTAAAGAAAAATAACAGCTTCAATCCCTGACAAGCTACGATAACATTATAGTAATGGTTGCAATCACTAGTATGTAGTTAGGTAATGTTGTAGCGTTCCCTCAAATAAATTTCCGGGTCGGGAGGGAGGGAAAGATTTCCCTTCCTACTTTGTCCAATCGACGAGCGCCCCTTTCAACCGCGTGATGCTGCTCAGAAAGTTTGGTGTGCTTCAGAAATCACAGTGTGAAAGCAAAACCGAAACAAGTGATAAAAGCAACGTTACGACTTTCAGCCCCCCAATCGAACCAAGTCCACTTGGTCAGGTGTGAAAACAACCTAAGCCTGCATATCAAGGGGAGGCAGCAGTGGCAGTGCCACCCACAGCTAAAAAGAAGAAATCTCTGGCAAGCTTCTTTGAGCACAGCACACCTGCTACCAAAAGCACTACACGCACACAGAAGGGCACAGTAGAAACTGAGCTTTCGAGCTACTTGTTGTCAGTTTGTGTAGATAGTGATGCTAACCCTCTGAAATGGTGGAGGAATCATGAAGTTAACTTTCCAGCATTGAGGGGTTTGCAAAGAAATACCTTTGTGTGCCAGCCACCAGCTCCCCTTCCGAAAGGGTGTTTAGTTGCAGTGGTAACATTGTAACTTGCCACAGGGCTTCCTTAAAACCTGACAGTGTTGACAGGGTAGTTTTCCTGGCACAAAATCTGTAAATTGTACAGAAGTTGGTTTGTTAATTTTTGTTTTCATGTGTTTTTGCTCGTTTGTTATTTGAGATGTGCACAGAGATACCCTATCTATTTAAGTCTGAAATTTGAAGTTTGAAACAGATGCACTTTTTCTGTTTCTGTTTATATATTTTATTTGAAATGTGCACAAAGAATCGGAGAATCGGAGCAGCAGGAGCGGTACTGCATACGCTGTGTCGCTGTAATGAAAAGAGAGCTGAGCTGGAAAGCGAAGCTCTCAATCTTCAGGTCAGTCTTCGATCCTACCCTCACCTATGGTCATGAGAACTGGATCATGACCAAAAGAACAAGATCGTGGGTACAAGCGACCAAAATGAGCTTCCTCAGAAGGGTAGCTGGCTTCTCCCTTAGAGACAGGCTGAGGAGCTCAGTCATCCGAGAGGAGCTCAGAGTAGAGCCGCTGCTCCTTTGCATTGAGAGGAGCTAGTTGAGGTGGTTCGGGCATCTGGTCAGGATGCCTCCTGGGCGCTTCCCTTGGGAGGTGTTCCAAGCATGTCCAGCTGGGAGGAGGCCCCAGGGCAGACCGAGGAC
Organism: Remorina albescens; assembly: GCA_034769265.1. Lineage (NCBI taxonomy): Eukaryota > Metazoa > Chordata > Actinopteri > Carangiformes > Echeneidae > Remorina > Remorina albescens. Next base: position 2,277,796 of record CM068492.1, on the reverse strand, counting down.
CAGGTGGAGAGATTATATCTCCACTCTTGCCTGGGAACACCTCGGGATCCCCCAGTCAGATCTGGTCGATGTGGCTGGGGAAAGGAAAGTCTGGGGCTCCCTGCTGAAGCTGCTACCCCCGCGACCCGACTTCGGATAAGCGGATGAAGATGAATGGACAGATGGATGGACAAAGAAGGAATGCCCTGTTTAAATGTTTGTTGAACTTTGCACAAAGAGATGCACTTAAGGTTCTGTTGTTCAATTTGTTTTATACATTTTTATATTGTGCAGAGTGATCTCTTAAAAAAGGTGCCTGTGTGACATTTGGCATGTGGCTTAAACTTATAACTGACTGTTTGTTTGTTTTTTTAAAGGGTTTGCCTGAAAATGAATCTAATATGATCTAATATACTATAATGCTTTGAGGGAAACCCCTATTACGTCACAGAAAAAGATATCTATATATATCGAGTATCGCCATTCAGCTAAAAAACATAGAGATATGGCTTTAAGTCCATATCGCCTAGCCCTAGAGTCTGCTTTTGAGCACTTGAGCTTTCTTGGAAAGAGTGGTGCCCTCCAATTTTTTGCAGCACCTCCAAGGTATATTTGATGTCACGGGGTTAGTCAAGGTTTAATGCGTAAATCAAGCCAAACAACATGGCAACAGCTAAGGGAAAGTTGTCCAGCTCCTGCAAGACCCCCTGACCTTCAATCACTGTGCTTATGTCAACTGCTTTTGAGTTGCAGTCCACCTTCAGAATGTAAATGCCACTGGTGGTCTCTTTGATGGAGTCTTCTTTGGTTTCGTCTGCGCCCTTACAAACACGTATTGCCAATGATCAGATCAACTTACCCCTGGACAATCCTCAAGAATTATTAGCAAAAACAATTACAGTACCAGTTCTAGGTTTCCTCTCTCTCCAAGGCTCTTCACCAATTGTTCAGTTTCACCTCAGTACTGAGTGTACATTGATGAGGAAAGAAATTAATATTGATTTTACCGTAAGGCTGAAACATGAGAAAAGGTGAAAAATCCAAGGGAGGATGAACACTTTGAAGGCACTATAGAATAATTTAACAATTTACATATCAAAAAAACTGCCTAACAAGTGGCTTCATGAAAGAAAGAGAAAAAGAAAAAAACCCCACAATGATGCCACAATATCTTAAAGCCTTCTCCCTATTCTCCTCTTCGCTCAAACAGCTTCAGGAGTTTGGCGAACAGCACGTCTATGTAAGATAAAAACCTCGACTGTAGAGATATGGTGGTGATGTGCTTGAACTCTAAATTTAATTGCTTAAAAAATAAGAAAAGTAAAATACACATATTACAGAACAGCATATGATAATAATGCTAAATCATTGCTTTGCAAGCATCCTTCAGTGGGTCAATTTACTCTTTCAGAAAAAAAGTGTGCTGGGAAATTCATGACCTTTGAAAAACAATATGTTTCTCCAGTTCACCCACAAGTAAATGTGAATTTTTGTTATGAATTAATTTCCACTTCTTGTTATGAGACAGTAACTATTAAATGAAAATTTACCTAATTTTCACTCATGTGTTGCCATGCATGTTTCAAAAGAATGTCATGGCACTAAAAAAGGAGTTAGTGCACTGAGAGGTGTATCAAAGTAATTTTAATTCAAGAGTCTCTTAGCATGTTTGCAACTCTATTATGAAAATGAATGTGGATGAGCTTAAACCTGGGTCAACAACACAAGCATTCGAATATATATTAAAAAAAAATCAAACATATTAAAGCTACTTTCTCTTTGCTGTTGATTTCTATGAAAACACATTTAAAATTGAGCATAAGAACATATTTTTTGCAGCTGCTTCAAAGGTTGTCATTTTTAAAATTTAAACCAATTGATTTCCTATGTGGATCTTGTATTGGAAAAAAAAAGGATGTTCAGATGTTTTGCATTATATGAAATTCTTATGTTTAAAGTACATTAGATGAAAACAAATTTTTTCGTTCAGTTTGCAAATTTCAAAAATAAGCCAAAGTAGACCCTTATGGTGGCTGGTTCTTTAAATTTAATTGTGACGTACCTTAGTTACATCAAAGAGGGCTGGCCATCTGTTCTTCAAATCTCCAAATTTTCACTGTTATGCAGATGACACTCAGCTGTATTTATCAATGAAGCCAAATGAAGTTAGTCAGATAGACTGCAAGTTTTTATGTCTTCAAGTCAGACTTGAAGACATAAAAGTTTGGATGACCCGTAACTTTTTACTCCTAAATTCTGACAAAACTGAAGTTATTGTACTCGGCCCTAAGCACCTCAGAGAAACCCCATCTAATCATCTAATCAGTCTGGATGGCATTACTTTGGCTTCCAGCTCCACTGTAAGAAATCTTGGAGTAGCTTTTGACCAGGACATGTCCTTTGTCCCTCACATAAAACAAGTCAGTAGGGCAGCTTTCTTTCACCTGTTAAACATTAGGAAAATCAGAAACATCCTGTCTCAAGAGGATGCAGAAAAACTAGTCCATGCATTTGTTACTTCTAGGCTGGACTACTGTAACTCATTACTCTCTGGATGTCCAAAGAAATCTCTGAAAGGCCTTCAGTTGATTCAGAATGCTGCTGCACAAATTCAAAGTAAACACAAGAAACTTGTGCTACAAAAAATGTACCAGACTCAGTTACTAACTCCCTAAACTTAACAACAACCTTGCGACCTGCCCTACGTGCCCTAAAGATAACTATATCTAGCTAGCCCAGTGAGCAGTGATAACTAACATGTCTTTGGGGTCATCAGGTGGGAACCTCCTTTCACCAGTGTTTCGTCTATTTGGTCCCACGACACTTCCAGAAGGCTAGACAGTGATCACTGGCGTCCCAGAGTCACCCCCCTAATGCCAGCTATCACCACTCCTCACACAAAGACAACTATCTCAAACAGCACTATCGTCAACTACACCGACCTCTCACCAACTGCACCAGTAAAAGCGGGGTGGGGATACAGACCCTGGTTCAGGTAGGGGGGAGAAATAGAAGAGGTGGAGATAAAAGTAGGGATGGGATACAGACCCTGGTTCGGGTAGGGGGTAATGAAAGTATATTGGGTGCAGGAGGTGGAGGCAGGTCAAGATACACTAGCAGATTTGGCAAACAAACTCACCTAAACAGTCCTATAATCAGAGAAAGACATAACACAAGCCAAGTCAAACCAATACAGGCCAACTCACCTGGACTAACCGCATTGTCTCAAAGAGGCTCACACAGGCCACACCCTCCACTTAAATACACTTCCTCTTCCTGCATTTCTTCCTTGATTCTCTCAAGAGTCTGTCTATCCTAAGTGCTCCCCCTGCTGGGCCCCTAGCCACTATTATTTCTTGTAAACCAAATCCACTGACTGGATCTTATTGCCTCATCCGACATTTCCTTCAGTATTTTCCCTCACACTCTGTCCCCTTCCTCCTAACTCCCTAAACGAAGAGACAACAGACCTTGCTACAAACCATCTACATCCTACTTCCAATGGACAAATCCTAACTTTCCATCCTCGCTGCTCCGCTTCAGCCCCTAAGTCTGCATACCTAAGCTTTTTTCTTTCATATGCTTCTACAACTGAATCTTCCCACGGACCAGTCAGTTCTATGAAATATACTCTCATTCTACTCCTAGACCACAAAATTATATCAGGCCTTAGCTTTGAACAGGCTATTTCCTGGGGAACAACAAGCTTTCCTCCTAAATCCACCTGCATTTTCCAATCACAAGCATCTTCTAAGCTGCTTGCCTCCTTGTTATCTTATGAACTTTCTCTCCCTCTTGAACAAACTGAATTGCAACTCTCTTTGTCTTAGACCCTCCTAAATTTGCCTGCCTCCATATATCTTCAATTCCTGCAGCTAAGCTTTTAAAAACTTGGTTATATTGCCACGTATACCGTCCTTGTGACAGACTAAACTTACAACCTGACAAAATCTGCTTTAGAGTTGCAGTACCTGAACACAACGAACATAGTGGGTCTCTATTTACCCAGAGTTTTAGGTTCTGTGGAATTGGCAATACATCATATGTTACCCCTATCAAAAATGTAATACCACTTTGCTCCATACTCCACAGCTCTTTCCAACCAAGCTTTTTCTTCTCTACACCTTCCCAGTTCAACCACTGTCCCTGCTTAGCCTGAGCCACTGCCTTTGCACCCCTTAATATTTCCTCCTGTCTACGAACCTGCTCCACAACTAGCTTTCTCTTCTCTTTGGGACCTGCTCTACTCCACACCGGTTTGCCTGGGCCAAGCCCCAGGCCTCCTCGGCCTATTTGCACATTACCCACAATCTCTGTATGCCTAAGAGTTGCTTTCACTTCCTGCACTGCCATTCTTGGATTCCATTTTCTCCCCTTGGTTGGGTTTGGAACCACCTTACTAACAACCACATCTTTACTCCCAGATAACAGGGGCTCTGTCCTAACCTTAGTACATTTAAACTCCTCCTCTAGACTACATACTGGGAGCTGAAGTATGCCTTTGCCATACAGTGCCACAGTACTTAAACATCTAGGAACACCTAGCCACTTCCTAATGTAAAAGCTAGTTAATCTTTCCATTTTCTCTGCAGCAGATAATGGAATCTCACATACAGACAGTGGCCACATCAACCTGGGAAATAATCCAAACTGCAAACACCACAGCTTCAACTTTCCTGGAAGCCCTGTGTAGCCCATGTCACCTGAACCACTCCCAACCACCAGTGGCACTATAATTAGATGGACTGACGTTCGTCACTCCCGGTCAGCTCCTCTGCTCCTGGCTGTGAAAACAGACTGTCAGTTTTCTGTTGAAATGTTTGCTGAGCACAAAAACGTTGTGGATACTCAACGAAAATTCATGAAACTGGACGGTGAGTGGCGGAGTTAGTTAACCTCATATTCTATTGATTTCCGCCGTTGAATATAGTAAATGTGCCGCTGGAAAAGTTTAAAATATTAAGATCGCTACTTTCAGGGTTGTGGTAGATTTCATCATGGGAATCGCTGTTGTGAGTATCAATATTTTAACATAGGCATTCAAATACAGTTTCTATTAACATGTACCTTTAGTATAAGGTCTTAAGAGTGTACAGTATTTGCCGTTTGCTGATATCTGCTTTCGTTGAATTTTTATTTGCATTATACTAATGCTAATGATGTAGCATGCTAATGCCGCAATTGAAAGGCAGTGAGCTCAGTTAGCTCTGCTATATAAAGAATGAATTTATGCCTTGTTTTTGATAATTGATGTTGTGCAACTGTGAATTTATTTTTATGAAATATTTGAAGTGGCCATTGTATTTAATGATTTAAGAATTGATATATTTGTAAAATGTTACTAGTAACTGACTGATTTTGATGCTTATTGAAACTTATTGGTTTTTTTGCTGACCTCGTTTTTAGGTCAGGTTTTTTTCCTGGACCCAGATTCCCTCTTCTAGAGGTGGCGAGCTAAACTGGTAGGACCTTTCTGTTTTTCCATTCCACCGGACAACTTTATTTGAACCGCGTTTCTCATTAAGGATCGTATGAACTTTGAGTTCCACTAAAAGGATTATTGAAAGACTGTGCTTTTTCCTTTCCCACCAAAGGATTGCAGCTTGAACTGAACTTTTGAAAAGAAGAATAACATTGAACTTTGGAAAAAAAACCTAAACTTTTTGGTTTTCAAAAAAGGGTTTTGTGTTTTGGCTTGTTTATTATTGTTTTCTTTAAATATATTGCTGTGCCTTATTTACATGTGGTCAAATAATTATTGTTATTTTTTTTGTTTTTCCCCAATACAAGTCAATTTATTTCTGGTTCTTGCCTTTCATTCACTCACTCCAAGCTCCTATAACGAACCTGGTTTTCTGTGTCAGTCATATACATTGCATCCCATTGCAATACTTAGTTCTAACCTTATTTAAATTCAGTAAGCATTACACCTGATTTATCTATTCTATCCAGTCCCCCAGCAACAACCTTCCGAAACTGCACTACCTGTTCTCCATCATGCAAGTCTGCCTTGTACCACCTACCTAGACTCTTTACTGATTTTTCCCTAATTATTGGAATTTCCTCTTCATCTATTACAAACTTTTGATCACTTAATCTCCCTCTACTTATTGAGATACTTATAGATTTACTAGGCTTGATTTTCATACTAGCCCACTTTAAGTTTTTATTAAGTTTCTCAAGTACTCTTTTCATACATGGCACCGTTGTAGTCACCAACGTCATATCATCCATGTATGCCCTAATTGGTGTAATGCGCATCCCATCCTGCCGCCTCTCTCCACCTACAACCCACTTAGAAGCTCTAATAATTACCTCCATCGCCATTGTGAATGCTAATGTAGAAATCGTACACCCTGCCATAATGCCTACTTCTAGCCTCTGCCAACTTGTTGTAAAGCTTGCTGTACTTAAGCATACTCTGACATCCTGGAAATATGCTCCTACTAAATTGACAACTACTCCAGGCACTCTAAAATAATCAAACACCTCCCAAATAAGGCTATGTGGCACTGAACCAAATGCATTTGCTAAATCCAAAAATATTACATGCAAGTCTCTTTTCTCAATCTTGGCTGCCTGAATCTGATGCCAAATCATGCTAGTGTGCTCTAAACACCCTGCGAAACCTGGTATTCCTTCCTTCTGTACTGCATTATCTTTTAAGCTATTCCTTTCTAAATAACTAGCTAATATCCGTGCGACTACATTAAAGGAAATCTTCCCCTCTACATTTAGGCGAGAGATCATCCGAAACTGACTCAGGTCTGAAGACTCCTTCTCCTTCGGAATAAAAACGCCTCCTGCCCTTCGCCATGCTCTGGGAATAAACTGTTTTTCCCAAACTATTCTTAATTGCCTCCACAAAAACCTTAGGATATCAGGTGCGCTTTTATAAACCCGGTAGGGGACTCCATTTGGCCCTGGGGCCTAAGAAGCCTTTGCACACCTGACTACCTCCTCAACCTCCTTCCACCTAGGTGGTCTAACATCCATCTTATGATCTATCTCCCCTTACGGTGGCATGTCAGATGGAAGGCCTACTACTCTATTCTGCTCAAAATCTGAGTATGTATTTCTTAGATACTTTTCTACTTCTAACTTTGTTGCTTTAAGCTGCCCTCCCTTTTCCTGGTTAAACAACCCTTTAACAAACTTAAACGGGTCCCTGTAAAACACTGTCCTTACATATTCTTTCTTCTTTCTCTTTTTCCTAAGATATTTGGGCCTTCTGAGCACTGCTAGCCTGCTTCTCAATTCCTCTTGCAAAACATTAATTCCCTCCCTCTCTTCATCTGTAGCTCTTTCCACTGCTTTCTTAGTTGTTTAGTTGTATTAACAGGAACTAGGAAAAGGGATCACATCTCTCCTGTTTTAGCTTCTCTTCATTGGCTGCTGGTAAAATTCAGAATATAATTTAAAATCCTTCTGTTAAAGTATAAAGCTCTTAAAGACCAAGCTCCATCATATCTCAGAGAGCTCATAGTTCCTTACTGTCCTAGTAGGCAACTCTGCTCTCTAGATGGAGGTTTACTTGTGATTCCTGGAGTCTCCAAGAGTAAATCGGGAGGCATATCTTTCAGTTATCAGGCTCCTCTTCTATGGAACCAACTTCCAGTATGGGTCCGGGGGGCGGACTCTTTAGCAATTTTCAAGACCAGGCTTAGAACTTTTCTATATGACAAAGCTTATAGTTAAAAAGTTAAAGTTCATTTAGTCTTTAGCTATGCTGCTATAGGCCTAGACTGCTGGGGGAAGGACTGAGCACCTCTCTTTCTCCCTCCCTCTCTTTCTCTCCCTCTCTCTCTCTCTCCCTCTCCCACTCTCTCTCCCCCCCTTGCATGCGCCAACATATCAATAACCATGCTTCTCCGAAGTCCCTGGTTCTAACCATGTGTAACCATTTACTAACCATGTTTTCCCAAAGTCTCTGTCTCTCCCAGCTCCTCTCCTCTCTCTCCCTGTCCTCATCCTGTAGGTGGTGAATCATCGCCACCCCCATGTTCCTTCAATGCCTGCTGCTCCCATATCTTCATGAACTCCATACAGCATCATTTCTATGAACTTCATGGAGCATCATATGTTCCTGCCTTCACCTGTATTGAATCCCCTCCTCCTGCTCTTATTCTCTCCCTTCTCTACTCAACCCACCATCACATCTGACATAAGTTCCACTTTCAGATGCTCAAGAATCTGATCTGATGGGATGAGGGGGGCAGTGGTTCACATCAGAATGCCTTGGTCTTTAGATGGGACAGGCAGCACTTGATTTGCCCCAAAGCTTGTGCTCAATGTCGTTCACCAAAACCTCAGGACATCCTACCGTTATCAAATAAGTGCGGTAATTTGCAAGCTTATTCTTTAAGCTTGCCTTCCAACCAACATATCCTGTCACTGATCCCCTCACTGTTAGGCAAGCAAAGCAAAATTGTGGAATATTGAAGGTGCAAGGCCAAAATGTCCTGGGGGTTGCAGAGGTGCCACTGGACACTAAGTTTTCTTCCTGATAACTATAGTTATGAGCTCTTCCTGAAGAAATCTGGACTTCCACCTGTTTATGGGGGGAGGTGTCTGCTATATGGATTACTCTGATTGTTCCCCGGTCCTTCAGTTCATCCATTGAAGTAAGGTTCATGAACTCATTGTTAAATTGGGGATCCATGAACTGAAGCCTGAAGTTCGTTTGAATAGCACATTGTCTTGGACAATAACAGATGTGGGAAGTCCATCATGCAAAGCTAGCATTGACTGCTGTTGTCTCCAAGGATCACATTCAAAAAAGCTGGGGCTGCCATAACGACAGGTTTCAATCTGTCAAGAGGATGAATAAAAGTTTGATTTTTTTTTCCAAGTAGTTACAAATTTATTTAGACACAAAAACTGATCACTCAACACATTTAAAGGGCCATATATACACAGAAAAATGCAGTAACTGATGCAAAAAATTTAGACTAATATGCCACAAGAAATAAATGAATGACAGATTGAAAGGCACTGTGCACAGGAAACTCAAAAGTAAATAAAAATAATAGTATTAAAACTTTGAAATAATAAAGTTATAGGGCAAAAAACATCAAGAGCTTTTTAGGTCATACAAACAAAACACACAGAATGTGTTATGAGCAAGAAAGCTGGCATATTTCCTAATCAACCTCTAAAGAGGATATGCCTTTTTAAAGTCACCATATGGCTTGATCCACCCATGTAATGAGTTAATGGATAGGCAACAGTCAGTTCACCGATAGTCAGTGCTAAGAGCTTGACCTCCCTTGGAGGAGACAACCTTAGCTCAAATACTCTGTAGTGTTCAATATACCAACCACAAAGCACTCTCACAGTAACAAACAAGTTCTGATCAATAATACACATCTGAGTAATTTCAGAAAACTGGTAATCCACCTGCTGATCCATGTGCCACTATCATGCCCTTGCTGTAGGCAATACTGCTGAATGTTGCATTTTTTGCAAGATTTACTTAATCATACTTTGGATGAACTGCATGAGCCACCTCTTCTTTCAATAAATCGACTGGAACTGTCAACACACATGGTACATCAAGGCAGGGTTAACCAAAAGATGGCGAGGTGGAAAACAATCGTAAACTGATGCTTCAATGCCAAAGTCAAAAGTAAATTTTTGAAGCAACAGGTATATTTTACTATCTGCTTGAAATATTTGTGTTTGGCTTCAAAGTGCATTGTCCAAACAGACAATAAAGGGCCAAAACAACAAATCAACTGAGGGTAGTGCTCGAGTAAGTGGTGCTTTTGCAGAAGTCTCACACTAGGAAACAGCTCTTGGAACCTATGTCTGTGCTAAATTATCTTACTTTCAAGTTATGAGATGGACTCATCAGGATGCACCGGGCCACAGCCATTTGAGCAATGTCTTTCTAATCCATCATTTTGTGGAACGACTAGATCCAACTAGAAAATTTCCTCACAGAAATTTTGAGAGTGCCTCGGGGTGCTGTTGCCTGGGGTGGCAAGGTGTGTCTGTGTGTGTCTTTTTTAATTTTTATATTTTATTTAACCAGGTCGGTCCCACTGAGATACAAAGACTTCTTTTTCAGGGGAAGCCTGGCCAAGATAGCAGCAGGGTAAGGAGTTAAAAGTTACAACATTAAGACAGACAATGCATCATAACAAGGACAGACAACAAAATATGGACATTGAGTAAAATACGAGCAAAACAGACAACATAGTAAAATAGGCATGGGCAGTACAGGATCATAAAATCATAAAAAGCAAGTGCAAATGCGATAAGAGTCTGCTTCCAGGTCTCTCAAGAGTTTTTTAAAAGATGTGACCGTAATAAGGTCCTGCAGATTCAGGGTGCTCTGGGAACAGGTTCCAGGCTGAGGGAGCCCGATACATAAAAGCCTGTTTACCAAGTTTGGTGCGGACTTTAGGAACAGTTAACCGGTATGTGTCGTTGGAATGAAGGCTGTAGTTGCTATGGGTTCTGATAATATAGCCACACAGGTATGTGGGGAGTAAAACCACAATGGCCTTGTTGATGAATAAATGCCATTGAGTAAGCCTGCGTGCAGCTAAGGACAGCCACTCAACCCGGGCATATAACAAGCAGTGACGTGCAAGAGCTTTGCAGCCTGTAACAAACCTCAGAGCACCATGGTACACAGTATCAAGGGATTGCAGACAGTGTACAGGGGCATGCATATACAACAGATCACCATAGTCAAGTACAGGGAGAAAGGTAGCAGCAACTAGTTTTTTCGTTGCAGCAAAGGAGAAACATGACTTGTTCCTGAATAAGGAACCCATCTTAATTTTCAGATTTTGATAAGGCTCTCAGTGTGGGTTTTAAAAGTTAGACGGTCATCAATTAAAATGCCCAAATACCTATAATGTGCAACCAAATCAATCTGGTTTCCCTGCAAAGAAAATATGCTAGGTGGAGGATCACTGACCTTCCTGCCATTGGAGAACATCATAAGTTTAGTTTTAGAGACATTTAAAGCAAGTTTCAGGTCGATCAGTTGGAATTCCAAAATATTAAAAGCAATCTGCAAATAGCCAAAGGCTTGATTTAAAGTTGAACCACAGCAATATAGAACCATATAATCGGCATAAAAATGAAATTTGGCATTGGGAACATTTCGACCCAGCCATCCACATAGATACTGAATAAAATTGGACCAAAGACTGAGCCCTGGGGAAAGCCAGAAGAGACATTTAAAATACTGGAAGAGCAGCCATCATGGTAGACACATTGATACCTGTCGGCCAAATAATTTGCGAACCAACCAACAGCTTGTTTAGACAACCCAATGTCTGACAGACGTTTTTCCAAGATGTGATGGTCCACTGTGTCAAAAACCTTAGAAAGGTCAACAAAGTGAGCTATGCAAAAGTTTTTATGATCCAGTGACTCTAATATGTGATTTGTGACTTTCAGGGAAGCTATAATGGTGCTGTGTTGTTTCCTGAATCCAGACTGATATGGAGAGAGAATTTATTTGTATGCAGGAAGTCTTTTAACTGATCATTTACAAGTCTTTCAAGGACCTTTGACAAAATGCACCACTTGGAAATTGGTCTATAGTTGTTAAGCGAGGTGGGATCTCCCCCTTTTAATAGAGAGTGGACGTGGGCGGTCTTCCAGATTTTAGGAATTTTATTAGTCGTAAGAGTGAGGTTAAAAATATGTTGAAGGGATTTAGCAATAATATCAGCTGCTAATATTAAAAAAAATAGGGTTCCAATATATCTGGGCCGGCAGATTTTGTGTAGTCAAGCGATACCAGAGCTCTGTGGACTTCTTCGAGTGAGAACAAGGTAAAATGAAACAGTGGACCTGCAAGCACATGACCTTCATCAGGAGCAAATGACAGCATTTGAAGCAACAGGCAGACAAGCAGCAGATAAGACATTTGGGGGAGAGAACTTGGAGAACAGGGAACCAGAGGCAATAAAATGCTTATTAAAACAGTCAAGCATAGAAGCCCTGTCAGAAACAATGGATAAGTCGTCGTTAATTATACAGGGAGGAAGTTCACTATGAGTGTCAGTGGCCGAGATGGATTTAATTACTTTCCAGAATCTCCTGGGATCATTTAAAATTTCAGCCATAGCAGGGAGGTAAAAATCTGACTTGGCCTTTTTTGTAAGGAAAGAAAATCGATTTCGTAGCTGTCTAAAAGTGAACCAATCATTCTCCAGCCCTGTTTTCCTTGCATGAGCCCAAGCTAGATTTCACTCGTGAGTAAATTGCCTAGATCAGGTATAAACCAGGGGTTATACCTCCCCTTCACTTTATACCTTCTAAAATGGGCATGTTTATCCACAATGTAAGAAAAGCTGTCACAGAAAAATTTCCAAGCAGTTTCCACATCATTAATTAGGACAATTCGTTCCCAAGCATAGTGATAAAGGTCATGGAGAAAACCTTGTTCAACAAAGGCCTTCATATTACGTTTGACCACAAAACGAGGTTTAGATTTGGCAATCTTGGTGTTTCGGACAGCAGCAATCACACAATGATCACTTATATCATTCGCAAAAACACCTGTCATTGAGTATTTGTGTGGGACATTAGTTAAGAACGGGTCAATTAGGAATGACTTATCAGGGAATTTGGTGTTTGGGTGTGTAGGATTCCCAATAATCTGAGTGAAGTTAAAAGATACGCATGCATATCTTAAATCATCAGAGATAGGTAATTTGAATTATAATGAAATAATAGTGTCTGGAGACCTAAATTGGGACTGGTTAAAACCTATCAACTGAGTCAGTGTGGAAAGTGCCTCAGCAACAGCTGACGGGGGTCTGTAGCAACCAACAACAGTGATGCTAAATCTTCTAAATACTTAAGCAATTAGAATTTCTGGCCCTAAATGTCTAACAACTAATACAGACACTAAGATATTAACAGAGAATTTTGACTTAACAGAAATTGCAATGCCCCCACCTCTTTTCAGGCGGTCAGCTCTGAAAACACTGTACCCATTTAAAGAAATGTCATTATCAGGGATTGATTTACTAAGCCAGGTTTCAGACAAGATGATAACGTCAGCATTTGTTGATTTGGCCCAAATGCGAAGCGAGTCAATTTTAGTTAATTAATTATTAACAAATTAATTAATTAAATTAATTTAATTTTTCACTTCGAATATTTAAATGGATAATACCCAGCCATTTCCTGTTTTTAAAATCAGCAGGAGTATTACTGGTAGCAATATCCGGCCCAGGATTAGGCTGTATGTTTCTTGATATCAATAAAAGAAGAAAAAGCATACATATTTTCATGCATCTATTACCAGAAATTCCGTTTTTGGAGTTTTACATAATTGCAGTGACAATAAGAGACTTCTCTGAAACAACAAAGTTGCTGTCCAAGACAGAGATGCAAACAAGACTTAGCCATTCTGCATAGTTAAAAGAGTCCACATAGTGATCTGGTGCTTGCATAAATAGGAAATTATGCAAAACATCAGTTTGGGCATCTGGAACAGCCGGGGTGGAATGTACTTTCTCCAGTACACTCACCCTGTGAGGGACGGTTAACCCGAAGGCCCAGAAAGTCACTACAGCGAGCAGTGCGAGGGGAAAATGCATTGTGTCTGTTTGAAATACGAATTAGAGGGAATGAATCGGTGTGTGAGAGTCTTTGTCACTATGTGCGTGAGTGTGCAGGGGGGGGAGAAAAGGTGACAACAGCCTGAACAGACAGTGTAACAAGGAAAGCAGCAAGGAGGAGGCAAGCACCTTACCCGAATAGGTATGACGCGAGCAGGCAGGCAGGAGCAGTAGGCCTCAGAGCTGGACGGATAGGGCTCATGATGCAGCAACAGCAGTAGGCCTCAGAGCTGGATGGGTAGGCTCCAGAATGTAGCAGCAGCAGTAGGCCTCAGAGCTGGATTGGTAGGCCCCAGGGTGTAGCAGCAGCAATAGGCCTCAATGCTGAATAAACAAGTCCTGGATAGATTGAGAAAAACCAAGGCTCTGGTTCAGATCCTGAATTGCTTCAGCAATCTAGACTGAAGGCAAGCCCCACTGCAAAAAAGCTGGATGACTTAGCCTGCCTCAGTACAAAGTGTAAAGACAAAGCAGCAGCTCACAGCTAGTACACCGCTCCCAAAAACAGAAAAAAGTGGCCACAATCATCAGAGCAAAATGTTTGAAAAATGTTTGTAAAAACACTAAACATTAGAAAAAGACTTGAAAATGCAATATGATCCAGTAAAATCCAATAAAAGCTAGTATAGACAAACACTGAACAGGGACATCACACAACCTGCTCATACAAGCTCACACAAGCTGCCATCTTGGATTGTGATTGTCTTTGTCGCACAGTAATGTATGAAAAAAGTATACAACATGGACTTTAATGCTTTTTGTGATTCGCTATATGTTTGTGTGTGTGTGTGTTTGTATGTGTGTGTGTCAACTCTGTCCCACAGTCACGTATGAACAAAGTGAACAACATTGACTTTAATTCTCTGTCTGTCTGTGTGTGTCTGTTTGTGTATGCCATTCAACGTGTGTGTGTGTGCGTGTTGTGTGTGTTTGTCAAATCAAATCAACTTCATCTATATCAAGTACCTGGTGACAGTGGCACAGAGAAACTTCCTTGAAGAGGCAGAATTTTCAAGCAGAACCAGGCTCAGGGAGGGCAGCCATCTGCCTCGACTGGTTGGGTTGAGGGGGGTGGGGGGGGGCAGAGCAAGAGTCAGTGAGAGAGATAGGAGAGAAGGGGGGTTTGTAAGAGGGATGGAGAAAGGACAAGAGCAGGAGGAGAGAATATGTCACAGAAAATGCAAATACAGCATTCAGAAAACATACAGTGATTTCAACCTAGTGTGTGTGTCTGTGTCCAACAGTAATGTATGGAATAAATGAACAACATAGAATTTAATGCTTTCTGTGTTTCTCAATATGTGTGTGTGTCTCTGTGTGTGTCAACTCTGTCCCAGAGTCATTTTTGACAAAAGTGAACAACATTGAATTCAACCCTGTGAGTGTGTGTGTGTGTGTGTGTGTGTGTATGGGTGTGTGTCCATCTCCGTTGATAAACTACTCTAATATCAGAGTCTGCTCCTGCAGCACTCACACACCTGTAGCTGCAGCTGTCCCCTAAAGTTCCGGAGTTGCCGGGGCAACTGCCGTAGAGCAGTGACAGAGAGTCCAAAACAAGCCGATTTTAGGCTTGGCAAAGCCCTCAAACTAGTGTGATTAATGAGAAAACAGTAACTCCTATCAGAGTCCACCCACAGTCAATGGACCTCTAGACTCAGTGCAGGACCCCGAGGCACTAATTAAAAATGGGAGGAACCTCAGCAAGCTTCAATTTTCATGGGCATTAGCTCCAATGAAGTTCCGACTGGACAAACTCTTGTGTAAAACATTTGGTCTTGTCTTGTCAAACCATTCATATGGGTATGACAATATAGCTTTGTTCAACTCATCTAATGTAAAACATTTCTTTGATATCAAAAAATTCAGGCAGTATGCAACTTCAAATGGCACAACTCCCTCAAATATGCTGTGAGTAATGTCAGGGGGATATCCAATCACAACATTAAAGTGTGACAGATTCTTGGTGAGAACACACTCCTGTTTTACAGCCAAGTGATATGCTAATCTCAATAGCTATTTGCATGTTTTGCATGTTCCTCTTTTGCCCTCAGCCTAAAAACACCAGATGCAACACAATGAGAACTGATATGGCAACATTTTGCTGTGCAAAAATGACAAAACTAATCCTCAGGAAAACATTCAATGAAGCCAGCAATACTTTGTGCTCCTAGATTATCGGCAACAACACAATGCACCGTACCTTTCAGAAAAGTACCTAAAAGACGAACATAAATACCAAGGTTTTTAGATCTTTTAAGAGAGGTTCCAAAAGATTTTCAAAACCGTAGGTTTTAACATTGTCACTCTTACAAAGCACAGCAAGATAAATGGAGGATAAAGAAGAATGAGAGCCCGGAGGTAGGTTTGAGAGTATACAATAAACAGCACAAAGCTTGTGCTTTGGGCTCAACAATTATGAACTCAGCAGGCAAGACCATACAGACACCTGAAGAAACAAGAGACTTTTCAAGACTTTAAACCAGCCTATAAACAACAATACATAAACCAAACTGTTACGTGCAGAGTAAAAGGTTTGTTTGTTTGTTGCTGCCACCTGTGAGCTCCAGGAGAGCAGAGGATTGGCTCACACTCTGGCCAGTTAGCCAATCGGAGATGGAGGAAGCCTTTTAAAAAGCCTCTCAAGCTCCTTGTTGGCTCTCTCTTGCTTTGCTGTCTTTGGAACAACACATGTACTAGGTAGGTTAGTGGCAGGGAGGTAGAGCTGAGGTAAGGCTGGGGTACCCTGTACATTCTGCACACATGTAAGAAATATTGTTACTTCATTAGGTTATGGGTTGGTGCCACCGCTGTAAGTTTTGTATAATCACTTTTGTAGATAAGATTGTCAGGCCTTTTGTTTTCTTTTCTTACACAGGGAAGCTGAGCTAGGCCTCATTTTGTTATATTTTGTTTCTTTTGTTTGGCACAACCCCCACGGCTCCTCCTTGCCATATTTGAAACCTTCATTTTATTTAAACTTATTTAATCAAAGATTGTAAATAAATCATTTTTTTGTTGACTGTCACACATCTGCCTTGAATTGTCTTTATAGGTTTTCAGCGTTACTGTTTCTGTTTGTTCCTTTTTATGCAGACACGTAACAATTGGGTTTTGTCCGGGATCTTCCTGTTTTTCCTTCTGACAATCAATAGGAAAATACTCATGGTGTTTGGTTGGCATGTGATTGAAAATGAGTTTGCGACTTTGCGACACACAATCTTTTCAAAAGAGGGGCTTTCAACAAAAATGATTTATTGTGTATTGCAGCACACTTTGACATTCCTGTTCAAAGGTATTGTGTTGAGACAGAAATCAAGAAAAAGGTCCTAGAAAAGTTGGTTGGTTTAAAATCCTTAGTCCTGCCCAGCCTGTGGCTGAGGCTTCAGCTAATGATGCCCCTTCTACTACAGCAGAGGTTTCATCTCAAAGTATAGGGGAGCCAGCTGCGCTAGCCACACCTCCTGCAGACCTGGCTGGGAGACCTGCTCCTGCGACTTTACCTCATTTTGACCCTTTCTCTCAGCAGTCTCAGGGGTCCAGTCTGGATGCTAAGCTTAGGGTTCGTTTAAAACCGCCTTCAGCTGGTGGCTGGTGGAAAAGGAGTTGGTGCTTAAAGCAGATTATGATTTCCGCCTACAGGTACGAAAATTTGAAATAGAAGCTGAGAAAGAAGTAAAACTAAAGCAACTTGAGGTTGAAGCTCTGAAAATCTCCTCCGGTCACGCGTTAAACATGTCTGACAGGTCCGTATCTTTCCAAAGAGTATCCAGTGTGATGGAAAATTTCTGACATTGACTGTTCTGCTAGTGTTATGGGAGAGCTCTGCTAGTGTTATGGGAAGGCTCTGCTAGTGTGATGGGAAAGTCACTGTTGAAGGTGTTCAAGGTCTCAGCATGACAGATTGACGCTAACACACCACCACACGTTTTTTTTTTTTGTTTTTTTTTACTAACCCCCTTTTTACACAATTTTACACTATATAACCTGTATGTTTTGGAGAGCTCTGGGCTCTCTCACTGACTGACTGTCCATATGGTTGTATGTGTGTGAGTCCATTCTGAATGCTATTTAACTCAAGAAAACACAGCTGACGTGTGCAGACTCTTTTTCCAAGATCTTTGTCAACTTTTTGCCACCACAATTTTGGCACCCAACGTGGGGCCTCATCTGTGAGTGGGTCCTGGGATTCTGGACGGAAGGTGTTAAGCTGCGCAACAAGAGCCGAGACTCTTGCAACCTCAAACTCGGAACAACGGAAGGTTGAGAAGAGGGCCTGACGTCTGGAGGACCGGGATTCCCTTCACCGTTGGGATCCAGCGAACTCGGTGGATTTTAACACCTCGCTGTCTTTCCTGGTGAGTTGTGAGACCTGCACAGGGGAAATTGAAATTCTTCTCCACCTACTACTGAGATAGGTTGGCAGACGTGCCAGGCACCGTTTCAGGGAAATTGTGTGCAGGAGAAGAGACGAGCTCGGGCTAGGTCAGGGACCTAGTGTGACACCTGATTATTCCAACTGTTAAAGGTGGGAGAAAAGGTGGGCAGAGACTGTCTGGGACAAAAGGAGAAATTTTGCTTTTAGAGTGAAACTTCAATTCAGTCTACTATTTGTTAAAGTTTTTGGTGCACATTTCTCCTAATTTAAGAGAAAAAGAAAAGAGAAGTGTGCTTTATTAAGGAAATACTAATCAGTAATTAGTAAGTAATATTAAGAATAAGTAATTAATATTTTGCAACTGCTGAAAGACCCGAGAGTGATAAACATGGGGTCCGGGGGAAGCAAGAGTCCAATAGTTTATGTCACGAAGGCTGATTACAGTGCTCCCAATGTGAAATTCATGTCTGATAATTATGGAAGAAAGAGCTTAGCCCAGTTAGATCTGTGGGTCAAGAAGTATAAGTTCCCGGCAGCAGGCAGTCTGAGCATCAAAACCCTAGAAGTTCTGGAGGCAAGACTGACATATTTAGAGGAGGAGGGAGTGACTGGTAAATTTGGTAGAAAGGTTGATTTTGTAGCAGATTGGTCAGCTTTTAACTATTGGATGAAAGAGGCAGAGCGTAGAGAGGGCCCTAAAGTTACCCCGGTGCGGTGTCTGAAACTGGATCCGGACCTCAACTCGGCTCCACCCCAATCAACTGAGATCCGTGAAAGGCCCCAACCATATCAAGCCCTGAAAGCCGAAGGAGCAACGGCTCCCTATGCACCAGAGCGGGAGGTCAGCACTCCTCCCCTCATCAAACACCGAACCAAACGACAAGGCAAACGAAGAGGCCAGGATGTGTCACCTGACCCCCAGCCAGGAACCAGCTCCTCAACACGCTCTGGGCGAGAGTTCAGAGACAAAACAAAGAACATAAAGCCCGAGGACAGTGAGGAGGAGTCGGAGCGGGAGCAGAAGGCTGCTCCCCTGAGTGTGAACGCTCCAATGATAGAGGTGGCGGCGGGAAATGGTGAGACACAGCTCGTCTACAGACCGTGGCTGCTGAGGGATATGCATGAAGCAGCAGAGGGCCTGCCATGCATAATGGAGGGGGGAGAGAAATTTGGAGAAAAACTGGCACTGCTAATTGGGCAGTACACCGATTATTGATGAACTGATTGCTGCCATTGCTCATGAAAAATGATATAAAAATCTCCAATGTGCTCCAGCCACTAGAAGATCTCAGGATGCATCACCCAGATATTAAGCATGCGAGCAATGCAGAATACCGCATGGTTATTCGACAACTGATAGGGAAGCTGAAAGCAGAGTTCCCTATCTGCCTGGACTGGGAGAAGGACATGTGCTATCTTGAGATGCCGATGTGAAGAAGTGATCACCGCTGACACGTCTTTACTTGCAGTCAAAAAGAAGTTTATTGACGAGAAAGAAACAGTGCCAAAAATGCCGAATCCTGGAGCCTTTCTGCCAATATGAGATCTCCTCTCTACTGTCTCCCAAACCCCTCTATTTATATGTCTTGTCTGTTTTCGGAATGGGTACCCCTTCCAATAAGAAGCCTCCAACCAAATGGTAAATATCATCTGGTCACTGGTCTCTGGCCTTTAATTTTTAGGGCCAGCATAAAACCTCCTCATCCTATCTCTTCTGGTGTCTCATACTCTACCGTATCAATCAGGAAGGCAAATGGGTAACAGTTTGACCTCCAAGGCACATTCCTTTAGTTCAACTTACAATGGGTCATACAGAAACCTTTGACAAGGCCTTAATGAACATTCTTGTTTGACTTAAGAATAGAATATACAACAATTTAGATGTTAAAATAAAGAAAATGAAGTGGAAAATACACTACAGTCATGTCCACTATACAGGGGGAAAATGAGAGTGTAAGTGCTTATCTGCAATGCCTGAGAGAAGCACTGGTGCAGTATGGCAGAAAATACTCAAGACAGGGTGTTTTCCTCAATGAAATCTTTGTCACAGTAATGTATTGTATTTCAATTTTACAAGACTTTATTGGAAACCTTTTTATACCAGAAGTTACTGTAAAATGAATTACAGTATATTACTGTAACTCAATTTTACAAGATTTTATTGGCAACTTTTTTTGCCAGGTAGTTCCTGTAAATTCTACAGTCAATTCATTACAGTGAAGGGCAAAAAGGAGGTCAAGAGGGTGAACACAAAGATGATGACCGCTGTTACAAATGCGGCAAAAAAGGACATTGGGCAAGAAATTGCCTTAAGAAAAAAACAATTAAGAAAGGAGATGGGGCAAAGGACTCAGATTGACTACATGGTGGTTGCACGAGGACGGACGGATCTGGTGACAACACTGACCTGGCTAAACAAACTAATCTCTGTTTTAGTCACGGTGTGCGTATCGTGTGTTTTCAGGTTTGTGTCGGTGTCTGTGCTCTTGCGTGCCCAAAGTGTAAACTTGTTGATGATGCAATTAAGCACCTCGAAGCAAAACAGAAAGAGCAAGAGCATAAATATATGCTGGCTGAGCTTTCAGCAAAGGCAGACAAAAAAATGCTTGAATATTCACTGTTAGTTAACAGTGTTGAAGTCTCTTTTCTGGTTGACTCTGGTGCCACACAATCTGTCATCAAAAGGAGTGTATTTCGTCCTGAAGCCCAACCTAAGCTCAGTGGTCGATTTTAAAAAACAATTGGTGTGGATGGGGTTCCGTTTGTAGAAAGATACACAACTCCGCTAAAATGTGTTGATCAAAGGTGGGGGGGGAGGGGGGTGGGGATCTTTCAAACATTTGTTTTTGCTTTCTGACAGATGTCCCGTCAACTTAATGGGTTGGGACCTCATGTGCTTGTTAAGTATTGTTTTGATCTGTACAAATCAAATCAAATCAGATTTATTTGTATAGCGCCAAATCATAACAAAGTTACATCAAGGCACTTTACATATAGAGCAGGTCTAGACCAAACTCTTTATAAAATTATTTAAAGAGACCCAACAGATCCCCCGATAAGCAGGCACTTGGCGACAGTGGCAAGGAAAAACTTCCTTTAAGAGGCAGAAACCTCGGGCAGAACCAGGCTCAGGGGGGGCGGCCATCTGCCTCGACCAGTTGGGTTGAGAGAGGGAGAGAGAGAGAGGCACGGGGGGGGGCAAAGTTGGGTAGAGTAGGGAGAGAAAGAGAGCAGGAGGAGGGGATATTCAAACAGGTGTAGGCAGGAACATGATGCTGCATGAGGTTCGTAGGAATGATGCTGTATGGAATTCTTGAAGATGTGGGAGCAGCAGGCATTGCAGGAACATGGGATGGTGATGATTCATCACCTGCAGGATGAGGACAGGGAGAGAGAGGAGAGGAGCTGGGAGAGAGAGAGAGGAGAGGAGCTGGGAGAGAGAGAGGAGAGGAGCTGGGGGAGACAGACTTCGGGAAAACATGGTTAGTAAATGCAATGCACATGCTTGGAACTGAGAGAAACTGGGATTTCGGAGAAGCAGGTTGTTGGTATGACGGCGCATGCGAGGGGGGGAGAGAGAGAGGGAGAGGGAAGAGGGGGAGAGAGAGAGTACACAGGACGGTGTTGAAGTTGAGAGAATAAGCGAAGACCCCAAATTATTGCAATATGCTGAAACACGAATCATTTGCGAATGGGAAGTAAATCTCCCCTCTGTTGTGCTGCCACTTCCTGACACACACACACACACACACGCTGACATCACATACATGTGCTGCACAACTCACACAGTCTCCACTTGTGATTATGAAAATATCTTGAACAACACACTGCAGCTAGATTGGTTGTATTGGGATGATGTTTGATGTGCTGCCTCGGTGAAACTGCCTGATCGATTGCAAGAGTTTGTTGTGAATGATCCACACATAATACTGGTCAATCCCACATGCACAGACCTGGGTCTGTGGGTGGGGGAGCTGAACGTCTCTCCACACTGGAAGGCTACAGCTGACCCTCATGTTGACTTGAAAGAAGGACTGGGGGTGCACAGAAAAAGACTAAATTATGCTGTTAGACTTCCTATGTGACTGTGTACATTGATGAGAAGGCATTTGACACTAACATGAGCATGGTCAATTCAGTTGAAGACATTCAGACAAAAGATAAAAATTATGTTGGTCTGATTAAAAACTGTGAGCCAGTGATTATCACACCCAAATCAGACTACAGACCCTGTCATAATCAATATCCTCTCAGACGTGAAGCAGTTGAAGGCATCAAGCCTGTGTTTGATTCTTTGCTGAAAGCGGGTGTGATCATCCCATGTGCAAGCTCCCCAGTGAGAACACCTATATTGTCATAGTCCACTCGTGGTCTTCCCCTATACCAACCCCATTTACCTGTGTGCCTGCCTCTTCTAATCAAGATCATCATATTCACCTGTTTCTCCCAGCTGTCTCTAATCACCCAGCCTCTTCATAACCAGTTTCTCCACACTCACTCTCTGCCAGATTGTCTTTGCATTATACTCAACTTTCCCTCACTCCTTTCCGGACAGACCTCCTGGTACCTGACCTGCCTTCTGCCCCAGACCACGTCTCCTCGTCTCTGTCCCGGTAACCTGACCTGCCGGCTGTCTCTGGACCCTGCGTCTGCCTGCTCCGTCTGCCTGCCGTCTGTTTGGGCTCTTGAATAAAGCCAATAAAGTTCAGAACTCTTCCGGTCTAGATTTGTGCCGTTCTTGGGTCTCTGGGCTCTCACGCCCATTCCATATATTTCCAGTGCATAAGATCCACCCTGTAGATGAACTGGTGGAGTGGAGATTTGCGCAAGATTTGCAAGGTGTAAATGCTGCTGTGCAGGCCAGGGCACCTACTGTTCCAAATCTACATACAATCTGTCTCAGGTTCCAGCTGAAAGCAAATGGTTCTCAGTTATTGATCTTTCAAATGATCTCTCAAATTTTTTTCAGTGTTCCAGTACACCCAGACAGCCAGTTTTGGTTTGCATTTTGCTTTGAAGGGAAAATTTACACTTTTACATGTCTGTGTCAAGGCTATTGTGAATCACCAACAAATTACAACACAGCTTTGAGAGACAATTTGGAAACTCTTGTGTGGCCTGAAAGATCTGCTTTGCTGCAGTATGTTGATGATATTTTGCTTGCGAGTGAAAGCAGAGAAGAATGCGTTAAAGCTACACTTGCTCTGTTGAAACATTTGGCTGAGCAGGGCCATAAAGCAAGCCTGTCAAACCTACAGTTTGTTGTGGAAAAAGTCACTTTCCTTGGTCACGTGATCTCTGCTGAGGGAAAATCCCTCTCACCAAAATGCGTGGAAGCCATTCAAAAGATTCCCAAGCCAATAACAAAGAAACAAGTGATGTCATTTTTGGGGATGACTGGCTATTGCAGACAGTGGGTTCCACATTATGCTGAAATCGAGGCACCATTTGCAGCAATTGCTCATGGGAAAGGCCTGAAAGCATCTGATCCTGTCATTTGGACTCCTGAAGCTGAGAAATCCTTTGTTGATTTGAAAATTGCACTGCAAATGCCTCCGACCCTTGGACTGCCTGACTGTACACGACCATTCACTCAGACGGTCAACAAAAAGGGGGGATACATGATTTCTGTTTTGTTGCAAGAACATGGGGGAAAACAACGAACTGTGGTTATTTTTCAGCTAAACTCAACAGTGTTGCTGCAGGTCTGCCCCATTGTCTCAGAGCTGTGGCTGCTGCAGAGAGAGCAGTCATGGCGTCACGTGATATTGTGGGATACACTGATTTGACCTTGTTGGTTCCACACGCAGTCTACCTCATCCTTCTCGAGCAGAAAACTACACATCTCTTTGCTGCGAGGTGGTTACGTTACAATGCTGTTCTGTTGGAATTGCCAAATGTTAATGTGAAAAGATGCACTGTTCTTAACCCTGCTACTCTTCTGCCAACAGCTGAGGATGGAGAGCCACATTACTGGCCACCATAACTTCTGTTTGTTCCCCCAGACCAGACCTGTGAGAAACTCTGATTTCTAATGCAGACTTTGAATTCTTTGTAGATGGTTCAGTATCCAGAGAATGTGAAACTGGGAAAAACATGGTGGGTTTCGCTGTCACAACCCTGCAGGAGACAGTGATTGCACGTCCTCTGTCCACTTCTCATTCATCACAATCAGCCAAATTGGTGGCTCTGACAGAGGCTTGTAAACTAGCAGAGGAAAAATCTGTTAGCTTTTACACAGACAGCAGATATGCCTGGGGTGTGGTTCGTGATTTTGGACAAATTTGGAAGAATAGGGATTTCTTAACTTCAACAGGGAAACCTATTGCACATCATGCGGTGGTGTCTGCGTTTTTGGACGCTATGTTGTTACCAAAACAAATTGCTGTGTTTAAATGTGAAGCTCACACTAACACTGATTTTGTTTCTCAAGGAAACGCCAGAGCAGATGCAGCTGCGAAGGCCGCTTCAAGGCTATCGCTAACCACTGAAATGCAGGCCAGCTCACTGACCCCGCCTCCCACAGTGGCTACCGCTGAGATAGAGGACCTACAGATAAGAGCCTCTCCGGCGGAGAAGGCTGCTTGGAAAAAAGCAGGATGTACTGTGGAAAATAAAGTGTGGACAGGGCCTGATGGCCTGCCCTGCCTCCCTCACTATGTGTTTCCTCATTTTGCCAAGTTAACACATGGGCTGGATCACGTATCAAAAGGGGGGATGGTTGTCAAAATACGGAGACACTGGTTCACAAGAGGTTTTTCCAGTTATGCCACTAACTTTTGTAAAATGTGTGTAATTTGTGCCACTAACAATGTGGGGAGGGGCATTAAATTCCACAGGCTGCTCATCCACCTCCAGAGAGACCTTTTGACCACCTACAAATGGACTTCGTTGAGCTAATGCCAAGTGAAGGGAAAAAGTTTGTTTTGGTCATTGTGTGCATGTTTTTAAAATGGGTTGAAGCTTTCCCCACAGCCAAACAGGATGCATCAGCAGTAGTGAAGGCTTTGCTGACACTGATAATTCCCAGGTGGGGAATCCCAGCTAAAATCAGCTCAGACAATGGCACACCTGACATGACTGATCCACCTCCTCCAAACTTTACAGTCGCACCACATGCTCACACACTTCACCATCAGACAAAAAGATCTATTATGGCAGGCAGTTCAACTTCGAGATTGGAGGACAACGTCTGGTACAAGGCAGTGGTGACAGCAGCTTGTGTTTGTCCATGCTCTTGCAGCTATGTCTGTGCTGAACTTCCACATGAAATGGGTAATTCCATACCATTAAAGCCATTTCCTTTGAATGTTTCTGAGACCCTTAGAGTGATGGTTGCTTTCACTCAAGGAGTTCATAACGAGACCAGGACTGTTTCCGCCCTCACTGAAGGACTTCAAAAGCTAAATATCAGTGTGGTGAACTACGAAGGAGCAAAAGTGAGATTTTGGAATGTCACTATGGTGTCTCAGCAGGGAGTGTTTCAACGTGTCATGGACACTAACCCCACAAGTCAGAGAGTTGCTGTTTGTTTTTCTAGAAATTGTACTACAGAGACTGATCATTTCCTAGGTTTAGCTGCATGCGAAGAGGTGGTTCAAGCAGCATGTGGGGTGATGTGGGACAACTGCATAACTGAGTGCAAAGGTACAATGCCACATGTTGGCAACTCTAAATCTTATAGACACTCTTAGTTTGAATCACTCAGGTATTGACAATCCTGCTGTCTATATGCCATCCAGTGATGGCTATGGCTCACTCAGACATCATGTCTGGGTCTGTGGCAGACATGTTTATCAGACTCTGCGATCCGGATGGTGTGGTAAATGATATTTGGCCAAATTCCTCTCTGCAGTAAGAATCTAGCCTGATTTGACTCACTTCCATACACACTATGATCATTACTACCCACCTCACAGAGCTAAACGTGCTAAAGTAAGAGTGCCCCTTGTAGAAAAAGTGTTTGGGGCTCTCCTACCACATTGGGGGGTTGTTAACAATGCACGCAAAATTGATAGCATTGCTATTGACTTAGAAGACCTCACAAACAGTAACTACAGGATTCACCTCACTCACACCAACAATACAAGGCCTCAGGAATGTAGCTCTGCAGAACAGAATGGCACTGGATTTGGTTTTAGCACGCCAGGGGGGGAGTTTGTCACATTGTGGGTACTGATTGTTGCACATATATTCCTGACACTACTGATAACATGACACACGTCGTTTCTCATCTCAATGATCTTTTACATTTGGAAAAGACCCGTGATTCTGAGATGACCACAGGGTTTGACCTATGGTCCTGGCTTCATTTAAAAGGATGGGTGAAATCACTGATGCATTTACTTGCTCCTGTTTTGATCATTATATTAAAAGGTTTGCCTTTTCGACCAGCTAGATCACCGACGAAAGTGACCTATACACGCCTGCTTATTCCCCCTTTTTTGGAGTTTCACCCTAGCTGGACGAGAAGAGACCCGACCAGTGTTCGCCTGAACACTTTTCCGGATCCGTGAGAGTCAGCTGCTTGCAACCCACTGACCTCTCAGTTATTACCTGCAGAAGGAAGAAAGAGTTTCATCACGGACACGCGGATAACTTCTACGCCCCATTGTCTACCAATTAAGTCGACCATCCTGTGTTTCATCGCTGCCCCACCGAGAAACCAGGGCCGTCAGTCTTGAGTAACAACGACGGCGCCGCAGTACCATGCACCGGAGGACCCGCTGCTGGATCAAACTGACAGACTTATACACACACCAGTTCGCTCAGGAGAGCGACACAAGTAACAGTTTTTCTGGGCAGAGACGTTAGATTTGTGTGTTTCATGAGCTTAGTGCTCAGTTATTGTTGTGTATTTTAATGGACCACCGAGTCCGCCCTCTGCGGTACTCTGAGGAGTATTTTTAAGTTGCTGCCTGTTTAGTTTTGGGTTGACCACGCTAAACTGTTTGTGTTATCCCATGTCAGTCCACAACCAGACACCAGGCTACAGACTACCGTCCGTACGCTCGCTCTCTGCAGTCAAGGCAACCCCTGCTCTCCTTTCACGGTCGCGGGACCGAGAGTCGGTCTCCCTTCTTCTCGCTTTCCTCTCTCTCTTACTAACACACACTACACATGCACACGCACACCTACACGTCCATTCAATCGCGCACGGTTTGCTCCGCACATCCGATCATCAGATAACGCCGGTATAGCGCAGCCTTATCAATTTGTTATGTACTATCAGATTTGTGGATGTTCAGAAACGCCTCCGACCACCGGTTGGCGCTGTCTGCTATTGTTAACCGGAACCTTGCAGAAGCTTCGCCGGTTGTTTACGTGTGACAAAGGCTGTGCCCAAAACCGCTCCCTAATCCCTAATTAGTGCACTATATGGGGAACTGGTCTTTTTCTTGTGGTGTCCGAAATCTTTTGCAACAAAATGTAGTGCACTCAAAGTATCCCACAATGCATTGTGAAAAGTAGTGAATAGCTGATGGTCACTAACCCAAGCAAAATATCCCATGATGCATTGCGGTCGCGGCGAAAATGGCGATTCCAGCAAAACAGAATAGTTTATTTTATAGCACATTTCAAAAGCAAGGCAATTAAACGTACTGTTTACATGAATGTAAACAGCATTAACATCGTGCAAAACAGTATAATCGGACATCAGATTATTAATAGCCTTTAACAAAATGCTAAACAGAATTTTTTCTTTCTGTCTTTAGTGGGGTATGTTTTAATTGCGCGACAGTGATGACACAATTAATGGCGAAAAAAGTAGTGTCCGAAAGCGATTTTTCATTTTTTGAATGGGTTCACTATATAGTCCGCTACATTCATCTCCTTATATAGGGAGTAGGGAGTAGGGAGTGAGGGGGTGGTTTTGGACACAGCCATAGCCTTCCTCGGAAGCCGCGCCATCTTGATACACACACTCACACACACATACACACACGCGCTGTACTTTACCTGTTCACCTTTACACCTCTGCTGTCTTTATGTATTTTGCTTAGCGTTAGTTGATAGTATACTATTTATAAATGGACACGATTGTTGGCTTTGGCAATTTTTGTGGAAGTTAATAAATCCTATTTGTAGCTTCAAAGAGAAGTCTTGTCATTATTGTGCATATTTTATTGTGATAGGTGGCTGATTGAGAGAGTCTGAGCTCGGATTTCACACCTTCACTGTTCACCTAGTGGTGCTGATATTTCAGATATTGGCTCCTCTAATTGAACAACTGTTTATGAGGCAACGTTTACAGTTTGGTTATTGGTCCTGGTTTCCGGGTGGTGCCCTACATTATCAATTTAATTTAATAATTTCTGATTTTATAATTCCTAATTATCTCTGATAATTAGGAATATAGCTGATAACCAAACGCACCCTTTCAAACCCAACAACTTTAAAGGCTCTTTGCCAGAGAAAGTGGTAATGTTTCTGAATGAACAGAAAGTGTCCTCGTTATCCAAGGCTGCTGTGTCATTGCAGATGAGTTTGTGTTAACCCATCAAAATCTGTTTGTATCTTCCCTTCGATCCGACAGAACCCCTGTTTCACGTCCCGCAAGACTTGATTCTAGGCATTTTGCCCCTGAAAAGGCTAAAGGACCCCAGTCACCTCCTCAAGAGAACCGTGAGTGTTTCTACTGTCACAAAAGAGGCCATGTCATTGCCGTCTGTCTGCTGTCACTGAAACAAAAACAGCCGTTAGCCTGAGTTTCTCAGCAAAAGGAAGTAAGTTTGGACATCTGGGTGTCACGAAGACTTATGACATTTCTTCTGGCCAGGACTCAAGTCTGATGTGGTGCACCATTGTGTCATGTGTGTCAGGTAACTTGCAAACCAAACCAAGTGGTTTCTCCTGCCCCACTCTGTCCTATACCTGTGATGGGTGAGCTATTTAAAAAAGTGATTGCTGACTGTGTGGGGCCGTTGCCAAAGACCAAATCTGGCAACCAGTTCCCTCTGACTATTATGTGTGTTTCCAATAGATTCCCAGAGGCTGTTCCGCTACAGAAGATCTCAGCTCCAGTTGTTAGTAAGGCACTTGTGAAATTTTTTACAATGTTTGTTCTTCCTAAGGTGGTTCAGACTGATCAGGGTACCAATTTCACATCCCGAGTGTTTTCCCAGGTATCGAAAACCTTAGGCATTACGCATGTAACTTCAAGCCCATATCATCCTGAAAGCCAAGGGGCACTAGAGAGGTTTCATCAGACCATGAAGTCACTCGGTTTTAGTCCTGCTGAACTGGTGTTTGGGCATGAGGTTCATGGCCCCTTAAAACTTCTAAAAGAACAACTTCTCTCTCTGGAAGGGAGAAAAGTCCATAGCATCCCTGAGTATGTTACGAAACTCAGAACTCGTCTTCAGAGATCCTGCTCTTTAGCCAAAGACTCTATCCTCTTCTCAGGTTAAGATGAAGCAAAACTATGACCAGAAAGCCATTGCCCACTTGTTTCAACTTGGTGACGAGGTTTTGATTCTCTCCCCTATCCCTGGTTCTACTTTATCTGCAAAATTTTCTGGTTTCCATGTTGTGGAGAAGAAAGTCAGTGACACTAACTTTGTCATTTAGACACCTGACCGCAGACGGCAACACAGAATGTGTTATGTGAACATGAAGAAGCCGTACTTCAGACCAGAGGATGGAAGTGGAACTTCTGTAGTCCCAGAGGTAAAAGATGTTGTGTCACCAGTAGTTGTCTTCTCAACAGTGAGCTGCACTGAAGAGGATGGGCTGGTTATGCGTAATGCCACACCACAGGGGGGGTAAGACTGAGGAATTCTGAGCTGCTTTCTGATCTGTCTCACTTTCTAGCTCACCTTCCTGATGATCATCTTGGTGATGTGGAGACACTCATTTCTGATTTCCCATGCTTGTTTGCTCCTTTTATGCATAAACGTAACACAAACGAAGACGACATTGATACATTCCTAACCAATACTGAATACCAAAATTGACTGAAGACCAAGCAAAGGCATTCGAAACCATTCACAATACCATAATTCAACAATGCACTCAAATTAATTTCTAGTAATAAATCACCAGAACCTGATGGCTTCCCTGCTCTGTCCTATGAACACCTCTGGAATATTCTATCACCCATATTTAACAGATTAGTCATAGACATTAAACAAAAATCCAAACTCCTCACAGAGATGAATACTGCCACAATTTCTCTATTATTGAAACCCGATAAAGACCCTACCTCCCCATCAAGCCAATGCCCCCTGCTCTTATCAAATCAGACACATCATGGACAGACAAATCATTAACAAAGTCTTAGCATCCTGGATTGAAACTATTACCCCATCCACCTTCCACTCAGACCAAACAGGCTTTATCAAAGGAAGACAATCAACCAACAATTTAAGTAGATTATTCAACCTAATCCATGAAACATCCAACTCACCAACAGCCATAGTCTCTTTAGATGCAGAAAAAGCATTCGATAAAGTCCATTGGAAATACTCAATTAGTGATGATTGTGGCAATTGGTGATGTGTACAAAACCCTCACCCAGTGTATAAATGACTCACCAAATCCAAATTTTTTAAGTACTGTAAATAAATAACATCACAATGTTTCACTTTGCATAGGGGCACTACTCAAGGATGCCCACTCTCTCCATCATTATTCACCATTTTCATTGAACCAGTGGCAGCAGCTATCCGTCAAAACGTAAATATCAGAGTAATTTGAACCCAAAATACACATTCCAAGATCAGCCTTTATGCAGATGATATTCTCTTTTATATACAGAATCCAGCAACCTCACTACCCGAAACTATTAACCTCATAAACATATAATCCAAAATCTCAGACTAAAGCATCTGGTCCAAATCCACTATCCTCCCACTAAGCCCCAGTAGCTGGGATGTGGCAGCCCCAACTCTTCATTTCATTCTGCGCACTGGTAATATCACAAATTTAGGAATTAACATCTCCACCAGGCTGTCAGAATTAGTCAATCTTAACTTCAACCCACTCCTCAAAACAATAAATGACAATTTACAACACTGGATGAATCTACCTATATCCCTCATAAGGCAGAATCTCAATAGTCAAAATGACTATTTTACCCAGGATAACTACCTCTTCTCAATGATCCCCATCAAACCTCCTTCTTCATGGTTCAGTTCGGTTCCCTAGACTCTACCATTTAAAAATTTTACTGGAAAAGCAAGATCCCCAGAATTAAACTAGCCACATTACAAAAACCAAAAACCCAAGGAGGTATGGAAGCACTGACCATTTTTCATTATTTCATCCGCCACCAACTATATTTACAAATGGACCTATCCCATCGAAATTGGCAACTCCTAAACAACATGAACCTAGACAACTTATCCAATAGAATATTCTCCATAGCATTAACCATCACAAAGAAAACCATACTCATGAACAGGAAATCCCGTAAAAAGATCAGCATTACGCTCTGGAAACATTTACTCACCAAATACATATCTATGGAAAAATGATCTGCCTCTATTAAAAACAAACAGTTAACTCTGATCTGATGAAGATCTGGAATTCATTCATCAATAAACTCAATTCCTGCTTCGATGTCTCTCACGGCCCTCTTTCTTTTTTTTTTTTTCTTTTTTTTTGCCTGTGAACCATACACACTAACCACAACATCTGGAAACACAATTACCCTTCTACTTGTCCCTATTATTATTATTATTATTAGTGAGGTTGAAAACTAGTGCCATCATGAGTACAGTCATTGATGGGTATAGTGAGTATGTCTATACGTATTATCAACATAGACAATGGTATTGTATGGTTGCACAATTATAAATTTTATTATTACTACGATCATGATTATTATTATTATTTTAGTTATTCATTTATTTATTAATTTTTGACAGTTTTTTGTGTTCATTTTGTTTATTGTTATCATAATTATGATTATGATAATTATGATTATCATTATTAATACCACGCTGGAAAACTAGTGCTATTAGTATGGCCTTGAGAAGCATAAAATTATATGTATTGATATTATTAACTTAGACAAATTTATTATACAGGTAAACATGCATTCTGATTATTATTCACCAATTTTTTTTTCTTTTTCATAGCCAAGTCTTTCTTTACTTACTCATATTTGTCTTTCACTGACCTTCTTCCATTATTTATTAGAATTTTGATTATATGATATGTTATTATGATTTGATTATAATAATTGTT
This sequence comes from Remorina albescens, assembly GCA_034769265.1. Taxonomy (NCBI): domain Eukaryota; kingdom Metazoa; phylum Chordata; class Actinopteri; order Carangiformes; family Echeneidae; genus Remorina; species Remorina albescens. Next base: position 2,245,648 of record CM068492.1, on the reverse strand, counting down.
TTTATTGTTTTTTGCTAATTAATAAGACATGGGGAGGGGGAGGACGGGGAATAACAGAAATAACTCTATATGTCAGTATAACTATCATTATTATTATTCATATTATTCGTGTACATAAGCCCCCCTTCGTGTTGTTGCTTGGCTGGACTGGGTTGGTTGGACATTGGCCTGTGTTCCCCCTGCACCTCCTGGCCTCTCCTCTGCCCCGGTTTCTATCCGAGACTATTGGTGTGTGGCACACTCCCTTTTCTATTAATGCACTACACACCAGTTTAAAGGAAAGAACGAACAAATAACAAACAAACAAACAAATAAAAAAACCTCAATACAACCCCTACCCTGTTTTTAATGCACCACATACACCAGTTAACACATATATAAAAAAAAAAACAAAATAAAACGGAACAAACATAAAACATTACAAGTAAATAAAAAAAATATAAACATAAGGCAGGGGGCGTGCTGCATGTGGTCCAGGAAATCTGGGGGCAGGGGAGGTGGTAGGTCCTGAGCGGTGCTGCGGGGCCTGAGGCATCCTACAAATCTACTCAACTCAAATCCTTTTTTCTTTTCTTTCATCCCCCTCTCCTCCACCCTCCCTCCGTATAGCTGTGGTTGCTATCAATATTAGCGTTATCACCATTATTACTGATTATTGTCATGATTCTTATTATATATATTTATGCAAGCATAATAATTGTAAAATGTTATTTATATTATTCTTTTACTTTACTTTCTACCATTTAGTTTTTTTACTCAATAATTATAATTACATAGTTGGAGTGTATACAAAAAATATAATGCTGTGTAATATATATGTATATATATATTATATTAACAATTACTCATACTCTCTCTCTCTCTCTCACACACACACACACACACACACACACACAGAGTTGCTCCTTACTGCAGTGTCACATTGTACATTTTGTTTTGTTTGATATGTATGCATGTTATTGTTTAAATATTTTGCCGTTTTGTAGTTTGTTTCCTGTATGTTTTAACACAAATACAATAATTCTTTAAATGGCCTAAGATCAAAGGATGGGTCTTTTTCGAGGTCTAATGGTCCTCTAAGACTTTCTATGATTTTGTCAAGAATAACTTTTCTACTTAGGAGTTGCTGCAATGAGTTTAACAGTGAAAGGTTCTGAACATTTTACCATCAAGTATAGAAGTCACAGGCTCCACGACATTGAAGCAATCCCTATAGTATTTTTTATACTGATATGAAGTAGAAAGCAGCCCTCCCTTTTCAACAGCCTTTGATACTCGATTGGATGCACACACTGCAATTCAGAGTAAACACAAGAAACTCGTGCTACAAAAAATGGACCAGACTCAGTGACTAACTCCCTAAACAACCTTGCAACCTGCCCTACGTGCTATAGATATGTAACTATATCTAACTAGCCCAGTGAGCAGTGATAACTAACATGTCTTTGGGGTCATCAGGTGGGAACCTCCTGTCACCAGTGTTTTGTCTAGTTGGTCCCACGACACCTCCAGGAGGCTAGACAGTGATCACTGGCGTCCCAGAGTCACTCCCCTAATGCCAGCTATCAGCGCTCCTCACACTAAGACAATTATCTCCTTTACTTTGCCTATGCTACCACAAACAGCACTATCGTCAACTACTCCAACCTCTCACCAACTGCACCACTAAAAGCGGGGTGGGGATACAAACCCTAGTTCGGGTAGGGGGGAGAAATAGAAGAGGTGGATACATTATTCATGATTACTTTGAGGTATACAGAGAAAGCGGGGAATATCTTTATTCACATCGGCCCTACTAACAATGTAGTCAGAGACAATTCCCCCCATACAATATGTGATATGCCTTCTTGTACTTAAGACAGGCTACATGTGTGTGTTGTGTGGATAGCCTTCACCCTTATCTTGAACTTCAAACCTGGTGATTGTGCAGCACTATGTGTGTGTGTGTAGTGTAGTTCTCTTTCCTGGCACCCCAGATGTCTTCTACTTATTGTTTTGACTTGTTTGGTGCCAGAGCAGGATGACGTGACTCTCATATTGACGCATGAACAGAGACAAGGCCTCTGGACCCTGTCTTTCCCTTACATTCACAAATACAATAAATGTACCAAGCACTGCACAACACTGATGCTGCAGACTGAAAATATTTATTTCTTACCATATACTCATTTATAGTAACATGCTAATCAACATGGAAAATCAGAACAAAATAGTAATTTTCTTATCTGTAGACAAATAAAAATTACTGTATGAAGTACATAAATTTACAGTAACTTTTAAGAAAAACTAAAGCAACAACAACAACAACACTGTAACTATAATCATTATCCCTCCCTCTGGCTGGATCAGGCCATAGGATTTCATCCACATCACAGGCTATGTCTTCATTGGCAAGGCACCGTTGGAAGAATTGCCTTGTGTGACAAATCCACCCCTGCACAGAAGCTGCTTCGATAATATCAAAGGCCTGCTCCATGGCCTGAATGAGGGGCAAACGGTCGTAGGGCCGAAGGTCATATACCTTCCACCGCCATGCAGAAAAAAACTCCTCTATTAGGTTAAGGATGGGGTAGTATGGTGGAAGGTATAGGACTGGAAATTCAGGGTGCTGATTGAACCAATTTTGGACAAGAGCAGCTCAGTGGAAACATACATTGTGCCAAACCACAATGTACTGCATCTGGTCCACTTGGTTTAATGCTGTGATGATGTTATGCAATCTGTCAACAAATGCAATTATTAGTAGTATTTGTGTTAGAGGGTCCCAGAGTTGCATGGCGGTGGAGGACCCCTTTTGGGTAATGGTGGTGCAAAGGGTGATGTTACCCCCTCGCTGCCCTGGCACATTGGTAATTGCCCTGTGTCCAATTACATTGCCCCCTCTTCTTCTAGTTTTTGCGACGTTAAACCAAGCCTCATCAGCTTATATAAATTAATGTTGGATTTCTTCGGCATCCATTTGCAAGACTCTCTGAAACACACTAACATGCAATAGGACGCTATTCAATATAGATCTACTGCACAGTAATTTTACATGTAAAAAGGTTGTGTGCAGTGCACAATGCCGCACCATAGTCTTTGAGCTCCTCCTCTCATTCTCAGTCTTCTTCTTCTAACTCCTTCCATTTTTGTTGAAGACAGGTGAACTCACCTGCTGGCTTTTCTAGCACTTATACATACCTGAGTGCTGTATTTTAAATGAAGCATATGTGTGTTTCCACACCTGGTGGATGTGATTATCCAATTTGTTCATTAGTATGGTCACTGGCAAGCCAGGGCTTTGTAATCAGAAGGAAATAGCCTCACAATCCTTATCTGTGTCTAAGGTGTGAAAATGCGTGTAGAGTTTTGCAAATCACTGTGTATAATGTTTAGCAAAAAGTGTGAAGCTGAGTCTGTGCTTATTGTTGTGCAACTCCAGACAGGTGTTTTGCTTCTTGTGTGTAAAGATTTGTTAATTGTGTGAACATTTTCCTTTTAGTGTGTAAACAACTGTACACAACAACTTTTCAGACCTTGTGTTTACTTTCATAGACAGTCGGGAAATCTTTGGGGATTTAATTGCTTTTACAGTCAGCCTCTAGGGGCTATTCAAAAACCTGCCACTTGCCACTTGATTACAACCCATATTTGCATTTTATTAACTATTAATCAATCAACATAGTGTGAAAAAGAGGTTGGGAGAAAGGAATGGATGGATGGCTTGACAATACACGATCTTTGGTTACATAAATGTCATTCTAAAGAGGGATTGAAGGTGACTACACTGCTGTTGCATTCTCTTTTTGCATTCTCATTCTCTTTTTGATGGCCATCAGACTTAGCCAGAAAAAAAAACAAACAAATGTTCCACTTTCTTCATAGTGCTGTTGAATTTACCATCCCCCAATGACAGGAATCACCATTCTGAAATGCCAAAAGAACTAAGATAGAACAATTTAAAATAAATTTATTTGAACAGTTTTTTCGGTAAAAAAGATATTGACAATAAAGCCATCAGAAAAGAAAGGAAGCCCCTAATTGACATTTGCATTTGTAGGGTTTGCTGAACACCTGCCTCAAATAAGACACCTATTCAATCTCCTACTTGGTTTCATGGTGTATGCTGGAAAAATTTGTTCCTATCTGTAAAATATAGCACAGCTGTCACAACCAATGAAGAAGTCCATTTGTTTCAAGACATTCCTACCCTGTGCATTCACATTAATACTAAAACACAGGGCAAGGTAGGCCAGAAATCAATAGGCACTGGACACAGTTAAGTTCTTGCCTCAATTCTCAATTCTAGAAGAATAAATTTAGAGTCACAGGGAAAACTGCTTATCCAATATTTTATGATTTATCTTGCAATTTAGTCTATTAACATTCAAGAATCTACTGGTGAACTAAGCAACTTGGGGGGGCTTTGTATAAATTACGCATAGGAAGTACATAGTACTTTTGCAGGTAAATGGTGCACATATAAAGCAGAGGAACAACACATAGTAAAGAGAACAGACCATCTGACAAATATGGAGCACAAAGACAAAATAGACACAAGGGAGGCAAGGATGATTGAACACAGGTGAATCAGATGAGCATTGGGCAGGGAATCTACAATCTATAATACTCCTAAAGACAAAACAAACATGAAAGTGATTTATAATCCAATATAATCGAATCTGATCTAATCCAAGAAATTCAAAGATAATTGACTAGATAAAAAAAAAAAGACAAACTAAATTTGGTAAAACAGGATTCTCAGTTGGAATTTTTGACATTAATGAACATGCCATCTTTTTGCATATTGTGCAAATGTTCATTTTATTTTCATTTTTATTACTGTTTATAAAAATGAGTGTATCTCAAAAATTAAGCAATGAACACACTCAAAATAAATTTTCTGTGGTTTGAAAGGATTTTGTGCAACTAATTTTAATTTACAATTTTGTGGACTACAGCTATAACATTCTGTATGTCAGGTCTCTGTCTTTATGTTCTTGGACTTCCTGTTTTATTTTGTAATCTGTGTTTACTCCTGTCATGAGTCATCACTTCCTGTCAAATTCCTTTGTTCTGTCTCCCGCCAATAATCTCCACACCTGTGTCTGCCTGTATTTAAATCCATGGGTCACGCGCATTCCTTTGCCAGATTGTCATCGTTACCCCCGTGTGCTTTGCTGTCTTGCGTTTGTTTTTGTGATAACCTTAGTGTATGACCTGTCTTTTGCCTCACCGGTTTTTTGGAATTCTGCTTTGCCCTCTTCGGATTTGTTTGACTGTTTCTCCTGACTGCCTCCTCGTGTATGACCCAGCCTGCTCTTCAGTAAAGTTTTGTGGAACTTGGACTACTTTGTGTTTGTGGTGTTCACACTGCGACTGAGTCTCTCTGTAGTCTTAGGCCTTGTCACTGTATTTGGGAAAATATGAGTTTTTAAAAAAAATATTTTCTTTTTTGTTGTTTTCTGTACCATGTCTGATTGTTGGTTTACCGTTAGCTTTAAAGTTGACCTCCAGTTGTGGAGCTATTACAGTTTGGTTGCAATTGTAAATCAGTCTACTTACTGATCCGCAGGGATACTCACTCAGCCCTCACCCCCGCACCCAGCTCCTCCCTGTCTTCCAAAAAGATAGCGATTGCCAACATGTCAAATTCAAGACTTCAAAACAGTAGTTCACAAACCAATAGGTGGCATCATAGATGGTTCCTCAGTTGAATCCACTAAGCCTGCTCAGAATTTTTAATGGATGTCACATATAATAATTGTTGCTTGGATTTACCATGCAGTGCACTACTGCATTTAAACGACAACACATTTCTGTTTCATAGACAAAAATCAAGAGTCATTGAGAAGAAATGCCTTTGTTTTAACCGTGAGCCTACATAAAAACAAAACAAAACTGGGTTTTATCAAAACGACATACAGCATTCTGCATATCAACTCTTGGCATTCTTGAACTGCTCTATATGTAAAGTGCCTTGATGTAACTTTGTTATGATTTGGCGCTATACAAATAAATCTGATTTGATTTGATTTGATTTGATTTGAACTAACACTCATATTGCCAGAATCTAACACCAAACATCACCTCTCTGAAATTAGTGAAAAAAAGCTATAAAGAGCACAAATGAAACTACCCATACTAATGTTGTATTTCTCCAGGAACAACCATTACCGATGAAAACAATGTAAAAGATTCAGAATTAATTTATTATTGAAAATATAAAAAAGAGAAAAATGCATATATATATATATATATATATATACACACACACACACACACATACACACATATATATATATATATATATATACACTGCTCAAAAAAATAAAGGGAACACTAAAATAACACATCCTAGATCTGAATGAATGAAATATTCTTATTAAATACTTTGTTCTTTACATAGTTGAATGTGCTGACAACAAAATCACACAAAAATTATCAATGGAAATCAAATTTATTAACCCATGGATGTCTGGATTTGGAGTCACACTCAAAATTAAAGTGGAAAAACACACTACAGGCTGATCCAACTTTGATGTAATGTCCTTAAAACAAGTCAAAATGAGGCTCAGTAGCATGTGTGGCCTCCACGTGCCTGTATGACCTCCCTACAACACCTAGGCATGCTCCTGATGAGGTGGTGGATGGTCTCCTGAGGGATCTCCTCCCAGACCTGGATTAAAGCATCCGCCAACTCCTGGACAGTCTGTGGTGCAACGTGGCGTTGGTGGATGGAGTGAGACATGATGTCCCAGATGTGCTCAATTGGATTCAGGTCTGGGGCACGGGCGGGCCAGTCCATAGCATCAATGCCTTCGTCTTGCAGGAACTGCTGACACACTCCAGCCACATGAGGTCTAGCATTGTCTTGCATTAGGAGGAACCCAGGGCCAACCGCACCAGCATACGGTCTCACAATGGGTCTGAGGATCTCATCTCGGTACCTAATGGCAGTCAGGCTACCTCTGGTGAGCATATGGAGGGCTGTGCGGCCCCCCAAAGAAGTGCCACCCCACACCATTACTGACCCACTGCCAAACCGGTAATGCTGGAGGATGTTGCAGGCAGCAGAACGTTCTCCACGGCGTCTCCAGACTCTGTCATGTATGTCACATGAGCTCAGTGTGAACCTGCTTTCATCTGTGAAGAGCACAGGGCTCCAGTGGCGAATTTGCCAATCTTGGTGTTCTCTGGCAAATGCCAAACGTCCTGCACGGTGTTGGGCTGTAAGCACAACCCCCACCTGTGGACGTCGGGCCCTCAAGCCACCCTCATGGAGTCTGTTTCTGACAGTTTGAGCAGACACATGCACATTTGTGGCCTGCTGGAGTTCATTTTGCAGGGCTCTGGCAGTGCTCCTCCTGTTCCTCCTTGCACAAAGGTGGAGGTAGCGGTCCCGCTGCTGGGTTGTTGCCCTCCTACGGCCTCCTCCAAGTCTCCTGATGTACTGGCCTGTCTCCTGGTAGCGCCTCCACGCTCTGGACACTACGCTGACAGACACAGCAAACCTTCTTGCCACAGCTCGCATTGATGTGCCATCCTGGATGAGCTGCACTACCTGAGCCACTTGTGTGGGTTGTAGACTCCGTCTCATGCTACCACTAGAGTGAAAGCACCGCCAGCATTCAAAAATGACCAAAACATCAGCCAGAAAGCATAGGAACTGAGAAGTGGTCTGTGGTCACCACCTGCAGAACCACTCCTTTATTGGGGGTGTCTTGCTAATTGCCTATAATTTCCACCTGTTGTCTATTCCATTTGCACAACAGCATGTGAAATTGATTGTCCACTTAGGAAGCAACACTGATTGACAGTTTGATTTCACAGAGGTGTGACTGACTTGGAGTTACATTGTCTTGTTTAAGTGTTCCCTTTATTTTTTTGAGCAGTGTATATACATATATATATGGAATGAAGTGTCATGGTTCCGGTTCTTGCTATTATTTTGAAGTTCTGTTACATTCTGTTTCCTGTGTTGTGTGTTCATCTTTTTTGTTTCTGTTTCAGGGCTGGATGCTGTGCAGGTGTGCTGTGCCTAATTACCCCAGTTTTTAAATCCAAGTCTCTACTCTCCTCGTTGCCAGAACGTCTTGTTCCAAGCCCCGCTTCTCGTTGTCAGCTCCTCGGTTTGTATTTTATGAACTCCAGAGTTTCTGTATCCATTTACACTCCTAGTTTTGAAGTAGTGATTTTTTGTTGTTACTTTGTTCCTGCAAGTCCCAGCATTTCTAGTGATTTTCTCTTCCTCCTGAGACCTGGAAAAAAAAAGTATTTATATTTTGACTTCTTTTACATAATTCAAGTAATTGAGACGTAAGAAACATGTCACAAAGATTTTTTTCTCAAAAATATGATTTATTTATTTTTTATCACATGTCCCTTGTAGGGGATATCGGGTCTCCTTTGAAGTAAAAACTACATTGAAATTCATCAGTTTGGTGTTTGCAAGATCTAATTTTGTATCACTTTTTTTTTTTTGCATTTTAACTAAAAAGAAATACCACCTTTTGAAAAACTTAACCAAAGATGTGTCAGTACACATACAATGTCATGAACACATCATGCATGGTACGTCAGAAAGCAATTCTTGACAAAGAAACATGTTGCACTTCACACACATCTTCCCTTTGTATCCTTCTCTCCTGCACCTTGAAGCTTCCCGTGTCCGCTCTTGGGTCCAGACTCTGTTTCGTGACATGAAGTTTGGAACATAATGAATGAAATCTGAACATAATGAAGGAAAATGAAGTTTGAATTATTGAAATTAGAGTTGAAATAGATTGAATAAAAGTTTGAATATATTGAATTAAAGTCTGAATATATGGAATGAAGTCTGAATATGAAATGAAGTTTGAATATTTGGAATGAAAGTCTGAGTATATGAAATGAAGTTTGAATATATGGAATGAAAGATTTTATTGAATTAACATTTGAATATATGGAATACATTTTGAGTACCGTATTGCCTCTAATAGAGGCCGAGGGCTTTTATTTTTTCATTTGAACATTGAAAAATAAAATAAAATAGGAACAGGAAAATGTAATTATATCAAACATACAGTGAAATCAAATATCAATAAATTAATTGTTGTTCGAAAGGGAGTAGGAAGAAGTTTGTCAATTATCAAGTCCTACCCCTTATATTAACAATCAAATCCCAACTATTGAAATAATATAATAATAATAGAAATAATAGACAACAGGGGACGCACGGTGGCATAGTGATTAGCGCTGGTGCGCTGGGCATGAGGCCTTTCTATGCGGAGTTGCATGTTCTCCCCGTGCTTGCGTGTGTTTCCTCTGGGTACTCTGGTTTCCTCCCATCATCCAAAGACATGCATGTCGAGGTTGATGGATGACTCTGAATTGCCTGTGAATGGTTGTTCATCTCTGTCTGTCTCCATATGTTTGCCCTGCGAAAGACTGGTGACCTCTCCAGAGTCTAGCCTGCCCTCTCCCAATGAGCTGAGTGAGCTGGGATTCGCTCCAATACCCCCTGCAACCCGGAAACGGATAAGCCGTAGAAGATGAATGAATGAATAATAGGCAACAGAGCAAAAAAAAAAAAAAAAGAAAAAAAAAACTGAAAGAAAATTGAAAGAATTTGAGATGCAACAGTCTAGGTAAAACAGACTATTCCTTAATCTGTTGTTTAAATGTGTTTATTGTTTTACATTTTTTCCATTTCGTCTCTACATAGACTTAGTCCTGTACTGTGATGCGGTGATATTTTGCATTTGGTCCTAACTTGTGGTTTCTTGAACATGCAGGTTTCTCTCAACACAGTAGAGTATAGTGTAAATAATGCCTTTTGTTAAAGCTGATATTTAATTTTATGTAAAATTGCAATGGATATTTTGATATTTTTGATTTAATAAAGTTTATGTGTGGCTTCCACATTAATATGTTATCTATTATCACTCCAAGGCTTTCTACCCCTGATAGTCTGACTAGTCTAATTCCATATCCATATATATATATATTTTTTTAAATATTATTTCATGATCAACTTTATCAAATGTGTTTTTAAGGTCAAGGAATACCACAATGGCATATTCTTTATTTTCTATTGCAGTTGTTATTGCATTAACAAAATCAATTAAAGCTGTAAGCAGCGATGAATGGGCCATCGCACACCTGTGCAACTCAGAGTGCTGCGGACTCACCCCCACCCAAACTTATTACAGTTTTTGCCCGTTGCTTCAACACATTTTGTAAATCTTGGCTCATTGTGTCAAAACTCTACACACAAGCATTATAAAGAGTTTGGTCTAGACCTGCTCTATATGTAAAGTGCCTTGATGTAACTTTGATTTGATTTGACGAGCAAATAAGACACAACACTGGGAAATAAACCGTTCACATCTATGTCAAATTGAGACTCTGCTATCAAAACTTAACAATCCTTTGTCAAAATGTCACTCTGATAACAAAATGATACCCACTTGCATCATGTGAATACACTTTCAGAGCAGCAGGAACATAGTCTACATAAAAACACTGCAGTTTTTGGTTTTCACAGTCTTTATTCAGTTCCACAAAAGGTATGTTTTCACGACAACCAAAAAATGAAATACACAATACTCTACATTACAGCAGCGTACTTCACAGTACAGTAGATTCAGTTAAAGCAAAAATAAAAAAACAATACACTACTCTACTGTCTGTTGGGGTCTGGCCACAGGATCTCATCAACATCACAAGCAATGTCTTCTCTTGCTAAGCATCGGGGAAAATATCCCCTTGTGTGCTGAATCCATCTTTGGATTGACCTTACCTCAATGCCTTTACAGGCCTGACATGTGATTGGCGGTCATATACGCACCATCTCCAAGCAGAAAAAAATACTGTAATAGGGTTTAGAAATGGCGAGTAAGGGGTCAAGTACACAACTTCAGATTGATCATGGTTGGTGAACCAGTTCCAGACCAGAGCAGCCCGATGGAAACTAACATTATCCCAGAAAACAACAAACCTGGGCTGCTCTGGTCTGTCATGTACAACTGCATCATGAATTGCATCTAGAAACGTGATTAGGAACCCAGTTTGGCATGATGGTGCAGTTGCCCTCGAAGGCTTATGGCGGCACACAATGTGATATTTCCTCCACGCTGCCCCGGGACGTGCACAATTGCCCTTTGGCCAATTATATTACGTCCCTGTTGTCCATTTTTGCTAAGGTTGAATCCAGCCTTGTCAATGTAAATAAATTAATGAGGCTGTGCAGCTCCATCCATATCCAAGATTCTCAAATCAAATCAGATTTATTTATATAGTGCTGTTGTGCCTAGGATTGTGTATATTATTATTGCCTTTTATCGAATCTAAATCTGGAAGGGATGTTCTCTACTGTGGATTGACTAAAAAAAAATTACTGAAGGAAAGAGTTTAACAATGGCTGAGTTTTAAAGCTTTTATTAGCTCATAAGTGAGGAATCAAACATGTGCTCATTATATAAAGGGGCAGGTTAAAGTATGAGCTAAATGAAACAGGGGAGCTCGGACATGAAAAGAAACATAAAGCAAAACAACCAAGAAGATTAAACAGCTGATACCCAAGTCAGGAGTTTGGGCGAATGAAAGGGAAGTTGTTTAACAAATGCGGGGCAAATCTATCTGAGGAAGGAGAGCTTCTTTTTTTTTTAAACTAAAATTTGGGACAATGTTGTCTAATAGCCATGTTTCACACCTCTCAGAACAGCCAGCTGGGAGAACAGATAAACTCAACCTTACTTTGGGCTGGCGAGTCAACTGGCCACGAAAAGGTCAGAGGAGATATCCGACGAGAGCGGCCGCGTCGAGATCCTTCGTCGTGGCCTCCCAAGTTAGACTGGTCCTCTGCTGAAGTGGCTGTTGGTCTGTCTCGTCCTTAATCACCGGCAATGTTGTCCCTCGGGCGGCTGGCTTGGTGATATCCGAATTATTCCTTTCTATTCTGACGAGGGAACCGACGGGAGCAGCGCGCAGCACCAGTGGCTCTGGTTGCCAAGGCAACTTGAGATGCTGGGAACTGGGTGCAGTGCAGCCAAACTTGTTCCGATCACCAGTAGTCTTTGCTTCAAGTCTAAACTTAGCCCTTGTTGCTAAGCGGCTAAGTCGTGACTTCTGGGTTTTGAGCCACGTGAATAAATTTTTTTTTTTTTTCTTCATTAGAGCTTCTGGTTAAACTCTCCTCTCCAGAACATTTCGCCAAATTTCTGACATATTATAATGTTGTCTTTGACTATTTATTGGGGGCCAACCCACGTCCGTGGTCTGATTGTCGGCATGAATTTAGTCCAATCAGATTTCTCCCTCTAGCTTTGGGGTGTATGGAGGAGGTTTTATCTTTCTCTTTTGAAGTTATGCCTTTCATCCACCCAAGTTTACCCGCATATGAAATAAAGAAAATTGTATCCTTGATATTTTCTCTTCTCTTCCTATCCACTGTGACGACACAATTAGGTGGTTATTCTTTGCTATCACCATTGCAAAACATACAAACAGATGAGACAAGAAAAGGACATTTCATGCATATCTCGACTCATGGTGGGAAGTCAGAATTACATGGCTACGGACTGTGTAGGAAGTTTCTTTCTGTTTCGTTTCCTTTTTTTTTCTTTACATTTGTACGAAACCAAGAAGAAAAGGAAAAGAAACAAAAGAAAGGCAAGAAAAGAAGAAAACCCCGAACACATAGGTTGCGGCGCTCGGTCAGTGCGCCATTGGTTTCGGGGTTTCTCCATTAGGTGGCGGTGTGGTTCTATAAGTGGAATAGTCCGTTCTTTCTATCTCCGTCAAATTAGCTCGTAGAAAGGTGGTTCAAACAGCTGTGAAGTCCTCTTCCTGCAAGGAAATCAGTTCGGTGTGTTTACAGTCTCTTGTTTAATGATAATAGTCCTTTTTTCTTTTATATCAATTTTGTTGTTCTTACTGGCTTGGATACATTCCATAGCGGCAGTTTAAGACCACCATCTGCTAGTGTTATCAGTTCATACTGGGGGTAAATGTCACAGAGTTGTACCTCTCCAAAGGGAGGTTTGGCAGGTTTTGCTGATTTGTGGTGTGGACTGCAATTTAGTGCCTGGGAAACCTGGGTCTCCTGATGCCAAAGTCAGATAGGAGTCTAGGATGGCACTTAGCGGAGACCTGTGAAATCTCTGGTTAGAGCAATAGTCTCTTTGAAAGTTTGAGGGGTGTGGGAGATTGAACTCTCTCTCCCCCCCCCCCGGGCCTCACAACAGTGCCAAATCATGACAAAGTTACATCAAGGCACTTTACATATAGAGCAGGTCTAGACCAAACTCTTAAAAAATTATTTAAAATGATTTAAAGAGACCCAACAGATCCCCGCATGAGTTAGAACTTGGCGACAGTGGCAAGGAAAAACTTCCTTTAACAGGCAGAAACTCTTGTCCGCTCTTGTCCTCCCTTGCTCTCCATAGTTCTCGCTTGTTCTCCGTTGTTTCTCCTGTTCCCAGTTGTTCTCTTGTTCTCCGTAGTTTCCCTTGTTTTCCCTTGTTACCTTTGTTATCCATTGTTATCCATGGTCTCCTTTGTTCTATGTTTTGTATTTCATTAAAATATTCGCCTGCACCTTCACCCTACTGCCTCCGGCTCCTGCATTTGGGTCCTCCTTCTAGCCTAGCCCTGACAAGAGTAGGGAGAGATGAGAGCAGGAGGAGGGGATATTCAATATAGGTGCAGGCAGGAACATATGATGCTGCATGAAGTTCATAGAAATGATGCTGGATGGAGTTCTTGAATATGTTGGAGCAGCAGGCGTTACAGGAACATGGGGTAGTGATGATGCACCACCTGCAGGATGAGGACAGGGAGAGACAGAGACTTCGGGAAACACGGTTAGTAAATACAGTACACATGCTTAGAACTGGGAGAGACAGGGATTTCGGAGAAGCATGGTTTTTGATATGTTGGCACATGCAAGGGGGAAGGAGAGAGAGGGAGAGAAAGAGAGAGGTGGTCAGTGCTTCCCCCAGCAGTCTAGGCCTATAGCAGCATAGCTAAAGAGTAAATGGACTTTCAAGACCAGGCTCAAAATCTTTCCGTATGACAGAGCTTTTAGTTAAAAAGTTATTAAAAAGAGTCCGCCCCCCAGACCGATACTGGAAGTTGATTCCCCAGAAGAGGAGCCTGATAACTGAAAGATCTGCCTCCCGATGTGAAAAGCCAAAAACAGGCAAGCTCAGAGTGTGCTTAGATCCACGGCCCTTGAACAAGGCAATCCTGAGGGCGTATTACCCTCTACCCACATTTGAGGATGTTACATCAAAACTGGCTGGGACAAAATACTTCAGCACCTTAGATGCAAGATCTAGCTCCTGGGCCATCAAGCTTAGTGAGGAGTCGTCCCTGCTCACTACTTTCAACACCATATTTGGCAGGTACTTCTTCCTCAGGCTCCCCTTTGGCATCGTGTCGGCCCAGGACAAATTCCAGAGGAGAGTAGATGAGACGTACGAGGGCCTTGAGGGGGTGGCCCGCATCGTGGATGACATCGTTGTGTTCGGAAAGACAAAAAAGGAGCATGACCGCAACCTCCGAGCCATGCTCAGCTGAACCAGAGAGAGAGGGGTAAGGCTGAATCCGGACAAGTGCCGCATCTGTGTGTCTGAAGTGAGCTACTTCAGCCAATGGCCTGAAACCAGACCCCCTTAAGGTAAAAGCTATCAGAGACATGTAGCGGAGCTGGAAACGATCCTCGGCATGGTGAATTACCTCGCCAGATTTGCCCCAAAGTGACCGTACCACTCAGACACCTGCTGAGACGCGACACAGAGTTCATATGGGACACAACACATGAAAAAGCATTTCGGCTGATGAAAGACACTATCACAGCAGAGCCAGGACCAGTGTAGTCTACTTCGACCCGGAAAAGGAAGTGACGTTACAAGTGGATGCGTCACAAAACGGCCTGGGTGCAACTATCAAGCAGGAAGGCAGACCAGTTGAATATTGATCAAAGCTACTCAGTGACACGGAAAAAAACTATGGCCATATCGAGAAACCTCTCTATCGCTCTCCCTCTCCCCTCCCCCTGTCTTTCACTCTCTCCCTCTCCCTTTCCCCTCTCTCTCTCTCTCCCTCTCCCTCGCGCATGCACCAACATACCGACAATCATGCTTCTCCGAAATCCCTATTTCTCCCAGTTCCAAGCATGTGCACTGCATTTACTAACCACATTTTCCCGAAGTTTCTGTCTCTCCCAGTTCCTCTCCTCTCTCTCCCTGTCCTCATCCTGCAGGTGATGAATCCTCGCCATCCGATGTTCCTGCAATGCCTGCTGCTCCCATATTTTCATGAATTCTATATAGCATCATTTGTATGTACTTCATGCAGCATCATGTTCCTGTCTACACCTGTTTTGAATATCCCCTCCTCCTGCTCTTATTCTCTCCCTACTCTACCCAACTTTGCCCCCCCCCGTGCCTCCCTCTCTCTCTCTCTCTCTCTCTCAACCCAACCGTTCAAGGCAGATGGCTTCCCCCCTTAGCCTGGTTCTCCTCGAAGTTTCTGCTCCTTAAAAGAAGTTTTTCCTTGCCACTGTGCTTGCTCATCGGGGGATCTGTTGGGTCTCTTTAAATAATTTTATAAAGAGTTTGGTCTACATCTGCTCTATGTGTAAAGTGCCTTGATGTAACTTTGTTATGATTTGGCGCTATATACAAATAAACCTGATTTGATTTGAGAAGGAGCTTTATGCGGTCCTTTACGGGTGTAAAAGGTTCCATGAATACCTCTACGGGCGACATGTAACTGTGGACTCTGATCACAAGCCACTAGAGACTATACTCCGCAAGCCACTAGCACTCGCACCACCTCGCCTACAGCGCATGATGCTAGCTCTGCAGAAATACAACATAACTCTCATCCACAGACCAGCAAAGGAGATCCCAGTGGAAGACATGCTGTTGAGGAAATTTCTGGACGATGAGCACAGTTCGTTATCTGAGGCCATGGAGACCCAGGTACACACTGTTATCAGCGCAGCTCCAGTGAGTGCAGACAGGCTCGATGACATCAAGACAGCTACGGCTCAGGACGAGCAGCTGTCCACTCTCAGGCGAGTCATCCGGTCAGGCTGGCCAGAAACAAGGAAAAATGTCACCCACACATCAGTGAATACTGGAACCACCGTGATGAGATCACAGAGGCAGGCGAACTCCTGAAAGGTGAGAAGATAATCATTCCGCACAGTCTCAGAGCAAACATGCTACAGTGTATACACATGGGGCATTTGGGGATGGAGAAGAGCAAACACAGGGCTAGAGACATAATGTTTTGGCCAGGCATGAGTAAGGAGATCGAAAAAACCGTAAAGAACTGTGATGTATGCCAGACACATTGCAGCACCAAAACAAAGGAGCCTATGCTCCCACAGGCCATCCCAGAGAACCCATGGCAGACTGTAGCAACAGACCTGTTCACATGGAATTCAGAGAACTACATCATCATATGTGACTACCTCAGGAGTTATTTTGAAGTTGAATGCCTTCACAACATGACCACAACTCCAGTAATACACAAAATGAAAGCAGTGTTCACTAGACATGGCATACCGTAAAAAGTTGTCAGCGATAATGGGCTATGCTACAGATCACATGAATTCCATCAGTTTGCAGAGTCATGGGGTTTCCAACATGTCACCTCAAGCCCACATTATCCACAGAGCAATGCTCTGGCTGTACAAATTGCAAAGTGGATCCTCACAAAGGCCAGAGAGGACAAGAAAGACCCATACCTCAGCCTATTTGAGTACAGGAACACTCCAGTGGATGGCCACAAGTCTCCTGCCCAAATCCTGATGAGCCACAGGCTGCGCTGCATCTTGCCCGCAACAACACTGCAGCTACGACCTAAGATAACCCCTCAGAGCACAGTGCGAGCAAGGAGAGAGATATGCCAGCAGCGCCAGAAACAGCGTTATGACAAGTCTGCTAAGCCCTTACCAACGCTACGCGTCGGAGCGCCCATCCGTCTCCAGCAGCAAGTGGAAACCAGCAACTGTCATCCAACCTGCAGAGACCCCACAAAACTACTACATTAAAACAAGTGACGGACAAACTCTCAGGCGCAACCGTTGGCAGCTCCTTGACAACCGAGTGGACCAGCACACACCTGCCACGCAGCACCCTGAGATCACTGAGGACAATCTGAGCGCTGAACAAAGGGAACCAGAAGAGCATCAACCTTCTCAGGGTTCAGGACATGGACAAGATTACTCCAAGCCTTGTCTCCCACAAGGTATGGATGTGCCATTAAGCCAAGTCCTGGACTCATAACTGATTGTAAAGGGTGTACAAAGAATGCTGACCTATATATATATATATATATATATATATATATATGTATATAAAAAAAAATTGTACTTACCTGCAACATGTATTGATATGATTCTGACCTGCTACACTCGCTCGTTGTGAGATGTTCATGTAGTGTGTTACTTTCAAGGAAACAACATATGGAGGAGAAAGTTCTTTATTACCTGCACAGTAACTACCACAGAAGAGTAATAACATATGCACTGAAAGGAAATTTACTGGATCATACAGTGTTTTTTTTTTGTTTGTTTGCTTGTGTTTTTGCTATGGCACAGATTGTTCAGTTATATGCCTTTCGTTTATATAGTCATATTAATTGCATTATGGCTTGAGATTGTTTAGTTTACTGTCTTACATAGCCGGTCCATGCCCTGTTATTTATTTATTTATTTTTTTTGTTGAAGGGAGATTTAATGTTCGATACTATTAGTACTACAGCCAGACTTTTATTTTGAAGTGCACCTGGACCGTAAGTTAAAATAAAGAAACACAGAGAGCTAAGAGCAGGTAGCGGGATCGGGAATGTGAGGAATGGAAAGTAATAAAACAGTCAGCACAACGTATGTGCAGTACCGGATTTATTCATTTAGACACAGAGTCACAGCAGAGCCCTCTCCTCTCCTCTCATCTTCCCCATCCTCTCTGTCTCTTCCTTTCTGATGGAGCTACCAAACTCAGCTGTTTCTGTCAAAGATAACGTTTTGTGTCGAGCTTTAATACAAGCTAGGCTAATGGACGTTAACATTAGAGCTAGCCAGTTAGCTTACGTTACAAGCTAACTGCGCTGTTTCTCACCTTGCTCTACGTGTCTCATCCCAGCTTCACCGTCACCACTAATATTTGTTAAGAAAAAAATAAAGGTTTAAGAAATTGTCTACTCTTTTCTGGGCACCGGACTTGTGCTGACTGGACATTTTCTACCGAACTTCAGACAACAGAAAACAGCCAGGTATAGCAACAGTAACCAAGGGGGAAGAGGCTTAGCGAAGGCTCGGTGGCCAAACCATTTGTTGGGGGGGGATTGACAATTAGGGAGAAAAAAAATAAGAAGCTCATGTAACTCAAATATTACATAATCTTTCCACAAACAGGCTTATTTTGAGAAGTTTTGAAAAATGATTCCATAATTTAATGAGGGCCCAGTTCTTGGCCCCCCTCTACCCTGGGCCCGGGACAGCAGACCCATTTGTCCCCCCCTTTCGGTGGGCCTGCTGGTACCTATATAGCTTTCTGAATGTATCTATGTGGTACTGATCCAATGATACATCCAGTTGTTACTGGACTGCACCCATTCTGTATTGTAAATGTAAAGGATTGTAACACTTAAATGTACATATTCATGTCAAAGTCCTTTGATCCTGACACTGTTCCTCTGAAATGGGACTCTGTGCAGTTGCTTTATGGTAACGCTGTGCTTTACCAAGATGCGTCTGATAGTGGTAATGCTTACTCGATTTATGTTGTTGAAGCTGGTGGATTGCGTTGTTTGCTCTGACTAGGTTCACAATGGCAGGTTCCTGTTGTTGGGTGAACAGGCGTTGGCATCCACCCCCAGTAGGTCTTCTAGTCATTCTGTAGGAAAATGCAACTACAAATTGTTATTGGTTTTCTTCTTTTTTTATAGTACTGTATATACTGTACTTTAGTATATATACACCATACACTGTACTGAAACATCTCAACACGTTATCACAGTATGTTTCACAAAACTAACAATTTTGTTTGAAAAGGAGCATTAGCCACCCTGCAATACAGTACATGTGATACAGTAATGTGATATGGTACAGTACTGTATATACTCTAGATACAGTCTGAGTAGAGTAGAGAGTTTAAGACATACCTGTTTTCCAGTTGGAATGTCCTTATTATGGATGAAACTGAAACGGCTTAGATTAGGGTGGACTCTGCCCAGTTTCCCTCGCAGTCAGGCAATGGCTTATGACATGGTCCACCAAAGTTGCTCTTATGTCATCAGAAATAATGGTCCTTGCATGGCCTCTTTGACCACGTCCTCCTCTGTCTCTCTCTCGTTCTTTTTCTTCCTCTTCCTCTAGCTCTCCCTGCCTCCATGCTTGCAAAGTTCTCAAAACAGCTCAACTGAGGCCTTTTTGTAGCTGGCTGATTGGTGTTCCATTTTGTAAGTGTTTTGAGGTGTGTGTCTAAGTATTTTCAATTACCCAATGTGTTTTGTATTTTGAATAGATGTGTTTTCCCAATGGTACCCTGAGATTAAATTTTTAAACGAAGTCTCTTATGTATGAAATAGTGTGTAGTGTGCAGGAGTGTGTTGCAGAATTAAGTGCAAAATATAAATAATAAATAATAAAGTGCAAAGCAGCGTTTTTGTTTAAGGTATGGTTAAACTTTGTTTAAGGTACACTTACATTCTTAAACCAAGGTAACATAACTTGAAGTTGTTGTGTCTATAGTGTTCAAGCAATGGGTAAAAACTGTAAAACATTTTGCTGTAAGTGCCATGTGTGCAGCGTATTTTGATTGTACACTGTAAAACTGATAGGTGCATTCTGACACCACGTAGTGGACAATGTTGAGAACAGGTCCTATAAATATCATAGAAATCGGTCGATGTTTGTGTAATGAGGCTGACTTCCTGTGTCCAGTGGGTGGCGCTCTGAAACAACCACTATTGACACATGGGCTTGATCTGAGTTGGAGTCTGAACAAATGTTCAAAATTTGAGGCAAATTGAATGTTTGAACATTCAACAGCAATTCCTATTAACTCCAACACTCTGTAGTGCTAGAGAGCTTCCACCAATCTTATATTATGTCATGTTGTAGCTTAAGATGTAGAAAAAACAGTCGAATCAAATCAAATCAAATCAGATTTATTTGTATAGCGCCAAATCATAACAAAGTTACATCAAGGCACTTTACATATAGAGCAGGTCTAGACCAAACTCTTTATAAAATTATTTAAAGAAACCCAACAGATCCCCCAATGAGCAAGCACTGTGCGAGAGTGGAAAGGAAAAACTTCCTTTAAGAGGCAGAAACCTCAGGCAGAACCAGGCTCGGGGGGGGCGGCCATCTGCCTCGACCGATTGGGTTGAAAGAGGGAGAGGGAGAGAGAGAGAGAGAGAGAGGCACAGGGCGGGGCAAAGTTGGGTAGAGTAGGGAGAGAAAGAGAGCAGGAGGAGGGGATATTCAAACAGGTGTAGACAGGAACATGATGCTGCATGAAGTTCATAGGAATGATGCTGTATGGAATTCATGAAGATGTGGGAGCAGCAAGCATTGCAGGAACATGGGATGGTGATGATTCATCACCTACAGGATGAGGACAGGGAGAGAGAGGAGAGGAACTGGGAGAGACAGAGACTTCGGGAAAACATGGTTGCTAAATGCAGTACACATGCTTGGAACTGAGAGAAACAGGGATTTCGGAGAAGCATGGTTTTTGGTATGTCGGCGCATGCAAAGGGGAGAGAGAGAGAAGGAGACGGAACAGGGAGAGAGAGAGAGGGAGAGGGAGAGGGAAAGAGAGGGGAGAGGAAGAGGGAGAGAGAGAGAGAGAGAAAGAGAGAGGGGAGAGAGAGAGAGGTGCTCAGTCCTTCCCCCAGTAGTCTATGCCTATAGCAGCATAGCTAAAGAGTAAATGAACTTTAACTTTTTAACTATAAGCTCTGTCATACAGAAAAGTTTTAAGCCTGGTCTTGAAAATTGCTAAAGAGTCTGTCCCCCGGACCGATACTGGAAGTTGCTTCCATAGAAGAGGAGCCTGATAAATGAAAGATCTGCCTCCTGATTTACTCTTGGAGACTCTAGGAACCACAAGTAAACCTCCATCTAGAGAGGGGAGTGGCCTACTATGACAGTAAGGAACTATTGACCTCTCTGAGATATGATGGAGCTTGGCCAGTAAGAGCTTTATATGTTAGGAGAAGGATTTTGAATTCTATTTTGAATTTTACTGGCAGCCAATGGAGAGCAGCTAATACAGGAGAGATGTGATCCCTTTTTCTAGTTCCTGTTAATATTCGTGCAGCAGCTTACTGAATCAACTGAAGGGCTCTCAGAGATTTGTTTGTACATCCAGATAATAATGAGTTACCAGCCTAGAAGTTACGAATGCGTGGACTAGTTTTTCTGCATCGTCTTTAGAGAGGATGTTTCTGATTTTCCTAATGTTTCTCAGGTGAAAGAAAGCTGCCCTACTGACTTGCTTTATGTGGGGGACAAAGGACATGTCCTGGTCAAAGGTTACTCCAAGGTTTTTTACAGTGGAGTTGGAAGCCAAAATAATGCCATCCAGACTGATTAGATGATTAGATAGGGTTTCTCTAAGGTGCTTAGGGCCAAGTACAATAACTTAAGTTTTGTCAGAATTTAGAAGTAAAAAATTATGGGTCATCCGGACTTTTATGTCAGTCAGATAGTCAGACTGCAGACATGTCTGACTATCTGACTAACTTCATTTGGCTTCATTGATAAATACAGCTCAGCGTTGTCTGCGTAACAGTGGAAATTGATGCTGTTTTTCCTGATAATGTTGCCTAAAGGAAGCAGATAAAGATTGAAGAGGATTGGTTGGTGCAGCACTGAGATCTAAGAGGAGAAGTATGGAGGCTGATCCATTGTCTGAAGCCATTAGAATATCATTGGAGACTTTAACCAGCGCTGTTTCTGTGCTGTGATGAGCTCTAAATCCTGACTGAAACTCTTCAAGCAAACCGTTCCTATGCAGATGGTCGTGTAATTGGTTTGCTACTGCTTTCTCAATGATTTTAGACATGAACGGAAGGTTCAATATGGGGCTGTAATTGGCCAAAACATCTGGATCAAGATTCGGCTTTTTAAGCTGGGGTATGATGACTGCGGTCTCAATAGTCTGGGGTACATAACCCAAAGATAAGGTCAAATTAATCAGATCTAGAATGAAGGGCTCAATTAAGTAGAAAATGTCTTTAAAGAGGCTGGTCGGCACTGGATCTAATAGACAGGTTGATGGTCTAGGTGATGAGACTATAGAAGCTAACTCTGAGAGATTCAGAGATGAGAATGATTCCAGATGTAAAATATGCATTGCAGTTGATTCAGGAGTTGCTGTATTCAGTAAATTATTGTCTAATGTAGGTAAGAGCTGATGAATTCTGTCTCTGATTGTTATAAATTTATTTGTAAAAAAGCCCATAAAATCATCACTGCTGAGAGCTAAGGGGATCACTGGTTCAATTGAGCTATGACTTTCTGTCAGCCTGGCTACAGTGCTGAAGAGAAACCTGGGGTTTTTATTGTTTTTTCCTATTAGTGCTGAATAATATGATCTTCTAGCACTGCGGAGAGTTTTTTTTATACGTTTTTAAGCTTTCTTTCCAGGCTCGGTGAAACTCTTCCAAGTTGCTGGAACGCCAATTTCTTTCTAATTTCCGTGACATCTGCTTTAAGGCACGAATTTGAGAATTATACCACGGAGCCAGCCTCCTCTGTTTTATTACTTTCTTTTCGAGAGGGGCAGCATCATCAAGATTTGAACACAGTGTGGCCATAGTGCTAATCACAAGGTCATCAACCTGTGTATGGGAGAAATCCCCATTTGAATTTAGATATGGCATTGCTGCAAATGATGACCAAATGTTCTCTTTAAATTTAGCCACAGCGTCTTCAGATAAACATATATATATAAACATATTTCTGAAGGTGCTACTGACATGAAATTTTCACCAGATGTCGGTAACAACCAATGCAACCCACACGTGCAAAGAAATCAAACCTCAGATGTTAATAAATTAAGTTATATGTAATAAAATGGAATCACACAGGGAAGAAGTATTGAACACATTTACTTAAATTTATTTAATACTTCGTACAAAAGCCTTTGTTGGTAATAACGGCTTCAAGTCACCTCCTGGATGGATAAACTAGTTGTGAGCATTGCTAAGGTGTGATTTTGGCCCATTCTTCCACACAAACAGTCTTCAAATCTCGAAGGTTCCATGTGCCTCTTCTATGAACTTTAATCTTTAGTTGTTTCCATAGATTTTCTATTGGATTCAAGTCAGGTGATTGGCCTGGCCATTCTAGCAGCTTTATTTTCTTTCTCTGAAACCAAGTGAGAGTTTCCTTGGCTGTGTGTTTGGGATCATTGTCTTGCTGAAATGTCCAGCCTCGTTTCATCTTCATCATCCTGGTAGATGGCAGTAGATTTCTATCAGGAATGTCTCGGTACATTTTTCCATTCATCCTTCCTTCAATTACATGAAGTTTGCCAGTGCTGTATGCTGAAAAACAGCCCCACACCATGATGTTCCCACCTCCAAACATCACTGCTGGTATGGTGTTTTTGGGGTGATGTACTGTGCCATTTGACTTCCAAACATGGTGTGTATTATGGCATCCAAAGAGTTCAAATTTGGTCTCATCTGACCAGACTATATTCTCCCAGTATTTCACAGGCTTGTCTAAATGTTGTTAGCAACAAACTTTAAATGAGCTTCAACATGTTTTTTCTTCAGCAATGGAATCTAGCATGGTGAGCGTGCATACAGGCCATGGCTGTTGAGTGCGTTACTTATTGTTTTCTTTGAAACTATTGTACCTTTGTATCTTGCGAGGAGCACCTGGTCGCGGCTGGTTTATGGTGAAATTATGTTGTTTCCACTTCCGGATTATGGCCACAACAGTGCTCACTGGAACGGCTTTCAAGTGCAGTTGATGAGAAGAAGTTTGCGGTGGGGGTTTTCATAGACCTGAAGAAAGCTTTTGATACCATAGACCATAATATTTTGTTGGAAAAAATTGAAAGGTATGGAATCAGAGGGGTGGGACTGGAATGGCTGAAGAGCTACATCAGAAATAGGAGCCAGTATGTTCAGGTGGGTGATGCCATGTCCAAGCCAGCAGACATTATGTGTGGAGTGCCACAGGGTTCGATAGTTGGACCAAAATGATTTATTATGCATATAAATGACATCTGCAAAGTGTGAATATTTTGAAATATGTAATTTTTGCTGACGATACCGCAGTTTTCTGTTCAGGTGACTGTCTACAGAGGCTAATGGACAAGGTGACAGTAGAACTAGGCAAACTGAAAATGTGGTGTGATGTCAACAACCTATCTTTGAATTTGAATAAAACCAAATATATGATTTTTGGAAATCTTAAAATCCATTTAACAACTCAGGTAGGTTTAAGGATAGAACGGGTTGACTTAGAAAGAGTATATGAAAACACTTTTTTGGGGGTTATAATAGATCATAAATTCAGTTGGAAACCACAAGTGAACCAAGTAAGATCTAAAATTTCCACCAGTATTGGTGTATTAAGCAAAGTCAGACACTTTCTTAACTTCAGATCTATGAATACTCTGTACTGCATGCTGACTCTACCTTACCTAACTTACTGTGTTGAGATCTTGGGTAATGCCTGCAAAACCACACTACAGACAGTTTGCACAGTACAGAAAAGAGAAATACAAATAGTGAAAAATGTTGGCTTTTATGATCACACCAATTTATTATTTATTAAGTCAAAAGCACTAAAATTCATGGACTTGGTGGATCAGAAAACAGCTTTATGTTTAAAGCCAGAAAAAACCTACTTCCTCCCAACATACAAAGCATGTTCAGTGAAAGAGAGGGGCGTTATGCCCTCAGAGGCCAACTCAACTGGAAACAACCCATCTGCAATACAGTTATGAAAAACAGGTGCATATCTGTCTGTGGCGTGAAGTTATGGAACGCATTACCGGAAGAATTAAAATGTAGCACAAATATGTTGAATTTTAAAAAAGGGTATAAAGACATGATGATAGATAAATACAGACTTGTTCCTGAGTAACTGAATGATGCTATAAAGAAAAGAAAGAAAAAAAGTATGGGTGCATTGAGTGCTATTATAATGATTAACCCTTAAGTAATTATTTTTAAATTTGTATGTGCAGGTATATGCACGTGTAGTGTACAAATGTATGTGTATATGTGATGCGCATGTATATATGTGTGTGTCATAGGTGGATATAAGTATGCATGCATGTCTGTATATGCTCTTTGTTTTTGTTATCTATTACTCACTTATTGTATTTCAAAGAAGGATAATGTCCCAAAAATGTCAAAAAAAAAAAAAAGAAATGTAAGAAAGGGAGGGGGCATACATAAGCTGAGGCTTCAGCCCCTACCCTTTGGTTGTGACCTAAGTGTAGATGCTTGGTGGTGACCAATAAATTTTCATTCATTCTTTAAGAAGTTTAGAAATCCTTCTGTAACCAATGCCATCAGTATGTTTTGCAACAATAAGGTTGTGAAGGTCTTAAGAGAGTTCTTTGCTTTTACCCATCATGAGATGTTTCTTGTGTGACACCTTGGCAATGAGACACCTTTTTATAGGCCATCAGTTAGGACTGAACCAGCTGATATTAATTTGCACTGACAAGGGACAGGATTGCTTTCCGATTACTGATAGATTTCAGCTGGTGTCTTGGCTTTTGGTGTCTTTTTGCACCTCAATTTCTTCACTTTTTCCCTGTGTCATTCCATTTTATCACACATAATTTATGAACATCTAAAGTTTGATTTCCTTGCATGTGTGGGTTGGATGGGTTGTTACCGACATCTGGTGAAAATTTCGTGTCAGTAGCACCTTTAGAAATATATTCACTGAGAAAAATTGTGACGTGTTCAATACTTATTTTACCTGCTGTATCTTCTGTAAGAAGGAATGCAATGGTTCCCAGATCCTCCAAAATTTGTCCGATTTGTATTGAAGGTCATGAGTCAACTTCTCGGAAGGGATAAGAGCAGAAGTCTGTGATATCCCCATGTCAACTGTAGGGACCTAGGGAGTTGACCACCGCAGCGAGATGCATTTTTTAGCTAGAAACAAAAGAATTATCAACAGAGATTTGGTGTTTGGTGGAGCACGTCAGTCTCATAATCTGACAAGATGTCGCCGGTGTTCATGGCTGACCGTCTGCTGCTGTCACTTAGTTTGGTGTGTTTGTTATTTCTGACCCTCGGCATTACACAAATCAAGTCTCTGCTGGTGTATGATCACCAATCGCTCCTGGATGTTCGACCAAATGTCAAGGAGTTAAGTGCATCTGATTATGGTGGACAGAAAACATTGCCCTCGTTCCTGTCGGAAATCCCAACTCACCTGTACTGGGCCGCGAGTCCACCCCGCCAGCGGAAGCGCCTCCGACGCCGCGGTAAGTGCGGTGGTCGGCTGGTGAAACTAAAGATCTGCCTGGCGCAATCTTTGTCCATTTCCCGGACAGGATGTGGATTATCCTTTCCTTTCGCTGTGCACCGCCGTTTCCTGGATCCTATCGACGCCTGTCTGCTACCTGTCGCCGGCTTTGGCGAGGGTTTCCAGCCCCGCCGGCCCTGCTCTCCCCAGTTCTCTCGGCGCAGGGGTGAATCTCCGGAGGCTGAAGACGTTGATCCGGGCTCCCCGATCCGCCGAACCACAGGCCCTGGCTCCTGCCAGGATTGGCCTGGTTAACGCCAGATCACTGGCAAACAAGACTTTCATTCTGAGGGATTTCTTCAGCTCCCGCGCCCTGGACTTCCTCTGTGTGACAGAGACCTGGATCGGTGCGGGTGAGTGCAGTGCTCTGGTTGAGCTTTTACCGCCGGGCTGCTCTTATTTTAACTCCCCGCGGACATCGGGCCATGGCATAGGAACGGCGACTGTTTACAAAAACGACTTTAAATGTAAGCAGTGCGCTGCGCCATCCTCATTCTCCAGCTTCGAAGTGACTTTATTTGAGGTGGGTCGCTCTGATCCAGTGCTGTGCGCTGTCATCTACAGACCCCCCAAATACAATAAGGACTGGAAAGCACGGTATCTCTTTCCATTGTTATGCTGATGACAGCCAAATATATGTGCCACTGAAAAAGAAAGATGCCTTTTCTTTGAAACCACTTCTAGCATGCCTTGACGACATTAAAGCCTGGATGGCTTTAAACTTTTTAAACTTCAATGAAAAAAAACAGAAGTGATGGTGTTTGGTCCCAATGGTTCTTGTGATCCCCCTCCTGTTGATTTGGGCCCCCTGGCATTGTATGTGAAGCCAACAATTTCTAACCTGGGTTTTAAGATGGACAGTAATTTTAAACTAGACCGACAGATCAGCGCAGTTGTTAAGTCCAGCTTTTTCCACCTTAGGCAGCTGGCAAAGGTGAAGCCACTTCTTGCACGAGAGCACTTTGAGACAGTAATCCATGCCTTCATCACGTCTCGGCTGGATTACTGTAACGCACTTTATTATGGAGTCATGCACGTCTCCAGTTGGTCCAAAATGGGGCCACTCGTCTTTTAACTGGAACGCGTAAGAGGGAGCACATCACTCCCATTCTGGCCTCCCTCCACTGGCTGCCCGTGCATTTTAGAGTTCATTTTAAGATTCTTTTATTTGTTTTTAAATCCTTAAATGGCCTGGCCCCATCATACCTCTCTGAGCTGCTTCACCCCTACGCTCCTGCCTCGTGCCTCAGGTCAGCTGACCAGCTGCTCCTGGAGGTACCAAGATCTAAGCGGAGGCTCAGAGGAGACAGAGCTTTTTCTGTTGCTGCTCCTACGTTGTGGAATGACTTACCTCTCCACATTAGACAAGCTCCCTCACTGTCCATTTTTAAAACCCGTCTAAAAACCCACTTTTATTCCTTGGCTTTTTGACCCAGTATGATACGGCATTTGTTTTATTGCTTTTATTGTTTTCTATTTACTATTTATTGTGGTTTTTATGTTATTATGTACAGCACTTTGTGTCAGTTTTGGTTGTATTTAAAGTGCTCTATAAATAAAGTTGAGTTGAGTTGAGTTGAGTCCGTGTCCGAGAAATTGTCTGGAGCATGGTTAAGTAGACAGAGAGAAGGAGTCAGCAAAATCTGTTTACCAGTGACCTCCTGGATTCCTGAGTGAACCCCCTTCCAGAAAGTCTGGATGCAGTCACATGACCAAAACAAGTGGCTAAATGTACCTTTGTGTATATTATATTTATAACAAAGGTTGGAAGTGTCAGGAAATATTTTCCAGAGGCAACCATGAGTGTAATAAGTTTGGTGAAAAATTTTTAAGTTCTGTTCATGTATAGAGATTGAGGTACATTTACAAAAAAAGTACGTCTCGAGGTAGTGATGTGTTCAGCTGACCAGGAGCAGAGTCTTTGATGTGCTCAGCAGTCCACACAAACAAGGCAGACAGTTGGATAGTCAGGGACAGGCGAGGGGTCAGATAACCAGCACAGCAGGGACTTACAGTTTGTCTCATTGTCAGGGACGGAAGGCGAGGTCTGTTGCCGGGGATCAGACGAGCAGGCGGGGTCAGAACAGAAATAGGTTGGGATCTGGCAATCAGTCATAGGGTAAGGCAAGCAGGCAGGAACGGGGATGAAGCGGGTTGGCAACAAGTGATCAGTCTATGGTAACTTGCTGGAAAGGCTTGCATGAGAGCAAAGACGATCTGGCAAATGGTGTGTGTGGAGCTGGGGCTTAAGAAGGGTTGCACAGGTGTGTGGATGATTAGCTGAGGCAGAGCAGGTGAGATGATTGTGAAAGGGATGCAGGTGTGACCGGAGCAGGGGGTGTGGTCGTGGAAATTTACCGAGTGGAGCAGGCTGGAGACTGTGACAAACAGGTCTCTAAAGTTTGACAGGCCTTTAGAGGTCCACTCCATCAAACCAATACTCTTAATCTGTGCTGGTAAATCTGGATTCAGAGCCTAGGGAGAATAAAGAGAGATGACAGGGGGAATATTTAGGTATTTCTTCATATCTCGCCAAGCCAGTAGAGTGTTATAAACAATTATGTTATTCTTGAGATGATTTAACAGATCTATATTATTGATAAAGGGAAGGGAGGTAAGCCTTCTGGGATAGCAAAATAGGGATTCAAGACCCAACCATTGTGAGTCTTTCCTGTTCATAAACCAATTTGAGATAATTCTAAGTTGTGCTGTAATATAGTTGTACATTGGGCAGGGTCAAGCCTCCCAGATCCTTTAGCTGTAGGTTAAGAGAACTTAACTCTTTGGTGTTTGTTATTCCAAATATAGCGAGAGATATGAGAATTCAGTGACTTAAAAAGGCAGGGGTCAAATAGTACAAGAGATTTTGAAATAAATAGTTTAATTGAGAAAGAGTATTAATTTTTATAGTGTTGATTCTCCCAAGGAGAGAGGTTGGTAGGGAGGCCCATTTTGTCAGATCATTCTTAACCTTTTTAATTAGAGGTGAGTAATTAGTTTCAAACAGATTATTTAAGTCAGGGGTGACAAAGATGCCTAAATATTTGAATCCCCTCCTGGACACTTGAAAAGGAGATTATATTGACATCCTGGAGGATATTAAAGGGCGTAGTGACCGACTTCACTAGGTTAATCTTATAACCCGACAAGGCACTGAATGTGGCTATAGATTTCTAAACTGCTGGAATTGATTTCTCAGGTTTATTCAGATATAAAAGGACATCATCTGCAAATAAGGAAATAATGTGGTTTTCTTCACCTACCCTAACTCCAGATATATCAGGGTCAATTCTGATTACCTCAGCCAAAGGTTCAATAAACATTATAAATAATAAAGGTGACAGGGGTCACCCCTGTCTGCAGCCCCTGCACACTAGGAAGCCATCAGACAGCAGGCCGTTAGTATTAACTGTGGCTATTGGGTCTGAATAGGAGGTTTTAATAATATTAATTAAGTTAGGGCCCAGACCGAATTTTTCTAATGCCAGAAACAAAAAAGACCATTCCACTCATGCAAAGGCCTTTTCATCATCAAGGGAAACTATCATAAACATTAAGAGCACGGCGTACATTGTCTGTGCCATATCTTAATTTTACAAATCCTGTCTGATCTGGGTTTATTATTTTCGGAAGGATGGTTTCCAATCTCCAAGCCAATACGTTTGCAACAATTTTGTAGTCCATGTTGAGGAGACTAACAGGCCTAAATGATGAATGATCTAAGGGGTTTTTATCTTTTTTTAAAAGTACACTAATGGAAGCGTATCTCAAGGAGGGCGGGATGCCATCTCTTAAAATACCATTGATGGCGGGCATAAAAATTGGATCTCTGGCCAGAATTTCTTAAAAAATTCCAATGGAAAATCATCTGGGCCTGGACACTTCCCATTTGGCATAGATTGGATTGCGGCCCAGACCTCCTCTGGCGTGAATACAGCGTCTAAACTGAAGCAATCCTCCTCTGCAATAGTAGGCAAAGGAATATTGTTCAAATATGAATCAGAATCAGAAATTGTTTTATTGCCAGGTGTGTGTAAACATACCAGGAATTTGACTCCGGTGTTTCAAACTTGGACAAGGGAAAGGCAGAAATAAAAGATAAAAAATAAAAAGGAAATATATATCTAACTATATATACGTATAGATTTAAATTAGAAATTAGTTATATGAAGCGATAGTAGCGGTGTAAGCCTTCTCTGCACTATACGGGGATTTATAAAAATCCCGGAATGCGCTATTGACAATCACTGGATCACATGTGACATCCCCAATCTGTGTTCTTATCATGTTAATTGAGTGATCATTATTTAGATTTTTCAGTTGGTGGGCAAGCAGATGACTGGACTTAACAAATTCATAATATTTCTGTTTAGTGTAAAGCAACAGTTTCTAGACATGACGAGTATGATCCATATTAAGTTCAGCCTTAGCAGCCACTAGTGTCTTGAAGTTTGGGTAAGGGTTAGGGTTAGAGGACAGAATATATATATATATATATATATATATATAAATCTTTAAATAATTACTTGAATGTGTCATTAATTCTTTAAAATTCCAGTTCATTTAATGCAAAAATATATATAATTATTTAACTATTTAATTAATTATTTCATGGTCCTATTGCAGTGTTTCATGAATTTATTTTACCTGTCAAACTCACCCATCAAAGTCAGTGGGCGGGGCTATGCAAATTGAGTCTAATCGATTGCCTTGGTGAAGCCTGGAAGTCTTTCAAAACATTTCGGCTACGGGGGATGTGCTTCAACTTTCTCGGGAGTAGGTGATACACATTTGCAGAGTATGACCTTGCAGAGTATGTGGAAGTGGGACCTGGTGACCCAGAGCATTTAGCGTGTGAAGCAGAGGACTTTATTGAAGTTGTTGGTGTTATTTCCGCACTTTCCGACCAAGATATTGACTGCACATTTAGAAGTACTCCACCGCTTTGCTGGCACCAGGGCTCAAAAGACACAACACAAACAAGGACCGGGACTTTTGGCATTTTACATACCAACTGCAGTTCTGGAGCACCAAGTTCTTTCTGGTAAACCATCTTGTAAAATTGCAGCAATGTTCAGAGTGTCAACGAAGACCATCAGGAGGCATATGCAACAAAGCGGTCTAAGATATTTACACTAAATTCATGAGTTTTCAGTTTATGAATTGCTGGTCTCGTCCGGATATTACATGTAGTCTAAAACTTCTTTTTCAAGGTTCTTTCCCTTTTCCTTTAAGGCCTTTTTCTGATGAGAGCTATAGGAAATAAGGTGTCCATGCAAAGTGGCTTTAGCTACATCCCAAATTAAAGCAGCGGACACCGGAGAGCTTTTATTATCAAGCCAAAATTGTGACAGAGGTACAAAAAGAAGCGCTATTCAAAAATGATGTGTTGAATCTCCAAGTGGGAGTTTTAGGAATGTTAAATACTGGGTTAATGTACAGATGTACTGGGGCATGGTCTGATAAAACAATAGAGTCTATACAAAAGGTCTGAACAGATTGCAAAAAGCTTTTGCGAATAAAACATTAGTCTAGAATACGAATTGTGAGGATGTGAATAAAACGTGTAGTCCCTCACTTTAGGATTTAAGTGTCACCATATATCTATCAATCCGGTATCAGTGCATAGATTTTTAAGGACGGCAGATGACCTTGGGTTAGACATGTTTGCAGAGGAAGATTTATCCAGAGAAGCATTCATTATACAGTTGAAATCGCCAGATAGGAAGCCCAGGCCATTGCAATGATGGTTAAACATCAAAATTATTTTTGACATAAACTGGGGTGAATCATTATTTGGGGCATAGATATTGAGAAGAGTTATGTGTTTCAAGAATCTAACCCCTAATCAGAATAAATCTCCCTTCTG
This sequence comes from Remorina albescens, assembly GCA_034769265.1. NCBI lineage: Eukaryota > Metazoa > Chordata > Actinopteri > Carangiformes > Echeneidae > Remorina > Remorina albescens. Next base: position 2,213,267 of record CM068492.1, on the reverse strand, counting down.
AATCTTTTTCTTCATGTTCCAAGATGAAAGGAAGGTTCTTATTTATGAGAATAGCTGCGCCTTTCTTGTTTATGTGAATTGGAGGAAAAGTTATCTTTCCCTACTCAGTCCCTCTTAAGTTTCAGATGTTCTTTATCAGATAGCCTTGTTTCCTGAAGTAATGCTATATCAGAATTTTTGTTTTTTCAAATATGTTAAAATCTTCTTCCTTTTAATTACATGGCCCAATCCTTGGACATTCCAAGTAGTGAGTTTAAGTGAACCAGACATGAGAGCCACAAAGCTGGAAAGTAATTGAGTAACAGGTATTGAGTGAAGAAAAATTAATCAAGGTGCAGGCAATTATATAAAAGAATGAACCTAGACTCCAGTTATTTAATAAAAGGAAACTAAGATGCAAAAAAATTGAACAGCAGTGCTTACCCTCCCCTATCCTGTCCCCAAACAACAGCAAAAAAAGCCCCAGAAGAAGTCACTGGGCATTCTACGCATTGTCCAAATTCTAATTTAATAGTTAGATCAAAGTAACAACTAACACACCTGAAACAGTGTCTATACTCCAGGCTGAATGATGAACACCACTGAGAAACACCCCAGAACAATGGGTTTCCAAATTGTGCTTGGACCACAACATTTGTGCAAGGTGTACTTTAAATACAGACTACACACAAGGTTGATATAAGGGCATATGAACTAATAAAGCTAAATTTAAAATGTAAGTGCTATATTTATAAGAAAACATCACAGATAAGAAAAAGCACTGTAGAGTGTGAGATCAAACTGAATACAATGCAAAATTAGCAGTTTTCATGTATTCTGTGTTATAAAGAGTGAAAAGGTGGGGCAGAAAAAAAGAAAAAGAAACAAATTAAATCAGCACCGTTGTGTAGATTATTCTCTGAGTCCATGTGGTGGTCACAAAAAGGTGTGTGTTGGCTCAGTGTACATATAAGGCAAGGCAAGTTTATTTATAGAGCACAATTTGTACACAGGGTAATTCAAAGTGCTTTACAGATACAAAATTACAAGAAGGCAGATAAAATCATTATATAAAACATAAAATAATCATTGAATAAATTAAAAGGAAAAAAGTGCAGATAAAATACTTTCAGTTGTCATATGCAATGAACTGTTTTCAGCCTGGATTCAAACGTTGTCACAGTTGAGGCCTGTCTCACATCTTCTGAGAGACTGTTCCAGATTTTAGCAGCATAAAACTGGAACGCAGAATCACCATGTTTAGTCCTGACTCTGGGTACCATCAGGAGACCACTCCCTGAGGTTCTCAGAGCCCGAGATGGTTCATATGGCTCTAAAATGTCAGAGATGTACTTTGGTGCTAGACCATGAAACAAGCTGTACACAAGCAGAGCTGTTTTAAAGTCTATTCTCTGAGCGACAGGAAGCCAGTGCATAGACCTGAGCACTGGACTAATATGGTCGTATTTCCTGGTTCTAGTCAGGACTAGAGCAGTAGCATTCTGGATGTACTGCAGCTGTCTTACAGCTCGTTTAGAGAGTCCAGTGAGCAAAAAGTTACAGTAGTCTAACCTGCTGGAGACAAAGGCATGGATTAGTCCCTCCAAGTCTGGTTTAGACACTATTCCTTTGATTCTGGCAATGTTTTCAGATGATAAAAAGATGCTGATGTTATTGATTTAATGTGGCTGTTAAAGTTCAGGTCTAAAGGGCCGTCCACACCAAGAACTATAACTATAACGATAAAATGCCAGCATCCACACCAATGAACGATATCGTTGTGTTGGTAGGTTACGCCAAGCACACTGAGTGCCCGGTGCAACGGTCAGCAGTGGAGCAGAGATTTATTTATTCCAAGGCTGCGCCCGATTCCATCCCAGATGTCCCTCTTCTTGGTGGCATCTTTATACAGTCTGTCATTCTTGTCATACAGAGCTGGATTTTTTTGTACCTCAATGATAAGCCTCTCTCCTACGTCGTCCGCCATGTTGAATGAGTGTGTGAGTGATGTAGTGACGTGAAGAACGTCTTGACCTGTCATTCCTGATGGATTTGAATTGGCTGTCAGTGTTTTTATTGTTCATCAAATCGCTCTGAAAGTGATCCGAACGATTTCGTCCACCACTATCGTTGTCGTTATAGTTGTAGTGTGGATGCTGCCATCCACTTGAGTTAAGAACAATTTTTAGAACTATATATTTATAGTTATAGTTCTTGGTGTGGACGACCCTTAAAAGTCTAAAATTACCCCTAGATTTCTAACCTGATTATTAGGTTTTAGAGAGAGAGTCTAAAGGTGACTGATAACTCTTTTTCTTTGTTTCTATGGGCCACAGACAATGATTTCAGTTTTGTCTAAGTTTAGCTGGAGAAAATTGTTTTGCATCCACAAACTGATCTGTTTGATGCAGTGACAGAGTGTATCTACAGGCCCATGTTCACCTGCCATCAGTGACACGTAGATCTGAGTGTCATCTGCATAGTTGTGGTAGGACACATTATAGCTGCATATTAGCTGGCTTAATGGAAGCATGTACAGATTAAACAATAGGGGTCCCAGCATTGACCCCTGGGGAACCCCACAGGTCGTAGCCATTTGGTCTGAGACACAGTTACCAATTCCAACAAAGTGCATCCTGTCCTTGAGATAGGACTTCAACCAGTTTAGACCAGTACCAGAGATTCCCACCCAGTTTTCTAACCTCTGTAACAAGATCACATGGTTGACTGTGTCAAAGGCAGTACTCAGGTCCAGCAGAACTAAGACTGAGACTTTGCCTGCATCTGTGTTCAGGTGGATATCATTAGTCACCTTGACAGGTGGATATCATTAGTCTCAGTGCTGTGGTGGGGCCTAAAGCCTGATTGGAAAGTATCAAAAACACTATTAGACAGGAGAAAGTCAGTAAGTTGTTTGTATTCAACTTTTTCCAGGACTTTGCCCAAGAATGGTAGGTTTGATATGGGTGACATCATGACTGCTCTTCTTTAGAAGAGGCTTAATGACAGCAGTTTTTAAGGCCTTTGGAAATGTTCCAGTCTGAAGTGAGATGTTGACTAGTTGAGCAAGTCGTGGTAACAAACCGCTCAGCACAGACTTTACAAATCTAGTGGGTAACTCATCAAGGCAGCACGTTGATGGACTCGGACTGCAGATGATCTCTTCGACTGTTTTGTCAGTGACAGGTGTGAAATGTGTCAGCTCTAGTGTCTAGCTGGATGTAGAGTAGTTATTTGTGTTGTGGAAGTTATTGCATTTTTAATTCCTTGAACTTTGTCATTAAAGAATATTGCAAACTCATTACACTTAGATGTAGATATTAGGTCTAAGGGCAGTGAAACTGGAGGGTTTGTTAATCTTTTTACTGTAGCAAATAGGACATGACAGTTGTTATTGCAGTTTGTGATGATTTCAGAAAAATAAGTCTCCCTCGTTCTACGCAAAATCTGGTAGAACACACATAACTTTTCTTTATAAATCTCATAATGAACCTGAAGCTTTGACTTGCACCATTTCCGTTCGGCTCTCTAGCATTCCTTTTTCTGTGTCCTGACCGAGTCGTCTTTTCTCCATGGTGCCTTTTGTCTACTTTTAACCATTCTAACCTTGACAGGAGCAATGGTATCCAAAACATTTAAAACACTTGCTGTAAAAGAGTTCAAAAGATCATCAACATTAGAACGCGGGGTATTTTCAAACCTAATAATTTCCATAAACTGTGTCCCTGTGAGTCTTCCTTGAACAACTGCAGACCCGACTACCTGTTTGGGTGTAATAGACATGTCATAGAAAACACAAAAATGACCAGATAAAGCAACATCGACGACATTCACATTTGAGATAATAACACCCTTGGTAATGAGCACATCCAGAGTGTGCCCTCTGCTGTGGGTGGGCTCAGTCACATGCTGAGTTAGACCAAACATTTCAAGGACAACAGTGAGTTCTTTAGTGTGCCTGTCATTGGTTACATCCACATGCACATTCAAGTCACCTGTAATGACTAAACAGTCAAAATCAGTGCACACAACTGAAAGTAATTCAGCAAAATCGTCAATAAAACAATTCTGTGGTGGTTTGTAAAGGGTGATATAAAGTATGGAAGATTGTTTCAGCTCCATTTTGAATGACACATAATCAAATGATGAAAAAAGTTATTGTTTTAGAAAGGAACCCTCCCTCCCCGGACCTCTGGTTGATATAGGGCTTAGCAAGGCAGAGGCCCTTGGCGTCCTAGACAACAGAATTGATGCTGTTGGAGATAACAGCTGTGGGCACCAGTGGTGTGGGCCGAGCTGGGAGGGCCTTGGCTGGTGGAGTAAGCTGAGGAGGGAGAGAGTCGCAATTCTTTTTTGGGGATCGAATCCTTGATCTTGCCATGTCTGGAGTGACGGGAACCATTTTGATCCCAGATTTCACCAGGCTTTCAAGGTGATCAGGAAGTCTCATGGGTGATGGTGGAGACGAGCACAATAGTGAAGCTTCTCTGTAGGGTGTAGATGCAGCAGGTGCATAATGACTAGCCTACTGATATACATATCAATGGACAGAGTACACAACGAGACAGAGAAATACCCATTAAACACATCAGGTGAATAAGTACAGTGAAAAATCCCAATGTTATATTTATTAGCTGTTTTCTTATGCTGTACTATGAAAAAACCTGAATCACACAACAAAAATGAGGAGATAAAGATCTCAGCAAAACCTTGCAAGGAAATTTGAACTGTGGTGAAACCTGTACCACTGATTCAGGATACATAATGTAAACACAACGTATGCAAACATATTTCTATAACGCAGAACTGTAAAAATTGCATTGCATTTCAATTTTCAACACATACTGGACATAACAAACTAACTGCCTATTACAAGTTAAGTCTGTCAGTATGGTAAGAGTCTGTCCATCTGCTGGCCGACCAACCAAATGTGATTCTGGGGCAACGTCTTGGCCTGAGCCCGCATCGTGTCACACCGTGGTGAGGTTGTCTTGTCCTGTCCTTGACTTAACAAAACATAGTGCCTTCCTCCGTGAGTCAGGATAGGACTAGTGATTTCATAGCCATTGTTTTGTCACTCTGTTTGGAGGTTGCCGGTGTTACCAATAAATCCTGTTATTTACAAGATCTCTGCGTCTGGTTCCTGCCTTGAGTCCCTGCCTGACACATCGTGTCACACATTCTCACTGTTTCTTCACTGGGTCAGGTTTTTTTTGGTCAGCTCGCTCTTCTTACCTTGGTGTTATGCAGATTAAGCTGTAAATAAAAATATATTGAGGCATACAATAAATATAGCAACTTCTGATCAACCCATATCAATTTCAGGCTTAAAAATACAAAGTTTGTATAAACCACGCCCACTTCCGGTTGAAGTCCCGCCCCTTACGAGTACGAATACACATACAGATAATGTAGATGGTTTAACAGATACGGATACAGATACAGCTCCTTGTTGAGCAGTTTTCTTCTTAATGGCAGAACCCGACGATGAAAATATAGGAAAGTCCTTGTTGCGCTGTGGTCTAGGGTAATGTGGAGCTGGAGGGAAGCTTATCCACAAATGCTAATAACATAGCTTCAACAAAAAAAATTAAGTTGTGAGGCAGGAGACGAGGTGGTGAGATTTCCACACGGTACATTTGTTCACAGATAACATAAACCATATAACAGACCATATAAATCCAGGTCTCACGCCATATCCTACAACACCCACAGACAACAAGCGTTCGTGGCTTGTTGTCCTCTCCACATTCCACACTACTGAAGTTGAGGAAGTCAAAAAAAAAAAAGAGTTGCAACAGTGATACCTGCAGTAGGCTACTAGGCGGTAAAACAAAGGGAGGCACCACCCTGAGGCGTAAACTGGTAATTCTCTATGTAATACTCTGGCTGTTACACTTGGCATCTAGCCGATGGTAGTAAGTTTACTTGGAGAAAGTCAAGAATTTATATGAAGCCTGGAGCGGAGAAAATTCTCATCCATCCAGATCACGTTACCAAAAATATCATGTAAATCTGATGATGTTTGTGTTATTAGGCTGACCTTTTGTGTCCAGGAGGTGGCACTCTGTGTGTGGCTCAATGTCGACACAAAGATTTCTTCAACGCGGGCGGACAATGTATGCTCATGAGGACTTCCTTTCTTATGGCAACCCATTAAAACTGGCGCCACAACATGCCCCTCAAAAATAATGGGCAAAAAAGATTTTGATAGTTTTTTATCTTCAAGATCATGAGATGATACTCAATAAATGTGAAATCATTTGGTTAAAAGCTGCAGGAGGAGTTTGTTCATCTGTGGGGCATGGTTCTTGAGAGTTACTTCCTGTGTCCAGTCAGTGGGGCTCTAAGTCTGACTTAATATTGATACATAGAGGGGGTCATGGCAGGACTCTGTACAATTGTGTCTAAATTCACCACACACGATCAATGTATGTAATTTTTTTTTTTTATGTTGAAGCCTCAAAACTCTGCACGGACAAATGAAGCAGGTATGACTCGTCATGATACATATGTGTTTCAATTTTCATTCATGTACGTCAATCCTGAGTGTGGGGCTCAAAAAAAGGTGGCGCAGTGGAGCCATTTTTTGACATACATTTCTGCAACCGATGAAATATCGAAATTTCATGCAGTCCTGACATGCTGTCCGAATTTCATGAGATTTGGGGTATGTTAATGGCCGTTAAAACGCCGGAAGAAAAATAACTCAAACGGATGCAATAGGGCTCTCACACTCGAGTGCTTGGGCCTAAAGCCCTGCTGCTGTTCATGCAGTACATTATATTTTTGCTAGTTATCAAGCAACCTGAAACAACATCCCAGTGGATCTGGATACAGTGGGAGGTGCAGTTGCAGAGCCAACCAGCTGAAAGGACGGCTAAGAGCTGGGTGGTCAGTGGGGGCAGATCCAGGACGTTGGAGCTGCTGTTAAGCCCCCCTGAGGTGTTGTGGGCTTAAATCAACAAAACACCAGTGAAAGGGGGTGCCCACCTGAAGACCTGTTGTATCCACCCAGTGGAGTCATAGGGGCAAGTAAGACAGGCAGTGTCTTGAGGGATGAAGGAAAAAAGAGAGTGATGCTGCTGGCCCACGGAGGGCGAGGCACCTGTAAAGTTGGGCCTGGTGTAATAGTATTTTGCATATATTATAACAAAATCAGTGACTTTTTTGTAGAATATTTTTTCCAGTATCTTAGAAAACTGTGGAAGTAATGAAATAGGTATATAGTTTGTCAGTGTATGTTTGTCTGCAGACTTGTATATTGGTATGACTTTTGCAAATTTAATTTTATCAGGGAACCTTAGTGTGCTTAAGGATAGATTACAGATATATGTAAATTGTTTTGTCAAACAGGCAATAATGTCTTTACCCAAGTTCATTTCAATGTTCTTGCAGTCTGTGGATGTCTTACTTTTAAATGAATTGACCATATCAATAATTTATTTTTCATCAGTTCCACTACTTTCAATGTTATCTCCATTACCAGTTCTTCCATTTTTTTTTCTGCCAAACCAGGACCAACACTGACAGAGAAATCATTAAATCATTTGCAATTAAGGTCATGTCATTTGTGTTTTTGTTCTTTATTAAAAAGTGGTTTAGGTATCCCAACTTTCTGGCTCCTTTGCCTATGATGTTATTCAGTACTTTCCATGTATTTTGGATATTGTTTTTGTTTGTTTTTATATATCTTAAGGGTTTGCTCAATTTCTATTGTTCTTGTTTTAAAAAAAAATTCCTTACATAATAGATTTTTTTTCCTGCATGCATTTTGGATTCCCTTAGTGAGCCATGGGTTTTCAGGATATTTCTGTTTCACTACTTTATTCACCAGTGAACAGTGTTTATCATAAAGCGCAGTTGCTATAGTCATTATGACCATTTTGGTCATCTGTATTGTTACAAACTGAAAGATGTTTAAGGGGATGAGGGCAGTAACAACACAAAAAATAAATAAATAAATAAATAAAAACAGGCAAAACAGCGGCAGGGAAACTAGTTACGAGTACAGGACAACAAAAACAATTTAAAGCAAGCATGAAGCTGAAAGCAACTACAGTAAACACAGAGACTAGACCAACTAACAACAAAAAAACAGTTGTTTCTTTGTCTATTCTCTGTGTTATTTCTAGTGTCTTTCAGCTTTCCATATGCTTTAAGTTTTTAACTAACACTGCAGGCTCCACTGCCACTGAAGGCCTGCTAAGTTCACACCCTGAACTTCACCACGGTCACACACAGTGGTCCACACAGGTCCACACCAGTCCACACTGGCTCATTGGGAGGGGAGGAATGAAAGAAAGACCACATCAGTCTTTTCCTTCATAAAGCTTCCCACTCGTCAGCAGATTAGCAACATCTGCAGGGAAAAAAAATACACAAACAAGACAGCAACACACACACAGGCGGCACTTAACATTGTTGTTTGCCTTGAGTCCTCCCTGTATGTGGGTGTCCCATTTGCTTTTCCAGGTGGAGAGGTGGGATTAGCTGAGGATGGCTGGTTTCCCCTTTAAAAGGTAAGTTCACCTGAGCTGGGGTGGCTCTTCCTCCTTCCTGCTCACAACACTGGACCATGCTGGGCTGTGTTGCACCTTTCATGTGGAACTAAAACCTGATGTTTTGGCTTTACAACACGTGTAGTTTTCATTTCTTTTATTTATAACAGTGCACCTGGTAGCTGTAGGGAAGGGAAGCTATTTGTGTAACATCATATGCTTTATTTACATCATCCACATCAGTTTGGTTACACTCTTGGTTATTCAGATCTTCCCTAAAAGAATTGTTTGAATCCACTGTTCTATGCCTAATGATTATTTTGGTAGTTTTAGGGTCTCTGTGGGCCCTAATTGGCCTCTGTGCTGTCAAATGGTCACTTGCATCATTTATTATTAATCCACTTGTAATTAGTCTGTCAGTAACATTTGTAAATACACTACCAGTCAAATGTTTGGACACAATTTCCTATTAATTTGAATGAGAAAGTGTGTCCAAACTTTTGACTGGTAGTGTATATTATCAAAAAGTGTTTCACTGTTTGTCTTGTGGTGGAGTTAAAACCACAAAACTCTTCTGGTGAGAAACACAAGGAAACTTTGGCATCTTAGTCTTTGTTTATCACATATCTTGCAGCAAGGGGCACTCAGTCACACTGAGCTCAGAACTCTGTAGCAAGGAGTGAGGAGTGACCCCTTCTTAGAGGACTCAGCAGATACACACTCACCGGTCACTTTATTAGTTACACCTGTTTTATTGTTTGTTAACACAAATAGCTAATCAGCCAATCATATGGCCACAACTCATTGCATTTAGGCATGTAGACATAGTCAAGACAACTTGCTGAAGTTCAAACTGAGCGTCAGAATGGGGAAGAAAGGAAATTTAAGTGACTTTGAACGTAGCATGGTTGTTGGTGCCAGATGGGCTGGTCTGAGTATTGCAGAAACTACTGATATACTGGGATTTTCAAACACAACCATCTCTAGGGTTTACAGAGAATGGTCCGAAAAAGAGAAAATAACCAGTGAGCTGCAGTTGTGTGGACAAAATGCCTTGATGATGTGAGAGGTCAGAGGAGAATGGGCAGACTGGTTCGAGATGATAGAAAGGCAACAGTAACTCAAATAAGTACTTGTTAGAACCAAGGAATGCAGAATACCATCTCTGATCGCACAACACTTTGAACCTTGAAGAAGATGGGCTACAGCAGCAGAAGACCACACCAGCTGCCACTCCTGTCAGCTAAGAACAGGAAAGTGAGGCTACAATTTGCACGGGCTCACCAAAATTGGACAATAGAAGATTGGAAAAATGTTGCCTGATCTGACGAGTCTCGATTTCAGCTGCAACAATCCAGTGGTAGGGTCAGAATTTGGCATAAACAACATGAAAGCATGGATCCATCCTGCCTTGTATCAACGGTTCAGGCTGGTGGTAGTGGTGTAATGGTGTGGGGGATATTTTCTTGGGACAATTGAGCATCGTTTCAATGCAGCTGCCTACCTGAGTATTGTTGCTGACCATGTCCATCCCTTTATCACCACAGTGTACCCATTTTGTGATGGATACTTCCAGCAGGACAGTGCACCATGTCACAAAGCTCATATCATCTCAGACTGTGGAGGCCATTGGAGTACAGTGAACTCATTGTCACGTTCCAGAAACCAGTCACCAGATCTCAATCCAATAGAGCACCTTTGGGATGTGGTGGAACGGCAGATTCGGATCATACATGTACAGCCGACAAATCTGCAACAACTGTGTGATGCTATCATGTCAATATGGACCAAAATCTCTGAGGAATGTTTCCAACACCTTGTTTAATGTATGCCATGAAGAATTAAGGCAGTTCTGAAGGCAAAAGGGGGTCCAACCTTTTATTAGCAAGGTGTACGTAATAAAGTGGCCGGTGAGTGTACAATCATATTTTAATCTCAGGTCATTTTAATCATGTGTGTTGTGTTGGGCCTCCATCACGAGGTCAGACAAAAAAGGCCTACATGTAAACCCTGAGGCCTGACCATGAGGTCACCTCCGTCCCTTTGTTCTCTGGAGACAAAAGAATCCATCCACAGACTCCATGTCCCTTCATCCCTTGCAGCTCACACTGGGATGTGAACTCACCAGGAGGTGGCAGGCTCTCGTCTCTGATTGGCAGAGATGTATCTACAACACAGGAAACCGAGATAACAGGGCCATGACGTCACTCCCTTTTTAAATATGGACCGGGAACTTATCTCATCCTCTTTCTGGTATTCTGGCTCAGGAGAAGGTTTGCCTTTTCAACCAGCTAGATCCTGGTCGTGTCCTATACACGCGTACTTATTCCCCTTTTTTGGAGTTTCACCCTCGCTGAACGAGACGAGACCCGACCGGTGTTCGCCTGAACACTTTTCCGGATCCGTGAGAGTCAGCTGCTTGCAACCCACTGACCTCTCAGTTATTACCTGCAGAAGGAAGAAAGAGTTTCATCACAGAGACGCGGATAACTTGTACGCCCCGTTGTCTACCAATTAAGTTGACCATCCTGTGTTTCATCACTGCCCCGCCGAGAAACCAGGGCCGTCAGTCTCGAGTAACAAGGACGACGCCGTCAGCACCATGCACCAGAGGACCCGCTGCTGGATCAAACTGACAGACGTATACACACACCGGTTCGCTCAGGAGAGCAACACAAGTAAGAGGTTGTCTGGGCCGAGATGTTAGATTTGTGTGTTTTACGAGCTTAGTGCTCAGTTATTGTTTTGTGTTGTAACGGACCACCGAGTCTGCCCTCTGCTGTACTCTGAAGAGTATTCTTAAGTTGCTGCCTGTTTAGTTTTGTGTTCACCACGCTAAACTGTTTGTGTTTTCCCATTCAGAATAATTATTATCTTTGGTTGTGGACTGACAAAACAACTTACTTTTTGCTCACAGTGGCGCAGACACAGACACTGGGCTACAGACTACCGCCCATATGCTCGCTCTCTGTAGTCAAGGCAACCGCTGCTCTCTTGTCACGGTCGCGGGACCGAGAGTCGGTCTCCCTTCTTCTCACTTTCTTCTATCTCTTACTAACACACACTACACATGCACACTGTCGTGGAAATTTTGTCTTAAAGCACTCTGAACAACAATTTAGTAAGCACACAAAGACCACTGATTGGTTAGAAGGAATAAATATATTGCGCAATATAGGAGACAACTTACGCACAGGAAGATACAAGCAGTGTCTCAAAATCACAGAGTTCTACACAACTGTTTTATAGGGCTTTTGACCGCATTCCTGTTCCAGATCATTTTAACTACATCCTTATATGGGGGTTCAGGAGGCCCATCTCCAGGTTCCTTTAAAGGTCTTGTCAATTAGCTGAAACCTGTGTCTACATATAGGTACAGAAGTTTCAGATTACTTACAGTTACATGAGTTATGATTGTTTTTCACAGTAGCAGTTGTTTTGAATGATGAACCTCCTGCTTTTCTTATCATTCCCCCCTTTTTATCATTAAAACAACTCACACATCAAACACTCTATCAATTTTGTTTTGATGTCATCATGGAGGCAGTAGCATCCCCCTTGAATCTTCTCATCACTAAATCCCAAGGAGATTGGTGAATTTTCACCAGGTTTGAGACGAGCGTGCCTAGAGCATCACCCCCTCTTTGTAGCCCATTCTCCGCTGTGATGGTGGATTAAGAGGATCTGTAGGCAACACCACCTTTTAAAGACAGGGTTAGCAAAAGCCACATAAGGTCACTTTAATGAACAAATCATAATTCAAGTTAAAATCTTAGTCTAAGTTCAGGTACAGGCTGTCTTAATAATGTTCTAGTTCCTTCAAGATGTCTTCATCATTTAGTTCATCTAATTCTCCATCCTCCTTTCCCTCAGATGATATTGCTACAGCTGCAATAGTAGTATTTACTTCTTTACCGATCATGATTTTGACACAACCCAAGAAACATTAAGAAAAGAAACATTGGCACAGCTCCCATTAGGGGCAAGAGGAATTGTAAACTGCTAGCCCCAAAAGATCCAAAAATTTTAGAAAGCCAATTAAAATTGGACACAGGGACAGGGTTTAGAGCAGATTGGACAGGTTTAAAAGTAGAAATCACATCAGTTAGATTGCTTGTGACATCAGGAATCAAGGTTACACAGGATCCATCTGTTAAATTTAGAGTTGCACATAAACCACCACTTTTTGCAAGCAAGAAGTCCAACACCTGTTGATGTTTCAGCAAAGTAAGTCTATATGACTTCAATGTGTCCTTAATAAGTGAAAATTCCTTTATTGTAGCATTAGCAAATCCCCACATGGTGTAAAACAAATGATCAAGATGCAGGGATAAAGCTGTAACCCCATATTGAGGAACAAAGAAACTAAGAACCTTTTTATACCAAGACACTTGGCGATTGAAGATTTTCGACATCGCCTCTTGCCTCTGGTTCTGGCAAAGCAAGTCCTTTAATTTGCTCATGTTGGTTCTGCTTTATTGCGTCATCTTTGTGTTCCTCCGGAAGGTTGGACACTAAATAACCTCCACCTACTGTTAAATAGGTCACTAGGAAAACTAATATAAAATTCTTAATTTTTTCCTTTTTTCTTTTTCTATTTACTTTTAATCATGGTATAGGAGCTTTTTTACAATGGGAAGCATGGATCCATGTGACCCTTTCCTTGACCTCAACTGCCGTTGGTGTAGTGAGCAACACTTGATATGGACCCATCCACCTTGGAGAATGCCAATGACGTCTTCTCAGATCTTTGACCAGTACCCAGTCTCCAGGGTGATAGGGATGAGTTGTTTGTCCTTCCTCCAGGGGTGATGGAAAGGCTGCTTTTACCTGCACAGAAATGGAACTGACAACCTGTGTTAATTGTTTACAATAGGCCACTATGGCCTCATCAACAAGAATTTGATCTGTCAGTGTTCCAGTATATAAATTCTGGCCCTTGGGCAATATTCTTACGGTCACAACTTCATGAGGTGATAAACCTATTGTAGAATGATGCCGTCCTCGCATATACATTAAAACAAGAGGAAGACAGGAAACCCAGTCTAGCCGTGTTTCTTCCATCATTTTTGTTAGCTTATTTTTTAGTACTCCATTAGCTCTTTCCACTGCACCCCCACTTTGAGGGGGTAAGCACAATGCTGTTTTAAATCGATGCCTAATTCCTCAGTCAGATATGAAATTACATTGTTGACAAAATGTGATCCATTATCTGAAAGACAGCTTACCATTCCCTATCTTGGAACAATGTCTTGTAACAGATGCTTAGCAGTTGTCTTTGCATCTGCATGTCTGCATGGAAATGCTTCTATCCATTTTGAAAACATGTCTACAACTACCAGACAGTATTTATATCCTCTGGCGGGAGTCAACTCAATAAAATCCATCATGAGATGTTGAAATGGTGAATCCCAATTGTTTCACAATTGGGATTTTTCCCCAATTATGTTGAGCACAAACCAGACATTTCTGACAAAAATTCTCTGCCACTGTGCTAAACCCTATGGAATCCCAGTTCTTAGCGATAAAATCAACCATTCCTCCCTTAGAAACATGATCTAGTCCATGTGAAAGCTTAGCCATTTAAGAATAAAGTTGCTTTGGCAACCAGGGTGTTACATCTGTCCCTCTGGCTGTCCATCCGGACCCACCCCCAACCCCCAACCCCCAATTAACCACTGCTACTATTTGAGTGTTTGTGTGTGTGTGTAGAGCAGGGAGCGGGACTGATTGCCTGAGTGGAGACTGGTGCACAAGAGTAGAGCAGAGCCATCACCAGCTGCAACTCGTGCCATATTATCATCACCACTACAAAAGCCCAGTGCTGCCCCTTCCATGCTGCCAGATTGTAGCCTCTGCTCAGTCAGTTACTACGTCCAGCTCTATCACTACCAGATTGTGCTTTTGCCTAGACTTGATTGCCGTTCACTTACCTGTTCTCTCCCTGTGCCTGCAGTCCCCCTGTTCTGCCTCCTGTCCCAGTCTCCCGGTACCCACCTGCTCTGGATCCTGCTCAACCTGCTCCCTGTCTTCCCCTCGGTCCCTGTGTTCCCCAGCTAGGAGCCCCAGCCATTCCACTCCACCTGCAGACTGCCCTGCCCATAGCCCCTGCTTCGGTCCCCGTCGTTTCCCAGCCTTGGAGCCCCACCCATTCCCTCCCTGCTCATCTCCCTGCTCCACTGTAGAAATAAACCCTTTAACCGTGTCATGTGTTTGCGCCTGAGTCTTCCTGTGAGCCCGTAACACAGGGTTTATCATGTGGACCTCTCCACACTCCTTCAGAATCACAATAACCTTGTTTTTTCCAAATAGATTTTTCTACAGGATTAGCTATAGATTGAACTTCCTTGAGAGTCATATGTGGATCGAAAGATACTTGATCAACAGTATTAACTGTCATTTGAAGTGAATATGCTTCAGAGGATGAGGCTACAGCTTTAGCAGCTGAATCAGCAAAAGAATTTCCTTTAGACACTTCATCCAAAACTTGACCGTGCGCTTGACACTTACAAACAGCTATTTGAGATGAAAGTAAAATATCCTCAAGAAGATTGTTAACAAGCTGATGATGCTGAATAGACATTCCTTGAGAAGTAAGGAACCCTCTATTTTTCCACAAAGTTCCAAAATCATGTACAACTCCGAATGCATATCTACTATCAGTAAAGATATATATGGATATTCCTGCAGCAAGAATACATGCTCGCATTAAGGCAAATAGTTCAGCCGCTTGGGCAGAAAGATTACAAGGAAGTTTTGCAGATTCGACAACTTCACTTTCACTGACAATAGCATAGCCAACCTCTCCTTCATTATTTATTTTCTGAGCCGATCTATCCACATATAAGACCATATGAAGATTATGGAGGGGTACACTGGAAAGATCTGATCTAGGGGTTACAACTTCAGTGATTACTGCTAAGCAGTCATGTGGTTCCCCATCTTCTTCAGTTGGAGGAAGAGTAGCTGGATTCAGGATCTTACATCTTTCTAACGTAACACGCGGTAAATTCAGAATATTATAGTAATGAAGAGTTGATGCTGGTGTAATGCAAGCTGTTTTTGCTAGTTCCACATGCTGTAGCAGCTATTTTGTTACAAAGACCTTTAGCGGTCTATAAACTACAAGTGGCGATAATGTGGTAATAGCTGCTGCAGCTGCTGCTACGGCTCTAGCACAGGGAGGAAGGCCCCTCACTACAGCTGGAAGCCTTTGAGAATAATAAGCAACAGGTTTTAATCTATCCCCATGTTTTTGCAGCAACACGGCACTATAGAAGCCATTTTTCTCATCCACAGTTAAGGTAAAGCTTGTGACAAATCAGGGATGCCTAAAGCTGGTGCTGAAGCTAAAGCCTCTTTTCGCTTTTCAAATGACTCAGCAGCATCAGGAGTCCAAGTCAGTACATCAAGTGCAGTCAAACCAGTCACATGCATCATATCAGAGAGGGGTGGGGCTAGCTCAGCATAATCACAGATCCATTGTCTACAATAACCTGTGCACCCTAAGAAGCTCATCATTTGTTTTTTTAGTTACAGGTTTAGGTATAGACAATACAGCTTGAATTCGTTCTTTATCAGTTTTCTTCTCGTAATGTGAAATTTCATGTCCTAAATAATGCACTTGCTGTTTTACTGAAGTTTTCCGAGTGATGCTTTATGTCCTTTAGGCCAAATACTTCAGCAATGCATTTGTATCAGGAATACAATTTTCTTCTGTTGTGGAGCAGATTAACAAATCATCCACATATTGGATTAAGGTGCTTTCTTTTGAGAAAGAAAATCCAGCCAAATTTTCTTGCAATGCAGCTGAATAAATTGTCGGTGAGGAGACATATCCTTGTGGACACCTTGTCCATTTGTATTTTTTCCCTTTGAAAGTAAAGGTTAACCAGTCTTGGGATTCCTGATCAACTGGTACACTAAAAAAAGTGTTAGCCAAACCTATAACACTGAACCATTTTGCATTGCCAGGAACAGAAGATAATATTGTGACTCGATTAGGCACTACTGGTGCTTGGGCGAATACAGCCTCATTTACTGCACGCAAATCATGAACAGGTCTCCAAGATGTGCTATCGGCCGTTTTTATAAGTTAAAGTGGGGTATTGCAAGGAGAAGTAGGAGCTGGTACAATAATTCCTTCATTTAAGAGTTGTTCAATAACAGGCATCATGCCTTCTTCTGCGTCTCATCTTAAAGGATATTGTCGCTTATTTGGTCTATAATGACTTTTTGGGACTACTATTACTGGGCTTGCATCTTTAATTAGTCCTACATCGTATTTATTTTTTGCCCATAAATGATCAGGGCCTCCATCCAAAGCTGGGTGCGATTGTTCTGTTACTTGATTTGTTACTATACTATCCTGAACCATTAATGATGGACTTATTTCTGTCAGATGAACTGTTTTGTAAACCTTTAACATGCAGTGATAAGGATGAATAGTAATTCCCTCATCAATGTCAGGACTGGTCAGACTTAATTCTGTCAACATTAAATCAATATCGTATTCTGTTAAATCTGAGGCCTTTGCAAGGATGACATGTGGAATCCCAGGTTTCCAAAACAATGTATCTAGTTTTTCATTTAACTCAATAAGCAAGACTACAAAATCCTTGGTAAGCACTATTTTAGTACTTTGTAACTGTTGTTGATCGTCTAAGCTATTCCACTCTTTCATAAAGGAGTCATCCATACAGCCATGTGCCTCACAAACCATACATCTATATTTGTCTTAAAGGGCCGTCCACACCAAGAACTAACTATAACTATAACTATAACGATAAAATGCCAGCATCCACACCAATGAACGATATCGTTGTGTTGCTAGATTACGCCAAGCACACTGAGTGCTTGGCGCAACGGTCAGCAGTGGAGCAGAGATTTATTTATTCCAAGGGTGCGCCCGATTCCGTCCCAGATGTCCCTTGGTGGCATCTTTATACAGTCTGTCATAATTGTCATACAGAATTGGATTTTTTTGTACCTCAATGATAAGCCTCTCTCCTACGTTGTCCGCCATGTTGAATGAGTGTGTGAGTGATGTAGTGACGTGAAGAACGTCTCGACCTGTCATTCCTGATGGATTTTGATTGGCTGTCAGTGTTTTTATCGTTCATCAAATCGCTCTGAAAGTGACCCAAACGATATCGTCCACCACTATCGTTGTCGTTATAGTTGTAGTGTGGACGCTGCCACCCACTTAAGTTAAGAATGATTTTTAGAACTATATATTTATAGTTATAGTTATAGTTATAGTTCTTGGTGTGGACGGCCCTTAAATCGAGTCTCT
This sequence comes from Remorina albescens, assembly GCA_034769265.1. NCBI lineage: Eukaryota > Metazoa > Chordata > Actinopteri > Carangiformes > Echeneidae > Remorina > Remorina albescens. Next base: position 2,195,492 of record CM068492.1, on the reverse strand, counting down.
GTAGCGTTTTATTACTGTAAATTCTACAAACTCACACAAATCAGATGGAATAGAGGAAGGCTCAATTTCCCAAAAATAAAGAATCTTAAAGGAGGTTGGGAAGTGGCATAACATCTCTGTGAAAAGATCTTCCGAAGGATCAGATTATTTCAATACTCAACCTGTTTCATTACAAACAATGGTTAGCCCTATAGCACATAATAAATCCCTACCAGCCAGGTTTACTGGACAATCCGGGACGATGACGAATGAATGAATTATACTTGTAACATCAAAGTCATCGCACTCAACTGGACATGGTTCAGTCACTTTGCACTTTATAAGAGTTCCCGAAAGGCCAATGCACGTCTTACTTGTTTTTGACAATTGGAAAACACCCGTTGTTGATCTCAACGTGGATTCAGTAGCTCCAGTATCAGCCAGCATCTCATAGGATATTCCATAGATTTTGATCTTAAACACTGGGAGGTCAATAGATTTATAATAGTGGAGGAGATAGAACAATTCAGTTTTTTCAGATTCAACCATTTGAAGTTTTTCATCCTTACTCTGTCCCATTTGGTCCTGTGAGGATTCTTCAGATAGTCATCTCTTTTGCAGATCTTGGTTTCTGTTTCCAAATGGTCTATTTACGGTAACGTTACCCACTGGTGGACGTGCTCTTCGTTGCCTAGGATTCCACTCTTCTGGGAATTCTGCAAGACAGTTCCTGGCAATATGACCCACTTTATGATATATCTAACATACCTCAGGGTCTTCTCTGTTACTGTAGGGGAAGCTCTTGGCTTGATCTTTTCCTCGACCTCTCCCTCAGCCTCTGCATCTCGCACCAGGACTGTAGTAGGCCAATTGAAGCATCTGGAGTCTTTCCGCTGTCTGCTTAGTTTTCTTCCCCTGTTGAAATTTTTCATCTTGGACAATAGCCTCAGAATGTAAGCAGTATTTTTTCATGTCATTTAAGCAGGCACTTTGCCATCCTACACAGTGTCGAACAAACAATGATCTGATTTCAGGACTCAGACCATCCACCAGAGTTTGGATAAACTGTCTCTCCCATACTGAGTCAGTAGAAGTATCTGCCGGTTGTTCATTTCCACTATGAGTGTTGAAAATTCTGAGCTTTCTGGAGAAGTAGTCGTCAAAACTTTTTTCTGTTTTTTGTAAACATGAGTTCACAGTGGTCATATTGATAATTGGTTTGAATTTCTCCTCTAGTGCTCAACATAGGGCTCTCAGTTGGGCCTGACAGTGGGAAGCATGAGCGGTTGCCCAGGGTATAGCTGAATTCCAGTTTGCAAGTTTAACCTCTCCCCAGGCCAGTCCTAATTTTGTCACACAAACATGTTCGAGCTCAGCCATCGTTGATCTACACTGGATAATCAATTTCTCCAAAGCATTTGCAAATTGTTTTCCATTATGCTTAGGCTCCGGCAGCTTATCCATTATTGTCTGTACTTCAGTTATTTTCCATGGTCTATAAACATGCTGGACTCCTCCTGCTCCATCAGGACATTCTAACATAGGTCCTATAAATCAGCTGTTCATAACATCTTCACTTACTTCGGGTTGGCCTGGTGAAAACTTAAGAGCCAGCGTTGGAGTCTGTGTTTGATATACAGTTCCCTGTCGTGTCTTCCCCAAGTCACCATCCTCTGCAGCTCCCGGTGTATTTAAAGCCTCCTCCAACAACCCAGAATAAAGAGGAGGGGGAGTCACAGGAAAAATTTCCTTGTTCTCAGGTTGCAGTGTTCTCACAGGGGATGCCCCGGCTCCTAGCTGTTGAAGTTGTGCTTTCGACTTATGGTATCCCATACCCCAAGGCGCTCCGTCATGTACTCATAGTTCCATTCGGCCGGCCCCATCGTACTAGGAGATTCGATGAGTTCATGTAATAATTTTATAAGAGAACTATCAAAAGAGCCCTCTTGTGGCCAAGTCGGGTCAAAGTCCATTATCTGGTCACATAATGGTGTGGTTTAATAAGTTGATCCAGTAATGTCTTCAACTAGATCTTTTGGAGTCAAGTTCATAATTCTTTCATTTGCTTCATCTATGCTTAAAGAAACAAGGCTTTTATATTTTTCACTTTTTTATCAACTCAGTATCTATTATCTGCTTCTTTTTCCCACAGTTTCAGACTCTCAAGTTGTTTTGTCCACTGAGCAGTTACCTTTTTACATGCACAATTTTTTGTTTTTTAATTTTTTCTTTAAACCTCTTTCCCATTTTTCTCCTAAGAGTTCTAAGCAAAGAATGCTGAAAACTGTCACTTTGAGGGAAGCCCAGCTTTTTATGCCATTTTGGTAGGAACTTATCTCTGATAATTAGGAATTATAGCTGATAACCAAATGCACCCTTTTCAAACCCAACAGTTGTGAATCCTGGCAACTGACTAGGGACTTTTTAAATCTGATCAATTCCTTTGGGTTTGCCCATGCCCACCCATCTGGTCTAGATGCTGAAAAGCGGCATACTTTAGATCTTGTGCCTTATGGTTTGTCTGTCACTGTCAATGAAGTCTGTGCATGTTCTTCTCGTCTCCGTGTTTGACGGATAAACAAATTGCCCCCAAATGCCGCCAGCATATTATTAACCCCTTAACTGCAGCACGGTTTTCTGCTGCTTTTAATGACTCCCTGTTGTCTAAACTGGATGAAAAAAAGTTCTCTTAACACTGATGAGATATTGTCTTTGTTGAACTGAGAACGTGCACTGAAATCTGTTGCTGTCACAGTCCACTCCTGCTTTTCCCCTCTACCACCTCGATCTACCTGCCTTCCTAACTCTCCTAATCAAGCTCATCCAACTCACCTGTTCCTCCCAGCTGGATCTAATCAACCAGCCTCCTATTAACCAGCTCTTCCACACTAACCCTCTGCCAGATTGTTGTTGCATCATGCACTACTCTCCAGCACTCTTTTCCAAACTGATCTCATGGTATCTGGCCTGCCTTCTGCTCCTGACCACATCCCCTCGTCTCTGACCCAGTAACCCAACCTGCCTTCTGCCTTTGGACTTTGTATCTGCCTGCTACCGGCAGCCTGCCTGGACTCCCTCTCTGGAAGGCCTTGTCAAGTTCTGTACTTGGACTGTGCTCGCCGATAAGGCATCCCAATTATTGTCCGTCTGGACTCTCTAACATTGTTAGTAAAGTTCTGAACTGTTCTGCTCTGAGTTTGTGCTGTTCTTGGGTCCGATCTCACACCCGTTACAGTTGCTCCTCTAAGGACAAAATGCACAAAGCCACTTTCAAAGCCATGGTTAAATGACTCCACGCGTGTAGATGCACCGAGAGGAAATGGAAAAAGGACAAACTCCATGTATCCAGAGAAATTCTTCATGGCTGCCTGGCTGACTAACAACTGTTAAAGCTGCCAAAAAAAAACATAAATCTCTACATCTACCATGCTTTTAGACTTGACAGCTGCTTTTGATTCATTCGGCCACAATGTCTCAAGCAGTATGTGGGGATTACAGATAGTGCCCTAAACTGGTTCAAGTCCTGTCTGACTGACTGGAACTTTTCAGTGCAGTTAGGTCATTTTTCATCTGCTGTGGCCCCACTGACCTGTGGAATCCATCAAGGTTCCTTCACAGGCTCTGTGCTCTTCCTCCTTTATATGCTGCCCCTAGGTTGTTTTTTTAGAAAACATGGTATCTCCTACCATTGTTTCACAGACAAAATCCAGCTCTACCTGCCATTAAAGTCCAAAGGTAAGGACTAAATGCAGCCATTACTGGATTGCTTGTCCGACGTCTTCTTAAATCTTAACAAGTCCAAGACAGAGATTATCCTGTTTGGAGGACAGCCTTCTTCAAACTCTTCCTTCGATATCCTGGGTCCCCTAACTTGTAATATCTGCTCCTCTGTTGGAAATCTTGGGGTGATTTTAAATTTGACAGTGGTGTGGTGAAAACAAGTTTCTTTGAACTATGTCTCCTCGCTAAGATAGAACCCTCTCTCTTTAACAAACAGAAGGTGATCCATGCCTTCATCACTTCCAAACTCGATTACTGCAACTCTCTGTAAGCTAGTCTGGACCAGTCCTTTCTTAGCTGCCTACTGCTTGTTCAAAATGCCGCAGCTCGTCTCCTCACCAGCAAGAAAATGCATCACACCAGTCTTGGCTTCTCTCCACTGGCTCCTAGTCTGCTTTTGTATTGATTTTAAACTCTCTTTAATTGGATTTATCCCTAAATGGACTCGCCCATTTGTATATTTCTGAGCTTCTCCATCGCCACACTCCAACCAGAGCCTTAAGGTCCTCTGACCTATTGCTGTTGTTGGTGCTCAAAACAAGGCTAGTCTTCAGGTGAAAGGGCCTTCATGACGGCTGCCCCTAGGCTGTGGAATAGTCTCCCCCTCCATATTAGATCCCAGACCCCAGAGTTTTTTAACTCCTCCCTGAAAACTCAGTTTTTCTCATGGGCGTTTCATCCAGTCTGAACTCTGTGTTTGTTGTAATGTTATGTATATTATTCTCTTTTCTTGTATCTATTTATGTACCTATTTTTATTATGTTTAATATGTTTTTTATTATGTTGTAGCCTGTGTACAGCACTTTGGTCCACTGCTGTTGTTTTGAACAATCTCTATAAATAAACTTGAACTTGATCTCTTGTTTCTCCAAGGTAAGTTCTGTGTACAATGCTTTCCTTGGATTGTAACAGGGTCAAGAAAACAGGTTGTTGATAACAGAAAGAATTCTTCTACCTTAGAATGGTTTGCAATCCCATGCCATTTAGAATGTAAAATTGCTGGTCTCTAAATTCTAACTCATACTGATGCTGCTCAAGCGGCAGGGGGTGAGCACTTGAGTCCAAGTCTTTAAGGTTGTTTCCCCTCTTCGTTGGTGGGAGTACATACACTGCTCAAAAAAATAAAGGGAACACTTAAACAACACAATGTAACTCCAAGTCAGTCACACTTCTGTGAAATCAAACTGTCCACTTAGGGAGCAACACTGATTGACAATCAATTTCACATGCTGTTGTGCAAATGGAATAGACAACAGGTGGAAATTATAGGCAGTTACCTCTGCCTTTGTGCAAGGAGGAACAGGAAGAACAGGAGGAGCACTGCCAGAGCCCTGCAAAATGACCTCCAGCACGCCACAAATGTGCATGTGTCTGCTCACACGGTCAGTAACAGACTCCATGAGGGTGGTATGAGGGCCCGACGTCCACAGGTGGGGGTTGTGCTTACAGCCCAACACCGTGCAGGACGTTTGGCATTTGCCAGAGAACACCAAGATTGGCAAATTCGCCACTGGCGCCCTGTGCTCTTCACAGATGAAAGCAGGTTCACACTGAGCACATGTGACAGAGGTGACAGAGTCTGGAGACGCCGTGGAGAACCTTCTGCTACCTGCAACATCCTCCAGCATGACCGGTTTGGCAGTGGGTCAGTAATGGTGTGGGGTGGCATTTCTTTGGGGGGCCGCACAGCCTTCCATGTGCTCGCCAGAGGTAGCCTGACTGCCATTAGGTACCGAGATGAGATCCTCAGACCCATTGTGAGACCATATGCTGGTGTGGTTGGCCCTGGGTTCCTCCTAATGCAAGACAATGCCAAGTCACTAAGTCAGGAGGTCAAGCTTTTCTCTGGTTGTTAAGTCAAGTTCCCAAATAACATCTGAGAAGAAATTTTTCAAGCCAAGTAGCTTTCCTGAAAGTCATCAATTTTAACAGCCCAGAATTTACCATTAGGTAATTTGCCAGATCTGTCATTTGTGGTGCTCTGCAGTTTCTGAAATCCCCAGAGAACCGCTCAGAATGGGAGAGCTTGAGTGAAACCGCAGGATAGGGGTAGAAGCAGCGGCAAGGGCAGGAGCAGGGCTTGGGGCAGGAGCAGGAACAGGGGCTGAGGCAGACTGAAGTTGCTGTACCTGGGCGAGGATGGCAGCTAGCTAGCCTCCTAGATTGGCCTGGAGGCAGGACGCTGTCCTTGGGCTCTTATAGCCTGGCGTTCTCAGTCTGAGTCAGCAGGGTCCATGCTGGCCAGATCATGCTGTAAGGAACAGGCATGAGAGAAGGACCCGAAAGCACTACTCTCAGTCACAGGGATCAGCTAAATAAACTTTAATCTGGGTTTGATGCACGAGTAGTCTGTCCATATCTCAATCACCATAACCACAGGAGTGAGGCAGTCCACATGGCAGAAGTCTGATAAATCCAAACAGGGTCAAAAAGCAGGAATACAAGAGACGACAAAGAATGCTGGAACATGAGGCATGCTACGACAATCTGGCAAAGAGCAAAAGGGTGAAGGGACGTATATATAGACAGGAGGAAGTGATTAGATTGACAAGTGAGACACATTAGGGCAATCCCAGGAAATCCCAGGAGCAGGAAACACAAGGGAACAGGAAGTAAGGTGACCTGAAATGAGACAGAACGTAAGTATCAAAATAAATAGAAACATGACCTCAACCCAGATGAGTCCTGACACACTGACTGTCATGACTTGTTCTGTATTCTGTGTGTGTTTGTTTTTTTTTGTTGGCACTGTTTTTGTTTTCCTCTTTTATTTTAGTGTGCTCACCCTTTCCTCCCGTTTCAGATGTCTTGACTTCCTGCCCTCGTGTTCTCCTCTGTGTGCTGGCTTCAGCTGCCCCTCCCTGATTGTGTGCACCTGTGTCTCGTTGTCTCCCTCTCCCCTGTGTATTTAAGTCCAGTGCTTTGTGTTAGTCTTTGCCAGTTCATCTTGTTGGAACTCAGTCAAGAGTTCCAGCATGTCACATCGTTTCTGTCTAGTTGTTTTGATTCTGCCTATTTTTGGCGCCTCTTTGCCTAGCCCTTATATATTTGCCTCTGCCTCTGACTTCCCGGTATTTTGACCCCAGCCTGTCTGATTCTGATTTTTGGACTTCGAATAAATTGTTGTTGCTACGGAACTCCACTGAGTCACTCAGTGTTAAGTCTATTAACAGAGTTTCTTGGAGACAGCCCCTAGTGGCCTTAAGTGCTGTTACACTTTAAACTCACTTTATTTCAGCATTGACTTCAATTTTCAAACTTCAAGGCTATGTCCATTTTTATAAAATAAAAAGCTTAATGTTAGGGCAAACGGAGCTTCCTTGTGTGTGTGCTGGGACTGGGTTCACTGCTTAGTCACAATATGCAATCAACTTGCAACAAATAGTTGCTCTCTGCTGCTTTGCCATCACCTGCGACGTACTCCCCTGTCACCTCAACATCAATCAGCCATTACTAACCTCAACACCCACTAATTACCTGTATGCTATTGTCTGCCACGTCTATAGGAAGGATTTTCTGCCATCCTGACAGAACATCCCTCCTCCAACATTCCTAGAAGACTCTCCTTTGAACCTAGACTACCAGTCTGCAATAAATCCTTTATTAAACATTATTGCAAGTACACCCCTTCATAGAAATATTATTCCCTAAATTCCCCAGATCCAGCATCTGTGGGATATGCCAATCCATAGAGGCCTCACCTCGAGACACCCAGGAATTTATGGAGCAATTGCTAATGTCTTGGTGACAGATACCACAGCTCACCTTCATTGGTCTAGAAATGTCCAGGCCTTCATGGGTCAGGAACCCACACAGTATTAGGCACATGGTGTTGATGTTTTGGCTGATCAGTGTATCTATCCCTGTAAACTTATGACAAAGAGAACCTGCTGAGATTGGGTTTGATTATCTGCTTCCTGGTCATTACTGAGGTGTCCAATAAAGTAAAGTGGAATTAAAGTGTGCTGAGCTTTAGACATGCAGAAAAGACAATAATCCTCTTCAATAAATAAAGTGCTCAAAACTAAATTTGGTAATATTGTAAGTACTGTATTTAGAGTTACTCCAAGAACAGCCCTTGGCTAAATGTGGCAATGCAAATGCTCTATTCAATAAAGATATATGTATTAAAGCAGCATAATCACAGTTTGTGATGTTAAACTGGTAAGATATACCATTTATTCACATAAAAGGTAAAACCAAGACAAGTGAAAAAATTCCCCTGCTAATCCAATTGCACTTTCAGATTAAAGTTGGTTGAAAGGTTCCCCTCTTTCAATGTTGTCTTGTCCCCCTCCCTTTTGTTTACCTCTCCTGTGTCCATGTTGTGTATGTGTGTGTGCGTTTGTGTGTGTGATTCTAACACTCTCTTTGGTTACTCCCTAGCTACTCGAAACTCAGTTTAAGCAATTCTTCATTTCTGATAGTGAGTTACATCTATAAGTATCATTTAATTTATGCCAGTGCTTACAGTCAAGGAGCTTCCCATTTATCGATATTCCCACCTACTTATAAGTCGCCTGTCCCATTCCCTCCTGGAACCCTTTCTTTGTGACTCAAGCTCTTCTGTCCCCCAACCACTGTATTCTTTGTCTCAGTGAATTTGCTTAGACTGTTACTTGATATGACAGGTCTGACCTTGGGGATTTCTCTTTTGAAATCTGTTATTCTGTGATATGACAGATGATGTGTCATCCTAAGAATTATGTTTGAGCCTGTAGATACATACCTTATACTCCAGGATCCAGCTCTGCCTGTTGTTGAAACTTTACTCACCTTTGACATATCAAATAAACACAACAGTGATGTCATGAACACAGCTGATGCAATGGGAAGTCTGTCAAAGGTGTCAGAGCAGTGAAAAGAATCAAACAAAACCAGAAATACATGGTTTAGTTATCTGGTCTTACAAATAGGAGAAATTATCCACAGCTAGTGCTGGTGACAACTGCCTTAGATGTAAAGAAATTATGTTTTACAATCATGTGATATAGGATGAATTAACTGAGTCTCCAGACAAGTGATGGCAACATCAATGTCTCAGCAGTGACCTTGCTTGACTTAGCTTGATACATTTTCACATTTAAATGTACTTTATAATTTATCACAAGGTATAGAACTAGGTATTTTATAATCAAAAACACCCACAAATAGCAAAAATTGTATTATTATTATTATTATTATTATTATTATTAATTTTTATAAATCAACATATTGTGCTACAAATCCCTGTTATAATGTGAACCTAAATAAAATAAATGAAATTAAAGAAATGTGAAAGTGTATTATTAACTTTGAACTGGTGAGGAAATACAAAGTCAGTTCTGCAGGAATGAGATAAGTCATGACTGCTTGACTGCATTGCATTCAGATGAACCGCTGGGTGTCAAAGTATAGTAGATATAGTGAGAGTGAAGAAATTGACCACAGTGCCAGCCATCACACAACTCACCTTAACAATCAAAATACTTTGTGACAGAGCTTTCTAACCCCCAGTCAGAAGACATCTAATTGCTAATCTATAATCCTTTTAATACGTTTTTGCCTTTTTCTGATTGATCCTTTTCCAACCGGAACAGCAGCACTGGGGGCTACATTAATCCTGTTATTGAAAGCCTGGAGTGTAGCTCTAGAAATCCAAATAGCTCTTTTGCACATGTCACCTACACTCCCCAACCATGAGGTCTCCTGTTATTGTCTGTAATTGATAACCCCATCAAATTGAAACAAAAAGGAAGGTAAGACAATACGAGCTTTGCTTAGTTTCAGAGGAGAGGAATTGTCTCTGTATTATATCTTTTGACAAATTCTTTCTTCAAGAAATATGAAATAATAACACGTTACTGAGGGGTGAACAGTTGCAATATTTTTAGGTGGAGAGAAGGGGAGAAACATTTCTGATTTGATTGTGTGTTGTTGTTGTCCACTGTCATTAATATGCAATATTTTTACTGTGTTTTTTTCTTGGATGTCCGTTATAGTTTTTGTTTTTTTTTTACCACATGTACAGCTACGTTTCTATTTTTTTCAAGTTCTCATTTGTAAATAATAGTCCTTAGCATTTATTTTTATTACTTTGTTTAGCTCTGTTTTCAAAAAAGCAATACCTTCCTCAACTTTAAATATATACAGTATAATACCATATTAATATGTATGGAGCTAAGATCCTTCAGGATACAGGAAGAATGCAGTGGTGTTAATCTAAAGTGACAGCAACATCAGGAAGACAAAAGAGGTTGGAGAAATGCAAAGGGCTGAAAGAGCTAGAATTGAGCAATAGCTCATGATAGGTCATTGTATGCAAAACCCCCCAACATCATAGTTAGAGGGGTTTGGGTTTGGCCGATGCCCCCCTTATTTGATAAAATAAGCCCATTTGACAGAATGATATGAGCTATTAGTTTTATAAAATGGTTAAAAAGTATGTCAAAAATGTTAAAGCAATAGGCACACAAATGTTTTTTTTTTCATCAATATACTTTATTTTTATATATACAAAAAATAGGTCTTCCTGGGTACCTGCACATACTGCACAGCAGTTGCTATGCAATAGACAAACCAGCTACCATAAATTTTTATTTCATCATTTCAGGTTTTTGTCCGTTTGTCTATCCACTCTTTCATTAGCTCCACGTGCCATATCATATATCATATTCATCTTTACAAAATTTTTCAAAGCCAACACTACTAAAAATAATTTTTTTCAGACTTTTAAATGTATAAAATTGTCAAAGCTCTATACAGTCTACTTTAATTCATGCCCTATCCAGCCATCCATTATTTTTTTACCATTTATACATCAGATCAATTCCAGCTGATAGTGAGTGAGGCTGGATCCACCCTGGTCAGGTTGTCAGTCTATCAAAGAAGTGAAATAGACATTAACAACCATTCATGGGTAAAATCAAGCACATTTTAGAATCACAAATTATCCTAAATCTCCATGTCTTTGTGCTGTTGGTTTAAAAATGCCAAATGTAAGTGCAGAGGATGATCATGAATGCTTCTTCACATCTTTTCTGGACCTCATGATCCAGAAAATAATGGAGATCAAGAATTCCTGTGCTCCAAGAAATTGATTCTGGTTGAAAACCATCTATCTGTTTCTAGTACATGTTTTGCACAGTTTAAGATGGTGTTTTTTTCATGGTGTAAATTGAAGAATGAGACAATGGTTTCAACCTTCTCATCTAACCCTCATGTAAGCAACCAGTACCAAACCATAGATGTCCTGCACAGATTCCTGGGGAATTCAGTCACTGTCACCATTCATGCAGACAAATGCAACAAAGTATAAAACTTGAGGTCCAACTGTAGGGAGCTATTTGGATGTGCGAAATGTAAAACCATGTTATCATTAGCCTAAGATAAAACAATTTTCACAGCACTTCCACTAAGGAATGACAATTAATGTGACAATGATCCATTGAATCTTAAAACTGATTGATGTAGATAATTGATAGTTAATATAGTCATTGCTTATCTGAATTATTGACTCTGATTATCTGAATTGATGTAGTCATGTACATTTACATTTCAAGTTGAAGCTTTATTTTGTTATTTAAAGCATCACTTTTAATGATAATTATAATTATCAGTAATTATAGAAATAAAATAATTATAAAAAAATGTTAAAGCCTGAGCCTAACAAAGGAGAGGAGAAGGCGCAAGGAGCACCAAGGTCAGGGGTGTGCATTAACGTCATGATTTGATCTTTGGTTTTCATGGATGATCTGGTTTTGTTGGCTTTATCTGAACACGGCCTCCACTGTTCACTGAAGCTATTTGCAGCCAAATGTGGACTACTCACTTTATGTGGCAGTGAGTAGTGAAGGAGTGAAGGAGTTCATGTTGGGGTCTTGCTCACAAGTCATGGTAAATTGAAGCTGGAGAACTTCAGATGGATTACTGTAATACCAGCAGTAATGCAGACTTTGTACCAGACCTTCGTAGTGCAGAGGGAGTTGAGCTGGAAGGGAAAGCTCACAATTTAATTGTCAGTCTTTATACCAAACCTCACGTATGGTCATAGCCTTTTAGGTAGCTTAGACTGTGCAGAGTTTGGAAATCTGGAATACCGTACTTGGCCTGCTGGATCCATAACCTGATCCCAGGACGGATGGATGGACTAAATTTATTATTTTATACACATATTCAAGTCTGACCCCTGACATATATAGTATATATAGTATATAGTATATATAGTATCATATATAGTAACCATTGCAGCACTGCACTGTGTTAAACCGCAGCACAGTGCTTCTGCTGGTATTGAGTTCATCAGCCAGAAAGTTTAGACAAAGAGCAGTTTACAGCAGTTTGTACTCTGACCTTTTAATTTCTCCTCTCCTGTGTTAAAGTGATAAGGCCTGGAAGGACTTTGGCAAAAAGGGGGTGTGTATTTTAGCAGGTAATTAATTCTCCTGTATTAAAATGCTACATATTTCATCAGACATTTTCCAAGGCCCTGAGGCAGTGCTCTTTTAAACACAATCAGTATTAATTAAATTGTTTTCCATAGTGTTATTGAACTTTTAATAGGGATAACAATCACCCATTGAGAGGCCCTTGCAGCCCTCATGATAGCTCTCTCAAGTCTCTTGGGAGATATAAGTCATTAAATACGAGAGTAACCTTCATCTCTGTCATTTCAGACTCACCAATTTACGGGGGCATATGTATATTTTGCTTGTAATAAGGATCAACTGTGATATGATTTGCAAGCACAGTAGCATAGTGGCTAGCACTGTTGCCCCACAACAAGAAGGTCACGGGTTCAGTTCCCGGGCCTGGGGCCTTTCTGTGCAGAGTTTGCATGTTCTCCCTGTGCTTGCGTGAGTTTCCTCCGGGTACTCCAGTTTCCTTCCACCTTCCAAAAATATGCATGTTTAGGTTAATTGGTGACTCTGAATTGCCTGTAGACCTGACCTATGATCATCTGTAAATGAAGATATGGTGTTAAATTCAGATAGGGTTAATTTAAGGATTAGGGTAACAAATGAGTGACGAAATTAGCTGGGAACAGTGTGCAATTTTTAGCCCTTAGGTGCAATGTTGCTGAGTTTGCACATCTGTATGGTTAAAGTTGATGGTTGAAAGAACTCTCACTTGCGAGTCAGTTGAAAGCATGTTAGGATTTTTGTGAAAAGGTATAGCATTACATTTAATTGAAATAAATGGAACAGTGGCATTCAAAGACTAGAGCAGCAGCCTAAAGAGCTGTTACTGCCATTCTACTGCATGCTTTTTATATTAATTTATTTATAGCTGCAGAATTTTCTTATATTTTTCTTATTTTCTAGCAATTCACAAAATGCCAGGAAGTAGAAATTAAGAGTCACTTTCTCTTCACTTTTGACCTTAGAAAATGTCATGAAAATACTGCATAATTTTCTTACTCACAGTCAGGCAATATACAACGACTAATGTGTTCTGCTAATGAAAGAAAGTGGAAAGATTCCTGCTGAGAATAAATATGACAGATACAGAGGGTCACAAAGATAAACATCTGACTCTCCAGGGGGCTTTGAAGACATTTAAATATCTAATCATTCCACTGTGGTGAAGCAACCATCAACGACCACTATCAAAAAACTTTTAGAACCGATTTAGTAGTCCAACAAACTAAGATAGTCAGAAATAAATAGGAAACTGAAATGGCTCTTGTTATTCTATAAATTCTTCTGTAATTGGTTATTTCGGGTTTACCTTCCAGTAAAACATTTCTTGGAATTAATTTTACTTTTAGGTTACCCTTTCTTGGTTAAATTTTCTTCTTTAATTCATTCCAAAAACAGCTGACGAAAGATGGAGACCAAACATATAAATGAAGTAAGAATTTGACTGAGCTGAGACATGCTTGTTGCTTAGAATTCCATAGGCCCTCTGTCTGAGCCAACATTATCCTAAACCTTTCAGAAGCAGCAACCAACAATTTGGTGAGGAGTTATGTCTGTAGTAATGTAGTAATGACTGGTGTCTACTGTGAAGATTTAGAAGAGATTAATGAAAACTAAGATTTCATGGAAATTAAAATTATTAAACCTGGAGGGCATTATGCTGTCGGAATTGCTGCAGGAATGAGGGGCAACAAAGCTGAGAAGCAAATTGCATTAGTAAGTTGAGGACAAGTGTATTAAAATGCAAATGTACAGCTGTTAATAGTTCTTCAAAAACCAATAATCCCCCACAGTCGTGTGTCAAAATGGTTAATGGAAAAATATCCCAGAGGCATGAAGGGACTTTTTCCATTCCACTTTTGATTAAAGCAGAAATTTTGTTGAGGGAAGCGTGGTTTAGGTCAGGATGGGATTGGCAAAGATGACTTAAAATAGGCACGATCCCAAACTCATTGATCTGATGCTTTGATTTTGCTGATATTTCTCAGTGGAGGATCCCTTTTCAAAATAAGAGTCACCAAGTTTCATATTAGATATGTTGTTATTTCAGGCATTCATCACGGGCGGGGCTGAGTAGGACACAAATTCTGACATGAAATAAAGTTATTGACTGTTGAATTGTGGGGCAGGGGTTTAGAATCTAGTACTAATGCTGATGAAGATTATATAAATTAAATGTGTTGAGTCAGCCTGAAACATATTTTGTCATATATAAAAGGTCATTCATAAATTGATTGTTTCATACTTTCAGTATAATTGTAGCATAATACCCTAACAGCCACTTTATGAGTGAACAAATGCATGCCAGCAGCTGGTGGAGTTGTATTTTTCTCCCCATTGAGAGGATTCCATTACTCAAATATGTAATCATTAATATGAATTTACTGCCTTAAATATTGCGATTTGCACCAAATATTAAATAATACATCTTCTACACCAGAGATACTCATTGCGCGGCTCGCGAGCCACATGCCACGTCAAGCTTTAATTGGTGGCTCGCGTGGTGGCTTGTGTGTAAAGTTGGGTAGGGTAGGGAGACAAAGAGAGCAGGAGGAGGGGATATTCAAACAGGTGTAGGCAGGAACATGATGTTGCATGAAGTTCATAGAGATGATGCTGTATGTAATCCATGAAGATGTGGGAGCAGCAGGCATTGCAGGAACATGGGATGGAGATGATTCATCACCTGCAGGATGAGGACAGGGAGAGAGAGGAGAGGAACTGGGAGAGACAGAGACTTCGGGAAAACATAGTTAGTAAATGCAGTACACATGCTTGGAACTGGGAGAAACAGGGAGAAGCATGATTGTTGGTATGTGGCGCATGCAAGGGGGAGAGAGAGAAAGACAGGGGGAGAGGGGAGAGGGAGAGAGAGAGGGGAAAGGGAGAGAGAGAGAGAGAGAGTTGCTCAGTGCTTCCCCCAGCAGTCTAGGCCTATAGCAGCATAGCCAAAGAGTAGATGGACTTTAACTTTTTAACTATAAGCTCTGTCATACAGAAATGTCAACTAGACCTCTGAAACTGTGGCACCAAAACGCTTGCAGCAGATTCTTATAATCCAGGAAGTTGTGAGCTGGAGCCTCAAGGGATCAGACTTTGTCTAGCCCATCCATAGATGCTGGACTAGACTGAGATCCAAGGGATCTGGTTTTTGTTCCTCAATCATTCCTGAATCATTTTTGCAGTGTGCCAGGGAGCATTAACTTAAAGCTGAAAGAGGCCGCTGCCATCAGTGAATACTGTTTCCATGAAGGGCTGGACTTGGTCTGGACAATGTTTAGGTCAGTGCTACCTATGTCTAACATGAACGAAGGATTCATGTTTTCCCAGAAGGACATTGTCAAAAGCATCTAACCACCTCCACCATCGTACCCTCTTTCCATCATGCATCCTGGTGTCGTGTCTTCCCCAGGTAAGAGAAACACATCCACTCAACCATCTACATGATGTAAATGAAAAAAAAATTTTGATGCAAAATTACCCATAGTAGACATGCTTTGTTTTTGGTGGTGCAATCTGTGCTGCACTGTATGTAACATTAATTTTATTCAGTGTTATGGCTGACCACATTAGAACACTCAACAACTATGCTGCTTTGCTGCCTTGTGCAAATGTTGTCCTATATTTTTAACGCCGTTGCCCCACAGCAAGAAGGTTGTAGGTTCAATTCCCAGGCCTGGAGCCTTTTTGTGTGGAGTTTGAATCCTCTCCCCATGCTTGCGTGGGTTTCCTCTGGGTACTCTAGTTTCCTCTCACCGTCCAAAGGCGTGTATGTATAGGTTGATTGGTTGCTCTAAGTTGTCCGTAGGTCTGAGTGTGAGTGTGAGTGGTTCTTCTTCTCTGTCTGTCTCTATGTGTTGGCCCTGCGATGGACTGGGGACCTGTCCAGGGTGTACCCCACCTTCGCCCAATATGAGTTGGGATTGGCTCCAGCACCCCCCAGGACCCGGAAACAGGTAAGTGGTAGAAAATGAATGAATGTGTGATTTGCATAATATAAACAACAAACATGGCAAAACTCAAGGAGGTTCATTAAGACATAATGGCAGCAAAAGTCCCTTTAAAATAGCGTGTAATGAAAATTATGCACATTTCCCTAAATTGATATCTAAGAAATAGTGCAAAGTTGTGCAGTGATGTGTTTGTTGTAATTGCTCATTATTCCTTACAGCAGCCAGTCAATTAGGTTTAGCTGAGCGACTTAACTCTTAAGTCTGAGACAGTAGTTCGTTATGGTCTGGGCAGAACGTGGACTGTAAATTAGCAGGAAACTGACACTTGGCACACAGGGTGTTTTATTGACACCAAAGTCCAAAAAACACACACAGAGGGTAAAAACACAAAAACACAGAGGCAGGTGGCAGTGGCGGAGGCTGGCTGGTCGTAGCAGGCTGAATGACTGTGGAGAAGAATGAGGCAGTGAGACTCACCACAGGTCTAGAACAGGAGCAACATTGGACAAACAACAAAAGTCAGTCAAAGGACTGGACAACACTGACAAGGGATCGCAGAAGATAACCATGACATTACAGAACGAGAAAAGAATTATCTCGCAAAGGAGTCGAGTTTGAGCCGTTCTTTTATGGAAAGCTTGATGAAGGTGCCACACATATATTGCAGAGCACAACAGAAAGGGGAGGAAAGGGGAGAACACGAAACCAAAAGAAAACCAAACCTACACTACACAAAAACCCCAGACCATAACACAGTTTCCAAGTTACACACCAATTATGTTCTGCGCAGTTTGACTGTGTGTACCGATAAAGTCACATGTGACACCTGGATTAACTGCAAGAGACAATATCTTCCAGTGCCGCAAGAGGGTCATTTCATTTGCACCTTCTTGCTCGCGTAGATGTTATCGCTTTAATTGTGTTGTCCAAGCCACATTAGTGAAAACTTTAATATTTTTTTTTGTCGCTTTGTAGTACCACGACCAAATTGGTTGGGGAACGCCCTGCATGCTGTGACAGCTGGTGTGACAAACTGGAGGGCTGAATGCGGCGGTGGCTGACCTCTCGCACAAAGCCGAAGCAGAAGGAAAGTGGACAACAGAGAAATAGGGAAAAACTAAGAGTGCTGGAAACTCCAGGGGAAAAACACTACGAGAAAGTTTTAGCAAAAAAATCACCAGCAATGCTAGAATAGATAAACAAAGTACTCAACTGAAAATCACTAACAACATTAGACGATGTACTGAAAGTTATGAACAGAAAATCACTAGAAATACTAGGCACTCGAGGGATAAAGTGGCAACAATAAATCAGTAGTTTCAAACTAAGAACAAAAATCATCAAGGAAACTCTGGAGGTCAAGGAATACAATACGTGGTAGCGGACAGATTGAAGCAGGGCGTGGAACGAGACATTCTGGCAATGAGAGAAGTGGGGACCGGGTCTTATATACTGTGACTGATTGAAGTGGGAGCAGCTGTGTACGCGGTCCCTCCCTCCTGCATAAGGTGAACATAGTTAGCAGTAATGTTGTACTCTGACTAACTGGGCAATGTTAACTTTAAGACTGACCCCTCCTGGTACAGGCAGCCTGGTTGCTCCCTCCCTACAGCATATGGTGTATTGTAATTAGCAGCAGTGTTGGGATTTTGCTAAGTTACATTGACTTCGTGACTGACCTCTGCAAAGTCAAAGACTGCGGAGTCTCTACCATAATGGATAACCCACACCACTGTGCATCTTGTGCGGCTTCCCTTCAGCCGTTCATGGTCTTTGCTCCACATGCCTGCGTCCTGAGCACCTAAGGGAGGCATTCTCTGATAACCCTTGCATGAATTGCAGCTACATGCCTCAGGCAGTGAGGGCTGCAAGGCTGGCAGAAGTAGAGCCTCTGGACAGCAATGGGGACCTCACTTCGTGAGGTAAATTGCTCCCACTCCACCCTAGACGCTCTAAATGCTGGGCAGAAGCTGCTGCTGTCCCCACTCAGGAAGAGGGCAAATTTGGATTGCAGCAGGCTTTCTTCAAAGGTGCATCAGCTTTCTGTGGAGTTTGCCAAGATGAGATTGTAGGGGAAGGACAGGGTCCAGAGGCCTTGTCTCTGTTCAGGCATCAATATGACAGGTCACCAGGACCTGTACTGGCGCCAAACAAGTCAAAACAATAAGTAGAAGATATCTGCGGTGTCAGGAAAGAGAACTACACCACGCACACACATATAGTGTTGCGTAACCACCATGGTCGAGGTTCAAGGGTGAAGGCTATCCACACAATACAAACACATAGCCTGTCTTAGGTATAAGAAGGCATGTCACATGTTGTATGTTGGGATTTGTCTCTGACTACGTTGTTAGTAGGGCCAATGTGAATGAAGAGATTCCCCATCTGACACCTCTATCTCGACTATCTGATTCCTCTTTTAAACCACCTCTTTTTGCCACACCAAGATCAATGCTTCTGGCCCACCGCTCAAATGCTTCAATGGAGAGCTCTAATGCTCCACAGAGAGAGGCTGCTTCGTGGAGGATCTTGATATTCCTGAGCTAGTTCCAGAAGATGATGCTCTTTCTCTTGTCAGCTTCAGCTATTGAGTTTACTGGGGACACAGGAGGTGGGACACCATGTGTCTACTGTCCCATCTGGCCCACCTAAGACTGAAGATAAACATGGAAAAGAGTTGTCTGGAACCATGGCAGACAACGACCTTCATCAGCATGGTATGAAAGCATGTCTGTCAACCCCAAAGTGTGGACAACAACTTGAACCTTCTGCTGCTTGTCACATTTTTCATCCGTTGGCCAAACTAACGTCTGTCTCAGCTGTCGTCCTGCTGGGTTTGCCATCACTGTGCCCCCTGCAGGGGTGGTTGAACAGCTTCCACTTTGATGCCAAGCAGCACAGACACAGAAGGCTCAGAGTCTCCCAACAGTGCATCCTCACCTTAGCCCCATGGAGGGACAGGGCCTACATGACAAGCGGCGTCCCTATGGGCTCCATTCCATCTTACAGAAAGACTGTCAACACAGATACCTGCCCCTCGGGATGGGGTGCAGTGTGGCAGAGCAGGATTGCTAATGGGCAGTGGTATGTGGAAGTCTGTGCTGTTGTGCACTACTAGGGGCAATTTTCTTATTGGCAATTAATAGCTCAAAGCATGTATATTGATGTAGCTTTACAGTAAACTCATACAGTAAGCCCTCAGTACTAAGTTCTCTATGGTTCCAGAGAGTTTATAGCTTCTTCATTTCATAGTGATCATAGTGATCATAGTGATTGTCAGATGGAAGATTTTCGGGCCTCCCCCCCATGCTAGTAGTCAGGAGCATATGAAGTGAAAAGAAAATATCAATGTATTATAAATAGTATAAGCTCACAACATCACCACCACAAGTAAAGACATTAAGGACACCATTTTAATGATACAAAATTTATAGTCTAAATCATAAATGCATCAAGGCTGTGTCTGGTGTGAAAGATTTGTTACTCTTCAAATTTAGTAATTTTTATCTACTCCTGGAATGTTCTCATTATTATTGTAACCTTTGCATGGAATATGACCTCATGAGAAAGGTGTGCTCTGCATTTCATCATGGCCTTTACAACAGGTATCTGCAGACACTCCAGATAGTAACTCTCTTTGTACTTCGTATATAGATATACACTGCTCAAAAAAATAAAGGGAACACTAAAATAACACATCCTAGATCTGAATGAATGAAATATTCTTATTAAATACTTTGTTCTTTACATAGTTTAATGTGCTGACAAAAAAATCACACAAAAATTATCAATGGAAATCAAATGTATTAACCCATGGAGGTCTGGATTTGGAGACACACTCAAAATTAAAGTGGAAAAACACTCTACAGGCTGATCCAACTTTGATGTAATGTCCTTAAAACAAGTCAAAATGAGGCTCAGTAGTGTGTGTGGCCTCCACGTGCCCGTATGACCTCCCTACAACGCCTGGGCATGCTCCTGATGAGCCGGCGGGTGGTCTCCTGAGGGATCTCCTCCCAGACCTGGACTAAAGCATCCACCAACTCCTGGACAGTCTGTGGTGCAACGTGGCGTTGGTGGATGGAGCGAGATATGATGCCCCAGATGTGCTCAATTGGATTCAGATCTGGGGAACGGGCGGACCAGTCCATAGCATCAATGCCTTCGTCTTGCAGGAACTGCTGACACACTCCAGCCACTTGAGTTCTAGCATTGTCTTGAATTAGAAGGAACCCAGGGCCAACCGCACCAGCATATGGTCTTACAATGGGTCTGAGGATCTCATCTCAGTACCTAATGGCAGTCAGGCTACCTCTGGCGAGCACATGAAGGGCTGTGCAGCCCCCCAAAGAAATGCCACCCCACACCATTACTGACCCACTGCCAAACTGGTCATGCTGGAGGATGTTGCAGGCAGCAGAACATTCTCCACGGCGTCTCCAGACTCTGTCACGTCTGTCACATGTCCTAGTGTGAACCTGCTTTCATCTGTGAAGAGCACAGGGCGCCAGTGGTGAATTTGCCAATCTTGGTGTTCTCTGGCAAATGCCAAACGTCCGGTGCAGTGTTGGGCTGTAAGCACAACCCCCACCTGTGGACATTGGGCCATCATGCTACCCTCATGGAATCTGTTTCTGACCGTTTGAGCAGACACATGCACATTTGTGGCCTGCTGGAGGTCATTTTGCAGGGCTCTGGCAGTGCTCCTCCTGTTCCTCCTTGCACAAAGGCGGAGGTAGCGGTCCTGCTGCTGGGTTGTTGCCCTCCTACGGCCTCCTCCACGTCTCCTGATGTACTGGCCTGTCTCTGGACACTACGCTGACAGAAACAGCAAACCTTCTTGCCACAGCTCGCATTGATGTGCCATCCTGGATGAGCTGCACTACCTGAGCCACTTGTGTGGGTTGTAGACTCTGTCTCATGCTACCACTTGAGTGAAAGCACCGCCAGCATTCAAAAGTGACCAAAACATCAGCCAGAAAGCATAGGAACTGAGAAGTGGTCTGTGGTCACCACCTGCAGAACCACTCCTTTATTGGGGGTGTCTTGCTAATTGCCTATAATTGCCACCTGTTGTCTATTCCATTTGCACAACAGCATGTGAAATTGATTGTCAATCAGTGTTGCTTCCTAAGTGGACAGTTTGATTTCACAGAAGTGTGACTGACTTGGAGTTACATTGTGTTGTTTAAGTATTCCCTTTATTTTTTTGAGCAGTGTATATCTGCTGAGTGCTTTAACAACTTCTCACTGTTTGCTACAGAGTTCTGAGGTTTTCTGTGGCTGAGTGCCCCTTGCTGCAAGATATGTAATAAACAAGACCAAGATGCCAAAGTCTCCTAGTGTTATACCAACCTGGCACATGGTTCAAGAGTGTTTTAGTTAGACTCTTAATTATTCATAGGATTATTTTCACCACACATATAATAACCCAATCAGAGTTTCCTTTCTCATTTCTTTAAAAGACTGTGCTTGGTACTGTGATATCATGTACAGTTTTTCATGCAGAATTGGATTCTGTTCATTTGATCACATGTTGGGGCAGACCAGTGAGTCCAGTCTGTACACATGCAGAAACACACAGGCTAACATCAAGCCTCAGTTCTATAAAAAGGTTATATGTCAAGAGTAAAACCGTAGAGAAATTTTAATGATATAAGAAAAACACTGTGATGGTTTTACTAGGTATAGATGAAAATCTTATCTGCCAAGCCTCGTGCGACATTATGAAATTTTCAATGCAATGTTTCACAGATCACATAGGCTGTGGAACCTATGAGAACTTAGTTGCTGAAAATGAGTATATTTGCTTTAAACTTTTTATTCTTGCAAAAAGCCTACTCTGTGAATAGTATCCAGAATCATCTCATGAAGAAAATTTCTATTTAAAAAAACTTTGCATAAACAAATGCCCACAGTATCCTCAAAGATATCACACACCCCAGCCACTCTCCTGGTTGAACTGTTACTATCTGGCAGAAGGTTCAGGACACTCCTGAAAACCAACAGACTGAGAAACAGCTTCTACCCCAAAGCTGTTGCCTCCTTCGCTCCACTTCAACCATGATATACAGTTAGAAAGGCACTCATGTCTGCTATTATTTCTTTATATACTATCTAAGCTGCACAGTCACTTTATTCAGCACTGTCACTCGTACAGTTTTGACACTTTTACAAATTTCAGAGCCACCTTGTTTATTGTTTACTGTTTACTGATAGAATGTGTGTTTTAGATGATAAATGTTTGAAGTTGCCTTTTGCTTCAGAGAGAGCTTCATTGTACATTTTTGTATAATAAGAATACAGATCAATTCATTCATTCATTCATTCACTATTCAGCTGTGATGCCAGTGCTTTCCGTGTTTTATCCATGCAGAATGCCTTCTTGTTCCTCTCGCAGACATTGCAGGTCAAATCAGTGACAGGTCTGAGAACCAATAGCAATTGCTAACTCTGCTCAGTGTTTTGTGTTTTCATTAAATATTAATATGGAGGTTTCTTTAGGTAAGGCCACGGGTTCAGTCCCCGGCCTAGGGCCTTTTTGTGCGGAGTTTGCATGTTCTCCCATGTCTGCGTGGATTTCCTCCGGGTACTATTGTTTCCACCCACTGTCCAAAGACATGCATGTCTAGGTTAACTGGTGACTCTAAATTGTCCGTAGGTCTGAGTGTGAGCGGTTTGTCTCTGTGTGTTGGCCCTGAGATGGACTGCTGACCTGTCCAGGGTGTACCCCGCCCTTGCCCAGAGTGAGCTGGGATTGGCTCCAGCACCCCTGCGACCTGGAAACGGAAAAACCATAGAAGATCAATGGATGGATGGTTTCTTTAGGTTTTGATGGGAACAGACAAGGACTGGACTCACTGGTCAGAACTGGACCCATTGCGCCAGGGCACCAATTGAATCAAAAAGTAATCAAATGGAATAAGTTACATTATGAAGAAATGTTGTATTTTTTACAGAGATCTTTAACATATATCTTTTTAAAGGACAAGGTTATGACCATAAACTATAGAAAGAGGACATATGGTTAGGATAAAGGTTAGACTGTGGGCCAGTGATGTTAAGCCTTGAACCTGGAACGTT
The DNA here is from genome assembly GCA_034769265.1 of Remorina albescens. Classification (NCBI taxonomy): domain Eukaryota; kingdom Metazoa; phylum Chordata; class Actinopteri; order Carangiformes; family Echeneidae; genus Remorina; species Remorina albescens. The sequence continues at coordinate 2,172,298 of CM068492.1, read as the reverse complement.
GCTTCTTAAGTCACAGTGGACTACATAATAATTTTATCCACATGCAAACAATTTCCATTATATGTTATTGCTACATTCCCCCATGGGTCTTCATGAAAAAAACAATAAAAAAACACTTCCTCACTCAAATTACTATAAGGTTGAAAAAAATTATTCCATGTTTATTCCATTAACAATCAACATGAACTTTGTGTCGTTTGCTTTTGGACTGATGGATATTACGCCATATACTATCACATGTTCAAGAAATCCCTCCAGGCTTGTTAAAGTGAGCATAGAGGGTAAACTGAGGCAGCTCCTTAATGAAGACAGCTATAAAAGTTCCCTGCAGGCTGCCAATGAACTTACAAACCTGGCATCCATTTTAATTACTGATAAGTCGTGTGCTAGCTAAAAGCAGTGGATTTCCCTCCCCCAGAGGCGCTAATCTGTTTAAAGCCGACTATTGATCCTAACTGTCGAGTTGGAGGATTCGATGGCAGGTGCCACCGTGAAGTCCCAAAACAGATGCTATCACTCTCACATCCCAATCTCCACATCTCTCAGGGACTGAAATACAAGTTTGCCTCCATGTATCTAACTTTCTGGTATGCTTGATTATTAAAAAATCTGCTCAATCACATATGGTGCAGGATCAGTAGGAGCTCAAGAAGTAATCGCAGTCAAGCATAGAGCTTTTGTGTTCTGGGTCCCTCCGACTGTGCGAGCAATATGATGCTTTTCACAGACTGTTTACATACATACATACTGTGCATACATGCACATTGAAATATGGAACGTGTCAATTGTAATGGCACATAGTAAGTACTTAATCACTCAAGAAGATATAATTTTATATAGTGTTGATATACAGCAAAATACCAAAAATAAAATTAAATCTATAATTTACCTAGCCAAATAAAAATACAGGGCAAACAATTTGCCTAGATAAGTGACAAGGGCATTTGAATATTGTTCTAAAACTGACACTGACAGAATGACATATTGACTCAGCCTGTGTCTTTGGACTATGGGGGGAAACGGACTGGAGTAACCAGAGGAAACACATGAGAACCATGTACAGAAGCTTCAGGACTGTTACATTAAAAGAATTAAAGTGAAAACATGGCAGAAAATAGCAAATGGAAAAAGGGATTGTGTCTGATTGTTATTTATTATTCATATTTTCCATATTTTCCTGCATGTCTCTACATGAGAAACACCCATCCCTGTTATGTTCTTGCTGTCATGCATTTAAATGCTAATGTGATAATGATGATTGTCTTCACACAACATGAACTGTCTGCTTAGGTTTGAATGGTCTACTGTCCAAGCATTTATGCTTTTTGAACAAATAAATCAAAGTTATTCTCTGGCATGAACTCTGATTTTTTTTTCATTTTCTGACTCCAGTGTAGTTTGTTACAGCACAACAGAGAGCATAGGTAAAACATGTCTTGCTAATAAAGTGGTATACTAGTGGAACTGGAGTTGTATTTATCTCTGGTTTCCTTTGCTCTTTCAAAAAAACAGCTTTTGTTCTATTACTTTTAGTTTTCGTATGTGGGTGTCTTTTAGCTGTCTCACATTTCTTATTATACTGCCCTGTGAACCAGCATCAACTGCCATATTGAAGCAGTCAGATTAACCCATATTTAGAGGAGAAAGTGTAGCTCAGGAGGAGTGAGGGATTGGACCTACTTGACGCAGCCTCATCTTAATCCATCCCTGATTTTATATCTTTTTTCCTCTCAAAAAAAAATTCCATCATATAAAAAATCATGTTGTATTAAATAACACTTGAAACTAAAGACTGACACCATAAACTCATTAGGAACACATTTCCTGAGCTTATAAATAAAGGGAGAAATAGGGCCAATTTTCACAGACATTCATTCATCTTCTTCTGCTTATCCGTTTCTGGGTCGCAGGGGGATGCTGGAGCCAATTGGGCAAGGGCGGGGTACACATTGTGAGGGCCCGTGTGAGGTACGACCTGAACAGGTTGCCAGTCCATCGTAGAGCCAACAAATGGACACAGACAGAGACGAACAACCTCTCACATTCACACTACGGGCAATTTAGGGCCACCAATCAACCTAATGTTGATTAGGTGCATGTCTTTAGATGGTGGGAGGAAACCAGAGTACCCGGAGGAAACCCACACAAGCATGAAAATTACTGTGTAAATATATCAAAATATAACATTACTCCAACAAACATAACCAAAATGTATATATGTTTAAAAAAGGACTAAAGTCATATGATTTTTATTAAGACTGAAATGTTTTGCCATTGCTTTTTTTTCTCTCAACAAACATGAAGAGGCCATAGATTAATTTAGTTTTTATCTACACCTCTGTTTTATGTTTAACATCAGGGTCAAATTAAAAGAGTACTCTCTGACTACTGTCTCCTCGTTCCAGCATCAAGAGGAGAAGTTTTTTTGACTAGAGCTGCAGCCATGTTGACTACACGTGGGTTACCTTCAGCTCTGATAAACACAGATTTCACAATTATGTGCTCCCTCAAGAGTGACTGTCTCACTTGTATACTGCATTCAGCTTCAGATTGGTGCACATGATTCCTCATTGTTCATATGTGTTGGGGAATTTCCTATTATAAGTGATAAAGAAAGAGCTGCAGAGTCCAGGATGACTTACGCCGATGATTTTTATTGAAGATTGGTTATTCAAAGACAATGGCGGATTCACTATTGCAGTGATTGTTAACATTGTCACCTCTACTCTGCCCTACCAACCCCTGAGGCTGATATTATATGCTGAAAAAGGATGGTCCATCTTCTAGGATTGGACAGATACAGAGAGAGAAGTTGGGAGAGGCATGTTTGACTAAACAATTGGTTACTTAACTATAATCAGGACAACATCATTATTTCGACATTCGGAGGACACGGAGCCACTTGTTAGGCTCCATTATTATCAGTAGAACACTGCAGCTGTGTCTGGAGGAACTACCTGAGTGTCTCAAGGCCTCAAGATTTAGAACAGTAGCTATGGCATCAGATATAGGTCTCACAGTGACCTCTGACCCTGAGTTGTCACAAATAGGTGGACAGGAAAAATCTCCCTTACATTAAGGATAGAAGATTTAAGTGTTACCCAAACCAGGGTGACTCAGTGGTTTCTGACTGTGCTCTCATGGCTTGCTGAATTGCAGTAGCAGGCACAACAATACTGAAGTCCAAAAAGTGTTAGAAAACTGATTGCTAGTCTGCAAAGCTACTTCCTTGCTGTTATTGTTAAAACAACCATTGTCCTCAGGTTGAGAATTGCGTTAACAACAGCTGGTCCCTCTTTTAAAGCCATACTGGCTCCAGGCCTTTCCCAACTCATGCCCATTTGAAAATCTAAAAAATGCTGGTGTGTCTGACCCCATAAGAACATAGATCCTAAAAAAATTTTTATTTTACCGATAGAGTTTGAACTCAAAGGAGTGGAAACTCAGTCTTTATTTTGGGTTGACAGGTGCCTTGCATTGTGCCACCTACCCTTCTATAGCTTCCAACAAATAATTTCTAACCCAGTAGAACAACAACACCCAGTATACCAGCGTTCAATTGATAAAATTTTATTCATATGCACATCTCCAAGCCCTACCCACTCCCTGGTAAAGAAAATTTCAGTGAATACCTTTAATATATTTTGTCAGTTTTACAGCTTATGTACAGGATTGCAATTTTCATGAAACTCACATCAAGGGCGGAAACATCATTTTCTTTACTAGAGGAATTAAGAACAAGCATAAATGGAGGGAACAAGAGGACTAAGTGGTAAGGGTAACACAGCTCATGGGGGCATGTATAGAAGCAGCTCAATTGGGATAAACTATGTACAATACAAACCATTCATACAAATTAGGCTCTAAGATATAGAATTCAATACATTACATTTGATATATTAAGTGACAATGAGCAGACCCCCATCTCCCTGATCTAATCACTGATTAATCAGTCAGGTAATCAGACATTCGATCAGCTGATAATGAAGCATTCACCCAACAAACTCGACATCTGTCTGCGGTAACAGAAACACAGCTGAGAAGTTGCAGTATTACAGCATCTGAGCATGTGACTTCATTCTCTTCCTAAATGAGACTTGCCTGAGGGAGACATCTGTTCAGTCCAAGCTCACCCTTAGATAGATAAGACCACCTCACATTTCTAAAAGCATCAAACTCACATTTATAATCTCTGCTGTCTTCTTCAGATGTCTTGCAGGTTTTGTAAAAACATCTGAGCTAGTTATTTTATTCTTTATTCTTTTTAAAGTAGTTAACTTTGTTTTTTAGTTATGCAGGGTGAACTGCGAAGCGGTAATAGCACAGCAGGGGCAAACAGTCAATATGTCATTGTCCACAGTTCATGTATTTTATATGAAACTTGATAGGAGGAAAACAAATGTATAAACATCTAATTTGATAAGGTTTGAGGTTGAACTAAACATGAAGCAAACAAAAAAGAGAAAAGTTTAATAGGGATAATAATAATAAAAATAAATAACCAATAAGTTCCTTTATGTACACATGGTTCCAGAGGGATAAAACATAATTCTGCAACAAAATTCTGATCAATGATGGTAATTGATATTAATGATAGCAATCAGTGGTAAGGTCATTTTCAGCATACAACTGCTCTTACATAACACTTATTTACTATCAGTTATAAGCTAAAACTCAGATAGTTAAGTTGGTAAATTATTTGGAAAGGCTGAATGGCTGGTGTGGACATGTTTAGGGACATTACGGCTAACATACACATTTCTCTGGAATGGATAGATGCCCCAGCCTGTGCTCTGCTTGTCCAGGGTTTTGGTGAGTGAAACTGTCACCCAGAGGGGAAGTAGGGTGTGTCGCTATGGTAGTTGTAGTCCGGGCACACTTTCTGCACCAGTTTGTAGTCGGTGCTGTAGAAGGAAATAAAGATGCAGATAACTTTGAAAGGCTTGGAGCAAAGCCAGGAAACATGGCTTTGGGTCTGCTCCTGGTAGCAGGTCTTAGATGGGTCAAAATTGCAGAGCGTGTTCTTGGAGCCTTTCTCCACCTTTTCATACTCAATGCGGCAATTAAACGACTTTGAGTCCTTTGCATCGATGACAGACTGCTGCGAAGCCACGTCAAACTCCACTATTTTGGTGGGTGGGACCAAGCTGACTGACACATTACCTTGGCCTGTGGAGTTGTGGCGGAAGTAGACACTGAAGGTGCCATTACCGTGATCCACAATCTTACCAGTGATTAGCAGGTTGAGTTTAACCGTTTTGATGTTGGAGTGGAAATCCCCCCAACCAAACATCTTCTTAAATTTTCCCGTCTTGACCATGGGTCTCCTTTTAGCCCGTGGCCGCGAATCCTGCAGGTCTGTGGAGTTCCTCAGCCAGTCCCACAGGTCCTGCTCTGAGTAGGGCTCTGGAGTGTCATAGTGAAGGTCCAAGGCTGTGCTGTTTTCTTTGCCATGCAGAGTCTGTGACAGCAGCCTACTGATTGACATATCTTTACTGCTTTCTGTCCATATATGCTTTAACGTTGATTTGGGGCTTCCAGACTTGACATGAGCACTTGTAACCTGCAGGAGAGAGAAACAAATATTTCAGTTTATTACTATATGTTTTCCTTGCATTTGCTTTAATATGTTAGGCTGTTCTAACATTATGTGTGGATAAACAAATGTTTTATATTAATTACGCTCCTCATTAAAAAAAAACAAACATAAAAACACATTTAGTTACAGTAGTAGTGCTCAGCATAAATGAGTATGCCCCATTTCATATCTTACTTTTACAAATTTCTCAGTGAGTAGGGAAACATATACACTGCCTGTCCAAAACAAAGTCACCACCTAGATTTAACTAAGCACATAGGTAAGAGCCTGCCATTGGGTATTTACTGCATGAATGATTATGTTTCATCTGGCAATAAGTATTTAACCCTAACTGATGCAGTGAGTAGCTTCTCATTTCTCAAACAATCATGTTGGAAGACACATCCTCTGGTTGTGGAAAAGATGTTAATCTGTTTCAGAAAGGTCAAAATATTGGCATGCATCAAGCAAACAAAACTTCTGAGAAGATTGCTGAAACTACTAAAATTGGGTTAGTAACTGTACAACACTATTAAAAACTGGAAGGATAGTGGGAAACCATCATCTTCGAGGGGAGAAATGTGATAAAAAAAAAAAATCTTGAATGATCATAATCGGTGATCACTGAAACATTTGGTGAAATCAAATAATAAAAAATCAACAGTAGAACTCATGGCTATGTTTAATAGTCAAAGTAAGAGTATTTCCTTAGCACAATGCAAAGGAAACTCAAGGGATTGGGACTAAACTACTGTGTAGCCTTAAGAAAATCACTTATCAGTGAGGTTAATCGGAAAAAAAGTAGGGAACATGAAGATTGGACCCTGGAGCAATGGAAGGTCATGTGGTCTAACCTGTTCTAACCTGTTCCAGAGTGATGGGGGACAAGCCTATGGGGACTGTGCTTTGATCTGGGCTTGCTGCAGTTGGTCAGGTCTAGGTTCAGCAACGTTATTTGCCGAGAGAATGAGGTCAGCTGACCTGAATATACTGAATAACCAGGTTATTACATCAATTGATTTTTTTCCCCTGATGGCATGGTGATATTCCAAGATGAAAAGGCCAAGATTCATCGTGCTCAAATTGTGAAAGAGTTTGGTGGCCAATCCATGTGTGAAAATAATGTCTCGTGCCCCCTGAACCAGAGTCCACACCTTAACCACAGTGAGAATCTTTGGGATGTGCTGGAGAAGACTTTGCACAGTGGTCCGACTCTCCCATCATCAATACAAAATTATGGCAAAAAATGTATGCAACTCTGGAAGGAAATAAATGTTACATCGCAGAAGTTCATCAAAACAATGCCACAACGAATGTGTGCCGTAATCAAAGCTAAATTATATATTAGAGTGTGACTTTTTTTAGACGGGCAGTGTATTTTTACTAAAGGTAAGTTTAGCATTTGTTTTTTTTAGTACAATGGTTTTGGACACTCAGCATATTAAAAAATAAATTTCATTCATGAGTTGTCACAAAAATTATTGACCCTTCAAAAAGTTGACAATGTACAGCTGCATCTATATTTGTCCGTCTTGGAGTTCTTAATTCTCTCATATGCTGGATAAAATATTAGGGACATTTTCCCATAGACAGCTTGACTCAACTTGACTTTTTAGAATTCCCCACAGGTGTTTTATTGGGTAAATGTCTGTTGATATGATTGGTCACTTTCATTCTGATCTTCCTCAGAAATCTACCAGTGACCTTTGATGTATGTTTTTTGGTTGTTATGACGTTGATAGAGTCCCTGGTGACCTGGGGCACTGTGGTTGATGGTACCATCTTCTCGTTGACTATTTCACAGTACATCTGCAAATTCATACCATCTATAAAATGTCAGCAGCACATATACAATCTCGTAGAAGAAAATTGTCTACACCATGCTTTATTGTAGGTACCATGCATTTTTCCCACCAATGTGACACCACGCACTTTGGAACCCACCAGTGCCAAATGGATTTATATTTTTGTCAACACTCCAAAGTATGGAGTCGTAGTTGTCTTCACATTTGTTAATATGATCCCTGACAAATGCTAGAAAGCCTTTGTTATGCATCAGCTGTGGCTTTCTTTGTGGATGACACCCATGCATGCCACAACACTGCAGCGTACAGGACCAGAATCAGAAATACTTCATCTTTCCTTGGAGAGATATTTAGCTGTTTAGTAGCTTATCTTCTCATAGTTAAGAAGTTTTAATGTGTGATGGCAGTGGGAATTATTGTGTTTCTGTATCTTTCCATCTTGCATTATAGATGGATTAATTGTCCACTGCTGTGGTTTCTCTGATACACTAGGGTGTTATGAAGTGTATGTGTGTATGTCTTATTGTGTCATGGAAAACACCCCAAACTCACCCCAGTATGACTTCCCAATGCTTTAGTTAACGGTGATGAATTAGCATGGTGGTTTTCTTTAAATCCATCCTTTTTATATTTTTTTGATCACCTTTGCTATTGTATTGCAAATTATTAGCATTGCTTTACTAATTATAACCTTGACCTTTTTGTGTTAAAACAGTATTTTCAGCCAGTACCACTTGGCTGCCTAGACTCTCTTATCCCACTACAGCCCTTACAACTACATCCCCATTACCAACAAAAACAAACACACTCCCTTTTTTCTTCCATAATAATTATTACCATGGAAATTTAAAATCTGTGTGTTTACATGTGATCAGGCTCCCCAGTGTCACTCTTTCTGTCTCACACACACTCATATTTACACACGCTGGTGAGGTTAGAAGGAGGGGGCTTTGCATTTATCTGCACACACCGACCAATATCTACTCTTTGACTCACACCACCATCTGGAACACAAACTGGGTGTCATCAGAACTCTGCAACACAGAACTGATAATGTGCCCAGTAGCATTCAGGCCCAACCGAAAGAGTACAAACACCTGAGGGAAGCTCTCAAAACCTGCGGCTACCCCAGTTGGACCTTTGTGAAAACTGCAACACATTCCAGTAAGATCAACTGTTGGAGCTATTGATTCTTTGTATAATTATTTGAATTATTTGGAAATGCTAAGGATAATGATTATTGTAAATGAATTATTATTTATATTTCTTTGCTGCTCACGTCCCTCCTCCTGGCCAGGCTAACCTCCTCCTGTGCTTAGGGAGTGAGGGCAGCTGGTTTCTTTTGGTTTATCCTTGGTGCTGAAGGAGTGATGCGAGTGAGGAGTGAAACAGTTCATCTACCGCTAAATAAAATTTTTTTATTTGCTTATTGTTTGAAGTCAACCCAGAGAATATTTCTGTTCATTTAAATAAATTCAAGACCCTTTTGTTGAAACTGAAACATCTCATTAGCGAGTCGTAAACCTCCTCCTCACAAACTATTCTGATGTTTTTTGACCTTTTTTTGAACACAAGAGTAGCCATAACATCAACTGTGAGCGATGAGGAGAAGCGGAACTGAAGTAACAATATAGTCATCCTGTATGTTTCTTGGGTCTCCTAGAAACTTTTTAACAAACACTGCACCCCCACATGCAGTGTTCTGTTGCTGGGTATACTTCAAACCTAGCAAAACACTCCTACAAAACTGTTTCATCACGATGACCCTGTACCACACACTCAGAAAAGCCATCTGGTGTATCCAGCGTAATGCAATATCACTGACCTATACATCGGTGAAACTAAACAACCACTACATAAATGAATGGCCCTACACAGAAGACCCAACTCCCGAGGACTAGACTCAGCAGTCTATCTACACCTAAAGGACAAGTCACACTCCTTTGAGGACAGCAACATACACTACCATTAAAAAGTTTGGACACACTTTCTCATTCAAATGAATAGAAAAGTGTGTCCAAACTTTTGACTGGTAGTGTATATATTTTGGACAGGGAAGATAGATGGTTCAAAAGAGGAGTGAAGGAAGCTATCTATGTAAAACTGGATTAAACATTCCTGAACAGAGGAGGAATTCTGCAACATCACCATCTTCCATTTACAATGCTGTCCTTTTAGCTCTACATGAGAGACTCAAAAGCTTAGCCTCAAAAACAACAGGTTTTCACTAATGGATCCAACAACTCTCAGTTGAAACTGACACTTCCAACGGCTGTCGTTCCAAAACATCGGAGCACAAATTAGCCACTGAAATCAAGAGCTTGGATAAAGCTCCACAAAGACTAAATACCTGAGTTTCATCGCCAGCCAGTCAGACCACCTTAGTCCAGTCAGAAAGGCATAAACTGAAGCCTCTTGGATGAGAGACAAATTTTCTTCATGGATATATAACTAAAGTATAGTTGCACTCGATTTAATTTTCTTTGGATAACTATGACCTGGATGAATGAGAACATTCACAGACATCATTTACACACACAGTGATTTTGTACGATCTCATCTCCATTTTCTTATCTATCAACATCAAATAAAAACAGATTGCTTCACATCAGGACTTTTGATGGAAGCTGTTGGCAATGGCTGAAGGATTTGATCTGATGGGAGGTTATGCCCTAGACGATTTGGCTGCAAATATGAGAAAATATTTTTGTACTAGGTAAAGTAATGTGTCACAAGATATTACTCATCTTCATCATCTATATCATTCAGGAGGTATTGATTTTCACAGTCATGCATGCAGTACTCTACTAAATTGAACAATCAAATATATTCCATGGGGTGAGAGACAATCAATCTTTGCTTTAAGCTTTAATTTCAAATCATGATAGCAGACAGCTCCAAATTGGGAATTATAGTGCAACAAGCTGAGCAAGAAAGAGAATACACCAATCAAAATAAAATGTACTGTCCCCATCCCATCTCTACGTCAAACAGAGAGAGTATCTGCTGGCTCACACAGATAAGGGCAGTGGTGTTTCAGTGGAGAAAGACCAGGGGCCTCACTTATAAAACTGTGCATAGGATTGTTACTAAAAGTGTACGTACGCCCAAAAGCCAAAGTCCGAAAATATACAGATTCAGATTTAAGTACGCACACTTTCCTCTATAAATCACAGACTGACTACAAGTGTGCACACCTGTATCGGCTTCATGTCACGCCCTGTACACGCACATTTTTAACCATAAATGGTCAATGCAAAGCACCTCTTGCGGCCTGCATATAAAATAAGACTCAGATACAAATGTTATGTTTTGTTGGGAACGATGGCGGATGCAGGAAGAAAAGGTAAAAAAATTAATTTTTCTGAGGCGGAAGTGGAGGCGCTTGTCGGTGAGGCGGAGGCCCGAAAAACGATTCTGTTTGGCGGTCACAGCACTGGAATCACAAACCAAAGGAAGCAAAGTGAGTGGAAACAGGTTGCTGCAGCTGCGAACACTGTCAGTGGGACGGAGCGCATGGTGCCAGAAAAAAAATATATATAGATATAAAAGGTACATCTTTTTATTCCTTTAGGCAGTTCATGTTTGTAATTTATAGCTGAAGTGGTACTGATCGTATGTATTAAATGATGATCGTTCATTACAGGTAGATGCAAAGCAGAGGCTGTCCTCCCACCGCCAGAGCGTGGCTGCAACACGCCACACACTCTTATATTGCAGCACACTTTGGCAGGATGGTAAAGAAGCCTGCCCTCCAACGCATCCAGAGCGTGCCACCTGCACGTCAGGAGGCCGACGGCGCGCTCCACCACTGATCACGCACGGGCATGGACCTCATTGAAGATGGTTTCCTCTGCGGTTTGCCCATTTAAAAACGGAGTGAAGAACTGCGTCTGCACAGGGATGGCGTTGTTCCGGCGTGTTGTACCCTCTAATAATGGACCTAGTTCAACACATAGATCTAATAGCATAGCTCTAGGGAATCTAAAACAGCTCATGCGACAGTCATCATCATGGACCAATAAGTCATTATGGTCCCTGAATACCTTCTCCCTCCTAATTCTGCCATTGGCATAGTCCTCCAGCAGTGCCATGGTGCAGCATTACGCACAGGGCTCACCTTTGTATTTGTAGGTTTACAATAATCAGACTGATAATCAGTTCGTGCTAACCCCCACCACGAAAAATATTCTTTAGACTGAAGTGTGTGAACATTACCTTTTTCTTTATGCCTGGTTTGTTATGAAAAGCATCAAGTAGAGCTGAGAGCTGGGTTTGTTTTCCACACTTAGGATTTAATAGGCATTTGATGTGTTCACAGTATCAAAGGAAAATATGATGTTATTTACATGTTAGGCAGATGCCACGCCGTCCTCTCCTCCTCCTGCGCTCCGGGAGTGGACAATATGATGGAGACGGTGGTGATTAAATATAGAGAAGGGATTTTGATTCAGAATTTTCAGTTAGAGTCTAAGGAGATGTTTCCAAAACAAATACTCAGTCCAATGCAAAATAACGCCGTTGAATGAAATCATTCTGATGACATGGCTCTAACGCATGATACGGGTTGAAATTAAATGTGTGAAGGGCAATAATAAAAACATAATCGTTCTTCCCACTCTTAATTTCTTCAATCTGACTTAAATTCACCACCTGTGTCGCCAATTCCCCTTTTCCTCCAAACTGTGTGTACGTATGGGTGAAAGTTTGCGTTGGGTTGCGCACATTTTCCCATCAAGTCTGTTTTTTATAGATCACAACCTTTGCATGGAAGTGACGTACACAAGTTTTAGGTCCCTTTTGTGCGTACGCAACTTTTATAAATGAGGCCCCAGACCATTAACTAAAGAGTGCCCCCATAATTGATTATTGTGAGCATAGGGTTTTCACTATTTAGCATGAGTGACTAGAATAAGGTTCATACAGGCACCAGTGGAAGTATGTGACACTAATTTCAGCTGTAAGGCTTGACAACAGATTCATTTTGATAAGATTTTTGCATTTTGCTGCTTGGTCCCGGGTTCAAATCCTGGACGAGCCCCCAATTGTTATGACCGGCTCGCAGGCCACAACAAAGGAGGGAGACGCACGCCTGAACTCAATAATAATAAACCAAAGTTAATAAAGGAAATAACAATAATTACAATGGGATGTGGAAGTCAGTATCAGTGGTTTTTGAAAGTATGTGGATGTCTTGTATAATATGAGGTGTGTGTTGTCAGTGCAAAACAAAACCGAAAGGGCAACGCAAAAAAAAGCACAACGTGGTGAGTGGAGAAGGGATCAGAGAGAGAGAGTGGAATCAGGGCAGGCAGGCTTAAGTACTTCCTGGGGCACTGGCCAGGTGTTCCCAGTTAGTATTTGAATGGCATCAGCTCCACCCATCCAAGGACCTGCAAACAGAGACACAAACCACAGGACCAAAGGCAACAGAGGCAACAGGCTCTGGGGTCGTCACAGCCCAAGGACCAATATTTGGAAAATAGTTTTTTGCTGCCAGTTGGCCCTTTGAATCTAATTGCCTCAGAGTCTGATTCTCAGAACTACGTGGACAAATAGTCCTTTTACACATAGTATACATGTACTGTAGAGTATGTGGCAGTAACCCTTACTGCAAACAAAATTGTAACAGCAAATATAACACATTTTTTAGGAAGTGCCTTCACCTCCTTGATTGTGTCAATTTTTTTATTTTTTTCAATTAATATCTATTAACGGTAGGTCAATCACTTGGGAGTGGATGCTAGATGCATTAAGTGGGTGTCTGTCAAACTAGGACAGGGATTTACATCCAGGTCCCATCATAAAAAGATTGGAAAAAGAAAATGGGAAAAAGGGTGTATTAATACTGTAATAGATGATATATAGATAAATTCTTACAGAAATAATTTTACTGATATTTTCAGTATCGGGCAGCACGGGGGTATAGTGGCTAGCACTGCTGACCCACAAAAAGATGGTCACGAGTTTGGTTCCTAGGCCTAGGGACTTTCTGTTCTGACCTTGCATTTTCTCCACGTGATTGCATGGGTTTCCTCCACATACTCGGATTAATTGATGACTCTGAATTGCCCGAAGGTATGAGTGTGAGTGGTTGTTTGTCTCTGCCTGTCTCTATATGTTGGCCATGCAATGGACTGGCAACGTTTCCAGGGTGTACCCTGCCCAATGTGAGCTGGGATTGGCACCATCATCCCCCCACGACCCAGATACAGATAAGCAGTAGAAGATGAATGAATGAATGAATTTTCAGTATCAATGCAAGTGTGACTTAGGAATCAGCTTCGGCAGACGTTACTGCCAGATATGAACAGGACCAAAAACACCTTCGTAACATTAGCTAATTTATGAAAATGTAAGTATAGGATGATTTAAATATAGGATGACATTTAGGAGCCTGATCACTTAGCTCTATCCCAGAGCCATCCAGTAACCAAAGTCAAAGTTGGGTCCATATTCTCATGTTTTCAGTAGGTGTTGGACTTGTTGGTCATGGAGAGTTCAATTCCAAGACGCAATGAATGTGAGAAGTGTGTCCAGTTTGGCTTCAGAGGACCATGTCATGCGGCAGTGTGAAGCAGTCAGTCAGCAGCTCCCAGTCTGGGAACCTTGCTTCTCTGTCGAAAAATTGTAGTTGCTTAGGTCGGCTTGAGGGAAAAGTGTACTTGTGCTGAACAGGTTGGCAGAGTTCTTTATTTACCAGTCGAGAATCCAGTTTTCAGCTATCGTCACCAAAAGCAATGAAAATGGGCTTCCTTTGTAAAGTGTCTGGGCCCAGCTTTAGGCATAAGGTGAACAGCCAATTCTCCTTAATTGCAAAAGGAACAACTGTTTTGGGCATCTTAAGAGGTTTTCCAGGCAAGTCCAAATGGGAGGACACTGGGAAAGACATACTGTAGTACTCATTGGAGGGATTAGTTATCCTGTTTGGCTTGGGAATGCCTTAGGATCCCTAAAAAGCAGTTGGAAAGTGCCACTGAGAGAGGGATGTGTGGTACACCCTCCTTAGTCTGTGGTCATTGTAAACCTACCCTGAGTAAGCCAAAGAAAATGGAGGGATGGATGGTTCGATGCTGCTTTTTGGTCATGTGGTATCAGGTCAATACAGCTTCCAAATGATCATAGATCCTCTGCAATTGATTGCACAGGAACAACAGTGCAGCCCCAAGTTTAACAAGTGGATTTAGAGATTCACTCAGGTATGTTAAACCGCCTTTCCTGTAAATCTCCAGCTGTAAACAACCTCCAACTGAGAACAACCATAACTATGACAACTGTAAATATCACACTTGGTGACAGCTTCAAACTCAAAATTCAGAGTGCTTGCCTAATATTAACAATCACAATATAAATATGATCAACAAAAGACCAGACTAGACTCAAGTGACAAAATGAAGAGTAATCATTACATACAGAGCTTTAGGTTTCATGGCTAGGCCTACCTATAAAAGACTAAACAATTAATTAAACGGTGTAACATTAAAGAACTTTTTATTACATCAAAGCTTAAATGTGGAATATGTTCAACATGAGACATGAGAAAAATCTAAATTGAAGAAATAAAGAGAAGCTGATTGAAGTTAACAGCCCACTCATTCTAGCTGAAGAGGATCTTATGGGATCTATCTGAAGGCTAACCTGAAGGTTTAGACTCAGAGAGCCCTTGGCTGTGTGAGGCAGACACACTCAGCAATTATTTCCTATTCAAACAGGTGAGGTACCCTCATCATACTAAAGAATATCACAGCATGGTGGAGGGGTGAGGATCACATTGGAATGGATTTATGATAATGTGACTGCTTATGAAGAGGACCTGCAATGTCCCTTTTCAGTAGAATTTATGCAACTATAAACATAAAACAACAGACACATGGAATGAGAGACAGTTGTGACCTTTTCTTCTTCTTCACAGAAATTCAATTTTTGTAGAGAGCTGTGGATAACAACATAAAAACTAAGAAAATGTAAAGAGCACGTAAAACCTCCAAACCTGAAGAAGAAAACAACCCATGAACATTTTAACAATCAATACCATTAAGTTTAAAAGCCTTGCATTTTATTTGATGCACTTGTGTGTTTGCAGCTTGTTTATCATGAAATGTCTTTTTTTTTTCATATCACTAATTTTATATATTGTACGCAAATTAAAATACTATAACAGTTTTGTATAGAAATGTGTCATGTTCCATATTGACCATGCAAACTCATAATCAAATATGCATGGTAACTATGTCTACAGTGGGTTGTAGGGCAGTAAATGGTGCAATGAAGTTTAACCTCCCATACACCCTGGAAAAGTGGGACCTTTCTTTGTGGAGTTTTTATGTTGTCCATGTACCTGTTTGGATATGGAGGTGAAAATGAACTCCATGGGGTATAGAGCTGTTTGGTTCCTGAATCACCAGAGTAAATTATTCATTCTTCGTACTGAATCACGAATCACAAGTCCGAGGTCTCCTTTAAACCGGATCCTACGAGTCCTCTGGTTGGCTGCTGCTACAGTAAGCACACAAGACAAGCCAGTGCACTCATCTGAAACAGTTTTGAATCACCGGACAGCTCTGAATCAGATGATTCCAGTTCACGGTTCACTGACACGAGTCGGCAGACTCACCGGAAACCCCGCAGACTCAGATGATTTTGTTCACTCATGTCACTCCAGTCAGTGAATTTAAGTAGTAAATTAAAATAAATATTGCATAAGCAAGTAGTTAACCCTTGTGCGGTCTTAACATTCTGTATACTCCCCTTGTCCTATGGGTCAAAAATGACCCACCTTCACCAAAGCCCTAAAATAAAGCAGCTTAATTGAATTTTAAATCCAATATCTATTTTGTATGATGAAACATCCTGTTATTTATCAAATCAACTAAATTTTATTATATTTTATCATATATTTTTTTCTAACAGTGAAAAAAGACGTTCACCAGTGAATATGATTATTATTTTTTTCTTTCTTTCTTTTTTTTTATTTACCACAATCCAACTGTCATAATAGTTTTCTTTTATGCAGTAAAGATTTATTATTACTATTATATCAATGTGAAGAAATTACTATTGAATTAATTTTATTGAAAGGAAAAATAACAGTCAACAGTATGGAACTTTTCCAACAGTTTATTCTTTGTTAATATTCTTTAGGAAGTGAATTATCAAATACATCTCTTCTCCCTTCTCTTCTCTTGTCTAATAACAAAACAGCAAAAGGTTGCTTAACATTGAACATGAGCACATGTGGGACAGTATGTGCAAACGTGAGCATGGGCTTTGCAGTCGTATTTCTCACACGTGCAGCACACAACTTTCGTCTTGCAGTCCTTCTTCAAGGGGCAAAATTGCATCTTTTTCTCTTGCCTGACCCAGCTGCAGCCTCAGGTGGCTCAGGACAACATTCAGCTCCCTGAGCAGCTCTCATTATTGCTGCAGAGGCTTCTGTGCAGGGGAGGCGTTCCCTTCTTGCGATGCATGGGGTGACAAGAGCCTTTCCCAACTGCTCCAGGAAGATCCTCCTCCTGTTCTTCCTCTCAGCCATCCAGGTTGGGTGGATTGTCTGCCATGTCACAAATTCATTGTATGATGAGACATCAAGGATGTTGTGGTAGATGACCAGGGGCCAGCGTGCAGTCATCCTTCTGCAGCTGTACGTTCCAATAACCTTGTCAAGGTTGTCCACGCCCCCTTTAGTGTGGTTGTAGTCCAGAATGATGGCTGGCTTCCTGTCTTCACGATCAGTGATTTCAGCTGCCTTGTGCAGTGTACTCAGCAGGACCACATTCTTTTTCTTTTTTGGGAAGTAAGAAAGGAGAGTGGTGGTGGGGGTGAAGGCAAACTTTGTCGAGAAGACCGCTTTCCTTCTTGTTACGAGGAGTGCAGGGGGGAGTTCAGGCTTGTTTTTCCGAACAGTGGCAACCATGGTCATTTTCCTTTTCAGGAGCTGCTGGCCGAGTTCATAGAAGGTGAAAAAGTTGTCACATGTGACGTTGTGCCCCCTCAGTCCAACCGTCAAATCAAGTACAACATGCATCCCCTGGTTCTTCTCTGGTGCTCCACTGGGCAGCTTCCCGGTGTAGACTTGCATATTCCATGCATAGCTGGATTTTGCATCACAGGCCACCCATATTTTGATGCCATATTTTGCTGGCTTGCTTGGCATATACTTCCGGAAACGACAGCGACCTGATAAAAAAAAAAGACAAAGATTACAATCAGTAGTGAGTGTGAGTGTCACAGAAAAAAGTCACATGAATCAAAAAAGTAAAAATATAAATTTCAGGTAAGTAACATTATGAAAATAAAAATTTACCTTTGAATGGAACCAACTGCTCATCTACTGTGACTTCAGGTCCAGGGTTGTAAAGGTATGGCAGACGCTCAACCCACTTGTCCCAGACATCTCTGATGGCTGCCAGTTTGTCCGTCACACGCCTTGCTGGTCTTGACTCACAGTTGTCAAATCTTATCATTCTTGAAAAAGTGTGGAAGACTTTCAGCGGCATTGTGGCATGAAAAATTGCCCTTCCACTCTCTGCATCCCAGAGACTAGATGTAGCCTCACCACGAGACCTAAAGACACCTGCTAAGATCAAAAGCCCTATGTAGCCACGCAGATCAGTCTGATCCATATTTTAACAGTTGTCTCCATATTTACGGGAACCCTCCAAATTTGTCATTTCCAGTATGATCTTTTCAATGGCTGGTGTGATGAACAGGAGGAAAGTGGAGGACATGTCCTTGGCATGGGCAGCTGAATATCTTGTTGGCCCTGGGGTCATCCTAATGATGTTTTGTGCTACAGCTCTTCCTAGGGTTCCGTCCGTGTTTGATGAGGACCATGTTATTTTACTGTTCTTGGATAAAAATGTCTCTCTGTCAGCTTGGGTCATTTCTTCTTCATCTGAAGAGGCTTCATGGTCTGTGTTGTATTCCTCCTCATCTTCTTCTTCAGATACCTCTTCTTCCACATCTAGTGTTCTCGCTCATCCTGAACCTCTGAAAAAATCTGGTCCAGGACCTGCTGGACATTGAAATGTCCACTCATGGCTTCAGCAAGGAACCAACTGGGGGTTCTTTGGTCAGGGGAATCTTTATATCCTCTCCACTGAATTTGTTTTACATTATGTTTTTTTGTTTTGTCTGGGATCTTGTGTGATGTGAGGGGTTAGCTACAGGTCAGAGGTGCAGTTACAGGTGCAAATTCACATTCAATTCGTACATCAACAGGAATCCAGTTTCTTTGTTGTCTGTGTGTGTGTGTGTTAGAGAGAGTTTGTGTATGTGGCCTTTGAACTTTTTTCTGTCATGTAAATGCTTTTATAACACACGGGTCAAAAATGACTCATAAGACAATCTTAGGACCCTAGTGGTGTACAGCCCATATGGAAATGTAAACAAAACCAGAGTTTCACTTTTTTTTAATGTTGGGGTCCCTTTAGGAAAAGTCATAAAATTTCAAGTTGAAAAAATAGTGTTATATGGGTTTTTTTTGCAGCTAAACATGGTGGTGGGTCATTTTTGACACGCAGGACAACACGAGGGTTAAACACACTTGTGGCTGATATATTTTATACACATGCTAGGATCAAATCAAATCAAATCAGATTTATTTGTATAGCACCAAATCATAACAAAGTTACATCAAGGCACTTTACATATAGATCAGGTCTAGACCAAACTCTTTATAAAATTATTTAAAGAGACCCAACAGATCCCCCCTTGAATAAGCACTTGGCGACAGTGGCAAGGAAAAACTTCCTGTAAGAGGCAGAAACCTCGGGCAGAACCAGGTTCAGGGGGGGCAGCCATCTGCCTCGACCGGTTGGGTTGAGAGAGGGAGAGAGAGAGGGGGTGAGAGGGAGAGAGGGAGAGAGAGAGAGAGAGAGAGACACAGGGGGGGCAAAGTTGGGTAGAGTAGGGAGAGAAAGAGAGCAGGAGGAGGGGATATTCAAACAGGTGTAGGCAGGAACATGATGCTGTATGGAATTCATGAAGATGTGGGAGCAGCAGGCATTGCAAGAACATGGGATGATGATGATTTATCACCTGCAGGATGAGGACAGGGAGAAAGAGGAGAGGAACTGGGAGAGACAGAGACTTCGGGAAAACATGGTTAGTAAATGCAGTACACATGTTTGGAACTGAGAGAAACTGGGATTTCGGAGAAGCATGGTTGTTGGTATGTCGGCGCATGCAAGGGAGAGAGAGAGAAAGAGAGAGAGGGAGAGGGAGAGACTGATTAGATGATTAGATAGGGTTTCTCTAAGGTGCTTAAGGACAAGTACAATAACTTAGGTTTTGTCAGAATTTAGAAGTAAAAAATTATGGGTCATCCAGACTTGTATGTCTTCAAGACATGTCTGCAGTCTGACTATCTGATTAACTTCATTTTGCTTCATTGATAAATACAGCTGAGTGTCGTCTGCGTAACAGTGGAAATTTATACTGTGTTTCCTGATAATGTTGCCTAAAGGAAGCAGATAAAGAGTGAAGAGGATTGGTCCAAGTACCAAACCCTGTGGGACTCCATAACTGGCTATAGTGTGTGAGGAAGAGCTATTGTTAAAATGTAGAAACTGATATCTATCTGATAAATATGATTTGAACCACCTTAGAGCAGTTCCTTTAATCCCAATTTCATGTTCCAGTCTCTGTAATAAAATATTATGATCAATCGTGTCGAATGCAGCACTGAGATCTAAGAGGAGAAGTATGGAGGCTGATCCATTGTCTGAAGCCATTAGAATATCATTGGAGACTTTAACCAGTGCTGTTTCTGTGCTGTGGTGAGCTCTAAATCCTGACTGAAACTCTTCAAACAAACCATTCCTATGCAGATGGTGATGTAATTGGTTTGCTACTGCTTTCTCAATGATTTTAGAAATGAACGGAAGGTTCGATATGGGTCTGTAATTGGCCAAAACATCTGGATCAAGATTTGGCTTTTTAAGCTGGGGTTTGATGACTGCGGTCTTAAGAGTCTGGGGTACATAGCCCAAAGATAAAGTCAAATTAATCAGATCTAAAATGAACGGCTCAATTAAGTTGAAAATGTCTTTAAAGATGCTGGTCGGCACTGGGTTTAATAGACAGGTTGATGGTCTAGATGATGATACTATAGAAGCTAGCTCATAGGGATTCAGATGAGATGAGAATGATTCCAGATGTAAAATAGGCATTGCAATTGATTCACTAGTTGCTGTATTCAGTAGATTATTGTCTAATGTAGGTAAAAGCTGATGAATTCTGTCTCTGATTGTTATTTATGATGATGATGATGATGATGATTATTATTATTATTATAGTACATTGGGGGGCAACAACACTGACTCAAGTGACTCAAATGACTCAAGTGAACTTTATCACTTTAGTTAGTGACTCAGATTAACCCGAGTCCATAAAAGGAACCGAGTTTACCACTACTAATGGGGTAGATTTAGAGAAACTGCCCCAGCGACCATAGAGCTTTTACCATTTCAGGTTTTAATTCGGCTTTAGTGATGCATGTTATTGAACAAATTACAAAATACTTGCCTCTTGAGAGTCTTGTTTCCATGGGCACCTCACCACTTCCTTGAATATTTATAACTTTAACTATAACTCCAACTACACGCACAGACAAACTTTAATGATACTTTGTTAGACTGCATTCATTCACACTCCATTAACCAGTTTCTGTTTGGATGGTATATTAGCTGCAACCCCCTGCAACCCTGACTGATAAGTGTTTGAAAATGAATGAACATTTGGATGGTTACTTTAATCTGCATTGCCCTAAGCAATCAAAAGTGATTGGTGTCTTCACTGACATGTCTGTCATTTTTCATCAACACAGACATTGCAGTTGCAGCCCAAGAAACACAAAAGTTGTAATTTATGCTCCGACATATACACTACCAGTCAAAAGTTTGGACACACTTTCTCATTCAAATGAATAGGAAAGTGTGTCCAAACTTTTGACTGGTAGTGTACGTTAATTTTTTGTTAGTATGTTTCATATTGTAAGGACTTGGCCTTACCCATAATATACATGAGATAATATATATTATGATTTGAAATATATATAATATAACTGATGAAAGAGAATGATAAGCATTTTCTTAATCCTGTTCTCTTTTTTTCTGACAAGTTGTCAGGCCTGAACATGCTGCAGTATATTTTGGCTGAGGGCCAGTAAGAACACTCGATACCTGGAGTTGCCACCTGCAGTGATCTCACCTGAGGGAGCACTGCATCGGGAAAAACATGGCAGGCATTTCAGCCAGCCCAAGCTTTGCAAGTGCCTGACTAAGAGCCAGAAAGCCAATTGGTTGGCTTCAGGCAAGGAGGACTTGGAAAGTCAAGCAGCACAGTCTCTACTCAGTCCAGACATGACTTCTTTACTAAAGTCTTTGACTTTCACAATAATTTCTGTAATGTTTGTAAAGTGCATCGTGCATCAGGCTGGACAACCGACATCCGTTCAATGGCCTTTATTAATTGAAAATGTAGATTTTTTAAATTTCCTTTATAGTACATGAAGATATATAGATGGGAACTAGGGTCTATTGGTGGCTCATATAACAGTCATATGCTGGTTTTTTGTACTCTTACCAATATTCACAGAAACCCAATATGCCCCCAAGACAAGCATTTGGCAACATTCATTCATTCATCTTCTACTGTTTATCCGTTTCTGGGTCACGGGGGATGCTGGACCAAATCCCAGCTCACATCAGGTGAGGGCGGGTTACACCTTCGACAGGTCGCCAGTCATCGCAGGGCCATCATACAGAGACAGAAAAAGACTGACAACCACTCGCGCTACACTCACTATTTTAGATTTTTAAACTGAGTGCAAATCCTTGTTTTCTTTTTCTTTTTTTCAGAAACAGCTTTGTGCATTTTTACAAATTTTATCCATGTTGACAGTTTATTACACCGAAAGCATGCTGCACTTCTCATTTGAGAGCTTTAATTCACCACACTCACATGCACACAAAAACACTCAGCTGCCATGTAAGGTTTTGGCATGTTCATCTGGATCAGACTGAGTCAATAACAAGATATTTGCTTTTTCTAGCATGGAGGAGCACTGAAACAGTTTTTTGCATTGTTGTCTTATATGTAAGGACCAGCGAATGTTCTGGGCGAGGGCAGAGTACAACCTGGACAGGAGGCCAGTCAATCGCAGGGCCAACACGTGGAGACATACATAGACGAATAATCATTCACACTCGCACTCAGACCCACAGGCAATTTAGAGTAACCAGTAAACCTAGATGTGCACGTCTTTGGACTGGAGTTTATTGAAACATAGAATATAATAAATTTTTTTTATGGTAAAATTTCAGTGGCAGCTGCTTAAAGCAATAGATGAAATGGTTATTATTTCATAGTCTGAAACATGTTTCCACGTTTGCATAAGTAAGAACATGCACCAGCAGCATCGCCATGTTTTCCTCTTGTATGGTGTAGTAGGAAATATTGAGCAGATGGTCCACTGACCTTTAACAAGGGAATGGGCATCTAAAAGACTAAAGGCATGTAAAGCTTGTGAGGTTCATACATCTCACACAAAGCCAGGGTTGGCAGAATTTGTTCTTGTTTGAGTTAAATAGAAGTTAAATAGAAACATAAGTTTATCTGGAATTTAAAAAGAAAAAATCATTAAGCAATTTTAATCCTTGTAATGAAGCCCACCTACAGCCAAAAATATTGGCACCCTTACACTTCTGTCAGATGCTACAGCATCTCTCCCAGAAAATCATGTCAATTACAGATGCTTTGGAATTCACGTGTTCACATTTATTTATTTTTTTTGCATTGAATCTACACAAAAGAGCGAAGAAAAAAGTAATTATTAAAGATTTGATCTTATTCCACACAAAACTCCAAAACTGGATTTGACAAAAAAAGATGTCAGCATTCAACTGAACTAACCCCCAACTTAATATTTGGTAGCACATTCTTTAGAATCTATAACTGAAATGAATTTCTTTATTAACAATGAAGTAGTTTCTCCCATCTACTGGAATTTCTCACCACTCTTAGTTTGCAAACTGCTGTTGATCTTCAATCTTCAAATTTTTCAAAAAAATCTTACAAAATCCATGGCACTTACTTTCACATAATCACTTAACTTCCTTATTCAGTGGTCAAACCGATAAGACTCCAAAGCTAACTGTGCTTCAGGCAGAAACACTCACCAATGGGAGTGTCGACATGGAGGGTCAGAGGTACTCAAACTCAGGGATAAGAATGTGCACAGCTCTTTCACAAATTTAAAACAGTGTTGTAATTTTAATTTTAAAAAACATTGAGAAAAAGGGAGAAAAAGATTTTCTTCAACTGGGTCTGTATATAATAAAGTTGGCAACATAGCACTGAATAGATGAAAGAAGGTGAGGAGTTTTCAGTCACACTTCAGAGCGGAGCATATATTTATTTATATTCTTTTCATCTGGCTAGTACATATTTGTGTAAAAAGGATTAATCTTAAAACAAAAGCAAATGTATTATTAAAATGATGAATTTGATCATTTCTAGCCATCACCGGTCATTGGATTGAGGACAAATTGGAACACTTAACTGTGTTCTCTTCAGAAATCCAGGGAGTTCTTTCATTTGCTTTTGTAAAGCAACAACTTGACTTGTCAGCTTTTCACTTTTCGCTGAACACACAAGTAACATTGATTCGGTCATGTTATTTCCAACAGCTGCACAGTGACACAATAAATCAAATCACAACGCTTTGCAATGTGATCCATGTTGTATTGTGAGGTCTGTGGTAATCAGCCCCAGCCATTTCATTAGCGTTTTTTTGTTTGTTTGTTTTTTCACAGGCAAATAACACAGAAGACAAAAGATCTGGGATGAGATGAGCTCCAGATTCTCTGGCTCTTTTTAACATTTCCAATCATCACACACACGCAAAGGGAGCCGCCAAGCAGGCCACACACACAAAAAATGCTGGGTGAAGAATGAAGGCCTGAGCACAATGTGGTGTATGAAAGAAGCCCAGAAAAACCTCCAGAGAATCCAAACAGAGAGCAAAGAGAGGCTGTAACAATTACAGGAAGAGAACTGAGGAGGATTTACCCTGGATGCAGTTGGGTAAGATCAGTGTGAGAAGACTCACAGACTGTGAACTGATCTAGGAACATACGTGATGGATGTTCATCTCACAGTACTACACACCCCTCATTTAAAATTTCATAAATCAACAGCCCCCCTAATTAATCAAAATCCTCAAATTTATTGAAGGAGCAAGTTAAGTACTACAGGACAACATTAAATTTAATTCCAGTTTCATTCTAAGTTTAATACCTTGCCCAGAGTCACCTGCCAATATTTTAGGCATGCCTATGAGGTTACATACCCACACCCTTTTTGCCTGCTATGCCTTGTTCCTCACCTGAGAACAAAGAGAATTCTCGTTCTCTTTGTCAGAACAGAATTTTAGTTAATATTTCAGCATTTATTTCTTTGACATTTCATGGTTTGAGAGCTTTTGAATGTTTATTTGTATTATGTTGCATTAGATTCCTTTTCCTAAAGGCAAAGGAAATGCAGGTAGAGGTAACGTCTGCTAGAGTTACTTAATTATTAGTGCTGACATTTTAATTGGGTTTTGTACTGCATTTTTCTTTTCATCCACTCATTCATCTCTTCACCATCAACCTAAGCTCCTTCTCTTGTGGCAAATAACAGATGGAACAGCTTATGGATCATGTGTTTAAATGTGCACTAAACTTCAATTGAATAGTGAGCCAATGCCACCCTTTTAGTCTTTGTCTAAGTGTAGCTCTTAAAAAGGATAATTAAAAAGGGAATTTGATTTAGAGTAATGCTTGAACAGAGGTACAGAAAGGAAAGAAAAGGAAGAAATTTTAGTTTAAAATACATAAACTAACGCCAAAGAAACAAAAATCCCCCTAAATTATCTCAATTTATTGCAATTTGAATTCAAATATAACATGTTAGAGTGTATGACAGTGCTTCAGTGACTGACTGTTACGTGCTTCAAAAGACTGTCTAAGTTAGTTTAGCCAGGCTGTCCGTTAGACAGTGGTATGGACCAATGAAGACTGAGACCACCTGAAAATAGGGTCTGAGTCCTTTATTAAGAGGTCTATGCCACTTCATCTATCTTGTGAAAGCAAAGCAGCAAACTACAAGATTTGTATGCAGAAGACAGAGAAGCTGATCTTAGAGATTAAGTGGAGTCGATAAGGCTGATCCCATCCACGTTGTCTAGGGTTGCCCCTGGATTGGTTTTGTAATGGCAAAAGATTTGGCAATCCAAGGAGAAAATACTGAAGATAGATCTTTCGCATTATACTTTCGTACTGTATTATACTTGGTGAATACGAACATAAGACTTGCATATGTTTAGGATCATGTCGATTGTAAGCAAAAAAGCTATCTTTCAAAACTGTGAAAGACGGAGGCAGCATAGATAAAAGATTAGTAGGATATAATGTATAATGTATGTGTATATGTATATAATAATTTTATTCACTGTGTTTATGGTCTTGCTGCTGGGGAAATAGCTCAGTGGTAGAGTGCATGCTTTGCATACAGAGGCCACCCCAGGTACAAAGCAAACCATCATGAGACTGGAGGAAGTGATGGTCCCAAGCCCAGAGAAATGGGGATGGTTGCGACAGGATGGTCATCCGGTGTAAAAAAAAAAAAAAAAAAAAAAAAAAAGGTAGGCGAATCAAGTCAGCTTTGTGACTTGCATTGGCAACTCCAAATAGCGAAAAGCCGAAAGAGGAAAAAAAAAACAAAAAAGGTGTGATCATGGTTTTGTTAATATAAAGGATTACATTTATTTATCCGTTAATTTATATTGATTTAACACAATTTCCTTCTTTTCATTTATTGGCTAATGGAATACATTTTAATGTTCTTTTGTTATTATTAAATAATCCTCTTAAAAAGATTACTAGATAGTGCTAGATACTAGATTATTCATTCATTCATTCATCTTCAACCACTTATCCGTTTCTGGGTTGTGGGGTGTGCTGTAGCCAATCCCAGCTCACGCAAGCGAGGGCGAGGTATACCCTGGACAGGTTGCCAGTCCATTGCAGGGCCAACACACAGAGACAGACAGAGGCAAGCAACCACTCACACTCAAGCTCAGACCTACGGACAATTTAGAATCACCAATTAACATAAACATGCATGTCTTTGTACGGTGGGAGGAAACCGGAGTACTGAACCCACGACCTTCTTATTGTGGGGCAACAGTGCTAACCCTTATGCCGCCGTGCTGCTACTAGATTATTATTAATCTCTACTATTTTGACCCAAAGAGGCTGAAAGGAATGGATGTTCAAGTGTACGTGTAAACAAGGGAACGAACAGATTATATGAGTGAAATTGTTTTTTTGTTTTTTTTTTTTGTTATTGACAACTTTGTGAGGTATAGTTTCATGTTTTATAGAAAAAATATGGTAATTTGTGAGATGTGAATGTTATTTGAGAGAGATTTACCTAAGATCAAGTGGTCTCAATGCAAACACATATGAATGGCACTGCGGATATGGGAATTTAACACAACAAATGCATAAAGATTAGGTTGAGTTTGAGTTCTTATCCTCCCTCTTTTATAGTGACATTTAGAGTTATTTGTCTATGTCGGACACTCTGATGGCACCACTGGGTGATGTCAAAGCCGATCAGAGTGTCTCATTCAAGCCAAAGTCTCTTGGATCAATCCTGTATTTTTCACATCTCAGAGTGAGGAGAAGCTGGTGAGAGCTTATTGTAGTGACACAATAAAGACAGAGAGACATGGACAATAAGATATTGAGAGCATTGGAGGCTTTGGAGCTGATTGTTTATCATTACTGCTCAAAAGAATGAGTAGAGCTCTCTCTCTTTCTCTCTCTGTCATCTTCCAATGCTGGAGATGGTGGAGCAAATCCCAGCCAAGGTTCTGGGTGTGATCAGATAAGGATAGAAACTTCAAATGAGCTCTATAACAATCCAAACTTTTCGTGTTCAACTTCACTTTGGTTATTAGGGTTTACAGTGTTTTTAAGTGTAAAATAAGGAAAAATTATATGACCTTTAAAAAAAAAAAAAATCTTGTTTTCTTGTTTCCCTACAGTACACATGAAAGAGTAAACGTAGTAAAAGAGTCTTTACTGAGTGACATATATGATTAACTGAAGTTGTACTGATTCCAAATATGTTGGACACATATCGGCATTTTTAAATATTGTAACATTAACGAAAAAACAGAAAGGCCCTAGGTGAATCTTGGAACAGTTAATGTGTTCATGATCATTTGAGCTCTTCACGAATACAGTAAGGATAAATGAACAGTGTCAGAGTGCATGTATGAGATGAAGCAGATAGACAATCATTAAGTGACCTCTGACATTTACAGCTTTTGACTCGACCAGTGTGATACACTGCAGTTAAAATTTTGATTTCATAGAATTTCAGAAAGTGTCAAGAGCGACTGGGACATGATTTTTAGGTTTGGAAATTTAGGTGAGGCAGCAAGGCGGCATAATGGCTAGGGCTGTTTCCTCACAAAAAGAAGGTTGCAGGTTTGGTTCCCAGGCCTGGGGCTTGGGGCTCTGTGTGGGTGCTACGGTTTCCTCCCACAGTCCAAAGACATACATTTTTGGTTAATTGGTGACCCAAAATTGCCCGTATGATGGCCCTGTGATGGACTGGCAACCTGTCCAGGGTGTACCCTGCCCTCGCCCAGTGTGAGCTGGGAATGACTCCTGCACCCCCAGCGACCTGGAAATGGATAAGTGGTTGAAGATGAATGAATGAATAATGTAGTATCTACTAATCTAGTATCTAGTAATCTTTTTAAGAGGATTATTTAATAATAACAAAAGAACATTAAAATGTATTCAATTAGCCAATAAATGAAAAGAAGGAAATTGTTTAATTGGTTGAAGATGAATGAATGAATGAATCATTTTAGTGGAAAATATTATTTTTTGAGCGAATTTTCCCTGATAAAAAATAGAAGAATGATAAGAATGATGGGAGTTTTTCCATCCGTGCTAAGCTACAATGTTACCTTACAGGAGTTTTAGATTCTAGACCAGTGTGTCACTGCAGCAACCCAATGCTTCATTTATAAAGGTAAGTTGTATCACATTTTTATTGTTATCAGGACATTACAGCTCCTGTAATTTGAATTTGACCTTTTGCTATATTGCTATTTCAGTAATATTTTTTGCTAGAGACAATGTTGGGGTGCAACATATTAAAAGATTACAGGAAATGTCTTTGACTCTGTTCCTCAGTTGGGACACCTTCCCTGTCTGTACTCCCATCTCTCCAAGGATCTTTGCAAAAACTCTCTGGACTCATAATCCTGAGTGAGGAGGTAAGAAAAACACATTATTCCACTCCACTATATTCTACCAACAATGCCTGCTTCCCTTCTTCTGTCCATCCTGTTGCATTTTGTCTGTCCTCTGTTTCCCTCAAGATTTACTGTGGTGTAGCACTGCCCTCCCTGCCTCACAAAGCTAATTTCACTCAATAAAGAACAACAAACTAACTTCCAGGGAGAGCTGGTGATGGTCACACACACACGCGCTGAAATAAAGCTGACACACCTGGTGGTGTTAAACTATGAGGGCAAATGCAGACACACACACACAAAGGAATTTCTTGTGAGGGTCTTATGTAGCGTGTTTTCAGAATGTTTTGCTTCTGCAGTTTGGATGTAGTATAATAATATATAACAGTTCCCTAAGTAATCAGTAACTGCAGACATCTTTTATAATGTGTATAAGATGGTGAATAGCTGTGTTTTAGTAACGCTCAGTATGAAAATGTTTGCCTGTACCCTGTAAAGTCAGTCTGCTGTTCAGATATACAGTGTGTGTTTTGTTTGCTTTGGGAGGTGTGTGTGGCTGCAAACTCTGAGGTTAATAAAGACAATCCTTTGATGTGCTCTCTGCTCTGCTACATTGAGCAGCACATTTAGACAAAACCAAAGTATCCTATGGCTCCTGTCCATCCCAAAAATGGAAAATAAATCATAGAACAGAGTCAGCACCCACACTACACAATGGGAGTTAAATTAGCAGAGCTGGACGACACACTGCTGCTGGGTGGTGCTCACATATTACAGTTTGTCCATGTGCTGGAACAGCCTGAATGTGTCATCATCATCCATTTGAAACATCATTAGAGCAGACAATATGTGTTTGTGTGTGTGTGTGTGTGTGTGTGTGTGTGTGTTTTGGTGCTTGTGATTGTCAGTATCTTGCTGTTATTTCTCTGTCTTGGTGTCCATAGAAACCCTGAAAAACAAATGATTTTGTTTTTTTTTTGGTCAGGATTATTTTCTGAATTTCTACTTACATCTGCACAAACAACCCCCAACAAGTAAGTTATTTAGTTTTTTTTTTTTTCTAAGAAAAGTAAAAGACAAAACTTCTGTCTCATTTGAATTCCCAAACGTTTTGCCAAAAGAAATAGCAGTAATGTTGCATTACGTACCTTGTGAGACATATAAAAAATTATCTTAAAGGTTTGAAAGTCTTTCAGTTTGATTTAGACTGTTGCAGCAGTGCACTCTTTTGGTCAAAATCAGCATTGCAAAATCAAAAAGTATCCCCCAATCAAATAAAAAAATCCCCAAAATATATATATATATACACACTAAGAGTCAAAAGTTTGGAAGCACTTTCCTATTCATTTGAATGAGAAAGTGTCCAAACGTTTGACTGGTAGTGTATATCTGGGAATACAACACCTGAGAGGCAAGTAAAATCTTGTTATTTTTTCTTCCTATTGGAAAAGTCTCTAAAAATCGTTTTCACTTAATTTTCAGGGCTCCCATATCCCACTATGAAGTTGTAATAATTCAGTTTAACTGATTATTTAATCATCTACCTTAAACGTCTGAAGCTGTACCTCAAACATATGAAACTTGACTTCAAACGTATAAAACTCGACCTCCAACATATGCAGTTCTACCTCCCCCATCTGAAGCTGTACCTCAAGCATATAAAACTCTACCTCAAACATCTGAAGCTCTAGCTCAAATAGATAAAATTCTGCATCAAACATATGAGGCTCTATCGCAAACATCTAAAGCTTTCCCTCAAATATATGAAGGTGTACCTCAAACATCTGATGCTCTACCTCAAATATACAAAATTCTGCCTCAAACCTCTGAAGCTCTACCTCAAACATATGAAACTCTACCATCAGCTTCTCAACAACACAGAGTCTGGGTCATCGTCTGGGTGGCAAAAATGTGTTCCATAAATATTGTGAACACAATTATATGTTACAGAAAACACAGGTTAAATATAGTGAAAAATATCTATACTTATCACTCAATCATTATACTCATTTTATTAGACTTTCTGAAGGACCATGAATAATCTTTTCAACTTCAGAGATTACAAGAACAATGAGTCTTGCAATGGGTTCATACAATTATGAAAGTTATCAATATGAAGTAATTTAACAAATATGAACTACTGATGGTCATTCTTTAATATAAAACCTCTTAATTTTAAGTGCCTAAAACTTTTGCAAAGTGATGAACAGTAAGCACTATCATTCCCATTATACAGCAAAATAAAAAATCTAGGTTTACAGTCCAGTAAAGCAATGTTAAGAAACAAACCTTTGCAGCACTCATCTAGCGGTGATGGAGTTTCATGACATTTTCAGTTTTCGCAGAATTTCTAACCCAGAACAAGAAACTTGCATTATTAAATGATGTCTGAAAAATCACATTTTGTCACATTTTGGATGAAGGTCGGCATCAAGTCAGCTGACAGCTTTCATGCACAGTAGAAGTATGATTTTAATTTGACAGTGAAAATAATATTTAATTCTGTTTCTAGGAGACTGAAAGAATGTTCCTTGTGATGGCCTTCCATGTTTACATTCAGAATTGTTGCTACTGAAATAAGGAGCTAATATGTCCTGAGGCACCATAAATCAAAGCTAGCTTTTTTTGGCAGCTCACAGATGGCCCAAATACACAGCTCACCTCAATTAAGAACTGAGTAGGGGAGCTAAAAGAAAAAAGTGTTTGGAGAGAAAAAAGGGCACCTGTTTGCTTGTCATATCTGTAGCTCTTCTGATCAGTGGCTCAGAGCTTCCCCCTGAGTTGTTTCAATAGTGAATTAATGATTGCAAACAAAGCCAAAGCCTCCTCACAGCCCCTTTGTGAGTTCATTCTCTTTCCACTTTGGTCCCTCTCAACTAATCTTCAGTGTCACACTTAATGAGATTTTCAGTTTGTAAAGTAAGTGGAGCAGTAACTCCCCCAGCACACGCACCATTGCCATTCCAACAACTGCTTTGAATGCTTTTAAGCAACTACTTCTGCACCTTCCATCTATTCCTCCTCTCAGTACATGATGCATTATGAAGGATTATTATTCATATAAATCACATTAAATTATTCACAATGCAAATACATAGCTAAAAGTACAGTATAGTTGTAATGTGCAGCATTATTATTTATAATTAGCAGTTTCTTGCATTCTCCAGTCTTAAAGAATAACAATCAGTCATTAAACATCATGAAAATTAGATAAATATGTAAATCAATAACTGTTAGTTATTTAGCCATCTACAAAGGCAGTTTTATTTCATATAATTTGTGTTTTTATTACAATGATATTTAATGTAATCCTTCAGACCTAGTCTCTATTACCACAATGCAGCTGTCCTAAATTCAATGTTAAGTCTTTTGAGTGATAGCACAAGTCCCCTTTTATTTTTTAGATATTTTTAAAAGAATAGGTAATGAGACAGAGTGATTTTTTTAAGGCTTTTGCCTTTCTTAAAGTTGTAGTGAAAGAGGCCCAGCAAATAGTGGACAGACTCCACCCTTTCGACCATGGCAAAGACTGAGCCAAAAAGGATTACACAATACCAGATGAACTACAGACCAACTACTTCCCTTTGTTTCTCCCTCTCTCCTTTCTATCTGCTAAGTGTGTCAGATGTTTATTAGAGTTCTCCTGGTTCACCTTTACCTGCAGTTCCGGAGCAGCAAGGGAACCAGAGCAACTCAGTCTGTAAGAAGAAGTACAGCTCTAAGGCTGTACTTGGAATATGTACATGATCCTTACATGGGCCACATTTATATCCAGACTGTTTGAAAGACTAGTCTCAGAATCTTGAGACAGTGAGCTAAGTTAGCAACACTGCAGCTTTAAACACCATCTGATAGATTGTACCGGAAACTACAACTCAGTAACCAGACATTGCTGAGTTGTAGAGGAAATACGATCAGTCATTCAGTCAGTCCGTCGGTCAGTCAGTCAGTCAGTCAGACACTTCACTTCTCACACCTTTACTGTAAGAATTAGGTCTATATTTTTCTTTCAGAGTGGGAAGAAAAAGATAAGATAAAGAGTATTGTTTTTAACTCGCATTTGCTATAACTTGATATTGAGACTAGTGATCTAAACTCCTGGATATGATCTGAGTCTGCTCTCCCTAATGTCAGTATTTGGCTGCTATTTTAACACTTCATATATATCATAACAAATTTTGCACTAGTCTTTGAAAATCCCAAATGGCACAAATGGTTCTGAATCTGATGGATATTTTCAATAAAATGAGATAAGACTTTAGTTAAACTAAAATTCCTGCTGAACATTCAATGACCTATCATCAGTGTAGTTGTAGTTATACAATGAAAAACAGAATTGTTTCAATCTGCTGTTGCTGCACACACACACACACACACACATATACAGACTATTTTGTTTAAACACAGTGCTGTAGGATTAAAAATGATTTTGATTACTAATTTATTATTAGTCTAAATCAAAATACAGTTCAGTACAAAATGGATGTTTGGTTTGCTCCTTACTCAACCCATGCACAAAATATGACATTTGAGGAGAGGCAACCAGTAACATCACATCTGTCTAATATTTACATTGCCGTTTTAATATTAAATTAATTGTAATGAAATTTTAATATTGGCCTGATTCATGAAGAGAGATTTCATGTAATATCATAAAAATATATTCTCAGGTCAAGAACAGCTTTGCATTGGTCAAAGAGTAAAAAAGTGCTGTTAAAGAGAGCAATGCATTTTTAACATAGCTTTTCCAAGCATCCTACTTTCATTTTGGATGCTTCCAATATTTTTATTTGCACACAAGAACAAAGTTATTTCACAAAAACCAAAAATTACCAGGGTCAAATTTATTAGCCCCCTTAAAAACTCCCACCAGTTTGAGAGACAGCAAGTGTTGGAAGCGATGTGCTCTGATTAATCAAACCTAATTGAAGTCACCAGTTAACACTGACTCTATAAGAGGGACCTGTAGAGCAGTGGAGAAGATTCAGTTCATGCTGGATGATTCAGGACTCAGAAAGCATCATGCCAAAAACAAAAGGAATCAGTTTAGACTTAAGAAAAAGAATTATTGATGTACACAAAGCAGGAGATGGATACACAAAGTTATCACAGCGTTTCCAAGTGTCAAGAACTGGAGTGAGAAGTATAATCAAGAAATTCAAAGAGAGCCACATGGTACAAAACAAGCCTGGCAGAGGTAGGAAACGCAACATTTCAAAGACTCTGGAAAGAAAGCTAGTGAGAGATGTGTCTAAAGACCCCAGAACAACTGCCAAGACACTAGTGAATGACTTGGCCAAGTCTGGATTTGTAGTCTCAAAGAAGACAATCACTAGAGCCCTGCACAGGAATGGACTGCAAGGCTGCAGACCAAGAAAAACCCCACTTCTGCAAAAAAGACACCTTCAAGCCAGACTAAAGTATGCAAAGGACAACCTGGAGAAAGACTATGCATACTGGAAGCGTGTCCTTTTGTCAGATGAAACAAAACTGGAGCTCTTTGGCCATCGAGACACTGCTTATGTTTGGAGAAAGAAGGGAGAGGCATGCAACCCAAAGAACATGGTCCCCACAGTGAAACATGGTGGTGGGAGTATTATGCTGTGGGGATGCTTCAGTGCGTTTGGAACTGGGAATCTTGTCAAGGTGGAAGGAATCCTGAAGAATTTTGGAAGAAAACCAGCAGAAGCAAAACTGGGTATGGGTCGCCGCTTTGTCTTCCAACATGATAACAACCCAAAACATACGTCACTCCTGGTAAAGAACTACCTCCAGAAGGCCAAAGTGAATGTTATTGAATGGCCTGCACAAAGCCCCGACTCCCCATAGAATCCCATAGAGAATCTTTAGGGTGAATTGAGGACCAAGGTCCATGGCAGAAGACCGTCAAATCTGGGGGAGCTTGAGAGATTTCTTGAGAGAAAGGATACACATTTGCCAATTAGCATCAGGGGGGCTAATAATTTTGACCCTGGTAGTTTTTAGTTTTGGTGAAATAATTTTGTTTGTGGGTGCAAAGTAAAATAATGGAAGCACCAAAATAAAAGCAGTATGTTTGGAAAAGCTGTGTTGAAAAATTATTTGTTCTCTTTAACAGTATTTGGAGGGTACTTTAAAAAAAAAAAAAATTTTTCATGGTAGGGCTAATAATTCTGTCCTCAAGTGTATCTAGAGTATATACAGTGCTGTACCATATCACATTACTGTATCACATGTACTGTATTGCAGGGTGGCTAATGCTCCTTTTCGAGCAAAAGTGTTAGTTTTGTGAAACATGCTGTGATAACGTGATGAGATGTTTCAGTACATTTTATGGTGTATATATAGTAAAGTACAGTATATACAGTACTGTAAAAAAAGAAGCAAAACAATAACAATTTGTGGTTTCATTTTTCTACAGAATGACTAGAAGATCTACTGGGGGAGGACACCAACGCCTGTTCAATCAACAGCAGGAACTTGCCATTGTGAACTTAGTCAGAGCAAACAATGCAATCCGTCTCCACCAGCTATGGCAACAAATAGTTGCAGATAACCAAGTATTCGTCAACATAAATCAAGTAAGCATTACCACTATCAGCCACATCTTGGTAAAGCACAACATAACCATGAAGCAATTATACAGGGTCCCATTTCAGATGAACAGTCCATCCAGCACCCAATCCAGAATGGGTGCAGTCCAGTAACAACTGAATATGTACCATTGGATCAGTGCCACATAGATACATTCAGAAAACTATACAGGTAACTGTGTGGTGGTTCTGTATGTGTAGTACTGTAGTTGTGTGCTTTCAGTAATGCCATTCACAACATGTATTTTTTGTTACAGAGAATCTTGGATATGGATGGAGCTGCACAGCCTCATGAATTTATTTACATTGATGAGGCTGGATTCAACCTTAGCAAAAATAGACGACAGGGACTTAATATAATTGGCCAAAGGGCAATTGTGCACGTCCCGGGGCAGCGTGGGGGAAATATCACATTGTGTGCCGCCATAAGCCTTCGAGGGCTACTGCACCATCATGCCAAACTGGGTTCCTAATCACGTTTCTAGATGCAATTCATGACGCAGTTGTACATGACAGACCAGAGCAGCCAAGGTTTGTTGTTGTCTAGGATAATGTTAGTTTCCATCGGGCTGCTCTGGTCCGGAACTGGTTCACCAACCATGATCAATTTGAAGTTGTGTACTTGCCCCCTTACTTGCCATTTCTAAACCCTATTGAAGAATTTTTTTCTGCTTGGAAATATGGCGTATATGACCGCCAACCACATGCCCACATGCCTCTTCATGCAGGCATTGGAACAGGCCTGTGGAGACATTGAGATAAGGTCAATCCAAGGATGGATTCGGCACACAAGGGGATATTTTCCCCGATGCTTAGCGAGAGAAAACATTGTTTGTGATGTTGATGAGATCCTGTGGCCAGACCCCAACAGACAGCAGGATCCATAAGCCCACTTACGCACAATTGTGGGTTTCTTTTGTGTTTACAGTAGTGTATTGTTTGTTTTTATTTTTGCTTTAACTAAATTTACTTTACTGTGAAGTTCACTGCTGTAATGTACAGTATTGAGTATTTAATTTTTTGGTTGTTGTGAAAACATGCCTTCTGTGGAACTGAATAAAAACAGTGAAAACTAAAAACTGCAGTGTTTTATGTAAGTAGACTAGTGTGTTGCTGCTGATCTGAAAGTGTATTCACATGATGCAAGTGGGTATCATTTTGTCATCAGAGTGACATTTTGACAAAGGATTGTTAATTTTTGATAGCAGAGTCTCAGTTTTACATAGATGTGAATGGTTTATTTGCCAGTGTTGTGTCTTATTTGCTTGTTTGTAGAGTTCTAACACAATGAGCCAAGCTTTGCAAAACATGTTCAAGCAATGGGCAAAAACTGTAAGTTGTTGAAAGGTCTGGCACTTCCGCCCATTGTTGTGTTTGATTGCACCTGGTGTCACTGTTATATAGAGTTACATGAGTTAAGAGATGGTATTTTACTTAATCCTTGCCAAGGGAAGTATGTAGGCGTTGAATAGAAGAAGCTTAAAAGAGGGCCCAAGAGGAACTCCACATTGTTTCTGTTTGATCTGATTCACAAAATGACATAATAGTCAGATTCATTACCAACTGAAAGATATAAAGTAGTCCCTGTCTCATAAATATGGTTTGAAACAATTTAATAGAATGCCAGAAAGTCCCAACCTAATTTTCAGTTTGTGAGGAAAGAGCTAAGTTTGCTCTTACCTGCAGTTTGGGAGCAGATATGGACCTTTGGGTATTTTAAGGAATCTAGGTTATACTTGCTTAACTGAACAGAAACCACAGGGTTAATCACAACAGACTGAGTGATCAGCCTTACATCATATGTCAGCTGAATGCTACCTGTTCTCTTTCAAACTGAATAGGCAAGATTTTTATAAACGTGTAATTTGGGGAACCAGATTGATTTCAAGACTTTTTGCAGAGAGGTGGATCAGCAGTTTGTTACCGATACAGGCTGTTCACGGAAGTTAAGAAACAATAATATAAGAAAGATATTTTCCTGCATTTAAATTTTTTCATGAGTAATCATTTTATAAGTACATATATCTCAATCAAATCACAGTCTTTGTCTTATACAGTATGTATGTGTATAGTGAGTTTCACAAACATGATTTTAGTGGTGAAGAGCAGGTGCTTGGAAATGGTTTGAAAATTAACATTCATCATAGTCTTATTAGGATTGTTTCAGGCAGAATGCAGTTCTCTACATGTCACGACCAGACACACAGGAAAGAACCCAGATGCGAGGCAGCAGGCAGATGCAATCAAAAGTCTTAAATTAAACACTCAACAATTGATGGAACAACCAGGGCTCGAACCCACATCTCCAGTGGGAGAGTCCAAAATGTCACCACTACGCGATGAGGTTGTGATGGGTTCAGCTCAACAGGAGTGGAGTCCTTGGTGTGCTCAGTCGTCCAGACCAACAAGAGCAAGGGGGCAGGCAGTTGGATGATCAGACAGCCAGTACAGCAGGGACTTACGGGTTGTCTCATAGCCAGAGACTGAAGGCGAGGTCGGGTGCCGGGGATCAGACAAGCAGGCAGGGTCAGGACAGAAACAGGTCAGGATCTGGTAATCTGTCCAAGGGCAAGGCAAGCAGGCAGGAACGGGGACGAAACAGGTCGGCAATGGGTGATCAGTCCAAGGAAAGTTGCTGGAAAGGCTTGCATGGGAGCGAAGACGATCTGGCAAGTGGTGAGTGTGGAGCTGGGGCTTAAGAAGAGTATTGCAAGGGTGTGGATGATTAGCTGAGGCAGAGCTGGTGAGGTGACTGTGAATGGGATGCAGGTGTGACTGGAGCAGGAGGTGTAGTGGTGGAAATCTACCAGGTGGAGCAGGCTGGAGACTGTGACACTACAGTGCTGCCAAAACAGGTTTTTACTGTATCCTCAATTTCTTACATATGCCATCCACATTGACCTATCAGAGTCTAAGTCAATTTTCCCTTGTACAGTAGAATGTTAAAAAGACCTAGCTTTGGTAATAATTATCATATTACTTGGATGTATACAAAAAAAAAAACCCACTCCCTGACAGAAAGCCAGAGTCCACTTCCTTTGTTTTTTTGTTTGTTTGTTTTTTTTTACTATAATGTATCTGGTCAATTGGAATAGTCTGACTTGTTAGGTAGGCAGAAATGGTTCAGGTTAAATCTTCACAGCATTAGTCAGTTAGCGACCATATAACATAACACATGTGAATTGAAAAAAGAAAGCAGTCGATTTGTTTATATACTTGCTGTCATGTGTAAATCCTGTGAATGAGCTGTCTACTGTCAGCGTACACATTGTCGCAAAGCAATCCCTCTTCCTGTGATTTTATTAATGACTGAAAAATATGAAGTCACAAGCGACTAGTCGCCAGCCAAGTTTATAGACATGCATGAGCTTTTATGTTGTCTTTTACTGTTCAGAGAAGGTTCATATTCTTGGCTAGGCTGGGCTGTGACGCTACTCAGAAACAAGACATTTACGTGTTTTGAGCAAGCAATCTTTGTGTCTTCTGTTTTATATGGAATCGAATTAAAACTCTTACTAGAATAAAGATAGAATACAGTAAAGTCCTGAATCCCTCAACAGTTAAAGTAAATAATTCATAACCTGTATTTGCTAACAAAGCCATTGTTGTCAGCTTTTATTTGGACATAGTATTGTAAAACAGTTTTGCTGTCAGAATATGTATTTATCAACCCTATCCAAATGTTGGCAGTGGAAGATTTAAGTCAGCACTAAAGGGTTGATAAAAGCAGTATACTTGGAATGACACTCTTCCAGATATCTTGTGTTACATACCAGACTTCCTCCCTAACTTTGATGTATAAACAATATATTCAGGAATATGAAGAAGATTTTTTATGACCTTTCTTTGATTTATCTTACACACATCATGATGTGTGTTCATCTCTCAATTGAATTGGGATTTCACTTGAAGTAGCTGGGGTTTATGGTAGTTCAGGGAGTAACAGCAATAAGATAAAGAAGAGCCACAAGATTGCAACCACAGATTGTTGGTATGCAGAGTTTTGGCTAGAATCAAATTAAACCCTTTATCCAGTACAGTATTTGATTGGACAGTTCTTGCTTCCACTGACCACAGAGGGCCTAATTTCAAAGCAAGGAGAAGCCAAAATCAATATGATATTATAGCTGAAATCAGCTGGGTCGAAAAAATGCAATGATTGATTTTCAGGTCATCAAAGAGGAAGAGGAAGGGACATGGTGATACATTAATGCAATTTGTCAGCAATTTTAGATTAATTAAGATCAATTTACTTGTGGATAGTCAGTGCAGAGGACACAAAAAGGCATATAAAATCAATTAATGAGTGCTGCAACTATCAATTTCTCTAAACCAAAAGTTATTGATTACTAGACCACAGCCAGATTAAACTGCTACAGGTTCCAGGGCAGAAACTTCTTTTGTGCTTGTTTTAAACTCCCCAATGCAAAGTTTTTTGTAGCTCTATCACACAAGTACAGTAAATGTAAAGATTTTTTTACAGGAGTCTTCATTAATCATAATCAGTGTTGGTGGAAAAAGTAAGTGAATTCTAGGATTTAATCACTAGTTTAACCTCCTCTGGTAAATTAACGTCAACCAAGTTGTTCAATAGCTGCTGAACTGATCCAAACTGTTCTAGAGAAATCGTGGACCATTCCTCATCATATGGCTGCTGTTCAGTCATATTCTCATGGTGTCTTGTGTGAATGTATCTCCTGAAGTTGGTCCATGTGAGGCCATGTTAATAGTAGCGTTACTGTGATATTCAGCATTTTATCTTGCTGCATTATCCAACTTCTACTAAGTTTTAGCAGATAGACGGCAACCCTGACATTAAATACTTTGATGAATTTGGGAATCATCAATTTTCGTTGATGATAATGCAATTTTGATTTAAGCCGTCTGCCCGTCTATTCCCATGGATGTGTAAGCCGCTCTTTGAGCTAAGGTGCAGTGATCTCCATTTATTTTAGCGAATGAATTTCTTCTGCCATGGATACCATGCTGCTGGCGATAATGTACCATGATCTACAAATTCAAAATTTGAGCCAGTTCTTTCAGGGCAAAGTTTTAAAATCAGTCACAATCAAACTAAATATCTTCCACAATAAAAAACCTTCCCTGTTCCTCAGTTTTCACTGCACCCAGTGATTAAATTGAGATTTGTGCTGAGAAGTCTTTATCTGAGTCTCCTGCATTATTACACTTCCTAACCTCTATAACAAGATGACATATATAGGAAAGAAACTTGTTATCATAACAATGGGAATTTTGTGGTCATAATTTCCCATGCCCGGGCAGCATGGCGGCATAGTGGTTAGCGCTGTTGCCTCACAATAAGAAGGTCCTGGATTTGGTTCCCGGGCCGGGACCTTTCTGTGCGGAGTTTGCATGTTCTCTCTGTGCCTGTGTGGGTTTCCTCCGGGTACTCCGGTTTCCTCCCACTGTCCAAAGACATGCATGTTCAGGTTAATTTGTGACTCTACATTGTCCGTAGGTCTGAATGTCAGTGTGAGTGGTTGTTTGTCTCTGTCTGTCTCTGTGTGTTGCCCTGCGATGGACTGGCAACCTGTCCAGGGTGTACCCTGCCCTTGCCCAGTACGAGCTGGGATTGGTTCCAGCACCCCCCACGACCCAGAAATGGATAAGCGGTAGAAGATGAATGAATGAATGAATTTCCCATGTCTGACTTACAGCAGTGCATAAAAAGAAGCTTTTCTACATTATGACATCGTAACATCACATTGAAGTCAACCTCCAACCTTTTGATATAAAATGTCAGCCTTCATTTCATCTTAATTTTTCAAAACATTAATGTTAAGGCCAAAAACTTGTTTTGTGAGGTCACAGTGACCTTTGACCTTTGAACCCCAAAACAGTATTTGTGCGAGATGTAATTAAATGAGTGATCATTTAATATTATATATCACATCATAGTATAGGTTAGGTGTCTAATGATACCTGATAATTCATACCCAGCAACTTACACAACCGAGTGCCAACATTAGTTTGTGTGTAGAAATTGTGTCACATATCTCTGCTTGTACTAAAAATGTACTCATCAAGACCCACTCGCACTTTTGTTTAATGTAGATTTCAAACACTTAAAACAATTATACGACAATTAACATGAAACATGAAACATATTCAGAGTCA
The DNA here is from genome assembly GCA_034769265.1 of Remorina albescens. NCBI lineage: Eukaryota > Metazoa > Chordata > Actinopteri > Carangiformes > Echeneidae > Remorina > Remorina albescens. The sequence continues at coordinate 2,130,877 of CM068492.1, read as the reverse complement.
AAGTTGCCTAAGTAAAATAAACACATTTTGAAACATTAGCAGGATTCTAGGATTTCGTAAAATTACAACATGAGAACAGTGGTCAGGACATGAAACATTCGCTCGTTCATTCATCCTCTACCGCTTATCCATTTCCAGGTTGTCGGGGGTGCTGGAGCCAATCCCATTGGATTAGGGCGGTGTACACCCTGGACAGGTCACCACTCTATCGCAGGGCCAATATACAGGGACAAACAAACAACCACTCACACTCATACCTGTGGGCAATTTAGAGTTACCAATTAACCTAAGCATGCATGTCTTTGGATGGTGGGAGGAAACCAGAGTAACCAGAGAAGACCCGAGGGGAACATTCAAATTCCACACAAAAAGGCCCCAGGCCCGGGAACCCAAACCTGCAACCTTCTTGTTGTAAGGCAACAGCGCTAACCACTCCTAACTAACACATGCTGCCAACTATACAATCTGAACATTCAGCATTCTGTATCATTTCAAAAGTACAAACTCTGCACCTGCAGGTGTAGGGATGTGAGATCACACACACAGACATACAGAGGCAAACATGTTTTATACAGTTAAAACAGCTTGGGTTCAAATGAACCCCAGTGGAATACCAATACATGCAAAATGTCTGCAGAAAATACATAAATAAAAAGAAAATCATCACGATAATTTAATGCCAATCAGTTGTCCCCCTCAAATTAGGAAAAGTCATGAAATATGAAGCCAAAAAAATTTCAACTATTTTTTGAATGATAAACTTTGAATGGGGTGTAATTGACCCCAAGGACGGCAGGAGGGTTAAAAAAAAATCACCCACCCCTTTCAGAAGGTGTCCTGAGAGCAGTAAGATATGTAGAGGTCGCATCATTGCCGGTAAACTATCATAATTACAAGAAGTCCAAAGCCCCTCTTTCCACTGTCGAAAAACACTAAAACCTGCAAACATCTGAATTTAGTTAACACTGGAAAAGGTTAAAATCAGCATTCAGATCCAGGTCAAATGACTCTGCAGTAGATATGTATTTATATGATCCAGCAAACACAACAGCCAGATGAACATGTATCATCTGTCTAGCACAGTGTTATTAAACCAGATACACTGTGGCTACACTGAGACCTAATTAAAACAAATTAAATCAAATCAACTTTGTTGTAATTTTGCTCCTACCATGGTAAAAAGCAAAACATGAAGGCATTTTTCTGAAATCAACAGAACATCCATATTTGTGTACTTGCTTGCACCAAATAAAGAAAGTTCCACTCTAAACAAAAGCAGGTCTAAAAGGCCAGCGTAAAATATTGTACGACTAAATAAATACCATAAATATTGTGAATAAATATGTCAAACAACGAGATGCACACAATCACTGATCAAAGCATCTTCATCAGATTACCCATTGGCAAGGGGTTCGCACTCCCTGCAAAGTTTTACTTTCAGTTGGAATGTGAGCTAAGGGAAATGTGTATTATTAAATGCATTTGTCATAGCTCCACCAACAAACCATCAATGACCCAACACAGACCCTGTGTTACGAATGTAAACTAGTAAAGCAAATCTGTCTTCCACCAAACATGTAACAGCAAATTCTTGGCAAATGACTTACAATGAGGGACATCAGTGCAGCAGAAGTATATTAATTAAATCAATGGAGAAAGTGCAGGAGATCAGATAAGTAGCAATGGGTGTTAGAAGTGGAGATACTCCCTAAGGAGATGAGCCAATTACTAGAGGGCAGATATGCTCTGGACAGGTCCCCAGTCTATTATAGATCAGACATTTAGAGACAAACAACCATTCACACCTACAGGCAATTTAGAGTCACCAATTAGCTTAATGCACATGTACTCCTGGAGCATGGAGGGAAACCAGACAGGCACAGGGAGAACATGCAAGCTCAATACAGAAAGTGCCTAGACTGGGTTGTGGGTTCAAGTCCACAACTTTATTGCTGTGCTGTAACTCAACACTGCACCACCATGCTACCTACATGTTTTGTGCCATATGCGCTGGAGACACAGTAGCCATTGTATAATATCATCATTGACAGAGTTATGTACTTTTGATGGGGTTGTGGGTTGAGGTAATACTATTGTAGCATACTCTCACAGTCTCATTGTTCACAGGTACACAGGGAGGACGTCAGTAGTGATACATTACTAAAGCACAAATATACATTGCTTTTACACTGTGATTGGAAAAATACTGAATTTAATATGATGCTGATTGAGGCCATCTGAACAAAATCCAGGATGAAGTATATGTTTTATGACTTTAATTCAATATATAATATGTAGAAATCCCAATTGCCTAACCTCACATATAGTCAATATCAGAATGAAAATCCATTTGCAGTCCAAGTCTGTCTCTCAATCCCCATTCATAAAGCTCTTGCCCTGAAATACTAGCATTGATATTTTAACAAAAGGCAGCTCAGGTTGACCTTGACTGTATCAAGACTGTCCCTGTTGTCCAGCAGCATGATGGGGCTTTTGTAGGAAAAATGTCTCTTCAAAATGTTTATTGTCCTCCCAGTGTGCCTTTCGGCTTGACGCTGTGTACCATTAATCACAGAGGACAGCAGCTGGCTATCATCCTCAGACTGGCAGGCGAGGAGAGTCTAATCATATAGGCCACAGAGTTGGATTGTAGGTATTTATGACGGGATGAGTATGGGAGGGTGGAAGAGGATGTGATAGCAAACATTCAACATAAAGGTGTGATGTATTTTATTCTTCTCTTTATCTTAAATGAAATGTAATCTTAGGTGAAGAACATAATGTGGTGGAAAAAACTTTTTGGACACCCCATGCATTTGTGAAATATTGTGATTAAGAATCACTGTTAGGTCTTCAAGTGCAATTTCTTTTAGTACAGTCACAGCCAAAATACTAAACAAATCCTAAAAAAGCCATTAAAAACTTTGAAAATTTAAAAAATTGATTGGTTCCATAAAAATACATTAGACATTTTGAGTATTGGGTCATTTTGGTACCAGTGATCCACTAACGAAGGTTGTGCCTTTTATTAAAAGACACAATTTTTGTTGCCATGCTTCATGTCTATATAAATCCAGCATATTTGAAAGTTCTTCAGTGACAAAAATGGCTAAAACAAGGAACGTAACGCAGTAAACACGTCTGAAGATACAGATTCTCAGCCAGGAAGGGTACAGCTGCCGCCATTTAGCCAGGAAGTGCAGATGCAGTCTTTCAGCAGTTGGATACACTCTGCAGAAATACAGACAAACCAACAGCTTGGAAGACAAACCAAGATCTGGGCATCCAAGGGTTTCTTCAGCAAGAAATGACCGCATCCTGATCCACATGTGCAGGGAAAACCGCCGGATGACATCACAGGAGCTTCAGCAGCAGTGGTGAAACCAAACTTGTGATCCATTGTTCCACCCGCACTGTACGTGGCTGACTTTTAATCATGGCTTAAGGTCCTACAAGGCAGTCAAGAAGCCCCTGATCAATGAGAGACAGAGGTTAGCCCAGCATCATTGGGCCCAAGCACACAAGAACTGGACAGCCAGGAATTGGAAGAAGATTCTGTGGTCAGATGAGTCCAGTTTCCAGCTTTATCTTCTTCCTGCTAATGTGAGGGTACACAGAAGGCCATGCGAAGCATTATCTCCAGCATGTATAGTACCTACTGTCAAGCATGGTGGAGGCAGTATCATGGTTTGGGGATGCATGAGTGCTGCTGGTGTTGGTCATCTCAATGTCTGTGATGGCACATTGAACTCTGCCAAGTATTGTGCAATTCTCGAAACCCACATGCTCCCTTCTGCCCGTGCACTGTTCCGTCAAAGTCAAAACTGGATGTTTCAACAAGATAATGCCCCTTGCCACACATCCAGGGCCAGTAGAACTTGGCTGCAGGAGCACAGTATCCAGGTCTTAGAGTGGCCAGCTCAATCCCCGGACATTATTTTTTGTTCAGTTTTGAACACATTCTCTGTTATTTGTTGACTTTGATACCGACAATGTTGAGAGCTGACATATTGAAACTGTCAAGAATTTAGTTTTTTTAGTTTTCTTGTCAACAATAAACAAAGAAAATATCATTTGTATTTGTTTGTGTCTGTCTAATGCAGCCACACCTTTTGAAACACAAAAAAAGATTTTTACACAAATATTTCAGGATAATATTTGAGATTGTGTAATTTTAAGGGTGTCTGAAAACTTCTTCCCAACACTGCTATGTGAATGATTGAATGATTGATTGTCATGATGAGTCTGGACTGAGGGCTCAACACAACTTGAGTCAGATCCCAGCAACATCAACAGAAATGAGACCTGGTCTGCACCTTTCTGATGGTGAAAGACACTTTTTGGCTTTGTAGTACAATCACATTTGTAGGTCTCACTGTAGTACCTACTATACAGTTGCATCTCAATAAATTAAAATATCATCAAAAAGTTTATTTATTTCAGTAATTCCATTCAAAAGGTGAAACTCACTGAATAGATTCATTATACCCAGACTGATATTTTTCCACTGTTTATTCTTTTAATTTTGATTATTATAACAGATAGGCAGTACAGTGGCATAGTGGTTAGCGCTGTTGTCCGAGAATAAAAAGGTTGCAGGTTCGGTTCCCGTGCTTGGGGCCTTTCTGTGCGGAGTTTGCATGTTCTCCCTGTGCCTGCTTGGATTTCCTCTCACTGTCCAAAAACATGCATGTTTTGGGTGATTGGTGACTCTAAATTGTCCATAGATCTGTCTATGTGTGTCTATAGTTCTGTCTCTGTCCCTGTGATGAACTGGTGACCTGTCCCACCCTCACCCAATGTGAGCTGGGATTGGCTCCAGCACCCCCAGCGACCTGGAAATGGATAAGCGGTAGAAAATGAATGAATGAACTTACTTATGTATGGAAACCCAAAAGCCAGTATCTCAGAAAATATGAATATTAAGACCAATTTAAAAAAAAGATTTTTAAGACAGAAATGTTGAACTACTGAAAAGTATGAGCATGGACAGAATTCAAAACTTTGTCCGGGCTTCATTTGCATGAATTACTGCAGCAATCCGGCAGGGCATGGAGGCATTCAGTCTTAGAGCAACCTGGGCTTACATAACACCTCAGCAGTGCCAGATAGCAGCCTGCAGCTCTTCTGCGTTGCTGGGTCTGGTGTCTAGCATTTTCCTCTCCATAATGCCCCATAGATTCTCTATGGGGTTTAGGTCAGGCTAGTCAAGCACAGTATACTATGGTCCTTAATCAAAGTATTGGTACTTTTGGCAGTGTGGGCAGCTTCCAAATTGTGCTGGAAAAAGGAATCAGCATCTCCATAAAGAAGGTCAGCAGAGAGAAGCATTAAGTGCTCCAAAACACTAGAGGGCTACTCTGACCTTGGGCATCATAATACACAGTGGACCAACACCAGAAGATGACATTGCCCCCCAAACCACCACTGACTGTGGAAACATTACACTGGACTTTAAGCAACTTGGATTCTGTGGCTTCTCCTTTCTTCCTCCAGATTACGGGACCTTGATTTCCAAATGAAATGCAAAATTTACTCTCATCTTAAATCAACTTTGCACCAATAAGCAACAGTCCAGTACTTTTTGTCTTTAGCACAGGTAAGACACCTCGGTTGTTGTCTCCGGTTCAATAGTGGCTTGACACAAGGAATATAACAGTTGTAGCCCATGTCCTGGATACGTCCGTGCATGGTGGCTCTTGAAGCACTGACTCCAGCTGCAGTCCACTCCTTGTGAATCTCGTCCAAATTATTAAATGGGCTTCGTTTCACAATCCTGTCAAGGCTGTGGTTATCTCTGGTGCTTGTGGACCTTTTTCTACCACATTTTTTTCTTCCAATCAACTTTTCATTAATGTGCCTGGATACAGCACTCTGTGAACAGCCAGCTTCTTTAGCAATGGCCTTCTTTGTCCTTCCCTCCTTGTGCAGGGTGTCAATGATTGTCTTGTGGACAACTGTCAATTCAGCAGTCTTCCTCATGATTGTGTAGCCTATTGAACCAGACTGAGAGATACTAAATTTACAGTTTTCAGTAACTGTTACTAATAATCACCAAAATTAAAAGAAATAAACACTTAAAATATATCAATCTTTTTGTAATGAATCTATATATGAGTTTGACTTTCTGAATTCAATTACTGAAACAAATGCACTTTTGATGGTATTTTAATTTATTGAGATGCACCTGCATATATATATATATATATATATATATATATATATATATATATACTTACTTACTTTGCTGTTCACACACACATATTTGAAAGTACAAACTGTGCAATTTGTCTATCAGATGAGATGATGAAATGAGAGGAAGTGGGTTAAGTTGAGAAATTGAGTCAGTCCCATATACCAAATATGGATTAATCCTGTGATCATAATGTGAGCCATGGCGAAGAATATCATTTTGAGTAAAGTACTTCTAACGGTTTCAATTTTAGTGTCCAATATGTCAACCTCCTAAATCTAAGGAGCAGTCCCATTTCAGTCATGACTGTAGAATTATTCATCCATGCCACAATAACCTGTTTTTGATCATGTGAAACAAGACTGAGTTTATAGGAGTGAGAATTATGAGCTACATCTAGGGCAGAGGTGGGAATCATTATTGTTGTAATAAATATCCCCTTCCATTAAGTGTTTCAGCTACTTTTCATTTATAGTGCTAGTACAAATCAAACACAATCTATGATGTCACATATCTATAGATGTGCTTCAAGACAAAAACACTTATGAGCCATTGAGCACAACCAACTAGTCAGTTAGGGTGCCTTTTTTGTACCTGAGCTTGAGGATGAGTCAGTGTCCCTGTGAACAGCCAGTTTCATTAGCAATGGCCAATGCTCTATCCTCCTTGTGCAGGGTGTCTGAAGTCTGGAAACTGGATGCCAAACAAATTAGCAGTACTTACAGTACTTACAGTATTTGTCTGCTTTGCTAGAATTTTCTTAACTTGGAAGAAATAAAATGAAAATATATTTTAAAAAAATACAGTTTAGGGATACCATGAAATAATGGTGTCAGCAAAAAGTCCATACGAGCCCCCAAAAGAGGTTTCCAGATACATTAATAACTGGCTCAAATTGGTAAGAATTGGTTCAATCAATTATGACACTATTACTTCCAGGGTGATGTAAGATAGTTTTTTAGAAAAATACAGAAATAGGAAGGAGGGATGGCTGACTATAAAAAATGGTGCTAAGGCAATGTGTCTTTAGAGGGTAATTTATTACAAAGCTGTATAGCTTTGTAATAGATTAAGTGTTGGTGAAGAGGTTCAGACTTAAAATCTGGCCCAGACCTGAACATCTGGCCATCAAATAAAACGTAATTCCTGAATTCTATTGCAGAAATCAGAGACCTGATGTGGACCAGGAGAATTCTTAATTAAGACTGCTTGAATCTGCAGTAGTTTATTTAGTTTGGCAAATGGTAAGGAGTAAACCCTGAGCATTGAGCAGTGGGAAAATGATTAATGAAAAAAGAAAAGAAAGCCAAAAGAATTCAGACAGTTCCCTGTCCTCTGTTGGTGGTATTGATGCACATTCACTTCAAACAACTTTAAGAGTTTTTGTCATCAGTCCATATTTTTGTTGCGTTACTAATTATGGGTTTTGGAGTGGATTTGAGGGTAGCTAACCTTTCAATAAATTTAACAAGCCAAATGAAGGTCTGAAACACAGACAAAGGCACTGATTTATTAAACCACCCAACCATGCTTAGTGTCTAAAATCAAGCATACCTGCTTGCATAGGCATATTGAGTCTGCCTAAATGCTTCTACAACAAGAGGCTGCTTTAGCTGTGACTTCGGTCACTGTCAGTGAGATGCGCAAAACTCAGAAAGCAAAAAGTAATCCTCTACAAGTCATATTATATGTAATGTAATGTGATTACATTTAAACAGCTACTAAAAGCAAACAATAAGAGACCATCACAGAGAAAAATCACACTTTGTCTGAACAGTTATTAATGTATTGACACAAGGTGGTGTGAGTAAGTGAGGATTACATTAGGTAATTACACTTTTTACTCTAATTTGAATTCCTCAAAAACTGACACCTTCCTAGATTCTCTTTCAGTCTGCTGCAGAAGCCTAAGCATTTTCTGTTAAAAGATAGTGGATTGTTGAATACATTTTGTGCTCATGTGACAACTATCTATGCTGCGGGATTGGTAGTTACACATTGTGGTGTTGGTTTTCTCTGTGTTATTTTAATGGTTAGATTTCAAGATGTTTTTATGTAATTTAAAAGTTTGATTTCACTAAATTGCAGCAACTCAATGTATGTTTTTCAGTGAGAAAAGGTAAAAAAGAACTGTCAACACAAATAATAATTCCTCACACTGACAACAACCTCAAAGACACCTGTGATAGTCACCGTCAACCTGCTTACTGTGCCGGTAACATCAACATGTCTATCACTTTAGACCTTTTAATCATAATAATTATTTTATAATTGACCAATTATACAAACAAAATTAGAAATGAAGGGGTGAATTTTTAATTTTTGATTTGAAAATCAGTGCAGTGTCGTAGAGCTCAACTATAAATGTCTTTGGATGTGACCCTTTGAATATTTGTCTATAACAGCAGCCTGTAATAAGTGAGAGATGACAAATCATCCCTGCTGTCCCCTAATCTATGAAAGAACTTCAGTTTAACGATACTTTAAACTTCTAATTTCAACATCACTGCATTGTTTTAAAGTTCTAATTGCTGCTAAAATTATTGTTTTATTAAGTGGATAATTTAACAAGTTTTTTTTAGGATTGTTAGTTTCAGATTAAAACAGTGTTTGTTTTTTACATTTTACATTTTACAAAAACAATGTATATTAATAGTCATTAAAAAGTGTTAAAAAAATTATTAGATTTTTTTTCTTCTTGATCATCACATGACCCTTTGGATTTATTTGCTGTCCATTCATATATGACTAACTCCAACTAGATCAGCTACAACAATAACATGCTGCTACACACTGATGCTTCAGAATTAATTGTCAAATTATATTGTATGAAATATATACAAATATATAACATAATATTACATGGTCAAAGGGACCATATGTATTGAACTATATTAGTAACTAATATAGGCTTGCTCTCCTGATAGTGAATAACAATGATCCTGAGGGCTCTGAAGTAAAGTTCTTATTTTAAGGATGCAATTTTTCACCGGATTAACCAGATTCACCCAAGTATGACAATAGTGAGGTTAAGGTAACGATGAAGGTAACATCAATTTCTCTCATTCATTCTTTCTTTCAAGCCTGTGTTAATCATGTAAAAATATATGAATGCACATCGCACGCAGTATAACATGCTGTACTCACCCACGAAAAATGTGTCTTTATGTCACCCCTGTTGTTTTGTGTTATACTTTATTTATGAATGTGATGTTTATATGGTTCGCAGTGCAATTATATAATATGCACTTACATTGGCCACACACATGTACTCTCTTCCTCTTGGCACTGCCACACACGCACGCACCCACACACACACACACACACACACATACCTACACATACACATGCACACGCACACACACAAAGTACACCTTATTCATCCACTTATCACAATTTACATTCAGTAGATTAGTTTAGATATGAACAAATTACGGTTTGTCACTTGGAATGTACGCGGAATCAGCTCACATGAAAAACAGCAAAAAATTTTAACACACCTATACAATTTACAAGCAGACATTGTCCTACTAAAGGAAACCCATCTACTCAAAGCAAGAAATCATTAAGCTCATCGCAGTTTCCGCACACATACATAGTTAGTTATAGCACCAAACAAAGAGGTGTAGCCTTTCTAATTAACAAAAACATTAGGTTTACTTGTAAGAACACCATTGTAGACTCAGAAGGTAGGTTTACAATAGTTAGCATGTCTACACACAACACTGAGGTATGTATTGCCAATATATATGGTTTAAATGTTGATGACCCCTCCTTCTTCCACAGCTTCCTCACAGCACTTTCCATATCCCATACTCAGACACAGCACTTATAGTAGGGGGGGACTTCAACCTGGTATTCAACCCACAAGTGGACAGAACCAGTAGTGCAGTTAGTCGATGCAACTACCAATCATCCGAGATAATGAAGCAGTATATGAGTGATTTTGGTCTTTTCGATGCTTGGCGCTCGCATCACCCCACGCTGAAGGAATACACCTACTACTCGGCAGTCCACCACTCTTATTCCCGTTAAGACCACTTTTTAATTAGTAATTCAATTGTGAAGGATGTCTTGGACATCAAGATCCACCCCAATGCCATCAGCGATCACGCACCAGTCACTCTGAGACTCACAAAAAAAACTAAAACACCACCTTCTAAACAATCGAAATTTAATACATCATTGCTCAAGGACCCCAACTTTATTAAATTCTTTAAGGAGGCATGGACAATATTCTGTGAAATAAGTGACCAGCCTGATGTCTCAGCCTGCGTGCTATGGCAGGCAGCAAAAGCAGTCATGAAATAAATCACATTTTTAGGGAATTCTATAAAAAACTTTACACGTCTGAGATTAACGCGTCCAAATCCAGCATTGAAACTTTTCTGAGCACAGTTGACTTGCCAAAATTAAATCAAGACCAAATAATGGCTCTGGAGTCACCTATTTTGACCGAGGAACTCCAAGAAGCCCTCAAATATATGCCAATCAAGAAAGCCCAGGGCCAGATGGTTTCCCTACAGAATTCTACAAAGAGTTCTGCCCAGAGCTTGCACCGATATTTTACAGAATGTTAACCGAAATGCAGGAAACCTCGACCCTTCCACCCAACATGAACTGTGCAAATATTAGCCTTCTCCTTAAACCGGACAAAGACCCTGCACTCCCATCAAGCTATCGTCCAATAACACTTATAAATGTAGATATTAAAATTATTTGCAAGACCCGCAGACCTATCAACCTGATAGACTATTATAACAGTCAGAGCAATGATGCCATAATAGTCTCCGTAGATGCAGAAAAAGCATTCAACAGGGTAAATTGGAATTTTCTCCTCACCACATTACAAAAGTTCAGGTTCAGAGATAACTTCGCTGGATTTAAATATTGTATAGCTCTCCTAGTGCTTGTGTCAGAACAAATGTTCAAACTTCTCCAAGCTTTTCTCTCCAGAGGGGAACCAGGCAGGGTTGTCCACTTTCTCCCTCCCTTTTTGCTATATTTATAGAGCCACTCGCAGCTGCAGTTCGGCAGAACAAAAATATTAAGGGAATTGATACAGCAAATGTGAACCATAATTTTAAGTCTTTATGCTGATGATGTATTACTTTTACTACGAAATGCACAAATGTCTCTGCCTGTGTTACGGACACAGCGCTACTCGTGCTCGTGTGTGTGTGCGGGGGTGTCTCTCTCTCCCTCTCATGGTCCAGCCTGCCTCTGCTCTGCCCTTCGACTCCGCCCCTGGAATTCCGGACTGGTGGCTGTGTCCTATTCGCTGGGGCCGGGCCAATTCACAGCTTGCAGCTTGCCTCGCTTGCTTGCTCCACTTGTCCTAGATTGTGCTTTGTTAATTGTGAGCCTAGCTTTGACGGGTTTTTGTACAGTACTACTCCTGTGAGGTTTTTTTTCTGTTGTACTATATTCGTAATCTCTCGCCACCTCTTGGTTGTTATCCCCGTGACGGTGGCTGTGTCATCTGATTCAGGACTAGTTTAAAAAAAAAACTGTTGGTACGAGCTGTCCTGTTAGTTGAATTGGGTTTTATTGTCCTTAGATGTATTGTTGTTTGTTTATTTTGTACCTGTGCTCCATTGGATTCCACCTTTTGTTATACATTTCTTGCATAAACTACCTGAGTTTTGTATAAATGCCTATAAATAAATACCTTTTAGTTCCTTGACTACTTTATGTTACACCCCTTTTCCCCAGTAACGAGCTGGGTCGTAACATAAATGGGGACTCATCCGGGATCATCTAGCCTTTAAAAAAAAAAAAATCATTCTGGATCTAAATTGTGGTGTTTTTGCGTGTGTTATTTTGCAAACTGAGAGCATAATGGCTCAGTTTGATCTTAAAAGCTTCTTGGTCTCTTCCACTCTTGCACAACTTGATAAATGTCGTAAAGACGATTTGGTAGCAACTGCGACTCACTTCAGTGTCCCGCACCAAAACCTATTGAAGAGGGAGCTTTAGGTCACACAGTTTCTGAACTACTAAAACCTTAAGTTAATTGCGTTGCCCGAGCCACATGCATCCGCTCTAGGTACTGATGAAGCAGCGGGTAGTCAAGCAATCGAGGGTGATCCTCATCTTGCTCCGCTTGCTCTCTCTGAGGACGGGGAGGGTGAGGTAGGTGCACGGGTTAAGACATTGGTGACCCTGCCCTGCTATTATCCCCTGTCTCCCAGCAGCGCTGGCTCCAGAGAGGAGGCCCGACTGAAAGTCCGCCTTGCTCCAATCCAGATGGAAGCCCAAAACAAAGAGCGAGACAGGAAAGTGCAGCTTGAGCTCGAAATCCGAAGAATGGAGATCGAGGCTGAGACAGCCGTCAAAATGCGCTGGCTGGAACTAGAGATGCGAGCAACGCCGAGAATCGCAGGGGATGTGTTACCCAATGTTTCCTCTCCTCCTCGCAGTGATTTTGACGTAAGTAAGAATATTGTTTTGGTGCCAGTATTCAGGGAAGCTGAGGTTGACTCATATTTTTCTGCCTTTGAGCGTAGAATCAAAAGGTATAGCTATAACTCATGCGCAAGCACATAAAACTAACGATGTGTCCCTGTTTGACAGTGTGCTGATGCCTGCCCTCTCAGGGGAGGCTGAGGATGAGAAGCTGTCGGAAAACGCTCCGACAGGTGGGGAGGTTGTCACAAAGCCGGTGCGCTCCGCCAGTCCCATCCCATCCTCCCCTGACACTTTTTCTCTCCCCGTGACACAAGACCGCCTGATTGTTGCCCAGAGAGCTGACCCGACATTACGGAAATGTTTCGAAGGTGTAGTAAGTGGCAACAGTGCAAAGCATGAAAGGGTTGCTTATTTACTGGATAAGGATGTGTTGCAACGGAAATGGTCCCCCTCCGTAACCGCTGACTGGGAATGGAGCACGGTTTATCAAGTAGTGGTGCCAGTGAATTATCGTGAGCATGTGTTGTCTGTCGCGCATGAAAGCCAATGGCCAGGACACCCGGTTGTTGAAAAAACCTATCAGCTTATCCTAAAGCACTTCTTTTGGCCAGGTTTAAAATCTGATGTAGCGAAACATTGCCGCTGTTGCCACACATGCCAGGTGGCAGGGAAACCAAACCAGGTTATTCCTTCGGCGCCGCTGCATCCCATACCTGCGATAGGGGAACCATTTGAACGAGTAATTATTGATTCTGTGGGCCCATTGCCTCAGACGAAAAGAGGAAACCAATATTTACTCACCATTATGTGCGCAGCCACACGCTTCCCTGAAGCAATCCCGATGCGAAAAATAACTGCTGGTTCTGTGGTAAAAGCGCTGATTAAGTTCTTTTCCACGTTTGGTCTCTGTCGGGTAATCCAGACTGATCAGGGCAGTAATTTTCTGTCAAAGCTCTTCAAACAGGTTCTCAAAACACTAAACGTGCAGCATGCAGTCTCCAGCACGTATCATCCTCAATCTCAGGGCACCCTGGAGCGGTGGCATCAAACGTTAAAATCAATGCTACGGGAATATTGTATGGAAACAGGGAAAAATTGGGACGAAGGAATCCCATTCATGTTATTTGCAAGCCGCCAAGCTGTGCAGGATTCCTTGGGGTTTAGCCCCGCACAGCTGGTTTTTGGCCACACTCCCCGTGGTCCACTCAAGGCCTTGAAAGATACCTTTTTAGCATCCAAGCCTGCAGAGAAAAATGTGTTAGACTATGTCCGCCAGTTCCGCAAACGTCTGCACTATGCTAATTCCTTTGCAAGGAAAGCTCTCTTTTCATCTCAAGCAGCAATGAAGCGCCGTTATGACCGCGTTGCAGTGGCTCGCCAGTTCCAGGTGGGTGATAAGGTCCTGGCGATACTACCCATTCCCTGGCTCCACACTTTAGGCTAAGTTTTCTGGTCCGTATGTAGTCCGTGAACGCCTCAGTGACAAAGATTACGTTATTGGTACCCCGGAGAGGAAGCGAAAGAGCTGCGTGTGTCATATTAACATGCTGATGCTCTACCACGATGAAAAGATGTCTGTGCTTAGCTTGGAAAAGCCTGAGCCCTGCCAAGAGTCCAGCACCGTGAAGTCCAACGTCTGCGTCCTGATAGTCGCAGAAACGGCAGATGATGACTTGAAACTGCGCCCCCCAGCACATCAGAGTGCTCGATTACCAAACTCCCAGATATTAGAGTCTCTGCCCTCTTAGTTAGCTCATCTGTCCGAGTCGCAGATAGTTGAGGTGACAGTGTTAATATCTAATTTTTCTTGCCTTTTCAGTGACGTTCCATCCTGAACCTCCGTCTTCCAGAACAACGTTGATGTAAAAGATGCCAGGCCCATAAAGCAACATTCTTACCGTGCCAACCCCGTGAAACGCATGTTAATGAAACAGGAGGCTGAGTATTTGGCATGGTTTTGCTGTTCCCAGCTCTAGCCCCTGGAGTTCACCATGCCTAGTGCAGGATAAGTCCGATGGCTCTCCACGGTTCATCACTGACTTCTGTAAGGTTAACGCAATTACCGTCACCATTTCGTATGCTCTACCACGCATAGAGGATTGCATTGATAATCTGGGTACATCAAAATTTGTGAGTAAATTAGATTTGCTCAAAGGCTATTGGCAGGTGCTGTTAACTGAGCGTGCCTCTGACATTTCCGCCTTTGTGACCCCAGACCACTTCCTACAACATACTGTAATGGCGTTTGGGATGTGTAACGCCCCGGCCACTTTTCAGAGGTTGGTGGATACAGTTTTGTCTGGTTTGCGTGGTTGCAATGCATACTTGGATGACCTGATTGTGTACTCGATTACTTGGGAGAAGCACATATGCATCTTGGAGCAAGTGTTTAAACGTTTGGCAGCTGCGTCCCTCACAATAAACTTGGCTAAGTGTGAGTTTGGAAAAGCTACGGTCACTTATTTAGGCAGACAGGTCAGACAAGGTCAAGTCCTCCCTGTGGAGGCAAAAGTGACAGCCATTACTGGATGTCCCATTCCTTCTTCTAGGAGAGAGCTTCGCCGCTTCCTAGGCATGGCGGGGTACTATAGGAATTTCTGCCGGAACTTCTCTATTGTACACCCGTTAACTGATCTGCTTAGTACAAAGGCGGAGTTCGGGTGGAGCCCTGAGTGCCAGCATGAGTTCGAAAGCATGAAGTCTCTCCTAAGCCACGCTCCTGTTCTTGGCGCTCCTGATCTCTCTAAGCCCTTTAAGATACAGGTTGATGCTAGCGCTATCTCTCCCTCTCATGGTCCAGCCTGCCTCCACTCTGCCCTTCGACTCCACCCCTGGAATTCCGGACTGGTGGCTGTGTCCTATTCGCTGGGGCCGGGCCAATTCAGCACCACTACTTGGACTAACCAGCATAAAACAGCGGACCTCCTGGCAGTCGGGGCGACTGCTATGGTGTCTGCAGCTTGCCTTGCTTGCTTGCTCCACTTGTCCTAGATTGTGCTTTGTTAATTGTGAGCCTAGCTTTGATGGGTTTTTGTATAGTACTACTCCTGTGATTTTTTTTCTGTTGTACTATATTCGTAACCTCTCGCCACCTCTTGGTTGTTATCTCCGTGACGGTGGCTGTGTCATCTGATTCAGGACTAATTAAAAGATAACTGTTGGTGCAAGCTGCCCTGTTAGTTGAATTGGGTTGTATTGTTTACCGCCCTACTACGGCCAGGAAACGTTTGATACCTAGGTATTAACATCCCCGCCAAACTTTCCCACCTGACACAGCTAAATCACACCATCCTAATTAAAGAAATAGAGGACGACCTCACCCGGTGGAGGACACTACCCATATCACTTATGGGAGGAGTAGCAACAGTGAAAATGATGATCTTGCCAAAAATTAACTATGTTTTTTCGATGGTTCCAACCCAACCTCCCCTCACTTGGTTCAAATCACTAGACTCTAACATCTCCAAATTTCTTTGGAAAGCTAAACCACCACGTATTAGCTTAAAGACTTTACAAATGAGCAAAGACCATAGTGGTTCGGAATGACTAAACTTTTACAGTTACTACTTGGCCAATAGATTACAATATATACTAAAATGGATTAAGCCAAACTCGTAAGACCAGGCATGGCTCGATATTGAACAAACATTTTGCAAAGAAATCCAAATCTCTGATCTGCCCTTTATCAGTCCCACTATCAAGCATCCCAGCTGCTTCAAGTGTATTAGCATCAGCAACACCCTCACAGCTTGGTGGGAATTCCTCAAAAGAAATGGGTTCTCGAACACCCCTTGCAGGCTCACACCTATCTGGAACAATCCTGACATCCTGCAAAATAAAAAATGAATACATTTTTCAGCATGGGTTGATAAAGGGATAAAACATTTAAAGCATATCCTCCAAGATAACAAATTCATACAATTTACTGAAATCACAGCAAAATACAGTATTAGCCAAAACTAATTTCTGGAATATCTTCAGCTCCACTATATAATTCAGGCATGGTTTGGCCTTAGCCATTTGAATTTAGAGCTTCCAACCAGAATAACAGATTTTCTACAGCTTTCACTGCCTAAAATACTGTCTAAAATTAACTTTATACTGTCTACAACAGATCTAACAATCTCCATTCCTACCTCCAAATGGGAGAAAGATCTGTTGATCAACCCAGACCCTAACTTTTGGATAAAAATCTGTTACAACACATTCAAAATGGCTCAAAATAGCAAATTACAATTAATAAATTACAAGGTTCTACCAAAGAACACATTATACAGAACAAAGGATGTTCAAGATGGGCCTCACACAAACAAACCTTTGTCTGAACTGCGCGACTGGCTCTCCAAATTGCTATCTGCAAGCTCTTTGGCTTTGTACACCTGTCAACAACTTCTGGCATAGGGTTAGTGAAGATTTATCACAGCGGCTAGGGTACCCCATCCCTACCTCCCCCTCACTCTGTCTGCTAGGCGACCTCACTAATGTCAATATGGAAGTAAACAAATCCTGCATGCTCTTTACTGCCCTAAGCATCGCAAAAAAAGACCATCCTGGTTAATTGGAAATCCAAGAAGAACCAAAGCACTACCCAATATAGAAACCTTTATTGGATGGTACTGGGCCTCCTCGATGCGAACTGGGCTGGGTGCCCTGGCCATGGGCAGGGCCTCCCGGCCCCCACGTAACGGTGTCTCTGGACGGTGCCCCTGGGTGCTCAAGGTCAGCCTCAGACCAGTTGGGGTGGGCTCTCTGTCAGGTTGTTGTGGGCAGAGGCGGGGATGGCCACAGCAGGGCCAGTCTGGAAGATGGCACCCTGCAGCACTGCACATGCTTCGCCCTCTCCTCGCCTCTCTGTCCCATCACACCTCACCTTATGTGACACTAAGCCTTGAGGGGCTGGACCCCCCAATTTTAATCACAATGTAGACATCAAGGGCTTGGGGGAGTGCATGGGGGTGTATTGGGAGAATCTGCCACCTGCAAATGGCGAGGTTCCCATGCCAAGCCTGCCTCCCCCAATTTTAATCGCATCCTAGTCATCCACACCATCACATCTACACTCCCACACACAACATGCACCCTACACCCATGTTGGGATTGGGGAGGCGGCTGGGGCGGGGCGTGGGCCCATTGCTGCTCCTGTCGCCGACTGTACCAGTGTTGGCTGGAGCTCTGAGAGGCGGAGGGGGGCTTTGATCCGTGCCTGGGCGTCTGTTCGGTGTTCTTGGGGGGGGTGTGGTCTGCCTCTCAACATGGTGGTTGGGCTGGGGTTGGTCGCGGGCCTTGCCGTTGTGCAGTGGGCCCCTGGCTGGTGGTCTTACTGGGGGTTAGGCTTAAGGTTACCCTGGACTACGTCCGTGCCTGACAAGAACTCAGCCCCTGTTTGGGTGGAGGACGATGAGGGTTAGGCGGGATGGATGGGGGAGTGGGAGGGAAGCTCTGTCCGGGGGCGGTGGGCCTGGTCACTGTGGTGGGCCGCGGCTCGCCCAGTCCAGGCGTGGGGTGTGGGTGGGCGTCGGCCTGGCCGGGTCTCTGGCCAGGGGGGCTCCGTGCCCCTGGGCTTAGCCTGTGCTGTGTGGGGTGCGCCCGACGGGCCTGGGGTCCTTTGGTTCCTTTGTCTCGCTGTGGGCTGCCTCCGGGTGGGGGCCGCTTCTCCCATGTTTTCCTACATGTCCTTGCATGGGTTGGACCTGAGACTTTCCCCGGGGGGGGTGGCCTGGGGCTGCCTGTGCTCTGGGGGTTTCTGGGTGCCCTGGTGGCTCGGTCCTAACCTGCCTACTGTCCCGGGCCGGGGGCGTGTTGTTCCGGGCCCCCACATCAGCTAGAGTCAGCTACCCACAGCATCCAATGACAAACCGTAGCCTATACATACACACACATATATACACGTATACGTACAAGGTGCACAAGTGACATTGCATGGAAAACCCTGCTCTCACAGTTTATGTTGATATTGTTGTTGCTGTTGTTGTTGTCTCTGTGTACCCGTCTTCCCCATGTTAGTAGTGTTGCTGCTGTTGTTGCTGTTGTTTTTGTACCCCGCTGTCTGCCCTATCCTGCTCCTGTTGTCTCTTTCTATCCACTCCTGAGCCTTAACCCGGTAGCTTTACCAGCGAATCAATACCATTGCCAATAAAGTTAAACACAAATGGCGACAGGAGGAGTACGTCAGACTCCTTCTTTGCATAGTAAAACTGTTTCAGCACAACAAGGCATCAGGAGCATTCATACTGCCTGCCCCAGCTGATGAACAGGACAGGTTAAAAAAAATTATTTTTCTTATGGTGTGTCTATAGATAACCATCACAATTTTTTTTCCTAAATTAAATTTAAGTTGGTATTAAAAATGTCTTAACTAGTCATGTGTGTAACTTGTTTATATGTCAACCTCCTGCTTTAAAAACCTGGAGGAGTGCATTGACTGTTTATCAATCATACAAACCTCCATTGAGATATAAATGTGGGATACTTTTGGTAAAGAGACTGTACTGATAACATTAGTACAGTAATGTAATGTAACTGTGCACCTACGGCAGAGGAATATATGATAACATTATTTGCATCTCTCTCAAAATCTAAATAAGATAGATCATCCCAGCCCCAATCATTTTAGGGCTCCGTTTAGCTCTGTAAAACCAGTCTATAATCAAACTGGCACACACTCATAGTCAGCCGGCCTATGCTCTGGTCTCATCTCTCTATGGTCTCTTTCATCTGAATGCTACACTCAGCTTCTGTGTGGACAGTGTCTGTGTATTTAAATAAAGAGAAGTCCAACCGTTGACCAATAGACACATCATAATCAGCAATTAATTTCCTTGATTATCCTCCTCATAGCTGCTGTTATCACTTTTTAAGACTTATCGTCTTATAGTTTTAACAAACGTGTTTGAGTGGACAGGAATGATGCTATCTGGCAACAGCAACTTATGCCAGGGACATAGCGTAAAAGGATACAATTGTCCCTTCCATACTTCATACACCCCACCTCCAGCATCCTTGGATGGACAGCACCAATCTTTGAATCCATCTTGAATTGAATTTGCATATGTCAAGTTTAGCCAGGGCAGCACAGTCTGAGGGTGAGTGTGAGTGGTTGTTTGTCTCTGTCTGTCTCTGTATATTGGCCCTGCGATAGACTGGCAAACTGTCCAGGGTTTAACCTAAATATGAAAATATGATTCAATCTTGTTGTCTGATGTCATGCTGTACAGTTAAATGACACATTCTCTTCAGTATTTTATTCATTCATCTTCTACCACTTATCCGTTTCTGGGTCACAGGGGCTCCCCTGGACAGTTTACCAATCACATCAGGGCCATCACAAAGAGACAGAAACGAACAATGACTCACAATCACACTTATACCTAGGGACAATTTAGAGTCACCAATCATCGTAGACATGCATGTCTTTGAACGGTGGGAGGAAACTGGAGTACCCGTAGAAAACCCATGCAAGCACGGGGAGAGCATGCAAACTCCACACAAAAAGGCCCCAGGCCCAGGAATCAAACCCCACAACCTTCCTGCTGTGAGCCAACAGTGCTACCCATTATACCGCTATACAGTATTTGTTCTTTTATTCATCTTCTACCGCTTATCCGTTTTTCGGGTCGCAGTGGATACTGGAGCCAATCCCAGCTCACATTGGGCAAGGACTGGGTACAACCTGGACAGGTAGCCAGTCCATTGAAGGGCCAACACACAGACACACACAAAAATTAACAACCACTCACATGCAGACCTACAAGAAATTTGGAATCACCGATTAACCTACGAGTACCTGGAGGAAATCCAGGCAGGCACAGGGAGAACATGCAAACTCCATTCAGAAAGGCCCCAGGCCCGGGAACCAAACCCGCAACTTTCTTGTTTAAGGGCAACAGCACTAATCACTATGCCGCTGTACTGCCCACTCTTCAGTATTTACCATTAAATTTCTTTCATTTAAACAGCTGCAGTATTAGCTATGAAGTGTGTGTGTTCCACCGGCGCTTCGGCAAAATAACCCTTGAGAGTGAGGAACAGAAGAATTCAATGCAAAATACAGGCATGTAAGGAATGTGAGGAAGCCATTAGTATTAAATGGTCTTATACTAATTACTAATAATGGAACATTATTTTGATTGACAGGTGGTTTTTGAGAGTGAAACAGGAGTTAGACAGGTCTTACCGGAGACTTGCAGGAAATGACCATCAGAGATCTATTTTGTCTGACAGGTCACCAGGTTATGAAAGATTTCAGAGTGTCAGTCACAGCATGATGCTACAACCAACTCCATACCTGGCTGTTCATGAATGGATACAAACTTTCAGTATCGTATTTTCCATCTCATCCTCCCCCCTTGTCTGCTGCAGCTTAAAATGTGCAGTTATGCTGACTGTAAGCAACCAGCTAGAGCAATACATTTTATTAACTCCACATAACTTTGTTTTAGAATGGCTTTACTGTCTGAACTTGGAATTCAGTGTAAAAAAGTTTTAAAATTTTAGCTGAGTCAAAAACACAAAATGGCGTTTTATAGGTAGATGTGAAACTACAGGAGACATTCTGCGAGCAGCAATAATGTGGCCAGCTCCACTCAATGTTGGCCTCATTACTCCAAAAGTAATTTTAGTACTTATTATGTTCTCGAAGCGGTAATACAATGTATGTCATTACAGTGCTGCTTTCCTGTTACACCGCTAAATGTGGTGCATATATCTCCTCAGTGATTGGATTACATCAGTTCCTTCTCATGAGAAGAAAATTGTCAGTAAAATATATTGAGCTGTTCCTCTCTGGGTTGTCACAGCATGTTAAAGAATAAAATAAAAACTACTTCTACACTACGATACTTCTTTTCACATTTTGTTTTTTGTAAATACTTATATTGGTTTAGTTTAACTATATATAATTGTTTCAGCATAACCTTTCATTGTGTTCACTTTGGTGTGTGTGTTCATGTGTTTGTACATGCATAATATCTGCTCCCTATAATTTTTATTGTATATTGTCTGTCTTCCCTGTGCAGATCCAGATCATTTATGTCCTGTGTTGATTAATTTGTGAACACTTTTTCTAAAGGTGCTTTATGAAATTATTATTACTATTCTCTCTTCATGTGTAACTGTCCAGTTCTCATCCTTGCTGAGTCTCCCTGCGGTCACACAGCAAACTCCCGTACATCATTGCGGCATAACTGCACTCTGCGTCTTGAGCAGTTAATGTTTTAAGTAATGACTTTTGAGTCCTGACAGATCAGCCATGCTCTTCCTGAGCTGTGGGCCTGACATGCAGAGAACTGAGCAAATCCATCAAAGCGACAGAATGAATTAGTGCCAAGACACCTCACTATCTGTTAGGAGGAACTCCCATTAGCAGTAATTGATTTGATAAATGTTCTAAAAAGGAGCTCTCTGTGGGAGCTGCACAAAATAAGAGAAAGTTTTATACCCTGCAAGTTTTCATAAGAAGCTTTGATATTACACAAAAACGTCAATCATGAATAAGAGAAAAGATTCACAATTCTGGTAATTATCAGTCTTCAAAGTTTCCAATGTTTCCATATCACAGTCTGCAACCAAGACAGAAAAAAGTACTAAAATACTTCACTATCCCAGTAATGACCACATTCCTGACCCACCTGGTAGAGCCAAGTGTCAGCCATCTGTGATGTCCCCCACTGGTCTGTGAGCTGCTTTTTAGAAACCTCCAGTTTGTAATTTGGCCATCGGCCATCTAGTCTTACCTGTTCTTTACTCTTACTGTCACACGGGTTGCTGTCTGTGTCACAGTCTGTCAATCACACAGTAGCCACTCCCTAATTCATCCTCTGCTTTATGGTCTATTTTTTTAATAGAACAAACATTTTAAAAATTTCCATCATACTGTATCGAAGAAGAACTGAAACCAGAGACTGTAACCATTAACTCAATAGGAAAATATTAGATGAGCTAATAAATCAAGTTGGGTCATTTTCACATAGACTTCTACTTACAAAAAATGGGGTCATCCCCTGATGGTCATTAGATAGAATGCAAGTTTAAAGCATTTCAGCATTGGCTTCACTTGCCCACTTCAGGTGTGAGTCTACTCTAATATGGAGTGTATGGGTAGAAATCATCATGTTCAGATTTAGCCCCAGACACTGTGGCCCAGGTTTGAGTCCTTTGAGTCATTCCTTCTCTCTACCCAACTTTCTCACTGCTTTAACCTCCTGAGCTCCAAGCTTTTATTTGTACACTAATCATTACAATGTGCTATGGCACCACAAGATGTCAGACATAAGTGACCAGGAATGATGCTCAGAGGTTAAGCAAAATTAAGTATAAGTGTGAAAAGAACCCAAAATGCAATGTCCTCATATGTGGATGCAGGTTCTTAGGAGGATAATATATTGGCATAAAAAGCTTGAAAAAAAATTCTTTAAAAAAATACCACATAGTAACAACACAAAATGACCAAGTAGTCTGTAAGATCTGACATTGCACAGTGTAATATCAAATCAAGCATCCCTGAGTTCACATTTAAGTAGATCTAAACTGATCACAGACTTACCTTATAACCGTGAACTGAACTTCAGCATTCAGTAGCTCTTCTGTCTGCATATAAATACAAGCAATCTTTCAGATCAAAAGGTAAGTATTTTTTTCAGTTGGAGCCAGCAGCTTGATTTATGTAGTAGTCTGATCGAGGCGTGGGGCTCCATGCTTTTCTTTGTCATTATTTCCATGTGTGAATTTTATGCTCTCATTTACCCCTGGAAGTATGCTAGGACTGAGCAATAGGATGTTACAAACAGTGAAATCCAGGTGTTTTTGTTGCCTTTATGCAACAGACATTAGATTGATTCTATCCAATTCTGCAACATATCTGGTTGCATTACACCACTGTGGGTAATGTTGCAAAAAACTCAGCAGGACTCCTTTATAGCAATGATGGATTCATAGCATTTCAAGTCGATTCCATTTCTATCCATGCGTAATTCACAACAGAAGTTATCTCAAGACACTTTTCAAATTTATCAAGCACCTCTTGATAAAATATTATTCACACAGACCCAACAAGTCTAACTAACTAGCTGGAGAGAGGAAGGCTGTAGAAGATCACATCTCAACAGGTAAATTTACAGTACGTCTGTCCAACACAGTAAAACATCATGAGGACTGTTTTATCTATTATCTGGTACACCTTGTTCTACAACAATTTTCATGTCTTTTTTTTTTCTCATCTGAAATAATTTACTTATACACATCTTAGTTTTCTAATGTTGCGCTACAAATGGAAACTGTTGAAAGTCCATAAAGTCAAGTCAGTCATATAGGGACAGGGCAACATGTACCATCCATCCGTTCATCATCCATACCACTTACACTTGCACAGCTGGGGGTTCACTGGAGCCAATTCCAACTGATATTGGGTGAGTGTGGAGTACACCCTGGAAAGGACATCAGCAACAAATTATCTTTCATGCTCACATTCATACCTGCAGGAAATTTTGAGTAACCATTTAACCTAAATATGCATGTCACTAGACTGTGGGAGGAAGAGAACGAGGAGGGAAAACAAGCATGGAAACCTCACAAAGAAGGTCCTCAGTCCTGATGTTTAAACCCAGAACCTTCTTGCTATGAGGTAATAGTTTTATCCACTGCTTCATTGTGCCACCCAGAACAACACACTAAAATGAAGTCCACAGACTCAGAAAGTGAATATCCTTTCATCCTTTTTTGTTTTGGAAATAGAATGATCTCAGTTCAGGGTCCATTGCGTGATCTTCAGTGTGACACCTTAACAGCAGAGCTATTGCAATCACTTAGGAATTTACATACTGTAGATATCAAATAGTGATACTTATTGCTTCACTCCTATAAACAATGGGGTCTGTGGTGTTCTGTGGCTGAATGGTTACAGGGTGTACCTAACTGACATACTGAGCCCTAGGCAGGACTTCTGACTACGTAATTCATGTAAATACTCCATTACCCTGATCAAATAAAAGCATAAAATGGCATAAAAAAAAAAATAAAAAAAAATATGCCATTTTATGCTTTTATTTTTTTCAAGCCACAGTTTTATTTTGATTTTCATGTATTCATTCATTAATCTTCAACTGCTTATCCATTTCCGGGTCAGGTCACAATGGGCGAGGGCAGGGTACACCCTGAACAGGTCGCCAGTCCATTACAGGGCCAACACACAGAGACAAACAACCACTCACACTCACACTCTACGGGCAATTTAGAGTCACCAGTTAACCTAGACATGCATGTCTTTGGACGGTGAAAGGAAAACAGGAGTACCCAGAGGAAACCCACGAAAGCACGGGGAGAACATGCAAACTCCACACAGAAAGGCCCCAGGCCAGGAACCGAACCCGCGACATTCTTGCTATGGGGCAACAGTGCTAGCCGCTATGCCGCCGCGCTGTCAATTTTAATTTATTTTAGTTCCATTTTAATTTTAAAGCCAGTGCTGAAGGGCTGTTTCAGCAGCGACATTCCCAGAGTCCAAGTCCACTTTCATAGACTAAATCAGTGAACACTAATGTTTTGTGTCTGTTTCATAAAGTTGATGCTGCTAGAACATTAACTCTATTATGTAATGTAATGTAAACTTCCCCTTCCTATGATGTCAGCATCAACTCCCACAATCGGAATCACTCTACAGCACAGTTCTGAATAGCGTTATTGAAATAATTGCTGACAGTTGACAGGCAAATGTATGTGACAAATGATCAACGGTATTCATTTTCTCTGGCTCAGGTAGTAAAACAAAAATTTATGGTACAGAAATGATAACAAGTAAAAAAAAATTGCAGTGTTTGAATCTTAGAAGAGAGTGTGGAGAATAGAAAGTCAAAGAGAAAGTGATAACCAGACAAGGTGAAAGAGAAGCAATAAATGAGAAAGAAAGATAAGGGGGTGTGGAAGTTCTCCTCCTTCTTTTTCTTATCTTTCAACATTGCACCCCTCTCGAAAGAATAAGTCTCATCCCAGTGACACACGATTGACAACTGTCAGATGCAGAGACACACACCTTGTGGGTGTTTTCTCTTCCCTCTGACTGCAGTCCACAGACAATTGTAACGCTGAAAATTATTATGGGCTCAATCTCCAGAGCTGCTGTAAGCAATGAAGTGCTGTCATTGATCACATTTGTGAACTGACAAGGATTGGTCCATTCTGTCAGCAACCCTGGTTCCAGGTGGAGGCCCAGAGCCAGAATAAGCTACGCAACTGCGTTTGCAGTGACATTCATAAATGCAAGTTAGCATATACATTTCAAATAAGCCACGTCATCTTGTTAGACTGTACAACAGCAATCACCTGAGGTCTGTAACCTGCAAAATTAAATCTGTTACAGCAACTGAAAACAGCAACATTATTATTAACTATAAATTAATAATTGAAAGGACAAAAACATGCAATATGAAAGGTACATATAATGGGCAGAAATTAAAACAATGACAAAAACAAGAATACTTGTAGGGACATACAGGTGAAAAAGTGTGAAAATGTGGGTTCATGCATTCGTATGTTTGGGTAAAATAAGTATTGAACACGTCACCATTTTCTCAGTAAATATATTTCTAAAGGTGCTACTGACATGAAATTTTCACCAGATGTCGGTAACAACCCATGCAACCCACACATCCAAAGAAATCAAACCTTAGATGTCCATAAATTAAGTTATATGTAATAAAATGGAATGACACAGGGAAAAGGTATTGAACATACTTACTTAAATTTATTTATACTTCGTACAAAAGCCTTTGTTGGTAATAACAGCTTCAAGTCACCTCCTGGATGGAGAAACTAGTTGCATGCATTGCTCAGGTGTGATTTTGGCCCATTCTTCCACACAAACAGTCTTCAAATCTTGAAGGTTCCATGGGCCTCTTCTATGAACTCTAATCTTTAGTTGTTTCCATAGATTTTCTATTGGATTCAAGTCAGGTGATTGGCTGGGCCATTCTAGCAGCTTTATTTTCTTTCTCTGAAACCAAGTGAGAGTTTCTTTAGCTGTGTGTTTGGGATCATTGTTTTGCTGAAATGTCCACCCCCGTTTCATCTTCATCATCCTGGTAGATTGTAGTAGATTTCTATCAGGAATGTCTCTGTACATTTTTCCATTCATCCTTCCTTCAATTACATGAAGTTTGCCAGTGCCGTATGCTGAAAAACAGCCCCACACCATGATGTTCCCACCTCCAAACTCCACTGTTGGTATGGTGTTTTTTGGGTGATGTGCTGTGCCATTTGACCTCCAAACATGGTGTGTATTATGGCAACCAAAGAGTTCAATTCTGGTCTCATCTGACCAGACTATATTCTCCCAGTATTTCACAGGCTTGTCTAATTGTTGTGCAGCAAAATTTAAACAAGCTTCAACATGTTTTTTCTTTAGCGATGGAGTCTTGCATGTTGAGTGTGCATACAGGCCATGGCTGTTGAGTGCGTTACTTATTGTTTTCTTTGAAACAATTGTACTTGCTAATTCCAGAGGGGTATACTACGAAGCAAGCTCAACAGAGCCAGGCTTTCTTTGGGTGAACTGGCTCGACAAAACTGAAAGCTCCAACCACAGATAACGAGTATCACGACGGTGGTTATCAACTTGATTTGTCGACCCAGGCTTGCCTCATCAGGCTCTGTGCGCGTTCACATAAAAAGGGGCGTTTAGCTGTCATTTGACACTATTGCCGCAGAAAAACTGATCGATTAATTGTCGCATATTTCAGCCAAGAGGAGTAGATTATGATAATGGGGAGCTATGAAGAGTTCAGACCAATAATAACAGCTAAAAGCAACACTGTTGCTGCAAACAAGGCAAGAGAGGAAGCCTGGCAAAAAATTGCAGATCGTGTAAATGCGTAAGTTAATATAGCCTATGTAATATAATATTATATTATATATCGTTATATAAATTTAATTCCCTCCCTGACATTGTCTCACAATGAAGGCTACATGGAAATCACTTAGATTAGGGCCATATCAAAGTGAAATTATTTTGATTTGGCTTATTTGTGATAAAGTCTAAGCAATTTTCTAATTGGTGGTCTATTAGTTGAAGTGCCAGGAGTGCAAAACGGTCTTGGCAGCAAATCTGGACCAAGCACAAAAATATAATCCAAAGTGGTATGTATTTGCTGTGCATTCATCAATCTTTTAGTGTAATGTGGCTGACGCACTACGTAACATATTAAGTGTTAAAATTATCTTAAGCAAACAAGAAGAAAAATGAGAGGAGAAAAACTGGAGGGGGCCCCGCTCCAGCTGATTACACGGCCTCAGAGGAGCTGGCCCTTGCGAACAATGAAGGGCGGCCAATCATGGAGGGGGTATTCAATCAGACCCTGGTGCTGGCAGCTCCAGGCAGCAATTCTTTATCCAGGGTATGTATAAGTGCTTTGGTGGTAAAATACTAAATGCATATTTAGTGTTTCTCTGATGAGAAAAGTCTTAATCTAATTTACAGTTGAAGGAGACACTGTAGTGTCGCTCAAGCCGCCAGCACACACCCTTGCTGGCCCCCACACAGAGGTAACTGTCAAAGTTGTCATGTACTCTTATCTTTGTTTGCTGTGTTGAATCCGCTTTATTCATTTCTTTCAAACTATTCCACAGGTGGAGATCAATGATGAGGAGACACTTTCAGTGTATTCAGAGGTACCTTTGTGGTTAGATATCTTAATAATCTAAATAAGAATTTAATTTAAAATTTAAATTCATCTTTTTAAATTAGAAACAATTAAGTTTGTTGCTCATTAATGTCACAAAGAGAGGACACTGTGCAACCCTCCCCTCAGCCTGTGGCCTCCACCTCTAATCCCACAAAAAAACAAGGGGTAAGGGTTTCATAATTTCTAGCAGTCCTATGTCTACTTTTTTAAAGTAATCCTTACCAAGAACGCATAAGTGAATGATGAACACAGTACACCAACATAACTGAAAAGTGTATCTCACTCATATCTGTTGCTTGATGAACACCTCAATGTCTTATTAATACAGGTTGGAGCAGACAAGGTGAGGGCCCTTTATAAAAACCATCTAGAGCTGGATAATCAGAAAAAAGAGCTAGAAATGAAGAAACTAAAACTTGAGATTGAGCAACTGGAGTATGAGAAAAAGGTACTGCCGTAAACGGCACTTTAAAAAAATTTGTTAAGCATGATTGACATTGTATACTTTTTCTTTTCCCAGAAAAAGCAGAACTTAAATAATAAAACACATCCTGTGATTGGTGTTTTTTTTTGGGGGGGGGGGGATGAAAAACTGCTGCTGATGGCTGCGTTACTGTAAATGCATGGCTTCGTTTGGTCGCATTACTTATATGGTTCAACAAGATTGCATATGTAACGTATTCCCTCAACTGAGAATCTATATCGCTCATAGAGAATATCGTCAGAAAATGCCAACAGATCACTCCAGTCTCGAAAAAAACTCTCTCCCTCCGAAGAGCACCTCTAACAATTCGGGCACCTAAATCCACTGGATTTTCCAAAAACAGTGAGGCCACGTTCAAGCGCTTTTTATAGCCGACTTTAAGCTGAAACTCTGAACAAAGACTGGTCTGGACCAAGTTATGTTCGCAGCATAAGTTACCACGGCGATATAGCCAGTTTAAAAGCGAGCCACCTCCATGACACGGAAAAGTCTGGCTTTATGCTCAACATACCCGCTACATCCCTCAGGTCTTTCTGAAGATCTTAACAGGTGGTTCTTGGCTCTTGGACAACTCTTCTGATAATTGGTCGTGGCCGGTTTATGGTGAAATTATGTTGTTTCCACTTCCGGATTATGGCCCCAACAGTGCTCACTGGAACATTCAGAAGTTTAGAAATCCTTCTGTAATCAATGCCATCAGTATGTTTTGCAGCAACAAGGTTGTGAAGGTCTTGTGAGAGTTCTTTGCTTTTACCCATCATGAGATGTTTCTTGTGTGACACCTTGGCAATGAGACAGCTTTTTATATGCCATTAGTTAGGACTGAACCAGCTGATATTAATTTGCACTGACAAGGGGCAGAATTACTTTCTGATTACTGATAGATTTCAGCTTGTGTCTTGGCTTTTGGTGCCTTTTTGCACCTCTTTTTCTTCATGTGTTCAATACGTTTTCCCTGTCATTCCATTTTATCACACATGGACATTTATGGACATCTAAGGTTTGATTTCATTGCATGTGTGGGTTGCAACCGATATCTGGTGAAAATTTCATGTCAGTAGCACCTTTAGTAGGACCTTTAAAAATGGTGACGTGTTCAATACTTATTTTACCCACTGTATGTATCTGGATCCATTTCAATATAAATATAATTGTTGGGGAATATAAATATATTCATACATATATTATTAATAACATGATATAATTACAAATAGATAGTGATGGGTGTTGAGGTAAGGGACCAGCAGGAGGCCAGGCCAAGGGCCTAACTGGCATGTCCCTCCTCGCTCATTTTCCCTGCCTATAACAACAGATTTTTGTGGCAAGTGGGGGAATTAAGAAATTGTAATATAATTGTTTGCAAGCCTCAAGATATTTTTAAACCAGCGTCATAAATTTTTATAGGAAAAGTTGTCATTCTTTTGTTTTTAGTTTCATTTGTGAGATATTTAATTTTGCACTAATATTTTTGAAACAAAGGGTAGATTGAGACTAATGAGCCACATATTTTTCACAGACAGATATAAAGTAAATAAAACTGTGAGTTATGGGAATTCTTCAAGTGAATATATCCAAATGGTAATAATGCTCTGTGACCACATGATGTGTAACCGTCTTCTAACACATTTCCCATGATATTTATTGTGTTGACATGTTGGGGAGAATGAAGATTGTAACCATTAGTTTGACCAATCATAAAAGATCTCAAGTGACGTTATCAGTATAACTTCCATTTCCTTGAGGGTGGCACCTTTAATTGCCACAACCATGGCAACCTGTTTGTGATACATGCACAGACAAGGATCGAGCCACACACACAAGTGACACACACTCACACACACACACACACACACACAACCACACACAGCAAGTGAGTTTTTAATGCTAACATTAGAGTTATATAAGAAATATGTTTTTGTTACTTCAAATTGTTCACTTCATTCAAAAATGTTTGTTCTCTATTCTTCAATAAAGTTCTTGTGTGACATGGATCATGTAGACCTTATGGTGTCATTGTTAGCCATCTAACTCCAGCTAGTGTTACAAAATACTTGAGAAGTGTGAGAAGAATATTAACCCCTTTTAAAATGTGTGGGCTTCTTAGATCTGATGCATTACTTTACTCTACTATACTTCTGAGGTATAAAAGTCAAAACTCGTGTGTCCTGAAGAGAACACTGGAATGGAAAAGCCACTTTAGAAATTTAATCAATCAACCGAGGGTGTAACTTTAATGAGTTAAAGAGTTGGTTTTGGTTCAAGATGCAACAATGTACTTCATGGCTTGGCTGCGCACAACAGGAGCACAATAAGAACTGAGCAGTTATTCCCACTGTTGCCTCACAAATTAAGGGCTTGCACCCTCTGGAGTTTGCATGCTCTCCCTCTGCTTGTGCAGGCTGCATCAGCATTTTCCTGCATTCCAAAGACATGGACATCATCATGAATAGGTAATAGCTGACTGTAAGTCTGTATACCACCCCTACCTAAATTCAGATGCAACTCCTGCGACCCAGCACACATTCACCTGACCTGGACCCTATTGAAATCTATAAGCAGTATCAAAGTGAATGGATTTTTGTGAGCACTTGAGCAGTTTTTGGAGCACTTGTGGGTCTTTCCAATCAACTATGGGCAACAAATAAGAGAATATCAGAGAGAGTTTACTGTTAAACCTAATTGACTTGATTATTTTTTCATCTTCAGAAAACCATCGATGTCTATTTGCAGCCTGCTTCCCCCCAACTGCATTTTCCTCCAGCTTGTTTGCTCAGAGCTACAGAAACAGCACAAACAGCTTGAATGACAACAAATGGAGTCAGGATTTTCTGTGCTTGGATCTGAAGATTGTAGGAGAACATAAACAGCACATGGATGATCTGAGTATTTGAGAAATAATACATTTTAAGAGTAACCACTTCCACCAGCATGCAGATTTTCTTGCAGTTTTTATGACAACAGCAGCACGAAGTTACTGAATTTCCTTCCCTACCTCTTAACGAATGCGATGACATCGATGGATTTTTATGTGGTGTAATGCAGGAAATTGTGATTTAATATCTTAAAAAGCTTTATATCACATATTTTTAGGTCAAAGACAATTAATTAATTAATTCATCTTCTAACTCTTATCCGTTTACAGGTCGCGGGGGGTGCTGGAGCCAATCCCAGCTCACATTGGGCAAGGGCAGGGTACACCCTTGACAGGTTGCCAGTCCATCGCAGGGCCAACATACAGAGACAGACAAAGATGAACAGCCGCTCACACTCAGACGGACATTTTAGAATCACCTATTACCTTTTGAATTTCCCTTCGGGGATTAATAAAGTATCTATCTATCTATCTATCTATCTATCTACACATGCATGTCTTTTGATGGTGGGAGGAAAGGCCCCAAACCCGGGAACCGAACCTGCTACTTCCTTGTTGTGAGGCAACAGCACTACAGCAACTACCGTGCCGCAGTGCTGCCCCCAACTGATAATGTGCTATTGTTATCGTTTTGGGGCGACCGCGAAGTGGCAGAGAAGTGGAATGAATTTTACTTTACTTTGTAAATGGAATTTTCACTTTAATTTTGACCTACCGATTTACAATCCATCATTACGATGGAGAGGGACGTTTGTTTTTATATGATACTTAAAAAAAATGTTCACAGCTGTGTCATAGATTCAGTATTTTTCTGCTAAAAGTGTTACAAATATCTTGTGTTTTCCACTGCAATTCTTTGTCTGCTTCAGAAACAGCTCAATATAGCTCACATGAGTATTCATCACTCATTGACTTTTTTTATAAGTCATACAGCACGCACATAGTCAGCCACTGTAACATAACAGGGTGGAAAGATCTAAAGGAGAAAATAAGGGACATGGCGGGTAATTCTGTCAGTGAGGGCTGTGACCACTGGACTGTGGAGAAGACATGA
This sequence comes from Remorina albescens, assembly GCA_034769265.1. Classification (NCBI taxonomy): domain Eukaryota; kingdom Metazoa; phylum Chordata; class Actinopteri; order Carangiformes; family Echeneidae; genus Remorina; species Remorina albescens. The sequence goes on along the minus strand of CM068492.1, from coordinate 2,098,195 downwards.
GCTGCAATGGGAGATCCATCACTGCCGATGCAGCAGAGGGAAGCACCACGTTGCACACCCCCACCTACTCTTTTCCTCACCATTTCAACTATTTTCACTACCTCCTCCTCCCCCTCCTGTCACAATAAATAGAGCAACCTCTGAGCTTACTGTGTTTCACCATTCAGTCAAGCTCATCATAAGGTTAGAAAGCAAAGCAATCCATCACCATACGACTCAAAATTCAATGCTGGTATCACCATTGCATCTAATCAAAATACAGGCGGTGGTGGTGCTACACTATGTTTTTGTTTTTTTTTTCTGAGCAACTAGAGCTGAAAGAATTGTATATCTCTGCAACATATGGATATTATGAAACTTGCTCATTCAATTCCAAAAAAAAAAAATGTATTGGTCTTTAGTCTCCATCTGAACCTTAAAATACATTATCGTAAATTTGGAGAGTTACAGTTTTTTGTTGTTGTTATTGTTTTTTGTTTTGTTTGTTTGTTTTTTCTGAGAGAAATGTATCTTGAAATAAAATCAGTTAATAGAAAGAGAACAAACTGGACTCATGAAATAACCTAAGGCAACATGACTTTGGACCAACTGGAGGGAACCCACACAAAAACATACAAAGAACATAGAAACGCTCCACAGAAAGAACGAAGGTCTGTCATTTGAGTCCAGACCCTTCTTGCTGTGTACTGCTCAGAAGAAAGCAGTCCTTTCCAATTTAAAGCTAAAAATCCACATCACTGAATGAGTAAAGTCCTGTTTGCTCTCTCCTGACATCTTATCGCAAACCAGCTTTCTGTCTAATAAAGAATTTGATGCCCTCCTGTGTTGGCAGCAGGTTAATGACCCGCAACACACCTGATTAAAATGAGTGGCTCCTTAGCAGACCTCAGCAGAGCTTGATGATGAGCTGATCATTTGAATCAGGTATGTTGGAGCAGGAAACATCTAAAATATGCAGGCCAGTGGCCCTCCAGGACTGGAGTTGGTGATGCCTGGTTTATGTCATGTTTGTGGTTGTGACTGTGTCCCATTGAAAAAGAAAAGCAGATTCATTCAAGGGTTTGCACATTGAGAGCAATCCTGGGTCTTTAACCACTGATCAATAATGATATTGCAAAATCATACAAATGCATGAATGAGTGCTGCAGAAGTTGCTTGAGAAGTTTTCCAGAATGTTGTTACTGAAGAAGAGTGCCTCATTCTAAGAATAGCTCAGTACATAATTGGTCAATGGAGCTAGACAAAAACAGCAGACAGAGGCAGAGAGAGAAAGTGGTGATGGTGCCGATGTTAGCAGTTAGCAGTATAGCTGTGAACTTGGAGTGAGAAGTTAGTGCAGTTTAAACTCTTGGTCGGCAAATAACTGCTATAATTTCTCAGGTTCATTTCCTTTGAGCTTCACCTACAGTGCAGACTTCTACAAAGCTGGAAAATACAGCCCTGTCACTGTCACTGGAGTCACTGATCTATCATTTTATTTTTATTACTGTTTGGTAAGTTGTTTCTTTATCTGCAGTTATCTTGACTCTGACTTGTGTCTGGTTGTCTCTCTTCTCAAGTCATGACCTAGGAGTATTTTTTTCTGGTGCATTTATTGTAGACAATTGTTTGTTTTGTTTTAATTTCTGTGTTTGCAGCCTGTTTATTGTCTGTGTGTTTATTTTGACTTCCTACAGTATACTGTTAATTTGTAGCAAGTTTTAATGTTCTTGCATACATGGCTTTGAATATTAATTCTCTATGCACTTGCTGTTTCAGTGTATTTGCTTGTAAGCCAATGTAGAAACTCCTCTTGTGCAGAAAAAAAATCTTAAAGCCTTAAGACAGTGATCATGTTAAACATTAAATCTTTATTAACAACAATAAACACAATAGTGGTAGTATTCATTGCGGGACTCAGATTGATGCAATAAATAAAACTCTTCTCAAGGTGTTGTGGTCTGTTTAAGACAACGATCAAGTAATTTCAGCGCGCTTTTTCATTTCTGGCTCAGACTGAATGTGTCCAGATGGCCCCGTCCATACCAATAACCAATGCTATCACATTAATTCATGCACATATTAGCTAATAATTCTTATTATATAGGCTAGGACAAGGTTAACAAAAAAGGAAAATATGGACAAATCACTGAAATACAGCAGGTTTCTTATTCCTTTACTTTTTAAGTATATGAAAAATTTGCTACATTGATGCTCATTTGGAGTCCTGAGTCCAATATCCACTTTCCTTTTGATCTCTTAAGCCCTTACCAACTTTCAGAATTTCAAAATAATTTGGTCTGCTATGTGCTCCATGGTATACTGTTTGACTGTCTGAACAGTTGTTTCTGAGCTGAATAGGCGTTTCGATTGAACCTGCGGCTTGGAAAATAAAACCACCAAGGTTACAAAGACTGAGTGGAGGTCAAGTATCAACCAAACATGACATCACTGACCACAAACTCATTCAGAAAACATTTACAGAGAACTAAGGGCATTCTCTCATCGACTTCAGTTCAGTTTTACTTCTTCTTGCAGGACAGAGTTGCCCCCTGATGGTCATCATATACGATGCATTATATAAAATGTAGATTTAAGGAACACCACCATTGGTGTCTATTTTTACTTGTATATACAGTATGTGTTGTATCTGCAGCTTTAAATTTTATAAAACAGTTGAGCTGCAAGCTCTCAATTATATATACAGAAATGTGGTGGAAACGGGGGCCTAAAATGTGAGTAAAATCAAAAACACTTTGAACGTAGTGAATAAGTTCTCAAAAGGTCTGCTACATCACTTGAACTGTGACAAGCCCAGCAAGCAGCAGACTCTTGAGTCAGAGGAGTACCTGGAGATGTAAAACAGGGTGCACAGGGTTATCTAGTCACTTCCTGCCTTCAGAGACATTCCTCTCCCTGGGCTACTTCAAAGCACTTCTATCTATGTGCCATATGCTTTGTCATTAAAGAATTGCTCTAGGAGGAGAGAGAGCCGAGGGGGGTGAAGTTTCCCTCAGGATCAAACCTGGGTCGTGAACGGGGCTTGATTTTCTGAGAATGCACTTCAATGGCCAGCTCCAGCTTTGGCCTCTGAACTGTGAACACTACTGGAAATCTCGAGCAGCACATGGAGGTGAGAATGAAAGCTGTGGTCTTTAATCATGCCTGCCACCTCAAACATACGATCCACACTGACACACACACATAGCTGAAGCTATATTCTGAGAATATTTACGGAAGATTTAAATTAATATATTTAATGGAATATTTAACACCATCCAAATCTGAGGAGGATTCCCTGCTTCACAACAATCAATAGTTACAGCTGTGCTGTAATTATTGATTTTACCACGAAACGCCAAGGTCAGGCGTTGTTTTGGCATTTTGTGGCAGCGTGCAGCATAAAGGGGGCTGAGTTCAGACCATTCAATGTTTGCCTCACAGGTCAACAGGTATAACACAAATAAATCACCTTGACATGTCACACACTGATATGTGCGTGACTGCCGACTGAGACGTACTGTAGCACACTGACTGGAGGGCAAAGTTCAGTTTCACACAAGCAACCTCTGTTTCAATTATAGCTAGATTTCAGGTGTTTTCATATATTTTGAATGCATTTTTAAATTTTGTCTCTACATAGTGTTCAATAGTAATCTGAATTTAATTGCATTTTTCCCCAAAAGTACATTGTCTTTGCTGTGATTTTTTTTGGAAAAAACAATATAACGTTATGTGATGAATCCATTTAGTCATTTTGCAAATGAAAAACATTCTTTGGTTCGAGTTTCTTGGACATATGAGGATTTGCTGAAGTTCATTATCTTTACTCATTTTATGACCAAACCACATTTCTGAAAAAAAGCATATGTTTTTTTTTCTTACATGTAATATATTACATTTTATTAAATATTTATAAAGACATCAAAACATCAATAATAATCTATGCATAATTCAGGCAGTGTATTTTTTGAAGATAAAATATACACATTAACACTTTTTTGTCACTTCAAATATTAATAAAGCTGATTTTGACCACCACCCAAGGACTGTGACAACTCCTGGAATCACCCAAATGATCCATAAAACACATGGGAAACGTGTTAAAGGTCTCTGTAAAGATCTCAAAAACACCTGAAACCTCCCTATGAACTAGACAAACCCCATCCAGCACCACTGAAACCTCCTAATTGATAACTGGAAACCCACTGAGGCCACCTGGAGGCCCTCCAGCATGCCTGGATTTGGGCTTTTCACCACCCTGAGAGACAGTTTCACCGAGCAAAACCTGGTAAATGTAACGGAGCGGAGTAACCGGCCTGTGCTGAGGCCTTTTAGATGGTGGCTGGGGAATTACCGTATTGTTCTCCAACACTGAGCTCTTAGCCCTTTTGTATTCGGCTCTCTCCAGCAGGCAGGCTTGAATAGCTCTGAGGTTACATCTCCATACTACTTTAAAAGCTAAGTAGCACAAAGGTTGAACAAGGAACTGAGAGAAATATTCACTCAGTTGAAGTCTGGGCTGAACAAAAAAAAAAAACAAAAAAAACAAAAAACCAACATAACACTACATCCTCTTCATGGCTTCCACTTGATGACAACACAGTGTACGTGTCCATGCACTTGTGGATGTTTTCAGTCAGACAGCATGTGGGATTTAACCAAATGCTGTTGCTATATAAATGAATTAATACTGGCCTACTCATGATTCAACTTCTCATTGAAAAGATATTGTGTTTTTTTATTATCATTAGCTAATTTAGAGAGGTCAGTGGACTAAAGCGGGGGTGTAGTGAGATGGGGGAAGGGGGGTTCATACTGTGTGAATTTCAGTAATCTCAGTGGGACTTTTTTCCCCTCCCCACCATGGAGACTGCTTGACACCACAGGCCCCATTTGCACTGTTTGATAATAACACTGTGTGACTGCTATGACTGTTGTCAATAGGACCAATGCATCTGTTTTTCCAAGGGGAAACAGACAGGAGGGAGAGCTGAGTTTGCTGTGGTTGGTGATGGTGGTGGTGGCAGTAGCTACCCACCATAAAGACCTGACTTAACATAATGGGCTCAGAAAATGGCTTTTGAAATTTAAAAAAAGTTTAATTTTATGATAACAGAGATGAGCGAACCTGATGAGATGGAATCTAATGGCCCTTCTTCGGAAAAGTGTAATTACAGGAGCAAATAAAACACAACAATTGGGACTATAATGTTAATGCAATAATCCCCAGTTTATAATGTATATATAAACCACAAATATAGAAAACAGAGAAACAGTTCATTTTAAAGACTTAGGGAGCAATTTCAGAACATATTTCAGTGCTGAATGTGGATTCAGCACTGAAATATGTTCGTTCTGTCACGATGTTTTCTAAACCACGTCTTCATGTCTATCTTGTTCATGTAGTTTTAATAGGGAACTCCTCACGCAACTGCAGCAACGATTTAAACCGCTTTAAAGCCGTTCACAGTATTATAAGGATATTAAGATAAATTATTACACAATGAACAATGAGCGCAACTCCTGAAATGTGATCCGTTAAACTGCACTGATTTATTTACAATGTAGAATTCCATTAAAATAATGTATACATCAAAAAAATCACGCTAATCTCATGTATGATTCTTTTGTGCAGGAGAAATATGAAGTGTGTAAATTTAACAGGGGACCTGTATGCAACGGTCCCGCTCTGTCCCCTGTAAGCACTCTACCTGGCCTGTGCTGTTACCGGGGTCAAGGCGCACCTCTCAGACAAGAGGCTTAAGTGGAGACGGGAGCCTTTGACACGAAATAAAACCATCAAAGTTCAGCTATAATCCCCACCGCTGTGGATAAGACTGATTGTTAACTCGGCTGCACATGAGCTCGGTTTACACAGGGCGGGAAGGCGCCGAGCGTTTAACTCAGACAACACGGCCAAAAGGATGTACTCAGAACGCTGACAGCAGTGCACCTTATCCATTTAAAATACACACTTTTGTTAACTGTAAAGGAATTTCACAATAAATTCCTGTTTGTACGAAAAGTGTATTAAAGGATGTATTTTAAAATAACTAAAACTCTGGACTCATTTAACTCATTATTTTTCATTTCAAAGGTGCTATTTAAAATCCATAATTTCATTGAAAATATATTATAATTTCCCCAGTAGCTCATGAAGTACACGATTGTTTATTTGTATATTTAAAGAGGATCGTGTTTAAATATTGTCAGCACCCTGGAGAGGTCTACATCCACGAGCACTTTTTTACTCTGTGTGTGTGAGTGTGTGTGTGTTAGCTTTTAGATTAAGAGGAACGCACATTTATAAGGACCTACAACACTTTCACAAGAGGTTAGTACATATTTATGGTATTTGGGGGCATTAAGGGTATTTAATTACATAGTCCATTGTGATAACAGTGTCCACTACAATTTTCCCTGACATTTACATTTATTTACATATGTAACATTTTTTAAAGTCGTTACACCCGTTTGCTGAGAATTCAAAACAATTACAAAGAGGATATGAGAATTACTAGCTTGTGTAAGCAATAAATAAAATAAAGCAACGCAGTGATGAATATCTGACAGTGAGAAACGGGGAAGTCTTAAGCTTCCTGTTTCATCTAAACCTTGGCTTTAAAAAGTGGATATTTAATATCCCTGTTTTTTGTTCCTGTTCTGTACCTTGTCGGACCTTGTTTGTCAAAATAACTGGGTTGGTTGAAAGATCTGCCAAAGCACATCTGCCTCTTTCAATTCAGAATCATCATTTACTCTTCATCCTACTTCAGCTGAAGTGTGTGTTAGAATGTATTCCATGTGTGTAACCTGATGAAATTCATCAGGGTAATTTTTACTTTCTTATTGCAGCTGGGTTTTTCCAGGATAATTCTTTTAAACAAATGAAACTTCACAAGAAAAACACATATATCACATTTGTATTTCTTTATATCTGGATGTCCCTATCTAACCGGCGTGGAGCGAGTGCTCGAACAGTCCAGGGTGAATTTTTGGTTTGTTAGGGCGCCCCCGTGAGACCACATCCCTGCATGTGCTGGGATGTGGCCTCTCTTTTAGTCAATTAATTGTTTCCGTATTTTAAAAAAATCTAAATATTCCAGAAAATATTTTTTACTTTACTTGTCTGAAAGTGGATAAGTAACTACATTTTACACACAGCCGTGTTGCGGAAGAAACTCATCTGCTACTGCTACTTCAGTTTCATTGTAATAAAATTACCAAAAATTGATTCAGAGTTTTTGTTTTTAACACACTTAGCCACTCATCCACTTTGCCGACCCTGGGGAAACAGAGATCCATGGTGTAAATGAGCCTGGAAAGACTTCTCTTCCCAGGCTCATTTAGTAAAGACTTCTCATTTTGAGTAAATAATAACATTTATGGCTTTCAGGATTTGTCAGTATCGTGTGGAATGGTAGAAACTGAACTTGAAATAAACTAGAGCCTGAGCGGGAGAATCAAACTCACCAGGCAAAGCACAGTCGTCAGGAGGAACACCGCGCACCAACACGTCACCTGCATCCTCTCGCAATTCAAACTTCCACAAATTTCCCTCGGCTGGTAGTTTCTACTTTGCGGACCATAAATCCACCTGGTGTCTCCCTCACAGTGCTCCCGAACCTGTCAGCGAAACGATGCACCCCATGACCGCCGAACAAAACTGAGAGTTGGAGCAGAAGGAGGGACAGGACGGGGGTGGCTGCTGTCGCTGCTACGGGCAGGGGTGGTATTGTGAGGTGAGGTGGGGGCAACAAACAGCGCTTACTTGAGAGTTAATCCAGGTTTAGAGAACAGTGGGGTCATAGCCGTGAGGAGGTTCAAGTCCCGATTGTCTGACAGCCGGAGAACGCACGCAGCGATCGGAGCGCTCCGATCTGAAGGGAACGGTGAAGGGTTTGTGCTTTATAACGAGCGCTACCACACAACCAAGGAGATTCTCGAGCTGCATGTGTGTGTGTGGCGCGGTGTGTGTGTGGGGGGGGAGATAGAGGTTTGTAAAGATACAGAAAGCGAATTTTCTCCCTCTCTCTACCCCCCTCCACACACACTCACCGTTTTTTTGTTTGTTTTTTGTTTTTTCTGTACACAGACCATAGTGAAAAAAAGCCGTTTCACCTTGGCTTCTGGCTCGTGTGGTTTATATAGAAGAATGAGCTGACATTCAAAACTGTACTGCAAATTACTCCAGGTACTAACCTCCATTTAGCCCCAAACAAAAAACAAGGCCTCGCAGATACAGCGCAGAGCTGTTGTTCATTCTTATTCATCATCTCTGTCACAATCAACGGTTTTCTTATTGCCAGAAGCCAGCAACAATAATAGTTATTTATATAATGATAATAAGAGGAATTCCGAAAAATCCATCAATGTGCCAGACTTTTGCATAAAAACATGCTCAACATCTGCAAAACATAACACAGTCAATGGCAGATCATTTCCGTTTTTAATTTTGTTTAAACAGTCAAAAATGTTATCAATCAAAAAAAAATAAAAAATGATATCACACTAATTGCCACAGAGACCTTTGAGAGTTTGGTGCCCCAGGACAGCTGTCTACTTTGCCTAGTTGGTAATCCATTCGGGGATTTGACAGAATTCTTCCAGAAAGGGCATTAAAATGGAGCTGTGTCACATAATTATCACAATCATTAGTTTATGTGATAGCACCTGGGAGAGGTCCAGTTCCTCTGAAAATACTAGTTACTGGATCCTTAGAGATGTGTGTAAAAGCCTGCATGTGTGTCTGCTGGCTATGCAGTTAGACAAGACAACTGAAGCCAGCTCAGATGCTGAGTGTGTGTTTCTGGTTTGGAGATAGATAGGGTTCTTTTTGTCAGGGAACAGAGGGGGCAGAGAGGTGAGCAGAAAAGAAAAGATGGGAGGGACTGTGCTTTAATAAATCCCTAGCAGTCTCATTGCTACAACATTGCAGTGTTCTGGTATTGTCACCATAATTCAGCCAGCAGGGCTGATGTGATCCTGGTCTGAATGGCCAGATAGCCTTCAAGGGCCCAGCATAGCATGCAGTTGCAGAACAGGGGGAGATATATCAGACGGGGTCAGCCAACTTCCATTGTGGCTGTAATGAAACATGGTCTGTCCAACAGTGAGCTAAAAGGCCCATAATTTTAGATTAGCTCAACATTTTTGAGGGGTTTCTGTATAGGGCCAGTTTGCAGACACTGGACTAGGAGACTCCAGGCTGCAGGTTTCATCCCAGTGAGGTCAACACTTTGAGTGACCCCCAGCAGGGATTATGTTTATAAAATTATTACAGTCAGGTTGTAGAGGTTGTAGAAGTTGAGTGGTGAATGTTTTTAGGAGAATAAACTTCCTGCTCTACCAAAGGCATGCTTTATTTTTAACAACAGCCACCATCTTCACCAATGTTTTCATTAATATACTGTATTTGACATTCAGGGATATTGTTTGAAAGACAGTGTGATGAGACCCACTGGTTTGTGAGCTGCCACTGCCTTTTTTAAACCTCCAGTTTGTAATTTGGACATTGCCATGTGGATTTTCTTTGAACAAGAAGAAGCCATATTTGGAAGAAAAGGTGAAGCTGAAGAGGAGTGAGGAATGGATCTGACCTGCTCTGTACTCTATGCTGACTGTGAAGTAGGTCGCCATGTCAGGTACAGTCTGGCAATCACAAATGCCATGTGTTAATGTATCACTGCCTGTTTACCTCTAACAACCCAACATCATGTATTAAAAAAGACTGGAAACTGTAGGCTGAGGCTATACATTCTGAGTATTAGGAAAAGGTTTACTGAGGTAAATCAAGTGAGAAATAGGGCCAATTTCACAAAGACTTCAATACAATGTGATTCCTTTTTACACCCCCTGATGACCATCAGTCAGATTGCAGGTTTAAGACTCTTTTCATACTTCCTACATCCACATATTTTCACGCTAAACAATGAACTATCCAGTAACCCCTTGTCCTTTTTTTTCTGTTAAGTTTCAGAAATTTAAAAACAGAATAATATTTTACAATTAGAGCAACTCTTTCCAGAATTGAGCAGCAGGTGAGAGATAGAGAAAGAGAGAGTGGTTATGTCGGTGACTGGAGTATGTATTTATCAGTTAGGAATACAGCTCTGACTGCAGTGTAAAATATGGTCCCTTTTGGCTGTTTGTCAATAAATTAATCCAAAAACACAATTAAGTGAAGTTCCCACTGAGCTGAGCTTCTACTACTGTCCAGACTTTGAGCCAGGAAAGACTAAGAACAGAGAGGGTAGAAAATATTCATTCATTCATCAAAAGGATTCATTGTGTCTCTGAGGGATTGTCAGTTAATGGTAAATATGTTGGAGATTATCACAGAAGGGATTTTTAGATAAATTTCCTTTAGAATGCACATCTGATGCATTCCATATCAGTTCCAAACTTCTTTGAACAAAAAAGGCAGAAGGTGATATGACATATCAACATGGAGACTTGAAGCAGTTAACAACGGATAACTTTGTTGACAGGGTTTTTATTTCTGCCAGTCAGTTTACAAAAACATTTACAGCTGTATCCATCCCATCCATGCTTACTACTAAGGATGTTTTTTTCTGCTAGTACAGTCCCACGGAAAGCTAACTGTTGGCTTTATCCACATTTCCTTTTAAATGCCATGTCGTAAAATACATATTAATGAAATTAATTTAAATATTGTGTTTTACAAAACTGTAAAACAGCTAATTCAAATGATATTGTTTGAAATTGATTTAATATTGAAAACAACAGCTATACACAACTCAGTAGTAGGCTATGTGGTCACTAACAGGCAGATTAGACTACTGGTCATTACTTCATTTTGAGAAGGGCTACATTAGAGTATCCTGGGTAAAGGTCCCACAAGCTCATCCCAATCATAACAACCAACATTAACCATGTTGTTTCATAATTTTATAATCTAACTATTTATAATAAAGGAATAGCAGAATGATAAGGGTTGAGTGTGAATATTAAGCAATAAAGTGGTATGATAACACTGAAAAAGATGAAGAATCAAACTGCAATGGACATTCATATAGCTGGGCTAAAATTAACAAATGAAATGCACCTTATTTCATTTGGATGCTTTATAAAGAACAGCATACGGAAATGATTATTTATTCAAAATTGATAGGCTGTTGAAGTCAGATACCAACCTTATCCCCAGCCAAATGTAGCCATAATGGAAGAGTTTCAATTCATGTGAACACACCACTCTCTCTTCACATTCCCTCTCCTTCTTTACTGTTCCAATCAAATAATGGAATAAAATGGACCCAAAGATAAATGATAAAATATTTATCTATTTTTAACATTAAAATTGTTTATTTTTCAATAATATCTGAATGGCTACAGTAGTATTGTGAAGGGTTAAACTGCGCTTAAGACAAGGCTTTGAATAGCCAACTATAGCACAAATTAGAGTTGGGTTTTTATAATAAAATTAATATCAGCTGTTGGATCCTATTGACACTGAATATTATCACTGGACAAAAATAGTGAGTTGTGTAGGCCTCCTAAATGAATATAAGTCAAACTCTAACTTAACTGACATTTATATGCTGCATGAAGACTGACAGATTGTAGTGTGGAATTGCATAAATAATCAAATTCATAATGTGAATTACCTATACAAAAACTACCAACCAAAACTGCTGCATTAAAGTGTGATTGAATGCTTTCATCTGCTTTGTGTGATTGGAGAAGTCCAACTGCATTTGAAAGGGCACTGTGAAGCAATAGTGAAGCACAGGGTCAAAACCGAGCCACTCAGTTGTTCAGTGTTGAGACCCAGCAACCGCTGCAAAGAGGGGGAAAATCTTTCTTAGTTCTCAATCAAACACCTGGTCTCCTTTTTGGACCTTCTTTTCAGCAGATCGTCTCTCAAAGAGTATAATCAGGAGGTCAGATTACTAATTTTCCAAAAACACCTTTTGCTGCCCATTCAGTGGTGGGGGAGAAATTATAGGGTAGTCTCTTCCTAATAGCTTACCATTGGGCTGCAAAGAAGAGGATAAAGACAAGAGAAAGGGAGCGGATGATTGCTCAGCTGAGTGACAGTGGCGTTCAGTGGCATGAATACGCCTGGCTGGCTCAGCTCCATTACCAATTGTGAGGGCAGATGTTGCTACAAGCCCTCAGGCATGGCCATGATGCAATAGCAGCAGGTTTGCCATGGCTGCTGCCGTACCAGCTGCCATCTTAGGTGTCACTTCAAATTCAGCAGCAAGGAATAGGAGTCAAACTGGGCTTGACCAGAACGGCCGAGGGCATGCTTCTCGCCATGTGTGGTGACAAAAGGCCTGAAGTCTGCAGTCACGGTCAATGCTGCCAGTGCTTTTCAGGAGAATGTGGAGGGTGGGCAGGCTGAGTGGGAGCTGACAGAGACAAATGGCTGAGCAGAGTGTCGGTCACAGGATGCAGCTGCTTCACATCAATCGCTTCCTCATCACAATTAGAATGAATGCCAGCTTCAGCTTCGAGGAGCGGGGATGGAATCTGAAGTTTCCATTTGGTTTAATTGAAGGATGTGAATGCAAATCTTAAAATGAAAGACATCCAGAGTTTTGGGACTAGTTTTTGATGAAAAGTTTCACAACTTAACTTGAGTGAAAAGCTGTCTTATACAGCTTTAAAATGTTAAGAGTCTGCAAAAAAAAAAAAAAGATATTATTAAATGAAAAAGTCAGATTACAATGAAGTCTATTTGAAAATTGTCCGACTTTACTACTACTTTTACGCAGTAAATGCTCTGATGAGTTTATGGTCTCTTTATGGTCTTTAAAATCTTCTTCATAACATTCATTCATTCTCTACCGCAGTGGTTTTCAAACTTATTTTTGCCCAAGGCACACCTGTATACATATCCATGCACAATAGCTTTGATAACACGTGTTATCACTGTCACCACTATCTTAATTTACTTATAGCATTTACATCTGTAGCCTATGATAGCCTACTAAAATGAGTGTGCACAAAGTATTGATATAGGCCCTATTACATTTAACATTTATTCATAAATGTGCGCATAGTTATGTAATTAAGCAGTAATAACAGCCAGGGGACGTCACTAGGTTTAAGGACGGGGGGGCTTAGCCCCCAAGAGATGCACAGGATATGAGCGAATGTACTGCACGAGCACAAAATTCCCCTCTCACTCTCTGTGCTCCTCTGCCCTGACTCCTACAAGTTATTAGAGATGGAGGAGTGATCATTATTAGTGTATATTATTATTTCTTCTTAAAAGTTTCTTTTAAGAATAAGAATAATAATAAAAAAAAAAAAAAAACTAAAAAAAAACCAACCAAATTATTTAGGGGGGCTTAAGAATATTTTAGGGAGGCTTCAGCCCCCCTAAAATAGGCCTAATGACGCCACTGATAACAGCTGTCACAAAATCCCATGGCAAACCTGGACTTATCTCGGCACACCATTTGGGAACCACTGGCATAGAGCGACAAAGAGGGACAACCATTCACACTCACATGTACATGCAATTTGGATTCACCAATTAACCTAAACATGCATGGCTTTGGACGGTGGAAAGAAATTGGAGTACCCGGAGGAAACCCACATACGCATGGGGAGAACATGCAAACTCCACACAGAAAGGCCCCTGGCCCAGGAATCGAAGGCCAAATCGAATCGACCTTCTTGTTGTGGGGCAACAGCATAGTCACTATGCCACCGTGCTGCTCTTGAAAACATCATATTTATTTCTAAATCATGGCCCCATTTAAAGGAAAATAGACCATAAAGGAGTCGATGCATTAGGGCTGGCTACTCTTTGTGATTGATAATACGTGACCTGATGGAAAAAAGCCCGGAGCAGGTTAAATCCATCACTCAAATCTCCTTCAAATATGGTTTCTTTTAGTGGTGTGCAGGCCGATGCTGAAGTATCGATACTTCTGATATCAATATTTTATCAATTTCGGCGTAAATATGTAGGTAATCACTAAAAAAAACACAATGGAAAGTAACTATAGAATCAGGATCTCATCTAAATTATATCCAGTTGGTAGGGACTACCTGTTCTTCCACCACATGCATAATGTGTCGCAGCACAGCGGACTGCCCTCTCACTCTCAATCAGTGCTTGAGTCTCATATTGTCCGATTATCAATGATGGCCGAACGCAAATGCAGTCATGCGTGGAGTTATTTCAGCTATTCAGTTGAGCATTTGTGTTAAAATGTTCAGGCAAGCAGTTGTATTAAAACACTCAGACAAGCATTTGTGTGAAATACTCAGGCAAGCATTTTAAGATATACATGCTGAAATCATATCATGTTGTTTTTCTTGTATGACAGTTTTTCATAATTAAGATAATAACAAGCAATCTGATGTCTTGCATTCATTATAAGACTATCATTTGAAATAGAATAACAGATACTTTTTATGTACAGTTTCAAAATATACAGTATGAATAAATATATTTTGTCTAAGGTTTTGTATTGGCTCAGTATTGCCGATGCCAGCATCAATTTTACTTGGTATCAGATCAGAAAGGAAATCAGTGGTATCACTAATTTCTTCTTGTTTCAGATATCCAAGATGATGGCAAATTACAAACTGAAGACTTTAAAATAACCATTTACAAGCAAACAGGTGCTGTCAGAGTGTATTCCACTTGCTAATAACACATAATGCATTTGTCCACAAACACTAGCAAGGTGTGTCACTAAACTGGGATTGATGCTTATAATGGATAGTTTGTGAGATTGTCAAATTATCTTTATTACAAAAAAAATACAAACCTTTCCACAGCTCTCATAAATTCACTCTATTTTCTCTAAATTAAATTTAGAGAATATAGACAATTTGCTATCTGCTAAAAAAATTAAAATTCAGAAGAATCTGTACATCTCTTGTTTCTTTCATTTCTTTTGCTATAAATCACCAAAACAAGCACGGTGGAGAAAAAATTCGCATTTTAAGATATTATAAGGAAATGATGAATAACTGCTGTCTCCAAACAGAAACCCAAAAAGTTTTTTATATGATGATGTGCTTATATCATAATACTATATCATGACAGTATAATTATACTAGCCTTCTGTTAATGTTAAATTTGAGCCTATAGCTTCCCCTACTTTTAGCAAGGCCTACACTGAATGTATTGGGATAGAATTCTGATTCTGCAAAAACAAGTGAAAAGACAAAGTGAGGGAATATTTCTGAAGATAAACAAAGTGCCTGGGGACGAGTTGTAGTAAAGGTCTACAGTTACCTGTGTTGCTGCAGCAGATTCAAATCCCACTCCAGGAACTACTCTCTATGTCTCAAATCAGATAGCCTGTTTCATCGTAGCCAATATCGTGCACACAGTATCCTAATATTTGCCTGTGTTTTTATGCCCATTAATTTCTGCCAGCAACAACTCATGTGAACATTAATGTTTACGTGATACGGAAATTATGTTTTTGTGTGCGTGGCAGTTTGCAAAGTGAGACACAGCAATGAGTGCAGATTTTACATTCATGACAAGACCCCTCCATTGTCGACCCGTCACTTCACACAGCAAGTCATTGGGTCATCAAGTGAGTGTCAGAGGAATTCAAACTTCTAGGCATTGTACAAGTTAATTTAGACAGTTATTTTATCATTTCTGAGGTGAGTAGCTTATAAGTCATTGACTGAGGATAAAATAGACAAAAATCATTTCTACATTAAGAAAGAAGTTTTTCCATCCTGCAGACCACTGTTTCACAGTATTTTGCAGCCTTTTCCAAAAGGCTTTTTAAAGACAGATCACTACTTCACTTGATTGAGAGCTACATTTTTAACAACATCTTTGTCATCATTGAGTCTGTGATTATTCTGAATCTTTGGGTTCCTGGAAATAGACCTGAGATCACCTTGCCTGAGAATGCCCGAGAGAAAGTCTCTGAAGTCACAGGGAAGGCACCCATGTGAAGTGAATTTTATAATGTTAGATTTAAGGCAGACTGTAGGACTTCCAATTTTTGGCAGAGGGAATTGGAAGACCAAAACATCATTACAAGAAGAGCTGATTAAATAAAATGACCCAAACTATATAGCCTGTCTCTGTTTAACTTCTCAACATCTGATCATAATCAGGGTCTGATGATAAAGGCACCTACATTATTTGCAAAGGCAGAGGACAGCAAGGGTTACCTTAATAGCACACATCAGAACATGCAGGATCCATCCAAATCCAAAAACACAGTGGGGTAAAAAAATATTGCAGAATAAGACATAATAGCTATATCCCTGCTCGTACAGAATCTGTGACTTTAGTTTGTGTTTCCAGCTTTTATGTCACATGGATACAGCTATTCTCTTTATCCATTTGTTGTGATAGAGCTTAGGTTACACTGACCCCTCCCTTGAAGAGGGAGAACTACAAATTTTACATCGGCTAATTGATCTGTTATTGAACTATTTCTTTCGTAAAGCACTTCTTTACAAAATAGATTTTGCTTAGCCTATATAAATATATATACAAAAAGTTTGGTATTTTTATAAAATTGAAACTGAATATTATCCCACCTCTAACAAGTCTATCAGTCCTATAAAGTGAGAGACATTAACTGAAGAGCACACATGTGGTAGGAAGAAGCACCTTGAAACCAAAGTACAGGGCAGCTGGGCAGGCTGCACACATTTAGCTGTCTTATGCTGACATCTGGTGGTAGAATATTATGGCAGCATGTTTAGATTGAAATGTGCTGCAACTGTACACTGAGGAGTAAAAGTATTAAGACCATCCAGTCAATTGTGTTATTGTTGTCAGCACACTGCCAAAACCAGCCTCTTTAGACAACTAGAATGTAAAAATATTTTATGTAAATAGATTCATCATCATATACATAATTTGTCTTGTTTTTTCTCCCTCCCTGATTTTTTGAGTTTGCCCCAGTTCACCCTTAGTCTGTGTGGTTGTGTTTGTGTGTGTGAGTGTCTCTGTCTGTCTGTCTTTCTCTGGCTAGGTGTGGCTGACTTACTTTCAGTTTCTTGCTAACTTACCAGCTGCTCATCCTGATGGTTCCACAAATCATTTCCTCTTGTATAAATACCAGTATAAATACCCAGTCTTCCTCTCCGGTCCATGCCAGCTTTGTTAATTATGCTACATATGTAATATCCAACCATTACTTTTGCCTTTTAGCTCTGTCAGTTCTTTGATCCGTGTCTGAGCCTGCTTGTCCTCAGGTCCACCAGCACTCACTAGTTCTATTCCAGACACATCAAGTCATTGCGTCACTTGTCCCCACGTCCTGCATCTCATCTTTCTGTCCACTCCAGCTACACCACTGTCCAAACCATTGTCTGCTCCACTGTCTGCTCCACCATCGACATTACCCTCCCCACCACTGTCTACACCACCACCCACACCACTGTCTGTAGCACCGTCCACTTGACTGTCCATGACACTATCCGCACCACTGTCCACACCTCCATCCAACCCACAGTCCACTCCAACGGCCACTGCATCATCCACACCCCTGTCCACTGCAGTCCACTGTCCTGGTTGCCTCACCCCTGAATCCTGGTTAACTCACTCATCCCATGCCCAGCTTCCCCATTGTATATCAGAAAAGACGTATTTTAACTCTTTCAACTCTATACTTGTGTCTGCAGCTGTATTATGGGTTCAGCATACAGAAACCTTGGCACATGCTTGGCTTTCTGATCAGTGAATACAAACTCTTTATATATACAACATGAAGAAAATTCAAATAATTTTATGATTATTGAGATTTAAGTGGCATATGTGGAAATGTCCATACATAAACGCAACCCAGCTAATTGCCTGGTTTTTCACTGTATCATTAGATCTATGTTTTTGTGTTTTTGCCCTGACTGGATATTGTTGCCTTTTCTGCCTGCTTACCTGTGTATGACCTTGGACTGGGTGATTAAACATTGTCTCTTTGCCATCTATTTTGTGTTTACTGGGATTATCTCTGCAGTTGAGTCTAAGTTTTGTGGTAAAACATTACAGTTGGAGGTTTTGTTGTTAAAATCTCAAATGTTTTAATTTCTAAAAATTGTAGACGAAGTGTACATTTCAGGGTAGAGCAGTTTATTTCCATGGTATGATGTATTATATGGATGCATTAATAGTGAAAGGATATGGAATATCTTAAAAGGGTGCCTATAGGTATTACAGAACTAAATCAAACAACATTTGACTCCATTTTATTTTATCTCATCAGTTGGCCTAGCTGTCACTTGTTCTACACTTAAAGTAAATGGGATTAATCCTGTATTCTAATTTCACACTGTGATAGAATAAAACAGAAAAACATAGACAGTACGCGATTTAGAGCATTAGAAACTTTGGAGCAGATTTTTCATGACTACTGCTCAAAAGATTGAACGTTATCCATGATATGAAACTAAATTCAAATCGCCTCCAGAACAAACCATAAGAAAGAATAATTCAAAGAATACTCCAACACACACAGATAGATAGATAGATAGATAGATATATCCAATGTTCAGTGTGAGGCAGTATGAGGCTTCACCAGATCTCTTTCTGTGCTTGGAATGGAAAATCAGTACAGTAGTAGAATGTTCTCTTACTGCTAAAAATAAAAGGTTAATGTAAAAAGCATTAACTAAAAGAAAGATTGATCCACGCTAATAAAGCTTGATAAAGCTTTCATCTTTTTATTTATCTTTTTTGAAGTCTGATATACAGGAGCCTATATGTCATAGTCTGGCTCGTTCAATCTAAATACTGTACTTTCCCTTTTATCTCTATGTGAATGTATTATATTCTTAGGAACAATTCCTTTTCATCAGTTTGAATATACATATTTTAAACTGCATAGTATACTTTATTTCTATAAACTACAGGGTAAAATAATATTTCACACCATAGTATTGTTTCGTGCAAATATGTGAAAAACGAATCAGTGAGAAAAAGATCAAATTTCATGGCAAAACCAAGAAGGCAGTTTGAAATATTTCCAGTTTTTATTATCAGCAATTAGTCAAATAGTTATAAACAAACAGTAGGAAAAGGACAGGTTCATGAGAGAATTCATCTTTTTTTTTCTTTTTTATGAATGCATAACATTTTGTGCAGTAAAAAAAAAAGTATACATGAATAAATAAAGTAAGAAATATTTTTTTTTTACAACTCATAGTCTAAAAAATATAAATTAAAACATTCTTTTAATTTACTTGCAACAAACTTCACAGAATATTAAGCTGTCTGTCAGAGGAATAAAACCCACAAGGCAGAAATGAATCAGGTTTTTCAGGCTGTTTTTCTGTAGTTGTGAACAGCGAGACCCTTCAGCACAAGTATGTACAATTCCTTAGTGTGCTATACACGAGACACCATTCGATGTCATTATATTGGCATAGACAATTGAAATACCTCAAGGTCTGTCTCTATTCAAAATAAATCAATTCATACAGAAAAGGATTTGGGCAAAAAAGACAGGAAACCTTTTTCTTCCAAGGCAATTTAACATCTTCATCACTGGCAAATAATCAAAAGTAACCTATTAGCCATCTACAAATTTGAAGGGTTGTACATTAATAACTGACCTACAAGTTATGACCAGCCTTAAAGCTCTCATCACTGCGATTTAGGATCGGGAAATGATATACATGAAACAATTTATTAACATCAATACATGATGCTCAATTAAGCCATTAGTTATAACTATATTTTCTCTGGGTCCTATTAGGGCTGCAGAAAAAAAAACTCAAATCTTACCTCAACACTGGTGAAGGGTGGGAGGAGCAACACCAGAATGTGAAAGTAGTTAATTGGTGATTGATTGATTTTAGGGATCCTTGGAATGTTTATACTTTCTTAGTAAACTTGTGCCTGCTTTCAAAGGACCAACAGAAACGAACAAGGCTGTTCATGTAACTTTCTGAAACTAAAAATGTTGAACGAACAATTTTTAAATAATTTTGTCAGTTTTTCTGTGCACAACCAATCACAGTATAATGAGTTCCTTTTGTCTCATCACCTATAAGGAGAAGCTAGGACCCAGAGTTTCTGGAGAGAAGATGAGGGGCAGACAGATGCAGCCCTGAACAGATTATGGTGGAAGGATTTAAGAACATGCAGGATTAAATACTGTCACATTCCGACATTATCACGCAAAATCATAAGAAACATACTGAGATTTCCCCCAAATCTACAAATGTGACGCTTGTTTTTGTTAGAATTTACCTTTGATCTAAGTATGCACTTTAATTGCCTTTCAAAATTAGGTGCCAAACTAATGTCACAGGCCCAAATTTTCTTCATTGACTTGCATACCTGAAGTCAGGATGCAATATTGGGCAGCACGGTGGCAGTGGTTGGCGCTGTTGCCTCACAGGGAGAAGGTTGTGAGTTTTAAGCCCCTTGGCTTTAACAGTTGTACCCTTACCCAATACGTAATGCTAAACAGTGTAATCCAGAGTCTCTTTATCTGTGCTTTTTGCTGCCATGTTATTTTCATTACCAGTGTACAATGACTCTTAGGATAGGCTGGGCTATGAAGGATCCAACCGCCTTTGTTTCCCAGGAAAAAGAACACACATTTTTTAGCCACATAAGCAGGGGTGGGGCACCACAGTGGCACAGTCATTATCGCTGTTGCTTCACAGCAAGAAGGTCATGGGCTGGATTCCTGTGTTCTCCCCATGCTTGTGTGGGTTTCCTCTGGGTACTCCGGTTTCCTCCCAGTCCAAAGACATGCATGTCTACGTTGATTGGTGACTGTAAATTGCCTGTAGGTCTGATTGTGAGTGTGAGTGGTTGTTCGTATCTATGTGTGTTGGCTCTGCAATGGACTGGCAACCTGTTCAGGGTGTACCCTGCCCTCACCCAATGTGAGCTGGGATTGGCTTCAGCACCCCCCGTGACCCGGAAACAGATAAGCGGTAGCAGATTAATGAATGAATGAATGAAGTACCATTAACTCGCAGTTTTAGTTATGTCTCCTCTTTTCTTCTTTCCATGTTACAGCTACAAAGTTTTATGATGGGAGGGGTTTCTATGTATCGCTTGTATTTTGAATTTATAATTGTTATAGATATCAACTTACAAAAGTAAAAATCCGCAGTTAAGTCACAGTCAAAACATTGTCAGAGAATAAACAAACTCAGAGATTTGTGACATACAGCTATACATAATTAGAAAGGTAAAGTTGATACAACAAAGAATCCTATTTACATCGAGTCCCGTAAGAGTCACATACAAGAGGTAATAGAAGAAAATATTAACAAACATTAGTGAGTTCTGTTTGCAAAAAAGCCATCTTTTTTTACTTTTCTAGCACAAGACTGTACATCATCTTGTTGAGAGAGGCAGTTTCCTATGGTGAAAAGCTAGACATTAGACCATATCATGCTGCACTAATATAGTGCAAAATTATTCCTGAAAAAACTAAGAAAGAAGAGGCAGGCAATGGCTCTGGGATTCATTACACTTTTTCAATAGTTTTTTCTTTTCTGTGAGATGCGCCCAGGCCATAATAACACTTAGTTGTAAATGTTCTTAATCTGTCCTACAAGTGTTGAATGTCCTACAGATATTATCCCTCCTAGCTGTGATGAAACCACTGAAAAGACATGAGGATTTATGCTTTCAGAGCAAAATACCCTGTCCAACAACCAAAGTTTGGATGTTAATGGCAGTAATAGATGGCAGAGAAGCAAAGGCATACTTCCCAAAAGAAGATAAGAATTCATAAAGGCTCATTTGAAATGATCAAAATAAATAAAAAAAAAATAAAATAAAAATAAGATATGAACAGGGGCGTCACTAGGTTTTAAGGACAGGGGGGGCTTAGCCCCCAAGAGATGCACAGGATATGAGCAAACGTAGCGCACGAGCACAAAATTCCCCTCTCACTCTCAGTGCTCCTCTGCCCTGACTCCTACAGGTTAATAGGGATGGAGGCGTGATTATTATTAGTTTATTGTTATTATTTCCACTGATGATAACCATATCTGAATGAGCAAAGCTCGATTTTTTCAGAGCTAAAACAAGTGACAGAAATCAACATTATGCTAACAATTTAACAAGTTTTTATTTATCAAAATGGGGAGCAGATGGTTCATTAATTACATGGGACTCTGCTGTTAGCTGGAGGCTGGAGCTAACTAATTGTTACTACCAGCAGTTATGAAGTCTTACTTTCTAGAAAAACTTGCTTATATCCATGTTTGTAGTTCTCTTAATGCTGTTCTCTGTCTGGCTTCGTGCAGTATGTATGCTAGTAGGTACCGCAGGTGCAGCTGCAGCGGAGTGTAAAGTAGCAGTGAAAATGTGGACTGGATTTTCAGTAATGTGGGCGTTCCCTATGAACAACTGGAACGGATTGGATAACGAAGAACTGACGCTACCTTAACACTGTAAAGTGAATGGGACCAACATATATGATCATATTTAAGTGAATAGTGACAGGTTTATATTATTATTTATTTAAACTAATTCTTTCGTCTTTAAATTGAATCAGTCTGCAATTTTTGTAAAAAGACAAAACAAAACAGAATAATAATAATAATAATAATAATAATAATAATAAAAAAAAACACCAAATCATTTAGGGGGGCTTCAGCCCCCCTAAAATAGGCCTAACGACGCCACTGGATATGAACATCAAGGCTGCTAAAGAACACAAATTCAGTGTCTTGATCTCTGAGGTTAATCTTTCCACTTTCTTTCCATCATGATCATCTTCCCACAGTTGGTGAAGGATGAAGAATGCCCAGCAGCAGTCCTGACATCAAGGGGTTTCCATAGTAACCCTGTTTGACCTGCAGAAGGAAGATTTCTACATATCAGCATCTCCATCGTAAGCTAGAGTCAGTGGTTTCAGTCTGTTGTTCATCTGTCGTCGCTGTGGCTTCTTTGGCTTTTTGCTACAGAACAAACACAAAGAAGAAAACAAGATTAGAGAAGCTAAACACTGCTGCTAACAACAGCTTAGCTTAACATTTCACATTCTTCACTTGTCTCTGGATCAGTTGTAGCTAGTGACCACTCAAAGATTATCCTCAACGTGAAAGCATACAGGAAATGCTGCTCTGTCTCTCTAGGAGGTGACAGTGCTGACAGCTGCACCACTGTTCCACGTCCATAAGTCCAAATGGATTGAATCTGCAATGCAACACTATACTGTATATGAGTATATTTCCACTACTCACTAATAATCAACTATCATGTTTAATTATATTGTAATTTATTAATTAACCAAAGTAAGTTTCCGTAGTTAATTTCCATATTTTGTGATTGGAAATGGCCTCATCCAAAACACAAAAACAAATTCAGAAATCTTAACTGGAATTTTTCAAATGTGGTAAACTTTTAATATAGAAGATTTAGAGTGAATGTGATAAAGAGTGGAAAAACACTGGTAAGGAACCAGGAAGTACAATGGAAAATAGACAGACATTTTACTGTGTCAGATGGGACTAAGGGACATTTTAAAGCATGATGGATACATTTTTTATGCCCTTGTATGTGATGAAGACATGGCTGATGATGAAATATGACTGAACCACCACAAGATGGTAGCAGATGATAAAAAGCTTATCACTGACTTGAAGGCTTTACATTAATCGATACTAGATGTGAGGCAGAGATATCTGCTTACAGATTATTTGTGGTTATAGTAAGGAGAAACATATATATGGAACAGTTTTCAACACAGCCTTCTCCAAAGTGTAAGAATCAATGTAACCTAAAACACTGTGAATTACATATTTTCGTAACATTGTAATGTTTGCCTAAGTTCCAATTTCGTTCCCTCATGTTTGGAAAATGTCCTGCTGGGGTCTGATTGTTAACTATTGTTGCTGTTGTTATTATTGTCGTTGTTATTTCATTGAGATGTAGGCAGACAGACAAGTGAGGCCTGTGGGGTTTGAGGGTTGACTCTGATTGTAATGTTTTCCGGGTATTCTGGGCCTACTTTCGACATGTGCCATAAATGGATTTTAATGGACACAGAAGTGTAGTTGTTACAAAATGTCTATTTACAGGGAGAAATTAATTTAAAACTTTTACTTCATCATAAGTGGGTGGGAAAGTTAACACAGTGCAAATTTTCCACCTGTTCCCTTAGAAAAGAGTTTTTGTGTGGTTTTTTCCTAAGCTTCATGAGTAAATAAGAACTGTAGTAACATAACTAGATACAGACAGATAGTTAATGGCAGTGATAGTGGGTTTCAATTGTATTTTCGTATGTGATAAGGTGCATGCTGCTGTACTTCCGTATATATCTAGACAAGGAGTAAAATTTGAAAACATTGATAAACTGTCTTTAATAGTTCTTTTTTTTTTTTTAGTCTCTGAAAGACTTTAGGTTTAGTCTGAAGTTTAGCCTTTAATCCTTTCATCCCCTCAAGGATTTCTACCATACTTTGGGCATTTGTATTTGTTGCTTTCTTTCTTATAAATCTACATAATATATGTAGTACAAAAAAGAGAAAAGTATATTGTTTGTTTAGAAAATATAGTTTGTTGTTGCAGTGAAGCCCCATAACCAGTTGTGTGTTTGATGGAAGTTAGACAGCTCACCTCTAGACGTAATCCATAGAAATGAGTGAACAGGCACTCCTGGTGTTTTGATTCAAATGGCGGTGAGATGGAGTGATTAATACTGATCTGAGGTTAGGACATGACTAAGTGATAAGGGTTTCAAAGTGAGGTGGTGGGTGTGGTAGTGCCTGCTGCTGCTCTGGTTGTTGTTGTGATGGTGGTGGCTGTTGAAGCTGGGCCTCATATTGTTGCTGCTGCTGATGTTGTTTTTGGCTGTGCCACCTTAGCTCATCTTGCTCTTGTCTCTGGCAGTCAGTACAGGTGTAAGGCACTGGGTCCATTCGGTCAGCCCCATCTGAAGGGGACTTGGACCTTGACGTGCAGCAACGGTTATAACCACAATAACTGAACAGGGAGTATGAGGATTAGGGTGGAAAAAAAAATGAAGGAAAAAACAATGAGTGAACGAATGAATAATCATGAAAAGTTATGTAATGAAGATTCAATACCACTTTGTTCGTCCATCTTAATCAACCTTTTTTTAATAGGCCTCAAACTGGCCTACAGTAGGAAGAAACAGGGTTGGTTGTAATGTTCCTTAAATTAATGCAGCTATTAAGTACGTGGTGCAGAAATGTTCAGAATTAGTATCAGAAGTCTCATGCCAAGTAATTTCTGGGAAAGCTCTTTGACAGAGGACTTTAATATGTGTACACAATATCAACAAAAAATTAAGGGGGGACCGGGTATGGCTGTAACATGGGGAGAGTTGTAACACCACCAATTCACCTAATTAGGGAAGAGATAGGAGTAATATGATCAATTCATGGTTTACCCACCTCACATCCAATCTCACATGGTGGTTGTCAAGGCTGGAAGTAGTTACATGGAGATTTGATTAAGGAAAAACTGAATTTTAAAATTAAAGATTCAAGATTTCAAGATTTCCTTTTATCTGTCATTTCATAATAAATACACAACGAAATGTATGTGCTATTGTGAGTGCTACTCATGTCGCCAGATGCACACACATGCAGATGCTCACACACATACTGATAAATAATTAAATATTTAAGGAAAAGGTATTGTGGGCAGAACGGTGGCGTAGTGGTTAGCACTGTTGCCCCACAATAAGAAGGTCGTGGGTTTGGTTCCCGGCCTGGGGCCTTTCTCTGCGGAGTTTGCATGTTCTTCCCGTGTCTGCGTGGGTTTCCTCCGGGTACTCCGGTTTCCTCCCACCATCCAAAGACATGCATGTCTAGGTTAACTGGCGACTCTAAATTGTCCGTAGATCTGAGTGTGAGTGTGAGTTGTTGTCTGTCTCTGTGTGTTGGCCCTGTGTGGTATAAGTCAGTGGGGTGTCTTGCTAGATGAACTTGCAAGTTTGTCGTGTTCCCACAATATATCATGCCAGCGAGACAAAGCTTTCAAACAGCATTTTCTTTATCTAACACGTTGTTTTTACTATCCTTTTTAACTTGGAAGCCAAAATGCTTCCAAATGTTGGATTTAAATTGTGGAGGCGTTATTTTGTTAGCCATGTTGGCAGGACCTCAGCCATTCCTTCTAATACATGCCATTGTAGTAGCTGCTGCGCCGCACAGCAGACTGCCTCTTTGACGCCATCGACCAGAGTGGAGGTACTAACATTGTACTGTATTCACAACGAGTCTAAAAACATGAATAATTCTAATAAAAAAATCTATATTAGGAGCTGAAAAATTTATATTATATTGGGTGGCAGAGTATTGCAATATATTGCCATATCGATATTTTTTTCACACCCGTAAGAAAAATCTGTGTTTGAGTCTGTTTGTCCAGGTTTTAAGCGCCTGTAGTGCCTGGCAAATTGGAAAAACTGTTTGTGTCTATCTACTCAGGTGTTCTTCCAGTTCTTTGGTCAGAAAATTTGCTTATCTCCATGATCCCATTCAAACCCCCAGCAAAGTGGTTCCAATATTTAGACTGTATTATTATAAAATTCTACTCAAAGAACAATACAAAAAATACAAGAAAAATACAAAAATTTCCCTAGCTACCCTTCAAAGGAGGATTAGATGCAACAAATTTCATGAATTACTACTTGGTGATAAATTTAGATAAATCCAAATCCACATTACAACTCTTGGCTTGAATTTGAACAGGTAGACCGTTATCACATCAGTATCTCTGACCTCCCCTTCATTACCATGACCCTCAAGCATCATAACTGTTTCAAAAAACCCCATGATTGCCTCCATCCTGTCTGTCTGGTGGAAAACTTTAAAGACCACAGATTCCCAACTGGAACCCAGTATGTTCTCTCCGATCTGGCACAACCCTGACTTTGTAAATAACAAACTCCCTCTTCAGCTTAGCATTTGGGAGCAGAAAGGAATCACTCACCTCCATGACAATTTACTTTTGAAACACACAGATCTGAGACTTTCGTAATAAGAAATGTAGTACCTACAAGTGGTAAAGACAATTAAGAAGAAAATTCCAACGCTCCAGAATGCCTTACAACCTCCATTAACATCATAAAACTTTCTCAAAAAAAAAACAAAAAACAAAAACAAAACTCTCTAAAGTATATAGGTTACTCTCAAGCAGCCATTCTATGCATCTACCAATATCAAAATGGGAAACAAATCTGTCAGACTTTGACTCCTGGACCCAGATCTGCCAAAATACATTTAAAGGGACAAAAAATTTGAAATTACAACTGATCTGGTTCAAAGTACTTCACAGATCACACACAACTCAATATAAGATGCATAGAATGGGTTTCTCTCACTCCGATATATGCACGCAATGCACTCAGAACACATCATACTCTTATTTCCACGCTCTCTGGTTCTGTTCAACTGTGCAGCACTTCTGCTCAATGGTAACACAGAAACTCTCCTCCATCTTGGAGTGCAGAATCCCACTACATCCCAACCTTATCAGTGAACTAACGACAACCAACTTACCAAACTATCTATCCCATTCTGTTCTTGTAGCCCTAGCCATCGCCAAGAAAACGATCCTAGTTAACTGGAAATATCAACAGTCTCTTAACATCTCCCAGTGGTTGGACCTCCTTGGCAAATATATTGGAGATCATTGGATATCATTGGAGAAAATATCTGCTTTCGTTTGACTTTCTTTACAAGAAAATGGGCAGCATTCATTGACTCTCTAAACCTCAATCTGCATTTTCACCTTGCCTATGCCATCTCCGCACATACATGTACCTTCCTTGCATATAATATTACTCTCTCTGCTAAGGTTATAACTCCTGTTTATGACAATGTTTTTATTATCCTCCACATCCAGGATCACTATGGCGGATCCCCGAAACACAGCACTCTGAGCGTGCATTAGGGGTGTTCCACTCCTCCTCACCCCCTTGATTGGACTCTGGCTCTGAGGGGTCTGCCAGGCCTCCTTTCCTCCCCCCCCCCCCTCTCACATCGGGGTGTTCTCTGGCACCCTGCCTGGGGTGCCCTGTGGCTGGGAGCTGATTGCTGGCTCCTCCTGGGTCACCCTGCGGGGCTCAGCGGTGTAGGCCAGCAAGCTCTCTGGTTTCTCCTCTCATCTCTTTCGCTGCTCCCTCCTCCCTCCCAAGGCGGGCTGGGTTCTCTCCGGCCTGGGGGCTGGCTGGCCCCTGCGGGTGGGCTCAGGCCTTGTGCCTTGGGGTTGACTCTTTACCTGCATTCCCTGTTTACTGCTGTCAGCTGTGGGGGTGGAGTCGGCCATTCCTCTGCCGCTATAACGGTATCCTGGGCTTTCAATGCCTGGCGTGTGTGGGTTAGCAGTGGCTGCCAAGAAGGCTGGCCTGCCCCTGTTGCTGCACTACACTGGGGGCAGGGTTTGGGTGGGGGGCCTGCCAGATACCCAGGGACCCCTGCCTCGCCTGTGGGCCCCTGGACCGCTGTACCGGCAGCCCTCTGGCTGGGGACTGGGCCCTCACTTGCCTGCCTTCACACACTGCACACAATATTTTAATGCACCACACCTTGGCGAACAAGCCGGGTGGGTTCAGGAGGCACTCTGTCAGGTCAGGCTGCAGGACAGCAGTGTGCTGCAGCCCTCTGACTTGCCCCTACCCTCTTCTCCTTTCCTCCCATCTTAATACATACAGGGTCACTTATTCACGGTGCAGGGCAATGCTTTCTTGACAGGGATTGAACGAGCACAGGAAAGGGGACACTCTCACTTGCAGGTAGTCATGACATGGCTCGGGGGGCTTGGTCCTCCGCAGTTGGGTTGCGTGTGGGGATGGTGGCCTGGGGGCCCTACGACAGACGCTTTGGTTGGATGCCCAGGTTCTTCCGGGACCTCATGCCTAGGCTTTGTCTTGGCACTGTGTGGTGATGGGTCCATGGTGACTCTGTTCCCTGGTGGCTTCTGTGGGTCAGACGCTGGCTAGTATGCAATGGCTCACTGCTTCCTCTCTCCCTTCTGGGGGGGGTTGGGGGTTTCTCCAGGTGAATGGAAGAATCCCTCTCCCTCCGTCTGTGTGCGTCAGGGGCGCGGGTCCCCCACACCTTGCAGCCCCTCCCCCTTACAGACGCTTCACCGGTGTCCACCCACGGGGACATTGCTTAGGCTCCTGGCTGGGTCTCTTCAGCCATTGAGGTGTCTCCAGCTCATCCGATGGGTGGGGTTTGGGGTGTGTGGTTGCGGTGGTTGCGGTGGGGGACCCTCCTGTCCCGCTCCTACGTACACTTGCTTGCGCGGTTCAGTGGTGCTCGCTGTTACCCTGAACAATGGGGGCCACAGAGTGCCATGGTTGTGGTGGCACTCTGCGTTTGGTCCCTCTTGTGCTCACAGGGTGGTGGGCCTGGGCAGCCTGGACCATTGTCCTGACTCTGGGCCCTGGTGATGGTCTCATTCATATTTAGAGAATGCCCACATGCATATGTGGTTTCACTTGCCAATTCTGGTTTGGTCACATCATGAAGAATTGATTAATCCTGCCAAAAATGGGCTGAGCTGTTCTTTCATTCCATCACTATCTTTGACTCTCTTCTGTTGGGACACCTTCACCTATCTAGTAGATCTCTCCAGAGATCTCTCCAGAGATCTACCCAGAAGCCCTCTGGACTCTCATAATCTTGAGTGAGATGGCAGGAAAAGCACAGCATCCTTCACTCCACTAGTTCCTACCAGCACCACCTGCTTCCCTTCCCCTGTCCATCCTTCTTCATCTTGTCTGTCCTTTGTTCCCCCCTTCATTCACGGTGGTGTAGCACTGCCCTCCCTGCCACACTAACGTCATTTCACTCAATAGAGTCCAACAAACTAGCCTCTAGGGAGGTCTGGTGATGGTCACACACACCAAACACTGAAATAATAAAATATTTTGCTGCAAGACTATAAGTGCATCAATGCATATCATTGCTTATGACTTGCTGTCAATTGGCCCTCACTATTGAGAGGTTTTAGCATGCAGAACATCCCCACTTGAAAAGACAGTTTGTTTCTGAAGATTCCACTGGAATTCACTCAGTGATCACACATTTGCTTTCTTTTTTTTGTTTTGAACGTTGCCATGGTCAATAATCAGGTGAAAAACCTTCCAACAGAAACACAAACAGCACTTCAAGAAAACACACAAAACATTCAAACATCCAAAGGACCTACATATTTGCTTTTTAACCCCACTATCTCAACGGCTTTTTAACTCCTTTAAATACACACAAATCACATCCATTATCCAACAATTTTCAGCTCAAGCAATTCTTGAACTTGTATCCAAACCCCATTATGTTTTTAAATACACCACACCCCTGATTTGCGACACATGAAGTGAATGAAACTTCACCGGCTCCTTCTTCCTTGTTTAAACAAACTTCACTTTTGCACACTGTTTCCCCAGTCCAGTCCAGCCATTCCCTTCACAACCTGCTTGCTCCCATTGTTGTGAGCCTGTGAGAGTGTGTGTCCCCAAGTCCCCCTGATCAGCTGATTACCTCCACCTGGTGCATTCAGTCCTCCACGCTGAGAGGCACACCCAAAACCAATGCTCTCAGACAGGAAGGAGTGTGGCCCACAGCCAGCTCACCTCAACACTCAACATCACACCTCAACATATAATATCAAACACCCACAAACATGGGATGAGAAACAGATTGCAGGGCCTGACTGGTTCACATTCTTTATGAGGCGGAACCCCAGCCTGTCAGTGAGGAGTACAGAAGCAACCAATCTTGCACTTTAATCACATAAACGTGGAACATTTCTTCAACAGCCTTGCATAGGTAATTGAGAGATACCAATTTGATGGGAGCAACGTGGAATGTAGATGGAACTGGTATAACAACAGGCCAGTCACCTGACCATGTTGTTGCACATCGTGGAGTCAAGCAGGTGGGTGCAATGACATCAGATGACAATGGTGTGCTTGTGTCAGTAGCATGTCCTGGGCAAGCGCTTGGAAATGCAATTCCCCCCCTTTGTGTTCCCTCGTTACAAACAAACAATTCTTCATTCAGAGTCTACCGTCAGGGAGTGCTGGAAGTGTTAACACCTCATGATGGATGCAAGAGGAAGACTTCCTCCAATTCCTTGATCACTTTGCAAAACACACAAAAGTCAGTCCAGAGAAGAAGGTGTCGCTTGTACTCGATAACCACTGTTCCCATATTTCAGTGAAAGCTAATGACTACTGCAAAGAAAAAGGGATAGTGCTACTTATGCTGCCCCCCCACTGCAGTCATAAACTTCAGCCACTGGACTGCAGTGTGTACGGCCCATTTAAGAAAATGGTTAAGACTGCAAGTGACGCCTGGATGAAGATGAATCCTGCCAAGACAATGATTATCTATGATATTCCAGGTATTGTGAAGATTGTTCTGCCTGTAGCTGCAACACCCAAAAAAAATTCCAGCCTGTTTCCAGTCCACAGGTACTTTCAATCCTGACATTTTCACGGCGTGTGACTATGCACCCTCACAAGTCACTGACCACCCAGACTCAGGTACATCACTGACATCTGCAACTTTCCAGCCATACTCACCTCCAACTCATCTGGTGACTGCCTCCTAACCTCCAACTTACCTGGGTAAGGCAAGCACATCAGGGTTGTCTCCAACTTAGACATTCAGACATTCAGTACATATATACACATGAAATTATGTTGTTTCCACTCCGGATTATAGCCCCAACAGTGCTCATTGGAACTTTCGGAAGTTTAGAAATCCTTCTGTAACCACTGCCATCAGTTTTGCAACAATAAGGTTGCGAAGGTCTTGAGAGAGTTCTTTGCTTTTACTCATCATGAGATATTTTTTGTGTGACATCTTGGCAATGAGACACCTTTTTACAGGCCATCAGTTGGGACTGAACCAGCTGATATTAATTTGCACTGACAAGGGGCATGATTGCTTTCTGATTACTGATAGATTTCAACTGGTGTCTTGGCTTTTGGTGGCTTTTTGCACCTCCATTTCTTCACATGTTCAAGACTTTTTCCCTGTGTCATTCCATTTTATCACACATAACTTAATTTATGGACGTCTAAGGTTTGATTTCCTTGCATGTGTGGGTTGCATGGGTTGTTACCAACATCTGGTGGGTTAGGGTTAATGTCAGTAGCACCTTTAGAAATATATTTACTGAGAAAAATTGTGGTGTTCAATACTTATTTTACCCGTTGTATATATATGTTTTTCATTCAGTTATGTTGTATTATTCATTAAGCATTCATACTGTGATGAAAAATTGTTCTTGTGGTCTCTTTTTGCTTCTTTTCTCTTAGGAGCACATGAGGTCTGTGATATTCTTGCAGGGTTTT
Organism: Remorina albescens; assembly: GCA_034769265.1. Lineage (NCBI taxonomy): Eukaryota > Metazoa > Chordata > Actinopteri > Carangiformes > Echeneidae > Remorina > Remorina albescens. The sequence continues at coordinate 2,065,970 of CM068492.1, read as the reverse complement.
GGATAGGTGTCATTTATAGTAAACATATGTGGGCAACCCTAACCCTGTATAAAAGTTTGAGAGTTGTAGCTCAAAAATTCAGTGAGTTGCAGGTGGTGAAGAAAGTGTTACAACCATACCCTATATTAAAATCTGAATGAAGAGATGAAAGACTGATTGAGATGAATCTTATAGTTTTTTACTTGGATGTTAGCATGACATTAAAAATATCACTTGGGGATGATTGTCGAAGTCTTTTGAGGTTTGGTTGTTTTTACATATGACAAAGTCTCGTTGTTTGTGTTGTCCTTCACATTGTTATATAAGGGTAGCACTGCCCTTGATCTTCCCATTAATGTTACTTCAGTACAGAAGATATGTTATTGCACTGCAATGAAATTAAACTTATCAAATCTTCATAATCAATGTCCTAAAATTTCTATCAAAATCACAGAACAACAACCCCTTTCTCCCATGTATTATGGCAAAGATGATACAGAATGATGCTCCAATCCAGTCATCAATCAAGTCTAATCCTGGATGAAAGACTAAGACAAGTGACATGATAAAAGCACAATTGATTAAGAAAACTTGAATTAAGACAAGTTGTCTTGATTGAATTAGTACATCAATGGCTTGATTTTATAAACTCGTTCATGGGGCAAATTGCTGTAGGGTTATTGAACCATTTGGTGGGTGTGGTTAATGAAACAACCTACTGAGCTTTACCAATTAACTATCACTTGTTCAAGCAGCACTCCACCGATTTTCTGTACTAATCAGCACAACAGAGCAGTTTTTGATTGTCTTCTGTTGCTCTGAGCTTTTTCAACCCACACGATATTGTGCTGATGTCATAAATTATCTGAGTTTGGGTTTAGAACTACCAATTTATAAAAGAAAGACTGAACACAAACTAAAAGTGCCAAGTTAAATAAACTTTAAGTGTTAAAAAAAAATGTTATTGAGTTGGATTACAGCAATTACAGGATCTGTACTTGACTGATATCTGAATCTTTTTTTTAAATTCCATCTCTTTGAAGTACTAAATTGATAATAATTTAATCAAAATAAGGTCTGTTATAAACACAGCACTATTTTTTTATTAAATGAGTTGGTAATCTTACCAAGTTTGATTTCGAAAATTTTACTTTCATCAGTTGTTCTGTTCATGCGTGGCTGGACCATAACTGAAAAGCACCAATATCGTTTTTGGATAAGGGCTTTTCCTTACATTCCTTCTTCATTAAATAATTGAACATAAGAGAGTAATAGGATATAGTAACTAAAGTGATACTGAAGTAAAAAAATATGAGAGAAACACAAGAATAACCTTAAAGTTTTGGTACATTACCATGCTAAGTATGTCATGGAGATTATGAATATGAGCAGAACAAATGCTCCCGTTGCCACTCCATACACCCAGGTCTTCAGCTTTCCATCTGCATGGAGAATCGCAGATATACTGACTGTTACATACACTCAATAGACAGTCAGTTAGCTATTTATTAGGCACATCTAGTTAAAGCAAATAGTCTATAGTCCTCCGTTTTGAGTATGCAGTGTGTTGCCATTGAAAAGTACTGTTTTAAATAGAGGGGCATCTGATATTTAGTCCATACTCATTAACATTAATTAGGTGGACAAAATAATAGGTATAACTATCTGAGTTATGAGCATACAGCTGAATCAAGAACTCTCTCAGGATTGATCCTAGGATAGTTTAACGGTGTATCAGCATTTAGAGGTATCTAATAAACAGCTAACGGCATGACATTTCTTGACACAAAGCTACACAGATCAACAGTCCACAACATGCAGGAGAATATGAAGAGATATCTTAACGATACAGTTTGCAATTATACTGCACAATTAACTGGGATAAGTCTGATATAAGGTCCAATGGAAGTGTAAATCCTACATAAAGGTATAAAAACTTCTTGCTATATATTCAGACAGCACTCTAAAATGGAAAATCTATGTGATGTGGAAAAGCAGGAAATAGTGAGTGATTTTGGATACAGCCAGTGCCAATAGGAAAATATACAGATATATGCAGTCACTGTCACACGTATATCACTGCCTGTACACATTGCTCTAATTTAGATAGCACACAGTAACTTGGATATGCACATGAGATGAATATATGGTTGTAAAGTACCAGAATGAAGCTATATATGTACAAAACAGCCTTTATTCTCTTTTGCTTTGTTATGTTCAAAGCCACACACTTGTGATGCAAATGTGCTAGCTACTGCCCAGACTCCCTTTGTGTCAAAGTAGTTAAGACGTTTGGTGTGGCGTGGTGTGGTATGGTGTGTTTGATGAATTTGTATTCTCTCTTGTTTTTAGTAAAGGTGATGGTATTATGATTCAGCAGTGGGATATCACAGACTGTAGAGTTGTGTTACCTGGACCAAAGGGCTGCAGGAACCACATGCGTCCCACCCTGCTTGGTGTGCTGGCTGCAGGCTGGGTGGGGTAAAAAGCTCGGATGGTCTTGACATCAGCCTTGCTGTCCCCTGCAGTCGGGATCTCCAGCACAGGGATGACAGTGCATTGGTCAAGCAGTCCATCAGATGTCATCACTTCAGTGTAGCCTTCTTCACAGCCACACACACCCACCTGATATATGAAGGAGGCAGGTTTAACACAATATTATCAACTGTACTCATAACTCACAGTTGAATTTGCATACTAATTTTTTAGCCATCTCTTGTTAGAAAGATTTTGTGATAGTATGTAACCTGAAAGGAATGAAGTAAAAAATTATAGTAGTATATAGTCTGATGATCCAATAATGGTGCCACCAAAAACCCATACAGGCATTGTAACTGATTAAAATCAGCCCACAAACTTGGTTTGGAAAATTATGGCACCATTGTTTCCAGGATGATGTAAGGTACTTTTTAGTGAAACAAGTGGAGATTCCACCAAAGGAAGAGGTACTGTTGTATATATCCACTGCTGTATATATTTAAGATGGTGTTCAGGCACAGTGTCTCAGGACTCCCGTAGGTGTGTAGCTGAACAGTGCTTTTTCACTTGTTTCATCTAGGAAAATAAAGCGTTCAGACTCTCAACCTCAAATCTCTCAGCCTCAAACCTGAATTTCTGACTATCCAACTAACATTGCACACCTTCTGTTTTGTGCTTCAAAATGATTCGGCCGTTTGTTTTGAGCAGATCAAAAAGATGTCAAGGGATATCAGAAAGTGCAAAGACAAAAGATACAGATCCTAAAGTAGAACTAAAAGACCAGTGGAGTTGTTCTGTTGAGTGATGCTCCATTAAAACGATGCCACAAGAGTGTTAAAGCTTGTGTTCTGCTTGATCTACCAACACTGTACAGCATTAAAATAATTCTGTGACAAACACTTCACTAAAGATACAACTTACGACAGTAAGGCAGCGATACTATGGATGTTAGATACTGAATATATGCACAGATGTATGCAATATATGTAATCTCTGACCTCTGTGCAAATGGAACGTGGCTTGGTGCAGGGCGGGTCACAGGATCGGTCAGCAATCGGCTTGGCAGTTAACAGGCATCCACCTAGAGAGCAAAGGCCAAAAGGCCAAACAAAGGTGCCAGAGGCGGGCAAGAAGTTATTTTATTTCAAGATGGGAGAAGCAGATTCTGTTGTTAACCGCAGCATATTGTCCTATAGCAAATGCACTGGACATCAAATGTAAAGGAACTATGCCCTGGTTTCTGCAAGGCTAATACACATAAATAGCATAACCAATAACCAGCAGCAGAACCCTCATTTACAATCAAATCTGAATAATTGTGACACAAATCTGATATGTATTCAAGCTTAAATATATCCACTAGTAAACATCTTGGATTGTTTGTAAGCAGTGCATGAGACTGTTCCAAAAGAGACTACAGATGTTGTCCAACAAAAATGTTATGACTTTTCTTAAAAACTACAAATTCCAATTGATTTCTAATAGCAGAACCAAATTCCTCTTTGAAAAATAGAAACAACTTCCAAGAATACACAGTTATATCAACATTGGAGCAGTGAGCAATCATTTAACTTGGCCAGAACCATACAGAAACAAAATTTCTGTGATTATTTGTCCAGATACTGACAAGGCACTATCAGTCATGATTTGGTCATTGCTTTATTTAAAGTGGTACAAAGGTAAGGATGTATTTACCCTTCCTCCAAAAATAGCAACTCCTGTGATTTCAATATTTTACTTAGTCATATTAGAATTTTAAGAATTTGATGATTTGTTCAGCCATCGACTTAAGTCAAAGAGAATTCTATTTTTTGCAACAAATAAAAAAATTCCAAATTCCATATTTATTTATTTCTGGAGACGTCTCAACACCAATTTACTCCCCATTTCTTTTTATTTCCATCTGTTTAATTCAAATGAGGGGACATGGTTATTTCCCTGATTCATACTTCTCATTACTCTCCTGAATGTAAAGTAAAAATGTTGTTATTATAAAGTGACTTTGCCATCAGGTTCATCAAAGGTTTTGCAGAGTTGTTGACTATAGCTTAGTAGTGTTTATTGGGTTGAGAATAAACTAAGATGAAGAATGTTGGCAGACAATTATAGTACCAGACGACATTCAGGAAAAAACATGTATGCAGAATTGTGGTAATCTATCAGGGTCATGAATATTTATCAGGTGGCATGCTGAGGGAATAGCTCATTACCAATTTTCAGGGGAGCGCCACTGCTTGTGTGGAAACATTTCCAAGTAGGATAAAATGCAGTATGCCAATCAGAGCAGCTACAGACAGGCACACCATCTGGAGTCCTGTGCATAATGACATTCCTTAGTCACTATGTTTGCTTAAACCACAAATGACATGGCTCTCGGCTTGATCAAAGCAAGTGCCTTGAAAAGCTGAATTCATTATTCCACACAGATCAGCTACTAGCTGATAAATGCTTTATGGAACTTGAGACCATACTGGTGTAAATCTTAACCCTGACATATGAAGGAAATTGGGATTAAGCTTTAACTGTAGACCTGCTATGGATTGCAACTCATCTGATTACACCCTCCAAGAATTTACTGTCAAGGAAGGTTTGAGACACTATCTGGTATTCTAACAGGCTTGATGAGATAGATTTGAGTAACTTGATCCAAATTATCATCTTGAGTGTAACTTTATTTTAAATAAACTGTCTACTTCTTCAGAGACTTGAAGTCAAGCACAACACAGTTTACGTTGTTATTGTAAATGTTTCCACACAAGCAGTGGCGCTCCCCTGAAAATTGGTAATGACCTATTCCCTCAGCATGCCACCTCAGCACAATTCATGTATTAGAGCTGTGCAGGGCATCTTTGGAATTTATGTAGGTCGCATTAACATCTAAAATATTTAACTAAAAATGGGTATGATATTATCAGAGCTATCCCCATAAAACAATCTCTCTAAGTTCTTTTTGGAGGTGGTTGTATGTCAGCAGGTGAGGCTGGTACCAACCCAACCCATCAGATTTGGAGCCCCCCAGCATTGTGTGCCTTCCGACTTGCTCTGGTCTCTCTATGCCAAACAACTGCACCCCCAGAGACCCGTCAAAGTGTTTTCACATTTGCAGTTAAGAACAGTCTGCAGAAGTTGAACATCTGGTCCTGTCTGAATGCACAGTACATATAATTAAATGTCAAATAACAAAAACAGTTTGATAAGCTGTCACCATGATGAACATTTAATCAATTTAAAATAACTCTAAAAAACACTGAATATGCATATGTTGTCGCACAGTAATAATTCATGCTGGAGGTGCTAAATATAACATAATACCAACCATAACTATGGAGAGGCACAAATGCATGAGTCATGCAGCTTACCTGTGACATTTAGTCCATCTGAGCGCTGACACCAGACCTGGCGAGATGAGCCTCTCCATGGTCCAGTCTTCCATTTGTATTCAAAACACTTGCCATCTGCAAGAAAAAACCCTAGCTTCAGAGGCAATAACAACGTAAACTGTGTTGTGCTTGTCTCTGAAGAAGTAAACAGTTTAAAATAAAGTTATACTCAGAACTCTGCTGGACTAACCTGTGCATGGTCGTGCCTCCAGTTCCTGTTCTGGACACTCAAGCAAGTTCTCTGGATCCTGGGCCACCACGGCTCTGGATCGGACCTGGACTGAGCCAAAGCCCAGGTCTTCCCCACTGACACAGCTGAGCTGGCACGGGCTCCAAACAGTCCATTCCTTCAAGTAGCACTCTCCTGCAGAGTATACACCGAGCTCAGCAATGATAACCAAAGAAATATTACTTAAGGAGAGCAAAGGCAAATGCACTTTAGAAGGGGCATAATTAAAGCTCCTCTGCCCTAAACAAATGTGTTGACATCCTTTTTAATTTGATTGTAGCATAATTATGTTAAAATATTCAAGTTATGACTGAGAAATGCCCAATCTAACTTGTTTATTCGAACAGCAATTGATTATGATAGTGGAGCCAAAACTACTGGCAGCCTTGTATGTTACTGTTTCTATGTGTAAAGGTGTGATGGATTGTGTAACCCAATAAATAGAATACAGAACAAAATGCATGTATTTTAAGTAATTCCAGAAAATATGTTCATGGTTTGGTTCCTAGTGGTCACATAAGACATGTTCCAATTCAGGGTTGCATCATTTGGAGGCTGCATTTGAAGATGGATTGTGCTTGCCAAGATGGTTCCAGCCTGAAGACCCCTTCTGATCACTCACTCACTCATTTTCTACCGTTTATCTGTTTCCTGGTTGCAGGGGCTGCTGGAGCGAATATTAGCCAATGCTGCAGGCAAGGGTGGAGTACACCCTGGATAGGTTGCCAGGCTATGACAGAGGCAACACATAGAGACAGACAAAGACGAACAACCACTTACACTCAAACTCACACCTACGGGCAATTTGTCGTCACTGATTAATCTACATCTGCATGTCTTTTGACTGTGGGAGGAAACTGGAATACCCAAAATAAACCCATGCAGGCATGGGGAGAACATGCAAACACTGGATAGAAAGGCCCCAGGCCCGGGAGTCCAACCCATAACCACAACGCTAATGACTCTGGTGCCGTGCTGCCCCACTCCTTTTTATGCAGCCGACAACTATGTCTTCTTTTTTCTGGGAAACAAAGGCTCCAAGAGTTAGATCCTTCATAGCCTAGCCTATCCCAAAATTCATTGTACACTGGTAATGAAAATAACAAAGCAGAGATAAAGAGCCTTAGGATTACACCGTTTAGTGTACATATTAGGTAAGGGTACAACTGTTAAAGCCAAGAGGCTTGAAACTTCAGTTTTTTTTTAAAAGAGATTTACTTGGTGTAAAGGTTGCTAATAGGTTTCTAGCAGGAGCTTTTGTCTAGCAATATCTTTGCTATGGAACAGTGAGGACAGTAACAGCTGGTGACAAAAACCATAAATGGCCTATTGAACTAACTGTGTTACACCTCAATAGACCACAGCCTCTGAGTCGGGGACACGGGTGCCCTCACCAGCATGGTAGTTCAGCTTTCATTCTTTTATTTTGGGGTGTGATAAAACAGAAAATGTTGGCTCCAACCCAGGATATATGCTGAAGGTCACTCCCCCATCCTTCTTCTGCTTCCTGTCAGCCTTTTCATTTATTTTTATTTTACCTTTACTTGGCCAAGAGACCCAAGTAGAAAAAAATACATTAACAGCGATACATATAAACATAAAAACATACCAAGCATGCAAAAAAGAGGAAAAGAAAAACACAGGAGCAAGTATGTAAAATAATAAGAACAGGATAAAAAAGATGAAGGATAAGTCAGCGAGCAATAACAGGAAAGAGGGGACAAGTAATGTATATGTGTAAGAATGTATGTGCATGCAAATGAAGAAGTGGTATGAAAGTAAAGGAGAGAATGTATGTGCGTATGAATGCATGTGCGTAGATGTGATCTGGGGTGATCAGCAAGAGCAACAGTCAGTTATTACCTGTTGGAGTTTAAGCTTGAAAGTGGTAAGAAATATCAAAGATGAAAGTTTGAGGCTGTTTTGCAAAGTGTTCCAATCATTTGCTGCTGCAAAGCGAAAGGAATTGCGGCCAAAAATAGTAGAGGTACTGGGAATGGTGAGCTTGATGTATTCACTTGACATAGTGCGATATTTGTTAAGGGCAAAGTGAAAAAGAAATTAGTTTGGGTGGTGTCTTTCCCAGGATTGTCTTATAGACAGAGTGAAAGCAGTGATGGAGCCACCAGGTATGAAGGGAGTACCAGCCCAGACAAGAGTCAAGAGTCTGCTTGGCAGCATGAGTGACAGAGGTTTTATTGCCGAAGAGAAAAGCTAGTCTGGCTTTGACTTTTTTGTCTGAAGGTTTTTAATGTGTGTGGCGAAAGACAGATGAATCCAACCAGATTCCTGGGTATTTGTAGGATTTGACATAATCCAAATCTGAACCATCAGCATTATTGATTTTGGGAAGGCTGGAGGCACCATATTTTTGACTAAAAGCGATGCATTTTGTCTTATTAGCGTTTAGGCAGAGATAGAGGTTGTACTGAGGAGGACTGAGGTGAGGCTGACTTGAAGGGTAGATCTGGTGGAGTGGAAAGAAGGGCAAACTGAATATAGGATGGTGTCATTAGCGTACAAATGGATCCTGGAACTGCTAGCAGCTTTGGCTACATCATTAATGTAGATGGCGAATAAGGTCGGGTCTGATATGGAGCCCTGAGGCACACCTTTGGAGATTGTAAGTGGTTTGGACAAAATATTTTCAGTCTTCAACTGTCGGACACAGTTAGAAAGATAGCTGGCAAACCAATCACAGCAGGTGGTTGGCAGACCAACGCTGGAGAGCCTACGTAGGAGGATCCCATGCGTGACAGAGTCAAAGGCCTTAGCAAGGTCAATAAACACAGCTATGCAGACCTGCTTGTTGTCTAACACTGTGATAATGTCATCAAGAACCTTTATGCTGGCTGTACTACACCTATAGCCAGCCTGGAAATCAGGTTGCAGGTCAGACAGAATGTGGTTTGACACAAGGAAGTGGCTTAGTTGTTATTATTATTATGAATCAGCTTCTCCAGAACTTTGGCTATGCATGGTAATATAGAAATGGGTTGGTAGCAGTTTGGGTCGGAGCCAGAGCCACCTTTAAAGAGGGGAGAAATCAAGGCCCGATTTCCAGTCAGGATGGAAAACAGAGAGCTGTAGAGACAGTTTAAATATTGTTGTGATGGGAACAGCAATAATATGAGCAGATGCTTTTAAGAACATCGGATCAAATCCATCAAAGCCAGCAGATTCATTGGGATGCAGCTTGATGAGTTCATCCTGCACTTCTGAGATAGAGAGGGATTTGAAGGAGAAACCAGTATTGATGGATGGGGAAGGCTGGGTAACAGAGGTTATAACGGGGTCTGGAGTAGTGAGGGCTTTGGTTGAGTTCACAAAGTGATGGTTGCGGAGAGAGGTCACATGAGGTTTATCAGTGATAACAGTGCTGTTGAATACTATAGAGTTTGGCAGGTGGGGAAAAGTAAATTTGTTTTCCATCAACTTGACTGTTGATACTTACTTGCATCAGAACCACAAGTGGTGAGTTTCTCCTTGAAGTAGGAGAATTTGGAATTCCTGATTGCTTGAGTGGTTTTATTCCTGCATTGCCTGAAGGCAAGCCAATCAACAGGAGACTGGAAAGAACTGGCTTTTCACCAAAGGGTTTTAATTTGATGGATAAGTTTTGCCAACTCATGGGAGAACCAAAGACTGTAATGATTCTTGGTCCCGAATGTTTATCAGCATGTTTATCAATGATCATAGTGAATGTATTTTTGAAGTTAGACCAGGCATCATCCAAGGAAAGTTGTGCATTGCATTTACTAACCATGTTTTCCCGAAGTCTCTGTCTCCCCCAGCTCCTGTCCTCTCTCTCTCCCAGCTCCTCTCCTCTCTCTCCCTGTCCTCATCCTGCAGGTGATGAATCATCACCATCCCATGTTCCTGCAATGCCTGCTGCTCCCACATCTTCAAGAATTCCATACAGCATCATTCCTACGAACCTCATGCAGCATCATGTTCCTGCCTACACCTGTTTGAATATCCCCTCCTCCTGCTCTCTTTCTCTCCCTACTCTACCCAACTTTGCCCCCCCCCTCCCCCGTGCCTCTCTCTCTCTCTCTCTCTCAACCCAACCGGTCGAGGCAGATGGCCGCCCCCCCTGAGCCTGGTTCTGCCCGAGGTTTCTGCCTCTTAAAGGAAGTTTTTCCTTGCCACTGTCGCCAAGTGCTTGCTCATCGGGGGATCTGTTGGGTCTCTTTAAATAATTTTATAAAGAGTTTGGTCTAGACCTGCTCTATATGTAAAGTGCCTTGATGTAACTTTGTTATGATTTGGCGCTATACAAATAAATCTGATTTGATTTGATTTGATTTGAAAGAATAACATAGATTCTGACCCAAGACACTGCTGCAACACCAAGAAGAAAGGCCTGCATGTCAAAGTTCTCCAGAGAGCGCTTGATCACAATTATTGGAGGCCGTTTGACTGAACTGCCAGAGCATATGCATACAATGGCGCAGTAATCGCTCACTTGGCTGAAGACTCCTGATTGATAACTAAATGGGGCGTTGGCAAGAATGAGGTCAATAAGCGTGGAGAAGGAAAGATATTTGGGGTTGGGTCTGGTATGCTCTAAACTAATTTGGAAAAGGTTTAGAGCATCAAATTGCTGCAAAACTGTGTCTCGGGGGTTGATTATATCCCAGTTTAGTTAATAAATTAAGAGGAAATATATGGTACTAAGCGTTCACTTAATGCTATTAGCGCAGAGGCTGGGGCAGAAGGTGCTCAATAACAGACAGCAACAGTGAGAGAGAAACTTGTTGAGAGTTTAAGCATTAACAACAGTAACTCAAATTGCTTAGGGACTTAGAAATAGCAACAGAACAGTGCAGATGGTCTTTAATATACATAACTACATCACCTCCCTTGGTGGCTCTGTCCTGACAAAATACATTGTACACAATGTAGGCAATGTACATTGCCTGGTTTCAAAATATCATAATCAGTGTTTCTTTTCTCAAGCTTGAATTCAGAGATAGCTAGGACATCGCGCTTAGCAGTATGTACCAATGTTTTTAAATGATCAAAGTTATTAGAATTTAAAAAACTACATATATTTGCATATAAAAAGCCCAAGGATTTGCGATCAAAGAGATCTCTAAATGACAACTGAGATGTAATGGGGTTAACTGAAGCAGGCCTAGGATTTCAGTGAACATTACCAGAGATAAGTAACAGGAGAATGATTAACATGCGCTGAGGATGTTACCAAAATCATCGTTCTCTGCCACTTACTAACTATAATAAAGACATAAAGACAAGGAATCATGCACAGAGCTGTGCGCTGAAGGCCAGGCAAAGCTGAGGGATGAAGTCAGCCAAAAGCAGGACTAAAGGTGCATCGACTGCGTCCGAGCTGCTCCTAAAATTAAAGCCAAGACGTCCGCTCTGAGTCTGGAAAAACACGGACATAGTTGGTTCTACTTGAGAAAGAGGATCAGAGTATTAACACCTCAATAAGGAAACTAGCCAGGAAGAAGACCATGATCTGAGCTGAGTTTGAACACGTCGGCCAGCAAAGTTCCTCCAGGTGGTGGTCGAGCCTCTCGGTTTCTTCTGGAGATCACTCCTCACTTTAATCTGACATCGTACTTGGTAATACGGAACAGGACGGTGTTAGAAGCTTTCTCGCTAACAGAGCCACTCTCGGCTAACGCTGATGCTAACCTGTGGGTAAACTGTGCTTGTGATAGCTAAAGACGACGCTCAGCTAGCTGCTTGTCAGCTCGCTCTGGTAAACAACTGTGCATTTTGTTAGCTTCAGATCAGCAGGATATACCTCCCGGGATTAATAAACATTCTTCTTTTTCCAACGTGGGGCCAAAAAAAACCAGCCAGGAGGAGGATTCCTATTCACTGACTATGATCCATGAGCTGCTTGATCAGTAGAAATAAGACTTGATTGAGCAACAAGAAAGAAACTTCAAGACCTTTGTTCAATTATTTATGGACTCTACTACAAAGGATGGACAATATTATGAAAGATGTACAGGACATTAAGTTCAGCTTGCAATTCTCACAGAAGGATGTAGATGATCTTAACAAAAGACTCTCTGACCATGCCATCGGTCTTAAGAGCATTTCAATTGAGTTTGCATCTGTCCAAGCCTCTTTTGACAAACTTTCTGGAAAATTTGAATATCTGGACAGTCAGTCAAACAGGAATAACATCATTGTTCTTCATGAATGATTAGATTTGATAACATGATAACATGATTTGATTTGATTTGATTTGATAACATGGTCATATTTTATCTTGGCTCTCATGTCTGGATTATAAATTTTCCATAGTAGTTTTAACTGAAACATGGCTAAATGAATCTGGGGTTTCACTATATGAACTGTCTGATAACTAAACCAATCACTGGACAAGGGAAATGAGAACTGGAGGAGGTTTATCTCACTTTATCCACAATAGTTGCCAATTTGTCAACAGAGGTGATCTTACGACTTTTAAATCTAATGTTGCAGAATCTGTTTTTATTGAAATTACTTCATGCCCATCATTTGGGGCAAGAAATGTAATTGTTGGAGGTATTTATCGACCACCCAATACAGATATTGATCTTTTCAGTCAACGGTTATCGGATATTCTTGAACTTATATCAAAAGAGGGTAAAGTTTGTTATCTCATAGTTGATTTTAATATCAATCTGTTTAAGGATGACACCATTCACAAACTGCAGAATTTCTAAACATTATGAATTCAAATTACTTTTTATCCCTTAATTCATATGACAACTAGGATCTCTGATACATCTGCAACCCTTATTGACAGTATTTTTACAAATTTCTTTGACTGGGATTCCAACAGCGTTATACTGTATACTGATTAGGGATGAGCGAGTATACCACTATCCGTATCTGTATCCGTATTCGTACTTTTAAAGGGCAGGACTTAAACCAGAAGTGAGCATGGTTTATACAAAAGTTGTATTTTTAAGGCTGAAATTGATATGGGTTGGTCAAAAGTTGCTATATTTATTTTAAGCCTCAATATATTTTTATTTACAGCTTAATTTGTATTACACCAAGGTAAGAAGAGTGAGCCGACCGGTAAAAAAAACCTGAGCCGGTGAAGAAACAGCGAGAATGAGAAACGCGATGCAGGCTGCATTCAGCCCTGTCTCGTCACACAAGCACCGCTTGTGTTACGAATCACGTTTTTACCCCATCACCCCATAAAGTGGGCCAGATTTTAAAAGTTTGGGTTATAAAAAGCAGTTTTAAAATGATGATGTAGTGTGGATGTAGCCTAACTTATGCAAGACTTGTTTTTTAATCGCTATTAGGTTCAATTATGATCTTAACGAGGGACTCGATCAGGTAGTTGTAAATATCGATGCATTTCACCTCTGGCCATTCAGTGGGATAATTTCTCCATAAAAATGAAGGCAAACAGAAGGGACAATGAGAAATACCCACATATGTTATTCGTTATACCATTTTTTCTCCGGTATAGCTAGCGTGTTAAAATAATCATCTGACATGTTGAAATAATGTTTTAAGCTAAGTACTCGACAGTGCATTTTAAATTGTGCTGCCGATTGTTTGCCCCTCCGGTGGGCGTGGCTTTCGGGGTGTGACGTGTTGCGCTTTGTCTCTATCACAGGACGCCCTGAGGAGGATTTTCCTTCAGCCCGAGCATGGATATTGACTTGTATTGCTGGTATGGTACTCGTACTCATCACAATTGCTCTATCCATACCGGATACTTGTTTCAGCCGAGTATCCAGCCCAACCCTAATACTGATATCTCTGATCATTTACCTATTTTTAGTGTGACTCAAAAAAAAAAAAAAAAAAAATCATAAAATAAATTAACCCTCTGTTAATTATTATGATAGAGCATACACCAAGAAAAATATGGACAATTTCAGGTCTAAAATAGCAAATATCTCATGGGAAAATGTTCTACATTTAATTCTACATTTAAAAGAATATAAAATATATAAAAATAAATTTGTGCATATTTTAGATTCAACAAAAAAACATATTTCTCAGAAATGGAAAGAATCAACAAATCATATAAAATATAAATGGAATGTTATTAATCAACTATTAAACAAAAAAAAAAAAAAAAAAAAAGAAAGAAAACATCATCAGGTCCTGCTTCTCAGTTTCAAAATGGGGATAAACTAATTAGTGATCCAGGTGAAATTTCATGTGGCTTTAATCCACATGGATGGATGATGGACAATTTGTAGGCAAATTATACGCAGCTACGAATGATAATAAATTTGCACTAGGAATTTTTTTAGATCTTTCTAAAACATTTGACACCGTTAATCACGATAATTTGTTAGCCAAATTAAAACATTATGGTTTCCAAGGTGATACATTAAAGTGGTTAACTAATTACATGAGTGAAAGAAAGCAATACGTATTAATAAATGGTTGTACTTCAAACACAGTTCATATATCATGTGGTGTACCACATGGATCTATCCTCGGACCCTTATTATTTCTAATTTACATTAATAATTTTTCATTAGCTTGTAAATTTTCTTTTCCCATTTTGTTTGCTGATGATACCAATATGATTTTAATCACACACTGACTTATATACTGTAATAAATAATACAAATGAGGAAATGATGAGAGTTGCAAGATGGTTTCAACTGAATAAGGTTCCAATAAATATTAAAAAGTTAAATTTCATAATATTTGTGGGAAGGGGCAGGAAGTATGTTAGGGATTATGTTAGAGTGTCAGTAGACGAAAAAGGGATTTCTAAAATTTCCCACACTCGTTTTTTAGGCATTTTAGTTGATGAGAAATTGAATTGGAAAAAACATATTAATTTCATTCATAAAAAAAACTATGAAGTCACTGGGGATCATCAGCAAACTACGGAGTTTTGTAAATGTTTCATGTTTATTAACTTTATACTATTCCATGATTTATCCCTATTTGATTTATTGTAATATTGTTTGGGCAAATACATACCATTCCAATCTTCATAAACATTATTTGTCGCAAAAACAATTTGTAAGATTGGCAACTTTCTCAAACTCTAAGGAGGCCTCTGTCCCCCATTCCGAAAACTGGATATTCTTTCAGTATATGACATCAATATTCTTCAGATGTGTGTGTTTATATATAAATATTTGTTTTTGTCTTTTTCTCTACCATCATCGTTTAGCAACTTTTTCAAATTTAATTCTCAATTTCATTCATATAATACTAGACAAGTTGATCATATTCACCTCCCTTTTTACAAAACGAAACATGGCCAGTACTCTTTCAGATACTGTATTGTGGTGTACAGTTATGGAACTCCAAAGTACACGTCATCAAGAGCTCCCTATCTTTAGAAAATCTTAAAATGAAATTGTCATCACATTTAATTCATAATGTCTAATTATTTTTTGATGTGTATTTTTTTTTCTTTTTTCGTGTATAATATTATTATAATTTTATGTCTATGCAACTCTGTAAACAATAAGTATACAAATATCTATACACTTTCAGAAAATTTGTAATAACTGGAATGCTTTCTCTCAAGAACAATATGGCCTGACTGCTGCAGTTGCTTCAACCTGGACTAAGCATGTTTGGTTGTACTTGCATACACACATTGAGTAATGTCATGTTTTTTAACAAGTCAACAACATCAACAGTTTTAACGGGCAGAGTTCTGAAGTCATGAGAGAAATTAAAACAAAACAGCTTGAGTTTTATTTACCTACGTATAGTAATGAAGGTTGGTAAAATGTCTTGTAACGTGGTAAAATCTGTTTTCATGGAGGCAGCTTGCTTACTGGCATTAGTTGGTGATCCATGTTGTCATTTTTGGGAACATTACCGTAGTAGGGTGCCATCTTATCCTTTATAAATGTTACAATCCATCAGACTGAATAAGGTAAGGATAGACTGACAACCAGTCTTAAGTGAACATTCATCACACTGTATATTCAACGCTACACTGCTAAATGCTAATGACTAGTTTACTTTATGCGCGAATCAGCAGCACCACCACTTTCTCTCCCCCTCCCTCTGCACACACAACTAATGTACTCAGCTATTACTGAAAAGGGTTGCACAAACTTGCTGCTAAAATTTCTTAAACCGCTTGTAGATTTTTTTAGATTTTGTTAGCTTGCAACTGCCACCTCTTAAAGGAACACCCAAGTTTATTTCTGCACACGTCTGGGGTCCGTTTCACAATGCAGGTTCAACAAACTCTGAGTCTAACCTTAAACTCTGAGTTGATCTACCCTGAGAAAGAAAACTCTGAGTTTTCGGTTCCAGAAAAGCTGATTTGAGTAAGTTTGATCAACTTGGAGTAGTTTCACCTGGAGTTAAGTGCGTGTACCGCAACTATAAAAAGAGAGCATCAATGGAGTCCCGATTTGACAAGTCACCGTGGCAATGGGGAAGAGGAGGGCTGTGTTTTTCACCCCACTAGAATTGGACATCTAATGCGCTCATACAGTGTGTTTGAACATGTTTTTAGAAAGAAGTGGAACACAGCTGCAAAAGAGAGGGAGACGGCGTAGGAGAACATTGCTGCATGGGTAAATGTGTAAGTTTAAATGTAGTCCTTTGCAATCACATTAATATTACAGGGTAAAACTGCCTGAATGATAGGCTATTAATTTATTTCATTTAGGTGGAGTCCCGCGGGGGAGAGGCACACTTGGCAGCAGTTTAAGATGAAATAACCTTTATTCAAACAGGTAAGACCTTGGCATAATCTCATGGGGGTACCTCATTTTGATCATGTTTTTACATTGGAAAGTAAATATTAAGTGGCTGTTTGACTGTGCAGTTGTTTTTTCCCCAACATAATGCTGTTTTCACACACATAAATGTCTTCTCATCTATATCATGTTCTGTTAAATAATTAAGTCTATTTAAACTAACACAGACTTCTACTCAGCCAACAGAAAGAACGCAGATGGTGGCCCAGCACTGCCAACTCTCACGGAGGCAGAATTTAGGAAGGCCAGTGGCTGAGGGAATCCCTGGAGGGAGCTCATCCACTGAGCCCACCCCCCAAAACACAAGTGCCTTCATAAAATGTAATATGCTTAGGCCTATATATCTTTTTATCTTTTGTCCCAACAGATTCTTATGGTGTTATCTGCCTGTGGAGCCCCCCCCACGCCACAACAGACCATGTAACTGTAAGTAGACAATACTCCAAAGATTTTGCCAAATGGTAGTTTAAGTATACTGAAACATATCACTCGTCTAGGATGAAAAGCACGAGGAAACTGTGTCTGCTGCCTTTACAGAGGGGGATCCAGAAAGGCCTATAGAGGTAACATCTTGATATGTTACTGATAGTTCTCTTCCCATTCACATTTCTTAACATTGTGTGACATTTATCCTACACTGAAGTATTAACACATTCTCATCCCTTTTAACAGGGCATGGCTGGGCAGCAACAGGAGGGTCCATCAACATCCACTGCACAGATTGACACAGTGAGATGGATGTTCAGTAAACATCAGAAGTTCATTCTGTGGAATTCATGTGCAACTGTATAATTTTATGTCCTCCTTTTCCCAGTTACCAGTAAAAGATTTACAAAATTCACCTACTGAAAAAAAATCCAAAATAACCGACAAAGAAATGCAGTACTTGTACTTGGACCGCCAGATTAGGAGAGCAGATCTAGAAATTGAAATACTGGAGCCCAAGTTAGAGGTGGGTGCATGGTCACAGGTGAATTATGTTAGTTGTGTTAACTATTGGAACATTAACTAAACTAGCTCTTGTATTTGTAGGAAATAAAGACGACCAAATGAAATATGTATTATGTCTTTATTTGACTGCTATGGTGGTGGTGGTGGTGATGATGGTGACTTAATCTCTGAAGTGATAAAGTGCCTTACTCAAGTGCTCTGCATCTCCAACAGTGTACAAAAAAACTCCCATTTGCAAAAAAAAAAAAAAAAACGCAGCACAACACAATTTCTGCTGGGATGTGAGAGCATGACTACGGTTGGTAATGTTGCAAATGTAAGGACGGATGAGGTTGTGTATGTAAATGATGGACTGTGCCGTGAAACGGTACCGCTCAAAAAGATAATTGTCTGGAAATGCTAGAACATCTATGCAGTCTGATAACCATCTCCCGACGAATATTTAATTCTCTGCGCAGTAAATGCTGCACCTTCATCCACGGGATCGTTATCAAAAGGACATGCCATGTGTGGCGATCACTCCCACAGAATGGTTAAATGATGATCTGAAAGTTTTGTATTTCTTTGTCTTCTGTGTTATTCTCTTGATTATGCAATTTGTTTTAAGTATCATCTAAAAAAAACCTTACATTCATACTTTAAATATGTTATGTTATGGTAGGTGATTGCCCATATTGTTTTTTTTTTACTCACTTCCATACCCCACCAGTCCAGTCAGCCAGTATTTAGCTCCGTTTTTACCGCTCCCCCGGAGTCCAGCCTCTTCCGTTTTTCATATCAGGTGACTAAATTCAGTATGGCGGTAGTCGCCGGCAAGTGAGCAGCAGGGGAGTCGTGCTCTTCATTCATCCATGTCCGCATCCGTGGTAGGCCTATCCCTGGCAATCAGCGCGCGTTTCAGTCCGCGTCGGTTCGTGTCCACCTTGTTTGCCCTCGTGCAGTTTGGATACCGCATCCTCTCCTCTCCACAGAAACCGCCAAGCCACCGCCGTCTAAACAACTCCGGACATCGCACACTTTCCCACTTACACCGAAACCGTGAGTCTAAGTGTGCTCTTTTTGTTGTCTTTTCTTTCCTTTTTTGACTGGGCTTTTGCGGTTGGATGAACTGTGCAAAACTAAGCTGACTTCCTTATTTTGACTTTTGTTTGGGATTCCGGGAAAACCCGAGGTGGATTATTTTGTTTTACGAACTGAACTGAACTGATAAACGGGAAAACCCGGAACGGATCACTCGGTATCCTTATTTATTTTATGGACCTGGACTGATTTGTTGAAGAGTTTTGTTTTGCTTGTGTGCTCTAATATAATTTTGTTGAAATTCAAATGGTGGTGTGGCTGAAAGGGGGCAGAGACAGAGAGAAACTCGAGGTTCATTGAGAAAAACCTGGTCCCGACCAGGTTAGGTTCATAGAGTCTGTTACTACGGTAACTGACCTAGAGCTCAAGTTACCTCTCTCTGGGAAAATGGGCCAGAGTTACCCCGCTTTCTCCTGTTTGAGTTACCTCCCTTTGTGAAACGGAAAACTCAGTTTCCTTCATTTCAGGGTTAATAGACTCAGAGTTTCCACTAAACCTGCTTTGTGAAACGGGCACCTGGTCATGCTCGTGTACCATATTAGAACTGATTACAAAAACAGAAGAAACTCAGTCAAGGACAGTTACTTTGGCTGTAGCTTACCACCAGCTAAAAATCCAGAATTAATTTTTACTTTATAATTTTGGTCATCACCTTTGTCAACTTTTCCAATATTCTACTGTCAATTAACTAATCAATTACTCTATACATTTTTCTCAGCTTTTTAAGTGACTGTGGCCAGTGAACTCTTCATTGTTACTATGACAGTGTTGGTGGAGTCTGTAGAGCCACAGTGTGTGGGTGACCTACCTGGGCAGGGTACAGTACAGGTTTCCTGCAAGACAATGTGTGTGTCTCCATCCGCGGATGGCTCCAAATCTCCACACAGCTCATCATCCACCAGTATGCTGTCCTGCTGACCCGAACCATCTGACACAAAGCATGATATGTTCCTGAAACGCAGGCCTTCTCCACACCTTGCCCCCTGATGAGAGGGAAAGACATGTACAGATTAAACACACCTTTACATTTAGGGTGTTTGATAATTTAGATTTTTAACCATTCTTAATGTCCCAGTCACCTGTCACCTAATATCACCCTCTGGGTACACTATACAGTACGTTTCACTCTCCTCTATTGGTGAGGCTCTAAAGTGAAACTTTTTTGCTTTATCTTGTTAGTGATCTGGTGAAAGCAGCTTGGCGGAATAGTGGTTAGCACTGTTGCCTCACAACAAGAAGGTTGTGGGTTCAGTTCCTGGGCCTGGGGCCTTTCTGCGCAGAGTTTGCATGTTCTCCCTGTGCTTGCGTTGGTTTCCTCCAGGTACTCTGGTTTCCTCCCACAGTCCAAAAACATGCATGTTTAGGTTAATTGATGACTCTAAATTGCCGGTAGTTGTGAGTGATTGCTCAACTTTCTCTCATCTTTGTCTGGCCCTATGATCGACTGGTGACCTGTCCAGGGCGTACCCTGCCCTTGCCCAATATGACCTTGGATTGGCTCCAGTGCCCCCCACGACCCATAAACAGATAACCGGTAGAAGATGAATGAATTAATGATCTGGTGAAGCTCTGGTGAACCATATTGGTGGTTAAATATCAATGAATGACTCTAGCACCTGGTATTAAAAGAAAGAAAATCAGCTCCTCTGTTGGGACACCTTCACCTATGTGGACTCCCATCTCCACAAAGATCTACACAGAAATCCTCTGGACTCTCATAATCCTTAGTGAGGTGGCAGGAAAAGCACAGCATCCTTCACTCTACAATTTCCTACCAGCACCACCTGCTTCCCTTCCCCTGTCCATCCTGCTGCATCTTGTCTGTCCTTTGTTTCCCTCTATTTCACTGCCCTCCCTACCTCACAAAGGTCATTTCACTCAATAAAGATCAGCAAACTAGCTTCCAGGGAGGGCTGGTGATGGTCACATACACACACTGAAATAATAAAATATTTAGCTGCAAGACTGAAAGTGCATCAATCCCATAAGAAGTGGACACACCCTGTGGTGTTAAGCTATGAGGACAAATGCAGACAAAAAAAAAGACAGTATAAATTAATTGCGCTATTTAATACTGAGTTGCAGATCCTGACTGACCTCAGATTTGCACTCCGACCAGGCACTGTATTTCCAGCTGTAGCAGGGCTTCACTAAGCAAGGCTTCCACTGTGTGGTCTGCAATGGGCACGGTCTCCCGTCACCCTGAGGAACCTGGACCACTGTTCGTCTCCTCCACAGCTTGCCTGCAGAAAAAGTCCCAAAAAGAAATCCTTAGAGATTTTAGGTCTTCAAATGTCCAAGCTTTGTTAAGACTAGGAAGACAATCAAATCAGAGCAACAGGACTTTATTTCATCAACAGATTCCTTACGTCTTGTTTGCCTCACCCCACACCAATAATATGGTTTTTACTGCAGTTGTTTGAGGAAAGTGGTCACTGATCTCTGCTACATACATCTTCTGAAAAAAAGAATAATTCGGGTCTTTTTTGTTTTCTGTTCTCTTCAGAAAATGAAAGATAATTACTTTTTCCCATACTGTTGTTGACCAGTAGTGCTAGTCCAAACAGACCAGGATGAGTGGTGACATACACAGCACCTACAGACGAAACGATATAATACAGAATGGGGAGAAGTGGGGAAACAGCTTTTATCACATTTTAATGGGAGAGGCAACATGTGCATAAAAGCCAATTAACAAGCTTCCAACATCATGGTGTATTCACTCTGAACAGGCACATTCCTAAGTTGTGTTAACATAAAACAAGTGACTTTCTTAGGTTGAATTAAAAAAGTTCCCTTCACCAAACACAGCATACAGTAAAGCCCCACTCCGGAGAGATGCGAGAGCATTCTCAATTAGCTGCTGACTCATCATAAATAATCACACACCACTTAAAACTTATAATTAATGCAGGAAAGCAACAGCAAATCACAAGTGAAGAAAAGGGGGAAAAAAAATAGCTTTTCAAAAAAAGACAGGACTTTATATTTTTGCAGCATTTCAGAATTGATTCTCATTCAAAATGCACTTCAGTTAAGACAAGAGGTGATTCTGATTCCAGAGGCACAGGATACACCGTTTGTGTGGTGGCCATGTTAACAATTTAGGCTGACACTGCCTGCAATATTTCAGCTGCATATTGTGATCCAGAGATTACACAACAGAATGAGCAGGCAGTAGCAGAGACAAGCCAGATATACAGACACACACAGGTTTTTATGCTGTCAAAATACACAACTCCATTTGATTCACTCCAAAAGAAATTTTTAAAATAACAAGGCATACCAACATTCTGCACAAGCCTCTGTTGGATCTACATCCCAATTTTCTTTCCAAAGTTCCCTGTTTCTCACATCTGATTTCTGCTTTGTTCAATTGTTGTTTTTGGCAGAGTTTCATGTTGAGCAATGGGTGGCAGGGGGATGTGCTACTAGGTGAAATAAGGTATGTGCCAGTTGTCTTTATCAATGTTTGGTGGGAGAACACACAAAACTGTGATTATCTATGCACACAGGTGGAGTTGTATAGCTGTGCTTTCACACCACTTGACTGATAACAGCATCTTGCTGCTTCTAGGTATGTTCATTTGTTTGAAATAACAAAACCTGCTCATTGTTATTCCTGGCCCAGGAACAGAAATCACCCCAGCCCCCCTAAGGAAATGGGGGAAATGTCTTCACAACAAGCAAGAGATAAAAACACACAGGAAGGAAAGCAAGAAAATCTTCTCCGTCTTTGTGGTCTACATTATTTGTCTCTGCATGGGGACAAATTAAAGTTACCACATTAGCTAAAGTTGGCTTACTATTTGCTCTTTTTTGCTGCAGACCACTTATCTTTAAGCAGAGCACTCCCTGAACCCCAGAAAACTCGCACTTAGACCATCAATCAATAGTGTGATGCTTTGGAATTACATGGGAGGGCATTATTATCCTGGTTTATACCATGGACTGTCACATCATAATGCATGTCCGGTTTCCACCATTAGCATCAGAGAGACATTCCTTAGCACGCAGTAGCACCTGTAGTGTAACTTTAATGGATCAGTGGATCATTTAAGTATAATGCTGTCAAAGCTGTGAGTAGGCTGCCATACTGGTTTTGGAACTTCGTTGTAGTTTTACATAAATTTCACACTTCTATCCAATGCCAGGGAGGTTAGCTACAGTGCCATGGGCTGTAAACGTCTTGATGGCACACATTGGGCACAGGAACATCTCTGGAGATGGACTTGTAGCCTTGAGACTGTCCATGTTTTCCACAATTTTGGCAGTTCTTTACTCTTCTTTCTTTTTTCTCCATGCTCAATGTCACACACAACAAAAAGGTTGAGTCAACTTTTCTCCATTTTAACTGGTTGCAAGTGTGATTACTATATTGCCAACACCTGCTACTGGCAGAAGTGGGTCTAAATTCAAATTACAGGAGCATTACATGTTTAAAAAGCAATTATTTCTTACAACTTTGACAAGGTGTCAATAATTTTGTCCAGTGCATTTTTTGAGTTCTGTGTGGCATTTAATCAGGTTTTAGTTTTTTTACTCTGTGTTTTTTGTTGTTCCAGTGCAAACAAAAGAAATAAACGCAAATATCAAAACATAAACAAAAACACCTTTATTAATCATCAGGTGTGATATTGCATTGTTGAGCCTGTCAGATGAACCCAAAGAGTATGCAAGTTTGAAGTCTTAAAGCTATCTTATGCATAAAATCTTATGTGCAAACCTTAACCTTAGCAACAGCAGCTGAAAATAAGTTATCAACAGATGAGAGCAATGAAAAATTCTACTTTCCCATGTCCTTTAATGACTTTTCATCAATCGCAGGTTGTAGTATAAAAATAAATTGAACTCTAATCCCCTAATTTTATGGAAGTGCATACCTGAAGAGTTGAAAGACCAGACTCATGAGAAAATATTAAAATTACCGTGAAATACTTGTATTATTACCTCAAAGAGGTAATGTTTCTACTTTAGCCTGTTTGTTTGTCAACGGGATTGGAGAATTACTGAACTGATTTTCAGTAATTGCTAATTTACTAGCTAATTAGGTCATTTGAAAACTAATTAACCTTGCACTACCTTCATAATAAGGCACCCAGACACCCAGCAGAACTAAGGATCCAACAGATGCTTATGTCAGCCATTTATTGAGGGCTGGGGGAGTCAAGAAAATACAATAATATCACACAGCACACCATTGTTCCATTCCTATGTCAAAGTAGCAATTTTTGTTGTTACCTAACTCTAAGTGTGACTCTTCTCACTGTCACTTTCACTGTTGTTGTAACTTTGACAACAAAGATTATTTAATAATCTAACCAAGTTATGTGTTTTTATCACTGTAACCATGAAAATGAAGGTCCAGAATGCTGCCAGTATGCCAACTAAAGGGAATGTTTTCCAAAAACACTATGTTGTATTATAGAGTTGGGGCAAATGATCAGTGTGGTTGTTCACTTTAGGATGACTTTAGGAGAAAGATTCAAAAGCAGCACCCATTAAAGCATTATGGATCCAACATTATATTGTCTCATACATAAACTGGATTTTAAAATGGAAGTAAACTCCAGGTGTGAAAATTCAAGCTGATGCCTTATATCTGTATTCTCTCATGACCATCAAGAGGCAACTCTGCTGGTTATTAAAAGAAGTCAGATTGTATGGAAGACTGTTGAGGGAAGGCCCCTACCTCCCACCTCATTTATTTTCTCAGTAAACATTTTAC
This sequence comes from Remorina albescens, assembly GCA_034769265.1. NCBI lineage: Eukaryota > Metazoa > Chordata > Actinopteri > Carangiformes > Echeneidae > Remorina > Remorina albescens. The sequence goes on along the minus strand of CM068492.1, from coordinate 2,041,439 downwards.
CAATGAGTTTATGGTCTCAGTCTCCAGTTTTTTATCTTTAATACAACATGATGTTCATTTTTAAATGATCGCCCCATTTAGAGGGAAATAGACCATAAAGCAGGGGATGGGTTATAGTGTGGCCATCTTGTATGACAGACTCTAGCGCATGCAAAGACCTACCTAACAATCGGGACAGAATACAGGGCAGGTCAGATCCAGCCTTCACTCCACCTCAGCTCCACCTTTTCTGCCAAATATGGTTTTTTCTTGTTTCAAAGAACTAAAATGGCTGATAGACAAATCACAAACTGGCAGCTTCAAAATATAATTTCCCATTGTCCCCCAAAAAGTTAAAGGGTGACAATGGGAAGGCAGGTAGGAGCCCATTCAATTTTGGCAGAGATTAGGTTCACTCACTATGAATTACATTTTGGATTCTCTGAATTCTTGTATATATTTATATATCTCCATAGAGGTAGAACACAACTGAGGGATTTGTACTACCACTAGCCAGAGTGTGAACTAGCTAGTGAGTAAATCAGTGCCAGCTACAAAGGTGTTAGTTTGTTTGTTTGTTAGCCTGTGTGTTAGGTAAGTAGGTAGGTACACAGATAGAGATAGATCAAACTCAGAACTTTTTTTTTTTCCCTCTTTTGCCTTTTTCCATATTTGAGGTTGCCACAGCAAGTCAGCTCTGTGACTTGCATGGTAGATTTGGCTACACTTTTTATGCCTGTTGCCCTTCCTTTCACAACTTTCCCCATTTCTCTGTGCTTGGGACTGGCACAAGCCTACCACTTGTTTTGATCAAACTTAGAATTATATTCAGAGTTTAAATTTTTGCAAAAGCTTTTACGGTTACTTTATCTTATGTATTCTCTCCTGTTCGCTGAGTGATAATGAACAAAGAGTTGTACTTGAGCCTCAGACAAGACAGTCCTTCAACTTTAATTGTCACACTGCACATTACAAAGAGGAGCTGCTAGAGAGAGGTTGGTGATGCAACATGACACGTGACTGAGGAAATAGTGCTTGAAACCTTCAGCTGAGTAATAATGGGGTTTGGACCAGGTAAAGCAGTGCTTAATCTCCGAGTAAACTCTTAAGCTTTGTTTATGGTCCTGTGTTAAATCAACACCATACATACGTTGGAGGGTAGGGAGACTCGCCATAGCCCCCAGCGTAGCCTGATGTGCACCTCCCAAAAAATGTAGCCACACATCGAGGTGATGCAGACTGAGAGGGCTGTGAGTGATTTGCTTGGTAGCAACGCATTTCCAGTTCCGTATTTCCAGATTGTGCCATCCCCGCCATTTTTAAACATCTTGTTGTTGTACACAGATGGAGCATGGATCAAGTCGAGGAGTGACTCATTGAGGAAGTCAGAAAATGTGAGCACCTTTACAACTACTCAAGCCAGAAGCTAAACCAAGAATCAACTAGAGACGACAATAACCATTCAGGAAAGGAGCGCAGCCCCCTACCGCTGTGGCAGTGAATTGCACCGTGACGAAATGGAGTGACGGAGAAATTCAAAGAGTACACGACGGTGTCACGGCAACGGCTTAGGTACGACGTTGATTTAACGCAGGACCATAAACCAGGCTGTAAGAGTAAAGGTTATAAGCATACCTGTCAGCCCACAGGTGTGAGAGCATTTTGACCATGGTGACCAGTCAGACAGCTGGCAGTTGACAGGGCACTCCACCACACAGGAAGCATTCATCTGACACTTCTTCTCCAGACCCAGCTGCAAAGACAATGCCAGCATTTTTCATCTCATCTCTCTTATTTGTTTCAATGATATGTATTGAGTAAAGTTTGAAAACAGGGAGTGTCATACATCTCACCTCTTTGCAGAACTTGATATCAACAGATTTGCCATCGCTACGTACACAGTCCAGCATGCGCGTTTTGATGCCGTTCCCACACACTGCTCTGTCACTCAGCTGACATGTGCTCCAATCTGTGGAAGGTTTTCACTGGTTAAAGGTCAATGTATCTGTGACCCTGTGCTGTAAAACCACATTAGAGCTGCATTTCTTACCAGTGATGTTGAAGGAGTAGTGGTAACAGTTGCTGTTAAGTTTACATGGCTCTGTCTCTTTAGTTGGAGGACACTTCTTCTCTTTTCCAGGCTGGCGAAGTGGGTAAGCTTTTCTCTCCCGTGTATTGTTCACATTACATGGCTGAGAACAAGAGAAAATTATTTGTATTTATTTTTTTACAGTGTTTTTCACAGTGTGCAAATTTCACAAGATCTCAATTTTTACTTGAGTTTATTTCATCCTTTAACACTTTTCAGGATACAATTTAGCAAAACCCAGATGAAGATGCAAACAGAATGAAAACATTCCCTCTTCAAAAGTATGGTTTAGAGTTTTTTGCCTTGTGAAGAGAGATGGAGCTTTGGGAGTTGACTAAACAGTGGTTTGACCATGACCCCTTCCTGTCACAGACATTTCAATGACAACAAGCATACATTTAATTTATGCCTATTTGTGCCACAAATGATTATAAAGTTAATGCACTGTACTTTATTGAAGAATCTGGTACTAATAGCCCTTGGCTGTGTAGAATAGTCTGTACTGTTTAACTAGGGACATACCCAGGAAGGGAAAAATTGACAGCAAAAATCTCTAAAATCAAAGTATATATTTCCTCTATTTTTTCCTTCAATGGAATCCCAGTGTGACCTCCTCCTTTATCCTAGGATAACCTTGGTGAGAGATTATCTCCCAGGTTCAAAATCACCTTTAAACTCTAAAGCTCTCTCTTCCCTCCATCTGGTGCTCCATTATGTGAGTTATTGTCAAATATTAAGTGTAACTTTGTTTTGGCCTAACCAACCATAGGTGTGAGTTGTAACACTAGCTGAGGATAGATATATAACAATGATACAGTAATGTATGAATTGAATCACAATGATTCAATTCATACAACACTTTTTACTATAAAAATTTAAAAACGAACAGTTAAAATAATCAACATATTGAAGTGACAAAAACAAAAATGTCTTCTTAAACTGTAAAGTAACCACTGAAACTATTTCTTTGTGCATTTGTGTGTGTTTCTCAGCATATGTGTGGCCCATACCCTTTGCATCCCCCAGTTTCAATCCCTGTCTCCCAGTTTGTTTGCTCAGCCTCTCATATAAACTGCTTTTGGTAATACTAGCCTTCTGACTCCTGAGTGCTGCACTTTGATTCCCAGACAACCTTCAACAACAGCTGTGCTAAATGTGGAAGTCTGCCCCTGGGCTGCAGGTTCTGTCAGTCCTGAAGTTCTGGACCAGAACTATCCTCTCCCAAAAGAAAGTTAACAGCCCTAGCATCTTGTTTGATGTTATCAAATTAAACTAAAGGAGCTGCTACAATAGCTTTTGTAATTATTTATAACTCACTGAATGTTAGGTAAAAGTAATTTTGATATAAATGTTACTTTCTTAACTGAAAATCAGTTTTTTTTCTTCATAAAATCCACAGAGACATGTGCTTTCTGCTATGTGCTCAAAAAGTTTCATTTATGACATCACCACAGCTCTTTTCTGATGTTGTTATCACCTTGCCAAAATTGTCCAGAAACTCAATAACACATAAGAAAATAAAAAGCTTTTCCAGAGTGGAACCCAAGAAAGATGGACTAAATCCAGAAAGATGAGAAAACATAATTACACTTACCTTTTGAAAACATGTTACCTTCACTGTAAACACAGAGCGCTCTATAAAGAAACATTTTTGATTAAAACCCCATCTTTACCAGTGCACATGGGCTCCAGGCTTCCCAGTCTGACAAAACACAGTCTTCGGGGCAGGGCAGCCTACTGTTGCGGGCCCCAGGAGGCATCTCCTCAGGGTCACACAGGTACTCTTCCACTTGCTCAGAAGGTCCATCTATACTGTTTAGCATACACCTGGAAAGAAATGTTTCAATAACACTTGATCTGTTTCAACAAAAACCAGCAGTGTTCCACCCATGGATGTTATCGACCTATAGGATATACAAGCGATGGCAGTGGTCATATGGTCAGTGACCATGTCCATTGTCAGTGTTTGACAGTTAACAGGCTACTGATCAGTGGTGACAATTAGCTCAATCTCAGAGCAGGTTAACTGTTAACTAAGTGTTAATCTCATCCACATTTCCTCTCTAATATCAGCTCATCATTATTGACCTATGTGGTAAAATATGAACTGTAAAATGATAAAGGTTCAGGTTTCAAGCTTGATTTATTGTCATTTGCATGTTTGCACACGAAATGAAATTTGTACTTAGGTCAGGAAGTGTATGTTATAATAATTTTAAAATAATCTATAATAATTACATCTACACAATTGTCAAATTGAGTTCACTCGTCTAACAGCTTTGGGTAGAAGCTGTGTTTAAGCTTAGTTATTCTGGCCTATGTGAAGAAAGCTACATGAGAGGGTTGCAAAACAGTCAATGACACAGAATCCAGCAACACTGTAAAACAGACATAACAAATCATCAAGTTTTAAGTTCATTCATTGAAAACTATCTGTAGCCAAACACTACTCAATGGTTTATGTGGTTGTTCTGAGAAACATAGCATTAAAAAGGTAGTTTGGACTTATTTACCTGGGGCTACTTGCAGACCACTTTAAAAAGGCTGTTATGGATAAATCTTTCACATAAAATTATTTAGTTTTTCACCTGAATAAATCTAATACAAATAGTCTAAATGATAACAGATGTGAACTGTTCTCTATCATCATGGGTTGGTGCAAAGTGCATGTTCATGGCACAGCTGCCTAATGTGCAGCTTTAAATTGGTAATTGTTTCATTCACTGCTGATAAATGAAGAAGCTGACTGTGATGAAATGTTCTGGATAATCTTACCTGACTTTCCTGGTCTGCAGACCTTCACCGCAGTTGTCCTTCAGATCCACATTACTAACTTTCCATACACTCCAGGGTTCTGCCACCCACACATACTGAACACAGTCACTGAGGCAAGGCACCACTTCATAGACCTTACACATACAAACACCACAGTTAGTTGCCTGATCGCAAAAGTATATTTCAGCAAAAAGAACTCCTTTTACTGAATAGTAAATGCGTCTTGATTTAGAACTTATAAATAAACTTAATTAACTATAATTACTTTTTTATTATTAGATAAAAAAGACAGAAAAAAACAAAGGAAAAGAAACATCATTGGAGTTACCTGAGCCTGTGGATGGAATCCGTTCACCAAAGAATAGAAAATAGCAACAGAACAAAAGTCATTTCAGTGATTTGGGGAATTGGAAATTACACCATAGCCATTACATTATAACATTTATCATTCAATTTAAAGTGAGCTGCTTCTCACCTGGTTGACATGATCCAGTTTAGGACATGGTCTCCCACCGTTATAGGGCTTTTCTCTGAGCCACTTTGAGCGAACTTTGACACCACTACCGCAGGATTTGCTACAGCGCGACCAATTGGACCACTCACTTAACTTGCAGTCAGATGGACAAGGAATGATGCAAGCCTCCTCGATATATCCTGTAACCAATCAATAACGTGAGATGCATCAAAAAAATTGGTGATCATTAGAGAATGAAACTGTCACTAACATGTTACCTGACAAGTAACATCGCATTGTAAGGAATATATTTCAATATTTTGTAATGCGTATCTGTCTGGTTTTCTCTCCAAAAATTGATTCATCAAAAATTGAACTTTTCAATAGTTGGACACTTAAGGAAAAATTTAGGCTTGATAGCTGTCCTGGATTTAACCAAATGCAATTTTCTACCTTTAAGTTTTGTTTATGGAGACCTAACACATAAAGAAGAGTTGAGTGGAGTATTTAATATATCTACCTAACTCATTATTATCATGTATCTACATAATATAAACATCAACAATGTCATTATGATATAGAGACACATATGTAATATATTACAGGTTGAGTACAGAGCTGGATTCATGATTGATAGTTCTGTCCACAGTTAAAAATTCATTTAGAAACAACTGACTCATCATTTTTGGGTAATATGGGGGTCATATGGCTCAACCATACTGAGCCATCCAGTAGCCAGAGACACAATTCTGAGATGTAATTCCCCTAAAGGCCGCACTTTGAATCTCTGTGTCCAGATTATAAAAACCTGATACAATCTATTAAGAATCTACTAAGTAGTGATTTGGATATATTAGTAGAAACTTTCTTTGAAGTGTCCTGACTGGTCATTACTATGCTGATCAATCATATGGCCAAGGGAGCCGAGTACTTGATTCATTTGATCTACATTTCAACCAGCATGTATAATAAAGAGATTTTGATAATGACCAGGTGAATGAAGTCAGGGACAATAGAAAGCCAAAATTAGGTTTTTTGTAGGATATCCTAGGTGAAGATCTAATATGATATGGATGGAGATCCAGACGAGAAATCACATTATTTCACATTTAGTTAGGTTGTCTTTATGCAGGCTTTTACAATCGTAGTTAAAATGTATTCATTTGTTAAAGTACAATACTGTAACCATAATCATGCTTTAAATGACTACTGTCATTTTACCATATGTCAGAAGTTTGGGGAAAATGTGTTACTTCAAATGGAACATGTCTGTCTATCTAGCGTTCTGTGTGTGTAGTGTGTGAAACTCACCATGGCTGTTGCAGCGAGAGGTCTCCACTATGCGGTTGTCCTGGTCATAACACACCATGGCCTGGTACCGATATCCTTGGCCACACTCTTTAACATCACCTTGGATCTTCATACCCAGTGGGCCTTCCGTGCGGCTGCCCTCTGGGAGAATACAATCCGACCAGTTGCCCACAGGTTGTGCATTGTATTTGTTACATGGGCAGTATTGTGTCTCACTCAGGGGATATACCTGGTTGTTTTTACACTGGTAACGTTTTTTAGTTCTGCCTGTGAAAACAAAAAAACAAAAAAAATCAACTATCAATTCCTTAAGTTGATTTTTTTTCCTCATTAATGTAGACACAACACCCCATTTTGACAAAAAAAAAAAAAAAAAAGTAGACATTTACTAAAGAACAAAAACTTAAATATCACATACACACAAGTATTCAGACCCTTTGCTGTGACACATTATATTTATTTCAGGTGCTGTCCATTTCTTCTGATCATCCTTCAGATGGTTCTACACCTTCATTGGAGTCCAGCTGTGTTTAGTCAAATTTATTGGACTAGATTAGGAAAGGCACACACCTGTCTATGTAAGACGTTCCAGTTCACAGTGCATGTCAGGGCAAATGAGAATCATGAGGTCAAAGGAACTGCCCAAAGGGCTCAGAGACAGAATTGTGGCAAGGCACAGATCTGGCCAAGGTTACAAAAGAATTTCTGCTGCACTTAAGGTTCCTAAGAGCACAGTGGCCTCCATAATCCTTAAATGGAAAACGTTTGGGACGACCAGAACTCTTCCTAGAGCTTACCGTCCGGCCAAACTGAGCAATCGGGGGAGAAGAGCCTTGGTGAGAGAGGTAATGAAGAACCCAAAGATCACTGTGGCTGAGCTCCAGAGATGCAGTGGGGAGATGGGAGAAAGTTCTAGAAAGTCAACCCTCCACCAATCGGGAAAAGTTCAGTTTTCCAGTGCAAGAATGAACTTTTTGGCCTTAATTCTAAGCGGTATGTGTGGAGAAAACGATGCACTGTTCATCACCTGCCCAATACAATCCCAACAGTGAGCCATGGTAGTGGCAGCATCATGCTGTCGGGTGTTTTTAAGCTGCAGTGACAGGACGACTGGTTGCAATTGAAGGAAAGATGAATGCGGCCAAGTACAGAGATATGCTGGACGAAAACCTTTTCCAGAGTGCCCAGGACCTCAGACTGGGCCGAAAGTTCACCTTCCAACAAGACAATGACCCTGAGCACATTGCTAAAATAACGAAGGAGTGGCTTTGGAACAACTCTGACTGTTCTTGAATGGCCCAGCCAGAGCCCTGACTTAAAACCAATTGAGCATCTCTGAAAAGACCTGAAAATGGCTGTCCACCAATATTCACCATCCAACCTGACAGAACTGGAGAGGATCTGTAGGGAGAAATGGCAGGGGATCCCCAAATCTAGGTGTGAAAAGCTTGTTGCGTCATTCCCAAGACTCATGGCAGTATTAGCTCAAAAGGGTGCTTCTACTCAATACTGAGCAAAGGGTCTGAATACTTATGGCCATGTGATATCTCAGTTTTTGTTCTTTAATAAATTCGCTAAAATGTCTACAATTCTGTGTTTTTCTGTCAAAATCGGGTACTGCGTGAACATTAATGGGGAAAAAAATCAACTTAAATGATTTTAGCAAATGGCTGCAATGTAACAAAGAGTGAAAAATTTAATACTTTCTGTGCCCACTATCTCTCGTTTATTGAATATTTTACTGTGTATGTCAGTGTCTGTATTTGTCTATGTGTCTCTGTGTGAGGTCTTCGTGAACAGATTAATGTGTTTTTGGTGTTGGTAAATTGAAAAATTTGACCAAGAGAGCGAAAGAAAAAAACAAAAAAAAGCACTGTCTGCTTTCATCCAGAATTTTTAGAGAGAAAATGAGAGAAAACATGAGCACCAATGGGGTAGATGGCTGGTGTTGTTGTGGAATTTGCCCTCCAAGAGGCCAAGTATAACACATGTTTTATCCACACCAACAGAACAAGGACAAGTGTTTCCTACATTTTGATGTAAAAATGATGTATGTGGAGTCAATTTTGTTTGAGTTTGCGAGTTAATTGGATTTTTCAAATCCTCTCAATTCTAGAGAGCCCAAGGACCCCCTAATCCCCTATCCTACAGGGCGCACCCGCGCCTTTCACACCACCCAACACAGGCGAGACCCAAAGCAGCCCTAGAAGGCAGCAATCCGGAGCCAACCGGCCCACTATCAAGCCGCCGGACACCCAAGGAAGCCAGAATCCAGAGCCACCCACCCTGGGGCCAGGGCCGCGAATGTTTTTTTGAGAAACATTCTTTCTGTACAAAAGTGTACACTTACATCTCTGTCAGGACCAAATTATGCTATCATGTTAGTTTGACAAAGTAAAAGTTCAAATGTCCACTTTTGTTTTTTACAAATTTATTTCATTCATATTTTTGTTATTTATTATTTATTGTACTGTATAGATTTACATTTCTGTCAGGATCATTTCATTGTTTTGAAAATAAAGCTGCTCAGCAAAAGTTCAAAGAAAGCTCAAATTTGTTTTGTTTTATTTAATTAATATTGATGTTTATTATTTGTTTAACTTTTATATTTTGAACTGTGCACATTAAAGTTGTTACATGGCCAGTATTTGACATGATTTGTTTTAAAGGTAGTACCCAATATTCGATACCCAGTAATCGGTATCGAATATTTTATGCAAAAAGTAATCGGTATCATATCGAATCTTGAAAGTGTGGTATTGCCCATCACACTTTATTTATTTTTTTATTCTTTTTTATTTTACAGAATGTCAAGATTGTTCCAGATAGGCGTGAGCCTGCAAGGGGTGTTTCAGAACCCATTTCTTTTGAGGAATTCCCACCAAGCTGTGAGGGTGTTGCTGATGCTAATACACTTGAAGCAGCTGTGATGCTTGATAGTAGGACTGACAAAGGGCAGATCAATAGTGGAAATATCTGAATGAATGAAGAATGAAAATATCTGTGTTTGTTTTGGTCTGTGTATGTGTCCCAAAGCCTATGAACAAAGCAAACGACAGACTCCAATCCTGTCTGTGTTTGGCTATGTGTGTGTATCTGTGTTTTTCTATGTTTGTCACCTCTCTCCCACAGTCATGTATGAACAAAGTGAACAACATCATGTTTAACCCTGTGTGTGAGTGTGTTTGTTCCTCCGTGCGTCTGTATATTTCAGTCAGTGTCTGTCTGTCTGTGTGCTGTGGGCCCCTTGAATTCGAGGTTCAGTTTGTCCACGGAAAAAAAAAAAAAAAGGCAATCAATGTTAGTCAATTCGATTGCAATCATAACTTTGATGATTTCAACATGATTACTTCTTCAGATGTAAACAAGGGTGAGGTGATAAAAACTAACAAATGGTCTCCATAGAAACAGCTGTAAAATCTCATTGCTGTACAATGCCTAACATTTCTCCTTAACAAATTGAATTTTTTAAGAGGAAATCAAGGACAAAATCAACATTAAGTCTCATACAAGAGTAAATTTAAGTTGCTTTGTGCAACAAACTTTTCAGTCATTGCCCACTTTGGCAAGGATAGATTATCAAGCCCCACCTGCCCCATCAAAATGGTAATGAAATATGCCAAGCGAAAATTTTCACATTTAGTGAAGTAAAATCATGATGTGTTATCTGTCACCAACTTTTTCAGTCCGTATCACAAACGTATCCATTTAGAGACATTATAGCCCACACTAGCCAGCCACCCATCTTTGTGAAAGTTTATTTTTCTGCTGCAATTAACATGCACACATTAATCATTATTTTTGCACTTTGGTTGTGGGTAAATTTTTTTCCCGGTCTCTTGTGTAATGTTCTTTTCATTTAGGCTACATGTAGGCTATTATTGATTACTTTGTTTGTGTGTGAATGTTTTGGTTTTTTTTTTTGAATGTAGGATCTTTGTTGTCTATAAAGAAATGCATTTTGAGAACCCCAGCTTTTAAACTAAATGTTTATATAATCTAGAATGCTGCTGGAAGTTACAGAAAGTCACTCACCCATGAGCATCCTCTTGCGGGTCCTGACACCAACACAATTAGCTGTGCAGGGGGAAAACTTGGACCAGCTGCTGAGTTGACAGTCCTCCTGGCAGGGCAGCTGGCATGGTTGGATGAGAGGTGGCATGGAGCCAGCAAACTTAAAACAAGACTCAATGTCTATCTGCCCACCATCCGTCTTCCGGCATGAAATGGCTGCAGGAAAAAAGGAAATGATAGAGGGTTATGGGGGAGAACACTCTGCTCTCTTAGCATTCTTTGGACCATGGTCAGCATCTATGTTAATGATAAATAAAACATGAAAACGCTCTGCATCCAAGAGATATTGCTGGCTGTGATCCTGCTTCATCCACGGGGACTGATGATTTTCCCTGTTTCAGTCACTTACACAGAGGCATCTAGTACTCAGTTGTATCTTTGCTTTATTTTATAGTGAAATATTTGCAGTGACCCTGACTTATGCTTTTATGTACTAGTATTGTACAGCGATTTTATAGGTCACAAGCACAGTTGCTCCACAAGCTCCTGCTTTTATCATAGGACATGGTCACAACCACTGTAAGTCAAACTAACCTCAGAGACATGTCTGTGCATATTCTCATTCATCCAGGTAAGAGTCATATCCGGCCAACAATTGAATTGAACTCAACTGGACTTAGGACTTAGGTTGTCAAAGACGTTTCACCTCCTTATCCCAGGGGCTTCATCAGTTAGGAACGCATTGGTCTGACTAGTCCTCATTAGTCTGACAAAACAGTAGAGTTGGACCCAGGTATTTAACCTCTGTGGGAATGTTCACACAGCTCCTGGTGAACAATAGCTTGTTAGTGGAGTTTCACTGACCAACTGTTAGTCATGTGAGGCCTCCAGTGAACGGCCATCGTTAGGAGTCTTGTGAGCCCACTGGTGAACGACAGTCGTTGTGGTCGATGGAGTCACGCTGAGTTGTTAATTCTCCTGGGTAAGTTTGATGACCTTACCCAGGAGAATTAACAACTCAGCCTCCAACAATGGCTGTCAAAAACTGACCTCACATGACCTCGATATAACCTCAGAGACAATACCCTGCTGCCACTTTACGGGGGCAGCACATACACTGAATGCAAGGCCTGAGTTCTTTTATGGGACACAAAGCTGAGATCAAATGTAAAGAGAGATATCGCTTCACCTAACTTTCACACTGCTTTACTTGCCTTTTAACTGCCCCATAGTAGAGAAACCAAGGGTAACTACATATTAAAAAACCCCAGCATCAGCTATTAGAATTCAGTCATCCCTTAATCTCCCTTAAAGAGCACACCCACAGACACAAACAAATTCCTGGGGGATGGCAGAATTAAGGATTGTAAAATGCTCTTGGCCTTCCGTACGTTGTATTGAATGAGCGCGTAACAGTGAAAGACTTATATTGGATTTTCTCTGTCCAGCTCAGAGTATAGTATTACAGGTATTGATACAAGAGGCTTCCAAGATGGAGACGCAGGATGTAAATTTTTGGAATCAGTCAATGGCCTCTGTCTTTGATATGTTAACAGGGCTCTCAGTGTGCACAATGTTAACAAGTCAACCACCTGCCTGGTTTCTCACTAAGGCCATAGGCATTTTCTTAAATTGTCATCATAACAAATCATTGTAAATGTGATGTGTAGGCCATTATATTGATTCATAAGTAAAAAATGTAATGACGTAACCATGTTTTTATCACTATGTTGTACACCCAATTTGACAGGTTAACAACTGAATTAACAAATTGTTGTTAATCTGTTTTTATTTTTTACACTCTTTTAAAGAATGATATACAGTTAAAACTTTAAGGATCATGGTCTATGGATCATGGCCCTTTCATTTTGCCAGTGAGATTAAGAGCAGTGAGGCCACCTTTTATCACGTCGTTTATCATCCGCATCTTTAGAGCAGCTTCCCTGATTTTTCTTTTGGATATGTTGCTTGCTGTTGTATAAAAAGCGCTATACAAATAAAGGCTGATTGACTGATTGATCAATCAATCAAAAAAAAAAAAAATGTGTGTAGTTGACCTAGTTAGCTGAGGCATGGTATGATAGCACATTTCTTACAAAGACACATTTCACAGTGCTTCACATTAAGATATAAATGGAAGAGAGAAAGCCCTGCGATGGACTGGCGACCTGTCCAGGGTGTACCCCGCCCTTGCCCTGTGTGAGCTGGGATTGGCTCCAGCACCCCCGACACCAGAAACGGATCAGTGACAGATGAATGAATGAATCGAGGAGAGAAAAAATAAAATTAGTAGGGTAAAAAATAAAAGAAGCATTATTTGGGGGATCTCTAAGATAATACAGAAGTTCATACCAGCTGTGGTGAGCATATTAAGTAAAAGTTGTTTTAATAGAAACACTAACCAGAATGATCCGTGATGACCAGAGGTTTTGTGGTGTGGAAGCAAATCAGAGATTAATTTAACCAGTAAAAGACCTAACTCTTGGAGACATGCTTACAGCTGTGTCAGTCTATATTAGAGCTCCAGTAGGTGTGTATGAACTGCAGCTCCCTAGGCCTGAATTCAGTAGTCTCACCTTTTTGAAATGAACGTGTCAGTTAATTTTACTAGTACTTATTTAAACATTTATCCTGCAGTTATTTCTGTTTTTAAGATGAAAGTAATCCAATTTCAAATAGGCTTGGATGAGTTTTTTCACTGTGCAGATCCATAAATCAAGGGGAGCATAGAGCATAGTTGCCTGTTAACAGAACAATATATAACTGAATGTTCACTGGAGATATATACATTTTTATTATAGTATTGTTATATATAGTATTTACAGATGAATTAAAATGTCATGCCACCTGTCTACTTGTGGGCTCTGGCAAAAAAAAAGCATGTCAATCTGTGTGCATGGCTGAACTCACCTCGAATCTGCAGGCCTGGCCCGCAGGTCTCCTGAGCTCCTGGAGTGTCCTGACGAATTGACCATGGAACTAACTGGCATCGTCGCCATTTGTGAATTTTCCATCTGAAGGAGGAGTGGAGATAAAATCAGGCTTGTGATTTGAAATTGGTACAACTTGGAGTCATATTTATCAGGAAAAATGCAGTTCTTTTCGATATTTGTTTACAAGTTTGTCTTGCCTATTCCAAAATGGCAGCAATGTTGATTTACAATCTTGAAGTCTTTGCGCCTTCTGTATATTTATGTTGATGGGGCTCGTCTCTTGGGTCACAGCTCACACAGTTCCACTTATCACTCCTCTAGATGCTTGGAGAACTTCATCATCTCGTCTAGATATGCAACATTGTTTTAGTTTCATTTATTTTTGGGGTCCTTTTGTGATACTGAAGTTAGCGCACATTTATCCTAGTAAATGTGTTTTTTTGGCTGCAACAGTACATATGCCCTTGCGTGCCTTGGTAGGAAATGTATAGACACAATCTCGTTGCTCTCAGTCGGGAAATATGAAACTGTGCTGCATATGTATTCTACTGGAAAAAAACAGTGTATCACACTGCTATCAAAAAATTTTCACTCTAAGCACACACCATTATGTGTCAGTCAGTCATTCATCTGAGCAGGGTTAGACTGTTCTTCCTCTCCTGGTAGTCCTTAACTGGCCCTCCATTTAATACAGGTACCTTAACTTCTTTTCACTGCAACCATCACAACACAGAATGACCCATTATGCCTAATTATGGATTGTGATAACATGAGCAGGTGCCTTAGTGGCTTTTCTGAATGTTACATACACTGTCAGTCCTGCATGGAGCACGCAATATTTACAACAACTCCTACTGGAAAGAATTGGATGAACCAACAAGACATTTTTTATGTTTAGATCATTAAGTTGCAAGTGTGCATGATCAGATTTGTTTGTAAAGCAACCGATTGGCTTTAGAACCTCCCTTTTCCCAACCCCTCCCTCACACAGTGATTGGTCAGCTGGGTATGGTTGAGAAAGGAATCGAGGCTTAAACTTCTCTTTGCTTGTAGCCGTTTTGATATCTGTTTGAACAAACTTTGGCTCCTCTTTGTTATCACCTTCTAAGAGATATTTTAATGATTAGTAATTCATCATGACAAAAGTTTGTAGCATATTTTAAGAAGAATCCATTACCGGTATCCTTGACAAACAGATGGAGCGTCACACTCTCTCTCCTGAGTCAGCACTTCAGGACAGTCCTGCCCTCCATTGGCTGGTAACTGGATAACAATACGTTTCCTATACTGCTTCTTCTTCATGTTACCTCCTTAATGAAGGCAAAACAAAAAAGAATACCTTAGGTCCAACACATAGTTTCAGTAACATACACAGAAGACTGAACATTAATATTTAAGCAGAGATAAAAAGCTACTGATTTCGTTACATCCTTAAATACAGCTGCCATTTGTGTCCTCTTGACTGGTTTATTAAATGATTCAATGTAGAACATATAATACACCTTGTTAATACCATTCCCATCGACTGCCATGTGCTGTTAGTACACCCGGACAGGTGATTTTTCCTGACTTCACAGGACATTTTGGTGAATATGAGGATTACAAAGCCACGGGTTAGTTCATGCAGTGCCAGAGTTCTAAGGTTTGAGCTGTAGGATAACATAAGAGCTGTGATTTATATAAATCCACTTAACCATATTGGACAAGCAGAAAAGGCATTCAAAGGGCTTGACTTCTGATTTGCTATCTATGTGTCACTGTTCTTCATGCCCAGAATTTAAGAAACCTGCTTTCTCCACAGCTGTATCACTGTCTATATTTTCCAGAAGTCCTAAATAACAAAAAAAAAAAAAAAAAAAAAAAAAGCTTAGCCTTTATTAATCAACCATAAGATTTAGTACTTTTCATCATTAAGCTTAATGAGGATGCAGGTTACTTTTTGATGGTTATTTTTTGAGTATTTATCTTTTTTAATAAATTGTCTGTATTTTATATACCGCTGGGTTTTATGTATCAAGTCTATCTATCTATCTATCTATCTATCTATCTATCTATCTATCATCAGTGTGATGACTGATGAACCTACCTGCTTGACATGTTGATGGGCAAGGGCTCCAGTCACTGTATGGTGTGAAAATACAGTCTCTCTTGCATGGTAGTAAGCAAGGCCTCACGGTGTCCGGACGCAAGCTCTCTGGACACCTAAAAGTACATCAATGGCATGCTCAGATACACACAGAGTACCCTAGCAGATGTCATAGATGTGCATCTGACTTCAGTAATGATTTTATTGGTAAATGGTTCTTAAGAATGGGATTTTAGAATGTGATACTTTACAAAAAATGAAAACTATATTGAATAGTTATAAATATTATAAAACCATTTCTTCAGTATGTCATTGTTGCTTTGTTTTTTTTTCTTACCAGGTCTGTCATGGCCGCCTAGGGGTCTTTTTTCCATGTTAGTTCAGTTCTGGGGTCCGTTTCACAAAGCAGTTTAAACAAACTCTGAGTCTAACCCTGAACTCTAAATTGATCTACTCTGAGATAAGAAGCTCAGAGTTTTTGGTTCCAGAACAGCAGATTTGATCAACTCGGAGTAGTTTCACCTGGATTAAGAGCGTGCACCACAACTATAAAAAGACAGCATCAATGGAGCCCCGATTCAACGAGTCACCATGGCAACGGGGAAGAGGAGGACCGCGTTTTTCACCCCAATTGAATTGGACATTTTAATGCGCTCATATGGCGAGTTTGAACATGTTTTCAGAAAGAAGTGCGACACCGGTGCAGCTGCAAAACAGAGGGAGACAGCGTGGGAGAACATTGTTGCTCGGGTCCATGTGTAAGTTTAAATGTAGTCCCATGCAATCAAAATAATATTACAGTACTGATAGTTCTCTTCCTCTTCACATTTCTTAACATTGTGTGACATTTAGCCTACACTGAAGTATGAACACATTCTCATGCTTCTTAACAGGGCAAGGCTGGGCAGCAGCAGGAGGGTCCCTCAACTTCTACTGCACAAATTGACACAGTGAGATGGATGTTCAGTAAAAATCAGAGGTTCATTCTGTGGAATTCATGTGCAACTGTATAATTTAATGTCCTCCTTATGTATTTCCACTTACCAGTAAAAGAGATTTACAAAATTCTCCTGCTGAAAAAAAATCCAAAAAACGGACAAAGAAATGCAATACTTGGACGGCCAGATTAGGAGAGCAGATCTAGAAATTGAAATACTGGAGCACAAGTTAGAGGTGGGTGCATGGTCACAGGTGAATTATGTTAATTATGTTAAATATTGGAACATTAACTAAACTAGCTCTTGTATTTGCAGGAAATATAGAAGACCAAATGAAATGTGTATTGTGTCTTTATTTGACTGCTGTGGTGGTGATGATGGTGACTTAATCTCTGAAGTGATTATGGCATACAGATGCCTTACTCAAGTGCTATGCATCTCCGACGTTGTACAAAAAACTCCCATTTGAGAAGAAACGCTGTGCAGCACACAATTTCTGCTGGGATGTGAAAGCATGACTACGGTTGGTAATGTTGGTAATGTTAGAAATGTAAGAATGGATTAGGTTGTGTATATAGATGATGGGCTCTGCCGTGAAACGGTACAAATCAAAAAGATGGTGATGATAAAGAAAAAACACTGTCTGCTGCCACAGGGAGAGATCCAAAGAGGCCTACTGAAGTGTGTCTTAATATTATGTATAGCTACTGGCAGTGCTCTTCCCATTCACATTCCTTTACATTCTTGAGTGGAACTTGGAGTTTGACATGTACTCTGAAGTGATGATCATAGATCATGGACAAACTACTAGCACATTCTTGTCTTTCAACAGAACATGGCTGGACATCACCAGGAGGGTCCATCAACTTCCACAGCACAGCTTGACACAGTGAGGTTTTGGGTCAATACCATGTTAAATCTGTATGTAGAACTGTAGGATTTAAATGTCCTCCATATGTTTCTCAGTTACATGTGAAGGAATTGTATAGAGTCCACCTAATGAAGACTATACAGAAAACAGAAAAAGAAATGGTCTATCTGGATCGCCAGATTAGAAAAACAGACCTCAAAATTCTATTACTGGAACGTCAGTTGAGGTGGGTGCACTTCACAGGGGAAATATGTTAATGGTTGGAACTATATTACAAATCCTAACTGCTGCTTTTGTACTCTTAGGGAATAAAGACCAAATCATGTGATGGTGTAAAGAAAAGTACCGTTTGCAAAAAAAATGTAGCGTTATGCATAAAATTTGCTGTGATGTGATCATACGTCCACGGTGTGTGAGGTTGGTGATGTATGGCCGGAGAATGTTATTGAGATAAATGATACGGTAGTGTTCAAACAGATACTCCTCTGGAAACGCCAGGACATCTAATCTCGTTCGGAAGATTCTCTCGCCACATAAGGCATTTCGTTGGGCTTCGATATCAGTCGGATTCGGAATGAATTGGCAATCCATGTCTAACAGCTTTCTTTGTGTGGGAGGAGACAGGTAGAAACTCAGGGTTTCTTAAAGAAAACCTGCCAGTGAGCAGGTTATGTTCACAGAGTCTGTTACCATGGAGATTGACTCAGAGTTTCAGATACCCCTCTTTCTGGAACAGATAACTCAAGTATTTCCCTCATCTCAGGGTTAACAGGGTTAACTGTCTTTTTCACAGAACCCTTTTTCTGGAATACCCCTCCGGTCCCGACCAGGTTAGGTTCACAGAGTCTGTTACTACGGTAACTGACCGAGAGCTTAAGTTACCTCTCTCTGGGAAACAGGCTAGAGTTACCCCGCTTTCTCCTGTTTGAGTTACCTACCTTTGTGAAACGGAAAACTCAGAGTTTCCCTCATTTCAGGGTTAACAGACTCCGAGTTTCCACTAAACCTGCTTTGTGAAATGGACCCCTGGTGTTTTTCTTGTCACTTCCTGTTTTATTTCGAAGTCCTGAGTTTCCCTTCTCGTCCTGTCAAGCTTACCTCTTGCGTGATTCTTGGGCCAGGCCCAAATGTGCATCACCTTTGTCTTAATAATTGCCCTCTCCCTAGTGTATATAAGCTGTGATCTCTTAGCCTTCTGTGCCACATCATCTCATCCATAGTGTCACTTATTTCTGGTCTTCTTCTCTTCATGTGCCTACATGATTGCGACCATGTTTCTTTTGATTCCCTGCCTGCCGCTTCTGTACCTTTTGACCCCTGCCTGAATAAACTGACTTTGACATGACATCCTGCCTGACTCTGCTTATGTGTTTCCCTTGTGATTGCAACAAAGTCTTAACGAAACTTTAATTTTTCCCAAAACTGAAATCATCTTACTACAGAACACTGTGTCTCTAGAAGTGACTCAAGAATGTTGGTGACATAATATTGATCAAGCCCTTTAAAAAAACAAATTCAGTAACAAACAAAGAAACATGATGTTAAAGCACGGTGTCGTAGTGGTTAGTGCTGTTGCCTCACAGCAAAAAGGTGATGGGTTCGATTCCTTAGCCTGTGGCCTTTCTGTTTGGAGTTTGCATGTTCTTCTCGTGCTGCCGTGGGTTTCCTCCGGTTATTCCAGTTTCCTCCCACAGTCCAAACACATGCATGTCTAGGTTCATTGGTGACTCTATAAATTGCCCTTTGGTCTGAGTGTGAGTGTGAATGGTTGTTCGTCTCCATCTGTTGGCACTGGGCTTGACCGGTAATCTGTCCTGGGCTGTCTTTTGCTCTGTCCATTTCATAACAGGTAAGCACATCTACCTACTTTAAGTTACTTTTGGTTGTTATTTGGGACTTGGCTCACCCTGAAGCCTCCTTTTGTTCAGATTATAGTCAATAAAAACTTGTAATCCAACTCTGAGTTCATTGTATGTTTATGACTGCTTTGGACATGGGGAAGATGGTGGGGCATTCATGCTGTGTCTCAGGTCCCCTAGCCTGGGTCTAACAATGATGTTGAATAAATTGTTCAACAGCAAATATTTCACTGTGTGTGAATCCAGTGTGATGACACACATTGGGTTATGAACTGCTGTTTTGAAGCTTGTAATTGTGATTGTGTGATTGAAGATTGTAATTTGGCAATTGGCCATATTTGGGGTACAAGGTGAAACTGAGGAAGAGTGAAGAGTGGGTCTGAGCTGCTCTGACCTCTATCATGATTGTCAAGCAAATTGCTGTGTGGGTGGTACAGTCTGTCAATCACACAGTAGGCTTGCCCCTATTCCTTCCCATGCTTTGTGGTCTATTTTAGTCCAAATGGGACCATCATTAAAAAAAAAAAAAAAGAACAGTGTGTTGTATTCAAGAAGGCTTTAAACTAAGAATGAGATCTCTTTAGGAAAATGTTTATTGAAGTAAGAAATTAAGTGAGAAGTATGCCCCTTTCCACTTGACTTCTATGCAATCTGACTTCTTTTTACAAGCAGTGGAGTTGCCCCCTGATGGTCATTAGAAGAAGTGCATTTAAATGTGCATTTAAACAATGCTTCTTACGATATTTCAGAGAAATGTTTGAATTTGGTTTAGTCATGCTTTAGTCATACTAATGCATTAAAAATTCAGTAATGCCACATGTTTGCTGGTGGCACTCTTCACACCAAGGGCCGTAGTGAGTTCTTTCCTCCACTGATGTGAGAAAATACCCAAAGGCAGCAGACTCGCTGCTCAGCATGAAACTGAAGGTGAGGTGCAGGAATAAAAAGCAACTTTCATTTCCATACACAGTATGAGGGCACTTTCTGTTCAGTTGAAAAAAAAAAACCATATAGATAGCGTGTGTTCCCAGCATTTGCATATGTCTTTGTACAAATTATTCTTACTGAATCTGAATAAACTGTAAACCATCATGAACATCATATATTTTAATCTGAATCTGCTCATTTTCTTTTCTGACATTGTCCACAACAGCACAATAGAGTGATATGCTCTGGTTAATTCACCCAACACAATCACAATGATCTGAATGACCTGGTCCTTGCTCTCCAAATGTTTAACTTCATTCATTCATCTTCTAATGCTTATCCGTTTCCAGGTGCTGGAGGCAATTCTAGCTCACGTTGGGGAAGTGCGGGGTACACTCTGGACAGGTCACCAGTCCATCACAGGGCCAACATAGAGGTAGACAAAGACAAACAAGCACTCATGCTCAAACTCACACTCATACCTACGGATTACCAATTTAGAGTAACCGATTATCCTAAACATGCACGTCTTTGGACTGTGGGAGGAAACCCACACAAGCACGGGGAGAACATGAAAAATCCACACTCAACCCCAGGGCTGAGAAAAGAATCCATGACCTTCTTGAGCTTGCTGTGAGGTAACAGCACTAACCACTATGCTGCCCGACTGCTCCCTGTACAGTCACTACTCTACTTGCGAACATTCAGAGATACGAACAGACAGAGCCGCAAATTAAAACTGTGTTTGGACCGCTCCCCTTGCTGATCGTGAGCTCAAATTTTGTTCTGCATGCCTCTTCTGCCTAGTACGAATTTCGCTGCTACACAGCAACGTAGCCTACGCCACCCCAGCATCACAGTTCTTTGTACTTGCATTACCACTAAAACATGCTGTGTTATGAACAACTTACAAGGGAATGAACAGCCATTCAGAATGTAATTTGTTTGTAAGTTGGGGAGTGTCTGTATTATCTAATTTTGTTTACGAATTTACTCGCAGGCGGGATTCTCTCACAAAAACAAATCACTGTTAGAATGCGCACTTTCTCTAACATGCATAGCTAAGGTGCTGTATTATTATTATTTATTATTGTTATTATTCTGTGTCAAGTGTCACTGTTTTTATGTAACCAGCTAGTTATGTGACACAGTTTTTGTTTGTCTCCGGCTACTTTCTCTGGTGGTACTGGTGTCAAATGACAGAGGGACAGAGACAAGAGGAGTTGACCTGTCTACTTGCGCTTTTTTGTAATTTTTTTTATTACTGTATTTTATCTATCAATGACAATGCCTGTCAGCCAAACTTATCCATTTAGACAATAAGAATGACTTGAATGTTGTTGTTAGCTTATATGGTTTATGGTCAAAACATTACAAGTGAGTTTACCAGACATTAGAGACTGAACATGCCAATAACTTGGCTTCAAAATGATATTAGCATTGCAAGCCTGTCACAGTGCAGAAAAGATGGAAAGACAGATTTCACAACTAACTCGACATAAAGAAGTATGGGGAGTCTTACTTTTTGGGAGGAACCTGGCCCACATTGACCCGAATGCAGATGACTTTCCGGGTTTGCATCCCCACTGAGCAGGAGGCATCTTCACCATGTATTCGGCTCAAAGATGTGTTGGTGGCAGGAATGGAGGAGTCCTCAATGCACTGACCCCAAGGACTGGTTTGCCAGTGGTACACAGTACAGGGATGGTCATTGCAGTTCCTCACCTGCTGCAAGGCACTCACGTTGGGGCAGAGAATTCCTCCTGAGAAACAATGGACAGGATAAACAGATGTCAATCCTTTAGCTGCTTTACAGGCAAAAAGAAAAATCTAACTATAACGCAGAACACTGAAAAACTCATTGGAAGTTTTGACATTTACAAAAGTTTAGCCACCCTTTCCTTGTTAACCACTCATCACAAATCATCAACTCATTTAATCTTCATTTATTTGCCGGGGTTTAAGGCAGATCAAGCTGAATATATCAGCTGACGGCAATCTCAAACTCAAGGTTTGATCCTTCAAGCCTGGTGATAAAACTCAAGGAATGGCTCCTGTAATAAAAGAACTAAAAATTTGAAAATGTCACAAAACTAGGGAAGGCTATAAAAAAACATCAAAGATTTTTAGTCTTTGAATTTTCCCTATAAAAAAACACTATGAAAAAAAAAAGACATTAAGGGTCAAAAAGGATTTTAAAAAAAGCCATAAACAAAGTTTTTGCTATCACAGGCGTGGTAGTGCAATGTTCCACCATGCAGCATTGACACATAAACAGGGTCTACAAGGACTTATCACAAAGAAACATTCAACATTGAACATTTGTTCAAATTGAGTGGTTAGTTACAATCACCAAAAATGTGTTTAGATTTAAAAAAAAATAGCAGCATTTGATAAAAACTAACACCTAAGCATTCCACTAAATATCAGTCGATACTACAGCTGATACTGAATGCATTAATTATCCATTCAGTCAAGACAATGAAACAGTTTGGCAAATAACTTCAAGTTCTGAGATATTCCAAAGGTAGTGGATGAATAACAACTTTCAGGTTGCCCTTGACATTTGCAAATGCCACAATTACTGTTTAATTTTGCTGTATTCTTTAGGTTTAATGTACAACTACACAATAGTCTGAGGAACCTTGGCTTATACTTATTTCATTTGGGGAAAAAAAACAAGTATGAAATTGTAAGGGTAATGCGTTCATTTTCAGTACAGTGATATTGATAGAATAATGGAAGCTAGCACTAAGGTAGTGATTATCCTTTGCTATGGGAGTGTTTATGCAGAGATATAGATTGACATTGTGTTTTGACTTTACCAAAACTCGTTCATTAACAAAAGAGGTTGAAGCAACATGAAATAAAAACTGGAGGGTCTTTGGGGACCTGCCAGCCACAGGGTTTGACAGAAATTAAATGACTTTCAAGAGTCTAGACAGCGCTGAGTCTGAATATGGACCCAGGTGTTATGTGCACACCATGTGACCCACATTATCATGAAACCTTGTCTTTAGCAACTGCCATCACCTAAGTAAGAGAAATCCCAAGAAAAGGTCCATCATTAGCACTATAGAATGAATTGAACAACATCTTCTCATAAGAGGTTGAGCATCTAAGTTTGGCACAAGAAGAGCCAAAGAGAAGCCAAGGCTTATGTCTGTGTAACAGAAAAGGGTTAATGTCCAACACAGGGCAATTTATAAAAGATATTATTGTATACCAAACCTCCAATCGGACGTGGCAAAAGGCTGCCCTCCCTGAACCCTGTTCTGCCTGAGGTTTCTGCCTCTTAAATGAAGTTTTTCCTTGCCATTGTCACCAACTGCTTGTTCTTGGGAGGGATTTTCTTGGGTCTCTTTAACAACTCCATAAAGAGTTTTGTGGAGACCTGCTGTATATGAAAGTGCCTTGATTTCTTTCTCTTATGATTTTGCATGATATACTGTACATAAAATTGATTTGATTTGAATCAAGTATCAGGTTTGGAGCTCAATAACACATGGAAAGACACACCTTATTACTTCACCGGCCAGAGTTCATGCATTTCATGACCAAAATGTGCTTCATTCCATAACCCAAATACATTACACTCTGATTAGTCCAAATGCAGCTTCTTAGTGAACGAAAATTAAAATCAAGCAAAACGTATCCCAAAAATTATGATTAGCAGGGAAATGTGTACAAAAACCAGAGGAAAAAAGAGGCCTTCCAAAGTGTGTCTTTCAACCTATACTCATCAAGACATTGAGGCAAACCACGTAAACAATGACACATTGCTACTTGATACAGACCTACCAAAAGATCAGATGAATCTATAATGCACTCAAACTCAAGCAATAACCCCGATTTGATGACTTCAGTGCTTGAGTCACAGACAGTTCACTAGCTCCACACGCATTCCTTTTCCAGATTGTTCTTCGCCTTTCATGCAATAGGGGAGAGCCAGTACAAAAGTAACAGTTTTCACATAAAAGTCATTTTAAAAGATAAGGCTTCAGACCCGAACTTTCTTTCATGATAATAACCTACTTACACGTGTTGTCTGTCAATATTAGGTGCTATATCATACAAACGTGTGATGACCGCTTTGCAATTTGACCCCTTTAGCCGGGACGAAAGTAACATATGGGTGGGACAAAAGTAACACGATCAAATAAACTGGAATTGCTTACATTTTTGTAATTTTTTTCAAACATTGGACAATTTCCTCGCTAATTAGCAATTACAAATATATAATGCACTTTCATAATTTTCTTTGCTTCAAATATGTCGAAAGTATAAGCTTGAATTGTCTTATTTACCAGTAAATCCAGGTCTGCAGCTACTGCTGTGAAAAATACAAAAAAATATAAAAAAATATTCTCATTTGTTCACTTTATAATGAAATTACGACAGAAAATTTTTCAGAATGTTTTTATTCCCTATCACAACACAAAATAGAACTTTATCCTTTGTTCACAACATAAAACTAAATATTCAAATACAATCTTTAGCCTATTCATTATCACAGTTGTGACATATTTAATGGTCTCCATCCTCCACCATATGTAATGATCAGTGGGTTCACTGTAGAGCCTTTTCTTTTGGACTTTAGATGTAGACCTTCCTCTGGCTCCTCTGCTGACTCTCCTCCTCCAAAGCAGCCTTCACAGGGGTATCAGTCAGTATTGCTGTTGATTTGCAAATTCAATGTGATTGTAGAATCATCTTGTTTTTATATGATTACAATTTTGCAATGAATTCCACATAAAGCAGTGTTAGGGTTAGTAACCAGACCCCTCTGTGTTGTTCTATTCTATTTCTTGGCATTTTCTGTCTGGAAAATATCAAATTCTTTTGTTTTAATAAGCTGTTAACGCACAGAGTGCGGCCGCATTAGCAGAGACGGTGACTTCCAACATTTACGCCAGGTTTTCTCCTAAACCGTAAAACTCCAACATTTGAAACTTCAGGATGTGTTAGAAAACTGAATTACCTATCATATCATTACAAATATGACACATGAAATGATAATCACAATCTTTAAATCGAAAAGTTCACCACTCGGATGAATTTACTTATCAGTCTCAAAAACAGTTTTCCGGCAATCACCGTGTTACATTTGTCCCGTGTTAGTTTCGTACTGGCTCTCCCCTACTCTGCAGCACTCACTTCCAGACTGACTCACTTTTGCCGACACTGCCTGTCTCTGACCACGTCTTCAGCCTCTGTTGAAATGTTTTGTTCTGCTCCCCTGGTTACCCCCAAGACTTTCTGCTCCTGCTTATCTTCCATCTGTCTGTTTATCTGCTATGTTCACCAATAAAGGTCATTACCAACTGTCCATCACTGTTTGGGCTGCATTTGGGTTCCTTAAACAAGCCTGGTACAAACACGTCTTATAATTGTCCTTTATGGAGATTACATTTTGCGTGGGAATGTTTGTTCATATCTGTCTAGCTTTACGTGTTGGCCCTGCGTTGGACTGGCGGCCTCTGTCCACGGTATACCCCACCCTCACCCAGAATATTGGTTAGGATTGGCTCCAACACCCCCCGTGACCATTACGGATAACCGGTAGAAAAGAGTGAGGATGCCGTTCTGGAGGATGATGGGGAATCATCATCAATGTCCCTGGGTGAAGTCACTTAGGTAGTTGAACATCTCCACATGTTTAGGTTAATTGGTGATTCAAATTGCCTGTAGGTATGAGTGTGAATTGGGGTTTGTCTCTGTCTGTCTCTACTGTATGTGTTGGCTCTGCAATAGACTGGCGACCTGTCCACCCTGCCCTCACCCAATGTGAGCTGGGCACCCCTTGCGACCTGAAAACGGATAAGTGTTAGAAGATGAATGAATGATATATTATATCCTGCATAATGATAAATAAATAACTGAGAGGATATTTTGAGACCCCAATAAGATTTTTGGCCATCAGAAATCTGCTTTGCTTCTCTAATCTGGCATTTTTATTTTTGTCACTGACATTTACAACTAAGACAATAAAATGCTGCAGAAAAACATCTGTGATAACACTCCTGGAGTACTAGCCAGAATAGTGAACTCTGTCTCAGAGCTTGCTTTGGCTGATGGCCAGGACATGTCAAGGTGAGTTCAAACTTAATTCAGTACACACAGTGACCTGTCAGGCTCAATATTTTTGATGCTTGTCATTCATTAAACACTTCAGCTTTCTGAATGCGAAGATGGTTTAATATGCAGCATAAAGCATGCAGCCTGCACTGTGTCATATCATGGATATAGCCCTTAAGCCCAACATTAGAAGCATTGGAGAGGAATATCCATCTACATGTAATCCTTTTCTCCTTACCACTGCATTGGTACCATTTTTTTCTGCATATGCCAACAAAGTATGGCCAATGTGGGCCAGAGGCCAGAAATCAAGAGCTATTAAAATGATAGCTAGGGCCTAGCTAGCTTGATGCCAAGTTAGATGGTAACCATCTGTGCACTCTCCCATTTTATCCCATGACAAGGTTTGGTAAGAATGGGTCATTGCTCACAATGGTGAAGCCTAAACGCCTAAGCTTTAGGCCCGAGGCACCGTTCAGATATACACTACCTACATTGGGGTTTGAAACATTTAATACTAAAATGCAACACCCAATACTACTAGTCAGGAAGTCTTTTTCTTCTATTCTGAAACCACAGGGATTTTGCAGAGCCAGTAAACTGGTGGAAGAGATGACATGAAGGTGGATATATATCTATTTCCCACATGTTAAACATAAAGATACTAGATACTACATCACCAAAAACACACTTGCTGTTCTCTAACAACATGAAATATAAATGTACCGAAGATTGGACGCACCAACGAAAGCAAAGAGGGACCTTGAAGAAAAGGAGAATTTTTAAATGTGGGAATATATTGTGATATAAAGTTTGACTGTACAATATGAGTAAAAACTTTTAATTCTTGGGATAATTTTTTGGGTTATTTTCTTCCTAGTCTTACCCTGCATCACAGTAACCCATGCCACAACCTTTGCAGTCGCTGTGAAGTAACACACAGAATAATTCATTTCACTTTGACATTTAATTTAAATAATACGTACTAGAACTACAGAGTCAGAGTGTAGGATATGGAGCTCAAGCGGCACTGTGGTATTATACGGAATGGTAATACATGTACATGTATATGATAGGTTTGTGAAGAAGGCTAGTGATCTTTGTGAATATGTTTGTCAGGATTAGTGGTAATATCTAAGGTCCTATCACATAACACTGTGGGATTATTATTTAAAGATTGATATGAGTCCCACACTGAGATACCTTGTACCTGTCTCGATTCAACTACAGCTATTTTCCATTTGTGCAGGCCTCAGGAGTTCCTACCTTCTCCTGCGTTATAGGCCAGGATAGAGCGAGCTCTGGTCTGCTTGCCCTCAGTGTTTTTTCCCAAGCAGGTATGCGAGCAAAGCGACCAGGGTGTCCAAGGGCTCAGGACACAGTCCTTTGGGCAAGGAACTTTACAGATGACAGGCATGGGTAGGATGGCATCATGGCAGAGCTGCCTCTCCACATATTTACCTGGATGATGCAACAAAAGAAGAGAGTGTTAACAGCTAAACACTTATTATTAATACTGTGTGTGTGTGTGTGTGTGTGTGTGTGTGTGTGTGTGTGTGTGTATGTATGTGTGTTTATGTGTATGTAATGCATGAAAATTACATGGAAAACAATGTGGCCCAAACTGCTTTATTTCATTACATTTTACAGAAAATCTGTATTAAGAACAATCAACTGGAATCAAAAGGATATGTGTCAAAAAGCACCATTCTGAGTCGAAGAGGTGCTATAAAAAAATTTAAGCCTCCCTAAATACCTTAATGACTTGAGTTAAATGGTTACATGAGAATTCAGAAGGATTTGCATTAGAGGTCTTTTCAAGAATTTGTTATTTTTAGGGAAAGGAATGAAAGGCTAATTTGTGGCATACTAATCAATATCTGCAGGCTATCTTTATTCTCCTTGACCCCAGCCAGCCCATCGTTTTGGTAACAGTCCGTATCTGTGAAAATCTTAGTGTAAAGGAGAGAAAGAAGGCATCTGCTGAGTGAAATTACATATCCTTGACCCCAGGGATTCCATTCAGCATTGAAGTCTGTATGAGCGTGATAGTGTTCATAAGCGCTCTAGTTCTTCAAACAAAAATGGTAGCCAGCCAAAAAGGAGGACATTTAACAATACATACAATAAGAATATTACTGTAATGCAAATGTTAAGTAAACAAATGACCAGAAACATGCAATGAAATCTGACCTTGATCAAAATGGATAAAAAATTTTGACTCAATGGAATTTTATTTATTTTTTTGGTCATTTTTAAAGATCCAAGAGGGATCACTATGCCTGTATGAATAATGTGGTTTGTAGTCCATTTGCAGGTGATTATTATTCATTCATTCATCTTCAACTGCTTATCCGTTTCCGGGTCGCAGGGGTGCAGGAGCCAATCCCAGCTCACACGTGGCAACTTCCAGCAGGCAATTGAGGGAGGGGACACATAATGGTGGTGACACAAGTTGTGCAGTGATCCTGATAGATCAAAAACGTTTTTGCATATGGTCCTGCACTGCACTAACCAATCCAGTGGGTAGCTATTGTTATAATTACATCTGACTCAGAGCCTGTCAGTTTTTATGAAATTAGTTTTTTTAAAGCTAAGGCTTAATCAGTAATAGAGTTTCATGTGTCTACTTACCTTCACTGTTGATACACTTTACTTGTGGGATCTGTGTTCCTGGCCCACATTCCTTGTCATCAGGGATACAATCCTCCAGTTTAGTCACCAGCCAGTCATAGCAGCTGGGGTCTTCACAAGGTATTGCCTCCACCAGGTGGGGGCAATTCCCGGTCCAGCCAGTCAGCTCATTAAGAATCTTCCGCTTCCTCAGTTTAAAGCCTGTCCAAAAAGAAGACGAACCTAATGTAACTGAATGGAACACAGCCATACAACCACTGCATTGCCAGTATGATCTGCTGAGCAAAAATGACAGCAGCTTATATTCATAGCTGTTGCGATATTGCAGTTAACATGAGACTGTAAGAAGCCTGGAGAGGACAAAATCCCTCCATATAACATCATGGAATCATCATGGAATCCAGAAGTAGTCTAACATGTCTGACAGAACAACCAGAGGAATTACAAATCCCTGGTATTTTTCAACTGGTTGGTAGGAACGTTTTTTGTTGTTGTTTTGGGGGTGTGTGTGTGTGTGTGTGTCATATGTAAGTATATTTTAATCAAACTGTATGCTGTATACCCAATTTCTAAATAACAGATAAAAGAATGTAAACATTCAACCTTTTCTTACAGTGTCGGGCAGAAAAAAATTATGGTTCATGTTCAAACCATAACAATTGTGCAGAACATGCAGTACAAACTAATGTTCAGCTCTGGAACTGCAGCCAACTGATTTCCATGTTCAGTGTCAGAGGGATAAATAGATATAAAGCCAGAATTCATTCTGAGTCCATATCTCTCCAGATAATGAGAAGTAACAGTACACAAAGTTGTGAATGTGCATGTGTGCATGCACAAAGCACAAGACAGCAAGAGCAGAAGTGCCTTCATGGGCAGAACTGAGTGGATGTATCATTAAGATATGGAGAGCAATTTCCAACAACCACCCGTCATGTCAGGAGCTTTATTAAGTCAGAGTCAACATGGAGTAGTTATGTCAGACGCTGCTGTTCTGGTTATAATTACAGGCAGAAGCAGCAACTTGGTCATTCCTGCTGATGGCGTAGCAGAGAGTCCAACATCTGACAAATAACATAATATTGTCCTTTATTAGTCCCTCAGTGGGGAAATTTACACATTACAACAACATCAAACATATGAGGGAAAGAATATAGCACACAGGGATAAGTAGAATATAAAAATAAATATATTGTTGCAGGATGAAAAAACACACAAGAGCCAAACGCAAGTTTGAACTTTATTCCTCAACTTCCAAACCAAACTGACTCAGGAACAACAGTGCACCAAAAAACCTGGGAAAGTAAACCACACCCACAGCTAACAGCCCACAGTCCTGCTGGGTGAGAGGCAGGCCCCCTAGGGTACACTTAAATTTAAGACAAATATATGAAAGAAGAATTCACTAACAGCTATGTACAAGCCAAAAGATATGTAAAAGCCCCTAGATATGTACTAGAGAATTGTACAAGAGAATTCTTTCATTGAGCGGAGGGGGTTTGCAGTGTGCAGACTACTGGTTGCATTGATTATTGTGGCAGGAAGGACCTGGGGTAGCGTTCCTTCACACACCCTGGGTGGGGCATCCTCTCACTGAAGGAGCTCCCCAGTGCTGTCAGAGTGCCCCACAGGGGGTGAGAGTCATTTGACAACATGGATGAAAGCTTGGCCCTCATCCTCCTCTCACCCTCTCACAATATTCCTCCAGTGAGTCGAGAGGCCATCCAAGGAAAGAGCTGGCCTTCTTGATCAGTTTGTTCAGTCTCTTCCTGTCTCCCGCTAAGATGCTGCTGCTCCAGCAGACAACTCCATAGAAGATGGCTGATGCCACCAGAGTGTCTTAGAAGGTCTTTAGGAGTGCCCCCTTCACTCCAAAATACCTCAGTCTCATGGGCAGATAGAGTCTGCTCTGGCTTTTCCTGTGAAGTTCAGATGTGTGATTTGACCATTCTAGTTTGTTATTAAGATATTGGGGGATATTGTGCCCACCTGCAAAAATCAACCACCATCTCTTTTGTTTTCACAACATTGATCTGGAGGTGGTTCCGCAGACACCAGTCCACAAAGTTCTGCATCAGTTCTCCGTACTCCCTGTCGTCCCCATCCATAATGAGGCTGACGATGGTAGAGGCATCAGAGAACTTCTGTTGATGGCAGCTGGGGGAGTTGTGGGAGAACTCTGCAGAGCCAGGACTCTTCCTTGCGGGGCCCCTGTACTGCAGATGACTATGTCAGACACACAGCCCTATCCCCCTCACATACTGTGGGTAGTTTGTGAGGTAGTCCAGCATCCAGAATGTGAGGAGAAGGATGACTCCCGTGTGTTCCAGCTTGTCCCTGAGTAGTGCAGGTTGGATTGTGTTGAAAGCACTGGATAAATCAAAGAAAAAGATCCTCACAGTGCTTCCAGGCTTTTCCAAGTGAGAGAGGGCTTGATGTTGAAGGAAGATGACAGAATCATCCACCCCACTGCCAGGTTGGTAGGCAAACTGAAGTGGGTCCAATAATGGTCTCAGCAGGGGTCGAAGATGCATTAGGACCAGCCTCTCCAGGGTCTTGATAAGGTAGGTTGTCAGTGCCACTGGCCTATTGCTATTGAGGTCCTTGAGGATGTGTACTCTTGGGAACAGGTACCACACAGAATGTTTTCCACAGATGTGGCATTCTCCCCAGCCTAAGGCTCAGGTTTAACGTGTTCAATAATCCTGTTTAGTTGGTCTGCACAGGTCTGCACAGGAGACTGGGGCTAATGCCATCCGGACCGCAGCATTCTTCGACTTCAACTTCTTGTGCGGATTCCTCACTTGGGGTGCTTTGAGGATCAAGTTGGGACACTGGGGCTGTTTGCTGGGGTTTGTCAGGTATGCGGGTTCGGGGTAGATCTAAGCTGGGTGTTGAGAGGGAGGTGGAGGTGTGAGAGGGGGTAGGGCAGCAAACTGAAGCTGCCAATGAGGAGGTTTGAAGGAGAGATAACTGAGCCGTGGGAGGGGTGGGTGTCTGATCAAATCTACTGAAGAATAGGTTCAGGTCATTCACCCACTGTTGACCCCCCACAGCCTAGGAGTCTGGTTCTTTGTGTCCTGAGATGGTACTTAGGCCTCACAATATTCCACTGATGTTGTTCTGCTTCAGCTGATCCTTCATCTTCCTCCTTTCCCTCCCTGATCCTCCTCCTCAACTCCTTCTGCACAGCCTTCAGTTGCTCCCTACCTCCTGACTCTTTTTTCTTCAAGGAGAGCCTTAGGTAGGATTAATCCATGGTTTGTTGATGTGTTGTCCGTGACATAGTCAGTGAGACTGTCAGTATCCTCCCCATGAGCGTCACAGACTACTTCCCACACAGCTGTGTCAAAACAGTCCTCCGGAGCCTCATCAGTCTCATCAGACCACCTCTTCACTGGGTGGGAGACGGCTGGTTGCCTGTGTACCAGAGGTTTGTACACAGGCAGGAGTTGAACCAGGTTGTGGTCAGATCTTCCCAACGGGGGCAGGGGTGAATAAGTGAATAATGGAAGACAGGAAATGGAAAGTAGGAAGAGGAGAAAATTACCCTTTTGTTCCAAGTCTTATATTCTCCTAGTTTTCTCAAAGGCCCAGATTTTGCTTTGATTCCAGTGCTCTTCTTTCTCCTGAAGCATTTGTATCAAACTGCTGCATCTCTTCTCCGCAATTTTGATCAGTCAATTTTGATGACTTTTTAAAGTTAGTAGGACTGGGATGATACTTACGTACTAATTCCATTTATTTATTCATCTATTTATTTCTTTATTTATTTCTTTATTGGTTAAATCACATGAAAGACACGAAGAATGACATATTACACAGTCAACTAAAGAATAATCGAAAACAAACAAATAATACCATATGATATAAAAGCAAAAGCTGCGATGTAGGCTTTTTTCTTCAATCATTCATTCAACTTCTACCGCTTATCTGTTTCCAGTTCGCAAGGGGTGCTGGACCCAATCCCATCTCAAGGCAAGGGCGGGGTACACCCTGGACAGGTCGCCAGTCTATCGCTGGTCCAACACATAGAGACAGAGAGAGATGAAGAACCACTCACCCTCAGACCTACAGACAATTTAGAGTCACAAATTAACCTAAACATGCATGTCTTTAGACAGTGGGAGGAAACAAGTGCATGGTGGAAACCCACGAAAGCACGGGGAGAACATACAAACTCCACACAGAAAGGTCCCAGGCCAGGGAACCAAACCCACGACCTTCTTGTTGTGGGGCAACAGCGCTAACCACTATGGTGCTGTGTTGCCTTTTTTTTCCAAACATGTTCAATTATCAAGCGTAATCTGCCTACATTTGATTGATTTTACTACTATTAATGCATTAGAAGTGAAGGCAATATACCTCAACTCTAGTGAGTGGCCCAGTCATTTGTATATTTTTCTGTAATGTCGCCCTCAGGAAAAAAAGTTTGGACACCCCCAATATAGAGTATTTGGACTAAAGCCTTGCTTGTTAGGGTTCGCCTGTATTGTTGTTTTTCTGCCTGTCTGTTTGCCTCCCTTCCCTGCTGGACTCCAGCTGGGCATGGCTGACCTACTTCCCTCTCTGGCTCCACCCTCCTGCAGCTTATCTAGGGTTATCATCTCACCTACCTACACAGCTTAAAAGGACCGGCTCTTCCTCCACTCATCGCCAGTTCGTTGTAAATGGGGTAACAGTTGGCCCCTTGAATTCTTTCATAGCACTCAGAGTATTATTTCCTGTTTGTTCCTGCCTCACGTCCCTCTTCTCCCTTTCAGCCACCAACCCACTCCTGCTCCGACCCGCCACATCCAGCCTGAAGTCTCCTGTTCCTGACGCTCCTCTGCCCTGCTTTTCCTGCACCTGGCTCTTCTCACTCCCTCGTCCCTTGCCCCAGTCTCTTCAATGCAACAAAGAATTTCTAAAAAAGACCTTCGACTGATAACATTCAAAGACCATCCACCCGCCTTCTACTGGTTATCCATTTCCAAATCTCAGGGGGTGCTGGAGCCAATCCCAGCTCACATTGGGTGAGGGC
This sequence comes from Remorina albescens, assembly GCA_034769265.1. Classification (NCBI taxonomy): domain Eukaryota; kingdom Metazoa; phylum Chordata; class Actinopteri; order Carangiformes; family Echeneidae; genus Remorina; species Remorina albescens. The sequence continues at coordinate 2,007,468 of CM068492.1, read as the reverse complement.
AGAGAAAACCCTGGACAGGTTGCTAGTCCATCCCAGGGCCGAAATACAGAGACAGACAAAGACTAACAACCACTCACACTCATCCACGTTTAGGTTGACTGATGACTTTAAATTGCCCGTTGGTATGTCTTTGGGCAGTGGGAGGAAACCGGAGCACCTGGAGGAAACCCATGCAAGCATGAAATTTTACATTTGTTATGAACTTCTTGCCAAACGGTTTTAGACTGTACTGGAATTGTACTACAGTTTTCAGTTTTTTGCCATTTATGCAAGAACTTCAACAAGTTTGAGAGGAAGGGGTCGGTTCCCGTTTTATCAGGACCCAGTAAAGCTAAGTATTGTTCCACATCAGTGTCTTGAAAGCTTTGATATTTCAAAAGAAAAACTATATGGACAAACCCCCTCTTTTCTTTGGTTAATATAATTTTCTCATCCACTCCATCCCGAAGAAAATATTTTATCATATCTGTAACATATTGTTGCAGGATGCACACAGGTATCATTCAGTTCTGTGGAGCCACGACCAATTTTATTCACTTCACCAGATAGTGTCAGGTGTAATTTTCTCTAAATATGAAATGTAACTTTATTTTTGTATAATACTTTTTCCATATTAGTGGTTTCAAATTATGAGTTTTAGTTGTAACCTTAAATATTTCATACCTACGGGGACCATTTCAAATAAAATGCAGATGACAAATTATGGAATATGTTTGGGAAATTGGTACAGCTTCTGTGCCAGTTGAAAGTAGCCAGAAACCTCAGAACATGCTTCGATAAGTTCAAGCAACATTGGTATGGAAGAAGTGGATTACGACTCAATACCAAAATGTGGTCTGCAAAGAGAAGTTGCCTATGTCCCCCTGCCCCCCCCCATAACTCCTTTAATTCTCAGCTTCTCTTTGACCAAAGTGGTTCAAGGAAGATTGTGAAAAGAAGTGGGCTGAGACTCTATCGAACATATCCAGTTGATCTGGATACTATAAGAACTGAAATAGTATTACATTATTAAAAACTGCAACTTTAGGACATGAATATAGAACTTCTATCCATCTGCAGAAACTATCACTGGATCCAAAATTTGGCAGGATCATGAATAAAAAGGCCCACTCCTACCTGTCGTACACATGAGCCTCAAGAGATGGAGCTCTTAGGGGTAAAATGCAATGGTCTCTGAATGGGGCAGCACAGTGGCATAGTGGTTAGCGCAGTCGCCCCACAGTAAGAAGATCGTGGGTTTGGTTCCCGGGCCTTTCTGTGCGGAGTTTGCATGTTATCCCAGTGCCTACGTGGGTTTCCTCTGGGTACTCTGGTTTCCTCCCACCATCCAAAGTCCAAAGAGTCTAGGTTAACTGGTGATCAACTTGTTTTCAGCCTCCATCTCCCAACACTACTTTTGTCAACAAATAGATATATATGTAATTCGACCTGTGCATTATATGTTAATGCTATGACTACAATACTGCAGTCTGAAACGGGTGGCCAGCTTATTCAAAGTTCAACCTATCTTTGAAACTTCAAAAGCTGCAAAAGCTTTTCCACTTTATGGAAAGCTTTATGGATTCGACTCGGGGCAAGCAGGTTTAGACTTCCCTAAGTCTTCCTCACATGTATTGGCCAACTACGGAATCTCCTACCCCACATACTTATGCCCATTTTGTGGAAATATTACCAGAAAGTGGGAGTGTCCATCCTTCTGTAGGGGAAAGACAAGGTCCAGAGGCCTTGTCTCTGTTCATGCGTCAATATGAGAGTCAGGTCATCAGGACCTGCTCTGGCGCTAACAAGTCAAAACAATAAGTAGAAGACATCTGGGGTGCCAGGAAAGAGAACTACACCACACACACACACACATAGTGCTGCACAATCACCATGGTTGAAGTTCAAGATAAGGGTGAAGGCTATCCACACAACACACACACACACGTAACCTGTCTTAGGTATAAGAAGCATGTCACATGTTTGTCTGGTGGTTCTGTCTCTGACTACGTTGTTAGGTGTCAGATGGGGAATCTCTTTATTCACATCACCCCTACTGTGTCCGGACAACCTGATTCCTCTTTTCCACCTCTTTCCGCCACAACATAATTGGTGACCCCGACGTGATTGAGTTTGGAGCCTGGGCTGAGAGGGAGTCCTAGGTGAAACCTGCACGTGGAGGTTCTGCCAGCAAATTCTGTAAAAGTGTGTATTGTGTTATTATGGTTATGTATTATGAGATGCACGGAAGGTGCTCTGTGACAGCTTGATCAATGTAGGTGTAAATTCCATTTTGGCTGATTGGACATATCTGGCGGTACGACTGGCCAGTCATAGTGCTTGGATAGGCTGTCTGAGAGAAAGGAGGGACGAGTTGGGTCCCTGTTGTATGTTAGAAAAGTTAAGCTGTCCAACCACAGAACGGAGCCGGAGATGCTCGAGCTGTGTCCTGTGGAAATAAGAGTTTTGTGAAGCGCTGTATGATTAGTGAAGAGCCGAAACCAGGAGCCCCCTGGTTTGTGTGCGTGCAATAACCGCAGGCTGAGCATAAAAATGAGATGGGAAGCACACCGTGAGCTATGCTGTAAATCAGTGGGGCTATGGTGAAGTCTTTGGGCGGCTATATTCTTAACTGGGAAACCCTAACCCAATTTGTACTCACCTATTAATAAATATATATGTGGAGGAGTATCACACCTCATACACTAGTCAAGGAATGAGCTGAACTTAACAGATGCATTTCAGTAGCAGTGCAAAAGAAAAGAGAAAGAAGCAGCTAAGCTGCGACCTATAAGTTCAATTTCGTCCAAGAAAATCAGTTGGATCCTCAGCCCTGGATTGGGGCAATTTATAATTAAATAAGTTATAATTATAATACCTGTGTATAACTCCTAGCTAAGAGTGAATTTCAGACCTCTCTAATTTCCAACTTACAAAAGTTCAAACAGGAGAAAAATTTGAGGTCATAACAGGGGGGGAACTGGTGTGGCCCAGCCACTTCTCCCACTCCCTTGATAAAATCAAGTTCCATAAATCTCCTGAACAACCAAGTGGGTTAAAAAACCCCGAAAATTAGGACATAAAATAAATCATAAACAAATGCATATAGATAATTTCCCCTGACAAAGAAAACTAACCAGACGTGACTCGGACTGACAGTGTGTGTGTCCGGATGTGTGTGTGAGTGCTTCTGAAAAAAAAAAAAAAGGGAAAGAGAATGAATAAAGTGTGAGAGAGAGAAGTGCTGGGTGAAAGTATTACATTGAATGCTGCTCAAAACTTGATGGGTCCCGTGGACTTTTCAACAGAACAAAGCAAAGCTGTCTGTGCTGATATGCTGTGTCACTGAATGTACTGTAGCAACTCTGAAAAATTCGGAAAGTATTTTGTATGAACAAAACTCCAGTCTATGAACATAAGGTTTTTATAATGCAAGCTGTCTTATTTTGGTAAATCTGCAATGTGTGGTTGTTTTGAAAAAATGCATATATGTTTGTTGATCTGCAAGGCTGGACGTAAGTGAATGGATGAGAGAGAATTGTTGTATGGTTGAGAGGAGACCGTTGGAACTGAACAAATAGGGTGAGGTGTTTAGGCCAGGTTGTGGCGCAGAGAGGAAGTTGTGAAGTCAGAATCGAAGGAGTTAAAGTAAAGTTAAAGAGTTAAAGGAAAAGGGGGAATGACCGAAGAGGAAAGCCCCCGGGCTCCTCCTAGTCAAGTGTGATTGGTGTGAGTGGCAAGTGGGAAGTGAAGAAGGGGTGTGTGGGCGTTGTAGTACAGTCGAGTCATAGTTTGGCAATCGGCCCTGAAAAGTACACAGACACAGAAAGCTAAAAATAGTCCCCCCTCCCTTGTGCGTTTCTCAAGTCCTGTACAAAGACATAGAATTCTTTTTTTCTCCTCTCTTTCTTTATATATCAGTTGACATCAGTAAAAAAAAAAAAGTTCTAATAGCAAGATGAGTATTGTGCCTCAAGCATCCAGAGTTTTTGAAACAAATTACTAAAATTTCCAAAAAATGGGAGAAGCGAACCAAAGGAAAGACCTCTGCATGGCCCAAGGATGGCACGTTTGATGTGTCAGTGTGTGAGGACATGGAAAGGTGAATCAAAGATCATAAAATAAAATACAAAAGTAAGAAAAGACAAGATAAAAGAGACTTGGAGATAAAAATTTTAAACATGTTTAAAAAAGAAGGAGAAAACTACAGGAATCTCCTGAAGGAAGGTTTGACTGAATTAAAAGAAAAACGAAATAAGCGTTACAAAAACCCCAAGCAGGAACCAGCAGGGCTGTATCCATCCCTGGCTGGGGTGGTCAACTTTTCAGGTGATTTTGACTTTTTACCGCAGGCTGTATTGGGCCAGCGTGACCCGAATGATAGCTCAAGAAAACAAGGAAACTCTCAGATGAGAAATGATAATGCTAATGGTAATGCAGTCCTGGACAATAATGCAGGCAACCAGGAGAACTCTCAGATAAACAGAAGTCAGTCAACAGGGATGAACAGAACAGCAAGCCAAGCTCAGATTCAAACACCACAGAGTGACAAAACCACGCCCCCAATATACTGTAGCACTGAAAGAAAACAACCAAGAGTGCTAGACTGTTATGCAAAATATAATGAGTGTGCGGGGGGGTCGTCGTACTGGCTAGATCTTGACCAAACAGGAATAGACTTGCAAAGAGGAAAAAATCACACAGTGATTCAAAAAATTGATGAAGAGATAGACAGCTTACATAATAAGAGATGTAACCTGGAGGAAGCACAGGTAGCCAGTGACAGTAACGTGAACAAACCTGCTAAAGAATCAACAGAAGGACAACATGGGGGTCAAAAATATGACTTTAGGCTAAGACCAAATCTAAAAAAACCTGACCGCTACACAGACGGCCAATATCCAATACTAATTAAAGGAACTGAAGGACATAATGTACCATGGCAAAAACTCGACCTCGCTGGGCTGGCTAGCCGGCTGCCTGATATCCATGAAGGTGCAAACAAATGGACCAGAGCTTTTGAGGAAGAAACTGTGGGCAAACTGCTGGCCCTGGGGGACATTAAAGCCATATGAGCGCAGTGTTGTTGAGCCCCTGTTATGGAAAACATACTAAGAGCCAACAAAAATTACTGGATGTTGAACCCCAGAGCAGAAGGAACTGAGTTCAATGAATATTGATCCATACTCTGGAAGGCACTGCATGATGAATATCCAACAAAAATAGATCCAAAAGTGTTAAAAGGGGAGCCCCTATCAGAGACTGAAAATGCTGCAGCCTACATAACACGTCAAATGAAGAGGTGGAAACAAGAGACAGAGGAAGAAATGGACAAGAGCTTGGTGTTGACCACGTTGTTTCGCAACGCCATAGTGGAAGCACTGCCAGCCCCTGTCCAAAGCAGGTTGGATGATGTTGTGGGATTGACATCCATGCCAAATGAACAGTTTCGTGATCATGTGGTGCACGCTGTTGACAAACACAGGAAGGATGAAAGACGAATGCATGAGCAGGACAAAAACATGCAAAGCAAAATTGCACATTTGCAACTGGATGAGCTGCAAGGAAAGAGCAAAGCAAAGTCACAGGCTGCAGTCGTGGCGACCAAGGGCACTCAAGCAGTAACGGTGCAGCCGAGTGAACTCTCTGCACCTGTCCTGGCGGTGGGGGCACAGAATGTTATGCCACTCCAGCCACCGACACAACCACCACAGCCAGCTTTTGGAGCTCCCCAAGTTCAGCCACCACCAGTGGTCAATGTCTATCAGCAACCACCTGACATGCAACATCCTGGCAATCGTTATCAGGGGTCATATCGACCTCAGAGGATGTATAGAGGAGGTTGACATGCTGGTGGTCACACAAAGGGGTGTTGGAATTGTGGTGAATATGGACATATTGCTGATCGGTGCCAACACCCTCGAACTGGTGGGGACTTGCAGTACAGCCGTGGCCGGCCTCAGCGAGGTGGAGCTGGAGGCCCGGTAAACCCATGGGCAGGGCCCAATCTCGGCTACAAGGGCTGCCCAGAGAATCCTAAAGGGGAGGGTCTGTTCCCAACTGTAATCATAAGGACTGATGAACAACCAATGCTGCAGGTTCAAATAGAAGGCAAGCAGACACCCATGTTGGTAGATACTGGAGCAACTTACACCTGTGTAAGTCCAAAGTATGCCACTCACTTCCCCATGTCTGAAAAATTTGTTGAGACTGTAGGATTCTCGGGAATAAAGCAGCTAATTCCAATGACCGCTCCAGTGAAAATTGCCACTAATACGGCCGAAATCAAAATTCCAATATTAGTGTCAAGCCAAACTCCAATCAGTTTATTAGGAAGAGATGCGTTGTGTACATAAAAAATTAAAATTTGGTGCTCTCCCTTGGGAGTTTATGTTGACCAAGACGGCCTGGGCTATCAGATGTTGATGAGAAAACAAACTGAAAAGGCTAAAGTTTATTGGCTGGGGGAAATCTCTACACCAGTAACACAGGTGTTAGAGAAGTGGGGAAAGTACATCCAGGCCCAAATCCCAACAGCCTCTAAGCCATCATTTGACTATCATTGTACAATGTTCTATGATGAAACAAAAAGTGAGAAATTTGAAGAGGAATGGGACAAAATGACAAAAGGAGTCAAAGTTGAGCTGATCTCCCAGTACATTGTACTGGGAGATCAGCTCAAGAAGGAGCAGCATTACAGGTAGAATGTAACCCATTCCTCACAAAATGGTTTAATGTACCAAAATCAATACCACACATTACCTTGCTAGAAAACGAAAATTTCAAAGATAAAGACTTGGGACCAATGATGGAAACTGCCTCTACACTCCAGTGGGACAAAACTGATAACCCGCTGATTTTTCAGTCCCCAGAGGTGAACGTGATAAATCACATGATCCTATGTGGCACATCAATGTTGGCAAAACCCCAAGAGGTGATACTGATGCCAACTCAAGCTGCTCTAATAACCAATGAAACAGAACAGACAAATGTGGAGTTGAAGGAGGACATGCTAGGACATGTTCCAGAAGTATTGTGGTCAAAGCATGATACTGACGTTGGCCTTGTGAAATCTGCCAACCCCATACAGGTAGAGCTAAAACCAGGTGTGCGACTCCCCTGCCGCGCTCAAATCCACTGAAACCAGAAGCAGAAGAAGGAGTAAGTAAAACAATTACAGGGATCAAAGCAGGAGTACTGGCTGAAACACGTAGTGTATGCAATACCCCTATTTTTCCTGTGTTAAAATCAGACAAATTAAGACACATGTTGGTTCATGACCTAAGAATGATAAATGAAACAGTGGAAGAGTTACCAGCAGAAGTGCCCAACCCTCACACACTACTCACCAACGTGCCACCTGAAGCAACATTTTTCACAGTAAATGATTTGTGCTCCGCGTTTTTCAGTATACCACTGTCAGAAGAGTCCCGTTATCTGTTTGCGTTCACATACAGAGGTAAGCAGTACACCTATACTTGCCTCCCACAAGGGTTTGCATGGTCACCACACATGTTTAATCTAATGTTAAAAAATGATCTTGAAGGTCTGGCACTAAACAGCACACTGTTACAATACGTGGATGATCTGTTAATCTGCGCAGTCACCTTGGTAGAATGCCATCAGGACTCAGTAAAGGTTCCACAAAGGTTGGCTGAAGGAGGACACAAGGTGTCCGAAACAAAACTTCAGTACTGTCAAACACAGGTGGAGTACCTGGGGAGAATTGTCTCCCATGGCACAGTTGCAATCTCACCATCACAATTAGAAGGTGTGAGCAAAGCCCCGGGCCTTCAGACTGTTGGACAAATGATGAAATTTTTGGGGATGACAGGCTATAACTCTGAGTGGATAGAGGACTATGCAGAAAAAGTGGCTCCTCTCAGAGATCTAATCAAACAGTCTGATAATGCCGCAATGACAACCCCACTGAAATGGACAACTGATGCTATGGTAGAATTTGAAACACTAAAACAGAACATGCAAACCGCACCAACCCTAGCTACACCAGACTACACCAAGCCTTTCTACCTGTACATAGCGAACAGAAGTGATAAATATGTGTCTGCGGTGCTGATGCAAGAAACATGTGAAAGTCGGAAGAAGCAACCTCTGGCCTATTACAGCACAAGATTGGACAATGTAGCACAAGGATGGCCTCCATGCTATCAGGGGCTAGCGGCCGTCCATTACGCATATGAAAAAGCATCAGTCATAACGATGGGGTATCCAATTATCATTATGACACCACACAAAATAGCTGAACTGATCAATCAAGGAAGATTCGTGGTAACTCAGGCACGTTGTCTGCAGTACGCTCCACTCCTAACATATTCAGATGTGACCATCAAACGGTGTTCAGCTCTAAACTCAGCAATGACCATCCCATTTGAGTTTGAAGGTGAACCTCACGAATGTGTAGCAGAAACTATGAGATACACCAAGCTCAGGCCTGATCTAGAGTCATCCCTCATTCGAAACGCAGATGTCACCTACTTTGTAGATGGTTCATGCTATCGTGATTATGTGGGAAATCATGCTGGCTACGCAGTAGTGAGGCAACAGAAGGATAGTTGGGTGACAGAAAAAGCAGAAAAATGTGAGCAGCCGTGTTCGGCTCAGCTAGCAGAGTTAAAAGCGTTAACTGAAGCATGCAAGTTAGCCAAAGGAAAAGCAGCAAATATCTACACAGACTCTGCTTATGCTCATGGTGTTTGTTTTTTGTTTGGAGCACTTTGGAAACAAAGGGGCTACAAGAGAGCTGATGGGACCCCGGTGCAACATGGCGAGCGGGTTAAAGAACTATTTTCAGCAATGATGCTACCAACAAGATTAGCAATCATAAAATGTCAAGCTCACAGAAAAGGCAATGAGGATGTCATAAGAGGAAACAATGCTGCAGATGAGGCAGCCAAACTGGCATCCAGGTGTCAACAGCAGTAATGACACCACTGGTGTCACTTGAACCAATGGCTACGCCAGAGGACATTATTTTGATGCAAAAAGAAGCAGATCAGAGTGAGCAGAACCTCTGGAGACAAGGAGGTGCTACGATGAGTGAGACAGGACTGTGGAGGTCGCATGACGGTCTCCTGGTGGCACCTGTGACGCTATTAACCATTTTGATCTCCGAAGTGCACAATGTTGATCACTGTGCCAGGGTTTAGGTGTTAAGGAAAATAAAACAACAAGGATACTGGTCACCATACATGCAAGCCATGGTGGATGAAGTGCTGAATCAGTGTGAAGTGTGTGCTCAAAACAATGTGAGAAAAACAATAACAACACCTGTGGGACACATTCCAGTTCCAGAAGGTCCATTCAAACACCTAGTGATTGACCATGTTGACATGATAAAACCAGTCCATGGAAAAAGGTACATGTTAGTAGTCATTGACAGGTTCAGCAGATGGGTGGAAGCAACTCCATCAAAAGATCTAGGAGCAGGAACTGTCATCAAATTCCTAATCAGAGAAGTCGTCCCACGTTTTGGTATTCTGTCAGAAATCAGTTCTGACAATGGCAAAGCATTTGTGGAAAAAGTTGCAAAAGGCATTTTGCAGCAGTTAAAGACTAAACAGAGATTAGGGGCTGTCTATCATCCACAAAGTCAAGGAATGGTTGAAAGAATCAACAGTACCTTAAAAGCAAAACTGAATAAGGTAAGTGCTTCTACCAAACTGAACTGGGTTGACGCTTTTCCAATTCCACTAATGAGTTATTGCATGCAAGCACATAGAAGTACACATCTAACACTGCATGAAATGCTCACTGGTAAACCTATGCCTGCACCACAACTAAGAGGTCCTCATAAAGGACCGTCGCTTGAGCAATTGCAAGATGAGCTAAAAGCATACATGAAACAACTAACTGCTATCCATAGATCTATATACTTGCGGGAAAAAGCCCGAGAGGTCAACCAGGACCAGGATCCAGCCCGACCAGTGGTGCCAGGAGATCAGGTGTATGTGAAAGTCTTCCGACGAAAGTGGCACGAGCCTAGGCCCGAAGGACCTTACAAAGTTGTAAGAGCAATGCCAACGGCTGTCCAGGTGGAAGGAAGCAAGACGTGGTATCACCTGAATCACTGCACCAAAAAGGTTCCGAAAGACAAAAAGGGCAGTATAAAACTGAGAGAGAAAGATAAGGAGAATGACTGTGTGGTGCAAACTAGTGACAAGCACTCTCCTGTTGATGTCACTAGGCAAACTGGGACAGATGAAGCCAGTGCCAAGCAGCCCCTGCCAGGCCCAAGAAGGTCCAAGCGACTGCAGGACGCCGGTAGGAGATCACCAGACCATGAAAGGAGCCACTCCCAATGATTCAGATGAGTATGATGCAAAAACAAACACATCCATCTAGACAGTGCTAGGGTCCATACCAGATTTCCTACACCAGGTTCATGACAACCAACCGTTACAAGTAAAAAGCATGCTGAGACACGAGTTAGTACAGTTACCACTAAGCCAACAGTTAGAAGTATTAAGGTTGAAGAAATCACTCCAACCCCAGATAAGAAAAAGGAGAATGAGCAAGATGTATATGACAACTATAGCCAGGACTATGATCAAGCTGATCTGGACCAGTTGCTTAGACAGAGGAAGCGATGGAATGCTCCTCAGCCAAGACATAAGAGTGTGTGTGGCGGCACTGGGGAACTTTGGGAGACTGCTAATTATAATGGGTGGTATAAGTGGGTAAAGTATACTACTAAAAGAATGACTAGTAACGAGTGTTTAGTATGCGCCAAATCTCCTGATACGATTCCCATGGTGATACCAGAGAAACATACAGTTAAAGATTGTACACGACATCAATGACAACAATGTACTGAAGGAATGTTTAAGCCACAGGAAGAAGCGAGCTGCTTATTTAGAAACCCAATGTGTGGTGTCCGGTGCAGATTTCTGTACGGATCCAGGTGAAGCCATTATTATTTGAATAAATGCCCAAACTGTCGGTTCAAAGAGCAGTGTGAAGAGTTTAGCATGCTTACATCACAGAGTGAGCCACCAACCGATTACAAAGTTGACTATACACGAAAGTAAGAGTGTTTTGCCAGCGGAGGTTTCCTGAATGATTCTCGAGGTATAATGGTGGGGAATACAACTGTTAACTGTAATGTCACCTGGGTGTTGTCGTGGTTTCCAGACTCACAGATAAAACCTCAATTTATTACACAGACTGTATGGTTTGAGAATCCAGTGTCATTGAACCAAGACTGTGAGACCGTAAATATGACCCGCCCAATTCTATACCTGATAGGTGAGCAGACAAATGCTGTAGCCGACAGTTTTTGGATGTGTGGGGAGGATGTGTTGCGTAATGTTCTCCCATTAAGGTGGATAGGATTAAGTGCTTTAGTTAGACTGCGAATTCCAATGGTAGTTATGTATGAAGGAGTGAATGAAATAGTCAAGCAGGAAATGGAGTCAGCTCTACCTCGAAGGTCAAAGCGACATTTCACTCTGGACGAAGGAATACATTTAGATGCGATAGGACTGCCAACAGGGATTCCCAGTGAATTTAAGGCACAAAATGAGGTGAAGGCAGGATTAGAGTCCATATTGCCCTGGATTACAATTAATAAGAATGTAACCTGGATAAATTACATTTACTACAACCAACAGAGGTACACCAAGTACAGCAGTGAATTGTTTAGAGCGTTGGGGGAACAGTTGCATGCTACTACCACAGTAGCATGGCAGAATCGACAGGTGTTGGAATGGATGACAGCAGAACGAGGAGGTGTGTGTCAAATGTTCGGAAAATACTGTTGTACTTATATCCCAAACAACACAAATGCTGATGGATCATTCACAAAGGCCATGACTAATTTACAAAAGTTAAAAGAAGAAATAAGGGGGAATGCTGGTAGGGGTGGTAGCCTGTCTTTGGATTGGCTGGAGCTAAATTTAGGAAATTGGGGAGCCGTTTTGGCTAAGGCAGCCATGAGTGCTGCCATAGTTCTAATTCTGGTTTCTTTTTTGACATGTTGCATCGTTCCCATGCTGAGGAGACGGTGTTTGCAAGCAATGGACAGACACACAAACATGATGATGGGCCTGAAGGGAGCTCGGATGGTAAATGCACTGGCAAATGGACAAATGACTCACATGCGTCCAGTGGTCCAAGGACTACTGGGGGACGTGCAGTGGTTCGCAACACCGGATTATTTGAACAATGCCGATAATTCGGAAGACGAATCAGAATAAGAGAATAAGGAGTTCTGAGTACAAAAAGCCCGACAGGGGGGACATGGACATTAAGACCTGTTGAAGACTCAATGGACTGAAGTTTTTAGATGTGAATTAATGTGTTACTAACACACACACATACTCTTTAGGGTAATGTGCTCAGTGCAGAGTTGTAGTCAGTCGAGTGATGAAGATTGAACTCTTCTGGGAAAGAGGTTCTGTTCCCAGTACCATGTTGACATTCCTGATATAGAAGGTTTAGCTAATGCATTAGAATTGTTGTATTATTTCCAAATGCCTGTGCAATGAAGACTTGCTTGCTGCTAGTATATGCAAAGAAGAACAGCTTACACATAGTCACTCACATATAGGCTGTTAGACCTGCTCACGCATAATAACTGTTTTCATCATATACTCTCGATGTAGGTATTAGCAGTAAGAATCACTGTATCACCACAGTTTTAATTGTCATATCAATATCCACTTAATTTCATTATTCATTGTCTGAGTTTATGAAAATGTATTGTGCTGATGGTTCACGGTTCAAGGTGTGACTTGGGAAGTTGGTCGCCAGTGGGGAAGGGGCCATGGGAGAATTTTCCTGAAAGGTTTTTCACTCCCATACATCTCTGAAATTGTGAACTGTCTCGTGTATTCCAAGTGTATTCGATGAATGTTATCATTATCACATTTATGTTGGACTTATTCAATATCCAGTATGTCATATCATTTTTATGTTTCAGTATCAATTTTCAGTTTAAATTTTATGATTCAGTATATCGTATCATTTTGTGTTTTAGTTTTGTGTTTTAGTTATTTTATCCATCATTTATAATCAACACATTTAGTTTAAATCACTATAGTGATTTCAGGGGGGATATGTAGGGGAAAGACAAGGTCCAGAGGCCTTGTCTCTGTTCATGCGTCAATATGAGAGTCAGGTCATCAGGACCTGCTCTGGCGCCTAACAAGTCAAAACAATGAGTAGAAGACATCTGGGGTGCCAGGAAAGAGAACTACACAACACACACACACATAGTGCTGCACAATCACCATGGTTGAAGTTCAAGATAAGGGTGAAGGCTATCCACACAACACACACACACATAACCTGTCTTAGGTATAAGAAGCATGTCACATGTTTGTCTGGTGGTTCTGTCTCTGACTACATTGTTAGTAGGGGTGATGTGAATGAAGAGATTCCCCATCTGACACCTGTGTCCGGACAACCTGATTCCTCACCTCTTTCTGCCACAACACTTCTCAGAGGAGTGTTTTGGTCCCATCCTCCCGCTCCCCTGTGGACATCATCAATGCAACTGTCTAGCATTCCAGAACAAACTCTCTATATAAATTCATTAAGGATACACATGTGCTATGTAGGTATTGCAGGACTGTGTTCAGGAGCAATTTACTTTCAAAACTCTCATGTTGAGCTCACATTATTTGCAATATTTATTTTTCAAAAAAAAAAAAAAATCAGTTTTTTTATAATGAATCGTGAAATCGTGAACCAGAATTTCTGACGATATAAGACTATTCTGTTTTTTATTTTGTATAAAATCACACCTGTGTTTGTGCTTAGACCAAATTTCAGAAGACAGAGCTTTCATTTACTGTTTTGTGACCCAGTGTTATTATCATTTTTAAAGTGCTTTAAACATTTAAAACACTTACCTTTCTTGGCTGCCTGGTCTTGACAGTTTTCATAGGTGCAGGGTTCCCAAGTGCTCCATAAAGACACCTCACAATCTTCAGGACAGCTTATATGGCAGAGCTGGGTGGTGTTTGGCAGAGGACCCAGGCACAGATTACTGTCCACTGGCCGCCATGCTGTGGAGATATGGACAGGATCAATTATGATTTGATGAAAAAACTGTTTCATCTAAGAAAAATGTAACTGAATACATTAAATAGAGAGAAAAGAAACATGAACAGAAAAAATATGAACAGGTTCCTCATACCTTATCATTTGCAATAAATACTCTTAAACAACCACACATGTAGTTTGTCATCTGGATGGGGCCAATACAAAGGTACTAGTGTCAAGTGTACTACACCACTGTTGCAATGGTAACAATGATAAACAGTAAAAAGACAGACAAGGCCCAGACAAGGTTTTATTTATTGTCATTGTTTTGTTTTAAAAGAAGTATTTCTTTTGAAACTTTATAACATTTGTTTATAATTTGTCTGTTGGCCATCTTGGTTTCTTGAAATCAGAAGAAACCATATTTGGAGAAAGCAGTTGTCATTTCAGGTACACTTTGTCATTCACATGGTAGCCACACCTAAATATATATCCTCCTTTATGGTCTTTTGCCTTTAAATAAGACCTTCATTTTAAAAGCTCATTTGAAGCTTATTTGAAAATTGTTACCTGAGGTAAGGAATCTATTGAGAAGTTCACATGGGCTTCAAACAATCTGACTTCTTTTTATAATCATTGGAGTCACTCGCTGATGTTTAAGGCTCTTCAGCATTGGCCTCAATTCACAGCCCCAGAGTCCACATCATCTGTTATAGTATCAATGACTAAACCCAATTTCATCAGCACGCATTTTAAAAAGTAAGTGGGACTGTAGGTCATGATAGTGCATTTCAGACACTATTCTGTCCTGGCAGATACGTCACTTGTGTTGTTAGACAGATAGCAAACAAAAAGACTCCAGTAGGCTTGACTCCAGGTTGATTTTGATTTTACAGAAATCTCGTGAGCTTTGTAAAACTGCAATAACAATAAAAGTACACAGAATGTTATATAATAAAATATTTGCAAAAAAAATATTGCTTGTGTTTTACAGGTCTTCTACAATGGTAAGTACCATGACTTCAAATAGACCCAACCATGTTTACCAAGGTTAACAAGAACATATTTTACAGTAAGACTCACTCACAGGTAAGTAAATAAGATATAAATGCAGCAAACAGCAACGACATCGCAACGTTTAGAATCTGGCATAGAGAGATGAACAGCAAATTAAAGGATAAAAAACGAAAAACTAAACTTTCAGAGCCTGTAGGTAGATGCAGACTTGCTGTGTTTTCATATTGCAATTCTGTTCCTACAGACCGACGTCATTATTTTTCTGCTCTCCATACCTGCTTTCTACTTCACGAATCTCCACTCTGGCTGGCACAGCTATGTAAAATGTCCAAGGGCTGTCACGTGACTGGCTAATAACACAGTGATCAATCATTGCAACACTTTGAATATTCCACTGCATCCTTACGGTCATTGCACTTTGCATTCCTACATATAGTAACGGACTGTTCATGGCAATATTGAGTGTCAGTGTTTTCAAATGCTATTCAGATCAGAGTAAATCCTTTTTGATGTTTCTAATGTGTTTAGCAATACTGACAGTTCCAGAGTATCAATGAACACATCCTGTGACTGTGTGGTTGTTATTTTTCCGGTGACAAGAAGCGGGAGTTTTTAGTTTTTGATGTGGAAGGCAAAGTGGGAGCAATGTCTGAAGGTATATGTTGTTGTTTTTGGCCTAGGTTACGGCCCACAGTAGCCTGTGTTATTGTTCTGAATAAAGACACAGTGAAACTGGAGAAGGTCTCACTGCTTACTGATTTAGGGATGTTACATTTGGTGTCAGAAGTACAAGTGTGGCAGCATTATCTTCTGACTGTGGAGAAATCAGAAGATAATGGAGGCACACTTGTACTTCTCACAAGTGTCTACTCTAAAGTCAAACGGAAGGAGGGAGCCGAATAACGGGCTTATTACGGCGCCACCGGGGCTAGAAGTGCATCGGAGCACATAGAGCCGGTGAGGGAAATGGCCGTGAAAATGGCTGCCAAGGCTGGATTCCACCACTGCGGTCGCTCCAACAATAAGTGCACCGCCGGGGAGAGAGCAGCAGCGGCCAGGATCACAGACGTCCTGCTGCTCCCAATGAAGACAATGAAGACAGGTACGACGGTAGGGTGGACTGGGAGGCATTTCATGCCCAGTTTGAACTGTTACCTCAGGCCAGCAAATGGTCCACTGAAGTGAAAGCCCTTCAGCTAACTATGTGCCTCACTGGTGATGCTTTATCAAGCCTGCTGCTATTGAGCCCTGATGATAGGATTGACTATGATGCTTTAGTGGGAGCGCTGAAGAGGTGGTTTGGCTTGTGCTCAGCAGCTAGCCTGCTCTGCTCTGAGCTGTCCAGCCGACAGCGACAACCTGGGGAGCCACTGGAGAGCTCGCTAATGACATTGAGGGACTGGTTCACCGCACCTCTGCCCACATGGCCCCCCGCCAACCAGACTGAATTAGCCCGAGACCATTTCCTCCAAGCACTGTTACCAGCTCCAAAGACTCACCTGCACTGCATGCCGCCCCACCTCCCATGGCTCCACACCCACAAACCGTGTCTGCTGCACTGCCTGACAGCAGAGAGAGAATCTTGGCTTTAAGGGGGGTCTGGGAGTAAAACTGTGATGGACTGACTCTCAGTGAACAGGGTCTGCTGTGGCAGCTCCTACTGGAGTTCAAAGACTGTTTTTCACAGTCAAACGATGATGGGGGTCGGACAGATCTAATCCAGCACAACGACACAAGAGATGCACTGGCCATCAGGATGAGACCCCGATGTCTTCCCCTGGCCAGGCAGACAGTGGCGAATAAAGCACTGCAGGAGATGCAACGGGCAGGACTTATTGAGCTTTCCACGAGCTTTTGAGCCTCTTCTGTTGCCATGGCCCCCAAAAAGATAAAAGATGACTGGCGGTTGTGTGTGGACTTCAGGCCCCTCAACAAAGTGACAAAAAGAGATCCCTACATCCTCCCACGCATTGATGAAGCCCTTGGTACAGTGGCGGGGTCTGCTTGGTTCTCTTCCCTAGATCTAGACAGCGGATACTGGCAGGTCCCCCTCGCCCCAAAGGCCAGGCCCAAAACTGCCCTCATCACCAGCGGGAGCCTGTGGCAGTTTAAGGTCCTTCCATTCGGCTTCTGCAATGCCACGTTCGAGACACTAATGGACAAGGTGCTTGCTGACATCCCCCGCCAGGAGTGTGTCGTGTACCTGGACGACATTCTTGTCCATGGCAAGTCATTCGAGTTAGCTCTCAGGGCCCTAAGGCATGTGTTGGAGAAGGTGGCAGCAGCAGGGTTGAAGTTGCAACCCAAGAAATGCTGCTTCATGAGACGTGAGGTCATGTTCCCGGGCCACCAGCTTGGTGGTGGTGGTGTCAAGTCCCGGTCCTTTCTCCACCCAACCCAGCCCTACCTTTCATCCTCAACACTAATTCCAGCAGTGTTGGTTCACGGGTGGTGCTGGCTCAAGTGACACCTGAGGGTGAGAGAGTAGTGGCGTATCACTGCAGTATATTCAGCAGTGCAAAATGTCACTACTGTGTCACTAGGCGGGAGCTGCTCACTGTGGTCAGCGCCATCTGACAATTCAAATATTACCTGGGTGTCTCCGGTTTATGGTCAGGACCAACCACTCAGCCTTGCAGTGGCTCATGTCCTTCAGAGAGCCAGAGGGCCAGCTGGCACGCTGGATCGAAGAGCTGCAAGCATATGACTTCACTTTGGTCCACAGACCAGGTACACAACATGGAAATGCGGACGCACTGTCTCTGTCTCTGCACTGCTGATGCCTGACACTACTGTGAGAAAAGGGAAACACAAGAGGGTGCAGCCTGAGGGGAAATGTGCAGCGGTGGGAGCAGAGGGGGTATCAGCTGACCAGGGATTAATAGCCTTGGACGAGGCGTTGTGGGGGCGTAAACAGGACGAGGACACTGACATCAGACCAGCTCGCATATGGGTGATGACACAGCACTGACCCTCAGAGATTGGCATGTGATGTTGAGCCACAAAGGGACTCTGGTCAGTGTTCGAGACCTTATGGCTGTGTGACGGGGTACTGCAGAGGGGATATAAGAAACCAGCTGCAGGAGAGATACGATGGCAGGTGTTGGTTCCAAAAGCCCTGCAGGAGGTGGTGCTCCAGGCAGTGCATGAAGCTCCAGGATCCGGCCACTTTGGGGTCGGCAAAACACTCCGCCGCCTCCATCAAGGATTCTACTGGGGCCAGCAGAGGCAGGATGTGGTGAACCTTTGCCACATGATGAAGACCATGGAGCGACTGCTACTGAACATCAGACCCAAAGTCCGACACACACTGGACCCACTACAGTTTGCATACCAGGAGAAAGTGGGCATGGATGATGCCATCACCTACCTACTACACAGAACACACTCTCATCTGGACAGGGAGAAGGGTGCTGTGAGAATCATGTTCTTTGATTTCTCCAGTGCTTTTAACACAATCAGCCAATCAGATTGAGAGACAAGCTTGTGCAGATGGAGGGCGACGCCCACCTGGCATCCTGGATAACAGACTATCTGATGGAGAGACCACAGTTCGTCAGGCTGAAGGACTGTGTCTGCAAGATGGTGGTCAGCAGCACCGGAGCGCCACAGGGGACTGTGCTCTCACCAGTCCTGTTCACCCTGTACACATCTGATTTCAGGTGCAACAATGAGTCATGCCACAGGCAAAAGTCCTTTGAAAACACTGCAATTGTGGGGTGTATTAGGGATGGGCAGGAGGTTGAGTACAGAAACCTGGTGGATGATGATGATTTTGTGCAATGGTGCAGAGTCAACCACCTACAACTGAACACCTCCAAGACCAAGGAAATGGTGGTGGACTTCAGGAACACTAAGCCACCTATGCAGCCGGTCTCCATTGAAGGGGAGAATGTGGAGGTGGTCACAACATACAAATACTTGGGAGTACACTGAGACAATAAACTGGACTGGTCAGTCAACACAGATGCATTCTATTAGAAAGGACAGAGCTGGCTTTACTTCCTTTGGAGGCTGTGGTCCTTCAATGTCTGCAGTAAGCTCCTCTGGATGTTTTATCAGGCTGTCATTGCCATTGTGCTCTCCTATGCTGTGGTGTGCTGGGGAGGCAGCGCTAAGAAGACGGATACTGGGTAACTGGACAGGCTGGTGAGGAAAGCTAGCTCTGTTGTTGGTATGGAGCTGGAGTGCATCACTTCCATAGCAGAAAAAAGGGCACTGAGCAGAATGCTGGCCATTCTGAATAATGACCGCAACCCGCTGTACAATACATTCAACAAACAGAAGAGCTTTTTCAGCAGCAGACCTCTGTCAATGCCTTGCAGAACGGACAGGCTGAGGAGGTCCTTTGTCCCCTGGGCCATCCACCACCACACAAAAAGAGAAGAGAGATATGGATTTTTCAGCGTAACGCCTGGGACACACTGCCTGCAGGAGCAGTGGGTGTGCGTCGCAGAACCTGTTGTTTTTCATTTTGGCGCCCATGTTAACGGATCAGAGCAGACACACTAATATTTTGCATTAATTATATAATTGCACTGTTTACTTTGCACTACCACCACTGCACATACTTCTCCACCATAGCACCTTATCATGGTTAGTGTATCAAAGAATTAGTCTTTATCAGGCCTAATCACTCTAAATGCTCTGTACTCCTGTACTGAGCGTTTAGATTACTTTTTGTGTGTGAGATATGTGTGTATGTGTGTATATGTATAAACTACTGGATGTCTAAAATTTCCCTCTGGGATGAATAAAGTATCTATCTATCTAAATTGTGTTCCATCTAACTGATACAGGAGCAATATGACTGAAACTGGCTAAATATGACTACAACTGGCTAAATGAATAAAAACCATCTCAATTACCTTTTGATGACTTTGAATTGAACAAGACCATGCCAACACTCACTGAACATTTAAAATTTTCCAAATCTTTTGGAGAACAATATCTTCTTTTCTCCTCCCATCTTGTCCAGTCTGAGCAAGTATCCACATCTGAAACAAAGGCTTATTAAGAGAAATCACCACACAGAGTGACCTTGCTCAGGTACCAGATGGCCTTTTCTTCCCTGTGCTGTGCTTTAGCTACCGAATGAGGAAAATTAGAGGCCACTGCCCTGTGCTGCTACCTGCCAGTTGGCATCACTTTCCTTTTCAGCTGAGGATTCATCTGAAAAGCATAGCCTCATCAGCCTTAGCTGGGCTATTGGAACTTGCCATTGTGGCCCCAAAGAATTCATCCAGGACTCTCCTCAATGTAGCGGCTGAAGGTCAATGAATAAAAAAATCACAAATCCTGTAGAGAAACAAAATTAAATCATCAAAACAAAATGATCAAAGTTTATCATTATCATATTTTTGAAGATGCAATTCAACTGAGAGAAAGTGGATTTATTTCAGTAATTCTGAAATTCCACTCCTCTGCTCTCTTCTCGTCGGCACCTCAGCCACCCAGGTCCAACAGATGGGTACCACTATAACGCAACAAGCCGCGTCCGCCGGGACTCTGCCCCTCCGGCTCCAGCCTCGTTCTACCTCCAGGTACCACATCAGAGCCCCAGGTGGGGCACCAGAGCGCTACTCCGGGGATCCTGAAGGCTGCAATCCATTTCTGACCAACTCCTCCATCCTGTTTGCCCTGCAGCCCCACACCTTCACCTCTGAGCTAGAAAAGGTCGCCTATGCCATCAACATACTCACTGGCAGACCACGTCTGTGGGGAACAGTGGAGTGGGACAGGGACACACCAGCCTGCTTATCGTTCCAGGCTTTCTCGGTGGAGCTACACAAGGTTTTTGGGCTCGCTTCTCTGGGTCCTGATGCCGCAGGTGGCGTCATGTGCCTGAGGCAGGGGAACCGCACAGTAGCCGACTACGCCATCGACTTCCACACCCAGGCCCGACTCAGCAGCTGGAACTCTGCAGCCCAGTGTGACGCCTACCTAAGGGGACTTGACCCCTACATCACAGATGAGCTGGTGGCATTTGACCTCCCAACTTCCCTCAACGGACTCATCGAGCTGACTTCGAGGCTAGACAGGCGAATTCAGGCGAGGAGAAGGGAGCTACGCCAGGAGGGATCCTCGGTTATGCTTGGCTTCACCACCGTAACCCCCACATTGACTGGTCTACGGGGTCCATCCTGGGATGGGGCCCCTCCTGTCATCAGATCTTCCTCAGACAGCCAGTTCCACTTACGCCCACCGCCAGCACCTGTTCGACTTCCAACCTGTCCAAGGTACCTCCTGACTACCGTGACTTTCATGAGGTGTTCAGCAAGGCAAGGGCCACCTCCCTGCCCCCTTACCAGCCCTATGATTGTGCAATCGACCTCCTGCCCGGCACCATACCTCTCAAGGGTCGCCTCTACTCCCTGTCCGCCCCTGAAAGGGAGGCCATGGAGGCCTACATCAGTTACGCCTTGGCCACTGGGATCATCCAACCGTCCTCATCATCCGCCAGAGCAGGTTTCTTCTTTGTCGATAAGAAGGACAGCTCCCTGAGACCCTGCATCGACTACAGACGTCTAAATGACATCACGGTGAAGAACCGTTACCCTCTTCCCCTCATCGCCTCAGCTTTCGAGTTGCTTCAGGAGGCCACCATCTACACCAAGCTGGACCTCCGCAATGCCTATCATTTGGTCCGGATTTGTGAGGGGGACGAGTGGAAAACGGCCTTCAACACACCCACCGGTCACTATGAGTATCTGGCGATGCCCTTCGGCCTCACCAACGCCCCGGCCATCTTTCAGGCCCTTATTAATGACGTGTTAAGGGACATGCTCAACAAATATGTGTTTGTCTACCTAGATGAAATTCTGATGTTCTCCTGGTCGAAGCAAGAACACATCCACCAGATCCAGACTGTCCTGCAACGCCGGTTGGAGAGCTCCCTGTTTGTTAAGGCAGAGAAATGTGAGTTCCATGTCTCCTCTGTCTCATCCTTGGGTACGTCATTGGCCAGAACCGAATGGAAATGGACCCCACCAAGGTCTCCGCCGTCGCCTCCTGGCCCACCCCTGAATCCTGTAAGCAGTTGCAATGGTTCCTGGGGTTTGCCAACTTCTACCAAAGGTTCATCCGGGGATACAGCACTGTGGCCACACCGCTCACCGCTCTCACCTCCTCCAAGGTACCCTTTCAGTGGTCCCAGGCCGCTGAGGAGGCATTTCAACACCTTAAGGCCAGTTCAGCTCGGCTCCCATCCTCCTGGTCCCCGACCCTGAAAGACAGTTCGTAGTGGAGGTGGACACTTCCGATGTAGGGGTGGGGGCTGTCCTTTCCCAACGTTCTGCAGAAGACCAGAAGCTGCACCCCTGCGCCTTCTTCTCCAGGTGTCTGTCCCCGGCAGAGAGGAATTATGACATCGGCAACTGAGAACTGTTGGCGGTGAAGTTAGCATTGGAGGAGTGGCGCCACTGGCTGGAGGGGACCAAGTCCCCCTTCCTTGTCTGGACAGATCACAAGAACCTGGAATATATATGCTCAGCCAAGAGACTGAACTCTCAACAGGCCAGGTGGGCTCTGTTCTTTGCCAGATTCTCCCCCTCCTTCTCCCCTCTCTCTCCCTCTCCCCCTTGCATGCACCGACATACCAACAACCATGCTTCTCTGAAATCCTTGTTCTCCCAGTTCCAAGCATGTGTACTGCATTTGCTAACCATGTTTTTTCCAAAGTCTCTGTTTCTCCCAGTTCCTCTTCTCTCTCCCTGTCCTCATCCTGAAGGTGATGAATCATCGCCATCCCATGTTCCTGCAATGCATGATGCTCCCATATCTTCATGAATTCCATCCAGCATAATTTCTATGAACTTCATGCAGCATCATCTGTTCCTGCCTCCACCTGTTTTGAATATCCCCTCCTCCTGCTCTCATTCTCTCCCTACTCTACCCAACTCCCCCCCCCCCCCCCCCCCCCCCGTGCCTCTCTCCCTCCCTCTTACCCTCTCCCTCTCTCAACCCAATCGGTCGAGGCAGATGGCCGCCCCCCCAAGCTTGGTTCTGCCCGAGTTTTCTGCCTCTTAAAGGAAGTTTTTCCTTGCCACTGTCGCCAAGTGCTTGCTCATCAGGGGATCTGTTGGGTCTCTTTAAATGATTTGTAAAGAGTTTGGTCTAGACCTGCTCTATATGTAAAGTGCCTTGATGTAACTTTGTTATGATTTGGCGCTATACAAATAAACCTGATTTGATTTGATTTGATTCAACTTCTCTCTCTCCTACTGGCCGGGCTCCTGCAACATCAAGCCTGATGCCCTGTCACGCCAGTTCATGGTCGGGGAGGAGAACACCTGTAGACCAGACACTATCCTTCCTGGTTCCTGCCTGATGGCCGCACTCATCTGGCAGGTGGAGGAGCGGGTGAGGGCTGCCCTAGAGGACTAGCCAGGGCCCAGTTCTTGTCCTCAAGGTCGGTTGTTCGTCCCTCAGGACCTGAGGTCAGATGTCCTGCAGTGGGCCCACGGCTCCCGGGTCATCTGCCACCCTGGGATTCAGCGAACTAAGGAGGTCCTGCAATGACGGTTCTGGTGGCCACACTGGAGGAGGACACCAGAGACTTTGTTAACGCCTGCCCCGCCTGCAACCAGCACAACACGCTTGGCCGGTCTCCCGCCAGTTACCTGCAACCCCTACCTGTACATCATCAGCCCTGGTCTCACATATCATTGGACTTTGTTACCAGGCTGCCACGGTCAGGGGATTACACCGCCATCTTGACAGTGGTGGACCGGTTCAGTGAGATGGCTCACTTCGTGCCCCTCCCCAAACTTCCATCAGCCAAAGAGACTGCAGAACTAGTCCTACAGCACGCTTTCCAACTCCACGGCCTCCCGACTGATGTGGTGTCGGATCGAGGGCCCCAGTTCACCTCTATGTTCTGGAGGGAGTTCTGTCGCCTTATTGGAGCTTCCACCAGTCTGTCCTCTGGGTTTCATCCCCAGTCTAATGGCCAGTCAGACAGGCTGAACCAGGAAATGGAAACGGCACTCCACTGCATGGCCTCCCAGCATCCCTCAACCTGGTCCAAGCAGCTGATGTGGGTCAAATACGCCCACAATACCCTGTCCAGTTACACCACAGGGCTCTCCCCCTTCCAGTGCGCCTACGGCTTCCAGCTGCCACTGTTTACTCCTCAGGAGAAGGAGACTTCCTGTCTGTCCATGGAGGCCTTCATCCGCCGCTGATGTGGACCTGGACCCAGGCCAACCGCCGTCGCTCCCAGGCCCCCCCTTACCGGGTGAGCCAAAAGTTGTTTAACTTTGGGGGGCAGGGGCTCAAGTGAGAAAAAGGGCACTTCTTGTAATGTCAGAATCAGAGTCAGAACTACTTTATTAATCCCTAGGGGAAATTGCTTAATTTATTCATAAATAAATAATAGGACATCTCTGATTTACCTATTTATTTCAGTACCCTTACACTCACATAATTTTTGATTAGAAGAAAACCTCCAAAAAATACATATTTAGATGGCATTTGTTTAACTGCCCTCTGTTTGTATCTGTAGATTTCTCCTTAATTCACTAAACAAACTCCTTGTCCTCTACATATTTAAACATGTCAGGGGGAAGATATTCTCTCTGATAACTGAAAATCTGTGGTGTTGTGTTTTCCTTCATTCTTTATCCCTGCAATGCAATGCATCCTTGGCAAATGCAAATATATGCAAATTAGCGCATTTTAATCAATTAGCGCACAATTTACATATCAATGCGGTGTTTAGACATCACATTATGAGATAAACCTAACTGTATTCACCTGTAGTGGCCCAGTACATAAGCCTGTATGCCCATGATGAAGAGCCTTAGCTAAACCAAACACATCAGCTAGTAGCTCATATGTCCACATTAGCAAGACACGTTAACTATGTTTGACCTTGTCATTTGTGAGCTCGAGAACTTCTTTCCTGCGATTTTGAGTTCTTTTAATTTATTTGACAGGGAAGCTATGCCAAAACAGGAATGTATATTTATATAAGAGAGAGAGGAAATCATTTATTTAAAAAAAAAAGTGCTCAAGATCCCTTTCATGTCTATGTGTGCACGTGCCTGCTGTCTTGTTTGGTAGTGCTCTACCCCCCCCACACACACACACACAGATACTAGCTGTCAGTATAGAGACATGGCAGGGCCCTGAGGATCAAAGTGAGGAAAGACCACCTGAGGGAGCCATGCACACCGGGAGGCGTCACAGCCTATGGCCCCAGGGGGTGCCGCCCAAGAGAGCCCCCCGACCCGGATGGACCAGGGTAGACTCCACACAATGTGTGGAGCGCCCCAGTCCTTTGTGCCTGGACAACATCCCCACTGGCAGACCAGACACACATCTCAGAGCAGATGGCTCCCATGAGGAAACACTGGAGTTAAAGACTAAGAGACTAAAAACAAGGTATGCTAAAAGAATTAGGGAGTAAAAGAAATCAATTAAAAGCCAAACTAAAGAATTAAGGAGTAAAAGAAATCAATTAAAAGCCAAAGTAAAAAGGTGAGTCTTGAGCCTCCTTTTAAAAGCATGTTCCATAGTTTAGGGCCATAATGGCTGAATGCAGCCTTCCCATGGGTTGTAGTTCTAACTTTTGGAACAATTAAAAGGCTGGTGGCAGAGGACCTCAGGATCCGCGAGGGTTGATATGTAAAAAGCATGTCAGATAAATAAGAAGGCCCAAGACCATTAAAGGGCCGTCCACACCAAGAACTATAAGTATAACTACAATGATAAAATGCCAGCATCCACACGAACGAACGATATTGTTGTGTTGCTAGGTTACGCCAAGCACACTGAGTGCTCGGTGCAACGGTCAGCAGTGGAGCAGAGATATATTTATTCCAAGGGTGCGCCCTATTCCGTCACAGATGTCCCTCTTCTTGGTGGCATCTTTATACAGTCTGAGGTACAAAAAAATCCAGCTCTGTATGACAAGAATGACAATGATAAGCCTCTCTCCTACGTTGTCCGCCATGTTGAATGAGTGTGTGAGTGATGTAGTGACGTGAAGAACGTCTTGACCTGTCATTCCTGATGGATTTTGATTGGTTGTCAGTGTTTTTATTGTTCATCAAATCGCTCTGAAAGTGATCCGAACGATATCGTCCACCACTATCGTTGTCGTTATAGTTATGGTGTGGACGCTGCCATCCACTTGAGTTAAGAACAATTTTTAGAACTATATATTTATAGTTATAGTTATAGTTCTTGGTGTGGATGGCCCTTAAGACATTTAAAAACTAATAAGAGAATCTTAAAATCGATCATGAAACACACAGGGAGTCAATGCAGTGACTTTAAAACTGGTGTTATGTGCTCCCGCCCTCTGGTCCTTGTCAGCACACGTGCAGCTGAGTTCTGGAGTAATTGCAGATTAGAGATTGTCTTTTTTGTGAGACCAGAGAGCAGGCCATTACAGTAGTCTAAACAACAAGAGATAAAAGCATGTGTTGTAAAAAGTGCAGAAGTTCAAAGGGGAAGGGGAAGCCTGGGCTGGGAAAAACTCAGGCAGCCACACACCACTTAGACGAAGCACATGAAGAGGCTGTGTGTTCCTACAACATGTTTGGGGTGGAAACAGATGAAGAACCACCTGAACCCTACTATGCCATAGGCACTGTCGGAGGGCAGGACATTAAGTTTGAGATTGATTCAGGGGCAACTGCATCAGTCATCAGTGAACAGACATACAGGAGGACATGGGGGTCTAACCTGCCTCCCCTCCGCCAATCAAAGCTCAAACTCAGAACCAACACAGGGCAGCCCATTCCTCACATGGGGATGCTTTATGTGGACATTGTGGCAGGGGGACAAAAAGCGAACGCCAGGCTGGTGATAGCTAAAGGCAGCGGGCCCAGTCTTTTGGGTCGCGACTGGCTTAGAAAAATCAGACTCAATTGGCAGGAAATAAATTATACCAGCACAACAGAGGACATTCTACAGCGGTACAGTGACATGTTCAAGGATGAGCTGGGTACACTGAAGGGCATGACAGTAAGTCATGAGGCCACACCTCAATTTTTCAAGCCCAGAGCAGTGCCCTATGCCATGAAAGACAAAGTTGAGGAGGAACTGGAACGTTTGCAGAGCCTGGGCATCATTGAGCCCGTCCAGTTTTAAAAGAGGACAAAACTGCGCGGATATGTGGGGACTATAAAATCACAGTGAATCAGGTCTCTAAGCTGGAGGAGTGCCCGTTGCCACGCATAGATGACCTGTTTGCGACTCTGGCAGGGGGTAAGCTATTCACACAGCTGGACATGAGCCAGGCCTACCGATAGCTGCTGCTCAACGAGGACTCAAAAGAGTACATCACGATCAACACACACAAGGGGTTATTCAAATACAATCGCCTAGTGTTTGGAGTGGCGTCCAGTCCTGCCGTTTTCCAGCAAACAATCGACACACTACTGCAGGGGATTCCGCATGTAGTGGTTTACCTGGATGATATACTGGTCACAGGGGCCACGGAGGCGGAGCATCTGGCTAACTTAGAACCGGTGCTGAGGAGGCCCTCAGAAGCAGGCCTGCGATTAAAGCACAGCAAATGTGTGTTCCTAGCACCAAGTGTGACCTACCTGGGACACAGGATCACAGCAGAAGGACTCTGCCCAGTGGAAGACAAAGTGAGAGCTATATAGGAAGCCCAAAGCCCCAAGTGTGTCACAGATCATTCTTAGGCATGGTGAACTATTATGGCAAATTTCTGCCCGACCTCTCAAAGGTTTTAGCCCCACTGTACAAGCTGCTTTACAATGACACAAAGTGGCAGCGGTGCGAGGAGCAGGAGGCAGCTTTCAAGGAAGTGAAGGAGCTCCTGCACTCAGCAATGCTCCTGGTTCACTATAACCCAGATAAGGAGATAGCACTTTCATGCGACGCCTCACCCTACGGAGTCAGGGCAGTCATTTCTCATGTAATGGAGGACGGATCAGAGAAGCTGGTTGGCTTTGCTTCACGTACCCTGACAGCAGCAGAGAAGGGATATTCACAGCTGGACAAAGAGGGTCTGGCCATCGTGTTTGCTGTCAAGCGCTTTTATCAATATCTCTATGGCCGTGCATTCAAAATTTATACAGACCATAAACCACTGAGCCTGTTCAGTGAGACCAAATGCATCCCACCGCTAGCCTCAGCCAGGATACAGCGCTGGGCGCTCACACTTTCAGCCTACCAGTACACTATAGTGTACAGAGCGGGTAAGGATAATGTAAACGCTGACGCGCTGAGTGGGCTGCCTTTACCTGAAACACCTGCTGTTACTTATGTACCTCCAGAGACTGTTTTCTCACTGGAAAAGCTGGCAGAGACACCTGTAAACGCATCCAGGATAAAGCAGTGGACAGAGAGGGACCCAGTCCTGTCCAAAGTCAAAACTTTCCTTTTATAAGGCTGGCCCAGTTTGGTGGAAGGAGAGGAGTTGAGGCCTTATGCTAAACGCAAAACAGAACTGAGTCTGCAGGATGGCTGCATCTTTTGGGGTGCGAGGTTCATCGTGCGTCCCCCAGGCCATTCACAGATTGCAGAGGAAATACATGAGACTCATCCAGGTGCATCGCAGATGAAAAGCCTTGCAAGATCCTATGTCTGGTGGCCAGGACTGGATCAAGATCTGGAGAACAAGGTGAAAACATGCACACAGTGTCAAACCAATCAGAACATGCCTCCACCTACTCCATTGCACCCATGGGAGTGGGCAGACCGTCCATGGTCTAGGCTACATTTGGACTTTGCTGGACCTTTTATGGGGCAGATGTTTCTGCTAATGGTGGATGCACACTCTAAGTGGATTGAAGCCCACATCACGAGCAACATCACAGCCCCCACAACCATCGACAAACTCGGGAAATTGTTTTCAGTTCACGGCTTGCCTGACACACTGGTCACTGATAATGGTCTGACATTCACCAGTGAGCTGTTTGTTGAATTCATGCAACAGAATGGCATTCATCACATATGGACAGCTCCTTTCCAACCAGCCTCAAATGGGCTGGCAGAGTGGGCTGTTCAGACAGTGAAGGAGGGCCTGAAGAGAATGACAGGGGATTCTCTCAGCACTCAGCTTTCACGTTTCTTGTTTAAATACCGCCTCACACCACAGACTACAACTGGACGTATGCCAGCAGAGATGCTGATGGGACGTAGTCCCAAGTCAAGACTTGACCTGCTGCTTCTGGACATGAAGGCAAGAGTGGAGGGAAAGCAGGAGAAACAGAAAGAAAGACATGATCAACATGCACGTGAGAGACAGTTGAAACCAGATGTTGGTGTCTGTGTGAGGAACTTCAGCAGCACCAACAACCAGCAGTGGCTACCTGGGATTATTCTCAAGCAGAGTGGGCCAGTTTCCTATGTTGTTAAGCTGACTGATGGACGTATCTTCCGCAGACATCAGGACCATGTGCGCCTGCGACAGGATACAGGCTCAGAGACAGACATTTCCACTGAGTTTCCAGTGGTGGGACCAACAACTGTGGAGGTGGGTCCACAACAGAGAGACACACAGGCAGAGGGTTCTGTGTCCTCCAGAGAGGATGGAAACTCTCACACTGACATTCAGACCCCTCCCAGTCTCCCTACACCAGATCCACCCAAAACACCCACACCAGCGGTGTCTGCTGGTTCACCAGGGGTAGTGCGAAGGTCACAGCACACTCGCAAACCTCCAGACAGACTGACTGTGTGATTGAACAGTATAAGGTTAACTGAATGTTAAATCTGCCATGTTTTCAGATGTTTACATTTCTAAAAAGTCGCTGAGACAGTACTTTAAGTTTAGGTGTACGCAAGCTAAAAACACCACTGTTTTGGAGTTCATTTTTATGTTAGAGAATGTTGAAATTTAAAGGGGGAGAAGTGTTGTAATGTGAACATTTATGTGAGCATTTAAGTTAATATAGATAAGGTTAAGGCCAATATTGCCATGCTCCCACTAGGGTTCACCAATTTGATAGAGAAATGCTCTTATTTTCCTAAATGCCTATGTATGATGTAATTTTTCCTGCTCCCTGTGCTTGTTCCCGTTATCCTCCGATCGACCACCATGTTAGATGTGCTCTGGAGGCAATGAGCTTTCCTGCCAGATCAAATAAATATATTTCCCAGTCGAGACGTTGTTCCATGGTCGTTTATAAAAGTGGAAGTTACCACAGCATGTATCAGCACCTCCGTGTTAGCTTGAGAGAGAAATGGGTGGACTCTGATGTACAGCTGTGTGTCATCTGCATAACTGTGGAAGCTGATGCCATTTCTCCTGATGACATCCCCAAGGGGAAGCATATATAAATTAAAAAGAACTGGACCCAAAATTGACCCTTGGGGCACCCCACATTTGGTTTCATGTGTTCTGGAGGAGCATGTATTCATACTTACAAAGAAATGTCGATCTGTGAGAAAAGAGCTGAAGCAGTTAAAAACAGTACCAGAGAGGCCAACCAGGTGTCTGAGTCTATTTAATAAAATGTGGTGATCTACTGTGTCAAAGGCAGAGCTAAGATCTAGAAGCACCAAGACAGTGAGTTTATGTGAGTCAGCGTTACACCTGATATCATTTAAAATCTTTAAAAGGGCCGTCTCTGTGCTGTGGTTCGTCCTAAAACCAGATTGATATTTCTCTAAAACATTGTTTCTATTTAAGAAATAATTTACTTGGTTAAAAACCAGCTTTTCTAAAATTTTGCTTAAAAACGGTAAGTTGGATACAGGTCGGTAATTATTAAAGATATTGGGGTCTAAATTGCTCTCTTCAGAAGGGGCTTCACCACTGCCGTTTTGAAGGCAGTGCGGAAGACACCTGCCTGAAGAGAGCAATTCACTATATCTAAAATCTGTTCCTCAAAGAATCCATAAAATGATTTTAAAAGCGATGTGGGAATTGGATCTAAAAGGCAGGTTGCTGGGTTTACTTGGGAGAAAACGCAACCAAGTGTCCTTGCGTCAACCAGGGCAAAACTCTCCCCTGTTTCCTCAGGTAAAAGTAACCGTCCAGGTGTGTTAAGAATCACATTCTGGTGGGATAAAAGACTGGATCTGATATCATCAGTTTTACATCTGAAGTGGTCTGCAAAGTCCTCACAGAGGGTGTCTGTTGGCGTCTTAGAAGATTTATTAAAATTGGTGGTGGTTAAAAGATCAATGGTGGAGAAAAGGAATTTGGGGTTGTTTTTATTATCTGTGATGAGTTTTGAAAAGTGGGATATCCGTGCCTGTTTGACTGTATTATTGTAGATTTTGAGTTGTTCGCGTAGTATTTCATAGTTAACTATCAATTTCGTTTTTCTCCAACTCTTCTCTGCACTCCTGCATTTTCTTTTCATTTGTTTAATAACCTCATCATTTCTCCACGAGGGTGTAGGTTTTTTTTTACGGTTTTAGTTAAAAGTGGAGCCACTGAGTCCAGTGTTGTCTTTAGTTTACTATTAAAATTATCAACAATAAAATCACACATTGCAGGTAAAACCTCTGCAGGAGTGCTCTGTAAAATCTGGATACAATTTGCAGCCATTTCAGAAGTAAGGTAGCATTTCCTCACCGTTCTTACTGGGGTGTCCTGATGGTTAAAACTGGTGATGTTAAAAAACACGCAGTAGTGGTCAGACACAGCCAGGTCAACAACAGAGGACACACCAGTGGACAGGCCATAGGTTATGACCAGGTCCAGGGTGTGTCCTGTTGTGAGTCGGCTGTGTGACGTGCTGTTTAAAATCCATGCAGCTTAAAAGATTTAAAAATTCTCTGGACAATGGATCCAAGGTAGTATCAACATGCAAATTAAAATCACCAGTTATTAAAATTCTATCATAAATAGTGTGTATTATGGATAACAGTTCAGAGAATTCACTGATAAAAACAGTGGAATGGTGGGGTGGCCGGTAAACTGTGATACTAAGGAGGGGAGGACTGCTAAAAACAAAGGCATGATATTTGAATGATAAGTAACTGTTAAAAGTAACATTTGGTTTAAATGAGTGTTTGCATATCGAAGCAGTACCTCCTCCTCTTTTACTTCCCCTAGTTGAAAATAAAAAATTAAAATCAGGTGGGCAGGCTTCAGTGAGAACGGTCGGTGTGTCAGAGCCAAGCCATGTCGCTGTCAAAAGGATGCAGTCCAATTTATTGTCTGAAATCAAGTCATTTATGATAAAAGTTTTATTTAAAAGAGAATGCACGTTCAGCACGGCCAGTTGAATATTGGTGCTGAACGTGCGCTCGCCGTGGCAGGATACTGAAATTCCTAAAAGAAACTCTCCTAGGCATACAGTCCAGGAGTATGTGGGACAAACTAATATTTTCAGGAATCCCAGAGAGCTCCTCAGACAATCCAGAGAGCCAGATTAAAAACTTCATGTGGTTCGCTCTCAAACTTCCGGCAGAGATGGTAAACAACATCACATTTCAATGTCATCATTGCCAAGTTCGAGCATTTCCAGCAGAATGTGCTTGTTAAGACCAAAAGGATGCAAACTTAAATGGGCTACAATGAGAATGGACAAACTCTACATTGACCATCAGTTGTTAGGGACCCCCTGGCTCTTTTTAACGGATAAGTACCATGAAATTATCAACATGACTTAAATTAGTAAAAATCTGTGGAAAAAAAACTCACAAATGTAATATATCACCCCTCCTACTCATTCAATCTCCCTGTCAGTCTGCCCCTGCTTTTCTTTCTTCTTTCTCTGTGTACCTTTGTCTCCCTCTCCTTCACACTCCCTTCCACTCACTGCCTCACCCCTCCACATATCCTCAACGCAATTTATTTTCTCATAATGGAGCCTATGTCAATAACTTAGCTGTTTCTTTTCCAGGCCTTGATTTTCAATTTTATGACATATCTTGTGAATTTGCTGTACACACCTCTCTCTAATATTTACACTTTTACAACCCAACATTCCATTCCACACTCTGATTGTAACACCCTACATATTGATAGTAATAGAAGGCTCACATAGAGACAAATGCAGACTATTTTCCATATTTATACATAGATAGATAGATACTTTACTAATCCCAAAGGAAATTTAAGAACACTTTCTCACTCCACTCACTCACTTAACTATAGAATCCTGGAATGTGCATGGCATTCACTCGCAGGCCAAAATAAATAAATAAATAAAATCATGGAATACATCACAAATTTAATAGCAGATATTTTCCTTGTACAAAAAACCCATTTGCTAGATTCAGAAGAAAAATCTCTTATATATCCAAAGTCTAACCAAATCTTTTCATCCTGTTACAATAGTAGACAAAGTGGAGTCTCCATTTTGGTCCATTGGAGATTAACATTAGATATACTTCAAATAGTATGTTAATAGACACAGAAGGCCAATAGGTCATTATACAGGCATCCATTTTTAATAAATTATATGAGGGAGTTAGGAGGAAGGGGACAGAGTGTGAGGAAAATAGTGAAGGAAATGTCAGATGAGGCAGTAAGATCCAGTCAGTGGATTTGGATTAGAAGAAGTAATAGTAGCTGGGGGCCCAGCAGGGGGAGCACTTAGAATAGACAGACTCTTGAGAGAAGCAAGGAAGAAATGCAGGAAGAGGAAGTGTACTTAAGTGGAAGGTGTGGCCTGTATGAGCCTCTTTGACACCATGTGGTTAGTCCAGGTGAGTCGGTTTGTATTGGTTTGGCTTGGCTTGTGTCTTTCTTTGATTACAGGACAATTTAGGTGAATCTGTTTGCTGAATCTGCTAGTGTAGCTTGTTGTGTGTATCTTGTATATCTTGTCCTCCACCTCCTGCACCCTCTATACTTTTATTACCCCTACCCGAACCAGGGTCTGTATCCCATCCCTACTTTTATCTCCACCTCTTCTATTTCTCCCCCCTACCCGAACTAGGGTCTGTATCCCCACCCCGCTTTTACTGGTGCAGTTGGTGAGAGGTCGGTGTAGTTGACGGTAGTGCTGTTTGAGATAGTTGTCTTGGTGTGAGGAGCGGTGATAGCTGGCATTAGGGGAGTGACTCTGGGACGCCAGTGATCACTGTCTAGCCTCCTGGAGGTGTCGTGGGACCAACTAGACGAAACACCGGTGAAAGGAGGTTCCCACCTGATGACCCCAAAGACATGTTAGTTATCACTGCTCACTGGGCTAGTTAGATATAGTTATCTTTAGGGCACGTAGGGCAGGATGCAAGGTCGTTGTTAAGGCTAGGGAGTTAGTCACCAAGTCTGGTCCTTTTTGTAGCACAAATTTGTGTTTACTCTGAATTCAATTGTTAATTATGTTAATTATTATTAGGAGTAATAATGATGATCCAGCTTTCTTCCACACAGTTTTCTCGCAATTGTCCGACATATCAGCTGACCCAACAATGAGCATTGGAGGGGAATTTAACACAGTCCTTAAAATTTCTATAGATCGTTCTCATAACTCAATGTACACAGACAAATCGCAATCAGCCAAAGTCCTACAGGAGTATAGGGATGACTTTGGACTTGGTGATGGCTGGAGACTCAAAAATCCTACAAAGAGGGAATATATCTTTTTCTCCCCAGTGCAACACTCTTTTTCAATAATTGACTTTTTCCTCTCAAACAGTTACATAGCACAAAAAATCAACACCAGTATACACCCATTTATAATCACTGATCATGCACCCTCCACTTCCAAATAGAATCCACCCTGAAACTGTCCTCCACTTGGCACTTCAACACCTCATTACAAAAGGATCCAGAATTTGTCTTGTTAATAGGGAAGGAATGGGAAAACTTTTTGGAAACAAATGACTATCCAAATTTAATCTCCATCTCTGATTTGGGAAACTGGGAAGGCTGTAATCAGATGCAATAATCGCCTTGGAGTGTTTAGTAGGAAGCAACTAGACTTCTTTATCTTGTTTGAAGACGTTTCGCCTCTCATCCAAAGGGCTTCTTCAGTTCAGTTCTGTGTCCCTCATACACACCTGGGGCCATGTGACCCCAAGGTGTCACATAAAACCAAGGAGGGGGTGGGCAAACACTCTCAGGTGATTCACACCTGGGCTCATGTGTACTTAACAAGTAACATGATGCCTAGCCAAAGGATCACCCCTCAGGCTGGGTTTCTTCACCTACATCCTCATTTGGTGATTGCCCCCACCCACTTTGGGTTAAATACCTTGGTTTCCTGCACTGAGCCTCAGAACTGAAGAAGCCTTTTGGATGAGAGGCGAAACGTATTCAAACAAGATAAAGAAGTCTAAAGAAGCTTTTCTTTCTTCTTTTTCTGTGTATAAAGAAGACTCAACTACAAAATTCAAAACTAAAATGACTATTTCCTAACAAAAATAAATGAGCTTATATTACAACAACAAAGATACCAAAATTTTCAACACAATAAATCAGGCAAATTTATCTCAAATCAATGCCAATGCAAACGGAGAAATCTCCCATAGCAGCTATACAGGACTCAAATGGTAAATATCACCCCAGGAAATCAATCATATATGCTGTAGCTTTTATCAAAACCTGTATTCAACAACAACCCAAACCTAGAAGATATTCAGGTCTTCCTCGAAAATCTAAATCTAAAATCGGCCCACTAACCCTTAATGAACTATTAACTCCTTTAGAAAGTATGTCAGCAGGGAAGGTTCCAGCTCCAGATGGCTTCCCTGCTGATTTTTTGAAACATTTCAGTGTAGGCGCCTCTATTCACCTGTTGCTAAAAACACTATTTTCACTTCATGCTAATATTTACTAATGTACATTTAGTGGTAGTAGGCATTAATTAGTCCTTACATCTGTATGTTTTGCTTTCATTTTTATTGTATTTTCTCTTGTCCTGCTCTTGTTCTCCATCCCTGCCTTTCCTCTCTGTCTCTCTCTGTCTCTCTCTCTCAAACCAATCGGTCAAGGCAAATGGTTATCCTCCCTGAGTTGGGTTTTTTTAATAACTCTATAAAAAATTTGGTCTACACCTGCTCCATATGTTAACTGCTTTAAGGTAACTCTGTTATGATTTGGCACTTTACAAATAATTTTGAATTGATTTGGTTTGTTTATACATGTGTGCAATTAAGATGTTAATTAATATCATGATAATAACACTAATGATAAGTACAGGAAATGAAACTTACCTTCTTTACTCCTGAGGGAGCTGAGGTTGCTTGGTGTATCAGCAGTGGTTTGGACACAGTAAACCTCACGGGTCTGCATCCCACCCCCACACAGCCCTGTTTGGTTTCCACGCCGTCGGTCCTGTTGGCTCAGCAGCACGTCCGCCCTACACTCTGTCCACTCTGTGGTCTTCCAGCTGTAACTGAGGACAAAGGTGGAAACATGTTGAATTCAGACAAAATTCTTTTGTGTTTTTTTCTGAACTCTTTTATTTTCTTTTGTTCAGATGTTGTAAATCAGTATTCAAGAAAAAGGGGTAGGAGAAAGGAGATCATTCACTTGCAGTTATTGAATTGCTTCCATGTCAGACTATTCAATATGGAATATTTGTTAGTCCGTTGCAAACATTTCATATTGATCAGATGAATTTGTGAAGCTAATGAAGTCAAACCTAATGTCACAGGATATTAATTTTCATTTCCTGTTACCCAGCTAAGCATAAATTTCCTTCACAGAAGCTATCTTTACATATTACAGATTTAATACTTTTGTATATATTTAAATGTCCTTATATGTTCATTTTACTTTTTTATTACAAAGTTATTATGTTTTATATGATTTAATATAAACCTTCTAGACAACATGCTCAATCAGATCTTAGGAAACCAAACAAGACACAGTGGTTCTGTAAGGTTTACAACATCTCTGTTCAACTCATATCATAACAAATATAAAAACCGGTTTTCGGTATGAACCGATATATCGCCCAGCACTATTAGATCCTGTTAAAACAACAAATCTGATTGGTTGATTCTAATTTTTTTTTTTCCCCTCATCTATTTGATTGTGTAGACAAATTGTCTCCGTTTGAAAATTTATGTTTTGTTTTCTGAGCACATTGTTAGTCTGCATGGTTTTGAAATACATACGTGATTTTAACTTTTAACTCAATGAACGAAACTGAAATATAGTTATTGTATAGCGATTGTATAGCTATAGTAAATAGCTACAGCTATAAATATATTATTTGATATATTCATATAGATTACTTCACTGCAATCAGAAATACTTCTTTATAGTTGTTGTTGTTGTTGTTGTTGTTATTGATTATTGTTAGTTTTTGCTATAGCTCACAACATGGATGGCCTTTTAGAAGTACTGGTTAACAGTGATTGTTGCTTGAATTACTTAACTGCATGGGTAAGATATTCTTATAGCCTCATGGAGGAAAGAAACACACAGACTCGGGTGGAGACTGATGCATATGAAGAGAGGACAAATAATCAATGATTACTCCCAAAACCTTATTTCACAAAATTAAACCCGAACTGCAAATTTCAACAAAGGGAAAGTAAAAAAAAAAAAAGGAGTTGGAGATCCTGGCCAAAAGGTCCAAAGGATGGGAATACGCTGGGCCAGCGACAAAATAGTCCATAGCTCCCAGCCTCTCCCTTCAACATATTAAAAGGGAACTAACCTCAATTAGACCAAAAGAGTTCACCAGTCCAAAATAAAACAACAAAACCAACTTAAACCATACTGGGGAAAACCCTACTTGGGGGAAGAAGTAGTAGCAATGACAAGAAAACCTCTTCAGAATCCCTTCTCCACACACTCTACTCCCATATATCCCCTCCTCTATATCCCCCTGACTAGCAATTTCACTCAGCTGCTTCAGAAGTGGATGAAAGGAAAGAGATGCAGCAGAGAAGGCCCACAGGCTACAAACCCCAAAAGGCCATACAACACCATTCTCCAGCACTATCTTCTTCTCCTTTCGGCTTTTCCCTTCAGCGGTTGCCACAGCGAATCAGTTGCCTCCATCTAAGCCTGTCTTCTGCATCCTCCTCTCTCACACCAACCACCTTCATGTCCTCTTTCACTACATCTATAAACCTCCTCTTTGGTCTTCCTCTAGGCCTCCTGCCTGACAGTTCAAAACTCAGCATCCTTCTACCAATATATTCACTATCTCTCTTCTAGACATGTCCGAACCATCTCAGTCTGGCCTCTCTGACTTTATCTCCAAAACCTCTAACATGTGCTGTCCCTCTGATGTACTCATTCCTGACCCTATCAAACCTGGTCACTCCCAAAGAGAACCTCAGCATCTTCATCTCTGCTACCTCCGGCTCTGCCTCCTGTCTTTTCCTCAGTGACACTGTCTCTAGACCAAACAACATCGCTGGTCTCACCACAGTTTTGTACACCTTTCCTTTCATCTTAGCTGAAACTCTCCTATCACACATCACACCTGACACTTTTCTCCACCCATTCCAGCCTGCCTGCACACGCTTCTTCACCTCTTTTCCACACTCTCCATTGCTCTGGACTGTTGACCCTAAGTACTTAAAATCCTCCACCTTCTTTATCTCTTCTCCCTGTAACCTCAATCTTCCACTTGGGTCCCTCTCATTCACACACATATACTCCGTCTTGCTGCGGCTAACCTTCATTCTCTCCTTTCCAGGGCAAACCTCCACCACTCTAGCTTCTCCACCACCTGTTCCCTGCTCTCACTACAGATCACAACGTCATCTGCAAACATCATAGTCCATGGAGATTCCTGTCTAACCTCGTCTGTCAGCCTGTCCATCACCATAGCGAACAAGAAGGGGCTCAGAGCTGATCCCTGATGCAGTCCCACCTCCACCTTGAACTCCTCTGTCACACCTACAGCACACCTCACCACTGTCTTACAGTCCTCATACATGTCCTGCACCGCTCTAACATACTTCTCTGCCATTCCAGACTTCCTCATACAATACCACAGTTCCTCTCTGGGCACCCTGTCATAAGCTTTCTCCAGATCTACAAAGATACAATGCAGCTCCCTCTGACCTTCTCTGTAATTCTCTATCAACATCCTCAAAGCAAATACTGCATCTGTAGTACTCTTTTTTTGGCGTGAAACCATACTGCTGCTCACAAATGCTCACTTCTGCCCTTAGTCTAGCTTCAACTACTCTTTCCCATAATTCATGGTATGGCTCATCAGCTTTATTCCTCTGTAGTTGCTACAACTCTGTAAATCTCCCTTGTTCTTAAAAATGGGCACCAGCACACTTCTCCTCCATTCCTCAGGCATCTTCTCACTGTCTAAGATCCTGTTGAACAACCCAGTCAGAAACTCTACTGCTACCTCTCCTAGACACTTCCAGACCTCCACAGGTATATCATCAGGACCGAGTGCTTTTCCACTCTTCATCCTCTTCAATGCCCTCCTCAGTTCATCCTTAATAATCTTTGCTACTTCCTGGTCCACAACAGTCACCTCTTCTACTCTTCGTTCTCTCTCATTTTCCTCATTCATCAGCTCTTCAAAGTACTCTTTCCATCTTCCCATCACACTACTGGCATCTGACAATACACTTTCATCTCTATCCTTAATCACCCTACGCGCCTGCACGTCCTTCCCATCTCTGTCTCTCTGCCTTGCCAACCTGTATAGATCAGTCTCTCCCTCCTTACTGTCCAACCTAGCATACAAGTCATCGTAAGCCCTTTGTTGGCCTTTGCCACCTCTATTTTTACCTTACGCTGCATCTCCCTGTACTCCTGTCTACTCTCTTCAGTCCTCTCAGTGTCCCACTTCTTCTTAGCTAACCTCTTTCTCTGTATACACTCTTGCACCTCCTCATTCCACCACCAAGTCTCCTTATCCACTTTCCTTCCAGATGACACACCAAATACTCTCCTACCTGTCTCCCTGATCACATTAGCTGTAGTTGTCCAGTCATATGGAAACACCTCCTGGCCATCCAGAGCTTGTCTCAACTCCTTCCTAAAAATCATACAACACTCTTCCTTTTTCAGCTTCCACCATTTAGTCCTCTGCTCTGTCTTTGCCCTCTTCATCTTCCTCACCACCAGAGTCATCCTACACACCACCATCCTATCCTGTCTGGCTACACTCTCACCTACCACTACTTTGCAGTCACTGATCTCCTTCAGATTACACCGTCTACACAAGATGTAGTCTACCTGTGTACTCCTACCTCCACTCTTATAGGTCACCCTATGTTCCTGCCTCTTCTGGAAGAAAGTATTCACTACAACCATTTCCATCCTTTTTGCAAAGTCAACCACCATCTGTCCTTCTGCGTTCCTCTCCTGGATACCAAACCTGCCCATCACCTCCTCATCATCTCTGTTTCTTGCACCAATGTGTCCATTGAAGTTTGCACCAATGACAACTCTCTCACTTCTAGGGATGCTCTGCATCACTTCATCAAGGTCCACCCAGAATTTCTCCTTCTCCTCCAGCTCACATCCTACCTGTGGAGCATACCCACTAACAACATTGAACGTCACACTTTCGATTTCTAGCTTCAGACTCATTACTCTATCTGATACTCTTTTAACCTCCAGGACATTCCTAACAAACTCCTCCTTCAAGATAACTCCTACTCCATTTCTCTTCCTATCTACGCCATGATAGAACAACTTGAACCCTGCTCCTAAACTTCTAGCCTTGCTACCTTTCCACCTGGTCTCCTGGACACACAGTATGTCTACCTTCCTCCTCTGCATCATGTCAACCAACTCTCTACCTTTTCCTGTCATAGTTCCAACATTCAAAGTCCCTACTCTCAGTCCTAGACTCTTGGCGTTCCTTTTCTCTCTCTTCCTATGAACACACCTTCCTCCTCTCCTTCTTCAAACAGTAGTCCAATTTCCACCGGCACCCTGTAAGTGAACAGCACCGATGGCGGTCGTTGTTAACCCGGGCCTCGACCAATCTGGTATGGAAGTCATAGATTCGATTTGCATGTTTGATTTGGCAAAAGTTTTACGTCAGATGCCCTTGCTGACACAACCCTCTGTATTTATCCGGGCTTGAGACCGGCACAATAAGGCACTGGCTTGTACCCCCTTGCGGCTACATTATTCTCCAGCACTATGATAGAGAAATTTAATGTTATTTTCTGTTTAAAATAAATTTCAGGATCTGTCCAATATTTTCTCTCCAATACACATTTAGTATGAATGGAGATTGTTCATTGGAGAGACTAAACATGGGTTTTTGTGGATACTGAATCAACAGCTGTCTGCTTCAGCAATAAAACTTTGTGGTTTCATCCTGAGGACAAAAATGTAAACCCCGCCTCCATCTTTCCAATAATGGATTCGTGTGAGGTTGCCAATAACAGGCTTAATATTCATGAGGAAGCTGTCTGTCTCAGAACTGCTTCAGGAAAATGGGGCCCAGGGGTATGCGTTGCATCTTGGATGTTTTAAATTGCCCAGATTGGGTCATTTGGATGGAGCAGATTTTTCAGCTGCATGAACAGAAAGGCTATCTCTCTTCATGCTGTCCATCAGAGAAGACTTTGTGGACATTGATGTATTGTTTCACTCTCTACAAAGTGAAAGTGGAATCAGAATGTCACAATTCTCCTTCAACTGCTAGAAAGGCTCACTTGGAAGAGTTCAGTTTCACTGGTATTCCCTTGTATTTATGCCTTGTCCTTGTCCAAACAAATAAATCTCACAAGTCTAAGACTGTCATTGGTTAACTGTCACCAACGTGCCAGGAAAAACCCTCCATCCCCCGATTCACAAGCCTAGTCTGGATGAGTTTGTTGCCATGAGACATTCTCAGTGCTAACAATAATAAAAGAAACATTTATATTTTATGGCATATTCTACTATTGTCTGTATAGCCTGCACATATGTACATGTATGATGATGTTGGGTCATTCACTGAATAACACATTATTACTGTATAGATTGTTGAAAAATTTCTTAGCTTGTGACTCAAGAAAGCACAAGAAAGCATTAAAACGTCTTTGGGATTAAACTGTAAATTAATATATCTATATTTCTATCATCTATCTAAC
Source organism: Remorina albescens (assembly GCA_034769265.1). Lineage (NCBI taxonomy): Eukaryota > Metazoa > Chordata > Actinopteri > Carangiformes > Echeneidae > Remorina > Remorina albescens. The sequence continues at coordinate 1,965,591 of CM068492.1, read as the reverse complement.
AATCTATCTATTTATCAATCTACTGTCAGGGCCCGTTGATTGTCTAGTTGTGTTTCCTGTTTTATTTTGAAAGTCCATTTCCCATGTCCTGTCTAGTTCCTGCATGTGTGATTTGTGATTGTTAGCACGTGTCTTATTGCCTCCCTCACCCAGTGTATTTAAACTGTGTTCCCCTTCCCTCCTGTACCAGATCATCTTGTCTGTTTCCCAGCAAGAGATCCCGCATTTTCCCCACTGAGTTTTTGTGTACCGACCTGTTTTGGATTTTTGGCTTTGCCCCTTGCTTCTTGGACCTGTACCATTGCCTGTGCTGACTGATTACCCGTTGCCCACCTTGGACTGATTAAACAACCTCTCTTATACTCCCCATGTACGACTCTGCTTTGTGGATCCTGCAGGGCCCCAGTGAGCCTGATAGCTACCTTTTCTTTGGTTATTGTATAAAGTCACTGCTTCAGTATAGCTATGGTGAGTGTTCCTCAGGCTCAGATTTAGAATGTTTATCCATTATGATGATGACATGGCAGTGTGACATGAGCAATGTCCCCTGACTTTTACACAGGGTAGAGTGTCTTGTGTGCATTACCTGACTATGCCTTTTATATTGGTGAGGATTTAAAAAAGGGCTAGTCAAGGTAGTCTGATTACATTAGAAACTAAACTGAACCAAACTGGATTTTTTCACAAGAGGAACTTTGCTGTTGTTCAGCTACTTCCAGAGTAAAGGTGGCTTGCTAAGTTATACTTTCAACATTTCCATTTAATTCTACAGTATATTTTTCAGTTAGAATTCAGAAGTACGTCATCAGCTGTGAACATGAGAACCTAGACAAAAATTTTACAGTATCTTGCACACAAAGGGCATGGTGATCATAAGGCTTTGAGCTGTGAAACTTCTAAGGTTCACAATGTGTAGTCACTGAAAATGTGTTATTTTATATATTCAATTTCAGAAAATGAGCAAAGGCCAGTGAGTCTGAGGTCAAACAAATTGTAATTGGAATTTCTTCAAGTAAACAATGAAAATGCATCCCACATAGAAGGGTAAGGATTAAATTTTTTTTGACACATAGGGCCAAAAAGCGTTGCCCCTAAAATGAGAAAATTCTCGTCACGGATCCAAATACTGATCCTTCATTGTAAGAGGAATGTTTGTTAATTCAAAGATGAAGAAAAATTAATGGAGCGTATTGAAGCATGTTACAGTGTGGCGGTTGTTTTTGTTAAGAAGACACCAATCTACATCAGCCACGCCAACATCACAGATCACAACAGAATGTGTCACCTACTTCCTTCTCCATATGCAATTGTCTCTGATTCTGATTCAAAACAGCAGTACTTAATGTTTGATTTTAACATCATATCATCATCTTCATCTCAACTACATTCAAGCTTTCATTTTAGCTTTAATTTTTTAATTTTCTCTCTTTGGAAGTTCTGTATTCATCCCCAGCAGAATCAGCAATGTCATCCCACAAAATAAATTAATAAGGAGGAAATTTGAGGTTTCATGGAGCATGTCTTTTTGTATGTACCTGCCACACATCACACCAGTACAAACCTGCATAGTCACTTGCAGGTGAGCCTGCACAGTTGTCACAGTGCCACTTTCAGCTGCAGATGAAGTAAAGCTGCTTTATAACATAGTAATGTGTCTGATTCTACAGCTTACCTAATTATGACATGCCCACCAACCATCCTGTAGGGCAAGTCTACAAAGAATGACAAAGTACAGTTTGTAGTCTTTTTATGGCCTAGGCAGGTTGAGTCTTTCCATCAAGACAACTTCTGTTGTATTTTTCAGGTTTTTCCATCAAAGGATGCCACATTTACTTAACTCAAACTTAAACAAACAAGTAGCATGTGAATATGAGTTCACCCTTTCTACCCTTATGTTATACTTACGCAATGCAAGGTGGCACTCCATTTCCTTGGGGGGCACAGGGCTGCTTCTCCTCTAGCTCTGGGCAATCCCCTCCTCCACCAATTGGAAATTGACTAATCTTTCTGGTTCGAGTACGTTCACCTTTGGAACTGTTGGGGTCAATGCACTCCTTGGAACAAGCTGACCATTCAGACCATTCAGTCACATCACAGTCTCTGGTCATGACACAGGCCTGGAAGGTCATTGGTAATGTCTCCTGAGAGCACAAGCTGTAAAAGAGTAAAACAAATTGGACACCATTGGACAAGATGAAACTTTGGTTGCTGATTGATTGAATATGATTATTAACACAGATCCGTTTATCTGTCTCCTCAGACATCTCTTCACAATAAAAGGACAGATGTTGGTATTTGGCAATTATAAATACTTGTTACTCATATTTTTGTTACTCTGTCTGATATTTATAAATCATAAAAAGGCATTTTGAATAGGAAATTTATATTTAGAGGGGGTAAGTGGTGATCGCACTTCTTACATACTTAGTTGACCAGCAATCAATGTTGGATTATTTAATGGCTTGCTGACTTAACCCTGCTATTGTCCTTGGGGTCAATTTGACCCCATTCAATGGTTATCATTCAAAAAGTTGGAGTTGATAATAGTTTTTTGGCTTCATATTTCATGACTTTTCCTAATTTGAGGGGGACAACTAATTATGCAAAAAATTATCATGATGATACTTTTTCATTTTGCTGTACACATTTTGTATGCATCGGTGTTCCTCTGGGGTCAATTTGACCTCAAGCTGTTCAAGCTGTATAAAACATGTCTGTCTGTGTGTGTAAACTCACATCCCTACACCTGCAAGTGCAGGATTGATACTTTTGAGTTGATAAATGACAAGGGGGGAGGGAAAGCCTAATTCCAATGAGAACTTTGATTATTTGCATGGTGACTTTTGATGAATGCTTTGTTGCGTTTCATGGGCTGTGTCCATTCTGACAATATATGCTGAGCAAACCTGCATCAAAATTTGGGCAGCATGTGATGCACAGTCCAGCTATGTCTGCAATTTAGCTGGACTGTGAGGAAAATCCCTTGAGGAAACACCTAAAAAAATGAGGCCACGGGGGTTGTACTTGACATGGTTAAAGGAGATCTTACTCCCTGGTAAGGAAACTCAACATTTCGAATGGTACAAACCACAGGCAGGTAATGTGGCAGGTGCCAGGTTTGTCCCACCCAAAAGGAATCAAAGACAAGTATGACGTGTGCTCAATCCAAAAAATATGTCTGCAAGGAAGTACGGTGGCATAACGGCATAGCGGTTAGACTGTTGCCTCATTTTTGTGGGTTTGATTCCTAGGCCCGTGGCCTTTCTCTGTGGAGTTTGCATGTTCTCCCTGTGCCTGCATGGGTTTCCTCCAGGTACTCTGGTACACAGTCCAAAGACATGCATGTGTAGGTAAACCGGTGACTCTAAATTGTCTGTAGGTCTGATTGTGACTGAGTGCTTGTTCGTCTCTCTATATCTCTATGTGTTGGCCCTGTGATAGACTGGCAACCTGTCCATGGTCTACCCTGCCCTGATCAGGAATTTGGCTGGGATTCGATCCACACATTATAAATAAAAATAGTTTCATGTTCTGACTTTACAAAATCCTGCTAAAAGTTTGAAAATGTATTTGTTTGAGTTGGGCAAATTTGACTTAGAACAAAGTTTCAGCACCCACCCCAGCCCCCCCTTCCCCACACAAAAAAAAAACTGAAAACCAAAAAAAATGTAATAAAAATATACAAATAAAACTCTGCCACTGTCAGTCCCAAACCCAAATAAGAAAAGAGGAGGGGTGAGTGAGACTTTATGGTGACTGACCACAAATATGTACCTAAAAAAGTAAATAAAAGCAATAGAAATAAGTAAATGAAAGGTCATGGGGTCACCAAAACCAATAGGGTTAATCCTTTTCTGGTGGTCATGAAATTTGAAAAGATTCAGATGAAAAGTTTAAGATACATTCTTTCTACTTTGAAAGTTTGGCCTGGTGGTGGCGCTACATGAAATTTGCTAATAGGTGTCATTATCAAGGGACTCCTTATGTATTCAAAGAATAAACAAAGTGCCTGATACAAAAATCATTTTCTGGAGGCAGATATCCTTGGGGTCAAATTGACCCCAAGGATCAAATGTGTTATTATACACTGCTCAAAAAAATAAAGGGAACACTTAAACAACACAATGTAACTCCAATTCAGTCACACTTCTGTGAAATCCAACTGTCCACTTAGGAAGCAACACTGATTGACAATCAATTTCACATGCTGTTGTGCAAATGGAATAAACAACAGGTGGAAATTATAGGCAATTAGCAAGACACCCCCAATAAAGGAGTGGTTCTGCAGGTGGTGACCACAGACCACTTCTCAGTTCCTATGCTTTCTGGCTGATGTTTTGGTCACTTTTGAATGCTGACGGTGCTTTCGCTCTAGTGGTAGCATGAGACGGAGTCTACAACCCACATGAGTGGCTCAGGTAGTGCAGCTCATCCAGGATGGCACATCAATGCGAGCTGTGGCAAGAAGGTTTGCTGTGTCTGTCAACGTAGTGTCCAGAGCATGGAGGCGCTACCAGGAGACAGGCCAGTACATCAGGAGACGTGGAGGAGGCCGTAGGAGGGCAACAACCCAGCAGCAGGACCGCTACCTCCGCCTTTGTGCAAGGAGGAAGAGGAGGAGCACTGCCAGAGCCCTGCAAAATGACCTCCAGCAGGCCACAAATGCGCATGTGTCTGCTCAAATGGTCAGTAACAGACTCCATGAGGGTGGTATGAGGGCCCGACGTCCACAGGTGGGGGTTGTGCTTACAGCCCAACGCTGTGCAGGACGTTTGGCATTTGCCAAAGAACACAGAGATTGGCAAATTTGCCACTGGCGTCCTGTGCTCTTCACAGATGAAAGCAGGTTCACACTGAGCACATGTGACAGACGTGACAGAGTCTGGAGACGCCGTGGAGAACGTTCTGCTGCCTGCAACATCCTCCAGCATGACCGGTTTGGCAGTGGGTCAGTAATGGTGTGGGGTGGCATTTCTTTGGGGGGCCACACAGCCCTCCATGTGCTTGCCAGAGGTAGCCTGATTGCCATTAGGTACCGAGATGAGATCCTCAGACCCATTGTGAGACCATATGCTGGTGCGGTTGGCCCATGGTTCCCTCCTAATGCAAGACAATGCTAGACCTCATGTGGCTGGAGTGTGTCAGCAGTTCCTGCAAGACGAAAGCATTGATGCTATGGACTGGCCCGCCCATCCCCCAGACCTGAATCCAATTGAGCACATCTGGGACATCATGTCTCGCTCCATCCACCAACGCCACGTTGCACCACAGACTGTCCAGGAGTTGGCGGATGCTTTAGTCCAGGTCTGGGAGGAGATCCCTCAGGAGACAATCCGCCACCTCATCAGGAGCATGCCCAGGCATGGGCATGCTCCTGGGAGGTCATACGGCGTAGGGAGGTCATACGGGCACATGGAGGCCACACACACTACTGAGCCTCATTTTGACTTGTTTTAAGGACATTACATCAAAGTTGGATCAGCCTATAGTGTGTTTTTCCACTTTAATTTTGAGTGTGACTCCAAATCCAGACCTCCATGGGTTAATAAATTTGATTTCCATTGATAATTTTTGTGTGATTTTGTTGTCAGCACATTCAACTATGTAAAGAACAAAGTATTTAATAAGAATGTTTCATTCATTCAGATGTAGGATGTGTTATTTTAGTGTTCCCTTTATTTTTTTGAGCAGTGTATTTGAGGATAATAGGAGGGTTAAAGTACTTAAGTAGGTCAATCCCAAGAATACCCAAACCCTTTCTTAAATGCTGTGTCTCAAGTCTTTACTATACCTTAGCTACCTTAGCATTGCTGCCTTTCTTTTTTTCCTTCGACTATACAATTAACGTGTGTGTGTGTGTGTGTGTGTGTGTGTGTGTGCGCGGGTGGGTGGGTGATTTGAATTATTTTAGATTTGAATTCTGTGCTTATGACTACCAGGATTTCAAACTAGTAATTATTGTCAATTAAATGCTATATGTAAAATAAAAAAAAAAAGCTCTTTTTTTTTGCAAAGTATAATAAAAGACCTTTTGTTGTTGTTGTGTCCATACTTTATAACATTTTGTTATCAATCAAACCACTGAGCAGGATTCAGAAAAAAATGTACTGTAAAAACATTGAAATGTTGCAATTATTTCTAATGAAGAAAACATTAAGTATTTCTAACAATTACAATATGTGTTTCCTTTCAAAAAAAAAGTTGATAAAGGCCCAGTGAAGGTTGTAGTTCAGTGTCAATTCAAGGCCTGGACACTTGGGTATAACTGGCAGTTTTAGCCACCACATACAATTAGAATAGGTGCCTCTAACTCCGATTCCCGGGCCTGGGGCTCCCTCTCTGTGGAGCCTCCACGCTCTCCCCATGCCGAGTGGGTCCCCCAAGGTAACACAGCCCATACTCAAAGTCAGCATGCATGTCTAGGTTGATTTGTGATGCTAAATTGTCCATAGGTACGCATGTTAGTGCCTGTCTTTCTCTATGTCTTGGCCCTGTGATAGACTAGCTAGGTTTGGCTCCAGCATCCCCTGTGACCCTGAAATGGATAAGAGTGCAAGAGTAAGCGATTAATGATTACTTTGTTTGTGTGTGGGTGTTATGTTTTCAATGAAGGATGTTTTTTTTCAATAAAGAAATGCATTATTAAAGATAGGCATGAAAAGGAAAATTTCCTCCAGTTTGTTACATACCACCTGCCATGTCTCTATTCCCCATCAGTTGGGCGTGTCCCACAGCGGCTCTGTCTACTTATATTTATCCAAAACAGAGTCCAGCATCAAGTTTATAAAGTGGACATATTTACTCAGGTATTATACTCTAGTTTGATCACTGTAATGTTGTGAGATCCGGGGGGGAGTTCAATCTCCCACACCCCTAAAACTTTAAAAGAGACTATTGCTCTAACCAGAGATTTCACAGGTTTCCGCTAAGTGCCATCCTAGACTCCTATCTGACTTTGGCTTCAGGAGACCCTGATTTCCCAGGCACTAAATTGCAGTCCACACCAAAAATCAGCAAGACCTGCAAAGCCTCCCTTCGGAGAGCTACAACTCTGTGACAATTACCCCCAGGATGAACTGATAACAATAGTAGATGGTGGTCATAAACTGCCGCTATGGAATGTATCCAAGCCAGTAAGAACAACAAGATTGATATAAAAGAAAAAAATTACTATTCTCATCAAACAAGAGACTGTAAACACGCCGAACTGATTTTCTTGCAAGAAGAGGACTTCACACCTGTTTGAACCACCTTTCTACGAGCTAATTTGGCGGCGATAGAAAGAATGGACTATTCCATTTATAGAACCACAGCGCCACCTGAATGGCGAACCACCGGAACCGATGGCGCATTGCCTGAGCACCGTAACCTATGTGCTCAGTTTGTTTTGCTTATAAATGTTCTGTAAAAAGAAAAGGAAACTTCATACACAGTCCGTAGTCATGCAATTCTGATTTCCCACAGCCAGTCAAGATATGCATGAAATGTTCTTTCCCTGTTTCATCTGTTTGCGTGTTCTGTGATGGCGGGAGTAAAGAATAACCATTTATTTGTGTTTTCCAGTGGATAGGAGGAGTCGAGAAACCCATGTCCACCGACTCAACTATAGTAAGCAGAGAGAAACCATACTCATCAAAATTACATATTCTCTTTATTTTATATGTGGGTAAACTTGGGTGAATGAAAGGCGTAACTTGAAAAGAGAAAAGGAAAACCTCATTCGTACGCCCTAAAGTTAGAGGAAGAAATCTGATTGGACCAAACTTGCGCCGATAACCAGACCACGCCCGTGGGTCGGCTCCCAATAAATAGTCAATACGAACATTACAAGTGGCAGAAATTCGGCAAAAAAGTTCTGGAGAGGAGAGCTTAACCAGAAGCTCTAATGAAAAAAAATAAATAAATAAAATAAAATATATATATATATATATATATTCACGTGGCTCAAAACCCAGAAGTCACGACTTAGCCGCTTAGCAACAAGGGCTAAGTTTAGACTTGAAGCAAAGACTACTGGTGATCGGAACAAGTTTGGCTGCACTGCACCCAGTTCCCAGCGTCTCAAGTTGCCTTGGCAACCAAAGCCACTGGTGCTGCGCGCTGCTCCCGACTGTTCCCTCATCAGAATAGAAAGGAATAATTTGGATATCACCAAGTCAGCCGCCCGAGGGTGAACATTGCCAGTGAAGAGGGACGAGACAGACCAACAGCCACTTCAGCTGAGGACCAGTCTAACTTGGGAGGCCACGACAAAGGACCTTGACGCGGCCGCTCTCGTCAGATATCTCCTCTGACCTTTTTGTGGCCAGTTGATTCGCCAGCCCAAAGTAAGGTTGCGTTTATCTGCTCTCCCAGCTGGCTGTTCTGAGTGGTGCGAGGCATGGCTATTAGACAACATTGTCCCAAATTTTAGTTTAAAAGAAAAAGAAGCTTTCCTTCCTCAGAAAGATTCACCCCACATTTGTTGAACAACTTCCCTTTCATTCGCCCAAGCTCCCGATTTAGGCATCAGCTGCTTAATCTTCTTGGTTGTGTTGCGTTACGTTTCTTTTCATGTCCGAGCTCCCCTATTTCATTTAACTCATACTTATATAATATATATATATAATACTTATATAATGAGCACATGTTTGATTCCTCACTTATGAGCTAATAAAAACCTTAAATCTCAGCCATTGTTACACTCTTTCCTTCAGTAATTTTTTTAAGTCAATCCACAGTAGAGAACATCCCTTCCAGATTGAGATTTGATAAGAGGCAATAATAATATACACAATCCTAGGCACAACAGTAATGTGCTAAGTGAGATTTGCATGAAAATAAAATAAGATATGAATGTTCACCTCCCAGGCATTAAAAGCAAATGTATTACAAGATCATGGATTTTTTCACACAGCAATGGACACTGTTTAGCGGCCTCAGCAGAGCAAGAACAGAGAGACAGAATGAGGTCATTTTTTTCCTCCTAAGACTCTTATTCCCCCCCATGGCTCTGAGACACCTATGTACATTGACTTCATTGGATAAAGACTCTACATCTTAGGATGAATGTCAGAGTGGAGCTTTGATGAGTATGTCCAAAGTTATTGAGAAGCTATATGTGCCCTGAGGAGGCACACTGATATAGAATGATCAGTAATTGAAACTGAAAGCATTTTCATTCCTAATAGTCCTACACTGTTTTAAGATAATCAAGAGTGTCATTAAAAAGTTTATAAAATTTAAACCTCAAACATTCATGTAGGATGAATATGTTATGATCTTAAAACCAGTGAGGTACAGCACAAGACAGTCAAAAGACATGCATCCAGCAGTGCTGACTGCTACTGCTAAACACTGCAAAAACCAACCTGACACAAGAGATATACGAATACATCTACATATCATCCCATTGGCGCACTAATCAGAATACTGAATGCAACACACCTAAACATCAACCACTTAAAATACAGCTACAAATCAACCAATTATAATCTATTTACAAAGACCCCAATCAGACTGAAGTCTAATCAGTCAATTGACCAACTGGAATATGTCCAGAATTTATATTGTTAAAATACAGCTACAAATCAATTTATCAAAGCAAAGCTAAAGGTCAACCAATCAAAATACTGGTATACACCAACCATTAGGAATACATTGGAAAAAACACCAGCCAATCACAATAAAGTTGCACATAATTAGCCAATCACAATAGACCTGCAAATCCACTAACAAATCAGGATACCGCGAAAAAAAAGCTCAAGGCAATACTGAGCTCTCACTGTTTTATATGAGGTCAAGTGAATGTTGTCAAATTTACTTCATTAGTGTGGTTAGTCAACAAGCCATCATTCTTAAATAAAAAAAAAAAAAAAAAATTTACATCATCGAAACATATGATTGTAAACAAAACCAGACATATAGGTAAAATATATCTGTGACACATGAAGAAACATGTTTCATTTATTCTTACCTGAGCGCTTCAACATTCCCGCTCTTGTGGACACATGTAACCTCTCTGGTCTGGTAGCCAACCTGCAAGTCCCAGAACTTTCCTCCTGGGCGATTCTGATGATTCCTGTTCCCCTTCCTCTTCATCAGTTCTTTCTTTTGAGGATCCTTTGACTTGCCCCTTTCCTTTACCCTGTGTCGAACTTTCTCTCTCATTTTCTCTCTTTTCTCCTTGTTCTTAGCCTTTTTTCGGCCTTTGGGCCTTTCTGCCTGTCGGGAAGGCCGGTCTGGATTCCAATTTGCCCTCAGTTTTTTGTTGGGTTTTAATGGTTTGTCACCATCTCTGGACAATTTATCTCCATCTTTGGACCATCTGTCTCCTTCTTTGTTCTGTTTGCCATCCTCTCTGATCTGTTTGTCTCCTCCTTTTGACTGTATATCACCCTCACCAGACTGTTTGATAACTTCCTTGGACTGCTTATCAACTGGTGTGGATGCTTTTTTGATCTTTTTTGATTGTTTGTCTCCCTCTATGTGAAGTATCTCACTTTCCAAGAGTGGTTTGGTAGCTTCTCTGGTTTGCCTTGAAGGGAGGATAGAGCAGGGCCCCCAAGGTCCCAGTCTGAGGCTATAGAGGGTCTCCTCTCCCTCACAGGGCCATGGTTGGCATGTCTGAAACTCAGTCAGGTTTGGGCAGGCTGACCCACCAAACAATGGCGGAGCAAGGATATAGCGAATACGGTTCTGTAAGCCCAACCCACAGGTTTTTGAACAGGGCGTCCACAGGCTAAATTCCGACACCACACAGTCCTGAGGACAGGGAATAAGACAGGCCTGCTCTAGGCGTGGCTTAGGTTCAAAGTATTCGCAGATTGCATCCTCTGCAGGCTCACCATTCATTTTCTGAACACAGCCCACCTCACGGGTTTGGATGCCCTCCTCTCCCCGTGTGCAAATAGCAGGGCGCTGAACCCCAGCACTGCGCATTGACACTGGGACACACTGGTTCCAGGCACCCAGCTGCCAGTCATATAGGTCTTTGTGCCAGTCGCACACTCTGAAACAGCTCTGCTGGTTGACTGGCCTCTTCATCTGATCGCAGTTGGTTTGCAAGGTGGTCCAGCCTTCAGTGTGGGCACACCATACCGCCCTGCTCTGGCTGCCTCCAAGACCACATTCACTGCCCATACAACGACCCCATGGACCTGTAAATAAAAAGACAATACCATGGTCAGGGAAAGGTCAACATGAGTCTGAAATAAATAAAATCATGACTTTTTGATGAAGAGAGGTAATAGACCTGTTAAGTGGTCTATCGCACATTCATTCTATCCAGATTGGGTGGTAAAGTCTGTTAGTCACACAGTAGTCACACTCCAATACATGCTCTGCCTCTGGTTTATTTTCCTCAAAATGGAACCATCAATCAAAGATGAATATTTTAATCCACTGAAGAAGACTTGAAACTAGACAGTGAGACCATAAACTTTAAACTATTCAACATTTTTATTCATGATCCATGTAATAAATGCGAATTATTTGCTATAATTGAGGCAAAACTGAATGAACTGCAAGCACAACTCTGTCTCCCTGCAGCTTCTTAGCAGTTTGAAAATCAGGGCAGCTAGATGATTGTTTAAAGCAAAAGGTTTAGCCCTAAACCTACATGGAGATATATACTAGGTTTTGCTCAAGTATCATCTCTCAAAATGATAAACAGCTGGAGAACATAACGTAGCTGACTTTAAAAGTTCTAAAGACATTACTTTTCAAGATAACGTCAATGGAAAAAGATTTTCCATTCTCATTTATGTTGTTATTTTACCATGAGATCTCTGGGAAATGCTGTGCAAGGTCAATCCAATGATAAGGCTTAGGGCCAATACAAAAAAGCAAGTAATAAAATGTAAAGTAACAAAGCTAAACTGCAACAGATATTCGTCCTGTTAGATCTTAGTGCTGCATTTGACACCATAGACCAGAATAGTTTATTACAGCGACTGGAACATGAAAGAGGGATTGAAGAAACCACACTCCTCTCCGGGAACCATCACCTTATCATGGCGAAGATGTTTGTGTGCTCCACTGAACCTGGGAGCTGTGTTGTCGGGAGCCATGTGCTCCTGGTAAGGTCTCCCAAGGAAAGTTGGTCTCAGGCGAGGGGCCATACAGAGAATGGTTCAAAAGAACGATGGAAGATAGAGGAGGGAGGAAGGTTACCCTGCCCAGAGGAAGCCTGTGGCCGATGTCTGGAGCCAGGCCTGGAGGGAGGGCCCGTCAACAGGTGCCTGCTGGCCAGGCCTGCCCGAAAGAGTGACGTGGACACTCATCTTTCCCCATCTCATTGACCCACCATCTGTGCGAGAAACTGCTGGGATCAGGTGTGATGCCATATGAGTGGCGGTGATAGTGAGGAGCCTCTGTGGCCCAGGACTGGGCCACAGAGGCTCAGCTGGTTCTGGGGACATACAATGTCACCTCTCTGGTGGGGAAGGAGCTGGAGCTTGTGTACGAGGTGGCGCGCTACTGGTTTGATCTGGTGGGGCTTACCTCCATGCATAGCCTTGGCTCTGGATCCAAAATCCTGGATAGGGGCTGGACGTTATTCTTCTCCGGAGTTCCCAAAGGCACGAGGCGCCAGGCAGGTGTGTGGTTACTCACAAGTCCCCGGCTGAGCGCCACTTTTGTCGGAGTTTACCCCAGCGGACCACAGGGTCGCCTTCCTACACTTGAAGGCAGGGGGGAAAGCTCTTACTGTTGTCTGTGAATATGCACCGAACAACAGTTCAAAGTATTTGGCCTTGTTGGAACCCTGGCTGGAGCCCTGCATAGGGCTCTGCTGGGGGACTCTGTGGTACTACTAGGAGACTTAAACTCGCAGGTCAGCAATGACAGAGATACCTGAAGGGGCATGATTGGGGGGAACGGCCTGCCTGATCTGAAACTGCATGTTGTTCTATTTCTAGACTTCTGTGCTAGCCACAGTTTGTCAATAACAAACACCATGTTCGAACACAAGTATGCTCATAAGTTTACATGGTACCAGACTACCCTAGGCCGAATGAGCGATTTTGTAATCATATCATCTGACCTGAGACCGTGATGTTTTGGACACTCGGGTAAATAGTGGGGCAGAACTGTTAACTGATCACCATCTGGTAGTGAGTTGAGTCACAAAGGAGTTTTTCCCACATCCAAGTGGAAGCTGGGGGCATCTAACCTGAATGGTCCATGTTAAAAGTTTCTTGCTTGGAACAAGGATTCCCTTGGGAATTCTGAGGCAGTTGTGATGTGCTGATGGGCTCGAAGGCCAGCAGCTATGGCTGTGGCAGAGGCAAAACAGCAGGTGAGGGAGGAGTTTGGTGAGGCCATTGAGAAGGACTTTGGCCCCAAGGCATTTCTGGAAGACTGTCCATCACCTCAAGAGAGAGAGATGGGGGACCATCCAAGCTGTGTACAGCAAAGATGGAATACTGTTGACCTCACCTGAGGAGGTGATAGGACGTTGGAAATAGCACGCTGGGGAACTTCTGAACCCCACTAATCCATCCTCTGCAATAGAGACAGGGCTGGAGGAAGATGGTGAATCATTGTCAGTTTCCCTGTGTGAAGTCATTGAGATAGGTAAAAAACTCCACAGTGGCAAAGCCCTAGGGGTTCATGAGATACCCCCTGAAATACTGAAGGCTCTGGGTGTTGAGGGGCTGTCTTGGTTGACACGCCTTTTCAACATTGCATGGAAGTCGGGGATGGTGCTGAAGTAGTGGCTGACCAGATTGGTGGTCCCACTCTTCAAGAAGAGGGACCAGAGGGTGTGTGCCAATTACAGGAGCATCACATTACTCAGTCTCAGAGTAGACTTTTCCAGGGAGACTGAGACTGAGTTAATGGAAAGGAGGGTCCATCTGATTGTCAAACCCCAGACTGAAGAGGAATAATGTGGATTCTGTCCTGATAATGGAACAACGGACCAGCTCTTTACTCTCGCAGGGATCCACAAGGGCGCATGGGAATACATTATCCCAGTCCATATGTGCTTTGTGGATCTGGAGAAGGCGTATGACTGGGTTCTCAGGTGCTGCAGGAGTATGGGGTGAGAGGGTCACTTTTGAGGGGCCATCCAATCCCTATATGCCCAAAGTGAGAGCTGTGTGTGGATACTCTGTAATAACTCGGACTCGTTTCCAGTAGGTGTTACCCTTCGTTTATTCATGATATTCATGGACAGGATTTCAGGGCGCAGCCATGGTGAGGAGAGGTTGCAGGTCGGTAGCCAGAGGATCGCATTGCTGCTTTTTGCAGATGATGTGGTCCTTTTGCCACCACCTGCCTTATATCTACAGTGCTCACTGGATTTTCGCAGCTGAGTGTGAAGCGGCAGGGATGAGGATCAGCACCTTTAAATCTGAGGCCGTGGTTCTCAGTAGGAAACCGATGGATTGCCGACTCCAGATGGGGAATGAGTCCTTGCCCCAAGTGAAGGAGTACAAGTATCTTGGGGTCTTGTTCACAAGTGAGGAAACTCTGGAGTGTGAGATTGACGGAGGTGGTTTGGGCAACTGATAAGGATATCACCAGGGTGTGTCCCTACGGAGGTTCTCCTGGAATGTCCAACTGGGAGGAGACCTCGGGGCAGACCCAGGACCAGGTGGAGAGATTATATCTCCTCACTGACCCGGGAGCGCCTTGGGATACCCCAGTCAGAGTTAGCCAAGGTTGCCGGGGAAAAAGAAGCATGAGACTCCTTGCTAAAGCTGTTACTCCCTCAACCCAACTTTGGATAAGTGGTAAGTGATAAGTGGTTGAAGATGGATGGATGGATGGAAAAACAGCACTAAGATGGTTTGAGTCATATTTATCACATTGATTAAAGTTTGTTTTTGTTTATAATGGCTTTTCTTTACACACTGAAGTTAATCATGGAACTTCACAGGGTTCGGTACCTGGACCAATCCTTTTCATCCTCTATGTACTTCTTTTAGGCAATACTATCAGGAAGCACCAAATCAATTGTCATTGGAGCACAGATTACACCCAGCTGTACTTATCTATGAAGTTTATCAGATAATTTAGTCTAGATAAGATAGTCAGACTTGAGGCATGTATTTAAGATATAAAGTTGTTGTACTTGACTAAGCAACTGACACAAGCATTATCTGATCATCTAACCACTCCTGTGGTATAATTTTGGCCTCCAGTTCCATTGTAAGGAATCTAGGAGTCTTTGTTGTCCTCTGTCCCACACATGAAACAAGTTTCTAGGATGGGCTTCTTTCACCTGCGCAATATTGCTAATATCAGAAACATCCTGTCTCAAGAGAATGCAGAAAAAGCTTGTGCAAGCATTTGTTACCCTGTTCTTTTGGCTTGTATTTGAATTGTTCTTTTCTTTCCCACTTTTCTGGTTTCCTCTCTATCACTCCCTCTCTACTTCTTTCTCCTTGTCTCTCTCCACTCTCTCTCTCTCTCTCTCTCTCTCTCTCTCTCTCTCTCTCTCTCTCTGTCTCTTAACCCACCAGTCGATGCTGATGGATCCATCCACCCTGAGCTTGCTTCTCCACAAGGTTTCTTAAAAGGAAGTTTTTAGCTCAATTGTCACCAAGTGCTTGCTCATGGAAGGATTAGTTTGATCTCCATAAGTAAATTCTAAAAGGAATTTGGTCTGGACTTGCTCTATAGGTAAAGTGCTTAGATGTAAAGGGCTCCGCGAGGGTTGATATGTAAAAAGCATGTCAGATAAATAAGAAGGCCCAAGACCATTAAAGGGCCGTCCACACCAAGAACTATAACTATAACTATAACGATAAAATGCCAACATCCACACCAATGAACGATATCATTGTGTTGCTAGGTTACGCCAAGCACACTGAGTGCTCGGCGCAACAGTCAGCAGTGGAGCAGAGATTTATTTATTCCAAGGGTGTGCCCGATTCCGTCCCAGATGTCCCTCTTCTTGGTGGCATCTTTATACAGTCTGTGATTCTTGTCATACAGAGCTGGATTTTTTTGTACCTCAATGATAAGCCTCTCTCCAAGTCGTCCACCATGTTGAATGAGTGTGTGAGTGACGTAGCGACGTGACGAACGTCTTGACCCGTCATTCCTGATGGATTTTGATTGGCTGTCAGTGTTTTAATCGTTCATCAAATCGCTCTGAAAGTCACCCAAACGATATCGTTGTCGTTATAGTTGTAGTGTAGACGCTGCCATCCACTTCAGTTAAGAACGATTTTTAGAACTATATATTTATAGTTATAGTTATAGTTATAGTTCTTGGTGTGGACGGCCCTTAACTCTGTTATGATTTGGCTCTATATAAATAAATTTGATTTGATTTGAAGAAGGTAAAGTGGGTGAATTCTTCCAATCAGCAATATTTGGGCCCTGCAGTTAAAGAACACAATGGGTTATAGTGATCTAATTTGAGGCTTTAACCTAAGCTAGCATACAACACCCAAGTATTGAATATTTTTGGCTTTCACCAGAATTTTTATTCTTTATCATTACCTGGGGAACATGGATGTATATACGAATCTAACAAAGTCTATATATATCATCTACATTTTAATATCCATTTGGTCTAATATATTTTATAGAAATAAAGAGTGTAACAAAAGCAATAATTATGTTTATTTTTACATTTTTAAATTAATAGGTTTCACATAACTTGTGTAGGGCTAAATTGCTATGTCACATTTGACTGGAGCACCGTTACTGACTTATTGAGGAATATATAAATGGATATTGTCTCGAAAGACATGCTGGCCTCACCTTAACACAATACATGACACTTACTTGGTGCACAAACGTCTATGAGATGCTATTGAATGAATTAATTTATTGACTTTGTCAACTTTAAAACAGAATTTCATCAAAATTATGATTGCAAGTCAAATTCATTTCAGATAGTGCCACAAATTAATGCACTCAATAAAGCTGAGATAAAGCAATGAAAATGTCATACAGCATACAGTTCGAGGAGGAGGCCTTGATCAATATAAATCAGCAAGAAACTGTGTCAAATACAGGAGACATCTGTACTGACAGGTCTAGCATATATGACTGACTGCATAAGTGGCACAATAAGTTATGAAAAAAAATGGTAAATTGATTTTGTAATTAAGAATATTGACAAAATGGCATACATGATGCAAAGATAAGTACCCATCTGGGCTGGATTATAATCCATATCCAGCTCTTTAAAGAGGCCAGGAGGTTTTTAAACATAAAGGATTAATTCCGTGGCAGGCAGTATTAAGCTCCAGCAGGTGTTGACCATTATTTATTAACATCCCACTGAATGACACACTTATCTCTGAGCTGATGGTGAGTTCACTCATTCATTCATCTTCTACCACTTATCTGTTTCCCGGTCGCGGGGGTACTGGAGCCAATCCCAGCTCACATTGCGCAAGGGCGGGATACACCCTGGACAGGTCGCCAGTCCATTGCAGGGCCAACACACAGGACAGGCAGAGAGGAACAACTACTCACACTCGCACTTATGGGCAATTTAGAGTCAACAATTAAACTTAACATGCATGTCTTTGGACGGTGGGAGGAAACCAGAGTATGTGGAAAAAACCCATGCAAGCACAGGGAAATCATGCAAACTCTGCACAAAAAAGGCCCCAGCCCCAGGAACCGAACCGATGACATTCTCTTGTGAGGCAACAACGGTAGCAACTATTCATTCAGCTCTGCTGCATAGTGGTTAAAAGAAAGTGATTGTACTCACGCTGGCCTATATCACCTATTACCACAAAGAGGAACCAAGAAGGATGAGACCTCCAGATGGGATTCCACACATCGCACCCTCCCCCTACCCTATTCTTTGAAATACCAACCAGTCATGCCACTTTTTAAACCAAGAAGGGATAGAGAAAAGATGAACTGCCGGTTTTTATTCAGTGCAAGCAGGTCTGGCGTGTGTTTGTGTGTGTGTGTGTGTGTGTGTGTGTGTGTATATATATGTAGCGGGTAAAATAAGTATTAAACACGTCGCCATTTTTCTCAGTAAATATATTTCTAAAGATGCTACTGACATGAAATTTTCACCAGATGTTGGTACCGACCCATGCAACCCACACATGCAAGGAAATCAAACCTTAGATGTCCATAAATTAAGTTATGTGTGATAAAATGGAATGACACAGGGAGAAAGTATTGAACACTCACACTTTTCATTAGGCTTGTCAGAATAGCAGGGCCATTTCTTTCAGGAAGGGACATTACACAGGTCATTTCGAGCGTCATGCTGTTACACGGAAAACAGTTTGACTACAGCAGTGGTGAGCAGATTGTGCTGGATATTGTAATCATGACCTGAAGCAAAACACAAACAGGTGGTGCTAACTTGTATTCTGATTCGTGTTGTTTTTCTTTTTCAGGACAAGCAAACAATTTCTTCATATTTCTTCATTTATATTTCTAAAATCCATCTAGACAAATTCATACAGACTCAGTCAATTCTGGATGAAAGCAACATGAAATTCAAGAGGTATTGAGTAGTAAATACTGAATTTTTACTAGGATTGAAAAACTCACAGTTGCTAATGAAAGATTTCATAAAAGGACCTGCATTTTCTCTGTGTAACAGAACATGTAAATATGTTTATGTTACCAAAACCAACAATCTTTGTTCCTCCCAATGTGCCTGTTCACTTACAGGGTGCCGGTGGAAATTGGACTACTGTTCGTCGAAGAAGGAGAGGAGGAAGGTGTGTTCGTAGGAAGAGAGAGAAAAGGAACGCCAACAGTCTAGGACTGAGAGTGGGACTTTGAATGTTGGAACTATGACAGGAAAAGGTAGAGAGTTGGTTGACATGATGCAGAGGAGGAAGGTAGACATACTGTGTGTCCAGGAGACCAGGTGGAAAGGTAGCAAGGCTAGAAGTTTAGGAGCAGGGTTCAAGTTGTTCTATCATGGTGTAGATAGGAAAAGAAATGGAGTGGGAGTTATCTTGAAGGAGGAGTTTGTTAGGAATGTCCTGGAGGTTAAAAGAGTATCAGATAGAGTAATGAGTCTGAAGCTAGAAATCGAAGGTGTGATGTTCAATGTTGTTAGTGGGTACGCTCCACAGGTAGGATGTGAGCTGGAGGAGAAGGAGAAATTCTGGTTGGACCTTGATGAAGTGATGCAGAGCATCCCTAGAATTGAGAGAGTTGTCATTGGTGCAGACTTCAATGGACACATTGGTGCAGGAAACAGAGATGATGAGGAGGTGATGGGCAGGTTTGGTATCCAGGAGAGGAACGCAGAAGGACAGATGGTGGTTGACTTTGCAAAAAGGATGGAAATGGCTGTAGTGAATACTTTCTTCCAGAAGAGGCAGGAACATAGGGTGACCTATAAGAGTGGAGGTAGGAGTACACAGGTAGACTACATCTTGTGTAGACGGTGTAATCTGAAGGAGATCAGTGACTGCAAAGTAGTGGTAGGTGAGAGTGTAGCCAGACAGCATAGGATGGTGGTATGTAGGATGACTCTGGTGGTGAGGAGGATGAAGAGGGCAAAGACAGAGCAGAGGACTAAATGGTGGAAGCCGGAAGCCTGGAAAGAAAGCTTAAAAACGTATAAAAAAGCTCTCCGCAGTGCTAGAAGATCATATTATTCAGCACTAATAGAAAAAAACAAGAACAACCCCAGGTTTCTCTTCAGCACTGTAGCCAGGCTGACAGAGAGTCATAGTTCAATAGAACCAGTGATCCCCTTAGCTCTCAGCAGCAATGATTTTATGGGCTTTTTTACAAATAAAATCATAACAATCACAGACAGAATTCAACAGCTCTTACCTACATTAGACAATAATCTACTGAATACAGCAACTCCTGAATCAACTGCAACGCCTATTTTACATCTGGAATCATTCTCATCTCTGAATATCTCAGAGCTAGCTTCTATAGTATCATCATCTAGACCATCAACCTGTCTATTAGACCCAGTGCCGACCAGCCTCTTTAAAGACATTCTTTACTTAATTGAGCCCTTCATTCTAGATCTCATTAATTTGACCTTATCTTTGGGTTATGTACCTCAGACTCTTAAGACCGCAGTCATCAAACCCCAGCTTAAAAAGCCGAATCTTGATCCAGATGTTTTGGCCAATTATAGACCCATATCAAACCTTCCCTTCATTTCTAAAATCATTGAGAAAGCAGTAGCAAACCAATTACACGACCATCTGCATAGGAACGGTTTGCTTGAAGAGTTTCAGTCAGGATTTAGAGCTCACCACAGCACAGAAACAGCGCTGATTAAAGTCTCCAATGATATTCTAATGGCTTCAGACAATGGATCAGCCTCCATACTTCTCCTCTTAGATCTCAGTGCTGCATTTGACACCACTGATCACAATATTTTATTACAGTTCCATTAAAGGAACTGCTCTAAGGTGGTTCAAATCCTATTTATCGGATAGATATCAGTTTGTACATGTTAACAATAGCTCCTCCTCACGCACTATAGCCAGTTATGGAGTCCCACAGGGTTCGGTACTTGGACCATTCCTCTTCACTCTTTATCTGCTTCCTTTAGGCAACATTATCAGGAAACACAGCATCAATTTCCACTGTTATGCAGACGACACTCAGCTGTATTTATCAATGAAGCCAAATGAAGTTAGTCAGATAGTCAGACTGCAGACATGTCTTGAAGACATAAAAGTCTGGATAACCCATAATGTTTTACTTCTAAATTCTGACAAAACTGAAGTTATTGTACTCGGCCCTAAGCACCTTAGAGAAACCCTATCTAATCATGTAATCAGTCTGAATGGCATTACTTTGGCTTCCAACTCCACTGTAAAAAACCTTGCAGTAACCTTTGGCCAGGACATGTCCTTTGTCCCTCACATAAAACAAGTCAGTAGGGCAGCTTTCTTCCACCTGAGAAACATTAGGAAAATCAGAAATATCCTCTCTCAAGAGGATGCAGAAAAACTAGTCCACGCATTCGTAACTTCTAGGCTGGACTACTGTAACTCATTATTATCTGGATGTCCAAACAAATCTCTGAAAGGCCTTCAGCTGATTCAGAATGCTGCTGCACGAATATTAACAGGAACTAGAAAAAGGGATCACATCTCTCCTGTGTTAGCTGCTCTTCATTGGCTGCCGGTAAAATCCAGAATAGAATTTAAAAACTTCTGTTAACATATAAAGCTCTTACTGGCCAAGCTCCTGTTCTGTTAACATATAAAGCTCTTACTGGCCAAGCTCCGTCATACCTCTCTCTCTCCCCCTCTTCCCTCTCCCTCTCTCTCTCCCCCCCCTCGCATGCGCCGTCATACCAACAACCTGCTTCTCCGAAATCCCAGTTTCTCTCAGTTCCAAGTATGTGCATTGCATTTACTAACCATGTTTTCCCGAAGTCTCTGTCTCCCCCAGCTCCTCTCCTCTCTCTCTCCCAGCTCCTCTCCTCTCTCTCCCTGTCCTCATCCTGCAGGTGATGAATCATCACCATCCCATGTTCCTGCAATGCCTGCTGCTCCCACATCTTCAAGAATTCCATACAGCATCATTCCTACGAACCTCATTCAGCATCATGTTCCTGTCTACACCTGTTTGAATATCCCCTCCTCCTGCTCTCTTTCTCTCCCTACTCTACCCAACTTTGCACCCCCCTCCCCCCGTGCATCTCTCTCTGTCTCTCCCTCTCTCAATCCAACTGGTCGAGGCAGATGGCTGCCCCCCCTGAGCCTGGTTCTGCCCGAGGTTTCTGCCTCTTAAAGGAAGTTTTTCCTTGCCACTGTCGCCAAGTGCTTGCTCATCGGGGGATCTGTTGGGTCTCTTTAAATAATTTTATAAAGAGTTTGGTCTAGACCTGCTCTATATGTAAAGTGCCTTGATGTAACTTTGTTATGATTTGGCGCTATACAAATAAATCTGACTTGATTTGATTTGATTTGACTGCTTCAATCATATCCTTGATCTTGTTCTAACATATGGCATTGAAATTGACAAATTAAGGATTCTTCCTCAAAACTCTCTCCTGACTGACCATTACCTCATTACGTTTGAGTTTACTTTAATTGACTGCACAGCATCGAGGAATGAATTCGGCTATAGAAGATGTTTATCTGAAGATGCTGTGGCCAAATTTAAAGAGAACATTCAGTCATCATTTGCAGCAATGCCATATCTAAATTCATCTGACGATCTCTCCCATACACAGGTTGATGACCTTGTGATTAGCACTATGGCCACACTGTGTTCAAATCTTGATGATGCTGCCCCTCTCAAAAAGAAAGAAATAAAACACAGGAGGCTGGCTCCGTAGTATAATTCTCACATTCGTACCTTAAAGCAGACATCACAGAAATTAGAAAGAAATTGGTGTTCCAGTAACTCGGAAGAGTTTCGCTGAGCCTGGAGAGAAAGCTTAAAAATGTATAAAAAAGCTCTCCGCAGTGCTAGAAGCTCATATTATTCGGCACTAATAGAAAAAAACAAGAAAAACCCCAGGTTCCTCTTCAGCACTGTAGCCAGGCTGACAGAGAGCCATAGCTCAATTGAACCAGTGATCCCCTTAGCTCTCAGCAGTGATGATTTTATGGGCTTTTTTTTTACAGATAAAATTATGATAATCAGAGACAGAATTCATCAGCTTTTACCTACATTAGACAATAATCTTCTACTGAAGTCAGCCGCTCCTGAATCAACTGCAACACCTATTTTACATTTGGAGTCATTCTCATTTCTGAATCTCTCAGAGCTAGCTTCTATAATTTCATCATCTAAACCATCAACCTGTCTATTACACCCAGTACCAACTAGCCTCTTTAAAGAGATTTTCAAATTAATTGAGCCATTCATCCTAGACCTGATTAATTTTACATTATGTTTGCGGTCTCAATAGTCTGAGATATATAACCCAGTCATCAAACCCCAACTTAAAAAGCCAAATCTTGATCCAGATGTTTTGGCCAATTATAGACCCATATCAAAACTTCCCTTCATTTCTAAAATCATTGAAAAAGCAGTAGCAAACCAATTACATGACCATCTGCGTAGGAATGGCTTGCTCGAAGAGTTTCAGTCAGGATTTAGAGCTCACCACAGCACGGAAACAGTGCTGGTTAAAGTCTCCAATGATATTCTAATAGCTTCAGACAATGGATCAGCCTCCATACTTCTCCTCTTAGATCTTATTGCTGCATTTAACACCATTGACCAAAATATTTTATTACAGAGACTTGAACATGAAATTGGCATTAAAGGAAATGCACAAAGGTGGTTCAAATCCTATTTAACAGATAGACAACAGTTTGTTCATATTAACAATAACTCTTCCTCACGCACTATAGCCAATTACTTGGACCAATCCTCTTCACTCTATATCTGCTTCCTTTAGGCAACATCATCAGGAAACACAGCATCAATTTTCAATGCTACGCAGATGACACTCAGCTGTATTTATCAATGAAGCCAAATGAAGTTAGTCAGATAGTCAGACTGCAGACATGTCTTGAAGACATACAAGTCTGGATGACCCATAATTTTTTACTTCTAAATTCTGACAAAACTGGTTATTGTACTTGGCCCTAAGCACCTCAGACAAACCCTATCTAATCATCTAATCAGTCTGGATGGCATTACTTTGGCTTCCAGCTCCACTGTAAGAAATCTTGGAATAACTTTTGACCAAGACATGTCCTTTGTCCCCCACATAAAACAAGTCAGGAAGGCAGCTTTCTTCCGCCTAAGAAACATTAGGAAAATCAGAAATATCCTGTCTCAAGAGGATGCAGAAAAACTAGTCCATGCATCCATGCATTTGTTACTTCTAGGCTGGACTACTGCAACTCATTACTATCTGGATGTCCAAACAAATCTCTGAAAGGCCTTCAGTTGATTCAGAATGCTGCTGCACGAATATTAACAGGAACTAGGAAACGGGATCAGATCTCTCCTGTTTTAGCTTCTCTTCATTGGCTGCCAGTAAAATTCTGAATAAAATTTAAAATCCTTCTCCTAACATATAAAGCTCTTAATGGCCAAGCTCCATCATATCTCAGGGCGCTGATAGTTCCTTACTGTCCTAGTAGGCCACTCCGCTCTCTAGATGGAGGTTTACTTGTGGTTCCTAGAGTCTCCAAGAGTAAATTGGGAGGCAGATCTTTCAGTTATCAGGCTCCTCTTCTATGGAACCAACTTCCAGTATCGGTCCGGGGGCAGACTCTTTAGCAATTTTCAAGACCAGGCTTAAAACTTTTCTCTATGACAGAGCTTATAATTAAAAAGTTAAAGTTCATTTAGTCCTTAGCTAAGCTGCTATAGGCCTAGACTGCTGGGTGAAGACCTGACCACCTCCCTATCTCTCTCTCTCTCTCCTTCCCCCTGCATGCGCCGACATATCAATAACCATGCTTCTCTGAAATCCCTGTCTCTCCCAGTTCTAAGCATGTGTACTGTATTTACTAACCAAAGTCTCTGTCTCTCCAGTTCCTCTCCTCTCTCTCCCTGTCCTCATCCTGCAGGTGGTGAATCATCACTACCCCATGTTCCTACAACGCCTGCTGCTCCGTATACCATGGAACTCCATCCAGCATAATTTCTATGAACTTCATGCAGCATCATAAGTTCCTGCCTTCACCTGTATTGAATATCCCCTCCTCCTGCTCTCATTTCTCCCTACTCTACCCAACTTTGCCCCCCGTGTGTGTGTGTGTCTCTCTCTCTCTCTCTCTCTCTCTCCCTCTCTCTCTCAACCCAACCGGTCGAAACAGATGGCCGCTTCCCCTGAGCCTGGTTCTGCCCGAGGTTTCTGCCTCTTAAAGGAAGTTTTTCCTTGCCACTGTCGCCAAGTGCTTGCTCATGGGGTGGTCTGTTGGGTCTCTTTAAATAATTTTATAAAGAGTTTGGTCTAGACCGGCTCTATATCTAAAGTGCCTTGATGTAACTTTGTTATGATTTGGCTGTATAAGAGAAAAGAAAAAGAAAAATTAATATTCCTTACCTTTAGATTGGGCTACTTAAAAAATCTCTGAAACACCCTCATTTGATTCAGAATGCCGCTGCACGAGTACAGAAACTAGGAAAAGAGATCACATTTCTCCTGTGCCAGCCTCTCTTCATTGGCTCTCGGTAAAATTCATTATAGAATTTAAAATCCTTCTACTGACATACAAAGCTCTTAGTGGCCAAGCTCCTTCATATCTCAGAGAGCTCATACACTGTGTGCACAATTATTTTGCAAGTGAGTATTTTGACCAGATCAAAATTTTTGTGCATGTTTTCCAACTCCAAGCTGTATAAACTTGAGTGCTTTTTGGATTTGAGCATATAAGGTGATGTGTAACAGGTGTGGTTTGGACCCAAAAGCAGTACAAAGGAGACAGTCGGTAATGATTGTTATTGTCAGGGAGAGGGGAAGGAAAAGTCTGTGGTCTGCAGTGCCAGTCACCGGTGCTGAGGTGCCAACTAGGAGAGAGCAGAGGAACGGTCGGAGACAGCAGACAGTAGACAGCAGGCAGTGGGGTTGAAGCCGGGAGAGCAGTCCGATGAAGCGGAGGTACTGATAGGGAGCAGGCAGAGGATGAGTCAAGGACAGACGGATAAGTCAGAGCTGGGAGACTAGACAAAAGCCAAGGACGCTGAAGCAGAACTCGTGATCGGGGACGAAAGGCAGGCGGGTATACCAGGGAGCAGACATGGAGAGTGGGTCAGGAACAGGCAGGGTCAGCAACGGGAGGTCAGGCAAGTAAAGAATGCTGGAGAGTCTTGCATAGTGCTAAAGAACAATCTGGCAAGGAGTGAGTGTGGAGCTGGTGAATATATACCTGCGTTGATTGCAGGGGATGGGCTGCAGGTGTGCTGATAGCTGAGTGAGAGCAGGTGTGGGGTGAGCAGTGGAAAAATACTGAGTCCAGGGTGAGCGACGGGCAGAGTTTGACATGATGTATATTTGTGTAATGAGGGAGCCTAAGGGCCTAAGGAGATCAACACCCTATATAAAGGTGTGCATAATTATTAGGCATATTCTTTTCGTCAGGCAAAGTGGGCCGGAAAAGAGATTTGACTGACTCTGAAAAGTCAAAAACTGTAAAATAAAATCTTTCAGAGAGATGCGGCATGCTTGAAATTGCAAAGATATTGCTAAATGTTAGAAATGTTTATTTTTATATTTTCAGTTGTTTGTTATTATTTTCACTTTAACAGATGAAAATAAACAACTGAGATGGGAAAATATTCATTTTTCATTTAGTTGCCTAATAATTCTGTACACCAATATTTGCCAAATAATTGTGCACACTGAGATATTTTCTTGAGAAAGACAAAACCTGACTTCAGGTTTAAGCTTTATTAAAATTTTGGATTGAGTGAGAGTGCTGTAGTTGTTAAAAAATAAAATTAATCATCAAAAATACAACTAATAATTGTGCACGCAGTGTAGTTACTTTTAGTCCCAGTAGGTCACTTTGCTCTCTGGATCCAGGTTTACTTGTGGTTCCTAGAGTCTCTATGAGGGAGGCAGATCTTTCAGCTATCAGAACACCATTCAGAACTTGGTCTGTGCTCGCAGACCAGGCATCCTGATTATCATCTGTTTGGACTCTTGAACATAGTCAATAAAGTTCTGAACTGTTCCGGTCTAGGGTTGTGCTGGTCTTGGGTCCGCTCTCACACCCGTTACAGGGGAATGCACTGAGCATCTCTCTCTCTCTGTTTGTCTCCCTCTCTCTTTTTCTCTGTAGGCTCTCTCTGCCATGCATGTTTATCATAACATTACATATCACTAACTTTGTGACTTCCCATAGTCTGTGTTTCTCCCTCCTGTCCCCGTCCCACAGGTCATGAATCATCTGTGCTCCATGTTCTTGTTCAATACCTGCTTCTGCAATAGTTAACATTAGTTATCATTATACAGAATTAATCAATTGCCATTGTTACTTCTGCTTAAAACACTATTTTAACCAACTGCTAATATTTTCAAGTGTAGATTTAGTGGACTGACAATGCTCCAAGGGTAAATCTTGCATCCAGTTCCAATCATACACCCTTGCCAAAGACAGACATCTACACATACAGCTGTATGTACTTCTATATCATTCCTTCAGCTTTTACAGTTGATGTGATAATTCTGGTGATAGTTTATTATTATTATTATTAGTGCCTTGGAGCCCTGCACAGAGTCAATGCACCTCAATAGCAATAGCTATAGCAGAGCCCAAAGTCACTACTATTATCCTGTATGTTTCTTTTTTTTCTTATTATTATTCCTCTTCTGTCAAAATTTCAATTTGTCAGTCGTTCTAGCAAATTATATATCAAAACTGTGGCTCAGTCTCGATTGGTGTGCTATGTATTTTCTCTACCAGGTATGCATTTTTGAACGTGTCTATTACGTTGTGTATTTGTTTATAGTTTGACTCTCAAATTTTCAGCCTTTTTTGAACCTGTACTACTTCCCCATACTTACAGCTACAGACTCCGTTCGAATTTTAAAACATTGGCAAAAGTCTTGTCTATTCATCACAGTTTTCAGCAATTTCATATCTTTTCTTAATTTATCTTTTGGGCAGCCAATGCTCAAGTATCCGTGTTCAAGTGTAAGGGCTCTGTCCTTGCAACCCTGGAGCTACAGGTCACAGCTGCAGGTGTGTGTGTGTGTGTGTGCCTCAGGTGCGGAGTCCTCTGATATGAGAGCAGTTGATCAACTCTCACAGGCACACACATACACACACAAACAGGCATACAAGAAAAGACAGATACATATACAAACACACACACACACACACACACAGACTCACACACGCGGACAAACACTGAGAGAAGGTTAAGTCCCTATATCACACATAGAAACACACAAACATGGACACACACACTTAGATACATACAGACATACAAGGAGAGACAGACAGACAGACATATGACAAAAAAACATACATATACACATATAAATATTCACACACACACAGAGAGCCAAGGTAAATGTTGTTCACTTTGTTCATATATTCCTGTGGGACAGACACAGCCTTCCCTACCTGGGCAACACCCCCCGAAACACTCTCAAAATTTCTAAATTTCAATTTATTGAATTGACCATTAAATAGACTAATGTTATCTATCTGATGTGCAAAAGACTACTACTTATTTTTGGGAAAACTATACTAATTTGCTTGCCTGCCTCCCTAATGTAATGTCTGTTCAGTTACTAGTAATGTGTCGTTCGGAAATGATCTGGCTCTAAGAGCCGGTTCTATGAAGTGAACAAATGGAGCCGGCTCTAGATTGAGAGCTGATTTGATTTTTGTTTTTGTTGTTTTGGAGTTGTTGTTTTGTTTTTTTTTTCCCAACTTTTTTCTCTTCAAGCCAGGCATGATTAGTCAAGATATGTGGTGGCAGCTGTGTGTCCATGCTGAGCAGAAGAGGAAGGGGAAGGGTTACAGACACACACAGCACAGTGAGCACAAGAACAGGAGAGAGACAAGAGAGGGAAAGAAAGTTTGTGCGCTAGAGAGAGAACACACTGGAAAGGTGAGGAGCCCCTTTTCTAGAGAAGTACAGACCCACTGAGCTGGTGGAAAACCAAAGGTTCAGTCTGCCCACATATTACACGTGATAGCACAGAGACTGTGTATTCTAGTATCATCCGCCCCCTCCGAGAGAATCTTCTCCAAAACAGGCAGATAAAAACAGATAAAAGAAAAAGGATCAAGCTGTCAAAACTGAGGCACTTGGTTTTACCTAATGCCAATCTTCACCAAAGACTATCTCAAACTGTTACCTGGATGCTGAATTTTTATTTTTATTGTACACATTTAATTTTATGTTCGGTTCTGTGATTCTTTATACTTGCCTGTGTGGTTTCAATGTAAATAGTTAAGAGTTTATAAATGATATACATTCAATCAGATATTGGACCTTATTTGTAATTGAGTTGGATCTTTGGGTTTTTGTACTTATAATTTGTTATTTGTAGCATTACACTCCAAGTTCAGTTTGTCAAATATATAAATAAATCCATATAAAAAATAAACATTTGATATAATGGATATCAATTAATTATTGATTGTTATTTACATTAGTAATTCATTTTAAACATAATTTTAAATTGTTTTTATAATAAATACATTTAAGCAACAAAAAATCAAATTTCCATCACTATCAATTACACTTGCCTCACTTGTGTGCATTTTCTTTTTCCTGTTTGCATTCGTGACTGACTGGGCACTGTGTGTTGAATACTAATGATCAGTAGGGTACAACAAAATTAAAAGAATGACTGTGCTGTGCTTGACATTATCTGATTCAACATTAAACCTCTGCCTGGTGAGTACAACACCAATAAACCACATAGCACCATTGGACTCATATATGACACATAAAACAGCCAATTCTGCTGTAATGAGTGTTAAATTCATTAAAAATGATTCAAAACACTATTTCTCTAAAACAAGGTTCATCAGTGAGTGAAGAATAAATAATAACAATAAAAGAAACAAAGCTGCTGGACTCGTACAGATGCTTTCAACTGCAGTGATACTAAGTATAGATGTGCATAACTGGCAAGAACCTCCCATTTCAGAAAACGAATTTCCAGTCAAAAAAAAAACAATCCCAAATTTCTTTTCAACTTAATCGATCTTTTAATAAACTGGTATTTTAAGTCCCCCCGATTCCTACTGATGTTTTATGTGAAGACTTTGCAGACCACTTCAGAAGTAAAATTGACATGGTTAGATCCAGTCTTTCAACCCAAAAAAATTTTGCTTTTAATACATCTGATATATTGATTTTACCTGGGATACAATACCCCCATCACATCTAAAACAATTTTATAGATTCTTTGAATATGAGCTTTTAAATAGTGTCAGTTGCACTGTTCAGACAGGTGTCTTCCCTGCTGCCTTAAAAACAGTAGTGCTGAAGCCCATTGTGAAGAAGAGCACCTCAGAATCTGGCATCCTTAGTGACTACCGACCGGTATCCAGCTTACCATTTCTTTGCAAAATTTTAGAAAAAGTGTTTTTTATTCAACTAAATGATTTTTTAAATAAGAACAGTATTTTAGAGAAATATCAATCAGGTTTTAAGACAAATCATAGTACAGATAGTACATAGTACTAAAAATTGTTAATGACATCAGGTGTAACATGGACTCAGACACTTTCATTCCTGGTACTACTGGACCTAAGTGCCACTTTTGGTTTAGTAGATCACCACATTCTCTTACACAGGCTTAGAAACCTGGTAGACCTCTCAGGTACTGTTCTTATTCCTATTGCTCCATCATAGATTCTTTGTAAGAATGGATACATGCTCCTCAAGACCCTATAAAACAAAGTGCCCGCTCCAATTTTAGGTCCAGTCTAAAAAAGAAATCATATGGAGGAACAGCATAAATTTTCATTGCTATGCTGATGATACACAGCTTTACCTTGCTGTGTTTCCTGACGACACAGTTCGAATTGATGATCTTTTAAATTGTGTTTCATATATACAGTTATGGATGGCAAATGATTTCCTACAGCTCAAGCAGGACAGAGGATTTAATTATTGGTCCTAAAGAGACAGAAACTTCTGCTAAAATGTCATGATTTCAGACCATCACAATGCGTTAAAAACCTGGACATTCTTTTAGACTCTGAGCTTGATTTTATTCCACATATCCGGAATATAACAAAAATAGGATATTACCATCGTAAAAACATAGCCAGAGTGCACCCGTTTCTCTCTCTTGCCAGCATGGAGCTGCTGATGCATACTTTTATTTCTAGTTGTTTAGATTAGTGTGATGCCCTGCTTTTTGCTCCCTCCAAAAAGAGCATTTCACACCTTCAGTTACTCCAGAATTCAACTGCACGAGTGCTGACAAAGACCAGAGGGCGGGTGCACATTAGAATTGCTCCATTTGCATTTCAGGATCAATTTTAAACTTCTTTTATTAGTCTATAAATGTTTTAACCATCTTGGGCCTTCTTCTATCTGAACAACTCCTACACTACAAGCCCTCGCAGACCCTGAGGTCATCTGGTACTGGCCTATTATGTGGTGGTGGAGGTGGCATTATTTTCTTATTTGTTGTGCAAATCCTGGCCACTGGTTTTTTCCTATCTCCCTCTGCAGTGCAGGTTGGAGGCGTGACTAGGCAGGTGTGGCAAGCAGTAGAGTTCAATTGAGCAATCACCCTCACTCTACTTCTACTGTGCATTGCTCCCTCCTGGTTGTCAGATTGTTTCAGCACCCTACTGTACGTGGTATCTGGCTGACTCAGGTGAATTCTGGTTTTGTCTAGTGAATTCTTTGTGAGTTGGTTCCCTGGACTTCAATTTTGTCCGTGCTCTGCCCATAGGAACCTGGGACTCTGTTTACTGGATGTGGGTGAGATCCTGCTGCCATACTCCTGCTGCTAGAAATCAGTGAACCTTCATTCCTGCCTGCCCACCTCCTTCGTTGTGGACTCATTGTTTGTGGGACACTTTCTGTTTGCTATAGTGTTTTGTGTTACTCGGTTTTCCTCCTACG
This sequence comes from Remorina albescens, assembly GCA_034769265.1. NCBI lineage: Eukaryota > Metazoa > Chordata > Actinopteri > Carangiformes > Echeneidae > Remorina > Remorina albescens. Next base: position 1,934,187 of record CM068492.1, on the reverse strand, counting down.
TGAGTGATTTTCTGTTGCTTGTACATTCCTTGTAAATATAGTCCTTGAGGTCTCACCCTTGAGACCCCATTCCCGTGGGACCCCCCACTGTTTCTCACAGAAAGCGTTATGCACAACATATCTTCATGTGAACGAGCTATGCCACAGGTCACAGGTATTTCAAACCATAACATGGGTAAAATATTAGAATTTTCCATCACAGGTCTCTTTGAGTTTGTCATCTTTGTTTTGGCATTTCGGTTAAATTTCCTTACAGTTTAAAATTCATTTTAATTGTCTCAAAGAACAAAAACCTATGATGAATTCTATGGCCCTTTTCTCTGGAACAGCCTGCCAGAGGGGCTCCAGGCCGCAGAAAAAGTCAAAGTTTTTAAAAGCTGACTCACCTTTTTAATTTAGCTTTCAACAAAACTTTTCTCTTCTTAATTTCTTCATCACATCTTATACCTCTTAATTTTTTTTTGTTTTGTTTTGTTTTTTTTGGCTGGACTGTAAAAAAATGGTAAAAGCACTGGCAGCAAAGTTTCCAAACGGATACCATAAAATTACAATAAATAACTTTCACAGAACTACATACAATAACCGTAAAAATACAGAGTAGATTGTTACGGTCAAAATCAATTAAAATACATTATGTTATAGTTGATAAATTCCCATTATACTGTAAAATAACATACATATGTCAAAAAACATTAAAATCAGATACCTTTCAGATAAATCTCTGAAATTTCACGGTATACATTATTTATTTTAGGAAAGAGCCAGGTCTATCTACAGTAATTTCATGTTAAAATATCCAAGTACTTTTTCCCAAGTACAATGACAATGTTATAATGTATAAAAACAAACTGGGTTCATAAAATTAAAGATAAATGTTTACAAATGTACAGTATTTATCTGTCATTTTAGAGAATTAGTAGATTAAAAAGCAACCATTGGACAGTGCAAAAACAAGATAAATACATTACAAATACATCAAAAATAGCTACATTTAAGGACAATCCCTGTTAATTAAGGGTATTTAGTAGTCATTTCCCATCCATCTACACTGATTTGCTGCATAACTGTGGTTTCCCCAAGTAAAAAAAACAATGACACAATGTATAAACAAAATATGTACCTTTAATCAAATAGGAATTTCTGCACATTTACAGTATTACAGTAGTTATTTTAGAGAATTGGACAATGGGAAATTAAATACAGTACATCAAAATACATTGATAGGTATATTTAAAGATGCTATCTGTAAATTTAGGGTATTTAACAATCATTTTAGTAAACTGAACAAATATTCACTGGGACTCATCCTCTATCATATATCAAATATATGTAACCCGTCACCACTTTATGTCTCTGTTGTTTCCCGAGTTGGAAAGGAGACACAGGAATAAGGCCGGAATCTGTGGATCTTTACTTGGCAACTGTGGGGACAGACAGAAACACACAGAAATTGTGAGCTGTGTGTGAGCTAGAAGGGGCTTTTTAACATATAAAATGTTACAATAAAATAATCAATTTTGTACAGTAAAGCTAAATTACAAAAAATAACACAAATTGGTCCTTTAAACAGGTTAGTCTCTGCTTGCAATGCTTCCGCATTTAAAGTTCAATGGGAAACCCAAAAATAAATGACATCAGTAATTCTGCTTCTTTTTTTTTTATATATAGATTAAACAATTAGGTAACCAAACCTAACATGGTAACCAGACAACGCATTTCACTACCTCAGTTTAACATTTAAATCCAAATGGACTAATATCACACTCAGCAGCCATCTGTATCATTTAGCAGCAACAACATGTACAGAGCAAATAGACCCAAAGATTAACGCTCAAAACATTTAAACACAAATGAACAAACATCTCCACACCTGTGGCGACAGACAGAAATAAACTTTCCTGGTGGAAAAAAGGAGCAGACTTGCGAGGGAAGATGGCAGTGAGCAGGCTAACTTAGCATGCTAATGCTAGGACAAAACTAATTTAAAAACTTAAATTAACGATCTCAAGTTTCTACGGGACTCACGCAGGACGAGTGGGACATTACACAGAGTAGCATACAGCAGTTTGACCGCATTCAAATCATGAACATACATCAGCAGAGAGCAACACAATTACGACTAACCTCTGGCCATGTTAGACAAGGCTTTGACCGAGAGCGCGTGTTAACAATGAATACTTTATCTATAAAACAAAATGACCATCAGTCACTTAGTCACAAAACCATAAAATACGATAGCTATCTGCTAACAATAGCTTATGAGAGGGTAGCAATTTATCAGAGGGATGCTAACGTTAGCTTCAAGGCTGTCCACTGGAGGTATGAAAATGAATTAAGATATCATTCACAGGCGTTATCTGGGACACTCACCTCAAACGGTGTTTGATTGACCTGTCCGTTGTGGCTGTCCCATACATCCACCTTGAAGATCATGAGTCCATGAGGGCACGTCTTTCCCCTGCATGACTGATTGGAAGGTCACAAGCGCTAATCCCAACTGTCATTCTTCAGACTCAGCCGGTTGGTCGTTATGGGCGGGACCAAACAAACTGGAAAGAGGCGCCAACTTTGAAATTTGAATCTTAATTACCCGTAATTTTAAGGAAAACACTTTCAATGACTGGTTTTCTGTATTTTTTGTATGTCTTTGTTATCATGGACAGCAATGTCTAAATTAATACCTCACATTTAATGTAAAATTGCATTTGAATATGAAAATAATGTTGAATTACCTTTAAAAAAAAACAAATGATAATGTAATATTATATTATGGTTAATTACTTCTAATTCTAAAGGTAAATCTTTAAATTACTGCTAGTATCTCTTAATTTACAGTTATTACATTGTCTTGTGGAAAATGGTAATAAACCTGTAAAAATTACTGAAACTTTTATGTAAAATTACAGTTAGAGATGTACAAATACAATAAATTATCATTCAAAAACATAATTTTAATGTAATCTTAAATTATGGTTAATTAATTGTAATTTTAAATATAAAACCTAAAATTACTTAAAATATCTGCAAATCTACTGGCATTTCATTGTTTTATTGGAAAACAGGAAAAATCTGTCAAAAATTACATAAGATTTCCTGTAATTTTACTTTTTTTTTTTTTTTTTTTTACAGTGTGGGGGTGGTTCTCTTAGTTTTTATGCCATTTTATATACTATGTAAACTCATGAATTCTTACTCTCAGTATTTTTCATCTTTAGTTCTTTTCAGTTCCAGTGAGTTCCTCCTGGGAGCCCTGCACAACGGGAGTTGTGTCTGGTCCACCTGCAGGGGTGTCTTCCTAGGGTTCTTTCTTGCTGAGTCAGTGGGGGGGTCCTGCGCCACGGTTTTATTGCCATGACATGCACAGCACCATCTGTGGTTGTGGGCTGTGACGCCTCTCGGTGTGGATGGCTCCTTAAGATAGCGTTTGTTCACCTGTTTCTTCACTGCCCTGTCATTCTTACTAGTGTGTAACTGCGTATGTTTTATGCTTTTTATTTTTTCTCTGGTTCTCTGGTTTTTCTTTCCATGTGCTCTTTATGTTTTTTCTTTTTCTTTTTTCCCCTTTTTCACCTGTGAAGACTTTTGTGTTGCTGATCTGTATGGAAAGCGCTATATAAAAAAAGCTGAAATAGTGTATGAAAAGTGTTTAGTCAGAAAATTTAATCCAGAGAACAAACAATAAGGTAGGAGTACCTGACAGTCCTGCAACCTGCCAATAGGATAAAGTCTGGAAAAATAACTAGGTGGTGTAAAATTAAACACTGATCTACATATCAGTGGCAACCAATGATTTTCATTCATGCTAAATTTCTTACAAATGTAATTAATATTAAATTTAATGTATTAGTTTTGCCTGTGCTGATCTAATTAATATGCATCTAAATCTACCTGTGGTTTACCTCTGTTAAAAGATGTTGGCTGATGTAAAGACTGATGTAAGGACTTGAGCCAGTCTTTGAATTTGCTGTCACCATCTTGGTTTTGTGAAAGCTGAAACAAACACATTTGGAGATATAGCAGAACTGAGTAGGAGTGATGGTTGGAACTGACCTGCTCTGTATTCTATCGTGATGGGCAGACACTTCACCAGGAGTGTAACTGTCTGTCAAACACAAAGTAGCCAGGCTGTTATTTATACGTTGATTTTTGTTCTAAATGGGACTATTAATAATGAATGATGAAGACTTGGAAACCACAGACTGGATTTGGAAAGTGAAGACTCTTAAACCCCTTCTCTATCTAATGATGATTGAGCGGGGAGTCCACTGGTCATAAAAAATAAGTCAGATTGAATTGAAGTAGGCTAGCTGCTCTAAATTCATCCACACCTGTAACCATAGCAACATAACGAGCCCAGTTTTATTTTCATTTTATATATATCATTTTATAAACAATAACCACGCTGTGGAATAATTTTGACCTAAATCAAGCTTAATTTTAACTTTTAATAGCCTACTTTTGGCTTTGTTAAAGCGATCGAGCCACAGTGCTCATCCCGTCCTACTGTGACTACTGTAACTGGCGAGGTTGTAAAAGGGACTAGTTTATTCCTTGTCATGACAATGGTAAAAGCTCTTGCATCAAAAACTTTCGTATTTGAGTGCAAAACTTTCACCAAAAGTTGGCGAATCCTTTTATTCCTATATTCTTGGAAAATGACCATGGTATAAGCGGGTTAATCCACGAGCAGGTGTGCTTCAAACGATTTTAATGCACTTCACATCATGCATTAAAACCGTTTGAAGCACACCTACTCGTGGATTAACCCTTACTTGTTCTTGGCCTCCCCTCATTAAATACACACAATCTTCACATAGACTGGTCCACTGCTTCCTTTTGCAGTTGGAGTAACTACTGAGTAACTAAGAGGAGCCATGGAGAAATATATTAATGACTCCGTAGCCACAGGATTTATCTGCCCTTCTTCATCACCAATGAGGGATGGGTTCTTCTTTGTAAAGACAAGACTCTACACCCCAAAGACTAAACAGGTTTAAACAACATAACTGTAAAGAACAAATATCCACTACCTCTCATCGACTCAGGCTTTGGGCCACTTCATGAGGCAACAATCTTTTCTAAGTTAGACCTAAGAAACGCCTACCACCTTGTCCGAATCCGAGGAGGTGAGTGGAAGACTGCATTTAACACGCATTTCAAGTATTTAGTTATGCCTTTTGGTTTGACAAATGCACCAGCTGTTTTCCAAGCTCTGGTAAACAACGTTCTGACAGACTTATTGTACAGAGTGTTTTTTGTGTACTTAGATGATATTTAGATTTTCTCACAGACATACGAGGAACATGTGGGCCATGTTAGAGAGGTGCTCAAAAGTTTGATGGAAAACAGACTCTGTTAAAGCAGAAAAATATCACTTCACTGAATTTCCTAGGGTACCTGGTGCAGAAGGGGCAGCTCAGACCAGACCCCGCAAAGGTGAAGGCTGTGAAGGACTGGCCGGTCCCTTCCACTCGGAAGTAGCTGCAGATGTTCCTAGGCTTTGCAAACTTCTATAGGAGGTTTAATAGGAACTACAGCTCTTTTGCTTCCCCCTCACACAGTTAACTTCAGTCAAAAAGCCGTTTGAGTGGGCACCAGTGGCTCAAGAGGATTCTGAAAACCTGAAAACCATGTTCACTAATGGTCCTGTGTTGATCCACCCAAAAGCTACAGCCATGTGCCTGTTTCTCCCATGACATTAACTGCTGAAAAAAATGATGACATGGGAAACCAAGAGTTGCTCGTGGTGGTCTTGGCGCCTCAAAATTGGCAGCACTGGCTGGAGGGAGCAGTCCACCCTTCAATCGTTTGGACAGATGATAAAAACCTGTCGTATCTGTGTTCAGCTCACCGGCTGAACCCCTGACAAGCTCGATGGGCTCTCTTCTTTGGGACATTCAACTACACCATCACCTACAGGGTTGAGAAACCTAAAACCCAATGCCCTCTCACAGCAATTCACCCCTGCAGAGGAAGAAGGAGCTACGGAGACTACCCTTTCCCTCTCCTGTCTGATGGGAGCAATCACATGGCAGGTAGAACAAAAGGTCCAAGAGGCCTTCCAGGAACACCCAGCCCCAGATGGATGTCCCCCTGTTCGACTGTTCATCCCACTTGCTGTGAGGTCTTCTGTGCTCCAGTGGGGGCACTCATCCAAATTGGCTTGTCACCCCGGTGTTCATCGGGCTCTAGCCTTGATGAGACAGCGGTTCTGGTGGCCACCCATGGTTGCCAATACCAGGGAATTTACCATGCCTCTGTGGGTCTGCTGCACCCCCTACCCATTTCCCACCACTCCTGGTCGCACATAGCAGTTGACTTCGTCAGGACTTCCTCCATCTGACAGTAATGACACCATCTTAACCATTTTAGACTGATTTTCAAAAGCAATGCATTTCGTCCCTCTCCCCAAGCTCCATTCAGCCCTTGAAACTGCTAAATTACTCATCCAGCATGTTTTTCACCTACATGGCATACCCCAAGATATCGTTTAAGACAGAGGGCGCTAGTTCACTTCGCAGGTGTGGAAGGCTGAGACTGGCAGAAGCCAGGTATTCAGGACCACCACCAGTCTCACATCAGGATACCACCACCGGTCTAATGGCCAGCCAGAGCGGGCTAACCAGAATTTGGAGTCCTTGCTGCGGTGTGTAGCCTCACATCTCCTGGCCTCCTGGAATGCCCACATACCCTGAATGGAGTATGCCCACAACTCCCTGGTCAGCTCTGCTACAGGAATGTCACCATTCATGATCACCCATGGGTTCTTGCCTCCTCTATTCCCTAGTCAGGAAACCGAGCTTACAGTATCATCTGTACAGGCCCAGTTTCACCAATCCTGCCAAATCTGGAATGAAGCCAGTGCCACCCTGGAGAGAACTGCTGGCCGGAACCGGCGACAAGGTGGCGTCTGTGTTTTGTCGTCGTTTATGAGGAGTCTTTTAAAAAATTATTGTAATAGTGTTAGAGTTTGCCAACACATGATTGACATTATTTTGTTAGCTGATAAATCAATATGTAGGCATTTGAAGAAAGCAGCTATCAAACAATTTATGTCACTTGCTTGCCTTAGGCAGCGAACACGCAGTGTATTATATAGTGGACCAAAGGGCTCAGTATAGATAAACAGAAACTACTTGACCTTGTGTATAGCCACCTTAAGTATGTCCCAGAATCTGCTAATGTGCAGCTTGACCTGAAATTTAAAATTTCGATTCACAGTTGAATTTTTATTTTGTTAAAGAAATTTAAAGAATGTAAGAACATGTAGGACATGGCTGAATGAAACTGGGTTTGAAAGTTTTGCTCTTAGTCACCTCCATGTGACTAACTGTTTGATGTGTAGCTGGACCTAAACTACAATGATTCATCGTGTGTACAGTCTTACAAACACCTTGGGACAATTATTGACCCAAATCTTAATTTTTAGGCTATTTATATAAGAAGGTGAATCAGCATTTGCTACATCTGAGTAAACTCTGTTGTTTCCATATTGACAACAATACACTGATCTTCCTCAGCAAACCTTTGTTGAATCAATGCTATCTTTTTCTTTCACATTACATTTCCAGCATTAAGTTAAATGGTCCGGTTGCTGATTAGTGAATCGCAGCTTGACCTAGAATCCTTGTAGACCAGACAGTTTGAGCTGTTAGTTTTCTACATTCTAAATGTAAACTCCCACGCTTTGAACAACGAATTTCAAGATTTATGGTCCCAAATTGGAGAACTTTAAGACATAACGAGATGGGATTTGTTGCAGCAGCCTTTATTAGTTTTCTATTTTGTTGATCCCTGATGAATCTGACTCCTTTTATTGCAAACCAAAATTAACAGAAACTACAGATAAAGTAATCTAACCATATGTCCTGGGTTGTTACTTACAACTACTGACATGTTAAATGCTCATCACATTGGGTGTTAGTGAACAGCCATGAGCCTGAAGGGATGTGATGTCTGCATGATTTAATTTTGCCAACTATCACCAAATAAACCAGGAATGTCATAGCTACATGATGTCTTTGGTTACAGCAGCAAGCCTCCATGTCAATTTAGTTTTGTTTGCCACCAGTGTCTTAAAACTCAGCTTGCTCATTTTTAATTTAGAAAGTGATAACAAAGGTCAGTTTGTAGCGGACTTAAGATTTGCAGGATGTTCTGTGGACTGTCAAATCTTATCTCAAAAATCAAAAAGATAAAATGCATATAACAAAATTGAGCAACAGGTGCCAGACTTTTTGAACCTTTTTGAACTCTCATAGAAATAAAAATATGGATGTTGACAGACTAATATGCAACTGTAGGTAGTTGTTAATACAGTGAATAATCTACTGAAGCCATGTGCATCATGCGAGTATAGCATTTACAAGTAAATAGTATCAGTCAGAATCCATCTTTAAGTGGGCAGTAATCTCTATCTGCTGGTCACATGAGTTAATGACTGCCTATTTGTTCTTACATATTCAAATTGCATCATCAATTCATTCAAAACTAAAAATCCAACAGAATGCAGAGCATCAAGCATTCTCAAAAACAGACGTCCATCATTTATCTAACATGTTTTTCTGTGAATTGTTGCAGCAGGACTGGAGCTAAACCTACAGTCAGGTCCACAATTATTTCGACATGGATACAATTTTCAGCATTTTGGCTATGTGCATCACCATAATGGATTTGAAATGAAACAATGCAGAAATAGGGGCAGCACGGCGGGATAGTGGTTAGCGCTGTTGCCTCCCAGCAAGAAAGTTGTAGGTTTGATTTCCAGCCTTGGGCCTTTCTGTGTGTTTGCATGTTCTTCTCATGCTTGCGTGTTTCCTCTAGGTACTGTGGTTTCCTCCAACAGTCCAAAGACATGCATGCTTAGGATAATTGGTGACACTATATTGCCCCTAAGAATGAACGTGAGTGTGAGTGGTTGTTCGTCTCTGTCAGTCTGTCTGTCTGTCAAATGTGTTGGCCCTGCAATGGACTGGAAACCAGGGTGTCCAGGGTGTCCAGGGTGTACCCCGCTCTTGCCCCATGTGAGCTAGGATGTGCTCCAGAACCCCCCACGACCCAGAAACGGATAAGTGGTAGAAGATGAATGAATGAATAAATGGAGGGATATACTAGCAGATTCTTGAAAAAGACCCTGCTGCCACCCACCAGGATGTTGGGGTTGAGACATACAGTAGATGGACCTTCCAGCTGGACAATGATTCAAAACATATAACAATGGGAAACTCTCAATTGGTTTTAGAGAACTGTAAGTTGTTAGAATGGCTTAGTCAATCACCTGACTTAAATGCAATGGTGCATTTATGTAAAGATCTGAAGAAGCTCTTTGGAATCCTCAAGATTTAAAGACAATCTGTTTAGACAAATCAGCCAAAATTACACTTCTCCATGTATTGAATATGTTTCTGTTAGCATGTTACCATTTCATTCCATTTTATTGCATGCAATTTTTTTATGGTTTTAATGTTTTGATTAATTTCTTTGTGTGGATTTCTTGAGTTAATAAAAAACTCTGGTGAAAATTCCATGTGAATGGCCCCATTGGAAATATATTTACTGAAAATGTTTTTTGACATGCTCAATACTTATTTCCCCCACTGTAACTCTCACCCTACTTATTAAGAAAAAATATTTCATTATTGGAATAAAAACACTATGGAGCCCCTAAAGTCCCAAAAGGTGGTATTTTTTTTATCTTGTGTACACAAGTTAATATTTTGTGGGAACAAGTTACTTATCTTATGCGAACAAGTTACTTATCTTATGTGCACAAGATAATTTTCTTGTGGGAACAGGTTAACAGTAGGCTAAAAGCGTGATAAGCCTATGCTTTGAAGACCATGGGGGTAAGTTGCGTTTATAGCTTTTAATAGTTTGTTGATTTCTCAGGTATGTTTGAAACATGGCGGCGTTCATTGCTTTATTTGAATAGTCAATTTTTTTGGTGGGTGAGATGGTTGAAGATTATGGAGCCCCTAAAGTCCCAAAAGTTTTTTTGTTTTTTTTTTTATCTTGTGCATACAAGATAATTATCTTGAGGGAACAAAATATTAACTTGTGCGCACAAGATAAAAAAATACCACCTTTTGGGACTTTAGGGGCTCCGTAAAACACACAATGTGTCTTCACCAAGTCTTTGAGCTTGTGGCTGGACAGAGCAAGGTATGTTTGTTTCGCGTATGTGAGGATTGCATTATCTATTAGTATATATATGTTCTGTTCAGTTTGGGCAATCAAATAGCTGAATGATTATGGCATATTGGATCAGAGCAGCAATCTCCAGTTAGAATCCCTGCCAGGGAAACTTTTTTCTGTATGTCACAACCCCGTCCTAATTACATTTTCTGTATCTCTCAGCTACACTGTCAAATAACAGCTTAAACTTTCAAAATGTCCATATATATATATATATATATGGCACACCGATGAAACAATGTACTTATCAATCCTGTTAAAGTGTTCCAAAGATGACCTGGTCTAACACTTAAAAAAATCACGTCTGATCATTTTATCTTGTCTTAAATGTGATGCTAACGTCTCATAGAACATTAACTACTGAAAAAGAATGAGAAAGGGAACAGCAACCTCTTACAAGTATTTATGATTATGAATCTCTGTTTGATTGATGATTACTCTCTTTGCTGCTAGTAGATGACATCACAATTCACACAGTTTCTAAAGGTTCTCAGAGAATGTATTAAGCCCTTCGTCCATTCAAAAGTGCTATTACATTCTTGAGTGCACATATGCACCAGTTTCAATTTTTGCTATAGATATGTTTTGGCTCTTGTAAAAGAAAAGAATATTCCCTTTCCTCCTTAGAATAGGACAGAATTTATAAATATTTTTTGTAGTTTTATCAGCCCCTTTACACTATGAATCACAATGACTCATAGAACTAACCTGCATACAGAAATACTATATGTTTTGTAAATTAGACAATTCAAGACTCAAAATCTGCAACCATTGGAATTCAATGCAAGACCCACATGCACACTTAAAACACATGTAGAAGTTGAACAGTAGATAATTTGAGCCTTAGTAATGAATATAGACCTCAGCTGAGTTCCTGTGAGAACTCTCCAAACATGTAGCAGTGATGCTGCCAATGCTACATACAGAAAAAGAGGCCTAAAGTAAATTGTGAAGGATTCTTGTTTAGTTATAGAATACATCACATGGCAGGCATTTCTGAAGTAAACTGGTGTCACACAACAACTGATGCATGCTACTTAGTTTGATTGGTTAATTCTGAGTCAGGCAGAGTCAGTGATATTCTGTTCTTTTGGTCACATATTTGTGTTCAGCCTTAATGTAATTCAGATGATGTGGGGCCCAAATGTTTGTCCAGAACCCTGGACCATCTTTCCTGTCTCTGTCAATGAGAACCCATGGATGACAACATAATAAACTCATGATGTCTGAATTTAATCTGAAAGCTGTGGTCCTCTTTGTCCTTATCCTCCCCCTCAAACTCAACCGCTATGTCTCTTTCTCTAATGCCTGGCTCCCCACCCCCATTTTGAGTACCAGTGTGTAGAAATGGCAAACTGGACAATTAGTCAGATCTCATAGGTAAATAAGAGGCTTCAAAAACACATTAGCATTAACAGCAATCCCATTTCACCCCTTCCAGTGTCATATGAGCTGAAAATGTAATGATGGTATCAATGTTTCTACACAATTTCAGACTCTGGATTTCCAGTGGAATAGACACCACTACACAATGAATAGCTCTTATCTGCTTACTGCAACGTATATTAGTTCAGAGACTCTCTGCATTGCATCCAGCTGTGCCGCTTGCATCAGCAGAAAGCTGGTGGAAGGGACAGTTTTAACCAGTGAGAATTCTTTAGCCACACTTCACTGAAGATCTGGAATATTGTGATCTTATTAGAAAGAAGGATAATATCAGAGAGGAGGCCTTTATTTGATAAATTCTCCGCTGCACACAGTAGTATTTACTCCTTATACTCACTCCACAGTTAACTTGGCCATCTGATGGCTGCCAGGTCAGAATGCTTTGTGTTCTGTAGAAATGATATCTGCCTATATCATAGTAAAATTCGCTACAGTCAATAAGTGGCACCACCCTTTTTTTTTTCTTGTTCATTTGTTTTTTCAGGGTGAATAAGGAGGTGTTTATTAGAGAGAGGCTGTTGTTTGTGCAAATCACTGGCTATCAAGAGACCCGGCATCTATTAGAATGGAGGCCACTATTAGAGGAAATACGATTCTCAAACGTCATTCCACATATTCAGACTTTCATTCAATATATTCCCACTTCGTAATATATATAAATTATTCCATAAATGGTCATTTTATACACTGCTCAAAAAAATAAAGGGAACACTTAAACAACACAATGTAACTCCAAGTCAGTCACACTTCTGTGAAATCAAACTGTCCACTTAGGAAGCAACACTGATTGACAATCAATTTCACATGCTGTTGTGCAAATGGAATAGACAACAGGTGGAAATTATAGGCAATTAGCAAGACACCCCCAATAAAGGAGTGGTTCTGCAGGTGGTGACCACAGACCACTTCTCAGTTCCTATGCTTTCTGGCTGATGTTTTGGTCACTTTTGAATGCTGGCGGTGCTTTCACTCTAGTGGTAGCATGAGACGGAATCTACAACCCACACAAGTGGCTCAGGTAGTGCAGCTCATCCAGGATGGCACATCAATGCGAGCTGTGGCAAGAAGGTTTGCTGTGTCTGTCAGCGTAGTGTCCAGAGCATGGAGGCGCTACCAGGAGACAGGCCAGTACATCAGGAAACGTGGAGGAGGCCGTAGGAGGGCAACAACCCAGCAGCAGGACCGCTACCTCTGCCTTTGTGCAAGGAGGAACAGGAGGAGCACTGCCAGAGCCCTGCAAAATGACCTCCAGCAGGCCACAAATGTGCATGTGTCTGCTCAAACGGTCAGAAACAGACTCCATGAGGGTGGTATGAGGGCCCGACGTCCACAGGTGGGGGTTGTGCTTACAGCCCAACACCGTGCAGGACGTTTGGCATTTGCCAGAGAACACCAAGATTGGCAAATTCACCACTGGCGCCCTGTGCTCTTCACAGATTAAAGCATGTTCACACTGAGCACATGTGACGGACGTGACGGAGTCTGGAGACGCCATGGAGAACGTTCTGCTGCCTGCAACATCCTCCAGCATGACCGGTTTGGCAGTGGGTCAGTAATGGTGTGGGGTGGCATTTCTTTGGGGGGCCGCACAGCCCTCCATGTGCTCGCCAGAGGTAGCCTGGCTGGCATTAGGTACCGAGATGAGATCCTCAGACCCATTGTGAGACCATATGCTGGTAAGGTTGGCCCTGGGTTCCTCCTAATGCAAGACAATGCTAGACCTCATGTGGCTGGAGTGTGTCAGCAGTTCCTGCAAGACGAACGCATTGATGCTATGGACTGGCCCGCCTGTTCCCCAGACCTGAATCCAATTGAGCACATCTGGGACATCATGTCTCGCTCCATCCACCAACGCCACGTTGCACCACAGACTGTCCAGGAGTTGGCGGATGCTTTAGTCCAGGTCTGGGAGGAGATCCCTCAGGAGACCATCCGCCACCTCATCAGGAGCATGCCCAGGCGTTGTAGGGAGGTCATACGGGCACGTGGAGGCCACACACACTACTGAGCCTCATTTTGACTTGTTTTAAGGACATAACATCAAAGTTGGATCAGCCTGTAGTGTGTTTTTCCACTTTAATTTTGAGTGTGACTCCAAATCCAGACCTCCATGGGTTAATAAATTTGATTTCCATTGATAATTTTTGTGTGATTTTGTTGTCAGCACATTCAACTATGTAAAGAACAAAGAATATTTCATTCATTCACTCATCTAGGATGTGTTATTTTAGTGTTCCCTTTATTTTTTTGAGCAGTGTATATATATATACAAATAAATATGTGGAAGGGAAGGTAGCAGGAAGTCTACCATTAGGATCCAAGCAAGGGGCAGAGTCTATAAGAGGGGGTTTAAAGCTAATCTGGGCCTTTTTTCTTGCTTCACTGCAGACACACGCCTGAGAGAGCAGCTGAGGGCAGCCTTTTGTTTGGTGTTTGATTTGATTCCCTCATGTAGGTGAGGGACTAAAAAACTTGGAGTGATTGCTAAGGGACATCAGCCAAGACACTACACTTGAACACAGCCCACTTCACCAGTCAGGATCATGAAGGTGACTGGAATCTTGTAAGTTTAATCAAAGACCACGATTAGAGCCAACCGCTGTGTTTTCCAGACCTGGCTTTCTTAGTTTAGTACAGTACACCTTTAGGTAATCATCGAATGGGCCATCTTTTGTTTTATTTTGTTTTTGTAGGGTGTCTTGATGTATTAAAGAGGAACTGAGTGGGAGAGTAGCCTTTTTTACAATATGTGCTTTAGAATGTGGTTTGAGTCACCCTTGCTTGCTGTGAATACCTATCTGAGTGTGGCTAAATAGTTTTGATTGGGTTTTGGTTTGATTTGGTTTGAACACAACATACTTTGTGACTAGTTTCTCTCCACTAGACTCCCTGAATGTGCAGCTTGGCCTCACATTGTTTACTTTCTTTGTCCTATTGTTGTTAGCTAACTGACTCACACTAATTTAATTGTACATTATCAATAAAGTCAATATTTTTTGGTCTCTGGTTCCAATTTATTCTGGGTTTTACTGTAGATACCTACTATCACTTGGTCACATACACACACAAGCACTGGTCCATGCATCACACATTCATATATATATATATGTGTGTGTGTGTGTGTGTTTCACATAACTCCTGACCCTGCTCCTATTGCTCCAACAAAATGCTAATGCTAATGCCACTGAAATAACCCAAGCCTAGAATTTTCAATTTATTAAGTAACACCGTATTCTACTTGCTGCAAACTTTTGTGGTTCATGTCAAAAATGTATTCATTTTGTGACATTATAGCCCACACCTGCCTGCCACCCCTCTGTGTTTGTTTATTCTTCTGCTGAAATTATCATGCCAATTCTAATCATTATTTTATCACTTTGGTTGCAGTTTCCATTTTTATCTCAACCTCCTATCTAATGTGCTTTTTATTTAGGCTGCATGTAGACTATTAACCCTTTAACACCAAGGATTCCAATTGTCCACCTGGACTTTTTGCCTATTTTAACTGTAAATGGGCCAGAAAGTGTCCTGTGAGTAAGTGCTTTTTTACATTACACTTTGAACCTTCAATATCTGGCAGTTTACAGGATGTCAAAAGAGTGTATTAACGGTTTGCAACACAGAAACGGATTTGCCAACTTCAGGCAACAGTGTCAGTGGAATTACCGTAACAATCCTATATTGGCTGTGAAGCGCAACTTCTTACATTCAATACAAAACACAAAATATTTGCTCTATCTGAGAAATTCCAGCAGTTTCTAGGATCTGGAAGATCTTTGTTGTCAATAAAGAAAGCCATTAATAAAGATAGTCATGAAAAGGAAAATTTGTTGTGCCCTGCCTGTCATGTCTCTGTCCTTCAAGTGGGGTATGCACCATATTTTGAGCATCGCGGCACCTGCAGCTTGAAAAATAAAGATAACTTCTTCCATAAGGTTGTCTTCTTGTCACTTAAATCTCTCTGAACACCTTTAGAGAAAGAATATCTATAGAACTGCCTCAAAGTGGTCTGCCAATAAACTTATTAGTTGGGACGTAGCTTAGTGGTAGAGCGCTGGGTTCAAAACCCAGCCACAAAGCAAACCAGTGGTAGGCTTGTCCCGGTACCAAGCCTGGATAAATGGGGAGGGTTGCAGCTGGAAGGGCAGTAAAAACTGTGGCCCAATCAATTATGCAAGTCAACGAGCTGACTTGCTGTGGCTACCCCAAATAGTGAAAAGCTGAAAGGGAAAATAATTAATTAATTAACAGCCTATTAGTTAGCATACTTGGAGAGCAGACAACATCATCGAGTGGTGGCCACGATCTTGTCAGTTGTCCAGGTTTTATCCGCTGGCATGAGTGTCTTTTGGCAAATGCATCACCAACAAGTAAACCCTTCTTCACCATAGATTCCTATTGTCCACCTGGACTTTTTGCTTATTTTAACCATAAACGGGCCAGAAAGTGTCCTGTCAGTAAGCGTTTTTGCTAATTTTTCCAGAACACTTAGAACCTTAGAAAGCTGGCAGTTTACCATGTGTTGAAAGAATGTATTAATGGTTAACAACGAAGGAACGGATTCTGCAATTTCCGGCAACAGCACGAGTAGAAATCACCGTTATGACCCTATAATGGCTGTGAAGGGCAACTTCTCGGCTTTCAGAAACCACTGGCATGTGTCAGATAAAGCAAACATTCACAAACTTATGGTAATTAGAAGTGCAGTGGCCGCCGGCGACACACTCAGTTTAAAAGGGTAACAACAGCTAGGTAACAAAAATGTCCAGTGTCTGGAATCTTTTTAAGGTGGAGCGTCTTGTAGTGTGGGCTGGAGCCGTAGCATGGTGGTTAATGCTACTGACTGGCAGCACGAAGGTCCTGGGTTCAACCCACAGAAATGTTCCTCTACCCCAACAGAACCCCCCCCCCCCCCCCGCACACACACAATTCTGCAAAAAGAAGACCTCCAGTCGCATGTTTGGTTTCCGGGCCCAGGGTTTTTCAGTGTGGAGTTTGCATGTTCTGCCCGTGTTTGTTGACCTTAAATTGCCTGTAGGTATGAGTGTCAGTGGTTGTTCATCTCTGCCTATGTCTGTATGTTGGCCCTGCGATGCACTGACGACCTACCCAGGGTGTACCCTGCCCTTGCCCAATGTGAACAAGAATTTGTTCCAGCACCCCCTGTGGCCAAGAAACAGCGGTATTCATGTCAAAACACCTTACCAAAGTGCTGGATATTACCAAAGTGCTACGGGATAGGGAGACAGGACCGTGCATATACTTTCAGGGAACAGGTGCACAAAAAGAAAAAAAGTGCACCCCTTGAATAATTATTAAATGAATTCATTATAAATCTATTCATTTCATTACCAGTAAACCTGCAAATGTTTAAAACTAATTTATAAAGCTACAACTTCTACAATTATCACAAGAATGGTAACATTAATGAAAATATTGTTGCACTGTTTTAGGGTGGTTTCACACACATAGTTTGTTTCTCTGTGTATAAAATAATAATTCAATTTAAACAAATCCTTACAAAAGTGGGGAGAGCATTGCTTTGTGACAGTCATCCCCTTAAAGAGATTAGCCCAGGTAACAAAGAGTTGATCGTTCTATCTAAAATACCTTGTTTTATCCATGTACAAGTGCAAAGCATGAACTGGACACAACACGAGTGATTACTGCTCTCAAGGCAATATAGTAAAGTCACAAGCTCAAAAAGAAGGTAGTGCCCAGTGTAAGCTTTCTGCTGCTATACGTGTGGTCCCTCCACTGAATCAGTTTTAATTGTTCTATGTTTACTAAGCAGTTTCACTTTAAGCAGCTTTAAATACCTACAATTAAACTTATAAACTGTATTTTAACCAATGAGAATGATTGAAGACCATGCCCGTTTCTTTGGGAAAGTAATATCTGCAGGCTGTTCATTTAGATTATGTGAAGGTTAGCTGGATGTGTCTGCTAATAGGGAGTGACATTGAGATGAATAAGCATGTTTATGAAGAGCTCTTAATGCTCCTTAGGCCAATCCTTCGGCACGTTTTCCAAGTTAATCAAGTTACACAGGGAGTTAGTGGTTAGCCTGACGAAAACAAGGGTTTGTCTCAGTGCAGTGTTGATCATGGTAATATGGTTAGCTGGAATGGTTTTGTTCTGGACCACAAGTGGCATCCTCACACTAACAGCTGCTTGGCATTCAATGGCATCCTTCAGGTCATCACCACTTACTCCACATAATTTTCTTATGTTGGCTTTTTCAAATTAGAGGTGTCAATGAGCAGCCATTTTGGGTGAAAATTCTATTAGGCTGTTAAGGTTTTATCTTGTTCGAGGCAGTAAATGTGTAACTCTCAAAGAACATTACATGACAGTAAAAAAATCATTCTAGGTATTGTAGTTTTGTCTAAAGAATATTTGATCACAATTATATTTATTTTGTAAAACTGCATGTCAATTATTAATGGTGTGATGAACCCCTCCCCTCACTGTTTGGTAAGATTGGCAATTGACAGTGTTATGTGGTTGCATTTATTTTAACTGCTAAAAGGATAGTATTCCGCAAAAGTAAGATATAATTTGCTTGTTGCATATTGTACTTGTTTATCAATGTCTAATCTATACATAAAAACATACACACTTGGACAAAATATTTGGTGCCCTTCAGTAAAGAAAGAAAAACACACAATGGTCACTGAAATAACTTGAAACTGACAAAAGTAATAATAAATGATCAAATTTATTGAAAATTTATTAATTAAATCAGACATTGCTTTTGAATTGTGGTTCAACATAAATATTTAAAAAAACAAAATGATAAAACCACCCTTATGATGGTATCCCTAGAAAATATTGAAAGTAATTTGACCATACTGTAGGGACATGTTAAACTAAGATGTGTCCTGTAATTAGCTTCATATGTGTTTTCAAACTTGTAATCAGTCACTGTGCTGTTTGGTATCTTGGTGTGTACCACACTGAAACTGTACCACAGAAAGTAAAGGAGAGAGGCGTGTCAGGAGATTGGAAAGAAAATTACAGACAAGCTTGTTCAGGGTAAAGGTTGTAAGACCATCTCTAAGCAGCTTGATGTTCCTGTGACTCAGTCTGTCCTCAGTCCCAGGTCATGGGTTGTCCAACAGGATTATAACCCAAATTACACAACTAATAATACCCAAGAATGGCTAAGAACAAGACACTGGACTGTTCTGAAGTGGCTCTTTATGAGCCCTGTTATAAATCCTATTGAACCCCTCAAATGTGTGACAGCTGGAGGAGTGTGCTCATGAGGCGTGGCCAAAAATACCTGTGGATAGCTACAGAAGTCTCATTGAGAGTTATAGAAATCACTTGATTGCAGTGATTGCCTCAAAAGGTTGTGCAAAGTAATATTAAGTAAGGGTACCATTTTTGTCCAAGTCATTAGTTTGCTTTTTCAGATAATTCTGTTGAGCCACAATGCAAAAACAATGTCTGATTTTCATTAGATAATTTTCAATAAAATTAAATTAAATATTTATTGTTACTTTTGTTAGTTTCAAGTCATTTCAGTGACCATTGGGGATTTTTCTTTAACAGAAAGGTACCTACAGTTTTGTTCACAATAAAAAAACACGAAGTTCAAGTTCAGGTTATGCATGAACAGGATGTTCTGGGAAAAGGTCCAGGTCTGTCTGACACACATGCTCAGATGGATTGCAGTAGAAAAACTGTTCAGTCACATCGTTTATCATCAGTTGAATGTATAATACATCAATTGCCAATATTGTGCCTAAATTTGGTGATGTGTTGGAGCTCTATACTGTGGTATAAAACCTTGAGCAGAAAGTGGGATTTCTTAAACTAACTTTGGAGTCTGTATGGTTGGAAATAAAGCTCTCAAAGGCTGCCAATCTAGTGTCTCCTTATTTAATTTCTCTCTGATACGTGTTTTTCAGCCACTGAGACGATACTAACCTCAGTGATGTTTCGGATAGAATTAAAGTTGTGGTCTTGGAAGCCCAGGGACAACAAGAAGTGTCCAGTACAATGGAGGAGCTGATGGTGTTTGCAAATTCTATCCACAGAACAACAGTGTCCCTGACAGAGGCTCAAGCAGCAAGTGTTTGAGATGCCTTCACCTGTGTTATCTGCAGAAGTAATTTCTCAAAAAATTTTGTTAAAAATACACCAACTTTGCAATATCTTATTTAGCAATGAATGATAATTGCTGATAATTTTCAGAAGGATGGATAATCCAAGGTCAGGTGTTCTGAACAACTACAAATATACATACAGTGAATAAACTGCTGGTAGCATTGACAAAGTGTTTACAAAGTGTCTACTTAATGGATTTATCAATGTAACTCTTTCCATGAAGAAAATAGACCTCCACATTAGGTCAAAAAATGTAAATTAGAGTAATCATAACCATTTTTTTCGTCCTTTTACATTAAACTCTCAGCAAACGTGCTGCAAGCTCACGAAGTACATACACAAAGAAGTCAATACATTTCGAGTCAAACAAATCGGAAAAAAGAAATATAAGATTTAAGTTTAAGCACCGTGGCCTGTTCTTTCATTTACTATTTTTGATCTGAGCATAAAATGGAAAGTACAAAAGAATAAAAAATTTTTGTTTCTTTCTCTAGTTTCAGATTCATAAACAAAAAACAAAAGAACAAAGTGTTTTATCCTCTTTTTCTGAATTTGGGGTCACCACAGCTAGTCAGCTTTTTGACATGCATTATTGATTTGGTCGCAGTTTTTATACTGGATGCCCCTCCTGTCGCACCCCTCCATTTCCTCTTGGCTTGGGTCCAGCACAAGCCTAACACTGGTTTGCTTTGTGGCTTGGGTTTGAACCCAGGGCCTCTGCATGCAGAGCATGCAACTCTACCCCTGAGCTACATCCCCGGTCCAATAATCTTTTAAAACATTAACATGGTGAAACAAATATGTTTTGCCATAGTGAGTTGGTCATCTTTTCCAGATGTTTGGATTTGTTTTCATGAAAACACCACATCTGACTACCATTTCACTGAAATACATTTTTTTGCAATGACCAGTATGATTTCAGTAAGATAAAACTTTGAGGGATTGTCCATAAAACATATCTCAGGATCCATTGGGAAGTAAATGATCGATAAAGCATCACTGATCCCCTGCCAATAAGCTTGTAGTTTACTGTAATAATAAGCAGAAAGACAGAAGTTCAACCTTTTATTAATATAGTTAAAACAATACAATTTGAAATTCAGAGTAAACACAAGAAATTTGTGCTACAAAAAAGGACCAGACTCGGTGACTAACTCCCTAGCCTTAACAACAACCTTGCGACCTGCCCTACGTGCCCTAAAGATAACTATATTTAACTAGCCCAGTGAGCAGTGATGACTAACATGTCTTTGGGGTCATCAGGTGGGAACTTCCTTTCACCGGTGTTTCGTCTATTTGGTCCCACGAGAATTACAATAAATTTGAAATGAAAATTAAATTGACCTCTATCTTGAATTTAGTCCAAGTGTAGCATGTTGCTTCATAACTCCTTCCACAATTCTGGCTCAGTCTTTATATCTAAAGCCTTCTCTTAAAAGTCTTAAAAATCTTTTTGATTCAGGAGTTTACAGGAAAGGTTACAAGGCTTCATAGAGTTTTGCAATGGTTCTAGTTGTCCTAGCAATTGGTAGAATATCCTTAAAAAAATTAAAAACTTGGACAAAGTTGCGGGCCAGACTTGATATTTATTGAACTTTGAGCCCAAGGTTTTCTGTCTCTTAAAGGACGTTTTGTACCTTGATGTAACTCTGTTATGATTTGGTGCTATAGAAATAAATTTGATTTGATTTAGATGCCACGTGCAACCATCAGCTTCTTTGTTTCAAATAAAAAACATATAATTTGTTGTTTGCCATCATTTGTTTCTTATTGTTATTTAAATAAAATAAAATAATAAAATAAATTCTTATGCCTCTCAATCTGTAGCCTTTTGAGTTATTTTTCAGTGTAAACCCTTTTTCACAGGCCAACAACAAAACAACCGAAAAAAAATAATTTCCTTCAATGAAAATTCAACAATTCAACTACCAGTCCATGCCTTGCAGTAGCAAGGAAAAAGTGCATAAAGTAAACTCAACTCAAAATTCAAGCTCAGTTTGCTACATTCTGATTTACTCCGATGCACACTGGTCCAAGTCAGATACCTTGCACTGAGTACGCTGAGTTTTTCAGCAAACTGTACACTCAGAAACACATTGGTAGAGATCTGCTCTTTAATGTTTTGGCACCAGGAAAAATGGCTCAAGTTTCCTTGCAGTATCTAAGTCTTCCACAGGCACAACTTGGTTTTAAAAGCCCTCACTGTAGCGTACATGTCTCTGATTATACGGCAACGCCCCAGAAGCTGCAGGTTGAGCACATCAAGATGGCTCAGGATGTCACACAGAAATGCCAGCTCACATAGAAAATGTTTATCCCGGAGCTCTGTTACGTCTTTCCCTTTGCTTTCCATAAACTAACATATTTCTTCACACAGCTCAAAACATCTGTTCAGTGCTTTTCCTCAGCTTAGTCATCTCACCTCTGTGTGATACAGCACATCTGTATTCCGAACCCATCTCCTCCAGAAAAGACTTGAACTGACGATTCCTGGTGTATAATGCAGTGATAAACTGTAAGGTCACCTGCATGGTTCTCTTGCATCTTCTCCCGAATCCTGCCCACCAGTCCACTCATTTGACCGCACATTGCGGACGCACCATCCGTCATCAGTCCCACAAGTTTATACCAAGGCAGCCTTATTTCAGTTACATATTTGGATACCTCCTCAACGAGTTCTTTTCCTGTGGTTGTGCCATGCATTGATTTTAATCCCAAAAGTTCCTCACTCCACGGATGAAGACTGACGGATGGGCAGTATCAGAATTGTCACTGCTCTCATCCACAGCAAGGGAGTATGCAATAAAATCTTTTTCCTCTTCTGTCAGCTGTTCATGAAGATTGGTGGCAAGCTCACATGCACATTCAGCCACTGTGTTTCTACTCAAGCTCACATTTAAAAATGCTTGCCTTTTATCTGGGCACACGACATACCAAACTTTGATCATGTACTTTGTGATAAAC
The DNA here is from genome assembly GCA_034769265.1 of Remorina albescens. NCBI lineage: Eukaryota > Metazoa > Chordata > Actinopteri > Carangiformes > Echeneidae > Remorina > Remorina albescens. The sequence goes on along the minus strand of CM068492.1, from coordinate 1,911,465 downwards.
TCTCCCTCATTAAAGGGGTGATGGGCTGATTTTGCTATTCCTGCTACCACAATAAAACTGGCCTTTACAGCAGCCTCACTTTTTGATTTTGCTTTTGTGAACATTGTATGCCGTGAAACCAGACTTCTTTTCATCTCCTCTACCTTCTGTAGCTTCTTCTTCATGTCCAGGACCTTGTACTTGTATAGGTGTTTTGCTTTCCAGTGTCTTCTTATGTTATATTCTTTCGTTACAGCCACTTTCTCTCTGCACAGAAGACAAACAGGTCTGTCCTTTACATTCAGGAACAGATAATCTGCCTCCTACCTGTCTTGAAAGCTCCTGTTTTCCATCTTTCATTCGGCCAATTTTTGGGACAGGTAGATTAAATTTGCCCGAGGTGACTGGTGGTATGAGGTTGCTAATGAGTGTCAACAGAAGGTGCTTGCGGGTCTTGATTGACGTGCCAATGCACTAGAAAAGTATTCTGGGGTTTGCAGTATTAACGGTGCATGCGCTATATACGGGCGGGCCAGCTCTAATAGACATTTGAAATTATCTCACGGGCCAACTATATGGCTCGCAGGCCTGAGTTTGACATATATGACCTAAACCATCAACTTGTATTTTAGTCCTGATACCTATAAGGCTATTTAAAGATGTTTTTCCTCGAATTAATACATACATTTTGGATCTGATCAATGTGAGTTTATCTTTAGGTTATGTATCACAGCCTTTCAAGAGTGCAGTTACTGAACCTTTCCTTGAAAAAACTAATCTTGATTCAGATGTTTTGGGCAATTATAGACCCATATGTAAGCCACATTTCATTTCTAAAATTCTTGAAAAAGCAGTTGCAAGCCATTTATGTGCACATCTGCATAGCAATGGCTTCTTTGAAGATTTTCATTATCTCCCCTGCCTGAGTGCTTGTAGTCAGTGTCTGCCCGTTGTTTGTTGCTAGATTGTCTTTTCCCCTGTGTGAGCTTTCTGACATTTTTTTCCAGTGTGTTCTTCTCGTGTGTATGACCCTTTTCTGTGTTGCATTGGACACCAGTGACCATGGTATTCTTTTGCAAAGACCGAAACATGAAATTGGGATCGAAGGAACTGCACTAAGCCCGTTTAGGTCATATTTATCAGACAGATCTCAGTTTCTTTTTCATGTTCACAATGGCACTTCCGCACCTACTTCAGTTAATCATGGAGTTCCACATGGCTCTGTACTTGGACCGATCCTTTTCACCCTATATGCTTCCCTTAGGCAATATTATCTGGAAGCACAGCATCAATCTTTACTGTTAGGCAGATGATACTTAGTTATAATTGTCAATGAAGCTAATCAGCGAGTCAGAATTCAGGCTGGGTAACATGGAATTTTCTGTTTCTGAACTCAACCAAAACTGAAGTTCTGTCTGAGGTGAAGTTCAACTTAGAAACATTATCAAATTATTTAACCACCCTGGACGGCATTACCTAACAGCTACATTGTAAGGAATCTTGGAGTCATTCTTGACCAGGACATCTCATTTCTCCCTCACCTAAAACAAGTCTCTAAGACAGCCCCTCACCCCTCTAAACCCAATCGAGGCGGATGGCTGCCATCCTTGAGTCTGGTTCTGCCCAAGGTTTTCTGTCTGTTAAAGGAAGTTTTGTGCCTTGATGTAACTCTCTTATGATTTGGTGCTATAGAAATAAATTTGATTTGATTTAGATGCCACATGTAACCATCAACTACTTTGTTCAAAATGGTAATGAAGTTGGTCCATCTGTCAGTCCAATACTTTGGTTCAAAGCAAGAGGCCACCACAATGATGAGACAGACAAATATGAAATTTGCTGTTCATGTTTATAGAAATGATCTTAAGACGCTGGCCAGTAAAAATCTTGATAGTTTTGATGAATCATTAGTGCCAGAAATGAACTGTATGAAAAATGTAAAAAAATATGTTGTCATTTTTCCTCTGAGCATGTCGATGCTTCCTGATGGGTCCTTCTAAATATGATATCCTGTAAATAGAGACGCTCAAAGAATATATATTTTATAGCTTTTAGGTGCTCGTCTATCCTAACTCTATGATATTATCAATGATCACTAAGGGCCACTTTAGGGATCACACTTTAGACCTGTTCTCTGGTTAACAATTGGCTGGAGTCAGTCTAAAACATCTGTTTACATCTGTGAAGCCACTTATTGTTCAACCCTGAATATCTGTTTCTTAAACACATGAGATTACAGATAAAGTGGGGCCTAGATTGAACAAACTCAACTCTCATGTAATTACTCAACCCCCCTGTGTCTACTGCCTGTTGGGGGCACACTGATGCAACACTCCTCCTCTGTCAGCAGTCTTACTGGAAGTAATGAGGTATGCCGCACACAAAATGTCCTTCCCCATGTGTGTAATTTAAAATGAATGGGTGTTGCTGCAGCTGTATGTGAGTGAAAATTTTGAAAAAACATTAAAAAGCAGATGGAGGTGGAAAGAACAGTGTTGTCTCACTGCTTTTGTCAGGGTGGTGAGATTTTTTAACTACTTTGCCTTTTTCACTTGTCAGGTAAGAGAGAGGAGAAATTGATTTGTTAATGTTAATGGGGATTACAGGGTTGATTGAGCCAGCAGACTATTAAGAGAAAGACACAGACAAAGCACTGAGTTCAGTGGAGTGGTGCTGTGTACATGGGCCTTTGCTTGCATGTGCGCATACACACAGGTCTGTAAGGCAGACCTGGGCCAGTCTGCTTTACAGAAGTGACCAACATCTAGATACTTCAAACCCCAGACAAAACCATGGCTTGAATTTGGATTTTGATGATGCCAGAAAATAGAAATGATTTCACCTTCCTCCATAATGTACTAATAACACTCCTCCAACTCCACCTGCACAGGCCCATCTGACCCTCAAGCACGTGTTCAAAACAACAAATGCATTTTAATTATTTGCTAACACCAATATGCTCTCAATGAAGGGGGAAAAGACCTTTTCATCCTTTGTGCACATTGCAGTTACACATCAGAGTTATGTGATAAAGTCAAAGATCTCAGAAAACAAGATTGGTTCCTGTCAAAGTCAGATGTTAACACAACATACTATCAGTTTTATTACTGAGTCCTATTCAGAGCTCAGTAGAGGTAAGCTTGGGTTGTCTTAGCATAAAGACAGAGAGCAGATAAAATCGTATCTTAGCTCACTGTAAACCCCATTATTGGTGGCTGAGTCATGGCTTTTGATTCTAAATAATTATGATGGGATGTGAATAGTGAAATATATACATATGTTGAGTGCCATACCTTCCTAGGTGTTTGGTGCAGTAACACCACTTACTATCCTTTTCTTTGAGAAAGGACAGAAAGCATTTGTCTTGATGAAGAGGCATTGCAGCTATTCTGCAATACTATTCTAAAACTGTGTGATTCATGAGTGCTAATTAAAGCTTTAAAAAAAATCCAGTAATGAGATCTTGTAAAAAGAGCCTTCTTTTGAATAGCGAATATTAGGATATTTGTCCAATTATAATTACATTACACTCACATTGACTATAATATCTAATTCAACCAGAGAGTCAGAAACCATAGATCATACTTAATGTGGTGGACCTTCAGTTCATCCAGACCTTATTAAATTTACCGATGTAAACAGCTGAATGAAGAACTCAACACTTAGAGGATATATCAGTGAAAAGGTGGCAGGGGAGGGTGAAACAAAGCAGCTTCTCTGAGGTCTGAGCTTTGAGGTTAAAGGTCACCTTGAAAGAGGGAGAGGATGAGAAGGGTATGGCAGTGTGCGCCCGGGGTTTGGGATGGGAGGAGGGTTATTCTATGGGGACATTGAAGGAAGAACAAAGAGAGAGCCATGTGACTGGAGGGAAAGCCTCTTCTTCTTTTGTGCACCACATGGACAGGAACATTTGGAATTGAAGGCCTGAACAGAGCCATATGCTGCATGAGGACAATGCGGACACACTGTTGTTTTCTGTGGGTTGGGTTAAACAACCACAATTCTTTTTCTCTCTCTAAAGCTGAATGGGTCCCAACAGGACAACTGCCCCTCTAATTATCATAAGTCACTGTTTTGGCTTGTTTGACTCTACAGAGACCAATTGTCCTGCACCAAACCAGTGTCTTCAGATACACTGACACTGATTCTGATGGTTTTAAGTTGGTATTGAATGCATGCATGAGGGCAAGCAGTAAGATATAGTTTTAAAAACAATAAAAGTTTTTAGGGTTGTTGTGGGTCATTCTATGTGTGCATACCATCCATACACCATTCAAGCAAAATCTTTGACATTATGACTACACGGTGTACAGCAAGGGTGCATAGCTCATCTTATTATGATGAAAACTTACATGATCCCTGCTTTCATTTTTTTACATAACATATCTACATGAAACTAAACACACTATCCAAATAAAAAAAAAAAATCTATTAGAATAATTCTACCACTGATGTGAAAAATGTGTATGCTGTCCCTGTACAAAATACAGTATCCTGGAAAAAGATAAGAAAAAATTACAGCATTACATGGATCTTGAAAGATTAATTTGTTCAAGGTCTGAATGTTGATCATAGACAAAAGACAGGTCATAAGTATCCTCGTGTTTTCTTTGAAAAAATCCTCTGACCCAAATGGCCATATAGGTCATTAGTCTCTATCATTGGCAGGCAAAGAGTGGAGAGTCGCAATTTGGTGCGGTCAGGAAAATAGTAAATAGATTGTGCATTGGGTGCATCGGTGCAGGATAAAAATTGGTCATGCTGAGCATGTGGGGTAGGGTTGGAACGAAGGTGGGATCCAGTCTTTAAACTGGGGTATGATGAAAAATGTCATATTGAGACAACAACACAATGACAAAATATGGCCAATTCATCTTACTGTGTGACAGTCAGTGAGTCAAACTAGCATCTAGGAGCCAAGTGCCAACACTTAAACTGACAGGACACATTCGGATAAACATTTCTATACAGTATCTAGGTTAACTTTGTCCGGCCAATCTGCTCTGGCTTCTCTTTCGTTAATCTCCTCTCTACCACTGTGGGAGGTACAGCACATAATACCATAGGATTTCCATTCTCTTGCACAGGTTGTAAACAATGAGGCTGGTGAGTAAAATAAATGTGGAAAGAAGAAAATGAATTTTAGAGAAATTAATGTAGCTTTTGGGTGGATTGAAATGAATGTAGCTTTTGGCTACGTTCATTTCAATCCAGAACAAACACTGATCTGATATTTAAGGTAAGAGCATACTTAACTGATACCAGCAAACTAATGTGTTAAATTCAGTAACCAGTTAAAATGAATAAACAATAGTGGTTAAAACTTTTAGAACTGCTAAAGCACTATTTAAATTCACATATTTTATATATATATATTTCTAATTGTTTTCAATAATAAAAGCATAGAACATATTTTTTTTTTAGGAAATTGGAAGCAATCAAATTAAAAACACACTTTTCATTCATTGATCATTCACTAAGACACATTTGTGGTACCTGTACAGCAGAAATCCTATATTGATAAAAGATTCTACTTCACTTTAAACTAAGCTCAACTCTGCTCTGTCACATACTACTATTAACAGATATATTTAAGCTCTGAGTTTTTCTGAGTTGCATTGTCATGACTAAACTCATTGACCAGTGTCCCGGAGTTGTAATAAAACCAGAATATTGACGGGAGAAATAGAGAGAGATAACACAGTAGTGAAAGAGAAAACTGATTTCCTGCTGCATTCAAAGGACACTCCTGTCCTGATGCGTTAAGGGAGATCCATCCCCCTTCTCTTTCTCCTGTCACTCCTTCTCTACCCTCCTCCCCTGCCTTTCCTATTCTTACGCTCTGCTTGCTGGACCATGCATTTGTATTGTGTTCCTCTGACCGTGTGCTGCTCTTATACTCCATCATTGGGAGGGCACCACCCACAATAGTATTAACAGGGAGCTTTGTAATGTACCATACAGCTACCTACACTGTAACAGTACTGTACATGCACAACACTCTGGTTTCATTTATCAGCATCGTCTATGGGTTCCTTATTAACAAATTACATAGCCGCTTGATCTCTATGCACTGTTTTCACTAACAATTTTTTTGTGTGCTAGCATTTCCCCTCACTCAAAAAAGAGCCACGTGCAGCTACAGCACACGAACCATTTCTCATTAATTGTACACATGTCAAACTGTGATAAATGAGTCTAACTGTAGCACCGGGCAACCGAGGAATCCCAAACGCTTCAGTCCCGAGCAGAAGAAGCACTCCCTAAAGAAAGCCAGCACAGGCCATTCCTCACAGCCCCAGTCAGGGGGTAAAGAAACATTCACCTCAGGGACTGCAGTAAATACAGTACCCCTCTACAGTGTAGCAAGATGCTCCAATGCATTAATGTAGCTGTAGTGCATATCTGCAGGGAAACACACTCAGGAAAGAAACTTTTGCTTTAAATAAGTTTCTCTTCATTTGTGGGATTATTTGATTAAATCATAAAAGGCAAATAAGCTAAGTGAAAAAAAAAATTAACAAAACCACATGAAGAACACCTGCTGCAATTCACCTGCATAACTGCAACCCGTTATGTACACAACTATTACATGATTTCATCTAGGATATCAGAGTCATCATATCATAGTCATGAATGGGACAAACATCCAACAACTGAGCATCCACAAGACCCTTCCTCCCCTGAACCCAAGGGGGAAGTGGTGATACGGTAGAGAAGGTGGACGGTACCTGTTTGCCAGATATACGGGGGTTTATTTTCGGCTGCAGTTTGTGCATCCAGCTTCCAGAAGGAGAAAAAAAGTAGTGCTAATGTCCAGAGAGCAGGGACCCCCAATGTCCCTAGAGCTCTGCTGGCCAGCACCATGGCCACCACACAGCAAGAACTGTAGTTCCCAATGCAGTCAGGAGGAAAAAAGCTAGCCTGGCCACGCGGTATAGAGCTGGGTTTAAGTATATTTTCTGCACTTGCTTTGTCCGCGTCAGTGCGTCCAACAACAAATAACTCCCGATGAACAGGGCTAATATCTTTTTTCGTTTCTGATTCCTTTCTCTTTCTCTGTCTCTTTCAGCTCCTTAATGAGAGAGAACAAGGTCTGGCAGTAATAAAACAGGAACAATAGATCCCTAAGCCCAGCCTGCTGCTGCTGCTGCACGCCAGCTTGATGCAGCACCTCCCTCTCTCCCTCTCTCTCTCTCTCTCTCTCTCTCTCTCTCTCAGTCTCTTTTTCATACAGCAGACACATGCACACATGCCCACCCTCTCCATCCATCCCTCCCTCCCAATCTCCTCCTGGGGCTCTGCTTATTTCAGAAACTCTGATAAAATAGACAAAAACAGTTTAAAGATATTCAAAATCAAATCAAATCAAATCAAATCAGATTTATTTGTATAGCGCCAAATCATAACAAAGTTACATCAAGGCACTTTACATATAGAGCAGGTCTAGACCAAACTATTTATAAAATTATTTAAAGAGACCCAACAGATCCCCCGATGAGCAAGCACTTGGCGACAGTGGCAAGGAAAAACTTCCTTTAAGAGGCAGAAACCTCGGGCAGAACCAGGCTCAGGGGGGGCGGCCATCTGCCTCGACTGGTTGGGTTGAGAGAGGAAGAGAGAGAGAGAGAGGCACAGGGGGAGGGGGGGGGGCAAATTTGGGTAGAGTAGGGAGAGAAAGAGAGCAAGAGGAGGGGATATTCAAACAGGTGTAGGCAGGAACATGATGCTGCATGAGGTTCGTAGGAATGATGCTGTATGGAATTCTTGAAGATGTGGGAGCAGCAGGCATTGCAGGAGAATGGGATGGTGATGATTCATCACCTGCAGGATGAGGACAGGGAGAGAGAGGAGAGGAGCTGGGGGAGAGAGAGGAGAGGAACTGGGGGAGATAGAGACTTCGGGAAAACATGGTTAGTAAATGCAATGCATATGCTTGGAACTGAGAGAACCTGGGATTTCGGAGAAGCAGGTTGTTGGTATGACGGCGCATGCGAGGCGGGGAGAGAGAGAGGGAGAGAGAGAAAGGGAGAGGGAAGAGGGAGAGGGAGAGACAGAGAGAGAGAGAGAGAGGGGAAAGGGAGAGGGAGAGAGAGAGAGAGGTGCTCAGTCCTTCCCCTAGCAGTCTAAGCCTATAGCAGCATAGCTAAAGAGTAAATGAACTTTAACTTTTTAACTATAAGCTCTATCATACAGGAAAGTTTTAAGCCTGGTCTTGAAAATTGCTAAAGAGTCTGCCCCCTGGACCAATACTGGAAGTTGGTTCCATAGAAGAGGAGCCTGATAACTGAAAGATCTGCCTCCTGATTTACTCTTGGAGACTCTAGGAACCACAAGTAAACCTCCATCTAGAGAGCGGAGTGGCCTACTAGGACAGTAAGGAACTATGAGCTCTCTGAGGTATGACGGAGCTTTGCCAGTAAGAGCTTTATATGTTAACAGAAGGATTTTAAATACTATTCTGAATTTTACCGGCAGCCAATGAAGAGCAGCTAACACAGGAGAGATGTGATCCCTCTTTCTAGTTCCTGTTAATATTCGTGCAGCAGCATTCTGAATCAACTGAAGGCCTTTCAGAGATTTGTTTGGACATCCAGATAATAATGAGTTACAGTAGTCCAGCCTAGAAGTTACGTATGCGTGGACTAGTTTTTCTGCATCCTCTTGAGAGAGGATATTTCTGATTTTCCTAATGTTTCTCAGGTGGAAGAAAGCTGCCCTACTGACTTGTTTTATGTGAGGGACAAAGGACATGTCCTGGTCAAAGGTTACTCCAAGGTTTTTTACAGTGGAGTTGGAAGCCAAAGTAATGCCATCCAGACTGATTACATGATTAGATAGGGTTTCTCTAAGGTGCTTAGGGCCGAGTATAATAACTTCAGTTTTGTCAGAATTTAGAAGTAAAAAATTATGGGTCATCCAGACTTTTATGTCTTCAAGACATGGCTGCAGTCTGACTATCTGACTAACTTCATTTGGCTTCATTGATAAATACAGCTGAGTGTCGTCTGCATAACAGTGGAAATTGATGCTGTGTTTCCTGATAATGTTGCCTAAAGGAAGCAGATAAAGAGTAAAGAGGATTGGTCCAGGTACCGAACCCTGTGGGACTCCATAACTGGCTATAGTGCGTGAGGAGGAGCTATTGTTAACATGTACAAACTGATATCTATCCGATAAATAGGATTTGAACCACCTTAGAGCCGTTCCTTTAATGCCAATTTCATGTTCCAGTCTCTGTAATAAAATATTGTGATCAATGGTGTCGAATGCAGCACTGAGATCCAAGAGGGGAAGTATGGAGGCTGATCCATTGTCTGAAGCCATTAGAATATCATTGGAGACTTTAATCAGCGCTGTTTCTGTGCTGTGGTGAGCTCTAAATCCTGACTGAAACTCTTCAAGCAAACCGTTCCTATGCAGATGGTCGTGTAATTGGTTTGCTACTGCTTTGTCAATTATTTTAGAAATGAAGGGAAGGTTTGATATGGGTCTATAATTGGCCAAAACATCTGGATCAAGATTCGGCTTTTTAAGCTGGGGTTTGATGACTGCGGTCTTAAGAGTCTGAGGTACATAACCTAAAGATAACGTTAAATTAATGAGATCTAGAATGAAGGGCTCAATTAAGTAAAGAATGTCTTTAAAGAGGCTGGTCGGCACTGGGTCTAATAGAGAGGTTGATGGCCTAGATGATGATACTATAGAAGCTAGCTCTGAGAGATTCAGAGATGAGAATGATTCCAGATATAAAATAGGCGTTGCAGTTGATTCAGGAGTTGCTGTATTCAGTAGATTATTGTCTAATGTAGGTAAGAGCTGTTGAATTCTGTCTCTGATTGTTATGATTTTATTTGTAAAAAAGCCCATAAAATCATCCCTGCTGAGAGCTAAGGGGATCACTGGTTCTATTGAACTATGACTCTCTGTCAGCCTGGCTACAGTGCTGAAGAGAAACCTGGGGTTGTTCTTGTTTTTTTCTATTAGTGCTGAATAATATGATCTTCTAGCACTGCGGAGAGCTTTTTTATACCTTTTTAAGCTTTCTTTCCAGGCTCGGTGAGACTCTTCCGAGTTGCTGGAACGTCAATTTCTTTCTAATTTCCGTGTCATCTGTTTTAAGGCACAAATTTGAGAATTATACCACGGAGCCAGCCTCCTCTGTTTTATTACTTTCTTTTTGAGAGGGAGCATCATCCAGATTTGAACACAGTGTGGCCATAGTGCTAGTCACAAGGTCATCAACCTGTGTATGGGAGAAATCCTCATTTGAATTTAGATATGGCATTGCTGTAAATGATGACTGAATGTTCTCTTTAAATTTAGCCACAGTGTCTTCATATAAACATCTTCTATAGCCAAATTTATTCCTCGATGCTGTGCAGTCAGTTAAAGTAAACTCAAATGTAATGAGGTAATGGTCGGTCAAAAGACAGTTTTGAGGAAAAATTGTTAACTTGTCAATTTCAATGCCATATGTTAGAACAAGATCAAGGATATGACTGAAGCAGTGAGTTGGTTCATTCACATGCTGGGAAAAGTCAATTGAGTCTAGTAATGAAAGAAACCCAGAACTAAGGCTGTCACTTTCTACATCTACATGAATATTGAAATCTCCCACTATAATGATTTTATCTGTACTAAGTACTAACTCTGATATAAACTCAGAAAACTCTGATAGGAATTCTGAGTACAGACCAGGTGGACGGTATACTGTAACTAACAGAACTGGTTTTTCAACTTTCCAGTTTTAGTGGGAAAGACTAAGAGTGAGGCTTTCAAAAGACCTACAGCCAGATTTTGGTCTAGGGTTGATTAATAAGCTTGACTGAAATATCGCAGCCACTCCCCCTCCTCGACCTATGGTACGAGGGACATGAAAATTAACATGAGTGGGGGGTGTAGCTTCATTAATACTAACATATTCATCCTGCTGCAGCCAGGTTTCAGTTATACAAAATAAATCAATATGATGATCAGTTATAAGATCACTGACTAATAGAGATTTTGATGATAGTGATCGAATATTCAACAGTCCACATTTAACTGCAGTATTATTTGAGACCGAATTTGTGGCTGTTTTGATTTCTATTAAGTTTTTGTTTTTAGCTCCTCTACTGTTTAATCTAGGTTTAGTAACTTTTCTAAATTTAGATTTAGGTGGTCGGGGGACAGACACAGTTTCTATAGACCTAGACACAGACAGAGACTCTATTCTATTTTCGGCAGGGAACCGCTCTGACTGAGGCGCAGAGGAGCATGTTAAACTGCGGCTCTGCCTCCTGGTCTCGACTCGGGGTTGTCATGGTTTTAACTTTCTAATAAACTCGGCCATATTCCTAGATATAAGAGCGGCACCACCCACGGTGGGATGGACACCATCTCTCCTAATCAGACCAGGTCTCCCCCAGAAAGTGTTCCAGTTATCTATGTAGCCCACATTGTTTTTGGGACACCACCTCGATAGCCAGCGGTTGAATGAAGACATGCGGCTATACATGTCATCACTGGTCCGATTGGGGAGGGGGCCGGAGAAAACTACAGTGTCCGACATTGTTTTAGCAAAGGTACACACCGATTCCACATTAATCTTTGTGACCTCCGACTGGCGAAGTCGGGTGTCGTTACTGCCGACGTGAATAACAATTTTACCATATTTACGCTTATCCTTAGCCAGCAGTTTCAGGTAAGATTGGATGTCGCCTGCTCTGGCCCCCGGGATACACTTAACTATGGCTGCCGGTGTCGCTGACTTCACGTTCCTCAGAATAGAGTCACCAATCACTAGAGTCGGCTTTTCAGCGGGTGTGTCGCTGAGTGGGGAGAACCTGTTGGAAACGTGAACCTGTTGGTGGTGAACCGGGGGCTGCTGCCTACGACTATGCCTCTTGTCTCGGACAGTCACCCAGCCGCCCTGACTAGATCCCGGCTGCTCGGGAGCCGCTGGGGGGGAGGAAACTCTCTCGGCTGCCGTAGGAGCTGGTCTAGGTCGGCCCGCACTGGCTACAGGGGGGCGGCTAGCTACACTAGCATAAGTTGGGCTAGCTAAGGTGCGGAGCCGCGACTCTAACTCACTAATTCTTGCCTCCATTTCTACCATCATCCTGCATCTATGACAACAAGTACTATCATAAAAGGAGGCAGAGGAGTAACTGGACATGTAGCAGACAGGACAGGAGAGAAGAGGAAAGGGAGAAGGAGGAAGAGCGAGTGGAGAGAGAGAGCTGGAGGCCATTGCTAATCGTTCAGTTCAATTAGCGGAGCAACAGTATCGTTTATAGGCTTAGGAAAGGGGAAGGAGATTGAGTTCTATGCTAGTATAGTTTAATAGCAGTATGCTGTCGATTAGTCAGGTGAATAGCAAAGAATAGCAAAGAAATAGCAAAGACAGCACACGAGGTAACACAGAGCACAACCACAGAGCACAACCACCAGTGACCGGAAATGACGTAACATGACGTGCTTACCGCACGTAACCAGGAAGTGTCGTGCTACCGAATATTCAGTGTTCAGTGTAACTGCTAAAGGTACTGTTCAAAGTGTTCACAGTGTTTTACATCTGAATGTTTTCAGCAAAACTCTAAATCTATCCATCAACTCAGCTTCTACCCCTTTTTTGTTTCCGGGTCGCAGGTGGTGCTGAAGCCATTGCCAGCTCTCTTTGGGCGAGATGGCGGGGTACACCCTGGACAGGTCGCCAGTCCATCATACAGACACACAGAGACGAACAACCACTCACACTCAGACCTATGGACAATTTAGAGTCACCACTTAACTTACACATGCATGTCTTTGGACAGTGGGAGGAAACCGGAGTACCCGGAGGAAACCCACGCAGGCAGGAAGAAAATGCAAACTCTGCACAGAAAGGCCCCAGGTCAGGAACCAAACCCGCGGCCTTCTTATTGTGGGGTGAAAGGTCCTAGGGTACGACAGCGAAGCAACACAGGCAGAGGCCAGTGGATCCTACAAGAAGAGGCTCTTTCCGGGACCCTGAACTTCCTGCGCTGGTGACTTGTGCTCTTAAGGAGATTTTCGTCCTGGACTATTTTTAGTGAATCGTTTTTTATTGTTTTAAAATACACTTTTTATAGTGATTTTATTCTGGTCATGTTGATTGACAGACTCGTCCCGAGTGGAACTTGATAAAACAAAATTCGGGGCCATCCCTCCATGACATTTGGGGTTGTCGGCAGGATTGTTCTACTGGGTTGAGTTCTGTCTTTTCAGCAAGTCAGACGACGACACACAACTCCCAGGACAGCCTATGATGATGCCTTTTTTTATGGGGAGCCCATAGTGCCAAAATTCAGTGGCACTGGGTCGGACATAAGGTTTGGTGAATGGAGATTCCAGGTGGATGGGTGCTGGGTTTCCGGCCAATCAGAGATTCTCAAAAGGCAGATTTTGTGCTGGTTAGGAGGGGAGGCAAAATGGGAGATTTTGACTATAGAAAGAACTGATAGAGATACACCTAAGAAAATTTTTTACACATTGTTTGAACTGTATGGTGACAACACACAAGGGGATGTCTTATTGACTATTTTAGATGAGCTGAGAGACTCTTATAGACACAGAGCCCCACCCAATAAAGCTAAATACAAACGATCCTCAAGGATGACCAATATGCAATATATGTGATGAAATGGGACACTTAAGTCATGGCAACATGTCTTCTCCACTCCACACTGATGCTGTGAAACATTGTATCCCCGCGGGTAACACAGAGCCTATCCATGAAAGGTTGAGACCAGTACCTCCTACTCTTTATAAGGAGATCCGTAGTCTACTCAAAGGCATGTTGAATTTTGAATTGAATTGAAAGTTTATTTCGAATATTTTGAATATAAAACCAATTTAAAAACAGCATACATATAAATACAGCGAACATATATGTTGGAGGGAGGGGTTATTAAGGAGAGTTGTAGTCCCTGGGCTGCCCCCATTGTCCTAGTGCAAAAGAAGTGTGGAGCTTGGTGGTTTTGTGTAGACTACTGCAAACTTAACAATGTCACCCACAAAGATGCCTTCCCCCTGCCCCGTGTTGAGGATTCTCTGACAAGCCTGAACAAAGCAGAGTGGTACTCCACATTGGATCTAGCCAGTGGCTATTGGCAGGTGGAGGTTGAGGAGAGCGACAAGGAAAAGACTGCATTCACGACACCATTTGGTGTATTTGAGTTCAAAAGGATGCCGTTTGGCCTTTGCAATGCACCTGCCACTTTTCAAAGATTAATGCAGAGGTGCTTGGGAGAGCAGTTAACAGAATCAGTTCTTATGTATTTGGATGATGTGATTGTGTTCTCCAGAAGTTTTTCGGACCACCTCGACCGTCTGGAGTCAGTGTTCCAAGCCCTGGTATGCTACGGTCTCAAAGTCCGCCCAGAGAAATGTCACCTGTGTCAGAAACAGGTGACGTTTTTGGGACATGTGGTCAGCAGCCAGGGAGTCTCGCCTGACCCTGACAAAGTGGCAGCTGTTACAGATTGGCAGCCCCCCAGCAGTGTAAGGCAAGTCTGCGCAATCCTTCGGTTTGTGGGATACTACTGGCATTTCATATGGGGTTTTTCAAGAATTGCTAAACCCCTTAATGAACTTTTGGACGGTACTGGGCGCAGCCGTGGCCGACGCTCACCCTCTATTCAGTGGACTGATCAGTATTAAGCAGCCTTTCAACAACTCAAACATGAGCTTCTCCAAGCCATTATTTTAGCATATGCTGATTACACACTCCCATTTACTGTTTACACCGATGCCAGTAATCGCGGGTTTGGGGCTGTCCTGGCCCAGGAACAAAATGGCCTAGAGCGGGTAATTGTATATGGTAGCAGGAGCTTTCACCCACCTGAACGCAATGATTCCAATTACAGTTCATTAAAACTAGAACTTCTTGCTATGAAGTGGGCTGTAGTGGAAAATTTTAAAGACTATTTGGGGGGGGCAAAGGTTACTGTAGTGACAGATAACAACCCACTAGTGCATCTGGAAACAGCAAAGCTAGGGGCTGTGGAACAAAGATGGGTTGCCCAGTTAGCCAACTTTGACTATATCATCAAATACTGCCCTGGGGGAGAAAACACCAATGCTGACATTCTCTCTAGATTTTGTGCTGTTCCCACAGGCTCTGGTCAAGCTGGAGGAAAGCCAGGAGAGGAACTGCTTGTGAGAGTGGTTGAAGCTTCACCCACGCCAGAGGCTGTGCCTGAAAGTTGGGGCTGGGATCCAGAACGGTGGAAGAGAATACAAACTGAAGATCCTACTCTCCGTAAGGTAAAGAATACCTGGAACAAGGTATGTTGCTTAGCGTTCCAGAGAGGCAGTTATTGCCTCTGCCAGTTAAGAAACTCTTGAGCCATTGGAAGCAGTTGAGATTAAAAGATGGTGTTGTGTGCAGAAATGTACAGGATCTACAAACCCTTGAGACTTTCCAACAAGTTGTCATTCCTGCTGTCCAAGCCCAATCACTATGGGAAATGTATCATCAACAGGCGGGACACCCAGGGTTGGAGAGACCCTTTTGAGGAGGAACTTTTACTAGCCCCAAATGGAGGAGGCTGTTAGTACCTGGATTCAAGGCTGTCCATGCTGCATTCTGCACAAGACTAGGCCACAAGGTAAAGCTCTTCTAGTTCCTCTTATACCCAAGGCTCCAATGCACATTGTGGCCCTTGATTTCTTGACCCTGGGTCGCCCGACAGACAGGTATCAAAATATACTGGTTCTAACTGATCTGTCCTCCAAGTTTTCATGGGCAGTCCCCACCCCAGACCAGACAGCTCTGACAACAGACCATGCTCTATGGACACATGTAATCCAGCCATTTGGCTGTCCTGAAGTGTTTCATTCAGACCAAGGCCCTAACTTTGAATCAAGGTTGATTAAGGAACTGTGCGAGATCTATGGGTGCCGAAAGAGCCATACCACTCCCTATCATCCAATGGGGAATAGAGCCTGTGAAAGGTTCAGCCAAACTCTTTTGAATCTCCTGGGCACCCTGGAAGTGGAACAACACAATAGGTGGGTGGAGTATTTATATTGGGCTAGTCCAGGCATATAATAACACTGTTCATGGTTCCACAGGATATGTGACAGCCTTTCTCATGTTTGGTTGCCATCTGAGAATTCCTGTAGATATGCTGACTGGGGCCACGGGGCCTGCCACACCTGACAATACCATGGACTGGGTCAACAGACATCAGGAGAAGTTGCACTATGCCTATGAGAAAGCATTCAGAGAGAAACCTTCAGAGAGCAGCAGAAAAAAAACAAGACTTTACGATTGGACACCAAGAGAGGCTCTCCTCTCACCTGGGGAGCGAGTTTTGGTTCTGGACCAGAGGAGACGGCAGAAGGGAAAACTGGGCAACAGATGGGAGGAACAGCCATATGTGGTGGTAAGTCGGCCTGACCCAGAGAACCCGGTATACTAAATCAAGCCTGAGGTGAACAGCGGCGGCGGTGATTGGCGTTGGTGAGGGCCAGGGTTGGTCTCTTTTTAATAACACAGGGTTAGGGTTAATTGGGGAAACTCCAGCCAATCCCACATGGGGTCCAGCACACACCTATTTGCATGCAAAGACAGGAAAAAGGGGCAACCGGGAGCACACACTCCTACATGGAAAATATAAACAATGACTGTCAAAACATGCCCTTTCCCAAGAATTAAACATCCCTATATGTTTAATTCCTTTCACCTACATTCTAGAGAGAGCGTCAGCGATTACATTATAACAACATTTTTTACAGTGTATCTGCAGGTTGAAGTCCTGCAGAAAGAGTGACCAGAGCATGATCCGCTGGTTGGAATTGTGCATCTGGGCTATGAATATCAGAGGGTTATGATCAGTAAAAACGTGCACAGGGATTGAACTCGAGCCGATATACAATTTGAAATGTTGTAATGCAAGCAGAAGAGCAAGAGCCTCTTTTTCGTATGTTAAACTTATTGGAGAAGTAACAGATTGGATCTTCAATACTCTGCTCATCTTCCGGCAGCAAGACTGCACCTGCGCCGCACGCACTAGCATCCGCCTCCAGTTTGAAAGGCTGGTTAGATGCTTACCGTGTTGCATATGAGTCTGCTAAAGCTTTATTGTGCTGTGCCCTTGTTTTGCTGCACCTGATTTCTCCCGGAGGAAAATTTTCAAGGTGCTAACAAGAGCAGTGAGCAGAGCCACCACATCAGAAAAGTTATTTTGATAGTACCCACACATACTTAAGAAACGACGCAGGGCTCTTTTGGTTCTGTCGAACCGGGAAATCAATGATTCCTTGCACTTTTGCCGCTACAGGACAAACCTGTCCTTGTCCCACCTGCTTACCGTGATAGGTAACTGTCCCCCTGCCAAATTCGCATTTTGCAAGGTTCGGGGTGAGACAGGCCTGACGGAGATGACTGAAAATGACAGAAAGAGTGTGAAGACGCTCATACCAAGTGGAAGAATAGGCAACCACATCATCTAGGTATGCCTCACAATTTTCCACTCCAGCTGAAACAGTATGCATCAGTCACTGGAACGTGGCGGGAGCATTACGCAACCCAAATGGGATAACTGTATACTGGAGGAAATTGTCAGGTGTAACAAACGCAGAGATCTCAGAAGCGTGTGAAGTGAGTGGAACTTGCCAGTAACCCTTAACAGGTCCAACAGACAAACTTGGCTGAGCCTACTCTATCAATGCAATCCTTCATTCTAGGAAGAGGAAACGAATCAGGTTTCGTAATGGCATTTATTTTCCTGTAGTCATTACAGAAGCGAGGTGTGTTGTCTGGCTTTGGGACCAGAACGCAGAGAGCGTTCCACGCACTAGTGCTGGGAACGACCAATCCATGTTCGATTAAATAGGTTACCTCCTGCTGCATCAGAGCCCTTTTACATGGATTCACCTAATATGCGTGCCGATTGATGGGTTTATGTCCCTCCACATCAATGTTGTGGTACAGAACAGAAGTTTGACGGGGATGATCAGAGAACAACAACAGGTTAGTTTTGATCAGATGGATAATATCAGCACGAGCGGAGTCGGATAGATAAGACAGGAAAGACTCTAAGTCACTTAGCACTTCTGAATTTCTCAATTGGCAACCACATTTACCTTGCTAGAGTTAAGGCTCCATCGTCTAATCAGAACCCCATTTCCAAGAAGAAAATGGGTCCTGCTCCTCAATGGCCACAGCTGAGGACAGACACAAAGTCAAAGACAGGTCATTTTGCTGAGCAGTGATCAACATGTCTCTACTTGCATCTAAGTTTAACGCTGTGTCAGAGAATGGCACAAACTCAGTCCCACATTTCAACATTTTGTTACTCTCTCTCAGTGCAGGGAATAGCAGAACAGACATGCTCACTCTCATCTAGTGTAGCCAAAAAGGAGTCAGACAAATCAACAGTTTTCCCCATCTTACGAGCCTATGTGCGAGTAATAGCACACACAGGAAACACATTTGCCGGGCAGACTCGGACACAAAGACTGATTCAGGCACAGCAATCACAGGCACATTGACAACTTCGGGTGGAGGAAACACTTCTCCTCCAGCTAGATCATTACCGAGAATGAATGAAATACCACTAATAGGGAAACGCAAAAATACGGCTACTTTGACGTGCCCAGTTACGAGAGGCGGATTTAAATGCACCATCTGCAGTGGGGCTCCAATCGCACTTATCTTAATGCCCCATACTAGCACATCTGATTTACACAAAGTCTCGGCTGAAAGTGGCAGGACACTGTCTAGCATGAAAGAGTGATAGGCAGCTGTATCACAGAGAATTGTCACCGGCACATTATCTTTTTCCTCACCAGTCAAAGACACAAATCCCTGAGAGATGAATGGCTGGAAGCGGGGATCCACTTCATCATTGAACTTAACTTTAACTTTAACACATTTCTCGGGCAGTGACGCAGTTTTTATGAAACCCACACCGGCAGGATGTTTGGTATTTTTCAGTTGTCCTTTTATTTTAACCCTTTAAAACTATCACATGATTTTCCCGTGTGTCACTTCTCGCCACACTACCTGTGTTACGACAGGAAGTGATGTCATTTTCCCGGGAGTTGTAGTTTTTCCGCGATAAACACTTAGCCTGCAGTTACTCTCTCGCTCTCGTCTAATCTTTTGCTCTTTCACAAAAACACTCACTACACACACTCCATACACATTCCCACACACAAATTTATGGGGTGTGGATGCATTATTATTAACATTATAATTTTTTATTATTATTATTTAAATTTTTTGTTGTTTATTGCACTTTTCATGGATGAACATGATCTTGTACAAAGATATGTATCCTCATAAGTATCTGGCAGACTTAGATACTGGATTGCATTATTGTTTATTTTTGTGAACATGCAATCTTTTTGCATATCGTGCAACAAAATTTTTGGTACAGTCTATAAAAATGAGTGTGTCTCAGAAATTAAGCAATGAACACACTCAAAATAACTTTTCTGTGGTCTGAAAGGACTTTGTGCAACTTTTTTACATTTAAAATTTTAAGGGATACAGCTATACCATTTCTGTATTTGGGAAAATATATTTAAAAAAAAAAGATTTATTTTTTTTTTGTGGTTTATTGCACTTTCTAGCTACTTATTTAGTTAATATGGACATAGGTCCATACATATTATTAAAATACTCTGAAAAATGGCACCACAGCATGTAAAATTGTAAAGGTATGCTCTGGCGGACTTCTTCTATGGTAGGTCATACAGGGTTAAGAGCAGGACAGACAGCAATTAAGTGGCCTGGCTCTTGACAATAAAAACACTCCCGGTTCTCACCAGCTGCTGCTGGTGCCGATTTATGCATTGAGCTTGGTGACTTGACTTTACGCTCAGGCACTACACTTAAGCTCCGGGTTGTCTACATTGAAAACACACTTTTGTGAGTTAAAATAACTCATCTGCCAGGACAGCCGCTTTGGTTAGTGACGCAACTTTTTGTTCATTTAGGTACACGACAATGCGCTCTGGCAGACAGGTTTTAAATTCTTCCAGTAAAATCAGCTCCCTCATCTATGCCACAGTTTTAACACATGCTTGGCACCATTTATCAAACAGAATACTCTTTTCACGCACAAACTCTACATATGTCCGGTTGGCAGTTTTATCCCTATTTCTAAATTTCTGCCAATAGGCTTCCGGGACAAGTTCATATGCTTGCAACACGGTTTTCTTTAATGTCTCATAATCAAGACTCTCTTCAATAGACAAACTTGAGCAAACTTTCTAGGCTTTCCCAAAAAAGTTTGGATTGCAACAAAGGAGACCAGAACTCCTTGGGCCAATTTAGTGCAGCAGCTATGCACTCAAAAGTGCTAAAATAGGAGTCAACTTCAGACTCACGAAACGGGGGGACTAACGCTATGTGTTTGCTGATGTCAAATCCAGAAGAGGCAGAGAGGTCGCTTTGGTTACCAGACAGGGGGGTGGAGGCCGGAGGTGTACCGCGCTGAAGCTCAAGAGTCCTCACCCGGAGATGCATTGCTTGTACCTCAAGCTCTTTATTTCGGGTTTCAACCTCCTTTATACGGAGGGCTAGGCAGAGATCTTTGGTGGACATATTACCCACAGGAGGCACGGAGGCCGGCTCGTGCTCCACATCAGCAGCGAGCACATCAGCAACCTCTATCACCTTTGTATCCGTTTCCAGAGCAGCTGCCTCTGCCTCATCCAAAGCAGCAGCTAGAGCGGGTAACACACCCTTCTCCACCAACTTTTCACATAACACATGTCTCAGCTCTGCTTTCCAGAGACTGTAAGACACAGCAACATCATAACAATTAGCTATAATTAACTAGGGGTGGGAGAAAAAAATCAATTCATGTAGGAATCGGGATTCTTATCTGGATCAATTCGTGAATTTAAAAAATTTATTTTTTATTAACTTTTCCTCCGTCTCTCTGTGCGCCCTCACAGGCTTCTGTACACAGCAGTGCAGCAAGCTGTGTTAAGCTCGTTATCATTAGTTGCCACAAACAACAACTCTCGCTATCGGCACTATGGAAGAGCAAGAAATTCAGCCAGTCCCATCTTCACTGAAGGCAAGAATTTAGGCTCATTTTGGATTTTATTATCTCCCTGGGAAGAATGAGCTCAACATGACTCATTCAATATGCAAGGCTTGCAAATTGAAAGTCAAGTTTTTCAGGAACACTACAAATGTCCGGGCACAGTTGAAAAATCAAATCAAATCAAATCAAATCAGATTTATTTGTATAGCGCCAAATCATAACAAAGTTACATCAAGGCACTTTACATATAGAGCAGGTCTAGACCAAACTCTTTATAAAATTATTTAAAGAGACCCAACAGATCCCCCGATGAGCAAGCACTTGGCGACAGTGGCAAGGAAAAACTTCCTTTAAGAGGCAGAAACCTCGGGCAGAACCAGGCTCAGGGGGGGCGGCCATCTGCCTCGACCGGTTGGGTTGAGAGAGGGAGAGAGAGAGAGAGAGAGAGGCACGGGGGGGGGCAAAGTTGGGTAGAGTAGGGAGAGAAAGAGAGCAGGAGGAGGGGATATTCAAACAGGTGTAGGCAGGAACATGATGCTGCATGAGGTTCGTAGGAATGATGCTGTATGGAATTCTTGAAGATGTGGGAGCAGCAGGCATTGCAGGAACATGGGATGGTGATGATTCATCACCTGCAGGATGAGGACAGGGAGAGAGAGGAGAGGAGCTGGGAGAGAGAGAGGAGAGGAGCTGGGGGAGACGGAGACTTCGGGAAAACATGGTTAGTAAATGCAATGCACATGCTTGGAACTGAGAGAAACTGGGATTTCGGAGAAGCAGGTTGTTGGTATGACGGCGCATGCGAGGGGGGGAGAGAGAGAGGGAGAGGGAAGAGGGAGAGGGGGAGAGAGAGAGAGAGAGAGAGAGAGAGAGAGAGAGAGAGGGGAAAGGGAGAGAGAGAGAGAGGGGAAAGGGAGAGAGAGAGAGAGGTGCTCAGTCCTTCCCCCAGCAGTCTAGGCCTGTAGCAGCATAGCTAAAGAGTAAATGAACTTTAACTTTTTAACTATAAGCTCTGTCATACAGAAAAGTTTTAAGCCTGGTCTTGAAAATTGCTAAAGAGTCTGCCCCCCGGACCGATACTGGAAGTTGGTTCCATAGAAGAGGAGCCTGATAACTGAAAGATCTGCCTCCTGATTTACTCTTGGAGACTCTAGGAACCACAAGTAAACCTCCATCTAGAGAGCGGAGTGGCCTACTAGGACAGTAAGGAACTATGAGCTCTCTGAGGTATGACGGAGCTTGGCCAGTAAGAGCTTTATATGTTAACAGAAGGATTTTAAATTCTATTCTGGATTTTACCGGCAGCCAATGAAGAGCAGCTAACACAGGAGAGATGTGATCCCTTTTTCTAGTTCCTGTTAATATTCGTGCAGCAGCATTCTGAATCAACTGAAGGCCTTTCAGACATTTGTTTGGACATCCAGATAATAATGAGTTACAGTAGTCCAGCCTAGAAGTTACGAATGCATGGACTAGTTTTTCTGCATCCTCTTGAGAGAGGATATTTCTGATTTTCCTAATGTCCTTTGTCCCTCACATAAAACAAGTCAGTAGGGCAGCTTTCTTCCACCTGAGAAACATGTCCTGGTCAAAGGTTACTCCAAGGTTTCTTACAGTGGAGTTGGAAGCCAAAGTAATGCCATCCAGACTGATTACATGATTAGATAGGGGTTCTCTAAGGTGCTTAGGGCCGAGTACAATAACTTCAGTTTTGTCAGAATTTAGAAGTAAAAAATTATGGGTCATCCAGACTTTTATGTCTTCAAGACATGTCTGCAGTCTGACTATCTGACTAACTTCATTTGGCTTCATTGATAAATACAGCTGAGTGTCGTCTGCATAACAGTGGAAATTGATGCTGTGTTTCCTGATAATGTTGCCTAAAGGAAGCAGATAAAGGGTGAAGAGGATTGGTCCAAGCACCGAACCCTGTGGGACTCCATAACTGGCTAGAGTGCTTGAGGAGGAGCTATTGTTAACATGTACAAACTGATATCTATCCGATAAATAGGATTTGAACCACCTTAGAGCAGATCCTTTAATGCCAATTTCATGTTCCAGTCTCTGTAATAAAATATTGTGATCAATGGTGTCAAATGCAGCACTGAGATCTAAGAGGAGAAGTATGGAGGCTGATCCATTGTCTGAAGCCATTAGAATATCATTGGAGACTTTAATCAGCGCTGCTTCTGTGCTGTGGTGAGCTCTAAATCCTGACTGAAACTCTTCAAGCAAACCGTTCCTATGCAGATGGTAGTGTAATTGGTTTGCTACTGCTTTCTCAATGATTTTAGAAATGAAGGGAAGGTTTGATATGGGTCTATAATTGGCCAAAACATCTGGATCAAGATTCTGCTTTTTAAGCTGGGGTTTGATGACTGCGGTCTTAAGAGTCTGAGGTACATAACCCAAAGATAAAGTCAAATTAATGAGATCTAGAATGAAGGGCTCAATTAAGTAAAGAATGTCTTTAAAGAGGCTGGTCGGCACTGGGTCTAATAGACAGGTTGATGGTCTAGATGATGATACTATAGAAGCTACCTCTGAGAGATTCAGAGATGAGAATGATTCCAGATGTAAAATAGGCGTTGCAGTTGATTCAGGAGTTGCTGTATTCAGTAGATTATTGTCTAATGTAGGTAAGAGCTGTTGAATTCTGTCTCTGATTGTTATGATTTTATTTGTAAAAAAGCCAATAAAATCATTGCTACTGAGAGCTAAGGGGATCACTGGTTCTATTGAACTATGACTCTCTGTCAGCCTGGCTACAGTGCTGAAGAGAAACCTGGGGTTGTTCTTGTTTTTTTCTATTAGTGCTGAATAATATGATCTTCTAGCACTGCGGAGAGCTTTTTTATACGTTTTTAAGCTTTCTTTCCAGGCTCGGTGAGACTCTTCCGAGTTGCTGGAACGCCAATTTCTTTCTAATTTCCGTGTCATCTGCTTTAAGGCACGAATTTGAGAGTTATTCCACGGAGCCAGCCTCCTCTGTTTTATTACTTTCTTTTTGAGAGGGGCAGCATCATCCAGATTTGAACACAGTGTGGCCATAGTGCTAGTCACAAGGTCATCAACCTGTGCATGGGAGAAATCCACATTTGAATTTAGATATGGCATTGCTGCAAATGATGACTGAATGTTCTCTTTAAATTTAGCCACAGCGTCTTCAGATAAACATCTTCTATAGCCAAATTTATTCCTCGATGCTGTGCAGTCAGTTAAAGTAAACTCAAATGTAATGAGGTAATGGTCGGTCAAAAGACAGTTTTGAGGAAAAATTGTTAACTTGTCAATTTCAATGCCATATGTTAGAACAAGGTCAAGGATATGATTAAAGCAGTGAGTTGGTTCATTCACGTGCTGAAAGAAGCGACATCACACAAAATAGCAGTTAAAGTTTGCAGTGTTATTTGTACAATTTTATTTTTGAAATATCAAAGAAAACACTTGTTCATTGTGTATTTTGAAATGGGCACCTTTGTGAGAGAAAAAAGGCAGCTAGGCTAAGCTTTTGTTTAGGAAATTTTATGTAATAACAAAAGTTTTATTTTTTTGTATACCTTGAATTTATTCTTGTAGTCACTGAGAATTGAGACATTCTAAAAAAAAGTTTGTTTAAAAAAAAAAAAAAAAAATCATACAAAACACCAATTTGTGTTATTTGTGTACAATTTTATTTTTGTAACTTTCTGGGAGAAAAGGGCAGCTAGTCTAAGGTTTTATTTTATGCAATTTTATTTATGTAACAGAATTATTTCTTGTACAACTTGAACTTGTTCTTGAAGTCACTGACACTGAAAATTCCAAGTTTAGCATGAATAAATGTTACCTTTTGTCTTAAGATTACCTTTGTGTATTTACATCACTGGAATCAGTTGATATAACTTTCAAATTTAAAAGTTACACTATCTTATACAAACTGTATTCGGTTTTGATGCCATAATTTGCCTCATTATTAACACACTATGCACTGTATCAATTTTTTAATCAAGAATCATTTGAATCGGGAATTGATTTTGAATCAAATAATAATTATTAATAATTATTAATTATTAATGATTCACAGTAGTGCTTCTCCGTGGGCTGATATCACAGCTGAAGCTGCTCCTGTGTTTGGCCAGCACACCATAGAGTTGGTGGGAGCTGTTGTCCAAGACAGTCCATTACTTAGCCAGGATCTTTTTCTCTGACACCGCTGCCTTCTGAATGAATTTGTTGAGGCTCCTGGCATTTTACTACCTTCAACCTACTGCCCCAGCACACAACAGCAACGAGGACAGCTCTAGCCACCATACACTCATAGAATAGCCTAAGCACCATCTGTCAGAATTGAAGGACCTTGCGGTGGTTTGAGATGAGGACAGACAGAGTCAATGAAGGGAGGATTCAGTGTTCTTTAATGGAAAAGAGGCTCTTCAAGGGAAAGGGAGGGGGGTGGGCGAGGGCAAGCAGCCAATGATCAGGACTGGGGTGAGTTTTGGAGTCCGGCTGTGTAGCCCACTGGTGAACGACAGTCGTTGGAGTCACATGAGGTCAGTTTTGGGCAGCCATTGTTGGAGGCTTGTTCCTTGTTAATTCTCCTGGGTAAGGTTGACAGGGCAGCATTGTAGATGGGAGATAGGTGGTGTCGCAGACCCCCTCCCCTATTTAGAGGTTTCTCCACTTTTACATAGATGGCTTCTTTGACCCCTCTTTCAAACCATCTGTCCTCCCTGTCCAGGATTTTAACATTGCTGTCCTCAAAGGAGTGTGCCTTTTCCTTTAGATGTAAGTAGACAGCTGAAACTGGACCTGAAGAGGTGGCCCTTCTGTGTTGGGCCATGCGTTTGTTTAACAGTTGTTTAGTTTCACCAACGTATAGGTCCTTGCATTGCTCACTGCACTGGACTGCATATATCAGGTTGTTTTTGTGAGTATGTGGTATCCTGTCTTTTGGGTATACCAGTTTTTGTCTGAGAGTGTTGCCTGGTTTGAAACATACGGGGATTGATGTTTGTTGAAAATCCTCCTGAGTTTCTCCGACACCCCAGACACATACGGAATTGCTATGTTTTTGCGTTTGTTGCTCCAAAAAGAATACCAACACAGAGGGTGCTGAAGAAGGGAACATGTTCTTGTTTTGTTGAAGGCCCAACTCAGATAGCCGCAAGTTTTCAAAGCTCCCCTTAAATGCTTATGCTCTTTCTCTTGGTCCTTAGTGGTGGTTGGTACATTATCGGCCCTGTGTTGTAGGGTTCTGACAACTCCCAGTTTGTGCTCCAATGGGTGGTGCAAGTCAAAGAGAAGGTATTGGTCTGTGTGTGTGGGTTTCCTGTATACCCTGATGTGGAGGCTCCTGTCCTCACCAAAGTGTACATCACAATCCAAAAAAGGAAGGTGGTTATCCTTGAAATCTTCTCTAGTGAACTTGATGTTTTTGTCCACAGAGTTGATGTGTTCAGTGAATGCCTGTACGTCTTGGGTTTTGATTTTCACCCACGTGTCATCCACATACCTGAACCGATGGCTTGGTGGTGTACCTTTGTATGAGTTCAAGGCCTTGTGTTCTACCATTTCCATGTATAGATTGGCCACAATCAGGGATACTGGTGAGCCCATCGCACAGCCATGCTTTTGTCTGTAGAAGTTATTGTTGAACTGGAAATATGTGGTGTTCAGGCATAACTCCAGTAGTTGTCAGATCTGGTTAGGTTTAATCATGTAGTAGATGGTGCCTCACAGTTTCTGTATGGTTTTATTAGACTAACTGTTAACCTAATAACTCCCACCACACGGGGTGTTTTGACTGGTGAAACAGTGTCACACTCAGCTCCGACACACAATCTCTGTCCTTTTCCAGGTGTTTATTTTTCTTCATCAGCAACTCCACACATGCCTTTCACTTAGCTTGGCCTGGGCCCTTGTAGTGATGGCAGTGAAAGCTTTCCTTTGTAGCTTACTCACAACCTCCCTCGTACCAGAAGCCACCTCTGCTGCAGACTTCATTGGCCACTCCTCCACTGCCCTGGACAGAAACTCGGAACCTCCCTGCCACAGGGAGTCACCATCAAGTTGGTCGGGGGAACACCCTCTTGTAACCAGATCAGCCACATTGCACTGACCGGGGACCCACCACTAATCTGTCACAGGTCCAGCCATCTGTATCTCACCAACACGATTGGCAAAGAAAGTTTGGAACCCATAACTTTCCCGCTGGATGGCTCCTAGCACAGTCTGGCTATCAACAAAGTGGTAACACCTCACCACTTCCAACCGCCCATGTTTCAACACGTACCCCTTCAGCCGGGCAGCAAACACGGCTCCGCAGATCTCCACTTTAACTGCGTCACCCCTCTGATCCAAAGGTATTAGTTTAGCCTTCGATTCCACGAGCCGGGTAATGACACCCCCTGAAGTCTCCCAGCGAAGGTAGAGGACCGCCCCGTAAGAGTCACAGCTCCCATTGTAAAATAATAATAATACTCCTGGGGAAAGTGATGGTGCTCAGCCGGGCATACTCTTTACAGAGCTCGATCGCCTTCTTGCGCAGCTCACTGGACAGTGGCTTGTCCCACGTATCCTTGGTCAAAACCTAAGCCTCTTGAAAGGCCCTCCTGACAAGGATGACGCCTTTTTGTTTCAGGGGTGTCGCCAGACCAAGGGGGTTATAAAGCCCGGCTACCTGGCTCAATAACACCCGACGGGTGAGAGGATCCAGTGTCTTTTCCTCTATGTCCTCCATTGAGAGGTTGAGCTCAGTGCGCATCTTCTTCTTCCTAGTGGAGAAATTGATGGCCACCATGAGGAAAAGTTTGTCTTCCCCAACACGGTAACCCACTCCGAAGGCCTTAAGGTCCTCGTCCCGTAACTGGTTGGGCAATAAAATAGTCTCTGGGTAGTAGGGACATCACCTTTCCTCCCACTTTGGCCAGATCGCACCCACGGCTTAAGGTGAAAACCCCCGGTTGCGAGAATGTCTTCAACCCCCTCAAGGATCTCGCTCAATCTTTGGGGGTCATTGTGAGACACCAGGATGTCGTCCACATAGGCGTTGTCTGCAATGACATGTCTTTCTTCCACCTTGTCGGTGAACTGTGGTAGGTAGGCAGTCTCCCGCATTGCCACTTGGGCGATGCAGCCAGCCAGCTTATCACCCATGTTCACCCGTACCACGGCGAAGTCCTCAATGTCATCGACAGGAGAGTCTCTCCACAGGAAGCGATGGACGTGCGACTCCTCTTCCTCCAACCACACCGAGTTGTACATTTTGGACACGTCGCCAATCGCCGCGTGCTCTCCCTCCCGGAAACGGAGCAGTACCGCCCGGATGGGGTTCAAAACATCTGGGCCCTTCCGTAGAATGCCATTAAGGCTAACACCCTGGTATTCTCGGCTGCTGTTCCAAACTAGTCTCACCGGGGTGGAGACAGAGTGTGGGTTGGGGGCTGTCAGGTGATTCATCCACCACAAAGCTCTGTTCCAACTGTCCATCACAGCCTTGTCGGCAAGCGACATCTCTTTCCCCCCAGGGGCGCACTTTCCACAACGACACCCGCCACACAACGGGTCGCAGGCAGCACCAATGCTGTCCCACTGCAGCCACTTGATGATCTCAGCGTTGCATGCAGCCGTGGTACCAACTCCTATGCTCTTTAACCCGGGGTGGTAGTTATGCCGAACCCCGACTTTCCCGGACTCCGCCCTCATGGAGCGTGCAAAGTGGGTTGAAGAGTGGCATGCAGTCACTTCAGTGTCCTCAGAAAGATCATGGTGCACACCACTGATAGTCTTTCCGAGCGGATCGTCCCATAACACCAGGTCGCCACACCTCATCAACTGCTGGGGCACAAGACGGCCCTCCCGGGCGCTAATGAGTAACTCAACCGTCTCCGGGCGGTTCAGTTCCCCCGGTTTGACAAGAAATTCTCCAGGTACTCCATGTCCACTGCATGGTTTATTCTGGCAATCTCCTCCAGTCCATAGCAGAGCAACTCATGGAGTCTCCATGTCCCTTTTCTCGTGGCTACTTTTATACTCATACAGTACGTCTTCATCTCGACTTTTACCTCCATGCCACCTACCCCATACACCACCAGTGTGATTGGCTCACCAGCTAATCCAAGCCTGTCTGCTGCCTGGTGAGTGATATAGTTAGTATCAGAGGCTAAATCGATTAGTGCACCAACCCAGTCCCCTCTCTTGGTCGTGACCTCCAACAGCATCATGAGGACCGAGTGTTCCTTCGGTCCACTCTCGTCCACCAGACCTTTGCCAGCACATATTGTTGAAGAAACTTTATTCGTGCAAGCATTACGAACAGCCTCCAGCTGTTTAGGGGTCAGGCCTAGACTAGCAAACAAAGCCTCTTGTTCTTCGGTCGGACCGCAGGGTTCTCTCCTCTTTTCCCCCTTGGTGGTATCCTTTTTGACCGGTGATTTGAGGCACAGGAAGAAGTGGTGATCTGGGGGGTTGTCACCCCTTTTACATTCATCATTATGACACAAAAAGTTTTTATTGCATGGACTGTCCTTCCCATGGATATCCAGGCATTTGGGGCAGGCTTTTGTCTTTTTTACTTGGGCCCTCCATTCTGATGGGCTGGACTTTTTAAATGTCTTACAGTGGTACAAACATCCAGTATGGCCCGTCATTGCCAAACAAACTGCACGGCTCTCGCAATTATTCTCCTCTCGACTCACTTGCCTTGGCCTTGGTAAATGAACGCCTCTCCTGCCTTCGGTCCTCCAATCTTTCCTTCGCCTTCTCATGGGAGCTCGTTTCACCCACTCTGGCAGAGCCCGGTCTTCTGGTGGTCTGTAACTGTTCAAGTTGCACCAGAACCGTCTTTTCATCCCTCAAGAATCGCCATAGTTTGTCAAACCGGTTACGTGGGTTGACACTGGTATAACAGCCACCTTTCTTTCAGACTGTCTGGCAGTTTACTTTCCAATGACCAGATCACCAATTGGTTTTTTAGGGCATCCTCACAACCTAAATCCAATCCAATAGCACCCTTTCCACTGCTTGGATTAATTGTAATGCCTCCCTTGGCTGGTTGTTTCGCACGACTGGTAGATCCTGTAACTCCAGTACAATGTCATCTGCTATTTGAGACATGTCCCCGTAACAGTCCTCCAAAACCCTGAAGACCTCGTCTGCGGTGCGGCAATGAGACAGCCTGTGTTAACGTTTCACTGTGTGGCTGATACTGTCCAGCAGGTGAAAGAGTCTGGGGACAGGATAAGTTACTGGCGATGGAAGGGTAACTGGGGGACCCTTCAAGCGCTAGCTGAACCCACGGATTCACCTGAGTGCAAAGAACTTTGGCAGGCTTAGGGGTGCGAGCGCAACCTGGGCCCAATCGGCCCCTGCGACATTGCAGATGCACTTCGTCCTGCTCCAACACTGTCCAGTTGCATAGCGTGCCCTCCCCACTGCTGCTGTGGTGTGCTAGAGAAACCGGGGCCGAACGTTGGGCTCTTAGACCACAGTGGTGGGTGCCATTGTGGTGTTCCTTGGGGAGACCCCGACGTGACTTGTGCTCCATCAGGACGGTCCGTACTACCATCCAGTGCACTGCCAGTCACTGTAGTGGTTAGGTTGGTGACCGGGCCTGCACCTGCACTTTGCACACCCTCACCATGTGCCGTGCCACCAGCCCTACCCCCATCTGAAGGTCCACTTGATCTATCAGCAGTGGTCATTCCTCCATCGTTCACACCGCCTCTGCTGTCGTCATCGCCGCCAACATCTCCCTCTTTCTCTACACCACTTGTGAGGACATCAAGACTGCCATGCATTGGACCCGTACACCTTGACGCATGTAGTTAGTCAGTACAACTGTAGTCATATATTTCTTCTCTTTGCAGTCTTTGAGGAAGGTCCGCATGATATTTACTTGCCTTTCCGGGACACAGCGTTCCCAGTCGCGCACAAACTCCTCAAGTGCTTCAACTCTGCTCTCAAATGCTGTGTGCACTAAATCATACTGTTCACTGGTTATGTGCCCCGGCTGGAGCACTTCAGCCTGATCAAACGCGTCCTTGAGGCCAGCCGTCAGACTGCCAAATTGACCTGATGCACAGCGGGACCATAGTGTCTCTTTTACTTTCATTTCAGTGTCCTGATATTTTGTCCGACAATCATACAGTCTTTTCTTCACATCAGCTACGTATTTTTCAAACCCACTTTCATTTTCTTCTTCCATAGCAGCAATGTAATCAAAATTGCTATTACATATCTCTTCATAGCTGCCTTTGAGTGCCCTCAGTTCAAGTTTGAGATCGTGTTCACTTAAAAGGTCTATGTTAAAGTCAATGGCATTTGCTTTCCTATTAAAAACCCTTGTGCATAGGAACGCTTTTTCTTTAATTCTCCACAGTCCGCCATGTTGCCCTGTTTTTCTCCCTCTTTGTTCCACTCTTTATTTGGTTTAATGACGTACTTCCGGCCGTCGTGCCTGGACCAAATTTGCGGTGATCCACTTCCATTAGCTTAGCGGCTAGCTAACATGCTAACACAGTAAAAGTGAATTTTCGGCGATCGGCTTATCCTACGCCGTCGCGCTAAACAGTCACTCAAGCACAGTCACAGACCACACGATATCCTTCCCGATAGCTTGATCCGAGTTCGAAGCTCTGCTGATCGGCCGGGCAGCTCTGCCGGGTCTCGTTTGCACTCTAACCTCCGGTAGTTTGCCGTTGTTGACACTGCATGAACTCCACTTCTCCATCACGGGGCTGGCGCAGTGTTGATTACTGTACGGTTTTATTAGACTAACTGTTAACCTAATAACTCCCACCGCACAGGGTGTTTTGACTGGTGAAACAGTGTCACACTCAGCTCTGACACACAATCTCTGTCCTTTTCCAGGTGTTTATTTTTCTACGTCAGAAACTCCACACATGCCTTTCACTTGGTGTAAAAACAGTAATCGTGCCATCAGTAGCAGTAGGTAATCAACTGAAAAACACAAACATAAACAAATTCGCTACATTAATGCCACAGATACATCACTCACCATGTAATCTTCATACACAGACATATCTGTGATATTTAACAAAAGTTTTGATCAGCTTTTTATATATTAACTCACCAGCTCGGCTCCACCGGTCAAAACGTGGCACAGCAATTACTAACAATCACCGAATGAGAAAACACAAGGTAGACTGCTACCACTAGGGGGCACTAAAAACTAGCACCAATATAAACAGTATAAAACTTAACATGTCTGAAATTAGGAAAAATCCACGCAGTTTCTATTGCCTCCACGGTCGGGATGCAAGTAAATAAGGAGGTCACGTCATAAGAAACCATAGTTTCATCAGGTTCCATTTTTAGACCTCGAAGTCCAGAGAGTTTTGGATGCGGTGTGGTGTGTTACCAACCAGAGGGGCTAAGATGTTGGCTACATACTTAGCGATGTTGTAGGTTACTATTGTAGCTCAACACACCAAGAGCAAAGAAAGGCAAACCAAGAAATTTCTCCACCTCCATCGTAAGAACTCTAACAAAACAGAGTCTCCAAATGGGCAACCAAAGACAGACCAACTCACACAAAGGGAACTACAACACAAATGGGTAAAGAACTTGTCAGACAGGGAACTCACCCACTCTGAGAAGGAGGTCTTAGCCAAAGGACTGAACTTTGCTGTAACACCACATCATGTTCCTATAGTTGAACTCATCACAGCGACAGAGTCGGCTATAAGGAAAAACAATCTGAATGAAACTGCAGCTGAACAGGTCAGGCTTAAGGTGTCGGCAACTCTGTCCAGTGCTAAGACCCCACCTTCTAACCTCACCTTCCACGAAAGAAAAGCCATGGTATCTCTGAGCAAGGATGAAAGCATCACCATCCTTCCAGCTGACAAAGGGAGATGTACTGTAATTCTGAACACTAGCGACTACCACACTAAAGTCTCCACACTACTCAGTGATACCAACACCTATGAAATCTTGAGACGAGACCCATCCAGCGGGTATAAGAAAAAAGTGACAGACTGCCTACAAAAGTTGCAAAAAGAAGGAGCCCTTGTCCGACCACAGTACCTACGGCTCTATCCCCAAGACACCATACCATGCCTATACGGACTCCCCAAGATCCATAAAGAAGGGGTACAACTCAGACCCATTGTGAGTAGTATCAACTCAGTAACCTACAACATCACTAAGTATGTAGCCAACATCTTAGCCCCTCTGGTCGGTAACACACCACACCACATCCAAAACTCTCTGGACTTTGTGGACAGAGTCCGAGGTCTAAAAATGGAACCTGATGAAACTATGGTTTCTTATGATGTGACCTCCTTATTTACTTGCATCCCGACCATGGAGGCAGTAGAAATTGTGAGGCACCATCTACTACATGATGAAACCTTACAAGAAAGGACAAACCTTAAACCTGACCAGATCTGTCAACTACTGGAGTTAAGCCTGAACACCACATATTTCCAGTTCAACAATAACTTCTACAGACAAAAGCATGGCTGTGCGATGGGCTCACCAGTATCCCTGATTGTGGCCAATCTATACATGGAAATGGTAGAACACAAGGCCTTGAACTCATACAAAGGACACGTGGGTGAAAATCAAAACCCAAGATGTACAGGCATTCACTGAACACATCAACTCTGTGGACAAAAACATCAAGTTCACTAGAGAAGATTTCAAGGATAACCACCTTCCTTTTTTGGATTGTGATGTACACTTTGGTGAGGACAGGAGCCTCCACATCAGGGTATACAGGAAACCCACACACACAGACCAATACCTTCTCTTTGACTCGCACCACCCATTGGAGCACAAACTGGGAGTTGTCAGAACCCTACAACACAGGGCCGATAATGTACCAACCACCACTCAGGACCAAGAGAAAGAGCATAAGCATTTAAGGGGAGCTTTGAAAACTTGCGGCTATCCGAGTTGGGCCTTCAACAAAACAAGAACACGCTCCAAAAAAGAATACCAACATAGAGGGTGCTGAAGAAGGGAACAAACGCAAAAACATAGCAATTCCGTATGTGTCTGGGGTGTCGGAGAAACTCAGGAGGATTTTCAACAAACATCAAATCCCCGTATGTTTCAAACCAGGCAACACTCTCAGACAAACCTGGTACACCCAAAAGACAGGATACCACAAACTCTCAAGACTCCTAGACTCCTATGGCTGTTCACTGGAGGCCTCACATGACTAACAATGGTCAGTGAAACTCCACTAACGAGCTATTGTTCACCAGGAGCTGTGTGAAAACTCCCACAGAGGTTAAATACCTGGGTCCAACTCGGCCGTTTGTCAGACTAGTGAGGACTAGTCCGACCGATGTGTTCCTAACTGATGAAGCCCCTGGGATAAGGAGGCGAAATATCTTTGACAACCTAAGTCCTAAGTCCAGTTGCGTTCAATTCAATTGTTGGCCGGATATGATTATGACCTGGATAAATGAGAATACGCACAGACACACTGGACAAATCCTAACTTTCCATCCTCGCTGCTCCGCTTCCGCCCCTAACTCTACATACCTAAGCTTTTTCCTTTCATATGCTTCTACAACTAAATCCTCCCACGGAACAGTCAGCTCTATGAAATATACTCTCATTGTACTCCTAGACCACAAAATTATATCAGCCTTAGATTTAGGAGGAAAGCTTGTTGTTCCCCAGGAAATAGCCTGTACAAAGCTACCTGCATCTCCCAATCACAAGCATCCTCTAAGCTGCCTTGCCTCCTTGTTGTTTTATTAACTTTCTCTCCCTCTTGAACAAACTGAATTGCAACTCTCTTTGTCTTAGGCCCTCCTAAATTTGCCTGCCTCTGTATATCTTCAATGCCTGCAGCTAAGCTTTTAAAAACTTGGTTATGTCGCAACGTATACCGTCCTTGTGACAGACTAACCTTACAACCTGACAAAACGTGCTTTAGAATTGCAGTACCTGAACACAACAACCATAGCGGGTCTCCATTTACCAAGAGTTTTAGGTTCTGGGGAGTTGGCAATACATCATATGTTGCCCCTATCAAAAATCTAATACTACATTCCGCCATACTCCACAGCTCTTTCCACCTATGCTTTTTCTTCTCTACACCTTCCTAGTTCAACCTGGTCTGATTATGAGAGATGGTGTCCATCGCACCATGGGTGGTGCTGCTCTTATATCTAGGAATATGGCCAAATTTATTAGAAAGTTAAAACCCTGACAACCCAGAGTCGAGGCCAGGAGGCAGAGCCGCATTTTAACACACTCCTCTGCGCCTCAGTCGGAGTGGTTCCCTGCTGAGAATAGAATAGAGTCTCTGTCTATGTCTATATGTATGTCTAGGCTTATAGAAATTGTGTCTTTCCCCCGACCACCTAAATTTAGAAAAGTTGCTAAACCTAAATTAAACAGAAGAGGAGCTAAAAAAAAAAAACTTAACTGAAATCAAAACAGCCACAAATTTGGTCTCAAATAATACTGCAGTTAAATGTGGGCTGTTGAATATTCGATCACTATCATCAAAATCTCTATTAGTCAGTGATCTCATAGCTGATCATCGCATTGATTTATTTTGTATAACTGAAACCTGGCTGCAGCAGGATGAGTATGTCAGTATAAATGAATCTACAACCCCAACTCATGTTAATTTTCATGTCCCTCGTACCATAGGTCGAGGAGGGGGGCTGGCTGCGATATTTCAGTCAAGCTTATTAATCAACCCTAGACAAAAATCTGGCTGTAGGTCTTTTGAAAGCCTCACTCTTAGTCTTTCCTACTCTAACTGGAAAGTTGAAAAACCAGTTCTGTTAGTTACAGTATACGACTGTGAGAATATAACAAAATATGTTTACTAATCATATGCTTCAGCTATACAAGTGTTATAATAGAATCATGTGCTTAAAAACAAAGTGTTCTGTCTGTCACAGTACTGCACCCCCTGAAAGGAGAGATGAGTCATAACTACATAAGGAAGTCAGTGCAGCTACGGAGCCTGGTACGAGCCTGATAAACGACCAACCTGACCGCATCCTAACGGTCTATCACCAGTAAACAACATTTGAAAAACACTGAAAGAGGCAGGGGTGGAAAAGTACTGAGACAAACAGAATCTTAGTGAGGCGTTCCCTAGGTAGAGCTACGAGCCTATATAACTACATGCTGTAAGGAAAAGATTCGGATCTCACGGGGCAAGATACAGAAGAGGTTCTGTATGTGAGGTCTCCAAAGACTCTTTGCTAAATAAACTGGATCAAAGGGCATCAACGACTCCGACTGATTCTTCTCACATCAACAAACTCGGGGAAGTCAGGTTGACTTCAACAATGTGGGGGCTTGTCCGGGATGTGAGAAGTCTTAATTCGGCTTAAAAAGAAACGGCATACTGACGGCACAGCACTCGGGTCGACCTAAAAGATAAGGTAAGCAGAAACCTGTTATATCAAATTCTGCAGATTGACTTATAACCAAAATCAAGAGTGTTTTGTGCCTGACGTGTAAAGTTTCCTAAAGAGGAGTACAGTTGATGTTACAGTTAAAAGTATGAATTGTAAAAAGAAATAAGAAAAGGAGCAAGAACCTAGGGTGTGGCAACCCCACCGTGTCTCTGACGAGGGAACGGAGCCTCAGGGAGGCTGCTGGGTTAGAGTCCCGGGGATTTAGGACCCCCAAATTCTGTGGGTTAGAGTCCTTTGAAGTTGGAACTTCATAAATTCTGTGGGTTAGAGTCCCTTGAAGCTGGAACTTCATAAATTCTGTGGGTTAGAGTCCCTTGAAGCTGAACTTCATAAATTCTGTGGGTTAGAGTCCCTTGAAGTTGAACTTCATAAATTCTGTGGGTTAGAGTCCCTTGAAGCAGGATCTTCATAAATTCTACAAACTAAATTGGGAGGTGGTGTGCAGTGGTGTCTCAAGCAGAGTGATTTGCAGTGTCCTATCCAACTGTATAAAACAGACAGGGGAAACCTAACTGTGCTAACGTAACCTGTCTGAGCCTCGGAAACCTAACAGTGCTGACAAAAGTGGCCGGTAGGTTAGTGAGGGCAGTTGCTCGGGTGAATGCCGTACAAACTCCCTGGCTGTAACTCTGTTTGATCAGGACCAGTTGCTCGGGTGTATGCCATACAAACTGGTTGGCCATTGTAGATCATGGACGGGGAATTTGATAGAGAAAAAGACGATGATGGGTGGGGCCCAGTAGGACAGACTGCTCCAGGTACAGGGGACTGGAAACCAATCAGTGTGCAGCTACAGAATTTACTGATAGCATGAAACAACACAGGAAAACCAGATCAGGCAGAAAAAAGAGTTACAGAAATAACAAAAAAAGTGGAACTTGCCTTAAAAGAAGATAAGAAAAACTTACAAAAAAAGGAGAATCTAGGAGTGTGGCTATGGGAACAGGCAGAAAAGTGTAAAACAAAAAGGAAGGAAGCTCAACAGCAGGAGGAGAAAGCAAGTTTGTTGGGAAGGAATAAATGGAAAAAGGAAGTAAAAATACAAGAGGCAGACAGACGTTTCTGGTTTGAGCTTGCGGTCTGGTGGCAGAGTGCCGGTCATTTACACAGGGAAAAGAAGCCAGAACCACCTAAGGAAGAGAAAACACCAGCACAACCGCGGAAGCAGTAGGACAGGAAGTATGAACTGCCAACCAAGCAGGGGAACCAGTTTGACCTCTAGTTATCCAGACAATGACGGCATAATCAGTGCTCATTTGACCGGACAATGGAGTAAGGAGCCTAATGAATACGAGTATGTGGAACCCTTAGAGGGGGTAGGAGGCGTAACCGCCCCTTCCACGGCTGAAGAGGTTAGAAGGGCCCTGGATGGAGGCGGTGTAATTTTGAATTCTGCCACAAATGGTGGGAACAAATACCGTCCTTTCAGTGTAGGGGATGTTCAGGATATAACTGACAAACTGCCTCCACAAGCCGAGGGTGGGGGATTGCGGCTGAGCAAATTAGATAGCCTGACTGCGGGACAGAGGTTGGCATTGGGAGACCTCAGAGCAATAGCAGCTCGTTGCATGACTGGAGCTACTTGGAGGGATATTGAATTAGAAGCCAAGACCACTCTTTTGCCT
Organism: Remorina albescens; assembly: GCA_034769265.1. Classification (NCBI taxonomy): domain Eukaryota; kingdom Metazoa; phylum Chordata; class Actinopteri; order Carangiformes; family Echeneidae; genus Remorina; species Remorina albescens. The sequence goes on along the minus strand of CM068492.1, from coordinate 1,873,434 downwards.
GATGAAATACCCCTAATGGGGGTCATAACAGATGTAAGAAAAGCAATACGAGACAGTTATCCCCTACCTACCACAGCAGCGGTACCTAAGCTAAAATGGGAACCAAGTCAGTACCCCCGTGACTTCTTAGACCAATGTAAAGACATTTGGATAAGACACAAAGGGTGTCACCCTGGTAACGCGGGGGTCCAGAGAGAGTGGTAATGGCAGGCGGTGATGGAGGGAGTACCGAAGGACGTCAGAGAAGCTATGAAAAGCAACCTAGATATTCCAGGTAGTGACTCTCATGTGTGGGAGACACATTTGATATACCATTTAACTAGAGCTCAGGGTCAGCAGAATAAAGAGGACGAGGGGTTAAAAGACTTACAAACTCAGTTACTCAAATTACAACTCAGTGAGACTCGACAGAAAGTAAATGACAAAAAGAAGGATGCGAACGTGATGCTAGCAGCCACCGACTCACCTGACCTGTTCCCTACTCCCTCAGGGGAGGGAAAAAATAATTATTCACGAGGAGATTACGGGGGAGCTCAGAGAGGAGGATGGGGAAAAGGATGCGGGGGTCGGGGGGGACTGCCAAGAGGTCAGGCTGGCGGGGGATGTTGCTATTATTGCGAGGAAGGGGGGCACTGGCTCCGCAGTTGTCCTCATCTGAACAATAGAGGACTGGGTTGTGGCAGAGGAAGAGCAGCTCCTCGTGGAGCCCAGATGCAGGCCCCAAATCAACAGGCAGCACCCAGAGGTCAGTTCCCAGTAATGGGCTGGGAAGAAGACAACGGGTGGCCGTACCAACAACAATGACACACCCCACAGGGGAACTGAGACAACATCGCTACGGCAGATCCGATGTTGTCAGTAAAGATCGGTGGTGCAGAACTGTCATTTCCAGTAGACACTGGGGAAACATGATCAACAATCAACGTCACTCCTCCTGTTTCTGTTCTGTCTAAAGACACCACCACTATGAAAGGTTTCTCTGGGAAAGTCAAACACTGCCTATCACCAAGCCCCTGCCAACCAAAGTGGGGCCACAAACAGTCTTGCATGCGTTCGCGTGCTCGGCCACAGTTCCAGTCAACTTAATGGGGAGAGATATTCTCATTGAACTGGGCGCATCAATTCTGTGTGGGCCGGAGGGACTGACAGTCACCCTACCTGATGGCACACGCCTACCGTGCCAAGGGATGAGAACTGCAGGAAAATACTTGGTGCAGCCGCTGGAGGACCCATATGCCGATATCTATTGGGCCCTCCTACAACCTGAGGAGCCCGAGCAGTTGGGTGTCCTTACCTCCTACCTCGGGTGGAAACCCTGGATCTCCCTCCTGGAACCCTATGTCTCCCTTCCTGACCCTCCCCACGTGACACTCTTCTATGATAGAAATGAGCTTACATGGTATCAAGACAAATTTCAGAATCAGATAGAGGGACATCAGTGGGAGTTGCACTCAAAAACTATTTATGTGGCCCGAGAGGGGGTGGCTGCCGACATCATCCTGACAGACGACCAGAGACAGTGGTACATGATGGAGGAGGAAGCCGCTCCTCATGTCTCACTGGCCTTGCATCCTGGCCATCAGGCTAAAGAACTAGGGGGTATGATTAAACGTGCCCAGACTCAGACCGACTGGGTGACCACACAAATACCACAGCTCGAGTATTCACCCGGCCTTAAAGTTTATCGCATTGCCATAAATGCCACTGACATTGCCGTGTTACAACACACACAGGTAGCAAGACATCATGGCAGAGAAAAGACTGACCATGAGGATGCTAAGGCCATGATCGCCTCACTACCGGAGAGTCTGTGGTCAACTGAGCCCACTGATGTTGGACTAATGGACTGTGAACCCATCACTTTTAAGGTAAAGACTGACCATCTTATATGGATTAGCCAGTATCCACACAAACCACAGGCCGCTGAAGGAATCAGGGATACCATTTAGGGGCTGTTGAAGGTTAGAGTGTTGGAGCGGTCCAGCTCTGAGTGGAACACCCCTATCCTGCCCATTGAGAAAAAGGGGACAGGGAAATCCCGCATGGCTCATGACTTAAGGGCTATTAATGCCATACTGACTACTCCGACCATCCCCTTGCCAAACCCGTATGTGGCCTTGACTAACTTGGACCCTGTGCAGTCATGGTTCACCTGCATAGATTTGGCTAATGCATTTTTCTGCCTGCCCCTGGCAGAAGAGTGTAGAGACATTTTCTCATTCACTTACCAAGGCAAACAATTACGATACACCAGATTGCCACAAGGATTTGCTCTGTCTCCAGGGCTATTCAATCAGGTACTAAAGCAGGCCCTGTAAAATTGCCAGTTGCCGCCTCAAACTATGTTAATCCAGTACGCTGATGACCTGCTTCTGGCCTCTGCCTCCACCTGTCTCGCTGCTCCAGAAGCAGTCTTGCACCATTTGTTAAAGACATGCTCTCATTTTTAGGACTCACAAGTTACAGCAGGAACTACATTCCCAACTACACTGGACTGACAGACCCCTTACGGGCACTGGTAAGGGAGCAAGGGATGCGCAACCTGAATGCCACGTTGACATGGGACCAGGGGTCAAAAGAAGCGTTTATTACACATAAACAAAAGCTAGCTACTGCCTCAGAGCTAGCCCTCCCGGACTACTCCGTCCCATTTTATCTGGATGTTTCCGGAACAGACTCTGTTGTTAATGGAGTTCTGTTCCAGAAAAAAGGGGGAGATAGAGTGGTCCTGATGTACCTAAGCATAATGCTTGATAACATGGAAAAAAGACACCCCAAAGGCACACAACATGTAGCTGGAATAGCTAAACTGATTCAGAAAACTGCACACCTGGTGATGGGACATTCTCTACACATACTAACAACACACAGTGTAGTGGCCTATGTAAATTCCCAAACTTTCACACTGACCACACTCAGACAGCAAAGGCTGAGCAGGATTCTAGAAGCCCCAAACATCTCATTCACACACGAAGGCATCAACATGGCAGATAGGATAGGAAAAGGAGAACCACATGAGTGTGCAGAAGAGGTGGTCCGAGAAGAAAAAGTAAGAATAGATCTCCAAGCCGAACCCCTTTCAGGGGAAAGAAATCTGTACACAGACGGCTGCTGCTTCAAACATGATAAGGAATGGCTAATAGCGGCCTACGCGGTAGTAAAAGACACCGAGGAAGGACTAACAACATTGAAAGCCGCAAGGCTGGAGGGACAGCAATCAGCTCAAAGAGCTGAAGTGTTAGCCGTAATTGAAGCCCTGAAATTAGGAAAAAACCAGGAAATAAACGTCTACACAGACTCAGCATATGCGGCGGGAGCGGTGCATGTAGAGCTGCCCCAATGGCTTAGGGCAGGGTTCCTCACGGCCTCACAAAAGCCCATTAAACATGAAAAACAAATGAAAGAATTAGCAGAAGCACTGCTGATATCGGTAAAGGTAGCAGTCATAAAATGCAAAGGACATGACCCCAGTAACACCCCTATAGCTAAGGGAAATCAGGCAGCAGACCAGGCGGCAAAACAGGCAGCTGGGTACCAAGAAAAGCTGGTTATGGTGTCCTCAACAGGTGAAAAAAAGATTGATCAGGATAAGAATGAACTAAAGGATATGCAAAAGGAAGCATCACCCCAAGAAAAGACCATGTGGAAAGCTAGGGGAGCCACCTGCACGGATGGAATCTGGAGAAGTCCAGATGGCAGGCCTATCTTACCCCCTGCATTAAGAGAAAGTCTTTTCTCCGAAGCCCATGGGGTGGGGCATGTGGGAATGGGACAAATGATAAAGAATCTGGAACATTGGTGGCACCCGTTCCTGAAAGACATGATCAAACATTGGGTCAAGACCTGTGACCTCTGCACTAAATACAACACCAGACCCACGGTCAAACCAGAAATAGGAAGATATCCTATGGTAGATGAACCCGGTAGGGAAATTATCATAGACTACACGGATATGGTAACTCCCGTAAAGGGGTACAGGTATGTATTAATGCGCGTGGATGCATACTCAGGGTGGCCGGAGGCATGGCCAACAAAGAGAGAGCCAGTCAGTCATAAAGTTTTTGGTGAACCATTACATACCACAACTGTTATGCCTGCTCCGCCTGGTGCCCGCTAGAGGGCACACTCTATCCTGCTCTCTGTTTTTCTGCCTCTCTTGGCATCTCTTTTTCCTTTCAGGAGGTCACTGCCTGCAGACGGCACTGAGGATGGTACAACTGACATCAATCTCAATCAGGACTCATAAATCTACAGGGACTGGCTGCCACACCTGTGCTGGAGGCTCTTAAGCAGGAGCTGCACCTTCATCCAGTGCCAGAACGTCGCATATTCTATTTGGACTCCGACCGGCTCTACAATCACCTCCTCCTATAGTTCTGCATTCTGGATCCTGCTGCCGCTGTGCAAGCCTCCATTATCTACCTCGGTCCACCTGCCTTCGTTGCCTCTGCTTGTTTACCAGTCAGCTAAGTTTAGTTTTGTGCTTTAGCTTGTTTACTCAGTTAAGTGGTTTATTTTAGTTAGCACTAAGTCCCAGTAGTTTTGTGGCTGCTCGCCTTTAGTTTTTGTTTGCTTAGTTGTTACTTATCCCTTATGTATTCAGTAGCATTGCTACTCACCTTAAGTTCTGCCATTATATAGTTTTTGTATGCTTGTTCTTTCCCTGTGTAAATAAATCATTTAACTGATCCCGATCTACTGTGTTTTCGTTGCCTGCACCTGAGTCTTACTACTGTCCATAACAACAACATGGGTTCCCGCAGAAAGTCAGGTCTGACAACGGCACTCACTTTAAAAAACCAAGACCTGCAACAGGTGGAAAAGATGCTAGGATTAAAACATGCTTTTGGTACAGTATATCATCCCCAGTCACAAGGCAAAGTGGAACGAATGAATCAGACGGTCAAAACCAAATTGGCAAAAATCTGTGCACAGACCAAATTGAACTGGGTAGATGCATTACCGTTGGCCCTAATGTCTATAAGAAGCTCCCTTAACCAATCCACAGGATTTACTTCATTTGAACTGCAGACTGGAAGAACCTTTCCAGGTCCGGCCACAACACTCCCAGGAGAAGGGAGTGATACAGGTACGCTGGCTCACAAGATGTATTTTAATGATCTCCAAGCTCTCGTTTCAGGATACTCCAAGCAGGTGGCAGTCCAGAGAGGGAAGGAGGCAGAAAGCACCTCGCCTGCAGCAGAGTGGGTCCTCCTGAGGGTCATCAAGAGGAAGTGGTCAGAACCTAGGTGGACAGGACCCTTCAGGGTGGTGGAAAGAACATCACACTCTGTCCAGCTGCAAGGGAAAGGAGACACTTGGTATCATTGGAGTCAGTGTGCTGCAGCAGAGGAACCACAGTGGGCGCTGTGGGAAGTACACCAGGACCTGAAGAACATTCAACCTGAGCCGGTAGGCTCAGGAACTGATCCCACCGCTACTAAAGGGGCAGAATAATCCCCTGTCGTGATCTAAGTGTCAGGGTAGTCTACCCCTGGCACTGAAGAAAGAAGTCAGCAATAGACAGCGCTGGAAGGGAGGAGGTGAAACAGCGCTCCTCTCCGTCGAGTGGCGTGCCAAGCCACCACCGTCATCGTAATCCATGCACTGGAAAGACTCTGCCTAAGATCTAACACCAGTTCAGTGACCTGTTCTCCTTCAGTTAGGTCAAAGGGACACAGTGACTACACGGAACCCCACCCCTCATAAGGAGCTAAGTTGGTTAACATATTGGGAGACAGAGAACATATTTGGTGAACCCCACCCCACAGCCACCGACACTGCAATCAGATCGGTGACCAATGAAAGAGTATACCGCTGGAAGGTGAAATTTCCAGTAGGACCATTTGTGATCAAATACGTGTGGGACAAAGTGAGAATTTGTTTTGATGAGCAGGTAAGCTCCCGAGGAGCATGGGGCTCGTGGATTGAAGTGTATCTAAGGGGTTTAAAGATCTATTCTGAAAAACCGTCTTAGAATAGACACGACGACTGGGGGCATTGAACACCAATAGGGAATAAGAGGCAGCCCTTGACTAAACATGATCAACGTTAAACGTTTCATTTTTATATGTGTGTGGCTTATCGTATGTGCTGTGTTTATCTTTGCATTGTGGAAGCTGGCCACTACTGGAACCACAAGATTTTGAAGGGCCCATTGGGTACTAGGATTGCTCATAGTGTGGTATTCAGTGGCTTACATCAGTGTGTATGTTTTAATTGTCATTACTTTGCTTCACCAGTTTGCATAAATCAGACAGTACCAGAGTGCAAGGAAAAGAAGGTTAAGGACCCTCCGTGACGAGCGCAGGCACACCTCCCACGGATACAAGGATTAATGGTCAGCAGACGCTGACGAAGGGCACTCAAGGGTAATAGAATGTATGGTAATTGGAAATTACTAATTCGATGAGGAGGCGGTTCCGGTTCGAGATGTTGCAATCTAGGGTTGGTGATCTGATTAGAGATCAAAAGGGGGAATTGTGAGAATATAACAAAATATGTTTACTAATCATATGCTTCAGCTATACAAGTGTTATAATAGAATCATGTGCTTAAAAACAAAGTGTTCTGTCTGTCACAGTACTGCACCCCCTGAAAGGAGAGATGAGTCATAACTAGATAAGGAAGTCAGTGCAGCTACGGAGCCTGGTACAAGCCTAATAAACGACCAACCTGACCGCATCCTAACGGTCTCACACCAGTAAACAACTTTGGAAAAACACTGAAAGAGGCAGGGGTGGAAAAGTACTGAGACAAACAGAATCTTAGTGAGGCGTTCCCTAGGTAGAGCTACGAGCCTATATAACTACATGTTGTAAGGAAAAGATTCGGATCTCACGGGGCAAGATACAGAAGAGGTTCTGTATGTGAGGTCTCCAAAGACTCTTTGCTAAATAAACTGGATCAAAGGACATCAACGGCTCTGACTGTTCTTCTCACATCATCAAACTCGGGGAAGTCTGGTGACTTCAACACCGCCCACCTAGTCAGGTGGGCGCTGAGTAGGTGGGCACCTACTCAGAATTCCTATCAGAATTTTCTGAGTTTATATCAGAATTAGTATTTAGTACAGATAAAATCATTATACTGGGAGATTTCAATATTCATGTAGATGTAGAAAGCGACAGCCTTAGTTCTGGGTTTCTTTCCTTACTGGACTCCATTGGCTTTTCCCAGCATGTGAATGAACCAACGCACTGCTTCAATCATATCCTTGATCTTGTTCTAACATATGGCATTGAAACTGACAAGTTAACAATTTTTCCTCAAAACTGTCTTTTGACCGACCATTACCTCATTACATTTGAGTTTACTTTAACTGACTGCACAGCATCGAGGAATAAATTTGGCTATAGAAGATGTTTATCTGAAGATGCTGTAGGTAAATTTAAAGAGAACATTTGGTCATCATTTGCAGCAATGCCATATCTAAATTCAAATGAGGATTTCTCCCATACACAGGTTGATGACCTTGTGACTAGCACTATGGCCACACTGTGTTCAAACCTTGATGATGCTGCCTTTCTCAAAAAGAAAGTAATAAAACAGAAGAGGCTGGCTCCATGGTATAATTCTCAAATTTGTGTCTTAAAGCAGACGTCAAGGAAATTAAAAAGAAATTGGCATTCCAGCAAATTGGAAGAGTCTCACCGAGCCTGGAAAGAAAGAAAAAAAGCTCTCCGCAGTGCTAGAAGCTCATATAATCCAGCACTAATAGAAAAAACAAGAACAACTCCAGGTGTCTCTTCAGCACTGTAGCCAGGCTGACAGAGAGTCATAGCTCAATCGAACCAGTGATCCCCTTAGCTCTCAGCAGTGATGATTTTATGGGTTTTTTTTACAGATAAAATTATAACAATCAGAGACAGAATTCAACAGCTCTTACCTACATTAGACAATAATCTACTGAATACAGCAACTCCTGAATCAACTGCAATGCCTATTTTACATCTAGAGTCATTCTCATCTCTGAATCCCTCAGAGCTAGCTTCTATAGTCTCATCATCTAGACCATCAACCTGTGTATTAGACCCAGTGCCGACCATCGTCTTTAAAGAGATTTTCAACTTAATTGAGTCATTCATTTTATATCTGATTAAGTTGAAGTTATCTTTGGGTTATGTACCTCAGACTCTTAAGACTGGAATTATCAAACCACAACTTAAAAAGCCGAATCTTGATCCAGATGTTTTGGCCAATTACAGACCCATATCGAACCTTCCGTTCATGTCTAAAATCATTGAGAAAGCAGTAGCAAACCAATTTCACGACCATCTGCATAGGAACGGTTGGTTGAAGAGTTTCAGTCAGGAGCTCACCACAGCACAGAAACAGCGCTCGTTAAAGTCTCCAATGATATTCTAATGGCTTCAGACAATGGATCAGCCTCCATACTTCTCCTCTTAGATCTGAGTGCTGCATTTGACACCTTTGATCATAATATTTTATTACAGAGACTGGAACTTGAAATTGGCATTAAAGGAACTGCACTAAGGTGGTTCAAATCCTATTTATCAGATAGATATCAGTTCGTACATGTTAACAATAGCTCCTCCTCACGCACTATAGCCAGTTATGGAGTTCCACAGGGTTCGTTACTAGGACCAATCCTCTTCACTCTTGCTGTGTTTCCTGATAATGTTGCCTAAAGGAAGCAGATAATCAATTTCCACTGTTACGCAGACGACACTCAGCTGTATTTATCAATGAAGCAAAATGAAGTTAGTCAGATAGTCAGACTGCAGAAATGTCTTGAAGACATGTCTGGATGACCCATAATTTTTTACTTCTAAATTCTGACAAAACTGAAGTTATTGTACTCGGCCCTAAGCACCTGAGAGAAACCCTATCTAATCATCTAATCAGTCTGGATGACATTACTTTGGCTTCCAGCTCCACTGTAAGAAACCTTGGAGTAACTTTTGACCAGGACATGTCCTTTGTCCCTCACATAAAGCAAGTCAGTAGGGCAGCTTTCTTCCACCTGAGAAACATTAGGAAAATCAGAAACATCCTCTTTCAAGAGGATGCAGAAAAACTAGTCCATGCATTCGTAAATTCTAGGCTGGACTACTGTAACTCATTATTATCTGGATGTCCAAACAAATCTCTGAAAGGCCTTCAGAATTGATTCAGAATGCTGCCGCACGAATATTAACAGGAACTAGGAAAAGGGATCACATATCTCCTGTTTTAGGTTCTCTTCATTAGCTGCCAGTAAAATTCAGAATAGAATTTAAAATCCTTCTTTTAACATATAAAGCTCTTACAGGCCAAGCTCCATCATATCATACAGAGCTCATAGTTCCTTACTGTCCTAGTAGGCCACTCCGCTCTCTAGATGGAGGTTTATTTGTGGTTCCTAGAGTCTTCAAGAGTAAATCGGGAGGCAGATCTTTCAGTTTTCAGGCTCCTCTTCTATGGAACCAACTTCCAGGGGGCGGACTCTTTAGCAATTTTCAAGACCAGGCTTAAAACTTTTCTGTATGACAGAGCTTATAATCAAAAAGTTAAAGTTAATTTACTCTTTAGCTATGCTGCTATAGGCCTACACTGCTGGGGGAAGAAGCACTGAGCACCTCTCTCTGTCTCTCTCCCTCTCCCCTCTCGCTCTCTCTCTCTCCCTCTCCCCTCTCTTTCTCTATATCCCTCTCCCTCTCCCTCCCCCCTCTCTCTCCCTCTCCCTCTCCCCTCCCTCTCCCCTCCCTCTCCATCTCCCCTCTCCCTCTCTCTCTCTCCCCCTTGCATGCACTGACATACCAACAACCATGTTTCTCCGAAATCCCAGTTTCTCTCAGTTCCAAACATGTGTACTGTATTTACTAACCATGTTTTCCCGAAGTCTCTGACTCTCCCAGTTCCTCTCCTCTCTCTCCCTGTCCTCATCCTGCAGGTGATGAATCATCACCATCCCATGTTCCTGCAATGCCTGCTGTTCCCACATCGTCATGCATTCCATACAGCATGAACTTCATGCAGAATCATGTTCCTGCCTACACCTGTTTGAATATCCCCTCCTCCTGCTCTCTTTCTCTCCCTACTCTACCCAACTTTGCCCCCCCCCCGTGCCTCTCTCTCTCCCTCTCTCAGGCAGATGCCCACCCCTCTTGAGTCTGGTTCTGCCCGAGATTTCTGCCTCTTAAAGGAAGTTTTTCCTTGCCACTGTCGCCAAGTGCTTGCTCATCAGGGGATCTGTTGGGTCTCTTTAAATAATTTTATAAAGAGTTTGGTCTAGACCTGCTCTATATGTAAAGTGCCTTGATGTAACTTTGTTATGATTTGGCACTATACAAATAAATCTGATTTGATTTGATCTGATTTGTCCCTGCTTAGCCTGAGCCACTGCCTTTGCACCCCTTAATATTTCCTCCTGTCTACGAACCTGCTCCACAACTAGCTTTCTCTTCTCTTTGGGACTTGCTCAACTCCACACCAGTTTGCCTGGGCCAAGCCCCAAGCCTCCCCAGCCTATTTGCACATTACCCACAATCTCTGTATGTCTAAGAGTTGCTTTCGCTTTCTACACTGCCATTCTACATATAGATGTACAGCAACTGTAGACTGTAAAAAAGTTCAGAAAACAAACTTTATGATAAGATGAACGCAGAAACAATGTAAAAAAAAAGTTAGAATTTTTTATTCATTTCTTCTTATGTGTACATATTTATGTGTGTCTAAGAGTTAGCATATATGTCTCCAGTAAGCATATGTATGTCTTCAGCATACTCATTTTCCAGTTGGGTTCGTGTGTACTTGATACGTTATGCATTTTCCCCCTTCTGCTTTCCTTTTGCTTCATCAAAGCAGTTTCTGTGTGGCAAAAGCACACATCAATGTTGCACTTGTCACAGTCGACATGCGTTTTGCTTGTGCATTGTGGCCTCTTGCATCTGGTGGTCTCTTTCCTTTCATCAAAATTTGGCATGTGGTCCATCGGGTCGAACTGCACTTCAGGTAAGGGACTGTCCTGAACTTTTTGTATAGAATAATGGAAACAGGAGACATGCTAGGTCTTCCATGCTTTTGTACGGTGGCCTGGAAGTGCAAATCGCAACAGCAAATCAGAAAACACAACAGCAAAAGAGAAACGACAACGACAAATCAGAAAACATAACAACAAAAGAGAAACGACAACAACATTAACCAAACCTGAATGGGTCGGTACCTTTGGGCAACATGAATCGTTGCTGATTGGACGAAGGAACAGGTCCATTCTTTGACCCTGAAGGACACCACTTCGCGGCACGCCAGACAAACAGAAACAAATGAACACATGAAGATGGCGAAGAGTTCCTGGTAAAACCCAACTTCTGCAGTGATTGTGGGTAAAGGCTGCAAGAAGTTGACAGTGCACGACAATCAAGTAAGTTAACGGATGTAACGTTAATGTAATGTTTGTGTTAGGCTACTTTTGGATGTTGTGACATTTGTTTATCAGAGCAAGCTAGCTAACTTGCGTCCATTTCCCGACCTTGCTCAGCAATTCCTCTACGGAAGCTACAGTATAAACTTATTACGTAAGGGATAATGTAGAGTGAGAGGGTTGTTGTGGAGCTATGGTTGTTGTGTGTCATTCACCCTGAAGGGCTTACGAGTGCAATAATTAATTAGAGAAACAATGTTGTTTAAAAAAAACGACTTTTATTGATTAATAAATAGCATCATTTAGTTTAGCTATCTGCAAGTCTGGTCACTTTTCCTCTGCTTTGCTAACCCTCTTGGTGTTGTGCATTTGTTTTCAACTAATCCTTTGATAAATCAGTGGATTGATTGATTATATATGCGTTATGTTGTGTGTATTTGTGTAGTGTTATATGTCATGAACAAGAGATTACGGTTTACATGGCACGTTTGTGATGCGGTCACGGTGCCTCGGAGATGAGAGCTGGGACACAGGGTCAGGCTCTGACCGTGCAGGTTTAGTTTTCAGTCACAATAACAAGTTATGAGTCATTATCTAACATCACAGTTAGTTGGAAGCTGTTTAATTAAGGTAAAAATGAACCATAATGCAAATGTCATGCGTAGTTCCTCTGTAACCTCTTTTCTTCTGCGTTCCTCTGATCAGAGCGACGCTCCTTGCAACAGTGTGTTGTACTTGACAACAGTCTGCCACAACCATATTACTCTGCCAATTACATTGACTCTCCTGTATTGACTTTGTACATATTTGCTAGTTCCTGATCATAATGAATATGTAACTGTGACATGCAAATATTCCATGTATTACCAATTATCTGTACCTTGATCTTTAAACATTACCTACAAACAGTCCACTTTTTTTTACTTGCAGGTAAATGTTGGTTTGATGGCCATTGGGAAGGGGGTGGTGTCAAGCCACAGCCTGGGAAAAGTCTGCCTTTCCACACATCCTGACATCTCTGCCCCAGATCTGTTTGATCAGCCAGTGAAAAAAAATTAAGGACTTTAATAAAGAATCTGGTGGTTGTTCTATAGGTCCACACATTCATCCAGGTCTTGCTGCAGAACATTACTGAAGCTAAATCTCAGTAAGCACTTGAGTTCATGGCTGCCATTGAAAAGTCCAGAGTCTCTCAGGTCTCCAGACAAGTCCATCCAAAACTGAGACCTGGGATACATTAGACGCAGAGTGGTTTATTTCACACAGATCCTGAGAAATCAGAATGGAAACCAACTGTGATTATCCAAAAGTAATCAACCACTGATGTGATAACAGTGACATTAAGCAAATGACAAAGCTGTTATTGTCATTTAATGTGAATAATAATCACAATGACAAACAAGGAAAGGGTTTTGAATAATCAGCACTTGTCAGTTTACCACAGACAGAGGTGATCACTACACAGTTTCCACTGTACTTTTCATCCATCCAACTGGATCCATTGTGGCTGTGGCGTAGCATCCCAGCCTTTGTTTGGTCGGGTGGCCCAGCGTTTGGCGTGGCTGCCATCTGAACGCATGATTTCCTTCATCCAGTGCGGCAGACTGCTGAGGCTGTGGGAGACAGGAGTCATCAGCTGAAGCCCTGCTGGATACAGCAACCTTTCCACTTTCCGTTTAATGGTAGGTTGTTTGCCTGTGTGTCTGTGTCATTCGGCTCCCAGCTGATTTATACTTGTGTGTACTTTTCAGGCTTCTTAAGCCGTGGCAGAATTAAATTGTGTGGCTGGTCCACCTCAGCCATCACTCCCTAACTGCTGCTGCTGTTTTGGCTCTCTTTAACTGGATTCGGATCAGCTGGCACGGCTGTTCGCTCCTTGAAGGCCCAGTTAGCTACTGATGCTGCCTGGGGCGCGCTGATAGCTGACTGATTGGTTAATCCTGTGGTTGCCACCCCTACCATGGGGGACTGCCCCTGTTTTTAGAATTAATGTTTCTTAGACGCAAGAGGGTATGAGATTGCGAGACCAAGTGAGAGTTTGAATCCCTACATTGCGCTGCTAGATCATATCAATAACAACAAGTCCTTTCTTTAGATCTTCACACAGAATACACAGAATTAAAATTAAATTCAAAATCACAAAATATCGCCAGATTGTATCACGACCAGGCTAGGACTCAGGACACAGATGCAGGGTTCAGGTGCAACAATAGAGTCTTTATTGTTATCTTCCAAGGACTCCAAGATCAAGAAATAAAACAGGCTATAAACCTAGTTCTATCAATCACCCCTCTTCCATACGGGAAGAGGCGTGGCTATGAAAAATATCAAAATAATAATCACTCCACTAAAAGGAGGAAAAACACAATCGGCTATTAAATGTTATCAGTAAATGAAAATCACTCCAGCTACGGAGGAAAACAAGAACTAGAAATAAACAGGCAAAAACAACGGAAAACACTCCTGAGGACTGGAGGCACTATTCTATGAAAGGTAAGTAAACAAAAGATCACTCCACGTGGAGGAAACAAATGGCTATGAAAAAGAAAAAGAAAGAAAAAAAAACTGCAGAATCACCCTTTAACACCTGGAAGGAAAGGGAAGTGGAGTAGGAGAGGAGATAAATTAGACACACCTGTGAGCCGGGAGAAGGAGGAAGTTCAAACAAAGGAGAAAGCAACTGACACAAAACAGCAAGGGGAAGAACAGAGAGGAGTGAGAGTGAGGAGAACCAAGAAAAGTGGTCCAGGTTCATTCAACTCTGCCTGCGGAGCAAAGAAATATGGAGAAAATAACAAAGCAGTAGCATGAGGAAGAGAACCAGTTGGACTTACTGGAGGTTTGGAAACCCATGGCCTGAGGAGTCGTGAGGATCCCAGGAGTATCAAGGAGGAAACAGTGCCTGTGTGCCCTGCCCTGCATACTTGGACCCCATACCTACCCGGGCTGGAGGAAACCCCCCTCCCAGAGCTAAGTACGGTCCATCACTCTCCAGGCTTCACCTGTGCCCCTCAATAAAAAAAAAACCAAAACAAAAAAAAAAAAAAAAAACTAACAAACAAACAGCCACTCAACCATTTTGACACACAGATCCACCATACGTCCTAATATTCCCCTTCACCCATACACTCACACACACTGAACCTCGGAGGAATTGGAACCGAACTGGCCTAGCATACATACACACACACACACACACAGACACACACACACCCCCTCCACCTTCAAACAAACTTTTACTCGTTATAAACTGTTACACTGGAAGCAGGAACTGGATTGGTCTAACCCACACATACCCACACATCTCTGTACTTCTCCATGTTTTTTGGGGCGTTGATGATTTAAGTGTTGTGTTGTGTTATGATTTGTGATTGCAAGGTGAACTGTGATGTTTTGTTCATGTCTATGCCGGATTAACCTTCCAAACAAATATTATTTTGAGAGAGTTTGACTTGTAATTTGTGTTTTGGGTTGCACCTTACAGGTTGTGTGTGTTTTTTTTTTTTTAAGTGACCTCAACTTTATTTATGTATAAAAACCCTTTTTATTCATACTTATGCTTGTTCTTTTCTCCACATATTCTTTTGTAGGTAGGAGTAACAGCTAGCCGGCGAAATTCTTTAGGTTACCTGCACCTCTAAATAATTCCAGCAAATTTGATAGGATAGTAGTGTCTTTTTGGTACAGCTACTGTTTTCTGTCTGGCGCCCAACATTCTTATTTTATATGTTTGGAGAGGTGTACTCTGCTACAAACTATGGAACTAAACTATGATATAAAACGTACAACTCAAAACTCTCACTTGGAGGAAGAAGAACGCAAAATCCAGGCAAAGGCTGTGGCAAAGGCTGTGGCAAAGGCTGTGGCAAAAGCTGTGGCAAAAGGGCTGGGGTGTACGCACGCAGATGAAACACACTGGCACCAGACAAGGAGAGACACAGACTATTTAAACACAGGGTAGTGGGGAACAGGTGGAAACACTCAAGAAGCAATCAGACCGAGACACATGAGGAAGGGTAAGTGACTTGAAACGAGAGGAGAGTTACTTTTCAAAATAAAACAGGAGATGACAAGACAAAACATGGAGACAGGACAAAAACCCAACTTGACCTCACCGTGGTGTGACAGAGTGGAGGAACAGGAAAGTTTCATTGACACTTACTCCTGGCGGTGCTTCATGGAGCTTCCTGCAGACAACCCGGCAAAGAGGAAGAAGGCTGACTCCTCCACAGATACACAAGACCTCATAACTGCTGAATCTATAATAAAGAAATGGATCTGCTCAGCTTACTGCACCAGGAGATCAAGGATCTCAAAGTAAGCCAGGAATTCTCACATCAGCAGATCATCTGGAGCCAATCCCAGCCAACGTTCTGGGCGAGAGGCGAGGTACACCCTGGACAGGTCGCCAGTCCATCACAGGGCCAACACACAAAGACACACAGAGACGAACAACCACTCACGCTCGCATTCAGACCTACCTAATTTAGAGTCACCAGTTAACCTAGACATGCATGTCTTTGGACGGTGGGAGGAAACCGGAGTACCCAAAGAAAACCCACGCAGACACGGGGAGAACATGCAAACTCCGCACAGAAAGGACCCAGGCCGCCCAGGCCATCAGCAGAACAATGACCTGCAAAGAGATAACATTGAGCTTCGAGCTTACGTCTCTTCCATTACAGCGGAGGTGGACCAGATCAAAAAAGAAAATAAACTGCTTAAAGAAGCTGTCCTAGACATAGTCCAGGAGTATTCGGGACAATGTGATCTTCTCAAGATTCCCAGAGATCTCCCCCCGACAATCCAGAGGCCCTGATTAAGAACTTTATGTTGTCCACTCTCAAACTTCTAATCAAATCTGATTTATTTATATAGCGACAAATCATAACAAAGTTACATCAAGGCACTTTACATATAGAGCAGGTTTAGACCAAACTCTTTATAAAATTATTTAAAGAGACTCAACAGATCCCTCACTTCTGACAGAGTGCATCTGTAACTGATGTGTTCAGTTAACAGTTTTTTTTTTTAGAATTTGTATATTTCACCATGAATCCATTCTTCTCTTATGTTTACATTTTGTTTTTGATTTAAATGTATACTTGTTTTTTTTTGTGTGTGTATTTCTTTTATGGGGAGCCTTTATTTTGTTAATTTTGATTTTGTTGTGTAACCGTTTACACCGTTGACAAACCGTTCTGTCAATTCAAACCAATTTTCAGTTGTCTCCGGTCTGGCTGAAGAGAGGTAAGATGACAGAGTGTTATTAAATTAGTTAAAATATTAGATAGAAACATTATTATCATTTTACACATAACACAAGTGTTTGTTCTTTTATTTGAGAGAGCTGTTAGTGTGTGTATGTAGATGTATATAATTGTGTACAGCACTTTAGCGCAGTTTGACTGTTGATTTATGAGCTGAGCTAACTGCGCTGGCCTCTCATACCACTGCTGTTTTCCCCCCTTTCTTGAAGGTGTGTGTGAGAGCCGTTGAACCTGCAATATTGTATATATATCTTTGTACACAGGTATGTGAGCTCCCTTTTTGTTTATTTTTGTGTAATTTTATTATTTAGTTTTGTATTTGTTTGATATGATGTATAGTATGTTTTGATATCTTCATATTGTGTATGTTCATACAGCTGTCGCTGTTAATCTGTGAAATATATAAAAAGTTCCCGCTAATGGTTGGGGGGAAATAACTTGTAATTAATTCTGTATTATAATCAGAGTGATGAGTATAATTTGTTTGGTTTCTTGTTGAATTGTGTTAAACCGTTATTTTCGTTGGTCTCTGGTCTGGCTGAAAAGAGGTGTGTGTGTGTGAGAGCCGTTGAAGCTGCAATAATGTATATATATATCTTTGTACACAGAATAAACCAACCTCCTGCTGGCTGGTTAACGGTTGTCCTCATCTTAATATCAACACAATGCAGAGAAAACGCAGTATTTAGCCAGAGAAGCTTTACCCCAGCTACACATCAACACAGGACCAATTGTTGTGTCACTCTATGCTGAGAAAGCCTTTGACAAAGTTAACTGGTCCTTCCTCTTTGTTACCCTTCAAAAATTTGGCTTCAGAGATTCATTTATCCACTGGGTATCTGCACTGTATAGCTAACCCAAAGCTACAGTCACCACAATTGGGATCACATCACAAAGCTTCACTCTGCAGAAGGGAAACAGACAAGGATGCCCCCTCTCTCCCTGCTCTTTGCTATATTCATCGAACCACCAATATCAAAGGTATCCACTCAGCTGATTCTGAACAAAAAATCAATTTATATGCTGACAATGTATTTCTCTACTTGCAACAACCTCAAAGATCATCACAGGAAGCATATAACTGTATCTCAAAATTCTCAGCCCTCTCTGACTACTGGATTAACTGGTCCAAGTCTACAATACTTCCAGTATTGGAACTGGATTTGGGGTCATCAGGGTCCATTTCACCTGTCTCCGTGGGCTGAGGGTGGCCCCAGGCAAACAATATAATTTCTGCATGCATTGTACCACACAATATAGCGACCATCCAGAAGGAGAGGACCCCTTCTGTAAACCCCCTGCCCCTGATGTGGTAGACCCCATCACCCTTAGGGAGGGCAGTAAGAGAGGCAATCACTGAACATTTTTTAGTGAAGCACATAAAGTTAGTTTTTTCCTCCTTTTTTTATTTCACTGTTTCAATTTCTTATCTCCAGTTCCTGTAAAAAAAGTACATATTTTAGCTTCATTGTTTGCGACACCCGAGAAAGTAAACCACTGAATTATCTTTTTCTTGTGCTTCAGTTTTTCCACCTCAAGTAAAATGTTTTTGTTCTTCAATTTTTTGTACTCTATATCAAGCTCCATATTTTTTTGGAAAGTGCTCTCACAGTGTAAGAACCCACCTGAAACAAATTAAATACATAATACAGTAGTTTTAGCATAATAATTACTTAGTCTTTTATAACATTCAATTTAAAATAATGGAAATGACTATCCTTATGAAATAAAGTTATTTACATCTTGTGACTCTCTTTTTTTGCCCAATGTACGATCAGCTGCGACAGGTTGTATGTAAATGTATATGATTGAGTTTATGGTTGAATTTTTTCATGATTCCGGTTTTTTGCTTTAATTTGAAATTCCATTACATTCTGTTTCCTATGTTGTGTTTTCATCTTGTCATTTCTGTTTCAGGGCTGGATGCGGTGCAGGTGTGCTGAGCCCATTTAACCCTGTATTTAAGTCCCAGTCTCCACTCTCCCCATTGCCAGAACGTCTTGTTCCAAGCCCTGCTCCTTGTTGTCAGCTCCCGGATCGCCTTATATGACCTCCCGTGTTTCCGAAGCCAGCTGTGCTCCTAGTATTGTACTAGGGATTTTTCATTGCTACTTCCTGCTTATCCTAGATATTCTAGTGATTTTCTGTTTATGACTTTTAGTATTACTCCAGCGATGCTAGTGATTTTCTGTTTATGACTTTTAGTATTACTCCAGCGATGCTAGTGATTTTCTGTTTATGACTTTTAGTATTACTCTTTATCATAGCATTTTTCCCCTGGAGTTTCCAGCGCCCTTTTTTTATCTTTTTCCTTCTCTTGTTTTTCTCCCCAGAGGCTCAGCCATCGCCCCATCCAGCCCTTTGGTTTGTTTGATACTTTATTAACAAAGTAGCAGCCAAACTCTAACAAATAAAGTTTTGTTTAACAATCCTCTGAGCCTCCTGTGTCCGCTCTTGGGTCCAGACTCTGTTTTGTGACAGAATTTACTGTTACTTTTCTGGAGGACACGATTTTTGTGAGTGGGGGAAGCAGGCTCACTATGAGGGTATTACTATCCACTGTGCATAAAATACAGATTACTGTGGTATCTTGAGATGCCGATGTGAAGAAGAGATCACCGCTGACACGTCTTTTCTTATAGTCAAAAAGAAGTTTATTGACAAGAAAAGGAACAGTGCCAAAAATGCCGAATCTTGGAGCCTCTCTGCCAATGTGAGATCTCCTCTCCTCTGTCTCCCAAACCCCTATATTTATAGGTCTTATCTATCGTTGAAATGGACAGTTCTTCCACACCAGAAGCCCCCAACCAGATGGTATAGTTATCTTCTGGTCACAGGTTTCTGGCCTTCGACCTTTTAGGAGCCAGAATAAACCTCCTCATCCTGTCTCTATGTTGTCTCAGGTCTGTCTATCCATCAAGAGAGCAAATGGGTGACAGATTGACCCTCAAGGCACATTCCTTCAGTTCATCCTATAATGGGTCATATAAAAACCTTTGACTAGGCCTTAATGGACTCCCTTACTTGTCATAAAGGTAACACAAAGAAAAGAACAGAACATACAACAATTTATGTATTAAAATAAAGAGAATGAAGTAAAAATACACTACATTACTTCCACAGTAAATAGATAATTGTGTTTCTGCAGCCCAGTGTTTTATCATTGGCTCACTGAATCATACCAGCCTCCATCGAGAGGGACCCTCATTATTTTTTATTTTTTTATGACAAATGTCTGCATTTGTACTCATAGTTTAACACCACACCACAGCGTGTCAACATTATATGAGACTGATGCAGTTATAGTCTTGCAGCTAAATATTTTATTATTTCAGTGCGTTAGAGACCATCACCAGCCCTCCCTGGAAGCTAGTTTGTTGATCTTTATTGAGTGAAATGACCGTAGTGTGGTAGGGAGGGCTGTGCTAAGCCTCAGTGAATATAGGGAGGATTAAAGGACAGAGAAGATGTGGAAGGATGGACAGGCGAAGGGAAGCAGGTGGTGCTGTTAGGAACTGGTGGAGAGACCATCACTCACTGATGAGTGAGACCATCAGCAGGGCCCAGAGTCGGGTCAGGGGCCCTGGCTCCCCATGCCCACCACTCTATGTGCGGGAGCACATGAAGTACCAAGCCCAGAGAGCCACAACATGGCATGCCGCAGCCCCCAGTGTTCCAGGGTGGCAACAGTGAGCACCACCGTACCGCCCAAGCAAGTGCATGCTGGAGCAGGACAGGAGGGCCCTCATTATTTTAAAGACAAGCTCCTCTGCAGGAGTGTAATCCTGAGTAGGACCCCCCACCCCTGTCTTTTTCATGTCACATTTTTTCCTGTGGGCTGCAAACAATATCAAATCATTACCATTGTGATGATCCTAAAACAAAGATACAGTGTAAAAAAAGTACAGCTTTATACCTGTTGGTTATAGCCCACAACATGGATATATACACAGCCTATGAGAACTATATTCTTATATTTGCTTTTCATTTGTCCTTTTTGCCCCACTGGGATTGTGAAATAATGAGGTTCAAATTGTCAAATAAGCAATAAAAAAAATATGACAGGTATATTTATGGGGAACATGCATTAATTTCGCAGATGTGGGAGAGAATTAATATTATAATCCCAATAATTTACAAATTGACAGAGTCGCCGATATCTCCGTGGTGTTATTGGTCAGACACAGCAAACCCCGCCCTTTTATGTGAACGCACACTGATCTAGATTCGAAAACGTCTGGGTTCAATTACCAATTTGATAACCGGCTTCGTCACACCGATAATCCAGATTGCAGATGTCTGGGTAAGTGAAGCCAGGTAACGATAAGAGATCCTGGGCATGTTAATCCAGCTTCGTGATACAAGCCCCAAGTGTTTAGGCATCCTGGGAGTGTTTAACTTTTTGTTTCCTTTTTAGGTGCAGGTGCTGTGGGTTGACAGCAGCATGCACATGGTTTCACAAACGTGTGTAGCCTTAGTCATTACCAAACTGTAAGAGTTCCTGGGGTGTTACTCCCCAGGTGGCATTGTCAGAACAAAATTGTTTCTGCCAGTTTCTACTTCACCACTGCTACCTCCATGCTTACCACATTCAGCTACAGCAAAGTCACAGGCATGTGTTATTATTCTCAGGGTCCACTTTTTCGATTGAACCTCAGTTCTGTAGAGGCTGATGAGTGGATCCAGTAGGTCAACACTGGTGGCAAAAAGTTGACAAAGATCTTGGAAAGAGTCTGCACGTCAGCTGTCTTTTCTTGATTTTAATTGCATTCAGAATGGACTCACACACATACGACCGTATGAACAGTCAGTCAGTGAGAGAGCCTCAAGCTCTGAAAACATACAGTTTATATAGTGTTCTTGACAAAGGGGTTAGTAGACAAAACATATGGTGTTAGCATCATTGTCATAGCAATCTATCTTGCTGAGACATAACTACCTTGAACAGTCAATGTCGGAATTCACTTTACGATGCCTTTTACCACGGCCTCTCGGACAGCCTTAAGGATGAGTTGGCAGCTCGAGATCCCCCCAAGGACCTGGATGAGCTGATTGCGCTAGCCATTCGCGTGGATGGGCGTCTCAGGGAGTGGAAGAGGGAGAGAGCCAGATCGGTCCCTCTCTGGGGTCCTCCTCGTACATATACGGTGGATCCGGTCACAGCCCCACCCTCCACTTTGAGGACACGGGGCAAGTCTGCAGAGCCCATGCAGCTGGGAAGCACTCGTCTCTCCTTGGCTGAACGCCACCGCCGCAGGTGGGAGAACAGGTGCATGTACTGTGGCCAGGTCGGCCATTTTGTGGCATCCTGTCCGGTAAAAGAACAGGCTCACCAGTAGTTCAGGGGGCACTGATAAGCCGAACTATCCAAGCAGAAATGCCCTCTCGACCCCTCTTTCATGCACAGTTCTTCATGGCTGGCCAGACCCATACCCTGGCTGTTTTTATCAACTCGGGAGAAATCACAAGAACACATTATCCTGCTCGCCGATCACAATGGTTAAAACGAAAGGTAAGAAGAATGAGTCACCTGAGACAGGCCCAGAAGCCCCGAGCTCGCCACACTCGGAAGCCCCAGAAACTGACAACAGCAACACGGATGATCCCTTCAAGACGGTACTCGCGGCTATCGCCACTTTAAACAAAGAGGTGAACCGGATCAGATCAGAGGTCTGTGCCATCATAGAAAATCGCATCACAGAAGTTTCTACCACTATTAGGGGCAAGATCTCATCACTAAATGAAAATGTCCAGAAATCTATTTTGGATCTGAGAGGCAAATCAGCAGCGCACGAGGCCGCTCTGAAAGAGTTAGAAGAAAATACCTCCACCTATTCTGACATCCTCTCTTCACTGCAATCTACAGTGGATCATCTGACAACAAAAATCAAGCACCTGGATGAAAAATGTGAGGATCTTGAAGCGCGCTGGAGACGGAACAATATCAGGATCATAGGGATACCGGGGGGAAAAGAGGGACCGCGGCCCAGAGAGTTTATTTCACAACTCCTAACCGAAGTGCTGTCTCTGTCAGAGCCACTGCTGATAGATCAGGCACACAGGATAAACCGTCAGAAACCAAAACCAGAGGACCCCCCACGACCCCTCATCTTGAGACTTCACTACTTCCATGTCCGTGAGGAAATATTACGCCGGGCCATGGAGAAGAATAACCTGGAATATCAAGGGCGGAAAATTTCCATATTTCCAGACTTCCCCCCATCTGTGGTCAAACAGAGAGCTGCGTTCACTAAAGTCAGAGAAATGCTGCGAGGAAGATCAGACGTCAGATATGGACTGATTTATCCAGCCAGACTGATTGTGACACATGGAGGAGTGAAAATGTCCTTCACCGACCCGAAGGAAGCTCAAGATTACGTTGAAAAACACTTTGATCGGCCAGAATAAACAATAATGGAAGAATGGACACACGATCTGCTACCCAGCTGGGTGGATAGCGAGCTGCATACAGACATTCATATCGCAACACGGAGGACAACGTGAGAACTTGAACTGTCGGTGAGGTGTCACCGATGTGGTGAACTTTTTTCTCTCTCCTTCTCTCTTTTCTCTCTCGCCCTCTCCCTCTCTTGCTTGCTCATTCACCAAAGACTGGTAGTAGCCCACATTTGTAACTGGCATTAATGTGTTGAACCTGAACAGATGATCCTCCCAGCAGTTAACACACTGGTTCAACATAATGTGAGACTGTGCGTTACACTTTAATTGTTTTATATATTTCTGACAGTGAAAATATTTTTGTTTTACTCAAATCTAAGAAACTTGACGAGCTATTTATTTTATTTTAAGAAGCACTAGTTACTCAGGTTAACAAGGGTTAACAGTAACAGCTCAGGGAAAAAAAACTTATTTTAGTTAGATTATTTTCTCTCTCCTTTTTTTTTTTTTTTTTTTTTTGAATACTTCCCGAAGTACTCTCGTGCCATGCCCTGTTTGGTACTGGCTAGAAATGTTTTTGTTTTTTGTTTACTCAGTTTGTTCCAGGGGGTTTAAAGGAGTTCATAGAAAGGGGGAGGGAGGGATGGGACTCGGCCGCCTTACCACTATAATATCACTATCTGAAGATGGACTAATCACTTACTCTACTTTTTTTCTGCTAAGTCAATACAAGATAAACTGAATATAAGAGAACAAAGGAAAGGTCTAACTCTAGCTAGCTGGAATGTGCGTGGACTGAACAATCCGATAAAAAGAGGTAAAGTCATTGCCTATCTGAAATCATTAGCACCAGTTCTGATATTTTTACAAGAAACCCATCTGAAAAAGGACTCTCATATAAGATTAAAGTGTAAATGGATCAATAATGTATACCACTCATCATTTAATGTTAAGACAAGAGGTACAGCAATCCTGATAAGAAAGGGTGTTCCCTTCATTCACAAAGACACAATATCCTATAAAGAAGGTCGATTTTTAATTGTAACGGGGGAAATTTATTCTACACCTCTCACCTTAATGAAAATATATGCTCTGAATACAGACAATCCATCATTCTTTCAGAAAGTGATGTCTCTTATACCAGATTTGTCTCAAACGAATCTGATTATCGCAGGGGAGTTCAACTGCGTGCTAGATCCATACTTAGATAGATCTTCTACTCACAGAATAGAGAATAGTAATTCAAGTGTCTTTCTTAATACATTTATCAACAATACTAATCTGTCTGACATTTGGAGAATCACCAATCCAACTGGCAGGGATTACTCCTTTTATTCGGCAACCCATAACTCTTACAGCAGGATAGATTATTTTCTCATAGATGCAAAACTAATGCCATATGCCACAAATGTGAAATACCATAATATTTTGATCTCAGATCACAGCCCCCTCACATGTACTCTGAACATTCAAAACATGGTGAAACCACAGATGAACTGGAGACTAAACCCTCTGTTATTAACCGAAAAAGAGTTCTGTGACTACTTAAAAGCTCAAATATCCCTCTATTTTGACACTAATGATAACTCAGAAACCACCTCGTCTGTTCTCTGGGAGGCATTCAAAGCGTTTCTTAGAGGCTCTATTATTTCATTTGAAGCATCTAGACGGAAAATTAACAAGGCTAGGTTACTTGAACTAGACAATCAAATTAACCTTCTAGACAGAGAGAATGCCCAGACTCCTTCCAGTGACCTGCATAAAAAAAATATCAGCTTTAAAATATGAATATAACAAGATACTCTCTGCAAAGATAAGTAAGGCATTCTTATACACTAAACAGAAATATTTTGAGTTCAATGACAAGCCACATAGACTCTTAGCCCGGCAACTCAGAAAACAGGAAAATGATCGCACAATACATAAAATAAAATCTGATAAAGGTGAGATCCTGATCAAGCCTAAGGACATTAACAATCGATTTCTCCAATTCTATAAAAACTTGTACACTTCCAAAAACAATACAGGTTATACAGCCATGCAGGAATTCTTAGATAAATGTAATCTCTCCCAATTAGACGAAAATGAAGCAGCTCAACTGAACTCTGAAATTTCTGTCGAAGAAGTCAAAAAAGCTATCAATTCACTTAAAAGCAATAAAGCTCCAGGCCCTGATGGCCTTCCAGGTGAGCTGTATAAAAAATTTACGAAACTCTCTGTCCATATTTGCATAAAGTGTTCACCCAAGCCCACACTGATGGTGCTCTACCTCCCACTTTAACAGAAGCGGTCATTACAGTGATTCATAAAAAGGGTAAAGATCCAGAAGAGGTTGGCTCTTTCCGCCCTATTTCTTTGTTAAACCAAGATGGGAAATTATTCTCTAAAATTTTGGCCAATAGGCTGAGCCCCTTTTTAGATAAATTAGTGCATCCAGACCAGACTGGTTTTATACCAGGTAGAAATTCTTTTTTCAATCTAAGACGATTATTTAACATCATGTATGCCACTGATAGACCAAAAGAAGAACTAGCCATTCTCTCACTCGATGCTGAGAAGGTTTTCGATCAAATTGAATGGCCGTATCTATTTGAAATTTTAAAGAGATTTAATTTTGGAGAAAAATGTATCTCAATGGTAAAGCTTCTCTACAACACCCCCGTGCACAGATACTAACAAATCAAATATTATCCCCTCACTTTAGTTTACATAGAGGAACGAGACAAGGGTGCCCTCTTTCCCCCTTAATTTTTGCCTTAGCAATCAAACCCCTTGCCGAGAGTATCCGTTCAGACCCTTTAATTCATGGTTATAATACACAAAAATCTATAAACAAAATTTCACTGTATGCTGATGATGTTTTATTATTCATTTCTCAGCCACAAATCACAATTCCGCAGCTACTCGATAAAATCAATTCATTTAGGACCTTCTCTGGTTACAGGATAAATTGGAATAAAAGCGAGTTAATGCCTGTGCATGTACAGAATATTGGCCGATTACATAACTTTCCATTTAGTATTTCTTCTGAAAGATTCACATATTTAGGAATTCAGGTCACAAAGTGTCATTCCCATTTATTTAAGGAGAATTTCCCTCCATTGTTGTCTAAATTGCAATCTAATATACAGTTTTGGAGGACCTTGCCAATATCACTATTGGACAGAGTGAACGCTATCAAAATGATTTTCTTGCCCCAATTATTATATTTATTTCAAAACATTCCAGTGTTTCTCCCCAAATCTCTTCTTCTTCTCCTTTCGGCTTTTCCCTTCAGGGGTCGCCACAGCGAATCAGTTGCCTCCATCTAAGCCTGTCTTCTGCATCCTCCTCTCTCACGCCAACCACCTTCATGTCCTCTTTCACTACATCTATAAACCTCCTCTTAGGTCTTCCTCTAGGCCTCCTGCCTGGCAGTTCAAAACTCAGCATCCTTCTACCAATATATTCACTATCTCTCCTCTGGACATGTCCGAACCATCTCAGTCTGGCCTCTCTGACTTTATCTCCAAAACCTCTAACATGGGCTGTCCATCTGATGTACTCATTCCTGACCCTATCCAACCTGGTCACTCCCAAAGAGAACCTCAGCATCTTCATCTCTGCTACCTCCAGCTCTGCCTCCTGTCTTTTCCTCAGTGACACTGTCTCTAGACCAAACAACATCGCTGGTCTCACCACAGTTTTGTACACCTTTCCTTTCATCTTAGCTGAAACTCTCCTATCACACATCACACCTGACACTTTTCTCCACCCATTCCAGCCTGCCTGCACACGCTTCTTCACCTCTTTTCCACACTCTCCATTGCTCTGGACTGTTGACCCTAAGTACTTAAAATCCTCCACCTTCTTTATCTCTTCTCCCTGTAACCTCACTCTTCCACTTGGGTCCCTCTCATTCACACACATATACTCCGTCTTGCTGCGGCTAACCTTCATTCCTCTCCTTTCCAGGGCAAACCTCCACCACTCTAGCTTCTCCTCCACCTGTTCCCTGCTCTCACTACAGATCACAATGTCATCTGCAAACATCATAGTCCATGGAGATTCCTGTCTAACCTCGTCTGTCAGCCTGTCCATCACCATAGCGAACAAGAAGGGGCTCAGAGCTGATCCCTGATGCAGTCCCACCTCCACCTTGAACTCCTTCGCACACCTACAGCACACCTCACCACTGTCTTACAGTCCTCATACATGTCCTGCACCACTCTAACATACTTCTAACATCCTCAAAGCAAATACTGCATCTGTAGTACTCTTTTTTGGCATGAAACCATACTGCTGTTCACAAATGCTCACTTCTGCCCTTAGTCTAGCTTCAACTACTCTTTCCCATAACTTCATTGTATGGCTCATCAGCTTTATTCCTCTGTAGTTGCTACAACTCTGTAGTTTCTCCCCAAATCCTTTTCTAAAAAAATTGATTCGATTGTGCTCCCCTTGCTATGGGATTACAAAACACATAGAATTGGCAAAAAACACCTTTGCAAACCTAAAACAGAAGGAGGCTTGGCACTCCCGGATTTTTTATCATACTATTGGGTCTCACAAATTAGGATTATGGCATACTGGCTGGATAGCATAGCAACTCCACCCAACTGGTTCGAACTAGAGAAGGAGGCTTGCCACCCTAACTCCATAGGTGCCATCCTTCTGGCACCGTACACCATTGAGAAGTCTCTGTACAATAACAACGTGATGATCCACAATACAATACGCATTTGGAAACAATTCAAAGCACACTTTAAATTGAAATCCATATTTTATGCTCTACCTATTACTGGAAACCCTACTTTTCCACCATCCATCCTAGATAATACTTTCAATCTCTGGAAAAACAGGCATCCACACAATAGGAGAATTATACATTATAGGTGTATTTGCATCCTTTGCACAGTTACAGAGTAAATATAATCTACCAGGCAGTAGTTTCTTTTGATATTTGCTAATCAGAGACTATGTAAGAACACATCCGCAAAACTTTGAGACCTTTACAGGCTCTTGTCTTGATAGATGCGTCCGACCCATGTCTTGCTCAGAAAAATCAATATCTTATATTTATGATACCTTGCAAAGTGTCAGTCCAGTGAATTCCGCTCTAATAAAAAACAAAACGGGAGGAAGAAATGGGTTCTGGGATCTCGGACGCTCTGTGGGAAAAAAGCTTGGAACACACTCATCGTTGCTCTAGTAATGCCAGGCACTGCCTAATCCATTTTAAAATTTTACATCGTCTTCACTACTCCAGGGAGAGGATACATAGATTATACCCTGAGATATCCCCTATGTGTGACAGATGCCTAGTAACAGAAAACACGTTGCTTAACAGCTTCGCTCTATGTCCCAAGCTCAAGATCTTTTGGTTCGATATCTTCAGCTTACTATCCAAAATACTTCATATACAATTAGAGCCCAAACCAGCCTTTATTATTCTGGGAGTTTCAGATGATCTTAAAAACCTAAATAACTCACAACAATGTTTCCTCTCCTATTGTCTCATCATCGCAAAGAAATTACTCCTCATGCACTGGAAGAAGAAAAAGGTCCCCACCATAAAGATGTGGCTCAGTGACCTGACTAACACTCTCCACTTAGAGAGAATAAAATATACTCTTATGGATAAACTCTGACACTTTGATAAAATTTGGTCACCTCTCATTCACTATCTCACACCTCATAGCGGAAACTAACTTCACTTTAATATAACAAAGCAGTGAAAAGACGGTCGGGTTAGGTTGGGTTGGATTAGGTTAGGTTGGGTTGGGTGGGGTGGGGTGGATGGGGTCGGGGGCGTGTGTGTTTCGGTTCTGTTTTTGTTTTCATTTGCTTTTATTCATTTGTATTTTCTACATATACTAACTGTTCTTTTGCCAGTGTTTTCTGTCTTCAGTTAAAAAAAAAAAAAAGAAAACTAAAGAGGGCACTATATATCCCAAATATGGATATCTGTATTGACATACTTTACACTTGGATTTCTTTGATGTAACTTTGTAACAATTTTGTAACGTGCCTTAATAAAAACATTTGAGATGGTCTATGATAATTTCCCTACTTGGTCCATCTACCATAGGATATCTTCCTATTTCTGGTTTGACCGTGGGTGTTGTATTTAGTGCAGAGGTCACAGGTCTTGACCCAATGTTTGATCATGTCTTTCAGGAACAGGTGCCACCAGTGTTCCAGATTCTTTATCATTTGTCCCGTTCCCACAAGACTTTCTCTTAATGCAGGGGGTAAGATAGGCCTGCCATCTGGACCTCTCCAGATTCCATCTGTGCAGGTGGCTCCCCTAGCTTTCCACATGGTCTTTTCTTGGGGTGATGCTTCCTTTTGCATATCCTTTAGCTCATTCTTATCCTGATCAATCTTTTGTTCATCTGTTGAGGACACCATAACCAGCTTTTCTTGGTACCCAGCTGCCTGTTTTGCCGCCTGGTCTGCTGCCTGATTTCCCTTAGCTATAGGGGTGTTACTGGGGTCATGTCCTTTGCATTTTATGACTGCTACCTTTACCGGTATCAGCAGTGCTTCTGCTAATTCTTTCATTTGTTTTTCATGTTTAATGGGCTTTTGTGAGGCCGTGAGGAACCCTGCCCTAAGCCATTGGGGCAGCTCCACATGCACCGCTCCGGCTGCATATGCTGAGTCTGTGTAGATGTTTATTTCCTGGTCTTTTTCTAATTTCAGGGCTTCAATTACGGCTAACACTTAAGCTCTTTGAGCTGATTGCTGTCCCTCCAGCCTTGCGGCTTTCAACGTTGTTAGTCCTTCCTTGGTGTTTTCTACTACCGCATAGGCTGCTATTAGCCCTTCCTTATCATGTTTGAAGCAGCAGCCATCTGTGTACAGATTTCTTTCCCTGAAAGGGGTTTGGCTTGCAGATCTATTCTTACTTTTTCTTCTCGGACCACCTCTTCTGCACACTCATGTGGTTCTCCTTCCCCTATCCTATCTGCCATGTTGATGCCTTCGTGTGGGAATGAGATGTTTGGGGCTTCTAGAATCTTGCTCAGCCTTTGTTGTCTGAGTGTGGTCAGTGTGAAAGTTTGGGAGTTTACATAGGCCACTACACTGTGTATTGTTAGTACGTGTAGAGAATGTCCCATCACCAGGTGTGCAGTTTTCTGAATCAGTTTAGCAACTCCGGCTACATTCTGTGTGCATTTGGGGTTTCTTTTTTCCATGTTATCAAGCATTATGCTTAGGTACATCAGGACCACTCTATCTCCCCCTTTTTTCTGGAACAGAACTCCATTAACAACGGAGTCTGTTCCGGAAACATCCAGATAAAATAGGATGGAGTAGTCCGGGAGGGCTAGCTCTGAGGCCCGTAAGGGGTCTGTCAGTCCAGTGTAGTAGGGAATGTAGATCCTGCTGTAACTTGTGAGTCCTAAAAACAAGAGCATGTCTTTAACCTTTTCCGGCCTTGGGTGGTGGAGGATGGTCGTTCTGTGAGCTGGGGACATCCCTGCCCCCTTTTGAGATATCAAGCGACCCAGAAAAGCTACTTGTTTTCTGGCAACCTGTAGTTTAGTTTTACTGACCTTGAAACCTTTCTCAGCCAAATGGCGCAAGACTGCTTCTGTGGCAGCTAGACAGGTGGAGGCAGAGGGAGAGGCCAGGAGCAGATCATCAACATACTGGATTAACGTAGTTTGAGGTGGCAACTGACAATTCGCCAGGGCCTGCTTTAGTACCTGATTGAATAGTCCTGGAGACAGAGCAAATCTTTGTGGCAATCTGGTGTATCGTAATTGTTTGCCTTGGTAAGTGAATGAGAAAATGTCTCTACACTCTTCTTCTTCTGTAGAAAAATGCATTAGCCAAATCTATGCAGGTGAACCATGACTGCACAGGGTCCAAGTTAGTCAAAGCTACATATGGATTCGGCACAGGAATGGTGGGAGTAGTCAGTATGGCATTAATAGCCCTTAAGTCGTGAGCCATACGGTATTTACCTGTCTCTTTTTTCTCAATGGGCAGGATAGGGGTGTTCCAATCAGAGTTGGACCACTCCAACACTCCAACCTTTAACAGCCCTTCTATGGTATCCCTGATTCCTTCAGCGACCTGTGGTTTGTGTGGATAATGGCTAATCCAATTAGGATGGTGAGTTTTTACCTTAAAGGTGATGGGTTCACAGTCAGTTAGTCCAACGTCAGTGGGCTCAATCGACCACAGACTCTCCGGTAGTGAGTCGATCATGGCCTTAGCATCTGTATGGTCAGTCTTTTCTCTGCCATGATGTCTTGCTACCTGTGTGTGTTCTAACACGGCAATGTCAGTGGCATTTATGGCAATGCGATAAACTTTAAGGCCAGGTGAATACTCGAGCTGTGGTATTTGTGTGGTCGCCCAGTCGGTCTGAGTCTGGGCATGTTTAACCATGCCCCCTAGTTCTTTAGCCTGATGGCCAGGATGCAAGGCCAGTGAGACATGAGGAGCGGCTTCCTCCTCCATCATGTACTACTGTCTCTGGTCTTCTGTCAGGATGATGTCGGCAGCCACCCCCTCTCGGGCCACATAAATAGTTTTCGAGTGCAACTCCCACTGATGTCCCTCTATCTGATTCTGAAATTTGTTTTGATACCATGTAAGCTCATTTCTATCATAGAAGAGTGTCACGTGGGGAGGGTCAGGAAGGGAGACATAGGGTTCCAGGAGGGAGATCCAGGGATTCCACCCGAGGTAGGAGGTAAGGACACCCAACTGCTCGGGCTCTTCAGGTTGTAGGAGGGCCCAATAGATATTGCCATAAGTATTGGTGCAGCCGCTGGAGGACCCATACGCTGGAGGACCCATATGCCAAAATCCTTACTTTTCTATGTCGAGTCAAGGCACACACTGCTAAGAGAGTCTACGATCGGGCGACCTTCTTACAGCTGAGAGAGCGCAGCAAATTTGGATTTTTTGACCCGAACGTGCTGGAGTCCTACCCGGAGTTAACATGCTGCCGGGAGAGCTCCCTGCCTCCGACAGGGAGCTCCCCCGGGAACAACAGGCCGAAGCGGAGGCGCGGTAGATGGGGAGGAGCGGATCGGAAGCTCCGGCGCTTGGTTAGCAACGGCAGGCTAACCCTCCCGATCATCCTGTCTGCAAATGTTCAGTCGCTGGCAAATAAGATGGACGAACTTCAGACCAGGATTTCCACCGAGAAGGACATACAGGATTGCTCCATACTGTGTTTCTGTGAAACATGGTTGGAGGAGAGGACACCCGACAAGGCAGTAGCACCAGACGGTTACATGCTCTTCAGAGAGGACTGCACCGCTGCACAAAGCGGCAAGACCCGCGGAGGAGGAACGGCCGCCCTCGTCAAACAATCATGGTGTACTGACTGTAAGATCATCTCAAAATCCTGTTCTGAAAACGTGGACTATCTCACTTTGAGACTAAGACCATTTTATTTGCCCAGAGAACTGCAGTGCATCATTCTGAGTGTTGTGTACATCCCCCCCTCTGCTAATGAGGAGATTGCACTGAAGGAGCTACATGACATGATCAGTGGCCATGAAAACACATATCCTGATGCTGTTGTTATTATTATTTTGGGAGATTTCAACCACTGCAATCTCCGGAAAACCATGCCTAAACTGCACCAGTTTGTGAACTTTCCCACCAGGGAAAACAAAACACTGGATCACTGCTACAGCAACATCAAAAACGCATTTTCAGCTGAACCACAACCCCACTTTGGTAAGTCTGATCACCTGGCGATCCGGCTCAAACCGGTTTACAACAAAAGGCTCAAGTCAAGACCAGTCACAGTAAGAACCATTAACACCTGGTCTGATAGTGCACAAGCTAGCCTGCAGGGCTGCTTAGAGGCCACAGACTGGAGCACTTTCAAAGAGGCCGCTAACGACATCCATGAATACATAGAGACTGTTAGTGACTACATCAGCTGGTGCACATCCATCTGTGCACCCCCCAGGACTGTGCGTATGTTTCCCAATCAAAAACCCTGGTTTAATGGAGACATAAAGCAGAAAATGAGGAAGAGGAGGGAAGCCTTCAAGTCAGGAGACCACGAGGAGTACAGGAAAGCCCGGTACGAGCTGCAGAAGTCCATCAGAGCAGCAAAAAGGGCTCACTCCCAAAAACTTGACGGCTACTACCTCAATCACAACTCACGCAGCTTGTGGCAGGGAATCCAGTCTGTCACAAACTACAGGAGGACCACAACAACCACAGACCCCCGGGATGTCACCCTCTCAGACAGCCTGAACAACTTCTATGCGAGGTTCGACAGGCTGAACAATGACACACCCTCAAAAGCCCCCTGGGACCCCACGGACACTGCCTTCCAGGTCACACACACCCAGGTCCTGAAGGCTCTGAAGAAGGTGAACCCCCATAAGGCAGTTGGACCCGATGGAGTGCCTCCCAAAGTACTGAAAGCCTGCGGAGAACAACTAGCTGGTGTGTATACTGACATCTTCAACACATCACTCTTCCAGGCTGTAGTCCCCTGCATCTTCAAAACCTCCACCATCATACCAGTCCCCAAAAGACCAGATACACCCACCTTAAATGACTTCAGGCCAGTGGCACTCACACCAGTTGCCATGAAGTGTCTAGAAAAACTAGTCCTCACCCACATCAACAACACGGTTCCTGACACTGTCGACCCCCTCCAGTTTGCCTACCGCCCCAACAGATCAGTGGACGACGCGGTGCCACTAGCCCTTCACCACACCCTGCAACACCTGGACAGCAGCAGAGCATATGCCAGGATGCTCTTCCTGGACTACAGCTCTGCATTCAACACCATCCGCCCAGGCAGACTGATTGTGAAGCTGGCAGACCTCGGAGTCCCTACCCCCACCTGCAATTGGATCCTGGATTTCCTGACCAAAAGACCACAGGTGGTGAAGATGGGAGGACGGGTGTCTGCTAAGATCACAGTCAGCACCGGA
Source organism: Remorina albescens (assembly GCA_034769265.1). Lineage (NCBI taxonomy): Eukaryota > Metazoa > Chordata > Actinopteri > Carangiformes > Echeneidae > Remorina > Remorina albescens. Next base: position 1,839,481 of record CM068492.1, on the reverse strand, counting down.
TCACCACAGGGCTGCTGCCTCAGCCCCAAACTCTTCACCCTGTACACCCACGACTGTGTCTCCACCCAGGACAGCTCCATCGTCATTAAATACGCAGACGACACCACCATCCTGGGGCTCATCAAAGGGGGAGATGAGACAGGATACAAGGCCCTGGTCAACAACATCGTCGTCTATGGAGAGGAGAACAACCTCCTCCTCAACACAGACAAGACCAAGGAGTTAATCCTGGACTTCAGGAAGAATCCTCCCCCTCTACAGCCTCTGTTCATCAGGGGGACTGAGGCGGAGAGGGCAGACAGCTACAGATTCCTGGGACTGCAGGTCACATCTGAGTTGGACTTGCAACACCACAGCCACAGTGAAAAAAGCCCAGCAGAGACTATACTTCATCAGGCTGCTCAAGAAAGCTGGACTGAAACAACGCCCTCTCACCCAAACCTACAGAGGACTGATAGAGAGCATCTTCACCGCAGGTATCACCGTCTGGTACGGAACTACCACCACAGATGCAGAGGGGAAGACTCTGCAGAGTCATAAAGACTGCGGAGAGGATTATTGGGACAAAACTTCCAACCATGGACACCATATATGAACAGCGCTGTAGGAAAAGAGCAGAGGGAATCATCAGAGACCCTCTCCACCCCGCTCACCCTCTGCTCAGACACAAACAATGCAGGTACAACCTGAGGCACAGCAGAGCGGACAGCATCATAACCCACAGAACTCGATTCTTCAACAGCTTTTTCCCAGCCACAGTCAGACTGATGGCAAACACAAAACAATGATCACTGAACTAACACTACCTCACTTGACCACGTGCAATATTCTTGGATAAATGTGCAATTCTACCCCCCCCAGCAATCTCAATCGCTCTCTCCCTCTCTCTCTCTCTCTCTCTCTCTCTCTCTCCCCCTCTCCCTCTCTTCTCTCTCATATATATATATATATATATATATATATATATATATATATACAGGTTTCTGTATATTTGCACACTTCAATTTTAATTTTGTATTCTTAAAATTTTTTTATATTATATTTTTACAATTTATTTATCCTTGTACAGTGATGTGTGCTTTTTTTACATTGTACTACCAAAGACTGCCGACTCGGAGAACACCGCACAAGATTTCCAATGTGTCTGGACTGTCTGTTTATGCACAAATGGCAAATAAAAACCTTGAACCTTGAACCTTGAAGTATTGTCCTGCAGTTCTCACCCCTTGGCACGGTAGGCGTGTGCCATCAGGTAGGGTGACTGTCAGTCCCTCCGGCCCACACAGAATTGATGCGCCCAGTTTAATGAGAAGATCTCTCCCCATTAAGTTGACTGGAACTGTGGGCGAGCATGCGAACGCATGCAAGACTGTTTGTGGCCCCACTTTGGTTGGCAGGGGCTTGGTGATAGGCAGTGTTTGACTTTCCCCAGATAAACCTTTCACAGTGGTGGTGTCTTTAGACAGAACAGAAACAGGAGGAGTGATGTTGATTGTTGAGCATGTTGCCCCAGTGTCCACTGGAAATGACAGTTCTGCACCACCGATCTTTACTGACAACATCGGATCTGCCGTAGCGATGTTGTCTCGGTTCCTCTGTGGGGTGTGTCATTGTTGTTGGTACGGCCACCCGTTGTCTTCTTCCCAGCCCATTACTGGGAACTGACCTCTAATCAAATCAAATCAGATTTATTTGTATAGCGCCAAATCATAACAAAGTTACATCAAAGCACTTTACATATAGAGCAGGTCTAGACCAAACTCTTTATAAAATTATTTAAAGAGACCCAACAGATCCCCCAATGAGCAAGCACTTGGCGACAGTGGCAAGGAAAAACTTCCTTTAAGAGGCAGAAACCTCGGGCAGAACCAGGCTCAGGGGGGGGCAGCCATCTGCCTCGACCGGTTGGGTTGAGAGAGGGAGAGAGAGAGAGAGAGGCACGGGGGGAGGGGGGGCAAAGTTGGGTAGAGTAGGGAGAGAAAGAGAGCAGGAGGAGGGGATATTCAAACAGGTGTAGGCAGGAACATGATGCTGCATGAGGTTCGTAGGAATGATGCTGTATGGAATTCTTGAAGATGTGGGAGCAGCAGGCATTGCAGGAACATGGGATGGTGATGATTCATCACCTGCAGGATGAGGACAGGGAGAGAGAGGAGAGGAGCTGGGAGAGAGAGAGGAGAGGAGCTGGGGGAGACAGAGATTTCGGGAAAACATGGTTAGTAAATGCAGTACACATGCTTGGAACTGAGAGAAACTGGGATTTCGGAGAATCAGGTTGTTGGTATGATGGCGCATGCGAGGGGGGGAGAGAGAGAGAGGGAGAGGGAAGAGGGAGAGAGAGAGAGAGAGAGGGGAAAGGGAGAGAGAGAGAGAGAGAGAGAGAGAAGGGAGAGGGAGAGAGAGAGAGAGAGAGAGAGGGGAAAGGGAGAGGGAAAGAGAGAGAGAGAGAGAGGTGCTCAGTCCTTCCCCCAGCAGTCTAAGCCTATAGCAGCATAGCTAAAGAGTAAATGAACTTTAGCAATTTTCAAGACCAGGCTTAAAACTTTTCTGTATGACAGAGCTTATAGTTAAAAAGTTAAAGAGTCTGCCCCCCGGACCAATACTGGAAGTTGGTTCCATAGAAGAGGAGCCTGATAACTGAAAGATCTGCCTCCTGATTTACTCTTGGAGACTCTAGGAACCACAGGTAAACCTCCATCTAGAGAGCGGAGTGGCCTACTAGGACAGTAAGGAACTATGAGCGCTCTGAGGTATGACGGAGCTTGGCCAGTAAGAGCTTTATATGTTAACAGAAGGATTTTAAATTCTATTCTGAATTTTACCGGCAGCCAATGAAGAGCAGCTAACACAGGAGATATGTGATCCCTTTTTATAGTTCCTGTTAATGTTCGTGCAGCAGCATTCTGAATCAACTGAAGGCCTTTCAGAGATTTGTTTGGACATCCAGATAATAATGAGTTACAGTAGTCCAGCCTAGAAGTTACGAATGCGTGGACTAGTTTTTCTGCATCCTCTTGAGAGAGGATATTTCTGATTTTCCTAATGTTTCTCAGGTGGAAGAAAGCTGCCCTACTGGCTTGTTTTATGTGAGGGACAAAGGACATGTCCTGGTCAAAGGTTACTCCAAGGTTTTTTTACAGTGGAGTTGGAAGCCAAAGTAATGCCATCCAGACTGATTAAATGATTAGATAGGGTTTCTCTAAGGTGCTTAGGGCCGAGTACAATAACTTAAGTTTTGTCAGAATTTAGAAGTAAAAAATTATGGGTCATCCAGACTTTTATGTCTTCAAGACATGTCTGCAGTCTGACTATCTGACTAACTTCATTTGGTTTCATTGATAAATACAGCTGAGTGTCGTCTGCATAACAGTGGAAATTGATGCTCTGTTTCCTGATAATGTTGCCTAAAGGAAGCAGATAAAGAGTGAAGAGGATTGGTCCAAGTACCGAACCCTGTGGGACTCCATAACTGGCTATAGTGCGTGAGGAGGAGCTATTGTTAACATGTACAAACTGATATCTATCCGATAAATAGGATTTGAACCACCTTAGAGCAGTTCCTTTAATGCCAATTTCATGTTCCAGTCTCTGTAATAAAATATTGTGATCAATGGTGTCAAATGCAGCACTGAGATCTAAGAGGAGAAGTATGGAGGCTGATCCATTGTCTGAAGCCATTAGAATATCATTGGAGACTTTAATCAGCGCTGTTTCTGTGCTGTGGTGAGCTCTAAATCCTGACTGAAACTCTTCAAGCAAACCGTTCCTATGCAGATGGTAGTGTAATTGGTTTGCTACTGCTTTCTCAATGATTTTAGACATGAAGGGAAGGTTCGATATGGGTCTGTAATTGGCCAAAACATCTGGATCAAGATTCGGCTTTTTAAGCTGGGGTTTGATGACTGCGGTCTTAAGAGTCTGAGGTACATAACCCAAAGATAAGGTCAAATTAATGAGATCTAGAATGAAGGGCTCAATTAAGTAAAGAATGTCTTTAAAGGGGCTGGTTGGCACTGGGTCTAATAGACAGGTTGATGGTCTAGATGATGATACTATAGAAGCAAGCTCTGAGAGATTCAGAGATGAGAATGATTCTAGATGTAAAATAGGCGTTGCAGTTGATTCAGGAGTTGCTGTATTCAGTAGATTATTGTCTAATGTAGGTAAGAGCTGTTGAATTCTGTCTCTGATTGTTATGATTTTATTTGTAAAAAAGCCCATAAAATCATCCCAGCTGAGAGCTAAGGGGATCACTGGTTCTATTGAACTATGACTCTCTGTCAGCCTGGCTACAGTGCTGAAGAGAAACCTGGGGTTGTTCTTGTTTTTTTCTATTAGTGCTGAATAATATGATCTTCTAGCACTGCGGAGAGCTTTTTTATACGTTTTTAAGCTTTCTTTCCAGGCTCGGTGAGACTCTTCCGAGTTGCTGGAACGCCAATTTCTTTCTAATTTCCGTGTCATCTGCTTTAAGGCACGAATTTGAGAATTATACCACAGAGCCAGCCTCCTCTGTTTTATTACTTTCTTTTTGAGAGGGGCAGCATCATCCAGATTTGAACACAGTGTGGCCATAGTGCTAGTCACAAGGTCATCAACCTGTGTATGGGAGAAATCCTCATTTGAATTTAGATATGGCATTGCTGCAAATGATGACGTCTTCAGATAAACATCTTCTATAGCCAAATTTATTCCTCGATGCTGTGCAGTCAGTTAAAGTAAACTCAAATGTAATGAGGTAATGGTCGGTCAAAAGACAGTTTTGAGGAAAACTTGTTAACTTGTCAATTTCAATGCCACATGTTAGAACAAGATCAAGGATATGACTGAAGCAGTGAGTTGGTTCATTCACATGCTGGGAAAAGCCAAAGGAGTCTAGTAATGAAAGAAACCCAGAACTAAGGCTGTCACTTTCTATATCTACATGAATATTGAAATCTCCCACTATAATGATTTTATCTGTACTAAGTACTAACTCTGATATAAACTCAGAAAACTCTGATAGGAATTCTGAGTACAGACCAGGTGGACGGTATACTGTAACTAACAGAACTGGTTTTTCAACTTTCCAGTTTGAGTGGGAAAGACTAAGAGTGAGGCTTTCAAAAGACCTACAGCCAGATTTTGGTCTAGGGTTGATTAATAAGCTTGACTGAAATATCGCAGCCACCCCCCTTCCTCGACCTATGGTACGAGGGACATGAAAATTAACATGAGTGGGGGGTGTAGCTTCATTAATACTAACATACTCATCCTGCTGCAGCCAGGTTTCAGTTATACAAAATAAATCAATACGATGATCAGTTATAAGATCACTGACTAATAGAGATTTTGATGATAGTGATCGAATATTCAACAGTCCACATTTAACTGCAGTATTATTTGAGACCGAATTTGTGGCTGTTTTGATTTCTATTAAGTTTTTGTTTTTAAACAAAACCTCTGGGTGCTGCCTGTTGATTTGGGGCCTGCATCTGGGCTCCACGAGGAGCTGCTCTTCCTCTGCCACAACCCGGTCCTCTATTGTTCAGATGAGGACAACTGCGAAGCCAGTGCCCCTCTTCCTCGCAATAATAGTAACATCCCCCGCCAGCCTGACCTCTTGGCGGTCCCCCACGACCCCCGCGTCCTCTTCCCCAACCTCCTCTCTGAGCTCCCCCGTAATCTCCTCGTGAATAATTATTTTTTCCCTCCCATGGGGGAGTAGGGAACAGGTCAGGTGAGTCGGTGGCTGCTAGCATCACCTTCGCATCCTTCTTTTTGTCATTTACTTTCTGTCAAGTCTCACTGAGTTGTAATTTGAGTAACTGAGTTTGTAAGTCTTTTAACCCTTCGTCCTCTTTATTCTGCTGACCCTGAGCTCTAGTTAAATGGTATATCAAATGTCTCTCCCACACGAGAGTCACTACCTGGAATATCTGGGTTGCTTTTCATAGCTTCTCTGACGTCCTTCGGTACTCCCTCCATCACCGCCTGCCTATACCACTCTCTCTGGACCCCCGCGTTACCGGGGTGACACCCTGTGTGTCTTATCCAAATGTCTTTACGTTGGTCTAAGAAGTCACGGGGGTACTGACTTGGTTCCCATTTTAGCTTAGGCACCACTGCTGTGGTAGGTAGGGGATAATTGTCTTGTATCGCTTTGTTTACATCTGTTATGACCCCCATTAGGGGTATTTCATCAGGCAAAAGAGTGGTCTTGGCTTCTAATTCAATATCCCTCCAAGTAGCTCCAGTCATGCAACGAGCTGCTATTGCTCTGAGGTCTCCCAATGCCAACCTCTGTCCCGCAGTCAGGCTATCTAATTTGCTCAGCCGCAATCCCCCACCCTCGGCTTTTGGAGGCAGTTTGTCAGTTATAGCCTGAACATCCCCTACACTGAAAGGACGGTATTTGTTCCCACCATTTGTGGCCATCAAAGGGAACATGCCTACATCTAGACCACCCCTGGACCTCAACCCATAATTATGAGTTGTTTGGGGCATTCCTCCCCCCGTGGAGTTAGTGCCTGCTTCCGCTCTCTCCTCAATCTTTTGAGATACAGAATTCAAAATTACACCGGCTCCATCCAGGGCCCTTCTAACCTCTTCAGCCGTGGAAGGGGCAGTTACGCCTCCTACCCCCTCTAAGGGTTCCACATACTCATCTTCATTAGGCTCCTTACTCCATCGTCCGGTCAAATCAGCACTGATCATGCCGTCATTGTCTGGATAACTAGAGGTCAAGCTGGTTCCCCTGCTTGGTTGGTAGTTCATATTTCCTGTCCTACTGCTCCCTGAGCTGTTAGTCATGGACCTTAATCCTTCCGTTGTGAAGGGGTTAGTTTGTGACAGTGGACACTCCCTGGCTGCCCTTTCGGCGAACGCCACTCTTACTCCAGCTGATCCTCCTTGTGTCTGAGTGTGTGGAGTGCTTTTGGCTAAGGGGTTAGGTGACGAGTAATGTGTGGTCTGTGCCTGTGAGGGTGATCCTGAGATTAGGCTAACCTGTGGGGCTTCTAGGTTGCATAATGTCTCTGTCCTACCTTGACATCCTACTAGGACATGACCTCCGTCCACCTGTAACACCGGATATATTCCACTTACCGGGGCAGTTGGCATAACTGGGGGTGCATAGGGTGGTGGTTGGGTCGATAGGTCTGACTTAGGCTTGAGTTTGGCCTGCTCTCCCGTTGTCCGCGGTTGTGCTGGTGTTTTCTCTTCCTTAGGTGGTTCTGGCTTCTTTTCCCTGTGTAAATGACCGGCACTCTGCCACCAGACCGCAAGCTCAAACCAGAAATGTCTGTCTTCCTTTTTCCATTTATTCCTTCCCAACAAACCTGCTTTCTCCTCCTGCTGTTGAGCTTCCTTCCTTTTTGTTTTACACTTTTCTGCCTGTTCCCATAGCCACACTCCTAGATTCTCCTTTTTTTGTAAGTTTTTCTTATCTTGTTTTAAGGCAAGTTCCACTTTTTTGTTATTTCTGTAACCCTTTTTTCTGCCTGATCTGGTTTTCCTGTGTTGTTTCAAGCTATCAGTAAATTCTGTAGCTGCACACTGAGTGGTTTCCAGTCCCCTGTACCTGGAGCAGTCTGTCCTACTGGGCCCCACCCATCATCGTCTTTAAGCCGAATTAAGACTTCTCACATCCCGGACGAGCCCCCAAATTGTTGAAGTCAACCTGACTTCCCCGAGTTTGATGATGTGAGAAGAACAGTCAGAGCCGTTGATGTCCTTTAATACAGTTTATTTAGCAAAGAGTCTTTGGAGACCTCTCATACAGACCTTCTTCTGTATCTTACCCCGAGAGATCCGAATCTTTTCCTTACAGTATGTAGTTATATAGGCTAGTAGTTCTACCTAGGGAACGCCTCACTAAGATTCTGTTTGTCTCAGTACTTTTCCACCCCTGTCTCTTTCAGTGTTTTTTCCAATGTTGTTTACTGGGATGAGACCGTTAGGATATGGTCAGGATGACCGTTTAGCAGGCTCATACCAGGCTCCGTAGCTGCACTGACTTCCTTATCTAGTTTCTAGTTATGACTCATCCTTTCAGGGGTGCAGTACTGTGACAGACAGAGCACTCTGTTTTTAAACACATGATTATATTATAACACTTGTTTAGCTGAAGCATATGATTAGCAAACATATTTTGTTATATTCTCACAGATACCAGACACCAGAGGCCGGTTTCCAGTTGCTGGTTGAGGCGTTCTGTCTGGCCGTTGGCCTCCGGGTGATATCCAGAAGTCAGGCTGGCCTTGGCTCCAATGAGTCTGCAGAATTCCTTCCAGAACCGTGACACAAACTGGGGCCCCCGGTCAGAGACAATGTCCTTAGGGAATCCATGGACTTTGAAAACGTGGTTAATCATGATTTCAGCTGTTTCTTTGGCAGAAGGCAGTTTACGCAGAGCAATGAATCTAACCATTTTAAAGAATCTGTCCACCACCGTGAGAACAGCGGTGTTACCTTGTGAGACCGAGAGCCCCGTGACAAAGTCCATGGAGATTTCGGCCCACGGCCTGGAAGGAATGTGGAGTGGTTGAAGCAGTCCAGTACGTGACCTGGAGGACGTCTTGTTCCTGGCGCAGACTGAACAAGCCTCAATGTGCTCCCGGACCTCCGGTTCCATAGATGGCCACCAGAACCTCTGGGAGATGGCAAACATCGTTCTCCGGACTCCAGGATGGCAGGTAAGTAACGAGGTATGGGCCCAATGGATCACCTGTGGGCGCAACTCAATGGGGACAAACAGTCGATTCTCAGGCGACCCACTAGGTGGCACCGCCTCATCATTAGCCTCCTTTACCTTCTTTTATATCTGTCAGGATCAGCTCCCACCACACAGGTCAGTGGCAGGATGGGTTCAGGATCCATGGCAACAGCTTCGGGGTCGTATAGTCGGGACAGGGTATCATGCTTGATGTTACGGGACCCCGGCCTGTAAGAGAGCATGAAAGAAAATCTGTTAAAAAACAATGCCCATCTTGCCTGGCAAGAGTTCAGTCTCTTGGCTTTTCTGATGTATTCTAAGTTCTTATGATCCATCCAGACAATAAAGGGATGGTCAGCGCCCTCAAGCCAGTGCCGCCACTCTTCTAAGGCCACTTTCACCGCCAAAAGTTCGTGGTTGCCAACATCATAATTTCATTCAGCCTTGGACAACCATCGTGACAGGAAGGCACAGGGATGCATGTTTCCATCCTCCTCAGACCGTTGAGAAAGAACAGCTCCAATCCCTTCACTGGAAGCGTCGACCTCGACAACAAATTGCCGCCGAGGATCAGGTAGAATAAGGATGGGAGCAGAGGTGAAGCAACACTTGAGGACCTGGAAGGCCATCTCCGCTTCCGGTGTCCAGTGAAACCGCACCTGAGGGGAGGTAAGAGCATGGAGCGGGGCAGCTATAGCGCTGAAGCCTCGGATAAACCGTCTGAAAAAGTTGGCAAACCCAAGGAACTGTTGAACCTTCTTTCGGCTATCTGGTGTTGGCCACTCTGCCACAGCTTTCACTTTAGCTGGATCCATTTGTCCACTTCCAGGGGCTACAGTGAAGCCCAGGAAGGAGACGGTGTCAGCATGAAACACACTCTTCTCTACTTTCACATAGAGTTGATTCTCTAGGAGCCTGGTCAACACTTTGGTCACATGTTCCATATGTGTGTCTAGATCGGGGGAGTACATGAGAATGTCATCAAGGTATACATATACAAATTGGTCTAGGAGGTCCCTTAGTACCTCATTAATCATGGCCTGAAACAGGTATGACCAAATACTCATAATGTCTTCTTGGGGTATTAAACCCTGTCTTCCATTCATCACCCTCTCTTATTCTGATTAAATGATAAGCAATTCATAGATCTAGCTTGGTGAAAATCTTGGCCTGCTGGAGCTGGTCAAAAACAGAGTTCATTAGGGGAAGAGGATAGCGATTTTAATAGTTATGTCATTGATGGGGCTATAATCAATGCAACGTCTTAGAGAACCATCTTTCTTTTCAACAAAAAAGAACCCTGCCCCAGCAGGGGAAGAAGACGGATGGATGAGCCCTGCTTTCAGAAAGGTCTCAATGTACCCTGTCATGGCCTCTCTCTCCGGCCCCGAGACAGAGTACAGCCGTCCTTTGGGAATGGTGGAGCCAGGAATCAGGTCGATGGCACAATAGTAGGGCCGGTGAGGAGGGAGTGACATAGCTTTGGTTTTGTTAAAAACTTCCCGGAGGTGGTGGTAACAGGAAGGAACTGAACTCAGTTCTGGGTTTTCGGAGTCTGTGGCAGAGTTAACCGAGACAACATTAAGTTCAGTCCGACTCACCCCCCTGGTCACATCATTTAGACAACTGTTCTTGCATCCCTCCCCCCACCCCATGACAATACCAGTTTCCCAGTTAATGTGAGGGTTGTGGCGGAGTAACCATGGATGTCCCAACACAAGAGAGAGTGAGGGTGACTGGAATAGGTAAAAGTTCATTCGTTCATAATGTCCATCAATGTGTAGTTCGAGAGGCTCTGTGACGTGTGTAATAGTGAATAAAGCACTTCTGTTAAGCGCAATAGCTTTGATTGGCTTAACCAAAAGTTCAGTTTTCAGGCCAAGTCTTTTTGCTAATTCCCAGTCCATTATGCTCTCGTCAGCCCCCGAGTCTATGAGTGCTTGCAGGCGTGTGGTGGTGGCGTGGTGCATTACCTTGACAGTAGTGAGCTTTCGTGAAGTGGAGCCTGAGGCTGTGAATTGGCTCACCATCGTAGGCCTTTTGGCGGGGCATGTGGCAACGAGGTGACCGGACTCCCCGCAGTAGAAGCAGCGACCCTCCTGCCGTCTGCGCCATCGCTCCTCCTGCGTCAACCAAGCCCTACCCAGCTGCATGGGCTCCTTCTCTTCTGTCAAAGGGCAATGACATTCACCTGGCAGTGAACATCAGTGATCCAGCCATTCAAGTGCTTGGGAGCGCAGCAGTCTCTCTGTAGTCGCCCCCCTGGTGCTGCTTACCGACTTGAGTTTATTTAAAGAACAAAAATCCAGTCCAAAGGAGGGAAACAAAAATACTCTTTAAAGAACAAAAAAACCACTCCAAAGGATGGAAACAAAAAACTCTCAGTCTGTGAAGCAAAAGGTAACAGGCAATAGTCAAAAGCAAAGCTGTGGAGAACTGTGGATGAGGGCTGGGGTGCACGCAGGATGAAGACACTCTGGCACTGAACAAAGGGAGAGGCAGACCATATACACACACACACACACACAGGTAATGGGAAACAAGTGGGAATAATCAGAAATCAGGGCGGTGACACAGGAGGGAAGGGCAAGTGACCTGAAACGAGAGGGCAGTTAAATTCCAAAATAAAACAGGAAGTCACGAGACAAGGACAACACCAAGACATCTCACTGAGTTGTGACACCCAGACAGTCTCTACCCACCTTTTCTCACACCTTTAACGGTTGGAATAATCAGGTGTCACACCAGGTCCCTGACTTGACTATCTAGGTCCCTGACCTAGCCTTTGCCACAGGTCCCTGACCTGGTCTTTCTAGGTCCCTGACCTAGCCCGAGCTTGTCACTTCTGCACACAATTTTCCCTGAAAACGGTGTTTGGCACGTCTGCCAACCTGTCTCAGTAGGTGGAGAAAAATTTCCCCTGCGCAGTTCCCAAAACTCACGAAGAAAGACAGCGAGGTGTTAAAAGCGACCGAGTTCGTTGGAGCCCAGCGGCGAAGGGAATCCCGATCCTCCAGAAGTCAGCCCCTCTTCTCAACCTTCCGTTGTGGGGGAGTTCGAGGTCGCAAGAGTCTCGGCTCTTGTTGCACGCAGCTTAACACCTTCCGTCCAGAATCCCAGGACCCATTCACAGATGGTGTCCCTCCGTGGTCGCCAAAATTGTGGTGGCTAAAGGTTGACAAAGGTCTTGGAAAAAGAGTCTGCACACGTTAGCTATCTTTTCTTGAGTTTAATAGCATTCAGAATGGACTCACACATATACAACTGTATGAACAGTCAGTCAGTGAGAGAGCCTCAAGCTCTGAAAACATAAAGTTTATATAGTGTTCTTGACAAAGGGGTTAGTAGACAAAACATATGGTGTTAGCATCATTGTCATAACAATATATCTTGCTGAGACATAACTACCTTGAACAGTCAATGTCAGAATTTTCCCATCACAAGCCTCACCGCTGTTCATTTGACTTTCACATATTCTCTTCTTTGTCAGTACATCCAAGAAATTCTATGTACATAGTGAAAAAGTTATCAAAGTAGAGTTTGTGGCCGCCTTGGTGATGCGTTGCCTGGGTGGTACACCACTGGAGCACCAAGTCGCAGATGCTTCTTGTTATGATCTGAGGGTTCCATTGTAGCACCCTGATGAAGCAGGAAGTCATAGGCTGAACACTTGCAGGTTCCTTGACTAACCCTCTAGCTGGGGACCAGGCCCTCACTTGCCTGGCCTCTTAAATTGCACCAATCACTCTTCCCTCATCACACACTTTTCTCTATATAATTCTTCACAGGCACATTTAGGCACACAAGATACATCAAACATAAGATTTTAATGCACCACACCTTGGGGGACGGACTGGCGCGGGTTCAGGGGGGCACTTAGTCGGGGCAAGCTGCAGGACAGTAGTGTGCTGTAGCCCTCTGACTTCCACCCAATCTTAATGCAACACACCATATCCAGGGTTCCTGGGTCACTTATTCATGGTACAGGGTTATGCTTCCTCGACAGGGATTGTGGAAGCACAGGAAAGGGGACACTCTCACTTGCTGCTAGTCATGGCAAGGCTCAGGGGGGCACAGTCCTCCACAGTTGGGTAGCACATGGGGGAGCCTCCCTCCATTCTGGCTGGCGACCCAGGCACCTTCCGGCGGATGCCTCCGTAGGGTACCTGGGTGTGATGTTCACAACTATTAAACCACGCCACCTGAAGGACACACTTGGGTAGGACACAATCGTTCAGGCAGTCAAAAGACAGGCGTCATGAGTGTAAGCACCAGTTCAATTAATAAAGCCCATTGAAAGCACGTTGGTTGTCCAGCCTAGAGTAAACCCACTTTACAAACATTAAACTGGCAACAAGGAGTAAAAGCAAAGACAACAAGAAACCGTCATTGGAAAAAAAAAAACATACACAGATGTGGATAAGTGAGGCTAAGCTAACAGATAATGGCTAACAAAAACAACATGACGGGGATTCGGCAAGCATGGCTTTGGCAGCCACTGCTCTTCAACTGTTTGACACTGAAACAGATCCTGGCTCTGCAGGACCTCAGCAGGCCAAATGGGTGTCAAGGTTTGAGAATTATACATCTGCAATGAACATAACTGGAGATGCTAGGCTCAAACATAAGTTGACCAGATACTTCTCGCCAAAGAAAAACATTCAATACCAAGTGTATGTGTTCAGAAAAGCCATGCAAGAACCAGGAGAAAATTTAGACAACTATCACACCAGGCTAAGGATGTAGGCTAAGAACTGTGAGTTTGCAAATGTTCACGCAGATATTAAAACACAAGGGAACCTGACTTAACACTAGAGGAGCTTCTTGATCACTGAAAAACATTTGAACTGTCAGAAATGCAAGCAACTGGCATAGAAAGAGGCACTATAGCTGCAGTCAACGTGTAAGACAAGAAAGCTAAGGACAACCATCCAAGGAGCAGCACAGCATAAGAACAACGGCGTTCCAACAACCACTGCAAGAACTGTGGAGGAAAATATCCTCATGACGGTGAGTGCCCAGCTAAAAACAAAGAAAGCAGAGCCTGTGGAAATATGAATCGTTTTTCTAGACAGGGCCACTCTACACCCAAAGACCCAAACACAAAACGCCCACGGCAAATATCTAAACAACACCCAAAGAAACTCCATCACATATCAAAGGCTGCACCAGAAGAGAAAACAAAGCATGACTCTTCCAGCAAATATGATACCTACATTTTTGCAGTGAATACTGTCAAAATAGCAGAGCTACCATAGACCCAAATAATGCTGAATGGCCGTAGAATGTCAGTTTTAATTGAGTCAGCAGCCTCAGTAAGCTGTATAAGAGAGGCAGACTTTGATTAACTGGTTCCATGTCCACAGCTCAGCCCCACCTAAACCAAAATTAACCAATCCATTATCTGTCAGTGATGCGTTCAAGTGCAGCATGGAAAAGGGACAAAAGAGGCCAAACTGCACATTCTATTTCATTAGGTGACAGCTTCAACATTCTCTGCTATGAAACATCCAAAACCCTGGGTCTGATCAAAATTGTCACCGCAGTGACATCGACACCACACTGTTGCACAGTTACAGATGAGCTGATGTCAAGCCATCCTGAACTCTTTCAAGGAATCGGAAAATTAAAAAATTTCCAGGTGATGCTGCACATTGATGCCCCCCGGACTGAACATGACAACAACCTCCAAGCACTGTTCCAGAGACTCAAAGAGAGTGGTCTTACACTCAAAAGTGTAAAATGTGAGTTCAACAAATCCAGGCTCAAGTTATTTAGTTTCTGATTGTGGACACCAGCCCTGTTGGTTCTGGGTGCAATCTTCTTCACATCACTAAGAGACTGACTTGCATATGCAATTATATGCTTCATTCCTTTTTCATCTTTTTGGCAGAGGAAATACTCGCAGACAGAAAAGGAAGCTTTGTGTGGAGCTGTGATCACTTCCACCTGTACATCAATGGTCATCCTTTGACTATAGTGACAGACAACAAAGCAATAAAGATCATATGGAACAATCCCAGGTCAAAACCACCTACCAGGATTGAGAGATGGGGACTGAGACTTCAGCCATACAACTTTAAGGTGGAGTACTGAAAAGGAGCCGACAACCCCGCAGATGTCTCATCCTCCAGTCCCCTCTCAGACAAGTGACAGTACATGTGCATGAAAAGTAGATGAGGAGTATGTGAAATTAATTGTGAACCATGCAACACTGAAAGCCATGACACTTGACAAGATCAAATCATAAACACTCAAAAATCCAATCCTGCAAGAGGTCGGTGAATGAATCAGACACAACTCTTGGAAAAAAATTGACCAGTCACGACATGCTGACACACTCAAACAACTCAAACAAGTAAGCAGTGAACTGGCAACATCACATGCTTCAGAATAGTCATTCCCGCTTCCCTACAAGAAACAGTCATACAGCTAGCCCATGAAGGACATCAGGGCATTGTCAAGACAAAAGCACTACTCAGGAGTAAGGTGTGGTTTCCTGACATTTCCCAAGTACGCAGCTGTTTGCATGTCAATCCCCAACACACCAGTTGCACAGGCTGAACCACTAAAAATGTCAGATCTACCAGAAACCCCCTGGAATAACGTTAGTGCAGACTTCTATGGACCACTTCCAACTGGAGAGTACCTGCTCGTCATCATTGATGACTACTCAAGCTACCCAGTTGTTGAGAGTGTAAGATCAACCTCACCCAATACAGTCATTCAAATCATGGAAAAAGTGTTTTCCATGTTTGGGATCCCCTGAATTGTAAAAACTGACAGTGGTCCCCCATTCAGCAGTGACCAGTTCACCCAGTTTGCAAAGTACCTAGGTTTCCATCACCACCGAATCACACATCTGTGGCCCCAAGCCAACGCTACAGCTGAAAGATTCATACACACACTGGTCAAAGCTATTCGTGTGGCACACAAAACACACAAGGAATGCACTGGAAACAACAGCTGAATATCTTCCTGCATGAGTACCGATCGACATCTCACTCTAAGGAAAGCTCACCAGCTGAACTTTTATTCCAAAGCAAAATGATCACAAAGATTGCATCGTCCACTCACACTGCAAGCTGTTCAGACATTGAAGTGAGAGCAAAGGACAGCAAGGCTAAAGCTACGATAAAATCTCATGCAGACTCATCACCATGCTAAGCCACACGCACTCATTACGGGTGACAATGTGCTCCATTGTCAGCCCAAACAAAACAGGCTCACCACCCCATTCAACAGCAAGCCATATACTGTGACCAAAACCAAAGGCTCCATGGTTACAGCATCCAGCAATGGGCACTCCATCGTCAGAAATTCCTTATTCTTCAAGAAGATAGTTCCAGAGCTGCAGGACATCCCAACTGATTCTGATGGTAATGATCAAAAACACAGTGATGTCTGCACAGTCACAACTACCCCAAGATACCCCACTCGAGAACACAGACGTGCTCCCGTTTACCTACAGTACTATACATAGGTTCATGGACTGTTTAACACTTGTGAAGTTTGATACAAAGAAGCATTTCCAATGCATATTGACTAGTTATTTTGTATGTTTGCATTCAGGCCTATATTGCACAAGCAAGATACTCAGAGCCATTTTGAGACAGATTTGCTATTCAGAGAATGATTATGATATTGTTGCTATATTTTGAGATATTCAGACTGTGTATGTTTTTGTAATATTTTCCAGATTTTGCATGTTGTTCAGTATTTGGGGTGAGATTTCGAAATGAGTCTAATATATTGTGTATAAGTAAGCCAAGTCAGTGTTGTGGTTGCACAGTATTTTGGGAATTGTTAAAAAAGAAAAAAAGAGGGCAATGTGATCCAAAACTGTGAAACTACGCCACCTGCAGGACAATGTGGCTAGGACACAATCGATCAGGCAGTCAGAAGACACGTGTCATGGGTGTGAGCTGCAGTTCAATTAATGAAGCCCACTGAACGCACTTCGGTCGTCCAGCCTGGAGTAGAACACACTTCACAAACATTACACCTAACCCTAACCCATGCCGGGGTCTTGTCTCCCGGTGCTCTGTTGTGATGGGTCCATTGCGGCTCTGTTCTCTGCGGTCACTGTGTCTGATGCCGGCTCACTATTTCTTCTCTCCCTTCTTGGGGGGCGGGGACTGCTCCTGCGCCATTGAAGATTTCCCTCTGCTGTGGTCTCCTCGGTCTTTGTGCATCAGGGGTGCAGGCCCCGCACCACAGCCCTGGCGCCTGTAGCTTTCTCCCTGATGGACACTCCAGGGGGAAGTTTGCTCAGAGGGGGCATTGCTTGGGCCCCCAGGTGTGTTTCTTTGTGGCAGTGTGTCTCTTCCAGGCGGCAGTGGTGGTGGATGGGGGGCAAAGGAGGCCCTCATGTCCCGTTCCGACGTGTGCTGGCTTGGGAAGTTCTGTAGTGCTGGCCGTTATCCCCCTGGATCTCTGGGGGCTGCGGTGTGACATATGGCTGTGGTGGCTCTCTAAGTATGGTGCCTCTTGTGCTCCCGCCACCCTGCATGCGGGAGCACAAGAGGGTGGCGGGTGGCCCCTGACCCAACTCTGGGTTCTGGTGATGGTCTAACTCATATTTAGGGAATGCCTACATGCATGTGTAGTTTCATTTGCCAGCTCATGTTGGGTCACATCATAAACAATTGATGAATCCTTTCAAAAATGGGCTGATCTGTTCTTTCTATCCATCACTATGTACCCTATTTTTGATTTAATTCTTCAGTTGGGACACCTTCACCTATCTGTACTCCCATCTCTCTAAAGATCTACACAGGGACTCTCATTATCCTGAGTGAGGTGGTAGGAAATTTCGAGGCAGACCGCTGCCTGACTAAAGGCCAGGAAGGTCAGACAGCAGTGCCCAACATGAATTTCTTGACTCAAAAATCAGCAACCAATGTTTTCCAAATATTTTAAAATAAATCAGTCTCAGAGTCTTCAAAGTCTGTTGTGGATGAAGTTTATTCAAAATACAGCAAGTATCTGAACAAACAGTTGAGTGGATTGGACCCCGGGATCTGAGTTCACGCTGAATTGCTGTCTTAGAGCAGTGTTCCCCAATCCCCGGGCCGTGGACCGGTACTGGTCCATGGGTCACTTGGTACCGGGCCGCATAGAAAGAATAAATAACTTATACACTTTATATTTGTTTTTGTGATGTATCTTATTTTGAAGGCATGTTTAAACATTACCATAATGACCAGAGAGTGTTAGGGGGCAGAGAGGATGTTACTCATGTTATGTTGTTGGCACGATGTTACGAGGACACTGCTAATAAAGTTGCATACAAGTACACAGTGGATTCACGTTTTTTATTGTATTTAGAACATACCACAGTGTTTATGCTGGTTAGGGTTATCATTTTATTTTGTTGTATTTATCCGCCACACCTTGAAGGCCGGTCCGTGAAAATATTGTCTGACATTAAACCGGTCCGTGGTGCAAAAAAGGTTGGGGACTGCTGTCTTAGAGTACTCACCTATTTACCCCTATTTACGCCACAACCCATTCTTTTAAAATTCCAATTCCAACCAGTCTACCACCATTTTTTTTTAACGTGACCTCCCTTACAATGTCGCCAGCGTATCTTCCTTCTGCATATGCGTCTACTCCATCCTTCACATGTTTCACTTGCCTTCTTGTTGACCATAATACAAGTTCAACATGGGTTCAACATATCATAAATCCAACACAGAGTTCAATACAAAGTTCAACGCATCATCTGACTGAATTCTCCCACAACAGAAACTATGAGGACAAATGCAGACAAAAAAATAAATAAACGACACGCAGTTGTTTTTCAGTCATTCACTGACTGAAATATATTGAGAAAATGTGGGTTTATTGAGCCTAACATAAATAAAGTAAAAGGTAATTTGGTCATAGTCCGCTCCTGGTTTTCCCCTCAACCACCAAGCTCTACCTGCCTGCCTACCTCTCATAATTAGGATCATCAGACTCACCTGTTCTTCCCAGCTGGGTCTAATCATCCAACCTCTTCTTAACCAGCTACTCCACAATCACTCCCTGCCAGACTGTCGTTTTGCAGCATGCAAAGCTTTCCAGCCTTCCAGCTGGAACATCCTGGTTGACAGAAATGACAGCACAAAGCATTTTCTTATTTTACAAAATCCAGCGTTGCCATGAACCTTGGCGTACAAGATTTGGACTCTGCCTTTGTGCTTGCAGCTTATCTCGTTCCAATAAGCAAGAAACAAAAACAAAAAAATTAAGCTATGATTTTTTTTTTTTGCATGAATTAATAAAGATTATTAAAATCTTTATTAATGCCCAGAAATTCTTAAGTTTTTTGCATATCAGGGATTGGGAGACATTTTGAGTTGTATATACCGATGGAGGACATGGGCTTCAGGCTCTATGGCTTGTTACAGGATGTCTTCCAAGTTCTTCGAGTGACGACAGGAAGAGATAAAGAGAGAACTCCTGATGCTCCATACTAACATCTATGACCTTGATCCTCTCTACATATCAAACCAAGGGAGTGAGACATGAAAGAGCTCCCTCTAGGTCTGTTACTTTCTGGAGTTGAAGTTAATAAAGGTTAAACTACAGTGGCTGAGATCTTTGTTAGACACATTAAGAAAAGTACATTTTGGCTATGTTGCCCCTTGGTAGATCACCTGGTAGAATATACCTTTGTGTACCTTTTGGGCTTAGTCCTTGTTGTGGTACATTCAAATAAGACCTTTACTGCATGTCATCTTTTCTGTATCACTGTAATTATAATTAAGGCAGAAGCTGGAAAAAGTTACTTAAAAAATTCATATAGTGTCTCTTCTAACTTCAAATACATTCCAAACTGAAACCACAGCTCAGTCTGTATTTAATTTGTTTCTTTGGTGATTTTGCTTTGATTATGTTGCAGTTAAAAAAAAAAAAAAGATTTAAGCCAGAGTATATGAAGAGAACCCCTGCAGGCACAGGGAAAACATGCAAACTCTGCACAGAAGGGGCCCTCAGGTCTGGGGTTTGGACCCCAAACCTTCTTGCTGTGAGACGACAGCAGCCAGATATTGTCTGTGTCAATCACACTGTCACTGCAAGTGCCATTTCTGTGCAGGAACCAGCCAGAGGATGCAAAGATTGCTGCAGTGTTGCACCTTGTTATCCAGTCCAAACCAGTGGTGATTGAAATTATATTGTGGCTCCATGTTCACATTGACCTTCTTTACTGTAGACATTGTTATTCTGAGTGTCTCTGATTAGCTTCAGCATGCCGTTTAAATCAGACATTCCCCTGATTAGCTTCTGATTATTCTGACTAAAATTGCTGCTCTGCCTATTAACCACACAAGTAGTTAGTGATTGCATCAGAAAGTGTCTTGATAAAGCAGTCCCCAGAGAGTTGTCTGAGATTTGTTGTTGCCACATACTGAGTGGTACAAAAAGTGCTAGGGCAGCAAATATCCTCTTGACCTTGACCAACAGAAGCAGGGGCAAGATAACCTCCTCCATCACAGCACACAAAATACAGCTGTTAGTGGATGTGTCTGTATAGAGGTTTTAATCATTTATTTGTATGGATTTTGAAGTATTGTGGATTGTTACAATCACCCAATCATGTTCCAGTAAATTTCTTCCATGACTACTTTACCAAAACAGTGAGTTAAGTGGAGAATTATTATTATTTATCTAAACTGGCTACAGAAATATGTCCAGAAAAACAAATACTGTAGAGATAAACATTTATTCAAATTAACCAATCAAATGCACAGAACAATCTTTCAGAAGATTTGGGGGCCAAATAACACCTTGGATACCTGCTTTATACTACCCTGTTTTATTTTAAGGTTTAACTGTGGGTAATTCCTGATGTATGAGTAGTAAGTAAGTATGAACCAAATATAATGCAATTAGATTTTGATGCTTCCAAACCAGTTTGTTACAAATTAACCACTGCTCTTAATTCCTCCATTAAAATGGTATTTAACTCATAAGCTGTAGATGCGGACGCATATATGGTCAAGTTATCCGCGTAAATGGCTATACTCGATCAATTCAAAATTAGTGGCAAATCATTTGTAAAAAGTGTGAACAACAATGGCCCTAAGCAACTCCCTTGTGGCACCCCACATGTTACGGCTCCCACATCAGAGAAGCAACCATTAAAATAAACTATTTGCATTCTGTCAGTAAGATAACACTTAATCCAAGACAACGCAGACAAATCAAATAGTAATATATACAGTAATATATTATAGTCAATTATATCAAAAGCTGCAGAGAAATCAAGCATAACAGCACCAACCATTTTCTTCTTATCAATTTCCCTGAGCCAGTCATCAATCATTTGAGTTAGAGCCATAGTGGTGGAGTGCCCCTCTCTATATGCATGCTGAAAATCAGTTATTAGATCATTGCCTAACATATAACTCATAATTTGTTCATATATTATGCTTTCCATACATTTACATAATACCGCTAATATACTTATTGGGTGACTGTTTGCTCCTGAAAATGGCTGTTTGCTATTTTTAGGCAATGGCAATATCTTGGCTTTTTTCCATTTTAGTGGACACAGACCATTGTCAAAGCTGGTATTAATGATGTGGCAGATGGGAGGTGCAACAAACTTTGCGACTAGTTTCAAAACTTTACTGTCTAAATCATCAACACTGGGTGGTTTATCTTTGCTAGTACCTATAATGTCTTCAACTTTTTTTATGCATTCCATATCAAATTTAAATATACATTTTTTATTCTTCATAATTCTCTTTTATAATTAGACTAGATGTGTGACTGTCATTAGCAATAGAGGGCAAGCTATTCTTTAATTTTTCAAACTTGCTTAAAAAATATGTATTAAAATAATTTGCTATATCATTAGGCTTTGTTAGGAAATTACCATCTACTTCCAAGAATGATGGTGCATCCTGACTATTTCTGCCCAGTAGACTGTTCAGTATTTTCCATACTTTTTTGCCATCATTATTAATATTATTAATTCTGTTTGCATGATATAATTTCTTTTTAAGTCTATTTAGCTTAGTAACATCAAATCAAATCAAATCAAATCAGATTTATTTGTATAGCGCCAAATCATAACAAAGTTACATCAAGGCACTTTACATATAGAGCAGGTCTAGATCAAACTCTTTATAAAATTATTTAAAGAGACCCAACAGATCCCCCGATGAGCAAGCACTTGGCGACAGTGGCAAGGAAAAACTTCCTTTAAGAGGCAGAAACCTCGGGCAGAACCAGGCTCAGGGGGGGCGGCCATCTGCCTCGACCGGTTAGGTCGAGGCAGATGGTTTCTGACTTTACGATATATGATCCAGTTGGCCCTGTAGCCTGTTATCATTGCAGTTTTTTTTAGCTTGATCCCTTTGTTTCATATATTCTTTAGTCACACTATCTAACCGTGGTGAGTGAATATTTTTAACTGTGAGCTTCTTGAGAGGCGCATGTTTGTCAATTACAGGCATAATGATTTCCTCAAACCTGGCCAGAGCTTCATCTGGATTACTTTCCCTTAGAACATTCTCCCAGTTCAATTTCTTTACTTCAATAAAATTTTCCTCATTAAACATTTTATATGATCTCCTCATTATAACTTTGGGTCCAGGTTTGTTAATTTTTGCTTTCCTGACAACTGCAATTAGGTTGTGATCACTGCACCCACTTGGAATCGATATTGATTTTAGACAAAGTTCTGGAGCATTCGTAAATATATGATCAATGCAGGTAGAGGTTGTTATCCCATCATACTTATAACATGTCCGAGTAGACTTATTTATCAATTGATGAAAACCACAAGTATTAGTGGCTGTTAGCAATTTGTTTTTTTGTGAACAACTGTTTGAAGATATCAGTGTTATGAGTTTTGAAATATATTTAACAGGAGACTTCAACATAGACTGGTTTTCTATCATTCGACAGATTTCATCAAGGTATATGCTATCAGCACTTGGAGGTCTGTAACAACAACCTACCAGCATAGGTTTGAGATGAGGCAAATGAATTTGTATCCATATTGTTTCTAACTCATGACACATCAGATCCTTTCTTATTTTCACAGGAATGTGTTCTTGACTGAAAAATGCAACTCCTCCATGTGAACTTCTATCCCTTCTAAAGATGTTGTACCCTTGAATGCTTAAGGAACTGTCATCGAATGTAGAGTCCAAATGTGTCTCAGATATTGCCAATACATGTATATTATCATTATTGAGAATTTCTGTTATTTCATGTATCTTGTTCCTAATGCTATTAATATTTATGTGTGCAATTTTTAAACTTTTTCTCTGTAATCTATATTGCTTAACAGAAATTTCAGCCATGAAAAGTGAGAATATCCAAGAGAGAGAGTCCTAAAAAAGAATATCAGTCCTATTTATCATTTTACTGCTTCGGTGTACTGCTTTGAGGGTGGATGATCAGTTTATCGTGTCTCAAAAAGGCAATGTCTCCTCTCTCACGGGCTTCTCTCATCGTAGGAATAAGTTCTTTCCTTTTCAGTCTCACTGCATCTGTGTAGTCCTCATTTATGAAGATTTTTATTCCTTGGAGGTTCTTTGCTCTCTGGAGAACAGTAGTTCTGTCCTTATATGTCGTAAACTTCACCACTATTGGTCTGAGTATTTCACCCATTGTAGGTTTCCCTGTGCGATGGGCTCTTTCCACCTCTATCTCCCTCTGCAGCTGCAATTTCTCCACAAAGATCCTTTTCACCTCTGAGTCAGTCCAGGTTTCCCCAGGTGATTCTGGTATACCTTCTATGATCAGATCGTTTTTCCTTGACTGCCCTTCTAAATATTCCAGTTTGTCTGTAATCACTAGCAGACTGATCATAGTAAAGCCATGCAGTCAGACATTATGAAAATATGTGACAGATCGTTTAGAATTGCTGATTTTGATTTCATCCACTTCTTTCTGGGTGAACTGAATACTGGTTTTAATTTCTTGGACTTCTCTTGTTAGCGAGTCAAATCTAGAATTGGTGTCTATTATAGCTTTAACAAAGCATTGGACGTTGTTCTGCTGCTGCTGAAGAAGTGCTGTAAACATTTCTTTCTGGTTAGGAAATAAATCATTCACCTGCTCAAGTGAAACATAACCATCTTCAGGTTTAGACTCAGCTTGATTTTTCTTTAGACCCATTGTCCTTGTTGCCTGAAGCTTAATCGATGGTAGCTAGCTGGGCCTGGAGCCTGGTGGATGGTAGATGTCTGGGCCTGAAGCCTGGTGGATGGTAAATGGATGGGCCTGGAACCTGGTGGATGGTAGATAGCTGTTCTTGGAGCCTGGTGGATGGTAGATGGCTGGGCCAAGAGCCTGGTAGATGGCTGTTCTTGTAGCCTGGAGCCTGGTAGATGGCTAGGCCTAGAAGCCTGGCTGCTGGTGAATAGTAGGCCTAGAAACCTGTCTTCAGGGAGGATCCAAATCCACTCAATATCACCATCTAGATCTCACAATCCACTATCACAAGTCTGCCAAAATCACCTCACCCCATCAACAACATCCACTGTTGACTTGCATGAACAGTGAGATTATATTTATCCAGTGCGTTGACTGGATAAGAAGCAGAATAAGACAGTGTGATAAGGGAAAGGATCGAGTAAGCGGACCACTAGTGATGGCCCATCATTACTGACTACTGAGGTCTTTTGAACTCAGCCCCCCACAATGCTCTTCTTTTCACACCAATGTGAGAACATAGCCAAACTGTAAGTCCAGCTGCTATTGGTCACTATATGACATGTGACCCAGGTCTACAAAAACTTCTCTTTGTTCCTCCACTATCTCTCTCTCTCGCTTCCTTCATGCCCTCTTGGTTCCTGGATCTTCTCTAAGCCTTGGTTACTCTGAGGCCTCCCTTGCATTAGCTCTCTTCAGTTGGAGGTTGGTACCTGACATTCAAGAGTGGACAAGCTGAACGCCAGTAAACTTGATGCAACACCAGCAACACAACAAACTGAAGGAACTAAGGAGGAATTTTATGATGTCATCAAGATGAGATGGGTGCTGCTGAAGTCAGCTCACATCATCGACCCACAAACAGAAAGGATTTAATGTGATTCTCTATCTATGTTTGCCTTTGCTGTGTAACTGAAGGTGTCTGAACATTTTCTCAACTTAACTTAGCTGCTGTTCTGTGTGACAGAATACCAACTTAGCATCAAGTTTGACTTTCACCTCTTCACCGACAAACAACTCAGCATGCTGCCGGGCACAGGCACTGCCAAGGATTTACCGGGGGAAGTGGAACAACAAACAATACATTGAGATGCTATCAAAGACACGGTAAGCAAACAAATAGATACATTATAACAGGACTGTGATTTCATCTGCAAAAACAGTAAAATACTGGTGGATTCTCTGATTGAGCCCATCAAGAGGGCTATTACGGACTCAATTACAGAGTCGGTAAAGGACTCCCTGAAGTATGAGTTACAAAATACGGTCATTTCATAAACTTGATGAACTACAACAAAAATATGATGACATGGAGGACACTTTAGACGAACAAGAGCAGTATTCAAAATGAAACTGTCGTGTCGTTTTTGGTGTTCCAGAAAATGACAGTGAAAATACTGATGAAGTTATAATGGGCATAACTAAAAACAAACTCAACATCCAAGAACAGCCTGGAGAAATCGACAGGAGCCATCACCTTGGACCTAAATCCAACAAAAAGGACAAACCAAGGGGAATCATCATCAAGTTTGCCCAGTATAATACCAGAGACAAGATCTATAAAGCGAAAAAAACGGCTCAAGGGATCAATGCCAAAGATGCATATTCTGGAGAGCCTAACTGCAAAGAGAGTGAAACTGCTGGAGGACCTGCGTAAAAAACTGAAAGACAAGCTCGCAGCTAGCTGGACTCAGGATGGATGCTTCCACCTACTCATAAACTCTAATCAGCGGTATGTGATAGACAAACTGTCTGATGCCAAGAAACTTTGCTTCCACTAAAACTTGGATTATTATTGTCCTATAGACACATGATCTCAGGATGGAAGCATCTAGGTTACCAAAACCATCTTCATGGATTTTCCCCCCTTCCTACTCTTAATCTTTCTTCCCCACTATTCACACATACACAAAAGAAACAGAATCCAGTAAGTCGGCCATCGATAATATCATCACGAATATTCACAATGCTTGTTTAGACTCAGGTGTAATTTTGTCATATATCACAGATCTTTCCTATAGTACTGTTCATTGATATTACTAAAAAGATTAATGAGGTACCCTTAAAAACCAAAGTGAGAGTATTGAATGAAAAGAACTTAATGAAACTATCAGAAAACCTTAGATATAAAACATGGGATTCTGTTTATAGCTGCAAAACTCCAGATGCAGCATATAATGTTCTCATTGAAGAAATAACTGACTTTATATACTCTACCACAGCTGAGAAGACCACAAAAAGTGCTGTTGGGGATCAGAAAATATGGCTTACAATGGGCATACTGAAATCAACTAAAAAGAAAAACACACAAAATACAAAAGTATACAAAATACAAAAACAAAGTTGACACATCATAAGAATAAGTAAACGGAAACACTACAATGAGCTTATCAAGGCTTCTCAAGGTGATCAGAAGTATTGCTGGAAGGTGCTAAATGAGGTCCTAAGCCGTGGACATAAAACTACCATTCTTCCTGACATCAGAGACATGCAAGACACCAGAAATTATTTTAATGATGTTGACCGTGCAAACAGTTTTGAAGATTATTTTAACTCTATAGGAGAAAATCTCTATAAAACCATCAGTCCACCAGAGGGAGCTACCTATCAACAATGTCTTCAAGGAAATTATGTAAACTCTTTTTTTCTTGCACCAACTAATAAAACAGAAGTTACTAAAATCATTATGAGGTGTGGATGGTATATGTAGTAAAATTATAAAAGCCATTGTTAATGAAATTGTCGATCCACTTGTGTATTGTATGAATCATTCTCTGCTTTGTGGGCTGGTACCCAAAATGACAAAGATAGCAAAAATTATCCCTATATCTAAGTCTGGAGACAAAAATAATATGAATAATTATAGAGCTATATCAATACTACCCACTCTTTCCAATGTATTAGAGAAAATAGTACATTGTAGACTTAATGATTATTTACATAAATTGAATATACTCATCCCATCACAATATGGCTTTATAAAAGAAGAACACAACCAGTATGGCAATTTTAGATCTTGCTAAAAAAATAAATGATTGGAGTTTTTCTCGATTCATCAAAAGCATTTGATACCATCACTTTTAAAATTCTTTTAGGCAAACTGCAGCATTATGATGTCAGAGGAACCGCACTCGGTTGGTTCAGAAATTATATATATGAAAGGGAGCAATAATAATAGTAAATCACAATGTAAGATTATTAAACATGGGGTCCCACAAGGTTCAATATTAGGACCAATTCTTTTCATTTTATATGTAAATGATTTTGAGAATTCCTCTAACATCCTGCATAAAGTCATTTTTGTGGATGACACAAATTATTTTTTTTCTTACAAAAACATGGAATACCTCCAAAATCTTATAAATGAAGAATTGTCCAAGGTGGACAATTACATACACAAATTGAGATAAATGGTAGAGCTATAGAGAGGGTAGAATTTATTAAATTTTTGGGAATGTGCATAATGAATTTTTGAACTTCAGGAAACATATTCATGAACTGACCAAAAAATTATCTAAATATGTTGGCTTGTTTTTTAAGCTGAAGCATTTTCTTCCTCTCAAAGCTCACCTAACTTTGTACAAGTCTCTATTTGAGACTCATTTAAATTATTGCAATGTTTTATGGTGTAATACATATCCAAGTTATGTTGAGAAATTAAAGATCTCACAAAAGAAAGTAATACGAGTTATGTCATTGAGAAAATTTAATGTTCCCTCTGATCCTCTTTTTTATGGTTATAAACTTCTGAAGCTTACTGAGTGTAAAATTTTTCATAATGCCTGTGTAATGTATAATGTTTTATTTAGACTCAATGACAGACTCTGTCATCTCATTCCAATTTATTTTCCCACTCACACAACATGAACACAACACAAGGGGAAAACAACTGTTAAAGGGAAAGAAAAGGAAACTGAAAGTTACAAGTTCTAGTATAACCTGGAAAGGTCAAAAAATTTGAAATGATATTGACAGCACTATAAAAGAGTCTGCATCTCTGTCTATTTTCAAAAAGAAGTTAAAACAAAAATAGTTATTAAATTATGTCTAATTTTATTAATTTTGAAACTGCTAATAACAGCTGAGGATTTAAATGATGAACTGCTCACTTGTGTGTTGGTTTTGTGTGAATATTTCTGTATGTAGGGAATCTGAGGAGGTCTTAGGGTTTAGGTTAGGTTTAATTAGGTAGAAATAAGGAACTGTTTTGTAATTTATGGTTGTAGTCTGGGCCCCAGTTCATAAGCTACAGATAGCTTCTGGGGAGTCCCATTTTATAAAACCTATCTTGAAGGGTAATTGTAGAATAGAATAGAATAGAATAGATTTATTGTCATTGCACAGTAGATACAACGAAATTCAATGCACGCATGTGCTGGGCTCAGTTGTATTTGTATTTTAAATGATTTGTGAATCATTTAAAATACAGCACAGCAGTGTAGTGGTTAGCGCTGTCGCCCCACAATAAGAAGGTCGTGGGTTTGGTTCCTGGCCTGGGTCCTTTCTGTTCTCCCCGTGTCTGCGCGGGTTTCCTCCGGGTACTCCGGTTTCGTCCAACTGTCCAAAGACATGCATGTCTAGGTTAACTGATGACTCTAAATTGTCCATTGATCTGAATGCGAGCGTGAGTGGTTGTGCATCTGTTTGTCTTTGTGTGTTGGCCCTGTGATGGACTGGCGACCTGTCCAGGGTGTACCCCGCCCCTCGCCCAAAATGTTGGCTGGTATTGGCTCCAGCATCCCCCACGACATGGAAATGGAAAAGCGGTAGAAGATGGAAGGATGGATGATTTGTAAATAAAGAAATTGTAAATAAATTGAATTCAACCACTCAGACCTGCATCCCTGGACTCTGAACTTGGACAAAGCACAAGAAAAGACAACTGCTTGTCCAAGAACTTGGTGTTAACCCTAACCTTTTGTTGGAAGCCCAAGAACGAGCCGGAGAAATCTTCAGTTCACAGTTGAAATATTTATTATGGTCACAGTAAGGCAGTGCTGGGCTCGAAATGACAAGAGTTCCCACAGTAACTCAGCCAGCAAGAGCCCCGATTTCTGGAAAAATGTCACATTTGTCTTCTTGGGCTGGGGCTGTCCCGTACAGAGGTTGGACTTTCAGCGGGCCGAATATAATTGGCCAGTTACCAGTAACATGGACAGGCCAGCCACTGTGCATGCCTTGTTCTTAGAATGTGTTAAACAATGTGTGTGAGTGTTGTTCTGGGTATGTATCTACTGCAACAGACATATCTGACAAGACATACAAGTTTCACCTGTCTCCTAGTATGCACACCAGTTCTATCCAATCATGTTATCTTATAATTCCGGTCCTTCAAGGACATATACTGTGTAACCTGAGCTCAGTGGACAAGTACAAAACAGAAAATTAGGTTGAGTGGAAAAGTACAGAGTAAGGATACATGATGTCTTAAAACAAAGCCAATTATAACATTGGTAATGTTAACTGTGCCAACCTAGCATAAAACAAGCACAGCTAAGAACAGGACTGTTAACCCTTGTACAAGCATATGTAGATTTGGTTACTTTCTCTGTTAGGCTTTCTTTTATGTGTTTAGGTTGTTAGTTAGCCACACCAAGAGTCAATGTTGATTGTTCAGCTGGCCTTATCCAGACCACATGAGACAAGTGGCCCCAGCAGCCATCTTGTTTGTAGTTTCACTGTCTGCCATTTGATCTCTGTAACACACACACACACACACACACACACACAAGTGGACACATACATGTATATAGCCCATATTACAATAGTACCTGTGTGGTAGTTTGCTACTTAATAATAAATGTTCTTAAACACAAACTCTGATCTATTTGATGGTGCACAAGAAGGAATATTGCCAACCTCTTCTCTGCAGAACTCTGAATCCATCTACTATAATATGTTAATTTGGCTGTAGCTGCTGTGTTGATTATAGTCAGAGATCAAAATTAATAGTATTTCATGAGACTAAATTGGTGATTAGGCTATTGTTTCCCTTTATAGGATGGTGCCCGGAGGTTAGCTTTGATATACTTTATACTTTTTTCACCTAGTTTGTGTTTTGTCCCTCCTGTCCTCTCTTTCTGTCCCTGTCCTGCAGGTGCAGAATCATCTCTGCTCCATGTTCCCACGCAATACCCTCTAGTTACTTTTGGTTTTTATTACACACTACTACTCATTTCCCATTGTAACATCTTCTTCTCTCCTACTGCTAATATTTACTAGTGCACATTTAGGATTACCAGGTTGCAATCAGTAAGTTTTTTCAGTTTTGTTTGTATTTTCTATGCGTCCCTCTACCGAGTCCCCTCCTCCTCTCCTTCTCGCCTCTGCTTTTGCCCCTCGCCCCCTCTCCCTCTCTCAACCCAACCAGTCGAGGCAGATGACTGCCCTCCCTGACCTTGGTTCTGTCCAAGGTTTCTGCCTCTTAAAGGCGACTAAATTGGTGATTAGGTTATTGTTTCCTTTTTTAGGTTGGTGCCCAGAAGTTAACTTTGATATTAAGCAAAGCTATAATTTAGCATTAATATCTTTCATATTAATAGTTTCGTCAATTTTTGACTACCAGGCTGCAACAAATGGTTCCCCCAACAGTGGTTTTCTGAAGAGTACAGCCTTGTGCCTGTAAAGTTCAGCCTCACAAATTTGTTGTCTTATATTTGTAAAGGCTTCTTATTGTTTTGTGATTGCACAGTGTATCCAATAAGGAACTAGGGAAAAGTATAATGTCGTTATTGAAGGTTGGATGATTTGGGGAGCTCAGCCTGAAAAAAAAAAACAAAACAAACATTAGCATTACAAAAGAAGTAATTAAAAAATGTAGATTCTGCTTCCTCGAAAGAGTTTTCAATATGACTTCAATTATCATTTGGAACTAGAACACCTGCTTGCAAAAAGCAGACAATACATTTTATTGGTATAAATGACTAAGTCAGCACAACCAGATTTAGAAACATTTGACCTGTTAGACCATATTGATTTAAAACATAATTTAAAGTCTATTTAAAGTTTATTATCATATATGTTACAAGTATTATAATAAATGGAATCAAAGTTATACTATACACTTTATACTACTTATACCAGTGAGAGTCAATGTAAGCAAGCCTACCATGAAATGTTACAGAAAACAGAGTGGCTATCTATAGCTGTTCAATTTCTGGCTTTGCTTAACTCACTGTCTTTGTTCATCTTTATTTATATTCTATGGTACTGAGTATTTATTACTGAAGCTATTATAAGACACTGCTAAATAAAACAAATTAACTGCTGACATAGAGTACAAATCAAATCAAATCAAATCAGATTTATTTGTATAGCGCCAAATCATAACAAAGTTACATCAAGGCACTTTACATATAGAGCAGGTCTAGACCAAACTCTTTATAAAATTATTTAAAAAGACCCAACAGATCCCCCGATGAGCAAGCATTTGGCGACAGTGGCAAGGAAAAACTTCCTTTAAGAGGCAGAAACCTCGGGCAGAACCAGGCTCAGGGGGGGCGGCCATCTGCCTCAACCAGTTGGGTTGAGAGAGGGAGAGAGAGAGAGAGAGAGGCACAAGGAGGGGGCAAAGTTGGGTAGAGTAGGGAGAGAATGAGAGCAGGAGGAGGGGATATTCAAAACAGGTGTAGGGAGGAACATGATGCTGCATGAAGTTCATAGAAATGATGCTGTATAGAATTCATGAAGATATGGGAGCAGCAGGCATTGCAGGAACCTGGGATGGAGATGATTCATCACCTGCAGGATGAGGACAGGGAGAGAGAGGAAAACATGGTTAGTAAATGCAGTACACCTGCTTGGAACTGGGAGAAACAGGGATTTCGGAGAAGCATGGTTTTTGGTATGTCGGCACATGCAAGGGGGAGAGAGAGAGAGGGAGAGGGGGAGAGAGAGAAGTGCTCAGTGCTTCCCCCAGCAGTCTAGGCCTTTAGCAGCACAGCTAAAGAGTAGATGGACTTTAGCAATTTTCAGTACCAGGCTTAAAACTTTTCTGTATGACAGAGCTTATAGTTAAAAAGTTAAAGAGTCCGCCCCCGGACCTATACTGGAAGTTGGTTCCATAGAAGAAGAGCCTGATAACTGAAAGATCTGCCTCCCGATTTACTCTTGGAGACTCTAGGAACCACAAATAAACCTCCATCTAGAGAGCGGAGTGACCTACTAGAACAGTAAGGAACTATGAGCTCTCTGAGATATGATGGAGTTTGGCCAGTAAGAGCTTTATATGTTAGGAGAAGGATTTTAAATTCTATTTTACTGGCAGCCAATGAAGAGCAGCTAACACAGGAGAGATGTGATCCCGTTTCCTAGTTCCTGTTAATATTCGTGCAGCAGCATTCTGAATCAACTGAAGGCCTTTCAGAGATTTTTTTGGACATCCACATAATAATGAGTTACAGTAGTCCAGCCTAGAAGTTACGAATGCATGGACTTTTTATTGGGGTATGTTGCCAAGGTAACTTACGTGGAATGCTTAACCTGCTCTGGATGAGGTTTTGGATAAGAGCTCAGCAGGTGAATGAGACTCCCCATTGACCAAACAGTTCTCCGGAAAATGACCTGGAAGAAGAGCTCTTTATTTTTTCTCTCTCTCTTTTTTTCTTTTATTAATTTATTTGTAACCTTCTTGTGAAGTGTTATAATCCCGTATGGAATGATTTACAGGACAAGAACAACAGGAAAATTAAATGTAAACTATTGATTTTTTATGTATTGATTAATACATTGATTAGATAATCCATTCATTCACTTCTCTGGAGGACACAATTTTTGTGAGTGGGGGTAGCAGGCTCACCGTGAGGGTATTACTATCCACTGTGCAAAAAATACACCTTATTTTCACAGTAACTAGATAATTGTGTTTCTGCAGCTCAGTGTTTTAACACTAACTCACTGAAACATACCATGTAGACATACCATGTGGTGCTTTGTGAGCTGCCACCTCCACCAGGATCTGATGTGACCTGCTCTGTCACGTCTCAAAAACGGGACCCCAATGGAGAGACAGATCAGGTTGAACAAAGTCTTTTAATAGGCAAAGTAACAACAAAAGTAGTCCATGACAACGGTGGCAAAACACAAAGTACAACAAAAAGGGAACGGAGACTGAGCTCAACGTTCTAGCCAAACAAACAAAGTACAACTGAAAAAAGATAATGACAAAAGGCGAGGCTGAAGAAACAATCCTGAATCAAAAAAAAAACAAAACACAAGGAACCAAGGGCAAGGCAGAGGCGAAGCTGACGGGGGCACACCGAATAACCTGGACAAAAAACAAAAAGGGAAAAAGCAACACGAGACACGAAAAAACAGGGGGTATTGCACAAAAGTAGGATAAGGGATTAAGCCGGGATATGTTGGGTATCCTGGCTGAATTTAGCCTCAAGTCGGTTGCACGAAACTAGATTAAATTTATCCCGGTCAAGTTACTATGGTGATTTATTCTCTGCAGCTAGCCTGCTCCAGACCAGGCTAACAACTAGGCTAAGATTAATCCTGAGGGGTATTCCAGGTAGGAGGTTCAACAAACTCTGAGTCTATCCCTGAACTCTGAGTGGAGATGGGAAACTCTGAGTATCCGGTTCCAGAACAGCTGATCTGAGTTGGTTCAATCAACTCTGAGTATGTTCACCTTGAGTTGCACGCGTGCACAACCACTATAAAAAACCATCAATGGAGCCCCGATACCACGAGTCCCAATGACAACCGAGAAAAAAAGATCCAGTTATTTCACCCCAATAAATAAAATCTGATTTTCATTTAGGTGCAATCCATCAGAGGAGAAGCATACTTGGAAGCTGTTAAAAATTAAATATAAAAACATTATTCAAAAAGGTAAGGCATATTTTGCTGGGATATGATTGTACCTCACTTTGATTTTATTTTTATTTTTTTAAATTGACTTAAGCTATTAAAAAAAGTAAATATTAATTCAGTGGCTACTTCAAGTAGTAATTTAAACCCCTAACAAAATGTTGTTTTAACGTCATCTCATTTAATACTCACTTATTAACACATCATACAATGTTTACACATTTTTATTGACGTAATTTAAAAAGTGATGGTTTGTACACAAACGAAATAAAATCTACTAATTTAAAAAAAGAGATTAACATTTGAGTTCTGCTTAGCCAACAGAAAGAAGGCAGAGGTCCGAAAAACGGGTGGAGGGCCACCACCACCACCTCTGACAGAGGCTGAGAAGCTGGCCCTTAGCCAAAACCGTGAACGACCGGTGGCTGAGGACATCCCGGGGTGAAGCTCATCTGAGCCTGTCACCCCCCAGGACCCAAGTGCCTACATTAGATGTAAGTATACACTTGTGTCTTTTAGAAAATAAATCTTATATTATATATAACACTTCTTATATATAAAACTTTAAAAAATCTCCACCCCCCAAACAGTTGTGGATGGTGTTATCTGCCTTGTTCAGCCTCCGACTGAAACAATTGAACACCCGGCAGCTGTAAGTATTCCATACTCAGATCTTGCCTCAGATGGCTGTTCAAAGTATTCTGAAACAGTATCTTTTCCTGCATCACAGGAGGAGGATGATGATGGTGATGATGAAGAAGAAACGCTGTCTGCTGCCACAGGGAGAGATCCAGAGAGGCCTACTTAAGTGTGTCTTAATATTATGTATAGCTACTGGCAGTGCTCTACCCATTTGCATTCCTTTACATTCTTGAGTGGAACTTGGAGTTTGACATGACTCTGAAGTGATGATCATAGATCACAGACAAACTACTAGCACATTCTTGTCTTTCAACAGAACATGGCTGGACATCACCAGGAGGGTCCATCAACTTCCACAGCACAGCTTGACACAGTGAGGTTTTTGGTCAATACCACGTTAAATCTGTATGTAGAACTGTAGGATTTAAATGTCCTCCATATGTTTCCCAGTTACCTGTGAAGGAATTGTATAGAGTCCACTTAATGAGGACTATACAGAAAACAAAAGAAGAAATGGTCTGTCTGGATCGCCACATAAAAAAAACAGACCTCGAAATTCTATTACTGGAACGTCAGTTGAGGTGGGTGCACTTCACAGGTGAAATATGTTAATGGTTGGAACTATATGACAAATCCTAACTGCTGCTTTTGTACTTTTAGGGAATAAAGACCAAATCATGTGATGTTGTAAAGAAAACTATCATTTGAAAAAAAAACGTAGCGCTATGCATAAAATTTGCTGTGATGTGAGCGCACGTCCACGGTGTGTGAGGTTGGTGATGTATGGCCAGAGAATGTTGTTGAGATAAATGATACCGTTGGATGAAAAGCGGTAGCGTTCGAACAGATACTCTGGAAATGCCAGGACATCTAATCTTGGTTGGAAGATTCTCTCGCCACGTAAGGCATTTCGAATTAGTTGGGCTTCGATATCATTCGGATTCGGAATGAATGGGCAATCCATGTCTAACAGCTTTCTTTTTGTGGGAGGAGACAGGTAGAAACTCAGGGTTTCTTAAAGAAAACCTGCCAGTGAGCAGGTTATGTTCACAGAGTCTGTTACCATGGAGATTGACTCAGAGTTTCAAATACCCCTCTTTCTGGAACAGATAACTCAAGTATTTCCCTCATCTCAGGGTTAACATACTCAGAGTTTTCACATAACCCGGTTTCTGGAATACCCCTCTGTAGATTCATCTGGTAGTTCTGCTGTCAATCCTGTGAGAAATTAATGCGTTTTACAGCATTCCCATGGTCTTTCTAAATATGTTACATCATTTTAATTATCCCGCATTAAAATATTAAAGATATATTTTCATTTGTTATTTCATTGAAGTCTGCTGTCTTAAATTGCAACAGTCTTTTTATATTCATTCATGTGCTATTATTACTGTCAGGCCGAGTGATATATTGCTATGCTAATGGTAATGGCCAAAGAAGACCCCTCTACATCAAGGAGGAGTTTTACAAGATTGTTACAAGAGGTAACATCAATTTCAACTTTTATCCATTATTTTGTAATTTTTAATCAGTCAGAGTTGGATAATCACTATTTTTTGTTACAGCTTTCCCTAAAGTCATTGGTGCAGTGGAATGCACCCATGTCAGAATCAAACACCGAAGGAGATTACATCAACAGGAAATCCTTCCACAGCATCAATGTTCAGGTAAGCGTGATTTGTGGTTACTGTGACCTACATAAATTAATTCTGTGCATTAAATGATCTTAATAGGTGATATCCTATTGTTTCAGATGATCTGTCATGCTGACAGCTTTTTCTACAATTTAGAGGCAAAGTGGCCTGGCTCAGTGCATGACCCAAGAGTCTGTCGAGCTTATCCAATCTACCAGAGACTCTCACAAGGTAAGCCACACATTTTATTTGTAAGTACCTTGGACATTATGAGTGTTTAACTCTGCTGCGTAGTTTTATAAATTATATCTTGTTTCATCAGGTGTGCTGCTGGGAGACAAAGGCTATGCCTGTGAGTCATTCCTCTTGACTCCCCTTGCAAACCCCCAAACCCCACCACAGCAGGCCTACAACCATGCACATGGCAAAACCAGGGCTCACATCGAGATGACATTTGGCCTTTTGAAATCTCGGTTTCAGTGCCTGCACCACCTCAAGTTTCCCCACACAGGGCCTGTGATGTCATTGTTGCACGCACACTGCTGCCTAACATTGCAGGCCTAAGAAAGGAAAGAGGCCCCCGAGTGCTTGTTGATGCTGACTGGGAAAATGCTCCTATTTTGCCAGACAGCATTAATGGCAGACTGGTGAGGGAGCAACATAATCCAAAAACTAAGTGAAAAAATTTGCAATTAGTCCATCTTTAATAAAAGTTACTTTTTGCTGTGTATGTGCATTTTTTCTGGCATTGGTAGCACACAGTGTGTGGTTATCTTTTAAATTCCACTTCACTAAATCAATGGTGGAGTACACATTCATGAAAAAGGAGGACACCACAATGTTTTCTAGTTGTTTTTTTTTTATTTGCCAGTCCCCATTTGTCTGGAACCTGGAATAGAGGGCAAAAGTAACAAATGTGAATACATTGGACCTGGAAATCCAGAAACTAGAAAGAGAAGTGAGTATTTCAGTGCACACTGTAACCATTCCTGTAATACAGTGTCCTGAGGGTCCTGCATTTGATTTCCAGATCAAGCTCCACTTCTTGCAGCTTTCTCTTCTTCAATTTCACCTCTGCAAGCTCTATCTGTCTCTCAAGATGCTTTGTGCATAATGTAGATTTACTTTATCCAATACTCACAATGTTACCAGGCTGCTTATGA
This sequence comes from Remorina albescens, assembly GCA_034769265.1. Classification (NCBI taxonomy): domain Eukaryota; kingdom Metazoa; phylum Chordata; class Actinopteri; order Carangiformes; family Echeneidae; genus Remorina; species Remorina albescens. Next base: position 1,802,366 of record CM068492.1, on the reverse strand, counting down.
GGCTGTGCAGTGTCTGGGTCCTGTTACACGTGTTATTTTCTATTAGCACCAAATCACTGACTTCATATCCATTATAGATTAAATAAGAAAGATATTTGCACAAAATTGACACGATACCTCAAACCTGGAGTCCACTGACACAGTCTCCTCATCTGCAGATGTGCCTTCCCCCTGCCATATTCATACATGCATCAAGAGAACTTGCCAGTTTTACCGTATGGGCTTTTTTTTTTTTTTTTTAACTGCTACAATCATACATATATTCAATATGTCAACAGACACCTAATCTATTCACCTCATTTGTTCATTGTTATCTACACTGAAGTCACTTACCATCCTGGAAAATGTTCTTATATTTAATTTTAATTTGCTGCCAGGTCCTTTTCTGACCAGAAAAGTTTGTTCTTTATGAAGGATAGATAAATAAAATAGACCAAAAAAAAAAAAAAAAATCATGGAAAAACAGATTAAATTGATAACACTGACACACATTGTGGATAATTGTGTGCACTTAATTATACATATAATTATATTTTGTGTTTACTCTGAATTCAAAACTAGCATAGCTAGTGACTGCTGTGAATAGGCCAGCTGACAACAAGGGAAAGACCATGTGACAGCTTGGGCAGACAGCTGACAAGAGGCAAAGACCCCAAAGGTGCTGCCATGGGCTAGAAATCCATGGTAGCAGTGACAAGGCTTAGCAGCTTTGTTACAACCAGCATAAGCTACAAGTAAGATAACGAAGATACCCCAAGGGTCAGCGAGAGCAGGGGTGGAAGATGACTCACAGGCAGACTACATGGTAACAGACACTGGAACGGACAAGACTATGAGTTGGACATGTGACTCAGTGAAGGATACAGGCATGGACCTATTCTCTAGGACTAGAATTGGGCAGAATAGTTCGCAGGGCAAAGTGAGCGTGGCTGGAGAAAATGGTAGGTTGGAGGGAAACAAGCTCCAGGTTTGTCCTTGTGGGTGGCAGAAAGTAACATCAGTTAGAGGCCTTAGAGTGCATCAGGGAAGAAAGAGATGTGTGGGAAAGGAAGGGCAGTGAGGCCGCATTGATCAGTACTTGTTAAGAAGTCAATCGAGTAAGTCGGATGAAACCAGCGACAGGTAGAAAACCACAGTTCGAAGGATATCAATAACACAGCTACAGAGGCGGAGGAGGAGGTTATAAGAAGGGATGCAGCTGTTACTGAGGTGAACAGGCCAGTCAAAGAGAGAAATATGGAGCAGAAAGCTAGAGTTAAATGGCCTAGGACAAATAGCAGCAAAGAATGGGAGACAGTCAACAGGGATTTGTCAATAATTTTAAGCAGACTAGGAGGAAACGCAGGCGATAGATTAGAGAAGATGGGAGATATAATTTACTCCTATGGTGTTGAAAGATTTGGGGTGCAAGACAGAAAGAGGGTTGAAAGACTACAGTTAATTAAGTCTAGACAGCAAAGAAAAATGGAGAAATTAGTTAAGGAAAGAAGACAACTAAAAAAGCAGTGGAAAAAAGCTACAGAGGAAGAGAGGGAGGGAATGAATGTGTTGCAAGAGGAATTGAGAAGCAGGCTAGCAGTGCTCAGGAGGGCTGAATATCTTAGGAAAAAGAGAAAGAAGAAAGAATATGTTAGGACAGCGTTTTACAGGGACCCATTTAAGTTTGTTAAAGGGTTGTTTAACCAGGAAAAGGGAGGGCAGCTTAAAGCAACAAAGTTAGAGGTAGAAAAGTACCTAAGAAATACACATTCAGATTTTGAGCAGAATAGAGTAGTAGGCCTTCCACTTGACATGCCACCATTAGGAGAGATAGATCAGGAGATGGATGTTAGACCACCTAGGTGGAAGGAGGTCTAGGAGGTAGTCAAGCGTGCAAAGGCTTCTTCGGCCCCAGGGCCAAATGGAGTCCCCTACCGGGTTTATAAAAGCACACCTGATATCCTAATGTTTTTGTGGAGGCAATTAAGAATAGTTTGGGAGAAACTGTTTATTCCCAGAGCGTGGCGTAGGGCAGGAGGTGTTTTTATTCCTAAGGAGAAGGAGTCTTCAGACCTAAGTCAGTTTCAGATGATCTCTCTCCTAAATGTAGAGGGGAAGATTTTCTTTAGTGTAGTCGCATGGAGACCAGCTAGTTACCTAGAAAGGAATAGCTTAATAGACACTGAAGTACAAAAGGCAGGAATACCAGGTTTCGCAGGGTGTTTAGAGTACACTAGCATGATTTGGCATCAGATTCAGGCAGCAAAGAGTGGGAAAAGAGACTTGCATGTCATATTTTTGGACTTAGCAAATGCATTTGGTTCAATGCCACATAGCCTTATTTGGGAGGCATTGGATTATTTTAGAGTGCCCGGAGTAGTTGTCAATTTAGTAAGAGCACATTTCCAGGATATCAGACTATGTTTAAGTACAGCAGGCTTTACAACAGGTTGGCAGAGGCTAGAAATAGGCATTATGGCAAGGTATACGATTTCTCCATTAGCATTCACAATGGCAATGGAGGTAATTATTAGAGCTTCTAAGTGGGTTGTAGGTGGAGAGAAGCGACAGGATGGGATGCGCCTCACACCAATTAGGGCATACATGGATGATATGACGTTGGTAACTACAATGGTGCCATGTATGAAAAGAGTACTTGAGAGACTTAATAAAAACTTAAAGTGGGCTAGTATGAAAATCAAGCCTAGTAAGTCTAGAAGCATCTCAATAAGTAGAGGGAGATTAAGTGATCCAAAGTTTATAATAGATGAAGAGGAAATTCCAATAATTAGGGAAAAATCTGTAAAGAGTCTAGGTAGGTGGTACAAGGCAGACTTGCATGATGGAGAACAGATAGTGCAGTTTCGGAAGGATGTTGCTGAGGGACTGGATAGAATAGATAAATCAGGGCTTCCAGGAAAGTTGAAGCTGTGGTGTTTGCAGTTCGGATTATTTTCCAGGTTGATGTGGCCACTTTCTGTATATGAGATTCCATTATCTGCTGCAGAGAAAATGGAAAGATTAGTAAGCTTTTACATTAGGAAGTGGCTAGGTGTTCCTAGATGTTTAAGTACTGTGGCACTGTATGGGAAAGGCATACTTCAGCTCCCAGTATCTAGTCTAGTGGAGGAGTTTAAATGTACTAAGGTTAGGACAGAGCTCCTGTTATCTGGGAGTAAAGATGTAGTTTTTAGTAAGGTGGTTCCAAACCCAACCAAGGGGAGAAAATCGAATCCAAGAATGGCAGTGCAGGAAGCGAAAGCAACTCTTAGGCATACAGAGATTGTGGGTAATGTGCAAATAGGCCGGGGAGGCTTGGGGCTTGGCCCAGGCAAACTGGTGTGGAGTAGAGCAGGTCCCAAAGAGAAGAGGAAGCTAGTTGTGGAGCAGGTTCGTAGACAGGAGGAAATATTAAGAAGTGCAAAGGCAGTGGCTCAGGCTAAGCAGGTACAGTGGTTGAACTGGGAAGATGTAGAGAAGAAAAAGCTTATTTGGAAAGAGCTGTGGAGTATGGAGGAAAGTAGTATTAGATTTTTGATAGGGGCAACATATGATGTATTGCCAGCTCCCCAGAACTTAAAACTCTGGGTAAATGGAGACCCGCTATGTTCATTGTGTTCAGGTACTGCAACTCTAAAGCACATCTCGTCAGGTTGTAAGGTTAGTCTGTCACAAGGATGGTATACGTGGCGACATAACCAAGTTTTAAAAAGCTTAGCTGCAGGCATTGAAGATATACGGAGGCAGGCAAATTTAGGAGGGTCTAAGACAAAGAGAGTTGCAATTCAGTTTCTTCAAGAAGGTGAGAAAGTTAATAAGACAGCAAGGAGGCAAGGCAGCTTAGAGGATGCCAGTGACTGGGAGATGCAAGTGGATTTAGGAGGAAAGTTTGTTGTTCCCCAGGAAATAGCCTGTACAAAACAAAGGCCTGATATAATTTTGTGGTCTAGGAGCAGAATGAGAGTATATTTCATAGAGCTGACTGTGCTGTGGGAGGATTCAGTTGTAGAAGCATATGAAAGAAAAAAACTTAGGTATGCAGACTTAGGGGCTGAAGCTGAGCAGCGAGGATGGAAAGTTAGGATTTGTCCAGTGGATGTAGGATGTAGAGGGTTTGTAGCAAGGTCTGTTGTCTCTTTGTTTAGGGAGTTAGGAGGAAGGGGACAGAGTGTGAGGAAAATAGTGAAGGAAATGTCTGATGAGGCAGTAAGATCCAGTCAGTGGATTTGGATTAGAAGAAATAGTAGCTGGGGGCCCAGCAGGGGGAGCACTTAGGATAGACAGACTCTTGAGAGAAGCAAGGAAGAAATGCAGGAAGAGGAAGTGTATTTAAGTGGAGGGTGTGGCCTGTGTGAGCCTCTTTGAGACCATGTGGTTAGTCCAGGTGAGTTGGCCTGTATTGGTTTGACTTGGCTTGTGTTATGTCTTTCTTTGATTATAGGACAGTTTAGTTGAGTCTGTTTGCTGAATCTGCTAGTGCATCTTGTGTATCTTGTCCTCCACCTCCTGCACCTTCTATACTTTCATTACTCCCTACCCAAACCAGGGTCTGTATCCCCACCCCGCTTTTACTGGTGCAGTTGGTGAGAGGTCGGTGTAGTTGACGATAGTGCTGTTTGAGATAGTTGTCTTGGTGTGAGGAGCGGTGATAGCTGGCATTAGGGGGGTGACTCTGGGACGCCAGTGATCACTGTCTAGCCTCCTGGAGGTGTCGTGGGACCAACTAGACGAAACACTGGTGAAAGGAGGTTCCCACCTGATGACCCCAAAGTTATCACTGCTCACTGGGCTAGTTAGATATAGTTATCTTTAGGGCACGTAGGGCAGGTCACAAGGTTGTTGTTAAGGTTAGGGAGTTAGTCACAGAGTCTGGTCCTTTTTTGTAGCACAAATTTAATGTGTTTACTCTGAATACTCTACATTTCCTGAGTAACATGCACTTCTACTTGCCACATTTAACAAAAAATGCCACAAAGTGTACAACTGTTGATTAGTGGACTTGAAAAATAATTCCTTTACGAAAGGTCCAGGGGAGCACTGTTTAATTGTACATTTTCAGACTACTTACGCATTAAGCCGGTTCCTACTGTCTGGCAAGTTTCCTCCCTTTCCTTAATAATGGCGCTGGTGTTGCCTTTTTTCTTATGATGTTTTTAACGTTTTGAACGGGTTGATTGTTGGTAGATGCAGGGCATGTGTACCTCGTCAGCCCAGGGAGGAGGTATAGGAACGCCCACTGGGACAGAACACAGGGAGGAGGGACAGGGGAAGCAGGAGCACAACAAACAGGGTAGGCAACATAAGAACATTAAGCAAAACCTGAACCATGACCCCAGGATTCCCCCCAAATTCCACTGGATGCGGAACGTCACCGGAGGGCTGTACTACGAAGCGAGATTAGTGCGTTAGCGAGGTATTTTGAGCCTAAAGCCAGACTTTTCCGTGTCACGAAGGTCTCTCTCTTTAAAGCTGGCTATATCACCATGGTAACTTATGCTGCGAACATAACCTGGTCCGGACCAGTTTTTGTTCGGACTTTCAGCTTAAAGTCGGCTATAAAATGTACCGCCCTTTCACTGATTATCCTCCTTGAACGTGGCCTCACCGTTTTTGGAAAATCCAGTGGATTTACGTACCTGAATTATTAGATGTGCTCTTCGGAGGGAGAGAGTTTTTCCAGACCGGACTGATCTATTGGCGTTTTCTGACTATATTCTCTGAGTGATACAGATTCTCAGTTGAGGGAATATGTTACATATGCAAACTTGTTGAACCATATAAGTAATGCGACCAAACGAATCCATGCACTTACAGTAACGCAGCCATCAGCAGCAGATTTTCACCCAATAAAAAAACAAAACAAAACACCAATCACAGGATGTGTTTTATTATTTATTAAGGTTCTGCTTTTTCCGGGAAAAGAAAAATTCCTAAGTATACAATGTCAATCATGCTTAACAAATAAATTTAAAGTACCATTTACTGCAGTACCTTTTTCTCATACTCCAGTTTTAGTTTCTCGATTTCCAGCTCAAGAAACTAAAACATAGGACTGCTAGAAATTATGAAACCCTTACCCCTTGTTTTTTTGTGGGCCTAGAGGTGGAGGCCACAGGCTGAGGGGAGGGTTGCACAATGTCTTCTCCCTGTGACATTAATGAGCAAGAAACTTAATTATTTCTATTTTAAAAAGATGAATTTAAATTTTAAATTATATTCTTATTTACATTATTAAGATATCTACCCCCAAAGGTACCTCTGAATACACTGAAAGTGTCTCCTCATCACTGATCTCCACCTGTGGAATAGTTTAAGAGAAATGAATAAAGTGGTATCAACACAGCAAACAAAGATAAGAGTACATGACAGCTTTGACAGTTACCTCTGTGTGGGGACCAGCAAGGGTGTGTGTTGGCAGCTTGAGCAACACTACAGTGTCTCCTTCAACTGTAAATTAGATTAAAACTTTTCTCATCTGAGAAACAACAAATATGCATTTAGTATTTTACCATCAAAGCACTTATACATACCCTGGAAAAAGAATTGCTGCTGGGAGCTGCCAGCAGCAGGTCTGATTGAATACCCCCTTGTACCCCCTCCATAATCGGCCGCCCTTCATCTTTTGCAAGGGCCAGCTCCTCTGAGGCTGTGTAATCTGCTGGAGCGGGGGCCCCTCAAATCTTTCTCCTCATTTTTCTTCTTGTTTCCTTCTGATAATTTTAACACTTAATATGTTACGCAGTGTATCATCCACATTAAACTAAAAGAGTGATGAATGCACAGCAAATACTACTTTGGATTATATTTTTGTGCTTGGTCTGGATTTGCTGCCAAGACCGTTTTGCACTGCTGGCACTAAATCTAATAGAACACCAATTAGAAAATTGGACAAATCAAATGAATTTCACTTTGATTTGGCCCTAATCTGAGTGATTTCCATGTATCCTTCATTGTGAAACAATGTCAGGGAGGGAATTAAAGTTATATAGTGATATATAATATTATATGATATTACATAGGCTATATTAACTTGCGCATTTACACGATCTGCATTTTTTTTCCAGACTTCCTATCTTGTCTTGTTTGGCGCAACAGTGTTGCTTTTAGCTGTTATTATTGGTCTGAACTCTTCATAGCCCTCCATTATCATAATCTGCTCCTATGGCTGAAATATGCGGCATGTAATTGGTCCAATTTTCTGTGGAAATAGCGTCAAATGACGCCTAAACGCCCCTTTTTATGTGAACGCGCACAGAGCCTGATGAGTCAAGCCTGGGTCGACAAATCAAGTTGATAACCACCGTCGTGATACTCGTTATCTGTGGTTGGAGCTTTCGGCTTTGTCGAGCCAGCTCACCCAAAGAAAGCCCGGCTCTGTTGAGCTTCCTTCGTAGTACACCCCTCGGAACGGCTCTGATTCCACTAGATGCGGAAGGACGGCTCCGTACTCTTCCGTCAGTCAACACCCACCGGATCCGTCTGTGATGCGCACTGTTGCGGCGGGGGGGTATACTACGAAGGAAGCTCAACAGAGCCGGGCTTTCTTTGGGTGAGCTGGCTCGACAAAACCGAAAGCTCCAACCACAGATAACGAGTATCACGACGGTGGTTATCAACTTGATTTGTCGACCCAGGATTGCCTCATCAGGCTCTGCGCGCGTTCACATAAAACTGATTAAAACTGATGGCTGCGTTACTGTAAGTGCATGGCTTCGTTTGGTCACATTACTTACATATGGTTCAACAAGATTGCATATGTAACGTATTTCCTCGGTTGAGGATCTAGATCGCTCATAAAGAATATCGTCAGAAAACGACAGATCACCCCGGTCTCGAAAAACTCTCTCCCTCCAAAGAGCACCTCTAATAATTCGGGCACCTAAATCCACTGGCTTTTCCAAAAACGGTCAGGCCATGTTCAAGGAGGATGATCAGTGAAAAGGCGGCGCTTTTTATAGCCAACTTTAAACTGAAACTCGGAACAAAAACTGGTCCGGACCAGGTTATGTTCGCAGCATAAATTACCATGGTGATATAGCCAGTTTAAAAGAGCCACCTTCGTGACACGGAAAAGTCTGGCTTTATGCTCAACATACCTCGCTAAATAGTGCGATATAGCCGGTTGTAGTTTCTATAAAGAGAACCACAAAACCATTTAAACAGTTTGTGTCCATCCAGGGGACATTTATTGGACCAAATTAGTTGTTTACCATCCACTCCAATTACTCCTGCAATGGTGTTCCACGCAGCATCCATTTTATGGGTGTCTTTATAAAAAGGATGTGACGGGTCATAGATTATTCTGTGATTTTGGACCTCCAGAATCAGCATCTCCTCGTCCATGGTGTCAGCACAGTGAAATGACGCCTGAAAACTTCTGACCTGTTGACTTTTCTTTTTTCCTTTTTTATTTAGGCAAGCTAGACATAACGGCACACTCAAAACAATTAAGGAAACCATATATACATATATATATATATATATATATATATACACATCGGTTAATATACATACCACAAAAAATCAGGGGAAACAAAGGATTAAGAAATAATAAAATAATGGGGGAAAAGAAAAAACAAGGAAAAAAAAAACAATGTAAGCATTGCCAGAAATGTACATAAATGATATATAGATTGTTCTTAAAGTGGGGCTACATTGAGCCTCTCAAAAATACAGTTTGTTTTCAATGCTTTTTTATTTTTACTGTCTTTTGTTGTTGCATATTGGTGGATTTCTTGGGTGAATTGTTCCAGACTGGGTTTGGATTCTGCCCATTTTTGTGGATATGACATTTGGCCATAAGCAGTACCAGTTGTATGAAGAATGTTGTGTTTTTGTCCATTTTATTGTTTTAAAAATAAATAAATAAAAATGTCCTTTTCCTGTAGAATGATCGTTTGCCTCTGACCTGTTGACTTCAGGTCTGTTCCCGCCCATTATGATGTCTTCAAGGTGTGAAATACGATCCGTCGTGAACACGGAGTATTTTATTTTGAAAATAAACCGGATGTGTTATTTTGTGTCGGTGCACAATTTTCCGTGACGCGCGATCCGCTCTGTGGTTAATTTATGAGCCGTGCTCTGGCATCCGGCAAATTTAGAACTCTGCGTATGTCTTGAGGAGGGCTGCCAGATGTCGGAGCTGTTCCGGAGCCGTGACGCAGCGGAACCTTATATTCACCACCGCACAAAACCTATTCAAGGATTGACTGTTTTCTTTATGTACAACAAAGACATTGGTTATGTAAGGTCATGTAAAATTTGAATAATGGATTTGTTGGATCATAGCCAAGTTTATTTAGATTTAAATATGAAAAATAGAAAAAAATATTTCTTAATTCAAGTGTACTTAAAGGGAAGATGAAAGAAGAACTATAAAAGGAATTTCAGATACAGCAGGTAAAATAAGTATTGAACACGTCACCATTTTTCTCAGTAAATATAATTTTTCTCAGTAAATATATTTCTAAAGGTAATACTGACATGAAATGTTCCCCAGATGTTGGTAACAACCCATGCAACCCACACATGCAAAGAAATCAAACTTTAGATGTCCATAAATTAAGTTATGTGTAATAAAATGGAATGACACAGGGAAAAAGTATTGAACACACTTGATTGTGAACACACAATTGATTTAATACTTCGTACAAAAGCCTTTGTTGGTAATAACAGTTTCAAATCACCTCCGGTATGGAGAAACAAGTTGCATGCATTGCTCAGGTGTGATTTTGGCCCATTCTTCCACACAGTCTTCAAATCTTGAAGGTTCCATGGGCCTCTTCCATGAACTCTAATCTTTAGTTCTTTCTTTCTTGATTGGCTGGGCCATTCTAGCAGCTTTATTTTCTTTCTCTGAAACCAAGTGAGAGTTTCCTTGGCTGTGTGTTTGGGATTATTGTCTTGCTGATATGTCCACCCTCGTTTCATTTTCATCATCCTGGTGGATGGCAGTAGATTTTTATCAAGAATTTCTCTGTACATTTTTCCATTCATCCTTCCTTCAGTTACATGATGTTTGCCAGTGCCATATGCTGAAAAACAGCCCCACACCATGATGTTCCCACCTCCAAACTTCACTGGTGGTATGGTGTTTTTGGGGTGTTGTGCTGTGCCATTTGACCTCCAAACATGGTGTGTATTATGGCCTCCAAAGAGTTAAATTTTGGTCTGATCTGACCACACTGTATTCTCCCAGTATTTCACAGGCTTGTCTAAATGTTGTGCAGCAAACTTTAAACGGGCTTCAACATGTTTTTTCTTCAGCAACAGAGTCTTGCGTGGTGAGCGTGCATACAGGCCATGGCTGTTGAGTGCGTTGGTTATTGTTTTCTTTGAAACAATTGTACCTGCTAATTCCAGGTCTTTCTTAAGCTTTCCACAAGTGGTCCTTGGCTCTTGGACAAATCTGATAATTCTTTTGACTCCTCTGTCAGAAATCTTGCGAGGAGCACCTGCTCGCAGCCAGTTTATGGTGAAATGATGTGTTTCCACTTCCAGATTATGGCCCCAACAGTGCTCACTGGAACATTCAGAAGTTTAGAAATCCTTCTGTGACCAATGCCATCAGTATGTTTTTCAACAATAAGGTTGCAAAGGTCTTGAGTTTTTTGCTATTTCCCATCATGAGATGTTTCTTGTGTTACACTTTGGCAATGAAACACCTTTTTATACACCTTTTATTTAATTTGCACTGACAAGGGGCAGGATTGCTTTCTTATTACTTGTAGATTTCAGCTGGTGTCTTGGCTTTTGGTGCCTTTTTGCACCTCCGTTTCTTCATGTGCTCAATGCTTTTTCCCTGTGTCATTCCATTTTATTACACATAACTTAATTTATGGACATCTAATGTTTGATTTCCTAGCATGTATGGGTTGCATCGGTTGTTACCGACACCTGGTGAAAATTTCATGTCAGTAGCACATTTAGAAATATATTTAGTGAGAAAAATGGTGACGTGTTCAATACTTATGTTACCTGCTGTATACCTGTTAGAGAACGATAATGGGGAGGTTGCCCCACTTTTGGTATGGGATGCTGGTAAGGCGGTTTTGAGAGGCAAAATTATTGCAAAATTGGCTCTACAAAAGAGGCTCAGACAGGAACAATTTGTTAAACTAGAGAAAGAGTTAGAAAGTTTAGAAGAAAAAAAAACACAAAAAAGATCCCCAATTTGAAGTTACTCAGAAAATTAGGCTAATCAAAAATCAAATAAAAGAAATTTATGAAGCAGACATCAAGTAGAAATTAACTTTTTTGAAACAGAGGTACTATTAAATAGGCAGTAAATCAGCTAAAACTCTGGCATATTGTGGCCACAAGCCACCCAGGTTCTCCCCCAGCAATGACTACACCACCACTGAGATGTCAGCAAGACCTTTTATTTTGTTCTCTTTTCTTTATATCCGTATTCCATGTACGTGTCTGTAGTCCTTGCTTCTTCTTCCCCCGCGGTGAGTGTTCTCCCTCCCGTCCTTGTTCTCCCTACTGCATGCAAAAAAGAGCCCCATTAATATTCCTCAGTACAGCTGGCCTTAATCACTTACCTGACGCTGGTCCTGCGGAGCCGGCCCTGCCCTGTCTCCCTCTCCTACCGTCGGAGCCCAAACCACGCCCACCTCCACATACCCCCACCGCCCAACTCAGGCCGGGGAGCGCACCGGCCCAACTAACTCCCCTCCCCCCTCCTGAGAGCGGGACAGGAAGTCAGCCACAGCCATCTGCGCCCCCGGCCTGTGGATCACCTCGAACTTAAACGGCTGTAAAGCCAGATACCACCAGGTGATCCGCGCATTGGCATCCTTCATGCAGTGGAGCCACTGGAGGGGGGCGTGGTCCGAACAGAGGGTGAATGGGCGTCCCAGCAGGTAGTACCGCAGGGTGTCGACCGCCCACCGGATTGCCAGGCACTCCTCCTCTATTGTGCTTTAGCGCGATTCCCTCTCTGACAGCTTCCGGCTGATGTATAGCACGGGTCGGTCAACAACCTCCACCAGCTGGGACAAAACAGCCCCAAGCCCCCTGTTCGAGGCATCCGTCTGCAGGGAAAAAGGGAGAGAGAAGTTAGGCGTGTGCAGGAGCGGCTTCCCACAGAGGGTTTGTTTTACCCTCTCAAACGCCAGCTGGCACCGCTCCGTCCACCGGACCGGATCTGAGGCACCTTTACGGGTGAGGTCGGTCAAGGGGCCGGCCAGGTCCGCAAAGTTCAGAATGAACCTCCGGTAGTATCCTGCCAGACCCAAGAACCGCCTCACTTCCTTTTTGGTCTTGGGCCTCGGGCAGGCTGCAATCGCGACTGTTTTATCTACTTGTGGCCGCACCTGCCCTCCGCCCAAGAGGTACCCCAGATACCGTACCTCCCTCCGTCAAACTGCGCACTTCTTCGGATTGGCTGTGAGCCCCACTTGCCTCAGTGACTCTAGCACCGCTGTCACACGCCGCATATGCTCCGCCCAGCTGCTGCTGTGGATGATAACGTCATCCAGGTAGGTGGCAGCATACGTAGCGTGAGGACACAGCACCCGGTCCAAGAGGCGTTGGAAGGTAGCTGGGGCCCCAAACAATCCAAATGGCAGTGTCACGAATTGGTACAAGGCATACGGAGTGGAGAAAGCCGTTTTTTCCATGGACTCTGGAGACAAGGGAATCTTCCAGTAGCCCTTGGTCAAATCCAGTGTCGTGAAAAAACGAGCGGTACCTAGCCAATCCAGGAGTTCATCGACCCGCGGCATTGGGTAGGTATCGAACTGTGACACGTCATTCACCTTGCGATAGTCCACACAGAACCAGATTGATCCATCCTTCTTCAGCACCAGAACGATGGGGCTACTCCAGGTGCTGTGGGACTCTTCTATTACCCCCATCTCCAGCATGGCCTTTAATTCCCTCTGCACCATTTTTCTTTTGTGTTCAGGTAATCGATAGGGCTGTGAACGCACTGTCACGCCCAGGCGAGTCTTGACATGGTGCTGTACAAGGTTATTGCGCCCTGGCAGAGGGGAGAACACATCTGCAAAACGCTTCTGCAACTGGGCCACATCTGCTCTCTGGGACGGTGAGAGCAGGTTGTCACAGGCTGCCTGGGTGGATTTTGGCACCTCCGGCCCCAACTCATCTCTCTCCAATACTGTGCTTACCAGAGAAACAGGTACCGCCTCTCTCCATGCTTTAAGGAGGTTGAGGTGGTAGATTTGTGTTGCCCCGCCCCTGTCAGAACGCACCACCTCATAGTCAACCTCGCCAACTCGTCGTGTGACCACGAAGGGTCCTTGCCACTTGGCGAGTAATTTGGAGCTGGAAGAGGGGAGTAATACAAGCACTTTGTCTCCCGGTGTGAATTGTCTTAACCTAGCTCCTCTGTTGTACAGGCGCTGTTGACGTTCCTGGGCCTGGAGCAAATTCTCCCGTGATAGCTGGCCCAGTGTGTGGAGTTTTGCTCTCAGGTCCAGGACGTATTGAACCTCGTTTTTACTGGGGCTTGGACCATCCTCCCAGGTTTCTTTAAGCAGGTCCAACACCCCTCGTAGCTTCCTGCCGAACAACAGTTCGAAGGGAGAAAATCCCATGGAGGCCTGGGGAACCTCCCGCACTGCAAACAAAAGAGGGTCTAGCCACCTATCCCAATTTCGGTCGTCCCTGTGTATGAACTTACGGATCATGGATTTCAAAGTCCTATTCAGCCGCTCCACCAGCCCGTCGGTCTGGGGATGATATACACTGGTCCGAATAGATTTGATTCCTATTAATTCGTATAGTTCCTTGAGTGTACGTGACATGAACGAGGTGCCCTGGTCAGTCAGAATCTCTTTCGGGACCCCGACTCGGGAGATGACCTGAAACAGCGCCTGCGCAACACTCTTAGCCGAAATGGTGCGCAATGGCACTGCTTCTGGATATCGTGTTGCGTAGTCCACCAACACTAACACAAAACGATATCCCCGTGCACTCCGGTGAAATGGCCCGATGAGGTCCATACCAATCCGCTCAAATGGCACCTCCATAAGTGGCAATGGGGGCAATGGCGCTCTGGGAATGGCCGGCTGATTAACCAGTTGACATTCGGGGCAAGACGCACACCAGCGTTGTACGTCTCCCCGAATGCCGGGCCAATAGAATTGGGTCATTATCCGGTTCAGTGTTTTTTCGAACCCCGTGTGACCAGCCATTGGGTTAAAGTGAGCCACCTGGAAAAGCATTTCCCGGCGGCTTTTTGGAACCAACAACTGGGTTACGATTTAATTTGCTTGAGTGTCACGACTCACCCGGTATAGTCTGTCCCTGATCAAAGCGAAGTGGGGATATGGCTGTGCTGCGTTAGGGCGCACCAGCTGACCATCAATTTTTATCACTTGGTCGAAGGCAAAGTGTAGAGTATCATCTCGAGATTGCTCAAGTGGAAAATCTTCCATGGAGGACAACGTGGGAGCCTGATGTGTCTCCGGAGGAGGCACCCCCGGCTCCCCCTCCCCATCTGCAGTGTCGGACAACCTCGCGTCGCCACCGAGCACCGCACACACATCCCATGTCCCTATTGGTCGTGAACGCACCCCCACACATTGCCCCACTAGGTGGTTGAACCCAGGCCAATCGGTGCCCAAGATTATGGGGTGCGTCAGGTGGGAACTAACTGCGGCCTTGACACGATGCTTTTTTCCCCTATACCTGATTTCCACTGGCACCACGGGATATCTGTGAATGTCCCCATGCACACATTTAATATCCACCCATGAGGCCTCTACCAAAGCCCTAGGCCGAATCAAGCTTTGGTGAACTAAGGACTGCGTACAGCCCGAGTCCAGCATTGCCTGATGTACACCCCCTTGGATCCTTACCGGAACACTGTATGTTCCTCCTGGACCGGAGGGAAGAGTCGGAGGGCCCGCCGCCCGCCACCCGGACCACCTGAGCGGAAGCCCCACCCTCCTGCATGGTGCCAGAGTCGGCCGGCCTATTCCCCGTGGCTGTCCCTCCGCGCCGCGGCCATGGACCGCCAGGTGATCCTCCGCCAGGGTGACCATGGCCGCCAGGTCCTTGGGGCGGTGGCACCGCACCCACTCGGAGGTTCCACCGGGGAGGCCATCCACGAACTGCTCCAGCACCACCTGGTTGAGGATCCGCCCCTCGTCTGCGGACTCCCCCACCTGCAGCCATCTGGAGGCGGCGTCCCTCAGCTGTTGGGCATATACGAAGGGGCGGTCGGCTGGCCCCAGTCGGGTAGAGCGGAACCGCCTCCTGTGGTCCTCCCGCGACTGGCCTGTGCGGTCGAGGACAGCCCGCCGGATGTCCTCGAACCTCCCCTGTGAGGATGCAGGCAAGCCGAGCGCTGCTGTCTGCGCCTCTCCCGACAGCAGCAGGAGCAGCCGCACAGCCCACTCCCCGGCTGGCCACCCGCATGCCACCACCGTCGCCTCAAATGCCTCTAAGAAGGATTGTGGATTGTCCGCTGCCGTCATCTGCTGCATAGTGATCCCCAAGAGCGGAGATGGGGAAGCTGGCCTTGCTGTCTCTGCCTGCGCGGTGAGTCTCTCCAGCAGGGCCGTTTGTCTCTCTGCCTGGGCATGGAGGACGTCCAGGTGTTGTTTGTTGACAGGCACCTGCTCCCGGTGCATGGTGGCGATCTCGGCCAGCATTTGGGCCAAGGCCGTCACCGGCTGGAGGTGCTGCTGGTCCGTCATCCTGCTGGGGCTAGTCTGTCCCTGTTCAGGTGCCAATGTGGCCACAAGCCACCCAGGTTCTCCCCCAGCAATGACTACACCACCACCGAGATGTCGGCAAGACCTTTTATTTTGTTCTCTTTTCTTTATATCCGTATTCCATGTACGTGTCTGTAGTCCTTGCTTCTTCTTCCCCCACGGTGAGTGTTCTCCCTCCCGTCCTTGTTCTCCCTACTGCAGATAAAAAGAGCCCCATTAGTACTCCTCAGTACAGCTGGCCTTAATCACTTACCTGGCGCTGGTCCTGCGGAGCCGGCCCTGCCCTGTCTCCCCCTCCTACCGTCGGAGCCCAAACCACGCCCACCTACACACATATAAACTAAGAAAACAACAGGTGGAGAGATTAATAAATAAGATTAAAGACCCAATAACTAAACAAATTAAACATGAATTCCAGGATATTCATAGCTGTTTTAAAAAATACTATAAAAAACCTTCCACCCGGATGGCCATAAGGGTGATAAAACACCTGAGTCTCTACTGACACCATTCAATCTCCCAACTAACTCAGTTGATAAGACAGAATGAGAGGATAAAGGGGATAAAGGTACCCCAGGAAGAACACAAAATAGGCCTGTTCACAGATGATATTTCCATATACCTGGGGCATCCATCTACCTCCTTCCCAAAATTGCTCACAACCTTAACAGACTATGGAGTTTCATCAGGCTATAAATTAAATACTCACAAATCCCAAATTTTGACATTTAATTATTCACTTAGATTTCCAATTCACTTTGAGTTCTTATTTAATTGATTGGCTAAGTCAATTAAATATTTAGGTGTGAATATTCCAAAAGACATGAGTATGATTTATATAGGAAAATTATGACCCTTGGAGTAACCTTTGACCAGGACATATCCTTTGTCCCTCACATAAAACAGGTCAGTAGGGCAGCTTTCTTCCACCTGAGAAACATTAGGAAAATCAGAAATATCCTCTCTCAAGAGGATGCAGAAAAACTAGTCCACGCATTCGTAACTTCTTGGCTGGACTACTGTAACTCATTATTATCTGGATGTCCAAACAAATCTCTGAAAGGCCTTCAGTTGATTCAGAATGCTGCTGCACGAATATTAACAGGAACTAGAAGAAGGGATCACATCTCTCCTGTGTTAGCTGCTCTTCATTGGCTGCCGGTTAAATCCAGAATAGAATTTAAAATCCTTCTGTTAACATATAAAGCTCTTACTGGCCAAGCTCCGTCATACCTCAGAGAGCTCATAGTTCCTTACTGTCCTAGTAGGCCACTCCGCTCTCTAGATGGAGGTTTACTTGTGGTTCCTAGAGTCTCCAAGAATAAATCAGGAGGCAGATCTTTCAGTTATCAGGCTCCTCTTCTATGGAACCAACTTCCAGTATCGGTCCGGGGGGCAGACTCTTTAGCAATTTTCAAGACCAGGCTTAAAACTTTTCTGTATGACAGAGCTTATAGTTAAAAAGTTAAAGTTCATTTACTCTTTAGCTATGCTGCTATAGGCCTAGACTGCTGGGGGAAGGACTGAGCACCTCTCTCTCTCTCTCTCTCTCTCTCTCCCTCTCCCTCTTCCCTCTCCCTCTCTCTCTCTCCCCCTCTTCCCTCTCCCTCTCTCTCTCCCCCCCTCGCATGCACCGTCATACCAACAACCTGCTTCTCCGAAATCCCAGTTTCTCTCAGTTCCAAGCATGTGCATTGCATTTACTAACCATGTTTTCCCAAAGTCTCTGTCTCCCCCAGCTCCTCTCCTCTCTCTCTCCCAGCTCCTCTCCTCTCTCTCCCTGTCCTCATCCTGCAGGTGATGAATCATCACCATCCCATGTTCCTGCAATGCCTGCTGCTCCCACATCTTCAAGAATTCCATACAGCATCATTCCTACGAACCTCATGCAGCATCATGTTCCTGCCTACACCTGT
Organism: Remorina albescens; assembly: GCA_034769265.1. Classification (NCBI taxonomy): domain Eukaryota; kingdom Metazoa; phylum Chordata; class Actinopteri; order Carangiformes; family Echeneidae; genus Remorina; species Remorina albescens. The sequence goes on along the minus strand of CM068492.1, from coordinate 1,784,779 downwards.
TTGAATATCCCCTCCTCCTGCTCTCTTTCTCTCCCTACTCTACCCAACTTTGCCCCCCCCTCCCCCCGTGCCTCTCTCTCTCTCTCTCCCTCTCTCAACCCAACCGGTCGAGGCAGATGGCCGCCCCCCCTGAGCCTGGTTCTGCCCGAGGTTTCTGCCTCTTAAAGGAAGTTTTTCCTTGCCACTGTCGCCAAGTGCTTGCTCATCGGGGGATCTGTTGGGTCTCTTTAAATAATTTTATAAAGAGTTTGGTCTAGACCTGCTCTATATGTAAAGTGCCTTGATGTAACTTTGTTATGATTTGGCGCTATACAAATAAATCTGATTTGATTTGATTTGATTTGACCCTCTAATCTCCAAAATTAAAGCTGACTTGACTAGATGGAACCTGGTACCTTGGGTTTAGGACAGCGGGTGGAGGCAATTTAAATGAATGTGTTATCTGAATATTATATCTCTTTCAAACCATTCCAGAGGCACTTCCAAATGAAAAATTTCAGGAGTTAGACAAATTGATTTTGCAATTCATTTGGCAGGGGAAGAGTCCAAAAATCCCATTTAAGACTCTTCAACTAGCAAAAGATAAAGGAGGCCTCTCCCTTCCAAATATAAAAAATTACTACCAAGCAGTCCAGATAAAAACTCTGGTTAATATTTGGAACCCATCCTGTGTAGCTAAGCGGAAAGATATAAAATGTCTGATATCCACTGATATTCCATTGCAAGCAGTTATTGGGGACAGTGGGCTGGTCAAGTATTTAAAGGTTATAATTCCAAGGATAAAGATATCAATTAGAATTTGGCACAAGGTAGTTAATGAAAATAGGGCCAAGGAACCATACTGGATTTTGAGATGGATAGGATACGACTTAGACTTTTTACCCAATAAAATGAATGCAACATTTAAACAATGGGCTGAAAGAGGGTTGATTCAACACAGTGATCTATCACCAACTCCCGAGAAAGTTGAAGTACATCCTCCGTAGCCGCAATGTTTTGAAAGACTTCCAGGCTTCAGACCAAATCCATCGATTAGACTAGATTCGCATTAGCCCCGCCCACTGACTTTGATGGGTGAGTTTGACAGATAAAATAAATTCATCAAGCACTGCAACAGGACCATAAAATAATTAATTAAATTGTGAAATAATTATATATGTTTTTACATTAAATAAACAGTTTTTTATGATTTAATGACACATTTAATAATGCATTTATGTATATAATTCCCATTTTATTTAATTAATGGCACATTTAAGTAATTATTTAAAGATCTATTCATATATTTCATTCTGTCCCTTTGATCTTCCATAGATATTAGGATAAAGTGGACATTGGCATGGCTGCAGTCTAATCTCTTGAATCCAAATGAAAAGAAGAAGCAGAAAAAAAAAACAAATTGGAACCCCCCCCCCCCCAAAAAAAAAAAACAAAAAAAAAACAGAAAAGTAAAAAAGCAAACAAAAACAATCTGAATGGAGGCACGTGAGGAAGCGGTCCTTCTTGTCCTGTGAGCTGCAGACCGTGGCTGAAAGGGTAAAATCTGTGCTTTTACCATGACTTGTACAGACTGAGATCACTGGGGAAAAAGAATGTATTCCTGATGCTTCTCGATTTTATCTTCTCAGAGCATCTACAGTCTAGTGACCAGAGTTTATAGGGCCTCTGACCAAAGGGGGCACCCATGTCTGCTTAGTCACGCCCTTACCTGCTGAGCGGCTTCATGCAATTTTCAAAGAATCCTTTGTTCTTGGCTCAACTGTAATCAGGCTTGGACGTGGTTTTAGGCCTCCTTTTGTTCTGGGTTCAACTCCGGTCAGGTTTGAAAATGGTTGTAGGCCTCCCTTTGTTCTCAGCACATGGCCAGTACTACAACAGTTATTGAATTAGTTGTGGAAAGTCCTTGAACATTATCCTAGTGCATATATCTTAAGTCCATATTAGCTCATATTTTAATTTGGTCTCTGACCAAACAGATAAAGACTTCACCAGTGAAGTGGATCTTACACTCCCAGATATCTTTATCTACCTGCAGCATCCCACCACCTGACCATAAGAGAATTACAAAATACGACTTCATGAGCTATTTACATTAGTATGGTCATGCAATTTTTTTATTCCTCTTTCTGCTTGTCCCTATTTGGGTCACCACAGCAATTCAGCTCTGTGATTTGCATATTCTGATTTGGCTATAGTTTTACAGCAGATGCCCTTCTTTTCGCAACCTTCCTCATTTATCCAGGCTTTGGACCGGCACAAACTTACCACTTTTTTGTGTTGTTGCTGGGGAACCCAGGGCTTCTGCATGCAAAGCATGCAGCTCTACAGCTGACCTACATCCCCAGGCTTGTATGGACATGCAAATATAATTACAATAAACACATATCTGAAAAGTGAATGTCACAATTTGCAAAATTCCAGTTAGTTGATTCACTGCGTCCGGCTTTCAAACACATTTGGATTGAAATGTGATCAGATGGATTGAATTTGACCAGAACACATCTGTTGGTGGTTGGGCCTTATTTGGTGTAAATAATACCCTACACATTACTCTTTTCTCTTTTATACTTATACTTGAGTATTTTTTTCTCTCCACAGTTTCAGATGGAATGTGGATGATTATGATTTACTTTAATAACCAAATATATAACGTTCTTCGAAAAGACCTTGTTTAAGTGAAGACCAAACAGATATGTTCATACAACTAGAGATGAAACCATCAGTCCAGCAACAGAAAAATCAAATGGCTACTATTTGATTAATTATATATATTAACAATAAAGTAAACATTAAAGATTTCATAGTTCCAGCTTCTGCAAAGTGAGAGTTTACTTTATTTGCTTTTCCCCTTTTTAAGTGATCATATTTTTATTTATTTTAATCATTTTGTGTTTAGGATAATTGGTTTGCACAGTGATGGTGTCACCTTGGACTCTAAGTGTAGTTGTTGGGCGTTTCTCATAACTGATTCTCAAAGAAAATAATCAATTCATGAGTAATGATTTTAATGATAAAATACATTGACATCGTACTTTTACATTTCATGGTTAACTTATATTTTCCGGTGATATTTCAGTAGTTTAATTGAAGATACAATTTCAGTTTGGAAAATTGAAGTAATGCAACATTTTACAGTGTGGTTAGTACTCTAATTAGCGAAGGATCCCAACATGTTCCTGGTCTATAAGACTTCCGAAACATTACAGTTGCAAATTTGTCCAACCATGGGAGAAAAAAAAATTCCCTAAAGCCCTTGGCAATTTAATCAGGACAACTGAGAAAAATGCCTGTTTCATTGCAAAACACCTGCAGGATGAACCAGATTGCGGCAGGGATCAGCACTTCAGTAGCAACTGACAAAACAGGGACACACTCGTGAGCAATTTAAAGGTCAACTGTCCTGTGGTGTTTTATTAACTAATGAAATTAAATTAGAACAATATGAACCCATGACCAGTAGTATGTCTCGCATCACAAAGGCAAGGCTTAGGACCAGAAGAACCATGCACCTGGCGTGGTGGATTTCCAAAAATATTCATTCCTCCATCCATCTTCTACTGCTTATCCGTTTCCAGGTTGCAGGGGGACCGGAGCCAATCCCAGTTTACATTGGGCAAGTGCGGTAACACCATGGACAGGTTGCCAGTCCATCACAGGGCCAACATACAGAGACAGACAGACGAACAACCATTTACACTCTGCCACTTTACATCTTATTAATAATCGTTGTTGGTTTGGCAGTTGTAGCATGGAAACCTGTAAAATTGCATGTGAATTGTGAACTGATGCCCTCTATTGGCTGCTAAGCTACAATAAAATACTGTCACTTTATAACATGAAAAATGGGCAGTAATCTTACAACTGAGAGGTATAAGAACTTTGTAAGCACTTGTCAGAATAATTCAAGGGTTCTTATCATACATTCCAATTAACTTCAATTCAAATCAATATAATTTCATTTGAGGTCACGGGCAGTGTTGGGGAAGTTAATCAAAAAAAGTAATAAGTTACTTATTACTAGTTACGTCTGTAAATTGTGATGAGATTACTTTACTAGTTACTGCATTTGAAAATTAACTTCACTACTTATTACTTTACTTTTCCGTTTCTCAATTTACCGTGTAGATACATGGACAAACATCATAGCCCTATCATCACTTAGTGTTTATTGTATAAATGTATACAAAATGGGGCAGCAGGGGGCGTAGTGGTTAGCGCTGTCAACCCACAATAAGAAGGTCGCGGGTTTGGTTCACGGAGTCTGCATGTTCTCCCCGTGTCTGCGTGGGTTTCCTCTGGGTACTCCGGTTTCTTCCCACCAAAGACATGCATGTCTAGGTTAACTGGTGACTCTAAATTGTCCGTAGGTCTGAATGCGAGCGTGAGTGGTTGTTCATCTGTGTTTGTCTTTGTGTGTTGGCCCTGTGATGGACTGGTGACCTGTCCAGGGTGTACCCTGCCTCTTGCCCGGAACGTTGGCTGGGATTAGCTGGGAAAGCGGTGTAAAATAGATGGATAGATGGATAAATTGTTTAATTAAATTCATCACATCTGGCAAAATGTGATGTAACAACAACAACTACTTCCAATCAATTAAGAAACAAACTGATTCCAGACGATGTAGATAGTGCTCACAGCTAGCCCTAATCCAAAATTGAAGTCGGGGTAGGTCTGTTACAAATGTTGATGATTGAGGCCATTTCTGAGCTGCATCTGCAGGAGCCTTTGAAATGGGGAGTGCAGTTTCTCCACTGTAGAATAATCAGTTTCTGTGTGTTGAGGTATGTGACAGTGAACTGAGCAGAAGTGTTGGAAACCAAGCTCGGGACCGATAGATATAACAGTTTGATCAGCTGACTGATCAGCTGTCTAAACTACTTGAAGTTAAGTCGCTGTTCTCAGATCTCAGCTAGACTCAGTTTACTGATGAAAAGGATGGTTTATCAATGCCCACAATTTTTCTTTTACTAGCTGAAAAAACTTCAGGGAAACAATTAATGTTTTTGACTTCTGTGTGTTCACGAGTATCAGCCACCACAGGCAGGGGATACACTTAGATAAAAGTGTATCTGTACACTCTTATTACAACCCGAATTCCAAAAAGGTTGGGATGGTGTGTAAAATGTAAATAAAAACAGAATGCAATGATTTGCAAATCTCATAAACCCATATTTTATTCCCAATAGAAAATAAACAACATATCGGATGTTGAAACTGAAACATTTTATCATTTCATGGAAAATATTGTTTTTATTTACATTTTACACAGCTTCCCAACTTTTTGGGAATTGGGGTAGTAGTATCAATGTAAAAGTCAAGGAAGACTTGGACATAAAATTGGCTTCAAATTTTCTATACAATTCTACAAAGTTCAATGTGTTATCAAACCACTACTGATCCAGCTCAGGCCCAACCATCAAGACCAGAATCATTAAAGACACATATCCCCAATGAGCTCAACTTTGTTTTGTCATAATGGAAAGCTCAGCAGTCTCCCAGGAACTCCTGAGAAGGTGTGAAAGACAGTTGTTCATCTCACTTGAACAGTGGAACATGTTCCCTCAGTGAAGCAGGTATTGGATCAGGACCTGGCCGCCCTCCCTCTGGTCAGTTCTATGAACTACTGCTGAGTCTTCGACGCAGAAGAGAGGCTGGTTTGCTTTCTGTGTCCTCAATGTCACTTTCACATTGTCTCTGGAGAGAAAGTGGATTTACATCTGATGATCAAATGCAGGTCACAGATTCAAAATTGCTTTAAAAAGTGGATTTGATTCGGACTATGAATCAGATCCATGGTTTCCATCCAGCCATGTCAGCTGTCAAATTAACCTCTGATTATAGATGCAAACCTAAACTAATGCTGGTCTAACTCTGGTCCAACCTGGTCTAATCCTGGACTGACCTGTGCTGACCTGGTCTGATTTAGCTTAATCTGGCTTAACCTCGGCCATACTGCAGTCATAAACTACAGGTAGAACATCATGTGATGGTGTTCATCTTGAGTATCTAACCTTGATCTAACATGATCCAACCATAGTCTTAACAGTGGCAAACATGGTGTAACTTGGTGTAACCCTGGTCTAAACACAGGGCTGGAGTTATAAACTGCAAGCTACAATGATGTTCGTTGTGATATTCTGACCTTGGTTTAACATGGTTTTACCTGGTCTAAAACTGGTCTGACCCGTTTTAAGACTTATCTAACATGGTCTAATCCTGACCTAATACTGGTCCTTATCTAGTGGCATGGTCTAACTGGACTGATATGATTCAACCCATATCTTGAATATTCTTACATGGTCTAGCCTTGGTCCAACCATTATTTAATATGATCTAACCTCGGTCTAATCTGCTCTGACCTGAAGTAACATGAGCACCATACCATGCTTCAGTTTTACACTACCAATAGACCAACACATCACATGATAATTTTAATTGTCCTGTTAGCGAGAGGAGTCAAACTGCAGAGAGAACTTGGTGCTGCAATTCAAACCTTACATTTGTGCCATTGTCATTGACTACTTTAAGAAATAAAAGCACATATTCCTTTTTCTTCTGGCTGTTTAGGGGTTTGGGTTGAATCCTCTCTGGTGATTGTGACAGTGGTACTAAAACCAGGTTTTACTGGATTAGATTGCAATTGTAACTTGGGCTGTTTTCAGGTGTTGATGCATTATTTTAGCTGCTACTAAACCTGGGTAATCTTGGACTGTAGACATTCTACATATTTGTACTGGTGGATCAGGCTTATTTTCTTTTGGATGTGTTGTCCTTATATTTTATTTAAATTTATTTTACTCTTTCTAAAGCTGCATTTTTTTTTAGAATTTAGTCCCATGTATCTATTGATCTCTTTTATGCATCTTTTTGCACTAAGTAGGGTTGCATGTCAATTCTGTTGACATGCAACCCAAATACAATGACAATAAAGATATATTTTATTCTATGTATGGCAGAACTAGGCAGATCTGTTCAATTCAGTTCTGAGAGGCCCTGTTATGAGAGAACTCATGCAAGACTATGGCAAAAAGTTACAGGATATGGTGCTTGCTAACAAATACCTGTAACCAGATATTAGGAACTTTTTTCCACTGAAACTAAGGCTCCTGGAATGAACACTAGATTAAAAACACTTTTTATAACTGTTGTATTACGACTGTAGGTTCATCAGGTGGACCACTATCTTTTAAATTCTGACACTAACGAAAGACAATGATTTAAAAAACAAATTTTTACAGTGATGATTGAAATAAAGTGATCTCACCTGCAGAGGATTTGGATCTGCGTTCTTACACACCAGCTTCAACTGGAGCAGGCGATTACACACTGACACCATGTTGTAGGACATCTAGAGGGTAGGGTAGGGACAGGAGGGTTTTCAGCTTATAGCCAAAGAGAACATCTGGATATTTTAAAGCATAGACTACTAAAGACATCAAAATAATGGAGGAATTACAGAAAATAAGATTTTCTTCAATTATGTAAAACTTATTCTCAAATTGAAAATAGAAAATGTTATAGTCAAGGTCCTTCCACTTATAAATAAAATCAAAGCAGCTGTTCAGCACAATCAGCAGAGGTCCAGCTGTGTGTAATACTACACACAGTGAATGTTTGTTATATAAAATCTGCCCCGTCCAGACCAACCTTCCATTTCCTCCTGGCATTGAACTTCTTGAAGTTCTTCATATTGATTGAGGATCGATTCCGATTGGCTACCTGTTTACGTGTGATGGGCTGAAACAGAGACATCTGTTTTGACTATCAACAACACAATGCTTTAAAAACAGGTGCATTGAACTTTCCTATGTTGTAAAAGACATGATACAGTAAATGTCACAATTGTGTAAATGGTGCAGTCCTTCAAACACCAAGGTGTGGCAAATGACTTAATGGTGTGAACAACCAGAGGACGTGAACAACACGATGCAGTAAACAGTCAATATAGACACTAGACGCTAGACACAATATAGTGTGTAGTTACCTTAATCCATGAATGAAGCAGACACTCTTCAGCTGTCATTCTGTCACTGCAAAACAACACACAACTGATGACATCAGGTAAGGAGAGGAGTGAATGCCACATAATGCAGCTCAAAATTACATTAGATCATCTAATTGTTGATTGAGTTAAGTTAATACATTCACAAACCCCACTGTCAAAGTACCAAAGCTTCTATCTATCAGTCTCTCTGGCCATTCATTCTTCTATCCAATCTAATGTTAGCATAGGTGTCAACAGTGATAATCATTTAGTGCAGTGCTGCTGTGTAAAGTATAATATTGGGACAACAACAGAAGTTGCTCCACTGCTGCTAACTTCTTATCATCCATAATGAGCTCAGTACAGTTCATGGTAAATAGGCCAGAACACATGGTGTACCTGCTCTACCTACTTCGGGTTTTTCAGCAGGACTTTCTGTATGAAGTCTTTGGCCATGGAGCTGGTCATGCCGAAATACTGATCACTGAACTCATATTTCATGGCGATAATATTTTTCAGGGTCTCTTCATCAGTTTCACCCTGGAATGGTGACAGACCACTCAGTCTGAGGACAGAGGGAGACAATGTGAATTTTTGTCGACACAAAAACCATCACGCACCCAATGCTACAGTCACTACATTTACATGACACCTAAAAAAAAACGAGTTATTGCGTTAGTCCGACTAAAACTGGACTTTTAAAGTACATGTAAACATGTTAGCTCGACTGAAATAAAATTTATAATTGTCGGACTAACACACCCAGATAATGCGATTGAAAGTCGAGCTACCGCTGCGTGTATACAGACAGTCGGACTGGAGCTGGAGGAGGTGATCTGCGCATGTGCTCAAGTTTCGGGCCAAGCTATGACCCGGAAGTCAAACAGCATTTAAAACGTAAACATGCATCTCATCTGCAAAAACTAGAGCGCACAGAAAGTACGACATGTACAAATTTGCAAGGTGGTTGTCCATCATCATGTCAGTTTACCTCTGAGTTGCTAACTTGCTAGCTCACCGGGCTTTTTTTTCCACCTATGTTGTGGTCTGTGATGTCATAGGTCAATTGGTAGTGGCCCATTACCCATAAGCCGAAAGAGTGCATATCGCCACCTATTGTAGCGGAGGCGACATGATTTCAACAAATAAATCGATTTCACTCCCATACATGTATACTGGGACAAGGACAGAAGTCTGATTAGATGGCTTTATCGAGCTATAACCATAGCTCGACTTAACTGTGCATGTAAACGTAGTGACTGAGTTTGGGCTGCTCACTTTGATCGTCAGTGGAAGACCACACATGCTCACATCTCCCAACACACACAAACACACACATTTGAACTTACAGAATGTAGGTGATAACTCCAATGCTCCTAAAGGAGAAAGAAAGAACACAGTGTCAGTAACGGTGTGAGGTTCAGTCCTGAAGTCTATGAGCATGGCCAAGATCAAGCTCAGACATGCCACTGACAGGAATGCACCCTTTCTGAAAAGAGAGTGCAGAGAAAACAGCCCTTAAAGTAGGTGTGTGTGAGTGTGATTATGCAGACCATTGTGTCAGTACTAAACACTCACCACATATCTGCCGCAGTGCTAAGCACTTCATACATGATTATCTCAGGGGCTGAAATAGAGAAAAGGTAAGGGGCATAGTTAAAGGAACATAGACATGTATATTGCATTTTTTAACATTTTCACTTCTTTTTTTTGTCTGCATTGATATCCATTCATGGAGACAAATACAAATGTTCACTCATCATTCACGAGACAGCATCTATGCGCAGCTGTATTAACTTGGGTGAGGTGATATAATTAGCAAGTGCTGTCCGACTGGGGGTGGGGGGGTGGGGTGCTGCCAACGTGAGCTAAAGAAAATGTAGCAGCATCTGGATGCACTTTTGTGGGGACGGCAGGCAAGGTAAAGCACAACGCAGACACCTCAGACGCCACTGGGCCCACATAATTACCTGGCCGAATGAAATTACAATAAATATTTCAGAATAATTCTCATCAATAGAGTATATACACTGCTCAAAAAAATAAAGGGAACACTTAAACAACACAATGTAACTCCAAGTCAGTCACACTTCTGTGAAATCAAACTGTCCACTTAGGAAGCAACACTGATTGACAATCTATTTCACATGCTGTTGTGCAAATGGAATAGACAACAGGTGGAAATTATAGGCAATTAGCAAGACACCCCCAATAAAGGAGTGGTTCTGCAGGTGGTGACCACAGACCACTTCTCAGTTCCTATGCTTTCTGGCTGATGTTTTGGTCACTTTTGAATGCTGGCGGTGCTTTCACTCTAGTGGTAGCATGAGACGGAATCTACAACCCACACAAGTGGCTCAGGTAGTGCAGCTCATCCAGGATGGCACATCAATGCGAGCTGTGGCAAGAAGGTTTGCTGTGTCTGTCAGCGTAGTGTCCAGAGCATGGAGGCGCTACCAGGAGACAGGCCAGTACATCAGGAAACGTGGAGGAGGCCGTAGGAGGGCAACAACCCAGCAGCAGGACCGCTACCTCCGCCTTTGTGCAAGGAGGAACAGGAGCAGCACTGCCAGAGCCCTGCAAAATGACCTCCAGCAGGCCACAAATGTACATGTGTCTGCTCAAACGATCAGAAACAGACTCCATGAGGGTGGTATGAGGGCCCGACGTCCACAGGTGGGGGTTGTGCTTACAGCCCAACACCGTGCAGGACGTTTGGCATTTGCCAGAGAACAGCAAGATTGGCAAATTCGCCACTGGCGCCCTGTGCTCTTCACAGATGAAAGCAGGTTCACACTGAGCAATGTGACAGACGTGACAGAGACTGGAGACGCCGTGGAGAACGTTCTGCTGCCTGCAACATCCTTCAGCATGACCGGTTTGGCAGTGGGTCAGTAATGGTGTGGGTTGGCATTTCTTTGGGGGACCGCACAGCCCTCCATGTGCTCGCCAGAGGTAGCCTGACTGCCATTAGGTACCAAGATGAGATCCTCAGACCCACTGTGAGACCATATGCTGGTGCGGTTGGCCCTGGGTTCCTCCTAATGCAAGACAATGCTAGACCTCATGTGGCTGGAGTGTGTCAGCAGTTCCTGCAAGACGAAACCATTTATGCTATGGACTGGCCCGCCCGTTCCCCAGACCCGAATCCAATTGAGCACATCTGGGACATCATGTCTCGCTCCATCCACCACGTTGCACGTTGTTTTAAGGACATTACATCAAAGTTGGATCAGCCTGTAGTGTGTTTTTCCACTTTAATTTTGAATGTGACTCCAAATCCAGACCTCCATGGGTTAATAAATTTGATTTCCATTGATAATTTTTGTGTGATTTTGTTGTCAGCACATTCAACTATGTAAAGAACAAAGTATTTAATAAGAATATTTCATTCATTCAGATCTAGGATGTGTTATTTTAGTGTTCCCTTTATTTTTTTGAGCAGTGTATTAATGGGATGTGATTGTTTCAATTATTCTGATCCAAATTTTAACTTATAATAACCCTACCAGTGATTATTTCCTTGATAAAAATCAATTAGCCCTGGTTGACTTCTGAAAAATAAATAAATATAACAATGAGACAGTCTTTTAAATGGCTCTTTGAAAGGAACGGCTCATTAAGATCCGGCTCCCTTCAAAGAGCCATAAATCCCAATTTCTAGGGCTGCAGGGGTGGGGGGCCGTGGTGCCACGTGGTACTGGCCCCGTGCCCCCAATGCACAAAGATCGAGGAGACCGCAGAAGAGGGAACTCTTCCATGCCCTGGGAACAGTCCCCACCCCCACCCAGAAGAGAGAGAAGAAGCAGCAAGCTATCACACACTAGCCAGCGTCGGACCCACAGTGACATCCAGGAACAGGGACGTAAAGGACACATCGCCAAAGAACGCCAGAAGACAAGGCCAAGGGATAGGGCCCCAGAAGACCCCGGGGACCAGACTGAACCATCTGCCGCAGGGCCCAAGTCCCGCAAGGGGGAGCCCTCCCATGTGCCTCCTAACTGTGGAGGACCTGCCCCAAGCCATGACATGATGAGCGGTAAGTGAAAGTATGCCCTTTCCTGTGCTTCCTAGTGTGAGCAGTTTCCAAGTCCTGCTGGAAAATTAAATCCGCATCTCCATAATGCAGGTCAGCAGAGTGAAGCATGAAGTGCTTGGAAGACAGCTGCACCTGATAAAACACCTTGGCTTAACCTTGGCTCAACACCAGCAGATGACATGGCTCCCCAAACAGCCATTTGCTATGGAAACTTTACACTGGACCTCAAGCAACTCGGATTCTGTGCCTCTCCTCTCTTCCTCCAGAATCTGGGACCTTGATATCCAAAAGAAATACAAAACTTACTTGCATGTGAAAAAGGACTTTGGACCACTGAGCAACAGTCCAGTCTTTTTTGTCCTTAGCCCAGGTAAGACACCTCTGATGTTGTCTCTTCTTCAAGAGTGGCTTGACACAAGGATTGTGAGAGTTGTAGGCCATGTGCTGGATACACCCGTGCATGGCGGCGCTGGAAGCACTGACTCCACCTACTTTCCACTCCTTGTGAATCTCCCCCAAATTCTTGAATGGGCTTCGTTTCACAATCCTCTCAAGGCTGCGGTTAACTCTGTTGCTTGTGTGCATTTTTCTTCAACATTTTTTTATTCCATTTAACTTTATTTTAATGTGCTGAGATACAGCCAGCTCATTTAGCAATGACCTTTTATGTCTTATCCTTGTTGTACATGGTGTCAATGATCATCTTCTGGACAACTTTCAAGACAGCAGTCTTATCCATGATTGTGTAGCCTTCTAAAACAGACTGGGAGCCAATTTAAAAGCTCAGGAAACCTTTGCAGGGGTTTTGAATTACCCAACTGATTACAGTGTGACACCATGAATCGATATTGAACATGTTTACACTATTCTAATTTTCTGAGACTCTGAATTTAGGGTTTGTTATAATCATCACCATCAAAAGAAATAAACACTTTAAATATATTATTCTGTGTGTAATGAATGTATATAGATTAAATTTTTTTACTTGAATTACTTAAATAAATCAACTTTTTGATATTTTAATTTATTCAGATGACTCTTAAGACCGCAGTCATCAAACCCCATCTTAAAAAGCCGAATCTTGATCCAGATGTTTTGGCCAATTATAGACCCATATCAAACCTTCCCTTCATTTCTAAAATCATTGAACAAGCAGTAGCAAACCAATTACACTACCATCTGCATAGGAACGGTTTGCTTGAAGAGTTTCAGTCAGGATTTAGAGCTCACCACAGCACAGAAACAGCGTTGATTAAAGTCTCCAATGATATTCTAATGGCTTCAGACAATGGATCAGCCTCCATACTTCTCCTCTTAGATCTCAGTGCTGCATTCGACACCATTGATCACAATATTTTATTACAGAGACTGGAACTTGAAATTGGCATTAAAGGAACTGCTCTAAGGTGGTTCAAATCCTATTTATCGGATAGATATCAGTTTGTACATGTTAACAATAGCTCCTCCTCACGCACTATAGCCAGTTATGGAGTCCCACAGGGTTCGGTACTTGGATCAATCCTCTTCACTCTTTATCTGCTTCCTTTAGGCAACATTATCAGGAAACACAGCATCAATTTCCACTGTTATGCAGATGACACTCAGCTGTATTTATCAATGAAGCCAAATGAAGTTAGTCAGATAGTCAGACTGCAGACATGTCTTGAAGACATTAAATTCTGGATGACCCATAATTTTTTACTTCTAAATTCTGACAAAACTGAAGTTATTGTACTCGGCCCTAAGCACCTTAGAGAAACCCTATCTAATAATTTAATCAGTCTGGATGGCATTACTTTGGCTTCCAACTCCACTGTAAAAAACCTTGGAGTAACATTTGACCAGGACATGTCCTTTGTCCCTCACATAAAACAAGTCAGTAGGACAGCTTTCTTCCACCTGAGAAACATTAGGAAAATCAGAAATATCCTCTCTCAAGAGGATGCAGAAAAACTAGTCCACGCATTCGTAACTTCTAGGCTGGACTACTGTAACTCATTATTATCTGGATGTCCAAACAAATCTCTGAAAGGCCTTCAGTTGATTCAGAATGCTGCTGCACGAATATTAACAGGAACTAGAAAAAGGGATCACATCTCTCCTGTGTTAGCTGCTCTTCATTGGCTGCCAGTAAAATCCAGAATAAAATTTAAAATCCTTCTGTTAACATATAAAGCTCTTACTGGCCAAGCTCCATCATACCTCAGAGAGCTCATAGTTCCTTACTGTCCTAGTAGGCCACTCCGCTCTCTAGATGGAGGTTTACTTGTGGCTCCTAGAGTCTCCAAGACTAAATCAGGAGGCAGATCTTTCAGTTATCAGGCTCCTCTTCTATGGAACCAACTTCCAGTATCGGTCCGGGGGGCAGACTCTTTAGCAATTTTCAAGACCAGGCTAAAAACCTTTCTGTATGACAGAGCTTATAGTTAAAAAGTTAAAGTTCATTTACTCTTTAGCTATGCTGCTATAGGCCTAGACTGCTGGGGGAAGGACTGAGCACCTCTCTCTCTCTCTCTCCCTCTCCCTCTTCCCTGTCCCTCTCTCTCCCCTCTCCCTCTCTCTCCCCCCCCCTCGCATGCGTCGTCATACCAACAACCTGCTTCTCCGAAATCCTAGTTTCTCTCAGTTCCAAGCATGTGCATTGCATTTACTAACCATGTTTTCCCAAAGTCTCTGTCTCCCCCAGCTCCTCTCCTCTCTCTCTCCCAGCTCCTCTCCTCTCTCTCCCTGTCCTCATCCTGCAGGTGATGAATCATCACCATCCCATGTTCCTGCAATGCCTGCTGCTCCCACATCTTCAAGAATTCCATACAGCATCATTCCTACGAACCTCATGCAGCATCATGTTCCTGCCTACACCTGTTTGAATATCCCCTCCTCCTGCTCTCTTTCTCTCCCTACTCTACCCAACTTTGCCCCCCCCCTCCCCCCGTGCCTCTCTCTCTCTCTCTCCCTCTCTCAACCCAACCGGTCGAGGCAGATGGCCGCCCCCCCTGAGCCTGGTTCTGCCCGAGGTTTCTGCCTCTTAAAGGAAGTTTTTCCTTGCCACTGTCGCCAAGTGCTTGCTCATCGGGGGATCTGTTGGGTCTCTTTAAATAATTTTATAAAGAGTTTGGTCGAGACCTGCTCTATATGTAAAGTGCCTTGATGTAACTTTGTTATGATTTGGCGCTATACAAATAAATCTGATTTGATTTGATTTTACTTGTCCTGTTGTTTTCATCTCATGAGAACCAGCCTGACCGTCAGCTTGACACATCTTCGTCACTTCTATGTTTAGTCTACGGAATAGTGATTCTGATACTACTTGTTTGGATTCCTAGACATTTGACCTTAAGACAGTATCAAAAAAATACATCTGACAGAAAAGCTTATTTTTAGCTCAAAAAACATCTTTGGTGATAACTTTCTGGTAGTTTCAAATCTGGCTCCTTTTTCTGTTAGCAAGCCTACTGAGCATGGTCACAATGAGTGTTGTAATCTATCTTATACTAATTGGAGAAATTCAAGGTGTTACAATTGTCCCTGGGCTCCCCTGCTGTGCCAGAGGTTAGGTGTATTCCAAAAAGTTTTGTGTTGGGTCATTTTACATGCTTGAGTTTCTCATGTGGTCCAACCAAGGTGAACATGACTGAACCCAGACTTACACCCATTACCTTATGTGGGTCTACAGTCTGGCTTCCTATCGTTTATTATAAGATAAGATAGATAAGATAATAATACTTTATTGATCCCCGTTGAGGAAATTCAAATGTCACAGCAGCACAAGGCAATAGAATAGGTGGCAAATAAAGAAATTAAATAGGACACAGACAACAATAAGATTAAAAAAAAAAAGTGCAATAAGAACAAGGTGACAAAAGTTGCAGATAAATGTGACCAGAAAAAATAGAAGTCAGTTCGGTCAGAACTGTGTGCCATCCAAACTGCTGTTGTACACTCTGATGGTGGTGGGCATGAAGGAGCGTTTGAAGCGTTCAGTTCTGCACTGGGGTGGGGTGATCCGCTGGCTGAACGAGCTGCCCATCAGCCACAGCTAGTCGTATGAATAACATCTAGAAACTTAACCTCCCTTGGTACAAGTGGAAGCACCTGTCTAATGCACGACAAAAGTACCACCTGTTTGTCACTTCATCACTGGAGGATAGCAACAATAACCAGATTCACAGACTAGCTTTGTGTTGACGTAACCTATGCAGAGCATTGCATTTCAAGACGAATTACACCACAGCTGTGCAAGAAGACTACAACAGGTGGAACCTTTGTGATCCAAGATATCCCAAGATTCATTGCATGTGTTGGTGTTGCTAACACTTTTTATAAGCACTGACAGCTGTTTGAGCTCAGTTTAACAGCTATCGATATAAGATTGTTGTCAAGGTTGCTAGGTAACAGTTGCAATATTTTGTTTCACAACAACAAAGGCATGAAAAAAAATCCACAGACCTGCTTCTCCAGTCTACTCTGGCTACTCAGGAATACATCTTGAAAGACATCCTCTGATGGATGTGGTCCTTTGTTACATCAAAGCTAAAGTCTTATCTGTTTATCTTAGATTTGGTTAGACAATAGAAGAAATGTCAGTCACAGACAGTTACTGTATGCTAAACCCCAAAAAAACATCATGGCACATGAAAGATTGCTGATTCTCACCAATGTACTGTGGGGTGCCGCTCGAGCTCCTGTACTTATCTCCAGGTTGAAAGTGGTGGGCTAGGCCGAAGTCAATGAGCTTGATGTTGGGGTGTGGACACCCTTTTTCTGATAGCATGATGTTTTCTGGCTAAATGAAGAGAAAAACATTATGGTGGAAGCAAATAGTTTAAGGTTAAGGTGAATCCAAAGTTGTTTAGGCATCACTAAGCTCAGGTTACTGTTACCTTCAGGTCAAAATGGGCAATGTTTTTGCTGTGCATAAATCCCAGTCCTCCCAGGATCTGTTTCATGAACTCAATAGCCTCACTCTCTAACAGGTTCTCTTTCTCAGCTATGAAGTCAAATAGCTCTCCTCCATTCACACTGAAATGGCAAACAAAGATGAGTGTTATACCCATATACACGATCTGTCTGTGTGGAAGAAATCACTGACAGGGAATGTCTGTGCATATTCTCATTCATCCAGGTCATAGTCATACCCGGCCAACACTTTAATTGAACGCAACTGGACTTAGTCCTCACTAGTCTGACAAAACAGTGGAGTTAGACCCAATTATTTAACCTCTGTGGCAGGTTAATACCTGGGAGGCGAAATGTCTTTGACAAACCTGAGGACTAGTCAGACCGATGCGTTCCTAACTGATGAAGCCCCTGGGATAAGGAGGCGAAACGTCTTTGACATACCTAAGTCCTAAGTCCAGTTGCTTTCAATTCAATTGTTGGCCGGACTGACAGGGAATGTGTTTGTGTATGTAAACGAATAAGATGAGTAGTGTTAGATCATAGCCGAGTTAACTTCATTACGAGCAATAGATCCTGGCCCTCCTCCTTGAACATTCTTGCTGTAATTTAAATGTATGTAATGTATATGATTCAAAATGAAACTAAAACACTGAATAAACATTTGGAGATTTTAATCTTCTTGCTGACCCAAACTAAATCTGACTCCTCCAGCAACTGAATTTACTGGTGACATCAGATATTGTTCAGATGTTTGGTCCAACTCTGTTCCTGAAGGTTTTCACTAACCCTTTTAGTCCAATTCAACCCAGACTAGGCCCAGTCCGGAGACTGGTTCTGAGACTGGATTGATGTTGTGCCTCATTCTAATGCTGTAGAATGACATCCTTATCTCCTGTGTCCAATATCACTTGTTAACCATTTTGTAGAGCTCCCTGAATTTATATTGATTATTGCACCCTATATAGTGGACTCACAGCATCCCATAATACATCAAGACTGCACTCTGTACAATAGTCACTAAATCAAATCAAATCAAATCAAATCAAATCAGATTTATTTGTATAGCGCCAAATCTTAACAAAGTTACATCAAGGCACTTTACATATAGAGCAGGTCTAGACCAAACTCTTTATAAAATTATTTAAAGAGACCCAACAGATCCCCCGATGAGCAAGCACTTGGCGACAGTGGCAAGGAAAAACTTCCTTTAAGAGGCAGAAACCTCGGGCAGAACCAGGCTCAGGGGGGGCGGCCATCTGCCTCGACCGGTTGGGTTGAGAGAGGGAGAGAGAGAGAGAGAGAGAGAGGCACGGGGGAGGGGGGGGGGCAAAGTTGGGTAGAGTAGGGAGAGAAAGAGAGCAGGAGGAGGGGATATTCAAACAGGTGTAGGCAGGAACATGATGCTGCATGAGGTTCGTAGGAATGATGCTGTATGGAATTCTTGAAGATGTGGGAGCAGCAGGCATTGCAGGAACTAACCAAACATTATATCCCATCATGCAATTACGGCTCACATTGAAATACAGAAAAACAAGCAAATTACCCAAACCTATGGTTGACTTAATTCTCAGGTCTAAACAATGGGGAATTATGGCAGATGAGTTTTCTATTACAAATGTCAGTATTAATCATTATTAATCATAGACTGTCTATAAAAGTATACATGGATGCTGAATGTGTAAAGTGAAGCCAATGTTGGACATTCGGTTGTAAATGGATGTCAGATTGTATTCAATCAATGTGAAAACGGCCTTACTTGATTTATCAACTATATCATCTAGATCTAATAATCAAGTCTAATAAGTCTGTTGTCTCAGTCTTTAGCGCTCAATCGCCAATACAACATGATGTTCAATTCCTTTTAATAACTGTCCCATTTAGAGGAAAACAGACCATTGGGAAGGCCAAAGCACATTAGAGATACCCCTCACTAATTCTTAGTTCCACCTTCTCCTCAAAATTTGATTTAAAAAAACAAAGACAATTCAGGCTTAAAAGGAGCAGTCCACTAACAATTGGATGGCACTGGTACAGACAGAGGTTTTGTCATGATCCACCTGGAGCCAGTATTTCCTAAACTTCATGTCCCTCTTTTGCTGCAGAAAAGAAAGATTAGGCTCACCAGTTTCCTCATCATTAATAGAGACCTGTTTTCTGTTATGTCTACAGGAGAATTCATTTTCTAGAGACATCAACTGTTTGTTTACTTTTGGCAGTTTGGCTCAGCTGATATTCAAACCATTGAAGGTTTTTCCGTGGATAAGTTTCCAATAGAAACTTGAAAGTTTAGTATGAGATCTCTGACTAACAGTGCATGCAACTTTTCAGGTGTGTGCACACCCTCTGCCTGGAAGTTAGTTTCAGGGCCTACCTGCTGTTGCTGGACCAGTTCATAACACAGCTAAATAGAGTTGAGCCAAATACGGATTATACCAGTACGGACACTAGGCTTACACCTGACATGCAGATACGCTAAATGAGAAAATACACAGACACCCATAGAAAGACAATCACAGACACAGAGACAAATAGATACACACACACCCTTATCTACTCACAGCTCCAAGATGAGCACCACTTCAGCTCGACTTTCAAAGACATCTTTAAGGGTCACAATGTTTCGGTGCTGTACAGCCTGGAGTATCTGCACCTCCAGCTCCACACTGCTGCGCTCCTGGCCCAGGCGGCTGCATGCGCTCTTCCGGATCTTCACAAACTTGGCTGCCCAATACATCCCAGAGGCCCGCTCACAGACCCGCCGAACCTGACCAAAGTGGCCACTGGAAATGGAGAGGACATGATCTACAGTCAGAAGGATTGTCTTTCTGTCCTTTCTGAACTTGAATGACAGACTCCTACTAGAGAGTACTTTTCTACACCTACTAACAAAGTTATCTCACTGAATCAAATCAAATCAAATTTATTTATGTAGCACCAAATCATAACACAGTTACATCAAAGCACTTTACACATAGAGCAGGTCTAGACCAAACTCTTTTTGAAGTTGTTAAAGAGACCGAACCTATCCCTCCAAAAGCAAGAACTTGGCGACAGTGGCAAGGAAAAATTCCTTTAACAGGGAGAAACCTCAGACAGAACCAGGCTCAGGGAGGGCAGCCATCAGCTTCGACTGGTTGGGTTAAGAGACAGAGAGAGAGAGAAAAGGAGAGAGAGAGAGAGGGAGAGAGAGTGAGAGAGACACAGTGAGAGTGAGCGTGAAAGAGAGGAGGGGGTACTCTGTGAAGGGATGGAGAAAGAACGGGCAGGAGGAGAGAAAATGCCATGGAAAACACTAACAACATACAGAAAACATACAGTGATTGCATCCTGGTACCACTAAATGTGAAGTAGTAAATATTAGCAGCAGGGGAGAAGAAGAAGTTACAATGAGAAGTGAGTAGTAGCGTGTAATGATAACTAAAGGTAACTATTGTGGCAGCATGTACTGAGTGGGAATATGGAGCAGAGATGATTCAGCACCTGTAGGACAGGGACAGTCAGAGAGAGGATAGAAGGGACAAAAGACATACTACTGGAAGAAACAAAGTTAGAGACATGTAATGATGTCATGTACATCCATGGGAGAGAGACAGAGACGGCAATCTAGGCCTATGGCAGCATAACAAAAAGAAAAACAGTAATAAAACTTTAAGTTTGTAATTGTAGGCTTTGTCATAAAGTAGGGTTTTAAGCCTGATCTGGAAAACTGCACCAGAACCTCCCAAACCGATACTGGGAGTTAGCTGCATGGAAGCTCTCTGAGATATGATGGAGCTTGGCCTTTAAGAGTTTTGTACGTTAGAAGAAGGATTTTGAATTCTATTCTGAATTATAGAGCCAACGAAGAGCAGTTAGTACAGGAAAAATGTGATTTCTTTTCTCTACTTCCTGTAAATATTAGTGCAGGAGCGTTCTGAATCAGTTGAAGTCTTTTCAGAGAATTGTTGGGAAATCCTGATAGCAGTGAATTACAGTAGTCTAGTTTGGAGGTAACAAATGCATGCACTAGTTTTTCTGCATCCTCATGAGACAGAATGTTTCTGATCTTCGCAATGTTGAAGGCTGTCCTAGAGACTTCTATTATATGAGGGACAAAATACATGTCCTGGTCAAAAGGTTCGCCAAGATTCCTAACAGTGGAACTGGACGCCAAAGTAATGCCATACAAAGTGATTAGATGATCCGATAATGTTTCTCTAAGGTGCTTAGAGCCAAGTACAATGATTTCAGTTTTGTCTGAGTTCAAAAGTAAAAAGGTTATCCAGGTCTTTATGTCTGTAAGACATGCCTGACTCGGTGATTAGTTTTATTCGGCTTCATTGACAAGCATAACCTTGTATCATCTACATAACTGTAAAAATTGATGCTGTGCTTCCCGATAATACTGCCTAAGGCAGAAGTCTCCAACTCCAGTCCTGGAGAGCTACTGTCCTGCATGTTTTAGATGTTTCCTTCTCCAACACACCTGATTCAAATGATCAGCTCATCATCAAGCTCTGCTGAGGTCTGATAAGGACCCACTCATTTGAATCAGGTGTGTTGGAGCAGGAAACATCTAAAACATGCAGGACAGTAGCTCTCCAGGACTGGAGTTGGAGACCTCTGGCCTAAGGTAAGCATATATAGGGTGAAAAGGATTGGTCCAAAGACCGAACTCTGTGGAACTCCATGATTAACTAAAGTGTGTGATAAAGAGTTATTGTTAACAGGAATAAAGTGATATCTTTCTGATAAATATGATTTAAATCAGCTTAGTGTGGCTCCTTTGATCCCAATTTCACGTTTCAGCCTTTGCAATAGAATATCATGGTCAATGGTGTCAAAAGCAGATCTAAGATCTAACAGGAAAAGTATCGAGGCCAATCCGTTGTTTAAAATCATTAGAATGTCGTTGGGAACTTGTACCAGTGCTGTTTCTGTTCTACGATGTACTCTAAAAAGCTGACTGAAACTCTTCAAACAAGCTATTCCTATGCAGATGTGATAAGTGGCTCACAAATGCTTTTTCAAAAAATTTGGAAATGAAAGGAACGTTAGATATGGGTCTATAATTAGCCAAATCATCTGGATCAAGAGTAGGCTTTTTAAGGAGAGTTTTAATAACTGTAACCTTAAAAGGCTGTGGTACATACCCAGGAGATAAACTCACATTGATCAGATCCAGAATGTACGGTAGGTACCAGGTCTAAAAGACAAGTTGATGGTTTAGATGCTGAGACTATAGAAACGAGCTCGGAGAGATTTAAAGGTGAAAAAAACATGTTCCAATGCTTTAGAAGGATAATTTATTTTCACACAGCGGCAAAGTGGTTAGCGCTGTTGCCTCACACCAAGTAGATTGTTGGTTTGATTCCTAGCCTAGGGCCTTTTGGTGTGGAGATTGCATGGTCTCCCCATGCTTGCTTGGGCTTCCTCCCGGTATGCTGGTTTCCTCCCACAGTCCAAAGACGTGCATGTCAAGGTTGATTGGTGACTGTAAATTTCCCGTGGGTATGAGTGTGAGTGGTTGTTTGTCTCTCTCTGTCTCTATGCGTTGGCCCTGCGATGGACTGGTGACCTGTCCAGGGTGTACCGCACCCTTGCCAAATGTGAGCTGGGATTGGCTTCAGAACTCCCTGTGACCCAGAAAACGGTGGATGATGATGAATGATGAATGAAGGAGCTCTTGAAGATCATATACTCTCTGTCAATTTTGTGTTGAAAAAGCTGAAGTGACTTTCAAAGTGAAAGATGACCGTAGTTCTCTGATTTGCTCTTCTCTGGTGTCGGTGCCAGCCGTTTCTCCTGTGACTTTTCTCTTTTCCACCTCGCATTTTCCCTAACCCATTTGATAAGAGCCACTACAAGGACTCATGAAGTAGTGATTCTGCTAAATCAAAATGGGGGGGGGTCTGTTAAGAGGACAATGTTTTAGTAAAAACATCACAGGTTTCCACAGTGGCTGATTAGTGTCTATTCCTTCACCATGAGACCCACAGGAAGCTCAACAAACACCTTCACATTAAAGCAGGAAAATTACACTTTCACCATTGTTTCCTTTTAGATCTGCACCATTTTTTCCATACCTTCCTAGGACCTCTCCAATCTCATAGAAGTCTTCCACATTCTCAGGCTTGAAGACTGCCATGATGATTTGTCCTCTATGAGTCCACTTCTGGCTACTGAACAGCTGAAGTCTAGTAGTTCATGATCCTCCAGACTCTGGACACAACAAAGCTGAGGAGCAGATACCAGAAATGACTGAGGTGTTTTAACAGAGACAGCCAACAAACAAGAACCCCACAGACCCTGACAGATAAGCGGTAGAAAATGAAAGAGAAAGAGAAATGGAGACTGAATGTGGAGTAGAGATCCATCCATCTTCTACCGCTTTTCCGTTCCCAGGTTGCGGGGGAGTAGAGATCATTGATCTGAAAATCGGAATGAAGTCTAGTTTCACAAGTTCCTAACAGTATTTAATGATAATGTTTCTGCAGTGTAACAGCTTTGAAGATCACTGACCCCCTCGGTGTACTGTTTTCCAGCTGACACTTGGTCTCCTATCAGGTGTCATGTGACTTATTCTTACAAACTTGATGCATGTTTGTTTGCACTGGACCTTACCCAGACCTTACATATAGTTCCTTGTTAAACAGAAATAGTAATGGTCTGGAGAATCATGGAATTTTTTGGCGCAAATCACCAGATTTCTGATGTGTTGGCATCCATAATCAGATGACAAAACACAGGACAGTATACAAAGACAGGATATCATGGCTCTTCACATTTCCCATGACAGGAGCCAGTTTGTCTCTTATGGGGACAGTATCAAAGCATACAGTTGAGATCCTTGATCCACAATGGAAAACCTCCAACAGGAGCATGCACTCAAATGTGACTGACTGACACAGAGCCCCGCTCTATGACGCAACAGAAGTGAGGTGGGTAAAAGTGAACCTGCAGCAGTAGGCCTTCTGCATCACTTTATCCACTGCCAGTCTGGGTTCTCACTGCAGCCTTACTCGCAGGGCTTAGAAACATCACAGTTTGTCATGATATTTAGAAGTACACATTTCAACCGAGTACTGTTTCTCTCCTTGCCACCTGTTAGCCTTTTTTGTGTCAGGATATAACTGCTTGAATTCTTGATTCCATTATGGTTAATTTACCCACATTCAGATACATCAGCTAACAAAATAATATTAATATCTTAAGGTGTCTGTACATTGTTTTACTACAGGCCTCTCAGTGGATGATATCTTCAGTTTCTGAAGAGGCTCAAACCACATGTGGGTGTAGCACTTCCTGATTTCAGGTTCTACTCCAGGGCTTTTTAATGTTACATTGCAGCCAGTGAACAGCTGGGGACTATGAGACAGTCAGTCATCTTAGATTCTGTCACACAACCCCACCTTCAGCTGTGTGCAAGCAAGTATTCATCATGTCTCATCATTTATGACTCTGCTGTCTGACTCCAGATGCTTTGTGAATGTTTCCTGACTCTTATCACTGTAGTCACCATGTGGATGCTAGCATCAGTTGGCATCTTTTCATCACATTTAAAAGAACTATTTTAAAACTTTAAACTGTCTTTTAGAAGTCTTCAAAAGAACTGTCGTGAAAAGAACCTGATATGGACGCTGGTGTGAAGCAGTTGTGCTTCATCTGTCTGAGGGCAGCCAACAAGTGACAAAGTAACAGACACATGTTATGCAGCAGGTCTGTCCCTGTATGGAGACCTGCCCCTCGCACGATATTGTCATTAACTGTGTTTTTAGGTATATCATTTGTTGTCTCTTAGCCCCCTTGTCTATTGTCTACTGATGTCTACTGTCATCCATTCTTTGGACACTTGTTATATGCTGCCACAACTTCCACTCATTCAACAACGAGTCAAATCCAATCTCCCATGAGCTGTCAGTGCCAATACGTTTGACTACAGCACAGTGTTGGGATCCATGTGCTCTGAAAAGAACAATACAGAGGCCTACAAGTCCTTCCAAAAGCCTGAGCTAGAGTAGGCTGACCGTTTGGAAGCGGCGCCACCACCCCCACGATTTCACACCTAGATGTGAAACTGAGTTTGAACAAAAACTCAATGTGGACATTGGCTGAAACCAGGCACACTCAGCAGGGGTCCCCGGCGACGTCATTCAGGAAATAAAGGCGCCGCCGCGACCCTCCTCCGTGCCTTTTCCCAGTGGACTGGTGACAGTATAGAGCTACTCCAAGCTTTCTCCACGACCTGGCCGTCGAAGGGAGCAACACCATCTCAAATGTTGGAGTGCTGCGATTTGTTTTTCCTTGTTGTCAACCGTCCACTGCAATCAGCTGATAAGCCAATCATCACTAGTTAAACGACCAATACCCAACCCGGTAGACCCCGGTTTGCCGGCTCCGCTATTACGTAGTGTTATTGTGATTATCAGCTGTGGCGACGATCTTTTGTGGACTCTCTCTCTTCCCAGTTACACATACACTGCTCAAAAAAATAAACGGAACTATTAAACAACACAATGTAACTCCAAGTCAGTCACACTTCTGTGAAATCAAACTGTCCACTTAGGAAGCAACACTGATTGACAATCTATTTCACATGCTGTTGTGCAAATGGAATAGACAACAGGTGGAAATTATAGGCAATTAGCAATACACCCCCAATAAAGGAGTGGTTCTGCAGGTGGTGACCACAGACCACTTCTCAGTTCCTATGCTTTCTGGCTGATGTTTTGGTCACTTTTGAATGCTGGCGGTGCTTTCACTCTAGTGGTAGCATGAGACGGAATCTACAACCCACACAAGTGGCTCAGGTAGTGCAGCTCATCCAGGATGGCACATCAGTGCGAGCTGTGGCAAGAAGGTTTGCTGTGTCTGTCAGCGTAGTGTCCAGAGCATGGAGGCGCTACCAGTAGACAGGCCAGTACATCAGGAGACGTGGAAGAGGCCGTAGGAGGGTAACAACCCAGCAGCAGGACCACTACCTCCACCTTTGTGCAAGGAGGAACAGGAGGAGCACTGCCAGAGCCCTGCAAAATGACCTCCAGCAGGCCACAAATGTGCATGTGTCTGCTCAAACGGTCAGAAACAGACTCCAAGAGGGTGGTATGAGGGCCCGACGTCCAAAGGTGGGGGTTGTGCTTACAGCCCAACACCGTGCTGGACGTTTGGCATTTGCCAGAGAACACCAAGATTGGCAAATTCGCCACTGGCGCCCTGTGCTCTTCACAGATAAAAGCAGGTTCACACTGAGCACATGTGACAGACATGAGTCTGGAGACGCCGTGGAGAACGTTCTGCTGCCTGCAACATCCTCCGGCATGACCGGTGTGGCAGTGGGTCAGTAATGGTGTGGGGTGGCATTTCTTTGGGGGGCCGCACAGCCCTCCATGTGCTCGCCAGAGGTAGCCTGACTGCCATTAGGTACCAAGATGAGATCCTCAGACCCATTGTGAGACCATATGCTGGTGCGGTTGGCCCTGGGTTCCTCCTAATGCAAGACAATGCTAGACCTCATGTGGCTGGAGTGTGTCAGCAGTTCCTGCAAGACGAAACCATTTATGCTATGGACTGGCCCACCCGTTCCCCAGACCTGAATCCAATTGAGCACATCTGGGACATCATGTCTCGCTCCATCCACCAACGCCACGTTGCACCACAGACTGTCCAGGAGTTGGCGGATGCTTTAGTCATCAGATGGGAACCTCCTTTCACCAGTGTTTCGTCTAGTTGGTCCCACGACACCTCCAGGAGGCTAGACAGTGATCACTGGC
Source organism: Remorina albescens (assembly GCA_034769265.1). Taxonomy (NCBI): domain Eukaryota; kingdom Metazoa; phylum Chordata; class Actinopteri; order Carangiformes; family Echeneidae; genus Remorina; species Remorina albescens. Next base: position 1,758,108 of record CM068492.1, on the reverse strand, counting down.
ATCCCAGAGTCACCCCCCTAATGCCAGCTATCACCGCTCCTCACACCAAGACAACTATCTCAAACAGCACTATCGTCAACTACACCGACCTCTCACCAACTGCACCAGTAAAAGCGGGGTGGGGATACAGACCCTGGTTCGGGTAGGGGGTAGGTAGGTAATGAAAGTATAGAGGGTGCAGGAGGTGGAGGACAAGATACACAAGATACACTAGCAGATTCAGCAAACAGACTCAACTAAACTGTCCTATAATCAAAGAAAGACATAACACAAGCCAAGTCAAACCAATACAGGCCAACTCACCTGGACTAACCACAAAGAGGCTCACACAGGCCACACCATCCACTTAAATACACTTCCTCTTCCGGCATTCCTTCCTTACTTCTCTCAAGAGTCTGTTTATCCTAAGTGCTCCCCCTGCTGGGCCCCCAGCTACTATTACTTCTTCTAATCCAGATCCACTGACTGGATCTTACTGCCTCATCCGACATTTCCTTCAATATTTTCCTCACACTCTGTCCCCTTCCTCCTAACTCCCTAAACAAAGAGACAACAGACAACTTCCACTGGACAAATCCTAACTTTCCATCCTTGCTGCTCAGCTTCAGCCCCTAAATCTGCATACCTAAGTTTTTTCCTTTCATATGCTTCTACAACTGAATCCTCCCACGGCACAGTCAGCTCTATGAAATACACTCTCATTCTACTCCTAGACCACATAATTATATCAGGCCTTTGTTTTGTACAGGCTATTTCCTGGGGAACAACAAGCTTTCCTCCTAAATCCACTTGCATCTCCCAGTCACTGGCATCCTCTAAGCTGCCTTGCCTCCTTGCTATCTTATTAACTTTCTCACCTTCTTGAAGAAACTGAATTGCAACTCTCTTTGTCTTAGACCCTCCTAAATTTGCCTGCCTCCGTATATCTTCAATCCGTGCAGCTAAGCCTTTTAAAACTTGGTTATGTCGCCGCATATACCGTCCTTGTGACAGACTAACCTTACAACCTGACAAGATGTGCTTTAAAGTAGTAGATATTTCTGATTATTAATAATTATTCCCTTCAATTATTAACATTAATTGCCAGTAACTAAATTGCCCCTACTAGTGCACAACAACAGTCACTGAGCTCCCACATTAACAGCAGCTTACCACAAAAAATCCATTCAAGTGTCAGGAGAGGCAAAATGGTACAGTGTGTAGCACTTTCATCTGACAAAAAAAAAAAAAAAAAAAGTTCTGAGTGCAAACTTATATGGAGTTTGCATCTTCTCCCTGAAGCTGTGTGGGTTGCCTCCAGGTTCTCAACAACATCAGGTTATGATTCCAAACTGCACAGATAAGCAGATAGACAATGGATGGATGGATTCCATCATCAAAAAGATGGTTATCATGGAAAAATAATGTATGCTTGCATAACAAATTCATCCAAAACAATCACACTGGTGAACTTTCTATTTAAGTGACCAAGATGTCATGGAATATGAAATAGCTGGGTGAGTCATGTGCTTGCCCACATATACACTGTTTCAAATTTTTAATCCAGCCACGCATGTGCCTTCACCTTTAGACGTTTACATTTGCATCAGATGGTATAAGACTGACTAGCACTTAAAAAAATAGCTGGAGCCAGGGGTTGTACCACTGACCTTCATTGGAATATTAAACTACCCGCTCTGCCTCCTGAGACCTAACACATGGATAAACTGCAGCTGCAGATAGCAGACAGTCAGAAACGGCAGCCGAGAATCCTCCATCACAGTGAGCACAGGATCCCCACAAAAGTGCGCACTGAGTCCACCACTGCCCACACTGCTGACAGACAACTGCTCAGCATGTCACAATACCAACCACATGCTTGCCAATGACACGATAGTGGTGGGCCTCATAAACACCGGGTCGAGTCTGGTGGTGTAGCTGGTAACTTCGTGCACAAATCAGAACCTCAAACTCAACACAGATAAGACAAAAGAGATGATTATGGATTTCCGGAGGGCCAAACCAAACCTAACACACCCTGCTGATTATCTCTGGGTCTGCTGTGGAAATTGTTAAAAGGACCAAGTTCATGGGATTCCATAAGACTGATGACCTGACCTCAACAGACAACACTGCAGGTATGGCAAAAGCAGCAGCGCAGCAGAGCAGAGGAGAGGCAGAGGCTCGACCGAACAGTAAGAACAACAGAGAAGATAATTGGGACAGACACCTACAAACAGGGGTTCATCCGCAGGGACTGCAACATAGCCAAGGACCCAACCCACATTTCTCACAGCCTCTTGTCCCGTTTACCTTTAGGTAAAAGGTACCAGAGCGTCAGGACCAGAAGCGCATGCCTGATGAACAGCTTTATTCCATGTGCAATCAGACTCTTAAATGAGGCACATTTCCTGCTTGTTTGTCACTAACACCACTGCACATCAATTCACTTTGAATGCACTTCATTGCATTTTTATGAACTGTATTGTCTGGATTTATTATATTTATTTATATTTATTTATTGGATTTATTTGGAGTAATTTATTGTTCTTTCATTGCCAGTGTGTCTGCAAAACACTATTTTGTTTCTATGTTTTTACATTGAAATGACAAATAAATCAATCAATCATCCATCCATCCATCCATCCATCTTCATCCGCTTATCCGAGGTCGGGTCACAGGAGTAGCAACTTCAGCAGGGAGCCCCAGACTTTCCTTTCCCAGGCCATATCGACCAGCTCTGACTGGGGGATCCCGAGGCGTTCCCACGCTAGAGTGGAGATATAATCTCTCCACCTGGTCCTCGGTCTGCCCCGGGACCTCCTCCCAGCTGGACATGCCTGGAACACCTCCAAAGGGAGGCGCCCAGGAGGCATCCTAACCAGATGCCGTAACCACCTCAACTGGCTCCTCTCAATGCAAAGGAGCAGCGGCTCTACTCTGAGCTCCTCTCGGATCAAACAATCAAATCAATCAAAATGCAGATCTCCAATTAAAAAAATTTAACTTCTGCACATCATTTTGGAGACAGTTTATTCCTGCAACTACTGTCCTTTCAACAACTCTGACGCACACAGACTGGTGGAGGAGATATTCAACTGTTCCTTCACTGACTAACTTGTCTAGGCCCACAGTAAGAATGGAGAGCTCCCTGGGTACAAAAACTCAGAGGCCCCCACACTGTTTCACACACATGGGCTTTCAGTGCTATATGATGGAAACAACATTAGTTCATATAATATGGAGTCAGACAGTCTCATAATGAATGAACTCTCGCGGGGCTTTTCACAAATGCACATGCTTTGTTTCGTAGTCATATTTCGGACTCACGAATGCAAAAAATCTGTTTTGCAAATACGCACGCCTTGGTTCACAAATGTCATTTCTATGCAAACCTGTAATTTAAATTTGGAAATTCATGCACTCTGCTTCACAAATGTAATTTTGAGGCACACTTGTAATATAAATTCAAGGAGCATCCAAATTGATGAATGTGCATTTACGAAATCTGTAGATTGAATTTTGTGACTGACCTGACGTCGCAGGTCAACCAACGTCACCCTTGGCTGATAAAGCTGTCAATCAATTGTATGTTTCTGATTGACAGATTCATCAGCCAATCAGGTGTGTTTGCTTTCAGCCAATCGCATGGAGAGACTTAATCAACCTCAACCTGTCAGTAGCATTCATATGACTATCCCTTCGTTGTAAATCATGCAATGTCATTGAATTAGTTGAAGCGTCCTGCTTAGCAAAGTTAAATGTTTGAATGAACATAAACTATGTGACCGTATGTTACATGCCGCCTTTATAAAACGTGTTGTTTATTGTTGCCATAACGACGGCGGTCGCCAATGGTTTAAGTGTGGAGAAATGTAAGGGGCCACAACTACGAAACAAAGCATGTGCATTCGTGAGTCCGAAATACAACTACGAAACAAAAGCATGTGCATTCGTGAGTCCAAAATACGACTACAAAACAAAGCATGTGCATTCTTGAGTCCGAAATACAACTATTAAACAAAGCTTGTGCATTCGTGAGTCCGAAATACGACTATGAAACAAAGCATGTGCATTCGTGAAAAGCCCCGCGAGAGTTCATTCATTATGAGACTGTTCTGACTCCACAATATAATGGCAGGATGCAGTCTGGCTTCACAACCTGAAAGACAACATTAATACATGTACACGTGTGCTCACACACACGGTGTAGAGGAGAAAAAGATTTGCCGAATGAAGAAGGTCCAGAGAGCAGATATATGTTTCAAACATGGATGTATAAAGAGAACTGGATACAGCGTCGGGGGTGGGGCCCATTCATTCCTACAGACATGGCACATGATGCCAGAAAAGTTCATTTTCCGGGTGTCATGGCGGGCATAAAAATACCCGGATCTTCTGCATCAGTTATATTGAAATTTTGGAAAACTTTATTTACTGTAGAAAACTTTAGGGCTCTATTTATGTATAAGTTTTCATTTAACTTTATAAGACGTGCTGCTGAGCCTGGGACCTCACTGCACTTTTTGTTGGAATTTTAAAACAAAGATGTCTATTGTCTAAGATAAAAAAAAAAAACCTTTAACATGTTGCAAATCTGATAAGCTGTTTAATAAACATATGCTTAAAGGCATTTAAAGGAAGTTAAGTGTTGGAGTTTGTATTATTTAAAATTTTGACGCCAACATTTTCACCTTTTACTGCCAATTAATATCGCCTCCAAATATCGGTTCTTGGCCGCCTTGACTACTAATAATTGGTATCAGTATCGGCCCTGAAAAAACCATATCAGTCTATCTCTACTAATAACCCTCTAGGGTCCAGCAGCACATACAAGACAAGACAGTCATAGATAGACACAGTAAAAAGAATATGGAAGAGAGGAAATAAACATATAAGATAAACTATAAGATAAACATATTTACATTATATTGACAAATATATATACACTACGTACAGCAGTGGACTAAAGTGACTGGTGGCTGTGGATAAGGTTGTGAGTCAGTTAAGGCAGCTCAACAGTCAGACTGCAGTCGGAAGGACTTACCTGTGGTAGCACTCCTTCTTGAAGCAGTGAAGCAGTCTGCTGTTAAACAGTGTTAATTTCGTTGACGAAGACTATGACAAAAGATATTCGTCAATGAACCTTTTTCACAGAGAAAAACTTCATAAAAACTAAATAAAAAGTCAGATATGATGATGAAGACTATGACAAAATATGACTGACACTTTAGTCAACGAATAAAAACAAGACGAACATGTTGGGGGATCCAGTCAGAACTACTCTTTTGTTGGACAAGTTGGGAAGAAATCCAATCAGAGTGAATCTCATTGTGAGGGTAGGTTGATTTATGCGGAAGCAGCAGAGCCATTTTAAAAAGCCGCGGGACATGCAGTTTTTTTGCAGTGCACCCGGTCCGAGTGCAACGGCATGAACAACAGAAATGTCAGAGCTAGGTGTAGGACGAAAACGAAGAATTGACATCTGGTCACACATCACATATGACAACAAGACCGGCTGTAAACTGTGTGGAGCAAAAATTGCTGGGAAGAACACCACCAACTTGAAGCAATATTTGCAGATGACTCATTAAGAAATACATGCAAAGGTAAGCGTACACGCTAAGGTTATTTTATCAGATAAACCACCGTGTTTCTGCTAAACATGGAACATGGAATAAATTAGAAGCTAAGGGAAACCACCTCTGAACTGTATTGATTAGTATTGATTAACTGTATTGACAGTTGCAACAATTCCATCTAAGCATGGATGAATGTTTAAAACTTAATAAATGTGAAAAAGACACTTTAATGTCTCCATTTGTCATTGTGTCTTTCAAAGCAGACTGGAATAGATCATGAGGATCCTTTGCACACCAATAGATTGAAGCAGAAATCATTATGAATAAAAAAATTGTTTTGAAATGAAAATGGTTTTGAATCGAATCGTAGCCCCAAAAATCGGAGTCGAATCGAATCGTGAGATAGTAAAAGATTCCCACCCCTAGTTTTTAGTTTAATGTGATATTTACCTGTATTTTCAATGCTGAGAGAGCAGGTTTTTTTATTTAATTGAACATTAAGGAGTATTTCTTTGGTAGTGTGCAATGGCATTACAGCCAATAAATCTTATTTTACTTTTATTATTTTATTGAGAATTGTACTAATCTGTTCTGTTCAAATCTTGTTGATTTTGCACAGAGTAGCAAGGCATTCTAATGCAGCGGTCCCCAACCCCCGGGCTGCAGACCAGTACCAGTCCATTGGTCATTTGTACCAGGCCACACAGAAAGAATAAATAACTTTCATTATTTCCATTTTATTTATTATCTGAATCTGAATGATGTTTTATTTTGAAAAATGACCGGACTCTCTCCGTTACGTCCGTCTATGACTCACTCTTGACGCATGTCAAGACGCTTGTCTCAGTCACGTGATATGTTACCGCTAAAATTAAACCCACAAGCTAGCAAAATGAGTAAGAAACAAACATCTTTGGAAAGTTTCTTTACAATGGGGGAAAGGCCCGGTGAGGAGACAGAAAAGGAGCCTACATCTTCCAAGAAAAAGAAAGCTGCATTTAGGCTAGGGCTTAGGGGGCAGAGAGGATGTTGCTTATGTTATGTTGTTGGCGCGATGTTACGAGGACGCTGCTAATAAAGTTGCATACGAGTGCACAGTGGATTCACATTTATTATTATATTCAGAAAATAACACAGTTTTTATACCGATCGTATCATTTTATTTTGTTGTATTTATCTGCCACACCTTAAAGGCTGGTCCATTGAAATATGGTCTGACATTAAACCGGTCCATGGTGCAAAAAAGGTTGGGGACCACTGTTCTAAGGCATTGTAGCCTCTTAAGGTACTTGAACATTAACAGTAGTGAATTTTCTGTATTTAGATACTATGTGCAATGGCATTACAACCAATAGTGTTTTATTTTTGAGAGTTGCACTTTATTTTTCTTAATCTTTTTGATTTTGCACAGAGTAACAGACAGTAGAAGACAATGAGTTCAAAGTTATGTGGTTATCTATTTCAAAAATATTGTACTTAAGCTTGAAAGAATGTGATATGCATTGCATATCTTTCAGGAAGAATGCATACTTTTTCAGGGAGCATGCATATTTTTCAGGGAGAGCAGGCTTTATGCTTATTTTATATGTGATTATCTTTTGTGAAAAAGCCACGGTCATGTGTTTGACATTAAGAATAAAATAAAATGCATATTTCATATTATAACCGTTAAATCTGTGTCTGTATTGCATATTCAAACCTTAATACCTTTCCATAACGGATTTATTGATATTTCCAATGACCAGAAATTCTGGAGAAATATTTAGTTGACTAAGTCCATTGTAGATTTAGTCAACTAAAATCTGGTAATATTTAGTCTACTAAAACTAGACTAAGACTAGACTAAAAGATTTCAGATTACTAAAATATGACTAAAACTAAATGGTGTGTTATTGAAAAGACTAAGACAAAATCAGAATTTGCTGTCAAAATTAACACTGCTGTTAAAGGAGCTATTAAGGGCACCCACTGTGTCATGCATTAAGTGAGCGGAGTTGCCCATGGTGTTTGTCAGATTGGCCAACATCCTCCTTTACCCCACCTCCTTCACAGACTCCACGGGACAGTCCAGGACTGAAACCCACCGTCCAGCCTTCCTCTGTCCTTTCTCAGCGCAACTGACCCCAAGCACACCACAGCATAAAAAAGTGCAGATGCTACCACTGTGTGACAAAAGGTTTTGGTCCTCACATTAAAATTATGCAGTGTCAGGCTGCAGCTGTGATTATCAGTGTGGCATCAGGGTGACAAAGGTATCACTGTCTTTGGGGCTGTAGCAATGGCTGTGATGGCCTTAGTTTAAAATTGGAGTAACATTAAGTATTTGTAGAAGTTGTATGTGAGTCATTATTGTGTAGCCCAAGTAATGTATGAAGCAGAGATATTCCTTATTCCCAGTCATGTGCAATTACTACACACCTGTTAGACCTGATATAAAATACATGCTCACATCAGCATCTCTTGGAATGATCCTTAGATGCAGCTTCAGGATCAGACTCTGGACTCCACTACCTGGACATTTAAGTTTTAAACTAATTTCTTCTTCTACATTTTAGTCCTGGACTTGTCTCTTCTTCAACATTTTTTTTTTATTAATTTCTTCTTCCAGATGACTCAGCCCTTTCCAGGTTGCTGGACCTCATTTATTTTGGACAATCTAGGATTGTATTGTATTTTGGACAGACAAACTGAGATGTTAGGTATCTATGTCATTGTCAACAATCAGTTACTTGCTGATTGGGTATTATCAGCCAAGAATACCAGTGGAGAAACCACATGAAGGATGAATAAAAGTTTCACTGACCTTGTTGCTGCAGCTGTTGTTCAGTTACATTCTGTTTTTTTATGCTAATGTCTATTTAATGTCTCTACTGTTCCTGTTCCTGTACCTAAACAACTGCAATCAAGTAAACAATCTGCTTCCCTTTCATGTGGCCATGTAATGCACATTTACAGGTGTGTTAGTGCCAACATGGATCCACATTTGTATTGGTGTTGACCAAAAAGAAACTTCTGGCCCAACATAAGCAGTTGGATTTACTGCCTGTGTGGTGTTCGCTGTTGTAGCCTGATGACTGGGGGAATGAACATGAACTGCATCATATCAAGTATCATCTCAGCTCCCCTCTGTACAATGTTTGACTAGTTGGGACTAGAAAATTGACCCGGCCAATCATAGCTAACAATGTATGGGGTCCAGCCTGAATAGGTTGCCTGTCCATCACAGGGATTACACATAGAGACAGACAACCGTCCATGTTCTCAGGGCATTCTGACGGTGACACTTGTGATAATAAATAGTCCAACGGTTATCAGAATATTTTTATTAGGGGAATGCCATTCTCATCCATTAAGAAGAAAATATGTTCTCAGGGATTTTGATTCTGATGAAGTTAAGAAAATAATACAAAGACATATCTCACTTCATCTTCCTCCGAAAGTAAAAGCGGTCAGCGTTTAAATTTTTAGATGTACCAAGCAAATTAATTTCTTAGATTAAGATTTAACTTGGATATGAATAACTTTGTGTTTTGTGACAGAGAAATCAAAAATCTGCAACATTTTTTTTATTGTGATTAGGTACATTCCTTATGGTGTGATTTACAGGGCTGGCAACAATCCAAGGAGACTGAATTGTTACCCTTACCAGACAAGCCAATCAAATTTAGTGTTTTTGTTACAAACAGGGGCAAAAGGTTCGTGCTGTTGCCTCACACAGCAAGAAGGGTTCGTGAGCCTATGTGGTTTGTGTGTGGAGATTGCATGTTCTCCCCGTGCCCCGACGGATAAGCAGTAAAAAATGAGAGAAGAAGCTTGTTAAAAACATGAACTTTGTTCAGTGCTCTGTGCTGCCGTTGGATAAAATTTTCATACGTAAATACGGATATTTGTCCAAAGAATTTGGTAAAACTATGGAGTAAATATTGTCAAGGGAAAAAAATCCTAAAGTTATTTTCTTTAATTGAAATGTTTCGTTTAAGTTAGCCCTGTCTTTTTTATATCCTGTTTGTATTTATTGCTCTCATATAATTGCATATTTTATTCATCACATTTATCCTAACGGCTGCAACGTACAGAGTGGAAGAAATTACAGCCAGGGAACACTGAAGTCTAATTCCCAACATTAAATACATAGAAAACTTTAACATCTGTCCCAAACAGAAAGCCTTCTTCGACAAGACTCGAACGTAACATACACATTTACAGCACTCGCAAAACACGAGAGGGGACTGTGAAAACAGTTCCCTTCGCAGTTTTAGGAGTAAATCATAATTAATAATTCACTGTTTGTTTTTAGTCTGGCATGTTTTGGTAACATACCACTCAAATCCCAGATTCCATCCCACTCAGATCAGTTAGTTTTTCTCTTCTTGTCCAATATCCATTAGCGTAAAGACGGAAAAAAATAAATATATGTGGTTTTTACATTGACTGATCACCAGCACAAATGTAGAAGCATCCGTGGTCACAAAACCGTTGAGAAAACATGTACTTACCAAGTGCCGTCTGTTCCATGGAGGTGTAGCTACTTTCTATGGAGACGTGCCCCAGGATGTGCGCGAGATGCTGGACGCGCAGCTCATAGAGATGGTTGGGTCGTGAATCACCCGGGTTAATAATTCGAATCTTCGTACTGAATCACGAATCAAAAGTCCGAGGTCTCCATTTACCCGGATCCTAAGAGACTTCTGGTTAGCTGCTGCTAAGTACACAAAGTGAGTCTGCGGACTCACCGGAAACATACTATTTTTTATTTATTTATTTTCTATTATTATTATTGTTGTTGTTGTTGTTGTTATTATGAGTAGTAGTGGTATGGAATATTAATGCGGAATATTTTACTGTAAGCAAAACAACAATGAAACTACATTATACTACTTACTTGTTGTTTTTCGGGGGCGGCGGTAAGTGAACCGGATCACTTTAGTCAGTGAACCAGATTAAACCGAGTCAATAAAATGAACCGAGTTTACCACCACTAGCAGCTCGACTCAGTCGCTTGTGTGCGGTTGAGGAATGCGGAAAAGACCCAGGTCGACAGTTTGATGTAATTTCCGATTTACCGTAAACGAGTTTTGCCACCTAAAGGGGCGTTCATGGCACATTATGTCGGATAAAACCAGTCCTGCCACATTGGCCATCTATTACAGGCAGGAGTATTGATACTTACAAATAATAAAAATTAATGATCTTGATGAAGTGTCTCATAGTCGTAATATCCGTCAACACTAGGAGGTATAGCGCTGTACTATTGTCGCGGGAGAGAAACACTTTCGTGATCCACGTTTTGTTTGATAGGTGCTTGTGTGGAAATGCAAGGCCATGAGCACAGCCGAGGAGAGCATGTGCTGCAGGGAGGTAGATGCCTACTGGGCCTTGGTGGAGAATGTCACCCCGAGACTCCAAGTGCAGTGCTTCACACAGCACCCGGGATTTGATGCTTGCTGTCTGAATCCCTATGTGCTTCAGATAGCCTACATGCGCTACAAGCAGGAGAATGGACCTCTCCAAGCCAGCAGACACGAGTATGTTATGTTTAGGGCAGAAATAATTAATTCCTCTATTTAGTTATTTTACTCTCTTTATTACTTACATGTTATATTTTCCATATATGAACTAGGATAATAAAGTACATAATAATGCTGAATGTTCAGCAGATTTGTAAAACTCAAAATTTCTCCGGCACAACCGGAGCCTGCTTCGGACAACTGAGCTGAGGAGGTTGTGTGCACCGAAAGCATTGCACCCGGTGTCAGTCACACCTGGGTCTTGCTTCGGCATCCCATGTTGAACTCCATCAGATCGCTTGATTGATAATCCTCCGGTCTAAAGTTATAGCCACACGCGACCGCGTTTGTCGTAGCTGATGTAGCTGTGAAGTCCCGTCTCTTCAGCTGCACAAAACGCTCGGAGGATAGCGGGGGTTTTTTTTTTTCCTGTTAGGAAACCTGTGGACTCGATGTCCTGACAGGCTGGAGTTTGTGCAGCCTCCACAAACGCAATAATTTACCATGATAATGATAAATTAATGCAATACAACACTTCTGAAAACACACCGATTCTCTATAACACGACCGCTCTGACTGATAAATACCTACTCTCACACTGAGTCATGGCAGAGCCTACCATATAGCTCCCTCTGGCTACGTAATATGACGCGGTGTTGAAAAAAAGAGCGTTTCTAGAGGCTTAGCTCAAAACTGTCACTTGTTGGACTAAATTTGCGTTCTCATGTCTTGAAAAAAAATTTGAAACCTCCATAAATTTTCAAAGGGTATTTTTTAGACAAGATTATACATACATCTTGAAAAAAGCTTAACCTGCAATATGCTTTTTAAACTGGCCATATCACCGTGGTAATTTATGCTGCGAACATAGCCTGGTCTGGATCAGTTTTTGTTCCGAGTTTCAGCTTAATGTCGGCTATAAAAAGCGCTGCCCTTTCATTGATCATCCACCTTGAACGTTTTTGGAAAATCCAGTGGATTTAGGTTCCCGAATTATTAGAGGTGCCCTTCGGAGGGAGAGAGTTTTTCGAGACCGGAGTGATCTGTCGTTTTCTGACGATATTCTTTATGAGTGATATAGATTCTCAGCTGAGGGAATACGTTACATATGCAATCTTGTTGAACCATATAAGTAATGCGACCAAACGAAGCCATGCACTTACAGTAACGCAGCCATCAGCAGCAGTTTTTCACCCAATAAAAAAAAAAAAAACAAACACCAATCGCAGGATGTGTTTTATTATTTATTAAAGTTCTGTCTTTTCTGGGAAAAGAAAAAGTCATAAGTATACAATGTCAATTATGCTTAACAAAACATTTTAAAGTACCATTTACTGCAGTACCTTTTTCTTATACTTCAGTTACTCGATCTCAAGTTTTAGTTTCTTGATTTCCAGCTCTTTTTTTCTGATTATCCAGCTCTAGATAATTTTTATAAAGGGCCCTCACATTGTCTGCTCCAGCCTGTAGTAATAGGACATTGAAGTGTTCATCAAGCAACAGAGATGAGTGAGACAGACTTTTCAGTTATGTTGGTGTACCGTGTTCATCATTCACTTATGTGTTCTTGGTAAGGATTATTTTTAAAAAGTAGACATAGGACTGCTAGAAATTAGGAAACCCTTACCCCTTCTTTTGTTTTTGTGGGCCTAAAGGTGGAGGCCACAGGCTGAGGGGAGGGTTGCACAATGCCCTCTCCCTGTGACATTAATGAGCAAGAAACTTAATTGTTTCTAATTTAAAAAGATGAATTTAAATGTTAAATTAAATTCTTATTTAGATTATTAAGATATCTACCCCCAAAGGTACATCTGAATAAAATGAAAGTGTCTCCTCAACATTGATCTCCACCTGTGGAATAGTTTAAGAGAAATGAATAAAGTGGATTCAACACAGCAAACAAAGATAAGAGTACATGACAACTTGCTCCTCTGTGTGGGGGTCAGCAAGGGTGTGTGCTGGCAGCTTGAGCAACACTAGTGCATCCTTAAACTGTAAATTAGATTAAAACTTTTCTCATCTGAGAAACAATAAAAATGCATTTAGTATTTTACCACCAAAGCACATATTCACTGAAAAAAGTATAACCTTGCTGAAAATAAAAAAAAGATGTGCAGATATCACATCTAAAATTTAGATTCACAGAATCTATATTGAGTCACTTGTTACAACCTGATTATTTTATGTTGATGCAAACAATAATACTGCACTTGACCTAACCTTAATTCTTTGACTTGATCCAAATGATTTTCTTAACATTTCAGTTATTGAACCAAACTAATATATATATATATTTTTTAACTTTTAACTAAATTAATATGAATTTATGTTTGCATTGACACCAGTTAATTCATTTACATATAACCAAACTATATTTTTCAAATTTTCAATCAATCAAAAATCAAAAATAATTAGCATTTCCCATCTTATAAACTCTATAAAAAGACACTTGGCCAACAGATTACTTTAAATGTATTTATTCATATTTAACATATGAACCATATGCAACATATTTAACATTAAAACAAATGAAGGCTGATTGCCTAATCTAAAAGTGGGCAGATATTGTCCTGTCAATATGTGAGTAACCCTGAAATGAATGATGATACACTGTATAGCATCCCTAAAGGCACTGCAAGGTGGTGAGGGAAGGAGAGAGGAGGTGAGGATGGAGAGGAGAGGAAGAGAAGGGAGGGGAGAATAGGAGATAAGGTGGAAAGAGGACAAAAGCTGGAGAGGGAAGAAGAGAGGATTAGAGGATGGAAAACAGAGGTGGACAGGGGAGAGGATAGGATGGAGAGGGCAGCAGAGTGGAAAGAGTAACAGAGGAAAGGATGGAGAGGATGAGAGGCAGGAGAGAGGAGTATAGAGAGAGCAGGACAGGGCAATGAGGGCAGAGGAGGATGCTATATACTGTAGCACAGGAAAAATAACAGTGAATTCTTTTTGAAAAAAAAAAAACATATACTGCTTCATCATCCTCTGGCAACTGGAATCTCCCTTTTAAATGGGCAGTCTTTATGAAGATGGTATCTGAACTTAGAATCTGTGGCAATGTTTTCAGCACAGATATAAACTGTAATGATCTTTAAGAAATGCAAGTCAGATAAAAAATAGATTGCCTACCAAGCAAATGAACCAGGACAAAAAAACACATGGTAGTAGGCTGATACACAGGTTCTATCCAATCTGAACTGTAATTAAATGAAATTAAATGAAATATTGCTTTCTGGAAGCAGTGTTGACCCTCAAACGACCAAATTCAAAACACTCACTCAAAGCCCAACAATATAACTTAACCTTTAATGGCTACAGCACCAATGGCTAGGTGCAACTAAGTGCCGCTGAGGTGCAACTAAGTGCCGCTAAGGTTCCCCCCCTCATAAGGTGCTGGCTAGCAGCTTGTGGTAGCCAGCACCACAATATCTACCCCCTTTGGGGGTAGATATCTTAATAATCCATCCATCCGTCTTCTACCGCTTTTCTGTTTCCGGGTTGCAGGGGGTGCTGGTGTAGTGGATTTAAGATCGTCGCCCACAAGATACCGTCAACTACTCCAACCTCGCACCAACTACACCAGTAAAAGCGGGGTGGGGATACAGACCCTGGTTCGGGTAGGGAGGAGAAATAGAAGAGGTGGAGATAAAAGTAGGGATGGGATACAGACCCTGGTTCGGGTAGGGGGTAATGAAAGCATATTGGGTGCGGGAGGTGGAGGCAGGACAAGATACACTAGCAGATTCGGCAAACAAACTCACCTAAACAGTCCTATAATCAGAGACAAAGACAAGCCAAATAAGCCAATACAGGCATACTCACCTAGACTGCTGAATTCCATACAGCATCATTCCTACGAACCTCATGCAGCATCATGTTCCTGCCTACACCTGTTTGAATATCCCCTCCTCCTGCTCTCTTTCTCTCCCTACTCTACCCAACTTTGCCCCCCCCCTCCCCCGTGCCTCTCTCTCTCTCTCTCTCTCAACCCAACCGGTCGAGGCAGATGGCCGCCCCCCCTGAGCCTGGTTCTGCCCGAGGTTTCTGCCTCTTAAAGGAAGTTTTTCCTTGCCACTGTCGCCAAGTGCTTGCTCATCGGGGGATCTGTTGGGTCTCTTTAAATAATTTTATAAAGAGTTTGGTCTAGACCTGCTCTATATGTAAAGTGCCTTGATGTAACTTTGTTATGATTTGGCGCTATACAAATAAATCTGATTTGATTTGATTTGATTTGACTAACCGCATGGTCTCAAAGAGGCTCACACAGGCCACACCCTCCACTTAAATACACTTTCTCGTCCTGCATTTCTTCCTCTGCTTCTCCCCATGGTCTGTCTATTCTAAGTGCTCCCCCTGCTGGGCCCCCAGCTACTATTACTTCTTCTAATCCAGATTCACTGACTGGATCTTACTGCCTCATCTGACATTTCCTTCACTATTTTCCTCACACTCTGTCCCCTTCTTCCTAACCCCCTCAACAAAGAGACAACAGACCTTTCTACAAACCCTCTACATCCTACTTCCACTGGACAAATCCTAACTTTCCATCCTCGCTGCTCAGCTTCAGCCACCCCTTCCCACGGCACAGTCAGCTTTATGAAATATACTCTCATTCTACTCCTAGACCACAAAATTATATCTGGCCTTTGTTTTGTACAGGCTATTTCTTGGGGAACAACAAACTTTCCTCCTAAATCCAATTGCATCTCCCAGTCACTGGCATCCTCTAAGCTGCCTTGCCTCCTTGCTGTCTTATTAACTTTCTCACCTTCTTGGAGAAACTGAATTGCAACTCTCTTTGTCTTAGACCCTCCTAAATTTGCCTGCCTCCGTATATCTTCAATGCCTGCAGCTAAGCTTTTTAAAACTTGGTTATGTCGCCACATATACCGTCCTTGTGACAGACTAACCTTACAACCTGACAAGATGTGCTTTAGAGTTGCAGTACCTGAACACAACGAACATAGCGGGTCTCCATTTACCCAGAGTTTTAGGTTCTGGGGAGTTGGCAATACATCATATGTTGCCCCTATCAAAAATCTAATACTACTTTCCTCCATACTCCACAGCTCTTTCCAACCAAGCTTTTTCTTCTCTACACCTTCCCAGTTCAACCACTGTACCTGCTTAGCCTGAGCCACTGCCTTTGCACTCCTTAATATTTCCTCCTGCCTACGAACTTGTTCCACAACTATTCTCTTTGGGACCTGCTCTACTCCACACCGGTTTGCCTTGGCCAAGCCCCAAGCCTCCCCGACCTATTTGCACATTACCCACAATCTCTGTATGCCTAAGAGTTGCTTTCACTTCCTGCACTGCCATTCTTGGATTCCATTTTCTCCCCTTGGTTGGGTTTGGAACCACCTTACTAATAACCACATCTTTACTCCCAGATAACAGGGGCTCTGTCCTAACCTTAGTACATTTAAACTCCTCCACTAGACTAGATACTGGGAGCTGAAGTATGCCTTTCCCATACAGTGCCACAGTACTTAAACATCTAGGAACACCTAGCCACGTCCTAATGTAAAAGCTTACTAGTTTTTCCATTTTCTCTGCAACAGATAATGGAATCTCATATACAGAAAGTGGCCACATCAACCTGGGAAATAATCGGAACTGCAAACCCCACAGCTTCAGCTTTCCTGGAAGCCCTGATTTATCTATTCTATCCAGTCCCTCAGCAACATTCTTCTGAAACTGCACTACCTGTTCTCCATCATGCAAGTCTGCCTTGTACCACCTACCTAGACTCTTTACTGATTTTTCCCTAATTATTGGAATTTCCTCTTCATCTATTACAAGCTTTGGATCACTTAATCTCGCTCTACTTATTGAGATGCTTCTAGACTAACTAGGCTTGATTTTCATACTAGCCCACTTTAAGTTTTTATTACATTTCTCAAGCACTCTTTTCATACATGGCACCATTGTAGTTACCAACGTCATATCATCCATGTATGCCCTAATTGGTGTAAGGCACATCCCATCCTGTCGCCTCTCTCCACCTGCAACCCACTTAGAAGCTCTAATAGTTACCTCCATCGCCATTGTGTACTCCAGGCACTCTAAAATAATCAAATGCCTCCCAAATAAGGCTATGTGGCACTGAACCAAATGCATTTGCTAAGTCCAAAAATATTGCATGCAAGTCCCACTCTTTGCTGCCTGAATCTGATGCCAAATCATGCTAGTGTGCTCTAAACACCCCGCGAAACCTGGTATTCCTGCCTTCTGTACTGCAGTGTCTATTAAGCTATTCCTTTCTAGGTAACTAGCTAGTCTCCGTGCGACTACACTAAAGAAAATCTTCCCCTCTACATTTCGGAAAGAGATCATCCGAAACTGACTAAGGTCTGAAGACTCCTTTGCCTTCGGAATAAAAAGACCTCCTGCCCTACGCCATGCTCTGGGAATAAACTTTTTCTCCCAAACTATTCTTAATTGCCTCCACAAAAACCTTAGGATATCAGGTGCGCTTTAATAAACCCGGTAGGGGACTCCATTTGGCCCTGGGGCCGAAAAAGCCTTTGCATGCCTGACTACCTCCTCAACCTCCTTCCACCTAGGTGGTCTAACATCCATCTCCTGATCTATCTCCCCTAATGGTGGTATGTCAGGTGGAAGGCCTACTACTCTACTCGGCTCAAAATCTGAATATGTATTTCTTAAGTACTTTTCTACCTCTAACTTTGTTGCTTTAAGCTGCCCTCCGTTTTCCTGGTTAAACAACCCTTTAACAAACTTAAATGGGTCCCTGTAAAACGCTGTCCTTACGCATTCTTTCTTCTTTCTCTTTTTCCTAAGATATTCAGCCCTTCTGAGCACTGCTATCCTGCTTCTCAATTCCTCTTGCAGCACATTAATTCCCTCCCTCTCTTCCTCTGTAGCTCTTTTCCACTGCTTTCTTAGTTGTCTTCTTTCCTTAGCTAATTTCTCCATTTCTCTTTGCCGTCTAGACTTAACTAACTGTACTCTTTCAACCCTCTTTCTGTCTTACACCCCAAATCTTTCAACACCATAGGAGTAAATTATACCTCCCATCTTCTCTAATCTATCGCATGCGTTTCCTCCTAGTCTGCTTAAAATTATTGACAAATCCCTGTTGACTGTCTCCCATTCTTTGCTGCTATTTGTCCTAGGCCATTTAACTCTAGCTTTCTGCTCCATATTTCTCTCTTTGACTGGCCTGTTCACCTCAGTATCAGTTGCATCCCTTCTTATAACCTCCTCCTCCACCTCTGTGACTGTGTTATTGACATCCTTTGAACTGTGGTTTTCTACCTGTCGCTGGATTGCATCTGACTTACTCAATTGACTTCTTAAAAAGTACTGATCGATGCGGCCACACTGCCCTTCTTTTCCCACACATCTCTTTCTTCCCTGATGCACTCTAAGGCTTCTAACTGATGTTACTTTCTGCCACCCACAAGGACAAACCTGGAGCTTTTTTCCCTCCAACCTACCATTTTTATTCTGTCCAGCCACGCTCACTTTGCCCTGCGAAGTATTCTGCCCAATTCTAGTCCTAGAGAATAGGTCCGTGCCCATATCATTCACTGAGTCACATGTCCAACTCATAGTCTTGTCCGTTCCAGTGTCTGTTACCATGTAGTCTGCCTGTAAGTCATCTTCCACCCCTGCTCTCGCTGACCCTTGGGGTATCTTCCTTATCTTGCTTGTAGCTTATGCTGGTTATAACAAAGCTGCTAAGCCTTGCCACTGCTACCATGGATTGCCCATGGCAGCACCTTTGGGGTCTTTGCTCCTGTCAGCTGTCTGTCCAAGCTGTCACATGGTCTTTCCCTTGTTGTCAGCTGCCCTTTTCACAGCAGTCACTAGCTATGCTAGTTTTGAATTCAGAGTAAACACAAGAAACTTGGACCAGAAAAAAAATGGACCATACTCAGTGACTAACTCCCTAAACTTAATAACAACCTTGCGACCTGCCCTATATGCCCTAAAGATAACTATATCTAACTAGCCCAGTGAGCAGCGATAACCAACATGTCTTTGGGGTCATCAGGTGGGAACCTCCTTTCACCGGTGTTTCGTCTAGTTGGTCCCACAACACCTCCAGGAGGCTAGACAGTGATCACTGGCATCCCAGAGTCACCCCCCTAATGCCACCTACCACCGCGCCTCACACCAAGACAACTATCCCAAACAGCATAACCGTCAACTACTTCGACCTCGCACCAACTGCACCAGTAAAAGCGGGGTGGGGATATAGACCCTGGTTCAGGTAGGGGGTAAAGAAAGTATAGAGGGTGCAGGAGGTGGAGGACGAGATACACTAGAAGATTCAGCAAACAAACTCACGTAAATAGTCCTATAATCAGAGACAAAGACAAGCCAAATAAGCCAATACAGGCCAACTCACCTAGACTAACTGCATGGTCTCAAAGAGGCTCACACAGGCCACACCCTCCACTTAAATACACTTCCTCTTCCCGGATTTCTTCCTCTGATCATGTTCCCTAAGGTTCTGTTGAATCTCTCAGTGTGGCAATTCCCCATGGGGTGATAAGGGGTTGTTCTTGACTTTTTAACACCAGCGATCTACAGCAGCTCCTGAATCAATTGGCTTTTGAAATTTGCACCCTGGTCTGAATGGATTCTTTGAGGGAACCCATAGACGCAAAAGTACCTATCCCACAGTTGGCGTGCCACTTGTTTTGCTGACTGGTCAGAGCATTTGAAGGCATGGGCCATTTTAGTGAAGTGATCAGTCGCCACCAACACATCCACACTCCTCCCCTTGGATTCTTCTGCAGACCAGAAATCCAGGCAGACCAGGTCTAAGGGGCTTGTGGTCTTAATACTTTTAAGCTGGGCTCGTCCCTCAGGTTCTAGTGTTTTGCTGACAACACAGTGCTTGCAGACTTTCACATATTCCCTGACATCACACTCCATATCAGCCCAGAAGAACCTCTGCCTCGCCAGGTATAAGGTCCTGCTCTGACCCTGATGGCCAGCATCATCATGGAAACCATGCAGCATGTCATTGACCAAGGAGGAAGGTACCATGTGCCAATACCGCTTTTTTCCACTTAGTGAGTCCTTACACACTCTGTACAGGATGCCATTAAGCATGCTCAGTTTCTGCCATTGCTTCAGGGTTTTGAGTGCCTTTAATGACAGTCCAGTTCTCTCTCTCCTTGATGGCTGTCTGCCACATGCAACAACCGAGATGACCTGCGACAGTGTGGCATCCCTTCCTTGTTCATCCTGGAGCTCTTGGAGAGAGAAGACGGGCAGAGCACCTTGACCTGGTGGAATGAGATTCTCCTGGTCTTGAGCAAGCCAAGAGATCACCCTTTGCTTGGCACCAAGCATGGTGACAACTTGGCTACCCATCTTTGTTCCAACGCATCAAATTTAGGCTTTGTTAGAATATGGGTTAGCAGATTGTTGTCTGTCCAAACAGTGAAGGTGCGTCCCTTTAGCCAGCGGCTAATTTTGTCACAAACAGACCACTACAATGCCAAAAACTCTAGGTGGTGAGCAGGGTAGTTGGTCTGAGCATGAGTGAGCACCTTGCTGGCGAAGGCAATGGGGCGTGCTTTACTTTCACCCTCCTGGATCTGAGATAATACAGCCCCCAAGCCATCCTGAGAGGCATCTGTAGACAGAAGGAATGGTCGGCTGAAATCAGGGTGTGCAAGTACAACAGACTCCAAGTGCAGCTTTCAACTGTTCGATTGAGTTGTGATGTTCCTCTCTCCAGTCATTTGGATGCAACTTCCTGAATGCAGCAGCACCTTTTGCATGTCCTTTTTTCCTTTTGGTGCAGCAGTCAGTGAAAACAGTGGCTTCGCTATGCAAGAACAATTGTGGATCAACTGCTGGTAGTATATGACCATACCCAGAAATTATTTAATCTTTTTCTGAGAGGGCGTAGCTCCATCCTCCATCATAAGGTCAGACTGTCATGGAAGCAATGGCCTTCACCTTATCAGGGTTGGTTGACACACCATTTTCATCCACAACATGCCCCAAGAATCTCACACTCCTCCTAAACAGCTGACATTTCTTTGGGGCCAGCTTTAACCCATGAGCACGCAGCCTGCTGAAGACTGTCTCAAGCCTCCTGAGGGCTTCTGCTTCATTGGGGGCATACACGGGCACATCGTCCAAGTAGCAGAGCAGAGTAAGAAAGTTCTGGTCTCCAAAGATATTCATCATGAGTCGCATGAAACTTGCAGGACTATTGCATAGTCCTTGAGGTAGTCTGTTGAACTCACAGAGCCCCATAGTTATGGTGAAGGCTGTCAGTTTTTTGTCTTCCTCTGCCATGGTGATGTTATAGAAGCCAGAGGTGAGGTCCATTGCCCTGTATATGGCACTACCTCCCAGAGCTGCCAGACAGTCTGCTTGATGGGGTGTGCATCCTTGATTGTGCGGGCATTCAGCCAGTGATAGTCAACGCATATCCTGAGGTCCCCGTTCTTTTTCCAAACGAGCACTAGTGGGAACGCCCACTCACTGTTGGACTTACGGATGATCTCCCTTTCCTCCACCTCTGTGAGAACCTGTTGGAGCTTGTGGTATTGCCCAGGTGGGATGCGCTGGTAGGGGAGTCTGAAAGGTCGTTCATCAGCCAAATGGATGCGATGGACAAAATCCTTAACCAGCTCACAATCAAGTTTGCTCCTGGAAAAGACGTCCTCATACTTGCGGATCAGTTGCAGCAGCTGTGATTTCCAGTAGTCTGACACCTCACATGAATCAATGTCCAAATCTTCCAGCCCCAGGTTATGCAGGCTGTTCTGATAATTGGAGTAAGGAGGGGGCCTAAGGCTGCTAGTCACTTCATCATGCACTATCTGTCCCTACACTCTGACTTCTTTGGCTGACTTTTGTTAGGGGGTCACATCCAGATCCTCAATAGCGATACAGGTGGACACGTCCACTTTGGTGTGACGCTTTAGGGTGATTGCCTTGTCACAGGTGTTCAAAATCCTGACTGGGACCCGTCTATCACCGTTCATGGAGGCTACAGACCTACAGACGATGATATCTTTCTTGTGGATTTGTCTTCTCCATAGTTCGACCAGGATGGCACTGCCTTCAGATAGAGGTGAAGCTGCAGGCAACTTGCCCCAAACCAGGTGCTCTTGCTTTGGAAGAAGAGTTACTGCCTGCGCCAGTTTGACGGTTCCAACAAAATCTGGCATTGTATCACCTCTCCACCTGTTGATGCCGGACAACATGTTAAGGAACTGCATTATCTCAGGTGCGTCTGTAGACTCAGGTTTCCTTAAAACCTGCCAGAAGTGGGGGGACTGTTTGAACTGCTTTAGAACTGCTTACATGGGCACGTTCAGCTTCGGGTTCGGTAGGACTAATGGCTGTTACTGCCATAGCTACTTGGACATGTGCTTTGGCCATGTTGAAGTTCGACTTTTTCACTTGGTACTCTCTTTGATGTTCATCGATAGCCTCTTGCACCTCTCTGAGCGACCACTTACTTATGGGCTTACACTTAAAAAAAACAGGCAAGACTAGGATCAGGACAGTTTCTGATGAACATCATAGCTATTTCTGCATCCATATTGTCCATGTTGCTTCCCTGATGCCTCAAATGTCTGTCAGCTGCTTCAGCAGCTGTATTCAGCTTAACCCAATAATCTACTGGTGTTTCCATTGCTGTTGGCTGGGTAGCGTCGTAGTATGTTATAGATGGCCTCAGGATTAACAGCTGTACCAGATGAAGAGCTGCTCTTCAATCCTACTTTGACTATATTTTTTGCTCTGCCAAGAAGGTGACTGAGAATCTCATCTTTCTCTTCATTGGTTGAGAACCCTCTCTTGTGCAAGTACACCTCCATCATTTCAATCCAATCTTGAATGGAATATTTGTCATTGCCATCGCCACGATATATGGGAAGCTCCTTGGTATCAGGTCTGACTACCAGGCTTACTTTAGAAAGATCAATGGTTGTGTCTTGTGCCTCAGTTCTGGCTGAATTAGCTGAATGGGCTGTTTCGAGGTGAGTGAGAACTGACTAGTTAGCAAGCGACTGACTATTGATTCACCTATCTGGCTCCCTAACTCACCAATGAGATCACGTAACTGTTGGGTGGTTTTCTCATTGCTTACAACAGGGGTGGGAAACAGAGGCTCAAGTGGGGGAGTATCAGTAATATCGTCTGAGTCTAAAGGCTTCTCACACACTGTAGTCCTACTCCGAACTACTCTGTGTTAAACAAAGCCCTGCCCCTCCCAGTAGCTGGTGTGAAAATATCAAAGGTATCCTGACCTCTACCCGCCCTATCTTACAGCATATGGACATAAAAAGATCTAAGAAAATGTCACAATTTCACCAAATTAAAACTGATTTGCATATTTCACAGACAATTATACCATGTACTAATATGAGTCCTTCTGTGAAGTTTACTGCTTATTTTTAATGACTGTCTATACTGAATGTGAGCAATCACTTGAGCAGTTAACAGGATCCCTCGGTGATCGGTGGCGGCTGATCAATTAAATCCGGGTCATGGCACCAGTTTATGTAGTGGATATAAAATCATCGCCCATAAGATGAAGGATACAGTCACCAGTAGATCAGGATCTGCACATTTATTCTATGAAACAGTAGCACAGGGCAAGTCAGTACGGACACACAGGGCAACTGAGTCTCTCTCTGTCTCCATTACAACAGCTTCCCAAGTTTTGTTTTATTTCTTTTTGGTCAAATAAACTTAAAACAAATTTGCTGCCATAAACAAAATGTGTACATACCAAAAATGTATGCTTTTTACAGTCATTCATCTAGTATAATTTCTTCAGTAGAAAAATAAAAATTAATTTTCAATAAAGATCTCACTTTCCTCTGTCAGGCTACTAACTAATGCAGTCCCTACATAAAAGTACACAAAACTATTACAGATAACAGTTGAAAACCATCACACAGCTATGAAACAGTAGCACAGGGCAAGTCAGTACGGATACACAGGACAGCAGAGTCTCTCTCCGTCTCCTGACGCGGGTCAGAGAATATGCAAATGAGGCAACATCTTCAGCATATTTAACACAAATAATGGATGTTTTAATGACCAAAAACCAACAGCAAAACTTAGGGACATGTTAACAGTTGCATTTTCACAGTTTAAACCAAGACAAATCATTTTTAAACAAGCTAGCTTAAACAAGACGAAGAGCAGCAGAACACACGTCTTACCATTAGAACAGCTTCCCAAGTTTTGCTGGGAGTCTGCGCCTACGTCACTCATGAATGTTTTTGTGCCCCGTTAATTAAGGCCCCCCCTATGCTACAGGTGAAACGGAACCATACAGATATTCAGCAATATAACCTATACACACAACAAATATCCCACACAGGTTTTGAGAATGTTCATTAAAAAAATAAAATAAAATAAAAACAAAATGAACAACATATTGGCTCAGCTACACTGGAGCCAATCCCAGCCAACGTTCCGGGCTGGGATTGGCTCCACACAGTACACCAACATAACTGAAAAGTCTATCTCACTCATCTCTGTTACTTGATGAACACCTCAGTGTCTTATTAATACAGGTTGGAGCAGAAAATGTAAGGGCCCTTTATAAAAGAAATCTAGAGCTGGAAATAAAGAAACTAAAACTTGAGATTGAGCAACTGGAGTATGAGAAAAAGGTACTGCAGTAAATGGTACTTTAAAATGTTTTGTTAAGCATGATTGGCATTGTATACTTATGAGTTTTTCTTTTCCCAGAAAAGGCAGAACTTTAATAAATAATAAAACATCCTGTGATTGGTGGATTTTTTTTAATTATTACTGAGTGAAAAACTGCTGCTAATGGCTGCATTGCTGTCAGCTCTTGGCTGAAATATGCAGCACGTAATCGGTCCATTTTTCTGCGGAAATAGCGTCAAATGACGCCTAACCGCCCCTTTTTATGTGAACGTGCACAGAGCCTGATGAGGCAAGCCTGGGATGACAAATCAAGCCGATAACCACTGTCGTGATACTCGTCATCTGTGGCTGGAGCTTTCGGTTTTGTCGAGCCAGCTCACCCAAAGAACGCCCAGCTCTGTTGAGTTTCCTTCGTAGTATACAGTGTTGCCAACTCCTCAATAAGGAAAGTAGCTATTGGCTGTCCTAAAAGTCGCTAGAAGTCGCCAAATGACGTCATCGCCTAATTTGCATAATTGGCAATTTGCACGTGATTGTAATGGACGCTGTAGGAGAGGAATAACGTCGTGGGAGAGTCAAAGTGAGTAAAAAACACCCTAAATACGTTTTAGAACTACAAATTTACTACAAACTACTAAATATTATTTTTATTAACATAGTCTTGTTTTATATGATTGACATTTTCTGTAATTGTGTCTAAAAGAAGTTCAGTTGTGTTTCAATGTGCAGTATCGTTGGCTTGTTAATTTCTTGAAGAGGCTTGGCTCGTTGGAGCCTCATGCGGTGATTTATTTTAGTGTGACAATGAATAAACGTTTAAATTTACATCCCTCTCTGTAAGGAAGGGCGGGATTAACGGTGGCTTTGCGCATGCGCGATTCATTTGCTGCCTGGACGCGGAGTGGTGAGGGTCTCCTCTCTGCTCCTCTCCTGACTGCAGCTGCCGTCTGCCACGCGCAGCTCGAGGCTGTGTGACTGACCGCCTGTGAGTACTTTGGGGCGGGGGAGAGGCTCGCGGCAGCACCCGCTGCTCGCTGAGAACAGGAACTGCAGAGGAACGATACATGCTTTCATGTCAGAGTCTACAAAATACCAGAAAAGTCTCCAATAACACCAGGAAAAGTTGTTAGATTTGTCGCTGGTCGCTGGTCGCTTTTGACAAAAAAAGTCGCAGTGGGGAGTTGGAAAGTCGCCAGATTTAGCGACAAGTCGCCAAGTTGGCAACACTGGTAGTATACACCTCTGGAGAGGGCGGCTAACATCCTGGACGCCATTTTACGAATCCGACTATGGCCACGCCAAGACCCGCGTTACTCTGCCTCTGTTTGGCTGAGCTCTCCAAGCCTCACATAATTTCCGTTTAAGCCCCGCCCACATCGGAGGGGAAAACAATCAAAAGCTTTCCATTGAATTTGTATTGTGTGAAGGTTTCTCTTGTCACTCTTTGTGTGCCAGCAAACACAAACGAACGCCCAAAAGCTGCTGTGTGGTAGGGTGCACTACTAACAGGTTAAAGAACCCTGATCTAAGTTTTTAGAAGCTGCCGAATAGAAAAAATTAGCCTTTAAGACCAAATAAGTGGATACAGGCAGGAAGACGAGAGGCGCCGTCGTTGGCTACACATCAGCCTCGACGTCCAGGCAGTCAAAGTCGGCTGGTTTATGATGGCACACAACTTGGATCCATTCACTTACACAAAGAGTTATCAGCATCCAAGATGTATAATTTCTCACTGTTGTGTGAATGTATATTCTGAAGAAAAAGGAAGATAAATAGCAAGCAATTAGCCCTAACTGGATACTCTTCTCATGCCAAGCTTTTATTAGAATATTTTGTAACATAAGAGATGTAATGTAAAATTTTATAAAGCTAATAAAAAAATAATAAAACTATGTGCATTCATTCTTTTTAACTCCAAGTTAAGGTTGCTAAATTGGCTAACTGTAGGAGCTGAAGCTAACCAAGGCTAAGTGTAGGAGCTGAAGCTAACCAAGGCTAACTGTAGGAGTTGAAGCTTCCTAAGGCTAACATACATCCACCAACTACGTTTTAACCCCATATTTAAAGTAAACACAAGAAACTTGTGCTACAAAAAATGGATCAGACTCAGTGACTAACTCCCTAAACTTAAACAACCTTGCGACCCGCCCTACGTGCCCTAAAGATAACTATATCTAGCTAGCCCAGTGAGCAGTGATGAGTAACATGTCTTTGGGGTCATCAGGTGGGAACCCCCTTTCACCAGTGTTTCGTCTAGTTGGTCCCACAACACCTCCAGGAGGGTAAACAGTGATCACTGGTGTCCCAGAGTCACCCCCCTAATGCCAGCTATCACCGCTCCTCACACCAAAACAATTATCTCAAACAGCTCTACCGTCAACTACTCCGACCTCTCACCAACTGCACAAGTAAAAGTGGGGTGGGGATACAAACCCTGGTTCAGGTAGGGGGGAGAAATAGAAGAGGTGGAGATAAAAGTAGGGGTGGGATACAGACCCTGGTTCGGGTGAGGGGTAATGAAAGTATAGAGGGTGCAGGAGGTGGAGGACAAGAGAAGCTTCAGATTCAGCAAACAAACTCACCTAAACAGTCCTATAATCAGAGAAAGACATACCACAAGCCAAATCAAGACAATACAGGCCAACTCACCTGGACTGAACCGAATGGTCTCAAAGAGGTTCGCACAGGTCACATCCTCCACTTTAATACACTTCCTCTTCCTGCATTTCTTCCTTGCTTCTCCCAAGAGTCTGTCTATCCTAAGTTCTCCCCCTGCTGGGCCCCCAGTTACTATTATTTCTTCTAATCCAGATCCACTGACTGGATCTTACTGCCTCATCCGACCTTTCCTTCACTATTTTCCTCACACTCTGTCCCCTTCCTCCTAACTCCCTAAACAAAGAGACAACAGACCTTGCTACAAACCCTTTACATCCTACTCCCACTGGACAAATCCTAACTTTCCATCCTCACTGCTCCACTTCAGCCCCTAAGTCTACATACCTAAGCTTTTTCCTTTCATACGCTTCTAGAACTGAATCCTCCCACGGAACAGTCAGGTCTATGAAATATATTCTCATTCTACTCCTAGACCACAAAATTATATCAGGCCTTAGCTTTGTACAGGTTATTTCCTGGGGAACAAAAAGCTTTTCTCCTAAATCCACTTGCTTCTCCCAGTCACAAGCATCCTCTAAGCTGCCTTGCCTCCTTGCTATCTTATTAACTTTCTTTCCCTCTTGAACAAACTGAATTGCAACTCTCTTTGTCTTAGACCCTCCTAAATTTGCCTGCCTCCGTATATCTTCAATGCCTGCAGCTAAGCTTTTTAAAACTTGGTTATGTCGCCACGTATACCGTCCTTGTGACAGACTAACCTTACAACCTGACAAAATGTGCTCGAGAGTTGCAGTACATGAACACAATGTACATAGTGGGTCTCCATTTACCCAGAATTTTAAGTTCTGGGGAGTTGGCAATACATCATATGTTGCCCCTATCAAAAATCTAATACTACTTTCATCCATACTCCACAGCTCTTTCCAACTAAGCTTTTCCAACTAAAGTGGGGCAGGTTTTAAACGTTTGGGTTATACGCGATTTGAATCGCGATATGAATCCTACTATGGCCACTGTCAAGGTGGCCATAGAAAGAACTGTCAAACTTTATGTGTGAAGAGGCCAATCAGAGGGAGAATAGGACGCATCGTGACAAGCCAATCAGAGGCAGAATAAGGCGGTTAAGGCGGGTCTTGGCGTGGCCATTGGACCCTTTTCACACTTCCGCATTCCACTAACCGGAAGTCGTCATAGTAGGGATAAACAGTTCGAAAACATGACAGCGGGCATGAATTCACTGGTAACAAACACAACTTCTCAGAGTCACAGCAGTTGTAGTGTGTCTTTTTGTAGCAACTCAAAAAAAAAAAAAAACCAGAACTAGCTTTTCATCAGCTTCTTAATGATTTGGATCTCAGGAAACTGTGGCTGTGGGCTATAAAACGAAACGAAGGGCCGACGTTTAGCCTAAAACGAGGCAGCACGTTCGTCTGTGAACAGCATTTTCAGCCCGAGGAATATCAACAGTCTCTGACTGGGCGAATCGTGAAACGCCTGAAAAGTGATGTCGTACCATCTCGCTTTAAATTTAATTATTTAATTTAGATTTATATTTTTGATTTAATAAAAACTGTCTATAAAATAAAAAATTTTAATCGTATAATTATATTCTTTCTGATATGTTTTTTTCACTGATAATTAGCTGTGTAACAAGTATGATAATGTATCGTGAGCCGGTGATTACTGGAAATATAACTCAAGGCATCACCTGTCGGGAGTTACTTTTTCAGTAATCACAACTCACGATACATTATCCCTTACATAAAACACTGAAATACCTTCCTGGACCCCGACAGAAAGAAACATAAAGAGATAAACATCCACATTCACGTCTATTTGAATTCACAATGTAGATCGTCATAGCATTCAAAAATATACATAGCATAATCCGAGCATCCATTAATGAATATAAGAAAATAATAAGTAAAGCAAAAAGATTGTATAAACAATGTGTTTTGTCGTCATTCTCTGTAATCGAACACATTGAACAAACAAATAAGTAAAATTACAAAACATGTTAAAAAAAATTTTTTAACTGTTTTTGATTTTAAAGTAGGCATATGGACAGATAAATAAACTTGCTCCTCAAACATTTACCCTTTTCCTCTTCCTAACCTTCAGAGTCTGGTATCTGTGCAGTCGGGAGTAGCTGGTGTGCCTTCTGAGGCTTTTTGTATGTATATACATATATATATGTATATGTATGTATATATATATATATGTATATATATATATATATATGTATATGTATGTATATATATATATATATATATATATATATATGTGTGTATATATATATATATATATATATATATGTATGTATATGTGTATATATATGTATATATGTGTATATATATACCCTGTCCGTGGCCCCTCAGGATGCCCCAGAAACAACAACCTCACACCCACAACCTCAGCCTAATGATGTGAGTATTTCTACTTTAAACATCATATCATACACATCCACAAACATCCTGGACTTATTAAAATCTCACTTGTTTGCTGCCACTCATATTAAACACACTCACAAATAAACCCATACACACATAATTGAAGACATGTTGAACATGCATTCCTGGCACACACGCACACACACACAAACGGTGCTGGCAGTGGCTTTGACTGGTGATTACTATAAGAAAGAATGTGGACCATACACTAGTGGTGTCAAAGTGATGTGTGTAACATGAAACATCACTCAAACCATGTTCATCCCTCTTTCTACTAAGATCATGGCTACACCTTGCCTGCTTCTCCTACCACTCTTAAGACCAGACTCAATGAAGCCTTAGAAAGGATGGAAAGTTTGGAGCGAGATAAGAAGAATGCCATGGCCAGAGAAAAGAGGGCAAAGACCACAGTGAGAAGTCTTTTGGGGGATTTGAGGGAAAAGAACCTCATTAATGAAGAGCTCAAAGAGAGGCTTGAATTCTACTCAGGTAAGACGAAATTAGCACTTTATTTCATGTATATGTTATTCTTGCACTCTTTATTAAACTCCTTAGTTATTATCTGAAGGGGACTTATTCATTTTGCTAATAAAATTTCAGATCTTCAGATAGACTTCATGGCAAAGCAGGGCCACGAGTGCACAAAGGACTACAGAGAGTTTGCACTCACACTCCATCTACATGGTCCAAAGGCATATAAATACCTCAGAGAGACTCGACATTTCCCCCTCCCACATCCACATACATTAAAAAGATAGTCTTAATGTTGTCCGATTGAATTTTTGGAAATTACTGATGCAAACACATTAAATAGCTACTTCTCAATTTTTTTACAGGTGGCTGTGTTCGGTGGATGACAAGCCTGGCCTGGATATTTTTCTGCTGGGGGAACACATTGAGGAGACATAGTTTGGTATCGACAACCATCATTCCAACTTGTTTTCATTGGTTGTGTCTGTGTTTCTTAAGATAAGGCTGCACCACATTGCCAAACTCACCTCTCTTGACCTGCAGAAAGGAAGCACCAGAAAAAAGCTCTTTCATGAGCAACTTTGTACATGTGTGAATATAGTTTGGGGTGGGGATGTGTCATGTTCTTGTGTTTAACTTGAGAATTTACATTTCTATTCTCTCTCTGCTTTGTTATGCAAGTCTGAAAAGCAAGATAAGAGGGTGTAGAGGTATTTTCACTTCCTTCCCCTCCCCATTTGTTATACAGGCTTTGTTCTAGTCACTCTTTTTTACTCGTTATATATTTATGTATATATTTATATATAGCCTCATTATATACTGTTTATTCAACATATTAAAATAGCTGACTTTACTGCCACTATCTGCTTCTGCTTCTCTATCCAAAATTAGTTTATATATATTGTGTGTTCTGCAAAATACTTATCATACATCACATATATCATATATCAGAATATTCTATTAGTTAAACCCACTATGAATATTAAAATACGCCGAAGCATGTGTCCTGTATCATAGCAACATGTATGACGTTTGCAGCAAAGAAAACCGCATGAAAGTCAGTTCAGTATTCAGCGAGTAGTGATTGATTAAATGCGCTGACAGTTCATTGCGCCACTTAAACAGATTACACTGAGTGTAGCGGTTGACCGCTCCAAGATGGCGGCCCCACGGCTCGCCAGTACAAACAGGCAGTAGCAGTCGATGCGGCATCTACTTTTTATACGTCTATGGTTGTCGACACTTTAATTTCCCGTATTCTACTTCGCCTAAATTACGCCACATTCGCATGTCATTCAGCAGCAAAAACGGAATTAAAGAAGTTGGAAATGGTGCCATCGCATCTGTCTGTTGAGTAAATTTTCACTCGACAGACATCTGTCTCAGAACAGGGCAAGAGTCCTTGGAATGGTGCAGCTTGAAGGTAGATATGACATTACATTAAGTTAAATGGAAAAAAGTTACAGACAGCGTATCAGTCATGTCTCCCCATATATACTGATGGATCTAAGGATCTCAATACTGTCAGAACAGGATTTACTTTTGTAAAACCAGTTGTGCAATTTTCAGTTCAAAAAAGTATGTCAGATAATTTGTTTGTGTATACAGGAGACGTCAGTACGTTACAGTACATAGATAAAATAGCCTACAAACTAGGAGGGTGATTCTATGTACATACTTAAGTGCTGAATTAATGTCACTACAATCATTTGCATCTCAAAGTCAGCAGGTTTGCATTATTGAGAATAGTCTGTACAGAAAATAAGAAATTTAAAGATTCTGATAACATTTATGAAACCAATGAGTAACGTGACTGTGTGTTATCACGTTGCATGAATAAAGACCTGCAGGTGATTTTAGTAAAAATGATGTCATTAATCAACATTCACCAAGGTGACGTGTACAAGGTAGAAATATAGAATATAAATACAGCAGAACTAATTGTTCCGATTAAAGTCAGTGATTAAACAACCATTCTTTAGTTCAAATGAGATTCTTAACAGTTCAGATCTAATTATTCAGTGATTAATTCCACCACATAACACAATGTTAGAAGCTATTTTAAAATCAGTGGACACATTGAAAGATTCAAATAGCATAATATCCACTGACAGAAAAAAACCAACTGATCTTGATTATTCCATTCTTTGTATTAGACTCATTTGTCCAGGTTTGGAATTCAGAATCATTGCCAAGGATATTTACCACATTAATAAGTGAACTGCTGAAAATGGACCGGGAATCTTAGTTAAAACGGATGTTTCTTCAATGATCTCAAATCTTCCTTTGTAGTACAGATGGCAGCTTATAAAGGAAAACCTTAACATCCATGTTTTTGTTTTTTTGTTTTTTTACACAGTAACAATACAGAAATCAGACATATCTTTAGAAAAACAGCCTGTTTTTATTGGTTTATTTTGCAGTTCAACAACTGTCTACAAACCTGAATTCAGTTCATTACATACACAATTAGAAAACTGCAAAAACCTGTGAGAGCTGCCGGTGTCACCATTGTCACAGACATGAGGAGAGACCAGAAGCTGCTTCTACTTCGTCATCCCCAGCTTGCTCATTCAATGCTGTTTACACTTCTTAGTCACTGTACTTTAACCTTTCACCCCCAATATGGGTTATCAAGTCATTCAGAGATTATTTTCCCACTACACAGCACCTTCACCAAACCCTCCCAACCCTCCAGCCAGATCCCCAATGGTGTTCTCTTAATTCTTCTTCACCTTCGGTGAGTCATACTTCCTTTTGCTAGAGTACCAGAGGAGCAGAGGGATGCCGATGGAAGGCAGAGTCATCACACCAAAAGCAGCCCAATCCAGCTAGAGAACAAGAAGATTTAATGGTCAGAACAGAGACAAAAAAGTTCCCTTTTTATTCTAAAGACCAAAGAGCTGTTTAAATATAACTAATTTAATAAACTCTTATGTCGTTCTGCTGTTTAAAGCAGGCACAGTTCCCAGTTTATTAGGAAGGCCTGCTGACACCTCCTCCTTCATGAAGGCTTTAATATTCAGGTTTTGTCTGATGTTTTTTTCTGCAGGATCAAGTCTTTTTAACACCTGTAAGAGTATGAAATATGAAACCATTATCTGTTTTTGTTTGATGGCTCAGTATTAAACACCACCTGAAGAGAATTCTGAGAAGTTCTGCATTCCTGATTTCTTGAAGCTTCTCTGCCTGATGCATACCAGTGTCTAAATGAGACTGCAGGGGTTGTTGGGGATGTTAAACATCATCATGATGAACATGAACCTAGAGAGGACACCTATTCAACAGAGAGAGTCATCTGTGCCCACCTCACCCCAAGGGTGATATAAATGTTGAATGAATAAGTTAAGACCATGTGTCCAAGCTAAATTCAAACCTGCATCTTGGTATTTTTAAAATAAGCTTTTATACATCCTATGCTATAAAGAGCCAAGTTTCTATCAAAATTACATGACGAGTCTACTCAGCACAAGTTTTCCCTGCACTGACTGAAGTCCACTTAGGAGCTGAACTGAACACTTACGTAATGTGGAGAGAAACGGCGGTCAAACTCCCTTTGAGCCAGGATCCCTCCCTGACCCGGGGCACTAGTAAAGCCAACCTGCAGAACAGACATACAGTTCAGCCTTATTTACTTCACATGGAATTGCTGTGATCCTTGAGGACAATAAAGTATTTACCACAACTTGTCCTCCTTCTTGGGCCAGGTAGCTGACAGAGGCAGAGGTGAAGTTAAAGTACCCAGCCTTCAGTGGACGCAGCACCACTGTGTGCGAGACGTTGCTGGCTCTTAATGTTTCTGAGTTAAATATGACAATTTGGAAAAGATGAAGAGTCCAACTACGCAAACACAGAATTCTGACGAAGATATCAATCTCCAAAAACCTAAATCTGCATTGACTTTTCAGCTCAGTGGGATCAGATGTGTTTGAATTTGCCGTCCAGCAGCTCTGTGACCACATGGTCACAAGTTAAACAACTAGCAGAAAAATGGGTCAACCTGGAAATTCTCCACTAATCTGTCAACTATGAACCTGTGTGTGATACTGACTAGTCATCAATTTACTTGTCAAACATGCTCGACAAACTCAGTCTGTGAGTGGCCTGGAGCAAAGAGTTTTGTTGGATTGGTTGTCTTTCTTTCTTCCCTTTGCCATGACTGCAGAGTTAGAGAACATTTAAAATCAAGGATACGGTGCGATCCTGTCCCATTTGACGTTCAGCATGCCTGAAACAATTCCAAAGTCTTCAGGAGGAAAGGAATCGTCTGACAGTTCTACCTCCAATGCAGCACTGCAAAGAGAGACAAGAGTACACTCAAACTACTGGAAATGGTCAGGGCAGCATCTGCATCTTTCTGGCTGCTGATACACACTTACAGGTGAGCTTAAAATAGATTACGTTAGTCCCATTGGGATGAGGATATCAAATCTACTGCTACAGTATCTGCACATTAACATTAATCATCCATCATCTAATTACATTGAACTTACACTGGTATGATGGAAATCATGTCTTCACACACTTTGCTAATCAAAACTATGTCACACAGACAGTCCCCAGTGACTATATCTGTAACATGCACCTGGAGCCCACGTTGTAGATGTTGTACTGCAAGGTTAGATCACGGCCTTCCACAGCATAGCGGTTCAACAGGGACTTAGAAGCCAACAGACGGGCTCCCTCTTCTCCTGAGCCCAGACAGAACAAAACCGGGACCACAAACAAGGGCAGTATCTTCAACATCTGGAGGAAATACAGGCCATAATAAGGCAATTAAAGTCTGACAAACTATTTGAAAGGACGAGGGTACAGGTGCATCAATGATCTAGAATGATGCAGCATCATCTTCAATGTCCAGATCGTGTGGATACGGCAATAACCGTAGTTTGGGTCCAATGTCCTGGGAAGAGTTTGGAGACTGTTAGGCCATGATCACATGACCATTATTGTTCATGTGTGCATATACTTTTGGATATAAAGTGAAAAGGGGCTTAATTAACCCCGACCAGAAGTTAAATCAACCTCGTGATCAAAGACAGTTAGAAGCACATCTACGTGGACATGACACTAAAACACGTCAGCAGTTTGAGTGCGAAGCTGTGGCTGGAAGAAGCTCAGAACTAACAGCTATTTATGGGTTTTATACACCGACCCACTGCTTTTTATTCTGACGTGACTAAGACGTCAGTAGCGCTTCTCCAGTTAGAGGCAAAAACATTCACTAGCCAAATTCCGACACTTCAGCTTCTAAAAGAGCTGGAAACAAACAGTTACCGAAGCTTACGTGGACTGCCTTGGACCACACTAAGGCCGAATAACTAGGTCTGAAGCTTCGGTGTGAGGCTACAGTCTGTGCTGCTAATATTTTGTATCTATGTGTGCTACATTATTTTGGTATTATATATTATTTTGGAGGTAGGTTTTATTAGGTAGGTAGGAGGTATGCTCAATGTCTTACCGTTCAGTACCGCTGCAACCGTGGAGAATGAAAGGCCTTGACCAGCGCATGTGCAAAGCCTTCCAGCTGCTATTTGCATGACGTGTCCGTGGAGCCTACGTAGAAAGCCCGGTAGCGCAGCGCTCCTGGTGTCTGGGAGGGGCAGTGCAGCATCCCTGTAAGCTAGGAGGGGGCAGCTGCGACTTCAATGTTGAACATGTTTTTTTAAAGTGTTTATTAACAATTAGATAAACACAAACAAAAATTTTATATAAAACCACAAACAATTTGAAAAAAATTAATTAAAAAAAATATATTTTTTTAAGTACACATTTATATCAGTCTTTACAAAAACTTGTTCAAAACAGAATCTGTTTTCAGTGCCTTTTTATTTTTATTCTATGTCCTTTAATTGTAGTGGTATATTGTTTCAGTTTTTTAAAGAAAGTGTTTGAAGCAGATCTTGGATCCCAACCCTTTCTTCATATGAATGTAAAATGTTCCTAAAAGTAAAAGCAATTGTACAAAAAAAATCTTCAAAATAAATGAAAATGTCTTTTTCTGTGAATTGAAATACTTCTCCTTTTTTTCCTGCTGATTAAATTTTGTATATACACCCAAAATATTTTAGTGTATATACAATAATAGCTTTAATGTTGAATGGGCTTGTGATAAGCTGCATAGATGATGTAGCCTGTGTATAAAGGGCCGTCCACACCAAGAACTATAACGATAAAATGCCAGCATCCACACCAGTGAACGATATCGTTGTGTTGCTATAGGCTGACCAAACGTCCTCTTTTCCCCGGACATGTCCACTTTTTACGTCCCGTCCGGGGCGTCCTGGGGTTTTTTATTAATTGATGATAATGTCCGGTTTTCCTTCTGTGTGTGCCCCCCCTCCCTCGGTTGTCATTGTTTGGGTTAGAGTGTGTGACGTAATCCCCGAGAAGCTGCCCTGTGGGCGGATCTCCAAAACTCACAAGAAAGCAGCAGACACCGGCGGTGCAGCTGAAGCGTTCAAGATGCCGAAGCGCAAATGAACGTTCACAGATGAACTGCGAAAAAAATTCCCAGTTTACCGACCCGACCGATTGGATTTTCTAATACAGAAGATGTATTATGTAGAACATTATTTCATATTATTTATTTATTTATTTTTCCACTAAGACTTGAAAAGAGAGCTATTATTTTACAAGTTGATTTTTCTAACACAGAAGAGACATTATTTTTTATCATTATTTTATTCCAGAGATTTTACATTTATATATATATATATATATTTTTTTTATTTTTTTATTTTTATTTTTTTAATTGAGGCATAATAAAGAATGTTCAGTAACCTCTGAGAAGCCTATTTTAATTTCTGTCTTTGAGAGATATTATTTTGTAATACAACAAAATATTCTATCCATACATATAAACTTTAGATATATTAAAATTATAAAGAATCTTTGAGTAAACTGCAAGTATCATTCAAGTAGACTATCGCGTGGCCGGGTCGAGTGTCTTCTTTTTTGGAAATCAAAATATGGTCACCCTAGTTGCTAGGTTACGCCAAGCACACTGTGTGCTCGGCGCAACGGTCAGCAGTGGAGCAGAGATTTATTTATTCCAAGGGTGCGCCCGATTCCGTCCCAGATGTCCCTTTTCTTGGTGGCATCTTTATACAGTCTGTCATTCTTGTCATACAGAGCTGGATTTTTTTGTACCTCAATGATAAGCCTCTCTCCTACGTCGTCCGCCATGTTAAATGAGTGTGTGAGTGACGTAGTGACGTGAAGAACGTCTTGACCTGTCATTCCAGATGGATTTTGATTGGCTGTCAGTGTTTTTATCGTTCATCAAATCGCTCTGAAAGTGATCCGAACGATATCGTCCACCACTATCGTTGTCGTTATAGTTGTAGTGTGGATGCTGCCATCCACTTGAGTTAAGAACGATTTTTAAAACTATATATTTATAGTTATAGTTATAGTTCTTGGTGTGGACGGCCCTTTAGTAGGCTTTGAAGTCAATCAGTTGCCTTCTCCAGCAACAGCAAGGGGATTTCTCCATTGTCTTTTGGTTTATGGCAGACAATTTCTGGTCCTGACATATTTAGTTCAGCAGGATCATCTGCATTAAAGACTTCAAACTTTAATGATGTTTGAAGCCTAAAAACAATCAGCATAAGTGAAAAGCTAAGGTAATGTACTTTAAAGCTGCAAACCAATGACACCATGGTCACACATCCTAAACCATCGCCACTGCCAAACTTCAACAGGTAGTTTGATTTAGCCCCAAATGTTATTTCAATATTCACAGACTCCCAATCAAATTACTCCTCTTCCACCAAATAGTCCTTGTATTGGAAACTCTTATACAACAATTTTACCCCTCA
This sequence comes from Remorina albescens, assembly GCA_034769265.1. Classification (NCBI taxonomy): domain Eukaryota; kingdom Metazoa; phylum Chordata; class Actinopteri; order Carangiformes; family Echeneidae; genus Remorina; species Remorina albescens. The sequence continues at coordinate 1,720,033 of CM068492.1, read as the reverse complement.
TAATACACAAATATGGAATATTTGATACATTAAACTTCATAGCATATCACTGTTAAAACAAAGATTGAATGGAGCAAGGCATTTGGTTGATGACTCACCTGATTAATAATAGTGGCTTCATTTTGTCATATGAAGACTTTTGCTGCAGATATTATTTAATTAGCAATTATAACATATTCATATCTATAACTACAGCCATCCCTGATTCCATCCGATGTTTAATTTGAGGAACTTTAAAAAAAATTCAATTTTTGTCACTTTCTCTCCCACAACATTTAGAGGGTGTGATTTCAATTAAATAAATATCCCAAACCATCAAAAAAATATTAATTACATCTCATACCCTATATACTCGAACAGAAATTATATTCTACAACAAAAAAAACATTCACACTCAAAGAACTAATTCTTTAAATTCCATATATCTCCAAAAGCAAACGAAATCCACTACAAAATTTTAAATGTTGTGTATCCATGCAGTGATTGTTACAACACTGCTTTGAAATTGAAACTAATATTGTTAATTTTGTTATGACACTGAAACTGCTGATTATTTATTTAGTAGTTGTATGTACTATGAAGTTTGATAGTTAGAAATACATGAGGATATACATTACTTTACATTAGGATGGTGTTTATGGATATGTCATGGACAACAGCAATGTTGACTTTTTGGTTAATAATTTTCCATCCATCCATGCATCTTCTACTGCTTTTCTGTTTCCAGGTCCGGGCGCTGGAGCGAATCCCAGCTCACTCTGGGCGAGGATGGGGTACACCCTGGACAGGCCAGTCCATCACAGGGCCAACACACAGAGACAGACAGAGACAAACAACCATTCACACTGGTTAATAATTTTATTCTTGATCAATTTTCTATACACAAATCCAAATGTATGAAAGGGAAACCTAGCTTCACTACCTTTCATAATGGTTACCTCTTATATGTCAAAGTTCTCAAACTTATGAAGAAAAAGAATGCAATGAAACTCTTTACCATAATAGCAAAACCTTACTTACAGAAAAAGCAGTAGCTGTAAAAAAAAAAAAAAAAAAGGTTTTAATTTAACCAGGACCTCTTCTACAAATACTTCTGCTTACAAAGTTGTAATGTTTACATCCAGACTTTTAATGGGGACTAGTGAGTAGATCCTTTTTCTTGTGACCATGTGACCACATTTAATGCCCTGACAACCTCTGCAGTCTCATTTAGACTCTTTACAGCTTTCAGAATCTGTACTTGGCTGGTAATGTGAGTATTAATGCATGATGTAATCTAGTCAACTCAACAAGATTTTTTAAAATTAAATAAGTGATGGTCAGCTATTGTCTAAGTAAGAATGGCTGTATTGAGATGTTTTGATAGTTTCATTGCTGTTTCATTGCAGCAAAATGCTGCAATGAAACAGCAGTAAGAAAAGCTAAGTAAAAAATGGATGTAGTTGGTCAGAAGGACTTTACAGCAATTTGATATCCTGTTTACGACCTGTTCTGCATCACCAGGCTTTTAATCGCTGCTTGGCTGTGCCTGGTCATAATACACCACACGTCTTGAGACATCACCAGGTGTAAAGGTCCAACTGGTGAAGAAGAACAGAGGAACATATTTCAGTAATACAAGGGAATGGCAAAAATCATTAATCAAACAATCAGAGTGATTAAGAAGTGACTCAGTGCCAAGAGAACAGATTTCCCATTTCTATTTTGCCAATTAAGTTTCCCTATGCGCTGTGCATGGGCAGCCTAATTGCTGCAAACACAGATGTTTGCCTCAGGAAATATCCTGACTGCACTGTTGATGTTAGGTTGCAGGACCTTCCACCTGGCCTGCAAAGGTGATGGCTGAGGCACCCCTAGACCTCACTTATGTGGTTTTTGTCTGCCCCCAGAAAGAAAAAAAAAAAACTAAGCTTTTTTTTTTTCTTGAAAATTCTTGAAAATTTTATTTGTCATATATGATGCTCTCAATATTTCCACCACACCAAACGCTTCCATCATCAACAACCAATTTCAGAGCAATCAAGAAAGAAATGAATTAAAGAAAAATTACAACCAGTAACCACTTATCACATTACAAGGAAAGGAAAATCACCCAAATTCCCTGATGATCCTTTTGCTATCTCCCTTCTTAGATGTACAATCCTTTGCTCATAAAATGCAATGCCCTCTTCAGCAAAATAATTTATGCATAAGAATTTTAAGAAATAAACTGAGTTAACGTGAAAGCTTACACCGAAAGTGATACTTTTGATCAACTTAAAAAAAATGCTGTAATTTCTTACACCTAAATTTATTAGTTTTTCGCAAAACAAGTTTATGATTTGGTTGAAAATGTAAATTTTGATTTAATGTAAATAAATTTTGTATTTTAAGACAAAGCCAAAAATTTGCTTTAATTCAAAGTAAATACATTATTCATTACAAAGTCCATAAACTATTTTTTTTCCCTTTTAGAACTTCTTTTTTCTTTGGGAAAACCTAATATTTACTATTTCATCTAATTATAAATGTAACTATGGAATAAATTAATTGCTGTAATTCTCTTACATGAATTTTTTTTTACTTTTCTCAAGTTAAATTTCTGATTCAGTACTGATTCAAAAAGTATTTTTTTAACTATACCACAATCAATATATTTTCTTTAGTCACAAGTCAAAGTATTACTTATACAATGATATTTTTTGCCTTTTTAAAAACTGAGATATCACCATAAACAAACTTTCATTCCCTATAATATAAGACTAGAATTCACTGAACTGATTTACTTAAGATAAAACTTAAAACAGGAAAATTCTCTTCAAAAGACCATTTATTTTTGATGACTTTGAAATAGGCATCACATTTAAAATAAACAAAAAATAAAAATAAAAACTTGCATGTAAAATAAAATAAAATGTGGTCTTTCTATCACATTATTTTTTAAACCTTACGAAACTGTAAACATCAATTTACATGCACATCTTACCTGCACATCACAACATGTATAACTGGTTGTACTCTTCTTTAAAACTTGAGATGCAAGGGAACAGCCGTGAAGTATAAAAATTGAGTTTCTAACGGTGTTAAATCTTTTCTATCCTTTGCCAAAATGATGAAAATGTATGAATATCTTTATTTTGATCCATTATAAATGCAAGGAAGCCAAAAAAACGAAAACAAAACAAGGATACACACAGTTGCTAATGGAATGCAATTATGAACAAATTCAGTTCAAGAAAAAAAGGAACCATTACTAATGCTCCTGCTGATCATTCTGAATTTAGCGTCATTCCCATTTTCAGTGTTAATATCAGTGCCACAATATTTATACAACAGAAAGAATTCCGTTAACAGACAACATCAGAAATTAAAGCCTGTTTTGAATCAAAGCTTTTTTTTATCCTCTTATTTATAATGACCCCTATCATAACCTGCAATGTTTTTGATCACAAGCGCTTAAAACAGAACAACAGGCTGTATCCAAATGTCTTTCTTTAAGCAACCTCATATTTAGAGCTTGACACTCAGACTGCACACTCTGTGTGTCATTTTCTTTGGCTCTATCTCCATGAATATTTTTGAAGTGCATCGAAAAAGTGTTTGAGCTCACCTGGATAGCTCAGGTTTAGAGCATAGATGAGGCCAATTAAGAGGCACAACCATGTGCAATTGATGGCAGTTCATTAAGCACCTTCACACCTTGGATAATGATGCCTATGTCACATGGTGGCTTTACGGATCCTCCTCTCTGATGACAAACACTGCCATTGTGCACTGTTAAGCTCTCTTTCGGCGTCCTCCTTCTCACCAACCTGACAAAACACAAGACATTTACTGTATAAAAGGCTACTATGTATGTATACACACAAGATCGTCTCTCCTTTGTGTAGCAGGAAGTGATGTAATCATACAGCAGAATACCAAAAGACTTGTAGAGGACATTTACTCATAGTTTTTGCCTGTGATTTTAGTTATTGTCCTTTGGAAGGGTGCTCTTGTGATACTCCAAGTGTCAGGTGAATAAAGAAATGTAGGCACCATTTCTGTTGTACTTACATTGTGTTTATTGTGTCCCATCTCATTAAATTCCACACTTGTATTTCTTCAGTGATAGATAAAAGATATTCGTTATCATTGCATAGATTTATGATTATGAGATTATGATGATGAGTGGCTTGTGTGTTTGATGAGGATGGATAGTAAATCAGCTGTTCACTGCTCTATGGGGAGCAGATGTGCACTTTGAGAGAACTTGTTTGCTGTGTTTGACCAACAAATTGGGCTTTTGGACCTTATAACACCTTTTCGACTAATATTCGTTGATATTGGGTTCTTAACCTGGTTACTATTGCTGTATTTACATATTAGAGAATTGTGTATATTTCTGTTAAATTATTATGTTATCAGGATCATAATGTTGAATAAAGTTATTATTATTGAATCTAGCAGCTAGCAACAGCTATCCAGCTAATCAAAAGATTATAATAACTGCTGTGACATATAAAATTAAATATTTCAGTTGCACACATACTTCAGTTAGGGTTGTCTATAGCTTATGTTAATAAATTCAAAATTTCTTACCAGAAACTCCTTGATGAGTTTTTGTACATCTTCCCCTAGGTAAAGGATGAGGCACTTCAACAGACACACTCTCCTTAGGCTAACATCAAGGCTCTAGGTAAGTGAGCTCTCTCTCTCCCCCTTGCATGCACCAACATATAAATAACCATGTTTCTCCAAAGTCCCTGCTTCTCCCAGTTCTAAGCATATGTAACTATTTACTAAACATGTTTTCCCCAAGTCTCTGTCTCTCCCAGTTCCTCTCCTCTCTCTCCCTGTCCTCATCCTGCAGGTGGTGAATCATCGCCACCCCCATGTTCCTGCAACGCCTGCTGCTCCCATATCTTCATGAACTCCATACAACATCATTTCTATGAACTTCATGCAGCATCATATGTTCCTGCCTGCACCTGTATTACATATCCCCTCTCCCTGCTCTCATTCTCTACCTACTCTCCCCAACTTTGCTTCATCACCCCCCCAATCGGTCAAGGCACTGAAGATGCCTCTTAAGGTTTCTGCCTCTAATGGAAGTTTTTCCTTGCCACTGTCACCAAGTGCTTGCTCCTTGGGGGATCTGTTGGGTCTCTTTAAATAATTTTATAAAGATTTTGGTCTGGACCTGCTCTATATGTAAAGTGCCTTGATGTAACTTTCTTATGATTTGGCGCTGATTTGATTTGATAGATTAACACTATTGCATCTATTTGCAATGTTACTATTTATGTGATGTATGGCGAGTTTTGCAGTATTGAGTAAGTACATACCTGATCAACAACTTTCAGCACATCCCGGGTCTTCTCTCTGACAGCTCCTCCCTTGTTCCGGTTGATCTCAATCATCTTGCTGTGGTGCTTGTCCAAGGAAGCCAGGAATAGGCATGTGAGTGTCTTTACAACAGAAAAGCGAAAACATGAGTGCTGATGGACAGGAAACAAAAAAGGACATGTGGCGTTAAATGTATTACCGGGTAGACTACTATTCTGCCCCAACTCTGAACCAACGACGGCAATAATTAAGAAGTGCCGAGCACGGAATCATAACAGTAAACTTACAATAAACGCGGAGTTTCACCGTCTTCGCCTCACTCTCCTGCAAAGACAGCGGTATAGGGGCGTGTGTGTGGCGGGGACCTGCCTGCAGCCCACCTGAAAAAAAAAAAACGTGGCGGCAGACCCGCTTCCGTTTGTAGTTGACCGTATTCAAGCCGTATCACAGTAGCATTAGCAACAACATTTACTTTGCACTTGTTAAACAGTGCCTGCTCAATAATCCCGGATACATCATCCATGAAACTCATGGTCAGAGAAGTACACGAAGCACCAACCTTCTGTAAAATTGAGATGCTCAGGCGATCCTTCATCCCTGCAGCCATTGAATTTTATAATAGTGGTTGTTAACCCCTTTTGCGATGCTTTGAACTTTTATTTATTAGTTGGTTATCTTGTTTGTTTGTTTTTTTAAAGTATTTCCCTGACGGAATTAATAAAAAAAAAAAGTATCCATTCACCCAGCCAGCCACCTGTCTACTTCAGTTCTCCAATCTCGTACTCAACAATGAGATATCTGGTGGGCGTGTGGTTACTTACCCTAAAGCGGGGCCGGATCTGGGCATGGGCATGGGCACGGGGGGGGCAATGCCCCCCTAAATGCCCTGACTGCCCCACCAAACACGATGGCATGAAAAAAAAAAAAAAATCAAATATATTTAAAAATATTTGAAATGTTATGCTACAACTGTCGCACCACCAAACCAATACCATTTCATCACCAAAAAAATAAATAAATCGCTCTCCCTCTCTACACATCAGAGACCAGATTCATGTGTCACAATTCAAAATAATGCTCCGCCTTGATTTGCCATTGGTGCGTAGCGAGGAGCGAGCAAGCGTCAGTCAGTCTCTCCCTCATCAACAGAGCACAGATACACCGCTGCTGGTTTCCAACTGCTGTCTTTCTTTATTTTGAAATAAAACGTTATTCAGACAATCGAGGGAAGGAACATTTTGTTTTTATTGGTTCACTTTCATTTCTGTTCTTTCTCTCGGACGGTCGGACCGTCTCGGTCAATATGCGCTGATTTCTGGTTGCTAAACCTATCAGCGCCAGTAGCAGTGCCACTATAGATAGATATGTGCTTCCGTGACCCTGGGGGCTATACCAGCAGGGGTCATACCCCTGGCAGGTTCAACCAAGCTGGGCAGGTTTTAGCGTAGAGGTCAGACCAAAGGCAACAGATACGCCAACAAGTGTGATGCAGTAGCTTGATGCGGGTGTAAGACCTGTTGTTTGTATTTGTATAGGGATTTGACCCCCCAAAATTTTTTGGAAGCCGCCCCCCTGTCATATCTCCTGCCCCACCTAATAGTAAAGGCTAAATCCGGGGCTGCCCTAAAGTCCACTAACAAGGACTGAAGTTGGCACTTTAACAATTTTTCTACTAACAACTTCCATATTTTAAACTAGGTTAATTTGGTACAACAGTCCAGTAGTTTTGCAATAGTTGCAGGAAAATATCTCCCAGTGACAGCACCGGAATCACAAACCAAAAGAAGCAAAGTGAGTGGAAACAGGTTGCTGCAGCTGTGAACACCGTCAGTGGGACGGAGCGCATGCTGCCATAAAAAAAAAGTGGTCTGATATAAAAGGTACATCTTTTTATTCCTTTAGGCAGTTCATGTTTGTTATTTATAGCTGAAGTGGTACTGATCGTATGTATTAAATGATTATCGTTCATTACAGGTAAATGCAAAGCAGAGGCTGTCCTCCCACCGCCAGAGCATGGCTGCAACACGCCACACGCTCTTATATTGCGGCACACTTTGGCAGGATGGTAAAGAAGCCTGTCCTCCAACACATCCAAAGCGCACTTCAGGAGGCAAATGGCGCTCTCCACCACTGACCACGCATAGACATGGACCTCATGGAAGATGGTTTCCTCTGGGCTTTGTGCATTTAAAAACGGGGTGAGGCCCTATGTCTGCACCGGGATGGCGTTGTTCGGGCGTGTTGTACCCTCTAATGCTGGACCCAGTTCAGCACATAGATCTAAGAGCATAGCTCTAGGGAATCTAAAACGGCTCATGCGACAGTCATCATCATGGACCAATAAGTCGTTATGGTCCCTGAAGACCTTCTCCCTCCTAGTTCTCCCATTGGCATAGTCCTCCAGCAGTGCCATGGTGCAGCATTACGCACAGGGCTCACCTTTGTATTTATAGGTTTACAATAATCAGACTGATAATCAGTTCGTACTAACCCCCACCACGAAAAATATTCTTTAGACTGAAGTGTGTGAACATTACCCTTTTCTTTATGCCTGGTTTGTTATGAAAAGCATCAAGTAGAGCTGAGAGCTGGCTTTGTTTTCCACACTTAGGATTTAATAGGAAGGAGGTTGAGGAGGTAGTCAGGCGTGCAAAGGCTTCTTTGGCCCGAGGGCCAAATGGAGTCCCCTACCGGGTTTATAAAAGCGCAACTGATATCCTAAGGTTTTTGTGGAGGCAATGAAAAATAATTTGGGAGAAACAGTTTCTTCCCAGAGCATGTCGTAGGGCAGGAGGAGTTTTTATTCCGAAGGAGAAGGAGTCTTCAGACCTGAGTCAGTTTCGGATGATCTCTCTCCTAAATGTAGAGGGGAAGATTTTCTTTAGTCGCACGGAGATTAACTAGTTACTTAAAAAAGGAATAGCTTAATAGATACTACAGTACAGAAGGCAGGACAGTGCAAAGGCAGTGGCTCAGGCTAAGCAGGGACAGTGGCTCAACTAGGAAGGTGTAGAGAAGAAAAAGCTTAGTTGGAAAGAGCTGTGGAGTATGGAGGAAAGTAGTATTAAATTTTTGATAGGGGCAACATATGATGTATTGCCAACTCCCCAGAACCTAAAACTCTTGGTAAATGGAGACCCACTATGTTCATTGTGTTCAGGTACTGCAACTCTAAAGCACATTTTGTCAGGTTGTAATATTAATCTGTCACAAGGACGGTATACGTGGCGACATAACCAAGTTTTAAAAAGCTTAGCTGCAGGAATTGAAGATATATTGAGGCAGGCAAATTTAGGAGGGTGTCAGACAAAGAGAGTTGCAATTCAGTTTGTTCAAGAGGGAGAGAAAGTTCATAAGATAAAAAGGAGGCAAGGCAGCTTAGAGGATGCTTGTGATTGGGAGATGCAGGTGGATTTAGGAAGAAAGTTTGTTGTTCCCCAGGAAATAGCCTGTACAAAGCTAAGGCCAGATATAATTTTGTGGTCTAGGAGTAGAATGAGAGTATATTTCATAGAGCTGACTGTGCCGTGGGAGGATTCAGTTCTAGAAACATTGGAAAGGAAAAAGCTTAGGGGCTGAAGCAGAGCAGCGAGGATGGAAAGTTTGCACAGGATGGATTTGTCCAGTGGAAGTAGGATGTAGAGGATTTGTAGCAAGGTCTGTTGTGTCTTTGTTCAGGGAGTTAGGAGGAAGGGGACAGAGTGTGAGGAAAATAGTGAAGGAAATGTCCGATGAGGCAGTAAGATCCAGTCAATGGATTTGGATTAGAAGAAATAATAGTAGCTAGGGGCCCAGCAGGGGGAGCACTTAGAATAGACAGACTCTTGAGAGAAGCAGAGGAAGAAATGCAGGAAGAGGAAGCGCATTTAAGTGGAGGGTGTGGCCTGTGTGAGCCTCTTTGAGACCATGCAGTTAGTCCAGGTGAGTTGGCCTGTATTGGTTTGACTTGGCTTAAGTTTAGGGAGTTAGTCACTGAGTCTGGTCCATTTTTTTTTGTAGCACAAGTTTCTTGTGTTTACTCTGAATAATAGGCATTTGATTATGTGTTCACAGTATCAAAGGAAAATATTATGGTATTTACACATTAGGCAGATGCCGTGCCATCCTCTCCTCCTCCTGCGCTCCGGGAGTGGGCAATATGACAGAGACGGTGGTGATTAAATAAAGACAATGGATTTCGATTCAGAATTTTCAGTTAGATTATAAGTAGATGTTTCCAAAACAATTACTCAGTCCAATGCAAAATAAACATTCGGCTTAATTAGTGCATCGGGAATGAAATCATTCTGATGACATGGCTCTAACGCATGATATGGGTTGAAATTAAATGTGTGAAGGGCAATAATAAAAACATAATCGTTCTTCCCAATCTTCATTTCTTCAATCTGACCTCAGTTCACCACTGCACCGTCTGTGTTGCCAATTCCCCTTTTCCTCCAAACTGTGCGTACGCATGGGTCAAAGTTTGCGTATGGGTGCGCACATTTCCCCGTCAAGTCTGTTTTTTATAGATCACAACCTTTGCGTGGAAGTGACGTACACAAGTTTTAGGTTCCTTTTGTGCGTACGCAATGTTTATAAATGAGGCCCCAGAGCAGTGCTGCTCTCTCTACTGTGTCTGTTCCGAGTGTATCTAATCGCACAGTTTTGATAAAGTTTTTGTGACGGATCGAAACGTACCGAAATACCGTTGTTGTATTGAATCAAATCAAATGAGATTTATTTATATCGCACCAAATCATAAGAAAGTTACATCCAAGCACTTTACATATAGAGCAGGTCTAGACCAAACTCTTTATAAAATTATTTAAGGAGACCCAACAGTTCTCCCCATGAGCAAGCACTTGGTGACAGTGGCAAGGAAAAGCTTCCTTTAAGAGGCAGAAACCTTGGGCAGAACCAGGCTGGGGGGGGCGGCCAGCTAGACAGACAGACAGAGGATTCAAGTACAGGTGCAGGCAGGAACATGTGATGCTGCATGAAGTTCATAGAAATGATGCTGTATGGAGTTCATGAAGATATGGGAGCAGCAGGCATTGCAGGAACATGGGATGGTGATGATTCACCACCTGCAGGATGAGGACAGGGAGAGAGAGGAGAGGAACCGGGAGAGACAGACACTTTGGGAAATCATGTTTAGTAAATAGTTACATATGCTTAGAACTGGGAGAAGCAGGGAGAAACATGGTTATTGATATGTCGGCACATGCAAGGGGAGGGAGAGAGAGAGAGAGAGAGAGAGAGAGAGAGAGAGATGCTCAGTGCTTCCCCCAGCAGTGTAGGCCTACAGCAGCATAGCTAAGGAGTAAATGAACTATCTTTTTAACTATAAGCTCTGTCATACAGAAAAGTTTTAAGCCTGGTCTTGAAAATTGCTAAAGAGTCCACCCCCCAGACCGATACTGGTTGGTTCCATAAAAGAGGAGCCTGATAACTGAAAGATCTGCCTCCCAATTTACTCTTGGAGACTTTAGGAACCATAATATGGTTCAATAAAATATTGAATATTGTTGCATCCCCAGTGCATACAGAATAATTTGGAGCTGTACAATCTAAAGACATTTGAGACGATATTAGATGTAAGTGAGAGCCAAACCCTACAGACTCCTATTATCCTGTGAGACTTCCTTATGGACACTATGAAATAGTTATAATAACCTGCTGAGTTCAGTGATGGTGAACAGTGCTGTTGAGTCTGTCCTTACCTCCTACATTACCACTTGACCTACTGCTGGCACTGCTAAGACAGGTTGGAGCATATCATTCACTATGCCCATTCTGAACATCTCCATAACCCTGAGGCCACCAAAAAAGATTCAACCTGACCCTCTTTCTCCAGACACAGACTCCTTTTTTCACTTGAATATTTCACATAATTTTATCGCTGAATTGTTCTGTTTTTTATATTTGTTTTTATTTCTTGCATGCTGAAAGACCTACAAAGCGACAAGCCTGATTTTGATCTATTATCAACAAGCACAGAAACCCTGAATTATATTAAGTGACTTTCCATTCATTCATTCATTAATCTTCTACCACAATCCGTTTCCGGGTAGCAGGGGTTGCTGAGGCCAATCCCAACTCACATTGGGCAAGGGCGGTGTACAACCTGGACAGGCAATGGCTTTCAAATTTTTTTTAAATTCTCACTCTTAAAATATCTGCAAATGGCATGGTTGTGGAAATTCTCTGCTGCCGGTGAAGAATGAAATAGAGACTTCTGCTGGCTGACAAGTTTTTATATTCTTTGCAAAGAAAAGGTCAGTCATCACACGAGCGGTAAAAAAAAAAATGAAGAAAACCCTCAAGCATGGGGAGAGCTAAACATTTATACTTCAGGAACGCCCCCCAAACCAAAGGTGTGTTTTCATACGCCTCTGGTCTGCTGTAGGTGTCGTTGCCAACTCCCTGGGTTGTGGTCCACACCACAGGTATCCTGCAGGGTTTTGTATGTTGGTGTCTAAACATCACAATTAAAAACCCAAAAGGATCTGAGATCCTGCTGAGGAAAAGGGAAGTGGGGTATCCTAAGTAGATCAAATGTAAGGAACTGAAATTATCATTACAATTCCTCCCTTTTGATTATTAATCAATCACAAGAAAGAAAAAAAAAAAAAACAATAAAAGAGATAAAAAAAATCACAACTTATTTATCCGATACATTAATTCACACAGATTTTAAAATGCATCATCATGGCAGCTGTTTCTGAAGAGAAAAAAAAGGATAAAATAAAAGAATGAAACAAAAACAAAAAAAACATTATTTACAACATGTCATCATCAGAGCCTGAGTTGTGGTAATGATTGGTGTAGGTTAGGTGACACATGGTGTAATCTGGTGGGGAAAAAGGTTTTGTGTTGTTAGTCCTGCACGTCTAGCTGGTGTCTGTTGAATTCACGGAATTATTCCTTGTTTTGTTCTTGCGTCGTCAATCCTCACGTTGTCTGGGTTGGCAGCTGAGTTCCTCTGTTGGCTCCGGGACCTTCCTGCAGTGGTTGGCGTGAATCCATGTTGCTCTCTCAGTGATCTTCACAGCAGTATGCATTGTCAGGAGCACCTGGAATGGACCTTGCCAGCGTTTGGAGTGCCAGTGCTTCCTTCTTAGGTCCTTTATCACCACCCACTCGCCAGGCTGGAAGTTATGGAGTAGTGTGGAAGCTGGTGGTAGAAGGGCTGATTTTACCTGCTGAGAGATGAGAGTGGAAGATAAATTTTTGCAATATTGCAGCATGCCATCCTCACATAGGTCAGTGGAAGGGAGTGGCCTGGTTACAGGTTCCACTCCTAGGGATGGAGGTCTGCCAAAAAGAATTTCAAAATGACTCATATTCACTGTGGATCTTTTTCTCATTCTCATGTGCATTAGAACAATGGGCAGAGCTTTTGTCCAAGGAAGTCCCGTTTCCTCACAACATTTTGCTAATTTTGATTTGAGAGTGCCATTTTCTCATTCGACAGCACCTCCACTGGCAGGGTGGTATGCACAATGTTGTTTGAGGTCAATGGCAAGAAATTCACTGATTTGGGTTACTGCAGAATTGACAAAGTGAGAGCCATTATCGCTACTCAGCTTAGTTGGTATTCCCCATCTAGGAATAATTTCCATTAACAGAGCCTTTTCTACTACTTGGCTGCTTTGGTGTTTTGCTGGAAATTCTTAAGCCCATTTTGACCACATGTCAACATCACTAAGCAGTGTTTCTTTCCTTCTGCTGGTGACAGTTCTATGAAATCCATCATCAAATGTTCGAATGGTCTGTCTGGCAGTGGGTGTGCAGCGTGTGTGATTGTTTTGGTTTTACCTGCGTTATGTATTGCACAAATCATACATGATCGACAAAACTTCTGCGCATAGACTGAAAAACCTTTGGTGAACCAGTGTTGAGTTATGGCATCCAACATCCCCCCTTTTGACCAATCCGTTTGTCAATTTTGCAAAGTGAGGAAAGAAATGTTTAGGCAGGCAAGGTTTGCCAACAGGTCCCCGCCACACTGCGTCTTTATGGGTGACACCACAGCGTCGCCACAGCGTCTTTTCTTGTGGTGTGGCAAAGGACTTTACTGCTGTAAGAGAGCTGGGAATAGGGACTGGAGTTGAAACAAACAATGGATCAAGGATAGTGGGTTGGACTGCAGCTCTTTTTGCAGCAGCATCAGCTCTTGCATTTCCTAGGGAGACAGGATCTGAGTTGTTAGTATGAGCAAGGCATTTACAAACAGCAATTGACTTTGGAAGCAAAATGGCATCTAAAAGAGCTGCAACCTTGTCATGATGGAGAATGGGTTTTCTGTCAGATTTTAAGAATTGCCTGTGTTTCCATAGAGTGTCAAAATCATGCAAAACACCAAATGCATATCTAGAGTCAGGGTAGGTAGCTACAGTCTTGTTGCTCGCCAGTTTGCATGCCTCTGTCAATGCTGTCAGTTCTGCCGCTTGTGCTGAATAGTGAGAGGAGAGTGAACCAGAGACAAGAGTTTCATGATTAGTGACAACAGCAAATCCAACTCTGTTGCGACCAGTTTGTGGGTCATGTGAAGCAGATTCATCTACAAAAACAACCAAATCAGGGTTAGTCAGTGGTTTTTTTTCTTGTAGATCCGGTCTTGGGGAACAAACCTGTTGGAGGACAGCAACACAGTTATGTTCTTGTCCATCGTCTGGTGTGGGAAAGAGAGTGGCAGGATTTAGAACATTGCATCTTTTGACAGTGATATTTGGCATTTCTAAAAGCACAATGTTGTATCTTAGCCATCGTGCTGTGGAGAGGTGAGAAATTTTTTGTTCAAGTAAAATCATGGACACAGCATGTGGAACCAGTAGAGCTACATCAGAGTAGCCCACTATCTCTCTGGAGGCCATAACTGCCTGTTCAGCAGCAGCCACAGCTCTGAGACATCTTGGGAGGCCTGCAGCCACGGGATCCAGTTTTGAAGAGAAATAAGCTACAGGGTGTAGTTTATTTCCATGATCCTGCAACAAAACAGAAGTCATACATCCATTTTTCTCATCTACAGTTTGAGTGAAAGGTCTGGTAGGGTCAGGTAGACCCAAAATTGGAGTGGTCTGTAAGGCAAGTTTTAAGTCACTGAAAGATTGTTCAGCTTCAAGAGTCAATGTGATCTTGTCTTTTGATTGCAGAACTTTGCCATGAATGAGGGAGGCGAGTGGAGTTTAAAGAATGGCATAGTTTGAAATGAACTGTCTACAGTAAGAGCACTTGCCAAGAAACGACATCATTTGTTTTTTTGTGATGGGTCTTGGAAGATTCTGAATTGCATCCACTCTTTTTGGTGGAAGAGTTTTCCCTTCAGAAGTAATGACATGACCTAAGAAAACAACTTTTTTCTGGACAAACTGAAGTTTAGACAAGTTGGCTTTGTGACCACAATCAGCCAAATGTTTCAAGAGTTTCACTGTGTCGGCTTCACACTGCTCTTCGGTCGGACTGCAGATGATAAGGTCATCAACATACTGTAACAAAGCAGTGCCTGGAGAGAGAACAAGAGATTCAAGACTTTGTCTGAGAGCTTCAATGTAAATGGTGGGACTTTCAAAGTAACCTTGGCAAGTGAATGTGTAGCCTCGTCCATTGAAGTTGAAAGCAAACCAGAATTGACTTTCTGAATGAACTGGAACACTGAAAAAAGCATTTGAAAGATCCACCACTGAAAAGAATTTTGCATTAGGTGGGACCTGAGACAAGATGGTATAAGGATTCTGAACATTTGGGGTTCTGGGTTGGACTGCTGCTTGCAGATCCTGAACAAAATGCCATTCTGTTGGTTGATCTTTATCTCTTATTTTCTTGACAGGGAACAAAGGCGTACGTATTGGAGAGTCATCGCAGGGAACAATTACTCCTGCCGTTTTAAGAGACTCAAAAACCGGTGTTAGATCGAGTGTTAGATCACATTTTGACCTTCTATAATTTCAATTTTTATTTATTTTATTTTTTATTTTTATAGAACATTTCTTTTTCTTTATAATTTCTTGTTCTTTTTCCTTCAGTTTTATTTCAGCCAGTAGTATGTTTTCTAAACTGAGGAATCCCCCTATTGGAAATCCAAACTCAGCTGTCCAGACATTTAAATATTTCAGACTTTTATCCTCATATTTCCTTCTTGTGAGATCCACAATCGGACCCTCTGGAGGTCCAAACTCGACTGAGCCTTTACTCCCCATTCAAATGTGGAGGTCGTGCACGACAATTACAATACAGATGTCTCTGTAATGACTGCTTCGTTCTATGCTACAATTAATAAAAAGCCCCCAAAGTTTTTACACTTTGAACCCTGAGTCAGCCCTGTGGCAGGACACAATTTCAAATCTCCTTAATCTGTAGTACCTACTCAGATGCACTACACACCCATCCACTACTATACAAGCAAATGTCGAGGTGCAGTGCCTCCTTTATGGACTTGAATCCTGTAATGCTAAACTACAGTAAATGCAAGAACAGAGAACATGGTAAATGTTTCCCTGTCCAGTTTGCACTTAAATTATTTCCTTTAATGAAAAAGATTTCCTGATTATTTACTGTTATTTACTGTTTACTCTAGTGAATTAGAGTCGCACCTCTGCACCTTAGCTAGCCCAGCTTATGCTAGTGTAGCTAGCTGCTCCCCTGTAGCCAGTGCGGGCCGACCTAGAGCAGCTCCTAGGACAGCTGAGAGAGTTTCTTCCCCCCCAGCAGCTCCCGAGCAGCCAGGATCTAGTCAGGACAGCTGGGTGACTGTCCGAGAAAAGGGGTATAGTCATAGGCAGCAGCCCCTGGTTCACCACCATCCAGTTCATGTTTCCAACGTTCCAGGTTCTCCCCACTCAGCGACACACCCGCTGAAAAAACGCCTCTAATGATTGGCGATTGTATTCTGAGGAATGTGAAGTTAGCGACACCGGCAGCCATAGTTAAGTGTATCCCGGGGGCCAGAGCAGGCGACATCCAGTCATTTCTGAAACTACTGGTTAAGGATAAGCATAAATATAATAAAATTATTATTCACATCGGCAGTAATGACACCCGACTTCACCAGTTGGAGGTCACAAAGATTAAAGTGGAGTCGGTGTGTAATTTAGCTAAAACAATGTCGGACACTGTAGTTTTCTCCGGCCCCCTCCCAAATCAGACCAGTGATGACATGTATAGTTGCATGTCGTCATTCAACCACTGGCTGTCAAGGTGGTGTCCCAAAAACAATGTGGGCTACAGTTATAGATAACTGGAAGACTTTCTGAGGGAGACCTGGTCCGATTATGAGAGATGGTGTCTATCCCACCGTGGATGGTGTAGCTCTCATATCTAGGAATCTAGCTGATTTTACGAGAAAGTTAAAACCCTGACAATCCCGAGTCGAGACCAGGAGGCAGAGTCACAGTTTAACACGGTTCTCTGCACCTCAGTCAAAGCGGTTACTTGCCAAGAATAGAATAGAGTCTCTATGTCTATATGTATGTCTAGGTCTATAGAAACTGCGTCTGTCCCGTGACCACCTGAATTTAGAAAGTTACTAAACCTAAATTAAACAGAAGTGGAGCTAACAACAAAAACTTAACAGAAATGTCATTATAAATGAATCTATGCCCCCCACTCATGTTAATTTTCACATCCCTCGTACCATAGGTCAAGCAGAGGGGGGGGGGTGGCTGCAATATTTCAGTCAAGCTTATTAATCAACCCTAGACCAAAATCTGGCTGTAGGTCTTTTGAAAGCCTCACTCTTAGTCTTTCCCACTCAAACTGGAAAGTTGAAAAACCAGTTCTGTTAGTTACAGTATACCGCCCACCTGGTCCATACTCAGAATTCCTATCAGAGTGTTCTGAGTTTATATCGGAGTTAGTACTTAGTACAGATAAAATCATTATACTGGGAGATTTCAATATTCATGTAGATGTAAAAAGTGACAGCCTTAGTTCTGCATTTCTTTCACTACTGAACTCAATTGGCTTTTCCCAACATGTGAATGAACCAACTCGCTGCTTCAGTCATATCCTTGATCTTGTCAATTTCAATGCCATATGTTAGAACAAGTTAACAATTTTTCCTCAAATTTTTCTCTTCTGACCGACCATTACCTCATTACATTTGAGTTTACTTTGACTGCACAGCATCGAGGAATGAATTCGGCTATAGAAGATGTTTATCTGAAGATGCTGTGGCTAAATTTAAAGAAAATATTGGGTTATCATTTGCAATTCCATGTCTAAATTCAAATGAGGATTTCTCCCATACACAGGTTGATAACCTTGGGATTAGCACTATGGCCACACTTGTGTTCAAATCTTGATGATGCTGCCTCTCTCAAAAAGAAAGTAATAAAACAGTGGAGGCTGGCTCCATGGTATAACTCTAAAATCTATGCCTTAAAGCATGACGTCATGGAAATTAGAAAGAAAATGGCATTTCAGCAACTCAGAAGAGTTTCACCTAGCCTGGAAAGAAAGCTTAAAAACATATAAAAAAGCTCTCCGTAATGCTAGAAGATCGTATTACTCAGCATTAATAGAAAAAAAAACAAAAAACAGGAACAACCCCAGGTTTCTCTTCAGCACTGTAGCGAGGCTCACAGAGAGTCATAGCTCAATTCAACCATTGATTGCGTTAGCCCTCAGCAGTGATGATTTTATGGGCTATTTTACAGATAAAATTACAACAATCAGAGAAAGAATTTATCAGCTCTTACCTACATTAGACAGTAATCTTCCACTGAATACAGCAACTCTTGATTCAGCTGTAACGTCTACATTTGGAGTCATTCTCTGAATCTCTCAGAGCTAGCTTCTATAGTTTCAACATCTAAACCATCAACCTGTCTATTAGACCCAATACCAACTAGCCTCTTTAAAGAGATTTTCTACTTAATTGAGCCGTTCATTCTTGATCTGATCAATCTGACTTTATCTTTGGGTTATTTACTCCAGACTCTCAAGACTGCAGTTATCAAACCTCAACTTAAATCTTGATCCAGATGTTTTTGCCAATTATAAACCCATATCGAACCTCCCGTTCATTGCTAAAATCATTGAAAAAGCAGTTGCAAACCAATTATATGACCATCTGCATAGCAATGGCTTGGTCGAAGAGTTTCAGTCAGGATTTGGAGTTCATCACACCACAGAAACAGCACTGGTTAAAGTCTCCAATGATATTCTAATGGCTTCAGACAATGGATCAGCCTCCATACTTCTCCTCTTAGATATTAGTGCTGTATTTGACACCATTGACCATAATATTTAATTACAGAGACTGGAACATGAAATTGGCATTAAAGGAACTGCACTAAGATGGTTCAAATCCTATTTATCAGATAGATATCACTTTGTCCACGTTAACAATACCTCCTCCTCATGCACTAAAGCCAACTATGGAGTTCCACAGAGCTCTGTACTTGGACCAATCCTCTTCACCCTGTATCTGCTTCCTTTAGGCAACATTATCAAGAAGCACAGCATCAATTTTCACTGTTATGCAGATGATACTCAGCTGTATTTATCAATAAAGCCAAATGAAGTTAGTCAGATAGTCAGACTGCAGACATGTCTTGACGACAAAAGTCTGGATGACCTGTAACTTTTTACTTCAGGACGGATTGAACATGGTGGAGGTGCTCCTCACGGGTCTTGGAGAAAATAAGGATGTCGTCCAGGTAAACAAAGACGTGCCTATTAAGCATTTCCCGGAGGACGTTGTTGGCAGGGGCTTAGAACACAGCTGGGGCATTAGTGAGTCCAAATGGCATGACCAAATATTCATAATGGCCCAAGGGGGTGTTGAATGCCGTCTTCCATTTGTCCCCCTCACGGATGCGAACCAGGTGGTAGGCGTTGTGAAGGTCGAGCTTTGTGAAGATGGTGGCTCCCTCCAGCAGTTCAAAGGCTGATGAGATAAGGGGCAGAGGGTAATGGTTCTTGACCGTTATATCATTAAGTTTCAATTATTTGTCCATCTCCACAAAAAAGAAACCCGCTCCAGCAGGTTAGGAGGAGGGACGGATGAGGCCAGCCGACAGAGAGTTGTTGATGTACTCCTCCATGGCCTTCCTCTCAGGATAAGAGAGGGAGAACAGTCGGCCCTTAGGAGGAGCGGTGGCAGGCAGGAGATCGATGGCGTAGTCGTATGGCCGGTGGGAAGGCAGGGACGTGGCCTTGACCTTGCTGAGGCCAGAGGCAGATCAGGGTAGTCCAGAATGTGAAATTGGATGGTCTCATGATTCCCAGACATGAGCATGGAGACTGGCGATGTCTAGTGGGTGATGGTGCCCATCTTGTAACCATCGAGGGCTCGTGCAGGGATTGGGGGAGCAAGTGGGACCCTGCCAAGCCCCAGTTGCTGAGCCACCCTCTCACTGATAAAGCAGGAATCGGCTCCAGAGTCGACGAGGGTCGCCAGGGTGTGAGAACCATCCAGGAGAAGCAGGCGGGCTTGGAGCAGGGGACGGCAAGTGTGAGGAGGCTCTGTTAATGAGCTAAACCCTACCTCCTCAAATAAGGGTGAGCTCTGTCTTTTTACTGGGCAGGCAGCGACAAAATTTCCTTCTCCTCCGCAGTACAGGCAGAGCTGGGCTAGCTGACATCGCCTCCGTTCTGCGGGGGTGAGGGAGGTGCGTCCCAGCTGCATGGGTTCCGGTTCGGTCTGAGGTGGGTTCGAAGGCAGGTGTAGACTAATGGGATCCCGTGGACCCTGCGGTGGTTGGCGGCTTGCTCCCTGGCGTCGTTCCAGTCGCCGAGCCACACTGGCTGGCTCGGGTGTGAAAGTCTATAGAGAGGTCTGCCACTGACCGCTGCTTTTGCCTCAGGTTCATAAGCCCACCAGCAACCTCAGATCGGGCAGGACTTTGGCCAAAATCCTTACGAAGCTCCACTGAGAAGGCCGGGAAACTCGGGCAGGCAGGTGACTGTCATTCCCACAACTGTGCACGGTCGGTCAGGTCATTAATGGTGAATGCGGCAAGCATGCGTGGCTGGAGGGCGAAGAGCAGGATACAGTTAGTGATTAGCAGGGAACAGTTATTGATGAATGGGGCGCAGGTCACTGGGTCCCAGTCGTTGCGTTCGGGTGTCCCTACACATGGCTCGAGAGCGTCGGCAGCTAGGAGGGGAGCCATGTTAGGAGCGGCAGCCAGAACAGAAGACGAAGATGCAGATGAAGAGTCAGTGAGAGATGCTGCTGAAGCTGGTCAACTAGCCCTGACAGCCTTTGAGGCAGGGAGTCAATAGCATGTTCCATGTGGCCATTAGATGCAGCAATCAGTCTCTCATGGCTAAGAAACATGTGTTCAGTCTTCTCCAGTCTGTTGAGTTGGGAGGGGTTGCTGCTCACTGGGTCCATCTTTGGGCAGACACACAGGAAAAAACCCAGATGCGAGGCAGCAGGCAGATGCAGTCAAAAGTCCTCATTGAAAACTCAGTAAGTGATGGAACAACCGGGGTTCAAATCCACGTCTCCAGTGGGAGAGTCCAAGACATCACCACTAGGCCACGAGGTGGAGATGTGTTCAGCTCAACAGGAGCAGAGTCCTTGGTGTGCTCAGTGGTCCAGACCAACAAGAGCAAGGGGGCAGGCAGTTGGATGGTCAGGGACAGGTCAGGGGTCAGATAACCAACACAGCAGGGACTTACAGGTTTTCTCATTGTCAGGGACAGAAGGCGAGGTTGGTTGCCGGTGATCAAACGAGCAGGCAGGGTCAGGACAGAAACAGGTCCGGATCCGGTGGATGATTAGCTGAGGCCGAGCAGGTGAGATGATTGTGACTGGGATGCAGGTGTGACTGGAGCAGGGGGTGTAGTAGTGAAAATCTACCGGGTGGAGCAGGCTGGAGACTGTGACAAAACTGAAATTATTGTGCTTGACCCTAAGTACCTCTGAAAAACTTTATTTGACCATCCAATCAGTCTGGATGGCAATACTTTGGCTTCCAGCTCCACTGTAAGAAATCTCAGAGTAACTTTTGATGAGGACATGTCCTTTGTCCCCCACATAAAACAAGTCTGTAGGGTAGCTTTCTTTCACCTACGCAACATTAGGAAAATCAGAAACATCCTGTCTCAAGAGGATGCAGAAAAACTAGTCCATGCATTCGTTACTTCTAGGCTGGATTACTGTAACTCATTAATATTTCAATATCCAAACAAATCTCTGAAAGGTGTTCAGATGATTTAGAATGCTGCTGCACAAATATTAACAGGAACTAGAAAAAGGGATCACATTTCTCCTGTTTTAGCTTCTCCTCATTGGCGGCCGGTAAAATTCAGAATAAAATTTAAAATCCTTCTGTTAACATATAAAGCTCTTTATGACCAAGCTCCATCATATCTCAGAGGGCTCATAGTTCCTTAATGTCCTAGTAGGCCACTCCGCTCTCTAGATGGAGGTTTAATTGTGGTTCCTAGAGTCTCCAAGAGTAAATCGGGAGGCAGATCTTTCAGTTATCAGACTCCTCTTCTATGGAACCAACTTCCAGTATCGGTGCGGGGGCGGACTCATTAGCAATTTTCAAGACCAGGCTTCAATCTTTTCTATATGACAGAGCTTACAGTTAAAAAGTTCACTTACTCCTTAGCTATGCTGCTATAGGCCTAGACTGCTGGGGGAAGCACTGAGCACCTCTCTCTCTCTCTCTCTCTCCCCCTCTCTCTCCCTACCCCTTGCATGCACCGGCATACTACTAACAGTGTTTCCCCCTAGTCCCAGTCTCTCCCAGTTCCTCTCCTCTCTCTCACTAAGCACGTTTATATGCACATATCCAGCCAATAATTGAATTGAACGCAACTGGACTAAGGACTTAGGTTGTCAAAGACGTTTCGCCTCCTTATCCCAGGGGCTTCATCAGTTAGGAAAGCATTGGTCTGACTAGTCCTCACTAGTCTGACAAAATAGTGGAGTTGGACCCAGGTATTTAACCTCTGTGGGAGTGTTCACACAGCTCCTGGTGAACAATAGCTCGTTAGTGGAGTTTCACTGACCATTGTTAGTCATGTGAGGCCTCCAGTGAACAGCCATCGGTAGGAGTCTTGTGAGCCCACTGGTGAACGACAGTCGTTGTGGTCGTTGGAGTCACATGAGGTCAGTTTTGGGCAGCCATTGTTGGAGGCTGAGTTGTTAATTCTCCCGGGTAGGGTTGACAGGGCAGCATTGTAGATGGGAGATAGGTGGTGTCGCAGACCCCCTCCCATGATTAGAGAAGGTTTCTCCACTTTTACATAGATGGCTTCTTTGACCCCTCTTTCAAACCATCTGTCCTCCTTGTCCAGGATTTTAACATTGCTGTCCTCAAAGGAGTGTGCCGTTTCCTTTAGCTGTAAGTAGACAGCTGAAACTGGACCTGAGGAGGTGGCCCTTCTGTGTTGGGCCATGCGTTTAACGGTTGTTTAGTTTCACCAATGTATAGGTCCTTGCATTGCTCACTGCACTGGACTGCATATATCAGGTTGCTTTTCTGAGTGTGTGTGGTACCCTGTCTTTTGGGTGTACAAGTTTTTGTCTGAGAGTGTTGCCTGGTTTGAAACATACGGGGATTTGATGTTTGTTGAAAATCCTCCTGAGTTTCTCCGACACCCCAGACACATACGGAATTGCTATGTTTTTGCGTTTGTTGTTCCCTTCCTCAGCACCCTCTGTGTTGGTCTTCTTTTTTGGAGCGTGTTCTTGTTTTGTTGAAGGCCCAACTCGGATAGCCGCAAGTTTTCAGAGCTCCCCTTAAATGCTTATGCTCTTTCTCTTGGTCCTGAGGGGTGGTTGGTACATTATTGGCCCTGTGTTGTAGGGTTCTGACAACTCCCAGTTTGTGCTCCAATGGGTGGTGCAAGTAAAAGAGAAGGTATTGGTCTGTGTGTGTGGGTTTCCTGTATACCCCGATGTGGAGGCTCCTGTCCTCACCAAAGTGTACATCACAATCCAAAAAAGGAAGGTGGTTATCTTTGACATCTTCTCTAGTGAACTTGATGTTTTTGTCCACAGAGTTGATGTGTTCAGTGAATGCCTGTACGTCTTGGGTTTTGATTTTCACCCACGTTTCGTCCACATACCTGAACCAATGGCTTGGTGGTGTACCTTTGTATGAGTCCAAGGCCTAGTGTTCTACCATTTCCATGTATAGATTGGCCACAATCGGGGATACTGGTGAGCCCATTGCACAGCCATGCTTTTGTCTGTAGAAGTTATTGTTGAACTGGAAATATGTGGTGTTCAGGCATAAATCCAGTAGTTGACAGATCTGGTCTAAATCAAATCAAATCAAATCAAATCAGATTTATTTGTATAGCGCCAAATCATAACAAAGTTACATCAAAGCACTTTACATATAGAGCAGGTCTAGACCAAACTCTTTATAAAATTATTTAAAGAGACCCAACAGATCCCCCGATGAGCAAGCACTTGGCGACAGTGGCAAGGAAAAACTTCCTTTAAGAGGCAGAAACCTCGGGCAGAACCAGGCTCAGGGGGGGCGGCCATCTGCCTCGACCGGTTGGGTTGAGAGAGGGAAAGAGAGAGAGAGAGAGAGGCACGGGGGGAGGGGAGGGCAAAGTTGGGTAGAGTAGGGAGAGAAAGAGAGCAGGAGGAGGGGATATTCAAACAGGTGTAGGCAGGAACATGATGCTGCATGAGGTTCGTAGGAATGATGCTGTATGGAATTCTTGAAGATGTGGGAGCGGCAGGCATTGCAGGAACATGGGATGGTGATGATTCATCACCTGCAGGATGAGGACAGGGAGAGAGAGGAGAGGAGCTGGGAGAGAGAAAGGAGAGGAGCTGGGGGAGACAGAGAATTCGGGAAAACATGGTTAGTAAATGCAATGCACATGCTTGGAACTGAGAGAAACTGGGATTTCGGAGAAGCAGGTTGTTGGTATGACGGCGCATGCGAGGGGGGTGGGGGGAGAGGGAGAGGGGGAGAGAGAGAGAGAGAGAGAGAGAGAGAGAGTGAGTGAGAGAGGGGAAAGGGAAAGGGAAAGGGAGAGGGAGAGAGAGAGAGAGAGAGAGGTGCTCAGTCCTTCCCCCAGCAGTCTAGGCCTATAGCAGCATAGCTAAAGAGTAAATGAACTTTAACTTTTTAACTATAAGCTCTGTCATACAGAAAAGTTTTAAGCCTGGTCTTGAAAATTGCTAAAGAGTCTGCCCCCCGGACCGATACTGGAAGTTGGTTCCATAGAAGAGGAGCCTGATAACTGAAAGATCTGCCTCCTGATTTACTCTTGGAGACTTTAGGAACCACAAGTAAACCTCCATTTAGAGAGCGGAGTGGCCTACTAGGACAGTAAGGAACTATGAGCTCTCTGAGAATGATGGAGCTTGGCCAGTAAGAGCTTTATATGTTAACAGAAGGATTTTAAATTCTATTCTGGATTTTACCGGCAGCCAATGAAGAGCAGCTAACACAGGAGAGATGTGATCCCTTTTTCTAGTTCCTGTTAATATTCGTGCAGCAGCATTCTGAATTAACTGAAGGCCTTTCAGAGATTTGTTTGGACATCCAGATAATAATGAGTTACAGTAGTCCAGCCTAGAAGTTACGAATGCGTGGACTAGTTTTTCTGCATCCTCTTGAGAGAGGATATTTCTGATTTTCCTAATGTTTCTCAGGTGGAAGAAAGCTGCCCTACTGACTTGTTTTATGTGAGGGACAAAGGACATGTCCTGGTCAAAGGTTACTCCAAGGTTTTTTACAGTGGAGTTGGAAGCCAAAGTAATGCCATCCAGACTGATTAATTGATTAGATAGGGTTTCTCTAAGGTGCTTAGGGCCGAGTACAACATCAGTTTTGTCAGAATTTAGAAGTAAAAAATTATGGGTCATCCAGACTTTTATGTCTTCAAGACATGTCTGCAGTCTGACTATCTGACTAACTTCATTTGGCTTCATTGATAAATACAGCTGAGTGTCGTCTGCATAACAGTGGAAATTGATGCTGTGTTTCCTGATAATGTTGCCTAAAGGAAGCAGATAAAGAGTGAAGAGGATTGGTCCAAGTACCGAACCCTATGGGACTCCATAACTGGCTATAGTGCGTGAGGAGGAGCTATTGTTAACCTGTACAAACTGATATCTATCCGATAAATAGGATTTGAACCACCTTAGAGCAGTTCCTTTAATGCCAATTTCATGTTCCAGTCTCTGTAATAAAATATTGTGATCAATGGTGTCAAATGCAGCACTGAGATCTAAGAGGAGAAGTATGGAGGCTGATCCATTGTCTGAAGCCATTAGAATATCATTGGAGACTTTAATCAGCGCTGTTTCTGTGCTGTGGTGAGCTCTAAATCCTGACTGAAACTCTTCAAGCAAACCGTTCCTATGCAGATGGTTGTGTAATTGGTTTGCTACTGCTTTCTCAATGATTTTAGACATGAAGGGAAGGTTCGATATGGGTCTGTAATTGGCCAAAACATCTGGATCAAGATTCGGCTTTTTAAGCTGGGGTTTGATGACTGCGGTCTTAAGAGTCTGAGGTACATAACCCAAAGATAAGGTCAAATTAATGAGATCTAGAATTAAGGGCTCAATTAAGTAAAGAATGTCTTTAAAGAGGCTGGTCGGCACTGGGTCTAATAGACAGGTTGATGGTCTAGATGATGATACTATAGAAGCTAGCTCTGAGAGATTCAGAGATGAGAATGATTCCAGATGTAAAATAGGCATTGCAGTTGATTCAGGAGTTGCTGTATTCAGTAGGTTATTGTCTAATGTAGGTAAGAGCTGTTGAATTCTGTCTCTGATTGTTATGATTTTATTTGTAAAAAAGCCAATAAAATCATTGCTGCTGAGAGCTAAGGGGATCACTGGTTCTATTGAACTATGACTCTCTGTCAGCCTGGCTGCAGTGCTGAAGAGAAACCTGGGGTTGTTCTTGTTTTTTTCTATTAGTGTTGAATAATATGATCTTCTAGCACTGCGGAGAGCTTTTTTATACGTTTTTAAGCTTTCTTTCCAGGCTCGGTGAGACTCTTCCGAGTTGCTGGAACGCCAATTTCTGTCTAATTTCCGTGTCATCTGCTTTAAGGCACGAATTTGAGAACTATACCACGGAGCCAGCCTCCTCTGTTTTATTACTTTCTTTTTGAGAGGGGCAGCATCATCCAGATTTGAACACAGTGTGGCCATAGTGCTAGTCACAAGGTCATCAACCTGTGTATGGGAGAAATCCTCATTTGAATCTGGTTTAAGGTTTGTCCTGTCTGGTAAGGTTTCATCATGTTGTAGATGGTGCCTCACAGTTTCTACTGCCTCCATGGTCGGGATGCAAGTAAATAAGGAGGTCACATCATAAGAAACCATAGTTTCATCAGGTTCCATTTTGACTATGACCTGGATGAATGAAAATATGCACAGACGTTTACATGCACAGTTAAGTCGAGCTATGGTTGTAGCTCGATAAAGCCATCTCATCTGACTTCTGTCCTTGTCCCATTATACATGCACGGGAGTGAAATCGATTTATTTGTTGAAATCATGTCGCCTCCGCTACGATAGGTGGCGGTATGCACTCTTTCGGCTTGTGGGTTATGGGCCACTACCGATTGACCTATGACGTCACAGACCACAACAGAGGTGGAAAGAAAAAAAGGCCGGTGAGCTAGCAAGTTAGCCTCTGTATCCGTCCAAAAATTAGCTTTTGCTGCAGACTTTGCCATGTTCGACGCTTAGCAGTTAGCCGCCTTCTTTTGTCTGACCTCCTATGTTTGCGTTTATGTTTTAAATGCCGTTCAACTTCCGGGTCATAGCTTAGCGCGGAACTTTAGCACATGCGCAGATCACCTCCTCCAGCTCCAGTCCGACTGTCCGTATACATGCAGCAGTAGATCGACTTTCAATTGCATTATCTGGGTGTGTTAGTCCGACAAGTTCGATTTCAGTCGCGCTAACGTGTTTACATGTACTTTAAAAGTCCAGTTTTGGTCAGACTAAAGCAATAATTCGGTTTTTTAGGTGTCATGTAAACGTGCTTACCAGTGGCAGCTGGTCAATGGAGGGCGCTAGGGCGCCGCCCCGATCAAATCAAGAGATGAAAATCAAAAGAAAAAACAAAAATGCTGTAAGATGAAAATAATTATTAAAAGATGGTGTTATTTCAGTCTGTGGGTGACTATCAATAGTAATTAAATGTTGTTTAAATATTTATTTGGTTCTAAAATGGTTTTTATTTTATTTTATTCACTTCCTGAAGTGAAGGACGCCGGTAAAACAGAATCCAGTGTAAGCCCTCGAACATTTGATAAGCATGTGACCTGAGGCTCTCTTTTAATTGGTTTGAAATAGATTCTTCACGAGACGCAGCTGTGCGCGTCCCGTATGCCCTCCACGAATCATGTCACACGATACTGATCGCTGATTTGCTGCTGATGTTTCTGTACTTTATGTACAGTTTTCTTTTTTCACTGCAGCATAACTGAACTGCTTCACTAAAAGTTATGAGCAATGAACCATTGATCGATGCTCACATTTTTCAAAATAAAAGGACCAAACTATTATTTTCTACCTTCTTTTTTTTCCCCATTGTACCAAGCTCGTACCGAACCGTGACTTCTGTGTACCGTTACACCCCTATATATGCCAAATTGCGCACCCGCAAAAATTTTTAGCACCAGCTGCCACTGGTGCCTACTGTCCTCATCCTGCAGGTGGTGAATCATCACTACCCCATGTCCCTGCAATGCCTGCTCCTGCAATGCTGCTCCCATATTTTTATTAACTTCATACAGTATCATATGTTCCTGCTTGCACCTTGCACCTGTGTTGAATATCCCGTCCTCCTGCTCTCATTCTCTCCCTACTCTACCCAACTTTGTCCCCCCCCCCGTCTCTCTCTCTCTCTCTCTCTTGCCCTCTTCCCCCAACTGGTCGAAGTAGATGCCCGCCCCCCCTGAGCTTGGTTCTGCCTGAGGTTTCTGCCTCTTAAAGGAAGTTTTTCCTTGCCACTGTCGCCAAGTGTTTGCCCATGGGGGGATCTGTTGGGTCTTTTCAAATAATGTTATAAAGAGTTTGTGGTCTAGACCTGCTCTATATGTAAAGTGCCTTGATGTAACTTTCTTACGATTTGGCACTATTTAATAAATCGGATTTGATTTGTTTAAAATAAAACCTGCCTCAAGTCAGAGTGTATGTCCAGCTCAGGCCATAGCTGTTCTGTCAAGCAGGGAGTGGAAGAGCAGCCAGCCAGCAGCCCTCGGTTTAAATGAATATCAATCATGCCTCCCAGGCTGTGTACCACCCCTCAGTCACCTCAGGGCTGCAATTGGTTTATATAAGATCAACCTTCCAGGGACCGATGAAAGCTGGTTTATCAGTGTCCATTCACGGAGAACAATGAGGCCAAATAACTAATGAGCTGTGCGTGGGCTGAGGTGTCCCTCTGACTCTATTCACAGAGTGGCTTTGGACATGACCAGCAGCCATCCATGGGCCAATTGCTGGACCAGGGAATCCAAGGAATAGCAATGCTTTAAGAATAACAACAGAAAAGCATTCAAGCTTTATCACCAAAGAAAATTTTTTGTAAGGGAATATAGGAGAAGAAAACTTTCTAGTTGGATTACTCTTTTTTATTTATATTGAGAGTTCAAGGTTAAGAAGCTTTAACATCATGGGGGCTATAAGGAACAAAACTAAAACAAAACCAAAAATCTTTGTCATCTTTCTGACAGCATTCTCCTGTTTGAGTAAGTATGGTTTTTCTTCAGTAGCTTCATTCAGAAGATGGAATTCCTGTTAATCTACATTGACTTTGACTTTCAGTGGAACGGAACACAGTTAAATTTAAATTATTCATGTTCCAGCTTCCACACTGAAATGCATCATCACAACGATCATCATCAAAACAGCTTTATTGTTGAATATCCAATTGGTCCTCATCCAAGCAGCTAGTGATATGATATCTAAACTATAGTATCTTGCAGTATCATTGGTGTATCTGGTGTGAATCAGGGGAGAAGTTTTCTGCTCTGTCCTCATTTACCAACTCAAGTATCTGTTAAAAAAAAAAAAGATCAGTTCTGCTGATTCCAGATGAAACTGTTGACAATGTCTACATGGTTGTGTTTATTGACACATTGTGTATTCTTTCTGGCAGAGGGGTAACAAAAACACAGATCTGGTAAGACTTTACCACCAGTGTATCAGTGTACATTTAAATGTTTTACACTCTAAATGTCAAATAACTTCCTTTAGTTGTCCAGAACAAAGGGTGACTGAATTAATATTCTTTTGAGGGGCAGGTCTTACCTTAATATTAAAATTTAATAATTAAATGGGAATAAACATCCCAGAATCCAAATGTGAGGTAAATACCTTTGTCTAACCAGCACTAATTGGTTCCTTCCAAAAAAAGGTGAAAATCTGAGGGCAAAGTTATTTTAACTTATTTTAACTGCAGTTGTTTCAAACTACTTCAATCAAGAATATATAAACTTTAATCAAGAATATTTTATTTGGAAATGACAGAGCTGTTTTGAATGAAAAGGTGAGCAGAGCAGATGCTGAAGGAGGGTCTATGTTCAAGTCCATCTATACAAAGGAGTTAGAGTCAGTGACCTCTGACCTTCAGGAGGGGGAGGTGCTTTGAATCATCCTGGTCAGTGGAATAGTCTGTGGAGGGGCACACCATGAACACAATAGACCCCACAGACCATAATTTTCACTGACCTGACCCTCACATCCTCATCTCCATAACACTGCACCTACTCTGTGCTCAGATTAAGACCTTATTAAAGATATGTGAGTGTACGTTAATCCCCCAACAGCTGCCCATGAATATACCCTCAACAATCCCCAATCCCTCTATCATAGCTCTCCACTTTCTCACACTATGTCCATGATAGGCTGACAGAAATACCCCACACAGCAGGAGCACGAAAGGCTGGTGATGACTGGTGTTTTCTACAGTGTGAACACAAACAGCAAATGTCTCAATCTCTGGAGTGTTTTGGTTAATGCCAAAAGGATTTAGCCATGTAGTAGTATGATTATGAGACTAGACGACATTGGACATTTTGCAGGACCTTCATCCAGCATTAATCCTGAGGAATGGTTAACAAACATATTAGTTTGTGAACTTTGATACAGTGGACAAAACTGGTCATTAGTTTCAGCAATATATGCTCTCACAGTGATGCTTTGAGACTGACTGAGCTGGTGTTGGACTGAAAATAGATTATATGGTAGAGGGACTCAGGTGGCATGGTAATTGAGAATTAAGAAGCTGTTTTTACTTTCAGTAATCATTCTTCTTGGTAACTGTGGCCATTAACAGATCATTCTGTACTGAGCAAAAATGTTGTAATTGTAGAAGATTCTCATGTATTGATTTGAATCCATTTACCATTGAGCCTAATTTTAAATTCAGTTTACTGATGATAACTTTTGGATACAATATGTACAAAAAAGGACTTTGAATTTTGCTCACTCTCTCTTGCATTATCTGTGCATTAGGAGGTGATCTTAATGACCCATGTAAACAGGAGGAATAGCTACAACAAGCAAAGACTGTGTCATGTATTCATTTGGTTCCTTTGCTAATGTTTGTCATGAAAAGCTGTCAAACTGTGGCTTTGTGGGTTTTAACTCATTTGGCAAGTGAAAAGATCTGCATACATGCAATCACATTCTGAGCAGTTTATTTCATGTCTATAAAGTGACCATGAGTAGAAAGTCATGACTGCCAAACTATTATAAATTATGTTCTAAGTTCCCATAGCCATATATATTCACGCAAAATCTGAAGTTAAAAAAACAGCACTGTCAATACCAACAAAACATTCATTCACCACAGTCAAATTAGAAAAAATTCTGCAACTTCAGCAAAGGGGGAAGAGACAGAAATGTAATGTGCAGGAAAAACAGGAAACATCTCTCTGACAGTGTAAACAATCAGGCAGGTAAATTCCACTTAATGAGTTTAAGACTCAGTTGCCATCTTGTATCACTATTACTGGCCCGTTACTTTCCAGTCACATTTATCAAGCTAACTCTTTTGCACAGAGAATACTTACTGCATCACTTGAAACCTAAAAAAAAGCAAAATAAACAAAAGAGGCATCTCCACACCATTAGAAATTATTTCTATTGATCCATATTGTTCTTTCAGTCTATTTAGACCTGCACTGACCATAAGAAATCTCCCCCTCCCTCCACCATTATGGAGAAGGGGCCTGAACTTTGAAATCTGTGAAGTTCAGGGTCAGGAATCCTAAACAATAGGAGAGAGCAGCCCTTGTTGGCAACAAACTCGCCCCTCCACCTCATCTCTGACTCTCCCATGACCTCTGTGAAGCTTGGTGTTGCAAGCACATGGTGTCAGTATAGGGGGTTTCTGACAACCCACTCCTTTCAAAATAATTCATTGTAACCCTAACATCTTATTGAAAACAATCCAATCTTGAATGCTATGCATTTAATTACACCCCATGCAGGTTCAGGTCATTTGAATTTGTAGAGTAGATAAACTGTAGATTAATAGATTAGTAGATTAAACTCCTCCAATTTGGTGTTTTGAAGCTTGTTTTTCTGTGTTATCCAACAGTGTTATTATCCACCTTGATCCACAGAGTGTTACTGACTTTGAGGCTTTAATCTATTTTGCCATAGTGTATTGTGTATGTATAATGTATTGTTTCTATGTTTTTGTTTTTTTTTTAAATCTGCTTTAGGACAGCGGATTGAAATTAGCATGTATGCTAACTCCGGCATATTTACATAGATGCTCTTGCTGACATGTCAATTAATGTGCACTGTCCTAATCAAATAAATAATCATTTAAAAAAAATCTGCAAAAGGATGAGATTTTTCCAGTATTGGTCCAATCACAATGCCAATTTGTCAAAACACACAACTCAGAAGGCAGTTCAATACTGCTAATGAGTTGGTGTAAGGTCTCATCGTACAACAGCCTTTCAATTAATCTTATCTTTATGGAGACAATCCTACCCTTTAATAAAGTTTCAACAAAAATTAGTTGACACTATGATAAGATGATAAGCTTCAGAAAGATTCAAATTATTACCATCCCAAATACTCAAGTAAGTCAGCAATCAGGGTTACATGGATAAGGAATGTATTTTGTCTTTATTCTGATATTTAGTCACAAATGGAACCTAGAACTTTTAATATTTAATAATATAATAAGATAATATTTAAAGAAAAGAAATACACTGAACCAAATCTTTCGAAGAAGAGCTGTTGTTGTGTCATTACTGGCCTTTAAGGCCTTATTGTTAGCAGAACCATGTGTTTGGTAATGGTGACCACAGAATGCAATGCAAGTTCTCCCTTGGGAGCCTTGGCTTTCATCACGAGGCCTGAGGGATGCAATACTAAGGGGGTGCAGGGCTCTATCAGCCTGTCCAGACGTGGTTGACTGGTACCTCTCTCCTGGTTGTTTCTTCTGGGAGGGGGTTATCTCATTAGAAGGAGGGCAGATGCTCATTTCTTGTTCTGGCACATCAGCAAAGCTGATCATATGTTAGGGTTAAGGTAGGGGAAGACCTTAGTTGCATGTTAAGACTGTGGATGTATAAGAGATAAACTATAATTTGATGGGCCACCTTGCCAACAAAGATGCTTAAGTTGCTGATTTTCAGAGAAATTATAGCTGAATGTTGAAATTGTCACAAATGGCCACATTTGTCGATATGCAATGCCCTGACACATATGATTTAATACTTGCCACATTTAGCCAGGAAAAAGCAGTTAGCATAATCTAATTAGTCTGGCGGATATAGGTTTGTCTTTCATGAAAAATAAAAATGAGTGTGTGTATATTCTAAATGTGTACTGACAATAATCAACCAAAAAAAGACAAAGGGCCATCTGAACTTCACTGGGAGTAAATGCGCAAAACAGGACCAAAGTCAAGTTCAGTTTCAAGCTGCTGCTGTGGGGGATTGATGGTTGCTTTTTATGTGCAAGGAAAGGATTGTATTTGGGTGAACAGATGTAAGACCACATAGTGGTTCTGATAAGACATCTTCTAGTTCAAGTGCAACTGCAATTGTTAGCGCTTCACAGCTGGGAATGAAAGAGGCTGATGCTAGAGTTCAAAACTATTTGCATATGATAACATTAGCACTAAAAAGACTGAAAGAAAGTGGGAATGACCGGGAGCATCCCAAGGTCACAGGGGAGAGGGTGACACAGAGATCTCGTGGCATGGGAAAGTCACCCCAGAGATGGATCTGAAAGGATGGGGAGACAGAAGGGGTATGGGGAGTTGCATACGAAGGGGCAGATGGTGCCCTTGGGTACATGATGGCTGAAGGGAGGTTTTACAAGAGGTTACTGGGGGTTGGGTGCAAATAAGCATCGTCACAACACTATTGTTACAATAGTTCCTTACTTCAATGGAGGGTCCCTTAACTTCACCCTGGAACCCTTTTCCAGTCTTGTCCTCTCTAGCTTGGCTATTGTTTGTTTCCCTCTATGGCTGGATGGTTCAGTGGCATTCAGCTTTCATTGTGGCTCTTCTTTAGTGAAATCATTAGACGATGCAAAACCAAAATGCAGCATCAATCAAATTAGGAGTTGACCAAAGTCAAAGGAGGTAGGAGTCCCTAAGGCTTGGTAACAGGCAAAGAAATTATATTGTTGGTTGAAATTTTTGTGAAATTCCATTTTACTGTCTTGACAAAATACTCAACATTGAAGGTGACTTTCTGAAAAACACCTTAATCCATGTTAATGTGAGCCACTATAAAAGAAATCATATTAAACTTTTTAACAAAGAAGCTGTGTTTTGACTGAATGATAATACATTTTTCATTTGTTTTTACATCAAACTGCCAGTGTTCTCAGTATAGACCCCAACATTGTATTGCCACACAACCGTTGTTTATACTATTTGCAATTCAACTGTAGGTCTGAAATTCTGAACCTTTTAAAATGTACTGAAGTTCTCATCAGTGGTGTGACAAATCCATTCATATATTCCGACCAGAAATGCATTTAGATCTTGCTAAAGCACGTTGACTAAAACTACAGCCCCCAGTGTTTCGCTTTTTTTTTTTTTTTTCAGTTCTGTCTGTCACCATCACCAACTTGGAAGGTAGTTTGTTGATTTTTACTGAGTGAAATGACCTTGTGAGGCAGGGAGGACAGTGCTACACCTCAGTGAATATAGGGGGAAACATAGGACAAACAAGGTGCAGAGGGATGGACAAGGGAAGGGGAGCAGGTGGTGCTGTTAGGAACTGGAAAATCTCACTCAAGATTATGAGAGTCCAGAGGGTTTCTGGGTAGCTCTTCAGAGAAATGGGGGTCCAGATAGGCAGAGCTGTCACAACAGAGGAGCAAAGATAGGTTACATAGTGATAGATTGAAAGAACAGCTCAGCACATTGTTGGCAGGATTCATCAATTGTTGATGATGTGACCTAACACGAGCTGTCAAGTGAAACTACACATGCATGTGTGCATCCCTTAGATGTGAGTGAGACAATCACCAGGGCCCAGAATCAGGTCAGTGGCCTAGGCTTCCCCGGCCCGCCACCCAGCGTGTATGAGCACAAGCCCTCAGTGTTTCCCTATTAGACCTCTGAAATCCATATATTGTATTTCAGTGACATTTTTGAGTTTTGGTGCTCCCTGAATTGTACAATGAATGGTCATTGTGATAAAGCTATGGAAACCTGTCTTGTGATGTCTGCAGGTGGCTGTCTGACCTCAGAGCTGTCTTTTCTGCTTGAACCAAGTGATGTGATCGCAGTGAGGGATCGCCCACTCATGCTGGATTGTCGAGTGCAAGGCAAGGAACCGATAACAGTTACGTGGCGTAAAAATGGGGTGCCTTTATTCTCCACCCCACGGATGCAAGTGCTAGCAAATGGTACGCTGTTAATCCAGAACTTCCAGAAACGCAGAGAGGGGAGTGATGCGGATATGGGCGAATACGACTGTGCTGCTCAGAACCGCTATGGCATGCTGGTCAGCCGCAAGGCCAAAGTCCTTCTGGCATGTAAGTATATGAGTGCAACACAACACAGGAATACTGCAGTGTATAACATGTACTTAAAAAAGTGACAATATTACACAGACACAGTCGAAAGAGCATAACAAGTGTCTCAGCAGACTGAGTAACAAGCAGCAGAGACAGGGACCTGCAACATGGTAACACTCAATGTGCACTAGTAAATATTAGCAGTAAGGAAAATATGGAATTTTGCAAAAGAAGTAACAATGGTACATGAGTAGTAGTGTGTAATGATAACTAATGGTAGCTATTGCAGCAACAGGTATTGAGCAGGAACATGGAGCAGAGATGATTCAGCACGTGTAGGACTGGGTGTTATAACGAGTGGAATATTGGACCCCACAATGCAGACAAAAGAACTCTGAAGACAATTTTTGTGAATCGACAAGGAAGTGGATTTATTTACAAATTGTTTGGGATGGAGAGTCTGTCTTGTGAGTGTGGCTGCAGCAGAACAGGGTGGGGTTACTGACTGGGGGATCCAGGTCCAAGGGGAGAGTATTGGTGGGCTGAACAGGGCAGAGAGGAGTTCAGCTCCGCCCAGCTCCAGACAGACACACAAACAAGACAGGAAGACAACACCACAAAAAGGGAAGGGAAAACAATGGCAACACTAGGATCCTGACACGGGGACAGGAAGAGAGAAGACAGGAGGAACAAAAGACATACCACAGGAAGAAACATATTTAGTGACAATTGGTGTTGTGATGGACATGCATGGGGGCGGGAGAGAGAGAGAGAAAGCCACAGAGAGACAGAGACAGAGGAAAGGAGACAGGAAGAGAGGCAGAGGGAGAGAGAGAGCGACGCCCAGCAGTTTAGGCCTATAGCAGCATAAAAGAAAAAAAAAGCAGTAATTAAACCTTACATTTTTAACTGTAAGCTTTGTCATAACAGAAGGTTTTAAGCCTGATTTTGAAAGCTGCAAGAGAGTCTGCCCCTCTGGGAGTTAGTTCTATATAAGAGGAGCCTGATAGCTGAAAGATCTGCCTCCTGATTTACTCTTGGAGACTCTAGGAGCCACAAGTAAACCTATATCCAGAGAAGGAACAGACCTACTGGGACAATAAAGAGCTATGAGCTCTCTGAGATATGATGGAGCTTGATCATTGAGAGCTTTGTATGTTAGGAGAAGGATTTTGAATTCTATTCTGAGTTTTACTTGGAGCCAATGAATAGGAGCTAGTACAGGAGAAATGTGATCTCTTTTTCTAGTTGTTGTTAATATTTGTGCAGCTGTATTCTTAATTAACTGAAGGCTTTTCAGAGAATTGTTGGGACATCCTGATAGCAGTGTATTACATTAGTCTAGTCTGGAGGTAAAATAATGCATGCACTAATTTTTCTGCATCCTCTTGAGTCCGGATGTTTCTGATCTTTGCAATATTGCGTAGGTGAAAGAAGGCTGTCATAGAGACTTCTTTTATATGAGCGACAGAAGACATGTCCTGATCAAAAATGATTCCAAGATTCAAGAATAATGTAATGCCAACCAGGGTGGTTAGATGATCTGATAATGCTTCTCTAAGGTGCTTAGGGCCAAGTACGATGACTTCAGTTTTGTCTGAGTTCAGAAGTAAAAAGTTGCAGGTCATCCAGGGTTTTATGTTTGTAAGACATTCCTGAAGTCTGATTAGCTGATTAGTTTCATTCAGCTTCATTGACAAGTATAACAATGAAGCACACACCTAATTCGCTGATTAATCTGTCAATCAGAAACATACATTTGATTGACAGCTTTATCAGCCATTGGTGACGTTGGTTGACCTGCGACGTCAGATCAGTCTCAAAATTCTACATACAGATTTTGTAAATGCACATTCAGCAATTTGTATGCTCCGTGAATTTATATTACAAGTGTGCCTCAAAATTACATTTGTGAAGTCCGAAATACAACTACGAAACAAAGCATGTGCATTCATGAGTCCGAAATACGACTACAAAACAAAGTATGTGCATTCGTGAAAAGCCCCGCGAGAGTTCATTCATTATGAGACTGTTCTGACTGCATAGTTTTGGTCCCCTGCAGTTTTTACTGTCCAAAAACAATGTTACGCTATATGAAATGGAGACAGGTCAAGCACTAGGACCAAGCGGAAAACGGCCGCTCAAGCTGAAGCCTGTTTCCCTTTAGACACACACACACACGCACACAACCCATGTCAGATTGGTACAAAGATTTGGACCCAAACACACAACAGAGACTCAGTAACAGTTCCAACAAAGACTTTACTTATACAGACAGTGGCAAATATGAGGATCAGGCAGTTCACAAGGTCAGGCAGGCAAAGTTCAAAACCAAGCAATCAGAAAACCAGGGCGAAGGTACCGACAGGGAACAGGCAAACTCCAAGGGATGCAAGAAAACAGGCAGGGTCAAAGATGAAGAACACTAGGAAGCATGAATATAGTATAGTGTTAGGATTCACTGTAACAAAGGCTATGACTGATATAAAATAAATCCAAGACAACTCCATACAACACACAATTTTATGCTCCTCATTTAATCTTAACTTTACTGAGATCCTACTTCTTTATTGATATAAAATAATGTCCTGGATTAAAATCTGATGGCAAATGATTTACCCTATAGGAAATACCTGGATAAGGAAGTGGAGAAATAGAAATGTAATTTAGTGAGATTGAGGCGACTAAGCAACCCATCCAAACTCAGAATGTTTACTGCTTTCATTTAGAGAAATCTTAATTGATTTGGATTGAGTCCTGACCATAGCTCATCTGGTGTGAACAACATGTATGTTACTTTTGCTTTACTTGGAACATGGAACCACTAACATATCAAAATTGAAACAACACAACTAAGACTTTTTGTCCCTAGAATGCATCAACCTCCCCCTGCATTTCCAATCATGCAACCAGCAGCACACCTTTTTAAAATGCCACAGACACAGTTTCTTTGTTTCAGAGGGTTAGGGTGCTGGTGGTGCTAACTATAACTAGTGTTTCTTTACTGTTTTAACACATTATCCCTATCTAAGATCTCATTAAAACCAATTTTTCTCTCAGCTCTTCCAAAATTCCACACCCACCCCCTCTCCATGTCTGTGGATGAGGGAAGTGTTGCTCGTTTCCAGTGTCAGATCAACGGCGTACCTGAGGCCATCATCACCTGGGAGAGAGACAGAATACCACTTAACACCACCGACAAGAGGTAACACCCTAGACTGTAAATAACGATGGATTTAGCCTCAGTAACATCACCTACCCATCTTCTGACTCCTGGTTAATCCAAAAATGGGCTGAAAGTTGGGTTGGTTAGTACATATGCCAACCCACCTGTGACTCAAAATTATAATAACTGTAATCCTTATTAAAATGTAAACAGGGGAAATATAATAACAGTCACCCTAGTTATCACAAAGGAGGAAATTACACCAAAACCTTTTTTTGTATCAGGCTGTAAGCAAGTTTATTTCTGCTGTTAAATTCAATGTGGAAGTCTATGGTGACTGTCTCAATGTTGGAGCCAAACTCTAGCAGTCTTGACTGCTTTTTCCATTATGAAAACTTGTCAATATATGATTCCATATTTAATAAGAATTGTTTGCACTTTGTCCTGCCTGTCATCCAGGTACACTCTCCTGCCCATGGGTATTCTTCAGGTCACAGGTGTCAGGCAGGCAGATGCTGGGGTTTTCCGATGCGTTGCCATGAACCCAGCCAACACTCGCTATAGCCATGAAGCCGTGCTTAACGTCACTGGTAGGTGGATGTATAGTATACAAGTAGTTATATTAAGATGGAGTGAACAAGGTGCTTAGAAATAACTACTAAGCAGTTATATTTATCACTTGGTGAAATCAACTTCTTAGAGAACACTTTTGACCCAGCCAATTTTTTATTCTGTTGAGCTTAAATCTATAGCCATTCCAAACAGACCTAATTTAGACTTTAATAAATTATCTACAACCACCTGAGCCATTCAGTAAAGAACGAAGGGTCACTTAAATAATGAAGTAGACATATAAAGAGTGAAGAACGTATGAAGAATAAATGTGAATGAGACATGTAAACAATAAAGCAAAAAACATCTAAGCAATAAAGGAAACATGGGGAGGAGACCTATAAATAGTTAAGGAGACATGAAAGAATGAAGGACATTTATGAAAAAGATGTGAAAAAAGAAGAACTTATGTAAACAGTGAAGGAGATATAAAGCTATTTTCAGGATGAGGTGGATTCATATAGATGCTGCAGAATTACTCATTTTTGTGTGATAAGTATTTTGTCATCTCATTAATATTCATTTTTTGCCATCCTTCGTATCTGCAGGTGGAACACCTAGGATGTACAAAGAGCCAGTCATTCTGTCAGGACCCCAGAATCTGACCATTACTGTCCACCAAACAGCCATCTTGGAATGCATCGCCACTGGAAACCCAAGGCCTATTGTTTCCTGGAGCAGGCTAGGTACTTCGGAAATCCTAATATATAAAGTATAAAAGAGAAAATTAGTAGCAAAAAGCACGTTGCATGTTTTTATCTCTGTATATGTGTCTTCATCAGATGGACAGTCCATTGGGGTTGAGGGCATCCAGGTCCTGGGAACAGGGAACTTGATGATCTCAGATGTTTCCCTGCGGCATTCTGGTGTGTATGTGTGTGCTGCCAATCGGCCTGGCACCAGAATGAGACGCACAGCACTTGGACGACTTGTGGTGCAAGGTGAGGCCATATATAGACCACTGCATTGACTCCACAGACTACAAAGGAAAAGTCTGTTGTTCTGGGACAGTTTTGAAAGTAATATATATACACTGCTCAAAAAAATAAAGGGAACACTAAAATAACACATCCTAGATCTGAATGAATGAAATATTCTTATTAAATACTTTGTTCTTTACATAGTTGAATGTGCTGACAACAAAATCACACAAAAATTATCAATGGAAATCAAATTTATTAACCCATGGAGGTCTGGATTTAGAGTCACACTCAAAATAAAAGTGGAAAAACACACTACAGGCTGATCCAACTTTGATGTAATGTCCTTAAAACAAGTCAAAATGAGGCTCAGTAGTGTGTGTGGCCTCCACGTGCCCCTATGACCTCCCTACAACGCCTGGGCATGCCCCTGATGAGGTGGCGGATGGTCTCCTGAGGGATCTCCTCCCAGACTTGGACTAAAGCATCCGCCAACTCCTGGACAGTCTGTGGTGCAACGTGGTGTTGGTGGATGGAGCGAAACATGATGTCCCAGATGTGCTCAATTGGATTCAGGTCTGGGGAACGGGCGGGCCAGTCCATAGCATCAATGCCTTCGTCTTGCAGGAACTGCTGACACACTCCAGCCACATGAGGTCTAGCATTGTCTTGCATTAGGAGGAACCCAGGGCCAACCACACCAGCATATGGTCTCACAATGGGTCCGAGGATCCCTATCTCGGTACCTAATGGCAGTCAGGCTACCTCTGGCGAGCACATGGAGGGCTGTGCGGTCCCCCAAAGAAATGCCACCCCACACCATTACTGACCCACTGCCAAACCGGTCATGCTGGAGGATGTTGCAGGCAGCAGAACGTTCTCCACGGCTCCTCCAGACTCGGTCACGTCTGTCACATGTGCTCAGTGTGAACTTGCTTTCATCTGTGAAGAGCACAGGGCGCCAGTGGTGAATTTGCCAATCTTGGTGTTCTCTGGCAAATGCCAAACGTCCTGCACGGTGTTGGGCTGTAAGCACAACCCCCACCTGTGGACGTCGGGCCCTCATACCACCCTCATGGAGTCTGTTTCTGACCGTTTGAGCAGACGCATGCACATTTGTGGCCTGCTGGAGGTCATTTTGCAGGGCTCTGGCAGTGCTCCTCCTGTTCCCCCTTGCACAAAGGTGGTAGCGGTCCTGCTGCTGGGTTGTTGCCCTCCTACGGCCTCCTCCACGTCTCCTGATGTACTAGCCTGTCTCCTGGTAGCGCCTCCATGCTCTGGACACTACACTGACAGACACAGCAAACCTTCTTGCCACAGCTCGCATTGATGTGCCACCCTGGATGAGCTGCACTACCTGAGCCACTTGTGTGGGTTGTAGACTCCGTCTCATGCTACCACTAGAGTGAAAGCACAGCCAGCATTCAAAAGTGACCAAAATATCAGCCAGAAAGCATAGGAACTGAGAAGTGGTCTGTGGTCACCACCTGCAGAACCACTCCTTTATTGGGGGTGTCTTGCTAATTGCCTCTAATTTCAACCTGTTGTCTATTCCATTTGCACAACAGCATGTGAAATTGATTGTCAATCAGTGTTGCTTCCTAAGTGGACCGTTTGATTTCACAGAAGTGTGACTGACTTGGAGTTGCATTGTGTTGTTTAAGTGTTCCCTTTATTTTTTTGAGCAGTGTATATATATATACATCAGATGAGAAGATTATCAAAAAGGACCATAACCAGAATATTAAGGTTTGATCTGAATTAGCAAGACTAGCTCTCTAAAATTGTAACAGTTTCTTATTAATATCAGATGTCTCCATGTTAATGCTGTCTATATAACTGATGTCTATAAATCTATATTTTCTATCTGTATTTCTTTCTTTCTATTTAAAACAGAGTAAAGTTAGTTTTGTCAGAGATAAAGGTTGATAATGGCTGTATGATATGTTGTGCATGTGTGTGTATGTGTGTTTAGCTTCATTATTTCTCTGGGGGAAGAGCTATGCACCCCTTCAGTTCAGCCGTCTCATCATGTTAGAAAGTGTCAGGTGCCCCTTGCTAACTGTTCATCAGTCAATCAATACTTTATATCGATCAGTTGTTAGGTGACCTTGACTCTCCTCTCAGACAGTTCATTGTGTTTTGGGGTTTTGTTGTTTGAGAACCCATGTGAACACAAACCTCAGTGTATCACTTAGCTTCATCCTGTGCGATACAAATATGTTAGTGATTTAAAACTTGGTGTTACAAAATGTTAGTGATAAAAAATATCAGCACAGTGTGTGATATCGTCGTGTTAATATGAAAGTTAAGTTTGTCTGGAAAAAACAAATGGGATGGGAGGAGCAATGGAGTGATATTTGCTTCATTCACCAAAATGGCTGGCTATCCTTTGAGTCTCTCTGCATTACAACATCTCGGTTACCCTCACCCTCTGCTGGGATGCTATCCATCTTCCAGCCATTCCTAATTAACCCTGAGGCAAAGCCTTGTTTCTCCTCCCACCTCCCCATGTGTCCACCCTCCTCCCTCACTCCAGCTCCATTCAACTTAACCCTATGCATTAGGCTGACATACACCCTGAATCCTACTGTTGAGGTCAAAAATCAGGAGTTAGAAGTTACAGGTCATTATTCAGTTCTTTTCCCCACTGCCTATCTCCACCTCCAGCACCTTGCAAACTGAACTGACCTGTAGTCATTCTCTCGTGCCCTCATTGTGAACATGGCCCCTTGACAAACATAGGCTGTGTGAAAGCTCCCTCTCAACATCTCTTCAGCTTTAAACTGTGATAAAGACACTATTAAAATTAAAAGACAATATTTGTATCATTTGCATTAGATTTCCATTTAAAACTTGTTTCTAAATACTAATTTCTATTTATAACACAGTTACTTAAGAAACATTAGATACAGGGAGCAAACCACAAACATAACTTTCATCTTGCCTATAGTAAGTAGTAGGTTATTGGAGCAAATTAAAAATTTGAAATTTCGGGGTTGCAATAATAATTGCAAAACAACTTTACCAATTGTTTCTTATAATAAAAGATAATGATAATGGTTTAAATAAATGTCTTTCGTGAAGGTTTAAGTTGTCAGATTATATGGGGAACATGAGTCTGTTTTGAACTTGTTTCATATTATGATTCTTTGTGTTTCTCCTTGTCCCATCCCTCCCCTGTCTTCAGCTCCTCCTGAGTTCCTCCAGTGGCCCCAGTCTGTATCCAAACCTGCAGGGGGCAGTGCAGTGTTTACCTGTGTGGCCCAGGGTGTCCCAGAGCCTCACCTCATCTGGCTAAAGAATGGCAAGATCCTGATGCCTGGACACAATGTCAAGCTGACCAACAACAACAGGTAGATCTGTGTGTGTGTGTGTGTGTTAAGCTGTAAGTTACTTGAACTGCAGGAGCTTTAATGTTTTGCAAATTCTACTAGGAAAATACAGTCAAACAGATGAAGGATAACATGTTGACAATGAAGGTTAATAGCTAAATAGTCATGTGCTGAATTATGTCCTGATAGTGTCACCAGAAAAGAGACACTGGCCAAAATGATGTGTTGAGATGCACGTGGAAGATAAGATGGATATAAAATAGTGAAATTATGCATTTTACAAATACACGCTATAGTCCAAAATCCGCACACTGAAATCCTTAGATCAGGCCCAGAATGAAACACATCTCATACAGCTGTACGATTCTTAGGCCTGCATTTAACAGCTTGTACCACATAGTGGCAGCAGTGCTCCGATATTATGGAGTTAATAGAGGACATAATAAAG
Source organism: Remorina albescens (assembly GCA_034769265.1). NCBI lineage: Eukaryota > Metazoa > Chordata > Actinopteri > Carangiformes > Echeneidae > Remorina > Remorina albescens. The sequence goes on along the minus strand of CM068492.1, from coordinate 1,676,328 downwards.
GCAACTCCTGCATTTTACCATGTATACCTCATTGGCCCTGTGTCAAAATCCACTCCTGTGTGAATGGGACAGGATCACACATTGTGGTGAGCAATGAATGTTGTGTGTTTGAGAACCCAGCCTGGGCAATTTGCATTTTCTCCATGTGCCTGCATGAGTTCCTCCCATAGTTCAACGACATGAACATTAGGTTCACTGTACCTGTAGAGGTGTGACCGTGTTCTGTTTATCACACAGACTGCTTCTTAATGGAGAAGCCTACAAAATGTAGCCTCACTCTTTGACAAACAGAAAAAACGCTGTATGGATGACAGTTGATCAGCCATTAATTTGCCAGAAGTCGCTGATCCGTTGGTCCAGCGCTGCAACAGCTTAAAACTGGAATATCATTTAATAATGTACCCTTTTGATGTTGGTGGATCTAATTATTATATTAATTGAATTACACAGTGGTATTGCAGGAGAAAAAATAGTGCTACCAGTATCAGGGATATCACTGGGTTTGTGTTAAGATCCATGTTATACATTATTATTAATATATAGTCATGTTGTAGTGATATTAGTCGTTTTAGAAACACAAGTGATGGTACTAGTAGGTATACGAACAGCAGAAGTACTAGTAGCCATTGAACAGGTGAAAGTTTGTTGTGATGTGGTCACTCACGTGAATAATAGTGACCTGAAATAGCTGTGTTGTTTGTGCAGCACTTTGGCTCTGACCCGTATCAGCTCGGAGGACGAGGCCATCTACCAGTGCATTGCTGAGAACAGTGCAGGGACTAACCAAGCCAGCGCCCGTCTAGCTGTGGCCCAGCCTAAAGACCTGCCCACTTCCCCTCAGAGCCTAAAAGCCAGTGCTTTGACCACCACAGCCCTGCAGATCACATGGAGCAAACCGTCCTCCAATGTCACTGATAGCATCATCGGTTATGTCCTGTACATCCGCAAGATAGGAGGTGAGTGTCACCACACAACACAATAAGTTTTCTATAGACATAGCATTTGAGCTTAAAATTTTAATTTAGATGTGAAATATAAAATGTATGGAAAGTAGCGGTTGCATGGCTTATCTATCCAGGATGTGCAGCCACTGATTGTTAACTCCTTCTCATCCTCTCATTGTGATCAGGATCAAAATTCAATGAGTATTGATATGTCCTGCTTGTGATCTACACTGTCAGGTGTATGTGTCCTCCCTGGAGGGCAGCGTAAATCTCTTAATCTGTGTGTGACTCAGAGCCTGATAGTCTGGAGCTGCAGGAAGCCATCAGTAAAGGTACCTTCCAGCATGATGTGTCCAATCTGGAGCCAGCCACCACCTACACCCTCTATCTGAAGGCCTACTCTCCTATGGGAGCCAGCCCGCGGTCACAAATTGTAGTGGCTACAACATTGGGTGGCGGTAAGAATACAAAACACTGCCCAAACCAGAAGGGATCAACTCTGTTTTTCATGATGATTCAGTTCTGCTGATATATTACATGATGTTGTGACAGATTCAAATTAACATGTATTCCAGTTGGTTTGAATTTATCCTTGCATTCACTCATTTAGCAGACTGTTTTATTTAAAGTCACTTACAATTGAAGGGCCTAAGTTAGGTACAATATCCTCTAAGTACTGAAGATAAGAAAAACGTGTAAACAAGTGCTAGACAGACATGTTAGGGTATTAAAGAGAGCAGGTGCTTTCAGAGAGTTTACCATTACCATTGTAAAATACCAGAATTGTTAAGGCTCATGACTGTCAAGACGTGAACCCCAGAGCAAATTCATTCCAGGAGGTGGATAATGGGCAAAAGAGACTTTACTGAGATAAATGGTGATGCAATGATAGGCTGAGGAGCTGGTGTCAGGCAGGAAAATACAGAAGAGGGGCACTCCTTGGCTGGGTTGGCAGCAGGACCGAAGCAGGCAGCCGTTTCTGCCAGTTGCAGAGAGATAAAGGCAAGGTCAGTAGAGTAAAGCTACCGGAGACTATCACAGAACATGAGCACAATCTGGAGAAGAGAGGATGAGGAAGCAGGATCTAAATACTGCAGTTGATGCGGCGACTGAGGGACAGGTGTAAAGGTAACTGTAGCGACGCAATGACCATTCCAAAAGGCACACACACAAACACACAAAGACACAAAAGGAAGACAGAGGCACAATAGGGGAAACAGAAGAAGTAGAGGAGAACCTGCTACAAAAGCTGGAAATTTGTCCACATCTATGCAGTATCACTAAAACAGTGGTGTTATTATGTTAAAGTTTTATGTTGATCTGAACATAATTAAATCAAACTGCAGCAAAACTCATATTACCACCAATCTTCAGTGGAAAAAAAAATGCGGTGAACCTTCAGCTTTGTCAGTGTCCTCTCAGGTAGTGGTCGCCATTCAGGAGCAGGACGTTATACACAAAGGGAAAGGAGGAAAGAGAAGAAGCTGAGCTAATTACACATGCTAATGTATGAGTGATATGATTGAGATTAGATGAAGAGGATGATCGGAGAGCAGGAGACAGGTGCTCAGTGTTATAGGCCCATACTCAGCACTCTGGGACTTTAACAGGATGGTTCTGGGCTCACATGACATAGCTCTGATTATGAGCTTTATCAAATGGGATCATTTTAACTTAAATTAAGCCTTGAACATATTTTCAGGTAAAAAAATCCTTAAAAAAAATCCTCAAAGTAAATGAGGAATTTCTCAACAATAATAAGATTCTTATGCATGTTCTTGGTGTCTCAGTACATCTAGGGACCTCAGAGAACGTATTTCCAGTGTCAGAAATATTGTGCCTGTTACTATGCCTGAGGAAATCGGAATAAACCAAAGGAGAAATGTGAAAAAAATCACTATGTTTCAGAGAATAACACCATGTTAACAATGATTCCATGCACACAAATACCATTGACCCCTTCAGCTACTCATTGACTACAAATTTACCAAGTTTGACAGAATTATAGCAAAGTATAAAGCCTCCTCAAAGGTTTTAGCAAGGATACCACCAGGTGGACACAATTTGGCACCAAGTGTGCCAAATGGGTTACTTTGCGCTCCCAACGGAAACTATCTGGATAATACAACTTATATCACAGAAGTCTATTTTCATCTGTAGGAGTTTGTGGTTATGAATTTACCATGTGCTTCATCAATATTGTGCACAGCATAAAATAAACTAAAAACAACATCAAAATGTACAATTTTGTTTCCAAAGAGTCATTTATACATACATATTATATATTTATTTATATAATTTATTTATAAATAACACCAACGTTTACATTTTAACACTGTAACAACTATAACAATAACTGCATTTACAACTATAACAACTCTACTCCAATAATAAAATCTGCAAGAATCTCGGCTATTTCCTTTTCAGGGCAGTACATTTTCTTCATTTGTAGAAAAAAACAACAACAACAACAAAAAAACTACTTACTAACTCTCTAAATAACTGACACACTGACTCCCGAAATCAAATTCACAAAGTCACTAACTAGCGCACCTACGCAAACCATCAGCTTACTACTTCCGCCGCATATCACATAAAGCGTTTTTGTTGTTGTTGTTGTTTGTTTGGTTTTTTTCTTCTCCGCTCCGCATTTTCAATTTCACGTATTCAGCCTCCAGAAGGTTCTAAATCATCTCTAAGCATTAACGTTTGCACTAAAATACTCTTTTGCTCAAGGCCAAGCAAAACCTTGAGCAAAAGTTGAAATCAAACACCATGTCCCATTTTACTATGTGTTTAAAGTGGATTTTCTGTTCAGGCTTAACAGGTTAAAGTAAAGAAGGAATCTGCCTCCTGAATTTAATACATTCATACCTTTACTTGGAACTGGCACAAAAGTTCAGGTCAACCATGTCGCAAGTGTTGCGGTAAGCGTGTTATGCCATTTCCGGTCACTGGTGGTTGTGCTCTGTGTTACTTTGCGTGCTGTCTCTGCTATTCACCTGCTTAATCGACAGCAAACTGTTATTAAACTTATACTAGCATAGAACTCAATCTCTTTCCCCTTTCCTAAGCTTATAGATGATACTGTAGCTCCGCTAATCGAACTAAATGATTAGCAATGGCCTCTAGCTCTCTCTCTCTCCACTCTCTCTTCGTCCTTCTCCTTCTCCCTCTCCTCTCCTCTCCTCTCCTGTCCTGTGTGCTACATGTCTAGTTACTCCTCAGCCTCCTTTTATGATAGTACTTCTTGTCATAGATGCAGGATGATGTAGAAATGGAGGCGAGAAAAAGTTAGAGTCGCGGCTCTGCACCTTAGCTAGCCCAACTTATGCTAGTGTAGCTAGCCGCCCCCCTGTAGCCAGTGTGGGCCAACCTAGACCAGCTCCTACTGCAGTCGAGAGAGCTTCCTCGCCCCCAGCAGCTCCCGAGCAGCCGGGATCTAGTCAGGGCGGTTGGGTGACATAGTTGCGGCATAGTTGTAGGCAGCAGCCGCCGGTTCACCACCAACCAGTTCACGTTTCCAACAGGTTCTCCCCACTCAGCAACACACCCGCTGAAAAGCCGACTCTAGTGATTGGTGACTCTATTCTGAGGAACGTGAAGTTAGCGACACCGGCAGCCATAGTTAAGTGTATCCCGGGGGCCAAAGCAGGTGACATCCAGCCTTACCTGAAACTGCTGCCTAAGGATAACCGTAAATATGGTAAAATTGTTATTCACGTCAGCAGTAACGACACCCGACTTCGCCAGTTGGAGGTCACAAAGATTAATGTGGAATCGTGTGTACCTTTGCTAAAACGATGCCCCCTCCCAATCGGACCAATGGTGACATGTATAGGCGCATGTCTTCATTCAACCACTGGCTGTTGAGGTGGTGTCCCAAAAACAATGTGGGCTACATAGGTCGAGGAGGGGGGCTGGCTGTGATGTTTGAGTCAAGCTTATTAATCAAGCCTAGACAAAAATCTGGCTGTAAGTCTTTTGAAAGCCTCACTCTTAGTCTTTCCCACTCAAACTGGAAAGTTGAAAAACCAGTTCTGTTAGTTACAGTATACCGTCCACCTGGTCTGTACTCAGAATTCCTATCAGAGTTTTCTGAGTTTATATCAGAGTTAAGTACTTAGTACAGATAAAATCATTATACTGGGAGATTTCAACATTCATGTAGATGTAAAAAGTGACAGCCTTAGTTCTGTGTTTCTTTCCTTACTGGACTCAATTGGCTTTTCCCAGCATGTGAATGAACCAACGCACTGCTTCAATCATATCCTTGATCTTGTTCTAACATATGGCATTGAAATTGACAAGTTAACAATTTTTCCTCAAAACTCTCTTTTGACTGACCACTACCTCATTACATTTGAGTTTACTTTAATTAACTGCACAGCATCAAGGAATAAATTTGGCTATAGAAGATGTTTATCTGAAGACGCTGTGGCTAAATTTAAAGAGAACATTCGGTCATCATTTGCAGCAATGCCATATCTAAATTCAAATGAGGATTTCTCCCATACACAGGTTGATGACCTTGTGATTAGCCCTATGGCCACACTGTGTTCAAACCTTGATGATGCTGACCCTCTCAAAAAGAAAGTAATAAAACAGAGGAGGCTGGCTCCGTGGTATAATTCTCAAATTCGTGCCTTAAAGCAGACGTCAAGGAAATTAGAAAGAAATTGGTGTTCCAGCAACTTGTAAGAGTTTCACTGAGCCTGGAAAGAAAGCTTAAAAACGTATAAAAAAGCTCTCCGTAATGCTAGAAGCTCATATTATTCAGCACTAATAGAAAAAAACAAGAACAACCACAGGTTTCTCTTCAGCACCGTAGCCAGGCTGACAGAGTCATAGCTCAGTTGAACCAGTGATCCCCTTAGCTCTCAGCAGTGATGATTTTATGGGCTTTTTTACAGATAAAATTATAACAATCAGAGACAGAATTCATCAGCTCTTACCTACATTAGACAATAATCTGCTGAATACAGCAGCTCCTGAATCAACTGCAATGCCTATTTTACATCTGGAATCATTCTCATCTCTAAATCCCTCAGAGCTAGCCTCTATAGTCTCATCATCTAGACCAGGCCTATTCAACTAGCGGCCTGCGGGCCAGATACGGCCCTTTTCATTTTTTCTATGGCCTGCAAGAGGCTGCCTGCAAATCAGGCTGGCATGGTGAAAATATTTTTATTTTCTTGTGTTTGTCTGTTCAAGGGGACAGATAACTGTGGTTCACACTCCAACATTGTAGGCGGCAGTAATGCGCCTTAACGCTGGTTGCCACCCGCCATAAAAACGAAAGAAGAAGAAGTACCACACCCGCGCTGTCAATTGTTCACTCGGTTAAGTTGTGCCCTGGGCTGGCAGGCTACAGAGAAAGTCACGTTAGCAGCAAGCTTCAAAATGTCTCTGTCGAAGGTAAAGAGACGTAAAGTTGATTTTGAAAATCGCCAATTTCAAAGCGAATGGACTGACAAGTATTTATTTACTTTGCCAGCCACAACAAGTAATCGGTGTGTTTATTGTGCAACGAATGCATTGCTGTGATGAAAGAATATAATGTGAAGAGGCACTACAAGCGAAATTATAGCTTGTTTTCTGCCAGTTTTGCTGAGGGCTCGGAGGAACAGAGAAGAAAAGTACAGGGACTGCTAGCATATTTTCAAGCGAGTCAAGTGGCCCTTGGTCGCTTTTGCACAGAACAAGAGAGAGCCATGATAGCGTCTCTGCGCGTAGCCTGGACACTAACCAGACAGAAGAGGCCTTTTACCGAGGTGGAAACCGTCAGAAATTGCATGCTTGCTGTCATTGATGAAGTGGTTGTTGATGAATTGGTTGTTGACGAAAAGGTTAAAGAAAGCGTCACTTCAAGCATTAAAAAAGTGCCTCTCTCGGACAAATCAACTCTTCGCAGAGTGGAACTACTTGCAAAGGATGTCTCAAGAAAGCTTTTGGAAAACCTTCAAAGAGCAGAGGTTATGTCTATCGCTGTCGACGAGTCAACTGATTGTACCGACATGGCCCAGCTATGCGTCTACGTCAGGTTTTTTGACGGAGTGTGCTTTCGGGAAGAACTTCTGGGGCTTATTCCGTTGGAGGGACACACTACAGGTGAAGTGATTTTTCAAAAGATTGTCTCGTTTTTTTAATGAGCGTCAACTGCATTTACAAAAAGTTTGCCTGTTGGTTACTGATGGCGCCCCGGCTATGATCGGTAGAGTGCAAGGGCTGGTGGCAAGGCTATCAGCTATAGCCCCACATATGCAGTTTTTACACTGTATCATTCATCAAATGTAGCCACAAGCGGGTACAAGCCAGTGCCTTATTGCACCGGTCCCAAGCCCGGATAAATACAGAGGGTTGTGTCAGGAAGGGCATCCGACGTAAAACTTTTGCCAAATCAAACATGCGAATCAAATCTATGACTTCCATACCGGATCGGTCGAGGCCCGGGTTAACAACGACCGCCATCGGTGCTGTTCACCTACAGGGTGCCGGTGGAAATTGGACTACTGTTCGTCGAAGAAGGAGAGGAGGAAGGTGTGTTCATAGGAAGAGAGAGAAAAGGAATGCCAAGAGTCTAGGACTGAGAGTAGGGACTTTGAATGTTGGAACTATGACAGGGAAAGGTAGAGAGTTGGTTGACATTATGCAGAGGAGGAAGGTAGACATACTGTGTGTCCAGGAGACCAGGTGGAAAGGTAGCAAGGCTAGAAGTTTAGGAGCAGGGTTCAAGTTGTTCTATCATGGTGTAGATAGGAAAAGAAATGGAGTAGGAGTTATCTTGAAGGAGGAGTTTGTTAGGAATGTCCTGGAGGCTAAAAGAGTATCAGATAGAGTAATGAGTCTGAAGCTAGAAATCGAAGGTGTGATGTTCAATGATGTCAATGGGTATGCTCCACAGGTAGGATGTGAGCTGGAGGAGAAGGAGAAATTCTGGTTGGACCTTGATGAAGTGATGCAGAGCATCCCTAGAAGTGAGAGAGTTGTCATTGGTGCAGACTTCAATGGACACATTAGTGCAGGAAACAGAGATGATGAGGAGATGATGGGCAGGTTTGGTATCCAGGAGAGGAACGCAGAAGGACAGATGGTGGTTGACTTTGCAAAAAGGATGGAAATGGCTGTAGTGGATACTTTCTTCCAGAAGAGGCAGGAACATAGGGTGACCTATAAGAGTGGAGGTAGGAGTACACAGGTAGACTACATCTTGTGTAGACGGTGTAATCTGAAGGAGATCAGTGACTGCAAAGTAGTGGTAGGTGAGAGTGTAGCCAGACAGGATAGGATGGTGGTGTGTAGGATGACTCTGGTGGTGAGGAAGATGCAGAGGACTAAATGGTGGAAGCCGAAAAAGGAATAGTGTTGTATGATTTTTAGGAAGGAGTTGAGACAAGCTCTGGATGGCCAGGAGGTGCTTCCAGTTTACTGGACAACTACAGCTAATGTGATCAGGGAGACAGGTAGGAGAGTATTTGGTGTGTCATCTGGAAGGAAAGTGGATAAGGAGACTTGGTGGTGGAATGAGGAGGTGCAGGAGTGTATACAGAGAAAGAGGTTAGCTAAGAAGAATTGGGACACTGAGAGGACTGAAGAGAGTAGACAGGAATACAGGGAGATGCAGCGTAAGGTGAAAGTAGAGATGGCAAAGGCCAAACAAAGGGCTTACGATGACTTGTATGCTAGGTTGGACAGTAAGATGGGAGAGACTGATCTATACAGGTTGGCAAGGCAGAGAGACAGAGATGGGAAGGACGTGCAGGTGGTTAGGGTGATTAAGGATAGAGATGAAAGTGTATTGACAGATGCCAGTAGTGTGATGGGAAGATGGAAAGAGTACTTTGAAGAGTTGATGAATGAGGAAAATGAGAGAGAACGAAGAGTAGAAGAGGTGACTGTTGTGGATCAGGAAGTAGCAAAGATTAGTAAGGATGAAGTGAGGAGGGCATTGAAGAGGATGAAGAGTGGAAAAGCACTCGGTCCTGATGATATACCTGTGGAAGTCTGGAAGTGTCTAAGAGAGGTAGCAGTGGAGTTTCTGACTGGGTTGTTCAACAGGATCTTAGATAGTGAGAAGATGCCTGAGGAATGGAGGAGAAGTGTGCTCGTGCCCATTTTTAAGAACAAGGGAGATGTACAGAGTTGTGGCAACTACAGAGGAATAAAGCTGATGAGCCATACAATGAAGTTATGGGAAAGAGTAGTTGAAGCTAGACTAAGGGCAGAAGTGAGCATTTGTGAGCAGCAGTATGGTTTCATGCCAAAAAAGAGTACTACAGATGCAGTATTTGCTTTGAGGATGTTGATAGAGAAGTACAGAGAAGGTCAGAGGGAGCTGCATTGTATCTTTGTAGATCTGGAGAAAGCTTATGACAGGGTGCCCAGAGAGGAACTGTGGTATTGTATGAGGAAGTCTGGAATGGCAGAGAAGTATGTTACAGCGGTGCAGGACATGTATGAGGACTGTAAGACAGTGGTGAGGTGTGCTGTAGGTGTGACAGAGGAGTTCAAGGTGGAGGTGGGACTGCATCAGGGATCAGCTCTGAGCCCCTTCTTGTTCACTATGGTGATGGACAGGCTGACAGACGTTAGACAGGAATCTCCATGGACTATGATGTTTGCAGATGACATTGTGATCTGTAGTGAGAGCAGGGAACAGGTGGAGGAGAAGCTACAGTGGTGGAGGTTTTCCCTGGAAAGGAGAGGAATGAAGGTTAGCCGCAGCAAGACGGAGTATATGTGTGTGAATGAGAGGGACCCAAGTGGAAGAGTGAGGTTACAGGGAGAAGAGATAAAGAAGGTGGAGGATTTTAAGTACTTAGGGTCAACATTCCAGAGCAATGGAGAGTGTGGAAAAGAGGTGAAGAAGCATGTGCAGGCAGGCTGGAACGGGTGGAGAAAAGTGTCAGGTGTGATGTGTGATAGAAGAGTTTCAGCTAAAATGAAAGGAAAGGTGTACAAAACTGTGGTGAGACGAGCGATGTTGTTTGGTCTAGAGACAGTGTCACTGAGGAAAAGACAGGAGGCAGAGCTGGAGGTAGCAGAGATGAAGATGCTGAGGTTCTCTTTGGGAGTGACCAGTTTGGATAGGGTCAGGAATGAGTACATCAGAGGGACAGCACATGTTAGAGGTTTTGGAGATAAAGTCAGAGAGGCCAGACTGAGATGGTTCGGACATGTCCAGAAGAGAGATAGTGAATATATTGGTAGAAGGATGCTGAGTTTTGAACTGCCAGGCAGGAGGCCTAGAGGAAGACCAAAGAGGAGGTTTATAAATGTAGTGAAAGAGGACATGAAGGTGGTTGGTGTGAGAGAAGAGGATGCAGAAGACAGGCTTAGATGGAGGCAACTGTTTCGCTGTGGCGACCCCTGAAGGGAAAAGCCGAAAGGAGAAGAAGAAGATCATTCATCAGTCTTTGCTGTGTGCAAAGCTTAGTGGTGATCTGAAAAACACCATGGACACTGTTATGAACATTATGAATTTTATTCAATCAACCTCCAGCCTGCAACATCGCCTTTTCCGTCAGCTACTTGCCAACACCTCTGCCGAACACACTGACTTACTTGTACATAACGACGTCAGATGGCTCAGCAAAGGAAAAGTTCTGGATCATTTCTGTCAACTCAGCCAGGAGATTGTGTCTTTCCTTCGCATGTGTAAACACAAACGGGTAACAAACCTCTTGGAGCGCACGTTAGATGAACAGTTTATGGCAGAAGTCTACTTTCTGTGTGACATTTTTGAACACTTGAACACTTTGAATCTGGAAGTACAGGTGCGGGAAAAATCTATTGCTGATTTGGTTGAGAGGCTTTGCGTCTTCAAGACAAAGCTAACGATTTTTACAGCAGACCTAATGGTAACAAAATTGCTGCACTTCCCAAAACTCCGTGCATTCATGAGCACAGCACCTGGGGCACACATAACGCCCGTCATGACAGACTTCATGACAAAATTGACTGAGAACTTTACTGAGAGATTCCAAGGCTTCAGCATCCCCATTGAGGTATTGCATTTTGCTCGTGACCCGTTTTCCATCAAACCTGATGCAGACTTCTGTGTAAAAGCAAAAGAGGTAATGTCTTGTATTGATGAGAGCAACTTTCAGATGGAACTGGTTGATGTGCAGTCCTCCTTTGCGTTAAAACAGCACTTGCAGTCTTACGGTGCAGTGGACTTTTGGTCTAAGCATGTTAGCCAATATCAGTACCCCACAATAAGGAAAGTGGCCTTGCTAATACTGACAATGTTTGGATCCACTTACACTTGTGTGTCTAGCTTTTCTCTTATGAATGCCATCAAAACAAGGGCACGTTGTTCCATGACCAATGAGAAGTTGCATGAGTGTCTCAGGATTATCCTTACTACTTATGAGCCAAACTATGTTGAAATAGCAAAATCAAGGCAGTGTAATTTCTCTCACTGACTCAAACAGGCTCAAAATGATAGAAGTCTGATGTGTATAGTAGTTGTGTAGTAGTAAATCACCTGATTGAGCCATGTAATGCTCTCAGTGAAAATGCAAAGACTACAGATCTGTGTTATAATGATTCAAAAAGGCCTACTTACTGTTAACTGGATACTGTGTCACTGTTCACCTTTAACAAATATGGTTATGGACCTGGTATAAACACCATATGTCTGCTTGGAATTGTTTTTGATACTAACATGAACCAAGCCCATTTATTGTTAGTCTGATGGCTACTGTTTTATTATGTTCATCTTGCATTTAGCATATGGACCTTATGGATGTGGACCTGTGTTAAAAGCTTCCTTTGTATGCTTTGAAGTGTTGTTGACGATATTATAAGAAGGCCTACTTACTGTTAGTCTGATGGATACTGTTACACTACATTCATCTTGTTGTCAACATTTGTGGATATGGACCTGTCAGAAATACACCTCATGTCTCCTTTTAGATGTTACTTTTTGCACTTCTTGTAACCTTGTAACCATAGCTTGCCTACTTTTTGTATGGTCTGGTTGCTGTCTGGAATTGATTGTACTATTAGTAAAGTGACAGGAAAGGGACGCATGTGACTAGTTTATTCCATGTAGTAATATATCTATTAACATTATACTGCAAGTTCTTTGTAGCCATTAATTGACAAAGTATTCTGTGTGGCACATGGACCCCCAGTGATTTTCCTATTTGGCCCACTTGCTATTGAAGTTGAATAGCCCTGATCTAGACCATCAACCTGTCTATTAGACCCAGTGCCGACCAGCCTCTTTAAAGAGATTTTCAACTTAATTGAGCCGTTCATTTTGTATCTGATTAATTTGACGTTATCTTTGGGTTATGTACCTCAGACTCTTGAGACTGCAGTTATCAAACCACAACTTAAAAAGCCAAATCTTGATCCAGATGTTTTGGCCAATTACAGACCCATATCAACCCTTCCGTTCATGTCTAAAATCATTGAGAAAGCAGTAGCAAACCAATTACATCACCATCTGTTTGCTTGAAGAGTTTCAGTCAGGATTTAGAGCCCACCACAGCACAGAAACAGCGCTGGTTAAAGTCTCCAATGATATTCTAATGGCTTCAGACAATGGATCAGCCTCCATACTTCTCCTCTTAGATCTCAGTGCTGCATTTGACACCATTGATCATAACATTTTATTACAGAGACTGGAACTTGAAATTGGCATTAAAGGAACTGCACTAAGGTGGTTCAAATCCTATTTATCAGATAGATATCAGTTTGTACATGTTAACAATAGCTCTTCCTCATGCGCTATAGCCAGTTATGGAGTCCCACAGGGTTCGGTACTTGGACCAATCCTTTTCACTCTTTATCTGCTTCCTTTAGGTAACATTATCAGGAAACACAGCATCAATTTCCACTGTTACGCAGACGACACTCAGCTGTATTTATCAATGAAGCCAAATGAAGTTAGTCAGATAGTCAGACTGCAGACATGTCTTGAAGACATAAAAGTCTGGATGAGCCATAATTTTTTACTTGTAAATTCTGACAAAACTGATGTTATTGTACTCGGCCCTAAGCACCTTAAAGAAACCCTATCTAATCATGTAATCAGTCTGGATGGCATTACTTTGGCTTCCAGCTCCACTGTAAGAAACCTTGGAGTAACTTTTGACCAGGACATGTCCTTTGTCCCTCACATAAAGCAAGTCAGTAGGGCAGCTTTCTTCCACCTGAGAAACATTAGGAAAATCAGAAACATCCTGTCTCAAGATGATGCAGAAAAACTAGTCCTTGCATTCGTAACTTCTAGGCTGGACTACTGTAACTCATTATTATCTGGATGTCCAAACAAATCTCTGAAAGGCATTCAGTTGATTCAGAATGCTGCTGCCCGAATATTAACAGGAACTAGGAAAAGGGATCACATCTCTCCTGTTTTAGCTTCTCTTCATTGGCTGCCAGTAAAATTCAGAATAGAATTTTAAATCCTTCTCCTAACATATAAAGCTCTTACTGGCCAAGCTCCATCATTCTCAGAGAGCTCATAGTTCCTTACTGTCCAAGTAGGCCACTCCGCTCTCTAGATGGAGGTTTAATTGTGGTTCCTAGAGTCTCCAAGAGTAAATCGGGAGGCAGGTCTTTCAGTTATCCGGCTCCTCTTCTATGGAACCAACTTCCAGTATCAGTCCGGGGGACAGACTCTTCAGCAATTTTCAAGACCAGACTTAAAACTTTTCTGTATGACAGAGCTTACAGTTAAAAAGTTAAAGTTCATTTAGTCTTTAGCGATGCTGCTATAGGCCTAGACTGCTGGGGGAAGCACTGAGCAACTCTCTCTCTCTCTCTCTCCCCCCCTCCCCTCTCTTTCTCTCTATCCCTCTCTCTCTCCCCCTTGCATGCGCCGACATACCAACAACCATGCTTCTCCGAAATCCCAGTTTCTCTCAGTTCCAAACATGTGTACTGCATTTACTAACCATGTTTTCCCGAAGTCTCTGTATCTCCCAGTTCCTCTCCTCTCTCTCCCTGTCCTCATCCTGCAGGTGATGAATCATCTCCATCCCATGTTCCTGCAATGCCTGCCGCTCCCACATCTTCATGAATTCCATACAGCATCATTTCTATGAACTTCATGCATCATGTTCCTGCCTACACCTGTTTGAATATCCCCTCCTCCTGCTCTCTTTCTCTCCCTACTCTACCCAATTTTGCCACCCCCCACCTCTCTCTCTCTCTCTCTCTCTCACCCTTTCACCCTCTCTCTCTCCCTCTCTCAACCCAACCAGTCGAGGTAGATGGCCACCCCCCTGAGCCTGGTTCTGCCCGAGCTTTCTGCCTCTTAAAGGAAGTTTTTCCTTGCTACTGTCGCCAAGTGCCTGCTAATCGGGGGATCTGTTGGGTATCTAAAATAATTTTATAAAGAGTTTGGTCTAGACCTGCTCTATATGTAAAGTGCCTTGATGTAACTTTGTTATGATTTGGCGCTATACAAATAAATCTGATTTGATTTGATTATGTTTTTATGGGCAGCATTATGTTTAACCAGCTGATATGTAGCTCTAATATGAATTAGTATTATCAGCAGTGAAAGTTTATGGACTTTTTCCTGCAAACGTTGCCGGTAATTACGCCTGTAAGTCCTCCCAGGCGTTTTCCTGATGGAATTCTTGTGCATCAAATGTATGTTTTACTTTCTCCAGATTAGATTTGTGCTATTGTGCACGTTCAATAACTTTGCACCAACAACAAAACACAGTGCTGTAGTTTAATGGACATTAATGGAGTGAGTTCCATTTGACGATTAAACAGAACATTATGTAAATATATGCTAATTTGGAGCTGCATATTTCCACTGAAAACAATGGAGACATCCAACTCCAAGTGAGCACTTTCCATGTATAAATGCTTAATTTGGTGTTAAAGTCTTAATAATTGCAATCCAACAAGTTATTGTAGTAGTCTGTTTTGTTCTTTCCTATGTTTTTTTTTTGTTCACCTACTGTCAGCTGCAGTCACCATAAGATCACTTCTCATGATCTACGTGAAGGTAATGTTTTTTTGTTTTTCTCTGGTGTATCAGCTTATTGCTCATCACTCTCCATTTTCTGTCTCATCCCTCCATCCAGTCCCAAGTCTTCCCACCTTCTTCACTAAGGTGGTGAATTCCAGTGCAGTGCAGGTCCTCTGGGAGCGCCCCGGTAAGGCCGGCAAGGCTGAGGGCTTCAGGCTCTCCTACCGCAAGGTGCCCCATGCTGACTTCCAACAACCCATCCAGCTGCCCTCTCACGTCAATGCACACACCATCTCTAACATGGGTAAGTTTGTGTGTGTGTGTTTGTTTACATAATGACACATCTGAGCTGCAGATGTCACCATGATAATACACCTAGTCACCTACAAAATACAACCCAGATTCCAGAAAAGTTGGGACGCTGTGTAAAATGTAAATAAATACAGAATGCAATGATTTGCAAGTCTCATAAACCCATATTTTATTCGCAATAGAACATAAACAACATCAGATGTTGAAACAGACATTTTACCATTTCAAGGAAAATATTAGCTCATTTTGAATCTGATGGCAGCAACACATCTCCAAAAAGTTGGAACAAAGGCAACAAAAGCTGGAAAAAGCACTTCACAAAAACCAAAGAAAACTGGAGGAGCATTTGACAACTAATTAATGTTAATGGATAACAGGCCAGTAACATGACTGGGTATAAAAGTAGCATTTCAGAGCAGCAGAGCCTCCCAGATGTAAAGATGGGCAGAGGTTCACCTATTTGTGAAACTGTGTCTAAAAATTGTGGAACAATTTCAGAAAAATGTTGCCCGATGCAAAATCGCAGAGTTTGAAGATCCCACCAACTTCAGTGCATAAAATTATCAAAAGATTCAGAGAATCAGGAGGGATATCTGCACGCAAGGGATAAAGTCGAAGGTCAAAACTGGATGCTCATTATCTTTGGGCCCTGAGGTGTGACATGCATGATTTTCTAGTGGACATGGGCTCAGGAACACAGTTCGCCATGCAATCCCCAAATGCAAGTAAATGCTATATCATACAAAGAAGAAGCCATTTGTGAACGCAGTCCAGAATTGCTGTCGTTTTCACCGAGCCAAAGCTCATTAAAAATTGTCTGAGGCAAAATGGAAAACGGTTCTGTGGTCAGATAAGTCAAAATTTGAAGAGGATTGGGACCATCCAGTTTGTTATCAACAGACAGTTCAAAAGCATGTATCTCTGATGGTATGAAGTTGCATTAGGGCTTATGGCATGGGCAGCTTACACATCTGGAAAGGCACCATCAATGCTGAAGAGTATATACAGGTATTAGAGCAACCTATGCTCCCATCTAAACAACGTCTAGAACATCTAGAAGGCCTTGGATGTTTCAGCAAGACAATGCTAAACCGCATTACGCATCCATCACAACATGGTTTCGCAGTAAGAGTCAGGGTGCTGAACCGGCCTGCCTGCAGTCCAGACCTTTCACCAATAGAGAACATTTTGTGCATCATTACACGATAAATCCAGCAGCAAAGGCCCAAAACTGTTTAGCAGCTAGAATCTTGCATCACACAAGAATGGGACAAGATTCCTCTCCTAAAACTCCAGCAACTGTTCTCCTCTCTACCCAGACAGTTGTTAAAAGAAGAGGGGATTGATTATCGTTCTCCATGTCAGTTTTTCCAGCCTGCCTTTGTTTATATAGTTATGCAAAAGTGGTGAAGTGTGGTAACGTTTCCTATAATTTAAAACAGTACAGCATCTGTATCTGAACAGGAAGTGATCAAAGCCTTGGGCCCTCCATGTTACAGTGCATTTAACAACTGTCGGATTAATACGTATTGAGATGAATGATAATCTGTTCTCCAGTACACATGTTGTAAATGATTCCGTGTCCCGCATTAAAAAAAAAAAAAAAAAAAAAAAAGATCCTTATCAGTTCATTATTTAACTGCAATGGATGTAACTACAGTTGAACGTCTTACACCATGACACAATGTACAGTGACATTGAGCACACACTGAGCAGCTGACTAGGAAGCAGAAGACTCAAAGTTCAACGTCGGAGACAGGCCGGAGTTTTACCCAGCTGACGTGGAAGGTTGGGTGGATTCAGGAGGATCTGGGAAGTCTGAGTCTCAGAGCAGAGTGATTAATAACTGACACAGGAAAAGGTCAAATGAGTCTGGGTGCCAACTTGCGCGCTTCTGTGACTTTGGGAAGATCCCAAGTCTAAAGTCAGACTTTCTGGCTGGGGCTGTAAACAAGAGCCACTGTACGTCTTCAATATGTCGTCTTGTTATAGGCAGCAGATGAGCGGGGAAGGGTCTGCCTAGCTCGAGACCACATTCGCCAGCAGCGCATGTACCATGGCGGCTGCTGACGGAACTTTCAATTCATGCTGGAGGTCTGGGAACAGATAGCCATAGACGCACTGGAAGGGGGTCAGACCTGTAGAGGATGACGGCAGAGTGTTGTGCACATACACAACCTAGATGAGCATCTTTCACCAGGAAGAAGAGGTTATGGCAGGAGAAGCATTGGAGCCCTGTCTCCAGCTCCTGGTTAAGCCTCTCCACTTAGCCGTATTTCTGAGGGTGATATCCAGATGTCAGGCTAACCGTCGCTCTCAGAAGCTCGCAGAAAGCTTTCCAGAAGCGTGCCACGAACTGGGGCCCCTGGTCAGACAACACGTTTCTGGGAAAACCATGCACCCGGAAGACATGATTAGGAATTACCTCTGTTATCTCTTTAGCACAGTGATTCCCAACTGCTGTGCCGCAGTGCATGGGTGTGCCGTGGAGGATTGTCCAGTTACACCTGATTGGTACTCTTAAGCATTGAAGTGCTGGTTGGGTGAAGTTGGGTGGTCTTCCACGGCACACCTGGTGGTTCCTATCGGCGTGCCTATGTGCTGCGGCACAGTGGTTGGGAGTCACTGCTTTAGCAGAGGGTAACTTGGGCAAAGCAATAAATTTGACCATCTTGGAAAATCTGTTAACTACAGTCAATATGATGTTACCTTCGCAAGGCGGAAGTCCAGTAACAAAGTCCAAAGAGATGTCTGACCAGGGACACTGATGCACAGGAAGTGGTTGGAGGAGGTCAGCTGGGGGCTTGTTGGTCATCTTGTTCTGAGAGCAGGTTAAGCACACTGCCACATTCTCCTCCACATTCTTGCGCAGAGTTGGCCACCGGAACCTCTCCTGGACTCTAAAAAAAAAAAAAAAAATAGTTCTTTTAACTCCGGGATGGCAAGAGATTTTGGAGGTGTGAGCCCAGTGAATCACCAGGCCTTGGAGCTCCTGAGGCACATACAGCTACCCAGTGTCAGGGGGGTATGCAGCAACAATTTTGGCACCCCCCCCCCAAAAAAAAAATAGTAACAATAAATAAATACATCTGCCAGACATCATCATGTATGGGCTTTAATCAAGGGTTTATTTTAAAATATATATATAATATTTTCCAGTTTACAGCTCAATAACCTCGGCTTTGCATATTCCAAGCTAGCCATAAACCCACCTTTGGCTGCTAGCACCACATGCCCCGTGTAAGCATACACAAGCCAGTCTGTTAACATGAATATTGCAAGCCTCCAAGCACAGACATCACACTTTAAATCATCCTACCTGTTGCTTGTCACCATCCACTTCTTTCACTGTTGTCGCATCCCTTGACATGCCATTTCCTTTTCCCTCTTTCTTTTTCTATTTTTAGCCCCTGAAAGCTTTTTTGCTTTATCCATCTTTTCCCATGGACGTCAACTCACTACTAGTGCCTGCTCGCTCAGCGCTCATGGCGCCCCTGCTCCCTCTTCTACGTCAAAATTCTACGATGGAATCTTATGAGATAGGGCGCCCAGAAATGCAGAAACTATTTAGAAATGCACAAAAGCAGAAACATAAAGAAAATACCAATTTTTTTTTTTTTTTTTTTATTTATTTTTTTTTTTACATCGCCTTGGCACCCCCCTTGGTGTGGCATCCCTATGCGTCACATATAGTGCATACCCTCTTTTTGCACCACTGCCCGGATCCATCTGCACCTGCCCCTCAGAAAAGGCACAGAGAAACAATAAAATTCACACTTTTCTGCTTTTACAAACAGCTTTTGTTCCAGAAGTTTAACCACTTTCCTAAAATCTTGAACATGGGACTTGAGGTCAGGTGAAAAAAAAAACAAAACAAAACACTACGTGTCATCTAAATACTGAAACATTTCAATTTAACATGTCTTAGTACATCATTTATCAGGGCCTGGAACACTGCAGGAGCATTAGTCAAACAAAAAGGCATCACTATTTGTAGTGGCTAATGGTAGTGATGAAAGCAGTCTTGTGACAGGTCAAGTGACAGGCATTTAAGTCCAACTTTGAATAAACTTTAGCTCCTTGTAGCTTATCAAATGCAGAAGCAATCAAATGGAGAAAGTATCTTTTTCTTTTCTTTTTTTTTTACAGTGATTTCATTTAATCTGGTATAATCAATGCATGGATGGACACTCTTTTCTCTCAAAGAAACAACTGGCCCCTACTGGAGGGAGGACAGCCAGATAATTCCAGCCTAGAGTGAGGCGTTGATATACTCCTCCATGACCTGGCGCCCAAGGGCGAACAGGGAGTGCAGTCTGCACTGTCCAGGGGAGCCCCTGGAAGCAGATCAATAGCACAAACAAACTCTGAGGAAGAAGCTAAACTGCTCTGGTATTGTGGAAAACGTCTTTCAAACCCCAGTAACAGTTGGGAACCCCGGTCAAATCAGGGTCCTCGTGATTGCGGCTCTTGAGGAACAGGGTCCTCAAAAGCAGGACAGCAACATTGAAGGACCCACAGACAGTCTTTTCCCAGTCAGTATGAGGGTTGTGTACCTTCAGCCAAGGGTAACCTAGAATGAGAGGATGGTGATATTGAATGGTACAAGTGGAAAGTTATTCACTCCATCCTTGAAACTTATAATCACTAGAGTGGTTTGATTAGTGATTAATCGCATAAGGTGACCTTCCAGCGCTGTAGCAGAAAGTGGCTGGGGCTAAGGCTCAATTCCCAGCTGGAGCTGTTTAGCTAGCAACTCATAAGATCGTCTCTTACTGTCCTGTTCCAATGGAAAATCTATTGATGTAAGGTTATCTTTAATTTTCTCAGAAGCCATTGTAAAAAGCGTCCACTAGCGCTGGTTGGTTCCAACTGCCGTCTGCCACCAGTGTCCAGAACTCGATAGTGTAGTCTAGCCAAGACCTTCTGCCTTGTTTTAACACCACTAATGCCATAGCGGCCTCTCACCTGGGAGTCATGGACTGAAAAACTGTTTTAAAAGTTCCTACGAACAGTGGCAAAAAAATTACAAATGGCAGATCTGTGGCTCCATTCAGCAGTTGCCCAGGCTTTAGCTTGACCAGAGAGATACAAAATTCAAACTGAAATTCTGACAAACTGACAAAAATGGACTGCAGTCGCCCAAAAAAAAAAAAAGAAAAAAACGTTTTGGGCTAAATAACTGCATGCACTGAGACTCAGTAGGATGAGAAACGAGGCTGGCTCACCTGCTACAACAGGAGCCTTAGTCTGTACAGCAGGAGAATGAACAGGCAGTTGATGATAGAGTCCAGCTGGGCGACAGAATAGAGCAAGTGGTGTCATTTCGCTGTGCAGCTTTAGCCTCCTGGTGCACAGCTGCCAGTTGCTCTTCCTGGTGACAAAGCAAATGTCCTTGGGTTTTTAGAACAGTATGTACTAGATCTGACTCCGGAGTCCATGTTTGGCCAGAATGTAATTCAATGAGTTGATTAGGAAACAGAGGATTGAAAGTGCAGAGTCGAAGGCAGGCTGAAGTTAAAGGAAAATCAATTTAATATGGTTCAGGGTCAAAACCAGAAATCCATAAAACAGAGGTAGAGGTACAGAATTGCTAGACTTACTTAGGGAATCCAAAAAACACAGCAAAGGGTCAGAACACAAGTTCTTTCAGAAACTCACAGAAAAGAATGGGGGAACACTCACTAAAAACAGGCAAGACAATCCGGCACAGAAAGGAAAGAAGGCACAACAAGATACAGGTGAAAACCATGAGGGTAATGACAATGGAGGGAAACTTGACAGGAAGTGGGAAATGACAAAGACAGACTGCAAAAATAAGACAGGAAGTGCACGGATAAGTAAACAAAAGAACAAAATAATAAGCAACTCAGAGGCTGACAGTTTCGTTTTATGAGCTGTGGAATGACTGAACATTTCGATCCATGTCTCTACTGCAATAATAGTACTAACCCAACTAACCTGTCTGACTTTTCTATTTCAGAACCAGGTGCAGTGTATGAAATCAAACTGGTGGCATACAATGGAAATGGGGAGAGTGGGAGCTCCAAGAGATTAGTGTCAATGGCAGAGGAAATCCTGAGTGACCAAAGCACTGGTAAGTCCAGACTGACCTTGAAGACGAGGTCTTCTGCTGTCTAACTGTTAGATATCTGACATTGTATGAGCTTCACAGCTCAAACATGGCTTTTCCTGAAGACCTGTAGTGTATGAATTCGTTCCAACGGAAAGGCAAATTAAACATCCATCCCATAGCTACATAGCTAACATTAACTTTCATGCTAGCTCCCCTCAGCAGTAATAACAGCATTGGTCATGTTACTGCTGTAACCACTTGAATAATGAACGAGAGACCAAAAGACTCGTAGTTATGAGTCGTGAACAAATCACTAATTTCTACACTGAGCCTGCTGTTACCTCCACAGCTTTGTAATTCCTAACCGTAGTATGGAAAAGCTGTTTATAATGCTAAGTCTTGTTTACCGTAGCTTGGCTCATTGATGCTCATAACTAGCAGTCCAGGCTAATTTCGCACACAGAAGAGGAGTAGTTGAACACATGGGCTTTATTCAGCTCTTTTCTTCCTTCCAACATTACAATACAGTACTTTTATGGCTGCAGAGCTGAGTTTCATCACACTGACTATAAAGCTCACAGTGGCTACAGCTGGTGTTACTTCTCACGCAATTCACCAGAGAGAGGGAGATACTCGTTTCTATGCAAGCGTACACAACAACACGGCTATGTCACACACTACCCATAAGGCCACGTCCTTAAATGGGAATGCTCAGGCAGGTAACACTGCGCAGCAGCCATGGGACAAGTGAATGAGAGACTCAGGACCTGACGACCCATAGTTATGAGTCGTGAACGAATCACTGTGGCTGTGGAGAAGGTGATCAGCTTCAAATATCTGGGTTTGCACATAGATGCAGACCTCCAGTCAGGGGTGCTGCTAGGGATTTTGGGCCCCATGAAAAGAATCTTTACAATTTATAATTTATATAAATGATAATTTTATTAGGGGCCTCTCTGGGCCCCTCTCAATCATGGGCCCCTGGAATCCTTCTCCTTTTTCCCCCCTTTTTGGTGCCCCAGCCTCCAGTGGAGCTCTAACACCCTGAAGGTGGTGAACAAGGCCAGCAGCGTCTCCACTTTCCAAGGATCCTTAGAAGGACTAACCTGAAGAGGGAGCTGTTGACAGTCTTTTACCGCTGCTCCATTGAGCGTGTGCTAACATACTGCATCTCTGTGTGGTTTTCAAGCTGCAACATGGCACACAAGAAAGCACTGCATAAGGTTATCAACACCGCCCAAAAAATCGTTGGACACCCTCTCCCCTCCTTTGAGCAGCTCCACAGCACTCGCTGTCTCAAGAGGGCGCACAGCATCATAAGAGACGGTACACATCCAGGACACCGAGTGTTTGAACTGCTGCCCTCTTGTAGGAGATTCAGAGCGCTGAAGTCTCAAACAAATAGACTCAGGAACAGTTTTTACAACGAGACAATAGCAATAATCAATGCAAACATTTAACCATTGAATGGCGACGTGCAATTTTTCACTCTGGTATTATGTATTATGAATTATGTGTGGTATTTCATTTATTTATTGTGTAAATATAAATTTTTATTGACCAAAGTGGGCTGCACTCCAATTTTGTTGCATTTTAGTGCAATTGTGTTGTATTTTAATGCGATGACAATAAAGACTTTATCTTATATTTATCTATCTTATTTCCTCCTTTGTAAAATGAAACAAAATCTCCAATAAACCCATAGCAGGAGTAAATATTTCTTTAAATTTAGCTGAATGAATTTATATTGTCTGACCTTTATCTTCATAATAGTTCTATGCAAGACGCAGGCAGAAATGGAACGATATATATTCTCCCATTTATTTATCAGGGAAAACTGTCTTCCTTTGTGTGTGTCAGCTTTTTTCCTTATCTGAGCTGTGTTTACCTTCAGGAGGAAACAGTCTGTGTCAGTGCAAGGATGGAGAAGCCTCGCTGGGAAGCATCATCATTGGCATCCATATTGGCATCGCTTGCATCATTTTCTGTGTTCTCTTCCTCACGTTTGGATACCGTTGCAGGTAAAGACCAAAATTTATAATCCAGTGAATTTCAGTAGACTGCTTACTGGCTCCAAGCAGTGCACAAACAAGAGTTGTCCCTTACCTTTGTTAATGTTAATAATAATAATAACATGACATAAAAACTGTAACAGTTTGCAGTTTTTTTTGCAGTAAAGGAACACTGGGCAGCTGGTCTGTTCCAAGGGACAACATGGGCAACCCTAAAGAAGGAGCAAACTGCCCCAGAGTAGAGACAGTGCCTCAGGTAGTGTCACAGCTTGTTCAACTTTATTTAAACATTTTATTTATTGAGTACAGCTCTGTTACAGCCTTGTGTAACAGATTCAAAACAAAAAATTTTAATCAATAAAAGAAATACCCCACAGGTGGACATGTGTACTGCAGATGTGTGTCACTGTTTATCTTGCTCTGTATTATGTTATAACATAGATGGCAGAACTGTATTCACCATGTTCAAAATGTAAAAAAATGAGAAAGAAACATGACTTCATATTGTGAAGTATTATTTTACAAAAGCCACTGACAACTGTCATTACAGGAATATCACTCTCCTCCACACATTAGAAAGAATTGATCATTGTAATATTTAGCTAATGCCACAAACAGAAGTAAATACACGTGTACATTCCAGTGGGTTCTCTTTCAATCCTTAAATAATATTTGTTGCCTTGTCTGCCTTGTCTCCTTCTTGCCATAAACAGGTGGTCTGTCCAGGACAGTGCCAGGTCATCATTGAGCAACAGTCACCAAGTTTGCCTGGCATGGGCACTGCATAACACTGGTCAATAACATTGGTAACCTTCCCTCGCCCTCCCTAACACCCCCCCGATCCCTCATATTACCCATTCCTCTGCCGACCCATGTGTGCCTAGAAAACCGAGGCCTCCCATTAGAGGTTAGTTATTAGCCTAAATGTAGCCTCCATTGCAGTGACAGAGCTAGGACATGGACTGCCCTTTCCACTCCACACCCATCTAAATCCCTACTCCTACTTCTAACCAAAGCTTAATGCCTTTATTGCCTGTGTGTGTGCACATGTGCATGTTTAAAATGCCTTCAGATTAGGTCCCTTCTTTTAGTGCACAAGCTACAAACACGGGTGTCACTTTTCCAGAGGGAATCTATTCCAAAACCAAAAGATTCTATTTCTCAGATCTCCCCTGGTATGCTGACATGTGAAGATGAACACAACAAAACCTAATGTTGTTACCTGAGTGTGACAGCTCTTCTGCAATAAGAAACAAGAAACATAGCAGCCTTTTCAAAAGCCTTACAAAGGTGAGATTCTGATTAAAAATGACCATACAAGCCATTCAGAAGGCCCATGTAAACAAGTGTTTATTCAACTCTTCCTCGTCCAAACCTGCACACTTCCAAAGACAACTACCTCACTGTGAAAAGAGTGTCTGAGCCATAGTTGACGCCAGTGTTAGCACATTGATGCTGCTTGTGCTAGTCTCCCTCAACCAAAAGACCCTTTCCCTTCAGTTACTTCCTACACACCTGCCAATGCCAGTGTACCATGATAGCTGCTAACAAGGCGAGTCCAGACAGTGCTCACTTCAGTGATTACCATGGAGGGGATAACCACGTCAGCATCTGAATTTCAGAAGCCTTATTGTACCAGAGGCCAAACAACGCCAATCATTGCTTGAACAGGTTTTGATGGAAGGCCTCTACTTTTTCAGTTATGGTTCCATGGCTTTAAGATACCCACAAGTACCCATCCCCAAAGACGTATTTGTACAGAGGATATACCTCATGGAAAATATGGACTGAAGACTGCTTAATGAACATTTAAGCCATGCACTGTTCAGAGTAACACTAAACTTCTTTAATCTGCACAAACCTGATGGCATGTTGAAGGTATCTCAGAAAAAAAAAAGACTGTTTGAGCCCATGCTGCCAAGTTAACTCTCCAGATGCCATATTGGTCACCATGGGATCTTGAGGACACTGAAGAGGCAACTGGCAACTGAAGAGGATTTATGGTGAAACTTGCCTGAATGCAAAGCCTGTGACTCACCAAGTCAGCCCATCCAAAAGGTTCTATGAAAACCAAGGTGAATGATGCCCAAAGATTGAGAAATAATGGTTTTCTTTATTGTCCTTTCAACATCAAAGGGGTAGGTAACCTGTGTGTAAAGGGCTGAACTGAACCCAAGCCAAAAATATTAGCTCATAAATTCTTTACTTTTTTTCTTTCTCCAGTATTATCTCAAATATCTTTTAGTTTCGAAGGTATTCTAAGTGCACCCCTTCATATTTTGTTGATTCTAACAGAGTGACCAATATAAGATATTTTGAAGGACTTTTTTATCTCAATGCTATGAAGAAGTTTCTATTGTTTCTATTTTAAAGTAGAAGTTCTTGCCAAATATTTAGCTACAAAGAAATATTTGACCAAATATATTTTAACATTCATAGTCTTCACATTTAAACGTTCTCATAACCAAAGCACAGAAACATTCTTTTAAGTATGATAACATACATGTGTGTAGCTAACAGTGAGTAAACGTTGGGGACAGCAGCTTTGAGATGGAAACGGAACTTAAGATTCAAAATATTGCTTTTGACTTCAGTTCATCACCAAAGAGTAAATTCAGTTTGGTTGAAAGTTAACTCCACAAAAACAACATAATGAGCCTCACCAACACAGTCTTAGTCGGTATGTCAGTTAGCGTAACAGCTTGCAAAAACTCAGATGTCAACAACAGTGAGTTTATACATGGTGAGGTTATTTTTTATACAGTGTGGTCCTTATTATTCACCACTGCTGACAAAGCACTGCCCATCCATGGATTCTAAACTACCAAGTGACTGCTGCCTGATCAGTCAACAACCAGCCTGTCCACTCAGAGGCTAAAAAAGCTTTAGTTATAGAAAGAAATACACAAACAGAATAATCTTTGCCTTTTATAACAAGACTTGTTCTTATATGAGACTATGTGTTTTCTCAAGGTTGTTTGTTTCTCAGGGTTTACCATTCCCTTTGTGAGTGTTAAAAGTTTAATCAAAGCAGTGCAGTACAAAGACTAGAACTCCTCCCCTCTTCAACTTTCTTTCACAATTGAAAGCTGTGAAGCCGATGTGATACCAAAAAAATAATAATTGTATATGGAAGACCTAAAGAGTCAATTAGTTATTTAGTGAAGTGTGCAGTGGTCCACCTAGTTTTTAAAATGAAAAATATCCAGTATGAATTATTCTTTTCTCTTTTCATTTGAGTCATTTTCTTCTTGTGTTGAGGAACTCTGCCAAAATGAATTTTTGTTTTTGTTGAAAGATTTCATTGTTGTTATTATGATTCTTAATATTATTATTACATTAGGATCAATTTTAATGTATTCATTTCTGACATGTTTAAGGATGTTATGAAAATGTTTGTCAGGACTACACCTTCATGGTCTTTGAGAAAATAATGTGAGTTTTTAAGAGGCCAAATTCAAGTTGTGTCCAGAAGTGTCCAGTGACTAGACAACAAAGAAAAAAATTGTAGGAAAGTAGAAACTGGCTGCTAGTACCAATGAGAAATAATATTTCAATGATAGAGTGCGCTTTTTTTTTTTTTTACTGTCAACAAATGTAAAACCAAAGCTTTAACCTGTTGTGACCGAGATCCAATCTATCGTCACTCCTTTTGAAGGAGTGACTGGGATAAATTGCAGCTGCAAACTGAGACCAAGCTGTGGCCCCATCTCCTTTATACTGATGTGGCTGATATTACTTTGTATAACATTCATATTGTATTTTTAAGTTGTTAAAGTAACAAATTAAATAACACCAGCACTTTTACAGACACACACTGTGGAAAGCATATAATGAGATGAGAGGCTTATTTATCATGCTCCTGCTCTTCTTTTTCTTTAGATTACATTTCATTGATTATTAAAACTAATGAATATGGACACAGTACACACACAGCTTTAAAATAAATTGTAACTTCTTTAGTAAAATGAATAAAGCAAACAATGTTCCAAGTGGGATAGTTAAAGTGAGCAATACTGAAAGAAAATTTATAAGTAGTATTTGTTCCAACCAAACAGCTTGGTCTCTGTGTGACTGCAGACTGCTCTGGAATTAAATGCCTTTTTTCCTTCATCACATCCCAAAACATCTAAAACCAAATAAAGACATTTTATAAAACTCATGTTTTTATTTTTAATCTGAATACACTCTGGTAGGTTTCCATAGACTACATAATAGGTACGAGGTTCCCCAATAACCCTGTTCATGCATCAGTAGAATAACAAAGAGAATAGAGAGATGCTTTGTTGTCCTTGAAAGAAATAAAAGAGTTATTGTCAACATTGTAGGGAACCGCATACTGATTTTAGTAATTCATGTCTTAACTCTATTGTGGATCAACACAGCTCAGTATTGCCCAGGTAAAATGTCTGAGATTTCATACTGTACAATGTAATTGCAGCAGAAAAAAACCTTCAGTGCAACATTTGTTCCATCAAAGACTGACAGGACAAATGCTGATATTTTGTAAACAGCCAGTTATTTCATAGGATACAAGGGCATTGTTCTTGCAGCATATTAGAAGCAACAACACAGAAGTACAAGGACAATCATTAACATAGACTCCCCTTCACAGTCCCAAAGCTCAACTTGTAAAGAAAGAGCTGTTTACCATCCAATAATGTGCTGATTACTGAGCATCACTGTAACAGTGTACATTAGCACTGTTTAACTGGGATTACCACTGTGCTGGTTGGAGCTCAGATCAGACTCCATCTCCCTACCATCTCCAGCATTTCAAACACTGTTGATCCAGAGAGCGAAGTGAGGCATTGTTATTTTGGCAAGCGCAGAAGCATGCCAACACATCAGCAAGGTTGGCCCGGAAAGACTGTGTTTAGAAGCCGTAGATGACAGGGTCACAGCATGTGTTCAGGTTTCCAAAACAAACAGTATATGATGTACGTATTCAGGTGTGTGCTGGATAATTTCTGGTTGGAACCAGTACCAGATACCCAGGAGGTAGTAGGGCGTCCAGCAGATAACAAATGATCTGACAATCACAATGGACATCTTGAGGGTCTTCATCCAAGCTTTGGGTATCATGTGTGCTCCGCACCGTCTGAAAAAATGCACCCCTCCTACACAAACAAAACATTGTCAGCAACTCAAATACCACAATGCACACAGTCCATAAATGGAAATGCATTGGTAATCACTACCTTAGAAGCTTCATGTTTAGATGGGTCAGGAATGCATGAATACATGAATACATGTTTGGGTGAAGAGATTGGATTTCTGAAGTCTGCATTGCAATGGCAAACGTGACTATGGTAAAAATAAAGAACTAATGTCGATTATACTAAACATAGCAAACTCAATATTACAAGTCAACCGTTCCCCAATAACTCCACCATCATTGCTGTCACTGACACGCTACTTTTAAGAGGTATAGTGTAAAGCCAGTGTCTGAGCTGTAAAGGATTAGTCTTGTTTATACCACATCAAGTCTTGGTTCTTTCCATCAGTTCTATCAGTAATAACGTCATACTTACCAAGTGAATGGCCAAAGTCTGTGACACCACTAAAGTCAAGAGCTTTAGGTACAGAAACACGTGCATGAACAGTTTATCCATGTCCAGATTGACAGCATTCTATGGCCATAGTATACACTACAGGTAATCTCACATCCTGATCACCTGTGTTCCTCTATTACTGTATATCAGTCTGCACGAAAAACAGTTTAATCATTGCAATGGAATCAGTGAATCTGAAGATGTTTCAGGTCCGAGGTCAACTTTGGTATACTTCAAATTCGAAAAGTCGAAACAGGTCGTGTTAGCTGTTCACTGTACTCTGGCTGTAGCTGACAAGATTTGTAAAGAAGTCCCTAAAAGTAGACAAGTACACATTGTCACCTGGCTCCCCCCATAAACAGCCACTGAGATTTCCTCAATGTGTCCTGTCTCCATGTTTTGTCTTGTCATTTCCTGTTTTATTTTGAAAAGTAAATCTCCTCTTGTTTCAGGTCACTTGCCCTTCCTTATGTGTCTCGGTTTGTTTGCTTCCTGAGTGTTTCCACCTGTTCCCCATTACCCTGTGTTTAAATAGTCTGCATCTCCCTTTGGCTGGTGCCCGTGTGTTTCGTCTGCGTGCGTACACCCCAGTGCTTTTGCCACAGCCCTTGCCATAGCCCTTGCCACAGCCTTTGCCAGGATTTTGTGTTCTTCTTCCTCCAAGTGAGAGTTTTGAGTTGTAAGTTTTATATCATAGCTTAGTTCCATAGTTAACCTTTTCATAGCCATTTGTTTCCTCCGTGTGCATTGATCTTTTGTTTACTTACCTTTCATAGAGTAGTGCCTCCAGTCCTCAGGAGTGTTTTCCGTTGTTTTTGCCTGTTTATTTCTAGTTCTTGTTCCGTAGCTGGAGTGATTTTCATTTACTGATAACATTTAATAGCTGATTGTGTTTTTCCTCCTTTTAGTGGAGTGATTATTATTTTGATATTTTTCTATCCTGGAGCTGGAGCCCGGCTGGCATCTCCTGAGCATTCATCAGGAGATCCATTTATAATAGACTGTGAAATGCATTTTGAACTATTAGCCCACGTATTTCCCACCGACCAAGCCAAAGTCGCCTTCATGATTTCCCACCTGGCGGGAAGGGCAAGAGCGTGGGCCACTGCTGAGTGGGCAAGAGGGTCCCTGATCTGCAGCTCCTTTTGGGACTTCAAGGAAGCTCTCCATAAGACCTTTGACCCGGTCTCTTCAGAACGAAAAAAAGGCAAGGGAACAGAGTGGGCTGAGGCAAGGTAGAGAATCTGTCTGTGACTATGCCATACGCTTCTGGACCTTGGCTGCAGAGAGTGGGTGGAACGCCATGGCACTCTATGACGTCTTCCTGAAGGGGTTGGCAGGCCCCGTTCAAGAACGGCTGTTGCCTCTGGAATTGCCTTCGGGCCTGGACTCTCTCATCGCCTTCACTGTCCCAACGGATAACCGACTTCAGGAGTTCAAGGCGCTCCGGGGGGCCACCAGCAGAAGCCGGACCACCCGCAGCAATCCCCAGCTGTCGTCGGGTCTGTACCAGGCCAATCACCGTCAGAACAGCACCACCGTTCTCGTCCTGCAGGAGATGAGGAACCCATGCAGCTGGGCAGGGCCCAGCTCACTCAGGCGGAATGACAACATTGCCTCAAGGACGGACGGTGCTTCTACTGCGGGGAACCTGGACACCTTGTGGCCGCCTGCCCAGCCAAGGCAGCTTGGGGGGTGAGCCAATTCAAAACTTCAGGTTCTGCTTCACGCAGCTTGACCCCCATCAAGGTAACACACAACACCAGTCACTGAAATGAACGCTTTAATTGATTCTGGGGCTGATGAGAGCCTGGGGGTTAGCCATGAAGCTGGGGTTGAAAACTGAAGCTATCCCACAACCCATCAAGGCAAGTACCTTAAACAGGAATGCACAGTTCACTATCACACATGTCACGGAACCCATAACCCTTACTATAGACAACCACAGTGAACTGAAACTTTTACCTGTTTCACTCTCCTGCATGCACCCTGATACTGGGACATCCATGGCTCACAAGCCACAACCCCCACATAAACTTGCCTACGGGAAAAATTCTGGGGTGGGGAGAGGACTGTGTGAGAGTGTCTGTGATAGGGTAAACAGAAACAGAATTTATGACCGTGGTAGCCTTCCTCTGAGTCTTGTCCCGCAGAGTCCCAGTACCCCGATTTAACTTCGGTACCCGCCTGCTACCACCACCTCGAGGAGGTTTTTAACAAAGTCAAGGCCATGTCACTT
Organism: Remorina albescens; assembly: GCA_034769265.1. Lineage (NCBI taxonomy): Eukaryota > Metazoa > Chordata > Actinopteri > Carangiformes > Echeneidae > Remorina > Remorina albescens. Next base: position 1,645,242 of record CM068492.1, on the reverse strand, counting down.
CCCCCGCATCGATCATATGACTGCGCCATCGACCTCATTCCCGGATCCACCATTCCCAAGGGGCGGCTGTGCTCCGTGTCAGGGCCTGAACGACAAGCCACGAAGGACTACATTGAGTCGTCACTGAAGGCAGGGCTCATCCACCCATCTTCGTCACCTGCCAGAGCTGGTTTCTTCTTTGTTGGCAAAAAGGACGGGTCCTTAAGACCATGTATTGACTACAGCCCCCTGAATGACATTACTATAAAGAATCGCTATCCGCTCCTTTTAATGTCATCTGTGTTTGATCAGCTCCAGCAGGCCACAGTATTCACGAAGCTTGATTTGCGCAATGCGTATCATCTCATTTGGATCAGGGAGGGGGATGAGTGGAAGACTGGATTTAATACTCCCAGTGGTCACTATGGTCATGCCCTTTGGTCTCACGAACGCCCTCGCCATCTTCCAGGCCATGATCAACGATGTGCTCAGAAACTTTCTCGGCCAGTTCGTTTACGTCTAGGTAGACGACATATTAATTTACTCACCGGACTTGGACACTCACAAACACCACGTTAGCCAAGTCCTTAAGCGGCTCCTTGACAACCACCTGTATGTCAAAGCAGAAAAGAGTGAGTTTCATGCCGACACTATCTCCTTCCTGGGCTTCATCGTAGCCCCTGGAAGAGTGCAGATGGATCCGGCTAAAGTGAGCGTTGTGGCCGACTGGCCGACGCCTGATAGCCGTAAGAAAGTTCAGCAGTTCCTGGGGTTTGCTAACTTTTACAGGCGGTTTATCAGAGGCTTTAGCACAATAGCTGCTCCTTTCCATGCTCTGACCTCCCCCCAGGTTCGATTCAACTGGTCCCCGGAGGCGGAGGAGGCGTTCCAGACCCTCAAGCATCATTTCACCTCTGCGCCCATTCTCACTCATTCTCACAGATCCTCGGCATCAATTTGTGGTGGAGGGTAACGCATCTAATGAGGGGATCGGGGCAGTCTTATCCCAACGGTCTGAGGTGGATGGCAAGATGCACCCCATGCGCCTTTCTGTCCCGTCGACTGAGTTCCATGGAAAGGAACTATGACGTTGGCAACCGGGAGCTGCTGGCGGTCAAGGTCGCCTGAGAGGAGTGGAGACACTGGCTGGAGGGGGCACAGCATCCATTCATTGTGTGGACCGATCACAAGAACCTAGAGTATATCAAACAAGCCAAGAGGCTAAATTCACGCCAGGCCAGGTGGGCATTGTTTTTAACCGTTTTTGCTTCACGTTGTTTTACAGGCCGGGGTCCCGCAACGTCAAACCAGATGCCCTGTCACGCATCTACGACCCTGAGCCTGGTGCAATGAACTGGAACCCATCCTCCCACTGAACCGTGTGGTTGGAGTGGTCACTTGGCAGATAGAACAAGTGAAGCAAGCGAATGGTGAGACGTCCCCACCTAGTGGGTACCCAGAGAATCGTTTCTTTGTCCCTGTTAATCTGTGCCCACATGTGATTCATTGGGCTCACACCTCGCTGCTCACCTGCCATCCGGGAGTCCGGAGAACTATGTTTGCGATCTCTCAACGGTTCTGGTGGCCGTCCATGAAGTCAGGGGTCTGGGAGTAAATTGAAGCATGTCCGGTCTGTGCTCGCAACAAGACATCCTCCGGGTCATGCATGGGACTTCTGCAGCCTCTACCCATCCCCTCCAGACCATGGTCGGACATATCTATGGACTTCGTCATGGGGCTCCCTGTTTCAAGTGGTAACACCACGGTTCTGACTGTGGTAGATCATTTTTCCAAGATGGCACATTTCATTGCTTTACCCAAGCTGCTCTCAGGTAATGAAATGGTTCAGATTATGATATGATCTGAATATCTTCAGAATCCATGGATTTCCTAAGGACATTGTGTCAGACCAGGGGCCCCAGTTCATCTCCCGGTTCTGGAGGGAGTTCTGTCGGCTCATCGGCTCATCGGCGCCACAGCAAGCTTGACATCAGGGTATCACCTGGAGGCCAACGGCCAGACCGAACGCCTCAACCAACAGCTGGAAACCAGCCTCCGATGCCTGGTATCCCAGGACCCGGCTACATGGAGCACCCACCTGGTCTGGGTACAAAATCAAATCAAATCAGATTTATTTGTATAGCGCCAAATCATAACAAAGTTACATCAAGGCACTTTACATATAGAGCAGGTCTAGACCAAACTCTTTATAAAATTATTTAAAGAGACCCAACAGATCCCCCGATGAGCAAGCACTTGGCGACAGTGGCAAGGAAAAACTTCCTTTAAGAGGCAGAAACCTCGGGCAGAACCAGGCTCAGGGGGGGCGGCCATCTGCCTCGACCGATTGGGTTGAGAGAGGGAGAGAGAGGGAGAGAGAGAGAGAGAGAGAGAGAGAGGCACGGGGGGAGGGGGGGGGCAAAGTTGGGTAGAGTAGGGAGAGAAAGAGAGCAGGAGGAGGGGATATTCAAACAGGTGTAGGCAGGAACATGATGCTGCATGAGGTTCGTAGGCATGATGCTGTATGGAATTCTTGAAGATGTGGGAGCAGCAGGCATTGCAGGAACATGGGATGGTGATGAGTCATCACCTGCAGGATGAGGACAGGGAGAGAGAGAGGAGAGGAGCTGGGGGAGACAGAGACTTCGGGAAAACATGGTTAGGAACATGCTTGGAACTGAGAGAAACTGGGATTTCGGAGAAGCAGGTTGTTGGTATGACGGCGCGAGAGAGAGAGAGAGAGAGAGAGAGAGAGAGAGAGAGAGAGAGAGAGAGAGAGAGAGAGAGAGAGAGAGAGAGCGAGAGAGAGAGAGAGAGAGAGAGAGAGAGAGAGAGAGAGAGAGAGAGAGAGAGAGAGAGAGAGAGACACTCAGTCCTTCCCCAAGCAGTCTAGGCCTATAGCAGCATAGCTAAAGAGTAAATGAACTTTAACTTTTTAACTATAAGCTCTGTCATACAGAAAAGTTTTAAGCCTGGTCTTGAAAATTGCTAAAGAGTCTGCCCCCCGGACCGATACTGGAAGTTGGTTCCATAGAAGAGGAGCCTGATAACTGAAAGATCTGCCTCCTGATTTACTCTTGGAGACTCTAGGAACCACAAGTAAACCTCCATCTAGAGAGCGGAGTGGCCTACTAGGACAGTAAGGAACTATGAGCTCTCTGAGGTATGACGGAGCTTGGCCAGTAAGAGCTTTATATGTTAACAGAAGGATTTTAAATTCTATTCTGGATTTTACCGGCAGCCAATGAAGAGCAGCTAACACAGGAGAGATGTGATCCCTTTTTCTAGTTCCTGTTAATATTCGTGCAGCAGCATTCTGAATCAACTGAAGGCCTTTCAGAGATTTGTTTGGACATCCAGATAATAATGAGTTACAGTAGTCCAGCCTAGAAGTTACAAATGCGTGGACTAGTTTTTCTGCATCCTCTTGAGAGAGGATATTTCTGATTTTCCTAATGTTTCTCAGGTGGAAGAAAGCTGCCCTACTGACTTGTTTTATGTGAGGGACAAAGGACATGTCCTGGTCAAAGGTTACTCCAAGGTTTTTTACAGTGGAGTTGGAAGCCAAAGTAATGCCATCCAGACTGATTAATTGATTAGATAGGGTTTCTCTAAGGTGCTTAGGGCTGAGTACAATAACTTCAGTTTTGTCAGAATTTAGAAGTAAAAAATTATGGGTCATCCAGACTTTTATGTCTTCAAGACATGTCTGCAGTCTGACTATATGACTAACTTCATTTGGCTTCATTGATAAATACAGCTGAGTGTCGTCTGCATAACAGTGGAAATTGATGCTGTGTTTCCTGATAATGTTGCCTAAAGGAAGCAGATAAAGAGTGAAGAGGATTGGTCCAAGTACCGAACCCTGTGGGACTCCATAACTGGCTATAGTGCGTGAGGAGGAGCTATTGTTAACATGTACAAACTGATATCTATCCGATAAATAGGATTTGAACCACCTTAGAGCATTTCCTTTAATGCCAATTTCATGTTCCAGTCTCTGTAATAAAATATTGTGATCAATGGTGTCAAATGCAGCACTGAGATCTAAGAGGAGAAGTATGGAGGCTGATCCATTGTCTGAAGCCATTAGAAATCATTGGAGACTTTAATCAGCGCTGTTTCTGTGCTGTGGTGAGCTGTAAATCCTGACTGAAACTCTTCAAGCAAACCGTTCCTATGCAGATGGTCGTGTAATTGGTTTGCTACTGCTTTCTCAATGATTTTAGAAATGAAGGGAAGGTTTGATATGGGTCTATAATTGGCCAAAACATCTGGATCAAGATTCGGCTTTTTAAGCTGGGGTTTGATGAATGCGGTCTTAAGAGTCTGAGGTACATAACCCAAACATAAGGTCAAATTAATGAGATCTAGAATGAAGGGCTCAATTAAGTAAAGAATGTCTTTAAAGAGGCTGGTCGGCACTGGGTCTAATAGGTTGATGGTCTAGATGATGATACTATGGAAGGTAGCTCTGAGAGATTCAGAGATGAGAATGATTCCAGATGTAAAATAGGCATTGCAGTTGATTCAGGAGTTGCTGTATTCAGTAGATTATTGTCTAATGTAGGTAAGAGCTGTTGAATTCTGTCTCTGATTGTTATGATTTTATTTGTAAAAAAGCCAATAAAATCATTGCTGCTGAGACCTAAGGGGATCACTGGTTCTATTGAACTATGACTCTCTGTCAGCCTGGCTACAGTGCTGAAGAGAAACCTGGGGTTGTTGTTGTTTTTTTCTATTAGTGCTGAATAATATGATCTTCTAGCACTGCGGAGAGCTTTTTTATATGTTTTTAAGCTTTCTTTCCAGGCTCGGTGAGACTCTTCCGAGTTGCTGGAACGCCAATTTCTTTCTAATTTCCGTGTCATCTGCTTTAAGGCACGAATTTGAGAATTATACCATGGAGCCAGCCTCCTCTGTTTTATTACTTTCTTTTTGAGAGGGGCAGCATCATCCAGATTTGAACACAGTGTGGCCATAGTGCTAGTCACAAGGTCATCAACCTGTGTATGGGAGAAATCCTCATTTGAATTTAGATATGGCATTGCTGCAAATGATGACTGAATGTTCTCTTTAAATTTAGCCACAGCGTCTTCAGATAAACATCTTCTATAGCCAAATTTATTCCTCGATGCTGTGCAGTCAGTTAAAGTAAACTCAAATGTAATGAGGTAATGGTCGGTCAAAAGACAGTTTTGAGGAAAAATTGTTAACTTGTCAATTTCAATGCCATATGTTAGAACAAGGTCAAGGATATGACTGAAGCAGTGAGTTGGTTCATTCACATGCTGGGAAAAGCCAAAGGAGTCTAGTAATGAAAGAAACCCAGAACTAAGGCTGTCACTTTCTATATCTACATGAATATTGAAATCTCCCACTATAATGATTTTATCTGTACTAAGTACTAACTCTGATATAAACTCAGAAAACTCTGATAGGAATTCTGAGTACGGACCAGGTGGACGCCCACAATTTGCTGCCCACCTTTGCCACAGGGTTCTCCCCCTTCAAGTGTATCTACGGCTACCAGCCTCCTGTGTTTGCTGACACAGAGCCAGAAGCGTCAGTTCCCTCTGCCCACGCCCTGGTACGCCGCTGCCGCTGCATCTGGGCCACCGTCCATCAAGTGCTCATCCGTCAGGGGGACAGAGTCAAAAGGGCAGCAGACCGAAAACCTCGTCCCGCACCTGAGTATCGGCCCGGGCAGAGAGTGTGGCTGTCAACTAAAGATCTTCGCCTCAAGGTCCCCTCTAAGAAGTTGGCACCACGGTTCGTTGGGCCCCTTCCCCATCACCAAAGTCATCAGTCCAGCTGCCGTTCATCTCCGTCTGCCCAGGTCCCGCCGTGTCCACCCCACATTCCACATCAGTCAGGTCAAGCCTGCAGAAGATAGCCCCATGGTCCCGGCCACCAAACCCCCACCGCCACTGGAAGCGGCCGATGGTGGTCTACTTTATAAAGTTAAGAATCTGTTAGCTGTACGCAACAGAGGTCGGCGAAAGCAGTTTTTAGTTTACTGGGATGGATACAGGCCTGAGGAGCGACAGCGGATCCCTCGGCGTTACATAGACGACCCAGCCCTTATTCAAGACTTCTTTGGAGACCACCCGGAGATGCCTGGGCCGTCGGGTGTCGGCACTAGAAGGGGGGGTACTGTCACACCGCGGTGAGGTGAAGTTGGGTTTTTGTCCTGTCTCCATGTTTTGTCTTGTCATTTCCTGTTTTATTTTGAAAAGTAACTCTCCTCTCGTTTCAGGTCACTTGCCCTTCCTCATGTGTCTCGGTCTGATTGCCTCCTGAGTGTTTCCACCTGTTCCCCATTACCCTGTGTTTAAATAGTCTGTGTCTCCCTTTGTCTGGTGCCAGTGTGTTTTGTACACCCCAGCCCTTTTGCCTGGATTTTGTGTTCTTCTTCCAAGTGAGAGTTTTGAGTTGTACGTTTTATATCATAGTTTAGTTCCATTGTTAACCTTTTCATAGCCATTTGTTTCCTCCGTGTGGAGTGATCTTTTGTTTACTCACCTTTCATAGAGTAGTGCCTCCAGTCCTCAGGAGTGTTTTCCGTTGTTTTTGCCTGTTTATTTCTAGTTCTTGTTATCCTCCGTAGCTGGAGTGATTTTCATTTACTGATAACATTTAATAGCCTATTGTGTTTTTCCTCCTTTTAGTGGAGTGATTATTATTTTGATATTTTTCATAGCCACGCCTCTTCCCGTATGGAAGAGGGGTGATTGATAGAACTAGGTTTATAGCCTGTTTTATTTCTTGATCTTGGAGTCCTTGAGAAGATAACAATAAAGACTCTATTGTTGCACCTGAACCTTGCATCTGTGTCCTGAGTCCTAGCCTGGTCGTGACAGTGACAAACTTAAAAGGATGTGAGCAAAGGCGCTGTACAGTCACTGTACATAATATTTCTTCCTCTATGTATTAACTGACTTGATGTAAATGTAATATATAATGTATAATATCCATTATTCAAAGATACATTTTCTTTGACTTGAAGATGTCACAGATCACTACTGCTACCGTCACAAAATATTATGGTTTAACATATTTTTACCTTTTCAACTACAACAGATATTCCCAGAATACTATATAATTATTACAAGAAAGGGAGAGAATAATTAGGAAAACGTTCACATGGCAAAACTGTCTTTCTGATATGTTCTTTGTAATTTCTAGTTATTTCACTTGTTAGTTGAAAGAGTTGGCATATTAAAGTTTAAGATTCCATGTATTGTTATTCAAAATATGACAGAACGTGATTCGTTAAGTCCAGCAGTGTACAGAATAAAAACATTTAGCCATGATTTCTCCATGTAATGATTTCCTGACATTACATTTATTATCATAAAGGCAATGCCAGGAAATTTGTTGAACTGAATTGAAAACTGAAAGTGATCTCTGTGCAGATTAGTTTGTTTGCAGTCACTTGTCAGTATTTAGTAGGGGTGGGATTTATGGCTCTTTGGAGGGAGCCGGATCTTTGGGATCCGTTCATTTCAAAGAGCCATTCAAAAGACTGGCTCATTTGGCTTATTTTTTGAATTTATTCACTTTTAAGAAGCCAGCCTGGGGTTAATTAATTTCATCCTGGTAATAATCACAGGGAGGAATGATGGGCTGAGATTTGGATCAGAATAATTTCGAACTCAGATTTCCCACCAATATTTGAGTTTGAATTATTCTGAAATATTGATTATAGCTTCATTTGACATGTGTGGACAAGATTTTAAAGTCTGATATGGATTCATTGTAAATATTCCACTGCCATATCCCTCTGAGTTGACAGTGAGATCACTATTTACCCTTTGTATAAAGTGTGTGTATGTGTGTAAAACTACTTTGACTTATGTTATTCATGCAACACCTAAACACTTACAAATACACAATAAAAAACAAAGCAGGTGACAATGAAGTTCCATGCAAAAGCTTTTAGTGCAAAATTTCCACACAAGAACATTTTTAACAATACAGAAAAACTCAAAACAATATTTTAAAATTATATAATAAAGGCTTATAATAAAGATTAAAGGTGCTGTAAAAAAATGCTAAGTTGTTGGTCAGTAACACCATGTCTTGTTTTAGTGCAAATTTTAGAGAAAAACGTTTCACACAAGAATATTTTGATAGAAAACTCAAAAACAACTTCAAGTATTAGAAAAATAGATAAAACTACAATAAATTTGAAAAAAAAAATGTGCATACAGCCCACTAGTACTACTAATACAAACTGTACAATGGACTAGTGAACTGTCCTGAGGTGCATATAGTTGCTTTGTAAAAAAATAAAATAAAATAAAAATAGAGCTAAACCCTGAGGAGGACTCCTGAACTGTCCTTGGGTGAATAGTAGCCTATACCTGACCTACAAGAACAGGAGATCAGTCCCGTTACTCTGAACCATAAACCCAATAACAAAATAAAGTGTAAACAAAATAAATGACATTGCCAAAATAATAAAGCAGTTCCATGCTTTATGGCCTCTCCTTCTTGTCCTTCGGCAAATTTGCATTGAAAAAAAAACCTTGGAGTAACCTTTGACCAGGACATGTCCTTTGTCCCTCACATAAAACAAGTCAGTAGGGCAGCTTTCTTCCACCTGAGAAACATTAGGAAAATCAGAAATATCCTCTCTCAAGAGGATGCAGAAAAACTAGTCCACGCATTTGTAACTTCTAGGCTGGACTACTGTAACTCATTATTATCTGGATGTCCAAACAAATCTCTGAAAGGCCTTCAGTTGATTCAGAATGCTGCTGCACGAATATTAACAGGAACTAGAAAAAGGGATCACATCTCTCCTGTGTTAGCTGCTCTTCATTGGCTGCCGGTAAAATCCAGAATAGAATTTAAAATCCTTCTGTTAACATATAAAGCTCTTACTGGCCAAGCTCCGTCATACCTCAGAGAGCTCATAGTTCCTTACTGTCCTAGTAGGCCACTCCGCTCTCTAGATGGAGGTTTACTTGTGGTTCCTAGAGTCTCCAAGAGTAAATCAGGAGGCAGATCTTTCAGTTATCAGGCTCCTCTTCTATGGAACCAACTTCCAGTATCGGTCCGGGGGGCAGACTCTTTAGCAATTTTCAAGACCAGGCTTAAAACTTTTCTGTATGACAGAGCTTATAGTTGCTGGGGAAGGACTGAGCACCTCTCTCTCTCTCTCCCTCTCCCTTTCCCCTCTCTCTCTCTCTCTCTCTCTCCCTCTCTCTCTCTCCCCCTCTTCCCTCTCCCTCTCTCTCCCCCCCCTCGCATGCGCCGTCATACCAACAACCTGCTTCTCCGAAATCCCAGTTTCTCTCAGTTCCAAGCATGTGCATTGCATTTACTAACCATGTTTTCCCGAAGTCTCCGTCTCCCCCAGCTCCTCTCCTCTCTCTCTCCCAGCTCCTCTCCTCTCTCTCCCTGTCCTCATCCTGCAGGTGATGAATCATCACCATCCCATGTTCCTGCAATGCCTGCTGCTCCCACATCTTCAAGAATTCCATACAGCATCATTCCTCCGAACCTCATGCAGCATCATGTTCCTGCCTACACCTGTTTGAATATCCCCTCCTCCTGCTCTCTTTCTCTCCCTACTCTACCCAACTTTGCCCCCCCCCCCCCTCCCCCGTGCCTCTCTCTCTCTCTCTCTCTCCCTCTCTCAACCCAACCGGTCGAGGCAGATGGCCGCCCCCCCTGAGCCTGGTTCTGCCCGAGGTTTCTGCCTCTTAAAGGAAGTTTTTCCTTGCCACTGTCGCCAAGTGCTTGCTCATCGGGGGATCTGTTGGGTCTCTTTAAATAATTTTATAAAGAGTTTGGTCTAGACCTGCTCTATATGTAAAGTGCCTTGATGTAACTTTGTTATGATTTGGCGCTATACAAATAAATCTGATTTGATTTGATTTGATTTGATTTGATTTGACAAGTGATCTCACTTTTGCAGGCTTGAGGTGACTTCTCCTCTCTGTGATTATTTGTCCAGTTTTAGAGAAAAATTCTCTCAGATGGAACTGATGTGGCCACAACGCAAAGCTTCTTAGCCATGAGCCTGGGGTACACAGGCACCCGACTTTTCCACCACTTGAAAGGATCTTCATTTTTTGGAACAAGAGGCTCCCCTAGGTACGCCTGCACCTCCATGACAGCATCTGCTGTGGGGTTCCGAGTTGCCACTGTTCCAGCTACCTGCTCATAGAGGTGGGAGATACAACAATGGGGTGGGAGATAAAACAATTTTATTATGAGATTGTGATATTAGACTGATGTCATCCTAGATTTAGAGAAAAAATTGTGATGAATTTATGCCATCCTTACTTCCTCATGGAAATAGCTCCAAACAACTGATTCCGGAAAAGCACTGCCTGCTCCTTCCTCTTGGACCGGTTGCTGGATGGGTTCGCAGCTGCTAATTGCGAGTCTTGCTGCTGCAGTTGATACTCTTTGAAAAGCCTCGTCTGCAGTTCTGCCATCCATGAATGCCATCCTTTTGAATCTTGGGTCAAGCACAGCAGCATCTGCAAGGATGTGGTTGGATTCCATTCTATGGAATCTAGCTGACATGCCAGAAGAAAGCGAGTTGACCATATCTTTTGCTGCCTGTGTTTTTGCCCTCCTCTGGAAATCAGCCGTGGCTCTCTGCAGTCCCCTGGCCAGCAGTATTACTTTGGAGGCAGTCACGTAGCTAGTGAGAAAAAAGATAAATGTTATTATAACGATACAATTATAAAATTTTACCAACAATAATAAATACTATGATGTATTACACAGTATCTTTTATGTATCAAATATTCATAATTTAGTATCAGCTAATTTGCATGCATGCTATAGAAAACTACCGCTGACCAGTTGAACTACATACCTTTCTGCACTGAGTTCAACAGTGACCTCTTCAAATGGCTTCAAGAGGGTGCATATCTCCTGCAATGTAGTCCATTCTTCTGGAGATAAAGGGTGGACAGGTGCATTGGTGACGGCCAGGGTGGAGACAATGGTTTTCTTGTTGGTGAGGAAACTCTGCAACATGTAATATGTTGAGTTCCATCTTGTGACACAGTCCTGTTTGGGTCATAGTTCGTGCATCTTCATGAAGTGTTTCCTTCAGTTTTTGTGCTCCCACTGTGCTTCTATGAAAGTATTCCACTGCCTCCTTAACTTTATTGATGATGGGTTGTGGACCTTTGAGGGCATCTCTTACCACAAGATTTATGGTGTGTGCCAGGCACGGGAGGTGGGTCCATCCTGAATGGCCTTTGTGATGTTTGCAGCATTGTCTGTTAAGCAGCACACCACTTTCTTATCAACCTCCCACTCTGCTGCAACACTGAGGAGCTTGTTTGCCAAGTTGTCTGCTGTGTGCCGCTCATTAAATTCAAAGCAGTCCAGGAGGCAGGAGGAAATGTGAAATTCTTCAATGAAGTGGCATGTTACAGACATTTATGACGTTGTAGCCCTTGACGTCCAACAGTCAGTTGTTAGGCAAACTGCTGACACTTTGGACACCCTTCTCCTGAGTGATGCTGCTTCTCTCTCATACATATCTGACACTTTCTGTGTCAGTACCCTCCGACATGGAGGAATGTAGGAGGGGTTGAGAACATAGCAGAAGTTTTTAAAACCTCTGTCTTCCACAATTTGAAATGGCTGGAAGTCAGTGGCTATAATCTTTGCCAGCTCTTCATCTATCTTCCCCTGTCTCAATGGGGTGACAGGAGCTGTGAAGTAATGACTGAGAGACGTTTGTTTAGATTTTTTGGTAGCAGCAGGAATTGTTTTACCAGGTGCCTGGCCAGGCAAAGATGTGGGCCCAGTGGTAACAGAGGCTGCTGCTGTAGCTGTGGCTTGAGTGACTGTGGCACTGGTATGACGTCTGCCTGATGTGGAGGCAGAAGTACTGGCACTGTCCACTTCATCGTCAGAGTCATGCTCTCTCTTCACCTCTGAGATTTTAACAGTGGGGTGTTGAGTTTTAAAATGCCTGTGCATATTGTTTGTGGAGCCAGACTTAAATGAAATGATCTTCTGGCAAATATTGCACTTAGCCTTAGTGTCTGCCTCAAGCGAAAAGTGCATCCAAATGCTGCTCCTTTTTCTTTGGCTCATTTTGCAGAACGACGATGGACGGTCCTCCCCCTCCTTCAGGCTGCTGTTGACTGCACTGCTGATTCTGACGCACTCGCTTTTTTTTTTTTTTTTTTACTGAGGCATTCATGTGAAGGGAGCGTGCACAACTCATGCAATATTTGTGAGCAACTGTGTGAACCATAGGTGTGAACTCAGGGAGAGAGAAAAAAAAGAACGGCTCCCAACCAAACGCGTCTCAGTTCCCATTGTTCATGTTAATGAGCCGGTCAAAAGATTCGGTTTGTTCGTGAACGTCACAACTCTAGTATTTAACTACCTCTGTTTAATTTCAGGTGCTAAATTTAGCTAGCAATAACTGTTAACTAACCTTTCAACAATGTGAACATATGAAAAGAGAAAGTCCAACCTATGGCATAATTTCATCACCACATCTAGGATAATGATGTTAGTGGAGGTAAAAAAAATAAAAAAAAAACAGCTGGCATTGAAAGTGTGTACTTAGGCTTAAAGGCCAAAACCAACTTTACCTGTGGAAAGGCCAGCAGAACACTCAGAGTCCAGGCCACAAGCAGCATCCGTCTGTTCCTAACCCTAACCCTTTTTAACAGAGTAGACATCATTGCCTATATTCTGGTGCCTTTTAACAGATGTTTGACTATACCTATATACTTAATTTCATCCACAGGAGGTGTTTGAACCCCAATAACATATTTGAAGATGTTAAAAAAGCCTAGAAATTCAGAAATTCATGTGATGACTAATTCAGAGCCATTTCTAATAATAACATAGCGAGCTGAAGTTATCCGACTGCTTTTAGTGATGACTTACTGTCCTCTTCTTTGACAGAAACCTCTTCATGTCCATGTTGTCTAAGGGAACAAATATATCAAACCACGAGACTGTCAGCCAAAATACAGAGCAGTCTACTCTTGGAGCAACAATCAATTAACACTAGAACCGTCTGAATTTCATAATTACACTAGAGGGAGAGGTCACAATAGCTCAGACTCTTTCCTCACCGGAGAAGTGATGTCCAGTGGCTCTAAAAAAACTGTCTGTGGTACAAGAACTCAGAATGCCAAGGCTCTTGCCTTCATCTATCGCCTAGTCTACAATGTCCTCCACCCCAATACCCATCCCTGTGGGTGGTGGGTCCGTGGTTACCTACATGCTCTTTTAGTTGAAGAGGAAGTTGGACTGAGAGCTCATCATCTAGAGTTTTGGTGTTCAGGAGCGATTAACCAGTGTGGATATGAGCTGGAGACTGCAGAGATTGAGCTGACAGATATGGGCTGTCAGAAACTATGGACAGCCCATGTCTAGATTTCATCCAAAGACATCATAGGATAGAGATGACAAGATGATATTCATGACAATAGCCATGAACAGATGTAAACCTGTTCATACATGTTTAACCTATACATACCTGTATACAAGTCAGTCAACTTTTTATTGAAATATCAAATCATTGGTATTTAAAACTTAAAACACTTGAGAAGGTTTTGTTCATCTGTGGTGTGATTGGCTTACTATTTCAACAAAAAGTTTTGATTGTTTTAAACAGTTTTGCACAGGTGAGTTAGTGTTGTGAGAATGCTACTGAGAGCTGTGAGAATGTGTTGTGTTTCTGATGAGAGAGACCTGCATTAAAAAAAAACTGACAAAAAGCCATGGGAGAACAAAAAGTCTGTTACTAATTAGACATTTCAAGCCCTAGCAGTGAGGATTTCAAAATCAGACCTTGATTGTATGGTTATAGACCTTTTGTTGTTTTGATGAGTCAGATAAGAGAGCAACAGTAGTATTAAATGAGTTAACTGGGGGATGTAATTATCCACATGCACAAGGATTTCAGCATCTTACGTGGTTCACATAGGGCATATTCTGTAGTTGAAATAAGGCAGATTTTGTGATACACTCAATATGTGGTACAGTAAGCAAGAGAAAAATTTAAGGCTACCTCACTCTTGACTGAATGGCTCTGACACATTGTGCAGTGATCAACTGCAACTTCATCACAGTCTTCTTGGTAGGAAATAGATGCACATCGAATAATGGACTTATAAAGATTAGTCCGACTGAGTAAATATTAACATCTTCAACTCGATTTGAATACATAAATAAATAAATACATCGAATTTCAGTAAATATTGTCTCAGAGCGCAGACTGCATGCTTAGTAGTGCGGTGATGACAAGGAGGCCGTGTGTGATTGGACACTTCATGCAGATAGGCTCGATCTGAAGGCGCAGTAGTGCCTTCTGCTGTACGACCATTACCCCGCTACACATGCTGTTGCACCAAAGAACAGCAATGGATTCCGTTGTTGTGATAATACCTTCTCTTTTCACCATTAGATTTCTTCTGTTGTATTTATGACTGCCTACGTGGACTCGGGTTGATGCAAACCCATTAACCTAATCTATGAGAAGTGAACCGTGTAGCGATGCTCTTACCTCAGTCTGCGGGGGTCAGGTGGAGTGAAGTGCACATAGAGTAGCTGCAATCCGTTGTCTGAGCTATCCACCGTGCAGTGGCAGCATTCTCTGATCAACTATCTGATAAAACAAAGCATCAAGCGGATCAAGACCTTTTTAATCGCACATATTACCCTGGGCTGCGCCCATACGACCAGTACCTGCATTGAATTTGTTCCACATGAATAAAGAGCCACATCGCTCAATGAAGATTGTTTGATCAAGGAGGGTGGAGGGTAGGGCGTTGCATCGGTAACCACCTCAGTGTCACGAGACATCCTCTGAAATACCCAGTGCATCTGTTGCTGTGTGTGCTCCGCTGAGGAGAGAGGTATCAAAGGTTTTCATCTAGACGCACTGTAATGACTCTCTTTACCTGCAATCATTGAGGATACTTTCAGACAAATTACTGACTCCATAATAACTTTATAATCATATAAAATTACTTTCTGCCGTTTGACTGATGAAACATATGATGTGATGAAATGATATGATGAAAGACTGATTAACAGATTGAGGAACATGACTTCCATACGTATAAAAACTTGAAACAGAAAACTATCTGTGTTGATTTACTGGTGTCAGTTGTTTGTTGTTTAAAGGCCTGATTCTGAATGAATATTTTAAAGGTTGGGCTGTAACTGCATTGCTGCTCAGCAGAAGAAGGTGAAGCACCTCAGCGGTGTCTATTATTAATTGAATTACTGTTATGATATGGCGCTATAAATAAATTTGATTTGGTTTTGATTTTTAGCCCAGCATGGTCCAGTCTCAGTCACAATTACATATCAACTCTCAGACAGCCCATTATATCTGATGCATCTATCTGATATCCATGCCCCATTCTGCATGGTGTTAACACATTTTATACTAAAATCTGAGTGAATTTAAATGATTTCATGGCTGTAATAACTGAAGATTGCAGTTTTATAGTTCAGCTGTCCTCGGACAACATTTAAAGCATTAAAAGTGGTGAAATGTCAGTGAAAAAGCTCAGAGCCATGATGTTTAATTTACTGTAATGCAAAAGTGACAGAGAAACCAGAGTTAACATTGTTAAAAGGTTCTATATGGCCCCTCAGAGATGATTAAAAACAAATGACTGAAATAATAAGAAAATTGTCCCTTATAATAGTCAAAATAAGGAGGTTTTAAAAACTCAATTTTGATATTTTGACGTCAGTGTCCTGATGAAGATGAAGCAGTGGAAAGATGAAGGTCTTCAATTACTTGGCATGTTTAAAGTTGTAAATAAATTGCTGCTGGTCATTTCACTTAATCGGAAACCATCCCAAGAAAATCTCCACCAGTAGTATCTCTGACACTGCAGCTCTGTGGGAGCTTTTGACTGATTATGGTGTTCTAATAGTTGTGTTTTGCCCAAACCCAATACTTGCTTGGTTGATAACCTTAAATTTTTAACTTGCTGTTGGCCAAGATGAAAGTAAACCAGGATGGTATACTAAAAGTGAGGACTATGATGAGTGATTTATACAAGGCTGTTAAAATTTTCTTGATTACATCAAAGTTCCTAAGTTACTTCAGTAGGAACAGGCCTTGCTTTGTACTTTGTACTTTGCTGTGCTTTGTACATACTGTATGAGACCATATGATGGAAGAGTGTGAAGTTTGTCTCCATCAGAATCAGAAATAGCTTTATTGCCAGGTATGTGTAAACATACTAGGAATTTTGACTCCGTTGTTTCTATCCTGGACATGGGAAGGACAAAAAGAATACACACACACACATATATATATATATATATATATACACACACATTGACATTAGAAATATTTGTTGTGGAATATGATACAATAGTGCAGTAATGTGCAAATGTTCATGAGGTTGTCAGGTGGCTTATGGGGAGATCTGGGAGACAGCCTGTGGGAAGAAACTGTTTTTAAATCTGGTGGTTTTGGCGAACAGAACTCTGTAGCGCCTACTGTACCAGCAGTCTTTATAGTCTGTTGCAGTCTATTCCTCTCCTTCTTGGTGGCTGATCCAAACCAGACAGTGATGGAAGTGCAGAGAACAGACTGGATGTTGGCGGTGTAGAAGATGACCAGCAGCTCCCGCGGCAGGTTGAACTTTTGCAGCTGACGCAGAAAGTACAACTTCTACTGGACATTCTTCCTGACAGAGTGTATGTAGGAGGTCCACTTCAATTCCCGGGCGATTGTGGTCCCAGGACCTGGGATCTTAACCCCCCATATTATTTGAAGACCTCTGTCTGCTTAACTGTCTACCTCAGGCGTTCAAAAAGAGGGTTGGGAGAATCAGGTGTCTGTCTTACCCACAACACAGCTCGCTGGTTTCAGAGATGTTGAGATCTAATGCTAAGCTGTCCTTGATTCATGACATCATGGTGTTTACCTGCCCTTAGTAAGCAAACATGGAGATGTGGTCTTTGATGTTGGCCATCAAGGCCATATAGTTTGCATATTTCAACCTAGTTTGGATAATGCTTTCACACCATCTAGGTTTTTTGAGTCTGTACTGTACTTGAATTTTAAACAATCACAGTTCCATTTCATCTTTCCTTCTTCTGATGCTCAGTAGTAGAGGTAGCCTGGTAAAAAAGTAGTTCAACCTGTTCAGTACAGAGCTGGATGTGGTTAGCCTAGTCTACAATTAAGACTGGAGCCAGTGGAAATACCTTTCCTGGCTCTGAATCTGCATGATTAACATGTTGTCTTGTTTATGTTCAGTCATCCACCCCCAACAGAAATGTGGTTTAGTGCAAATTATGTGCCAGGTCTGTTTCTCTTGTCTCATTTAAGGTGTCGTTGCCATGATGGTAAACTTGCATCATACCCAAAGCTGAAGCATTTGTGATAGGATCCTTTTTTATGGACACACAGACTGCAACATAATTTAATGAAGATGATGAAGACTGAGAACAAAACTAAAACCCTCAGCAGTCTCTGGTCTTAGGAGTCTACTGTTAAATTAATTAACTAATGTTAATCAAGTCATTAGGGCAGCACGGCAGCATGGTGGTTAGACAACAAGGTTCGGTTCCCGGGCCCGGGCCTGGTGCTTTTATGTGCGTGTTCTCCCCTTGCATGGGTTTCCTCGTGGTACTTTGGTTTCCTCCCACAGTCCAAAGACATGCTGTTTAGGCTAATTGGTGACTCTAAATTGCCTGTAGGTCTGCGTGTGAGTGGTTTTTTGTCTTTGTCTGTCTCTGTTCGTTGGCCCTTCAATTGATTGGTGACCTGTCCGGGGTGTACCCTGCATCGCTGATTGCGAGCTGGCTCCAGCATCCGCCACAACCCGGAAACAGATAAGTGGTAGAAGAGGAATGAATGGCCACTGTTGCCAAGTGCTTGCTCATCGGGGGATCTTTTGGGTCTCTTTAAATAATTTTATAAAGAGTTTGGTCGAGACCTGCTCTGTATGTAAAGTGCCTTGATGTAACTTTGTTATGATTTGGCGCTATACAAATAAATCTGATTTGATTTGATTTGAATGAATGAATCAAGTCATTATCAAAGGTTTGCCATGTATCCATCCATTATTATTCCAAGGTTGCTCAGTGTTTGTGTACCAAGAGCAAATGCATTAACTCAGCTGCTATGATCAATGTTAATTATCTGTAGTATAATGGTTTATTCAAAGTTCACATCTGTAGGAGAGCAAACTCTGCAGGTGTTCAAATATGGACAGCAACACACAATACACTATGCAGCCTGTTACCACTAATTTATATAATTTTTCCTATTATTCAATGGTACAATTCTTATACATCAATCTTTATAGGAGAGGGAAGTTGTAATGACACTGACTGGATCTTTGGAGAGAAATTAAAAATAAAATTGAATTGAAAATGTCTCATTAAGAGTTGGTACGATCATGGGTGAGAGAAGCAGTGCCGGTTTAATATCATTTTAACTGATAGTGTCAAGCCTTCATAAGTAAATCACAATATCAAAACAAAGTAAAGACTAAATGAACAATGAACGAGTTATGCTGTGAACTTGTAAAGAAAGTTCAAACACGTGAAGCCACTAGAGGGCTCAGTCTCCGTGTAGTGGATTTAAGGAGCTGCTAGCAGCAACATCTGCCATGGTACATTGTTCAGTGACATTGGACAGACAGGAAATTCATGTGTGTTAGAGCATGACTGCAGCTCATGTGACAGCCTGACCTACAGGACACACTTGTAGGGATGCATGCCTTGTAATGAACTGTGGATTATGTTATCCTCGTGACACAAGGACTTCAGGCCATATCACACAATACAGTCACCAACAAAAAGTACAAATATCTAATGTTATGTGATAAATTGTTTAATATTTTAATAAGTAAGATAGGTCAGCATATGTAATGAGAGAAAAGCAGAGTAATGAGAGTGAGAGTAAATCTGCAGCTGATCGGTTCATTGTTATTAAAACAAAGTTTGGGGTCTGCAGCAGATCAGCTCAACAACAGCAGGAATACAACCAGCGTCGTTCAGTCACAAACCGGTATGGAAGACGTGTCGTTAAAGCAGGGAAATTACTAGATTATAGCTGTGTACAGCTGTTGTCTCTTGACACTGGAGTGTGACGCTGTAGGTTGAACGTCTCTTTGTCTGAACGTGTCCTGTCGCAGCTACGAGGAGGTCCACAAGTTTGAAACCACTCACACTCCACTGTGTCCTGCGTTGCTTTGTCATTTACTTGCACATGTGTAGCCGTTAAAACTGGTGTTAAGTACAACTCGTGGTTCATCGATACAAAGGCAGCCACCAGGTGTGTGTGATCTCTGATCCCTAAGTACCCGGCCACAGTCAAATCTCTGTTCCAAATAGGGAATGACACCTCTAAATCCGTTACCGAGTGAATCTAGCCTGCACATTGTCTCTTCAGGCCTACCGGGGGTAACATGGCTCTCCATCCAGGCACATAAAACAACACTACAAGCAGCCAATCACATCCCTCTTTCTATCTCCGCCGCAGAAACCAATAACCAATCAGTTGTCTAAGAGCTCCCTGCGATAAAGATGACAGTACCAATCTGTTGTTTGTCTGGGTCTGCTTGGGAAACAAATAGCCAATCAGCTGTCTATATCCGTTACACGGAGTGTCTTTCTGACCAATGAGCTTCTTGTCTGGCTCACCCGCGGGGGGTGAGCGTCTGCTGAGGTCCAATCAACGGCTCAGTGCTGAGCCTACCGGTGCCGGGGACTGGTGGTGAGGAGCCACTGCAGCGCGTCGGGACCGGACCGTGAACCCCGGAGAAGGTACACACTGAGGCGAAACGAGATACAGGTGAGTCCGAGGATGTGTGCGAGGCCTGGCTCCGATCCGAGATGATTTGAAATAGCAGAGATGGGACTCCTGGGCCGGCAGGACGGCAATTATTGCGTGGTCGTGCCGCCGGTCGATGTGCTGATGTGCTGACAGACAATAGAGTGGCTTTGCGTCGCTATTTATTGATGTTGGCTGACATGTTGGCGACCAGCAGCCGTCGCCTCTAACGGTTCATTTACATTTAAAGCTCTGGGGTTGCAGCAGAAACATCTGCAGAGGTTCAAAGTCTTCCCGTGGGTATGTGTTTCGTCAATAACTGAACTGTTAACGGGATATCTGGAATACGTTGTGATGGGGACGTAGTGCAGAATGCCTCCAATTGGTTTCATTGTTTGATCCAGTGTCTCTTGGGGTTAACTCAGACTAGAGACGGAGTCGGGCTCCTCCAAATTCATGTTAATGCTCATTTAAGAGCGCCGGGATGAAACAAGATGTACTGATGGGTCTAATGGACCTTAGATATGTGAACGGGCCGATATGACGGCTGTGTGAGGAGGCCGGAGCCGTTGGTTTCTCTCAGCAATTAGGAAGAAAAATTCGAAATGCATCAGCCATTTACGTAGAGAATAGACTGGCTTCTTATGCACCTAAATGGCTGCCCGGCGCCTGACAGTATAACATGTTAGTGTGATGGCTAGGCTTTACGTAGGCCGGGATCTGATTGTTTCCCGAGCGGCGGATTAACGGAGGTATAAGTCTGCATGACTGCATGACACCAAACGGGGATCAATATTTAATGTTTGCTGCCTATTATTCTGCAGTATACGGGAACTTGCTGGTGTCTGCTGCTGCACTGCTCCTGCAGATTTACATGAGTCACTGGCAGATGGATTCATATAAGCTATTGCTAAGTTGTCCCTGACTGCATCCAATGTCTAGACCTAGGGATGGATGCAGGAGGTGAAATAAGAGTGTTGTGCCATCTTTGTCCATGTCAATATTATTCCAGTTCCAGAACGTGGTCATTTAGTGTTGTTAGACACAGCAGCTGCAGATGAGAAGGACTTCATCCTGGAGTAGGTTTGGAGCTGCCACTGTTGTCAGAGAATCACAAGCAGCCAACTGTTTGTATCCTTCGAGACATGAAGTGAGCAGGGATGTGAAGTGCCCCCACAGCCTCTGGTTTCAGATAGAAGTTGGCAGACCATGATGCACTCAACCCTCCACTCTTGCATTGATAGTCGGTCTGTATGAATGAAAGATCCTTGCTGTTGAGGATTGTGAATGAACTGTAGTATTCTCACTGATGGAGTCCTTCCTCTTCCTATTTCCAGCTCAGAGACCACTGGCAGCCTCAGCAGCTGACAGATAAGAGTTTCACAAAATATTTAGAGAAGGTATGTGATGGTCCAGTCTGGCCTCTGGGGTTCAAGCTTTCATTCAGCTTGTCCAAATATAAATAATTATTTCATTAGTCACATTGTAATACTCTGTCTGTGTGTCTGTGAGAGAGAGAGAGAGAGAGAGAGTGAGTGTGTGTGTGTGTGTGTGTGTGTGTGAGTGTGAGAGAGAGAGAGAGAGACAGAGTGTATAATCTGTCAGTTATCATTATGCCTGTTACATCCTGTTGTTCTGTTTCCTGCCAGTCAAACCGTCATAATTAAGCTTTATTTAAACTCATTCAGATTGCTTATGAGACCTCAAAAATTAAGTCAGACTAATTTATTTTCATAAATAAAAATAAGCTGATATTGATTTGAAACTATTCCAACATATTTGCAGAATTGTAAACATGATATCTTACAGTTTTTCTCAAAGGTTCTTCTCTAAGAACATGATGCACATTGTAAATACAAAAAAAATAGGAGTATTTTACAACTGTTATAGGTGTGGAAAGAATAGAGTGAAAGAATTGATTAATTATTGCCAGAATGTTATTTCATAGTCACACATGTATTTGTACTGAAATCTTCAAGTTTCTTATTTACTTCTTTGTTAAATGTTTTTCTGCCTTAAAATGTATTCTGCTGGAGTTTTTCATTCCAGACACCTCCACAGAGGGTCATAAAAATACTGACACAGTGGTGCCTCTGTAGGTCACCTGTAGGGGATTTACTGTTTCAGTTTAGTCCTCTTTTTCAGCAACCCAGGTTTGATTCTGGCATGCAGCCTTTAATTCATGGGACTCCCGCCACCCCCCAACCCCCACCGCCCTTTCTTTCTCAAAAGTTCCTGTCTGTCTCTTAAAAGTTTACCTACATGGAGAGACTGACTGGGCAGCAAAAACCTTGATTTTTTTTTTTAAGCAAGGTACTGGTCCAACAGGACTTAGCATAGCCAGTGGCAGTCCTGACTGTGGCTATTCAGGCTCCGATAGAAATGCAAGGGACAGGTTGCTCACCAGCTGAATATAGTCATCCCACAACTGGGGAGTCAACAAAGCCCTTGAACTGACAGATTTTGATGGCGAGTATCCAATAGAGCTGCCCCAAACCCTCAATGCTTAGGTTTGGTTGGGGGTCAATTTGGGCCCAACAGGCCGCCAGGTTTAACAAACACCGGAGGAAACCCCATGTTAATCCAACTCTTAACACCATCTGATTTTGTTGAGAGCCACTGACAAAGTCAGCCCACTGGCCTGCTGGGGAAGTAATCACAAATGAATAGATTAATTGTGTTCATGGTGATGAAGGAACATGTGTGAATAACTTATGTGTTTTCATAGTTTTTAGAGGCAGTTGAGCTCTATGGTTATTATTATATATTATTATATTATTATATTAGGCTATGATACACAGAGTTCAGTACTTTCATTATTCGTCTTTAGGATTTGTTGACAGCATGAAACATAATATGAGCAGTGAACATAAAAACATGAAACATGGATACAGTATATCATAATATTTACAGCCCAAGCAGTATCAACCCTGTCTCCCAGCCATTTGTATTTAGGATCCTCAAGTTTTTGTAAGAGCCAAGAGTTGGCAGTGCCAACTACAAGAAACAAAAAGTTACAGTGTTGCTGTTTATATTATTATTATTCATTGGAAGGTACAGAGAGTTTTGAAGCTGATGCTCAACTTCCAAAGACAGTTTGATTGTTTTGGTTGTTTTGATTGTTTACTGTGGACCACATCTGAAACTCCCATCTGTTGGGGGTGTGACTTTTCTCCAAATCCTCGATTCAATGTCATTTTCGATTTTAAGGACATGATTTGATTTGATTAATCTCACAGATGGCCATTCCATTTTAGACTAGTCTAACATCATTGGTTTTATACCATGATAGCTAATTTCATTTTTGATTCGTATTGTATAAAATGTTCCGTATGTCATGAGTATTAATGTCCATCAGTTTTTTGCAACTTACCACACTAAGGCCTTGTTGTTAGCAATATAATGTAACAATAGCTTGTTTTGACAGTAAACTGGAAACTTAGTTATTAGAAACTTACCATACATGGAGGGCAACACCTTTGATGTGATCTTCTTGGCATTTTGTAGCATTGTTCCAGTATGCTAATTAAATGCTACAAATCCTTGTAGGGTTCTCAATCACAGAATAAAGTCACATGTCTGATGCTATCACCCTCTATAGTGAGTTATTGCTTTGGCATGAGTTGAATTTTGTGAGAGTTTAACTCCAAATGAGGATGGAAAAGTTGACTGTGTTTACGAAAACAACTGTATTGTTTTCATAATTAGGTTTACTCTTTTATGATGCCAGTGGAGATGTCCTGCCAAATTTGATGTGTTGCTGATGGAGTTTGCTATACACACACATCGAACATCGTTGACATAACTCGGGGGGGGGGGACACTGTGTATCAGAAAAACCACTCAGGCAAAGGCATCTCATGCAAAATCTCCACAAGCAGAACAATTACCATCTTTCCATGAGGCATATCTGTTCTAGTTAAACTCAGTAACAGTTAAGGGCCTGCCACAACAGTGTTGCTCGACACATACTGCTGGTCCAGATGGACAGCATGTTCTTTAACATAGGACAGTAGCACAGTCACATTATTTGTTGCCTAATAATGAAGCCTCAGCTTCAAACCAGTGGGATCATCAGCCATCACCTGTGTACTTTAGTTGCATTGGCCGGCCAGGTATACAGAGGTTTGTTTTCTTCTATTACCTTTCAGGTGTGCAAATTGTTGGATAAGCTTAACATTTTAACATTTTAGGCATATGAAGGTCTCATGGCACGTAGTGGGATAATTTCCAGCATCTGAATGTTAATTTCATGGCTGCAACCCAAAGCAAGAAGAATCCAGTCACAGAACCACTATTTTGTTCTTAATGAATCCAGTCATGAGCAGCAGACTGAATGGTTCAAGTTCTTTTGTGGTACTGGGTTTTAAATAATCTCATGAAGGTTCCTAGTGAAGGTCTACAGCTGGATCTGAGGTTAGTGATCGGTCAGGCAATGTTGGACCCATTTTTCAAATACTGGCCAGCTGTATTCTCTGTGTCTACCTGGTCTCCTAGATGTTCATGTGTTCTCCGTATGCCTTCCTCTAACATCCGGAGGATGTCAATGAGAAACTTCCTCCTGTCTGTATGATTATTTTCTCTCCCATTGCAATTATGTAGTTTGTGATATAAAAGAGAGATAAACAAAGTGAATAACCTGTTACCAAGTAAAACTGATATTGGTGATGGTTGTGTGTGTATGTGTGTTTGTGTTTAAAGAACAGTTAAGTGACGGTGTCTGTAGTTGGGGGAAAAAGCAGACTTTTTGGTCATGGGTTCAGGCTAGTCTTCAGAAATTGAATGCAAGTCTATGCAATGTTTTGAGTTGTGTGAGTCTGAGAGACGGTGGAGCTTATTGTTTGTTTTGTTTGTTTTCAATTAGTTTGATGGTAAGGCCCAATCTGAGCTTAATCTCCATCCACATGAACATTTTAGTATTAAAACAAAGAACTACATTAATTTGGCTGACCTGGAATCGGGTCTGGGGAGTAGCCAACCTGAGGTCAGAACCAGGATATTGTCAGCCTGGAGTCAGGAAATGGCCAACTAGGGAATAACCAACTAGGGGCCTGTATTGCGAAAATGGATTAACATGCCCGGCATCTCTTTTCGTTATCTCGTTTCACTTGCCAAGACTTCCACAATTCTGATAAGGGTCCTCATGAAGCCGGTTATCAACTCTCTAACCAAACCCAGGGTTTTTCCCATTTACTTCTGTGCCCATTCACATAAAAAGGGCGGGGTTTGCTGCATACAACCAATTGGATCATGGAGAAGACCCAAAGAGCTGCATATTTCACGATGAAAGAGCAAACTTTAATATTGATTAACATAATATGAATAGAATACTATTTATCAATAATTCTTGCAAAAAGTTACACAGTTGCAGCTGCCGGAAGCCAGAAGCCAAAAGTGTGTCCCATATATTTATGTTTCAGATTTTTTATCCCTTTTTTTTTTTTTAAATAATTTTATCCTCATTATGTTTTTTTCTCGTAAGCAAAATCAAACGGGTTGATTCTCTCTTTAAATTTTTTCTTTCTCTCTCTCTCTCTTAGAGCTCCTCTCATGGTTCTATCGCCCACATCAATGGGCTGGCCTGGGAATTGGCAGGCCGTTTTCCAAGAGAATTGAATGGTCAAAAGGCAGGTCTAATATACCTGCTGAGCTCCTAACCCTGAACTTAACCTGCTCCATGGCAGGTTAGGTGTTCCATGTAGTTAGCATAGGAACATACCCCAATAGAAAGTAAAAAACCTTCATGAGACTGAAAACCCAGTGTTAACCCTAAAGTTACCTTGCTAAGATGAAATCCAGCTGTGTGATACAGGCCTCTGGATACAGTCACTGTGTGTTTAGGGTGAAGCAATGGAGAACCCAGGCAGAACAATGACCAAAAGCTGTGACTGTACACAGATTGAACCTCTGGCTGGTATAGTCATTGTATGAACTGATGGGTGTGACCCTGATACATAGTCGAAGATCCTTTGTGAGAGAAAACCGCCACACTGCTATAACTCATTGCTTCTGTTTTTCCAATTACTCCAGCTAAATCAGTCACATTAGATTCAGGAGTCCATTCATATCAGTTCTGTTATCATTAATAGCTTTACTTATAACCTTCAGTGTTTCGATCAAGGAGGTCATCAAAATACTGGGTACCAATGTCAGAAAATTTAGCTGTTATTCCAATGTGTTCATTTAATCAATGCTGCCTCAATTTCTCTTGAAAGGACTGGACCTCAGTGTAATCCAAGTACTTTAAGACTTGGATCAGGTCTGATCTAAAAACACTTTACTGGAACATCTTTAACTAGTTAATAGTTTTTGGGTTTTTTTTTTTTTTGTTTTGTTTTTTCATACCTATTCACAGCATTATACAATTGTGTGAGATTGTATTCACTCTCAATTGGTAGTAATTAATGTGCGTGATTTGAATGAACATGTGGAGCAGTGTAGTGGGGCAGAGCTTCATATGTCAGTGGTATTACAACTGGAACTAATCAAGCTAGTGAATAAACAGTGTGCACATCAGTACTGCATTGCTGGGCTGCATTTAGCCAGGTCCTGTACAAGGTCACCCCAGTCAACCAGTTTGAGTATATTCTAGGGTTGCACAATTAATCTAATTTTAATCATGATCACGATTTTGGCTTCCCACGATCAAATTCGCGTGATCGAGCGATATTTAAAATGCATCATTCTGTTCATAGAACGCTCCGTATCATAGGTTTTTTTTTTCCCAAAACCAATCTAGCGTTCCCCAGAGTGACAGAGAAAAGGCTCTCTCTTTAAGCCTCTGGCGCTCCGTAAACCACTGTCTGATCACGTGCCATCCATGAGCCAATCAGAGTTGTTCCCTGCACCACTGCGCAGCTCAGTTTCTAAATGTATTACTAGTCGACAGTCAACGTGGGGAAAGCTCCACAGTAGATAGCAGTCGCCGGTCAGAAGGCGATAAACTTTCTTAACAACAACAACAACAAAAAAAAGTCTCATGTAGCAGAGGGCGAGGCTGAGGGGTTTGTCCCAAGAATCGGATCGTCATCGATTGTGTGGAAGCATTTTGGCTTCAAGGCAAGTGACACAAAACAAGAACAGGTCTTATGCAGTTTTCTTTGTTTTATTTATTCTTTAAGGAGAAGCACTGAATTTTGGTGATTATTTTGATGCGCATATTGGTATATTAGCAGGAATGTAGCACCATATGGTTGTGAAAGCAGTTATAACGAGCCTACTGTATGTGACAATAAAATTAGTTTTGGTTAAAATTTAACAAATAATCATGATAATTAATCGTGATCTCAATATTGATGAAAATAATCGTGATTATCATTTTGGCCATAATCGTGCAGCCCTAGTATATTCCTTGTAGTGCTCAGTGTACATTGATGGACTCATCCAGGATCCAAGTGTTTCTGACCAAACATGATGACCTTTTTCTGAAAGGTGATCTAAGATGTGGGACTGAAGAAACACAAGTTAGTATACAAGCAATATGCAGCATTGAGTCTTTACATGTTTATCCACCTAAATTATTTACCTGCACTTTAATGGAAGACAGTTTGATACACATGGTCGTGTCTGTTCAGACATGATTAGCATATATGACCTATTGAAGCCAAGTTCAATACACTGAAACAGTCGATAAGAAAGTCATCAGTTATGGTTGTAAGGATGAAGCTTTGAGCCAAATGAGTTGTATGAGTTAAGTGTTGAACACAACAGACACATTAACTGTCCTCAGCCAAGTCAGTGTCAGTAGATTCCCATCTACTGACTATAGACCAATGCTAATCACAAAATACTGATTATTAGTAATTAATGAGGTCAATAACAAACACAATCTACCATTGGATGAAATCAAAGGTCTCCCCCTATGATGCCTATTACTTTGTCCAGGCTATTTCCCCACTGAGTTACTAATAAACGATTATTATATATCTATATCTATTATTTAACTATTTATATTTACTGAAAGGAGGCACACACGTGCTGTATAATACAACACAACGCACCAGACACTACATTCTCCAAATTGATCATACAGTTAAATCCGCCGTTCTAATAGAAACTAAAGTTTCTAACCTTCATAGATGAGGATTTACTGCTAGACTACAGTAACTCAGAGACAGGTTTACTCCAGTCAAAATAAAAGAATGTAGTTAGAGCAGTTGGCTTTATGTGCTCAACGTGATTTTGGTTATTGCTGCTCTCTGGTCCTTTCTCTCACTCAGATCTACTACTTGGTTCCTACTGCTAGCTTAGCAGTTAGCAAGGTTGTCTTTCTCTCTCTGTTTCTTTGATGGATTATTATTGTTATTGATTTTCAATATTATTATTGATATTCTTATAGTTACCATAATTATGGCAAAATCAGCACATAGCCATCATGCTCAGGTGAGGCCAGTGGTGTGGCTCTAGTTGTAGTGTTTGTGTCCTGCCAGTTTCTTGAAGTCGGAGTGTTCAGTTTGTTCACGTTTTTTCTGGCCACTCTTCCTTGTTGACTGTGAACTCGCAGGTTTAACAAACAGCAGCTTTTTGTTTTGTTTTGGTTTTTTTTCCCTCACAGAAAAAGCTCAACAGCAATAGCATGA
The DNA here is from genome assembly GCA_034769265.1 of Remorina albescens. Classification (NCBI taxonomy): domain Eukaryota; kingdom Metazoa; phylum Chordata; class Actinopteri; order Carangiformes; family Echeneidae; genus Remorina; species Remorina albescens. The sequence continues at coordinate 1,616,905 of CM068492.1, read as the reverse complement.
TGTGCAGGTGTGTGTGCGTGCATGTGTGCTGTTGTCTGTGAGATGTGACCCATCATGCATGGCATGACTGGAAATCTGACTAGCTAAGAATCTGTATCTGAGAAAGATCAGTAGTCTACAGATCCTAGCTGGTCGCGGCATCTCGTCTCACATTTTTAAGTTTTTATATTTCAGTCGCTAATCTGCAGTGTTGTGTACCTAAAATTAAATGAATGAATGAATGAAAAAAAAACAAAAAAAAAACATCTGTCATATCCGCTTCATATGTAAACAAATGCCAGCATCTGGCATGGATGCATTAACCCCTGAAATACCCAGATTGCAGTCTGATATAAAGGTGAATGTAAGCCTGTCTTAATTATGGTAAATTTCTCATATATATTAGTGTTACACGTAAACGTGTGTGATCCTCTGGTTGTGTGTTGGTGTTCCTGGCTGTCACATTCTTAAAATATCTTTCAACCATTGTGCGCCTTGCTCTGAAAAACCTTTTAATGTTCCTGCTGCTTTTTTTTCTCTCTCTCTCCCTCTGGCTGGTGGAACAGTGCATGCCCCACCCTGTGGTCTGAAGTTCTGCTCTGAGTCTTGTCAAAATGCCAGCTCCTGAAGGAAGAGATTTTCCTCTTTCTGCTCTGAAAACACCGGGGCTACTGCTCCTCCTCCTGCCACCCTGGCTTTCTGTTTCTGGCTGTCTAACTGTGTGACGTCTTGACCACTAACGGCTACATATTAAGAGATAATTCCATACCCTGAGGTTACAGACCGGCTCAGACTGGCTCACTGCATTTTAACTTTACTCTTTTCTCTGGGCAAAGATAAATACACTACAAAAAAACAGAAGGGAATTATGCCTGTGCCTTTTTAAAGGAACATGACACTAACTTGCAGCAGAATTGACACAGGAACAGGAAACACACACCTCTGTTCTCTGACAGTCAGGAGTTATTAAGATGGTTGCTTTAAATGCTTACACTCATTTATCCAGAAGGAAGAAAATAAAAACATAAAATTTTTGGTGGTGCTTCATAAAAGAAGCTTTGCTGGGACACAAAGGACACAAATAGCAGTCCATTTCACTGGTTAGGATTCCAAACATCCACCTTTGCCACAGATTACCAATCTATCAGGCCAAATGCTGCTTTCTATAACAAAGGCATAGATTTAAGACAACTATCTGATTTGTTGATTTTTTTTTTTTGATTTTTTTTTTTTTTGGTTGTTATTTATTTATTTATTTACAAATATGTGATTGCAGCTAAAAATTGGTAATTTTTCTTTTAGTAAACTGAGAGGTTACTCACTTCACGTCATTCAGTTGATAAAGACAGCAAATACCAACCGCTAAACTGTTGACATTTCCATCAGTGAGGGATTAAGGTATTATAAAATTAGTATTCAATAATTATTATTATTGTAATCACATGAGTACTCAGACTGCATGAAACCCAGCATAGTTAAGTAAAGGAACAGCAGAGTAAATGCAGCTGATAATGATTCATGAAAATCAGATCACACTCTGATGGTGATCAGTTTTGTAATCGTAGTTTAGTTAGAGTATTTTCTTTGATGATGCATTGATCCCTTTTTCTTTTTTTTATTTGTCTACCATGTGAGTGATGGTTAATAATGTCAATAGTTCAGAATTGATGTAATGTTTCAGTGAGCATACTGAATGTGAGAGCAGTACTCTGCCGCCAGCAATTGTGGTGATGGTGCAGTTATTATGCTGATGATCTGCATCTGTGGCTCTAAACAGTGAAGAGTGTGACAGTCAGACGACACTGGACGGAGACCCCTGAGTGTTGGTATTACACTCTCTCTCTTTCTTGCACTTGCTCTGCTCTTTGTCTGTAACTGATGCCCCTCCTCTTCCTCCCCTTTACCCTCTACAACTGCCTCCTCCCCCTCCATCAGAACCCTCCACCCTTACATGTACATGCACACCCCCATCCCTCAAGCGACAGCAGAGCAGGAATTGATTAGTGGCAAAGCATAAAAATAGACGACTGGTTGTCATAGCAACGCCCACAATGAGCTGTTGTCTAGTTTAATAAAGAGCAGGGTTGTGTATGAGCACGAGGTGGAAGGTGTATTGCCTTAGTGCTCTGTATCCAGACAGAAGGTGGAGGTGTGTAATTATCACACTACAGTCCTGCTGAATGGGACATCTGTACCAAGTCAACGCATCAATTACTTCATCCAAAAACAAAGACCCACCAGCACCCTCTTCTCAACTCTGATTGGCTCTGAATCTGCATCCCACAACTATCAACTCCTGAGCAGCGCCACACAACCAATTACAACTCTGTTGCTATGGGCTCCGCTCTGATTGGCCTCATTAGTGTCAAAAACTAGCTATGTGTAATTTTTGGTCATATTCCCAGCAGCCCTTTCATCAACATCCTTTACATCAAACAGTCTCCCGCTTTCTTTCTTTTTTGCTCGCTCTTGCTCTCCTTTCTGTCTCTCTCTTGCTTTCTCTCTTTCTGTCTCTCCGTCCCTCATGTGTGATGGTAAAGGAGAGGTTTGTTGTTCCCAGACATCTCTCTATCCCTTCTAGCCCTGGTTAAATCATCCCAGATGGTAACTGCCTGCGCTAGTTTCCTAAAAGACTGTCGCTGCGCTCAGCAATGAGGAGCTTCCACCACAAAGACACACACATCGGGTAGAGCACTGCTGTGTTCAGGAAATGGCCCACTCAGGACTTTATTCTGTCACTTTGAATGATGAAGGTATTGCTGCACCAGGGAAACAGAAATACACTTAGATGTGTCTAAGTTCTCCAGTGGGTCATGTGTTGCTGTCGATCACAATATTATAAGTCGGCAGCAACAATACTATACTGTGTTATTCATACATGATGGACAGGTACAGTCAATATAAAAAGTCTGCACACCCCTTTTAAAATGTCAGGTTTTTGTGATGCAAAAGAAATCAGAGGGTAAAAAAAAAAAAAAAGTAAAAGAATGCAGTTCCCATAAGTGTGTACACCTTTTTATCATTAGGGATTTCACTGTGTTCAGAATTAAACAATGTTCAAACTCATGTTAAATAGAAGCCAGTACAAACTTGCCATTTTCTGAAGGGACTCTTATTAACCCCAAAGTTCAGTAGTTCCAACAGGATTTTCCTGACATCTTAGTTGCACCTTACAACAAAATCAGCCGAGAACTTCCAAAAGTTTTGAAAGATGGAAGGCTTTTCTCACGAAGAAAATATCCATAAAATGTGTCAGTCACGAGAAGGGTACAAAGAATTAACAGACAGTCATCATCAAGTGGAGAAAAATATGGCACAACAGTGACATTACTAAAAACGAGACATCCCTCCAAATGTGATGAAAAGACAAGAGGAAAGCCTGTCAAGGAGGCTACCAACAGGCCTAAAGGAGCTGAAGGAATTTCTGGCAAGGACTGGCTGTGTCCTACATGTAACAAAGGTCTCCTGTATTTTTCACATGTCTGGGCAAAGGGGTAGGATGGCATAATGGAAGCCTTTTCTCACGAAGAAAAAATATCCAAGCAAATTTTGTAAAAATATAAAATGTCCCAAAAGCATGTGGGAAAATGTGTAATAGTCTGATGAAACCAAGGTAGAAATTTTTGTTGAAGTGTTTTCTCATGAATGGATTTGTAAGGCATGTTTGAATAATTGTATAATGAGTCTGGTCTCTGCTGACTGTTTATGTAAAGTGTCTTGAAGTAATGAAAATCAATACTATGCATAGAATTGTGAAAAGCTCCAAACACCAGTGAATTTTGCCACAAAACCTACAGGCTTCTGCTAGAAAGCTGAATATGAAGAGGAATTTCACCATTCAGCACAACTGTATCTATCCAAATCAACAAAAGAATGATTTGATTATCAATCATGGGAAGAATGAAACCAGACGTAGATGAATGATTTGTAATGGCCCAGCCAGAGCCCAGACCTGAATTCAGTTGAAAATCTGTAGGGTGATCTGCAAAGAGCTGTGGACACGAGATTCCCTCACAATCTGAGAGATTTGGTACACTTTTTCAAAAGGAGTGGATAAATATTGCCAAGTCAAAATGTGCCATGCTGATAAACTCCTACCCAAAAGACTGAGTGCTGTGCTGAAATCAGAAAATGCTTCAACAAAGTATTAGTCTAAGCATGTACTTATTTCTGCAACCACATTATGGGAAGGGGTTTTTTTTTCTCGCTTTTGGTTTTGTTTTGTTTCACCTGAAAGATTTAAATTAGTTTTTTCAATTGAGTTGTACAGGGAGGGTTGAAATTAACTTGTTAATGTTTCACTGGCCAAAGTAAAAAATTGAGTTTGTGTCACATATATATTCCTTTCAGTACATTTTATTGATAGAATAGGGTATTGAAAACAACTTTACAAAGGAGGTCAGAGCTAAAAATGTTTCATTGATCAATTAATTATCAAATTTTACAAAATGCTTATTAATTATTATCAACTTTATTTCATGATTTGCCACACTCTTTGCACAGTTTATAAAATCCAACTTCCTGCTCCTGACAGAGTCATTGTGCTACAAGGTGACTCCTTGTAAATATTGCCACTGGGGTTGTGCATCTCTGGTCTGTGGCTGATACTGATACCTATTTTGATACACTGCAAACAATTTGATAGATTAACAATACATAAGCAGGTAAACTATTATTAGGACACAACACAAATAACTGCCCCATTGCGATGGAGTGGAATTCAAAGGAATGATAACATGCAATTCACTGAGTCAGAATTATTTATTTGTGTTCTTAACAAAGAAAGAAATCGAGGGGGAGGGCCGGTGCTGGAGCCAATCCCAGCTCACACTGGGCGAGGGCGGGTTACACCCTGGATGCCAGTCCATTGCAGGGCCAACACACAGAGACAAATAACCACTCACACCTACGGACAATTTAGAGTCACCAAACTCCGCACAGAAAGGCCCCAGGCCCGGGAACTGAAACCAAAACCTTCTTACAGCACTAACCACTATGCTGCTGTGCTGTCCATAATATGAACAATATGAGATAAATTAACTGCTCAAAAATCATCAAAATTCATAACAGCTTACAATTGGGAAAAAAATTTTAAGTCTTCTTGGCATTCATTTGCTGCTCTAAACAAACACCAGTCTCACTGTCATATTTATAACATGACGGTAAAACTTAGTTGGCTAATCTGTGTGCTTCATGACAGTGAAGGGTGTATGTCACCCTGCCCCTAAGAAGCTGCGACATACAGACAGCGGAAGAACAAGAGAAACAAGCTACAGCTAACCAAAAATGAAAACTTTAAAATTTAATTTCAAGATTGTTTTGGTTTTAACATTTCCTAACCATGTGGCAGGTGGCCATCTGAGATTAATTCACCAAATGTAAAGGTAACCTGCATTTGGCATGTGGTGACTGTCCGTTTAGCACCTTTGGCACAGACTTCTGAAATGATTTGTCTTGGTCTAATTTTTTTTCATCACAAAAACTTGACATTTCAATAGGGGTGTGTAGACTTTTTATATCTACTGTAACAAGGAGTCAGAAAAATACCCTTCACACGATCACACCACTACTGTTGACACAAGCTAGGTTGGGTGACTCTGATTGACTCTGATCCTCCCATCTTTTACCTCAGCAGAAATCTGTATCAATCAGAAGAGGTCCATTGTTCAGTGTTGGTGAGTCTTTTTCCACTGTAGCCTCAGATCTCTGGTCTTGGTGATGGGAGGCAAAATCTGATGTGGCTGTCTCTGCTGTTGTAGTCCATCCACCCCAAGGTTGAACATGTTGTTGACTCTTAAGCTTTTCTGCTCACCATAACTGTTCTTTCAGATGCAAGTATATCTAATCTGTTAACATGGGTACTAAAGAGAGAGAAAATTAAAATCGAGATTGTCCCTAACCATGGCAAACACCATGGCACAGATTTTCTGCTTGTTCTCACACTGACAATTACAGAGGACTCCTTAAGGGTTTCAGCAGTGGTCGCAGGTGCGAGTGAAGGTACAAATCCTTACCCTTTTCTGTCTCTCTGAAACCAGCTGGCACTAGACTGGATCCAACTCAGACTAGGCCAGTTTATACCAGCTGATACTTGTCTGAAACCACTCTGTAATTTAACTGATATTAAACTAACTGAATGAACAACAAAGTACATATTAGTCACACAGCCCAGAAAGATAATGGATTTGACTGGGTATTGTTTCCTCTCTCTCTCTGTCATAGGGGACATTTAAAGCTCAAGATATTGACAGACAAATTAAAATCCTAAAGATATTAATATCAAGTGACTGTCTGGTGCGTTTATGTCAAAAACATAGAATTTTTCTTAAAAGTTTCCAGTTGTGCTGAAACGTTAATCAAAATTTCTTTTTAAATTTGGGATTTCAGACATTGCGATTAGTAAATTGCAAAACACAATTGAAAATACTTTTTGCAGTTAGTTGGACTCAGAGCAAAAGCATGGCTTTCCTCCTTGTCAGACAGTAATATTAAATAAAGAAGTGAGTGCTGCGCTCAGAAATGCAGCCAACTGTTTATACACCCAATCTGGAGGTTACAGCAGCTCACATGTATTCGTGTCACCCAACATGAAGAAAGGTTGATCTGTAGATCAAGTAAGTGAAGAATTGAAGCTGTCGGTTATCATTTTTGCTACTTGTTTCCTTCTTATTCAGCTCTGTCCAAACTCCCAGGAGATAAAATGGTCTGAAAGATTACAACGTCAACTCGTAGTCTTTCCTGCTCACTTTTTATGTGCATTTTGAATTCAGTGGCCCATGTACCATCTCATAAGATGTGCAGTCTTCCAACAATTGATCTGTGAAATGTCGTTATATCCTAGTCTTCCCTCATGACTGTATTGTCCATCAAACTAGATGTCCATACTGTCCTCATGACTGAAAAGTGCTGCGATCTGATAACTTTATAACTTTGTGATCTAACATGTGTCAGAGGAATAATTTGGAGCCAAATCACAAGGAGCACAACAAAGAGCACAAAAGGAAATCGCAAATAAAATCATAATTGCAATATCTATCAGAAAAATCACAGTTGGATATTTTCCCAAAATTGCCCAGGCTTAGTTTCCAATGGGCCTGAACTCAGTGATGGATGCTGGGCAGGTTATGAGACAGAGCTCCCTGTTGTTAATCTGAGCCCAATGTTCAGTACTTCGATAGTTAACATGAGCTAGATTCTGATGGCTGCACTTATGCTGTATTATATGACAGATGGTTAAGCAACATGTTTCTTACTAGATCTTGCTGAGATTGCGCCTCAGCAGCCCGTCTTACATTAAGTCCTTATAAGTGACAATTATAGTACAAATGAAGCGGAGCAGCGTTCAGTCAGATTTTTCTTCTTTAACTTTGTCTGCAGTCATTTTGTAGTCTGACACAAATAACAGGAATGCCTCTGATTTTGCCTAAAATACACAATATTTGTCAGAAAGTACATCAATCTATGCAGCAATTTCATTCATGGGATTTTTAAAAGCTGACATGCTGTAACAGCTAACGTTCATGCTAACATTCACTGGAAACTAATTCTTTACTGCTCTAAATCTTTAACCCATAGAGGTAATAGGTCATGTAATATTAGCATATTAGAAGTGCTAACCAGGTGCTGAGAGACTTGTTGGTTCATTGGTGAAACAGTAGAGGACGCAAACTTTTTCTGGGAAGACAGAAAGCACAACAATGAGCACCAGCTGGTTCTTTGGGCTCATATGTAGCAAGGCCTGGGCGATATGGGTTAAATTAGAAAATTGCCAATTTTTCTCACACCAAAAAAATTTTTTTTTTCCTTCCGAAAAACAAACTACAACTAACAAAGAAGTTATTGTAACCAAGTTTTGCCTTTATTTAGTCTTTTTGTTTGTTTTGATTTTTCCCAAACAAAATTTCCCCTTCAGATTAAATTGCCAAAGTGTTAAAAGTCTTTATTTCTTACTTTACACTTCTTGCAAATCACGATTGAGTTGGGTGCCATTTTTATCCAAGTAGAGTTGCTATACGTAGCTGTCTAAGATGGCGGGCCTCAGTTCGCCTGTGCTTCTTCTGTAGTGACTCACATCAGGTAATGACAGGCTCAGTCGAGTCTAATCTATGGTAACCAAAAGTGAGCATCAGTGATGGAAGTTAAAGGAAAACTGATTTTCATTAAAAACAAATTTCAAACTAGAATTAATCGAGGAAATCAATCTATCGGCCAGCCCTACGTGTACCAAAATGAGTAGTGCTCACTGGTCAAAAAGATATCGAAAGAAGAGTGTTATTCTGAGGTGTGAAAATGGCAAATTGTGGGAGATGATGTTCGGCATAGCTCTCCTTTGTTTTTGGGACAAAAGAGCATGTGGTCTCCCTGTCCTGAATGAATAGATCTCCCAGTAGCAATGTGACAGTCATGGTTGCTGTTTGTGGTTCTGCCTTCTGTGAAGGCTTTAGGTTTAGATGAATGAAGTCTTGACTGACTGAAGTACAGTGAACAGCAAGGGACAGTAGACCGCCCAGAAGTTTTCTATTTTAGTGTCTGCTATTGTAAATAACCTGAAGCTGCCATTGAGCTTGGTTACCTGTTGACTAGGGAAAAGTTGACAGACCTGCGGGGCTGTGTTCAAAGCTTAAAATTTTCTGTATAATTTCTATTAGCTGCAATGGGTCCAACAAAAACTAATTCATCCAAAGTCCAACAAAAGAAATGTGTTTTTGATGGAATCACAGAAAGTCACATGACTTCTTGTATATAATTTCTAATTAGTTCATATTTCAACACTAGGTCAATGATATTGATATTTTGTTACTTAATACGCCTTAAGATATAAGAGAATGCCAACACTCACACACTGATAAATTATTACATTTACGCTTTAAATCAGATGCTATAGTTTCTTGTTTTACATGGTCATGAAGTCACTGAGAAATGGATGTGTCCTGCCTTTGACCCTAGCATCAATAATGGAGAGTAAAGTAAACCAGCTAAACAAGACACTGCTTTGACCAATCACATTCCTGAAAGAGCAGGTGATGCAAACTACTCCACCATCTGTGAAGCTTGAGGTCATCATGACAATAAAACACTCAGTACGTTTACATGCACAGTTAAGTCGAGCTATGGTTATAGTTCAATAAAGCCATCTAATCGGACTTCTGTCCTTGTCCCAGTGTACATGCACGGGAGTGAAATTGATTTATTTGTTCAAATCATGTCTCCTCCGCTACAATAGGTGGTGATATGCACTCTTTCGGTTTCTGGGTAATGGGCCACTACCGATTGACTTATGACGTCACAGGCCACAACAGAGGGGGAAAGAAAAAAAGACGAATGAAATGCTGCACACTTTGCCATGTTCGACGCGTTAGCAGTTAGCCGGCTTCTTTTGTCTGACCTCCTATGTTTACGTTTTAAATGCTGTTCGACTTCTGGGTCACAGCTTGGTGCGGAACTTAAGCACATGCGCAGATCACCTCCTCCAGCTCCAGTCCGACTGTCTGTATACATGCAGCAGTAGCTCCACTTTCAATTGCATTATCTGGCTCTGTTAGTCCGACTAATATAAATTAAATTTCAGTCGAGCTAACATGTTTACATGTACTTTAAAAGTCCAGTCCAGACTAATGCAATAATTCGGTTTTTTTAGGTGTCATGTAAATATAGTGACTGATAACTTCCTTTGTAGTATCTTGTGTTAAGTCAGTCTGCCCTGCCTCACTGGTACATAAATCAAGATTTAAATAGTGGCATAAAGTTAATCCTGTCCTGTAAACCTTAAATCATTTCCCAACATTTAGTTTCCTGTGTCATGATGAAATTAATTATCTAATAATCTAATTAGAAATTAAACTATTAACTAATTCTTAAATTACCGGTGATTTCTCCGGAAAAGAAAAACAAATGTCATTCTGATATTGTAAAAACAATTATTTAAATAATTGTTTCAGCACAGTTGCAGTGAGTGGCTGGGATGTGTATGCTTACATTAACCTTGGACCAGGTTCCTGCAAGTTTAGTGATGCTTCCATTTTACAGCTACTAGCACCATTTCACTGTTGGACTGGGGACGTAGATGGAGGTGTGATCGTCAGCACCTTTCCTTTGTCTATGTGTGGAGAGTGTCAGGCCCCGCATGTGGCTCCTGCTCTGCTCCTCAGCAGTAAGCCTGTCATCCAGCAACCATTTAAAGTGTTGAAAAATTCATTGGAGAAAGCGTTTCTGGTTTTGTGTGAGAATTACAGTCCAGGAGGAGTAGAAGGTGGAGGTGGTGGAGACAGAAGGGCACAGGGAGGAGTGGTGTTACATCAGCCAAATGAATAGTCGTGATGCAGATCATGCGTGAAATGAGCAGCAGATTCCACAGTGCAGTTTCAAATGGTCCTATTACTATTACACTCACACAGCTGGCAATGACCCAACACAAGGTAGAGCAAGGCCAGACTGGGACAAACCAGGACAGACCAGAACCAACTGGGACAGATCTGGATAGACCCACCCTGATCAGGACAGACTCAGACAAATGGGACAAGACATGACAAGCCAGAACGGACCTGCTGTGGACTCACAGTGCAGGCGTGAGCAAGGCTGCTGTTTCTATCTGAGGACGACATTTTAGCAGTAGCCTAATCGATTGCTGTATAGAGAGAGTGTGTGTGTGTGTGTGTGTGTGTCTGTGTGTGTGTAGGGGGATGGGAGGAGGGAATTAAGAGTTGGCATTATGTCAGGAGAGAGCTGCCATCTCTGCCTCTTCCGTAGCACAACACACACAAAGACTAAAGCAAGGATTGGATGAGATGAAAAAAATTCCTCTTAGTGTGTCTTGGCTGTATCACTCCTTTATTACCCCCAATACAAACACACACACAGACAGAATCCATATCAACTCGTGATTGGTCAGTGTAATATGAACAAATGACACTCTGGCTACATTTAAGGGGACCCTGAAAGTAGGCATGTATTTATTTTTACAGTGAAAGAGGGGGGAGAAAAACATGGAGGATTTCAGGAACTGGGGGAGGGTATACGAGCAGGGAGGTTTTTCTTTTTGGTACTGTACAGCTGGAACAGGAGGGGGTTACAGGATCCTGCCTTCTGTTGGAATGTTGTGCTGTATTTGGAGGTCTGCACTGGGTCTTTGTCCTGCCACTCCACTCATCCTTTGTTACTGATGGACGGGTGTTTATCCAATGGTCATGTCTACCTGTGACCCTCTGCTGACTTCAGAAAAAGTGTGATTTTGTCTTTAGGTGGACCAACATTCAATATCGCTCAACCTTCTCCCAGTCTTGTTCTATTTCTCTCTCACCATGTCGTTTTCTTTTCTTCTCTTCTTGCATTGGCCTGGCAGAGTGCCATAGGAGTGGTGGGGTGGGTGGGTGGTAGTAGAGGGGATTATGGGGGGGGTAGTTGAAGCAAGAGAGTGTGTGGCTTGTTTAGCAGCTGACTGAAACAGTCTTTATATTATGTAAAGGCAGTCAGTGGTGGCAGTGGCCAACGGGAAGGGAGGGGGCGGAGTGGGAGGAAGCGGGGTACCAGTTACTGACGCGCAACCTAAGGCTGACCCTGATTGGCTCATCAGCGCCATTCTCTGTGTCTCATTTAAGGTGGAGGCTCAGCAGAGAGGTTGCAGGAGCTGCTCGTGTTTTTCTCAGCAAATGGAGGCAGTGACTGGGCCCAACTGCTTTGCCACAAATTAATTAGAGAATAGGAAGTGGTGGGGAGGGCCATACAGTGTTATCATTAAGATTCTTCCTAGTGTTAAAGAGGTTAACAGAGGTATTAGAGGAGGACAGAATGAACAGATTAGTTCAGCATGATACAGGAGATAAGGACAAATGATAGAACGACAGCAGCAACAGTAATCTACTAACAGGAAGTTGATGAAGAGATATTGGCCCAATTAAATTTCTGTGTAAGGTTCAGTCACCGAGGCCCACAATACAGGAGTCCTTCTGCCAAATTCAGAATGAGTCCAGCTGCTGTTGCTGCTGTGGTGCAGTGTGGGAAATGTTGTCTGGCCACACCCAGGATGAATGGTCACTTTGCAGGAGCCCGCAGGTTTGCCTAACTGGATCCTATCACTGGATCTGAAGTTTTCAGGGCTTTGACCTTTGACAGAACAAACAATGTCAGACATAGACAACCACTGATTTCTCTGATTTCTCACCCGGTGCCATGTGGGCACAAACATTTGAGCCAGTGAGTGGATTTCAATTCTTGCTTGGTTGGAGGTATGACCCCTGCTTTACAGAGAAAATAAATCATACATTATTTTGGCAGAAATTGTGATTTCATTTGGATTGTGTAGGTAGTCCACAGGAACATCAGGTCCTACGGATCTGGTACATAAATTAATCAATCACTACAGTTAAGTATGGTGGTAGCATTAGGAAGAATGATCCTGGTTTAAAACCTGTAGAAATTCATCCAAGAAACCTGAAACTGTTACTGCTACTAAAGGGAGTGTACAAAATCCTGGCTTAAGGGTATGAAGACTTCTGGAAGTGAGAGATTTTAGTTTTCATAGATGTCTAGAAACATGTTTTTAGATGTGTCATTTAGAGTAGACTGCAGATAGGAAATTATCCACTATTGAGGAGACAATTTATTGAACTACATGAGGAAAATGGGAAATATGGTGGAAGCAATCTTTGATCATACCCACACAAACTCAGGGAATCATCTTCCTAATTCCCTAAGCCAGGGAAGCTGGAACTGTGCTGATGAAAGGGTGTGGCCTATTCAGTTAAAAGAAGCTGGTGAAAACAATGATTCTTTTATACTACAGTAGATTGAGTACATTAAGTTTAAAACAAGTTTTAAACAAATTCTAGTATTATGACATGTACCAGTTACAGTCTCTAGCTTAGCTTTTGGGGCCTGTACATAGGGCTGAGCGATACGGCTTATAAATAAAATCTCCCATTTTTTTCACACCAAGCTTTTCATCGACCCCCCCTGCCGACCCCTAAAACTACACTTTGAATGACAGAGAAATTGTTAAATACAAGTTTTTAGCCAGTGAGTGAATACAAGTTTTGATTTGATTTTATTTTTATTTCCCTTTTTGGGAAGTTTCAGAAGTTGTTATTTTGCATGTTCTTGCAAACCGTGATTGAGTGGTTCGCCATGTTTGTCCAAATGGTGTTGCTGTACATAGCTGTCCAAGATGGCAGATGCTACAGCACATGTGCAACTTTTTCTTTACCTCTCCATTCAGGAGGACAACAATCTTTCCTTAAGACCTTAAGTCAATCCTAGATTCTTTAGTTGTCTCTTTTATTTACCTAAACCACAAATATGGAAAATATATTATTGAATGTAAAGGAATTCCTGCAGTGATTTTTTTTTTTTTTTTCAAAAACATTGACACTTTCTGTCTTTATCTATCCCGTGTGTTCATCCCCCCTGCTTACATTTTTCCTCTGTCTCTACCTCTCCTCTGTATTCATCTCTCATTTGCCTCCATCACTTTTGTCTCATCTCTCCTGTTTTAATCTCTGCTCTGTGTTCTTCTGTCCCCTGTCTCCATCTCTCCTCCATCTCTATCTCTCCTCTGCCTTATTCCGCCTCTGCTTCGATCTCTCTCCTGTATCTGTTGCTCCTCTGTGCCTTTCTATAGCTGGTGATCCCAGAAGGAAAGAAAGAAAGTTTTTAGGAACAATGGTGGTCATAGTGGGGAAGAAGTGATGCGTGTGTGTGTTTGTATGTTGGGTCATGGGGGCTGTGGTTCTGTTAACCCTAGTGCTTCCCTCTCTCTCTCCCTGCAGCATGGAGCGAATGTCTGAGGAGGCACTAAGGCTCAACCTGCTTAAGCGAGGCCTGGAGTCACCCAGCGATCGAGAGGAGGCACTGGCCAAACGCCTCAAAATGGAGGGCCATGAGGCCATGGAGCGCCTCAAGATGCTGGCTTTACTCAAACGCAAGGACCTAGCTGACCTAGCAGCCCTGGAAGTTGCTGGGCCCCTGGGAGATGGCAAGGGCCCAGGAGCCAGCTCCCTTCACCACCAGAGCCTAATGGGTGCTTCCTATGAGGAAAAGCTCAATGGAAGTCTGCGGTTGGGGGTCCACAGTGGCCATGTTGGATCCAGTAAGAATGGGAAGGAGAACATACTGGATGAGCCTGTGGACATGAGCGCTGGAAGGAGATGGTGAGTGTTTTATATATTAAAAACAGATTGTAAAGTGCAAATATGCCTCAGTAGTAAAACAACAGGCTGACTACAGCTCCCAGTGAACAACAGTGTGACAGCATCAATAACAGCAGGATATGGAGAATGAAACTCATCCATCTGTACTTGTGTTATCTCCAGCTGTTCTAACTATGACAGAGTTCCCCCTAGCTGAAGGAGCAGTAATTATACTGATGATGAAGGACAGAGCAGTAATCTGTTTTATGGGGACATGAGGCTCTTTGTCTGTTTCTGACCGGTAAAGCAGAATCCTGACAGAAACTGACTTCATCTGTCAACCAAGGACAGATGTGACATGATCATTATTATGATCCACAGCCAGACTCACCCCACATGCACATCAGATTGTGGGTTATTACTCATTATTGTCATTCACCTATTTGCAGGAATGTGCAATGACTGACTGAAAGTTTTCTCTCTGACCTGGTGTCTTAAGTGTTGAACATATCATATTGTCTCTTATGTGTGACTGTCAGGTACAGGCTGCTCATGTGCACCTTTACCTCATAACTTATGGTTTGTATGGTATCAAATCACAGCTACAAACATATTTGGTTTCTAAAGCTGTAAAGATGCCAAAATTAGAATATATTTTTCCGTGAATGATGATACATTGCGTGGGATTGTCAAAGACAGGCTCACTACTTTCCCCTTCCTGTAACATTGTCCACTCCCTATCATAGTGGGTCTCTACACTAACATGTTTGTTAGTGTGGAAACGGTGAAAAGTTGTAGGTTTCACTCTGTAGTTTGTTTCTTCTTCATCCTTCTCCTGATCCATAAACTCAACACAGTCATGTATTGTGGTGAGTCATATGTGATGAAGAACGTGCAACTCATATTCTCCAAAAGTTGACAGGAATCTTGTGCAGCTAAACTGGTAGAGTGGGTTTGATTCCCAGCTCTTCTTGGCAAATGTTGAAATGCCCTTTGACAAAACCTTTAACCCTGAGCTGCTCCTGATGTAACATCGATGTGAGTGCATGGTAGACCAGCTCTGTGTGAATGTAATTTGTAGTTAGAGCTCAAAGTGCTAATGATTACATTAACTTATCTCCGTTATGTGTTTTCTCATGAAGTGATTCGGAGCACGATAGACGAACTCCTTCTCCAGACGTCATCATCCTGTCAGACAACGAGGCGTCCAGTCCCAGAACAACACCACGCCCTGAGGAGCGCCTGCACCAGGCCAACCTGGACATGTTCAAGGTAGAAGCATCACACCACGCACACAAGTACACATTGACACATTGTTATCTGGAAGTGAAGGTCAGGGGTTATCACCACAACCAAGCCACAGAACAAACAGGGTCACATGGCCATCATGTGGAGCTGGGTTATTTCTGGTTTTATTTAAATGTTTCTCTGTCTGTCTGTCTGTTTGTCCGTCTGTCCTTCCTTCCTTCCTTCCTTCCTTCCTTCCTTCCGTCCATCCTTCCCTCCTTCCAGGGAAAGACAGGAGAGGAGCGGCAGCAGATGATCAAAGCTCTGAGAGAGGAACTGCGTCTGGAGGAAGCTCGTCTGGTTCTACTCAAGAAGCTCAGACAGAGCCAGATGCAGAAGGAGAACGTGGTACAGAAAGTGAGTGCTGACACACAGACGCACAAATCTAGCCTACAAAACTGACCATAATAAAAATAGACTCACTGGGGGCTGTGGTGTGCCGCATGGCGGCAGTGGCTGTCTGGGCTTGGTACCTCATGTGCTCCCGCACACAGGGTGGCGGGCATGGGGAGCTGGGGCCCCTGAGCCAACTGTGGGCCCTGGTGATGGTCTCACTCATATTTAGGGTATGCCCACATGCATGTGTGGTGTCACTTGCCAGCTCGTGTTGGGTCACAGCATGAAGAATTGATGAATCCTGCCTAAAATGGGCTGAGCTATTCTTTCATTCCATCACTATATACCCCATATTTGACTCAGCTCATCTTTTGGGACACCTTCACCTCTCTGGACTCCCATCGCTCCAGGAATTTACACAGAAACTCTATGGACGCTCATAATCCTAAGTGAGGTGACAGGAAAAGCACAGCATCCTTCACTCCACCAGTTCCTACCAGCACCACTTGCTCCCCTTCCCCTGTCCATCCTTCCACATCTTGTCTGTCCTTTGCTCCCCCTTATATTCACCATGGTGTAGCACTGCCCTCCCTGCCACACAAAGGTAATTTCACTCAATAAAGATCAACAAACTAGCTTCCGGGGATGGTCACACACATGCACTGAAATAATAAAATATTTAGCTGCAAGACTATAACTGCATCAATTTCATATAAAGTTGGCACACCCTGTGGTGTTAAACTATGAGGACAAATGCAGACAAAAAAATAAACATAGACTCACAACCACTGATTACTCAACTCGTCACTCTAAGTGCCCTCTGGTGGGGTATTCAATAGTTTGACATATTAACCTTGAACACTGAGGTACAGACTTGACATACAGGAACTGTCTCAAAGTACATTTACTCCATTTTGGTCCAGACTTGAGGTACATTCATGTCAGTGTAGGAGAACACTTGATAAGCACAGATTTGAAGTATATTTATTTCAGTGTAGGTACATATTGGAAGTACATTTACATTATTATTTTTCAGCACAGGTTCAAGCTGAAATGCACTTACTTAAACACACTTGAAGTACACCTCCTTGCGTTGTTACAAATTTGACATACAGGTACAGATGTGAAAACACCAAGCATGTTGTTTTGGTGTCTATATCCAGGTCCCAGTGGTCCAGAGTGCTGTGTCCTCTGTTCAGCCTCCTCCTGTTCATAGCTCTCCTGGTCTGGGGAAACTTCCTGTGAGGCCTGGCCTCCATAACCCTGAGCCGCAGAATCTCCGCACTGCACAGGTTTGTTTGTTTTTTTTCCTCATGCATTCCAAGCTGTGATGTATGTTTTCCTCCTAGGAGAGAATAAAACTTGGTTAGAAACCAGCCTTTACACAGAGAAGAGGCTTCCCAGGCCCAAGCTCACAAAGCATCTTAAGGCTAAAAGTAGCAATTAAGGGGAACCTGCTAAAAATTAATTGCCATGTAATTCGTAATTTTAGGGTTCCTAATTTTTGTGATTTTTGGTAATTTAGAAAGCCACTTTCCACTTAAATTAGGAAGTTTGGGGAAAAATGAGAATCAAATCAAATCAAATTTATTTATATAGCTCCAAATCACAACAGAGTTACATCAAGTTACATCAAATGTCTCAAGAAATCGCCTCCTTATTAACTCAGTCAAATTATTAGTTTAGGAGTTTTCTCTTTTCTTGTTGATCTCAGCAGCTTTGTGAAGAGGGTTTATCAGAGCCCCCAAAACCACTGGGGACAGAAAGTTGCTGAATCACATGATATAGGCTACATCCATTTCCATCTTTAGTTTTTAATTTTTTTTCACAAAATATGCAAAACTTACCTTTTTGAAATCTCTCCCAAAAGTGTAAATTCTTTCACATATCACTTTTAGTCTTTAGAAATTCAAAATCAACCACCCATCCTAGCGACCTGAAATTTATTTCGTTTATTCACTGAATTGTAACATTCACCTCACTAAAACCTATGGCAGATTCTGAAGTTGTCACTTCAAAATATGCAACTCATTTATTCATTTACATTCATTCATCTTCTACTGCTCATCCGTTTCCGGGTCGCGGGGGTGCTGAAGCCAATCCCAGCTCACATTGTGCGAGGGCGGGGTACACCCTGGACAGGTCGCCAGACCATCGCAGGGCCAACATACAGAGAAAGACAAAGACGAACAACCACTCACACTCATACCTACGGGAAATTTAGAGTCATCAATTAACCTAAACATGCATGTCTTTGGACGGTGGGAGGAAACCCACGCAAGAACGGGGAGAACATGCAAACTCTGCACAAAAAGCCCCCAGGCCCGTGAACCAAACCTGCAAGACCTTCTTGCTTTGGGGTAACAGCGCTAACCACTATTCCACGTGCCGCCTGCAAGTCATTTAACATTAGCATATTGCAATAATTTTTTTTAAATGCTGCCAATCATTTAATTGGAACAATATCTTTAATTAATGCAAAACAAAGATTGTAGTTCTTAATATAAATACAAACCCTGATCATCTGACTGCTTGATTGACAGCTCTCTCTGTCTTGGTCTTGGTCTCTGTCTCTCTCTTTCGCACTCTTTCTCTCCATATATTGTTCATTGTTAATTGTAAGAGTTACAACAATAATAGTAATACAGATAGGTGATGGTGTCATAAATAACAATAAATAAAAACAGCAACAATGTTAATAATTAGTGTTATGGTGGGTGTGCAGTGTTTTTCTTTGGCTGTTTTGCTCCTGTAACTTTGTTCAGAAATGTGCCAAATAAATCAAGTCTGTTCGGATGATGTAAAATGAGGGCCCTGGAGCAGATTGAATTTGGATAAAGAGGTTGGTGTACACCAACATCAAGACTGAGTTAAATAGAGAATCAATGTCCTGCTGTGATTATGAAACAGCCTTTTGTTCTTCATGTAGCTCTGCTCCTCCATTACATATTGAGATGGTATTAAATATTCTGCTCTGTGTGTTTGTGTGTGTGTATTTGAGTGGGAAGTGAGGGGGGGTAGTCTGCTTGTTGCTGCCCTCTGCTGTTAGATCTGAGAATCCATTTGATCACTGAAAACAGTTCATGGTGTCTGTTCTTCCTGGCTAATATAAACAACAGCCTTCATGATGCTTAAAAATTCCACATTACTCTTAGAAAGATGTGGTTGCAGTCTTTGATGAGGGACTGTTGTATGTGTTGAGCTCAGTGATCCTGATGAATTGGACCTTGGATGCATTGATGTACTTGAAGTGAACACATGGCATGGCTGCATTAAGGGAAGGTTGGTCTTGACACAAGAGAGTTGCCGTCTTGTACAGCAGTTTAAACTGAAAGTTGAATTCACTCAAAAGAATTGACTCTTCCTGTCTTAAAGTTCTATTTTCTGCTTTGAAGGGTCACACGGTCATCAGGTCAGCAGCAAATGCAAACATGCCGCCAATGTTAATGTCCCAGCGAGTTATAGCCCCCAACCCAGCACAGCTCCAGGGCCAGAGGGTCTCCAAGCCAGGGATGTCCCGCTCAAGCTCCAGCAGCATTGCCAACGCCGTCAGTTACCAGCAGGTATTGACTTATACCAAGCCCAGCTACAGTACACCTAATCATATGTCACCACCGTTTACTATAGGTCATCAGAGTGAAACCATAACTTTAGTGGAACCATATTAAGTGTTGTTCCTGTCACATGCTCATGCAAAATACACAGTTCAGACATCCACACCAGATGAGCTGTGAAGACCTCATGAAGACAGGTCAAGGTTGTGTCAGTCTGTGGTTTGGCACCAGGAATCATCATCATCTTCATCCTTCCGTTTTAACAGATATGAGTGGTTTCACATCCTGTTGAGGCTGTCTTCAGTGTCATTATTGGTGCATTTCCCCATACCTTAGCATGTCAGTACTAGCTATAAGTCATTAGCATGATGTCATTGATCACACCACCTACGGGTGTGAATGTTAATCTTCACATTACAAACATAATGGGCAATCAGTCATGGGAACCAGCTCCTGGTGGTGACAACATTGAAACCCATGATAAAGACTTGGGGCTGAAATGGCCTGACAGAATTGGGTCCAGCAACCCCGCTCGCGCAGTTGAAAATGAAATGAAATGAAATATGATGAAATATATTGGCAGAGGCTATTGACAAACTGATGCATGAATGCAAAGATCAGGCTCAGGAGGACAAACAGCATTTAGACATTACAAGCAAGCATTCAGACCTTTAATGACAGGTTAAGTTTTCACTTTTTATTAATACATTTTTCTGGATGTGTATCATTGTAGGCCAGTCAGCAGGTGGCAGCATCCCAGCGCTCAGGCTCTAGTGCCATGTACCTGAACCTGGCCCACATGCAGGCAGCAGCGGCAGCAGGGGCTGGTGGTGTGGCTGGCGGCCTTGGAGGATCCTCAGCCGTCAGTCCATCAACCATGTCTGCATCAGCCAGTGGAGGTGTAAGCTCCCTGACTGACCAGGCCAGCAGCCAGGCAGCGGCCAAACTGGCCCTCAGGAAGCAGCTGGAGAAAACCCTGCTGGAGATCCCACCACCGAAACCTCCTGCCCCGCTTCTCCACTTTCTGCCCTCTGCTGCCAACAGCGAGTTCATCTACATGGTGGGCTTAGAGGAAGTGGTGCAGAGTGTGCTTGACAGTCAAGGTAAGGAGCTGACACTCAGAGGGGAGAAATATCTTGGTGAACATAAACCATGCGGTTAAGGGGCCAAGTGTTTATTTGTCTGACAGAATTTGATTACTATATTCAGATATTGACAATAGTCCAGACAAAAAGGGGGTTTATGTGTAACTATGTTCTGGTTCAGGCAATGGTATGATATTTATGTGCTCCATCTTTTTCTGGAGATTGACCCTGGTCCTGGCACCAGTTCTGATGATGTGTCATGACTGTCCCTTCTGCAGGTAAACTCAGAGGAACACTGGCCCGCATGGAGCCTTTCTTCTGTGCCCAGTGCAGAACCGACTTCACCCCTCACTGGAAGCAGGAGAAGAGTGGGAGGATCCTCTGTGAGCAGTGCATGACATCCAATCAGAAGAAGGCTCTGAAGGCAGAGCACACCAACAGGCTGAAGAATGCCTTTGTGAAAGCCCTTCAGCAGGAGCAAGTGAGCATAAAGTCTCCTTCTTTTACAATACTATACTGGTATACTATACTAAAGGTGAACTGTTGCTCCAGTCAGTGGATTCAATAAATTAGGTGATCCACAGGTCTTTGGACTCCAGATCAGATTTTTTTACGTCATTGTATCAGTATCATTTTCAGGGAGTGTGGACTGCTGGTAAGCAACAGAGTGGTGAAGAGTGAAGGCCTGTGAAGCCACTGTCTGTTCTTTCAAACCACTAGAGGAAAGGATGTTTAATCTGTCAATTTTATAATCTATGTCTGTCCATGTCAGGAGATTGAACAGAGGCTGCAGCAGCAAGCCACCCTGTCCCCCAGCTCAGTCCCCACCGGCCCCAACGCCTCCAAGACTGACTCCATGATCCGACATCATGCCCTTCGCCAGGTATTTTCCTGACAGGAGCTAGAGGTCACCATTTATGCTCACCTTGTTAAAATTGTCTGTTGATTATTGAACAAGAAAGTTTAAAGAGGTGCACATTTTGACCTGCAGGCTGTAATCATCTTATTTCTGGTCTTTACAAATGATAACTGAATAATTCCCTGTAATTTGTTTGTTCTCTGTGCTCCATGTGGCAGTGAAGTTAATGGGGTGTCTGTACTTCCTTAGGCTCCTCAGCCTCAGGCCTCGCTGCAGCGAGGTCTGTCCAACTCGGCAAGAGGCGTCCTGTCAAACTTTGCTCAGGCCTCCCAGCTGTCAGTGGCCAGCAGCCTCATGGGAATGACCAGTGCCAAGCACTGTGGCAGTGGGGGAGGCAGCAGCAGCAGTAGCAGCAACAGACTGCAGCATGACAGCCGTCGCCAGATCTACAACATCCCAGGTGCCTGTTGTACAGTGGCTGATGTGTGTTTGTGTGATGCTCCCACGCAGGAGTCAAATAACTATCTGCTGGTATAGTCAAACACTTCTTCATTTTAATTAACCTAAGTTTCTAAATTTTCTAAAAATAAGTTTACCTTATTTTACACAAACAACTGAATCAAACACCAGGTCACCAAAGTGAAGTTTCTAAGATAGTTATTAATCTGATATGAACTGGGAAGATCAGACTTTCTGCTTCAGCAGTTAAGCAGACTCAACAATTGATCAGCTTCATTGAAGCTGATGTATACACTATATCAACAAAAGTATTGGACCACACCTTTTAATCATTCAATCGGGGGTTTAAAATCAATGACCTAGCTATGCATTCTGCCTCTGTTGTCAATTTCTGAAATTTCTTACCTCTCAGGTATTCCATGATCACCTATAAGTGATATTATTGAGAATTAAAAGCATTAAAGAACTACAGTAACTTTACCACAGAGCAGGGCCACCAAATGCTGAGGTGCACAGTGCATAAAAGTCATCTACACTCAGCTGATTCAAAAACTGCAGAGTTCCAAACCACCTCTCGCATAACATCAGGACAAAAGCTGCATGGGGAGCTTCATTGCTTGGGTTTACATGACCCAACAGCTGAATGCAAGCCATAGATCATCAAGCAAAATGTCACACTTTGGATGGAGTTATGTGAGGATCCAAACTTCTCTATCTGGGAGTCTGATGGGTGTGTCTGGGTTTGACTAATGCCGTGTGAATGTTACCTGCCTGACTTCATTGTGAGTAGTGCAAAGTTGGTGGAGGAGGAGTAATGGTAAGGGGATGTTTTTCTGGGGTTGCCATAGGCCCCTCAGTTCCAGTTTTTGATAACTCTTTTCAGTTCCCGCATGACTGTGCCGCAGTGCAAAAAGCTAGGTCCATAAAGGCTGGTTGAATGATTTTGTGTGGAAGAACTTGAACTTTAATACACACTGCAATAGACCCTGCAGCTTAGCTGGTGTTCCCAAAATAATCACAAACTGAGTTTAAAAGCCAAAGTGGGAGTGACAAGATTTGGACGAATATATTGATTATTCTACATTGTAGAACAGCATGTGAACTTTTAATTGCCATCTCTTGATGGGCTCTCTTGTACTTAAAACAACACTGAATACTCTTATTATCATTAAATCAATGATAACACAAAAACATTGATAATGGTAATAATGTATAATGGAAAAACAAACCTAATTGAACCAACAAAATATACTATGACATATTTGACTATACCTGACTTAGACTGGACTTAATCTAGATTTAGCCTGGATCTAGACTGAATTTAGCTGTCCTTGAGGCACTGACATGGCAAGTTCATGTTATGTCAGTCAGTCCACTTCTTTGGTCTGGGCTGACATACAGTACCAATCAAAAGTTTGGATGCCCCTTCTTATTCTTTTCTAATGGGAAAGTGTGTCCAAACTTTTACTTGGTATTGTATTTCAACAATAAGATGGATTGTAATGGCAGAGACCTCTGGTGGAAACACATTACATCACTCTACTATTCAAACTCATTACTTTTCAAATTAAAAAGGAAGAGGGAAAAGGAGGCCTTTGGAGCTAATGAGGGTGGAACTCTGACCGTAAGGCAGTATAGGACAATGTTTGGTTCTGTTGATAGCATTTTGATCCTAACACATGAAAATGAAAGGTGCCTGGAATGAGAGGGTTCTCAGGATATGAAGTTAAAGTTGAGTGATTGGACAATAAAAGATAGAGAGATCCAGTTTAAAGCTAAAAAAAAACCAAAACATATCAACAAGAAAAAATGTCTATCAGGAATAAGCCTGTCACTAACAGGGGTCTAGTTCTATTACTTTCTGCAGTGTGAATAAAGACCCTGAGGCTGAAGTAACTACTGGTACACTTTGCTCTTACCATCTTTGTCTTCTCCCCTCAGGGTTAAATATTGCCTATCTGAACCCAGCGGCAGTTGGAGCCCACAAGAGCTCCAGCTTAGCAGATCGGCAGAGAGAGTACCTGTTGGACATGATTCCACCTCGATCCATATCGCAATCCATCACAGGACAGAAATGATCCTCCACCAGGGTTTTGCCCCTCTGATGCCATCCTCACCTGCCTTCCTACCACCGCCCCTCCAATACTAAAGCACTCCAAATTCACCTCCACCCCCATCGCATGCAGTGCCTGTCCATGTGCCTACCTTAAACCAACCCATGAAAACCCACCAAGTCGGACAAAGACACTAATTTGTCAGTGCATCACAAATGTTTCTTATAATAGTAAAAAAATCTTCTTTTCAGCATTGTTTAACAATTATAATTCCCATTATCATCAGTCTTGGTAGCATTATTATCATACCTTGCTTCAGTTACTCTTACTCATTATGCTCTTTTCTTTTGTAAGTGTTTGTGTTTCTTTCCTGTCTCTCCATTACTGTGGGAGTCACGACAAATCATTGTAGGGTCAATTCGGGCCACATCATAGAGGATTTTTTTTTTCTCAATTATAAAGCTTAGATGTGACTATTGCTAGTAACACAAGATCAACAGGGTGCATACTGGTTGCTATGCAACATAAAGTTAAACAACTTTAGTTTGCCAACTTGAAGGAAAAATGCAGAAACTTCCTAACAAAAACATAGTGACTCCTCTGTCTGCTCTTGAAAAGAGGATGAGGAGCCTACTCTAAAAGAGTGTGAGGGAGGGGGCCATGGCATCGAGAGTAGAGCAACCAAACTCCTGTCATCATGTCAAAGCATTCATTTCAAGAGCTGTTTAACACCTACAGACAACTACAGTCAAGCATAGAGTGTCGGCACCATATGGCAAATGAACTGAACAGAACATGTGTACAGAAGAGAATACCATGTGATCCTTCACCGGCTGCAACTCTTCCTCATCAAAAGGTCTTGATCGGATCTGTCACTTCAGATATTACACATTTGAACAGTTACCAGATGGATGTATGCAAGACTTCCTGTAATTGTACTATTGAGGACTAACAGACACAGCAACATCCCAGTGGTCCATCAATGGAGCAGCAGACTGCAGTTATGTGGAGCTGGTGGTGGCGGGAGGATGTAGTCTACACCCAGTGTTCACGGCGGGGATGCTTTCCACTCACACTAAAGCTAGTGGATTTTTCCCTCTGATGCCATCCCATCTTCTACTTGTCCCAAACCCCTCCATACCCCCCTGAGTACCTTTTGTTCATCTGGTATGCACAAATTGAATGCTTTTTGCCCAGCAGCTCCTCTTGGCATCTGTTTTATGAGAAAGTGAAATGAACTCTAATCTGAAGGTTGAAGCATTTTGTGCTTCCAAACCACAGATTCTGTATCTAGAAACCTAAAAATCCTTTCTTCTCCTATTTGGATTTTTAGATTGTGTCTGATTGCCCCCCCCTCCCAATCCCTGTTTGTTTTTTGTTTTTGTTTCTTTCTTTCTTTTGTTTTGTTTTGGGTTTTTTTTTTCTTTCTTGTTTGTGTTTGTTTTCTTTTTATATTGCGGCGTCTCCTTATTAATTGGTGGCGTACCTGAGAGGAACAGCCCCTGGAGACGATAATAATCAACATAAGTAAAAAAAAAATAAATCAACTATTGAAATATCTGTATGGATTATGTATAGATATTTAGCTTCACATAAAAAAAAGGATGTGGATTATATCTTTTTTGGGAGAGACATGGATCAATCATTGTGTGCTCTGCACACAGATTCCCTCACTCCAGAGGAGCACTTTGTATATTTCCAGTTGGAAAACCATTTTTGAAAAGAGGAAAAAGAATGTTACGGTTGAGGTTGGCTGAGGTCTGGATGCCTACTGAGGGGCAGTTGAGGGCCAACCAGAGTCAGGGTACGTCATCAAGGTATGTTTGAACGGCTAATGAAAAGTCCAAATTTACTTTTACAGTGTTGATCTCTACATTTGTCAGTTTCCTCTGTGTGCCATGTCAGACTGATGTCTGACTCCATATACTGGGATCAGTCCAGGGTCGCACTGAGTCACTGATGAACAAGGATCAGTCCATGGTTCCACTGTCAATCAGTCAGCCTTTCTTAACAATCACACCAGGTCAGGACCAGAGGTCTTTAGATCTGATCCAAACAACCCACCTGATTTTACCATGCTGATTCACACCCAATATGGACCTTGAGCCTGCCCACATACACTAGATGTTGAATGGGCCTGTAAAGACCTAAACCTAAAGGATGATATAGTCAGCTGTTTCTTTGTTTCAAAATGAATATAACAATGACAATAATAGTGAAAGACTTCTTCTCCTGTGGTTCCTCAGTGGGTCATGAAGGCTTAGTATGACTGTTACAGTAAATGGCACAAGTGGAACATGTTAACAGAAGGGATAACAACTGAAACTAATGTCTGCATGTTTCAACACTGAGTGGTGTTGAGTCAGACACTGCAGCAGCAGGTCCACTCTCCTTCCAGCTGACAGGTAGTGTAACGGATCATCACAGCAACAGAAAATCTACATGCACTTAAGATTTACTTGTTACCTTCATTGAACCTCTGACTGTATTATGGCATTAGTCTTCATTCACTGTACTCTCTCCACTGATGATCTGATAGCCCTCAGTCACCTGATCTCAGTGCAGTTGACTTAGGGAAGATTTTAGACAAATTCTCCACCACCATGATTAAACACCACATGAGGGAATGTTAAGGGAGAATGCTTCATCCTCCATAGACCTGGAGCAGTGATGCTGTCAACACCGTCTTAGGAGCAACGTCTGAGTGAGACTCTATGATAGTCAATCTCTAAAATGTCACAGTTTCTAGGTTTACTTGAGGAAAAAAAAGCCTTGATTGCCAGTCACACTGAGATGCGTAAGCAGGGTTAATGGAAACAGTTTTGACCTATGGGACAACTGAGTAATATACCTACCAAGGAAATGGTTTGGGCTGTGTAGCTCTGAATGCTGGCTGCCAGTCCCTGATACTGGAGGACTCCTGGGGCTGGCTCCTAGTTTCAGTTCCTCAGGTGTTAGAAACAGTGTTATGTTAGTGTGCAGTTTTAGCCAATTATTGTGTTGACTCCTCCAGCAGGAATCAGTGTGTGAGGTCATTCACTCTGTCCAATTTTGAGTTGAATGTATGCCATGACTGGTTACTATCAGCAGATCTTACCACGCTACAATTAGATGGTAATTGTAATGTGTTTTTAAGATTGTCAATGTGAGTATGCTAGCCTTCTGCCATTAGTATGTAGTTCACAGTGCTTCTATGCCAAGTGATTCCACACAGCTAAGGGAGGATGAGGACTGTGGAATTGTGAAAGGGTTGTCCTTTTGCCTGGACACATCACATTTAAGATGAGGCTAAGAAGTGAGAGAAGCCAAGGTGGTTAATTGTTCGCTTATCAAAAAATAAAGAAATCAGTGGAATTAGAAACAACTCATATGAAAGAGAGAGAGCGTGCATATGTGTGTAGAGTTCTAGGAACCAGCAGCAGTAATGTTCCTTTAGTGGTTTTGTTGAATTAGTCCAGTTGCTAGTTGGCTAAGAAAGCTAACAGAGGGCCTCTGGTATGGTGATGGTGTTACACTACATCCGTTTCAGACTGAGCCTTCAGCAGTGGAAAACTTGGTAATTTGAACTCTACACCAATGAAAGAAGAGGTGGTCTGCTCCAGGCAAGTGAAGCTGAGACAGTACCAGTGACTGATCCTGATCCAAAGTCTGTGTTGGACTCTGCATTCTGGTCTGTTCACCAACAATGATCAGTGGTGATCATCAGTGGTCATCATGTGATGAAGTGTGTTTGAGGAATCCAGACCTGTCTGTCATTGAAATGTAGACTTGATTAAACTACCTGGGACTAGATTCAGAGATCATTTATGTCATTTATGATCATTTATGTTTATTATTAAAACATGGACAAGTTTTCCCTTTGGTTGAAATTGGATGTAGAGATATATTTTCATTGAAATTTTAAACGTCTGGAGTGAATTTTTACTTTACAATGTTTGTCATGTTTCTCCTGTTGCTGCCAAGTTGGAGAAAAAGCTCAATGTCTCTTTGCAGATGCATCCTCTCACTTTGTATTGGGACTCCGATTCTCTTCAATTGTCAGTTTTTAGATTTCAGAAGTCTTTCTTTGTCTCAATTCAGTTCTGTTTTCTTTCTATTGCAGTTAAAAAATAAACAAATGTATTGACTATGAAATAAATCACACGATATTTGCTAGGTTTGAAGTAATAATGACTTATTGTACATATGCATTTTTTCCTCCCTTGTACTGAAAAAAGAAATTAAATGGTTGTATATTGTGTAGAAAAGCAAACAAAAAGCCATGAATATTGTGAAGCTTGTCATTTTGTTTTGTGATCACTGTGTATTATTGTGTAACTAATGTGCAAAATGTTTGGGATTCTCTTTCCCTCCTCTTTGATGAAGCATCTCCCTGGATGCATTTGCTTTGGTTCTGGACTCATGGGTTTGTAGGAAGCAGTTCACTGGTTCAGACAGATTTGACATCTGAATAGCATGGAACCTGGCCCATCCTGTCTTCCAGGATGAGTTGCTGAACTTGCTCATTAATAGGTCCAGGGACCCTCCTGATTTGGTTTGAGCCTGCACACAGGAAGTCTGGTCCTCCTTCAGTCCTGTGTGCCAGGGGGTGAACCAAATGGAAATGTCCTGATGGAACAATTGGGAATGAGTGTGTGTCCAGAGCAAACACAGTATCGACATCTCAACAGCGCAGTCTCTGAAGTCTCTGTAAGGAGACTCCAGCTGCCACACAACCCTGAGTCAGTGGCTATTTCCTGCAAACACCAGCAGACGACACATGCAGTCGTCCACTGTTTGGCTTTATCTTCTATTAGTTGTTGCTAATGCAGGGAAACATTGAAATGCAGAACCAGTTTCCTCAGTTGTTGATTCACCTGTGGATGCATTTCTTTTTACATACTGTTGACAATGATGAAACAAACTCCTGGTAAGCAGAAACCAGGTGAAATCAACTAGAGCTCAATTGAAGCCTTTTTGTTTTGCTCACATCAATCCTGACCTTTTGCACATACTTGATATTTATCGGTCTTCAAAAAAGTAAAAGAAAATGATGCTGTTTGAATACTGCCAGTTGATTGACAATTATGCATTGATTGAAAAAATAAGCTAATTTTGGAGGAAATAACTTTGTAATATTTATCTCTTGCAAGCTATGTTTAATAAAGGTTGAAACAATTTGCTTCCAAGTGTGACTTCATTCATGTGTTTCAATTGGTTAGAATTTGAAATCGAATTGGTGTAAAGATTTTTTTTAAAAGTATACCTCCCCAAAAAAATTGTCACATGCTGTATCATCTCACATTCATTACACATAGTATAAAGCTTCAAAGACAGAGGTTCATGCATTTTTTATTCAGATGAAACCCTAATAGTTAAAAGGCCAGTCCACAGCTTTATATTTCATTTGAAATCATCTGCAATTAGTGTCTCTTGACTTTTGTTTGAGAAGATGATTCCATTCATGTCAAATAGGGTGAGACCTCAAAATCACAAACTGAAGTTGTGGGTATACAAGAATAAATTACTAATGGAAGATACCATGGTTACAGTGTTGGAAATGTAGGATTTGGTGTTGGCCTAACTCAGTTTGGACCGTTGGTCCATGTCTGATGGTGTCTGTTTTATTGGAAGTCACCGAGGCTGGCTGCTGGTGATGAAGTGACTAGTGATGTGCGATTCCTGAACAAATTGTTCAAAACTCGAGTCATCTTACTGATTCATGAATCATGAATCCTCATCTCTTTTAACTCATTCAATGACATCATCCCTGTTACCGTTAGCTAACTGCAAAGAGGAGACCAGACAATATGTCACTATTTCTGCAACTGTGGCTGCAGGGAAAAGCAGCAGCTCCAATTTGTTGTATCATTTACCTCCCTGGTATGAGCTGTCACTCAACTGCTCACAGAAGCCCAGTCCGACAACACAGTACATACTGTAGACACTTTTCAAACAAATAACAATGTTGCGCAAGGTACTTTACACATTAAAAAATAAATATACCCCACCCATGCACATACACATGCACACATCCACTCACACAGAGACACACAGATTAAAACTGGATGTTATTTTTGTCTCACGAAGTTTTGTCTCTTAAGTTCTGCCCTTTCGGCATTTTGTTATTTATTGACATTAGAAATTTTTTGCCAAATGTGGATAAAAATCAGAATTATTAGAGATAAGAAGATCCATTACTTAAGGAGATATGTTTAAATTTTATGTGGGGAAGAAAGGGCTGTTAAAAGGATAATATACAGAATGAATTTACTGAGGCTGGGGAGAGCTTGTGCACACACTGACTTAGTGACTCAAATGACCCAAATTACTGATTCACTTTGGTGAATGACTCATATAAACTTGAGCCAGTGAAAGGAATCGATTTTCCCATAACTTGAACTAACAGCTTTCACTGTGCTTGAAGGTAACTTGCTTGTACTAAGCACTAGGTGGCAGCATAGGGGAAAGACATGTTCTGGAAAAACTTTTGAGACCCAGCTGCTGCATCAGAAATTATTGAAGCCGCAGTTGTCATATTAAAGGATGTAGCTGAATGATAATTGTAAAACAGATCCAATGGACATGTTTGGGATAATTCATCATGAAGCAAAGAAGCAATGAAACACAAGTTGATCTTCACCTGGCCCAAACCTCCTGGTAGTGTCTGTGTAATGTGACATTGAAAACACGGACAACATTATGAACCTCAAATTTTTTGGCTCCTGTTATTTGCGATGAATTCAGCCATCAGTATGTCTGTATATCACTCATTTCTTCCACATGGGTTGTGCACAGGACAGAAGTGTTCCTGTGTCATGAGACAGAACTGTGACCTTATGTCTGATCATTCTTTATTCGAGTGTCACACATGCGCTGCATTTTTAATATGTCTCCATTGTTTTCCTTAATTTATGAGAATGTAGATGGTCATGTGATAATTCCAGTAAAAACTGAGTCCTTATGTACAAGCCTGCCGCAACACAAATAGCTGATTTAAGAGGAAAACACCTTACATAACACAAAGTTAGTCATGTGACCTATGAAGTCTATCTGTAAACAATAAGGATGAAGACAGCCATGGAACACGGGGCAGGTTATACTCTCTGAGGGACATGTTTTTGATTGTTTACCCTCTGTGCGGTCTCAAGGACGAAGACAAACAAAGCTTGATGCTGTTTATGGGGATAGATGTGGTTCTCCAGATGTGACACAGACCAGGACATAGAGGGATCATGCTCATTGTCAGCAGCTGGGTAGAAATAGACTTCCTCCATAAGCTGTTGACATGCCCTGCCTGCATGCCCCATGCATGTACCAAGCTCTCAACCAATCACAGAACAACTGGCAGCAACCTCCAGCCAATCAGCACTCTGAGTGTTTTTCAGGACACGGTGTCTTTTAAGAAGGGGAATTTGTTTTCTGAATGGATGAAGCATAACGCAAGAAGTGGGGAAGCCTGTCAAGTTTCTGAGAAGTAGACATGATGTTTCCCTTTATGTGATTACTTCATTAGTTTTTCATTACCCCCTGTCCCTATTCCTAAAATCAAGTCAATATTTGATCTCTAACGCTCTTGTTCATGTATCCAGTATCCTGTGTGATAGTCATGAGACAGTAAGTGATACATAAAACTGACTTGATAAATCCTTATGACCAATAAGATATTGAATAACAACTCTGTCTGAGCCTCAATCATTACTTTTGGCTACACAATATACTACTTCGAAAATTAAACACAGTTTGTGAAATGATCCAGCTGAGTAAGAATCCAGATATTCTTTTTTGTGTTGCCTGAGTTTGTGAAGTGGACCCAGCTCTAGATCTTATGGAACTTAGTGTATTTTTATGATACTGGCATATGACACTGGTCTATGAGGCGGTCAGTGAGTCCTTCACAGACAGCCTCTGTTAGAGATATTTATTTGCTCAGGTGGCAGACAGTGTCCAGTTGTACAACAGGTAGTGTAATGTTCCTCAATCTTAAAGCCGGCGCAGTCAGGATTTGTCAACCATGCTGCAAACTATGTTGATGAGCTAATGACTAACCTCGGGCTCACAGCAGTCTGTGTGTGTCAGCACAAAGCGTTTCTCCTTCACCACAGGAAGCAGAGGGTACAATACGGAAAGATATACAAACCAGGCCTTCAGGAAACCAGCTCAGAGGGGGTGTATTGTGTGTGTGAACTTGCAACACATGCAACACCTGAATGCTAACCCTCATGAACAAATGCTTCATACAAAGAGGAAGTGATTGGCTTTGTCACCTCAGTCAGTAGTGTCTTAGGGTATCTGTAGGTATGATCTTGCTCAGAGACACATTTTCAATGTGAGAGCATGTTCAGGCAGGTTTATTTAGAGAGCTCATGATGCAATTCAGAAGGTACAAGGTGTGTCCCTGGTTTCCAACAATACTAACACCCACTAACCAAAGACCTACATTTGAATAAAAGTCATGCGACATGCAGTCTAGAATAAACTCTATCCTACTTTTACTTGAGAGTTATAATCAGAGATACTGAATCAACAAATTCCAGATCAATTCCACATTTTTGCTGAAAAATGGCATCGGACTTTTTTTCAGCTGAACACAAATGAAAACATTGTAACCTGTGTGTGTGTGTATGTGCGCGTGTGTGAGAGAGAGATAGAGAAAGAGAGTGACGGAAGGCTCAGCTTCCATGTTGGTCTTTCTTGAAAAGCAGGGGACAGTGGCATGTGCATTGTTTTCCTGCACATGTTATTCAATCTGGTCCTTCTATTTATTGACTCTACATAAAACAACCTGTTGTTGTGGTATTTCAGCACACTGTATTTATGAGCAGATATGTGTCCCAGTCACATTAGACTGTAACTGAAAATGTCTCTCTAATGTCTCAGGACTCACTGTACATGTTTGGTCTTTGAGGCCTCAGTAAGGTCACAATATACAGATGCATCGAACCAAATAACATGAAAAATATTTTTATTTCCTAATTTAATTCAAAATAATGTAGCCGCAAGGGGGTACAAGCCAGTGCCTTATTGTGCCGGTCCCAAGCCCGGATAAATACAGAGGGTTGTGTCAGGAAGGGCATCCGACGTAAAACTTTTGCCAAATCAAACATGCGAATCGAATCAATGACTTCCATACCGGATCGGTCGAGGCCCGGGTTAACAACGACCGCCATCGGTGCTGTTCACGTACAGGGTACCGGTGGAAATTGGACTACTGTTCGTTGAAGAAGTCGAAGAAGGAGAGGAGGAAGGTGTGTTCGTAGGAAGAGAGAGAAAAGGAACGGCAAGAGTCTAGGACTGAGAGTAGGGACTTTGAATGTTGGAACTATGACAGGGAAAGGTAGAGAGTTGGTTGACATGATGCAGAGGAGGAAGGTAGACATACTGTGTGTCCAGGAGACCAGGTGGAAAGGTAGCAAGGCTAGAAGTTTAGGAGCAGGGTTCAAGTTGTTCTATCATGGTGTAGATAGGAAGAGAAATGGAGTAGGAGTTATCTTGAAGGAGGAGTTTGTTAGGAATGTTCTGGAGGTTAAAAGAGTATCAGACAGAGTAATGAGTCTGAAGCTAGAAATCGAAGGTGTAATGTTCAATATTGTTAGTGGGTATGCTCCACAGGTAGGATGTGAGCTGGAGGAGAAGGAGAAATTCTGGTTGGACCTTGATGAAGTGATGCAGAGCATCCCTAGAAGTGAGAGAGTTGTCATTGGTGCAGACTTCAATGGACACGTTGGTGCAGGAAACAGAGATGATGAGGAGGTGATGGGCAGGTTTGGTATCCAGGAGAGGAACGCAGAAGGACAGATGGTGGTTGACTTTGCAAAAAGGATGGAAATGGCTGTAGTGAATAATTTCTTCCAGAAGAGGCAGGAACATAGGGTGACTTATAAGAGTGGAGGTAGGAGTACACAGGTAGACTACATCTTGTGTAGACGGTGTAATCTGAAGGAGATCAGTGACTGCAAAGTAGTGGTAGGTGAGAGTGTAGCCAGACAGCATAGGATGGTGGTGTGTAGGATGACTCTGTTGGTGAGTAAGATGAAGAGGGCAAAGACAGAGCAGAGGACTAAATGGTGGAAGCTGAAAAAGGAAGAGTGTTGTATGATTTTTAGGAAGGAGTTGAGACAGGCTCTGGATGGCCAGGAAGTGCTTCCAGTTGACTGGACAACTACAGCTAATGTGATCAGGGAGACAGGTAGGAGAGTATTTGGTGTGTCATCTGGAAGGAAAGTGGATAAGGAGACTTGGTGGTGGAATGAGGAGGTGCAGGAGTGTATACAGAGAAAGAGGTTAGCTAAGAAGAAGTGGGACACTGAGAGGACTGAAGAGAGTAGACAGGAATACAGGGAGATGCAGCGTAAGTTGAAAGTAGAGGTGGCAAAGGCCAAACAAAGGGCTTACGATGACTTGTATGCTAGGTTGGACAGTAAGGAGGGAGAGACTGATCTATACAGGTTGGCAAGGCAGAGAGACAGAGATGGGAAGGACGCGCAGGCGGTTAGGGTGATTAAGGATAGAGATGAAAGTGTATTGACAGATGCCAATAGTGTGATGGGAAGATGGAAAGAGTACTTTGAAGAACTAATGAATGAGGAAAATGAGAGAGAACAAAGAGTAGAAGAGGTGACTGTTGTGGAGCAGGAAGTAGCAAAGATTAGTAAGGATGAAGTGAGGAGGGCACTGAAGAGGATGAAGAGTGGAAAAGCACTCGGTCCTGATGATATACCTGTGGAGGTCTGGAAGTGTCTAGGAGAGGTAGCAGTAGAGTTTCTGACTGGGTTGTTCAACAGGATCTTAGATAGTGAGAAGATGCCTGAGGAATGGAGGAGAAGTGTGCTGGTGCCCATTTTTAAGAACAAGGGAGATGTACAGAGTTGTAGCAACTACAGAGGAATAAAGCTGATGAGCCATACAATGAAGTTATGGGAAAGAGTAGTTGAAGCTAGACTAAGGGCAGAAGTGAGCATTTGTGAGCAGCAGTATGGTTTCATGCCAAAAAAGAGTACTACAGATGCAGTATTTGCTTTGAGGATGTTGATAGAGAAGTACAGAGAAGGTCAGAGGGAGCTGCATTGTATCTTTGTAGATCTGGAGAAAGCTTATGACAGGGTGCCCAGAGAGGAACTGTGGTATTGTATGAGGAAGTCTGGAGTGGCAGAGAAGTATGTTAGAGCGGTGCAGGACATGTATGAGGACTGTAAGACAGTGGTGAGGTGTGCTGTAGGTGTGACAGAGGAGTTCAAGGTGGAGGTGGGACTGCATCAGGGATCAGCTCTGAGCCCCTTCTTGTTTGCTATGGTGATGGACAGGCTGACAGACGAGGTTAGACAGGAATCTCCATGGACTATGATGTTTGCAGATGACATTGTGATCTGTAGTGAGAGCAGGGAACAGGTGGAGGAGAAGCTAGAGTGGTGGAGGTTTGCCCTGGAAAGGAGAGGAATGAAGGTTAGCCGCAGCAAGACGGAGTATATGTGTGTGAATGAGAGGGACCCAAGTGGAAGAGTGAGGTTACAGGGAGAAGAGATAAAGAAGGTGCAAGATTTTAAGTACTTAGGGTCAACAGTCCAGAGCAATGGAGAGTGTGGAAAAGAGGTGAAGAAGCGTGTGCAGGCAGGCTGGAACGGGTGGAGAAAAGTGTCAGGTGTGATGTGTGATAGGAGAGTTTCAGCTAAGATGAAAGGAAAGGTGTACAAAACTGTGGTGAGACCAGCGATGTTGTTTGGTCTAGAGACAGTGTCACTGAGGAAAAGACAGGAGGCAGAGCTGGAGGTAGCAGAGATGAAGATGCTGAGGTTCTCTTTGGGAGTGACCAGGTTGGATAGGGTCAGGAATGAGTACATCAGAGGGACAGCACATGTTAGAGGTTTTGGAGATAAAGTCAGAGAGGCCAGACTGAGATGGTTCGGACATGTCCAGAGGAGAGATAGTGAATATATTGGTAGAAGGATGCTGAGTTTTGAACTGCCAGGCAGGAGGCCTAGAGGAAGACCTAAGAGGAGGTTTATAGATGTAGTGAAAGAGGACATGAAGGTGGTTGGCGTGAGAGAAGAGGATGCAGAAGACAGGCTTAGATGGAGGCAACTGATTCGCTGTGGCAACCCCTGAAGGGAAAAGCCGAAAGGAGAAGAAGAAGAATTTAATTCAAAATGTTAAACATATATTAGATGAATAATACAGGTAGTGATATATTTTGGTTTATCAGCCTTATTTGGTTTAATTTTGATGATTGTGCCTCGCAAAAAAAAAAGTATCTGAACATATTACAATATTTCATGAATATTATTTTTTCAAGATCTGAAAAGTATGTTTGTTGCTGAACTTAATACTGTATCAGATCAATTTAATGTGGCATGGAGGTGATCAGCCTGTGGGACTGCTCAGGTTGCTTTGACAGCAAACTTCAGACTAGCTGTATGGTTGGGTTCACTGTTTTTCATCTTCCTTCCAAGTACTTGCTAATGGAGGGATTTGCTGTGTCACTTGAAATATTACTCTCAGGAGACTAGACCTGTTCTTTGTAAAATGTGCCATCAGATATGTTTGTTATGATTTAGCGCTATATAAATAAAATTTGACTTTAACAGTACAGTATATTTTCTACAGGGGTCAGGTTAATTGGCTGGGTAATCATTAGTAATATCATTGTCAGTAAACCAGTTAGTTGTATTAAGCAGTCTGTACAGAAGTCCCCTAAAACTCCTTGTTAACACTGTGTTGCTTTTGGACTTAATAAAAAACAGTAGGCTGACACCAGCAAATGACATTGCCCCAAATTAATCAATGAATGGGGATACTTCATACCTGTCTTCAAGTGCTTGGGATTGCGTGCCTCTACTTTCCCTCCAGAGCTTTGATTTCTAATGTGCTTCTTCCTCTTCAAGAAGACATTGCACCACTAAGCAACATTCAAGTTATCTTGGCTTACTCTCAAGCACTGCTGACTAGACAGTTGTACAGAAGAAGATCATCTACTCTCTACATAACTGGCATAGAAAATGATCATTTGTACAATCATGCGTCATGAAAGAAATGTCTGGTTATGACTGTTTTCACTGTCTCATTTAACCAAAATTTTGAGATACTGGATTTGAGACTTTGGTGAGCAAAGGCAAGAGCAGGTCAGTTTCAACATTTCTTTAATAAAAAAATAACCCATAGGGTTTTAATAGAAAAATATTTATAATATCAAGGATACATTACAAACATATTGTAACACATATCAGTCAAACAGTGATTTTCTTTGTGCCCTGATGGAAGCTGTGAACTCCCTGCAGAGGCATCACAGGGAAGTGTTGTCTGAGACAACTGCAGACGCAATGATAATCCTCACAGAAGGTGTGTCCATGACGTCGGGGTATTAACATCTGTCATGTTTAGCACTTGCAGTGTGAGCCAACTACCAAGCTAGGAAATAGAATTAAAACTCAAGGTTTTACCTACAGACAGTTCAACATTGTTCAAACAAAACTCGTCAAATAGAAACTTGTAGGCAGTAGTGGAGCAACATGTAGCAATCAAAAAGTGCGGGAATACATATCTCTCAAACAATTGTATGTTCGTACATATAAATGCTGTGCTACTTGCTAATTAGACAGAATTAATGGTTCCTCTAGTGAAGACCCTTATAAACTCAGGGTTTGGCTGGAATGACAAAGGATCATGAGGAAAAGAATAACACTGCAGCCACAGGCAGTCACACCTAACTTGGGCCCAATTGCAAAGTCATAAAGTATCCATGATTGGACAGTGAGACCCTGACAGACTGACTCTCTGGAAGGAACAGCTTATTTAGAAATGTAGAGTCCACAGGCCCTGTTGCTCCACCTCCACATCTGTGACCCACAGAGCAACACGAGGAAGAATCAGCATAGATGATGAAGTACAGTGAAGCCAGCTGACAGACCAGTAGAGCGTCGCTCTTGCAACCTCCACAGTCCTGCTTAATTATCCATCCAACACATCTTCACTGGAGTTTGGAGCTTCTGCTCCCTTTCAAGTGCTTTGATTGAATGATCCCTGAGACCTGGACCATATTTTAGATTTCAGCAGACTGGCAGTATGTGAGCATTGCCACCATACTCCTCTTCAACCTGGAGAAGAGCAGATGAGTCAGCAAAGGATGTTTCACGCCAAACTTAAAAAGGTTATAAAAGTACTAACATTCCATTTTCAAAAAACACGAATAGGACAAGTACTTCTGTGTATATTGGTGGTGGCGGGAACTGGAAAGGTGGTTCATTTATGAAGATGGGACTGTTGTCTCCATCAAAGTCATCCAAAAGTGGTGTGAGGGGCTGGTCTAGGCAGCAGTCTCTGGTGCTGTCGGAGTAGCTCGGAGGTTCAGAAGGCATCCTCAGGCACACCCAGCTCTGAGAGGCATTACTGACCGAACCCTCCTGGCTACTCACACTGTTACTGCGGCTTCCCAGACCAGCAGTCCCAATGACCAGGGGCAGCTCCAGGATCAACTTCTCACTACCAGGGATGTGGACATAAATCTGGCAATGGGATAACACATACATAAATTTACTTTCCATGGTTCTCGTCAAAATGTCTAACACCTCTGGGTAGCTGCACAACTTGTACCTTACCATTAATGCGTACTCCACACGGATGATGTTGCAACCAAGCATGGATGGTTTGATCTTTGGGACCCTGATGGTCTTTCCCTGCCAGGCATCACACATGCCAGAGATGATATGGTTTCCACGCACTGAAGACAGCTTCTGGCGAAAGACCTTAGTGCGTCCATTTGCCTGGTATGTGTGTTTAGCAATAATGGCAGCCTTTGGCACCACAATACGGGAGCAAGTGTTCTCAAACTTTGCATTGATGCAGATGTCTTCACCTTCACAGAAGCCACGGCGATCAATTTTAGCATTCAATGACACCTGACCATCAGGGATAAACATGCATGTGACTTTCTTCTCTTTCATGCCACCTGCAGGAGACTGAGGAGATGCAGCGGGGTTAAGAGTTTGAATTCAGCAAATTAATACAAACACTTAGCACAACATGTGTATACCTAAATGAGGTAAGCTGCATTTACATGCCTATTATGCTCAATGTCAGTGAATTTACCAGCAGGTCTGGAGTATTGACATCAAGTGGCTCCTCCACCTCAAAGTTCTTCTTGCACTCAAGGGGGTGCTGATGTGGCCTTTCCATCAGGGCTTTTACAAAGTACTCTACATAGCCAAACTTCCCTTTGTACGAAGACACCAACTGCCTGTCACAACGAATATGAACAGCATATAAGTAAATGTGTCAAACCCTACAAATAACATGACCCCATCTGAAAGTTTCTGCCTTACCCCTGCTGTGGGAGTTCAAATCCAAACATGTACTTGTACTTATTTCCAGGTCTCAGGACAACTAATCCATCAGCATCTGGGAGAGAAAATTAATCATTACAAGTCACCTGTCCAAGACTATCCTGAAGATCTTCATACTGAATTGTCAGTCTAAGAACTCATGAACTTACAGATAAGCCTTGATCAACACACAAGAGCTTCTAGTTCATCCAAATTCAGAAGCATCACTCAAACACAAGGGGCCTCTCCAAGTCACCTGACTTGACACCTGTTCCCCTCATAAGCTCTAACACCTCAACAGTTAACCTGATGGCAGATAAAGAGGTAACAAATGGCCAATACCTGTGGGCTGCTGGTCCAGTCGCAAGACCTCTTCATACCGGAGGTACTCTGCCTCCTGCCGACACCGATGCTTGCCTTTGGCGTAGCCAACCTTGGCTCGACCCAGACCCAAGACTTTCACTGCGGACACGCGCGTTATCTCGTTCACTTCCACCTCGATGTGACCGCACAGTTTATCCCCGCCGCAGTAAAAAGTCTTACAAGGATCTGTGAATATAATTTGGAAGGTTTTGATTCGCCTAGTCATGGCCACCATGGCTGCTGGTCACGGGTGTGGCGAAACGACTTCAGAGGAGTTGAGATGCTGTGAACGTGGGCTATCTCGATGCTATTGTGCTTCAATTCTTATGGTGTCAACAAAGCAGAAGCAGTTTTTATATGACGAGCCTCCTCGGGGCACGAGAAGCAAGGGTGAACAGCATGCCTTAGCGCGTGAACAGTGATCTCATTGGTTGAAAACCTTTGTTTGTGTCAGCTCTAGCCAATCACCGTCCAAAACCGACGCGTGGACACCGCGTGATTTGGTGAATTTAGGGCGTGCTGAGTAGATGTGATACAGGAAGTCTAGGCAGTGTGAGATCGGCACAGTGGTAGTAAACAATGAAACCAGGATGAGTCACAGATCAGCATCATCATTATCACTGGTACTGCGCAAGTCCCCTGAGCGTGCCTCATTCTGTCTATCACACCCAAATACGGTGACTGAAAGGTCACGGTCAACAATATCTTTTTATTATACGGTAAATGATATCTGTGAAAGTACCAGCTGCTGACACTTGAATTGAAATACCTCCGTTAGCTGACACATAAGTAAGATTGTAGGTTATCACGTGACAGCCCACTTTAATTGCTGGGGGACTAGATGGGACCTCATTATTACCCTATATGACCTCTCACTCACCTCAAAGCTGCCTTCATATGTGCATGAGACTCCACCACAAGACCAGAGCTCCTGTGTTGACAAACTACTGCTTAAAAGTTCTGCATAAGACAAATAGACTCATCCTCACAGACCAGTTTTCTCCTAAGGAACGTATTGCCCCATAGTGGAAGAAATGAGCTGCTGCAGTTGTGGATATACAAAGTCCCGCATTGAATCACAATGTCGATATTGATAGTGCCATTCTGTGAAAATGTTTCATTCTTGTTCTGTTGTACAAACCAGAATTACCTTTCATAGGTAAGACTGAACAATTATTTCTGGTTGTATTTGGTGCTAAAACATCATGTTGAGAGCTAATCAGCTAATGTGAATAATGTTATGAATATTTGCAATTAAGCTAGCTTCTACACAACATTTGGGTAAATCTATATTGACCTTTACCATAAATTAATAAGAAATATGATATTTAAGCAAATAGCCTTTATGTTATTACTCTGATGGTTGTTGCTAACTTTTCTTACACCTTGAAGTTTTCCCATTGGTAATGAGCTGAGGAGCACACACTGACATGAGTTTCCAGTGATAAGCAAATGGCCCAAAGAATTCTGATCAGGGCATCTGTATTGAATAACTACTTCTCATTTGGCCAAGGAGGAAGAGTTCAGTGAATGCCAAACCTCTACTCAACATAAAGATGTTGGACAAGTTAAAGAGGACAAGAAGGGGATCCAGCTGAGTATGGACATGTGTGTCATGGAGTTTATCATTTCACTACTGAAAGAGAGCAGACTTACAATGCTCACCATCTATGCCACATCATATTCCAACATTAATTTTGTTTCAATTATTGTCATTACTTGTACTTAAACAACAAATCATTAGATTTAAAACAACTGACCAAAATCATTTAAATCTTAACATTACTGCTCTTCATGAAGAAAACCTCCACTTTCCTCGTATACCTGTATATGAGGCCGGACATGGGACTTACAATATCCCAGATGTGCTGGCTAACAGTCAATGCAGCGTTTACATCAATGGCTGCAGTAGCCATGTATCTGGTTTTCAGCTCCATCCCAGATTGATGCAGAGCAGAAAAATGTTTTTGTACTACACGTTTTACATCATCACACTACATATCATAGTGAACACCAAACATTTTCCAGACTGATACCATTTGATTAACTTACAGAACCAGATAATACATACACACAAAAAATTAACCAGCATAACTATGTGACCCTACAGTTCTCTACAGGGCAGATGGCATTAAACTCCAGAGAGGAGGGCTATGTTCATGTTTGTTTTCATTCAACGCACTTGGTATATTGTTGGAAATCTGCTTGTGGCATTGCTTGTATGAAAGGTGTTGTATATACACAAGTGAATATTCTACAGAGAGCCTTTGGTTTAGCCAAACTCAGTTGTTTCTGGTGATTAAGAGGTTGAAACCCTGAATTTACTACATGTGGCAAATACATGCAAAGACAAGGAAGAGCTGCTGATCTATTATGACTCCCTGTACCCGGAGATCCAATGGCTATTGAATAATTAGTTCATAAACACTCAAAAACAATTAAGAAGGTTGTATCATACACTGCTCAAAAAAAATAAAATAAAGGGAACACTAAAATAACACATCCTAGATCTGAATGAATGAAATATTCTTATTAAATACTTTGTTCTTTACATAGTTGAATGTGCTGACAAATAAATAAATACAAACAAACACACAAAAATTATCAATGGAAATCAAATTTATTAACCCATGGAGGTCTGGATTTGGAGTCACACTCAAAATTAAAGTGGAAAAACACACTACAGGCTGATCCAATTTTGATGTAATGTCCTTAAAACAAGTCAAAATGAGGCTCAGTACTGTGTGTGGCCTCCACATGCCCGTATGACCTCCCTACAACGCCTGGGCATGCTCCTGATGAGGTGGCGGATGGTCTCCTGAGGGATCTCCTCCCAGACCTGGACTAAAGCATCCGCCAACTCGTGGACAGTCTGTGGTGCAATGTGGCGTTGGTGGATGGAGCGAGACATGATGTCCCAGATGTGCTCAATTGGATTCAGGTCTGGGGAACGGGCGGGCCAGTAAATAGCATCAATGCCTTCGTCTTGCAGAAACTGCTGACACACTCCAGACACATGAGGTCTAGCATTGTCTTGCATTAGGAGAAACCCAGGGCCAACCGCACCAGCATATGGTCTCACAATGGGTCTGAGGATCTCATCTCGGTACCTAATGGCAGTCAGGCTACCTCTGGCGAGCACATGGAGGGCTGTGCGGCCCCCCAAAGAAATGCCACCCCACACCATTACTGACCCGCTGCCAAACCGGTCATGCTGGAGGATGTTGCAGGCGGCAAAACGTTCTCCACGGCGTCTCCAGACTCCGTCACGTCTGTCACATGTGCTCAGTGTGAACCTGCTTTCGTCTGTGAAGAGCACAGGGCGCCAGTGGCGAATTTGCCAATCTTGGTGCTCTCTGGCAAATGCCAAACGTACTGCACGGTGTCGGGCTGTAAGCACAACCCCCATCTGTGGATGTTGGGCCCTCATACCACCCTCATGGAGTCTGTTTCTGACCGTTTGAGCAGACACATGCACATTTGCGGCCTGCTGGAGGTCATTTTGCAGGGCTCTGGCAGTGCTGCTCCTGTTCCTCCTTGCACAAAGGCGGAGGTAGCGGTCCTGCTGCTGGGTTGTTGCCCTCCTACGGCCTCCTCCACGTCTCCTGATGTACTGGCCTGTCTCCTGGTAGCGTCTCCATGCTCTGGACACTACGCTGACAGACACAGCAAACCTTCTTGCCACAGCTCGCATTGATGTGCCCTCCTGGATGAGCTGCACTACCTGAGCCACTTGTGTGGGTTGTAGACTCCGTCTCATGCTACCACTAGAGTGAAAGCACAGCCAGCATTCAAAAGTGACCAAAACATCAGCCAGAAAGCATAGGAACTGAGAAGTGGTCTGTGGTCACCACCTGCAGAACCACTCCTTTATTGGGGGTGTCTTGCTAATTGCCTATAATTTCCACCTGTTGTCTATTCCATTTGCACAAAAGCATGTTAAATTGATTGTCAATCAGGGTTGCTTCCTAAGTGGACAGTTTGATTTCACAGAACTGTGACTGAATTCGATTTAAATTGTGTTGTTTCTTTTATTTTTTTGAGCAGTGTATTTATTATCAAGTACAGGAAGAAGCTTCACTGTAAACAAACTTGCCTTCACCTCAATATGAGAGCTTATTGTGGACTAGCCATTGATGCTCTACATGACTCAGCTGCTCCTGAAAATAAAGAAAGCAAAGTTGACACTCAGTTATACCCAATATGATGTTAATCTGAAATGTTTCCAGACAACAGTGAGAGGACATGTTCCCAGAAGGTTTCCTCAGCAACTGCTGTAGGAGCCTCATGGCATGTTGCTTTCTGGTCAACTCCACAGCAAGTCAGGAACCTTGAGTCCTGAAAGCCTTGGTATATGACCACAGGCGTGTACGCACACACACACACACGTATACACACACGTATACACACGTACACACGTACACACGTACACACACACACACACACACACACACACACACACACACACACACACACACACCTTGCTGATGATTGATGAAACACATCTTGCCCATCTCCAGTGTGGTTCAAGATTCTGAAACAAACACTTAGGTTACTTTCCTAATCTCAGACACTTCAGCATGCAGTTGATGTATCATTTCAACCATCATTGCAGCTTATAAAAAGGATTAAAGAGAAATGGCCTTCTTAAACAAATGCAGTTTCCATCTCCACCTTTCTGCTGCAATTTAAGAGGCTGCTACTAAGGTGCTTCATTTCCTCATTCATATCATCTAAATCTACGCGCTCATTCAAAGAACATACAGGAATTAAAATCCTGGTTAGACTTGTTTGCACTGTTACCCATAACTTGTTTTTATGAACATAAACCCTTTCTTGAGACATTGGTATCATACACTTTAACTACAGCACTTTAAGATAAATGTGTTTCAATGTTATGGAAATCATTCTGGATACACAGGATATTGTAAGTAAACAGCTATCAACATTGATAAAATTATGCAGCTATGACCAAATTTACAAACAGCTCATTTACAACAATGGGTTAGTCACATGTGTTCTGCAGTAATATCCCACAGTGCTCATGTTCATGAACATGTGGGTAAAGCAAAACTACAGGTATGCTCTCTGAGGCATTTCCAACGACTTGGCCCTACAGCAAGGGTCTGTCGGGATAGACCTCAGCCTTCATTAATG
This sequence comes from Remorina albescens, assembly GCA_034769265.1. Lineage (NCBI taxonomy): Eukaryota > Metazoa > Chordata > Actinopteri > Carangiformes > Echeneidae > Remorina > Remorina albescens. Next base: position 1,572,362 of record CM068492.1, on the reverse strand, counting down.
AGACTACTTCAGCTCATGACAGGTTACTCACCTCTGCCTGCCAGGTCTGGCACTGAAGGCTCAGGTCTGGACATGATAATGTAAGTTCCTGGAGCTCAGACCTGGAAAAATAATTGGGACTTCAGTGGCACTACTCATGTCACCTCTCAGTTTCAGGCTGCTAAAACAAAAAGGGAAACTACTGTCGACTGGATATTTGTTTCAACAGATCTACCAGGACTCCAAACACAGGGAGAATGGAGACCAACGATGCCACATGTTGAGTTAGTGTAGCACTGACTTTTGAACTAACCAGCTGATTCAACAGCTGGCTGCAGATACCACACAGTGCAGTCCTCCCAAGTATTCAATCAGTAGACTGATTGGTGTCACTAACCCACTTACCACTATCACCAGTTCTTGAGTCATGTTGCTGCCGGTAACACCTAAGGAAAAAGGGCATCTCTAATTTGGCAGTAAACAACCATTTAACACCAACAACACATTCTCACTTTTCTTTAATCAAAGTTTTCTTGTTGTACATGAAATAAAGCATTTTAATTAAGTCCTTGTTCAGCTTCAGGCTTACTGTGTGGAGACTCGAGCAGTTCATAGTTCTAGAGAGGAACAGGCTTGGGTCTTGGGGCTAACCCAGCTCCAACAACAACCTCAACTAGGTGATGTCGCATCTTCTGTACTTGCATCATGTTGCTCTATCAGAATCTAGCAAGCAAGGTGAAGGTCAAAACAGTGATGAAACCTGCAGGAAGAAGGGGACAGATGTTTGATGCATTGCCAAGGACATCAAATTGTTAGTTATCAGAGCAATGTGTCGTTCAGAGAGGCAGGTGTCACTCAGACATCAGAGCAGTTGAACATATCTAGCCAATCATCACCACTCATTCAACACTTGATGCTCTCTGTAACACAACTTACCCAGCAGGTTCCAGCCCTTCTGCGCCAACCTGGAGACAAATGGACAATTTACAGTCCACGGCATTAAACAACTTCATTAAGTTAACAAATGCTACAGCTGTCAGTTCTCATTAGTAACACTGCTGCTGAATCCACAGCAGTGGGTTGCAAGAGAAAAAAAATTGTTCTGTGCACTGTATGTCCTTTATGGCCCACTGATAGGACCAGAGCACACACTGTGCTGTTCACACCTCAGCCGTTTCAGGTTTTCTTGGGTTGCACCATTTGCCATTGCGAACAGGTTCTGATATCTCTCCTCATAATGTGATAATGAATATTCAAATCCCATTTTATCTTGGAGGTTTTGGGCAGTGATCTCACCCTAAAAGAAGCCTTGGGTAAAGGCTACCAAGTTCAAAGTGGCAAGGGCCTCAACATCTAAATGATGAAACTGGAATGACATTGTATGGGATGGATAAGACCTATTCTGAAACATAATTATACAGACATCAAACTTTCACATTTGTTGCTGCTGCAAGATATTTATAAAGAAATTTGTCATACTGGCCTTATACCCCACTGGGTCAGTTAACTGTTGGAGAACTCCTCCCTCCAGATTCACCTATAAAGTCAAATCCTGCTTGTAAAAAAAAAAAACAAAACAAAAACAACAACAACAAAACATTTTAAAAAGTCAGTAATTTATTCCTGTGTAATGGCTGTGGTTAGAAGAAAGCTGTCCTAGGAAATGGGTTTCTAAATGAGCGCACAGAATGCAAGTGTGTCAGGCCTCATTGTCACCATTCAGCAACCAACAGAGCATAGGTGAAAGCAGAATCTGACTTCATTTGGCCACTGCAGTGCTGAATCAGTCCACTGCACAGGACCGTTCCACTGACGAGTCTACTGTGTGGCTCTATTGTAGGAAGTTGGACCTACAGTAGACCTAATTCATGAGCATTAAGTTCTGTTGTAATTCAAACAAACTTTCTCTCTCATTGCTATAGTAGTCAAAAGAAAAATCTGCTGACATTATCACAAACTTGTTTTGCATATTGTGCCCATTTGCATGAGGCTTTAAACAAAGCGGCAAAATTTGTTTATTCTTGCATTACATTTTTGCAAGAAAAAAAAAAAAATCATCAAGTCTCGCAGTAGCAAACTTTGATTCAGATGTGGAGAATAAGAATTTTCGACCAAGCAAATCTGTAGCACCACAATATTTATGGTGCCAACAATTCATGACGATATGACTCAAGCTACTTTTCTTAGTTTATTTTTAGAGGTTTGTTCGATGTTGTCTAAGCTCCAGCAATTTAAATCTTGGCCATATTGTGATTTCATTTGTATTTCACTAAATTTTAGTGCTAATTGTAAAAACAAGATCAGTAACAGGAAACATTTTACAGTTGATGCATATGTCCTGTGGATGTAAAGCTCCTAGTTTACTCATGCAGTTGGTGGGATCATTGCTCTTGTTGTGGATTTAATATTTTTGTTTTTCATCTAACAGGAAGTCTGTCAAGTGAAATCAGTTTTCATTTCATTAACATGTTAAAACTACAGAATATTTGGGTTTGACATTATAATAGTGAACAAGCATTACATGTTGGTTCTATAATGCCACAAAATTACCATTTTGAATTCCACCCATGATTCTACCATAAGAAATGCCTAATATGTATTAAGCTCTGAAGATATGGCATTGAAACAGCAGGATAAGTTCAACATTGCTAAGAAGAAACTGGAGCAAATGTAAACTGTTTTTAATTATTGGCTCATCATTAAAGTAATTCATTCCTATGTTTAAAATTTTATGTTAATACTAAGCAACTTGAAATTGTAACTACTTTATTTAAAAAGGAAATTGTTACTTTCTCTCTCTCTCTTTTTTTTTTTTAGAGCACCACTCAGATTTAGATTCTAAGCTAAATAATTCCATGACATTGTTACTTTTCACGATTTACTAGGGTTTTACCTGAGAAACCCATCGATAGCAGTCACGTCACAGCCAGATGGAATCAAAATCCAATATCGAAAATGGAAAATTGTATTGGAGTGTCTCTACATGAAAAATTGCACGTTTGAATTACCACTTAAGAGAATTTTCATATAGAGGCAAAGTAGCATAGCGCCACCACGGGAAATCAATTGACCACGTGTTCTGTAGCATTAAACCGCCAGCATTTACACTTCAAACGCAGTCAAAAATACTCAATAACTCACTGTAAGATCAGCTAGCGACACTGACGCGATACCGGTACAGACTCCCATTGAAGAAGGTTGAGGAAATGCAGAATATTGGCGCATAGTTCTCTGATGTTACTTAAGTCGACCCCACCACCAATGTATGTTTGGAGAGGGCTTTACCCACGTGGAGAGCAGCACTCTGGAAACCCGTTGCACCGGCACCGAGTGAGGTATCTATATGAAAGAAACCCAGTCGGGCCGACTCGGCGGAGTTCAACTGTGGGTTCAGGGAAGCTGTTAGCAACGAACTAGCCTGCAGCTAGAGCATTATACAAACGCAGACAGCAATTTGTGCTATTGTATGGAGTCAGTCCAATAAAATCTAGTGTCCCTAATCATACCGGTCTCTTGTACGGTTAACCTCTGTGTTCTATGTCGTGTCTTTGAGTGTTAAGTAACACACTTTTTCCGGCTTACCTGTAGCATATCTATCCGACCGAAGAGAGGACTGGAAAGATCTTACAGTCATGACGCAAACTCTTTTATAGAAGGTGTTACGTCAGTAAAAGTCGTTTTTTGGCAACCAGTTTTGTGTTCAGGGACACTCGGAAATCATCAATGTAATTATTTGCTCAGATTTTTGCTAAGAGACTAAAACAAGGATTAAATCAAATAGTAGATGAAATGCAATCTGGTTTTATGCAAAAGAGGCATATCAGTAATAATATTCGCTTGATACTTAATATGATTGATTATAATTGCCTAATACCTGATGAAAGTTTTATTTTGTTCATTGACTTCTATAAGGCAATTCAATACGATTGAACATGAGTTTATGTTTAAATCCATTCCCTTTTTGATTTTGGAAAATACTTTCAAAATGCAATACAGACACTTTATAATGATTGTTCCAGCTCTGTGAAGTTAATGTATGGTACAACAGAAAGATTTAACATTCATCGTGGTGTTAGACAAGGCTGTGCAATATCTGCATTTTTATTTTTGTTAGTTACACAAACAGTGGCTGCTCATATAAAAAAAGTCACCTTTTTTATTAGGAATAAATGCAGTAGGGATGAATTTCAAGCTTTGTCAACTAGCAGATGATACTGCAATTTTTTTTAAAGACTAAAGTCAGGTTGCAAAAGCTGTAGATTGTATAAATGAATTTACTAATGTTTCAGGTTTAAAGATGAATTTAGATAAATCTGTTTTATTTCCAATTAAAATGTGTAATCTGTCAAATTGTTATGGGATCCCAGTTAAAGAAAAGGTAACTTATTTAGGTATTGTAATTTGTAAGAATTTGGAAAAGCGAAGTAAATAAAATTTTGATTCAATTATTAAAAATACAAAATTGAAATTGAACTCATGGTTAATGAGAGATATTTCTTTATTTGGTAGAGTGCGGTTGTCTAAAGCGGAAGGTATTTCTAGATCTGTCTGCGTATCATTGTTATTACAAATGTTATTAAGGAATTAGATGAGATGTTATATGATTACATTTGGAGGAAAAAACCCCATTATCTTAAAAAATAAATCATTAGAAGTAGTAGAGAACAAGGTGGTCTTGAGGTTTTGGATTTTAATTTAGTAAATAATACATTTAAGATTAAGTGGCTTTTAGAGTTTTGAAAGAATCCCAACAGTATCTGGTTTGCTTTCCCTGCACATGTATTTAATTATTTTGGTGGCATTGATTTTTTTATTGAAATGTAATTTTGCTGTTGACAAAATCCCAATCAAATTGGCTAACTTCCATTGACAAGCTCTTTTAGCCTGGGTATTAGCATATAAACACAATTTCAATCCTCATAGATACTTTATCTGGAAAAACAAAGTTATCGCTCATGGTTTGACAACGGAATTCTGTTAGTTGGTCAATTGATGAACAGAAATGGTTTATTACTGTCATATTCAGAATTTCTTCAAAAAATTAAGATACCAATCACACCCAAAGAATATACTGTTATTTTTGATGCAATGCCAATGGGCTCTCTTCACTTTTTAAAGAACTGTAACCTCACAGAATTAAAAAAATACTACTTCTGACCAAATTTGTATTGAAGATATTGACATTCAACATAAACCGTGCAGTAACAAATACATCAAAAAGGTTTTGGACTTTGTGACACCTCCTGCAGCAAAGTTCTTTTGGTCTTCTATCATGAGCGATTTACAGTGGAAAAAAGCTTGTTCTGTTCTAAATAAGTATTGTATTAATAACAAAGTCAAAGAAGTTTCATTTAAAATCTTACAAAAAATTTACCCTGCTAAAGAAGTCTTGGAAATATTTAAACTCAACATTGACTATACATGTGTTTTTTGTATGTCAGATAGAGAAACAATATTTCATTCGTTTTTTCATTGTGAACATTCAATTTTATTTTGGACTGATTTGCAAAACTTTATAAATGGAAAAATTGGTACTAATGTGCAGATTAATGTATTTGATGTTATGCTACACTTTGTGTTTTATGGGATAGAAAGCACTTTCAACTATATAATTCAGCTTCTAATCATTCTTGGTAAATTTTACATCCACAAGCCTAAATGGTCTGACTCCCAACCTGCTTTCATCGTTTTATGGTTGAACTCAAGCAGTATGGCACCCTGATCCAAAATGTGACGAACAAAAAAGCTGTGAAGACTTTTGATATTTTAAAGAACTTACATTTCATTTGAACTTTGAAAGGACATTAAGCAAAATGAATTTGGACTCCCCTGGTCTGTACAAAGTTACCATGTGTTGTATTTTCCCCTGTCTAATCCTTGTATCTCTTTTTTGTAAATAAAGCTTAAAAAAAAAAAGATCTTACAGTCATGACACAAACTCTTTTATAGGAGGTGTTACGTCAGTCCCCTAGTCAGTTTTTGGCAACCAGTTTTGCATTCAGGGACACTCGGAAACCATCAATGTAATTGCTATGTGAAGTGCTCAATTGATCTGGAAGCGGCAGCACGGTGGCGTAGTGGTTAGTGGTGTCGTCCCACAACAAGAAGGTCGCAAGTTTGGTTCTCGGCCTGGGTCCTTTCTGTGTGGAGTTTGCATGTACTCCCCGTGTCTGCGGGGATTTTCTCTGGGTACTCCGGTTTCCTCCCACCGTCCAAAGACATGCATGTCTAGGTTAACTGGTGACTCTAAATTGACTGTAGGCGTGAGTGGTTGTTCGTTTCTGTTTGTCTTTGTGTGTTGGCCCTGTGATGGACTGGCGACCTGTCCAGGGTGTACCCTGCCCCTCGCCCGGAACATTGGCTGGGATTGGCTCCAGCAGCCCCGTGACCTGGAAACGGAAAAGCAGTAGAAGATGGATGATCTGGAAGCATTGCACTCCGAATCTGCCTCTACATGTAATCACATTGGCATTCTGATACAAACGCAGTGCTAACACCTGGATTTGAGGTTTTTGACTCGTGGGAAACTGGATACTTGTCCGAGTTGTCGTTGATGACAGATCATAGTGGGAGAACACACAATAACCTCTCTAAACACCGACCCTTCTCTACTCGTCAAAACCCCTGCTACTCTAGTTTCTGCTGCAATGTACAGCTAGTGCTGCTAGTACAATCAGCATTTAGACCAGTGTCAAATAATGCCGCAGTAGACACAGGTACGATGATCTCTGGCTGCGATCGGCATCGATGACCCATCCATGTTAGTTAATATTGACATCCAACAATAACCATTAGTACCGATTAAATAACGTAGTAATTGACGTGAGAATACGCTCATAATATAGTGGATACTTTTCAGTCCTCATGCAATGAAAACTGAAAAATAAATCAAGACAACCAAATAATTAAATGACAGATTAATAATGATCACTGGGGGCTCATGAAATGTAGTAATACAAAGAGCACTGATGTAAGAAGAACTGGCACTAGACATTGTGACTGGCTTCTAGTTTCTAACCATTGCTGTGTAATTTATTTATTCACTTTGAAAAACCAATTGAACTAGAAAATTTCTTCACAAAAATTTTGAGAGTACCTCGGGGGGCTGTTGCTCTATGGAGGATCAAAGGGGACAGAATGAAATATATTTATTCATTTAATGTAAAAACGTATATAATTATTTCACTATTTAATTAATTATTTCATGGTCCTGTTGCAGTGCTTCATGAATTTATTTTACCTGTCAAACTCACCCATCAAAGTCAGTGGGCGGGGCTACCGCGAATCTAGTCTAATCGATTGCTTTGGTCTGAAGCCTGGAAGTCTTTCAAAACATTGCAGCTACGGATGATGTGCTTCAACTTTCTCGGGAGTTGGTGATAGACATTTTAGACCTTGCAGAGCATGTGGAAGTGGGACCTGCTGACCCAGAGCATGTAGCGTGTAAACCAGAGGAATTCATTGAAGTTGTTGATGTTATTTCCACACTTTCCAACCAAGATATTGACCGCAAATTTAGAAGAAGTACTCACTGGCACCAGGGCTCAACAGACACAACAACACACACAAGGACCGGGACGTTTGGCATTTAACATACTGACTGCAGTTCTGGAGCACCGAGTTCTTTCTGGTAAACCAGCTTGTCAAATTGCAGCAATGTTTGGAGCGTCAACGAAGACTATCAGGAGGCGCATGCGCTTAAGGTCTTTAAGGTATTTAAACTACATTCATGAGTTTTCAGTTAATGAATTGCTGGTCTCGTCGTAGTCTAACATTACTCGTTGTTAATGTTTTTTTGCAAGAGGTGTGCATGTTCCAGGTAAGAATATGGCCACGATGTATAATGTTCATTCTACCTGGGATTATTTCTCCATAACGATCGGCTCATTCTAGTTGTAAGCACAGGTGAGACCATCTGCAAGGCATTTCTGCCTGATGCACTTCTGGCAGTGCCTCTTGGTCCAGTTGCAGGGTCATCAGCCGGACCATCATCCCCCTGCAGCCTGCCCTAGGATCCATCTCTCCCCCAAGCCTTGTCCTTTCTACGAAGCCAGAGCCAAAAGCTCCCTTGCTCTGCCTCCTCTGCAAGCTCTTTGAGGACTCTCTCCAGTTTGGCACCTCTGATGCCAAGGGTCTTGAGGAATCGCTGGATCGAGGTTCCAGTGAAGCCCCTGCAACCAACTTCCACTTGGTAGGTGTGTGCTCTCCACCCAGCTTGAGTGCATGCAGCTGCCAGGTCCACATACCTCTCCTTTTTCCTTTCAAAGTCAGCCTCCAGCCCATCTTCCCATGGCACGGTCAGTTCAGCCATAAAGACTGTCTTCGTGGTGGTGGACCACATCATGATGTCTGGCCGAAGGAAGGTTAAATCAAATCAAATCAGATTTATTTGTATAGCGCCAAATCATAACAAAGTTACATCAAGGCACTTTACATATAGAGCAGGTCTAGACCAAACTCTTTATAAAATTATTTTAGATACCCAACAGATCCCCCGATTAGCAGGCACTTGGCGACAGTAGCAAGGAAAAACTTCCTTTAAGAGGCAGAAACCTCGGGCAGAACCAGGCTCGGGGGGGCGGCCATCTGCCTCGACCGGTTGGGTTGAGAGAGGGAGAGAGAGAGAGAGAGGCACGGGGGGGGGGGCAAAGTTGGGTAGAGTAGGGAGAGAAAGAGAGCAGGAGGAGGGGATATTCAAACAGGTGTAGGCAGGAACATGATGCTGCATGAGGTTCGCAGGAATGATGCTGTATGGAATTCTTGAAGATGTGGGAGCAGCAGGCATTGCAGGAACATGGGATGGTGATGATTCATCACCTGCAGGATGAGGACAGGGAGAGAGAGGAGAGGAGCTGGGAGAGAGAGAGGAGAGGAACTGGGGGAGACAGAGAATTCGGGAAAACATGGTTAGTAAATGCAATGCACATGCTTGGAACTGAGAGAAACTGGGATTTCGGAGAAGCAGGTTGTTGGTATGACGGCGCATGCGAGGGGGGGAGAGAGAGAGGGAGAGGGAAGAGGGGGAGAGAGAGAGAGGGAGAGGGAAGAGGGAGAGAGAGAGAGAGAGGGGAGAGGGAGAGGGAGAGGGAGAGAGAGGTGCTCAGTCCTTCCCCCAGCGGTCTAAGCCTATAGCAGCATAGCTAAAGAGTAAATGAACTGTAACTTTTTAACTATAAGCTCTGTCATACAGAAAAGTTTTAAGCCTGGTCTTGAAAATTGCTAAAGAGTCTGCCCCCTGGACCAATACTGGAAGTTGGTTCCATAGAAGAGGAGCCTGATAACTGAAAGATCTGCCTCCCGATTTACTCTTGGAGACTGTAGGAACCACAAGTAAACCTCCATCTAGAGAGCGGAGTGGCCTACTAGGACAGTAAGGAACTATGAGCTCTCTGAGGTATGATGGAGCTTGGCCAGTAAGAGCTTCATATGTTAACAGAAGGATTTTAAATTCTATTCTGAATTTTACCGGCAGCCAATGAAGAGCAGCTAACACAGGAGAGATGTGATCCCTTTTTCTAGTTCCTGTTAATATTCATGCAGCAGCATTCTGAATCAACTGAAGGCCTTTCAGAGATTTGTTTGGACATCCAGATAATAATGAGTTACAGTAGTCCAGCCTAGAAGTTTGAATGCGTGGACTCGTTTTTCTGCATCCTCTTGAGACAGGATATTTCTGATTTTCCTAATGTTTCTCAGGTGGAAGAAAGCTGCCCTACTGACTTGTTTTATGTGAGGGACAAAGGACATGTCCTGGTCAAAGGTTACTCCAAGGTTTCTTACAGTGGAGTTGGAAGCCAAAGTAATGCCATCCTGACTGATTAATTGATTAGATAGGGTTTCTCTAAGGTGCTTAGGGCCGAGTACAATAACTTCAGTTTTGTCAGAATTTAGAAGTAAAAAATTATGGGTCATCCAGACTTTTATGTCTTCAAGACATGTCTGCAGTCTGACTATCTGACTAACTTCATTTGGCTTCATTGATAAATACAGCTGAGTGTCATCTGCGTAGCAGTGGAAATTGATGCTGTGTTTCCTGATAATGTTGCCTAAAGGAAGCAGATAAAGAGTGAAGAGGATTGGTCCAAGTACCGAACCCTGTGGGACTCCATAACTGGCTATAGTGCGTGAGGAGGAGCTATTGTTAACATGTACAAACTGATATCTATCTGATAAATAGGATTTGAACCACCTTAGTGCAGTTCCTTTAATGCCAATTTCATGTTCCAGTCTCTGTAATAAAATATTGTGATCAATGGTGTCGAATGCAGCACTGAGATCTAAGAGGAGAAGTATGGAGGCTGATCCATTGGCTGAAGCCATTAGAATATCATTGGAGACTTTAACCAGCGCTGTTTCTGTGCTGTGGTGAGCTCTAAATCCTGACTGAAACTCTTCAAGCAAACCGTTCCTATGCAGATGGTCGTGTAATTGGTTTGCTACTGCTTTCTCAATGATTTTAGAAATGAAGGGAAGGTTTGATATGGGTCTATAATTGGCCAAAACATCTGGATCAAGATTTGGCTTTTTAGGCTGGGGTTTGATGACTGCGGTCTTAAGATAAGGTCAAATTAATGAGATCTAGAATGAAGGGCTCAATTAAGTAAAGAATGTCTTTAAAGAGGCTGGTCGGCACTGGGTCTAATAGACAGGTTGATGGTCTAGATGATGAGACTATAGAAGCTAGCTCCGAGAGATTCAGAGATTAGAATGATTCCAGATGTAAAATAGGCATTGCAGTTGATTCAGCAGTTGCTGTATTCAGTAGATTATTGTCTAATGTAGGTAAGAGCTGTTGAATTCTGTCTCTGATTGTTATGATTTTATTTGTAAAAAAGCCCATAAAATCATCACTGCTGAGAGCTAAGGGGATCACTGGTTCTATTGAACTATGACTCTCTGTCAGCCTGGCTGCAGTGCTGAAGAGAAACCTGGGGTTGTTCTTGTTTTTTTCTATTAGTGCTGAATACTATGATCTTCTAGCACTGCGGAGAGCTTTTTTATACGTTTTTAAGCTTTCTTTCCAGGCTCGGTGAGACTCTTCCGAGTAGCTGGAACGCCAATTTCTTTATAATTTCCGTGTCATCTGCTTTAAGGCACAAATTTGAGAATTATACCACAGAGCCAGCCTCCTCTGTTTTATTACTTTCTTTTTGAGAGGGGCAGCATCATCCAGATTTGAACACAGTGTGGCCATAGTGCTAGTCACAAGGTCATCAACCTGTGTATGGGAGAAATCCTCATTTGAATTTAGATATGGCATTGCTGCAAATGATGACTGAATGTTCTCTTTAAATTTAGCCACAGCTTCTTCAGATAAACATCTTCTATAGCCAAATTTATTCCTCGATGCTGTGCAGTCAGTTAAAGTAAACTCAAATGTAATGAGGTAATGGTCGGCCAAAAGACAGTTTTGAGGAAAAATTGTTAACTTATCAATTTCAATGCCACATGTTAGAACAAGATCAAGGATATGATTGAAGCAGTGCGTTGGTTCATTCACATGCTGGGGAAAGCCAATTGAATCTAGTAATGAAAGAAACCCAGAACTAAGGCTGTCACTTTCTACATCTACATGAATATTGAAATCTCCCAGTATAATGATTTTATCTGTACTAAGTACTAACTCTGATATAAACTCAGAAAACTCTGATAGGAATTCTGAGTACGGACCAGGTGGACGGTATACTGTAACTAGCAGAACTGGTTTTTCAACTTTCCAGTTAGAGTGGGAAAGACTAAGAGTGAGGCTTTCAAAAGACCTACAGCCAGATTTTGGTCTAGGGTTGATTAATAAGCTTGACTGAAATATCGCAGCCACTCCCCCTCCTCGACCTATGGTACGAGGGACATGAATATTAACATGAGTGGGGGGTGTAGCTTCATTAATACTAACATACTCATCCTGCTGCAGCCAGGTTTCAGTTATACAAAATAAATCAATACGATGATCAGTTATGAGATCACTGACTAATAGAGATTTTGATGATAGTGATCGAATATTCAACAGTCCACATTTAACTGCAGTATTATTTGAGACCGAATTTGTGGCTGTTTTGATTTCTATTAAGTTTTTGTTTTTAGCTCCTCTTCTGTTTAATCTAGGTTTAGTAACTTTTCTAAATTTAGGTGGTCGGGGGACAGACACAGTTTCTATAGACCTAGACATAGACAGAGACTCTATTCTATTCTCGGCAGGGAACCGCTCTGACTGAGGCGCAGAGGAGCGTGTTAAACTGCGGTTCTGCCTCCTGGTCTCGACTCGGGGTTGTCAGGGTTTTAACTTTCTAATAAACTCGGCCATATTCCTAGATATAAGAGCGGCACCACCCACGGTGGGATGGACACCATCCCTCCTAATCAGACCAGGTCTCCCCCAGAAAGTGTTCCAGTTATCTATGTAGCCCACATTGTTTTTGGGACACCACCTCGACAGCCAGCGGTTGAATGAAGACATGCGGCTATACATGTCATTACTGGTCCGATTGGGGAGGGGGCCGGAGAAAACTACAGTGTCCAACATTGTTTTACCAAAGGTACACACCGATTCCACATTAATCTTTGTGACCTTCGACTGGCGAAGTCGGGTGTCGTTACTGCCGACGTGAATAACAATTTTACCATATTTACGCTTATCCTTAGCCAGCAGTTTCAGGTAAGATTGGATGTCGCCTGCTCTGGCCCCCAGGATACACTTAACTATGGCCGCCGGTGTCGCTAACTTCTCTCTAGTCTCTAACTTCTCTTAACGTTCCTCAGAATTGAGTCACCAATCACTAGAGTCGGCTTTTCAGCGGGTGTGTCGCTGAGTGGGGAGAACCTGTTGGAAACGTGAACCTGTTGGTGGTGAACCGGGGGCTGCTGCCTACGACTATGCCTCTTGTCTCGGACGGTCACCCAGCCGCCCTCACTAGATCCCAGCTGCTCGGGAGCCGCTGGGGGGGAAGAAACTCTCTCGGCTGCTGTAGGAGCTGGTCTAGGTCGGCCCGCACTGGCTACAGGGGGGCGGCTAGCTACACTAGCATAAGTTGGGCTAGCTAAGGTGCGGAGCCACGACTCTAACTCACTTATTCTCGCCTCCATTTCTACCATCATCCTGCATCTATGACAACAAGTACTATCATAAAAAGAGGCAGAGGAGTAACTGGACACGTAGCAGACAGGACAGGAGAGAAGAGGAGAGGGAGAAGGAGGAAGAGAGAGTGGAGAGAGAGCTGGAGGCCATTGCTAATCGTTCAGTTCGATTAGCGGAGCTACAGTATCGTTTATAGGCTTAGGAAAGGGGAAGGAGATTGAGTTCTATGCTAGTATAGTTTACTAGCAGTTTGCTGTCGATTAGTCAGGTGAATAGCAAAGAAATAGCAAAGACAGCACACGAGGTAACACAGAGCACAACCACCAGTGACCGGAAATGACGTAACACGCTTACCGCACGTAACCAGGAATCAGGAACCAGGAAGCTTTGTGCAGGACAGCAACAATTCAAGTTTGACTACAGCAGGTCTCCTGTTATGGTTATGGCGATCTCCTGAAGGAACTTCAACTGGCGATCCAGGTCAGCTCTAAGGGACCACTCGCCTCCAGGTGTCAGCAAGGACCTCTCACTTATTGTGTTGCTGAGTGCCTCTCCTCCTTGTCTAACAAACTGGATGGGCGGGTGTGATGTTGGTGGACTGGCATGGTTTACTTCAAGCCTGCGTGCTTCAATGGCTTCTGCTAGCTTTCGCAGGACTCTGTCATGATGCTGCCCATAGCGTGGAGGGTCAGCGCAGTCTTGCAGCCAGAGAGGATGTGCTGGAGGCTGGGACTTTGGTGGCCGCAAAGTTGGCACGGTTCCTCTCTGCCATACCAGCGGTGCAGGTTTTGGGGGTTTGGGAGAGTGTCATACGTGGCTCTGATCAAGAAACCTAGCCTTGCTTGGGGCAACCTCCATAGGTCAGACCATGTGATGGACTTGTCGGTGACAACCTCCCAGGTGGTCCATCTGCCTTGCTGGGATTGGGTCACAGCCATGACTTTATAACCTTCCTCTTCCTCCATCTTTACTTCCAAAATTACGAGCTGTTTCCTTTCCTCCTTTGGGTTTTTGGACCATGGCTTGGGTGTTGTTCGCCATCCAAAACCTGCTGTGCCATGTTGCACCAATCCTACGGCCTCCTGGTGTTTCAGTTGGGTTATGGCCTGGTCTACAGCCTGCGATGTGTCCCATCTTCTTCCTGTTCGGACTTGGACTTTGGCGCTCTGTACCACTGGGTCAGGTGAATCTTTCAGTTCGAACTGCAGTCTCACCTTCTCCAGTTTATAGCCCAAGCTGATGGTTTTCAGCGGAAGTCTCAAGGTGTTCCTTCCAAATAGAGCTGATCTTGACAGGTATTGGGGAAGGCCTAGCCACTTCCAGATGTAATTGTTTGCCTTAGCGTCCATCTTCAGGACTGCTGAAGAGGGGATGTCGCACAGCTTTAAGGGCCACATGAGGTTGTGGAACAGGATGAACTGGTAGCACCAGACCTTAAACTTGCCAGATAGTGGGCTTTGGTTGATATTCTTTAGTCTGACAGTGAGCTGTGCAGTCACAGAGATGGCCATGTTTTTGTCTGACAGGTCAGCTGTGTATAGCCTTCCCAGGCTTTTCACTGGCTGTTCTGCCAGGCCTGGAATCTCTTCACCATCCACTGAGAAGGAGATGTCGTCTCTTCTGGCTCCTTTGTGGATTGAAACGCGAGACTCGATGCGAGACTTGGATGGCTTTATCTTCATCCTGGCCCAGGTCAACAGTTCCTCAAATCTCTTTAGGAGTCTGTGAGTGCAAGCTGCTGCCTGCAGGAGTGTGGTGACGTCATCCATGTAGCTTCGGATGGCCAGAAGTCGCTGCCCTGCTGGGGATCTGACTACTTTAACCATTTGTCTTCCTCCAACTAAGATGACCTCAAAGGCTGCCGTGAAGAGAATTGGGGAGATTGAACAACCCACTGCTATTCCCTTCGGCTTTTGGTACCACCCAGTTGTAGCTGTTGAAGTAGAGTAATACACTTATTGAAGTAGGTGGTTATGAGGCTCTGGATGCATGGTGGGATGTGGAAGAAGCTTAGGGCGTACCAGATGAGCTGGTGGGGGACAGGCCCATAGGCAGTTAACCAGATCCAGCCAAACTACATGGAGGTCTAAGTTGTTGCATTTGGCTGTCTGAATCTGTTCCCAGATCATCATGGAGTGCTCCACGCAGCCCGGGAACCCTGGTACGCCTGCTTTCTGACAGCTGGTGTCTATGTACTTGTTGGCCATGAGGTAGTTGGACAAGCGCCGTGCCATCACTGAGCAGAAGATTTTCCCTTCCACATTCAGAAGTGCAATGCCTCTGAATTGGTTGATGTTTCGGGAGTCTTTTCTTTCGGGATGAAAGTGGTAACTGCCTTACACCATGCAGGTGGGATAGATTTAGTTTTCCAGGCAACACTCTTCATCTTCCACAAAAGCTTCAAGGTCATGGGGCAGCTCGACATGCTCTCTCCTTGCGGCTTCTGCGTCTCCGGATCCTCTCTGCTCTCCTCAACAGTCCGAGTTTGGCTCGGATCTGGTCCCAAATGTTTTTGAGGCCCTCCTTTTCGTATTCTTCAGATCTTGGATGCGGCACTCTTTCACTAGCAGATGTATTTCCCTCTCCCATCTTCTGATTTGCTTGGGAAGGCTCTTCCTTTGCTGTAGCTTTCCAAATCTTGCTTTGCCCTCTTCGTAAATGATGTCACCGAAGATGTTCAGCTTAGCGATTGTGTTGCCTTTCAGGGCGTTCTCGAGGATTGGTATGCAGGCCCTTGTCAAAGCTTCTCCACTCCTCCTTTTCGCTGGCTTTTGGCCATTTGACCTTGGGTTTCCGGCAAGGTTTCATGGCTGTAGCTCTCCTAGGCTAATTGCTGGTGACGTTACGGTGTTCGGGCTGCTGGATTTGTGATGGATGATGCGTATCCTCTTGCAGGGGCTGGTCTGGTGGCATTCTCCCAGATGCAATGATGGGCTCTGTAGCGCTGTGGTGCTCAACCAGGCTACTGTTCCTCCTTGTTTGATATGCTGCAGTGCAAACTTGCGCCTAGGTGTTCCTGCCGCACTTTGCCTTCCCCTGATGGGTCCGCAGACTATGGTATGTGGTCACTTTTGTCCATCCACAGCAGCATTCTCTTAGGATCCTTTCTTTGTTTGTCGTGTCCGTTCCAGTCGTTACCAGGTTGTCCATCCTGTTTACTGGCTGGAACGGACACGACGTGTCCACTATACATCGTGGCCGTATTATTACCTGGAACACGCACACCTCCTGCATTCAGATGACCATGCATTAGCTTGTAGTGTTTGGATGTCTTCTGTGGACATCACTTACAACATGTTCCAACTCCTTATCACTCACGGCTGAATACAGGTCTATCTTTCTGCACAAAAAACAACAACAACAACAAAAAAAACATTAACAACGAGTAATGTATGAGTAACGACGAGTACATGTAGTATCCGGAGGAGACCTGCAATTCATAAACTAAAAACTCATGAATTTAGTTTAATACCTTAGACCTTAGGCACATGCGCCTCCTGATAGACTTCGCTGACACTCTGAACATTGCTGCAATTTGACAAGCTGGTTTACCAGAAAGAACTTGGTGCTCCAGAACTGCAGTCAGTATGTTAAATGCCAAACTTTCCAGTCCTTGTGTGTGTTGATGGGTGAGTTTGACGATAAAATAAATTCATGAAGCACTGCAACAGGACCATGAAATAATTAATTAAATAGTGTCACAGCCCAAATCAAGGGAATGACAAAGACAAGAGGACAACACATGAATTAAAGCCAAATATTTATTCCAAGAATTCTCGAATTAACTAAGGCAGTTCAAATGGTGTTAATCTGTAGATCAATGGTGTATGGCATGTGTGCATGCATGTATGTGTGTCTGTGTGAGGTGTGAAAAACAAAAGGCCAAAAGCTAGCACCAGGAGAACCCAAACCAACCACAAATCATATGCCCAGGGTGAGAGAGAGAAAATGTCTGAATCCTTCAGTTTATATAGCTGAAGAACAGCACAGGATTGAATGGGTGTACTTCCTGTTGCCCCTCCCACACAGGAAGTGAGGTAAGGGAGAGAAAGACAGCCCATACAGAAGACCAGGGGAAAAGCTGAGGGCTGTCATACCCCCCTCCTTAAGAGCATTCCACCCTGTGTTTGAAAAACAAAGACAAAATATTACAACATGGCCTTTAATAGACACAAAAACATCATACTAGTTCCAAATTGAGTTTCAACCATCCCATCAGTATAAAGGCTCACTCTCTTGGACTGCTAAGTCCAATAAACAATTTCAAACAGAAAACAAAGGCTTTACATCCTTACTCATTGTCGGCCACAATGACATGAAGCCAGGGAAGACAGCCACAAACAAACTTAAGGTACAAAGGCACGAGATAAGGCATCAGCCACCAAGTTTGCAGTGCCTTTAATATGACGAATGTCCAATTCGTAAGGCTGCAAAAACAAAGCCCACCTCATCAACCGTTGGTTAGGATTTTGCAAGGACTTCAAAAAGGTCAGTGGATTGTGATCAGTATATACAACAAGAGGACCACCTGAACCAACATACACGTCAAAATGCTGAAGGGCCCAAGTAAGTGCAAGAGCCTCTTTCTCTATCACGGAATAGTGTAGCTGATAGGACTTCTTCTTGGAAAAGAAGCTGACTGGTCTAGCTACCCCATGAAATAATACATATATACATATATGAAATAATTATATATGTTTTTACATTAAATGAACTGGCATTTTAATGAATTATTGACACAGTTAAGTAATTATTTAAAGATGTATTCATATATTTCATTCTGTCCCCTTTGATCCTCCATAGTTGCCAGGGGTGTATGTGTCTGTGTGTCTGTCCCTGCAGTCAGTATGAACAATATGAACTACATGGACTTTAATCCTCACTGTGTTTGTCTATGTATGTATGTGTGCCTGTGTGTGTCTGTCCCACAGTTATGTATGAACAAAATCAACTATGTGGACTTTGACCATGTCTGCAATTGTCTATATGTGTGTGTGTCTGTGTAAATATGTCTGTGTGTCACTGTATGGGTTTAATACATGAACCTAACCCTGTCTTAGTGTGTGTGTGTGTGTGTGTCAGTTGAGAAATTGCTTTCCTATCAGAGAAGTCTGCACCTGCAGTACACATACACCTGCAGCTGTCCCCTGAGGCTGCCTGACTGCCCGAGAGCAGAAGCAGGGAGCCCAAAATGAGCTGATTTTTAACTCGGCAAAGTCCTCAAACTGAGACAACTAATGACAAGACAGTAACTCCTATCAGGAAACTTGCCAGCCAGAGTCTGCGTGTGTCTGTATTTGCCAATGTGTAAGTCTGTCTGTGCGTGTATGTCTCAATATGTCAATTAGTATCTCTCTATGTGTGGTTGTGTGTGTTTGGATAAGTATCTCTCTTTTATTTTACATTTTATTTTACACAGTCATTAAGTCATTGCTCGCACCTGCACCTGTCACCTGTAGCTCCATGGTTGCTGGGACAACTGCCTGAGAGCAGAGACAGAGAGCCTGAGACAAGCCACTCATTGTTTGTGTGTGTGTGTGTAAATATCTTTGTATACACAATATGTATCTGTCTTTTGTTGTATGTCCATGTGTGTGTGTCTGTGTCCCACATTAATGTATGAGTGGAGTGAACAACATGGATTTTAATGCTTTCTGTGTTTCTCAGTATGTGTCTCTGTGTGTGTCAGCTCTGTCCTAGAGTCATGTATGAACAGAATGACCATTGACTGTGCGTGTCTTTTATTGTATATCTAAGAGTGTATCTCTGTCTCTGTCCCACAGTAACAAAGTGAACAAAACATGGATTTTAATGCTGTCTGTTCATACATGACAGGGGCAGAGGTGACACACACACACAAACACATGTAAACACAAAGTGAACAGCTCAGACTTTAGCTTTGAGCGGCATACACAAAAAGACACACAGACAGGCACATGAACAAAGTGTGTGTGTTTGTGTGAATATCTTTGTGTATATCCATCTGTCTTTTGTTGTATGTCCTTCTGTAATGTGTATGTCTGTATGTGCATTTGTCTGTGTATCTGTCCCAAAGTAATGTGTGAACAAAGAGAAAAACATTTTTACCATTTGTTTATGCCAAACAATGTGTGTGTGTGAATATGTATCTGTTCTGTATGTCTGTCTGTATATGTGAACATGTCTGTGTGTGTTTGTGCGTCCATGTCAGTTGATAAACTACTCTTATGAGAGTCTGCTCCTGCAGCACTCACACACCTGCAGCTATCATCTGTAGCTCCAGGGTTGCTGTGACAAAGCCCGAAGTGCAGAGTCAGGGAGCCCAAAACGAGCCGATTTTTGGCTCAGTGAAGCCCTCAAACTAGTGGAACTCATGACAAAACAGTAACTCCTATCTGAAAACTGACCAGATGTTGACTGGTACACAAAGTTCCTAAAGCAGTGTATGGTTTTTGGCGTTTCTAGAGCCTAAAATGTGGACAAGAGAGTGATGCAAATAAACAGACAGTTCTGCTGTTCTCCTGAGAAATTGTATTGGAGCGAATGGGAGAAATGGATGGACATGTGCTTTGGAGGCTCAAAGATCAAATTCAGTTTGACCCACTGCTAAAGCAGACACAATGCCAGAAACAGGACAAGAATCTCTACTTCTTTGGAAAAAATTGTAAATCTAGCTCAAACTATGTGCCTGTGAGGCAAATCAAAATATTTACATTGGAGTAATAATGTGAAACATGAGTAATAAACTGGCCTCCGAAGCAATAGCTATAGATATCCATCAAGGCACTCATAAGTATAAGAAACGCAACCAATAACAATAGTGACTCAGGGCTCTGTCCAGAGTCAGTGCAGGGACCCAAGGCGCTAATAAATAATAATAAATATCTAATAAAAAAAATCTCACTACATTTGATCTAAAGCCAAGGCCTCTTAACATTTATACAGTGGACAATTAGGGGAAAAACACATTTTTAATTTGAATTAAAACATTTTACTTTTGAACCCCTGTGACCCGGAAACGGAAAAGCCGTAGAAGATGGATGGATGGATTTTACTTTTGGTGATGTCATACAATGATCTAAAGTACAAATTCAGTGCCAACACTCCACAGGAGAGTGCTGACAAGTGGAGGAAAGTACAGTACTACAACTGAATAGAAAGCAAAAACAAATGGATACTTGGCATAAAGACATTTTGTTGACAGGCTTTTTCAATGAATAATTTAGAAAGCATTACAGATCTCTTCAAGATTAACAAATATTCTGAGCAGATTGACATTATAATCAATATGTGGTGGTGGAGGGTAAAAAAATGTATATCCAAACACACGTGTGTGTGTGTGTGTGTGTGTGTGTATGTATATAAAATCAAAATTGGTTTCAACAGGTTATCACATTCCCCTGGGTCACTGGTCAGTTTTAGGCCACTTATGTTTTCAAAAGTTTATAAGTGTTTAATGACATGTGGATGTTTCATTTATATATATATATATATATATATATATATATATATATATAAAAATAAAACAACTTCAGCAGGGCTTGTTAATGTTTAAAAAAAAAAAAAGCCCTTTTGCACAGTTATTCCAGAAGCAGACTGATGCAGAGTTGGCATCCTGGACCTGATGAGTCCTGGACTATCACCAGAAGCAGTTTGATGCAGAGTTAACGTTGTGGACCTGATGAGTCCTGGACTGTCACTACTCATCTAAGTTATTAACAATCAATTCTCAACACATCAACATTTCACTGTGTGCATGAGCTCAGCTATACGATTCTGTAGTGACTCAGCATGTGCTTCAGGTTCAGACTCCTTCCCGGTCACTCCATGCTGTCTGGGTCTGCCTGGGCCATGTAGGCGTCCAGTTCAGCATCCAGATGACCTTTGGTCTTTGACATGTAAGCATCTAGCTGGTTGTCTAGTTGTTCACGAGTCACAGTTGGTCTGCCAACACTTCGACCCCGCCCACGGCCACGGCCACCTCGACCTGCAAAACCACCACGTCCTCGCAGTCCACCACGGCCTGTCCACCAACACACAGTAATGGTGACCCAACAGCACATAAAGAATACATGAACAACAGAAAAAGAAAGAAAAAAAAAAAACCAACCCAAAACAGCCAGACCCTTACCTCTGGCTACACCTCCGCGTGCTGCTCCTCGGGATGGGGGTCCTCCTCTGCTAGCAGCTCCTCCACGGTGGCGGCCTCCTCTTCGCATCGCCAGACGACTAGCAGATCCACGGCCACGCATTGGGGCACCTGTGGGCATTCGTTTCCCTACAACACACAGTCATACTGTCACCCGGTGTAAATCCCAGACACAAAAAAAATCTAGAGCCATGAGACCGGAGGCCTGCTTCAGGAGCACAGCTAGAATCATAGGCAAGATACTGTGTGAGAGCATGGAAATAAACCTCTCAGGGAGAGCGCTCCCCTCATTACTCCTCCTCTGGCTCGTCCTCGGAGACTTCCCCTGGTCATCCCTCGCATTCCTCCTCTGCCTGCAGCAGCTCCTCCGCGCATCAGAGCCCCGACTGGTCGGCCCAGCCTGGCCTGAATGTTGCTCTTCCCCAGGCGCTGCTTCAGGCTCTTATGCAAGTTATGTAAATGCAGTATGGATAAAATTAAACCAGACTAAAGAGTGGGTCAATACTGGGAAAAAAAGTGTGTTTGCGTGCCAAAAGAGTGTCTGCAATAAAAACTTTTGGCACCTGCAAGGGTTATAAATGGTTGAATCCATACAAATTCAAATCCTGAAGACCTGGCAATGGTCTTCAGGCTTCAGTAGCTCTGAAGGTCTTTTTGTAAAACTATCAGGTCAATTTAATGACAACCTATAAATTTCCCTTGAATAAAATGGGTTTTGACTGCCTGTAAGAAAAATATATTTTCTTTAGCCATTAGATCTTAAACTAAGTTCACCAGCCCATGGATCTGCATGGTGGGTTACAGAAGCTGTCACGATAGCCTCTTTAAAAGAGGATTGCTGTGTGCTGGTCCGAATATGCAGGTGGGTGCTTGTTGGACGATCATTCTTTTTCACAGCATGACACAGAACACTGTCCTAATTCTGAAGACCTCACACATCACAAAGAGCCCACTTAATAGCGCTGTTCTGATGGTTGCCCTCACCTGCTTGTGATTCAGGGCAGCTTGCACAGAGGGACGATTCTCCATCTGCTGAGCCAGCCGGCGATTGCGGGCACTAGCCAAATGTTGCTGTTGCATGGTGGCTCGAATGCTTACTGCAGTTGGCTGCTTGTTCTTCAGCATGTTAGTGAAGCTTTAGAGGTGGGAGGGGAAAAGAGGAAGTAAAAGAAGGGGAGAGGGGATATAAAGAAGAGGAGGAGGAGGAGGAGGATGAAGCAGGGTTCCACATCAAGTAATTTCTCATGTTACGGAAGCAGCCACTGACTCTAGTGACTTCTTTGCCATGTAAGACTTATGTTCCACTTGGTGGCACTCACTTTCTCTCTCAATCAAATGACAATCCAGCAATATTCATATGTGAATTGGGCATGTGTTTTCAAACAAGCACAAGAAGAAAGGGAAACTGAAGAAGGAAATAACTGCAGCGTGAAATCAGAGCAAAGGACAGAAACAGGAAGAAAGTGCCAGGAGAGAAGCACAATTTGCCACTTACAGGCCTCCAGATGACTGGCTTGGGTGTCATCATATTGCAGCAGCAGAGGCCCTGGACGTGTGAAGCGCTTGGATACCCAGCCACTTACAGCATGGACCGTGACTTATGATGTAATTCCAGAGTGGGGAGAAGAGACGGGGTGGGGGAGAGGAGCTCTTTGTCACGTCCAAACTTGGACCGAGTACCCAGTGTCTTAGAAAGGGGGAGCAGAGACACAGTGATAGAACAGGGGGATACATGAGCATGTGCTTCACTTGAGAGAGTTATTTATGAAGTGCTCTATCTCCCTGGTGGAGCTGAAGACTTCCTCTCCCCTTCACAGGTGCTGTGTAATTAAAAGGGAGTTTGTGTGCCAAGACCTTTGCAGGATGTATGACCAGTACCCTTGCCCCTTGTCTACGTGTGCACTGCTCACCCAAGATGCTGGGCTGAGTAAAGGTCCTCTTCCTGCTCTAAGTTACAATCCTATTTAAATATGCTGGTGCAGCAGCAAATGCTGACAACACAGTTGAGTGAGCAGTGCACACTGGGGACAGTCAGAATAGCATCCATGTTGGGTCCAGTGCCCAACAGCAGCCTTCCGCAGATAGCCCTAGAACCTTCACAAGCCAAGGCTGGGCCTTGCATCTGTTGTTTAACAGTTGACAGGGTGCGTGGCGCCTCACCGCTCATTCAGTGACACTTTAGTGGTGCTTTTCAGGACAACCTTTTGGGAGGAGGCTGCACTCATTTTGACACACTTCACTCTCAGGATCCTGGGGGAAAGGGGGGGGGGGGGAGAGAAAATCCAACAAAGTCAACTGGTGGTCATGAGAGGAAGTAGCAGAATATATTGTGCAATACACATAATACTCAACTTTTCATTAGTGTTTGAAGTAAAGCAATTTTTCAGTGTATTGTTTATTCTGAACTTAACACTTGTGCTCTCGAAAGACTGGTTCAATCAGCTTGGTGGATAATGGGTGCAGCACATGAGGATGTCCCACTGCTGTTCCTTCACCTGCACTAAATATGGTATTTTCCTTGATCCCTGCAGACAATCTTCATCACAGACCAAACTGCTCTGTGTTCACTGATGTGGTGGAACAAGCTACACATGACACTGACACCACACATACCCCTAGTCTGCTCTGCTGGCCACAAAAAAAAATAAAAAAATCAGTTTGTACAGCTTTAAATATTTTGCGCAGCTATCACTTGTGGCAGTGATAGCTATAGTTCTGAACTGCTACATTGCTCTTCCTATAATACCCCCCTTTGATCAAAATCATGGAAGTTTATAAAAACTTGTAAGATACAGCATTTCCCATTTAACTTGGCATGCTAAACAGACGACAGGTCTGAGTATGTGCCCTGCAAGACCTACCAGCAGTAAAACAGGAGAAAATTTGTGTGTTCACCCAGTTGCTGAGTTAAAAAAAAAGCTGCTCAGAGCTGTAGCTGGTAAATACCTGTCTAGTTATGTGACCTTGGTCTGAACGCTTGCCTTTTTCCTTTTTCTGAACATTGGAAAAGAAGTCAAAACATTTATTATTACCACCACTGCTGTAAAAATGCATTACTGTATTTAAATTAAGAGGGCTAGTGTCAAAGCACACTTCCCTACTGGTCCAATTTACAGTCTATGACACAAAAACTTATAAGTGAAACAATATAGAAACACCAGCATACTAAAACTTCTGTCCTCATGAGCATTTGAATAGGATCAACCACAATGTGGCCAAGGAAACAGCATGAAGAAAACCCATGTTTCAGGAGTTTTCCTGTCCGGCTCACCCATTAAATCCTGAACCTTCAGCTGACCTTGGAATGGTCTTGACCAGGAGGCACCCATCGATACAGAAAACTAACATGGTGTTTTCCTTTGACATTTACTTATCTGATCACATGCTGAGGTCTTTCTGCTTTGATGTAATCATAATAATGTGCAAGATGTCTGTCTTAGCCTTAGGCAATTAAGTATGAATGAATGAATGAATGAATAAGCTACCTAAGCTGGTCATAGCAGGAGTGTACTTATCGTTAAAATCTGTTGAAGATTCAACATTTCAGAGAGCATCTCCTTTCCCAACACCTCTCCCAAGACTAACATGCCAAACTAGAGCTGGGTGATGAATCGGTTAGCATGGCTGAGCTTGTTTTTACCCAATCGGATCCACACAAGCGTAGTGATGTGAAGTTGAATTCGCCATCTTGCAAAGTTACATAAGGCAACTCCACTTGGACAAAAATGGCGGCAAACACAATCGCAATTCATGAAAAATGTGAAATAAGACCTTCTGACACTTTGCCACCTAAACCCAAAGAGGATATTTTGTTGAAATTCCAGAAAGAAAATGGAAACAAAATAAAAGCAAAACTTGCTTTGGTTAATTTCCTAGTAACTTTAGTTTGTTTTTGTAAAAAAAAAAACAAAAGAAAACCCACAAACCCAAAACAAAACAATTTAAATTTTAAATAGAGCTTGGTGTGAAAAATTCTGAGTTTTTATTTTTAAGCCTTATCACCCAATACTATGTCAAATTAGTTGTTACAATTAATTATAGGACCTAATCTTGAGACAAAGTACTCATACTGCACTGAAGCTAGAGTGACAACCCTCACTGAGTCTTTGTGGATAATGACTGAGTCAATGTAAATGTATTAGGGGTCTAGAGTGTTCAAAACATTGCAACACTGTAAGATGTACAGCATGTGGGGTCAATGTGGAAAATACATATTTATTAAATTCGGCTATGTATAATTATCCCATTCTCAGACAGGTCCCTTGTTTTAAGCAACTTTCGTTTTTCTTTAAATTACAATAACTGTATGATATAGTTCAGACAACAACTACTCCAGCTGAAAAGAGCTATAACCAATCAAAGATGGTTGCATAATAGCTCCAGATGGTAATTTCTGTGCATTGACCAACAACAAGGCCTCAGGAAAGGTGTGGACTTGTCCTTCAGCTATCTGGACACACATCACACAGTATAAAGCATGCAGCAGATGAAACAGGATGTATGGATGAAACAGCACAGGGGTTTCCCTTTCCTCCCATGGAGCAACGGGGGCAGGTCGTTCAAATTTAACCCAATATCGTCAGATTTGTCAGCTTTCCCGGGGAAAAGCCCGTGTTAGGTCATCTGTAAAGGACACGAGTCCACTCACCGGAGAGGCAGATAATGAGCGATTTAGTTTATAGAACCACAGTCGAAAACAGCGTTTCAAAACATTATTTTCATATCATCAACGGCTAAATTAACCACTACGCTAGGCAACTGTAGACTTTAAATACACAACAGCAACTCTTCCAAGAGGCATCTGTGTTTACTCGTTTAAAAAGTTAAAAAGTCCAGCGATAATGTAAATATCCATTGAATTTTACTTACAATGAATATGGCGTCGGTGGAGAGTTGAGTCTTACAGCCTAATGACAGCTAATATTTACTTCTGCAGATGTAGCAGCAGATCCTCTTCACTTTAAGCTGAAACTGTACTGAGATCGGCTACCTTTCTAACCGAGTAGCCGTGACCACGGTAAAGCAAAAATGCTGGAGTTGCGGTCCAAGACGCGTATCCCTAAAATGGTGCTGCCGCTCGGCTATAAGGTCCTAGGTAAGAAAATGGAGATGATCTTGTGACTCGACTGTCTTCCTGACGTAACTTCCCGTCTGGTTGTGGCGACGGGTTTCTAAAATGGCCGCGGCAGCTATGGCAGACTCTTCTTCAGGTAAAGATACAATTGCAGAGGGGATGCTTGGCCTCCTGAAACCCGCTATCCAGCAGCTGGACCTGCATGTTCACTCAGTCAGGTAAATCCTCCATAGACGTGCTTTAATCTGCTCTCAATTCTTAATGTGTTCTCACTCACTGCCTCTGGACCGTCTCGTGACCGGTCCTGGTTAGAAGTGGAACTGATGAACTTGTTTTTATCCTCCTCAATAAAAGATCGTTGTGGTTACACACATTCAATATATATATAAAAGAAAAAATGCAGATACATAGAAGAATTAACATACATCGGTAGCTTCCTCTCCGTTTTAATTTAGATCGTGTTGACTCGGCCTCCCACAATTTTATTCTAGTCTTTGAAACTGTTTGAAGATTTCTCATTATGAAAGTCACATTTTGGAATTATCATTGAGACAACTGTGTATATCAGAAATATGTTTACCAGAAATAATGTAAATTAGATATTCAACATACTTATGAAATTTTTTTTCCGACCAGCAAATGTTTAGCATTTCAGACATTGTACGCTAATGATCATCCAGTTTTCCAATTAAATTTTAAAATAGCCATTTGCGCGATCACTAACAACATCGATAGACATTAGTTATAACAACACAACATCACACATCAGTGCCATCAGTGACATCAATTAGTTGAAGAGATTGCCCAGGTCGTCAACTGCTTCCAGTTTCTCCGGTTCCCCTTAGTGACTTATGAGGCAATAATGATACTGATTTTACATTTTCTAAAAATCAACTGCTATGTGTGCATGTGTCCATGTAGGCCTGTGTGTGCTTAGTTTTATCCTGATAGACTACGTCTGTCATTTTGATTAATGTTTGGTTTCTTTTATGTTAGTATGACTACCTGTCTTCAAATGAGTCTGCACTTGTCCTTGAACTTTACTCTTGTACTAATGTGAATATTTTATTCTTTGCAGAGAAAGCCAGGTGGAATTAAGAGAACATATAGACAGCCTGGCCACTGGTAATTCACTGTATTATCTGTCTGTTGAATACCAGACATCGGTTTTGTCTTGCCCTTTTTTCAGTTGTCTTGTTCTTTAAAGATAGCTTTTATAAATTTTTTTATTATGTATATTCAACAACATGCTTATTAACCAGTCGATGGGTCTTATGTGTCTTTGCAGAGTTATGCAGGATAAATGAACATCAGAAGGTGGCTCTAGACCTGGATCCCTATGTAAAGAAACTACTGAATGCTAGACGTAGAGTAGTGCTTGTAAACAACATACTGCAGAATGCTCAGGTCAGTGACCAGCTTTCTTGCCAGGGATTTTAAAGCCACTCTGCAAATATTTTAAAACAGACTATGTTTATTATGAAGGACGTCACCTTCAGTTTGTTGTTTTAGCAACATGTTATTTAGGTACTCTGCTATACAAATTCAGTTGTACTTCTAAGCAGTATGGCAGCACGGCGTTATAATGGTGCTGAACCGAACACACAACAAGAAGGTTGTGGGTTTGGTACCTGGCTGGGGCCTTTATGTGTGGAGTTTGCATGTACTCCCCGTGCTTGCGTGGGTTTCCTCTGGGTACTACAGTTTCCTCCCCCCATCCAAAGACATGCATGTTTAGGTTAATTGGTGACTCTAAATAGCCCGTAGGGTGAGTTTGAGTGGTTGTTCATCTCTGTCTATATATTGCTGATGTAAATTTTAATTACTTTATTTACATTACTACAGTACACTTTCCCCTCTCTTTCCTTACTCTACCCAACCTTGTCCCCCTCCTTCCCCCCGTGTCTGTCTCTCTCTTTCTCTCTCTCTCTCTCTCTCACCCTCTCTCTCTCCCTTTCTCAACCCAATCGGTCAAGGCAGATGGCCGCCCTGCCTGTGCCTGATTCTGCCCGAGGTTTCTGCCTCTTAAAGGAAGTTTTTCCTTTCCACTGTCGCCAAGTGCTTGCTCATCGGGAGATCTGTTGGGTCTCATTAAACAATTTTATAAAGAGTTTGGTCTAGACCTGCTCTATATGTAAAGTGCCTTGATGTAACTTTGTTATGATTTGGCGCTATATAAAATGATTTGATTTGATTTACCAACTGGTGCAATTTACTAACAGGACATGGCACAGAAGTTTAACCGTAAAATTATATAGCAATGGCAATTAACTAAATGTTATGTCTCTAGGAACGTCTGAGGCGGCTAAACCACAATGTGGCCAAAGAAACAGCACGAAGAAAGACAATGCTAGAGGCTTCAGGAGTGTTCACATCCCGCTCAGCCAGTCAACCCTGACCTTCCAGCTATAGCTGGGAACAGTCCTGACCAAGAGAGATCCATCAATACTGACAACTGTAACATAATGTCTTCCTTTGACATTTACTTATCTGATCACGTGTTTAGGTTTGGCTGTCCCTTGATATTGTCATAATAAAGTCCAGGAGGTCTGATTTAGGCAAATAGCTATATGCCAAATCCTCTGGATGGCAATAGAGAAAAGGATTAGACAACTGCCATTGTCAGCTCTAGAGTGTTACAAGATCATATATTGAAAACACATAAGAGTCACCTCAGGGTCTCGACCATCCTCATTTATTTTGGTGTCTGTCTACCGGTGAGTTAAAAAGAACATTCTCTCATCAACTCTCCCTGTGTCCCTGAGCTTAGTCAGTACTGCTCACATTCACATTCTACACCAAATCAACACGTAATGTTCAAAATCGGTGTCAGATGACAGGGGATGACAAATGATCATTTTGAATGTTATCTGCATGATTGTACAACCTGATGCTTATGATTTTTCTATGATGTTTCATTGAGACTGTTTATAAAGTATACATTATTGTCATGTTGTCAATGGTTGAGCTTGTGCATAAACAGTAATCAAGCTAATGAAAATGTAACAGCCCTTTTCTGACTTAAAGAAGATTTTTGCATCTGATATTATGGTCAAAGCAGATAAGAGTTGGTGCTAGAAGAAAGGCTGTAGAATCAAAGAACTACAAAGTGGACTCCAACTTGAATGGCCAGCTTGTTGGTATCACTTCATTTTATGTTTGCACTTTTTCTTGATTCACTAATTGATATTAGGGGAAGCAGAAAACTTTGTTGTTTTTGTTTCGTCAGAAGTGCTTACTTCAAAGCTAACTATATGAAACATTCCTTCTTCATTTAATATATGTTGAAATGTGGACTTCCGTGTAAACAGATTTCTCTTTTAAGATGACCTGCTGTGACCTGAGTTCTGAGTGAAAAGGGATTGCCAAATCACAAGGAATGTTTGTCATGAAAAATATATTACATATTCTCACATCACAAACATGTTTGGACCTGGAAGATGTTTTAAGGTATTTAATTCGAGAGTCAAAAAATAGATTTTTTTTAAATTCTAAAATGTAATTATTTTTCAATAAGTGTGGTGTACTGTTCATGGATTTTTGAGGACATGGTTTGTGCTTCAGTTTATTCAGCCAGAGGTTAGTTCATTATTCATTGACTAAGGTACAGCTATTGAAAGGAGAATAGTGTTGCAGGCCAACTTCCAGCCCAACAGAGTGCTGCCTGCGAGTGCAGTGTAACTGATGGCGGGGGGGTTAATCTCAGCGGCGCCACCTTAAAAAAACAGTCTGGCGGTGCTGTCACTCTAGACGAACCAGACAGACCCTGGCTCACGGCCCTGATGTGAAAACCTAATTATGGTTGGCTGAGAGTGGTAGTCCTTCTGAGACCCGGGATTCTATTGGCAGCAGCATGTCGCGACGCTGTCGCACACGACGTCTCCCCTCTATTGTTATTGTGGCATGCGCGCGAGGAACTGGCAGGATGCACGAGGAGGCTGGGGCTTTCATAACGATTAAACAACAGCGGCACCAAAACTGGCGCAGCAGGACATCGGAGAAATAAGTAGTAGCTGATACCATTTCAGGAAACGGATCCAGCAGTCGAGAGAAAACCGTCTCACAGGCTCATACAAACAAACAGCAACACGGAGAGAGCTGAGCTCCTCGGTCTTTCTGCCCAACTTGCTCTCCCCGCTCCGGCTCATGTGTAAGTATCACTCGTGCAGCTAGTCTCCTGCTCCCGCCAGTGTCACGACCACATCGAAGATCTGCGCAACGGGGAGAAAGCGGTCACGTTGCCTTGTTGAATTGTTGTTTTTCTGTCCGGGTCACAGTTTCCACGGCCCAGAACTCTGTGTCCTCCCCTCCGGGCCCCGGTTCAACTCGGAGTTGTCAGATAATTTAGAAATGTCTTGGTTCATTGTGTAAGTTTGTGTTTGGGCATGCTGAGACAGCGGACAACGTGACGCAAGTTAGCCGATATGGGACCTCGATGGAGCGATCGTGGCCTGGACGTGGCTCCGGTTGTATCAGGCAGACAGGTATCGGACAACGTGGCTGTGTTTTCAGACATTCAGATGGGAGTTTTCATTGGAATTGTGCTGGCCCACAGGTCTCGGCCTGCATGATGAACACCGCGTTACAGACGTGGACTGAAGGTGTGTCTGATAAGAAGTACACAATTACCTGTGACTGTCAGGTACAGCTTGCTCACGTGCTCCGTTGAAGGACACCTTTATGCCATAACATGATGCCAGATAAATCTTATAACGTATTGTCAGACACATCTTATAACATTATGTCAGATACACCTTTATACGCCTTATAAATACTATATTGTCAGAAACTAGCCATATATCATAATGTCAATCCTAAAATAACGTTGTCAAAAATGTCTGAAATTATGTGATATACTCCAGACACAACAATGATAATAACATATTATGTTATTTAAGAAGAAAATTTAAAGTAATCAAGGAGACTTATTGGAACCAATACGCATTTATAGTTGCCTTAATCGATAGGTATGTACATACATACATTCTTACTTTATTTGGCCCCTAGGGGGAATTCAGGGTTCCAGCAACTCAGTAGTAAAGATAATAGTTAAAAAAGAATAAAGAATGCTGATTGTTAAATTAGTTCAGTTGATGAGCCTCTCCCTTTGGCTAACCACAGCTTTATGGTAGTCAGAACGAAGAATCACCTCAACCTCTCTTCTGCATTACAGAGATAATACATTTGCTGTAGTTGTAAGTGGCTCTGTCTTGGCAGAATGTTGTGGAATATATAATTGGTATTGTCCAAGGTGGCCTGCAACAGTGCAAGGTCTCTCAACATCAGCTCTGAAAGAATTCCAACAAGCATGTCTCTTCCTCAGTTGTTGACAGCCATGTCGATATAGACCTCTGAAAGGCAACAATCATCTCCTTGGTCTTAGAGGTCTTCAGCTGTAGGGAGTTGTTCTCATTCTGTTTACTGAAGGCCATCATCAGATCCCTGTACTCCTCTTCCTGTCCATATTTGATACATGCAACATGACACATGCTGTGTAATCAAAGTATTACTGTGGCAAAACATTAGAGCTGTATGTGAAATCTAGTGTATACAGGGTGAACAGGAACAGAGCATCACTGTCCCTGAGACACAGTTACCTAGCCTCACTTACTATTGTTGTATTTTCATGTAATCCAAAATCCATGATGTGAAGAATGGGTCCTCTCCTAATCCTGCAAACTTGTCTTTAAGAACGGTGGGGTTGGATGGGGTTAAATTCTCTTGTAAATCAAACAGTCAAGTTTCAAAATTTATCATCATTCGAAACGTGTTCACATGAAAAGAACAAGATTGGTTCCTTAGGTCTGGCGGTATGATAAGAGTAATGGCATCAAAGTGACACTGTGAATGGAAAAAATAACTCTAAAAATAAAAATTGAAAAAATTGACTAAATACAAAAATGGAGAAAGTTCAGTGAGGCTGAGTTATCCAGTTCTACAGCCTGTGGGAAGAAGCTGTGCTTCAGCTGTGATGACTGAGCTCTAATGCTTTGCAGCCACCCACCTGTGGGGAGGGGGATGAACAGTATTTGCTAGGTGAGAGGGGTTTCTTATAACGCAGAAAGCCCCTTTCCTGCCCCTGTTGGTGTAAATGTTCTCGATGAAAATGAGGCTGCTATTTATGAATTTTTTTAGGAGACTTCAGCACTCTCTGCAGGATCTTCCTGTCAGCAGCAGAGCAGTTCCCATAAAAGACCATGATGGACTGTGTGAGACCACGTTAAGGGATTACTTAGATTAGTGGTTCTCAAACTTTGCAAAATGTTTTAATGTAGCATCAAGTTTTATCTGAAATCTAAATCTATAACATCTAATAACACTAAGTTTAAAAAAATTCAGAAAAGAATAAAATTGTGCTTCAGATTGTCCTTAGACAATCTGTGATAAAAAGAACAAACATTATAAAACAACATAAACAACATTATTCTAGAAGTCCTGGTCTTTGTCTATGTTCTCTCTGGCAAACTTCAGTCTGGCCTTCATGTTCTCTTGGAGAGCAAAGGTTTCCTCCTTGCACACCTTCCATGCAAGTTAAACTTAAGAAGTCTCTTTCTGAATGTGGAGGCATGCACTTTCACATCAACAGTAGCAAGAGCCTGCTGTACGTCCTTTGATGACATGATAGAATTTTTGGAGTATTCTTGTAGCATGTTGCGGTCTGCTGTTGGGGGAACTTGGTTGTACGGCCAGCATGGACATGTTGGCAGTTTTTTTGAATGCTCTCCACTTGTAGACTATTTTATGGAGACTAGAATGGCTGATTTCAAATTCTTTTAAAATATTTAGAAAGCCCCTCCAGACTCATAAGCTGTAACAATCTTCTTTCTGTAGGTCCCAGACAGCTCTTTTGATCCTACCATGGTGTTCATTCTTTTCAACAGTCAGAAGCACACCAAACAAAGTGTCTGAGGCTTAAATAGGGCAAGCCTCCTTGAAAAGGCTGAGAAACAATGTTCTAATCATGTGCACCTGATGTGATACATCTGTGTGTGATTTTATCAATTTTAAGTGGGAACACGTGGGTGGGGGTGTCTTAATTTATTCTTTACCAGATATTGCATTTTTTTAATTTTAGAATTACATTTACAGAAAATTTGAGTCTTTTCTTCAGTTTTTAATTATTAAGTTATATTACTTGAATCTCCCAGTATCTTGAGCTCTTCACTCACTTTTTCTACAATAAAGAGCAGGAGACTTGACCTTAATGTGGAGGGTATTGCAGTTCCAGTGTCAGTTTGTGGAGATGCTGTCAGACAGTGTTTTTCAAACTTTTTTGGTTGTTCCCCACTTTTTAGAAGGGTGAATTTTCAAGCCCCACCTGCCCCCTTCGCCCAAACAAAATGCGCATTAAATAAACCAAAATTAGAATTTTCAAATTTATTGAAGTCACATTAAGTAACATCATGTTTTATCAATCGCCAGCTTTTGTGGTCTGTGTCAAATATTTGTCAGTTTTGCGATGTTATAGCCCAAACGAACCTTCTGCCCCTTTGTGTGAAAGTTGTTGTTCCACTGAATATATAAAAACATATGTGTGGTGATGTTTTAGGGAAAGTGTAGTAATCTAGCTTACTCCTCCTGACACTGGCTGCATGCCTTTGTTGTACATCATGATGAACTGATGTAGGCTGTTGTCTTCTGCTCTTTTTACTCGGCTTGCATGCAATGAACTGATGGCAGCTCCATTTAATGAACCTCAGTCAGTGACAGATGCTATAAATGCATATTGAAATATTCAAAATGCATTTAAAAATCATAGCACTGTTATTGAAACACTTGCAATCGCTATATATATTGATATTGAATTATTGTCTATGCCCTACCTTAAACTGAACAGGAATAGTAACATTAACATTTGTTAGCCACATAGTCTCCAGTGGAGTTTTCCCATCCCAGTCAAATCTCTGAATTTGATATCTTCACAATTGCCCAACGACACTTCTTTGTCTGACTAAAGCGATAATTTGGATTCAGCAGCTCACTATACTTATGTTTACTTATGTCAATTATTGTAAGGGATTGTAAGGGATGCCTCAACTCTGGCCTGAATGGCCTGCCAAGAGCATATAAACCTCTTTTCTTTTGTAGATCCCAATGTCTTGGCATTTCTATGACCTCAGACAGGCCAGTGTGCCAACACCAGCTCCTTCTAATCAAGTTGGCTGTGTTTTATACCAAAGGCAGAAATGTTCCATATGGTTATTCCCTAGTCTCTTATTTAGGTGTTCTTGTGATATTTTCATGACAATGTTGTCAGGAGCCATTTTAAGATGCTGTTGCAGGTGAAGTTTTCTGGTGGCCAAATGTTCACAAAGATGCTTGGGACAGTAAAAAAACATGCATACTCTCTCAGTAGTAGCAGACTGCCAGAACCAAACCATGGCAACAGTTACAGAGAACACAAGTCATAGCCCCAGTTGAAATGTCAGGTGTGGACTCTTCTACACCAAGTGGATGGATATTTTCCCTTTGAGAAATAGCACTCACTGTCTGATTAAGGTCATTCAGGGGGTTCTCTTCAACTGCTGTAGGCATGACAAATTACCTTTTGTGAAACAGTTACTGCAGCTCTCCTAACTAATCTTTGCAACTCATGGTAGGTAGTAGTACAGCTAAATACCAGGTACCACCATAGAAGGACATGACAGAACAGGTTAACCACACACTAAAATTCATCTGTTACGGTTAGGTTTGACCGGGACCACATACACATGGGATCAAGGGATACTTGATCCCATGTGAGTCACCAGTTAACCTAGACATGCATGTCTTTGGACGGTGGGAGGAAACTGGAGTACCCGGAGGAAACCCACGCAAGCACGGGGAGTACATGCAAACTCCGCACAGAAAGGACCCAGGCCGGGAACTGAACCCACGACCTTCTTGTTGTGTGTTTGGTTTAGCACTAACCACTATAACGCCGTGCTGCCATACTGCTTAGAAGTACAACTGAATTTGTATAGCAGAGTACCTAAACAACATGTTTCTAACTCTGCCTCTCTCACCTATCTTACAACTGTTGGATTTCATTACTTAGTATCTTCCACTAATTACTGCTCCCTGTTCCACTGACAGGGACTGATTCAGAGCTGGGCCATCATGATGCCAATGAACTTTCTGGTCACTCATTGGCTAACCAACTTAATACAAGGTAAGCGAGACAGCAGTGCTTCTAATTGATTTTCATACCTTCAAATGACCAAATATAGATGTTATAAATATGGGCATTTGTAGGACTTTGTCTTAAAACTTGAAAGTAAAACCAAGTGAGAAAGAAACTCCAGGTACGTAGAAAATGAAAAATGTAAGCTTTGAAAAGACTTTAAACTTTAAACTGGACTTTAAATCTAGTCCTTGCCATTCTGGTCCAGTTGTGATGTCTGGTCCATATGTGCTGTATGTGTGTGTCAAAGGTGTGTTTCCATTACTCTATAAATGCTCAAAACCTAAATATTAATATAAAAATTTCAGAAATATTACTTTAATTTTTCAAAGAACATGGAATGGAATCCAACCCCAGTGACACATCAGTTATATTCTCCACTAGATTTACTAACCTCAACAAAACCAGGAATACCACAACACACAGGTTTCACATGAGCCAGAAAATTATATAAAGAACTATTATCAGATAGTTGTAGCTAAAAGAATTATGAATTTTCTAGTATATTATTTAGTGCCACTGGCTTCAGCACAGAGGCAGTACTTCTACAGCTAGAATAGCTGTAGAAGTAGAATAGCTGTCCATACTTATTATTTATTAGTGACTCGGGCTCCGCACAGAGTCACTATTGTTATCCTGCACATTTATTATTCTTACTTATTATTCCTCTTCCATAAAAATTTTGATTGCAAACTCGTCGGAGGGCTTTCAATTCACCCCCACGGACCAAACCCCATCATCTGGGGCATGTTTGGGATTGGTGTGCTATTGTTTTTCAGGGAAGAATAAGATATTTTAGCGCCGTAAACGGTGAAAACGCGGCCAAAAAACTCCATTCATTTCTAATGAGAGACGGCGAAATCTCCAAAAATCTTAAGCTTTTTCAAACCTCTGATACTTCACCATACTTACAGCTACACAGTCCATTTAACCTTTAAAACGGAGGAAA
Organism: Remorina albescens; assembly: GCA_034769265.1. NCBI lineage: Eukaryota > Metazoa > Chordata > Actinopteri > Carangiformes > Echeneidae > Remorina > Remorina albescens. The sequence continues at coordinate 1,535,997 of CM068492.1, read as the reverse complement.
ATATGTTCTCTACCAAGTCGTGCTTTTATACTTTTTGATCAGTGATTGTTCGAGTGTCATGCTCGTTTCACCTCATTTCTCCTAAAAGTTTTAGTTTCCCATGTGTGTGTATTGCATGGAATGTTCGTGGCTTAGAGTGGAGGAATCTTCAGTTAGAGGGGCTGGGTGAGGTGATGATTATCGAAAAAAAAATTTGTAAATTGCTCTCATGGGCACATAGTTTGAGGTACACACGCCATTTTCTCCAAAGTAGTAGAGATTCTTGTCCTCTCTTGAAAAATGTGTCTACTTTAACAGTCAGACAAACCAAATTTGAACTGTGCCCCTCTAAAGGACATGCTCACCCCTTGTCTCTGCTATATCTCTCCATGTATTTTTCTCAGGGGGGGAAGGAGAGCCGTCCAAATTTTCATATGTTTTTAACTCACTCCCGTGTCCACATTTTACATCCTAGAAACACCAAAATACACACAAAGCCTTAGACACTTATTGTGGCGCTCAGCGTCTGTTTAGTTTTCTGATAGGAGTTACCGTTATGTCACAAATTGCCTCAGAGTGAGAGGCTTGCCTAAATGAATTAACCTGTTTAATGGGGCTCTGAGAAGGATGATGCAATCCAAGCTCAGACACACAGCTGCAATCAATTACTGTGTTTACATGGTCATTAGTATCCCGGCTTTGAGCATAACCGGGATATGATATTTACATGGAACACAGAGAAACCCGGTTATTCATATCCCTGTCTACATGATGAATACCAGCAACCCGTTTTCTGATCACTGCATCCTATCTTCGCAGGCGTGTTTTTTTTACAGTTGCCGCTCAACAGATTGAGCGGGAACTGTAAAATAAAATAAAAATGAGACCTCTGTGGCTTCTAGTGGGCTTAGCCTTGTTAAATACTCACGCAGCATTACAGCTTTCATCATATTAAGGCAATATTCCGTCTCTTCGTCGCTCCAGTAATGTGATGATCTTGTTGCTGCCATGTTGTCTGTATATCTGGTGCGTCACTCTGGTGCCTGCGCAGACGGTGCGCAGCCGTCAGAAACCGGGATACGGCGTATACATGCTCCAGTATCCTGGCTTCTATCAGAGTACTCCAGGTGGCAAAGCCGAGTTTCTCGAAGCCGGGAAAAGAGCATAACCCGGTTTCTGAATTCGGGATACGGTGTTTACATGCACAAACACAAAAACGGGATACCTCAAAAACACACATACAAACAAACACAGACACACACACACATATACAGACAGACACGCACACAATAACACAGACAGACACACACAGAGACAAATATACACACACAATCACACAGACACACACACATACAGACATAGACACACATATACAGACACATAGCTAACACACACACATACAGACACGCACACAAACACACACAGACAAATATACAGATGCACGCACACACACACACACACACACACAGACACACAGACAAATAACTTTTGAAACTACGAGCGCTCAGAGGAGTAGTCCAAATCACTTTTTCGTCAAAGCTAAACCTCTGCAGCTCTCACCGAGCAGCATCGGCTGCTGCTGTGAGCCCCATCCCAAATTCAGCCAGAGAAGAGAGGAGATCCTCACCCCTCCATTAGCATCCAGACTGCAAATGAATCAAATCTGATTCCACCCTGGATGTAAATGCAAAGTATCCCCGTGAAAAGACGTTTGGCTGCACCCCCCCCAACTTTAAAAGGTGTTGTGCATAGGATGGTGCAATTTATTACCTCTTATCAAGTCTCAAACGGGAAGGGATGTTCTTTACTGTGGATTGACTTTCAAGAATAAACTGAAAGGAGTAGTGTGACAATGGCTGAATTTTGGGGTTTTAATAACTAATAAGCAATAAGTCAAACATGTGCTTGTTATATAAAGGGGCAGGTCAAAGCATAAACTAGGTGAAACGGTGAGTTCAGGTATGAAAAGCACATAACGTAATATGACTAAGGTGATTAAGCAGCTGATAACTAATTCGGGAGCTTGGGCGAATGAACGGGAAGTTGCTTAACAAATGCAGGGCGAATCTATCTGAGGAAGGAGAGCTTCTTTTTCTTTGAAAACTAAAATTTGGGTTAATGTTGCCTAATAGCCATGCCTTGCACCACTCAGAACAGCCAGCTGGGAGAACACATAAACGCAACCTTACTTTGGGTTGAGGAATCGACTGGCCACGAAAAGGGCAGAGGAGATGTCCGATGAGAGCGGCCGCGTCGAGGTCCTTTGTCATGGCCTCCCAAGCTAGACTGGTCCTTGGCTGAAGTGGCTGTTGGCCTGTCTTGTCCCTCTTCACCGGCAATGTTGTCCTTCGGGCGACTGGCTTGGTGATTAACTTGATGTCCGAATTATTTCTCTCTATTCTGATGAGGGAACAGACGGGAGCAGCGCGCAGCACCAGTGGCTCCGGTTACCAAGGCAACTTGAGATGCTGGAAACTGCGTGCAGTGCAGCCAAACTTGTTCCGATCACCAGTAGTCTTTGCTTCAAGTCTAAACTTAGCCCTTGTTGCTAAGTGGCTAAGTCTTGACTTCTGGGTTTTGAGCCACGTGGATATATATATATATTTTTTTCTTCTGGTTAAGCTCTCCTCTCAAGAACTTTTTCGCCAAATTTCTGCCACTGATAAATTTTGTATTGACTACTTATTGGGGCTGATCCATGGGCGTGGTCTAGTTATCGGCGCGAATTTGGTCCAATCAAATTTCTCCCTCTAGCTTCAGGGCATAACGATGGCGGTGTTTGGATTTGAAGCTAGCCTTTCATTCACCCAAGTTTAAAATCACGTATGAAACAAACAGAAATATATCGTTTTGATGAGTACGGTTTTTCTCTACATGCTATGGTTAATTCGGTGGACATGGGTTTATCTTCTTCTCATATTCACTGTAAAAACACAATTAAATGGTTATTCTTTACTCACGTCATCACAAAACACACAAACAAATGAACCAAGAAAAGAACATTTTCATGCACGTCTTGACTGGCTATGGAAAATCAGAATTGCATGACTACGGACTGTGTATGAAGTTTCTTTTTCCTTTTTACAGAACATTTATAAGCAAAAACCAAGCACATAGATTACGGTGCTCAGGCAATATGCCATCGGTTCCGGTGGTTCGCCATCAGGTAGCACTGTGGTTACATAATTGGAATAGTATTGTCCGATGTTATTTTTATCTCTGCCAAATTAACTCGTAGAAGAGTGGTTCGAACAGCTGTGAAGTCCTCTTCTTGCAGGGGAACCAATTTGGCATGTTTGCAGTCTCTTATTTGATCAGAATAGTCGCGTTTTATTATATCAGTCCTTGTGTTCTTTTTGTCCTGGATGCATTCCATAGCGGCAATTTACAACCGCCATCTGGTAGCGTTATCAGGTCAACTCGGGGGAAATGTCACAGAATGGTACCTTTCTGAAGGGAGGTTTGGCAGGTTTTGCTGATTTGTGGTGTGAATTGCAATTTAGTGCCTGGGAAAGCAGGGTCTCCTGATGCCAAAGTCAGATAGGAGTGTAGGATGGCACTTAACAGAGACCTGTGAAATCTCTGGTTAGAAGCAACAGTCTCTTTGAAAGTTTGAGGGGTGTGGGAGATTGAAATCTTACCCCCCCGGACCTCACAACAAGGGAAAGATGTATGTGTTTGTGTATCTTTCGTTCTGTAAGCTGGGACATTGGAGCACACAAGCTGTAGTTTTTTTTCAGCATTTCTTCATAATTTTTATCATATCCGCTACATTACTCAACTTTTAATCACGAGATGAAATCTTTGTTTTAATTTCTTTATTTTAATTTTATCAGGCAAGTCAGTGGGCAGACCGGTGAGGACCCGCTGCCTGTCAGCGTTTTCCTCACTGTCAATTTAATAACATCGTTAACGTTTCTCAATAGATGAACATGACAGTGTCCTGAAAATCTCAACAATATGATTGGTTAACGGCATGGCCCATCAGTTGTAATCAATTCTTCTCCGATTATGAGAAATCAATGGTGGTTAGGGACGTTAGCAGAAGGCTACATTAGCGACCATTGCCATAGAGAAGACCCCAGCTTAAGCCATAACATCAGCTGTTCAATCAGCGTTGTCGTCACAGGTCTGTTCCAAATATGTGGACCAGTAGGGCCCTAGTAAACATACTAGTAGGTCCAGCAGCCTGTTTAAACTGACGCTGCACCCTCCCTCACCCCGGTTTTAATCATTCTTCTCCGATTCTGAGAAATCAGTGGTGGTTTTGGGCGTTAGCAGAAGGCTACATTAGCGACCGTTGCTGTAGTGAAGATGCCAGCTGAAGCCGTATCATGAGCTATTCAATCGGCGTTATCGTCACCAGTGTTGCCAACTTAGTGTCTTTGTCACTAGATTTAGCTACTGTTTCTGGTGTAAATGGAGACTTTTCTGGTGTAGACTGACATGAAAGCACACATCGCTCTGCAGCTCTCAACGAGCAGCAGCAGCAGGTGCTGCTGTGAGCCCCGTCCCAACTCCCTCACAGCGCTCACACTCACAGCGGCCCTTTCCCAAAGGCAGTCAGAGCAGAGAGGAGATCCTCACCCCTCCATTAGTGTCCAGACTGCAAATGATCAAATCTGATCCCACCCTGTATGTAAATGCAAAGTTTCCACGTGAAAAGACGTTTGGTTGCCATATATTCTAACATTAAACAATACAGGACAAAATAAATTTTTCCTATGTAATGTGGCTCTCGACAAAGCATAAGTTACAGTCATGAAGTTATTCAAAGAAGTGATGGTCTGTTTCAATGGCAAAGAAGAAGAAAGAATCAACAGAAGAAAGTTCATTTATAGCTCTAAACACATTTAAGATGTTTTTTACTCACTTTTTGTCTCTCCCCAAGCGCTAGACTCTCTCTACAGTGTCTATTACAATTACACGCTTATGGTCAATAAATTATGCAAATTGTTGATTGATTGACTTTCCTTACTGAGGAGCTGGCAACACTGAATGTCACACTTCTGTCCCAAATATATGGGCTAGCAGGGCCCTACTACACATACTGGTACGTCCAGCAGAGTGTAATCGCTCGTTTATTTCTTTCGGACAGCAATGGCGGAGCTCAGTGGGCGCGGAATGCTGATATGGGAATATGCTATCACGTGACTGTCAACGTGGAAAATGCAATATGTTGTACATACACTTACAATTTTAAAGTGTGTGGTATATCAAATCATATCAAACCAGATTTATTTATATAATGCCAAATCATAACAAAGTTACATCAAGACACTTTACATATATAGCACGTCTAGACCAAACTCTTTATAAAATTATTTAAAGAGACCCACCAGATCCCCCCATGAGCAAGCACTTGGTGACAGTGGCAAGGAAAAACTTCCTTTAAGAGGCAGAAACCTCGTGCAGAACCAGGCTCGGGGGGGGCGGCAATCTGCCACGACCAGTTGGGTTGAGAGAGGGAGAGAGAGAGTGGGAGAGAGAGAGGGTGAGAGAGAGAGAGACACACATGGGGGGCAAAGTTGGGTAGAGTAGGGAGAGATGAGCGCAAAGAGAGATGAGATGAGAGGAGGGTATATTCAATACAGGTGCAGGCAGGAACATATGATGCTACATGAAGTTCATAGAAATGATGCTGGAAGGAGTTCATGAAGATGTGGGAGCAGCAGGCATTGCAGGAACATGGGGTAGTGATGATTCACCCCCTGCAGGAGGAGGACAGGGAGAGAGGGGAGGAATTGGGAGAGACAGAGACTTCAGGAAACATGGTTAGTAAATACAGTACACATGCTTAGAACTGGGAGAAACAGGGATTTCGGAGAAGCATGGTTATAGATAATTCGGCTCATGCAGGGGGGAAGGAGGGAGAGAGAGAGGGGTGGTCAGTGCTTCCCCCAACAGTCTAAGCCTATAGCAGCATCGCTAAAGACTAAATGAACCTTAACCTTTTATTTATAAGCTCTGTCATACAGAAAAGTTTTAAGCCTGGTCTTGAAAATTGCTATAAGCCCTTTGTGAAAACTGGGGGAGCTACAGTAACAATATAATAAGTAATTTCTCCAAAGCAAAATACGATCAGGGTGACTTTTGAAGACTGGAAAATAAATCATGTAGGCTACTCATCCCGGCAACAGCCCCCGTGGCACTCAAAACTTTCCTGGAATTTTCTAGTTAACATTAACATCATCACCATCTGGACTTCCACTCATTACCTCCCCTTACTCTTTCGCTGTTTATATATATATTTTTTTTTATTTCTCCTATTTTATCACTTCATATCCAATTCAATTCATTTGGAAATTACTTTTGCCTCTTTGATTTCCATTGCAAACACTTGACTTTCTTCTTGATGAAGCCAATGAAGAGAAAATTGACACAGTGCCATCTATAGACCTGGATCTAAAAATATGAGTTTTGAATTGCAACTCTGAATTGCACGAATCAAATTTTTTGCACATCTCTAGTCAATGAACAAGTTGCCGTAGCTCTGTAATTGGGAAAAATTGTATCAGAAAATGCTTAAAAAGGTTTCAAATTCAAATTTCAAATTTATGTAGTGCCAAATCATGACAAAGTTAAATCAAGGCACTTTACACATAGAGCAGGTCTAGACCAAACTCTTTATGGAGTTAAAGAGACCCAACACAACGTTTCATAGGAAGATTGTTTTTTAACTTCGAGTTATTGCAAACTCTGAACTTTTCGATAAACACATCTTCTGTTTGACTTTGTCATTCATCTGTCCACTGTGTTAATCCTGCATCATTTGTTTTTAAGGTTGATTATTAGTGACAACTCATAATAAAGTTAGCTCAAAGCAGTTTTCATTCAGAACAAATCAAGACCAAACTCATTCAATTATTTAAAAACTCAGGCACTATCCACTGCGGTGTCCAAACAGTTGTTCTATTGTTCTGTTCACCCACTAATATCAGTTATGGGTGGTTAAACATCCAGCACCATGCATTCAAAGATTCATTAGGAAATATTCCAGAATATAAATGCACTAATATTAATGATAATAATAATTGTTATACTGACAATGACAATGATAATAATGTGCATGCCTCTGCATGCCCAGGCATATTCCATTACATACAGGCATGATGAGGGTGGGGCAAGTTTGAGTTTGCCGCTGTGTCTTCTAAGTTCAGTTGATCTTGTGTCCAGCAGCATCATGGCTGGGAATCCGCCGAGCAGCAGTGATGCATGCCTCAGCATTGTCCACAGCCTCATGTGCCATCGGCAGGGTGGTGAAAATGAAGGCTTTGCCAAGCGAGCCATCGAGAGCCTGGTGAAGAAGCTAAAAGAAAAAAAGGATGAGCTGGACTCCCTCATCACTGCTATCACCACCAACGGCGTACATCCGAGCAAATGTGTGACCATCCAGAGGACACTGGATGGCCGGCTGCAGGTTTGTCTGTCTGTCTGCCTCATTTACACACACGCACACACACACACATACCCCTGGCAAATTTTGACTTAAAGTTACTTTTATTCAAATTCTATTTACATTCAAACAGAAAGTGGCATATCCAAAATTATTCATGCTCATTGCATCCATCACAGTCCATTCCAAATAGTCCAAGCTGTACTAAAGCATGTTAATTACCCTGATTCATTGGGAAAAGTTATTTTAGTCAACTCAGCAGGTGAACAACAGCAGCTCTCTGCAGTTGGTTAGTGGACATTCATAGCTAAGACAAAGGAGCTCACTGAGCACCTGCAGCTGTGCATTGTGGCTGCTCACAAGTCAGGAAAGGGCTATAAGGCCATATCTAAATGTTTCCAAGTTCCCGTGGCTACAGTGCATATTATTAAAAAACACAAGATGTTCAACACTGTTGAAAATCTCGGGTAATGGGGTCCGAAGCCAAATGTGACACCTGTGCTGGCCAGGCGGATAGTGAGAGAGTTGAAAAAGAATCCTAAGAACACCACCAAGGTCATCCTGGAGAAACTGGGTCCTGTTGGTCGCAAGGTCTCAAGGCAGACAGTCCAATGGACTCTGCACCCTGCTGGGTTCCATGGACACAGACCAAAGAGGATGCCACTTCTCCAGATAAGGCAAGGGGAAGCACGCCTAGCCTGTAAAATCTCATTTGTACAAAGAACAAGATTTCTGGTCTTCCGTTTCGGAACCTAGTCAAACTAAATGGCACCATGAAAAAAATCAAGATTCTCAACAACAACGTCAGACAGTCTGCTGAGAAACTTGCCCTTGGGCACCTGGACATTTCAGCAGGACAATGACCCAAGACACACAGCAAAAGTGGTGAAGAAATGGTTAGCCGTAGGGCTGAAACGATTCCTCGAATAATTCGAGTACCTCGATTACAAAAAATGATCGAGGAATTTCCTCTGCCTTGAGGAACCATTTCATTTTTACAGAGCATGAGAAATTACAGATCTTTGGATGCCGATAACTCTTTTTGTAAGTGAATGAATCCAAGTTGTGTTCCACCATAAACCAGCCAACTCTGACTGCCCGGTCTTCAAGGCTGATGTGTAGCCGACGACGGCACCTCTCGTCTCACTGCCTGTATCCACTTCTCTCATCTTAAAGGCTCATTTTTTCTGTTAGGCAGCTTATAAAAACTTAGATCGGGGTTCTTTACCCTGTTAGTAGTGCACCCTACCACACAGCAGCTTTTGGGCATTTGTTTGTGTTTGCTGGCACACGGAGAGTGACAAGAGACACCTTCACACAATACAAAGTCAATGGAGAGCTCTTGATTGTTTTCCCCTTCGGCGTGGGCGGGGCTTAAATGCGCTCTGTCTCTATGGAGGAAAGACGTGACGATGACGAAAGCGATGATAAAGATAAATGTTGATTGTCTAAAAAAGGAAAGCGATTGTTCATTATTAAGTGAAATGTCTTATTCTCTCATGTATATTTATAATTGCTCTTTAACTAAACAAAAATATGTTTTATGTAGGGATGTCCGATAATATTGGCCTGATATTAGCATAATTATGTAATATCGGTGAGAATCGTTATCGGTTTTTCCTCCGACAATGAAAACCCGATAACGCAATGCCTGGGTTTCGCCAAATACGCTGGAATTGCTTGTGGGGTCCCGAGATGTTTACCGGCGCGCAATTGATGACCTCATCAAACTGCACCTGGAGGCAAAATAACAACACCACTGTGTGGCTAGTTGTAGCTAACAAGCTAGCTCACTTGTTGCTGCACAAAATGTCCGTGGTCTGGAATTTTTTTAAAGTTTCACCTGCGGATAACAAAAATGCAATTTGTAATGAATGCAAGGCGCTTGTCAAATGAGGGGGAGACAAAACTTCGTCCTTCAACACTTAAAATTTAATCGCTCACATCAGGAAGAACCATCCCGAGGTACACGGAGCGTTTTTGCAGCAAAGTAATGCAAAACAACTAGGAAAGGACGCACTGAAAAAAAGTGTTGTTTGTACCTCATAGAAATGAGCAGTTTTCAAAATATTAGGCTGTCCTACACTACATGTTATTTTTGTTTACTTTAAATGCTGCACAAAGTTGTACAGGACAGGTACAATGTTGTTTACATTTTGTGAAGAAATCAGATTTGTTCTAGTTGTAATGGGCATTGTCAGGATGATCTCAGGAAGAGCTGTTGTTTGAGACAAAATGTTCAAAATAAATATGGCACTTTTCCATAACTTAAGTTGAAGTAGTGTTCTTATTTTGTACAGACAATGTTAATTTGTGGAATGCCTCTAGTGGGGAATCACAATAAAAGTAGGTAATGTGTTAATTCCACGACAGGAGATATGTGATGTGACCTAAAAATAGTTTGGGGGAAAAACGGCTGCACATATCAGTATCGGTTGTTATTGGAAAATTGGAAATTAAGTGTTTGGACAATATCGGCAAAAAGTTAATATCGGACATCCCTAGTTTTATCCGATTACTTGCTTAATCGATGGAATTTTCAGTAGAATACTCGATTACTAAAATATTCGATAGCAACAGCCTTAGTTAGCGGACAAAAACATTTTGGAGTGGCCCAGTCCTGACTTGGGAATCTGTGGATGGAGCTAAAGATCAGGATGATGGCAAGGAGACCCTCCGACCTGAAAGAGTTGGAGCTCATCACAAAAGATGACTGGGCAAAAGTACGAGTGGAGACATGCAAAAAGCTGGTCAGCAATAATAGGAACCAATTAATTGCTGTAATAGCCAATAAGGGCTTTTCTATTGATTATTGAGAAGGGTATGAAATTATTTATATATATTTATTCATTTAACAAACAGGAGAGCCAGTAGCGTGTGGAAGAACCATACACAGCCACACTAGCCTCCTCCTCCTGGCACCTCCTCCTTATGCTGGTCACCACTGGTTTGCCAGTGTGGTTGTGTTGGCCACTCTGGCATGAACAGCACGCCCAAGCTGATCCCACAATAGTTCAGTGGGGTTGAAGTCAGGACTGCTGGCAGGCTATCCTGGCCATCCTCTCCACTCCAAAATTCTGGAGGTAGTCTCTGAGAAACCCCGCTCTGTGGGGGCGAGTGTTGTCATCTTGGAGGATAGAGTTCGGTCCCAGACTATGGAGGTATGGGATTGCCACTGGTTGCACAATCTCATCTCAATATCTCTCTTCACTGATGACAAGATGACAATGTCCAATGATGACAAGCCTCGTTTTTCCAGTGAGGGAGATGCCGCCCCACACCATTGCACTGCCTCCACCAAAAGATGTTATTATATTGGTGCAGCAATCAGCATAGCGTTCTCCACGTCTTTTCCACACTCTGACCCTACGATTCAACTGCTGCCGTAGGCAAAATCTGGACTCATTGCTGAACATGACATTACTCCACATGTTCAAGTTCCAGTGCACATGTTGCCGACACCAGCGCAAATGGGTCTGACGGTGAAGGGCAGTAATGGCAGGCCTCCTGGAAGCCCAATGAGACTGAAGATTGGCTGCGTGCAGTCTTTTCTGGGTTGTCTGGGCAGAAAACCGTCGGCCATATACTCTTGCAAATCTGTAGAAGAGAGCCTATGGTATCTAAGTTCTGACAGGGTGAGGAAACTGTCTTCTTGAGGTGTCATCTTCTTCGCAGCCTGTCTCTGACATCCCCCGTTATATGGAACTTGGCCTACACTTTGGAGATGGTACTAGGGCTGACTTCAAATAATGCTGCAACTTGGTTTTGCGGCACACCAGTTTGAGGTTGCCCTATCGTACGGGCCCTCTCCAGATCAAACGTGGCAAGCCGATTCTTGGAGCAGACACCTACTGACCACTGTAGCAGGGCCCATGCTCACAGATGCTGCCAGTCAGGTGCCTGGGGGTACCAAAAGCTCAAAACATGAGTCATCAGGAACAGCAAAATAAGCTGTTTGGCATTGGCAGAGAAGATTTGGCGAATTTTTCACCCACATTCTCAGCTATTCTGCTCATCCCACAAATGCATGTTCCTTACAAATGCGGCACCATTTAAAAGGGAAATAAACAGGCTTTCCAGTGGTATAAGATTTATAGCCAAGAAGTATTGTTGCAACAAAGAAATAATCTACCAAACACAAATTTCGTTACTTTTTGTGATAGGTTTATATACATGTATATACAGTGCTTAACAAATTTATTTGACCACCACCCAATGTAAGGTTTATGCCACAGCTGTCCTAAAATAACAGCATTTGCAATGGGCAAAATAATTTTTTATGTTTCTGTAATGGTTAATACACCAGTATGTAGAAGCTCTTTCACCAATAATGACATTTTTAATGCTAATATATAGTTGTTATTGTTATTCACAAATTTACAAATTTACAGTTTTATCCCCCCACCCAAAAAAAAAACCCCAGAAAAAATAGTAAAGCACATCATTATTTCTTCGATTCTTTTCTTTGAAGATGCACAACCAGTGTGCAGAGCAATACAATATTAACAAGTCTTAGTCAACTTTTTAAGAGAGACAAACCAAACCTGGACATGGCAAACAAAAAACATAGCAAAAGAGAAAAATGAAAGAGAAAATACACAAATAAATAAATAAAATTAAATAAATAATAAACAAAAAGAAAAAGAAAATATTAACCAAAAACAGTAATCACACAGTGATAATCATTAAATAAGCAAATAGTGTAAAATGATAATAAGACGCACATTCTTGATATTTAGATTAATCACAAAACAATGTTATATGACATGTCCATTCCTTGGATTTATAAAAAGGTATATGGGGGAGCGCACAAGTATTAACCATCATGATCATCAATTTCCAATCATTTCCAGTGAGGGGGACCATACTTTCACAAAGAGATCTAATTTATTATTAATCTTATAAATGAGTTGTTCGAAAGAAGCTATCTTGGTTAGCTCATCTCTCCATTCCTTGAGACTAATCCTCTCTTTCGACTTCCAGTGTCTTAAAACTACCCCATTACCTGTTGCAAGGACTAGTTTCATCCATGAGCATATTATTTGGGATAGACCAAACTTCCACAGCAAGATACCCAATATGCATAGGGCTGGGCTCTCTCTAAGCTCTACCTTCAGTACTTTGTTAATACATTGGATAATAGCCACCCAGAGGCTGTGCACCATATTACATTCATAAAGCATATGTATCAGTGTGCCCCTTCTCACATCTCCAACACTTATCATTCTCCCTAAGTCCCAGCCTAGACATTTTCACTGGAGTCCAGTAGTTCCTATTCAATATTGTGAATGAAATAAGTTGTGTTTGCATGTCTCTGGCTATAGTGTACCAGGACCTAATTGTTTCCTCCCAGACTTCCCTGTCAATAGGTGCCCCAAGATCTTTTTCCCATGTTAGTTTAATACCTTCGTAGTTCGGGGGTTGGTGTCTTCTAAACATGTCATAAAATCTGGATGCCCCTCTTTTTTAGCTTCCAGCTTGATCGCCATAGTTCTTGAATGCCAGACACAATTACAAATTTTACTTTTCTATCTGTTGTTGTAATACAGCTCCTTAATTGGAGGAATTTCCAAAAATCTTTGCTGGGGACATTGTATTTAGACATACATTGTTCAAAGGAGATTAAGTGTTTTCCATCAAATAAATCTTCTACTAACATTACCCCTGCCTTTACCCAATTTTCCCACGACTGATTTTTTGTTAATTTTCAATGACTTCTTATACCATATTGATGATCCCATGGTATGAAAATATTTCAATTGGCACGCCTGGTGGGCCCATCTCCAACTCTCTCTAGAAAAAGCCAGCACAGGGTTCCCATAGGGTACGTCACCCTCTGTCTGGGTGAGGAAAGCTAGTATTGAGAAGGACTTTATCAGCGCTTTCTCTATTGCCACCCAGACAGGAGCACCGAACTCTGACATGTTAGACATTGGTACCATCATGCCTTCAGTCTTTGCCAGCTATCTGTCTGTTCTTGGGCATCCTAGGCCACCCTCATCAACTGATGCATATAATTTATTTTTATTAAAAGCAGATTTCTTCCCCACCGATAAAAAACTGCTTATGGCCCTACCAAAGCGAGACAGTAAGGGGGGTGGAAAGCTCAAATGCTGCATAGATGTAACATAATTAATCTGTGGCATTGTAATTATCTTCAAGAGGTTTATTTTTCCAATTAGAGACAAACTCAATTTTGACCAGATTTGTAAATTACTCTCGGTTTTTTGGATAAGGGGCAGAAGATTTAAATTCATTATATTTCTTAATCCTGGGGTAATCATGATTCCTAAATATACCAGTCCAGATTGGAGCCATTTAAATTGCCAATTATTGTGAATACTGGGAGGGCATATTTTAGACAAAGGCATTGCTTCAGATTTTGACCAACTGCTCTTGTAGCCTGATATACAAGAAAATGAGCTAATCATGGATAGAATATGAGGCACTACATTTTCCGGGCAACTTGCCAGTAATAGGATGCCATCAGCGTATAATAAAAGCTTATGTTTTTCTTGCCCTGAAACAATGCCTTTAATGTTGACATGGTTCCTAATGGCTGAGGCTAAAAGTTCCAGCGCCAAGGCAAAGATCAAGGGTGAGAGGGGGCAACCCTGTCAGGTCCCACGTGCACATGTAAAAGAGTTAGATATGTTCACATTCGTAAGGACAGCTGCCTTTGGACTTCTGTACAACAACTTCACCCATTTAATATACACATCACCCATCCCAAACCGCTCAAGACTTGCAAATAGATATTGCCACTCCACCCTGTCAAAGGCTTTCTCTACGTCCACAGAGAAAGCCACCACCAGTTCAATGCTGTTCCTTGTTTGCCATACCAAATGTAGCAGTCTGCGCAAGTTATCTGCTGAGGACCGCCCTTTCACAAATCCCACCTGATCAGGGTGGATCAGGGTAGGGAGACACATTTCTAGTCTTAATGCCAATATCTTAGCCAAAATTTTGGCGTCAACATAGATCAAAGATACTGGTCTATAGCTCCCAAATTGCTGTTGGTCTTTGCCCTTTTTGTGTATCAATGTTACTGCATTCTGCATACTCTCCGGTAGGCTTCCCCTATGGAACGCATCCTGAAAGACAGTAAGAAGTCTTAGGGACAGCAGGTCAGAAAATGACTTATACAAATCAGTAGGAAATCCATCCCCCCCAGGAGACTTCCCAGCACTACACCTAAACAATGAAAACTCAGTCTTTCTCTGCATAATAGTATTTAATTCAAATTTTGCCCTGCTTAAATTAGTCAATACTGTCTTACCTCCACTATCCGCATATTCCTTCTCGAGGTCTTTTATTTCTGTTTCTAATTTAGAAAGGTGATCAGATGCCTGTTTCTTTTTATAGGATGAGTGTTGTATAAATCTACCTCTTAAGTATGCCTTAAAAGCATCCTATACCACACCTGGATCGTCCACTTTGCCCTCATTAATTTCCCAGTAATCTAGTATTTGTTGTCTAATAAACTGGCATGAGATTTCATCTTGGAGCTGAGATGTATTCAATCTCCAGCGAGTGGTATGCCCCTTAGATTCACTCCTAAATCTCAGAGTCATATCTACCGGACCATGATCAGTAATAACAATATTACCAATAGAAGTCTGCTCTACCATTGATACAAGTTGTTTCAATATCAAAAAGTAATTGATCCTAGAATATGATGCATGATGATTAGAAAAGAAGGTATATTCTCTCTCCAGAGGATGCATTAGCCTCCATATATCAACAAGACCAAGTTCCTCTGAGATAGTATTGATAGCTATCTGGGATTTCTGAATGCTCCTGGAACTGCCCACACTGTCTGATCTATCTAATGCATTATGCCTTACTTGGTTGAAATCCCCTCCAATCCCCTCCAATTATAACATCAGTATTTCCTGCATGTACTGCATGTAGGTTATAGAAAAACTCGGAGAGTCCGTGGTAGGGGCGTATATGTTTACTAATGAGCATGTCCTGCCCATTAGGTCCACATCAACTGCAACCCACCTTCCCTCTGTATCTGATTTCTGGTCATACACTTTAATGGCCACAGTTTTACGAATCAGAATAATAACCCCTCGTTTACTGGATGAAAATGTACTGTAAAAAATCTGACCGACCCAGTCACTCTGTAGCTTTTTATTGCGGCGTCCTGCGTCTTCCAAATAGTTGACTCTCTCCTGGAGTTGTTCCACGGCTTTCCCAACTTGGCCAAGTGTTTTCTCCCTCGTGCAGCATCCATCATCCAAATTGGAGATGCGAGTCTCAGCCTCTGCGAATCTCCCTCCAAGCTGCTGAACCGCGGTCTGCAGACAATCCAAGCTCCCCTTCACCTCCCCCATATCCTTCGCGATGCCTTGCAGCATGGTCTTTATGCTAGCTAGCTCAGTGGCCACCTCAGCCTGAAGTTCCTCCGCTGATACTACCTCTTTAACATCTTTCTTCTCCCCTCGCGTGGCTGGTTTCTTATCAGGCATGTTCTCAGGTTGTTGGGTCACTTATGACAACTTTTTAATACTTTTTAGAGGGGTATATTGGGCCTAGCTCTGCAGAGCTCTCTGCTACACAGCCATTCCGGACGACGCCCCACGTGACTCCCCCACACATCATTATTTCTTGATTAAGATGTCAAATTATAGTCATTTACTTGCATTCCTACACAGAAAATTTTGTTTTAGTGGTTGAATGTTTTGCTTGATTAATTTCTGACTTCTCAGAGAAGCCCAGTGAGCCGCTCAAATTTGGGTATAAAAAGGTGAATTCAGTTTGAAATTCCTCATTCCTGTTCAAAATGGTAAAACGTCGAAAGCTCACTGAAAAGGAGAGAGCCTGCATTAAAGCACTTTGTGATGCTGGATGATCTCTGAGAAAAATAGGAAAGGACATAAAGTGTTCTGAAGCATATTTTAAGTACTAGAGACAGAAGGAACACCACTGCTGATCTTCAGGCAGAGATGAATGCGTCTATATCAGAGTCTGAGAAAGTCTCCAGAATGACCATAAGCAGACTCTTGATGACTGGAAGGAGGTACTCTGGATGAACAGTCATGCATCTGGCATCAAAACGTTCTCCAGCTTTTCTGCAGACATAAACATGACGATGCTTACAGCCACAGTGAAACATCGTGGCGATTCCATTATGGTATGGGGTTCCATTTGTGAAAACGGTGTGGGCAAATTTGTGAAAGTTGATGGAATCATGAACAAGGATGTCTACCACAACATTTTAGTGCATCATGGAATCCCCTCTAGACTGAATCTGATTGGTCGGGGGTTCATATATCAAGACAATGACCTCAAGCATATTTCAAAGCTGTGCAGAGACTGTCTGACCAAGAAAAAGGAATGTGGAATACTGGAACTAATGGACTGGCAAAGTCAAAGTCCAGATTTGAGTCCTATTGAACAAATTTGGGATTTGGTAGATTCAAAGATTGATCACACAAAAGTTTCATCTAAAGCAAGTCTGTGGGAGCAAGTAGAAATGATCTGGAACTCAATAACAAAAGAAACTGTTGAAAAGTTCAGTTCAGAAAAGTTCAGTTTATAATTTGCCAAATAAATAACAATACAATTTTTAGTTTTAAACAAGTTTTTGAAAAGTTTCTAAAATATTTGTTTTTTTGTTATTATGACACGTGGTCTAATAAATTTATATATATATATATATATACATAAAGTTTCTATTCTAGGGTGAATGGGGTCTTTTATGATACAGCTGGCCATCTTTTGGAGTTGGCCAGTGTACATGTCTATGAGGGGAGGTAGAAAATGTGCTTTGCCTCAGTTACCCACCCACCACAGGTTCTTCCTGTCCTCTGTTGTGCAGCTGGAGAACCACACGGTGCAGCAGTAGATCAGGAGGCTTTCTATGCTGACTGACAAAAAGTTGATCAGTAGGTAACCAGGGAGATGAGATTGCTTTAACTTCCTTAGGAAGTAACCCGATGGTAGATGTTTGTCTCCCAGGTGAGGTTAGTGTAGATGTGGACACCAAGGTACTTAAAGCTCTCCACCCCCTCTACCCCACTTGGTTGAGTGGGGCCTCTGTACAATGTTAATCACACTACAGCAGAACCTACAATGCCCCTACAGATGTGGGGTTCCGTTGCAACAGAAATAATCTATTTGAGGACTTTCTGCATGGACAATTATTTTGGAAAAATTATATTGCTATGGATTGATAAATCAATTTTTTTACCCAGCCCAAGTCATTGAGGCAGTTTACTGTACTTATTTTTGTAACAATGGTGGGTGACTTTAGGCATAACAGGACAGGAAACTATTAAAGTAAAAGGTGAAAGATGGTTGTAAATACCTCAGCTAACTGGTCAAGGCGTCTTCTCTGTCTGCAGTCATCTTTTAAATCACGTAAATTTCTTTAAGCCTGTTGGACAAGTGCTGAATGAAGGCTGAATGCTGAGGTGAGAGCCTTACTGAAGGCTAGGGATGCTGCGTTTAGGGCAGGTGCAGCATCAGCGCTCAGGGAGGCGAGGAAAGAACTAAATGCAGGCATCGCGAGGGCCAAAGCCACATATGCCCGGAAAATCCAGGGTCACTTCACCACCAACGACCCACGGCGCATGTGGAAGGGCATCAAGTGCATCACGGACTACAACACCAGGGATGCACAATGCCCAAGGGACCCCTCCCTGCCAGACACACTCAACAGGTTCTACGCCTGCTTCGAGGATCCTGACCCCCCCCCCGCACCAGACTGACACCAACACCTGATGACACGCCCCTCAGTGTGACCGCAGCAGACGTGAAGAAGTCCCTACTAGGAATCAACCCCCGCAAGGCTGCAGGCCCTGACAACATCCCAGGGCGAGCACTGAAGGACTGTGCATACCAGCTGTCTGATGTGCTGGCAGACATTTTTAACACCTCACTGTCATCTGTCCCCATCTACCTAAAGACTGCCACAATTGTCCCCATCCCCAAGTGCTCTACAGTGACAGCCCTGAATGACTATCGACCGGTAGCCTTAGCCCCGGTAGTCATGAAGTGCTTCGAAAGGCTGGTCATGACCCACATCAAGGACTCCATCTACGTCACCGTGGACCCCCACCAATACGTTTACAGGAAAAACCGCTCCACTCACGATGCCATCTCATCGGTGGTCCACACAGCCCTCACCCATCTGGAGAGCAGAAACTCCTACGGCCGCCTGCTCTTCCTGGATTTCTCCTCAGCCTTCAACACCATCATCCCACAGACCCTGGTACAGAAGCTCTCCTCTCTTGGACTGAGTCCCATGCTGGGGAACTGAGTCCTGGACTTCCTGACCAACAGACCTCAGACTGTCAGGATCCACAACACCGTCTCCTCCTCCATCACCCTCAGCACTGGCTCGCCCCAGGGCTGTGTGCTGAGCCCCCTCCTGTTCACTCTGCTGATGTATGACTGCTTGGCGAGACACCCCAGCTATCGTATAGTGAAGTTCGGGGACGACACAGCAGTAGTGGGATGCATCACGAACAATGATGAGTCTGAATACAGAGAGGAGGTGGAACACCTGGAGCAGTGGTGCAGAGAAAACAACCTCTGCATCAGTGTGAAAAAGACCAAGGAGATGGTGGTGGATTACAGGAGGGACAAGTGCCCCCTCCCCCCCTGCACATCGGAGGAGCAGCTGTGGAAGTGGTCTCCAGCTACAGGTACCTGGGGGTGCACATATCCGAGGACCTCACCTGGAGCGCCAACACCTCCTGTCTGGTTAGGAAGGCCCACCAGCGTCTCTACTTCCTCAGGAAGCTGCGGAAAACGGGACTTGGGAGCTCCGTCCTGAGGAGTTTCTACCACTGTGCGGTGGAGAGTGTCCTCTGCACCTGCATCACCGTGTGGCATGGCGGCTGCACTGCTGCTGAGAGGAAAGCGCTGCAGAGGGTGGTAAAGGCTGCCCAGGGGACTGTTGGGAGCAGCCTTCCCACCACCTCGGACCTCTACACATCACGATGCAGGGGTAGGGCTCTCCGCATCATGAAAGACTACACCCATCCTGCACACAGACTATTTCAGCTCCTCCCCTCAGGCAGCTGAGGAACATCTGGAGCAAAACCACCATGCTCAAGAATAGCTTCTTCCCGGAAGCTGTTAGACTGTTGAACTCGAGCCATGCTCTGTAGACTCCATATCTCTCTGCACTATAAACACTTTACTCACCAAGTGCAATATCACAGGTGCAATATTAAGGACCTACAACTACCTCCTGCTGCACCTGCTGCACACGTGCATTCTGCACCCAGCAAAGGCAATTCCGGCTTCCTACCTTGTCATATTTTATTTTATTGCTATTGCTCTTGTTACATTTCCCTTAGTTTATATTTTTGCGCTTTTGTTTTTTCATATATTTTTACTTTTATACTCTATTTATATATATTATATTTATTAGGCTAAACCAGGACCTCAGTCCAAATTTTGCACCATAAGCATGTAAATGTGAGCTGGTATGACAATAAAGTTCCTTGAATCCTTGAATCCTAAATGCATAGGGTTGATTTTACCCACTAAGATTTGCGCTGAGGTGTCATGGGAAGTGGCAACCCACGTTACTCTTTGGGTTTGAGCCCAAATTTACATTTTGGTTGTAATGGCCATTCATGTGGGTGTTACTGTAAACCCCCCCACCCCCCCCCCCCAACAAAAACAGCGAAGAATCTAGAGAAGGTGGGGTGACATAAAAGTGAGGAGTAGGTCTGACCTGCTACTCTATCCTGATAGACTGTACCACATATAGTGACCCACCTGACAGTCAACCATTGAGCAACCTGCTTTATGGTTTATTTTCCTTGCATTCTTCCATAACTTAATGAACAACATGTTGCATTGAAGACGGCTTGAAACTACAGCCCATAAATTCATTTGGAAAATGTTTATAGAGGTTTTAAATCAAGTGAGAAGTACAGGCATTTTCACGAAGTTGAAAAATGTTTATCGTCAGCACATGGACATGCAGGTTTAAAGCACTCCCACATTGGCTTCACTTTACAGAGCCTGGAGTCTGTGTCTAGTATGGGTATGGATAAATTACAGAGTAACTTGTGTAGTCCTGAAAACACTTGTGGAGGCAGAGGGAGGTCGCTTTAAACAGAGTGTTAGTGTTTGGATTGATTCACTGACCATGACATACAGTGGAGGAGCTATTGTGATGATGCTGTGCTCTCTTCCTGTATTAGGTTGCAGGCAGGAAAGGCTTCCCTCATGTCATCTATGCACGACTGTGGCGCTGGCCTGACCTCCACAAGAATGAACTCAAGCATGTCAAGTTCTGCCAGTATGCCTTTGACCTGAAGTATGACAATGTATGTGTCAACCCCTACCATTATGAGAGGGTGGTGTCCCCAGGCATTGGTAGGTCAGCTTTACAAACTGTTTAAAACTTTCAGTGTAGTTTCACAAACTGATGTTAAATGATCTAAGTGTAGTCCTGTCCTGATGTTGTCTCTGTCTTCTCTCACAGTTGGCCTCAGCCTTCAAAACACAGGTGAGTTCTGTTCTTCAGCACCACATTATGACCTCATTCGGGTTCTGCTGGCGTGTTTTCACATGTGTAACACACTTTGAAACCACATTTTGTTCCTTATACACTCCAGGTATACAGGCAGTCAAGCACATTTCCCAATTAAAATCCTCTTTTCAATTATGATTGCTCTCCCTGGTGTCACAGTTTGTCACAGTATATTCATGGGTTCCATTCCTTTGATTTTACATCTCCTGACTATATGTTAAAAAGGACCCCAGAACAGATTTACTTACTGAGACAGTGACTGAGATAGAAAGTCTTTACTGTTGTTCAGGTGAAACAACTATGGAGCAAAGAAATCCAGGGAAGGGAGGTTTGATGCAACTTGCTGGGCAAGTGAAGGTTTTGATAATAATGTATTTAGGAGCTGCATTTAAGATTTATTTATTTATTTTTTTACTTTTATTTACAAGATTATTTTACTAAGTAGGTTAAGTCATGATTAAATGTTGTATCCATAACACCAGCCCACACCATCTGAGGGAAGGGTTAGGGCAGGGCTTAGTCTTTCATTTGAAGGTGGCGTAAACTGGGACAGGTGAAGCGCTGTCACTGTCATTGACCACAGCAGAGACATACCTTAAGGAGATTTCATGCAAGGTCAATAACACCTATTGCTTTTCAAATTTTTTTGCTTTCATTTTTTGGACAATAAACCCTAATCATCAAAGAACCACAATCTCTCACTAGATCTTTTGCTTTGCTGCACATCAGGCACATTGCTTCACTGCTTGTGGTAAAGTATCTAATGGCAGGAATTAAAGGAAAACTCTTTTGGAGGACTTTTTTGCAACTACAATGATAATAATTATCCAGACATTCAAAATACTCAAGGACACTTTAGAGCATAGAGTTAAAAATGACATCTGAAGAAACAACAACAACAAAAAAAAATTCAACGGAATATGCCAGTTTAAAAAGGTGAGTTTTAGGACATGATTTATAGAAAACGAGTCATTATTTCCAATGTGTGGTGGGACGGAGTTTAAGAGACGGTGTGCAGAGTGGCTGAAGGTTTTGGATCCAAGGATGTGCAGGAGGAACAGTGAGGTCAATTGAGGAAGAAGATGTGACGATGCAGGTGGGTGTTTTTATGTAAAGAAGTTTGGAGATGTATGAAGCAGGAAGTTTGTGTAGGGCTTTAAAAGTGAGAAGCCGATTCTTAAAATCAATGGTAGCAAACCAGGAGCCAGTAGAGTTGCTGAAGAACAGGTGTGATGTAATTAGTAGATGGGGGTACTGGAGAAGACGCAAGCAGTGGAATTCTGGACTAGTTGACGTTTATGATGGAATTTGCGTGGAGCAATAAAGGAGATGAGATGAGAATATAGTGATGTCTGGTGTGAGGATAGGGTAAAGGCGATTTATGTTATGTAGATGGAAATAAACGGACCAAATGACATTATTGATGTGAGCATGACAGTAGAACTGATGATGACACCCAAATTCTTGACCAGGGTGAGGGATGACTCTGAAGAATGATCAATATTGAGGGAAAAAAAAGATCAGATCTGGATAAGGTGGATTTGGTGCCAATAAGTAAAATTTCAGTCTCATTACTGTTGAGTTTGATTAAGTTGTCAGAAAACAGGTTTGATTTCCTGATAATTCATTTCCTGTAGACAACCACAGATGGAGATGCGCAGAAGGGTGGAGTTGGGCTTGGTGAAAAGGTATATCTGGGTATCACCCATGTACCAATGGGTAGAGCAGATGGGGTTGAGTGTAAAAGCTGCAGGTGGAAATGGGGGAAATGCCATTAGGTATGAGACAGTTACAGTTGTCCCTGATGTTAACTTACCATGTTAACATACAGGGCCACAGTCAAGGTAGTCAATGCCACAGTAAATTCTCAACTAGAAAATTCCTTGGCAGAAATTTCGAGAGTGCCTCGGGGGGCTGCTGCCAGGATGAGTACACGATTCATTTTCCAGTCTTCAAAAGTCAACCCGATCTGGTTTGGAGAAATTACTTGTTATTATATTGTTACTTTAGCACCCCCAGTTTTTACAAAGGGCTCATATATGACACTTTTGAATTGTGAGTGTATGTACAACATCTTGCAATTTCCACTTTGACAGTCACGTGATAGCACATTCCCATAACAGCCTTCCGCACCTACTGGGCTCCACCAACGCTGTCCGAATTAAATAAACAAGTGATTACAGTCTAGTAGACCTACTAGTATGTTTAGTAGGGCCCTCCTAACCCATATATTTGGGACAGACGTGTGACGATCGGTGTTGCCAGCTCCTCAGTAAGGAAAGTCAATCTGCATAGTCAATTTGCATAATTTATTGATGATAAGCATGTAATTGTAATAGACACTGTAGAGAGAGTCTAGTGCTGGGGGAGAGACAAAAAGTGAGTAAAAAACATCTTAAATGTGTTTAGAGCTATAAATGAACTTTCCTCTGTTGATTCTTTCTTCTTTTTTGCCATTGAAACAGGCCATCACTTTTCTGAATAACTTTATGACATTTGTTAATGCTTGTCGAGAGCCACATTACATAGGAAAAATCAATTTTGTCCTTTGTTGTTTAATTTTAGAATATAGGGCAACAAAACGTCTTTTCTTGGTGAAACTTTGCATTTACATCCAGGGTGGTATCAGATTTGATTCATTTGCAGTTTGAACGCTAATGGAGGGGTGAGGATGTCTTGTCTGTACTGACTGCCTTTGGGAAGACGCCGCAGTGAGTCTGAGCGCTGTGAGGGCTTTGGGACGGGGCTCACAGCAGCACTCGCTGCTGCTGCTGCTTGTTGGGAGCTGCAGAGCGATGTGAGCTTTCGCGTCAGTCTACACCAGAAAAGTCTCCATTAACACCAGAAACAGTCGCTAAATCTAGTGACTAAGACACTAAGTTGGCCACACTGGTGACAATAACGCTGATTGATGAGCTCATGTTGCGGCTTCAGTTGGCGTCTTCACTATGGCAACGGATCATGTGTAAGCTAATTTAGCCTTCTGCTAACATCCAAAACCACCACTGATTTCTCAGAATCGGAGAAGAAATGATTAAAACTGGGCTGGGGGGGTGCAGCTTCGTCTTAAACGGGCTGCTGGACCTACTAATATGTTTACTAGGGCCAGACCTGTGATGATAACGCAGATTGAACAGCTGATGTTACGGCTTCAGCTGGCGTTGTCACAAAAACAACGGTCGCTAATGTAGTGTTCCGCTAACGTCCAAAACCCCGATTGATATCTCAGAATCAGAGAAGAATTGATTAAAACTGATGGGCCATGATGTTAACAGATCATATTGTTGGACAATTTAGTGTTCATCTGTTGAGAAATGTTCATGATGTCATTAAAATTGACAGTGAGCACTTAGAGGCACTGCTTACAGGCATCGGGTCCTCTTTGGTCTGCCCACTGACATGCCTGATAAAATTAAAACAAATAAAAACAAGGATTTAATCTCATGATTGAACGTCAAGTAATGTAGCGGATATGATTAAAAATTATTAAGAAATGCAGAAAAAACAATACAGCTTGTGTGCTTACAGAAAGTAAGATACACACACATACATTTTTCTCTTTAGATTTCGGGGGGGGGGGGGGGGTTAGTGCCAAACGTCTTTTCACGGGGAAACTTTTTATTTACATCCAGGTTGGGATCAGATTTGATTCATTTGCAGTCCGGGCGCTAATGGAGGGTGAGGGTCTCCTCTCTGCTCTGGCTGAATTTGGGAAGAGGCCGATGTGAAGGCTTTGGGACGGGGCTCATGGCAGCACCCACTGCTGCTGCTTGTTGAGAGCTGCAGAGGGATGTGCGCTTTCACGTCAGTTTACAACATAAGTCTCCATTAGCACCAGAAACAGTCGCTTAATCTACCAACAAAGACACTAAGTTGGCAACACTGGTGACGAAAACGCCAATTGATGAGCTTATGTTACAGCTTCCGCTGGCGTCTTCACTATGGCAACGGTCGCCGAGGATCGTTTGTAGGCTAATGTAGCCTTCTGCTAATGTCCAAAACCACCATTAATTTCTCATAATTGGAGAAGAAAAAATTAAAACTGGGGTGGGGTGGTGCAGCGTCGCCTAAAACAAGCTTGTGTGTGTGTGTGTGTTTTCATCCTTACACACAATAATTCAGCTTTTTATGTTTGACAAAACAAATGACAATAAACTATTTACAGATGAGTGTGAGTGTGTGCGTGCATGTGTGTGTTACACAGCATAATTTTGTTTTGTGTGGTAGGCTGTGAATCATTCTCCTGCGTGCAGGGGGCCACCACAGGATCTGCACCACATTTTGGTCTCACTGCGCTGGCCCCTGCGTGCACGCACACTGCACCTCCTCGCTGGCCTTGTCTTTTTGCCAGTAGGCTGCAGGTGTTCCAGCTGATGCTTGTACATCAGCCCATCTAGCCGGCTCTCTGGGTCTGTTTTAAATGGTGCCCTCTGTGTGCCCTTGTCTTCCTCAAAGTCCTCTGCCCCCTCAGCCCCCACACCTGCAACATCCTCATCCTCCTCTATCTGCTTTCCCACCTTCTCCACACCCCGTTTTGCAGTCCAGGACCTCACCACTATCCGCATGAACTCCAGATGAGTTTTGCACCCCCATGGATTTCTGGCTTTGTACAGCACATATGCATTAAACATGGACAGTTGAAACAGATAAGCCAAAAATTTCTTGGACCAGTTCAGCGACCGTCGGATGAAGGGGTAATAGGCAATGTTCTGATACAACTTATCCACCCCATTTATGCAGGCGTTGTATGCTACAACGCATTCTGGCTTCTGCTGAGGAACTCTGGTTCTTTGTCCTCTGTGCCACACGTCCACACTCTCCATCCGATCTTGGTGGCAGGTTGTCACCATCTTCACGACCCGCTTGTCCTGCCACGCAAGGACCATCACCTGCCCATTGTGGCGCACAGTTTTTCTTCCCGCCCCCAAATCAGACTTTGTCACCTCAGTGATGACCTTTGGTTCCCCCCTGTTTTTGCGGAGATTTCTACAGACATTGGTTTGTGCTCCCAACAAACACTCACAGAGTGAAACAGAGTTATAAAAATTGTTCATGTACACTGTGTATCCATGACCTGTGAGACGATCCAGAAGACCAAACACAGTGTCTGGCAGAGTACTACCCTCTCTAACATAAGGCTTCATGTTGAAGCAGTACCCTGTGGCAGAGTCACACAAAATGTAAGATTTTATTCCATACTTCACAGGCTTTTGAGGGTTGTACACCTTGAAGGATAGCCGCCCCTGCCACAGCATCATACTTTCATCTGTACAGACATTTCTCCCAGGTTGGTACAGGTCCTTGAACTTGCCCACAATGTAATCCAACACTGGCCGGACTTTATAGATGCGGTCAGTGGCATCCAGAGGGCAGGATGCCACTGACTGCATGTATAAAGTCCACATGTATAATTGTCATTGTAATGGAGGAACCTCCATATGAGCTGAAACGGTTCCTCGACATGGTCTGGGAGAAATACGGGTTGGCATCCACCTCATCCACACTCCAGTAGAGTTCCAGGTTTGGCTTTTTCACATAGCCTGTGAGAAATGTAAGTCCAAAGAAAGTTTTAATTTCTCGGACTGACACCTGTCTCCATGCGTTACCTCTACCGTGTGGCAGTCTGTCAGGGTGTGCCTCAAAAAACTGTCAAGCATAGAGGTTGGTCTGATCCACAATGTGCCCGAGCAGCTCGTCAGTGAGGAACAGCTCCAGGAAGTCCACTGGCAGGTCTGAATCCAGCTCCGCGGCAGCGCTCTGGGGACCAGGGGTTGCCGTGAAGGGGATGATGCTTGGTTTCCAGCTGGCTTCAAGCCACTCAGTTTCCTCCCCACGACCTTTTCTTCCACTGCAAACACGAGCGGGACCACTGCTGGCTTCATCACGCCGTCTTTCCGGGGCCTCTGGGGACGAGGCCCTGCTGCTCCTCGTTGATCCAGACGTATACCATTCGTCCGATGAATCTGGGTCAGGTTCACTGAATTCATCAGTGCCACATTCATCTGATGAAACGCGCCGACCGGTTGGTGATGTGCGGTCTCTCTTTGATGTGCGCCCTTGGCGCCCGCCACGCTGACTCTCACCGAGTTGATCGGATCCAATTCTTCGACCAACCACGGAAGAGGAGCTGTGTAACTCCATAGATGTACCCTCTCCAGGATCACCATCATCCTCCCTCACGTTTGCGACACCGCCTCTGCCTAAAGCACCAGCACGACTGAAACTCTCTCCGATTGTTAATTGCTTGTACACACCTCCGTCTGCCTTTCTACTCGCCATTTTCTCCCCACAAACTTCGCATCTTCTTCTCCGTGTTTATACTCCAAAGATTGCACCGCTTCCTGCCATCTAGTGGTGATCTATTGTTTAACACTTAAGTTTACAAGCATGATATTTACTGACAAGCTCCGCCAGACTCTTCCCGTGCGTTTTGCGTTAAAAAAGCAATTGACGTCTATAGACGTCAATGGCAGTGAACGGTGGGATTTAAATTGATGTCTATAGACGTCAATGGCAGTCAATGAGTTAAATCCTCAGCAGGATTCTTTTTGCTGATTTTCACATCAACATTTTGTTCATTTTCATCAAGGGTAATAAAATTTTAAAAGATTGAAACTTGAATAATTTACTAGGGTAATTAATTTCATAGCACACGCTGTATGTTGGCTATTTCAGCATCAGGCGCTTGCCACTAACTTTTAATTCAAGGCGTTGAACGCCACAGTGCACGCCGCTGCATGATTGTGCTTGTCATTCACTCTCAGCATGGATAAAAGTATAATAAAATGTCCTGGCAGGGATAGACTTTATATTTTTGACAAAAAAAATAATAGTAATGACAAAAGGCAATTTTTCTCATTTTCCAAAGCAGACCCAGCCAATAGCAAAGGGAATCTTTCAATATTATCGCGTCTACCTCTCTCTTGGACAGATGGCTGTTGCATCTGCAGTTATGTATATAGTTAACCACCCAGTGGTTGTTGATCTCTGTCTCTCTCTCAATGGCCCTGTGATGGACTGGTGATCTGTCCAGGGTATACCCTGCCCTTGCTCAATGTGAGCTGGGATTGGCTCCAGCACCCCTTGCGAACGAATGATGAATGAATGAATAGTGTTCTAAATTATTATGCGTAACAGAGTTTCAAAACATTCAAGAGGTTATAAAGAATTGAAACATTAAATCTATGGTGTTTTCTGCATTAGATAGCATTTTATTTATTTATTTATTTATTTTTACTATTTCAATCAAAAACATCTTTACATATCACATAAATGATCTTACCCTGGAAGGCCCAAATCTTGTCTTTATACAACTGTAGGAATTTTCAGTTAGGAACTCAACATATTTTGTAGAGGTCATTTTGAAACCCTCAGGCACCCTCAAGAACTACATCCGTATGGACCAGCAGGTGTAGCATGCCATTCTCCAGTCAATAAAACTGTTGAAAATTGGTCTTCATGTATTTCTGGGCCTACTGCAAACATTTCACCTTGTGAGCATGGATTAGGGACAGTCAAAATTCCGCTTTATGCACAACCACAAGTCTCTAAAGGATCCTGCATCAAGAGGTTCTTGGGACTCATGGTGTACCAGCAGCTTAAACTGCCTGTTTCCTGCTCAGCATTGGTTTTTTAACAGCTGCTCTCTTAACAGTACATTTGTTTTTGACAGGAACTTTCCTTAATTTGAACAAACTGTTTTCACCCTGAATTACAAATAAATCTTTTCATGATGATCTCTCTTAAGTTTTTGTCAAATTTCCAGTGTTTTCATCAGCAGAAAGATCTTTTTTCCCCTGTATTGCATGAAACCTGTGACTTGCTTAATAATGTGGGATGACCTCATTAAGTAGTTTTTCTTTAATTAAGCTCTTCCACCTAAAGTAATTATCAAACCTGTCCAAAGTCAATGTCATTTGTTGAAACAGACCAGGTACAACATGAATGAAACATTTTATCGAAAAAATAAAAGCCAAAGGTTTATTTAACCGAAATCCTACCTGCATAATAATTTGGAACACAGTGTGGAAATTGTTCAGCTATCGAAGATTTGATAAGATCCAAGTGTTACTGTGCTGCATCATCTGTCCACTGTCTGAAGTGCTTCACCATCATAGAATGTTCTGTGAGCTTGGTGATGAGACACAATCGAAGTTTAAGCCAGTCTGTACCTAAAACATCACCACCACTGGGGTTGGGACCCGGATCCGGTTCTTTTTTGGAACCGGGTCCAAAATTTCAGTTCCATCACTTTTGGATTGATGGTTCCCACAAACGGGTATTAGATTGTTGGCAGCTGTGTAATTTTCTTTCATTTGGCTGTGCCCGTGCATTGAAATGACTGTGGTGACGTCACGTCCATCTTCATGAGTGAGTCAAGTGGATCCGCCCACTGATGTCAGATCACGAGCGTTGGTTGAGCAGAACAGAGACAATGAGCTACAAAGCAAGACAGAAAACATCTAAAGTTTGGTTGTATTTTAACAATAAAGAAAACGAGGCAAATTGTATTGAGTGCAATGCAGTCATCACTTGCACTGATGATATCCCATCTACTATGATGAAACATCTCCTAAAAGACGACGTTAATCTCAGGGAACTAACATTACAAACTTGTCTGTGTTAACTATTAACTGTAACTTGAAAGTGTGTGTATCTTCATATAATATTTTGAAAAGCATTATTAGAGCAGTGTTAAATCAGCCTACTACCTCGATTGTACTTTGCAACAGTTACAATAAAGTTTTTGTATTTGTAAGATTGCATTTGTGTTTATTATGTACTTGTATAAGTAATATATATATATATATATATAAATACACACAAAAGAATCAGTAAGGAATCGGAATCATTAAAATTCTAATGAGTCCCGACCCTAACCACCAACCCACATTTGGTTTTATTGTTTCTCACTCTTTTTTTTCTGTATTCTGTAGAAACTCGAACTCGCACTCTTAATATTCTTTATCATGGAGCACTTTTGTTATGATCCGTGTAGGAGCTACGCATTGATTTTGTGTAATGGTTTTGTTTTTTGGTTGCCAAGGTGACACGGTGGTTTGCAGTCAAATGGGCGCAGTAGGAGGTTAGATAAGGCACTAACTAACTTGCACTCAGGTGCAAGGAGAGAGGCGAGCCAGGGTAACCATAATTTTTGTTGACCACTCTTGGATCGATTTGATACATATGCTGAGATCGGTACGTCTCTATTCGATGTGCATATGTAATCAGAAGAACGTTGTAGTTGCTTTATTGTTTTATTTGCATTGAAATAAGTCAAAACTCATCTTTCTCTCTGTATCAACTGGCACCATGTCCTACAAATAGACAGGACCTTTTCTCTACCTTTCAAGCGAATTTAAAAGCATTTGGAAGTATCTACATTTTTCTCAACAAAAGAAACATAAATTGATAAAGTCATTGCTAGCAGTGCAAAGGAATCAGTAAGACAAATGCAAATTAAGTGCAGCAGTGTCTAACGAAAAGTAAGGCCAAGAAGACAGGTAAGCTTGTACGGATAAGGAATCCGTATCACACTAATGCTGAGGTGTTTACGCTGGGACACAATGACCTATATTTGCTCTGTGCTCTGAATATAGTCTGCTTCTATATGCAATGACTTATGATGTTTCAAAGAAAAATACGTAAATTAAATTGCGCTGATTTATTGTGCATTGCAGCTGTCTTTCGCTATGGATAAATGAAAACTGAATCGGTTGAGATTAGTAAAACAAATGAGCTTGTGAGCTTGTGCTAAGAAATTGAGTCTGGGACAAGAAAGGAAATCCTCTGAAAAGGCCTTGATAAACCAAATTTTCAAAAAATGCAAAATGAAGCAGTCGTTATGTCGATAAGATTAAGGGTTAATACCAAAAATGAAAGAGTTGATGAAACAAAGGGAAAATGTCTCACCAATGAAACAATGTTTGGAGAATTGAAACATACTGTGTGAAAATGCAATGAACTGCACTCTACTACCTGAGGATGAAATCGTTAACCAAAAGGAATAGTTTTCAAGTATCATGAAATAGAGTGATACATTTCAAAAGGATGCTCAACAATGAATAGTTGAAATTGAACAACACCCTGGACAAGTTGCCAGTCCGTCACAGGGCCAATATATAGAGACAGACAGAGAGACGAACAACCACACACACTCATACCTACAGGCAATTTAGAGTCAACCTAGATCATGGATGTCTTTTGACTGTGGGAGGAAACCGGAGTACCCGGGAAAAACATGCAAACTCCACACAGAAAGGCCCCTGCCTGGGAATCAAACCCATGACCTTCTTGCTGTGAAGCAACGGTGCTAACCACTATGCCACTGTGCTGCTGAAATAACCATATACAGTGGGTACAGAAAGTATTTTGCACTCTTTGTTACATTGCAGCCATTTGCTAAAATTATTTAAGTTGATTTTTCTTCCTCATTAATGTACACACAGCACCCCATTATGGCTCTATAGAAAGAAAGGAAAACAAAACTACAACTGAATGCTGAAATTGCTGAAAAAAATGTATAAATTGAATTTCTCAAAACACAAAGTGCAACAAGTGGAAAAGGACTTAAAAGGTTTTTGATTGAATGAACTCATTTTTGTAAAGGGGATAATCTAAACATAAATGCAAACAAACTTACTCCCACAGTACATACAAAAAAAAAGTAAACAAGCAGTGGACCCAGTCAACACACAATATTTGTATGGACAACATGCATAAAAATGTTCCAGTAGATCTGGAAACCAAAAACGACATTATTGGCAACATGAAAAAACAAAACAACATTGCTTTGCAAGAGCAATTCCTTTCAGCTCTAAAGAGAGTGGTTCCAATGTTTGCTAGTGACCTACTGAAATATCTTGTGTTCACTAAAGCCTTTGAGAATGGGATTCAGAGGAACACAATCCACAACCCTAATTGTCTAGATTGTTGAGCCACAGCCCATTCAAGAAAGGGATAAGTCAACATACTCCTTTGTTCCACAGACAAAGGAGGGTCTATTGAACTCAGTCCCCCACAATGCTAATCTTTTGATACACCTATGTTAGAAGACTGCCACAAACCCCAAGTCCAGCTGCTATTAGTCACTTTATGACATGTGACTGAGGTCTACCTAAACCCCTGTTTGTTCCTCCACCCTTTCTGTTCTCATTATCCTCTCACTTGGGCTCTTCTCTCTTTGTATTTCTTCTCTTGTGGCCATGAGCCTGCTCTTGTTCCTGGATGCTCTTTTGACTCGGATCCTCTAAGGCCTCTCGTTGATCCTCTCTCTTGGATTTGCTCTCCTGCTGTTACGTGAGGAACAGAGTCTGGACATAAGAACGGACACAGTAGGCTCAGAAAGTAATTAAAGCAAAATTTATAGACAAAGTAACAATGAATAACAGAAACAACCAACACTAAACAAAGTAACAAACAAACTGGAGGGCAGGATGTGGCGGTGGCTGAGCTTTTCTGAAGCGTAAGGAAAGTGACCAACAGAAAAATAGGGAAAAATTAAGAGTGCTGGAAACTCCAGGGGAAAAACCCTAAGAGAAAGTTTCAACAAAAAATCACTAGCAACGCAAGGATAGATAAACAAACTACTCAACTGAAAATCACTAACAACGTTAGGCGATGTACTAAAAGTTATGAACATAAAGTCACTAGAAATACTAGGCACTCAAGGAGCAAAGTAGCAACAGAAAATCACTAGTTTAAAACTAGGAACAAAAATCATCATGGAAACTCTGGAGGTCAAGGAATACAATTCGTGGTAGCAGACAGAGTGAAGCAGGGCGTGGAAAGAGACGGTCTAGCAATGACAGAAGTGGGGACCGGGTCTTATATACTGTGACTGACTGAAGTGGGAGCAGCCATGAATAATCAGGCTCAGCACACCAGCACCGCATCCTGCCCTGAAACAGAAAAGAAAAATGAAAACACAACACAGGAAACAGAATACAACAGAACTTCCAAATAAACATTCGACCTGGAACCATGACACCTGCCTTGGAGGTCTCTCTTGGCCCTGACATTCTTCACAACTCTACACTCTCTGCTGTGGTAGTGACACGAATTATTGCCTAAGATCTCTAGAAGTAGACAAGCTGAGTGCCAGCCTGAGACTGGCACTGAGCCTGATAGCTGAAAGATCTGCCTCCCAATTTACTCTTGGAGACTCTAGGAACCAAAAGTAAACCTACATACAGAGAGCGAAGTGACCTATTGGGAGCTCTCGGAGATGGAGCTTGGTCATTGAGAGTTTTGTATGTTAGGAGAAGGATTTTGAATTTCTATTCTTAATTTTGCTGGGAACCAATGAAGAGAAGCTAGCACAGGATATAATATTCGTGCAGCAGTTTTCTGAATCAATGAAGGCTTTTCAGAGAATTTTTGAGAAGGGAAATTTTTGGAATAACATACAAAAGGTCATGCCAAAGAACTTGTGAGGTGCTGCTAACACTTCAACCCAGATCAAAATTATGCAAAGGCAAAAATTTTATTAAAAGGGAATGAACCAAAGGTCCCCTGATAAAGCCTTCTCATGGCCTCTAAAACAGACGATGTAAAGGTCCTGCAGGAATACAACGTTCTCCTTCGAGGCTGTTGTATTGCCATGGAATGACCATGGATGAGGAGAAAGTAATAAGTAGCTACATAGTATCAGGGATTGAGGTTGCAGCAATGGAAGGGGACAATTTTCTTGAATTTCCAAAGACTTATACACAAGGGTCCATGCCTGTGCATAGAAGAAATATTCCTACCAAGAAGGATGTTAAAAAATGTCCGCATTTAAAACACATTCAGTTCCTCAGATTAATGCAGGAATAGAACTCCTGGTAGGAAGTAATGTTTCTAAAGCACCTAAACTGCTGGAAATTGTGTTTAGTGTGATGGGACCATATGCCATCCAAACCATGCTGGGCTGGACTATCAATGGTCTACTTACAGGATACTGCGGAGAGACAGACTGGGAACAGCAACAAATAACTGGCAACAAAGTTTCAGTCATTAACCTGGTTTACCTTTGGCAGCAACAATTTAGGCATGACTTCCCTGAAAGCAGCCTTGATGTAATGTCAAAAGAGGATCAAAGGTTCCTGGAATTGGTCGTCAACTCTGCAAGACAGGTGGAAGGCCATTACCACAATGCATTACCTTTAAGAAACATTCACATCAGCATACCAAATAACAAAAAAGTTGTTCGCATTATTTGAAAAGAGGGTTTCAGAAGGATTCAAAAATACCATTCTGATTAAAACAAATTTGTGAATGAGCGTCTGGTTAAAGGCTATGCTAAGAAGGTACCCCAAGAGGAGCTTTGACCATGGCAATGGGGAAGTATGGCATATGCCACATCAGAGTTAACCATCCCACTAAAGGAAAGATCAGGGTTGTGCGATTGTTGGGGAACAGCCCATTCAAGAAAGGGACAAGACAAAATGTTCCTTTATTGTCTAGACAAAAAAGGGTCCTTTGAACTCAGCCCTCCCACAATGCTCATCTTCTCCCACCTATGTGAGAA
Source organism: Remorina albescens (assembly GCA_034769265.1). Taxonomy (NCBI): domain Eukaryota; kingdom Metazoa; phylum Chordata; class Actinopteri; order Carangiformes; family Echeneidae; genus Remorina; species Remorina albescens. The sequence goes on along the minus strand of CM068492.1, from coordinate 1,501,602 downwards.
GACAACCACAAACTGTAAGTCCGCATGCTATTGGTTACTGTATGACATGTGACCCAGGTCTACAAAACCCCTGTTTCTTCCTCCTCTCATTCTCTTCTCTCGAGGCTCTCGCTTCCATCACGCCTATTTGGGCCCCTCTAACTTGGTTCCTGGATCCACTCTGGGCTTGGATCCTTTGAGGCCTCACTTGGATTAGCTCTCCTGACTCAAAGGTTGGCCCTGACCTTCTTTGTGACTATTCACTCTTCCTATGGTAGCGACGCAAGGGCCTGCCTGAGATTTCTAAAGGTGTACAAGCTGAACACCAGCAGACTTGATGCAACATCTCCCTGCTATTTCCTGCAAGTGACGAGCCTCAAGTTAGCATCAGCTGCTAACTTAACTGCAACACCAACAATGCAACCAACTTAAGGAACAAGGGAGGAATTCAACTACTCAGACCTGCAGCTCTGGACTCTGGACTTGGACAAAGCACAAGGAAGGACAGTTGCTTGTCCAAGAACTGGGTAATGTTCACTGGGCCAAACTAGCATAAAACAAGCACAGCTAAGAACAGGACTGTTAACCCTTGTTGTGGTACAACTTACACGGGGCACTATATCTTGAGTTATTGCTTATCAAATGAGCTGGGAATTTTGTGCTAAAAAATAGAGAGCTATGATTGGCCAAACAAATTCAGTTTAATACAAATTTATTATGGGGAACCAACCTGGAACCAGGCACTAAGGCCAATCAGGTCTCTATTGTCACAAAAAGGGACCTTGGCTTAACTAAGGAAGAGCCAAGCAGCCCAGTAACAAAAGGGGGGGAGGCGTGATTTCAAGCACTAAGCCCAGTCAACCAGTCATTAATGCAAGATCATCTGCAATAAAGACATAAGTCAACTACTTCAAATGCCACTATTTATTTGACAACATCTATAAACAATCAATGTTCCTATGTACCTATATATCGATCAAGGTTATTAATGGGGAAGTGTAAGTGAGTGTATGTGTGTGTGTGTGTGTGTGTGTGTAGGTGTGCCGGTGTGCCGGTGCTGCCAGTGTCAAATCAAATCAGGTTTATTTGTATAGCGCCAAATCATAACAAAGTTACATCAAGGCACTTTACATATAGAGCAGGTCTAGACCAAACTCTTTATAAAATTATTTAAAGAGACCCAACAGATCCCCCCATGAGCAAGCACTCGGCGACAGTGGCAAAGAAAAACTTCCTTTAAGAGGCAGAAACCTCGGGCAGAACCAGGCTCAGGGGGGGCGGCCATCTGCCTCGACCGATTGGGTTGAGAGAGGGAGAGAGAGAAGGTGAGAGGGAGGGAGAGAGAGAGAGAGAGAGGGAGGAGGCAAAGTTGGGTAGAGCAGGGAGAGAATGAGAGCAGGAGGAGGGGATATTCAAAACAGGTGTAGGCAGGAAAATGATGCTGCATGAAGTTCATAGAAATGATGTTGTATAGAATTCATGAAGATATGAGAGCATCAGGCATTGCAGGAACATGGGGTGGCAATGATTCATCACCTGCAAGATGAGGACAGGGAGAGAGAGGAGAGGAACTGGGAGAGATAGAGACTTCTGGAAAACATGGTTAGTAAATGCAGTACACATGCTTGGAACTGGGAGAAACGGATTTCGGAGAAGCATAGTTGTTGGTATGTTGGCACATGCAAGGGGAGAGAGAGAGAGAGAGAGAGAGAGAGAGGTGCTCAGTGCTTCCCCCAGCAGTCTAGGCCTATAGCAGCATAGCTAAAGAGTAGATGGACTTTAACTTTTCTAACTATAAGCTCTGTCATACAGAAAGGTTTTAAGCCTGGTCTTGAAAATTGCTAAAGAGTCCGCCCGCCGGACCGATACTGGAAGTTGGTTCCATAGAAGAGGAGCCTGATAACTGAAAGCCTCCTGATTTACTCTTGGAGACTCTAGGAACCACAAGTAAACCTCCATCCGGAGAGCGGAGCGGCCTACTAGGACAGTAAGGAACTATGAGCTCTCTGAGATATGATGGAACTTGGCCATTAAGAGCTTTACATGTTAGGAGAAGGATTTTAAATTCTATTCTGAATTTTAGTGGCAGCCAATGAAGATCTCTTTTTCTAGTTCCTGTTAATATTCGTGCAGCAGCATTCTGAATCAACTGAAGGCCTTTCAGAGATTTGTTTGGACATCCAGATAATAATGAGTTACAGTAGTCCAGCCCAGAAGTTATGAACGCATGGACTAGTTTTTCTGCATCCTCTTGAGACAGGATGTTTCTGATTTTCCTAATGTTTCTCAGGTGGAAGATAGCTGCCCTACTGACTTGTTTTATGTGAGGGACAAAGGACATGTCCTGGTCAAAATTTACTCCGAGATTTCTTACAGTGGAGCTGGAAGCCAAAGTAATGCCATCCAGACTGATTAGATGATCAGATAGGGTTTCTCTTAGGTGCTAAAATAACTTCAGTTTTGTCAGAATTTAGAAGTAAAAAATTATGGGTCATCCAGACTTTTATGTCTTCAAGACATGTCTGCAGTCTGACTTTCTGACTAACTTCATTTGGCTTCATTGATAATTACAGCTGACTGTCGTCTGCATAACAGTGGAAATTGATGTTGTGTTTCCTGGTAATGTTGCTTAAAGGAAGCAGATAAAGAGTGAAGAGGATTGGTCCAAGTACCGAACCCTGTGGGACTCCATAATTGGCTATAGTGCATGAGGAAGAGCTATTGTTAACATGAACAAACTGATCTGATAAATAGGATTTGAACCACCTTAGTGCAGTTCCTTTAATGCCAATTTCATGTTCCAGTCTCTGTAATAAAATATTATGGTCAATGGTGTCGAATGCAGCACTAAGATCTAAGAGGAGAAGTATGGAGGCTGATCCATTGGCTGAAGCCATTAGAATATCATTGGAGACTTTAACCAGCGCTGTTTCTGTGCTGTGGTGAGCTCTAAATCCTGACTGAAACTCTTCAAGCAAACCGTTGCTATGCAGATGGTCGTGTAATTGGTTTGCTACTGCTTTTTAAATGATTTTAGAAATGAACAAAAGGTTCGATATGGGTCTATAATTGGCCAATTGGCAGACCCAACATTCAAATAAAATGCAACAATCAATGACGGCCGCTGCATGAGACTTGGTTTGGACGGAGTGGTCCATCTAACACGACAACCTCAATTTGTCAGCACAACAAACAACAATAGAACAACCGAAATACTATAATTAGTTTATAACCACAGTTAAAATGTTACCGGTAATCTCAACAACACACTCTAAGATAATAGTTCTGCCCACATACTATTAGTCTCTTACTGTGGGTCGACCTGGCTGAAAAACGGCTCTTGCACTGTCCTTCTTAAGGGGCAGCGCTTTAACAGTGCTCCCTTACAGCAGCTGGAGCAGACACCCTGACGTCCACTGACCGAGCTTGCTGGGGAAAAAGGGAGAATTCCATACTCTTTCTCCCTTTTATGTTCTTGGAACGTTGGCAGTCCCATGACCAAAGTTTATGGTGCCGCTGACCAAGGGGGGGCCCCTGTGTCTGCCAAACCTGGGCTTAGACATGCTCTCATCTGCTGAGTGTCTTGGCGCGATTTTCAAGGAATCCTTTGTTCCTTTGTTTTCATTTCAACTCTTATCAGCACATTTGTGGTGGTAGCTGACCTGAGGATACTCTCTACTAGAGTCAGGCGTATTAAGTACGTTAGGGCATCTGTTAACAGGCTAAGCTCTGGCCGGATCCCAACTTCTCTGATGATGTCCTGCATTGGGTCTCTCGCTACTCTCACATAAGCAATATCCTCCCTGACGATCTGACGATGGGTCTTTACAGAGTGTACTGTGTGGTTCAGAATAGTGGAGTGGAGGTTGATGGCTACACCAGTGGCTGCATGGTTTTCCCTAAGACGCGTAACTGTTGCCGTTGGGAGAGGAGCTGTTGTTGGATCTTGGGCATTTCCTTGTTGAGTTCATTAATGCGTTTCTGGAGAGAGATGAGACTGACAGAGTTAGCCGCTGACAGTCGAATTGAAAAGAGGGAGCCGAAGGCTGGGGCCGCAGCGATCAGACCGCCGAGGAACCATTTGGACCGGCCCTTATTACTGAGGTCCTGCTCTGTGACTAGGAACTTTTGCAGCTGTCTTAACACGTGCACTTAGTTTTTTTTTTTTTTTTTGCTCTCTCCACAGTATCATGTTTTTGGATCCCACTTAACCTCCCCTCGGTGAGGTGGAAGGTGAAAGTGTTTCCGGTACACCATCCACGGGTCCAGACTCAATGTGTGTATAGGCCGCAGTTCATGATCAGCAGGCCGGGGGTTGCTTGTAGGATTATGCCAGTTGGTGGGCCAGGTTCGACTATGTCTGGGGCACCGCTGGCTCAAAGGATGAGGAGGATGCCTGCAATCCAAGTGAGCTCCATCTGTGGAGTATACGATATTAATCTTGGGAACTGATTGGTGTGGGTTCATGTCAATATCTGCTGGTGTTAGGCATGTGGCACCTTGGTGTTACCGGGTTAACATTCTGGGTTTTCAGGAGAACTAGCCACCCTCTTTCCCTCTGCTGGGGGAGCAGCCTGGTCCTGAAATTGAGAAGGTTGGTTGGGTTTGATCAGGTTACCGTGGAACCATTTGTAGGATGGGTTTTGCCTTGGTTTGGGAATCCTGATGCAATATGCCACAGGAGAGAGCTTCCCTACTATCTCAAACGGCCTTGACTAGCTGGGTAGGAACTTCTTGGAAGTCCCTACTTGGTTGGTGAACTGGAAATAGAAGACCCAGTCTCCTACCTCATGCTCTCTGAGTGACGCCTTCGTGTTATGATAGGCTTTCGAGCCTTTAGCACCTGCCTCCAGAACTTGTTTTGCAAATGCAAATGTGGACTGGAGGTGTTTGCATAGGTCGGCGACGTATTGGTGCACAGTGTACACAGTAGCTACGCTTACGTCTTCCAGATGATAAAGCAGGTGGAGCGGGTGTATCATGTCTATACCAGTCATCATTTCAAATGGGGTGATCCCTGTTGCGCAATGGGTCAAGGCCCTGGTGGCCATTAGTACAAGGGGAAGTTTGGTGTCCCAATCTTTCCCATTGCTGGTCACATATTTCTTCAACATGTGTGTAACGGTTCGATTTGCCTGTTTGACTTGACCAGAGGTCTGTGGATGATAGGTGGAATTTCACCTGTACCCCTTGGGTTTCCTGGAGGGATGTCATGACACTTGAGGTGAAGTGTGTAATGATTGAGATGGCTTAAACTGGGAACAGGTAAAGCATCCTCATATGTAGGCTCTGATGTCTTTGGCCATGGATGGCCAGTTTGTAACCTGCTGGAGGGAATGTAGGGTCGCTTGGTTGCCCAGATGACCTCTGGCAGGTTTGTCGTGGGCATGAGCAAGCATTACCCCCCTATAGTCCTGGGGGACAACAAACCTCAACCCCCTTATGGACTGTACACCAACAGCCCCTGCACCAGGTTGAGATGGGGCAGAACTCGATGGAAAGCTCTCAGTCCTCCTTTTTCCCCTGGGGTGTGCGGTCCCCCCTTTGGTGGTTTGGGTCTGTCAGTTGGCATCTGATAATGTTGATCGCCCGGTCTTGGTCTTGCATTGCAACCAGATCAGCGTTGTCTGGTTTTCGTCCTAGGCACACAACTTGCCCATTGTGCTCAGGGTTTTGTTGTCTCTCCCTGCCTAGCCCCTGGGTGATGACGTGCACCACTTGGGACTATGGTTCTGGCAACCAATCTTCTTGGAACCCCCAGGGTGTGCCTTCCTCAGCACCGATCATCATTGCCATCCTTATCAGGGCCATCGACATGGGAATAGCCTTTTACCTTTTTCCAGTAGATGGTCATTCCCCATTCTGTGGTAAGGCGGTCGCAGGCTGGAAAAAGCGCAGCGTGCTTCACTTCCATTTTCCAAGCATTTTTCATGTTGTTCCTTTTCCACAGGGGCAATGGGAGATGAACCTGTGGCAATAATAATTGGAGTCTGAGCATACTACCAGCTGTGTCAGTGTGAGCTGGGACGCCTGCTGAGGGACAATCAAGATGGCTGCCACTTCCGCATATTGGCTAGTTTTACACCCTAGCTTGTAGTGGGTTGGCTCTTGAGTCCCAACGTCCACACAGAAGACACCGACCCCAGCCCTCACTTGGTTCTCGTGATGAAATGAGCACCCGTCCACGTAGACTCTCGGCATATCTTGACAGATGTCTTCGTAGTAGTGGTGCTGAGATGGTGTTGGGTCTGGGGCAAGAGGGAGGGACCAATCTGCCATACCGTTGCACTCAGTGATGGCACTTGGCTTTGCCTTTGCCTAGAGCCATCTTCTTGTTTTGGGCATACCTTACCTATACACCAAGGCTTTGCAGTGCCATCATACAACTGTTGGAAATTCGGCCCTCTCATAGCCGCTGCCTGTTCAGGAAGGTTACCGGCTGGTGGCAGGTCTCGCTGACCATTTTCTGACATCCAATGTCGGTACAGAAGTGCTCCACAGACCACACAGTGGCGAGGAGCGCTTTCTCACAGTCAGAGAATTTGATTTCCACATTGTTCAGGGCTTGACAGACATAGGCGACGACCCATCTGTCCGCTTTTGTGCCAGGGCCGCAATGAGACAATGGGAAGAGAAGCTGGCCTCCAAGTGGAACGGTTTGTTCAGGTCTGGATAAGCCAAGGAGTGGGCCGAGGAGAGGTTTTTGCTTCACATGTCTGAATGCTTGGGCCTGAGGTTCACCCCATTCAAAGGGTTGGTCCTTATGTAGGAGCTCTGTGAGGGGTCGTGCTATCTCTGCATAGTCCTCTACGAACTGGTGTGAGTAGTTACAGACACCCAAGAAACTCCTTAATTCTGACACCGTAGAGGAGAGTTTGATATCTCAGATGGCCCGGACCCTGTCAGCTTTGGGCTCAATGCCATTGGCCCCCATACTTTGCCTTCGTCCGGCACCATTTTCCCTTCATAAAGGAAATTTTGGCGAGCTGGAGATGACCATGCGCAGCAGAATCAGTCATCGCCATGTGGAGGAAGATGTTAAGCTCAGCCTGTGAGTTGGCGTACCCAAAGGGCCAGCGCTTCCAGGTGTACTGGCAATTCCCATGGGAGAAGCCAGTGTGTACTGGTCAGCCGGGTCTAATGCATAGTCCAGAACCCAACATCGACAGTGGAGAAGAAGTGGGCCCCCTTCCCCTTTGCTTGCTCTTGATCTTAGTGGATCATAGGCCATCAGGACAGGGGGACCTGTTTTTTCAGGAGGCGAAAATCTATTGTCAATTGCCCTTTACCGCTCGGTTTAAGGACTGGCCATATTGGAGAGTTCATTCATTCAATCATTCATCTTCTACCGCTTATTCGTTTCCAGCTTGCGGTACTGGAGCCAATCCCAGCTCTCATTAGGCAAGGGCGGGGTACACCCTGGACAGGTCGCCAGTCCATCACAGGGCCAACATACAGAGACAGGCAGAGACGAACAACCACTCACACTCAGATCTACGGACAACTTAGAGTCACCAATTAACCTAAACATGCATGTCTTTGGACAGTGGGAGGAAACCGGAGTACCTGGAGGAAACCCACACAGGCACGGGGTGAACATGCAACCTCTGCACAGAAAGGCCCCAGGTCCAGGAACAGAACCTGCGACCTTCTTGTTGTGGGGCAACAGCACTAACCACTACGCTGCAGTACTGCCAGTAATTGGGGAGTTTTACGTGGAATTACATTTCCGTATAATGTTATCCTTTAGTAGGGTGTCAAGCATCTCTTGGATGGCCTTGTATTCTGCCAGGGGAATCCGGTACTGGCGTACGAAGAAAGGCGGTATACCTGGTCTGGAAGGGATGTGGACAGTGTGGAGGTCTGTTACTCCACAGTCATTTGGTTCGGTCGCAAAGATAGCCTTGAACTCAAAGACGCTTGTCTCTGAGAAGGAGGCAAGCGTCAGGGCATCTGCCATATCCACCTGTTGGTCCACCCCTGCCTCAAAGCCCAGACAGGGCTTTGTAGATTGGCACTGGTCTACCCCAGTGGTGGGCAGTGACCCTCCCTACTGAATGGTCAGTGCATAGATGGTGAAGTCACCCTCAGCGTTCAAGTTAGCACTAACTTGAACGCTGGCCCCCCTTGGAGGACCTCATGACACACACTCTTTATCATCCTAGTTGGGAGTGAGTAGATAACCTCTTCTCTTTCCTTTGTGAGGAACAGCGGTAGTTCAACAATGACTGGGATGGTAAGTTCAAAGTCATGTGATCATTTGTCGATCAGAACACCAAGCAGTTCCCTGGCTGTTATTTGAACCGTGGCATAAGTGGTTTTCTGGACCAAGATGTATGTCGGACGCGGCGGTCTGTCTAACATGGCAACCTCAATTGGTCAGCACAACAAACAACAATAAAATACTTATTTCGGTGTTAAAAGGTTAACAAAGGACCACGTGAGACATGTGGCCCCAGCAGTCATCTTGTTTGTAGTTTCATTGTCTGCCATTTGGTCACTGTCTCACACACATGCTTGTACACACGAGCGCACACATACATGCATATAGCCCATATTAGAATTGTACCGGTGTGTTTGTTTGCAAATTTTTAATAAATGTTCTTAAACACAAACGCTGGTCTATTTGATGTTGCACAAGAAAGAATATTGTCAACCTCTTTCCTGCTAAACTCTGAATCCTTCTACTTTAATATTTTAATTTGGCTGTAATTGCAAATCTGATTATAGTCAGAGATCCAAATTAATAGTATTTTATGAGACTGAATTGGTGATTTAGCTATTGTTTCCCTTTTTAATGTGATGCCCCCAGGTGAAATTCTATATTAAACAGTTATCATTTAATATTAATGACTTTCATATTAATGGTTTGTCCATTTTTGATAGCCAATCACCAATGAACTACCAGGTCCCAACAAATGGTGTCCCGTGTAAATTGTACCACAACATAATGGTGTGAGGCAAAGTACTGTTAGCACTCATTCTTAATTGTGCAATATTAAATATGGCAGAATCTGTCCACTGCCAAAAACAGGTGACCCTCAAACTTGAGTCCTCTACAGGAGTAGATGTCTGGTGTGCTTGTAAGTGCATTGCGGTAAGAACTTCAAGTTAGCCCCTTGAATACCTCGTATTCAATGAAATTTGGTCTTGCCGTCAGAATTGTTGCTGATTGAAGTGCTCCCCTTGTTAATGTATCCACAGTGTGCTTCCAGCCCTGTGAAATAGAGAACTTCAAGCTGTCTGTTGCTGCCTTGCATTTCAGCCTGAATAACCAACAGAGCCTGAGATAGAACCACAGTGTGCTACCAACCCTGTGAAGTATAACTGAAGTACCTGGCTGTTACTGTCACAACAATCTTAAGAGAAACTCCTGACTTTCACTGCTCTCCATTTCAGCTAGTTCATTTTAAAGCTTGGGAAAGCATATTCACTTGTGCAAGCCCTACATTTCATTTAGTGGCCCCAATCTTTTACAACGAGTGCCACCAAAATGGGCTGTAGATACCTCTTTCCACAGGAGGTTACCCCCCTGTAGTGTAAGCTATTAGATTGCTTTGATTAGTTGGCTAGTGTATAACCGCAGCCACAACCACACTGACTTGTTTTAAAGCGCTGCTTAATATACAGGTCAGTTCAGCCCTAGTGCGTAGCAGTTTAAGTCTCTTGTACCACAAAACATAATGCCTGGTTACCCTGACTTTGTCAACAAGTTTGGTGAGTGCAGGCAGGGAATAGATGTGCTACTATATGACAGGTCTGATGCCTAGACAGCATCCAAAGGCCAATTTTTAGCATGCTTGCTCTTGAACTTCCACAGGCTAACCAGCCTTTCCATTCAGAGTTCAGGCAGCCAATAAGCAAGCTGTGCACTATTTAAAGACAGGCGCTCAGCAGAGTTAGATCTCTGCTCACAAAAGGAGGAACTGTTAAGCCTCAGGGCAGAACACTTGGCCCTACATCAGTAGATGTGATTCTAGATACTTCATTTCCACTCAGCAGTTGTGACCAAATTTATGCTCATTCCTCCAAAGGGGGAAATAGAGCCTTCCTGGACTGTTCAGCCTCCTCTCTGCATGACCATGAAAGTGATGACAGCAATTCAGATCCTGATTCTGTGTCGAGGCACAGATTAGTGTGTGATACACCCACCTAAAGCCATCCTAACCTAGTTTTCACCTAAGAAGGCCCCTGTTGACACGGACCAAATCAGCTGAGGACATCAAATATTGAGACAACCATTCCAGATGCCACTTTCCACAACTCACCATAACAACTAACAAAACTAACTTTTCAGCTCTCTCTAACCCTGATGAGCAACTAATGAAAATAGGTTATGAAACTTCATGTACATTTTTTTTGTAAACTGGATTTAGTTTGTAACAAAACAGATGTGCTTGAATAGCTAAAATAGTTTTGACAAATGCTTAGAAATTACAATATGAATTAACTGAAAAACTGACTCATTCAACAATGGACTGTGCATCGTTCCCTCCCTCGTTCCCTGTGCATCGTTCCCTCAGGATCACAAATCGGACCGGGGAACATCCCAAGGGACAAGACAACATGCTCCTTTGAGCTCAGCCCTCTCACACTTATGTGAGAAGGCAACCACAAACTCTAAGTCTGACTGCTATTGGTCACTGTATGACATGTGACCCAGGTCTACAAAAACTTCTGTTTGTTCCTCCTCTCATTCTCTTATCCTGAGGCTCTTCCTTCCCCTAATGCCTGTTTGGGTTCCTCTCTCGGTTCCTGGATCCTTTCTGGTCTTGGACCCTCTGAGGCCTCCCTTGGAATAGCTCTCCTGATTCAGAGGTTGGCCCTGACCTCCTTGCAACTCTTCACTCTTCCTATGGTAGCAACGCAAGGGCCTGCCTAGCTGAACGCCAGCAGACTTGATGCAACATCTCCCTGCTATTTCCTGCAGGCAACAAACATCAAGTTAGCATCAGCTGCTAACTTAACTGCAACACCAGCAACACAACCAACTTAAGGAACTAAGGAGGAATTCAACCACTCAGACCTGCAGCTCTGGACTTGGACTAAACACGAGGAAGGACAGCTGCTTGTCCAAGAACTGGGTAATGTTCATTGGGCCAACCTAACATAAAATAAGCACAGCTAAGTAGAGGACTGTTAACTCTTGTAAACACAAATGTAGATTCTGTTACTTTCTGTGTTGGGCTTTCCTGTGTTTAGGTTGTTTGGTTAGCCTCACCAGGAGTTAATGTTGATTTTTTTATATTAACACATGCTTTAGCACATCACCAGCCCTGCATGAAACTAACCCTTCCCCCTTTTTACCCTAGCACCTTGGAACTATTTCAGCTGGCCCTAACAAAGGATCACATGAGACATGTGGCCCCAGCAGCCTTGTTTTGTCTTGTTTGTAGTTTCATTGTCTGTGTGTGTGTGTGACAGCGACCAAATGGCAGACACACATGCACACACAAGTGCACGCATACATGTATATAGCCCATATTAGAATAGTACCGGTGTGTTTGTTTGCTACTTTTTATTAAATGATCTTAAATGCAAATGTTTGTTTATTTGATGTTGCACAAGAAGTAATATTGTCAACCTGTTCTCTGCAGAAATTTGAATCCTTCTACTTTAATATGGTAATTTGGCTGTAATTGCAAATCTGATTATAGTCAAAGATCCAAATTAATAGTATTTTCTGAGACTGAATTGGTGATTTCGCTATTGTTTCCCTCTTTAGGGCTGTGCCCTGAGATTAACTTTGATATTAAACAAAGTTATTATTTAACATTAATATCTTTCATATTGATAGTTCAGTCAATTTCTGATAGCCAATCACAAATGAACTACCAGGTCCCAACAAATGGTGTCCCATGTAAATTGTACCACAACAAGATTGTGGATCAAGCTATAAAGGAACATCATTGTACGCTAAAATCCTACAAGGCCTTGACCTTACCAGCTCTCTGATTGATGGGGTGACTCGTTTTAGGGAGGAACCAATTGTGATCATGGCTGACATTGAGCCAATGTTCCACCAGGTGCAGGTCGTTCATGATCCCTCTGCTCAGGTTACTCTGGTAGCCGAAAGGGGATATGGAACAACAACCTGCTGGCCACTGAATGAAAATGCATCTTTTTCAAGTGACATCATCTCCTACTTGTGCCAATTTCACTCTTACAAGTGTGTAGAGGACTATGGGCATCACTACAATGAGGAAACATTGGATACACTGTTGCACTGTTTTTATGTTGATGATTGTCTTGTGTCAGTGGCCACAAAAGAGGAAACAGCATTGCTTTACCAGGACTTGGTCTTTCTGCTCATGGAACTGGATTAAGTGGACTTGCAGAGAGAGTGCTGGTTATTGTACTTAAGAACAGACCACAAGATTTAGGGTATGTCACTAAAGCCCAGTTGCATCATTTCTATGAGTGTGAGTATGGAACAGTGACTTAACTGTTCCTGAAAATCAAGCACTCATGAATACACAGTGCTTAGGCTATGGGAAAGACTTGAGTAGCTCCTTTGAAAGCTGTTACAATCCCTAGAATGGAGTTTATCCCTGTAACCATGGCCAGCCACATCAATGTACTTGGGAGGTAAGAGCTATAGATGGGTCTTCTGGATGCTGTGTTGTGGACAGACAGCACATCAGTGCAGAAATACATTAGGAATGAGACTTCATGGTTTAAAGTCTTTGTAGCAAACTGGTCTCCCAAATTCTTAAGGCTTCCTGTTCTGCTCATTGGCAACAATCCAACAGATTTAGCCTCTAGGTGGGAAAATGCATGTCTTGTTCAAGATGCTGCATGGGTGTCAAGTCCTCACACTTTTTTCATCCTTAGGGTGAGTGGCCTGTTGACATGGAAGACCTCAATCGCCTGTCACTTGACAATCCTGAGGTGAAAAGAGTTGCTCCAGTGAATGTTGTGCAGGACAGAGAAGACCCAGTAACTCACATGATCGAGTAATTTTCCTCTTGGAAAAGCCCAAAGAAATCAATAGCATGGCTTTTGTAAATGAAAGACTGGTTCCAGTCCTGCTGACCTTTGCACAGTCTGACATCAATAAGGAACTGCAAAGATCTTCTGTGAAAGAGCAGATGAATGATTTGAAGAGGACAGCTGTGCATAGGAGTGTCACAGTTGAAGACTTCGACCAGGCCGTGCTTGCCATCATCAAGTTCTGTCAGGGAAAGATATTTCCTGAAGAGCTAACCAGTCTGGGGAAAAACGGGTAGCACGTTAAGAAATCCAGTCACCTCTTTGCCTGTGCAAGCGAAACATCCTATAACCCTAGCAAAAAAATCTCCAAATCTCAGAGCTCCCACTTAGATACATACATCAAGAAGTGGGACATGGTTACCATAACCACATGCTGTCAAAGTCTCCTGTGGGAAAAATTTGTCTTGGACAGAGGGGAAGTGCTACCGTATCTCAGAATGGACTCGATGTTTGCACAATACAAGATCAGCATTATTTTTCGTCTGAGTGCAGGTGCTAATGGATTTTGGCACAGACACTTGCCACCTGTGTATGCCAGCTGAGGTCACTATCAATGTGCACCCCTAGGTACTTGATGGAGGTTACCTGTTTGATTTTGTTGCCGTGTATGGCAACAGGACTCCTGTCACCTGCTGATCTGGGGTCCCATAGCAGCTCAACTGTTTTACATTTATTGATATCAGTGATGGGAATAACAGGGTTACTTTTTTCAGTAACAGGTAATCTAATTGATTACTTTTCCCATCATTACTATAATTGACGCTGTTTTTTTCATCAGACCAACCAGGGGCCAGGTTCTCCAATCTGTTCTTAAAAAGATCTTAAGTAATGTCGTAAGATCTAAATTAAGAAGTTCATAAGAACATTCTTAAGTGCAATTCCTCAATATTTTCTTAAGAACAGTCTCAAATCTTACAAATTTCTTTATTTTTCCAACTTAAGAACTTCTTAAAATACGTCATGAATTAATATGTTGCATCGTACAAGCCAATAAACATTTAAAAGGATGTGAACCATAAATTAGTCAGACGTTCAGATGGTCAAACTTCTCAAAGCAGGAGCTTGAGTTTATAATCGCGGAAATTAATGTAAGAAGAAAATTACTACTTGGGAAAATAGACAATATGGGAATAACAGCTGAAAATAAGTCTAGAGGGTGGGCAAAAGTGGCCCAGGCTGTCTCAGCGGTGGGACAGACACTGAGAGTCAGCGCAGGTCTCAAGAAAAAGTGGGCGGATTTCAAGTCGGAGGTGAAAAAGAAGGGAGCTGAGAAGAAACGACTGATGAACAAGACTGGTGGAGTTGAAAGTATTGTAGCGTTGCAGGGTTTAGGTGGATGGAGGAAGGACAAGGAGGAGGCGATGTCGCAGTTTGCTAGCTCAATGGAGCCCAGATTTATTTCCTTGCCGCAGCACAGCTAACCCGAAGTTGAGGTGCCCCCCGGAAAACAACGAACAGCGTCTCTAACTTTTTCAACTGTCGTGAAATGACGCAACTTACCCACAACATCCCCCACCCCTCCCCAGAACAACCCATCGGCAAATACCCCTATGGTGGACACCTCCTTCAACAGAAACAAAGCAACAAACCCACATCATAGTAGTCCCCATACCCAGCGTTACAGTATTAATCTCGACTGGATGAGATTAGTTACATTAAAGGCTAACTTAACTGCAGGAATTTTAAGACAGGTCAAGGTTGTTTAAACTTGAAAAAAAAAATCAAGAACAAATTTGAGAACTTTGTTTTCAATAATACCATTTATTCTTAAGTTTTTTTCTTAAGAAGGGACTTACGAAGAAAGTTGAGAAAATACTTAAGAATAAAAAAGAGAAAAATTTATATTCTCAAATAAAGTTCTTAAGACCGAACTTAGGAAAAAAATGGCACTCAAGAAGATTTTTTTTCTTAAGAAAGTTTTGTGAATCTGGCCCCAGATCTCTAAGTTGAGAAGCAAAGACTTTTTTACTCTTCTTCTCTAAATGGAAGTATAGCCATTGGCGTCCCAGAGTCACCCCCCTAATGCCAGCTATCACCGTTCCTCAAAACCAAGACAACTATCTCAAACAGCAATACCGTCAACTACTCCGACCTCGCACCTACTGCACCAGTAAAAGCGGGGTGGGGATACAGACCCTGGTTCGCGTAGGGGGTAATGAAAGTATAGAGGGTGCAGGAGGTGGAGGACGAGATACACTAGCAGATTCAGCAAACAAACTCACCTAAATAGTCCTATAATCAGAGACAAAGACAAGCCAAATAAGCCAATAGAGGCCAAATCACCTAGACTAACTGCATGGTCTCAAAGAGGCTCACACAGGCCACACCCTCAACCTAAATACCTCTGCCTCCTGGAGGTGTCGTGGGACCAACTAGATGAAACACCGGTGAAAGGAGGTTCCCACCTGATGACCCCAAAGACATGTTAGTTATTTACTAGTTAGTTACCTCTTTGAGGTGAGGTGATTTAGTAAGGGCATATTTCCAGGATATCAGACTATGCTTAAGTACAGCAGGCTTTACAACAGGTTGGCAGAGGCTAGAAATAGGCATTATGGCAGGGTGTACGATTTCTCCATTAGCATTCACAATGGCGATGGAGGTAATTATTAGAGCTTCTAAGTGGGTTGTAGGTGGAGAGAGACGACAGGATGAGATGCACACTCCTCAAAAAGCCTGGTCTTGACCCAACTATTCCAAACAGAGGTGGATAGTAACAAGGCAGATGTACTTCGTTACACTACTTAAGTAGTTTTTTTTTTTGAGGTTCTGTAGTTTACTTGAGTTTGTTTTTTTTTTTTAAATCAGGACTTTTACTTTCACTCTACTACATTTAAAAGTTAAAAAATATACTTTTGCTCTGTTACTTTGACGTTTTGCCACCTTGTTAGTCATTACAAATTAAAATTGAAATATAATTAATCATCAAAGGATTATGTGGAATAGGCGTGTCTGAGAGGACGAGAACAACAATGTAAGGTACTCTCGTGAATATTACAGGTAAGGGCGGGATGCGGGGGGTGGCGGAGAGCAACATGGCTACCTCCGCAGTTAACGTTGATGAGGAAGATACGGACGGATTATCTGGAATGGGTGTGTCCGAGAGGACGAGAAGAACAACGTACGGTACTCTCGTGAAGATACGCTACTCTCATAGACGGTACCACACTGACAGCATCTCCTTCGGTAGAAGACGACAGTCTTGATGCCAAGTATGACCGCGGTCATACTTGGCATCAATGTTTGGCTACCTTGGGATGGGGGAAAATCCTAAAACATACAGAATGAAGTGCCTCTTGTGCCTACCAAAGTGCCACAAGATGTTGTTTTGCTTCTTTTTATGCATACTATAAAAATACTTTGTACTTGAATATATTTTTTCACAAGATATTTTTGATACTGAAGTACATTTAATGTGAGCTACTTTAAGACTTTTACTCAAGTGATTTTCTTATGGGTGACTTTAACTTTTACCAAAGTCATTTTCAGTTATGGTATTTGTACTTTTACTTAAGTATTTTTTTCCAGTACTTTATACACCTCTTATTCCATATAATTTTAGGCCAATTTCCAAGCTTTCTTTTTTATCCAAGATTTTAGAGGAGATTGTTTTTAATCAGATTCTGTCCTTTTTAAAGCAAAACAGTATGTTTTAAAAATTCCAGTTCTTTTTCTGCATGCTCCTTGTGCTGCAGCTTTATCGTTCTCAGCTGCTGGTTGAGGTCCTTTTGTGCAAACTGACACCTGCCTTATCTCCTAGTTTGAAGGCTAGTTTCTTCCTGCTGATGCACTCTCTTATACCCATTGTCAAGTAAGGTTTGTTGTTAGGATACTTTTAACAGTCCTGTGGGATATAATTGAGTCCACTCTGAAGGATATGTAGGCAGAAATGGAGTCAGTCACAGTATTTATGTCTGCGTCCTCAAAGAAGGTGTCTCAGTCTGTGCACAGGAGGCAGCCTTTCAGCTCATCCTTCTTATCGCTGGACTACACCTTTACAGAATGGAGTTCTGGTTTACACGATTTAAAAAGGGCCCAATATATAGGGAGTAGTTGAATGACATTGTGATCAGAATTACTGAGGGGGGGTCTGGCTCTTGCTGTGTAGGCGTCTCTGATGTTGCCATAGCATTTATCAAGGATGTCGTTGTTCCTAGTGTTGCACTTTACATATTGATAAAAGCCCAGCAAAGATTTACTCACACTGCAATTGTTCAGGTCACCAAGGGCAAGCATAGGAGCAACAGGTTTCTCCTGCAGGTGTTTATATACACTCAAAGATTTGGCTAGCTGCTTTGTAAGCATTCCCATTTGGTGGCACATACACAACACACACAAAGACGTTAGTAAACTTCCTTGGGAGGTAGTGTGGCTAAAGGGTAACAGGCAGCAGCTCAAGGTCAGGGTTGCATATTCTGTTCCTTACAGCAATGTTATGGCACCAGCTGTCTTTTACACAGACCCAAACCCCGCCCCCTCTAGTTTTGCCTGAGCATGCATTTCTATCCTGGCTTTTAAGTGTGAAACCATCAATCTGAACAAAACTGTCCAAAATATCATCATTAAACCAGGTTTCAGGGAAAGCCATCAGATCACACTCAGAGTACTCTTTGTTTGCTTCAACTTTTGCACGTAGATCATCGATTTTTGTTTATCAGGGTGGGATCACAGAGCAGCATGGTGGGCAGCGGCAGTTTGGTAGCTCTCCAGACACGCTGCTTCACGCCGCCTCTCATGCTTCGTTTCCTGGCCTTCCCATCTTGTCGGTGGCAGTCCGCAGTCCCGGAAGCCCAGCAGTTCTGTCCTGCTATAGGCCTGCTGATCCGAGCTAGCGGGCCCGTCGGCTAGACACCAGACAAACTGGCTGGATAAAATTAGCCGCATCAATGACAGCATCAGAAGTCCCGTCCTCCTCTGTCTCCCCTCCCCTGCTTGCCGTGTGTGTGTATATATATATGATATAGATTCATTACAAACAGACAGATATATATTTTAAATATATTATATACAAGTGTTTATTTCTTTTTATTTGGATTATCATAATTTACAGCCAATGAAAAGAAAAAAACTGTATCTCAGATATTATATTATATTGAGAAAATGTTCAATATCAAAGAATTTTCAAGACTGCTGACTTGACAGTTGTCCAGAAGACAATCATTGACACCCAGCACAAGGAAGGTATGACACAAAAGGTCATTGCTAAGGAAGCTGGCTTTGAGTGAGTATACACAGTCAGTTTACCAGTGTTGGGCATGTTACTTGAAAAAAGTGACTATTCATAGTTACTACCTACTTCTGTCAAAAAGTTACTGTGTTAATAATTGAGTTACAGCATTATTAAAGCAAGTAATTAACAGGGAAAGTAAGTATTGCTTTATTATTTTTGTAATATACCAGTATTTAAAAAAAATGCCTTTAATTTAACTTTAAATTTTACAGTTTATTAATACATTCATTCATCTTCTATTGCTTATCTGTCTCCGGACCTTGGGGGTCCTGAAGCCAATCCCAGCTCACATTGGGTGATGGTAGGGTACACCCTGGACAGGTTGCCAGTTTCAAGGCCAAACAGACAAAGGTTGGACCCAAAAGCACGCCCAAAGATGTACTTGTCAATCAGGCAGTTTATTGAATGACAGTCATTAAATGCTAAACCAGTGTTCCAGATGAACTGCCGAGCCCAAAGGAACAGGCGAGGAATCCAGTGGGGACAAAGCTGAGAGACATGGTCAGGCAGGCAGGGTCGAAACACAGACAGGTAGATGGAAGCAACGGTACCGATAGGGAACAAAAACGGTAGATCTCAGTATGGCAGTCAGAAAAACACTGGTAAGTAACTCATTATGGAAGAAAACAAACTGGCAGTGAAGACAGGGAAACACAGGGCTTATATAGTGCTGGGAGGCGAGTAAACAAGAATCAGGTGACACACATTAGGGAGGTAATCACACAGGAGGAAGTAAAGACACCAGACATGACACAGGAGGGAAACTACCAAAATAAAACAGGAAAGGATAAGACAGACATAAAACACTAAGGCCTTGGGACTGTTGTGACAGCCAGTCTATTGCAGGGCCAGCAAACAGAGACAGACAAAGATGAACAACCAATCACACTCACACTCAGATCTATGGGCAATTTAGACTTACCAACTAACCTAGACATGCATGCCTTTGGACGGTGGGAGGAAACCAGAGTAACCTGACGAGGAAGCTGGTGCACAGAGTGCTGTATCCAAGCATATTAATTGAAAGTTGAATAGAAGGTAAAAATGTGGTAGAAAAGCTGCACAAGCAACAGGGATAAACACAGCCTTGAGAGGATTGTGAAACAAAGCCCATTCAATAATTTCGAGGAGACTCACAAGGAGTGGACTGCAGCTTGGGTCAGTGCTTCAAGAGCCACCACGCACGGACATATGCAGGACATGGGCTACAATTGTCATTCCTTGTGTCAAGTCACTCTTGAACCAGAGACAACATCAGAGGTGTCTTACCTGGGCTAAGGACAAAAAGGACTGGTGGTCCAAAGTACTCTTTCAGATAAAAATACATTTTCATACTTTTCAATAGTCAAATGTTTTTTTAAATTGGACCTAAGTAATATTCTAATTTGCTGAGATGCAGAATTTTCGATTTTCATTTGCTGTAAGTTATAATTATCAAAATGAAAATAAATATATCAGTCTGTGTTCAATGAATCTATAATAATATATGAGTTTCACTTTTTGATTATATTTAAATTTATTGAGATGACCTTGTATGTCTGTGCATGGCCTTGCAATACCGTACAAGCCTTCTTTTTTTTTTTGGTTGATTTCCAAATCCGAAATTTAAAACTCAACATTTTCAAAATTCCCATGGAAAATTTCTTGAAAATTTCCAGCATTTTGCAACCATAAGGATAGGTTGTGAAGAGTTTTTTTCATTTTACAATTAAAACCTTTCTATTATCTTTGTGGATAAAAAGTGAAACAATTATTGTTCTTAGTTTTTTTGTTTTTGTTTTGTTGAGCTCTCCCACAATTGTATTCTCCGTGAACAACACAAAATATTTCTGTGAAGTTCTGTGATTCCTGTGTAACTTTCTTCTGTGGCTTCTAGTGGCTTTTGTTATATTTACAGAATGAAACTTGAATAAAAAAAAAAACAAGAAACGTGCATTGCATGGTGGGAAGGACAAATTTTGTTGTGAAATAAACAAGAAGACGTGCAAATAGATTGAAATAAGTAAGCACGTTTACATGACAACTAAAAGAACTGAATTATAGCGTCAGTCCGACCAAAACTGGACTTTTAAAGTACATGTAAACACGTTAGCTCGGCTGAAATTGAACTGAAAATTGTCGGACTAACACACCCAGATAATGTGATTGAAGGTCGATCTACTGCTGCATGTATACGGACAATCGGACTGGAACCGGAGGAGGTGATCTGTGCATGTGCTTAAGTTTCGCGCCAAGCTATGACCCGGAAGTTGAACGGCATTTAAAACATAAACGCAAATGTAGGAGGTCACACAAAAACAGCCGGCTAACATGGCGAAGTTATGTACAAATTTACAAGATGGTTGTCCATCGTTGTGCCAGTTTACCTCTGAGTCACTAACTTGCTAGCTCACCGGTCTTTGTTTCTTTCCACCTCTGTTGTGGTCTGTGACGTCACAGATCAATGGGTAGTGACCCATTACCCACAAGCCGAAAGAGTGCATATCGCCACCTATCGTAACGGAGGCAACATGATTTCAACAAATAAATTGATTTCACTCCTGTGCATGTATACTGGGACAAGGACAGAAGTCCGATGAGATGGTTTAACTGTGCATGTAAAAGTGCTTAATGAAAGTGAACCTAGACTTGTTAGGACTGGTTTAATAGCCTTAATTCTAAATTATTGATAATTGTGTTTTTATTCCAGGTTATGTTTAATGTTTTGCTGAATACGAGTGGTATTTTAAGTTATATGGTTTGGGCTTTCTGTTAGTGTCACACACTAGGCACTTGCTGTTACAGAATCTTGGCTTTCAGTCATAGTGATTCCATCCTATCATTCTTACAGGCAATTTTATAAGTATGTTATTAAACACATTTTGTGCTGTTTAAATTGAAAGTGTCTGTCCTTCTAAATGCTTGACATATTCCTGACCTGACCTCCTGTTTCACTGCAGCAACACCAAGTGGCCTCATCAAAGAGGAATACATCCATGACTGTATACAGATGGATATCCCCCCTGGCATGCCTCTGACTGACCATCAAGCGTCCCTAAAACTCCCTCCTCCAGACCATTATGGCCAGCCACTGCCCTCCCAACAGCTCTCCTCTGAACCCCATGGACCCCTACCTGTCAGCAGATACCCTAACCTCTCTGTCTCACCCAAAGGTCAGCTCCACATGTTTATTATTCAATTGTAAAAATGTCAGTATTTTGGGCAGGCAGTAGGTCTGATATGTCCCTTTGTTACTTTCAGTATCCACTTCTGGCTCCATGCTGCCGCTGCAGGGCACTCACAGCGATGGCCTACTCCAAACCACTACTCCACAGGCTCAAGTCATCACCCCAGGACCAAGATCACCGACTCCAACTCAACAACAGGCAGCCCAGCAACCTTCACAGCCCCCCCACGCACAGCAGCCCACCCTACCTCCTCCTCACTCACATGGACAGAATGGATACAGCAGCAATAAACACTCTCAAAACCAGGCTGTCTTCCATAGTGAGTTCACTCACAGTGAGTATACACAGTCAGTGTACTGGTGTTGGGCACATTACTTTAAAAAAGTAACTATTTATAGTTACTAGCTACTTCTGTCAGAAAGTTACCGATTTAGTAATTGAGTAACAGCATTATAAAAGCTACTAGTTACCAGGGAAAGTAATTATTGCTTCACTGTTTTTGTTATATACTCGTATTTTTAAAAATTACCTGTATTTTTTCACCAAGTGTTTTTATTAATTTCCAAAATAAATAATCACACTACAACAAATAATACAGGTGTAAAATAGAACTATCACAGTAAGGCTCATCTTCAATAAGGTAAACATGACAGTAGCATGCATTATTTTGCAGTCCAAAACATTAATCATCCTTAGGATGAAAAAAGTTAACTTAGTTATCACTTAGAGAAAAGCATTTCAAATAAAACAAAGCAAAAACAAACAGACGTAAAATAAATACATGGCAGTTTCATTTGTTGATCGTTTACATACAGGGGGAACATGCCTCCATTGCTTTCCTCCCCTCTAAGAACACCATAAAAGACCTCCACATACTGTCAAAGATGAAATATTTACCTTTTAACGTTAAAGTGAGTTTTCCCAATGCAAGAGAGTCTGACAGTCCTGCAAGCCAGACACTAATACTTGGTTTGGTAGTGGATTTCCAAGATTGGCAATGGTATATTTGGCTTGTAGCATGCAAAAAGTAATCATAGATTTATTTGCCTTACTAAGGTTATGATTTACGAGAAAAATACCAAAGATAGACAGTTTGGGGTCTATTAATAGTTTTATACCTGTAACATGCAAAATCATATCCATCACCTCACTCCAAAAAGCCTGGGTCTGTGGGCAGTCCCACAGGCAGTGGTATAATGTGCCCTTTCTACCACATTTGTAGCACGTGTCAGGAATATTGGGGTTGAATTTATTTAGCTGAGTTGGTGTTACATATATTCTCATTATCCACTTATACTGAAGTCATTTAAAATGGGTATTTTTTGTTTGTGTTTGAGATTTTAAGCAAATATTCTGCCAGTCCTCTATTGAGATTACTGAATTAAAATCCTCACAGCATGCCAATCTTTTACTATCTGAGGAAACCTTTGATCCATACATGATTATTGCATAGAAACTTGAAGTCAGTCCCTTCTTAGAGTGTTGATTTGTTGCTATTTCTTCTATTGGTCTAGTATCGATAGTAGGTAGCGATAAAGATTTCTGTATCTTAAATATATAGCTTCTTATCTGCAGGTATTTAAAATAGTGTTTTGGTTGGATGTCATACTTTTCTCTCAAGTCTTCGAATGACATGAAAATGTTATTGTTAAATAAATCTGCCATTTTAACATTAACATTTTTATGTTGTTATTGTGGGGAAACAGCGCTAACCACTATGCTGCCGTGCTGCCCTCTTTTAATTTAGCTGAGTATAAATATGAACTGAGTGATAGAGGGGATGTCATATTTCTTTCCATACTCATCCAGGGCTGTGGCATTTCTTGTGAGATCCAACATGAAGCAGTAGTGCCTCTCTCCTTCTCATCTTCTCTCTCTCCCTCTCTCGAACCAACCAGTCGAGGCAGATGGCCGCCCCCCCTGAGCCTGGTTCTGCCCGAGGTTTCTGCCTCTTAAAGGAAGTTTTTCCTTGCCACTGTCGCCAAGTGCCTGCTCATGGGGGGATCTGTTTGGTCTCTTTAAATCATTTTATAAAGAGTTTGGTCTAGACCTGCTTTATATGTAAAGTGCCTTGATGTAACTTTGTTATGATTTGGCACTATATAAATAAATCTGATTTGATTTGATTTTGATTAGTGAGTTGGGCAGCCCAATAATCCTATTGAAGGTTTGGGAGTTTCAAGCCTCCTCTGTCCTAAGGGAGATAAAGCAAAGATAAGCGAAGTCTAGCCCATCTGTTGTTCCGAATGAAATTACAGAACTTTCTTTTCATATTTGAAAAAAAATGAATAGGAAGACCCAGAGGATTGGAATGAAAGAGGTAAAGAAATTTACCTCTAAAGGGAGATAAAGCAAAGATAAGCAAAGTCTGGCCCATCTGTTGTTCCAAATGAAATTACAGAACAGAACTTTTCATCTTTGAAAAAAATTGATTAGGAGGACCCAGAGGATTGGAATGAAAGAGGTAAAGAAATTTCGGAATAAAATTCATTTTAAGTATATTGATCCACCCTATCATGGAAATTGATAACATTGATCATCTATTAATAGATTCGGAAACTGATGCTATCACTGGATTATAATGTGCCTCTACTTCTTCTTCTTCTCCTTTCGGCTTTTCCCTTCAGGGGTCGCCACAGCGAATCAGTTGCCTCCATCTAAGCCTGGCTTCTGCATCCTCTTCTCTCACACCAACCACCTTCATGTCCTCTTTCACTATATCTATAAACCTCCTCTTTGGTCTTCCTCTAGGCCTCCTGTCTGGCAGTTCAAAACTCAGCATCCTTCTACCAATATATTCACTATCTCTCCTCTGGACATGTCCGAACCATCTCAGTCTGGCCTCTCTGACTTTATCTCCAAAACCTCTAACATGTGCTGTCCCTCTGATGTACTCATTCCTGACCCTATCCAACCTGGTCACTCCCAAAGAGAACCTCAGCATCTTCATCTGTGCTACCTCCAGCTCTGCCTCCTGTCTTTTCCTCAGTGACACTGTCTCTAGACCAAACAACATCGCTGGTGTCACCACAGTTTTGTACACTTTTCCTTTCATCTTAGCTGAAACTCTTCTAACACACATCACACCTGACACTTTTCTCCACCCATTCCAGCCTGCCTGCACACGCTTCTTCACCTCTTTTCCACACTCTCCATTGCTCTGGACTGTTGACCCTAAGTATTTAAAATCTTCCACCTTCTTTATCTCATCTCCCTGTAACCTCACTCTTCCATTTGGGTCCCTCTCATTCACACACATATACTCCGTCTTGCTGCGGCTAACCTTCATTCCTCTCCTTTCCAGGGCAAACCTCCACCACTCTAGCTTCTCCTCCACCTGTTCCCTGCTCTCACTACAGATCACCATGTCATCTGCAAACATCATAGTCCATGGAGATTCCTGTCTAACCTCATCTGTCAGCCTGTCCATCACCATAGCGAACAAGAAGGGGCTCAGAGCTGATCCCTGATGCAGTCCCACCTCCACCTTGAACTCCTCTGTCACACCTACAGCACACCTCATCACTGTCTTACAGTCCTCATACATGTCCTGCACCGCTCTAACATACTTCTCTGCCACTCCAGACTTCCTCATACAATACCACGGTTCCTCTCTGGGCACCCTGTCATAAGCTTTCTCCAGATCTACAAAGATACAATGCAGCTCCCTCTGACCTTCTCTGTACTTCTCTATCAACATCCTCAAAGCAAATACTGCATCTGTAGTACTCTTTTTTGGCATGAAACCATACTGCTGCTCACAAATGCTTATACTGATACTCTTTTAACCTCCAGAACATTCCTGACAAACTCCTCCTTCAAGATAACTCCTACTCCATTTCTCTTCCTATCTACACCATGATAGAACAACTTGAACCCTGCTCCTAAACTTCTAGCCTTGCTACCTTTCCACCTGGTCTCCTGGACACACAGTATGTCTACCTTCTTCCTCTGCATCATGTCAACCAACTCTCTACCTTTCCCTGTCATAGTTCCAACATTCAATGTCCCTGCTCTCAGTCCTAGACTCTTGGCGTTCCTTTTCTCTCTCTTCCTACGAACACACCTTCCTCCTCTCCTTCTTCGACGAACAGTAGTCCAATTTCCACCGGCACCCTGTACGTGAACAGCACCGATGGCGGTCGTTGTTAACCCGGGCCTCGACCGATCCGGTATGGAAGTCATTGATTCGATTCGCATGTTTGATTTGGCAAAAGTTTTATGTCGGATGCCCTTCCTGACACAACCCTCTGTATTTATCCGGGCTTGGGACCAGCACAATAAGGCACTGGCTTGTACCCCCTTGCGGCTACATTATAATGTGCCTCTACTAGATCGTCAATTTTAGGTGTAATTCTAATACCAGGATAATTGAAACTATCCCTAACTATTTTGAATGGTGTTTGAGCTGGGGGATTTATTCTTTCCGAATGCTTAAGGAAGAGAATAGCAGAGTTTGATTCATTAATTTTGTAACCGGAAAGCTTACTAAAAGAGCTAATGGTATTAAACAAGTGATGTAGTGACTGTTCTAAGTGGGATAAAAAAACTACAATATCATCTGAAAATAAGCCTATTTTGTTGTCAATTTCATTTATTTTAATACCTGAAATATTCTGATTACTCCTAATGGCAATAGCCAAGGACTCAATTGCCATCACAAACACAATAGGTGAAAGGGGACAGCCTTGGCGTGTGCCTTTTCATCCATCCATCCATCCATCTTCATCCACTTATCCTGTCAGGCCGGGACTCAAACAGGACTCGGATGCAGAGACTTTCAATAATAAATGACTTTATTTGAAACACAAGGACTTCAAACCGGAGTGACAAAGCAAGAGGGCTATGTAACCTTAACTAGTAGAGATCGTCACTATACTCTAAGGTCTAAATAAAAATCACTCTCGGTGGAGGAAAAAACACTAACTAGAAGAAAACAAAAGGTAAACACAAAACGCTCCATTAGGAGAAAACCTGAGTAACAAAACCAAAAGAATCAACTCATGCAAAAGGCGGAGGATATGAAATAATCTAAAAAAATTACAGAAATCAAAATCTCTCTTATCGAGGAAAAACAAAAGGGCTATGAAAACTAACTATGATATACTCTAAATACAAAAGGTAACAAACAGAAAATCAGTCGTAACGAGGAGAAACAAAAGGGCGTTGAAAACAAGCTATGATTATCAAAATTACAAACAAAAAATTACGGGACAAAAACAAAACCAGGACAGCAACCTCACCACGGTGTGACATATCCAGGGTCGGGTCGCGGGGGTAGCAATTTTGTATAACTATTCGGTTGCATCAGTATTAACAAATGATATTATATCCAACCTTTTTCATCTTTCAAAAGACACACAGGGGTAGCAACTTCATCAGGGAGCCCCAGACTTTCCTTTCCCCGGCCACATCGACCAGCTCTGACTGGGGGATCCCGAGGCGTTCCCAGGCCAGAGTGGAAAAATAATCTCTCCACCTGGTCCTCGGTCTGCCCCGGGGCCGACTCCCAGCTGGACGTGCCTGGAACACCTCCCAAGGGAGGCGCCCAGGAGGCATCCTAACCAGATACCTGAACCACCTCAACTGGCTCCTTTCAATGCAAAAGAGCAGCGGCTCTACTCTGAGCTCCTCTCGGATGACCGAGCTCCTCTCCCTATCTCTATGGGAGAAGCCAGCTACCCTTCTGAGGAAGCTCATTTTGGTCGCTTGTACCTGTGATCTCGTTCTTTCGGTCATGATCAAGTTCTCATGACCATAGGTGAGGGTAGGAACGAAGATTGACCTGAAGATCAAGAGCTTCGCTTTCAGGCTCAGCTCTCTTTTCGTTACAGCGGTGCGATACAGCGACTGCAGTACCACTCCTGCTGCTCCGATTCTCCGGCCAATCTCACGTCCAAGGTCCCCCCACTCGTGAACAAGACCCCAAGGTACTTGAACTCCTTCACCTGGGGCAAAGACTTATTCCCAACCCGGAGTAGACAGTCCATCAGTTTCCTGCTGAGAACCATGGCCTCTGATTTGGAGGTGCCAATCCTCATCCCAGCCGCTTCACACTCAGATGCGAACCTGTCCAGTTAGAGCAGGAGGTCACAAGACCGATAGTGCCAACAGCACCACAATGTCCGCAAAAAGCAGCGATGCGATCCTGAGCCCCCCGACCTGCAACACTTCTCTTCCTTGACTGCGCCTAATAATCTAGGTCTCTTTCTCTTCTTAGAGAAATATTAGAACAAACTCATCTGAAAATGCAGTCAGCAGTTAATACATCAGGGCTTGTAGATATTAGCTTAATGCTATCAATTAGTTTACCCACGTTAGCCTCACTCAGTTGGCACCAGGCCCAATTAACTTAAGCTACCGGTACGTTACGTAACGTTAGCTGGCCATCAATACTTTGCGAATGTCTATTTAACTTGTAAAATCTATGATGTGTTATCTTAAGCTAATAAATCTACCTTTGTTCCGGTAAGTCGCTGCCTTATTTTCCAGGACAACACTCTTCTGACGCTCTGACCTGGTGCCTGGGTGCCTGAAGTGGCGTCTGATATTTTATTTCCATTAGCAGTGACATGTCTGTGATAGTTCATTCATTTTGTTGTGTTTTTAAGCACCATGCAAGTAATTTCCTTGCCTTCTCTCCCTGATCATAATAGGTCTGCTTCAGTCTAATTAATCCTTTATTGGAGGATAACCTATTATACTTTGCTTTTAAAATTGCTAATTTCCATTGTTTTTCTCTATTATCACCAGTAATTTCAAATTCCAGCCCCTTTATATCCCTTTCCAGCTCCAATATCTCTAGATATTGTTTATTTTATTTATTTCAAGTGTATCTCATCATTTGACCCCTAATACTGAGGCGGATGTTTCTGTTGTGTTCAACTGAAAATAGTCATCAATATTTTGCCCAACCTAGTCAAGGAATTTGGGATTATGTAACCACTGTGGCTTTAGGTGCAAAAGAGTTTTTCCTTTGACAGCAGTTGTAGCTGAGTAATTAAGCAGAAGCAAAGCGTGATCAGAAATTAGAATACTCTTGTATATACAACTACTAAGTTTTGGAGCAAGCGAGTTGGACATGAGAAAGTAATCTATGTGACTTTATGTATTATGTGTAGCGGAATGACAAGAGTACTCTTTGTAGGATTTTCTACTCTCCAAATATCTATTAGGTTAAGCGCCTGCATAAATTGGTGGATTATTTTCCTGTGTCTTGCATGGGTTAGATCTATGCCTGAAGAGCGATTAAGTTTTCGATCAAAGGTGCAGTTAAAATCACCCCCAATTATTATGGCCCCCTGCAGAGAAGAAATTAATAAAAATACATTATTATAAAAGTTTGGATCATCATTATTAGGACCGTATAAATTCACAAGAATCAAGTCTTGGTTTATTAACGAAGTTTGTATAATAATAAATCTGCCCACTCGATCCAGAACAGTCTTTTGTATACAAAAAGGAACAGACTTATGAACAAGCACTGCAATTCTCCTGGTATATGATGAAAAAGAGCATTTGATTACTTGACCTGGCCATCTTTTTTTTAAACAACCTGTTTCACTAGAAAGTAAATGTGTTTCTTGTAAGAAAACTATTTTTGGATGATATTGCTTGAGCCTATTCACAACTTGCCTTACTTTAACAAATTTTCTTAGGCCTCTAACATTCCAGGAAATTATCTGAAGGTCTAAATTTCTATTAATTTTATTACAACCAAGTAAGGGGACTCAGAAGGCAGAGAACAGAGACAGAATGCAAGTAACAGGGTTTTATTGTGAGACGTGACAGGAGGAGCAGGTGAAGGCTAGGTTCCGTGGCAGACAGGTGAGCAGATCCGAATTGGCGGTGAGGCAGGAAGAGCTGGGCTGACAGGTGGGTTGCAGGAGCTTGGTTAGTCGGAGTCAGCGCAAAGAGTGAGCTGATCATGAGACAAGTCTACAATCCAGCACTGGCTGACTGAAGACAGGAGTTTATGTAGGCAGAGACTGATGAGGTGCAGGTGTGTGGTTCAGGCCCCAACTCCAGCACAGCAGATTCCCATCTCTAATCAGCACCTATATGCCAAAAGAGAGGGGGAGAAGGACTAGGGAGCAGAAGGCATGATAAATTTATTAATACTGTGATTATGGCATGGCCTGTTGATAACGCTTTGCCTTTCCTGTGAAAAAATGCACCTTACATTTCAACAAACATTTTTTGCAACTCATAACAGCACAAAACTCTTAACCCTCCCCACCCCCTGTGATCTATTATACACAGATAACCCTCCCCACTTGTAGCGACTTGGTTATGGTCACCGATCCTTTAAAACACGTGTCAAACTCAAGGCCCGTGTGCCACATCTGGCCCGGGATACAATCATATCCGGCCCGCAAGATTGTTTCAATTGTCGAATTTGTAATGGCCCAGCTTTATTAGGCGCCTGTAACACTCATACTACAAATCCCATAATGCCGTGCAACAGCTGCTGTGCCAAACAATAGGCTACTTGATATAATCCTAATTTCAGTTTCCCTGACGACACACCAATCGGGCATTTGTTTTCAATTGTGTACAAAACGTGTCTTGTTTGTGGACCTAATGTGGCTGTAATTTAAGAATTTAAAAATTGCAATTTTTTATTTTTATAAGTTTTCACAAGACGTTTTCATGGAGAACAAAATGTTTATAAGTCTGTTTATTTTGGGGGGCGCAATATAGTATTCTGTTGGTTTCAATTTATATTTTTATTCAAAAAATGGTTAGTTTTAGTCTGTTCTACATTAGTCTACATTTTTTTCCTGTTTGGCCCGCGACCTAATGTATGCTATGAGATTTGGCCCCTTGTGTGATTGAGTTTGACACCCCTACTTTAAAAGGAGCAAGCGAAAACAACAAAAAAAATTCTACCTAAATTATAGAGGTCGATCCTTCCGATCCTGGTGAATATTAATATGTCACCCATCTCTCCCTCGTGTCAAATGTGCAAATGTAAACATCCAAATCAGATTCACTTGTATTCAGGATAAACAACTTTTAAACACTGTGGCAATGTTCTTAATTGTCCCTCATAAGATGTATAGATGTGTTTAATATTGTGATGGTTTAGCATACATAATGCTGGCCCTTGCTTACCTGTCTTTCTGATGACAAATACGCTGAATGAATACTTCCACCTCCTCTGGCGTGTGGAACAGATGTTGGCTGCCCTTGTGAAAGATCCTCATCTTTGCTGGAAGTCCAAAGTCCAAGTGTTATTCCCGGAGTTTCTGATTCACACTGTTATATTGTCGCCGTTGTTTCTGTACCTCCACAGACAGGTCTGGAAAGACCATGACTTGGTGCTCCTGATACATCACTTTTCCTTTTCGTCTCATACTTACTTTGTCTTGATAGTTAAGAAACTTCATGATGAGACTATACAGGGGTCTGCTCGGGTCTTGTCGGCAAGGCAGCTGGTGGGCATGTTGAATAACAACGGGGCTTGGAAATGTGTCTGGTCTGAAGTTTTCAGGCAGCCAGGTTTGAAGGAATGCGATTGTGTCTTCCCCTTCAGTTTTCTCGGGCAAACCAATCAGCCATAGGTTCAATCTTCGGTGTCTGTTTTCGAGGTCATCAAGTTTTAGTGTAAGCTCTTGAACTTTCTTATGTAGGGACTTTTCCTTGCCAGTCAGTGCTGAGATGTCGTCCTCAGCTTTGCTAATGTGGGACTCTGCTGTAATTATCCTCTCAGAAAAAGCACCAATTGCTTCTTTTATCTCTTGGTTAGATAAAATGACTTCACGCAGGTGTACAGAAAAGTCAGCTCTCATTAAATGAATGGCGGCTAAAATGTTAGCACCATCGGCTTGGTAGCACACATTAGTATCCTCCGAATCCACCTCGCCACCCGTTGCCGTTTTAATCTGGTTTGTTGTTTTCTTTCTTGGCATTTTTGTTCACAGCATGAGAAGCGTTGTTGAACTAAATGAGTTGGTTGAGAGTCGGTTTGGCAAAATAAAAGTGCAAAATATAGCACACTGGATCGGAGCTCAGAAGCCTGCAGCTGCTCTGGTAGATGCCATAACCGGAAGTCCCTGAAAATTACCTTTAATTACCTCTAACTTTAAATTCATTCATTCATCATCTATTGCTTATCCATTTCCGGGTCGCAGGGGTGCTGGATCCAATCCCAGCTCATATAGGGCGAGAGCAGGGTACAACCCTGGACAAGTCGCCAGTCTATCGCAGGGCCAACATACAGAGACAGAGAAAGACGAACAATCATTCGCACTCACACTCAGACATACAAGTCACCAATTAACTTAGATATGCATGCCTTTGGACAGTGGGAGGAAACTGGAGTACCTGGAGGAAACCCACGCAAGCACGGGGAGACCATGCAGATTCCGCACAGAAAGGTCCCAGGTCCCAGGTCTGGAAACCGAACCCGTGAGCTTCTTGTTGTGGGGCAACAGCACTAACAACACTAACTGAATTCCATACAGCATCATTCCTCCGAACCTCATGCAGCATCATGTTCCTGCCTACACCTGTTTGAATATCCCCTCCTCCTGCTCTCTTTCTCTCCCTACTCTACCCAACTTTGCCCCCCACCTCCCCCGTGCTTCTCTCTCTCTCTCTCTCTCCCTCTCTCAACCCAATCGGTCGAGGCAGATGGCCGCCCCCCCGAGCCTGGTTCTGCCCGAGGTTTCTGCCTTTTAAAGGAAGTTTTTCCTTGCCACTGTCGCCAAGTGCTTGCTCATCGGGGGATCTGTTGGGTCTCTTTAAATAATTTTATAAAGAGTTTGGTCTAGACCTGCTCTATATGTAAAGTGCCTTGATGTAACTTTGTTATGATTTGGCGCTATACAAATAAATCTGATTTGATTTGATTTGATTTGATTTAACCGTTATGCCACCGTGCTGCTCACAGTTTATTCAATAATTTATTATAAAAACTGAATACTATATATTTTTGAATGAATAAAATAAGAGACCTAATGCATTGAATTGTTAACATTGTAATGTCTGTACGTTTGTAAATGCTACCTTTGAATTGTTTGGACTTTGCTGCATGTGTGCTGGTTGTGTGTGTTTGGGTTTCTGTATGTTTAGGGGTTTGTTGTTCGTGCAAAAACACCCGCCCACCTCTGCCTCTGATTCGCTTACCATGAAATTTTACTCAACCTTAGCCAATCATTATCACTTACCATGTGGTTGCCCCCTCCCCCTCTCAGGGGAGTTAAAAAAAAAACTTACACTGCGAGTCAGTGGTGACCCAAGTTTATTGACACAATGGATCGGTAGTAGCAGGAGACTCAATTCTCAACTAAAAAGATTTATTTTAAACATAAAAAGAGTCCAGAACTATAAAACAAAAGGGGAGGGGGTAGGTAAAGGCTTAGCATTCAAAGTGTGGCAGTGGACAGGGACAGTAGGGTTCGCCACAAGATGGAAGGAGTTACCTGGCACTGGATTGAAGTCCGATGCTGACTTATAGGGAGATGATTAGTGGGTAGTTATCAGGTGTGCCTCATTTTCGCTCAGGAAAGCTATGTCAGCCCCGCCTCTGCCACACTCCAGCACTGAGATGATAGAGAAACAGAGAAATGCAGAGGCAGTGAGAGAGAGCATGAAGGAGAGGAAAGGGGGAGGGGGGTTAAACAAATGTACAGAAGTAAACAGTGGTTAAAGCCTGGTACCACTAAATGTGGACTAGTAAATATGGGCAGTTGGTTAAAACGGGACTTTTAGCAGAGGAAATAACAATGAGTAGTAGTGTGTAATAATAACTAATGGTAACTATTACAGCAGCAGGTATTGTGCTGGAACATTGAGCAGAGATGATTCAGTACCTGTAGGGCGGGACAGGAGGAGAGAAGACAGGATGGAAAAACACAGGGGGATGGACAGAAATACAGAGACAGAGGGACAGGGAGGGAGAGATTGAGAGAGAGAGAGGTGCTCAGTGCAACCCCCATCAGTCAAGGCCTATAACAGCATAATTAAAGAAATAGTAGTTTAATTTTTTAACTGTTGGCTTTGTCATAAAAGAAGGTTTTAAGCCTGATCTTGAAACCTGTGAGAGAGTCTGCCCCCCGGACCAGTACTGGGAGTTGGTTCCATAGAAGAGGAGCCTTATAGCTGAAAGAGCTGCCTCCTGATTTACTCTTGGAGACTTGAGGAACCACAAGTAAACCTAATTCCAGAGAGCAAAGTGACCTACTGGGACAATATGGAACTGTTAGCTCTCTGAGATATAATGGAGTTTGGTCATTAAGAGCTTTGTATGTTAGGAGAAGGATTTTAAATTTTATTCTGAAATTTACTGGGAGCCAATGAGGAAATGCCTGAAGTCTGACTAGCTGATTAGTTTCATATGGCTTCATTGACAAGTATAGCTGAGTATCATTTGCATAACAGCGAAAATTCAGGCTATTTGTCTGGATAATATTGCCTAAGCATGTATAGGTTGAAAAGGATTGGTCCAAGTACAGAACCTGTGGAACTAAGTGCGTGAGGAAGAGCCAATGTTAACATGAGCAAACTGACATCTGTCTGATAAATATGATCCAAACCAGCTAAGTTTGGTTCCTTTGATCCCAATTTCATGTCTTAGTGATAAAATATTATGGACAATGGTTTCAAATGCAGCAGTAAAATCTAACAGGACGAGTATGGAGTCCAATCCGTTGTCTGAAGCCAGAAAGTCCTTTGTGACTTTTACCAGTGTTGTTTCTGTGCTCTGATGTACCTGACTGAAACTCTTAAAACAAGCCATTCCTATGCAGATGTTCACATAATTGGCTGTAAGGTAGGTTAGATATGGGTCTATAATAAGCCAAAACACCTGGATCACAATTAGGATTTTTGAGGAGAAGTTTAATAATTGCAGTCTTGAAAGGCTGTGGTACATAACCTAAAGATAAACTCAAATTGATCAGATCCAGAATGTATAGACACTCCTCAATTTGAACAAGTTACGTTCCAAACAGCCGTTCGCATCCTGAATTGTTCGTTGTAAGTTTTTTTTTTGTTCAGCATGACACTGATCATTCTTTACTTTGTTCTAATCCAGCAGTTTGGACAGGCAGCAACACAGCCTCCTACACTCCCATAGGACCTCAGCAGAATGGCCGTAGTCACCAACAACCTCCCCTTCATCATCAGAACCACCACTGTAAGGCATACTTATAAACCTGCTACTAAAATATTGTGATGTAATTTTCGAAAGTTGACTTTTGTTGATGTGTTTTAAAGTTTAATAAATTAAATTGAAAACAACACAACAGACCCACGGTCCATATTTCGTTTTAGATTGTTTTTCATGGTGCCTAATCTTGTTAATGTCAGATGTCATGTAATTGACTCCTCTGCCCTGTGCTCAAAGTTCTGATTCAGACACATGCAAATGTATGTAATGAATAATTGACAAGTAAATGTACAAAAAAATATGGTCCTTCATGTAGTCAGGAAAGAATCAGACTCCATGGGCTGTGCTTGTGGACTCATTTCTACTCTTTTTTTCAGGGTCTCAGCATCATGGATCAGCCTCTTTCCCTACTTCTGTGTCCAATCATCCAGGTTAGAGGCCCTTAGGCTGCTTGTTTACCAACATTTTTTCCAGTGACATCAAGCTTTTGGACTGCCCTTTTTCATTTTAATGAGAATTTTTGGCCGAGTTCAGAGATGTGGTGCTGCACAGTATGAGCATCAGTGTTCACATCCTATTAATCTGCAGAACTTGCTGTGAGCAGGTCGTTTGGGTACAGTGGAGATTGTCATTTGCAATTTGTGAGGTTTATGATTGATGCATTATTAATTTAAAGCAGAGGACATGTCACCGCAAAACTGCCAAAATAAATGGGAGTGCTATGACTTCAGTAATCAAAGTGCAGTAGATAGTCCTATAGATAGTCTTATTATGTTGGCTTGTCACCTGTTATTTATGTCCACGCAGTTGAAGTATAACCTGATACCTTCATGTGTTAAACTGCGTTTACTGCAGGACCAGAGTTCTGGTGCTCGATCTCCTACTTTGAAATGGATGTTCAAGTGGGTGAGATGTTCAAGGTGCCATCAAGCTGCCCTGTGGTGACTGTAGACGGTTATGTTGACCCATCAGGAGGCGACCGCTTCTGTCTCGGCCAACTGAGCAATGTACACCGCACAGATGCCAGCGAGAGAGCCAGGTGAGTGGATGGAGACAGAATGGATTTATGGATTTAATGCCATATTATATGCAAGTAGTAAAGATTAATTCCTCATTTAATCCATACTTCTATTTCTACAAATAGCATCTGCATTCAAGACCACAGCAGCACTGCTATACCTGACACCCCACACCTTCACACAAACATCACCCTCTAAACCTGCTCACCAACACCACTTGCAAAAACAACAAAAATAATCATCAGTAAAGGCAAAAAATGAGGGGGAGCACTAACTCTATTTGTCCTGATGATTCCTGTCTGTTCAGGTTACATATAGGTAAAGGTGTGCAGCTAGAGTGCCGGGGTGAGGGCGATGTTTGGATGCGCTGCATGAGCGATCATGCTGTGTTCGTACAGAGTTACTACCTGGACAGGGAAGCAGGGCGAGCACCAGGTGACGCTGTGCATAAGATCTACCCCGGAGCCTACATCAAGGTCTGCACCCATCATATTTTCACCCCATATTCTAATATGGGTTGAAAAGTTCATACTTTATGTAAGGGTTAATCCACGAGCTGCGCGTCGGGTAGTTCTTCGCCTCCACGTCGTGCATTAAAACTGTTTGAAGCACACCTATTCATGGATTAACCCGTTTATACCATGGTTATTTTCCAAGAATATAGGAATAAAAAGATTCATCACCTTTTGGTGAAAGTTTTGCACTCAAAATCGAAAGTTATTGAAGCAAGAACTTACCATTGTCATTATAAGAAATAAACTAGTCCCTTTTACAACCACGCCAGTTACAGTAGTCACAGTAGGACGGGATGAGCACTGTGGCTCAATCGCTTTAACAAAGCCAAAAGTAGGCTATAAAAAGTTAAAATTAAGCTTGATTTAGGTCAAAATTATTCCACAGTGTGGTTATTGTTTATAAAATGATATATATAAAATAAAAATAAAACTGGGCTCGTTATGTTGCTATGGTTACAGGTGCAAATGAATTTAGAGCAGTTAGCCTACAAAGTTTAGCCGAACTACACGTGCATTAAACGGTTTTAACGCACACCTGCTGACCAATCAGAAAGGAGTATTCACACTGACCATGGTATAAATAAACTACCAAATACATTTAGAACAGGCCATTACAGTCTATGTGAGTGTACCAGACCATTTGAAATAGTTTTCTTGTGATTTAGCAGAGGGTGCTTGAAAACTTCACTATCAGTTTGACCTATGGATGTCCTGGGCCCTATTAGTCCACCAATAAACTAAACTAAATTTAATGTTGTTTTGTTATGAAAATGGTGGGCAATAGTGAGCAGGGCTGTCCAGAGTGGACAATCATGACTCTATTTCCTTACGCTGCTTCTCAGATGTTTCAATTTGAGTTCTCTGCAGTGGATAGCAAAGTCACATTTGTTTTTCCTTTTAATGTTGTTTTATTCAGCTGTGTTGTATGGTATGGCTACTGTAGCACTTTCAGACTTTGAGCTTTACTGTGGATAAGGATTTTACTAGACAGGTAGTTTCTGTAACTCCAGATGCTTGTGTGTTGATCAGGTGTTTGACCTGCGACAGTGTCACAGGCAGATGCAGCAGCAGGCAGCAACAGCTCAGGCAGCAGCAGCCGCACAGGCTGCTGCTGTAGCAGGAAACATTCCTGGTCCAGGCAGTGTTGGAGGCATTGCTCCTGCAGTCAGTAAGTCTTCAGATTTCATTATAATATGTCCAGAAGGTGAGGTGTTCACTGTTTCACATAGAGTTCCTGTTACTTCACAGGACCAACAGATCCAATACACCACAGAAACAGAAAAACTCCCTAACTCTTCTTGGTCTCCCACTAGTACTGATCACCAAACCCTGATTACCCCAGTTTGAGACAGCATCTCTGTATTGTTAGGCCAGAAATTACAAATTTGGGGTGGTTCTTAATTTTACAAATTAAAAAAGATCCCTAGCTATTTCTGTGATGTACAGTATGCTTATTATCATTGGAAGTGATTGGATATGACTTTTACTTTATTAGCTAGTAGTTAGAATAATAGGTTGGGGGGTCACATTTTCCATTCCTCAAATCACAATTTTTGCCAGTTCCCGCAATTTTACTGCATAAAAATACATGCAGCGCAATTTTTGAGAAATTAGCCGCAAAAACAGGCATTTTCGACCGCAACAATCACAAAAAACTCTTTGAGTTCCTGGAGGGACTGATTTGATCATTCAAAATAGCTGATTGTGTACCTTTATTTATGTGTTGTTAATGTCTCTTTTTAAATCACTATGCATGTTTGTCACTCAATATGTATCTTTGTGTATTATTGTGCATCACTTTGTACATGATGTCATTCAATTGGAAGTGTCTGTGATCATGTGACTCAGTGCTGTTACACTGAGTCAATCATCTGTCGCAACCACAAACTGTCACCTGTCGTTTTCAGGCCTGTCTGCAGCAGCTGGGATTGGTGTGGATGACCTCAGGCGACTGTGCATCCTGCGACTCAGTTTTGTGAAGGGCTGGGGGCCGGACTACCCCCGTCAGAGCATAAAACACACCCCTTGCTGGGTGGAGGTCCACCTACATCGTGCCCTGCAGCTGCTGGATGAGGTGTTGCACACTATGCCTTTGGCAGACCCAGGTCCTGCAAACTGAGAGCCAAGAGCATGTTCCCATCGTGGTCTAGAGTCTATGATTGTGCAGATGCATGTTTGTATCTGCTTTAGGCCAAATATGTTCTGTAAAATGACGAACAAAGAAAATCTGAAACACAGACACAGGAAAGACCTTCAACACATTGTGCTTGTAACAATCAGTGCGTGCACACACACATACAATAGATACATACATAGATTGGTTTGATAAATCCACTTCCCTTAACCCTTCCCCTTGCCCAGTCACTTGAGGACTACACACACACATTCACAATTGTGTTATTGAGGAGTAACCAGCACTCCAGACAGATCACTGCAAACATAGACAGAGTTGTGGTTCACTTGATTGTGGTTCAGGAACTTGTGTTACCTAGTCATGTGTGCTTATGCTTCACTTAACCAACTGTTAGCTCTTAACATTATGGTCAGCTCAAATGATAATATATTTCTACCAAAAGTCTAAAAAACCAAAAACATTTAGCTTTAAAGTAGTGTTGTTTTTCTGTGTGACAGTGCTACCCTGTCTGTAACCAAAGCCAGAATACCTCATAACTACACCGCTACAGTTGAGTTCTCCACCTGAGCCACAGAGAGTGAGGATCAGGATGGACAAAGCTGCTCAGAAGGGTTCACGAGCATATGACATATGTGCCTTCCTGTGGTCTCACTTTTAGTGACCCGGGCTCCTCTCAAACAGGAGGTCCATTATTGGAAAGCTGGACTAAGAGCAAATGCCTCTTTCAAACCCACATATTCATGTATTCTAGTATTGACTGTAGTTAGATCTTCTCTGATGACATGTCACTGAGCTCAGCTGCTGTCAGGACTTTGTCATCATTAACAGTGTCTTATCCTCCATGGTGCTAAAAATTTCTTCTTCACAAAACTGATTAAATTAATATTCTTTCATTTATGGCTGATTAATAATAAATAATAAAAATCCATTAAAATAGGTGGAATCAAAGTAGATTAAATGAAAAGTTCTTGTTATTTCATGTGCGGATTATTTAATGACACTTAATGAACTTGTAGACAAATGAAGGTCACATGACCTGCAGCAGCTGACTGAATTTAAATCTGGTTTCCTCTGTACTCCCTTTGGACTTCCTCTGGAGTTATTTGGATTCCTCTCAGACTCTTTCGATAATTTTTAAACTCCCTTTGGACTCTTGGTGTCCTTTTGTCTCTTTCTCTACACCCTTTGAACTCCTGGTCTACTCTGGACTCTTCTTTTTCCTCTGGACTCCCTGTGGTGTCTTCTGGACTCTTCTAGGCCATGGGGAAATATATGCTCCTGTGGTGTCAGCCTTCACTCAATAAAAGGTACTTCTAGTGTCAGGAGGTAGAATCCTAACTGCTCTGGTCTGGACATGTAGTTGGGCTCTGCCAAGAAACATTGATCATGTGATTCAGCTGCTTGACAAAGATCATTAACATATGCATATTTGTGATTGTGCCTTTTGTTGTCAATAGTAGATGCACCAACACTGAACTTAAGACAGACATGTCTCTCTACACATGAAGTCGATGTTGCACATTGTGGTTTGGTTTTCACCTGGTTCCCTCAGGGATCTGGACTCACCACACTCATCCTACCTGAGTAGTGTTGTTTATTGCCTTAGTCTTTGTAAGTGTAACATATGAATGAGTTGCTTGGCATTATCTTAATCTTAGCATGGATTACACTAATAAATATCATGTTTATCTGTTCCCTTCTGCCCAATTCAGGGAAGCGTTCAAGTAGATTTTCTCTGATAATGAGAAAATTAATCATCATCACTATCATTATCTGATCCCGTTCTCTCCCCAATTGAATCTTTGTTTATCACATCTTCTCTATGTCTAAAGATGCTTTCCAGTCAGGCCAAGCTTCATTTTATCACTGGATCAGGACCGTGTCACATTTGGCCACATGCTTTATTTCAGGTCCATTATTTCCTAACAACTTCCAAGGACATTTCCTAGAAATACACTGTTTTGTTTTTTGCTAATGAAAGCCCTGAAAGGGCTTCATTTAAACTGATTATTGAAAACTGGTTGGATTCTTTTTATGTATTCAGCAGCTGCTCACTGACTAAAAATGATACCAGGTCAGATCCTGAATCTTTTTGGACCCTGTGTGATTGAGGATGTAGTTAAACTGTAGTGGATTTACTGTTAATACCAAATAACTCACTCACTCACCCCTTCCCTCCCTTACTCAGGGACTTGATCATAGCAGTTTACCTTTTTCTTGTTTTCATATGAGAACCGGACAACTATTTTCAGTCTTTGGTGACTAGTCCTGCTTTACATTGAATATTGAACCTAGCTACTCCAACCAGAGGTTTATGAAAATGATTAGTCACTGTATATTGCGTCTGTGGTATGATAGTATGCATATGAACTGTGCATATAACTCGAACAGCTGTTCTAGCTGCTGCTGGAGTGACAAAGAAGCAGAGATCAGACAAGGCTAGCAGACACCTGTGCATCTCCCCCATAAATGTGCTCATTGGTCACATGTTGCACCACCCATTGCCAAACTCAGTATCATCACACACTATCCCAAAAGTCAGGACATAATTGCAAACCAAAGTGTCTGATTGTGTGATGTGGGAGCAATGATGATCATTGCTATAACAGGGACAAGACATATGTTCATAATCACAATTTAAAGCTGCTCTCAGCAGTTGTTTTTCTACTGCAGTGTCAGTCCACCCGCATAGTCTCCTCAGACTGCAAAGATCCATAAAATCAACAAGGGCACGATGCAGTCTCAGTTTTTATGGAGGGTGGAGTTCAGTTGTCATGAGCCAATGATGCAGAGGCTTGGATCATAGGAATCAGGATGACATGTTAACACAGTGAAACATGCGAATCAAATTACATCTGGGAAAAAAAAGTTTGAATCAAATATCCCCACATTTAATTTAAATATTTCTGTATGTCAGTGTGAATGAGCAGGACTAAACATAAAAAACATTTCTGGGTCAGTTTTCATCCTACGTCAAAGCTACTGATGATGTATCATCCCAGTTTGCTGTTGATGTGAGACAAACAGAAACACATATCATCATGCTCATTAGCATTCAATAGCTTAATGTGACATAACTGTATTGAAGATATGTCATAAAAACTACCCCTTGGCTACTTTAGACTATTGTTATTTCTATTTTACAGTTATTTTATTGTAAAGATGTGCTGCTGTTATAATGTTGACTGGATATTAAAGTAAAATCAACCAGTGTCATTGTCATATTTTTAAAGATTTTGAAATGTCTCACACACACTGTTAAATCCCTGTGTTTGTCATGAGAGTTTGTGTGTTTTTGTGATTTTATGTAATAGTTTATTAATAACATTATGGGTCAACAAACGTCACCATTGGCTGAGAAAGCTGTCAATTAAATGCATATTTCTGATTGACAGAATTCATCAGCCAATCAGGTGTGTTTCCCTTCAGCCAATCGCATGGAGAGACTTAATCAACCTCAACCTGTCAGTAACATTTATCTTACTATCCCCTCGTGCAATGTCATTGAATTATTTGAAGCGTCCTGCTTAGCAAAGTTAAATGTTTGGCAAAGGCGGCATGTAACATACGGTCATGTATGTTCATTCAAAGGTGTAGTTTATTGTTGCCATAACGACGACGGTCGCCAACGGTTTAAGTGTGGAGAAATCTAAAGGGCCATATGATTGGCTGAAAGCAAACAAACCTAATTGGCTGATGAATCTGTCAATCACAAACATATATTTGATTGACAGCTTCATCGGCCAATGGTGACGTTGGTTGACCTGCGACATCAGATCAGTTTCAAAATTCTACGTACAGATTTGGTAAATGCACATTCAGCAATTCGTATGCTCCGTGAATTTATATTACGAGTGTGCCTCATAATTACATTTTTGAAGTCCGAGATACGACTACGAAACAAAGCATGTGCATTCGTGAAAAGCCCCGCGCGAGTTCATTCTTTATGAGACTGTTCTGACTCCATAGAGGTGAGACCGGTAGTGTTCTCTGACTCCATCTCATCTTTGATGAGCATAAAATACGCACAATCAGACAGCAGAAAAGATATATTACTGGAAATCCAACAAACATTATTCAGAATCCAAATGATGGGACTTAACATAGCATTAGTTTGGATACCAGCTCATATAAAAAAAAGTGAGAATGAAACAGCTGCCAGGTGTGCAAAAGAAGGAACAAGAAACAACCCCATTGACATCCAAGTTCCATTTAGTAAAACCGAAATGAATACCAAAATTAAGCATAAGTTAAAAGAAAGGTGGCAAAAGCAATGGGAAGAGCAAAGAACAGGCAGATGGTACTATGGAATGCAAAGAAGAGTCGGAGTCGCAAGAAAGACAGCAAGATCCCACAGAGAGGGAACAGTAATATCACGAGTACGATTTGGTCACAGGACTTAACAGCTCACTCTATAAAATAAAGAAACACGTCTCCGGAAAATGCGACTATTGTGATCAACAGGAAACAATAGAACATGTCACACTGTACTGTCCAAAATATAATGAAGAAAGGAAAGATCTAATTTTGAGCCTCACAAAACTGAAGCTGAGGTTAGATTTAAAAGACATTCTACAGAGAAATTCGAGTGAAAATTTTTATGACGCTCTGGTACAATTTCTTAGAAGAACTGATGTGATAAAAAAAATAATAATTTTATTTTGTTTTATTGTCTAAGTTTCCCTTAGTTAATTCGATTAAGTCAGACTCTCGATTCACACTCCATACCAGTCGGTGGCGGTAATATACCATAACGTTTTTTGCCAACCGCCATTAAATCCAACGAGAAGAAGAAGGAGGAGAATTCCGTTCTGGGCCCGGAAGCGCTGTGTGGGATTAACAGTAAATTTAGAAGTGAGACGAATTTCACTTTAGACGACCTCACCATCAACGTGCTAGCGTCTGGTTTTAGCAGCGCTAACTGACAGGCTTACACTTAGTTAGCGCCATCTGCCGAGCAGCGTCACAGGCTGAAAAGCAGGGGCTGGTATGGATTCGTGGGTTCGCTTTACCGCCCAGAGCCAGGCCAAGGAGCGAGTCATTCGGTAACGTCTCAGATCGGGGAGGACCCGGGTAAACGGGACTGTGGTTACATTGTGTGACAGAGAAACAGGCCCTAAAACTGGAACATGTACAACTTCAGTCCTATGTGGTCCTGAAGGTTCCAGGTGGTTTGTCGCTATCAGTTTGGTTCTCGTGAAGATAACACAAAATTTGTTTTAAAAAAGAGTCAGTTAAACCGAAACATCAGTGATTCGCTGCTCATCATTATCCTCCATGAAAAGCTCGTTAAAATGTGACAGGCGCTGCTTTCACACTTCTGTTACGTTCTGTGTCTGTATGCTTGTTTATGTCGCTGCTTGTCTTTGTCTGATCTGAACACAGTTGTTGTGCGCTCTCAGGGCGGCTCAGTACACCTGTACACTGGTGGGCTACACGCTGCAGCGGGGCGGAGCGGCGGGTAACCTCCTCAGAACCATAAGTCAGCTGGAAACTCACCTGAGCCTGACCAGGAAGTGTGAGTGAAGCAGCCATACTGACTTGTTATGCGGATGCTAAATCTATAGTGGTAGTGTTACGTGTGTGTGTGCCTTGCAGTACTGCGTTTGGGGAACTCTGTGGAGGCGCTGGAGGCAGCAAAGAGGGCCATCCACCTGTCGGACAGTGTGCCGAGGCTCTGTTTGACCATCAGCCACCTCAACAAAGCCATGTACTTTGCCTGTGACAATGTACTGTGGGCTGGAAAAACGGGATTCTTCCCCAGACTTGACCAGTACAAGTGGAGTCAGAGGGCATTCAGGTGAGGCAGGGTCTTCCTCCACAGGGACCATATAACTTTGGCCACCTACAGTCAACAGAAGAGTTTCTTCTGGTTCCTGCAGCCTTCTGGAGCTCCTCCGGTTTAGCTGAATAATGGAGGCTTCACTCTCACGAGAAACATTTCTCACCTGATCCACCTGTGTTTCACCTCTGCAGGTTCTATCTCTTTGCGCTAATCCTCAACATGACTCGAGACCTGTACGAGCTCCGCCTCCTGATGGAGTGTCAAGCACACCACAGAGACACTAAATCCCCACCCTCACCTGACCTGGGCACTGCCCTGCCCAATGACCAGCTGACCTCCCTTGGTACTCCAGCCACCACAGACATGCAGGTCTTGGGGGCGTGGCTCCGCCAACTGGTGACAGTGCTGTACAGCAACCCACCACTGCTTCTGGACCTACTGAAAAACAGCTTTGATATATTCATCCCTTTGGACCGGCTGCAAATTTACCCCACAGGGCCTGGGTTTGTTGGGGTGTGTGGCCTGGCATCCTCAGTCTTGTCCCTCCTCACCATGGTTCATCCCTGGCTCAAACTGAAGCCATGAGGAAGACTGAGGTT
Organism: Remorina albescens; assembly: GCA_034769265.1. Classification (NCBI taxonomy): domain Eukaryota; kingdom Metazoa; phylum Chordata; class Actinopteri; order Carangiformes; family Echeneidae; genus Remorina; species Remorina albescens. The sequence continues at coordinate 1,457,064 of CM068492.1, read as the reverse complement.
ACAGTCTAACAAGGCTAACTCACACACTTTTCCGGTGCAGCAATGGGATCTGCTGAAGGACCACCTTTGCCTTTCAAGGGTTCTATGCGGTTTGTGGCTCATGACCCCCCCCCCCCCCCTCCTTGCTGGGGAATGAGCACTACTGAAAAACCAGAGGTCAGACTGATGACAGCAAACCTGCTTTGCACTGCCTGCTCTACAGGGTGGTGTGTGTTTCAGCTTTATCTATGGGCCTGTTTCTACAGGACTGGAAGAGATAACATAACTGTGCTACAACTAAATGCTTGGTGTACATAGCTGCTCAAATCAGTGTTTATGTTATCGTCAAAGGTCCTGCCTTTTGTCTCAAAAACAACAGTTTTACATCAAAACTTCTCACAGAATATCAGGTGGATAGAGGTGTGTAAGAGATCAGTGACAAATAGCTAAATTAAAAAAAAAAAACAACAACAAAACTTTATTTTAACTGTAACGTAAAATATTAACAAGAAAATAAAAATGTGACCACCAAGCCCAGTTTTTGTTTGACTCCTTAGGGACCAGGTCTTCATAAACTTCCAGCATCCACTGTTGAGACAGAACAGTGTGTTAAGACTACACAAGATACATGTTAAATATTTAAGTTGCTAAATGTGTACATTACATGCTCCTACCTCAGCTCCTACTTTTCATCACTCCTGGGTCTCCATGCTCTCATCCTCTCCGTCTCCTCCCTCCTCCAGAGCTTCATCATCTTCCTCTTTCCTCTCTGGGGGTTTCTCATAGGCCTTCTCTGATGGGGTGACAATCACACCATCCCATGTGGACATCTCTGTGGCCAAGTCTGGAAATATAGATTACTAAATGAAGGAAGGACCCTGACTGCCTGCATAATGTCTACCTGCTACTGTAAACAATAGTCAAGCTTAACATCTTACAGCTGGCGTCTCCTTCCATGCCAAGGATCTTCCTGTAACCTCCATGTGACAGAACCCTGACCAGCGTCTGAGCGGTGAAACACACCATGTCCTTCAAGCATACACGCAGAACATAAACACACACACACAACCATGAAGACACCATCAGACATTAAACTTGCATGGTTGTTAGAAGACCAGACCTACCTGCTGCTCCAGGGTCATTACTGTATGCACTCTGAAGTTCCCACTTTCACAGGGATCAGTGATACCCACAGAGCCTGGCAGGAAGAGACCAGCAGCCAACATCTGTAGGCAGCGCCTACATAACACAAGTTCCACAAAAACCTTGGAAAGGGTCTAATCAGGGAAGACGTAACAGATGGAAAATTGAGATAGGGGAAGGACCAACCTGTAGGCTACATTCAGGGACAGGGGTTGTCTGGATGGGTTGTTCATCACTGCAGAGTGCCCCTGGAACAAGAGCAGACCCCAATCAATGACCAACATTATAAAACAAGCTCAAATCAAGTGATCGGATTTATTCATAGGGGGTTGTATAATGAGCACAATTTAAAGTTTCAAATCACTTTTCTCAGACCTATATTACTCTTTGACTAACATGCAACATAAAAAGAAAAACAGGCTAGCTTGTGGGTATTTAACAACATTGGAAACTCAAGCTCAATAGCCTGTCGTGAGCTATTGCTTAAATATCATTCAAAATTAACAAAAGTCACATATCATATAATTGTAGGCATTTCAGGACTAACCAGCAGGTCCAGGATCCAGGGAGTAAGGGGTTCAAACCCAGAGAAGCGCAGCCTAAGGTCCTTAAGGAGGCGGATCAGCACTTTGACCCTGAGGATCACATAAGGCAACAGGACACTTGAGTGATGAGTTGTAGTCAGTCAAGGATCAACTGCAGTGACAGGAAAATGAGGTCCTCACGTAGACTGAGAGGCGTTCTCCTCAAACCAGCGGGCATGGCGGATGGCGGCAAGGGCACTCTGCAGCACCTTGATGTCCACTGAAGCAAACGAATTAAAATTAGCGCAATGTCTCCAGCTTTTACCTTGGGACCCGAACCTCTACACCCCATTTGTCCCAAAAAACTCCAAGATATTTCCCATAAAGACTGGGTCTTCAGCAGCTAAAAATCCATCAGAAATCAGCCGAGTCTGATCTCAACTACAACTTGGGAAAAAAAAAAAAAACAAACAAACAAAAAAAAAAAAAAAAAAAAAAAAAAAAACTTGCACAAACCTACCTCAATTCTCAATTCTTCTTCTAAAGATTTCCTTAAAATATTCTATCTGCAAATTTTTTTTCACAATTGTGGAAAAGCCCTTAATGTCAAATGTCCTCTGGTCAGGTATAGTGGAGGTGTTTCAGGCTTAAATTGACCATCTGAGGGAGCAGCGACTCTCAAGGACATCTCAAATAAATCAAATGCAGCAGCAAATAAATATTTTTCAGTGCCATTTTCCTTAATTAAGTAAACCTTTTAAAAGATTCTGTGCAACACAACTAGGGAACTCAGAGCTAAAGAGGTAGTGCATGTGTTCATACAGTGCAGTTCAGGGTCCAGCTTGCGCAGGTTGGGGGGGACGGTGGTGATGAGTATCTTGACAGTGGCATCAGCTGAACTGATCTCAAAGCCTGTCTCATTGGTCAGCATGGACAGCACTGAAAGCAGATACACAATCAGCTGCTGTGACATCATATCACAAAGTGACCATGGGACTTTTCAATCATCAGCCTTCAACTAAACCAACTCACTGAGTTTACTCTTAACTAGGAAGCCAAATTACTGCCACACTCAGGAAGACAAAGAATCTCTGAAAATTGATAAGAACTGGTAAGTTATTGAACAAGTTACCTTCAGTGGGGTCCTGTGTACGAAGGGTTTCCACCACTTTGTTTCCCAGAGCAGCAACAGCCTCCACTAGGAAAGGAAAAACCGCTAAGAGTGAACATTAGAATAATAGAACAGCAGAGTCCCAGTGCAGAGAAAAGTCAATGAGACAGGAACCCTCATAAACTGGCTGGGTCTGCTGAAGTCCACAGTCAGCTTTAATTAGGAATAAACTGAGCCACTCAGATGATTAGCTTTCATTCATTCATTTATTCATCTTCCACTGCTTATCCATTTCAGAGTTGTAGGGGGGTGCTCAAGCCAATCCCAGCTCACATTGGGCGAGGGCGGGATACACCCTGGACAGGGACACCAGTCCGTTACATGACCAACACACAGAGACAGACAAAGATGAACAACCACTCACATCCAGACCTACGGGCAATTCAAAGTCACCAATTAACCTAAACATGTCTTTGGACGGTGGGAGGAAACCCACACAAGCACAGGCAGAACATGCAAACTTGGCACAGAAAAGCCCCAGGCCGGGGAACTGAACCCATGACCTTGTTATTGCGGGGCAACTGCGCTAACCACTACGCTGCCGAGCTTTCACTCATATTGTTACAAATGGCATCGCTTCCTAGTGATGACTCACATGTTGGGAGGATCTTTAGGATCACAACTAGGTCAGCAACATTGTGACCTGTTGTCATTGTACCCTTCTTGTAAGAGCCCACTTGACGAACTTCTTCAATTTGCTGTGAGTAGAAACAGACACAGTGATTAACTATAAGACTAAAGATCAGGTCAAACTTGACACCTGATGGATAAAATTCTAGTCATAATTTGTAATCATGTCCAGCTACATGGTAAGTGACTCACCACTTCAAAGTTGCCAGGAGCAACGATCAAGTTGTCAATAACATTATTGATCTTTGTGACCAGGGATAAGATGGAGGACTAAAAATAGGAAAAGAATAGGAAACATGTTTTCTGACAGTGAGTAAGAACAGCAGTGCCTGATGAGCAAAGGGTTCATAGTCAGTGAACGTCCTGGACTGACCTGTTCTGCAGGGGTGGGGCTGAGGTCCTGGTTCCTCTTAAGCAAACACTCACTGAAAGCTGTCTCATCCGGTGCAGGCTTCACTCTGGGGAAGGCCATCTCACACTTGTGACAAACAACAATCTGCTTCAGTACTCACAAGAATAAGTAGAGAGCTGAGCACTCTCTGAATAGTCACCGTAGTGATGTTCATTTGTTACCCTATGACTCCAATGTACAAAACATCCCCAGGTTCCAATACTGTACAATAAATCCAGATACTATTGAAATTGCAATATGGTCAAATGCAAAACCCAAGTCACAGGAACTGCAAAAAAATCTCAGGATATGCAATTTTTGAATAATGGAAAATGTGTCACCACAAATTTTGTGCTTTGCATCCATAAGCATCATTGCAATTTTTAAGAGACCCCTCAGCCTACAATGTAAAAACCACAATTCCAAAAGAGATTGTATATCACAATTAAAATATCTACCAACATAATCAAGTCAAATCATAACATGATGGTTTTTGTTTTTGTTTTTTTTTTAATCATGCAGCCATAGTTATAACCCTCTTACCATCAGAGCTCATAAATGTGTGTCACTTCACCAGTAATGAGACTTATTGTCATAAATCTCATTACTGGTACAACAAAGCACACACCCAATGACTTCATTCAGCACTGATGGTACAAGTCAGAGGTGATACAGGCAGAAGGAAGCAGTGAAACTCTTTACTCACCACATAGAAATCAAATGGAATGTGTGGGACAAATGGGCGGTACCTGGAGAGGTGAAAAACAGAGATCAACAGTCATCATGAGAGCTTCTCAACCCCCAGACCAGGTTTGTTCCTCTGTGAATTAAGTTTGAAATGAGAATAAAAATAAAACTGATGAAAATAAATGGTTCTGAGTTTTTATATAGTGTATGTAAACTTCTGGTTTCAACCACTGTCTGACATGAAATCAGAATAAACTTTTCCTGTTTAAGTCAGTTAGGATTATTAAAGGCAATGCTACCAAATAGTAGGGAAATTTATGTAAATTTCTTACACTGAAAAGAGTAAAAATCTCCCTCTCATTATTCTGGCATTTGGCAAATAGAAATAATATTGGTCATCCTAACTGACCCAAAACAGGAAACGTTTAGCCTGATTTAATGTCAGATAGCGAGGAAAAATGTTGTGTCTTTTTATAGCATAGTATGTAAACTGATTTCAAAAGTAAGTCCCAGCTCTAATGTGAGCAGGTATACATCTGTTGAGCGATACAGCCCTTCAAATAGTGAGTTTAGACACTCCACAGGAACTGTTGCATCAAACTGAAGTAGCTGTAGATGAGGAGCAGATACCAAGAGTCTCCGAGGACTACAAAAGACCTCATTGCACTCACTAACTAGGTTTTATGGATAATAATGCTTTAATGATGTTGATTAAAAGAAAGAAAGAAAAACTGCAGCTCTGAGACTGAACTCACCCCTGGACCAATCCTCCACGGGAACCAAAGCGGCCTCCCCGACCTCTGCCGCGGTCCCCTCTGGACACAGACACACAAACATGCGGGAGCTTTTTATGGTTTGGCCTCACCTTAAAGCAAATATGCACGCTACGTGGCTAAGCTAACATGGCGTAAAGCTTCTAGGCTCCCGTACTCTCACCAGTCCATTTATTCTCTGAGCGGTGCTAAGTAACGTTAGCCTGTTCATGCTAGGATACCCTTGGTACCTTAGAAGGGATACAACGAAAACACTTGGACTGGACGAAAGATGATTTATGGATTATCTACTTGGCTAACGTGTTTGCCTATAAGCAACGTTCAAAAAAATTGCACAGCTAGTTTCTTAGCGCAGGAGCTAACGTCAGGCAATATTGACACTTCTCATACAACTGATAATGGATTGTTGTACTGAAGGGTAATTACCTCATTGCGTAAGACGTTTTGCTAATTTACCGAGAAGTTTTTAAGAGAATTGCTATCCGTTCCTCGGTGGACTGCTGTAAGGTCTTCTTCTTCTGAAAATAACTGGTGCGCCACTGACGGTTGCACCATAAGGTATCAGAGGCTTTATCGCCACCCTCTGCCCCACTGCGTGGACTGCAACCCACGGTAACTTCTTCTTAAATAGGGTTTTACGGCAGCCGGCATCCAAGGAGTTGCACTGCTGCCACCTTCAGGGTCAACTCGTCATTAAACTATATTCTCTGTTTAAGTTCGGTGTCCGTAAGGAACTCAAACAACCAGCGCTCTTCCCTCCCATTCGACCCGGTTTCCAAGATGCCTTTAACTGATATTTCCTCCAGCCCCACTGTCCGTAGCTTCGCCACTAGCTCGACTCTCTGCCTGTTGTATTTCCTGCAGGAAATAAGGACATGCCACACCGTCTCCGCCTCCTGACACTCAGATCACAACTCTTGATGTTTCCCTAGAGCAAAGGTAGTCAACACAGTGCTCTATGGGGTGAGAACAGTCTCATAATGAATGAACTCTCGCGGGGCTTTTCAAGAATGCACATGCTTTGTTTCGTAGTCGTATATCGAACCCACGAATGCACATGCTTTGTTTCGTAGTCGTATATCGAACCCACGAATGCACATGCTTTGTTTCGTAGTCGTATATCAAACCCACGAATGCACATGCTTTGTTTCGTAGCCGTATTTCACTGTTTCGTAGTCGTATTTTGGACCTTCGAATGCACATGCTTTGTTTCGTAGTTGTATTTCATTGTTTCGTAGTCGTATTTTGGACTCACGAATGCACATGCTTTGTTGCGTAGTCGTATTTCGGACTCACAAATGCACATGCTTTGTTTCGTAGTTGTATTTCGGACTTCACAAATGTAATTTTGAGGCACACTTGTAAATTCACGGAGCATACGAATTACTGAATGTGCATTTACAAAATCTGTATGTAGAATTTTGAGACTGATCTGACGTCGCAGGTCAGCCAACATCACCATTGGGTGATAAAGCTGTCAAACAAATGTATGTTTCTGATTGACGGATTCATCAGCTAATTAGGTGTGTTTGCTTTCAGCTAATTATATGGCCCCTCCTTACATTTCTCCACACTTAAACCGTTGGCAACCGTCGTCGTTATGGGAACGATAAACAACACGTTTTGCAAAGGCGGCATGTAACATACGGTCACATAGTTTATTTTCATTCAAATATTTGACTTTGCTAAGCAGGACGCTTCAACTAATTCAATGACATTGCATGATTTACAATGAGGAGATAGTCAGATAAATGTTACTGACAGGTTGAGGTTGATTAAGTATCTCTATGTGATTGGCTGAAAGGAAACACACCTGACTGGCTGATGAATTCTGTCAATCAGAAACATACATTTTATTGACAGCTTTATCAGCCAATGGTGACGTTTGTTGACCTGCGATGTCAGATCAGTCTCAAAATTCAACGTACAGATTTCGTAAATGCACATTCAGCAATTCGTATGCTTTGTGAATTTATATTACAAGTGTGCCTCAAAATCACATCTGTGAAGTCCGAAATACAACTACGAAATAAAGCATGTGCATTCAAGAGTCCGAAATACGACTACGAAAAAAAGCATGTACATTCGTGAGTCCGAAATACGACTACGAAACAAAGCATGTGCATTCGTGAGTCCGAAATACGACTACGAAACAAAGCATGTGCATTCGTGAAAAGCCCCGCGAGAGTTCATTCATTATGAGACTGTTCTGACTCCATAGTGCCCGCGGGCACTTGGTCGCCTGCAGGGACCACGTGAGTAGCCTGCAAGGCATTTTAAAAATAGCACAAGTTGGTCAAAAACGCTTGCATTACTAGATTTTTAAATAACAACATTCAATGTAAAAATTTTAAAACAAAAATGTTTCTTGTATGGACTCCGGTATGAAGTCAAAGGTCAACATTGTGCGCATGTCACGTCACCACCATCTCACTCTTTCTTGAAACAAAACGGGTGCAGCTACTACGAAGGCGTGGTTTTTACCCCACGAAATGAAGATAAAATTACAGAAAAGCGTAAGAAAAACTAAAATTTTCACAGTGATTGGGAGGAAGAGTTCTTTTTTGCAACTGTGAAAGAAAAATGTGTGTGTCTCATTTGCGGGACGACTGTTGCAACAGCAAAACGGCACAATGTGGAGAGACATTTCAGCACTTGCCACAAAAGCTTCGATGCTAACTACCCACCGAGCAGCGCACTATGGACACAAAAAGCCCGTGAGTTAAAGGCGGGTGAAAAAGTCACAAAAAGCAACTGAAGCTTACTTTAGAGCTGCAAATTGTTTGATAAAGAACAAGAAAGCCTTTTCGGATGGGGAGGTTTTGAAAGAATGATGATAGTTGCAAACACTGTGTTCAAAGCTGAGAAGAATGGTCCTGATGCCATCTCCGCTCTCTCAAATGTCCCACTGGGGGCAAGTAGGATGGTTAGAAGAGTGTCAGCCATGTCCGAAAACTTGACAGAGCAATTGGACCGTGATCTGGCTAAGTGCAGGTGGTTAAGCATCCAGTGCAACGAGTCCATGGACAGCACCAATACAGCTCAGCTGATGATGTTTATCCGAATGGTGTTCGATGATTTCTCCATAAAAGAAGAACTCCTGACGCTTCTTCTTCCCTCAAGACAACAACGAGGGGAAAGGACATCTACAACGCAGTGAAAAGCTACTTCGTGGAGAAAAGGGTACCGTTAGAAAAGTTGATGTCAGTGACAACAGATGGGGCTCCTGTCATGACGGGCCAGCATGCAGGCTTCATTTCGCGATGCAAGGGTGACCCAGACTTCCCAAAAATTTCTACATTACCATTGCATCATTCACCAGCAGGCGATATGTGCAAAAGTAACCAGCTTTTAAGATGTGATGACACCTGTCATGAAGATCATAAATGGCATCTGCTCCAAAGCCAAACAACACAGGATATTCAAGATGCTATTGGAGGACCTGTCAGCTGAATATGGTGACCTGTTACTACATACAGAAATCCGATGCCTCAGCAGGGGACAGATTTTGCAGCGTTTTTTGTCACTCATGGGCAAAATAAAAGAGTTCATGCAATCCAAAGGGGAAGACGCCTCGCTGCTTGAGGACACTGAGTGGATACTTGACCTTGCATTTTTGACAGACATCACTGGGAAACTGAACCATTTGAACTGTGAGCTGCGAGGCAAAGTTAAGACTGTCACCGACATGTTAAGTGCAGTAAACGCATTTAAAGCTAAGATGAACATTTTCTATGTGCATTTACAGGGAAAAAAAGTGCTGCACTTTCCCTCCATACAGTCAGTGTTAAATGACAGTGCTTCTGCATCTGCAGCTTTTGACAAAGCTGTAGAAAAGTACTCCCAAGTCATAAACAGACTAGGGCAGGAGTTTTTGAACAGGTTTTGTGACTTTGATCAACTTGAGCCATGTGTGTCATTTGTTTCCAATCCTTTCATGCAAGTAGACATGACATGCTTTGCTGAGCAACTACGTGATATGTTCAGTTTGGATGCTGGACAGTTAGAGATGGAAATCATAACGTTGCAAAATGACATCCAGCTCAAGACACATCAGTCTGCACCAAACTTTTGGTGCCTTGTGGACGCAGAAAAGTACAGAGGTGTATGCACAGCAGCTATGAAAGTTGCCTGCCTTTTTGGTTCAACCTATCTCTGTGAATCAAACTTTTCTAACATGAACTTAATCAAAAACAAACACAGAACAAGCCTTACTGATGCCCATCTACAAGACTCACTCAGAGTTGCAGTGTCAAACTATACACCAGATTACAGTACACTGGTGAGCAGAATACAATGCCAGGCTTCCCACTAAGAGACATTTACAAACAGAGAAAGGAGATCTGTTTTCATTGAAAACACCATTACAACATTAAACTCTAATATTGCACAAAAATGTGAGCAATAATTTGTTAAAAATGAAAACAGATCTTATGATTTGTTAAAAATGAAAACAGATGTTATGATTTGTTAAAAATGAGAACAGATGTTATGATTTGTTAAAAATGAGAACGGATGTTTGCTAGCTCAACACAGCTCAGCAGGTTTATTTCCTTGCCGCAACACAGCTAACCCGAGGTTGAGGTGTCCCCTGGAAAACAACAAACAGGGTGTCTAACTTTTTTCAGCTGTCGTGAAATGTCGCAGCTTACCCACAACATCCCCCACCCCTCCCCAGAACAACCCATCGGCAAATACCCCTACGGTGGACACCTCCTTCAACAGAAACAAAGCAACAAACCCTCATCATAGTAGTCCCCACACCAGCGTTACAGTATTAATCTCAACTGGATGAGATTAGTTACATTAGAGGCTTACCTTTTCATTGTAGGAATTTTACGACAGGTCAAGGTGGTCTTAAACTTGAGAAAAAAATCAAGAACAAATTTAAGAACTTTGTTTTCAAGAATACCATTTATCCTTAAGTTTTTTCTTCAGAAGAAACTTATGAAGAAAATTGAAAGAATACTTAAGAACTTTATTTGAGAATATCATTTTTTCTCTTTTTTATTCTTATGACAGAAGTTAGGAAAAAAATGGCACTTAAGATTTTTTTTCTTAAAAAAGTTTTGTGAATCTGGCCCCTGACCTGTATAACAGTCAGAGCAATATCCAAAATATCATATCTAACTTTCTTACAGTTAACGGGGATAAGTCGCAGTGAATAAAATGTTATTTTCTGATTGTTTCACAGCGATTATGGTCAACAGCACAAATAAACTTCCCCACACACTTCCACTCAACCCTGGCGTGCTTTAACAGTGTTAACAGCACACTGCAGCAACATTATGCTGGTTTGGCTGGATCAGTTTCAAAAACAAAGGCTTCATGAGCGATGTTCCTTATTTTCATCTGTTCAGTAAATGAACTCTGATACTGATCCACTCCAAAGTCATCATGAAGTCAAGTCTTTTATTAATAAGCAAAGACAGTTTAGTAATTTGAAAAAACACAATGTAGAAAAAGATGTGTATACTGTATTTTATTATATAGTAGGCTATTGTACTGTATTCTTACTTTATAATTTTTTTTTACAAACTATTAAATTTTAAATAAATTAAACAGCACAAAAAAAATATAATTCGTGTCAGATAAAGAGGAGTAGAAAGACTTAAAAACTTCTAGTAAGCACCTTTACATGACACCTAAAAAAAACAAATTATTGCTTTAGTCCGAGCAAAACTGGACTTTTACAGTACATGTGAACACGTTAGCTCGACTGAAATCGAAATTTAAAATTGTCAGACTAACACATCCAGATAATGCGATTGAAATTCGATCTACTGCTGCATATATACAGACAGTCGGACTGGAACTGGAGGAGGTGATCTGCGCACGTGCTTAAAATTCGCACCAAGCTATCACCCAGAAGTCGAACGGCATTTAAAACCTAAATGTAGGAGGTCGGACAAAAGAAGCCGGCTAACTGCTAACGCGTTGAACATGGCAAAGTCTGCAGCAAAAGCTGCAAGGTGGTTGTCCATCATCATGCCAGTTTACCTCTGACTCACTAACTTGCTAGCTCACCAGTCTTTTTTTCTTTCCACCTCTGTTGTGGTCTGTGACGTCATAGGTCAATCGGTAGTGGCCCATTACCCACAAACCGAAAGAGTGTATATCGCCACCAATCGTAGCGGAGGCGACATGATTTTAACAAATAAATCGATTTCACTCCCGTGGATGTATACTGGGACAAGGACAGAAGTCCAAGTAGATGGCTCGACTTAACTGTGCATGTAAACGTGCTTAGTGATAAGAAAGTTTTTCTGTATGCTAATGAAAGTCACAACAGCTTAGGCTCATTAACTAAACAAAAGGAAGTTGTGTCGGGTTTTTCTTGGTGTGTGTGTGTGTGTGTGTGTGTGTTTGTGAATGACAATGGACAGGGAGGAAGGAGGAGGGTAACAAGTAGGACAGGAGAGTCACAGAAAATGTGCGTTGGCCCCAATTTGCTTCAGGCTCCCCATTGACACTGTCCAGTCGTTGGATGAGACGGGGAGTTTGTGTGTACTCCTAAACAACCACCCTTCTTCTTGTTCTTCTTCTCCTTTCGGCTTTTCCCTTCAGGGGTCGCCACAGCGAATCAGTTGCCTCCATCTAAGCCTGTCTTCTGCATCCTCTTCTCTCACACCAACCACCTTCATGTCCTCTTTCACTACATCTATAAACCTCCTCTTTGGTCTTCCTCTAGGCCTCCTGCCTGGCAGTTCAAAACTCAGCATCCTTCTACCAATATATTCACTATCTCTCCTCTGGACATGTCCGACACTGTCTCTCGACCAAACATCATCGCTGGTCTCACCACAGTTTTGTACACCTTTCCTTTCATTTTAGCTGAAACTCTTCTATCACACATCACACCTGACACTTTTCTCCACCTGTTCCAGCCTGCCTGCACATGCTTCTTCACCTCTTTTCCACACTCTCCATTGCTCTGGACTGTTGACCCTAAGTACTTAAAGTCCTCCACCTTCTTTATCTCTTCTCCCTGTAACCTCACTCTTCCACTTGGGTCCCTCTCATTCACACACATATACTCCGTCTTGCTGTGGCTAACCTTCATTCCTCTCCTTTCCAGTGCAAACCTCCACCGCTCTAGCTTCTCCTCCACCTGTTCCCTGCTCTCACTACAGATCACAATGTCATCTGCAAACATCATAGTCCATGGAGATTCCTGTCTAACCTCGTCTGTCAGCCTGTCCATCACCATAGCGAACAAGAAGGGGCTCAGAGCTGATCCCTGATGCAGTCCCACCTCCACCTTGAACTCCTCTGTCACACCTACAGCACACCTCACCACTGTCTTACAGTCCTCATACATGTCCTGCACCGCGTTAACATACTTCTCTGCCATTCCAGACTTCCTCATACAATACCACAGTTCCTCTCTGGCACCCTGTCATAAGCTTTCTCCAGATCTACAAAGATACAATGCAGCTCCCTCTGACCTTCTCTGTACTTCTCTATCAACATCCTCAAAGCAAATACTGCATCTGTAGTACTCTTTTTTGGCATGAAACCATACTGCTGCTCACAAATGCTCACTTCTGCCCTTAGTCTAGCTTCAACTACTCTTTCCCATAACTTCATTGTATGGCTCATCAGCTTTATTCCTCTGTAGTTGCTACAACTCTGTACATCTCCCTTGTTCTTAAAAATGGGCACCAGCACACTTCTCCTCCATTCCTCAGGCATCTTCTCACTATGTAAGATCCTGTTGAACAACCCAGTCAGAAACTCTACTGCTACCTCTCCTAGACACTTCCAGACCTCCACAGGTATATCATCAGGACTGAGTGCTTTTCCACTCTTCATCCTCTTCAATGCCCTCCTCACTTCATCCTTACTAATCTTTGCTACTTCCTGGTCCACAACAGTCACCTCTTCTACTCTTCGTTCTCTCTCATTTTCCTCATTCATCAGCTCTTCAAAGTACTCTTTCCATCTTCCCATCACACTACTGGCATCAGTCAATACACTTTCATCTCTATCCTTAATCACTCTAACCGCCTGCACGTCCTTCCCATCTCTGTCTCTCTGCCTTGCCAACCTGTATAGATCAGTCTCTCCCTCCTTACTGTCCAACCTAGCATACAAGTCATCGTAAGCCCTTTGTTTGGCCTTTGCCACCTCTACTTTCACCTTACGCTGCATCTCCCTGTACTCCTGTCTACCCTCTTCAGTCCTCTCAGTGTCCCACTTCTTCTTAGCTAACCTCTTTCTCTGTATACACTCCTGCACCTCCTCATTCCACCACCAAGTCTCCTTATCCACTTTCCTTCCAGATGACACACCAAATACTCTCCCACCTGTCTCCCTGATCACATTAGCTGTAGTTGTCCAGTCAACTGGAAGCACCTCCTGGCCATCCAGAGCCTGTCTCAACTCCTTCCTAAAAATCATACAACACTCTTCCTTTTTCAGCTTCCACCATTTAGTCCTCTGCTCTGTCTTTGCCCTCTTTATTTTCCTCACCACCAGAGTCATCCTACACACCACCATCCTGTGCTGTCTGTCTACACTCTCACCTACCACTACTTTGCAGTCACTGATCTCCTTCAGATTACACCGTCTACACAAGATGTAGTCTACCTGTGTACTCCTACCTCCACTCTTATAGGTCACCCTATGTTCCTGCCTCTTCTGGAAGAAAGTATTCACTACAGCCATTTTCATCCTTTTTGCAAAGTCAACCACCATCTGTCCTTCTGTGTTCCTCTCCTGGATACCAAACCTGCCCATCACCTCCTCATCATCTCTGTTTCCTGCACCAACGTGTCCATTGAAGTCTGCACCAATGACAACTCTCTCACTTCTAGGGATGCTCTGCATCACTTCACCAAGGTCCACCCAGAATTTCTCCTTCTCCTCCAGCTCACATCCTACCTGTGGAGCATACCCAGTAACAACTTTGAACATCACACCTTCAATTTCTAGCTTCAGACTCATTACTCTATCTGATACTGTTTTAACCTCCAGGACATTCCTAACAAACTCCTCCTTCAAGATAATTCCTACTCCATTTGTCTTCCTATCTACACCATGATAGAACAACTTGAACCCTGCTCCTAAACTTCTAGCCTTGCTACCTTTCCACCTGGTCTCCTGGACACACAGTATGTCTACCTTCCTCCTCTGCATCATGTCAACCAACTCTGTAACTTTTCCTGTCATAATTCCAACATTCAAAGTCCCTATTCTCAGTCCTAGACTCTTGGCGTTCCTTTTCTCTCTCTTCCTATGAACACACCTTCCTCCTCTCCTTCTTCGACGAACAGTAGTCCAATTTCCACCGGCACCCTGTAGGTGAACAGCACCGATGCCGGTCGTTGTTAACCCGGGTCTCGACCGATCCGGTATGGAAGTCATAGATTCGATTCGCATGTTTGATTTGGCAAAAGTTTTATGTCGGATGCCCTTCCTGACACAACCCTCTGTATTTATCCGGGCTTGAGACTGGCACAATAAGGCACTGGCTTGTACCCCCTTGCGGCTACATTCCTAAACAACCACCCTAGACTGAGCAAAATACTTGCAATTATATTTATTAAATTATTAGAATTTTTGGGGGGGTACAATAATTCAGGTTGGGATTATTTTACAAATGTTCCAAACAAACCGTAAAAAAACAAACAAATAAACAATAAAACCTAATGTCCATATTTAAGCTGTGGAGTTTATTTGTGCTATTGAAAGTAACCGCTGTAGTAACAATCAGAAAAAATAAGGTTTTATTGATCTGATTCACCAGCTTTCTTTCTGCCTGTAAGTTAATGGTTGTTTACTCTCCTTGGCTCTATTGAAAACTATGAGTTTACATTAGCACTTCCTTAAGTACAGTAGGCTTCTGTACATTGTCAGACAAAGGCGAGCCCTGCCAGTTCAACTTGGAGTCACTTCTTAGTCTGTGTGAACAGGAAAACCGGTTCCAAATGAAGCACTGTCACTCACACACACGTGCGTGCATGTGTTCACGCAAGCAGCTTTATGATTCCTTTTCAGTTCACAGAATTGTTCTATAAAGTTGTAAAAACTGATCTTTATAAATTTCTTCGTTAAGTAAAAGTCCTCTCTGAATTATGGAACTGATTAGAATAATTTCTTGTCAACAAATATGCTTGTATGGACTTTGAAACTTCTGTAGACTGTGCGTAATTGTTTCTCTCTCCGCTTAGCAGTGGCTGCCGCAAGCAAGGAAAATCCCAACCTCAGACGTCTTGATATATTACTTTATAGGCCACAGGCTAATTATTCATATCAGATATTATTATATTCTTATATTTAAGCAACATCCAGTCAGGTCATGATATAGGCTCACAGGGGCAGACTGGGACAATAATTCAGGCCGGCAATTTCTATTTTACCTATTAACAAATGTTAACAAACCATAAAAAAAAAAGGAATCAAAAACCCAACAACAACAAAAAAAAACAACCTTAATGTCCATATTTTAGCTCTGAAACAAAGAAAGCATAGGTGATTATCTAAGGTCATATAGATAATTGAAGAACATACAAAACCCTGTTAGATTTTGACATTTTTCAGTAGATATCTTTTGTGTTTCTCTAAATAACTAAACTAAATGTCTGCTAAAAAAAAATGAAACTTACAGATGACTAAGAAGTGGATCAGGATCAGAGTTGATTTATTGTACAGATGATTAAGCATTTTTAAACTGAACCAACTAAAGCAGCATAAAGCTGCTGCTTTGTTTTAAACAGCACGATACAGACATTTCGCATTCAGAGGAAACAATCAGAAAAATAAAGTTTTACTGATGTAATTAACCGGCTTTCTTACTGTTAGCGGTCCCTCTCCTTATTCACTCTCTAGCTCTCTCGACCAAGGCTGCTAATAACAGCATTCACATCGCAACTCTCCATTGCAGCTACATTGTGGTCAAATGTGGAATAGTTCCAAAATCTTTTGAGCTGTATTTCAGTACTATGCTTCCACCTAGTGGCTACAGTTGTGACGTACATTTCACGCAATGTGTGAATCTCACGCCCCGCAAGTGAAGTGACCATTTTTAACTAGTACCAACTGTAATCTTTCCTTCACAGTGGTAAGCTTAAATTTTTACCATTTGGTTTAACAGTGTAAACAAAGATTCATAAAAAAAACCCCAAAATGTTGCAAAAAGGCTTCTTCTTCCCAAAGGAACATGTAAACAGGCCTCTCCTGAAGCCTTGAAATGGTGACGAAGTGCCGCCGACACACTACAGAACAAAATGCCCTTTTTCAGTGCTCTGTATTTAAGTTACATGCACAAATGCACACACACACACACACACTCTACAATGTACATATAACCAGTGCCAAATACATCTTATAAAGTGACATAAAAACACAGTTTTACTGAATGGCATTAGCTGTTAGCATATCATTTCTATGAGCACGGCTCACAACACGGCGCCCGCCATTAACATTTTACTGCCATGAATTTCTCATTTCACAAACAGTTCAACTCACCCAGAAGAGTCCAAATGACCACAATATCTTGTTAGAACAGAGTTGACAATTTTCTGACAAAGAAAAGCATTTACTGCCTTGCGTTGGAAAACGACATTGCCGGTCTTTTCCTCTCATCTTTCTCGATCACAGTGACCCTAAGGGGGTGGAGTTCACCTTCCTTACACTTCTGAGAATTTCAAATTGAGAAGAATCTGTTTCCTTTTAATCAAACTCACAGTACATGAATTTCTTGTATGCTAAAACAGCATTTTTATCTTTTTTTTAGCACAACACAGTAAATATTTATATGAAAAGGGTTACAACAGTGTCTTTCTTTACCTAAGCTTTTCTAATTTCATCCTCTAAGCATAATATTGAATCAGTTGTATTCCTCCCTTTTCGAAAACCACTCTCATAGCTAACCAACAGCCCTCTTTGTCAGGGATTGAGTTATGTTGTGGTTTGTCTTGTTCATGTCCTGTTTCATTTTGATAGTCTCGTTTCCCCTTGTGTCTATGTTTACTTCTTCCATTTGTTCCTTTCCGGCCTCTGGTGATTACCCTAATGTGCTTCACCTGTGTCTTGTTGTCTCCCTGCCCTCATGTGTATTTAAGCCGTACTTCCCTTCCCTCTCTGCCAGTTTGTCTTGTCTTCCTTGTGAGCAACATTCCAGCAATTATTATTGATTAGTTGCCTCGTGTATGACCTCCATTCCTAGTTTACCGGTTCTTGAATATTACCTGAAGATTCTGTACCTTTGCCTTGACCTATTGTGTTTCGAAATTGGACTGTGATAAAGACCTTGAAACTGCCGATCCCTGAGTACTGCGTCTGCCTTATTGTGTCCACCCACCCATTTCTGTTGAACCACTGCTCCAAAGCTTGCTTTGGTGCCGAGAAAGACACGTGACCGATGACGTGCAAAGCAGCAACTGCTTCATTCCCCTAGTGAATCACGTGTGTGGTTCAACCCAGTAGTAGCACAAATTGCTTCGTAACATGAGACTTTGCTGTGAGCACTTCCGCAGGTTTATTGGCGTGTAAATCACTTTAAAGCCACCCAAAACAATGAATAATATGTGGGTTTGTTGTCGGAGTAGATTTGTATGAATTTGTTGTTGATATCATCACTGCTTGTGTTTGATCATCATGGAGCCAGCTAGGAAGAGAAGCCGTTCTCCCATGTGGGAACACTTTGAGCTGATCATACCTAATAAGGTAAGTGTTATTACACCTTGTTTATGCTACTGCATCTGGATGTTTATACAACTTGGGTTAACATAACATATGTGGCTGATACTGTCAGTACAGCCAGTACAATCGTCTTCATATATCCATGATTTATGTGAAATTACCATAAAGTAGCATTATAGTATGGTGGCTTATTGCATTCATTCAAAAAAAAAAAGAAATTACCCTTTTTATGATATAATTATCTCAAATGTTAAGAGCTTTTCTAAACATTTTTTCCCCATTTTTATTATGAGAATTATCTCAACATTTGAGATCATTTTCCTAAACTTTTTTTGAGATATATTCTCACGCTCTCCTTTGTCCATTGTCCATTGACCTCCTGTCCTTCTTTGTCCCTTGCCCTCCTGATCTCTTGTCCTCCTGCTGTGTTGTCCTAGATTGTCTTGTCCTGTGTGCACTCCAGCCCTCGTCCACAGTTTTCCTCAGTTTTGTCTCACAGCCATTGAGTTTTTGTTTCCATCCTTTGGAGTGGTTTTTTGTTATCCTTATGTTCACCTGAGTTTCATTAAAGTTCTACCTGCACCTTCACTCTACTGTGTCAGCTCCTGCATTTGGGCCTTCACCCCAGTGTTTCCCCTAACCCCGACGTGACACAATGTGGAGGCACTTCAAAGCCAAGCATGAGGGAATGCAGGAAAACACAGATCGCGGTAGGTTATATTACATTTATTTCACAATGATTCATTAAACACATTACAGTAACATGATTCTCTCTTTCTTTCTTAGTGGACTGGAAGAGCAAGCTGGATGAGGCTCTTGTCAACATGGTGGCAAAAGACTCCCATTGTGGACGATCAGGGCTTCCAAAGCTAGACCCTACATACACACTGCCATCCAGACAGGCTTTAAAGAAGATGGTGGATGACAAGTATGAGGAGGACAAGGCCAAGGCTCAACCGCAGAGCGTGGAGGGAGTGAGTCTGACTTCTGACATGTGGACTTCCATCTCTCTCTCTCTCTCTCTCTCTTTCTCTCTCCCTGGCATTCGCCAACATACCAACAACCATGCTCCTCCGAAATCACAGTTTCTCTCAGTTCCAAACATGTGTACTGCATTTACTAACCATGTTTTCCCCAAGTCTCTGTCTCTCCCAGCTCCTCTCCTCTCTCTCCCTGTCCTCATCCTGCAGGTGATGAATCATCACCATCCCATGTTCCTGCAATGCCTGCTGCTCCCACATCTTCATGAATTCCATAAAGCATCATTTCTATGAACTTCATGCAGCATCATGTTCCTGCCTACACCTGTTTTAATATCCCCTCCTCCTGCTCCTCTCTTTCTCTCCCTACTCTACCCAACTTCCCCCCCCCCCCGTGCCTCTCTCTCTCTCTCCCTCTCTCAACCCAACCGGTCGAAGCAGATGGCCACCCCCCCCGAGCCTGGTTCTACCCAAGGTTTCTGCCTCTTAAAGGAAGTTTTTCCTTGCTACTGTCGCCAAGTGCTTGCTCATGGGGGATCTGTCGGGTCTCTTTAAATAATTTTATTAATAATTTTATTTTATTCAGTTATGCTGCAGTGAAAATAGAAAATTGTACATAAAGTAGTGGTGTAACATTTTAACAAAACCACTGTTCTTTTGTATTTTTCTTTTCTTCCTGGTTTGGGTTCAGTTTGTTTTACACATTAGAAGAAAGAAAAACATGAACATTTCCATTGTTCCATCTGGAATTTATATTATTTGAGAAGATAACGTTCCTTCCTTTCAAATATTTGAAAATATACAAAATTAAAAAAAAGTGTTATTTAACCTATTTAAAACAAATATAAAAATCTGGTTTCTTTAGTTCAGTTTGTTTTGTTTTTTTTTTTTTTTTTACGGTTCGGTTTCGCATCCCACGGTCCAGTTTGGGTTTTTTCGGTTCGGTTTCCTACTTGAACATGACTTTTGCCCTTCTTTCTTTCTGTCCTGCAAATTTTTTATGACCTTCTTGAGGATTTTTAAACTGTTTCTGAATTGCTTCTGAATTGTCGAATCACATTAGATTAAAAAAACAGACGACACGATACTGATTGCTGATTCGCTGCTGATGTTTCATGGACGCATATGGGACTCACACAGCTGCGTCTCGTGAAGAATCTAATTCAAACCAATTAAAAGAGAGTCTCAGGTCACATGCTTATCAAATGTTTGAGGGCTTACACTGGATTCTGTTTTACCGGTGTCCTTCACTTTGGGAAGTGAATAAAATAAAAACCATTTATAACCAAATAAATATTCAAACAACATTTAATTACCATTGACAGTCACCCACAGCCTGAACTAACACCATCTTTTAATAATTATTTCCATCTTACAGCATGTTTGTTTTTTCTTTTAATTTTCATCTCTTGATTTGATGGGGGTGGCAACCTAGCGCCCTCCACTGACCAGCCACCACTGGTAAGTAGTTTATCATTAATATACAGGAGAAAATAAGTAAAAACATTATACAAATTGAACCTTTCAGTGGTTATTACTGTCATGTTTTTCTGTCTTTCAGGTTTTAACCTTTGGAAAACTCTAGAAGAACAAGCTACCTTGGCTTGGACAAATCGGAACTCCACACTTATATATTACATTCATTACATTCATTGCATTCATACATATTACATTCACTTTTCTCAAGTGAATGTAATATGCTTCTGTAAATCGTAGTTATAGTCTTCTTTCCCTCCCAATAGGGCCCATATCAGACCCAGTAATGGTGATTACTGTACACTTTTATGATTGAAATGTCATCTATAGGCCTAGTAAATGAAATTCAACTTGGTTGCTAAAGGTCGTATGTTGAGCAATTTTAGTAATTAGCATAATTAGCTAATTATTAATGGTGAGACACTGTAGGTGGGGGGGGGGGGGGCAATTAACTAATAGATATCACGATGAAACTTCCCCAGTTGATTACTCACATTAAGATAATAATTTTATCATATTACAAGTTTTCTGAAATTTCATTTTATGCAAATGAGGCATTATCTACTTAAAAATGAGCAAATTTGCATACATTTCCAGAGCAGAAATGCCTCATTTGCATATTTTAACATGAAATTTCAGAAAACTTGTAATATAATAAAACTAGGTCACATTAAGATTTTGTTTTGCAATATCGTATTTCACCACTAGATGTCACTGAAACAAACCTTTCAATTAGTGAACCCATGTGCGAGACAGATGAAGTGGTTCAATTCTGGTTCATTGTTTCATTGGCAAGTCACTACTGGAAAGGTCAACTCAGCCTAAGGACCTCCCCACCACGTCCAGTTCTTCATCATCACTGTCAGCTCAGTCTGAAGCCAGGCCGTTCCGTCTCTCCAGCCGAGAGAGGTTCTCCTGAGACTCTGGGGACTGCCATCCATTTCTCTCCCAGTGTAAGCTCCACTTTAAATTCCAGGCTGCCGCCTTCGCCTCAGACCACGCTAAGATCACCTACATCATATCATATCTTTCTGGAAAAGCGAAAGCATGGGCAACCTCTGAGTGGAGTCGTAGGACGGCAGTATGTAACTCTCTCCCTCTTTTCAAAGACACTTTTAAACAGATTTTCCATTCCGCTATGCTAGGGAGAGAGGCAGCCAAGGCTTTACATGCTCTCAAACAATGCAAACAGTCTGTAATGGACTATGCCATAGAATATCGCACACTAGCAGCAGATAGTGGCTGGAATCAACCAGCACTTGTTGATGCCTTTTACCATGGGTTGTCAGAGACTTTAAAAGATCATTTAGCTCCCTTAGACCTACCTTCGGAGTAGTTCTGCCTTATTGTGGCCACCTGCCTGTGAGTTCCTGACACTTTTTCCTAAAAGTGCATCAGTCTTCCATTAACCAGTGTCTCCATCAATTTACCCACTGCCGATTGCAACATTTTGGACTTACTCCCTCTCCACATTCTGCATAATCATGGTCTCCCCCACATTTGGCACACCTTTTATCTCCTTTGCCTCATGCCCAAACTTCTGACACTTGAAACACCTCACTTGCGTTTTGCACGAACTCCTGCAGTCTATATCTCATAAATCCAAAGTACACCTCTTTAGGCAGCTCCTTTGTGCTGAAATGCACTAGTACAGACTCAGTGTCACTTTTATCAAATCAAATCAGGTTTATTTATTTGTATAGTGCCAAATCATAACAAAGTTACATCAAGCACTTTACATGTAGAGCAGGTCTAGACCAAACTCTTTATAAAATTATAAAGAGACCCAACAGATCTCCCCATGAGCAAGCAGTTGGCGACAGTGGCAAGGAAAAACTTCCTTTAAGAGGCAGAAACCTCGGGCAGAACCGGGCTCAGGGGGAGTGGCCATCTGTTGGGTTGAGAGAGGGAGAGAGAGAGAGAGAGAGACGGGGCTGGGAGCAAAGTTGGGTAGAGTAGGGAGAGGGAGAGAGAGACGGGGGGGAAGCAAAGTTGGGTAGAGTAGGGAGAGAATGAGAGCCGGAGGAGGGGATATTCAATACAGGTGCAGGAAGGAACATATGATGCTGTATGAAGTTCATAGAAATGATGCTGTATGAAATTCGTAGAAATATGGGAGCAGCAGGCGTCGCAGGAACATGGGGTAGCAATGATTCACCACCTGCAGGATGAGGACAGGAAAGAGAGGAGAAGAGCTGAAAGAGACAGAGACTTCAGGGAAAACTTGGTTAGTAAATAGTTAAACATGCTTAGAACTGGGAGAAGCAGTGTTCGTTTTGAAAAGGTTTCGTTTGGTTATTAGCTATAATTCCTAGTTATCAGAGATAATTAGGAATTATAAAATCAGAAATATTGACTTCAATTAATAATGTGGGGCACCACCTGGAAACCGGGACCAATAACCAAACTGTAAACGTTTGTTATGTCCAGAAAAATGTTTTCAGTTAGTTAAATAATTTTTTGTCTTGTGTTCATGTTGTCTTGTGACTTCCTGTTTTTTTTTTTTAAATCTAACTCTCCTCTCATTCCAGGCAACTTGCTCCTTCCCCCGTGTGTTTTTCCACCTTGGTCTGATTGTCTTCCCGCCCTAATTGTTTCCACCTGCTCCCCATTACCTGGTGTATTTATAGTCTGAATCTCCCTTTGTCCTGTGCCAACTCGTATTGTCCATGTGTCAGAGAACCAGCGCCATTTCCGAGCCATTACCATTGATCAGGTCTTCTTGTTTTGTGACTTTGTTTGTTGTTGTTAATTTTGTAGTTCATAGATTTAGGTAGTTTTCCTCATTAAGAGTGATTTTCAGTTTGTTATTTTGTAGCCATAGTTTTTCCTCACTTTGAGTGATTTTCATTTCAAAATCCCTCGTCTCCGGGCACGGAATCCACACCCTCTCCGGTGGCCGCTGGAGCTCCACCGGTTCCGATTCCCCATGTCCCAGCCCCTCGCCTTGCTCCGCCCGAAAAATTCTCCAGTAAGTCTGGAGAATGCAGTTCGTTCATTGTGAACTGTGAAATGCATTATGATCATTGCTGTCAGCGTTTCCCACAGAGACATCCAAAGTGGCGTTTATGATTTCTCATCTCACTGGGAGAGCGAGGGCGTGGGCTACGGCAGAATGGGCCAGATGATCACCGATCTGTCAATCACTAGACCAGTTCATAGAGGCTCCTAGGAGGGTTTTTAACCCCACCACATCAGGCAGAGAAATGGCACATGAGCCATCCGCTTCCATACCTTAGCCACTGACAGCAGATGGAATGTTATGGCGCTGTATTATACATTTATTAAAGGACTCTCTGGGGGTGGGGCCGTAGTAGGGGAAGATTTTGACACTAGCCAGAAGATAGATCTTGGGGTGGCGGCTAACATTAACTCTGTCTCTGTTCCTCCCCACGCAGACTTAAAGGTCAACCTGCCAGAGTTGGCCTCCATTCTCAGTTGCTACCATGATCTCAGGGAGGTTTTCAGTAAGAGCAAGGCCACTTCCCTACCACCTCACCAACCGTATGACTGCCCCATAGACCTTATTCCGGGGGCGCCGATTCCTAAGGGGAGACTATATTCCATTTCCGGCCCCGAGAAGGTAGCCATGACAGAGTATATTGAGGCTTCCTTAAAAGCTGGTCTCATACGCCCTTCATCATACCCAGCAGGAGCGGGTTCTTTTTTGTTGAAAAAGGATGGTTCCCTGAGACCCTGCACTGACTATGGCCCTCTTAATGACATTACTATTAAGAATCAGTACCCTCTGCCCCTCATGTCATCTGCTTTTGAACAACTCCAACAGGCCAAGATTTTCACTAAGCTTGACCTTAGAAATGCTTATCACCTGGTCCGCATTAGAGAGGGAGACGAGTGGAAAACTGGGTTCAACACTCCTTCAGGGCACTATGAGTACTTTGTCATGCCATTTGGGCTGACCAACACTCCTGCAGTATTTCAGGCCCTGATCAATGATGTGTTGAGAGAGATTCTGAACCAGTTTGTTTGTCTATTTAGATGACATTTTGATTTTCTCCCCTGACAAAGACTCCCATGTTCTTTATGTACGCCGCGCTGGAGAACCAACTTTATGTTAAGGCTGAAAAAAGTGAATTTTATGCCGATTCTGTGTCTTTCCTGGGCTTTCATCATAGCCCCTGGGCAGATACAAATGTACCTGGCTAAAATTAGCGCTGTGGCTCAATGGCCTACACCTGATAACTGCAAGAAGTCCAGCAATTTCTGGGTTTTGCTAACTTCTACAGGCGGTTTATAAGAAACTTCAGCGCAATGGCCTATCCTCTTCATGCTCTCACCTCTCAAGTTCCATTCCTGTGGTCTCCACAAGCTGAGGCCTTCGCTCGGCTCAAGGAGATGTTCACCACCGCTCCCATCCTCATGGTTCCAGATCCCAGTCGGCAGTTTGTGGTAGAGGTGGAAGAGTCCAACGAAGGAGTGGGAGCAGTTCTCTTGCAGCGCTCTGCCAAGGACCACAAGCTCCACCCATGTGCCTTTCTGTCTAGGAAGCTTTCATCGGCAGAGCGGAACTATGACATTGGCAAACGTGAGTCGCTGTTAAGCTAGCCTTGGAAGAGTGGAGGCAGTGGTTAGAGGGGGCTCAACAACCATTTGTGGTCTGGACCGATCACAAAAATCTGGAATATATTCGCAAAGCCAAACGTTTAAACTCCTGCCAAGCCAGATGGACTCTGTTTTTTGTTTTTTTTTTTGTTTTGTCTTACAGCCCGGGGTCCCAAAACACCAAGCCTGAGCCCTGTCTCGCCTGTTTGACCCCGAGCCTGCTGCCAAGGAACCTGAACCCATCCTACCACTGCACCGTGTGGTAGGAGCAGTCACCTGGAAAATAAAATCAGAGGTGAAGCGCTCTAATGGGGATAACTCTACACCCAGTGGATGTAGGAAACAGAGGTGACCTCGTGGTCAGGCCTCAAGGTTTGCATGTAGGCCTTTCTTTGTCTGACCTCGTGATGGAGGCCCAACACTCACCTGTCTTCAGTGTTGAGCCGCCACACTCCCTGTCTCCGACTTGTCACGTGAGCCAAGCCGGCCATCTTGACACACATGTGCTGTACTTTACCTGTTTACCTTTACACCGCGGCTGTCTTTATGTATTTTGCCTAGTGTGAGTTAGTAGTACAGTATTTATTAATCGAAACAATTGTTAGCTTTGTTAATTATTGTGGGAGTTGATAAATAATATTTGTAGCTTTAAAGACAATTCTTGTCATTATTGTGCATATTTTATGTGATAGGTGGCTGACTGAGAGAGTCAGAGCTCGGATTTCACACCTTCACCGTTCACCTAGTGGTGCTGATATTTCAGATATTGGCTTCTCTAATTGAACAACTGTTTATGAGGCAACATTTACAGTTTGGTTATTGGTCCCGGTTTCCAGGTGGTGCCCCACATTATTAATTGAATTTAATAATTTCTGATTTTATAATTCCTAATTATCTCTGATAATTAGGAATTACAGCTGATAACCAAACGCACCCTTTTCAAACCCAACAACAAAGTATTTACAAAAGTATGATATATACAAACCCCTGAGCTGACAGTACTGCCAGGCACTGTCTATTGCTGCTGTATGCTTCGGTGCAAGGTGCTTCCTAAGGCTCCATTAGCCTTGCAAGATGAAAAGGCTGGTGACAACAGGGGTAAAGGGACAACTCATGCCAGCCTGTTAGATGCAATGCTTAAAGACAGTTGCTATGACCTAGTATTGTTGTGGTAAATTTTTTTGCCAGATGGCGTGCTGCACATTGTATTGCATGATAAAGCAAAAGTACAAAGTTGTGTCTTCAGACTGGAAACATACACTGGTAGATTCAAAGAGGCTGCAACCCACAGCTGAAGCAGAGGTCTGCTGATGATTTGGTAAGCACAGAAGATTGGTAAACATTTGGGGAGTACCACTGCTGATGATTTGGTAAGCGCAGATGAATGGTAAGCATTTGGGGAGTACCACTGCTGAGGATGATTGGTAAGGGGAGTACCAATAACTGATGTGGCCAAGGACAACAAAAACAGGTGCAAAAGTTGCACAGTCATGGAAAGTTACAAATTTGGGTGGCAAACCAGCTCAAACTGGAATTTTAAAAGAACAGGTTTTGGTCTTGGGTGAAGACAGGAGGGGCCTCGAGGATATATACGCAGGTGTTTGAGAGCTGTACGCCAGTGTGTATTCAGACCCCAAGGTCTGATCCATTCAGCTGTTTGTTCATGTAGGGGAAAGACAGGGTA
The DNA here is from genome assembly GCA_034769265.1 of Remorina albescens. Classification (NCBI taxonomy): domain Eukaryota; kingdom Metazoa; phylum Chordata; class Actinopteri; order Carangiformes; family Echeneidae; genus Remorina; species Remorina albescens. Next base: position 1,430,415 of record CM068492.1, on the reverse strand, counting down.
CAAGGATACTTGCTGTATTTTGAATAAATGACATCCACATCAGACTTTGAAGACTCTGAGACCCTTTTTCTCCTGAATATTTGGAAGACATTAGTTGCTGATTTTTGAGACTATTTGTTCATGTTGGGCACTGCTGCCTGTCCATTTCTGGCCCAAGGTCAGGCAGTTTGTCAAACACTCTTGTTTAAAATATACAAAGAGTTTGGTCCATCACCCTGTTGGACTGTTAGTCTGGGTTGGGAAGCAGTACCACTCCCCCAACATCCAGCCTAAACATGCAGAGTCCTTCATTGACTGACAGGGCATGCATTTCTCTCACTCACCTTGCAGAAGTGACTGCCAACAGAAGTGACGTCTTCAGTGACAACCTTTTGAGGCCCACCATCTCAAGGGACTCAAGGAAGCCGGTACTTTCAGGGGCAGGCCCAAAAGTGAGTCCCCTGGGGAAAGGGGTAAAACAGAGCCCATTGTGCCTATGACAGCAAATCCCACTGGACAGGAAGCTCCAATAGTATCAGTGGCGGGACGTTGGAGAACCTGACCATGAGGCCAGTTCGGGGGTATCTGCACTCCCTCCACAGGGTTGGGATGATTACTGTAAAATTGTATTCCAATACAATTACTAATTACTTGGTAAAAAATTTAATCAGTAACGTAATCCAAGTATCACAATATTAAAGTAATGTAACTTGATTACTTTCCATTACTTTTGTTACAAAGTTCCCAATTTTTGGGAGTGTTTCTGAGCACATTTAAGGTAAACTAAGCTTAGCTGTGATGTTCGGTAGGTAAGATGTACGTACAATAGTAGTGACAGGTTAGCCAGCTAACCAAGGTTACCTTTAGCTAACTGGGTTTCTGAGTAGATAACGTTAGCAGTTGGTCTTACCTGTAAATGTCCTTGGATAATGACAGCATTTTCACAGCTGGAAGGCATAGCTTGCACTGTACTCCAATGTTGTTCCCTTTTTCTGCTTTAAAGACAAAATAATGGCCAGATTTCCACCCTGCAAAGGCATTTTTTCGCAGCCATGATAATAAATTAGCAACTTGTTAGACTCGTGAAGTGTTGTGGTGTGCGTGGTAGTATGTTGTTCTTTATTTTAAAATGTATTTTCAAAATGTAATCCTGCTAATAACCCCCATTTTTTATGAATGTATCAGTAATCTGATTACATTCTTTTTTCCTGTAACTTTAACAGAATACAGTTACAATTTTTTTTGTATCCTAATTATGTAACTCTGTTCCCTGTATTCCGTTACTCCCCAAGCCAGTCCCTCCATTCAAATCCTCTTCAGGAGAGGAGGAAGGAGCCTGAAGTAAGAAAATGCATACAGGAGGCCTTGGGGCCAATGATTTGTCCATACAGTGGGGAAGGTTTCCTGAGAAAGAAAAACAGGGAACAGTGTGTTGACTCCCTGGAGGCAAACAGATCTGCAGTGCTATACAGAAGCATTGCCAGATGCCTGCTACCACATCTAGGTGGAACTTCCACTCTCCTGGCCTCCTCTGGAATGGCAGTCCACTGTTTGATTGTGAGTGGCCACTGGGCCCAGCCAGCACCCCTGGCAAGATTGCCTGGGCACCCCACTAGCTACACACAGTCTGTGGGTGACTCAGCTTGGCCTGCAGTTGTCTCTGTGAGCGTATTTCCATGCTCAAGGGCCACATTCTTACTGGCCCCATGTGAGGAAGAGCTTACCCCCCAAAGGAACTATATGTACCACTGCTGTCATCAACCATAAGAGCCATAAGAGCCGCAACTGACCTTTGCCAGGTGTGCTCTGAAAACCTGCTGTCTCTCTGTGGTCAGAGACAAGGTGGTGGACCTGGAGTCTATAAACATTCCCAGAAATTGTGTGACCTGGCATGGGACAATTGTGTTCCTCTCAGGGTTTAGGTGGAGACCTGGGCTCTGCATGTGCTCTAGGAGCTGGGCCACATGGCATCGACAATGTTGCTCTGATTGAGTACATCCCAGAATACCACCTATCAATCATTCAGATAATTTAGGACTCTCAGTCCCTATTGCCTGAGAAGTCCAAGGACTGCATCTATGCACCTTGTGAAAGTGCAAGGGGTCTGTGAGATCCCAAAGGGGAGGGCACAGAACTAATAGATGTTGTCCTTGCAGGCAAACCTCAGGAACCGCTTGTGACCCTCCAAGATGGGGACCTGAAAATAGGTCCTTGAGGTCTATGGTGGAAAATCAGTCACCTGTCTGGGCTGCTTACTTCAGCCTGGGAATTGCCAATATCCTGAACCTCAGGGGCTTGAGGAATCTGAGGTCCTAAATCTGTCACAATGTCCCAGTGCCCCTTTTCTGGAGACCTCTTAAATTGTATGGATTTAAACAACATGTCACACAGCCTACTCACAACAGAGGACACTCTCGGCCCTGGTCATAACCTAAGGCCTGTCCACTGGTTTGTCCTCTGCTGTTGATCTGGCTGTGTCAGTGCAACCTGGACTGGGGAAACCATAAATGGCGCCTCATAAGCCACAATGCAGCCATACCCTTGCCACCCGCCTTTGCCTGTTCTCTCATCAACCTAGCAAGCACATGGGCAGTTTGAGCTGCCCTGTCACGAGGTTCGGGCTGTAACTAACCTCCAAATCCTGTGTAAGTTGTGACTGATATAGCAAGAGGAATAGCCTCCTTATTGGCTAGCTGCACCTATACAGCCATACCTCTATGCATTTTAGTCAGCAAGACATCCATCATCTTACAGCCCTTAATTTTACAAGAATAAAGTTGTGACTTTACAAAAAATGCATTGCATTGCATTGCATTGCATACATGCAAGTCTTGCAAATTCTTATACATGTATATTAAGTCCTATAAACCTATACTGAAGTAAAGTTTAACAAATTGACCCATGACCATCACTTGAATGCAGACTGCTCATCTGATATCTCTCTTCTGAAATAAACCACTAGAATTATGCTTTATTCTCAAAATATTATTCTCATAATATTTCAGCTTTTATCTTGTAAAAATTATGACTTTATCCAGCCTGATTAGCAGGGTTAGGACTTCAGGCCACCATCTGAATGCAATAAACACTGGGCCAGAAGAATCTTTTAGTACTTTTCCTCCAAGATATTTACCAGTAACTAAAAGTTATATGTGATCAGTCTAATCAAAAGACCCTTGTGATGCTAGACTTCCATGACTAAGTGCAATTTTTTAGAATACAAATAAGAGGCTTTTTCATATTTTCTTCATTTGCTCATTAAATCCACATCAGTTCAGTGAATAATGACAACATTTTATATTTGTATTGCGAATCATTTTTACACATGTAGTTAAACACTGAACTAGTGAATGATGAAAACAGGTCAACCTGAGTGAGTGGTACAGTGCAGAGGAGGGTCAGAAGTTTCAACAACATCTTTCCCAAAGCCTTTAAGTTTCAAAGTTAAACCAATGACAATGGCACAAATAACAGGCACCTCCCACACAGTGTTAAAAGTAAACATGAAATATGACTTGTAGTAAAAGGTTTGCACAAGACACAGATATCTCAACAAACTACATTACACTATTTCTTGGCCAAAGTAAACAATGAGGCACATTTTCCTTTACATCTGAATAATGTAGTTGAGATACGATTCACTTCTGGACCAACCTGTAATCCCTGCCCTTTATAATCCTGAGTGATTATAACCCTTGGCATGGAAGACCTCTCCATTCATTAAATCAAAAACATCACAGAGAGCACCAGAGCAGGACCTGGGCAGGACAAGAGCACTCAGTTTACCCAGGCAAAGGCACCATGGTAGCACTGGGATGGCTGTGGACAGGCAGTCTGTGTTTACTGGTCATTTCAGGTAAGAAATACTAAATAATGCTGTGAAAACTCATCTTTCTATAATTCATATTAGAGATACAGGTCCTGCTGCTGTCTGTCATGCACTTCAGCACATGAATGAGTAAACCTGAGGTTACCTCACTTTGGACAGACCAAATAGTCTGGGAAGGTGTAGTCCTCTTCTTTCCTTTAAACAGTCATGATCATTTCCAGGTGTATGTACTGACAATAGTCACATATAATCTAAATTTGCCCCCCTCAGGCTTGCTGACTGTCCAGTCTCTTCATTTGCATCATGCTGTCAGGGCAGAACAATTCAACTCTGCCCAGAAGATGGCCTTCTTCATTCCCATGAGGATTACCAATAGAGTATTCTCTACTGCTCTGCTCAATCCTACATCTGTGGAATATCAGACAATGTACAATGAAGTCAGCAACATGGTAAGATGATCATGATTGTGATATTGGTACCAAGTCCACTCCTCTGAGGATAGAAAGTCCTCAACCTGCAAATCTTACACATTCTTAAAGGAAGTGACCCCAATACTTTTGACAGTTAATTTTACTCCAAATTATTGATTTATTTCTCTTCAGTTTGCACATGTTATGTAATACTAGCACAGTGGCAAACCAACAAGGGTTTGAACAGCCTCCACATCTGTGTTTAAAAAAAAAACTCTGCCTTAAACCAAATAATGACTCACAAAACAGAAACAAAATTTTTTGTCAAGCAAAGTTTATTTGAACTTGGTACTGCACAAGCTCGTTGCACTATTGGTTCTGGGCTAATGTCATAACAGCACTAATGGATAACACAGGAGGTCAACATTTTGAAACCACAACAAGGGCACTCTGAATTGGATCACAAGTGAATTAAACAGTATTATTTCTGATTTTGAGTTGTTGATATTTAAGAGATTTTGTGCAATCCAACTGCTGTCCAACAGTTAAAACATGAGCCAGGTGCTCACTGTCACTGGGTCTTACAAATTAAATCAAATCCAATCAAATCAGATTTATTTATATAGCACCAAATCATAACAAAGTTACATCAAGGCACTTTACATATAGAGCAGGTCTAGACTAAACTCTTTACAATTATTTAAAGAGACCCAACAGATGCCCCCATGAGCAAGCACTTGGCACTGACAGTGGCAAGGAAAAACTTCCTTAAAGAGGAATAAATCTTAGGCAGAACCAGGCTAAGGGGGGCCATCTGCCTTGACCAGATGGGTTGAGAGAGAGAGAGAGACACAGGGGGGTAGCAAAGTTGGGTTGAGAGAGAGAGAGAGACACAGGGGGGTAGCAAAGTTGGGTAGAGTAGGGAGAGAATGACAGCAGGAGGAGGGGACATTCAATTCAGGTGCTTACAGTAAGGCCATGGTTCTCAAAGTTCATGTGGTGGGGAATAGACACGTAGCAAGAAGGGTCCAACAAGTTGATGGTTGGGGGAAACCCACTCAGGCACGGGGAGAACATGCAAACTCCACACAGAAAGGCCTCAGGCCTGGAACTGAACCCGCAACCTTCTTATTGTGGGGCGACAGCGCTTACAACTACGCTGCTTTGCTGCCTTTCTTTATTTTCAACAAAGATCCCACACGCAAACAAACTAGTCATTAATAGCCTACACGTTGCCTAAATGAAAAGCACATTAGACAGGAGACTGAGGGAGAAATATAACTTGGGACCAAAGTGCGAAAATAATGACTAACTGTGGCATGTTGCAGCAGAACAATAAACAAAGTTTGCTAGTGTGGTCTATAACATCACAAAACCGCAAAATTTGTGACATGGACCACAAAAAGTGGCGATGTATAGAATGTGATGTTACTTGATGCTACTTGAATACATTTTTTAATTTTAAGTTTGGTGTATTTCATTAGGATTTTGTTGGGGTGATGGGGGTAGGTGGGGTTTGAAAACTCCCCCATTTTCCAAAGTGAGGAATGACCAAAACATTTGAGAATCACTGCAGTAAGGCATATTAGTAAGGTATATCTTTTGGACTTGGTCAAGTGGAAAGATGTAGATAGAAAATAAATTTTACCTTTCGCACACCACAGGTAATGTGAGGCACGGAAGATGTATAATTACCTCTGATAATTATCTATGGTGTATGAGTAGGTTCTTAAAGTAAAAGTAGGGGTAAGTGTCCTTGATGCCAACCCAGGTGTTAAGTCAATTGAAACAGCATGGTCTACAGCTTCAAAGATCTCACTGCAACATATTAAATATGCTAAAATATGGTAATCAGGTTCTGTCCTGTGTAAAACACTAAAATGGATGGGTGACTGTTTGGCTTTCTGGCTGGCAGAGTTGAGATATTGGTTAAAAATAGTTGTCATACAAACTAAGCACAAAGAAACAAGTTCACCATTCAGTGTACCATGTGGCCATGCATGGAGATACTGTTGCACATGTTTAAAATGTAAGTGACATGACAAAATACACTGCTCAAAAAAATAAAGGGAACACTAAAATAACACATCCTAGATCTGAATGAATGAAATATTCTTATTAAATACTTTGTTCTTTACATAGTTGAATGTGCTGACAACAAAATCACACAAAAGTTATCCATGGAAATCAAATTTATTAACCCATGAAGGTCTGAATTTGGAGTCACACTCAAAATTAAAGTGGAAAAACACAGTACAGGCTGATCCAACTTTGATGTAATGTCCTTAAAATAAGTCAAAATGAGGTTCAGTAGTGTGTGTGGCCTCCACGTGCCCGTATGACCTCCCTACAACGCCTGGGCATGCTCCTGATGAGGTGGCGGATGGTCTCCTGAGGGATCTCCTCCCAGACCTGGACTAAAGCATCCGTCAACTCCTGGACAGTCTGTGGTGCAACGTGGCGTTGGTGGATGGAGCGAGACATGATGTCCCAGATGTGCTCAATTGGATTCAGGTCTGGGGAACGGGCGGGCCAGTCCATAGCATCAATGCCTTCGTCTTGCAGGAACTGCTGACACACTCCAGACACATGAGGTCTAGCATTGTCTTGCATTAGGAGGAACCCAGGGCCAACCGCACCAGCATATGGTCTCACAATGGGTCTGAGGATCTCATCTCGGTACCTAATGGCAGTCAGACTACCTCTGGCGAGCACATGGAGGGCTGTGCGGTCCCCCAAAGAAATGCCACCCCACACCATTACTGACCCACTGCCAAACCGGTCATGCTGGAGGATGTTGCAGGCAGCAGAACATTCTCTATGGCGTCTCCAGACTCTGTCAAGTCTGTCACATGTGCTCAGTGTGAACCTGCTTTCATCTGTGAAGAGCACAGGGCGCCAGTGGCGAATTTCCCAATCTTGGTGTTCTCTGGCAAATGCCAAACGTCCTGCACAGCACGCCCCCACCTGTGGACGTCGGGCCCTCATACCACCCTCATGGAGTCTGTTTCTGACCGTTTGAGCAGACACATGCACATTTGTGGCCTGCTGGAGGTCATTTTGCAGGGCTCTGGCAGTGCTCCTCCTGTTCCTCCTTGCACAAAGGCGGAGGTAGCGGTCCTGCTGCTGGGTTGTTGCCCTCCTGTGGCCTCCTCCACGTCTCCTGATGTACTGGCCTGTCTCCTGGTAGCGCCTCCATGCTCTGGACGCTACGCTGACAGACACAGCAAACCTTCTTGCCACAGCTCGCATTGATGTGCCATCCTGGATGAGCTGCACTACCTGAGCAACTTGTGTGGGTTGTAGACTCCGTCTCATGCTACCACTAGAGTGAAAGCACCGCCAGCATTCAAAAGTGACCAAAACATCAGCCAGAAAGCATAGGAACCGAGAAGTGGTCTGTGGTCACCGCCTGCAGAACCACTCCTTTATTGGGGGTGTCTTGCTCATTGCCTATAATTTCCACCTGTAGTCTATTCCATTTACACAACAGCTTGTGAAATTGATTATCAATCAGTGTTGCTTCTTAAGTGGACAGTTTGATTTCACGGAAGTGTGACTGACTTGGAGTTACATTGTGTTGTTTAAGTGTTCCCTTTATTTTTTTGACCAGTGTAGTTTGTCACCTCAAATACTTTTTGTCATTTTTGTTTTGCAGCTTAAACATGTGTATGACTGCCCCGACATCAATTCCTGTCCCACAAATATCTTCTATGGAGGTGTTGCAGCTATGACTTTCAGGTACCATCAATACCACTGATTCCACTCACATTTAGTGTTACCATGTTGCAATCACTGTATGTTTTCTGTATGTTTTGCTTGCATTTCCTTTGGTATGTTCTCTCCTCCTGCTTTTGTTCTTTCTCCATCCCTCTACTGAGTCCTCGCTTCCTCTCCTCCATGCTCGTTGTCACTGTCTCTCTCTCACTGCCTCTGCTTCTCTGCTCTCTCTCCCTCCCTTTATGTCAATTGAAACAGCATTGTCTACATGGTGTCTAACTGAAACACCAGGGTACACCCTGGACAGGTTGCCAGTCCATTTCAAGGCTGACATATATAAAAACAAACAACCACTCAACACCTAATATTCATGTCTTTGGACTGTGAGAGGAAGCAATAGAACCTGGAACGAACCCAAACAGACATAGGGAGAACATACAAACTCCACACAGAAAGGGCCCAGGCCTGGGGCTTAAACCCAGATAATTCTTGATGTGATGTAAGATAACCTCAGGGTCACCCTGCTGCCCCAGGACTATATACTAACGTCTTTTTAATTATACATTTTTTCACAGCTCTGGATCAGTGATTGCAAATGCAACTGTCGTCTTCAACACCTTTTCGATCAATCCACCCATTGTCTACATACTCTTTAAAGACAATGCTAACAACATTGAGCCTGGACATCTTGAACTTAACCTGGACTTCACAACCTGTAAGAGCTGTTCTACACCTAACTGATGTGTTGTGTGCTATATGAAATGACAAATACATTTATAATCTTTCTTTTTTTTCCTGTAGTGGCCAAAGTTAAACAAGCATTCAAGACCAACACCGCATTAACTACAACAACACCACCACTTACGAAAATGACACAGCCTTTAATGACAATACTAAATACAACACATATTACAACACTGCCTTCTACTACAACACCATCTCCTACCACAGCATTAACTAGTACATCTCTCACAACAACTCCTACAACACCTACGACAATGAGAATAACACTTACTTTATTGACAACACCTACTACAACAACACGTCATACAACACCAACTGTAACTACAACAATGCCTTTTCCAAAACCTAAAACATCTAAAATGATCAGAACACAAACTACAACTACAACAACTCCTGCTACAACACCTCCTAAAACACCAGGTACAAATACAACACCACCTCCAACCACACCAACTGTAACACCACTTCCTACAAAGACGATACAGCCTACATTGACAAAACTAACTACAACACCAACTACAACTTCAAAATTGGCTTTTAAAGAAACGTCCCCTACAACAATGACCTCAAATACAACAATGCCTACTGCAACAAGTTCAACACCTGCGACAAAAGCAAAAATACATACTTCATTGACAACTGCTACAACACCACCTCCTACCACATCAACTACAACACCCACTACATCTCCTACAATAATAACACCAAATATGAGTACAACACCCACTATAACAGCAACTACTACAAGACGTACTACAATGACAAAAATCATTATTACATCGACAACACCTACTAGTACTACAGCATCTACAATTACCACAGTACAAACTACAACTATGATAACACCCCCTAGAACACCAACTATAACTACAATAATGTCTACTACAACATCTCCTACAACAATAACACCCACTACAGCTATAACAGCACCGGCTGCAACACCAACAACACCTAATAGCCCCTCGATGTCTTCTACAGCCGTATCAACACAACCTTTTACGGCAACACCTACAACTCCTACAGAACCTACTACAAATACTACAACATATACAACTACCAAAGCTACAGCTGAAACAAAAACAGCTACCACTACACCCACAACTTCAGTACTCAAATCTGCCACCACAGTCCAAGGCTCTACAACAGTGTCTTCAAGCAAAATAAACACTTCCTCTGATGACTCCACACTGCTTTCAGCCACTACAACAAATCCTGGAAACCATAATGACCATGATACCACAACTGGAGAAGAAGATCTCACACGAGACCCAGCAGTGAACCACACAACAGTGAATCCACATGATGGACAGACACATACTCAGCCCAGTTATACCCAGGCAACAGGTGGTAGCAGCAACCGGAGCAGTGACTTTGTCCCTGGGTGGGCTATTGCCCTGTTAGTATTAGCTGCTGCCATCTTATTGCTACTCATCATTATTTTTATTATCATGGTGAGTAGGTGAGACCAAGTTTGTTTCAGGTGTGTTCTCTCAGTGCTTTGTTGTTTTCTAAGCTATATATCGAATATTACAGTCACTTGAATTTTGCTCATAAGTTGTGTCTCAAACGAAACAAAGGGAATCCTACGTATGTATCACATTTATTAAAAAATAATTATTTATATTAGTCATAACAGTCAAATGCTAGCATTGGGATTAACAGTAAAATAGGTTGCATACCTATTAATTCTGATTGGCTGGAGGTACAATACAGCTGCAATAATCAGCACTTTTATATTAATAATTGAACAACAAAATATGTAAAGTTAAACTAATGTTGTCTCCAGCAGTAGCTATGTTCAGTGGAGGCTTTGATAAACACTCAGTATCCTGTCTGTTGAGCACCAAACACAAAACTTTAGCTTGTTTTAGAATTCTGCTCCAAACTGGTCGAAAATCTTAATATTGTTCCATTAATGTTTTGTCACACCTGTTCTTCTCCAATGACAAATCAAAATGTCTATACTGATTCACCAAATGCTGAACGTAGCTGAGCTTGTCAGCCAGGTCGAGGAACACCGACATAGAGTGCACTGAACTGCACTGGGACATAGCTTTCAATGATGATTATACTATTTGATCTGTTGATGTGCTCTGTTGTTCTAGTTGGTTAGGTGGTGTTGTAAAAGAACAAAGAGTGGTCAAATGAACTCTACTGAGGATCCATACTACAACGAAAAGAAACAACCACCCCAGGAAGCTCTGCCAGTGTACTCACCTCAGGCCCAAGTGACTCATAAACCAGACTCCACCTCAGTCATTGTTGTGAGTACTGCTGAGCTATGGTGATACAGCTATTTCTCTATGTATATAAAATAATAGCTGACATGTTTACATGCACAAATTATGTGACAAAAGTCAAATTTTTTAATAGACTGATGGGATGTTTGGATTTTTCTATCAGCAGGGTGACACGCCTAAGAAGAACAGGACTGGGTTTTATGCAGTGAATCCCTGATACTCTCTGGGTGAACTGATCCCATTGGGCAACAGGTATACTACTTCATCCCAGTATAGTAATGACTGCCTGTGAGTGTGGGACTGAATGTGTGGTTCAGTCCCAAAAAGATGATCCCTTTTGAGCCTTAACCTCCTGAGACCAAAGCTTTTATTTATTTTTTTACTGTACACTGATCATTGCAATGTGCTTTGGCGACCACAAAATGACAGACACAAGTGTCCACGAATAAGGCTCACAGGTCTGAGTTAACAGAAATTAAGTATAATGGCAAAAAGAACAGAAGATTTAATGTCCTCAAATGAGAAGCCAAGGTCTTGGGAGGTTAAAAATTTGTATTTTAAAATCCGTTCAGAAAGGGACTGGGAGACAGTCATTTGACTTCAATGTCAGCAGAACAAGGTCTGTAATTTATGGTCGCTATGACTGTAGGGATCAGGCTTCTCCTACAGTGAGCCCCCCTCCAACGCAGAGTCTCCTTACAGTAGTTTGGCTGGGTATTCATTTTGGGTGTGTGGGGTCCTGTTCTACGGAAATTTCAATGTACGCAATGATCTTGTTATTTAGTTCAGTGAGGTTTGGTGTTGGTAGATGTCTTATTTTTGTAGTTTGTTACCTGTGGGTTTTTGGTCTGGTTTTTGACAATAATAATAATAATGCTGAATAATGCTCTGGTTAGGTAACAGTATGAGATGGAAGCCACACAGTCATTTAAGTTTGCAAAGAGTGGTGGAAAGTAGTGACAAACCCCTGTGTCCAATTTTTTTCTGACAGTGACTTACTACCTATGCCTATGAAATATTTAATGTCATGCAGATGAAGGGATTTTAATTCTTCGGGGAGAAGGTGTCTGTTTTCCAATTTTGTCTACATCCCCAGGATTAAACTTGTAAGTAGGAGAACTGGAAGAGGACTTAAATCATTGATGTGTTAGTCAGCTGAACTGGAAATGGCCAAACTTATGATCAGTTATTAGATGGGCACACTGTATCTGTCCCTTGGAACAGCAGTGTGACTGAGCTATGGTGTGGTGTTTGCACTGTACTTACATCTTGACAATTCAGTAGATTTTGATTAATGTTCCCATCTGATGGTGGTAAACACGGGGGACTGAGTCACATCCTGTACTCAGAAGAGTCTCTGACCTCTCCTTCTCTCAACAGTAGATCCAAATCAGTACGAACAGGCTGGGCTCTGTGAATGTATGAGTTTATTCAATTCATTCTGTAAGTGTACAGACAAATTTCAACCTTGATGTGATATTAGGTTGGGTTAGGTTAACAGCCGAACTACCATTTGTATATAATCCTCCTATACATGCTGCTGCACAGAAAACACGATAGATACTTGATTTATGCAGACTGATGGTTGAGTGGACCACGTCTCGGTGATGTTGCTTTTTGCAAAACTGCAAAGTTCATTATAAAGCATCTAAACTCTGAAAGCCTAACAGTCATCTCTGACTGACTATCTGTGTTTGTCCCTCCAGGCAGAAACAGATGGACGAATACCGTGGATAGAGAGCAGTCTGAACTGTGAAAAAATAGTTAACATTCTGGACAGTATGTTGCCTGGATTGTGTGCACTCTGGACTGTGCGCAGCCCGGATAGTGACTACTTGGGACAAACATATATCTTACATCGTATCATTGATTACCAAATTGGTTTTTTTATTTTTAATCTGTTTTTTTTTAACACAACACTGACACTTAGCTCGATAGAAACAAACATTGTATTATACCATTGTATATAAAAGTGACCAATTTCCAATAACTGCATACTTGATGAATTTATTTGTCTCTTTACTAAACATTTCTCTGCAGGGACATTAATCCAATAATAAATTTATATAAACATATTATGTTACATGTGAAAATATTTTCAACTGTATGTTAAATATTAAAAAACTAATTTCATCAGTCTTAAAGAGCAGGCTGATATCGTATTTGCTTCTACTGTAGATTTCAGTGGTGTGTGAGAGCCATGCCAGTGGTAGAAAATGGAAGCATGGAATCAAATTTTACATGAGAGTCTATAAAGGGGAACCTGGTTGATTTTCGGCCGGACTGGAAAAAAGCTCAGGAGGGGTGGTACTTCATGTTGTACTACTTAACGCTGATTTGACTAAGACATTTTGAGGAAAATCAAACTGGCTAAGACAGTTACAACAATTGTAACACTGCGGAAGGCTATTCATTCATTCATTCATCTTCAACCGCTTATCCGTTTCTGGGTCGTGGGGTGCTGGAGCCAATCCCAGGTAAAACTGGGCAAGGGTGGGGTACACCCTGGACAGGTCGCCAGTCCATCGCATGGCCAACACACAGAGACAGACAGAGACAAACAATCACTCACACTCACAATTTAGAGTCACCAGTTAACCTAGACATGCATGTCTTTGGACGGTGGGAGGAAACCCACACAGGCACGGGATAACACGCACACTGCACATAGAAAGGCCCCAGGCCCATGAACAAAACTTGTGACCTTCTTGTTGTGGGGCAACAGCGCTAACCACTATGCCGCCGCACTGCTCCCGTGGAAGACTATGATAAAAAAAACCCCCTCCTTTTTTTCCTTTGGTGGTGCGTCGCCCAATTGCCTTTGTGATCAATGCGCCCACGATTATGACTTTATACTGCTATCAGAGTGGAACCTTCAGGTTTCCGGCTCTCGTTAGCCTCTCTGATTTTAAAACTGTCATCACAGACTTGTTAATGAGGGATTGTGGGATTGTGCAGATACTTTGCTACATGATATGCATACCTTGACGTATTGGTAAATATTCTTTGTTTTAATATCATTCATTATTGTTTCAGTCTGTATTTTAATATGTGTATTAGGTATTGGGCTATGTGTTGTCTTGTGTAACTCCCTTTGTGTCCATGCTGCCATGCTGTCAAGGCCATGCTCGTAAAAGAGACAATTTTGATCTTAAGCATCTGCCTGGAAAAATAAAGGTTTAAGAAATAAAAATAAAACAGCTTGTCTGAAATCACCCACTACTTCTTCCAAAGTCCATTATGGAGGGCGTTTGTTATTTTTTGGTGCTGTTTGAATCTGTGGTGAGAATTATTGCACCCTATATAGAAGACTCATACTATTTCACAAGGCATCATGTAAAAAAGTGTGCAAATGATAGTCACTAACACTGCATAGTTCTCTACACTGAATTTCCTGAAGAGTGAGTATGGTAGAGACAACTTATGTCACTTCATCACCAACAACGCTTTACTGCAGGAAGTTGGACCATATACTTCTGTCAGAATGAAGACATTTTGATAGGAGGTCAGGACATCATCCTACAGCAAATGACACCATCTTTCCTTGTTCCTCACACCAGTGTACTGATGTGTCTCATCAGAAAAACCATGCCTAGTATGAGTTACATAAAGACTTGGTTAGTGGATGCAATAACTAAACTCCAGGACTGCCTTGAGCACACTCAGTGGGATCTATTTGCACAACAGGACCCAATTTTACCCTGTTGTGGCGGAAAGAGTTGGAAAAGAGGAATCAGGTAGTCAGATGGGGAATCTCTTTATTCACATCGGCCCTACTAACAACGTAGTCAGAGACAGATCCCAACATACAATAAGTGACATGCCTTCTTATACCTAAGACAGGCTGTTTGTGTGTATTGTGTGGATAGCCTTTACCCTTATCTTGAACCTCGACCAAGATGTTTTCTATTTACTGTTTGGCGCCAGTACAGGTCCTGGTGACCTGACTCTCATATTGACACATGAACAGAGACAAGGCCTCTGGACCCTGTCCTTCCCCTAAAACCCAAAAATATTCAATATTTTATTGAACCGTTCAATAGGTCATTTTCGGTTCGATACACAAAGGCAAACAACGGTATTTCAGTACGTTTCGGCCCGTCACAAAACTTGCTGTGAAATTAGATACACTCGGAGCAGACACAGTAGAGAGAGCGGCATTGCTCTGTTCATGCTGCCTTCAGAGCCAATCAGAAGTCCCTGGATTTCCCAGGAGCCAATTAGCACTTGGCATGCAAATGCTGGAAAAGAGAGTGGAGAGTAAACCTTGAGCAAACATGGTGAGTGAATGGGACTCAGAAAAAAGAAAATTTTAAGACGCGCCCTCCTCTTACAAGTCCACAGTGTGGTATCATTTTGGATTTAGCGTCAACTATGATGAAAATGGAAAAATGACAGTCAACAAACAAACCATGGTGTGCAAGCATTGCTTTGCAGTTGTTTAACTATTTTGAATTGATGCTGCACTTAATGTCATGTTCACATTTATTGACTGTATTTGTAGCAGTGAAGTAGGTTCTATGCGTGGGTTAAAATTTAGTTTATTTTTATTAGATACTACACTTTCTTTTTGATATTGCCTATTTTTCATAAAGGGCAAGTAAGATAAGTGCTCCCTTTTTATGATACATTTTGTGGTTTGACTACATCTGTGCTATTCTCTGATATTCTATTTGTAATAGTTAAGTAGTTTCTAATTATGGTGGCTACAATAATGTTTGCTGTTTATTTTTTATAGGATACTGCTCTGTTTTTTATGGAAGGGTGTTACATTTTTATAACAAAGTGGTTTGGCTATATCTGTGCTTGCTTTTAAATTATTTTTACATGCAATATGTTGCCTTTTCTTGTGAGTAGTTTTATATTAAGATATCGAAACAGTATCGTTACCGTGGCCCAAAAACACTCAGTTTTACATCCAGAACTGTATTGATTACATCACCTTGGATAAACAAGATAGATGTTATCAGAACAACAAACAATGGATGTCCAGGGAGGTCAAGCAATGCAGCCTTGAGGTCTGATCACAAGGACTTATACAGCACGCCCAGATTAAGCCTAAAGAAATGCATCAGAGAGCAAAAGCATTGTACAGGAGTAAAACTGAAGGACATTTAAGTGAAAGAGACCCTTGACATGTCAAACTTCAAAGGCTTCAAAAATGTCACTACCTTTTCTTCACATGTTTGAAGTATCTGACACAAACACTGGGCCTATATCATCAACTATCATCAACTATCAACTCCCATCAGTGATCCGGCACTCAATGTAACCCTGAGGGTTGAGGGGTGAGGAGACTGCTCTGAGGTGTGAACCCCAGGAAGGCTGCCGGCCATGATGGGATTCCAGGGGGATTCAATCAGATCACATGCAGATGGATTATAGACTTCTGATGTTCAATTTAGAGCATCATCACTAATGACATCCTGCTGTAGCTCACAGGCTGCACTGTAGCGGACAGGAAGGCTCTAGGGGAGTGATTAAGTCAGCAGAGGACAACGTAAAAACACAGCTCCCCCTTTTCACAGATATATATGGAGCCGATACCTCAAGCGAGCCACAAACATAGTCGTGACTCATCCCACCCAGACGGCCAACTGTTTGCCCTCCTACCATTAAGGAAGTTTTTTAGGTCTATTACGATCAGCACTAGCAGATTGGTAAATAGTTTTTACCAAGGTGCAATAAGGCCCGGCGGACACCCACGCAGGCACGGGGAGAACATGCACAGAAAGGCCCTAAGCTTGGGAACTGAACCCACGACCTTCTTATTGTGGGGCAACAGCGCTAACCACTATGCCACTGTGCTGCCCTTCAAAATGTATTTATTTTTTTTATTTTAAATTTTTATTATTATTATTATTAATAGTCGTGCTAGTAGTACTAGATCCACGTGGATCTAGTCTGGGATGAATTGGACTGAAGGTGACAGTGACACATCAGAGGAACAGACTTGTACCAAATGTCTTAGCCATGTCTGATGTTATTAGCATGAGCTTTGCTGTCAGTCAGATTCAGTGTGGGTCAACAAGAAGACTCAATGATTCTTTTTTTATTCCTTATGGTTTTTATGACTCTTATTCCTTCCAAGTAACCCAATCCTGAACTAAATCTACTTATTTATCAGTCTTGGGCTAATCTATTCCCAAAAAGCTGTGTAGGTGATATAAACAGCTGCATCCTGCTTTGAATAATGTAAATATTTGATGCTGATGCATTTAGTAGGGTAATACTGGGGTCTGTGCTGCCAACTTACAAACTCATTCTTGCAGGGTGCTTAACGTCTGACTATTGTATTTTATACTATTGTGGTATCACAGTACCAGGCAGGTAACACTAGGGACAACTTAGCTCTCAACTCCTTAAACAGCACAGATGCTTATCAGGGCATAAATCATATTTCTACACACTGAGTGTTGTGTATACAGTTTGATGGTCTTTCTTCCATGTAGGAGAAACACACTCACAGCTGTTAGTAATAAGATTAATGTTCTGTTGCATTATCAGCACAACATTTGAAATAATGGATCAAACACAAGGCCACCATGAAAACACAACAACACAATGTAGGGCGTAACCAAACACAATGTACCAAAACCATATACACGCACACAAGGTTGGTGTTGGGCTGGAGCAGGTTAGCTTCCGGATATAAGGACTTCTGTGACCTGAGGCATATGTCCGTATAAGCAGAGAATAAGGAATCTCTGTGAAACAAGAACTTTGCCTTATCTGGCCTGAAGGTCCCACATCATCTAAGTGTCGCACATGTCCTGAAGGACCCACTTCATCTAAATGTCCCAGATAAATTTCTCACATATTCTGAATCTCCCATATTTCAGGTATTATATGGAAATATTTTTTGGATTGCCCCATTTCATCAGAATGTCCCACATAGCCTGAATGCCCCACATGTCTTGAATGTTCATCCATCCAACCAGCCATCTACCCACCTTCTTCCTCCTAGACTATGGGTCTGATAATAACATTAGAGACACAACAGGGATTATTACATTAGCAAATAGAATAATACTATATTGCAAAGGGAGTACGTGTATGTGCGGAGAGGGTATTTTCTAGCAGGTGGAATCAAGATGCAGATTCAGGTTTAGAGAATTGATAAATGCCTACCATTTTTATGTAAAGTGGGTTATTGTCTCTAATGATGTATATTCTGCAAGAAGTTTCAACCAGTGAACAATGTTAAGGGACTGCTTATTTTTCCAATTAACTACGATTGCTTTCTTGGTGAAGGCTAGAGCTACAAGTATGGATTGGGATAAATGGTTTGGGAGGCTGGTTTCTTACAGATAGGCAATTAGGCAAAGGTTTGGGGTGAGTGGGATACTGCAGTCCAAGATGGACGAGAGTTTCTGTGTGACTGTTGACCAGAAGTACCTACAGGAAAAGAGAGCATAACAGATTGTAAATAGGTGTCTGCCTTGTTCTGAGTGCAATTAGTGCATACATTAATGAGTGACAGAAGCCCATTTTATGCATCTTGCACTGAGTGATGTGTTTTCTGTGGAGTATCTTCAATTCTATCAGTTGTATATTAGTTATTGCACTGTTACATTCACTCTGTTCAAACTCAAGCCAACAGTTATAGCCTAGATTTGAATGTATCCATTTTGTGACATATTGTAATTTATTAGCTAAGTAATACTACATGTAATTGTATTTTGAGGGTAGACAGGCAGATTTTCACTTTTTTATTTTTTGAGTCAAATTTTATTTTCTTCTTCTTCTTTCGGCTTTTCCCTTCAGGGGTCGCCACAGCAAATCAGTTGCCTCCATCTAAGCCTGTCTTCTGCATCCTCTTCTCTCACACCAACCACCTTCATGTCCTCTTTCACTACATCTATAAACCTCCTCTTTGGTCTTCCTCTAGGCCTCCTGCCTGGCAGTTCAAAACTCAGCATCCTTCTACCAATATATTCACTATCTCTCCTCTGGACATGTCCGAACCATCTCAGTCTGGCCTCTCTGACTTTATCTCCAAAACCTCTAACATGTGCTGTCCCTCTGATGTACTCATTCCTGACCCTATCCAACCTAGTCTACCTTTCCCTGTCATAGTTCCAACATTCAAAGTCCCTACTCTCAGTCCTAGACTCTTGGCGTTCCTTTTCTCTCTCTTCCTACGAACACACCTTCCTCCTCTCCTTCTTCGACGAACAGTAGTCCAATTTCCACCGGTACCCTGTAATTGAACAGCACCGATGGCGGTCGTTGTTAACCCGGGCCTCGACCGATCCGGTATGGAAGTCATTGATTCGATTCGCATGTTTGATTTGGCAAAAGTTTTATGTCGGATGCCCTTCCTGACACAACCCTCTGTATTTATTTATATTTATTCACCTCTTTTCCACACTCTCCATTGCTCTGGACTGTTGACCCTAAGTACTTAAAATCCTCCACCTTCTTTATCTCTTCTCCCTGTAACCTCACTCTTCCACTTGGGTCCCTCTCATTCACACACATATACTCCGTCTTGCTGTGGCTAACCTTCATTCCTCTCCTTTCCAGTGCAAACCTCCACCGCTCTAGCTTCTCCTCCACCTGTTCCCTGCTCTCACTACAGATCACAATGTCATCTGCAAACATCATAGTCCATGGAGATTCCTGTCTAACCTCGTCTGTCAGCCTGTCCATCACCATAGCGAACAAGAAGGGGCTCAGAGCTGATCCCTGATGCAGTCCCACCCCCACCTTGAACTCCTCTGTCACACCTACAGCACACCTCATCACTGTCTTACAGTCCTCATACATGTCCTGCACCGCTCTAACATACTTCTCTGCCACTCCAGACTTCCTCATACAATACCACAGTTCCTCTCTGGGCACCCTGTCATAAGCTTTCTCCAGATCTACAAAGATACAATGCAGCTCCCTCTGACCTTCTCTGTACTTCTCTATCAACATCCTCAAAGCAAATACTGCATCTGTATTACTCTTTTTTGGCATGAAACCATACTGCTGCTCACAATTGCTCACTTCTGCCCTTAGTCTAGCTTCAACTACTCTTTCCCATAACTTCATTGTATGGGTCATCAGCTTTATTCCTCTGTAGTTGCCATAACTCTGTACATCTCCATTGTTCTTAAAAATGGGCACCAGCACACTTCTCCTCCATTCCTCAGGCATCTTCTCACTATGTAAGATCCTGTTGAACAACCCAGTCAGAAACTCTACTGCTACCTCTCCTAGACACTTCCAGACCTCCACAGGTATATCATCAGGACTGAGTGCTTTTCCACTCTTCATCCTCTTCAATGCCCTCCTCACTTCATCCTTACTAATCTTTGCTACTTTCTGGTCCACAACAGTCACCTCTTCTACTCTTCGTTCTCTCTCATTTTCCTCATTCATCAGCTCTTCAAAGTACTCTTTCCATCTTCCCATCACACTACTGGCATCAGTCAATACACTTTCATCTCTATCCTTAATCACTCTAACCGCCTGCACGTCCTTCCCATCTCTGTCTCTCTGCCTTGCCAACCTGTATAGATCAGTCTCTCCCTCCTTACTGTCCAACCTAGCATACAAGTCATCGTAAGCCCTTTGTTTGGCCTTTGCCACCTCTACTTTCACCTTACGCTGCATCTCCCTGTACTCCTGTCTACCCTCTTCAGTCCTCTCAGTGTCCCACTTCTTCTTAGCTAACCTCTTTCTCTGTATACACTCCTGCACCTCCTCATTCCACCACCAAGTCTCCTTATCCACTTTCCTTCCAGATGACACACCAAATACTCTCCTACCTGTCTCCCTGATCACATTAGCTGTAGTTGTCCAGTCAACTGGAAGCACCTCCTGGCCATCCAGAGCCTGTCTCAACTCCTTCCTAAAAATCATACAACACTCTTCCTTTTTCAGCTTCCACCATTTAGTCCTCTGCTCTGTCTTTGCCCTCTTCATTTTCCTCACCACCAGAGTCATACTACACACCACCATCCTATGCTGTCTGTCTACACTCTCACCTACCACTACTTTGCAGTCACTGATCTCCTTCAGATTACACCGTCTACACAAGATGTAGTCTACCTGTGTACTCCTACCTCCACTCTTATAGGTCACCCTATGTTCCTGCCTCTTCTGGAAGAAAGTATTCACTACAGCCATTTTCATCCTTTTTGCAAAGTCAACCACCATCTGTCCTTCTGTGTTCCTCTCCTGGATACCAAACCTGCCCATCACCTCCTCATCATCTCTGTTTCCTGCACCAACGTGCCCATTGAAGTCTGCACCAATGACAACTCTCTCACTTCTAGGGATGCTCTGCATCACTTCATCAAGGTCCACCCAGAATTTCTCCTTCTCCTCCAGCTCACATCCTACCTGTGGAGCATACCCAGTAACAACTTTGAACATCACACCTTTGATTTTGTAGCTTCAGACTCATTACTCTATCTGATACTCTTTTAACCTCCAGGGCATTCCTAACAAAATCCTCCTTCAAGATAATTCCTACTCCATTTCTCTTCCTATCTACACCATGATAGAACAACTTGAACCCTGCTCCTAAACTTCTAGCCTTGCTACCTTTCCACCTGGTCTCCTGGACACACAGTATGTCTACCTTCCTTCTCTGCATCATGTCAACCAACTTTGAATGTTGGAACCAGGAAAAGTTATAAAGTCCCTACTCTCAGTCCTAGACTCTTGGCGTTCCTTTTCTCTCTCTTCCTATGAACACACCTTCCTCCTCTCCTTCTTCGACGAACAGTAGTCCAATTTCCACCGGCACCCTGTAGGTGAACAGCACCGATGGCGGTCGTTGTTACCCGGGCCTCGACCGATCCGGTATGGAAGTCATAGATTCGATTCGCATGTTTGATTTGGCAAAAGTTTTACGTCGGATGCCCTTCCTGACACAACCCTCTGTATTTATCCGGGCTTGGGACCGGCACAATAAGGCACTGGCTTGTACCCCCTTGCGGCTACATTTTTTGAGTCAAATTTTATAATAGTAGTTTATTGTTTCGAACCACTTCGGTGCAGGTTTGAATGGAACCATGGTGATTAGATAGTTGCTTTGTGGTAAGATTTTCTTTTTAACAGCGGCTATTCACCCCAAAAGGCAAATGGGAAGATTCTTCCAGTGCCCCAAATCACCAAAGATTTTAATCCAGAACTGGGTAGACATTCAGGTTGCAAATCACTTAATGTGGGGTGAGATATTCATAGCCAAGTATATAATGTTACCTGTGGGGAAAGAAAATTAGGAATTTGTGTCTGCAGGATCCAATTTGTTCTCTCTTATTAGTTGTATTGTTGATTTGGACTAGTCATTCGTGTAGTCAGAGTATTGTGAGAAATATGTTATGAGGTTATGTGCTTGCTGTAATGATGTTTGGGGTTCTTGTAAGTATAGCAAGACATTGTCAGCATATAGGTTCATTTTGTGTTCATAAACAGTAGAGTGGATGTCTTTGAGATTGGCACGCTGATGTATTGCTGATTTCAGTGGTTCGATGAATTTAGTGCACAGTTAAGAGAGTGGACACCCTTCTGCAGAGTTAAACTATGTGGAAAATTCCTTTAGCGGTGACCGTAGCCTTGGGTGAGTTATACAGTGCAGATATCCAATGGATAAACAACTCTCTAAAGTCTACCATGAGAGGGTGCATAGCAAAGTGAAAATCCCGTAGCCTTTGACTCTAGGAAGCTCACCAAAGAAAAAACTATTCTCAGATAGAGAAGGAAGCATTAGGCCTGGTTTTTGGTGGTGTAATGGTCATCTCTGTCTACCTCCAGGTGTATCTTAGAATGTATGAGCTAGTTTGTTATTACATTTATGAAATGCTACAGTTTTTGGTTGTCAGCAGCTGCTGCAAATACATGGTTTATGGGTCTGGTTTGTGTCATGTATTATTATTTTATTTTCCCACGAGAAGTGTTAAAAGGGGGGAAGTGACGCAAGGACGAGAGCAAGTGCGGACAGGTGAAGAAGACGGCGTTTAGGAGGGCCAACAAAAGCAGGACACTCTGGATAATTCCCTCCACTGGATGTAAACCTTGTGGATTATGAGTGGATTACTTTTCTGGACACTGCCAGACAGGACTCATCTACCTAGACGGGCTGTGGTGAGGTCTGCGTGGTTGCTGTGGCTTGTCGGACTGCAGCTTCTCACCAGGCTTCCACCTGTTAATTAACTATTGCTGCCAGGGACACTTTCTTTGGACACTTTAAATTTTGGGGATTTTGGACGTGGGGATTTATGTGAACAGTGAGGACTGAGATTCGGGTGTATCCATTTCTGTTTCGATTATTGTTGGTCTGAGAGTGAGTGTAAAGCCTGGTTTTTGTTTGCGACTGTGTATTATTCTGATTTCTTTCAATATATTAAGTTAATTGCAACAAGTTGCGTCTTTTTCGTTTATCAGTGTTTTTTACCGGATTATGGGAAAGAGAATGTTTTCATCTGGTGGCTACTTTTCATGGCAATAATCATTTTAGTCATAAGTCAGCGGCATTACCGCATATCATATCCACCTGTCGCCTTAAGACTTTAGCGTTGTACTTTTCCCCTCACTCTTAAATTAGGGCAGTTGTTACAGATTGGTGGCCTGTACGGGGACAAGATGATCAGTTGCTAATTTTGATATTGTTGTGATGTGGGCCGGTTTGACTTGCTGATAATATCTGTTTTGAAAACAAGAACATTTTCTTTAGGCTGAGTTTGAGTAATCAGACCTACCCTAAGCATTGTGACCGTGAGTTAGTGATAAAATTTAAACGTAGCCTTTATGAGAATTATGCTACAATATGTTTTGTAGTGTAAAAAATTAAGAGTTGTAAAATTCAGCTTTTTGGTTGAGTGTATAGTGTATAGGGTGAAGTGTAGAGGGTAAGTAGGGATATCCAGCTCACTTACACACACAGCATTACTGCCTATACTAACACCCCTACACTTAGGTCGTTTTCACACTTGACCTAGCGGACTCGGTTCGACTGGGGGGCTGAAAGTAGTAACATTGTTGCATTTATCACTTGTTTCATTTCTGCTTTCACATTGTGATTTCTGAAGCGCATCAAACTTTCTGAGCAGCATCACGCGGTTGAAAGGGGTGCTCATCGATTGGACAAAGTAGGAGGGGAAATCCCTCCTTCCCTCTCAACCTGGAAATTTATTTGAGTTAATACTACAAAGTTACCTAACTACATAGTAGTGAACGCAACCGTTACTATAATGCTATCGTAGCTTGTCAGGGATTGAAGCTGTTATTTTTCTAACTGTGACAATCTAACATGTGACGTAGCTCAGAGTTTAAGGACTGTGACTGTTTATAGTTGTGGTTGATTTCGTTTAAATATGCCTGTGAGGGAGCTGGACAGCATCCCCCTCATAAAGGTGAAAAAAGAAACACACAGATGCACTTTGACTGTAAAGTTTAACAACATACCCTAATGTAGGAAGTTGGTTTTGTTTTGGTGTCTTTTATTTTGAAAAGAAACCCCTTGCTAATCCCTGTCTCTCCGAGGTCTACTTCCAGGGGTGTGTTTTCATTGAGTGCACACGTGAAGATGCAGCCACAGGACTCCAGCAGCTGTATCTGGTTAGGCTGAGTTGAGGGATCAGGGGAGAGAGAGAGGGGAGGGGGTAGAGGGGATATTTTGTTAAGTTTGGCTTATGTTTTGTATTTCTTCAGTTTATTAGGTATTTTCTTTAATCTGTATTAGTATTTGAGTCATTTTCATTGTGTTTGTTAATTATAAATATTGTTTAAATCGTAGATATGTTTTAAAGTCAGGGGGAGTGTCTTTGTGATTGCACCGGTGTGGGAGGAGATTTGGGGGATAGAAAGGCCAGGTGAGAGTGAGCAGTGTGTGTGTGAGAAGGTGAGGGACAGGTTGTGTCTCCTTTCCTCTGCTTGGCTGCTGCTGCAGTAATTGCTGGATCGGTTACACCTGTGTAACCGTTGGCTAAGGTTACGTGCGGTAAGCGTGTTACGTCATTTCCGGTCACTGGTGGTTGTGCTCTGTGGTTGTGCTCTGTGTTACCTCGTGTGCTGTCTTTGCTATTTCTTTGCTATTCTTTGCTATTCACCTGGCTAATCAACAGCAAACTGCTATTAAACTATACTAGCATAGAACTCAATCTCCTTCCCCTTTCCTAAGCCTATAAACGATACTGTAGCTCCGCTAATTGAACTGAACGATTAGCAATGGCCTCCAGCTCTCTCTCTCCACTCTCTCTTCCTCCTTCTCCCTCTCCTCTTCTCTCCTGTCCTCTCTGCTACATGTCCAGTTACTCCTCTGCCTCCTTTTATGATAGTACTTGTTGTCATAGATGCAGGATGATGGTAGAAATGGAGGCGAGAATTAGCGAGTTAGAGTCGCGGCTCCGCACCTTAGCTAGCCCAACTTATGCTAGTGTAGCTAGTCGCCCCCCTGTAGCCAGTGCGGGCCGACCTAGACCAGCTCCTACGGCAGCCGAGAGAGTTTCCTCCCCCCCAGCGGCTCCTGAGCAGCCGGGATCTAGTCAGGGCGGCTGGGTGACTGTCCGAGACAAGAGGCATAGTCGTAGGCAGCAGCCCCCGGTTCACCACCAACAGGTTCACGTTTCCAACAGGTTCTCCCCACTCAGCGACACACCCGCTGAAAAGCCGACTCTAGTGATTGGCGACTCTATTCTGAGGAACGTGAAGTTAGCGACACCGGCGGCCATAGTTAAGTGTATCCCGGGGGCCAGAGCAGGCGACATCCAGTCTTACCTGAAACTGCTGGCTAAGGATAAGCGTAAATATAGTAAAATTGTTATTCACGTCGGCAGTACCGACACCCGACTTCGCCAGTCGGAGGTCACAAAGATTAATGTGGAATCGGTGTGTACCTTTGCTAAAACAATGTCGGACACTGTAGTTTTCTCCGGCCCCCTCCCCAATCGGACCAGTGATGACATGTATAGCCGCATGTCTTCATTCAACCGCTGGCTATCGAGGTGGTGTCCCGAAAACAATGTGGGCTACATAGATAACTGGAACACTCTCTGGGGGAGACCTGGTCTGATTAGGAGAGATGGTGTCCATCCCACCGTGGGTGGTGCCGCTCTTATATCTAGGAATATGGCCGAGTTCATTAGAAAGTTAAAAGACTGACAACCCCGAGTCGAGACCAGGAGGCAGAGCTGCAGTTTAACACACTCCTCTGCGCCTCAGTCAGAGCGGTTCCCTGCTGAGAATAGAATAGAGTCTCTGTCTATGTCTAGGTCTATAGAAACTGTGTCTGTCCCCCGACCACCTAAATTTAGAAAAGTTACTAAACCTAGATTAAACAGAAGAGGAGCTAAAAACAAAAACTTAATAGAAATCAAAACAGCCACAAATTCGGTCTCAAATAATACTGCAGTTAAATGTGAACTGTTGAATATTCGATCACTATCATCAAAATCTCTATTAGTCAGTGATCTTATAACTGATCATCGTATTGATTTATTTTGTATAACTGAAACCTGGCTGCAGCAGGATGAGTATGTTAGTATTAATGAAGCTACACCCCCCACTCATGTTAATTTTCATGTCCCTCGTACCACAGGTCGAGGAGGGGGAGTGACTGCGATATTTCAGTCAAGCTTATTAATCAACCCTAGACCAAAATCTGGCTGTAGGTCTTTTGAAAGCCTCACTCTTAGTCTTTCCCACTCTAACTGGAAAGTTGAAAAACCAGTTCTGTTAGTTACAGTATACCGTCCACCTGGTCCATACTCAGAATTCCTATCAGAGTTTTCTGAGTTTATATCAGAGTTAGTACTTAGTACAGATAAAATCATTATAGTGGGAGATTTCAATATTCATGTAGATGTAGAAAGTGACAGCCTTAGTTCTGGGTTTCTTTCATTACTAGACTCAATTGGCTTTTCCCAGCACGTGAATGAACCAACTCACTGCTTTAATCATATCCTTGATCTTGTTCTAACATATGGCATTGAAATTGACAAGTTAACAATTTTTCCTCAAAACTGTCTTTTGACCGACCATTACCTCATTACATTTGAGTTTACTTTAACTGACTGCACAGCATCGAGGAATAAATTTGGCTATAGAAGATGTTTATCTGAAGACGCTGTGGCTAAATTTAAAGAGAACATTCAGTCATCATTTGCAGCAATGCCATATCTAAATTCAAATGAGGATTTCTCCCATACACAGGTTGATGACCTTGTGACTAGCACTATGGCCACACTGTGTTCAAATCTGGATGATGCTGCCCCTCTCAAAAAGAAAGTAATAAAACAGAGGAGGCTGGCTCCGTGGTATAACTCTCAAATTCGTGCCTTAAAGCAGATGACACGGAAATTAGAAAGAAATTGGCGTTCCAGCAACTCGGAAGAGTCTCACCGAGCCTGGAAAGAAAGCTTAAAAACGTATAAAAAAGCTCTCCGCAGTGCTAGAAGATCATATTATTCAGCACTAATAGAAAAAAACAAGAACAACCCCAGGTTTCTCTTCAGCACTGTAGCCAGGCTGACAGAGAGTCATAGTTCAATAGAACCAGTGATCCCCTTAGCTCTCAGCAGCAATGATTTTATTGGCTTTTTTACAAATAAAATCATAACAATCAGAGACAGAATTCAACAGCTCTTACCTACATTAGACAATAACCTACTGAATACAGCAACTCCTGAATCAACTGCAACACCTATTTTACATCTGGAATCATTCTCATCTCTGAATCTCTCAGAGCTAGCTTCTATAGTATCATCATCTAGACCATCAACCTGTCTATTAGACCCAGTGCCGACCAGCCTCTTTAAAGACATTCTTTACTTAATTGAGCCCTTCATTCTAGATCTCATTAATTTGACCTTATCTTTGGGTTATGTACCTCAGACTCTTAAAACCGCAGTCATCAAACCCCAGCTTAAAAAGCAGAATCTTGATCCAGATGTTTTGGCCAATTATAGACCCATATCAAACCTTCCCTTCATTTCTAAAATCATTGAGAAAGCAGTAGCAAACCAATTACACGACCATCTGCATGGGAACGGTTTGCTTGAAGAGTTTCAGTCAGGATTTAGAGCTCACCACAGCACAGAAACAGCGCTGATTAAAGTCTCCAATGATATTCTAATGGCTTCAGACAATGGATCAGCCTCCATACTTCTCCTCTTAGATCTCAGTGCTGCATTTGACACCATTGATCACAATATTTTATTACAGAGACTGGAACATGAAATTGGCATTAAAGGAACTGCTCTAAGGTGGTTCAAATCCTATTTATCGGATAGATATCAGTTTGTACAGGTTAACAATAGCTCCTCCTCACGCACTATAGCCAGTTATGGAGTCCCACAGGGTTCGGTACTTGGACCAATCCTCTTCACTCTTTATCTGCTTCCTTTAGGCAACATTATCAGGAAACAGAGCATCAATTTCCACTGTTATGCAGATGACACTCAGCTGTATTTATCAATGAAACCAAATGAAGTTAGTCAGATAGTCAGACTGCAGACATGTCTTGAAGACATAAAAGTCTGGATGACCCATAATTTTTTACTTCTAAATTCTGACAAAACTGAAGTTATTGTACTCGGCCCTAAGCACCTTAGAGAAACCCTATCTAATCAATTAATCAGTCTGGATGGCATTACTTTGGCTTCCAACTCCACTGTAAAAAACCTTGGAGTAACCTTTGACCAGGACATGTCAGAAACATCCTCTCAAGAGGATGCAGAAAAACTAGTCCACGCATTCGTAACTTCTAGGCTGGACTACTGTAACTCATTATTATCTGGTTGTCCCAACAAATCTCTGAAAGGCCTTCAGTTGATTCAGAATGCTGCTGCACGAATATTAACAGGAACTAGAAAAAGGGATCACATCTCTCCTGTGTTAGCTGCTCTTCATTGGCTGCCGGTAAAATCCAGAATAGAATTTAAAATCCTTCTGTTAACATATAGAGCTCTTACTGGCCAAGCTCCGTCATACCTCAGAGAGCTCATAGTTCCTTACTGTCCTAGTAGGCCACTCCGCTCTCTAGATGGAGGTTTACTTGTGGTTCCTAGAGTCTCCAAGAATAAATCAGGAGGCAGATCTTTCAGTTATCAGGCTCCTCTTCTATGGAACCAACTTCCAGTATCGTTCCGGGGGGCAGACTCTTTAGCAATTTTCAAGACCAGGCTTAAAACTTTTCTGTATGACAGAGCTTATAGTTAAAAAGTTAAAGTTCATTTACTCTTTAGCTATGCTGCTACAGGCCTAGACTGCTGGGGGAAGGACTGAGCACCTCTCTCTCTCTCTCCCTCTCCCTTTCCCCCCTCTCTCTCTCTCTCTCTCTCTCTCTCTCTCTCTCTCTCTCTCTCTCTCCCCCTCTCCCTCTTCCCTCTCCCTCTCTCTCTCTCCCCCTCTTCTCTCTCCCTCTCTCTCTCCCCCCCTCGCATGCGCCGTCATACCAACAACCTGCTTCTCCGAAATCCCAGTTTCTCTCAGTTCCAAGCATGTGCATTGCATTTACTAACCATGTTTTCCCGAAGTCTCCGTCTCCCCCAGCTCCTCTCCTCTCTCTCTCCTAGCTCCTCTCCTCTCTCTCCCTGTCCTCATCCTGCAGGTGATGAATCATCACCATCCCATGTTCCTGCAATGCCTGCTGCTCCCACATCTTCAAGAATTCCATACAGCATCATTCCTACGAACCTCATGCAGCATCATGTTCCTGCCTACACCTGTTTGAATATCCCCTCCTCCTGCTCTCTTTCTCTCCCTACTCTACCCAACTTTGCCCCCCCCCTCCCCCGTGCCTCTCTCTCTCTCCCTCTCTCAACCCAACCGGTCGAGGCAGATGGCCGCCCCCCCTGAGCCTGGTTCTGCCTGAGGTTTCTGCCTCTTAAAGGAAGTTTTTCCTTGCCACTGTCGCCAAGTGCTTGCTCATCGGGGGATCTGTTGGGTCTCTTTAAATAATTTTATAAAGAGTTTGGTCTAGACCTGCTCTATATGTAAAGTGCCTTGATGTAACTTTGTTATGATTTGGCGCTATACAAATAAATCTGATTTGATTTGATTTGATTTGACATATTGGTCAGGATACAGAATAAAGAGCACAAGATGTTAGGTTTCTTTGAACTGGAGTCCAGGCCAGCTGGATTTATTTTCCTCCACTTTTAAAATTTTAATGGTCTGTAACAGCAAAGATCACCATTAGATATTTCTAAAGTAATAAACAGTGTTTCGCATAAACAGAAAACACCTATGTATTATTCATCTAACATGCCAAATAAACAATGATATTTAAATTGACATATCAAACACTGTAAAGGCAATGACAACCAAAGACGGAAATCCATACAAAAAATAACCTTATATGCGGCAGAGCGTAAACTCACTTATCAATCACCTAGTGAGCAACCTAAGTAGACTACAGTGACAGCATACGGTGGTTCTAATGTAAATCATGTGATAACGTGCAAGGTAACGGACCTTTGCTCCCACAATTAAGGACATTTCCAAATGGGAAAAACACCAAGTAAAATCTCTGACAGGCTCCACTTTCCTAACACATAAAATTAATTAATTACATTAATACTTCGCCAGCCAGCTGTCTTGTGACCATTATTACTATTATTACTATAGTCTGAGAACTACTCGACACGCCAGGTAAATCAAATATATAATAAAAATATAAATATCATATAATAACTATAAAACAGGCACGCACTTGTTCAGCATGGACCAAATATCAAGAATAGGCTGGTTGGAGGAAATTTTCCTCACACTATAGTCAGATCAAAATGTCAAAACAATTTCAAGAGGCACCAGAATATGAGAAATGACATCTACTCTGTTAGAAATAGCATCATAACAAATAAATGTAAGGGTAAAGAGCTTGTGCATTGTTCCATTGCATGGACAGAATCTACATTGACCTCAAATTTGGTCAGAATCTCCTATCAACCACCCTGGACTAAACTTTCCCGGGCACACTGAACAGTGTGACATTTTGATAATTGGAGCACACTCACTCTCTGTTTTTTTAAAACTCCAGGCCAATACCCAGATCTACCACTCCAATTGTACTGTCCCTGACCTACCCATTACATTGAAAAGGTGTGTCAGCCATGTTAGACAATGTCCAAGGTCTAGGCTGATATTCGGCATTTTGACACATATGGGCAACGGCCTTTTTTTTTTAAAATCCGATGGACGATAAGAGATCAATTTAAAACTGGGTTATTTTTGCTCTGATGCAGCCGTGCCTCTCTGTCTGTGTCAGGCCCAGAACACGAAAATTGAACCCAAAAGCACGACCAGAGAGGCACTTAGCAATGAGGCAGTTTATTGAAAAAATCAGTAACGACTGAAAACAGCGTTCCAGTAGAACTAGCAAGCCAAAAGGAAACAGGCGATGAATCCAATGGGGGGAAACAGCTGAGAGACGTGGTCAGGCAGGCAGGGTCGAAACACAGACAGGCAGTAGGAGGCAACGGTACCGACAGGGAACAGGCAGATCTCTGGAAACGGAAACTATCTCTCTCAGAATGGCAGTCAGGAAACGCTGGTAAGTAACTCATTTTGGACGAAACAAACTGGCAAAGTGAGAGGGGACACACCGGGCCTTAATACTGTCAGGAGTAACGAGACACAGGTGAAACACATTAGAGAGAAGGGAGGTAATCACACGGGAGGAAGTAAAGAAACCAAACATGACACAACAGGGAAACTACCAAAATAAAACAGGAAACAACAAGACAGACGTAAAACACTAAGGACTGTTGTGACAGTCTGCTGTCACTACACTGTCTCCAGCATTGTCCCACCCACAGCAACATCTGATTGGTTACACGCAGAGCCACAGCACGGGTAACAGCCAATCAGCATTGAAAGCTGTGCATACACATTGCTCACACAAACACCGGAAAGGAGAAAAAGTTTTACTGAATGGATAAGGTCCGGAGAGCAGATATCTGTTTCGAACATGGATGTATAAAGAGAACTGGATACAGTGTCGGAAGCGAGGCTCGTTCATTCCTACGGACGTTGCTCAGTGGTGCGCATGCTGCCAAAAAAGTTCATTTTCCTGGTGTCACGGTGGGCATAAAAATACCCGGATCACCCGCATCAGTTATATTGAAATTTTGGAAAAATTTACTGTAGAAAACTTCAGGGAGCTCTTTATTTGTTTATGTTTTCATTTAACTTTATAAGACATGCTGCTGATCCTGGGAGCTCCCTGCACTTTTTGTTGGACAATAGACATCTTTGTTTTGTTGGGGAAAGACAGGGTCCAGAGGCCTTGTCTCTGTTCATGCGTCAATATGAGAGTCAGGTCATCAGGACCTGCTCTGGCGCCTAACAAGTCAAAACAATAAGTAGAAGACTTCTGGGGTGCCAGGAAAGAGAACTACACCACACGCACACACATAGTGCTGCACAATCACCATGGTTGAAGTTCAAGATAAGGGTGAAGGCTATCCACACAACACACACACATCGCCTGTCTTAGGTATAAGAAGCATGTCACATGTTTTTCTGGTGGTGTTGTCTCTGACTACGTTGTTAGTAGGGCTGATGTGAATAAAGAGATTCCCCATCTGACACCTGTGTCAGGACTACCTGATTCCTCTTTTCCACCTCTTTCCGACACAACAGTTTTAAATTCTAAGATAAAAAAAAACCTTTAATATGTTGCAAATCTGATAAGCTGTTTAATAAACATATGCCTAAAGGCATTTAAAGCAACTTAAGTATTGGAGTTTGTATTATTTAAAATTTTGACGTTATTTTCCCTTTTACTGCAAATTAATATCGGCTCCAAATATCAGTTATCGGCCTCCTTGACAACTAATAATTGGTATCCGTATCGACCCTGAAAAAACCATATCGGTCTATCTCTAGCAAGGTCTTCAGCATCTCAGTATGCAACTCATCCAAACCTGGCTACTTGCCACTGAGGAGCCTACCCCTCCAAGACTTGCCTCTTGATATGGGGGAGGGTGGTGTCTTTTGACAGACTCAACTATAAAATTACTCAAATTAAGACTGTTTTCTGTATGATACATCCATCCATCTTCTACCGCTTTTCCGTTTCCGGGTCACGGGGGGTTGGTGGAGCCTATCCCAGCTCACAACTGTTTAAATTATGTAAACTATGTAACTATGAACTCTGTGACTTTGAGACACTGGTTATATCCTGCTGTGCATTAGTTTTGTTTCCTATATTGCACAATATACATATTCCTTCCAACCAATCAGTGGTCTTTGTGTCTTTACTAAATTGTTGTTTGGAGTGCTTTTGGGTAAAAACTTCCACAACAATGACTGCAAATATATTAACCAAATAAAAGAACACATGGTTTGACAGTCCATTTGTTAACTCATGGTGTTTCTAGGTGAAAAGGATAACGTGATTTCAGGTAAAGCAAGCTATGAAATCTATGATTGAATAAGCCCCTATGTATATTAGATTTATGTGGAGTTGCAGTATTTCTCTTCACTGGTTAAAAGTAAATGTTAATGCTAGCACTGGAGATCACTTCCTCATTGTTTGAACAGTAAAAAGATGCTGTTGGAAGAACAAGGAAGATCACACACAACCAGCAACACCGCTTATTACAAGCTGTATGAAACTTTGCTAAGCATAGATTCAGTTTGATGTTGTAGGAGTGTCTACCGTGGTACTACAAACACGCTCCCAAATCCACATTACTGTACACACAAATTGTGATAATACACCTGTCTTAGCTTTGTCATATGATGAAAACACACAACTAACCCCCACACACTAGACTACACATTATTAATGATTATGATAAACATTGTCTGTCATCATCACATGCTGACCTAAAAAGTATAAATCAAAGTAGGTTTGCTGAGCATTTTATTATTCATATTGTTGTGGGATTTTTTGGGTTCAGATAGTGTGTTTCACATTGTGTTGTATGTTAAGCATGAGTGCTATGTTGTATCCTCGCACTAGAGAAAGTGCACTGATTCAAAAAGGCTACGACCCATACCTGTATAATGAGCAGAGGTCTGCAGATGCTTTGGAGAAGTGCAGAGGAAAGGCCCGCATGAGGACTGATAAACAGGTACACCAACTTTATGGTTTGTAGCAGCTTGCACACTCCAAGTGTATGGTGTGTAGAAGCATGCACAGAGATTAAATTGGGCTGGAGCCCTCCGGAGCTCAGCTCCGCCTCCTCACCTCAGTAGTACAGCCAGCAGGAGCTGAGCTCCCTTTGTGTAGTATTGACTCATAAATGAAGAAGTACACCAGTCTTGAACAGGTGCCGTTTACTTGAAAGGCAAAAGTAAATAACAACAGATAGTTGAGTAGCAACGTAGCATTGTGTAATGAGTAGTAGCTATCTTGTAAACTCACCTAACTCAAATTCTTCTTCTTCATCTTCTTTTCATTTTATGGCAGATTGCAATCCTTAACTGTCAGGTGCATACCGCCACGTACTGTATCAGGGTATCTAGACATGTTATTCTCTATTTGTTACTGTATTTGTATGAGACGAACAAACAACCAATCAAACAGACAAACAAATACATTTAAAAAAATTTAAAAAAATAAAAAAAGATAAGGGGAAAGGAATATCTGGCCAACAACCGAATTGAAAGCAACTGGACTTAGGACTTAGATAAGAGGCGAAACATCTTTGATAAACCTAAGGGGCTTCATCAGTTCGTAACACATTGGTCTAACTAGTCTTCACTAGTCTGAGAAAACAGTGGAGTTGGACCCAGGTATTTAACTTCTGTGGGAGTGTTCACAAAGCTCTTTGTGACAATAGCCTGTTAGCGGTTTTTCACCAGCCATTGTTAGTCATGTGAGGCCTTCAGTGGACAGCTGTCGTTAGGAGTCATGTGAGCCCACTGGTGAACGACAGTCGTTATGGTCGTTGGAGTCACATGAGGTCAGTTTAGGGCAGCCGTTGTTGGAGGTGTCACAGTCTGCCCCTGTCTCTCACCCTGCACTCAGTACTTTTCCATTCACCTGCCCCTGCCTCACTCTGCCTGCCAAGCCACACCCCCTCACCAGTTTACTCCTCACACCTGTCTTCACTCACCTGATCACCCACCTGCAGCTCATCTCTACTAATCAAGCCCTGTATATAGGCTGAGTTGTTAATTCTCCTGGGTATGGTTGACAGGGCAGCATTGTAGATGGGAGAGAGGTGGTGTCGCAGACCCCCGCCCCTGTTTAGAGAAGGTTCCTCCACTTTTACATAGATGGCTTCTTTTACTCCTCTTTTAAACCATCTGTCCTCCCTGTCCAGGATTTTAACATTGCTGTCCTCAAAGGAGTGTGCCTTTTCCTTTGTACTGGACTGCATATACCAGGTTGCTTTTGTGAGTGTGTTGTACCCTGTCTTTGGGGTGTACCATAACAATTACCCCTTACCCCTTCTCCAGATGTCCCCAATATACCCTCCTTGGGTAGAGTAGGGAGAGAAAGAGAGCAGGAGGAGGGGATAATTCAAGCAGGTGTAGGCAGGAACATGATACTGCATGAAGTTCATAGAAATGATGCTGTATGATTCCATACATTCATGGAGATGTGGGAGCAGCAGGCATTGCAGGAACATGGGATGGTGATGATTCATCACCTGCAGGATGAGGACAGGGAGTGAGAGGAGAGGAACTGGGAGAGACAGAGACTTGGGGAAAACATGGTTAGTAAATTCAGTACACATGTTTGGAACTGAGAGAAACTGGGATTTTGGAGAAGCATAGTTGCTGGTATGTCGGCGCATGCAAGGGGGAGAGAGAGAGGAGAGAGAGAGAGGGGAGATGGAGAGGGAGAGACAGGTGCTCAGTCCTTCCCCCAGCAGTCTAGGCCTATAGCAGCATAGCTAAAGAGTAAATGAACTTTAACTTTTTAACTATACGCTCTGTCATACAGAAAAGTTTTAAGCCTGGTCTTGAAAATTGCTAAAGAGTCTGCCCCCCGGAACGATACTGGAAGTTGGTTCCATAGAAGAGGAGCCTGATAACTGAAAGATCTGCCTCCTGATTTATTCTTGGAGACTCTAGGAACCACAAGTAAACCTCCATCTAGAGAGCGGAGTGGCCTACTAGGACAGTAAGGAACTATGAGCTATCTGAGGTATGATGAAGCTTGCCCAGTAAGAGTTTTATATGTTAGGAGAAGGATTTTAAATTCTATTCTGAATTTTACTGGCAACCAATGAAGAGTGTTATTGAACACTCAGTAACTGATGGAACAACTGGGGCTCAAACCCACATCTCCAGTGGAAGAGTCCAAGACTTCACCACTAGGCCACGAGGTGGTGATGTGTTCAGCTCAAGAGGAGTGGAGTCCTTAGTGTGCTCAGTGGTCCAGACAAACAAGAGCAAGGGGGCAGGCATTTGGATGGTCAGGGACAAGCGAGGGGTCAGGTAGCCAGTACAGCAGGGACTGACGGGTTGTCTGGTTGTCAGGGACTGAAGGTGAGGTTGGTTGCCGGAGATCAGACAAGCAGGCAGGGTCAGCACAGAAACAGGTCAGGATCTGGTAATCAGTCTGAGGGCAAGGCAAGCAGGCAGGAACGGGGACGAAATGGGTCGGCAACGGGTGATCAGTCCAAGGTAAGTTGCTGGAAAGGCTTGCATGGGAGCGAAGACAATCTGGCAAGTGGTGAGTGTGGAGCTGGGGCTTAAGAAGAGTAGCGCAGGGGCGTGGATGATTAGCTGAGGCAGAGCAGGTGAGATGATTGTGAATGGGATGCAGGTGTGACTGGAGCAGGGGGTCTGGTGGTGGAAATCTACCGGGTGGAGCAGGCTGGAGACTGTGACATATGTCAATTGCCTTTTTTGCAATGTTAATGTGCTGCCTCATTTCCTCTAACCCCCACATGTCCAGGTACCCAACAAAATCTAATGTCTAGGCCTATTGTATTTAATCTGTACAGGTTCTGGTGAATTTTTAGTATAAGATCTTGTCTAGCAGAACTCATTGATTTAATGCTGAGGAGTACAGCAGCAGAGTCCACATAAAATACCACTCTGTCCGGCTGGACCTCTTCTACCCATTGCAAAGCTATTATCACTGCCACCATTTCAGCAGTAAAAACTGATAGATGATCAGTTATTCTTCTCCCAATGCTAGTTTTTGTCTTTGGCATTTATTTGCTGCTACTCTGCCTTGTGCCATATTCCATGTACACATTTTGTCATCTTGCACTCATATTTATATATTTACATCACACTAATATTTGTATGTATATTACGTTGCACTCATACTAATATATATATATATGTTTATGTATGTATATATATATGTATATAGCCACATACAGTTACTATTATTTTCCTTACTTCCCAACACTGCCTGTTACAACTCTGGAAGCCAAAGCAACGAAATTTCGTTCGCCAAATGCGCTGCTGTGTAATTTGAGAAATGACAATAAAAGTCTAAGACTAAGTCTATGTATATCCCTGTACCTACTTTGCCCTGCTTGTCTTTAGAACCATCTGTATAAATCCCTAAGTAACTGTAATATTTACTCCTGATGTACTGACCTGCTAGAACCCGTATTTCATACTCAGCCCTTTCCTTCTTGAGTTCCATGATTACTTTAGGTTTGTAAAAAACCACGGCGGGATACCACTTATAGGGGTAGGGGTGCTGAAATTGATATTATCCAGTCCATACTGTACTGCTTTTCTTTTTGTCATCCAATCAAATCCATTTCCTTGGATTCAATCTTGTATCACTCCCTTGGCTAAGTTCTCAAAGCCACACCTCTGTAACTTGATCCAGTATGACATCATCAACTTGTCCCTTCTTAGATCTACCAGTGTCTCCCCAGTTGTACTTGTACCGCATTGGTAGAAGTTGTTCTCATTGCCCCAGTGCAGATTCTTAATGCTTTATTCTGGACTCTGTCTATTTTGCTCAAGTGCGGCTTGGCTGTACCACTGTATACACAGCATCCATAGTCGATGGCTGACCTCATTAAGGCCGATATACATATACGAGTGAATTCTTATCTGCTCCC
The DNA here is from genome assembly GCA_034769265.1 of Remorina albescens. Classification (NCBI taxonomy): domain Eukaryota; kingdom Metazoa; phylum Chordata; class Actinopteri; order Carangiformes; family Echeneidae; genus Remorina; species Remorina albescens. The sequence continues at coordinate 1,392,548 of CM068492.1, read as the reverse complement.
CAGTCCTGTCCAGCTATAGCTCTCATTAAGTTGATTACTGGCATCTAGTTTCTACCTTTTCCATATGAGTTTTCCATGTGTATCTTTCATCTATCCAGACTCCTAGATATTTGAATTTATTGACCTTCTCCATGGGCAGCCCATATAACTTGAAATTTTGATTTTCCACACCGCTTTTCGTTGTGATAAATATATAACAAGATTTGCTTGGAGAGTGTTTAAATCCCCAATTATATGACCATTGCTCTAATCTCATTATTGCTTCTTTCATTCTACTTATTATCCTTTCCGAGTCTCGTCCCCTAATCCATATGACTCCATATTCAATATCAATATTGAATAATACAGGACTAATCACGCTACCTTGCGGGAATCCATTAACTATATCAAATACCTCAGAAATTTAAGACCCTACTTTAACTCTAAATTTACGATTTCATAGAAAATCTAACACAAAATTATAAAATCTTCCTCTAATCCCCATTTTACTCATTTTAATTAGCAACCCATCTCTCGACATAGAGTCGTACGCTTTTTCAATTTCAAAAAACCCAATTGCCATAGATTCTTTAATTTTTTTGTTTTCTCTATTTCATTACAGACTTTGATCACTGCATCCATGGTTGACCTCCCCCTCCGAAAACCACTTTGATATTTGACGATTAAATTATGCTTCTCTAAAAAGTCATTCAGCTTCTTAACTAGTATCTTTTCCATCCATTTGCACAAATGTGATGTTAATGCTATTGGCTTATAACTGCCAACACTGCTCCGATCCTTCCCTGGTTTATTAAATAGAAGGATTAATGCACTTTTACAACGCACTAGCCTCCTCCCTACCTCCCAGATCTTATTAAATAATTGCAATACTAGCTTCAACACTTAACTTATCTTCCCCTGTTGCTGTGTACCCAGTTCTATTTAAAGCCGATACTAGCTCGAACATGGTGATGTTAGGATCCAGTGCACTAACTGACTGTTATATCTTTCTTTTTATGAACATCTTTGTTCTCTTTCATCACTTCTTCTTGCCTTTTCCTGTGCAGCTTATCTAGATGATTCCCACTGTGTACACTGCGAAGTTATTTCCAAGAGCATTTGCCTTTTCTTTATGTGTAATTGCTAAAACTCCATCCGCTTCTAGCACTGTGATTCTCACCGATGCCCTTTTCCCATTCATTTTCTTCAGCATTGACCAGACCTCTCCAATATCCACTTCTCTTCCTATAGTGGAGCTGTAATTGCTCCAGGTATTTATTTTACTATCCTTAATAATTCTACAAGCTATTGCCCTTTTCCTCTGATACTCCATTACATTTTCCTGGTTTAAGCTGTTTTGTAGAGCTTTGAGTGCTTTATTATGCTCTCTGACAGCTACTGTGCATTCCCGATTCCACCAGGGTACCAATTTCCCTGCTCCCCCTATTTCTTTTACTGGGATGCTACTCAGTGCTGCACATCTTATAATGTTTGTGATTTGAAGTGCACATTCTTCTACTGAATCATCCATTTCAACTGAATCAGCTGCTTCACTACATACCTCTTCAAACTTTCCCCAATTGCCTTTTGCAAAGCACCACTTCTCTATTTTGGTCCTTTCCTGAAAGTTTACATTTACATTAATATCACATGTTTTGATAAAGTGGTCATTTCCAATAGAGTTGTCTTTAATACTCCATTCACATGAACTACTGAAATTATTAGATGTTAATGTTAGATCAATGCATGACATTGTGTTGGTTCTCACATCTATTCTTGTTCAATTGCCATTATTTTAACATACCAATCTTCTTATATCCATCAGTTCCTCAACAATATCTCCATTACTGTTTGTGTGATAACTCCCCCAAAGGCTATCATGTGCATTCAAGTCTCCACACCATATTTCCTTTAGAGTACCAGTCTGGGGCCTGCTTATTACCTGCTGACATCAGTTTGGAGACATCAGTTTATTCATGTTAACAATAGCTCTTCCTCACGCACTATAGCCAGTTATGGAGTTCCACAGGGCTTGGTACTTGGACCAATCCTCTTCACTCTATATCTGCTTCCTTTAGGCAACATCATTAGGAAACACAGCATCAATTTTCACTGCTAAGCAGATGACACTCAGCTGTATTTATCAATGAAGCCAAATGAAGTTAGTCAGATAGTCAGACTGCAGACATGTCTGGAACACATAAAAGTCTGGATGACCCATAATTTTTTACTTCTAAATTCTGACAAAACTTAAGTTATTTTACTTGGCCCTAACCACCTCAGAGAAACCCTGTCTAATCATCTAATCAGTCTGGATGGCGTAGTGTATTTTTCACCTCATTTTCTTTATTTTAGTATCTAAATTGTTGTATGTTCTGTTCTTTTCTTTGTTCTACTCTTAAGTCAAGTAAGGATGTCCATTAAGGCCTAGTCAAAGGTTTCTATATGACCCATTGTAGGTTGAACTAAAGGAATGTGCCTTGGGGGTCAAACTGTCACCCATTTGCCCTCCTGATAGACATGGTGGAGCTGAGATAACACAGAGACAGGATGAGGTTTATGCTGGCTACTAAAAGGTCAAAGGTCAGAGACCTGTGACCAGATAATATCTATATCATCTGGTTGGAGGTTTCTTGTTTGGAAGGAGCGTCCATTTCAAAGACAGATAAGACCTATAAACATAGGGGTTGGGTTAGGGTTAGGGTTTCCCTTCGGGGATTAATAAAGTATCTATCTATCTATGTATATTGGCAGAGAGACTCCAGGATTCGGCATTTTTGGCACTGTTTCTTTCTTGTCAATAAACTTCTTTTTTGACTGCAAGTAAAGACGTGTCAGCGGTGATCACTTCTTCACATCGGTATCTCAAGATACCACGATGGCATTACTTTGGCTTCCAGCTCTACTGTAAGAAATCTTGGAGTAACTTTTGACCAGGACATGTCCTTTGTGCCCCACATAAAACAAGTCAGTGGGGCAGCTTTCTTCCACCTGAGAAACATTAGGAAAATCAGAAATATCCTGTCTCAAGACGATGCAGAAAAACTAGTCCATGCATTTGTTACTTCTAGGCTGGACTACTGTAACTCATTGCTATCTGTATGTCCAAACAATTCTCTGAAAGGCCTTCAGTTGATTCAGAATGCTGCTGCACGAATATTAACAGGAACTAGGAAAAGGGATCACATCTCTCCTGTTTTACCTTCTCTTAAATGGCTGCTGGCAAAATTCAGAATAGAATATAAAATCCTTCTTTTACCTCTTAATGGCCAAGCTCCATCATATCTCAGAGAGCTCATAGTTCCTTACTGTCCTAGTAGGCCACTCCGCTCTCTAGATGGAGGTTTACTTGTGGTTCCTAGAGTCTCCAAGAGTAAATCGGGAGGCAGATCTTTCAGTTATCAGGCTTTTCTTCTATGGAATCAACTTCCAGTATCAGTCCGGGGGGCGAACTCTTCAGAAATTTCCAAGACTAGGCTTAAAACCTTTCTGTATGACAGGGCTTATTGTTAAAAACTTAAAGTTAATTTGGTCTTTAGCTATGCTACTATAGGCCTAGACTGCTGGGGAAAGCACTGACCAACTGTCTCTCTCTCTCTCTCTCTCTGTCTCTCTGTCTCTCTCTCTCTCTCTCTCTCCTTCCCCCCCGCCGACATATCAACAACCATGCTTCTCCGAAATCCCTTCCTCTCCCAGTTCTAACCCTGTGTACTGTATTTACTAACTATGTTTCCCGAAGTCTCTGTCTCTCCCAGTTCCTCTCCTCTCTCTCCCTGTCCTCATCCTGCAGGTGGTGAATCATCACTACCCCATGTTCCTGCAACGCCTGCTGCTCCCACATCTTCATGAACTCCATCCAGCATCATTTCTATGAACTTCATGCGGTATCATATGTTCCTGCCTGCACCTGTATTGAATATCCCCTCCTCCTGCTCTCATCTCTCCCTACTCTATCCAACTTTGTCCCTGTGTGTCTCTCTCTCTCTCTCTCTCTCTCTCTCTCTCTCATCCTCTCTCTCCCTCTCTCAACCCAACTGGCCAAGGCAGATGGCCACCCCCCCCAGCCTGGTTCTGCCCGAGGTTTCTGCCTCTTAAAGGAAGTTTTTCCTTGCCACTGTCGCCAAGTGCTTGCTCATGGGGGGGATCTGTTGGGTCTCTTTAAATCATTTTATAAAGAGTTTGGTCTGGACCTGCTCTATATGTAAAGTGCCTTGATGTAACCCTGTTATGATTTGGCACTATATAAATAAATCTGATTTGATTTGATTCTGTAGTGACTCTACCTTTAAAGGGTTGCATGGGTTACAGAAGTTGACTATAATAAGGTTTCCATCTGCCTTGCATACTTCTGTGACTACACATTCTAAATCTGTTGTATTGCCCAGCCTTCTAGCTGCTATCCCCTCTCTTATAAATGGGATGCATCCTCCCCCTTGACCATCTTCTCTATCATACCTTGCTTAATCATACTCATGAATTATAAACTCAAGGTGCGGACGTAACCAAGTTTCTTGAACACAAATTATATCTGGTTTAACTTCACTTTCTTTCAAAAGGTTCTTGAATTTTTGCCCATTAGCTATAAGGCTTCTAGCATTCCATTGCAGTAAATATAGTACCATATAGATTTTATAAATTAACAATATGGACCCCTCCATTATTATTAGTTGTTAGCATTTCATGAATGAACTCCTCTGCAGCTACCACCACCGTCTGAATCTTATCACTTTTCCTTGCTTGTTGAGTGGCCACATTTACCACTTTGCACATGAAAGCAACAAAGTCACTTTTGTTCACTAACGAGGTTTCCTCTTCCACATTACATTTGTGGTTGCATGTTCTTTGTATGACAAGTGGCTGTCTTTGCTGCAAGGGAGCTGACTATATCTCCTGGGAGGAAGATGACTGTATCTGCTGTGTATTGGTTAGTCCCTGCTGCTCACCGCCGGCCCTCTGCGAGGCGCCCTCAACCCACTCATTCCTCATTTTACCAATCGGTTCTGTACGCCTTTCAATTCCTTCATTCATCTTGACACACTTTAATGCATCTGCATGCAATACCCTATTTGTGATTTTGTACCGCTGTACTTATTACCACTAAAGCAGCAGGACCGGATGGAGTACCAGGAAGGGTGCTGAAGTCATGTGCCCATCAGCTTGCTGCTGTATTCACCACCATCTTCAACCCCTCACTACAGCAAGCCACAGTCCCCACCTGCCTGAAAACCGCCAACATAATCCCTGTGCCCAAATCTTCTGCCATCACAGGGTTGAATGATTACCGGCCTGTGGCCCTGACACCGGTAATCATGAAATGTATGGAGAGACTGGTGCTGCAGCATGTCAAGGCTCACATCCCACCTGGCTTTGACCAACATCAGTTCGCCTACAGGTCCAACAGCTCCACAGATGACGCTATCTCCATTGCCCTCCACTCCGTCCTCAGCCACATTGAGAGCCCCAGGACATACGTCAGGATGCTGTTTGTTGACTTCAGCTCGGCATTTAATTCCATCAGCCCCAGCCCCAGTCTCTTCTTCCTGAAACGCTGAGGAGGAACAAACTCTCTCCACCTCTGCTCAAAAACTTCTACCGCTGCACAATAGAGAGTGTCCTGACCTACGGATGCACGGTGTGGTATGCCAGCTGCACTGCATCCGAGAAGAAACAACTGCAGCGGGTCATCAAGACTGCTCAGTGGATCATTGGCTCCCCGTTCCCACGCCTGGAGGAGATCCATTCCAACCGTCTCCTCCGAAGGGCCAAAAAGATCCGAGATGACCCTGCTCACCCAGGACACTCTCTATTCTCCAGCCTTCCCTCTGGCAGACTCAGAGTTCTGAGAGCCTGCACCAACCGGCTGAAGAACAGCTTCTTCCCCATGGCTGTGAAGAAACTGCTGCAGGACTCATGATACTAGCCCACCAGCCCCCCCCACCACACACACACACACACACACACACAACTACTACCTCCCAGCCCAACGGACAATTGCAATAAACCTATTTGCACAGAGTATTTATATAACTATTTATGTAAAACATTTAATTGCACTTTATTTTTGTTGCCATTTTAAATTATTCTTATGACTGTGAATGTGACATGTAGCTGCTATTCGAAAGATGCTGCCAAGCGAAATTTCGTTGTATTTTGTACAATGACAATGAAGCTTCTTCCTTTTCTTCTTCTTGTTTTGCTTGTTTTTGCACCCTACAACCTCCATATGGAGCGCTATGCTCACCACCGCAGTTGCAGCATTTTAGCTTGGCATTTTTGTCACATATTTCATATTCATGCTCTCCACCACATTTAACACATCTCTGCCTTCCTTTACACTGCACCGCTGTGTGCCCCATTCTTTGGCATTTAAAGCATCTCAATGGCTGGGGAATGTACTCCCTCACCTTATAATTAATCCATCCAATTTTCACCTCCCTTGCCATGTGATAGCCGGTGGTAGTAGATGCAGATGGTTTGAGAAAGGAATAACAAAAATTTATTGGGATGATGTTGAGATGGTGGAGAATGGAATCCGTGTGGGGAAGGAATGGGAGACCTGAGGAGCTGGGGGTGCCAATGGAGGATGGCAGGTGGAGGGAGCTGACGGCGGAGAGGTGAGGGTGCAGTTCCAGGGAGGCAGCGAGCTTGTAGGTTGTCCTGAGTTAAATCAAATATAAGAATTACTGGGAAGCAACAGGGGAGACAGCAATAATAATAGCTCAAATGAGACTGATAACGAAGAAGTTCAGCCGGAGCACTAGTTACCGTGGGTTTAACTGTAACAATCTGGCGATGAATGTGTGAAGAGCTGGGGTATTTAAACAGGAGTGATGACAGATGAGACAAAGGTGTGTGATGAGGTCTGCTACTGCTGCCTGCGCCTGGGACCCGCCCCCTGGGAGGAGAGAGAGAGCACATGGGGAAAAACAAAACAAAAACAAAAGCCATGTGCTTGGAATGTGAGTATGACAGTACCCCCCCTCTCAATGGTCGTCACCTGGCGACCCACCCGGCTTCTCAGGATGGACCCGGTGGAACTCTCTCACCATGGCTGGGTCGAGGATGAAGGAGCACGGGATCCAGGAGCATTCCTCTGGGTTGTAGCCCTCCCAATCTACCAGGTATTGCAACCCCCTCCCCTGGCGGCGGACATCCAGGAGGGAAGGGGGGATTTTTAACTTGACTGCTACTGGATTGATGACATGGAGAACTTCAAAGGGACCCAGAAAATGGGGGGACAGTTTCTCAGAGTTGGTTTTAAGAGGGATGTTCTTGGACGATAGCCATACTTTTGGACCTGGGTGGTAGGAGGTTGCTGGGGTGCGGCGTTGGTCAGCCAAGCGGCGGTTCCGGTCTGCAGATCGAAGAAGGGCGGAGCGGGTACATCTCCAGATCCTGCGGCAGCGGCGGAGGTGGTGTTGAACGGAAGGCACCGCGATCTCTCCTTCCTGCACGGGAAACAGAGGGGGAAGACATCCCAAGGCACACTCAAAGGTTGTCATACCTGTGGCGGCGCTGGAGAGAGAGTTGTGCGCATACTCGATCCAGGCCAGGTGTGAGCTCCAAGACGCAGGATTCTGGGCCGCCACACACCGCAGGGCGGCCTCAAGGTCCTGATTGGCCCACTCCGCCTGACCTTTAGTCTGGGGATGGTATCCAGAGGACAGGCTGACTGATGCTCCCAGAGCCGCACTTCTGGAGGGCAACAAAATGTGCAGACTTAGAAAAGCGGTCAACAATGGTTAGGATGGTCCTGTTACTTTGGGATGGGGGCAGTCCGGTGACGAAGTCCACAGCGATGTGAGACCAGGGACGGCTGGGAACAGGCAGAGGCCGGAGGAGACCAGCAGGCGGTTGGTGTGAGGCTTTGCCTCTGGCACACACCTGACAGGCAGCAATGAAGGCTCTAGTGTCGGCATCCATGGTGACCCATCAGAACCGACGCTGAAGGACATTGAGGGTATGGTTGTGTCCCGAATGACAGGCTATCCGGGAGCAATGCCCCCACTGGAGCACCTGGGACCTCACAGAATCAGGAACGAGGAGCCTGTCAGGTGGGCCGCACCAGGGTCCGGGTGATTGTGTTGGGCTCAACTTCCCAGGTGACTGCCCCCAACACACGGGAGGGAGACACGATGGTGTTGGGACTTGAGGGGGGCTCTTGGGCTGAGAACTATCTGGAGAGGGCATTTGGCTTGATGTTTTTGGAACCAGGACGGTAGGTAATGGTAAGGCTGAATCGATCGAAGAACAACGCCACCGGGCTTGACGGGAGTTGAGGCGCTTGTCAGTTTGGATGTACGCCAGGTTCCTGTGATCGGTCCAAACCACGGAAAGGGTATCCGCACCCTCAAGCCAGTGCTTCCACTCCTCCAGAGCGAGCTTAACCGCCAGCAGTTCCCGATTTCCCACATCATAGTTCTGTTCTGTAGGGGTGAGCCGCCGTGAAAAGAAAGAGCAGGGATGCAACTTTCGAGTGGACTCACATCGCTGGGACAGGACCACCCCCACACCGACGTCCGAAGCATCCACCTCCAGAATGAGCTGCCGTGAGGGGTCCAGCTGGAGAAGGACGGGGTGCTGAGGTGAACCGCTCCTTGAGGAGGTTTAAGGCGGCCTTGGCCTGTGGTGACCAGGAGAAGTGGACTTTGGAGGAGGTGAGTCTGGGAAGTGGGGCTGCTATGGTACTGTAGTTTTTGACTAATCTGCGGTAGAAATTGGTGAAACCAAGAAATCTTTGTAACTGTTTCACTGAAGTGGGGACTGGCCCCTCTGCCACTGCTTTTATTTTCTCTGGGTCCGCCTCCACCTGCACGCTCTTGATGATGTACCCTAGAAATAATACTGACACAGAGTGAAACTCACATTTTTCAGCTTTGACGTACAGGCGGTTCTCCAGCAGCCTCTGGAGAACCTGGCGTACATAAACGATGTGTTCCTCTCTGTTATGGGAAAAAATCAAGATGTCATCTAAGTAGACAAAAACAAAACGGTTCAGAAAGCACATCATTCACCAGGGCTTGGAAAACGTCCGGTGCATTGGTCAACCCAAAGGGCGTCACTAAATATTCAAAGTGACCAAGCGGGGTGTTAAAGGCTGTCTTCCACTCCTCTCCATCGCGGATACGAACCAGGTGGTAAGCATTTCTTAAATCGAGTTTGGTGAGAATGGTGGCTTCCTGGATGGGCTCAAAGGCAGAGGAGAGGAGAGGGGAAGAGGGTACTTGTTTTAGACTGTGATTTGGTTTAATCCATGAAAATTGATCCAGGGCCTGAGCGTCTTGTCCTTTCTTGGACACAAAAAAGAAACCAGTGCCCAGGGGTGATGATGAGGGGCGAATGATTCCGGCTGCTAAAGACTCAGCAATGTATTTTTCCATTGCCTCTCTTTCGGGGCGGGAAAGACTGAATAGACGACCAGAGGGAAAGGGGGCTCCAGGTATCAGATCGATTGCACAATCATAAGGACAGTGATGTGGCAGTGAAAGGGTGCTGTCTTTACTGAAGACTTGGGCAAGATCATGATAGGTGGCCGGAATGAGTGACAGGTCCGGAGGCTGACTCGAAGGCGGAGTGATACGGCCCTCAGTGGGGGGTAAGGTGGACTGCAGACAAAGTCCATGACAAAAACTGTTCCAGTTAATGAGTTTGCCGCTGCCCAATCAATTAGGGGGTTGTGTAAAACTAACCAGGGGTGACCTAATACTATAGGGGCAGAGGGGGAGTGGATTAATTCAAGGGAGATAAACTCACGATGGTTTCCGGAGAGGAATAACTGGAGGGGACCTGTCTGGTGAGTGATAGGGGTGAGTAATTTGCCATCCAGTGCTCTGATGTTGATTGGCTCCTCCAGGGATTTGAGGGGAAAACAGCTTGCAGGGCCACCGTCTCATTAATAAAGTTATCCTCTGCTCTGGAGTCAACCAGGGCAGACAGGAAGGGGCACGGCTGAGAAACACAATGAGGCGTGAAACGTTTGGTCTTATTGGGAGAGGAGTGAGTTAGGCTCACCTGCCGCTCCTCCACAGAGGGTGAGCCTAGGCTTTTGGGTGTGAGGGGTAGGCAGAAATGAAATGCCCTTTTTGACCACAGTAAAGGCATTCTTGGGATGACATATGCCTGGCTTGTTCCTCCTGTGTCAAACGAGTTCAACCTAACTGCATGGGCTCGGGCGTGATGGCATCTTTGACGGGAAGGGATGGTCAGAACACACTTAGCTCAGGGGACTGGGAGATGGGCAGACCGGGAGCAGAGGAGATGACTGCATGGGGGAACTGTGTGCTGGGTGTTCCTTTCCCTCCTACGCTCCCAAAGATGGTTATCTAGTCTGATTGCTAATGAAATGAGGGAATCCAGTGAAGTGCTTTCATCCCTCGCGGCTAACTCGTCCTTGACCTGGTCAGTGAGCCCCCTAGAAAAGACAGCCCGCAAACCGGTGTTGTTCCACCCCGACTTAGCGGCTAAGACCCTAAAGTCTATGGTGTAATCTGCCACACTGCGACCTCCTTCTTTTAAAAACAACTGACTGGCTGTGTTGCGATCTCAAAGTGTCACAATCTTGTCCAGCCGCAGAGGGAAAGTGGGAAAAGTGAGAAGCATTCCAAGTCTTTCCATCACTCAGTAAGAAAGAGTTTGGGCCAACTCTCTTTCTCACAGTTGCTGGGGAAGTGAATCTGGGATGTGCTTTAGGGACATGATGAGGCTTCCTTATCCTCACTCTCTCTACTGGTCGAAAAGGAGGAGTGCGTGCACCACGTTTTGCATCAGTATAACACTGCATTCTGTATTGTTGTTTCTGAACTGCATGATGAGCAGAAACATCAAGTGGAGATGTGGCAGGCAGCAGAGGAAGAATGTTCAGTTTGGTACGCATTTTTCTGCCATACAAATGTGGTGAGGTAGAAGTTGCAGCATGTGGTGTTGCATGATACACCTGAAGCCAGTTCATAAAAATTTCTTTCCACAGTTGTGACTGCTGGATATCAGTTTGGATGCAGGTTCTGAGGGCACGATGGAATCTCTCAATATCAAAATCAAATCAAATCAAGTCATCTATCTATCTAATCATCTAATCAGTCTGGATGGCATTACTTTGGCTTCCAACTCCACTGTAAGAAACCTTGGAGTAACCTTTGACCAGGACATGTCCTTTGTCCCTCACATAAAGCAAGTCAGTAGGGCAGCTTTCTTCCACCTGAGAAAAATTAGGAAAATCAGAAACATCCTCTCTCAAGAGGAAGCACAAAAACTAGTCCATGCATTTGTAACTTCTAGGCTGGACTACTGTAACTCATTATTATCTGGATGTCCAAACAAATTTCTGAAAGGCCTTCAGTTGATTTAGAATGCTACTGCACGAATATTAACAGGAACTAGAAAAAGGGATCACATCTCTCCTGTGTTAGCTGCTCTCCATTGGCTGCCAGTAAAATTCAGAATAGAATTTAAAATCCTTCTCCTAACATATAAAGCTCTTACTGGCCAAGCTCCATCATATCTCAGAGAGCTCATAGTTCCTTACTGTCCAAGTAGGCCAATCCACTCTCTAGATGGAGGTTTACTTGTGGTTCCTAGAGTCTCCAAGAGAAAATCAGGAGGCAGATCTTTCAGTTATCAGGCTCTTCTTCTATGGAACCAACTTCCAGTATCAGTCCGGGGGACAGACTCTTTAGCAATTTTCAAGATCAGGCTTAAAACTTTTCTGTATGACAGAGCTTATAATTAAAAAGTTAAAGTTAATTTACTCTTTAGCTATGCTGCTATAGGCCTAGACTGCTGGGGGAAAGACTGAGCACCTCTCTGTCTCTCTCCCTCTCCCTCTTCCCTCTCCCTCTCTCTCTCCCCCTTGCAGGCACTGACATACCAAAAACCACGTTTCTCCGAAATCCCAGTTTCTCTCAGTTCCAAGCATCTGCACTGCATTTATTAAACATGTTTTCCCAAAGTCTCTGTCTCTCCCAGTTCCTCTCCTCTCTCTCCCTGTCCTCATCCTGCAGGTGATGAATCATCACCATCCCATGTTCCGGAAATGCCTGCTGCTCCCACATCTTCATGAATTCCATACAGCATCATTCCTATGAAATTCAAGCACCATGGGGGGGGGGGCAAAGTTGGGTAGAGTAGGGAGAGAATGAGAGCAGGAGGAGGGGATATTCAAAACAGGTGCAGGCAGAAACATATGATACTGCATGAAGTTCATGCAAATGATGCTGCATGGAGTTCATGAAGGTATGTGATCAGCAGGCATTGCAGGAACATGGGATAGCGATGATTCACCACCTGCAGAATGAGGACATGGAGAGAGAGGAGAGGAACTGGGAGAGACAGAGACTTCAGGAAACATGGTTAGTAAATACAGTAGACATGCTTAAAACTGGGAGAAACAGGGATTTCGGAGAACCATGGCTATTAGTATGTCAGCGCATGCAAGGGGGGTGGGGAGAGAGAGAAAGAGGTGCTCAGTCCTTCCCCCAGCAGTCTCGGCCTATAACAGCAAAGCTAAAGAGTACATGAACTTTAACTTTTTAATTATAAGCTCTGTCATACAGAAAGGTTTTAGGCCCGGTCTTGAAAATTGCTAAAGAGTCCCCAACCCCGGACCAATACTGGAAGTTGGTTCTATAGAAGAAGAGCCTGATAACTGAAAGATCTGCCTCCCGATTTACTCTTGGAGATTCTAGGAACCACAAGTAAATCTCCATCTAGAGAGCGGAGTGGCCTACTAGGACAGTAAGGAACTATGATCTCTCTGAGATATGATGGAGCTTGGCCATTAAGAGCTTTATATATAAAAAGAAGGATTTTAAATTCTATTATGAATTTTACCGGCAGCCAATGAAGAGAAGGACAAACAGGAGAGATGTGATCCCTTTTCCTAGTTCCTGTTAATATTTGTGCAGCAGCATTCTGAATCAACTGAAGGCCTTTCAGAGATTTGTTAGGGCATCCAGATAGCAATGAGTTACAGTAGTCCAGCCTAGAAGTAACGAATGCGTGCACTAGTTTTTCTGCATCCTCTTGAGACAGGATGTTTCTGATTTTGCTAATGTTTCGCAGGTGAAAGAAAGCTGCCCTACTGACTTGTTTTATGTGAGGGACAAAGGACATGTCCTGGTCAAAAGTTACTCCAAGATTTATTACAGTGGAGCTGGAACCCAAAGTGATACCATCCAGAGAGATTAGATGCTTAGATAGGGTTTCTCTTAGGTGCTTAGGGCCGAGTACAATAACTTCAGTTTTGTAAGAATTTAGAAGTAAAAAATTATGGGTCATCCAGACTTTTGTGTCTTCAAGACATGTCTGCAGTCTGACTATCTGAGTAACTTCATTTGGTTTCATTGATAAATACAGCTGAGTGTCGTCTGCATAACAGTGAAATTTGATGCTGTGTTTCCTGATAATGTTGCCTAAAGGAAGCAGATATAGAGGGAAGAGGATTGGTCCAAGTACCGAATCCTGTGGGACTCCATAATCGGCTATAGTGCGTGAGGAGGAGCTATTGTTAACATGAACAAACTGATGTCTATCTGATAAATAGGATTTGAACCACCTTAGGGCAGTTCCTTTAATGCCAATTTCATGTTCCAGTCTCTGTAATAAAATATTATGATCAATGGTGTCAAATGCAGCACTCAGATCTAAGAGGAGAAGTATGGAGGCTGATCCATTGTCTGAAGCCATTAGAATATCATTGGAGACTTTAACCAGCTCTGTTTCTGTGCTATGATGAGCTCTAAATCCTGACTGAAACTCTTCAAGCAAGCCGTTCCTATGCAGATGGTTATGTAATTGGTTTGCTACTGCTTTTTCAATGATTTTAGAAATGAACAGAAGGTTTGATATGAGTCTATAATTGGCCAAATCATCTGGATCAAGATTCGGCTCTTTAAGTTGGGGTTTGATCAAATCAAATCAAATCAGATTTATTTGTATAGCGCCAAATCATAACAAAGTTACATCAAGGCATTTTACATATAGAGCAGGTCTAGACCAAACTCTTTATAATAAGGTTTGATGACTGCGGTCTTAAGCGTCTGGGGTACATAACCCAAAGATAATGTCAAATTAATCAGATCTAGAATGAATGGCTCAATTAAGTATAAAATGTCTTTGAAGAGGCTAGTCGGCACTGGGTCTAATAGACAGGTTGATGGTTTAGATTATGAGACTATAGAAGCTAGCTCTGAGAGTTCCAGAGATGAAAATGATTCCAGGTGTAAATAGGGACCTGTTAGAGTCCTGTGGATGGGGCTGTACAGCTCGCACTGAGACACTAGCATCTATTGAAATTGCTTTAGCTTGTTGAACAGCTGATTCCACTTGCGTTGCAAGTATTGCAAGTATTGTAACTGCTTTGTTCAGCGTAAGATCAGGTTCAAGCAAAAGTCCCTGATGCTGGGGTTGATCACGTGTTCAATTAGCTGGTCATGGATCATTTCATACATTTTATCATCAAATCCACATGTTGAAGCAAGGTCACGCAGTGCAGGTATATACTGTGCAATAGTCTCATGAGATGCTTGTTTCCATTTCCTGAAGGCATGTCTTTCCACAACAATGTTAACTTTTGGTGTGAAATGTTTCTCTAAAGCAGCAACAGCAGAGGGGAGAGTGTTACCTGTATCTAGCAATGTGTAGAAAATCTGTTGTCCCTTGGCTTCGAAGCAATGGAGTAGAGTAGCTCTTCTGCAAGCTTCAAGCCAAACATTTCCTGTTGCATTAATCACCAGCAATAGTTGTTGAACATCTGCATCCACATGTCGAAAGGAATTGGTGGGTCTCCCGGGCAGGCAAAAACATTGGAGGCCAAGGCACATTTGGTGACATGTTGAACTTGAGTCAGTAGGAAAAGACAAAAAACGTAAGTCCACTCGTTGCCAAACTGTAGTATTGACTCATGAATGAAGAAGTACACCAGAGTCTGAACAGGTGCCGTTTAATTGAAAGACAAGAGTAAATAACAACACATAACTGAGTAGCAAAGTAGCATCGTGTATTGAATAGTACCCATCTTGGAAACTCATCTAACTCTTACTCTACTTGTATCATGTTCCTTATTGTCCCTATTCCATCCATCATTGTTCTGGTTCTGGTTCGCTTCCAAGTCTTCATCCACAATATGGGCCAGCAGGATCTACATACTGTTCAGAGACTTCGGAATTCAGACAGAAGACTCACTCTGCCCCAAATCAGCTGATTAAATTTAATTTGTAAATATTTTCATCACTCATTAGGATATAAATCTCTTAAATTCTGGCTGTGGACACTTGTGAGTTCCAGACGAACACTTGATAGCTAGCTAGCCAGCTAGATGGAGAACTGAAGACATCCAGCTGGACGCCATACTGGTGTCCTTCTCCATGTATAGAAGAGGAGATACCAGCAACTGTTAATCCACTGCACCCTATCACATCAACCAAGGAGTCGTTCTACTGACCTGCCGACTCATTCACCTTGACGGGCCCAGTGATGGGCCTGCGCCAGTAAGTCCCGCTTACTGGCGCAGAGACTCCGCTTTCTACCGGACCCAAACCCAACCTGATCTGAGACACTAAGTTTTCTACTGTGGCTCATACCAACTGCTAAAAAGCTAGAAAAAGTAGCTTCTTGGAGAATATAATCACGTCATCACACATTACACTGTTTTTTTTCTGTTTCATAGGCTATCCCATCTGCCCCCACCCAACATGGCTCCACTCACCTATCCACACAACTGTGACAGCTGTATCCACAAATCCCAGAAGATTGCGGAGCTGGAGCAGCGCATTTCGAACCTCTACTGGATTAGGGATGAAGAGACATGGCTTGACTCCATTGTTGCCCTAGGTCCCAGCCCCCCTGGCTATCCTGCGGCTCTGGACTCAACCATCCCAGAACTTGATCCCGGCTCCATGGATACAACGGATCCCAACCCCGCCGGCTTGGGCCCCAGCTGAGCGGTCACCCTTGGCTCCTCAGCTCCGAGCTGATGATACATCCGCCACAGCGACATCCCGGCCGGCCTCCTCAGTTCCAGCTCCACATCCCCTAGCGGAGGACCCGTGGTTGCTGGGGGTCAAGCCTAAATGGCTTGGCCCCCAGCAGCAGCAGTGCAAAGGCCACTCTCACCTTCAGTCCTAATCTGAGGCTCAGAGCTAACAGTTCCACTCCCAACGAAGTGCCATGGTCCACAGTACAAGGTAAAAGGTGAGGGAGGTGCAGCCCAATAAGTGCTCCTTCTTGTGAGCTCCAACTGGAGAACAGATATAACATCTTGAGTGTTGAGGAATTCCTTCCGCTCCAAACTGGCTACTCTCCTCCTGTTTGCCCTTCAACTGATCCACTGCTAGTACCCCAGGGGGTTAAGGGGTGTGCTTCGGGAGCCCCATTCAGGTTCACGACCTCCTCCTCCTGGTGCAGGATCGTGAAGGAGGCTGCTCTCAGGGTGAGACGCTCCGGTGGTCTTCCCTGCCTTGAAGGGTCATGTGAGGCCCCAGCCACCACTGAGGTTGTGACCTAACCTCACACTTCACAAACAGTCCCCACAGTGCAGCGGCACTTGCCTCCTTGTCCTCAGCCACTGTTCTCCCCAACCACCGCCATTGTGGGTGACTCCATAACCAGGCACGTTCGTTCTTTTAACTCCACTACTCACTGTTTTAATAATAATAATAAATTTTATTTAAAGGCGCCTTTCTAGACACTCAAGGTCACCATACAGCAGAACATGTTAAAAAACATCAGTGCAAATTTAAAAAGAGTGCAGATTTAAAAACAGCAAAAATAAAATTACAAAAGCAACAGAAAGAGGCAGAGAAATGAAATTAAGCACAATGGGCAGTCTTGAACAGATGGGTTTTGAGCTGTGATTTGAATGTGTGAAAGAGTCAATGTTTCTGAGTTGGGGTGGTAATGAGTTCCAGAGACGGGGAGCAGAGCGGCTGAAAGCTCTGCTCCCCATGGTGGTGAGACGGGTGGAGGGGACAGACAGTTGTATGGAGGAAGAAGATCTCAGAGTTCGGGAGGGAGTGGGGATGTGGAGGAGATCAGACAGATAAGGGGGGGCGAGGTTGTGGATGACCTTGAATGTAAACAGGAGGATTTTGAATTGGATGTGGAACTGAACCGGGGGCCAGTGGAGCTGTTGGAGGACAGGAGGGATGTGGTGGATGGAGGGGGTCCGAGTTATGATGCGGGCAGCTGAATTCTGGACCAGTTGAAGCTTATGGAGGGATTTATGAGGGAGGCCGAAGAGGAGGGAGGTGCAATAGTCCAAGCGGGAAGTGACGAGGCTGTGCACAACGATGTGGGTTCAGTGTGGGAGGTAAGGGAAGGGCGGAGGCGATTGATATTTCGTAGATGGAAATAGGCAGACCGGGTGATGTTATTGATGTGGGATTGAAAAGATAGTCTGCTGTCCAGGATGACACCCAGGCTCTTAACTTGGGGGGAGGGTGAAACAGTGGAGTTGTCAATGGTGAGAGAAAAGCTGTCGGTTTTGGATAAGGTGGATTTTGTGCCAATGAGGAGGACCTCGGTTTTATTGCTTTTAGCTTAAGGAAGTTTTGGGTGAACCAGGTTTTTATTTCAGAGATGCAGTCAGTGAAGGAGGTGGGTGGGAGAGAGGACGAGGGTGAGGTGGTGAGGTAGAGCTGGGTGTCATCGGCATAGCAGTGGAAGTGAATGTTGAATTTGCGGAAGATATTGCTGAGGGGAAGGAGGTAGATGATGAAGAGTAGGGGCCCCAGGACAGAGCCCTGGGGCATGCCAGAAGTAATGGTGGAGGGGATGGATTTCAGGGACTTGATTTGAATGAACTGAGTGCGGCCAGAGAGGTATGAAGTGAACCAGTCCAATGGAGTGTGGGTGATGCCGATGGAAGATAGCCTGTTGAGGAGGGTGGTGTGACAGATGGTATCGAAGGCCGCACTCAGGTCAAGGAGGATGAGGATGGTGAGGAGTCCAGAATCAGCTGCCATGAGGAGGTTGTTGGTGATTCTGATGAGTGCTGTTTCAGTGCTATGAAGTGGGCGGAAACCGGACTGGAACTGTTCGTACAGGTTGTTATGGGAGAGGTGAGAATGGAGTTGGGAAGCAACAGTTTTTTCAAGGATTTTGGAGATGAAGGGTAGATTGGATATGGGACGGAAGTTGTTAAAGTTGGAGGGGTCAGCACCGGGTTTTTTCAAAACTGGAGTGATGGCAGCAGTTTTGAAAGATGTAGGGACAGCTCCAGTGGTGAGAAAGGAGTGGATGATGGCAGAGATGAGGGGGACCGGGGGGGGAGCAGGCTTTGACAAGTTGTGTGGGGAGGGCAAGTGGATGGCTTGGATTTCTGGATGAGTTCTGAGATTTCTGAGAGAGTGGGGAGATGGAAGGAGGAGAATGGGTGTGCGGACGGGTGAAAATCGGCTGAGAAGCTGAAGTAGGGGATTGATCCGAGGTGCTGGTGGATGTTCCTGATTTTTTCAGTGAAAAATGACATAATGGAGTTGCAGAAGGAGGAAGAAGTGAGAAGGGAGTGAGTCCTGGGGTTGGGTGATATGGTTGAGTAGGGAGAAGAGTGACTTGGGGTTTCTTTTATCGGCAGTGAATATACTTGAGTAGTAGTGGGTTTTGGTGCTGGCAATGGAGTCCTTATAACGTAGCATTGTACATTTCCTTATGGATAGTGAGACCAGTTTTCCTACGGAGGCGTTCCAGTTGCCGACCTTTGGCTTTCATGAGACAGAGATTGGGGGTGAACCAAGGGGCATAAAATGGAGAAAGAAATGGATCTGGTTTTTAACAGAGCAAGGGAATTAAGAATATTATGGAGTTTGGTGTTGTAATGAAAAACCAAATCATCGGGGGTGGATAGATTGTGGATGTCCGGAAGGCAGGAGGAGTGGATACATGAAGTGAGAGTGGCAGGGTTAATATTCTTTATATTCCGAAATGAAATGAGGCGTGGTTTTTTCAGAATGGAGAGAGTGAGTTTCATTGTGAATGAGAGGAGGAAGTGGTCAGTTATGGGGAGTTCATCAGCTGTGAGATCGGATGGAGTGACACCAGAGCAGCAGATTAAGTCCAGAATGTGTCCTTTGGAGTGTGTGGGAAAAGTGGTATGTTGCTGAAGTCCAAAAATCTCTAAACAGGAGGTGAAGTCTTTGGTGAGAGGCAGATTGATATTGTCCATGTGGATATTGAAATCACCCAGTATTATTATATTTGGTGAGAGAGATGATAAGTGGGTGAGGAAGG
Source organism: Remorina albescens (assembly GCA_034769265.1). Classification (NCBI taxonomy): domain Eukaryota; kingdom Metazoa; phylum Chordata; class Actinopteri; order Carangiformes; family Echeneidae; genus Remorina; species Remorina albescens. Next base: position 1,373,348 of record CM068492.1, on the reverse strand, counting down.
CAGCAAAGTCATTGTTCGGTTTGGGGGGGCGGTTGACAGTGGCAATAATGATTGGAGTGGGACCAGACAGCTCGCACACAGTGGATTCGAACGAGCTGGATGCAGGCACAGACACCGGCGAAACTTTACCGGCGGTGAATTACCACGAGACCTCCTCCCCGGCCGGAGTCACGGGGTTGACAGATGTAAACAAACCCACTAGGAGTGGATTCATTCAACTGCGAAAAGTCGTTGGGCTGTTGCCATGTCTCAGTTAAGGAAAGAAAGTCTAGCTTACGGTCGGTGACGAGGTCGTGGATGAGATGTCCCTTGCTGGTCAGTGAGCGGATGTTGAGGAGAGCGAAGTTGAGTGAGGTGTTGTCACAGCTGGTGGTAGTGTTAGCCGACCGGGCTAGGCGGGCTAACACACTGTGGTCGACCGCCCGGCTGGTGGAGCGTGGAGGGCGACGAGAGCTGGACCAGATGGACTTTAATGCCCTAGAGCTTTATGGTGGAAATGCTGGCGGGACCCTCGGTGGATGTATCTCCGGCGGGGCTGGAAGGTGATGTCCGGGTGAAGGTAGAGAGCCTCCGGCGCAAGTCCAGGCAGGTGGTAGCGCAGCCGGAGTAGGTCAGTGGCCGAATATTGCAGCAGACCCATCACTGGCAGGTGAGTAGGCAGTAGGAAGAGCCAGGCACAGACCAGCAGGATGTAGATCCTGCTGGCCCACATTGTGGATGAAGACTTGGAAATGTCAGCGTCCAGAAACGGCAGGTGAGCTACAGGTGAAGTCTCACACAAACGCTAGTGCCGGCAGATCGTGGAATTATTCCAAGTGAGAGGAATTATACTGTCCGATTAGGGCAGAAAGTCCACAAGATGGATCAGGACAGTCTGGAAGGTTAAAACGTTAAAGAAGTTGAAAAGTTACCGGCGAGCAGCGGCAGCAAGTTGCGCCAGCGTTCGCTTGTCGGTCAGGATCTCAGATAGCACCTTCTTGCTGTGAGGCAGCAATGCTAACTACTATGCTGCCGTTTTAGGAGCCACTGTCACAAAAATTACAGATAAACTCCTGGACCTACTGCAATTATTTCCACACTCCATTAAACGTCTGGTCTTGCACATCGGAACCAACGATGTGATCTGGGGCGAGTCTGAGCTGCTGAAGAGCAATTTTAGCAATTTGTTCACGGCCCTAGACGGACTGTGGTAGGTTCTCTGGGAAATAGGGTGGATGGCCTATTGCTACGGCTCAACATGGATGACGTGGCCCTACTGGCTTTGTCGAGGAGTGACCTCCAGCTCGCAATGGAAAGGTTTGCAGACAATTGTAATGCGGCTGGGATGAAAATCAACCCCTCTAAGTCTGAGGCCATGGTCCTCAGCCGGAAAAGGTTGGAGTATCCACTCCAGGTTGCAGAGAAGTTGATGCCCTAGATGGAGGAGTTCAATCATCTTGGGGTTAATTAGTGAGGGGAAAATAGAGTGGGAGATGAATACATTTAGAAGGGTGGCATCTGCAGTGATGCAGACACCATACTGGTCTGTTTTGATGAAGAGGGAGCTGAGCTACAAGGCAAAGGTCTTAATTCACCAGCATATTTCAACCCACATCTATGGTCACAAGCTGTGGGTTGTGACCAAAAGAAAAAGTTGCCAATACAAGCAGACTCTACGAGTTTTCCTACACAAGGTGGCCTGGAAAAAGGGTTTGAAGACGAAACGAGTGTTCTTTTTCATCAGTCAACAGTAACTTTATTTACACTGATTAACATGGACATACATTATTTTAATCATGCCTTCCTTTGGAACACTAACACAACGAAAAACAGAGTTTACAATACAAAAGTAACTATGGCCTATATTGATATGTGTAGCATGTAAAAGTGTTTTTCTTACAGCTATGACAACCTACAAGTCATCCCTCTAACTGCTCTCACTTACTGGCTTCCTGTTAAGTTCTCAACATCCAGCACATTTCTGAAAAAATAACTAAGCGGGTAGTAATTACTTAAAGCTGGGGGCGGGGGTTTTGATAATAAATAATAGATTATATATATTATAATTTTAAACACAGTAGTCATGTGCATGATGAACACACTAACCTGTTTGTGGGTTAATTACAGCGCATCTATTTTATGATCACAACATGCAATGATATTCTGTCTCCCGAACAGGTAGTAGACATAACCACATATCTGCTACTTTGATATTGAGCACCCTGTTTCCTGATATTCATAGATGCAGTCCTCAAGGGAACAGGTGAATGCCAGAAGACTGTAAATATAGTTAAAACTATTTTAAAAAATTAAGAGGGATACAGGGGGTAAAATATGTATTGAACACATCACCATTTTTCTTAGTAAATATATTTCTACCCACGCATGCAAGGAAATCAAACCTTAGATGTCCATAAATTAAGTTATGTGTGATAAAATGGAATGACACAGGGAAAAAGTATTGAACACATGAGGAAAAGGAGGTGCAAAAAGGCACCAAACGCCAAGATACCAGCTGAAATCTATCAGTAATCAGAAAGCAATCCTGCCCCTTATCAGTGCAAATTAATATCAGCTGGTTCAATCCCAACTGATGGCCTATATAAAAAGGTGTCTCATTGCCAAGGTGTCAGACAAGAAACATCTCATGATGGGTAAAAGCAAAAAACTCTCTCAAGACCTTCACAAGACCTTCACAACCTTATTATTGCAAAACATACTGATGGCATTGGTTACAGAAGGATTTCTAAACTTCTGAATGTTCCAGTGAGCACTGTTGGGGCCATAATTCGGAAGTGGAAACAACATAATTTCACCATAAACCGGCCGCGACCAGGTGCTCCTCGCAAGTTTTCTGACAGAGGAGTCAAAAGAATTATCAGAAGAGTTGTCCAAGAGCCAAGGACCACCTGTGGAGAGCTTCAGAAAGAGCTGGAATTAGCAGGTACAATTGTTTCAAAGAAAACAATAAGTAACGCATTCAACAGCCATGGCCTGTATGCACGCTCACCACGCAAGACTCAATTTCTGAAAAAAAAAACAACATGTTGAAGCTTGTTTAAAGTTTGCTGCACAACAATCAGGCAAGCCTATGAAATACTGGGAGAATATAGTCTTGTCAGATGAGACCAAAATTGAACACTTTGGATGCCATAATCCATACCATGTTAGGAAGTCAAATGGCACAGCACATCACCCCAAAAACACCATACCAACAGTAAACTTTGGAGGTGGGAACATCGTGGTGTGGGGCTGTTTTTTAGCATACGGCACTGGCAAACTTCATGTAATTGAAGGAAGGTTGAATGGAAAAATGTACGGAGGCATTCGTGATAAAAATCTACTGCCATCTACCAGGATGATGAAGATGAAACGAGGGTGGACATTTCAGCAAGACAATGATCTCAAACACACAGCCAAGGAAACTCTCACTTGGTTTCCGAGAAAGTAAATAAAGCTGCTAGAATGGCCCAGCCAATCACCTGACTTGAATCCAATAGAAAATCTATGGAACTAAAGATTAGAGTTCATAGAAGAGGCCCACGGAACCTTCAAGATTTGAAGACTGTTTGTGTGGAAGAATGGGCAATAATCACACCTGGGCAATGCATGCAACTAGTTTCTCCATACAGGAGGCGTCTTGAAGCTGTTATTACCAACAAAGGCTTTTGTACGAAGTATTAAATAAATTCAAGTAAGTGTGTTCAATACTTTTTCCTTGTGTCATTCCATTTTATTACACATAACTTAATTTATGGACATCTAAGGTTTAATTTCCTTTCATGTGTGGGTTGCATGGGTTGTTACTGACAACTGGTGAAAATTTCATGTCAGTAGAACCTTTAGAAATATATTTACTGAGAAAAATGGTGACGTGTTCAATACTTATTTTACCCGCTGTATCAAGACAGGTTTAGGACTTCATAATTGAGCAACAACCTAGTATTGCAAGTCAAGTATGTTTTAGGAAATAAAGTTTTAAGAAGGGCAGAACTATCCCAGGTTAAGTATTACATTTGTTTTCAGTGCAATGAACAGAAAGCGTGCACACTGTTTGTGACGTGAATACATCCTACACACTATTTAACTCCTATCACTGTATGAATGTCTCTCTTTGTGTATATATATTTTAGTCCCTAAACAATAAATCAACATTATTAATAACAGTGATTCAAGTCAGAACCAGGACATATTGAGCAGTGGATCCTCTGCTATCACTGAAGCTTGGCTCATGTCATGCCTGATGTGAAAGGACAAGGCAACAATATCAATAACAATATCAGCTGGCTCACATCTATGCCCACACTCTGACATGACGTGGAATCAGAATGTGCTGAGTTCAGGGCTCTGCTGTGATGGCTTCGATGGGCTCCACCTGGGGTTCAGTGGGTGGGGTGGAGATGTCCTCCATCTGTTCTGAATCTGGTTCAGTCACAACCACAGCCACCTGCCAAAAGAGAACAATAAAATGTTGACCACAGCAAAAATATCAGTGGTATGTGGTGGCCTTGGTCATACAGCTACCTGAGATGGTTGAGCTACAGTTGGAGCAGCCTGCACAGCAGCTGGAGCAGGTGGTGGTCGGGTCTGTGGATATACAGGTCTCTCATTTGGAGCCTGCAGGACACACACACAGTAACAGGGGCAACATTTAATGGCTGAAAGCAGTTTGTAAGCAATTTTTAGAATTAGCTTCCACTTTGTAAGCAGCAAGAAGGTTTGGAGTTCACTGGAATTTTCTCCCTCCACTGTGCACATTGAGGTTGATTGTAGGTCTCAGTGTATATGGTGGACCTGTGACAGACTGAATTAAATCAAATAAATTTTTATTTATATAGCACCAAATCATAAAAAAATAGCTTTGAGGCACTTTACATATAGAGTGCCCCACACACAAACACACACACACACTTTCCTTGTTGACAATAGTTCATCAATCTATCCATTCTGCTCTTTTCAGAGCACTGTCTCGTTGCTTCATTATCAAATCTGTTCCACTTCATTGAAAACCCAAATCAATCAAATGCCACTCCAGGTTTTTCACTGCTACTGGCAACTTCTTGCATATCACAGACACACACACACATGGCGTTGCTGATGGACAGTTCAACATTATTAGACAAATTTTTAACCTAACTGTGTCACAGGTTTTATCTTTTTCTCTTGTGAGTAAAGTAGGCAGGCCGAGACGGTAATGTCCCGCAAAAGTAGTTTTTTAAGTCAAGCTGCTTGTAGTTAATAGAGTTAAAAATGGGGATATTGGGGGAACACAGTCATTTTTAGTCACAGGGCTTGTAAAGACTCTTTTAAAGTCCCCCTTTTAACAGTTCGTCCCTTCTCAAATTCGCCATGATTTAATGGATTTATTCTAAAGGGGGGAAGAAATACGAGGATGATGGGGACCAATGACGGAGTGGCTACGGCCCTGGTTTGCTACATGTGGCTGCTGCAGTCAGCTGTTGGCACACATCCTCCAGTCATCCAGCCCTCACAAGGATTTACGTGGTGGTCCCCGCATCCAGAGTCCTTTTATTGTCGTTTTTGCGTGTTGGTGTCCGTCTCTGTCTCATAGATGCAGGATGATGGTAGAAATGTAGGGTGAGAATAAGTGAGTTAGAGTCCCGGCTACGCACCTTAGCTAGCCCAGCTTATGCTAGTGTAGCTAACTGTCCACCTGTAGCCGGTGCAGGCCGACCTAGACCAGCTCCTACTGCAGCCGAGAGAGTTCCTCCCCCCCAGCAGCTCCCGAGCAGCCGGGACCTAGTCAGGGTGGCTGGGTGACTGTCCGAGACAAGAGGCATTGTCATAGGCAGCAGCCCCTGGTTCACCACCAACGAGTTCACATTTCCAACAGGTTCTCCCCAGTTAGCGACACACCTGCTGAAAAGCCGACTATAGTGATTAGTGATTCTATTCTGAGGAACGAGAAGTTGGGGACACCGGCGGCCATAGTTAAGTGTATCCCAGGGGCCAGAGCAGGCGACATCCAGTCATACCTGAAACTGCTGGCCAAGGATAAGCATAAATATGGTAAAATTGTTATTCACGTTGGCAGTAACGACACCCGACTTCGCCAGTTGGAGGTCACAAAGATTAATGTGGAATTGGTGTGTAACTTTGCTAAAATGATGTCGGACACTGTAGTTTTCTCTGGCCCCCTCCCCAACCGGACCAGTGATGACATGTATAGCCGCATGTCGTCATTCAACCGCTGGCTGTCGAGGTGGTGTCCCGAAAACAATGTGGGCTACATAGACAACTGGAAGACTTTCTGGGGGAGACCTGGTCTGATTAGGAGAGATGGTGTCCATCCCACCGTGGGTGGTGCCGCTCTCATATCTAGGAATATGGCCGAGTTTATTAGAAAGCTAAAACCCTAACAATCCTGAGTCGAGACCAAGAGGCAGAGCCGCAGTTTAACACGCTCCTCTGCGCCTCAGTCAGTGGTTCCCTGCCAAGAATAGAATAGAGTCTCTGTCTATGTGTATATGTATGTTTAGGTCTATAGAAATTGTGTCTGTCCCCCGACCACCTAAATTTAAAAAAGTTACTAAACCTAAATTAAACAGAAGAGGAATGAATGAATATTCGATCACTACCATCAAAATCTCTACTAGTCAATGATCTCATAACTGATCATTGTATTGATTTATTTTGTACCACCTTAACCTGGCTGCAGCAGGATGAATATGTCAGTATAAATGAAATGACACCCCCCACTCATGTTAATTTTCATATCCCTCATACCATAGGTCGAGGAGGGGTGGTGGCTGCGATATTTTACTCAAGCTTATTAATCAACCCTAGCCCAAAATCTGGCTGTAGGTCTTTTGAAAGCCTCACTCTTAGTCTTTCCCACTCTAACTGGAAAGTTGAAAAACCAGTTCTGCTAGTTACAGTATACCGTCCACCTGGTCTGTACTCAGAATTCCTATCAGTGTTTTCTGAGTTTATATGGCATATCATATGGCAATAAAATTGACACATTAACAATTTCTCCTCAAAACTCTTTTCTGACTGACCATTACGTCATTACGTTTGAGTTTACTTTAATTGACTGCACAGCATCGACAAATAAATTCGGCTATAGAAGATGTAGTCTGAGTGTATCCTCTTGGGACAACCAAAGGGCTGGATGACATGTTGCCAAAGCATCTTAGCCATTGTTATAGCAGTTTGGTCTTTTGTTGGAATTGATCATGCAAACCTGGAGAAAGCATCTGTTGCAACTAACATGTATTGATTAACATCTTCTTGTTGCCCCAAGGACAAGTAGTCTATGGCTACTATCTCCAGAGGGTAAGAAGTGACAACAGCTTTTAATGGGGCTCTCACCTCCAGTTGTGATTGCTGGGACTGACAGTACACACATTCCGTTGACCATCAATGAACCTCTACTGGCCGGGCCAGGAGAGCCTCTGCTTCAAAAAAGGACAGTGTTTTAGCCCCCGGCCGCCTCATGATACTCCTTCCACACCAACCTCCTCCATCCTGGGGGCACCACAATCTGTGTAGAAAGTTCATTTGACCCACTGTCCTCCCCAAGCTTCAAAAGGAGGCCATCTTTCACCATTAATTTGGACCAACATTTGGTGTAAGGTGCCAACAGATTCCTGCTATACCGCTCGATATACCTCAGTGGTTCACTCTGTTGTAACAGGGCTGTAACCTGTCTCAATGTAGGGTCTTCCTGTTGGAGACCTCCCCATACCTGAGGTCCATCTTCTACACTGTCCTCCATTCTCACAGCCATTGTATGGGGTTGTTGTTCCTGTGGCTTCCACGACAGGGCATCCGCATTGTTGTTCTCCTTCCCTGGCCAGTATTTAACGACAAAGTCATAGGTAAGTCATAGTCAACTGTGCCGCCCACATTTGTTCGGTAGCCCCCAGGTTTTCAGTGTCCAGATGGACAGAGGGGTTACAGTATTATCAGTATAACTGTCCTCCCACAGTTAATACTTGAATCTTTCTGTTATAGCCCACTTCAATGGAAGAAATTCCAATTTAAATGAGCTGTATTTTTTATTGTTCCACTCGTTTGGGCTCAAAGCTTGACTGGCATAGGCTCTAACCCTCTCGTTTTCCCACTGCACCTGAGGGAGTACTGCACCCAGCCCTTCAAAGCTGGCATCAGGGTAGTGTTAATGGCAACTTGTAGTCTGCATAGGCAACAATAGAGGTACTCACCATCATCTTTTTCAAGTTACCAAAGACCTCCTGGCAGCAGGGTGTCCAATTAAATTTTTGGTTCTGTAACCCCAACTGTTTGGTGTTTTTTTTGTGTTTACTTAGACAACCAGAACTGCGCATAGATTGTTGCTCTCTCGGATGACCACCTTTTCCAGCATGCTCTGTAACAGTGACCACAGTTCTTGATAGAGGCTAAGTGGCACCGGTCTGTACCTCTCTTGGGAAGGGCGTATGTTACCAGTGGGGATCTGATGTAGGACAGCGCTTGTTTACCCCAAATCTTCCTCATCCTGGGCAAACACGCACTTCCATTTAAGTAACAGCTGGTTCACTCTGTCTTCTTGTTGTTGGGGGAGATGGGGGCATAGAGGGAGGCCTGCTGCAGTGCTATCCTCCAACAGTTCCTCACTGCTCTCATTGCCACCTCCACTCCCCCGTCTGCCTGCTCCTGCAACACAAGCTCACTAGCATGGATTTGATCAGCGGATAGGTGACACACCTTTGCCATTGGCTGGCATTGGGGGATCTCAATGGGGTAAGGGTGAGGGTTACACACTCATATAGGGATTTTATTTTTCACCACCTCATCCACTGCCTTAGCCACCTGCCACTCAGTCTCTGTATCTATCCCCTCCACCAAAGCAGTGTAAGTTGCCTTACTAGAGTCTCCAGGGACCTGGGCCCACAGTACCCTCTCAGTCTCTGGGGGCACTATGTATGACTGTTGTTTAGTCAGCTGAGCGGTGACTGGTCGGTCTTCTGTGGGGCCCACTGCTAAGGCTCGCTGTCAGCAAGCAAAGACTTGGTCGCATTCGCGGTGCAAGGCAGCAGGAAGAACAGACCTGAAAACTTGTAATCCAGGGTGTCCCCCACCATTAACAGGCTCCCACACAGGACCAATGACATTCATTCCCAGCAACCCATGTTCAGGCCCCATACAAACTCCATGCTGTGGGATTTCAATCCTTCCAATTTTGAAATCCAACATCACATAGCCTACGTAAGGAATACTTAGCCGTTGGCTGCTTTTAATATTATTCAGCTAATGTTAGCTTTGCCTTCTGCCTGACGATTTTGAAAATGTCTTTTAAGGAAAGCTTCGCTGAAAAGGGTTACCTGGGATCCTGTGTCCAGGAGGCAAAGGATAGTCTCTCCCCCAGCGGCGACCTGCACTGTAGGACACTCTCCAACAAATGAGGGCTTAGATGGTGTTACATTCTTTTGTTCTCCGTCCACTCGCCCTACAATGGCCAGGCCTGGGAGTTTAAAGGCGGCTTATTCTGTTTGCGCTGAGGGCAGTCCTGAATGAGGTGGCCCCATTGTCCAAAATGCAAGCAGATTGGATGGCCTTGTTCATCCCAACAACGGTTTACCATTAAGCGTCGGGGGCAGGCCTGTTTCAGGGCCCTTTCTGCCTGAACAGAAGCTTGCCTACTGTTCCTCCGTTCCTCCTTTAAACAGTTTCCCAGCTCTGTGACCAGTTTTACCAGTTCCGCTCTGGTCTGGTCTTTCCACTGGGTGAGGTTATCAACAAAGTGCACATTGGTAACTGGGCAGGACTGACTCTCACCATCATCACCCAAAACCTCCTTCTCCAACTCCTTAGCTTCCTGCGCACTTGCATTTGTAGCTACTTTTTCAAAGGTCCATCTGTAGACTGACAATCATTTGGTCCCTCAGGGTGGCTTCCTGGCAGGCAGTCCCATCTGGCTCTGCCGCCCTCCATTGCTAAAAGGCTTTTCAAACGCGAAGGCTAATATCACTCAGTGACTTCCCCATTGCCCTGCTTAATTTAAAAAAAAATCACAGAGAGGTCCCCCCCATCCAGTTTGTTTAAAAACTGCTGCTGTGTTCCTTTCCTATTCATCAAGCACCTGGATTTCCCATTTGGCATCCCATTCTATAGCACTGAACATAAAATCAACCTTCTGTTCTTCTGTGAGACTGAGCCCTAAGAAGAGCTTTCATCTGACTGACCCAGTCCCCATATTCATTCTCGATGAAGCTGCTGGAGAGAAAGTCTGTCCAAGTCTCATTTATATTTTCACACTTTTAGGGTGTCACGTGTGGAGGGTGATAGATTTCATTTGAAGGAATTAAAAACCTATAGTGGGCAGCACAGTGGATAGTGGTTAGCATGGTTACCTCACAACACAAAGGTTTTGTGGATTTCCTCCCACTGTCCAAAAATATGCCTGTTTAGGTTAATTATCCCCATCCCTCTTGCCATTGAACTTTGGAGTGCAAAGCACCCCCATAGACCAAGGCCAGGTTGCATTAACAGCTACTGGTCCATGTGCTGCTGCCTGGTTTTCTAGACTTGTGACTGCACACTTGTATACCAGAGTTCTGCCGACAATGCCAAGAAAAGTGTCACAGGTTTTATCTTTTTGTCTGGTGAGTGAGTACACAGGCCGAGATGGTAATGTCCAGCAAAAGAAGTAGTTTATTAACTACAAGCAGCTTGACTTAAAGAGTTAAAAATGGGGATAGTCGGGGAACACAGTCTTTACAAACAGCCCAGTGTCTATAAAGCCCCCCTTCTAACGGTTTGTCACTACTAAAATTTGCCTTGACTTCAGGGGCTTATTCCAAAGGGGAGAAGAAAGGTGAGGAGGGGACGTCTTTGGAGGGGACCAGTGATGGCGTGGCTATGGCCCTGGTATGCTGTGTGTGGCTGCTGCGGTCAGTTGTTGGCAGTCATGCTCCAGTGCTCCAGCCCTTGCAAGGATATATGTGGCGATCCCCACATCCAGTGTCCTTTTATTGCTGTCTTTGCATGTCGGCATCCTCTCTGTTGACCCAAACCTTTGCCACCTGTGGTCCTGCTCAGTGCACAACAAACAAGAATAATCCAACCCACAGCAACACAAAGAAAAGTGTTCCAGACATTTTGTTTTGAGGGGTGTGTTTGCAATATATTCTGAGTGTCCACTATTTGGCGCCAGTGAGCACCCATCCTTTTTACGTCATGTGTAAGTGTACAATGTGGAAAAAACGTCCTGTAAATATCATTGAAATTGGACGATGTTAGTGTAATGGGGCAGACTTTCTGTGTCCAGGACGTTGAGCTCTCTGTCTAAAGCTTGACTGACACATAGACTTGTTTAAAGTGGGTAGCTGAACATGCAAAAATTTGTGGCAGATTGGACAATATATGTCACATTTATAAGGAATACCTGTTATGAGGGTCCACTCTATGGCGCTACAGAAATTCCACCAATCTTATGTTTTGTCATGTAAATATCATGTAAGTCTGATGATGTTTGTGCTATTAGGCTGGGTGGCGCGCTGTGTGTGATGTAATATTGACAGACGGAGGTGTTCAGGGCGGGAGATAGATATATATGAGCACTTCCTCTCTTACGCCGGCACATCGAAATTGTTTTTCATCTTCGAGCTCTTGAGCTAATAATCAGAGAACTTGAAGTCCAAGGGCACATTACACATTGACATTGACATTTTTGTTTACCCACCCACTTCTGGTGGTATACCCACCACTGTTGTTGGTTTTTGTTTGAATACATTGTTTGAGATGAGGAAATCACCATTCCATGCTTCCACTTAAATGCCCTACTTTCATGATATAATATCATTGTAGTGTGAACTTTTTATGTTTTCCATAAATTTCACCCGAAAGCCAAATATCCCTAACTTTTTGTGATTAGTGTATGTGTTCAGGCAGGGCTCTGATCATGCATGGGGAATTTAGACCTGATTGGACTATGTATGCTGGAGTTATGAGGACTTCTTTTTTTATTGTGACGTCCCCCTCTCCCTTTCTTTAAGACTGGCTGTGTATTAAAACTATGTTGTGTTCCAGGCTGAAGATGCGTTTCCCCTTTAAGAGGCAGGGCTGGGCCTGGGAGCTTCATTGAGGCTGATGGGGCACACCTGTCCGTGGTTTGCCCCAGACCTATAAATTGAGAGCTGCCCAGTCCTCAGCCCTTCTGGCCTTCCCTCTCCACCAGCCATGGCCAGCTGTGTTCTTTGTTTGGTTTCTCTTTTGATGCATCCAACATTCATTCCCGAATACATTCCAGTTATCCACTGCACACTTACTGAGTCTCACATCCCATACTGATTCATGCCCTTTTGGGCTGGCTTAATGCCCTTCTGTAGTATTTTCTAAATAAAATAATTTATTGTTACAACTACCTACGGGTATCTGTGTCCCCTTTTTGTTGCTTCCCTGAGCCGGGTTGTGACAAACTGGGGGCTCGTCTGGGATATCCTTTTGTTTGAGGATTACCTTTGTTTTGGTTAATTGATTGCAATTGACATTGATTGGTTACATTTGGGGACACAGATGCAGTTGTTTGATTGTTTGATGCCGTTAACATGGTTTCCTTTGCTTACTTTTAGTGGAGAGGGGAGGCTGGATTGTGCACCTGGCATTCTGACATTTTTTGCCAGGCAGCACCTGCATGCTTGTCTACTGCTTGCAGGTGGCTCATCGGACCAGGGACAGGGTGGCTACTAACTGGTGTGCGCAAGGAGGGGTGAGTAATTGGAGTTATGTCACTTTCCCACGGTATGGGAATTTTTTGTTTTAGCTTGTTATTTTCGTGTGTGAGGGGGTTAGAGCTTTGCTCGGGCGCACATTCCAGGGCTGCTTAGGTGGCCATCAGCTTGCTGGGGGTCAACCGGGCTCTGAAGTTCGGTGCTTAATTGGTCCCGCCCTCAATATCACACAGAACACAGTTAGAAAGATAGCATGTGGTTAGGCAGTTAGCCAGGTGGGAACAACTCCACTGCTCATTAGGTCCCTTCCTTGTAGCTACATTTTCTGATAAAGGCTCACTTACCTGGTGTGGAGTGTCTGCCAGTAAGGGGGGCAAGTGTGCATTTTTGTTTTGCCCACGTATCTCTTTAAGCTAAGCTAAATTAACTAAGTTGGATACTTTTGGTTGGGTTACATTGTTATAATGGCTAGCGTTGAAGATTTTGTACAGGCTCCATCAGATTTCTTGCTTGACGAGTTTACTAAAGACCAGTTGATAGACTTGGCCAAGCATTATAAGGTAACTGTCATAGCAGCAAAGGTAAAGGGACTGTTAAGTCAGTATTGAGAATGGCACTAGTTGAGGCAGGTATTCTTCAGGATGGGACACCTGACTCTGTCTCATCTGGTGCTACAGCTGCTCTACCTTCTAAAGAGTTGTCCTTTGAACAACAAAAGGAGTTGTTGGAGTTGCAGATGCAAAGAGACAAATGGGCAGCGGAGGTGGAGATAGAGAAACTCATGGTGCAGGAGCGAATAGAGCAGGAAAGGTTAAAAATGGAGCAGGACAAGCTAAGGGTGGAAAGTGCCCGGCTAGATCTGATCAGGGAGGGCAAGTTAACGGGGGAGGCAGCAAGGCCAGCTAGCCCCGGTCCTCATCCATTTTCACCTGGTTCGATCGATATCAGCCACAGTTTGCGGTTGTGTCCCAAATTTAATGAATCTGACCCAGATTCCTTTTTCTTGGTCTTTGAATGCGTAGCTGAAATCCGTAACTGGACTGATGCCGACCGTACATTGCTATTGCAATATGTTCTGACTGGCAAGGGTCAGAAAGCAGTCTCTGCATTGAGCTCCACAGAGTGCAGAGATTACGTAACCGTTAAAGACGCTGTATTGAAAGCGTATGAGCTAATACCGGAGGCGTACCGTCAACGTTTTAGAACGCTCCGGAAGAAAGAGAAACAAAAAAATTTGGAGTTTGCTAGAGAACTTGTAACTCAGTTCAATCGGTGGTGCGCTGCCGCAGATGTTAGTACTTTTGAGAATTTGCGCGAACTAATACTGTTGGAGCAGTTTAAAAATACTCTTCATGAACGTGTGGCTACACATCTCACTGACCAAAATGTGAAAACTATTGCTGTAGCGGCAGTAAAAGCAGACGAATATGTCCTAAATCAAAATAAGGGCCCGTTTGGGGACCGAGCGCGGGGTGATGGTTCATTTGGTTCACGCCCCCAAGACCCCAATTTCAGCAGACCAAACCGCCAGCCGGACTTTTCCTTCAGTAAACCCAATCGTCAGGTTAAAAAGTCAGACGGAGAGCCTGCTGCCCCTCAGGGTAAGGCTGACGGTCAGGTTTGCCACTACTGTTTACAGGCAGGTCATTGGAAGAATGACTGTCCCATACTCAAGGCAAAAGCGAAACTCCAATCTGGTTCTCGCAATGCAAAGCCCGCTTTACTGGTCACATCCATTAGTGATGTCAAGGCAGATGTCATTGCGGCGGTGCGTGACTTTACCAAACCAATTGCTGTGGCTGCTCTCCTGCCTTCCCACACCATGGAGGTGCAGATGCAGCCTGAGTCATGTTCTGAAACGGACCCTGGTTATCAAAAGTACATTACAAAGGGTCATGTGTCGTTAATAGGAAGTGATGTCAAAGTACCTGTCTGAATCCTGCAAGATACTGGTGCCTTAGACTCCTTCATTTCCAAATCTGTCTTGCCCTTTTCCCAAGAGTCTGACACCGGGCGTTGTGTGCTGGCTCGGGGATTGGCGTTGAGTGTTATGTCAGTTCCACTTCATAACCTGTACTCCTCCTCAGATGTGGTGCAAGGCGTGGTCAGCATAAGAGTCCGCCCCTCTCTGCCTGTGAAGGGTGTGGACGTGATCCTGGGTAACAACATAGCTGATAAGCTTATCTGTCCTGAAGTTCCACCTTCACTCCTGGTGACCTCCTCGCCGTTTGTGGCGGAGAGTAATCCAGAGGTGTATCCGCTGTGTGCTGTGACTAGAGCCATGTCCAGTACCATGACTGACAAGCCTGTGAGTAACAAAATCGAAAGTGTAGAATTCCCAGTACCTGATTTTCCTCTGTCTGTTTCCCGCAGCCAGTTCGGGAAGGAACAGAAAGATGATTCTACTCTGCAGGAGCCCTTTGAGCAGGTGCTCCCTGATGAACAAATAGAGAATGCAGCTCAGGGATATTTCCTTCAGGAGGGTCTGTTGGTGAGAAAATGGCTGCCCCAGGGAGATCAGTTTATGGGGGATGCTATTTTTCAGCTAGTTGTGCCTCTGAAGTTTAGAGAGCTGGTGTTGCAGACTGCTCATGGTGGGATTGTGGGACACCTAGGGGTAAGGAAGACGTATGACAGGGTTTTGAAGTACTTTTACTGGCCACGCCTTAAAAAGACCATAGCTGCCTACATCAAAACCTGCCATACCTGCCAGATGACTGGCAAGCCAAATCAGACAATCAAGCCTGCCCCCTTCTATCCAATCGCTGCAGTCAGTGAACCTTTTGAGCACCTTATCATAGACTGTGTTGAGCCCTTGCCCCGGTCGAAATCTGGCAGTACTTATCTCCTGACAGTTATGTGTTAGTCAACCCGCTACCCTGCGGCATACCCGCTGCGTAATATCACCACAAAAGCTGTAGTGAAGGCGTTAACACAGTTCATGTCCATTTTCGGTATCCCCAAAATAGTCCAGAGTGACAGAGGCACTAACTTCACGTCAAACATGTTTGCAGAGATCATGAAGCAACTTCAGGTTAAACGTGTGATGTCTAGCGCTTACCATGCAGAAAGCCAGGGAGCCTTGGAGCGCTTTCATTCCACCCTTAAATCCTTGTTGCACGCTTACTGCACAGAGTTGGACAAAGATTGGGATGGGGGTTTACCTTGGTTAATCTTAGCAGCCACAGAAGTCACCCAAGAAAGCACTGGTTTTAGTCCAAATTATCTGGTTTTTGGACACACGGTACGTGGGCCACTCGCCTTGTTACAAGACAACTGGAAGGCTCAGGCGCCTCCAGTCAATCTATTAGATTACATAAATGGCTTCAGACGGAGGTTGCATGAAGTTGGCAAAATGGCAAAAGAGAATCTTGAGACTTCTCAAAGTAAAATGAAACGTCTGTTTGACCGCCGAGCTGAGCATAGAGAGTTTAGCCCAGGCAACCAGGTCCTTGCAATTGTAGGGTCTCCTTTTCAGGCAAAGTTTAGTGGACCCTACAGTATTGTTCGAAAAGCCTCTGACCTGAATTATGTGATTGCCACTCCTGACTGAAGAAGGTCCACCCAAATGTGCCATATCAATTTGTTAAAACCATACTATGTCCACTCTTCTCTTCTAGCTACTCAACCAGATGTGAAACCAGTCACGCTGGCTGCAGGACTGGGAGGTTCTGTTCCTCCTCCAGCCCTGGTGGCAGCAGGGGTCGAGGAGGAGCTGACCACCCCAGATGACTGCATGCTCAGAGGTAGACTAAGAAATTCTGAGTCCCTGGGTAAGCTGGGCACTATTCGAGGACACTTGTCCCTATCCCAGCGTGCTGAGTTGGGTGAAATACTAAGAGTTCCCAGAACTATTTGGAGATACTCCATCACGTACTCATTTAATACAGCATGACGTTGACGTGGGGGAAACCGATCCCATACGGCAACGGTTTTATCGTGTCTCCCCTGAGAAAAGAGAACAGTTGGATTCTGAGGTTGAGTACACGCTAACTAATAACATTGTCGTGCCTTCTCATTCCAGCTGGCTTCACCCTGCTTATTGGTGAAGAAGCCAGACAACACTATTAGACGATATACAGACTACCGAAAAGTCAACGCAGTCACCAGGCCCGACTCCTATCCTTTGCCTCGCATGGAGGACTGCATTGACCAAGTAGGGGCTCTTACTTTTGTAAGCAAATTTGATCTGCTTAAAGGCTACTGGCAAGTACCACTGACGCCCCGAGCACAAGAAGTTGTCGCATTTATTACCCCGTCCGGCCTGTACTCATACACCATCATGCCATTTGGTCTGCGGAATGCCCCAGCGACATTCCAACGCCTCATGAATATGGTGGTGTCTGGGTTAGATGGCTGTGCCATTTATTTAGATGACGTGGTTATTTACAGTGACACATGGTTCGACCATTTACAGCGTATCCGGGTTCTCTTCAAACATTTATCTGGAGCGCGCCTCACTGTAAATCTGGCTAAATGTGAGTTCGCCAAGGCTACAGTCACTTATCTTGGAAAAGTAGTTGGCCAAGGTCAGGTACGTCCGGTCAGGGCAAAGGTGCTGGCTATTGACCAGTTTCCTGCGCCCACAACCAAGAAGGAACTTGCCAGGTTCCTAGGCATGGTAGGATATTACCGGAGCTTTTGTGTTAACTTTGCCACAGTGGTAGCACCCCTGACTAACCTCATAAGCTCCAAGGTACAGTTTGTATGGTTCCCTAGATGCCAAAGGGCCTTTGAAGATGTCAAAGCCCTGCTCTGTTCCACCCCCGTGCTGGCCGCTCCATGGATTGGTCAGCCATATGTGCTGTATGTGGATGCTAGCAAGGTGGGCGCCGGAGCGGTGCTGATGCAGGCTGGGACTGATGGTATAGAGTGCCCTGTAAGTTTTTATTCAAAGAATTTTAGCTCTTTCCAGCTTAACTACTCAGTGATTGTAAAGGAAGCATTAGCATTGGTGTGGGCATTGCAACACTTTGAGGTCTATGTGGGGACAGGGCCTTTGGTTGTGTACACTGACCACAATCCACTAATGTTCTTGCATTCCTTGCAGAACCCAAACCAACGCCTGATGAGGTGGTGCTTGTTCCTCCAGCCTTATCAGCTAGATGTCAGCCATGTAAAGGGCCGCGATAATGTGATGGCGGACACCTTGTCCCGTGCTCCTTCTAACCCGTGAACGTAACTGTCCACCCACACCTATCTCCCACTTCTCCAAAGCCCTCCGGTTTTGTTCTCTTAAATTTAGCTTCTCAAGTTACCAGGGTTGCCGAGTCTGCACTGGAGGGGGTTGGGGAGGTGGGGTGGTGGGTTTGGGTCGTTTATAGTATACGGGGGGGTGTTTTTTTGTTTTTTTTGTTTTGTAGTTTAGGATTAGCATTATTATGTAGAGTAGACTAGGCCTGCCAGTTAATTTAGCTTAGGGATAGCATTTCTAACATAGTAGACTTTTGGGTCGGTTAAAATGTATTGTAGACTAGATCTTCTAGTTAGGACCTGCACATTGTTCTTCCCATAGAGATACGGGGAGTTTCAGTTTCGTTTACCGGTGTAGCTTGGGATGTAGGTTACCTCTTTGGGGGGGGGTGTGACGTCCCCCTCTCCCTTTCTTTAAGACTGGCTGTGTATTAACACTATGTTGTGTTCCAGGCTGAAGATGCGTTTCCCCTTTAAGAGGCAGGACTGGGCCTGGGAGCTTCATTGAGGCTGATGGAGCACACCTGTCCTTGGTTTGCCCTAGACCTATAAATTGAGAGCTGCCCAGTGCTCAGCCCTTCCGGCCTTCCCTCTCCACCAGTCATGGCCAGATGTGTTCTTTGTTTGGTTTCTCTTTTGATGCATCCAACACTCATTCAAGAATACATTCCAGTTATCCACTGCACACTTACTGATTCTCACATCCCATACTGATTCATGCCCTTTTGGGCTGGCTTAATGCCCTTCTGTAGTATTTTCTAAATAAAATAACTTATTGTTACAACTACCTAGGGGTATCTGTGTCCCCTTTTTGTTGCTTCCCTGAGCCGGGTTGTGACATTATGGTTAAACCTGGCGAAGCCTAAAAAACTGGCCATACCGCCTCACCAAATATGTACAATGCATGCAAAAGATTTGATAATTTTACATCTTCATGGTCTTGAGATGATACTAAGCAAATATAAAGTCATTTGGATGAAAACTGTAAGAGGAGTTGGTTAAAGTACAAGGCGTGGAATTGGCCAAAAATTATAATTTTAAATCAAAATGGCTGACTTCCTGTTTGAGTGAGGGTATGAGTCTTTGAGACTTTTTTGTGCAGCTCATCATATTTATGCGTACCAATTTTCGTTCATGTACGTCAGTCCTGAGCAAGGGGCTCAATTTTCTTGACTGTCAAAGTGGCACCGTGGAGCCATTTTTTGACGTGCATTTCTGCAACCAATGAAAATTCAAAATTTCACGCAGTCCTGATCTGCTGTCCGTATTTCATGAGTTTTGGGGTAAGTTAAAGTCCCCAAAAACGCGGTTTCACGTTCTGCTGAAACAGTGGAAGAATAATAACGCCAAGGAATGAAATAGGGCTATCACAGCGTCGAGTGCTTGGGCCCTAATATACGCCAAGGGATATAATAGGGCTCACACACTGAGTGCTCCAGCTCTAATAATAACACCAAGGGATGCAATAGGGCTCACGCTCTGTTGAGTGCTTGGGCCCTAATTAGCCAAAATGTCCAGATAAAAATTAGTTTTTTTTGAGCACAGTTTTAATAACTGCAGTCTTAAAAGTCTGTGGTACTTAACCTACTAATCTAAAATGGAAGTGCAATTAATAGAAAAACATCTTTAATCACCTGGGTCGTTATCAGGTCTAAAAAACAACTTAATGGTTTAGATGATAAAACTAAGCTAGTTTGGAGAGATTTAAAAGTGAGAAAGATTCCAAATATAAAACAGACAAGGGTTATACCCTTCCATCACCCAATGTCAGCTGGCATAGGCTCCAGCCACCTATCCCCCCTGGCAACCTGACAGATAAGTGATATAGTGGATTGATAAATTTTATGAGAGACAATGAAAGCAGGAAATTTGGTTGACAAGAGAGAAAAAATGTGGAGGATAGGAGAGCAGAGATGAAGCAAATATAAGAAAATAAGATAAATTTATATATATATATATCTTCCATTTCTGGTCATAAATCTTAATCCTGTGAAACAAATCCTTAAGTGAAAGAGGGAAAGTGAAAAATTTCCTGATATGACTGACAGAAGGACAAAAACGTCTGCATAAAGCTACAATAAAGATCATTTACATTGATATTATTTCCCAATTTCACCAAATTCGAAATCAGTCCTAATATTAACCCTTCTAAATGCAGGTCTGTTTACAACAACCTGCTGTTGTTGTTTTGTTTGTTTTTTTATGTCAGAAAACACAATAAATTTAACAAAATTAGTCAATAATTACCAAAAACATTCATTTTGATGCAATAGAATTCTTTTTGGAGGGTCTGGGGACAAAGCTCAGTGGTAGAGCGGCATGCTTTGCATGCAGAAGCCCCAGGTTCAAACCTCAGCTACAAGGCACACCAGAGGAAGGTTTTTGCTGGTCCCAAGCAAAAAAAAGCATCCCTTTCCCCAGTGCTCTTTGCCAGATTGTCTTGTATTTTGACCATGTTTCTGTATTTGGGCTAGGTTTCTGCCTTATGTTTTGGATATGTTTACCTGAATATATTATACAAGTCTGTACACTAAACCTTTGAATCCTTGAGGTTGCAAGGTGGGAGGCTCAATGGGTCTGACTCTTTTGTCCAGTGCATCCCACGGAAGCTGGATTAGATTGAGACCTAGTTAATTTATTGCCATATCGACACCAAAGCTGGTGTTCCTCAGACCATTCCTGAATTCCATTCCATTGGTCTGCTGGGAGAGGCCATTGCCATGAGTTAATACTGCATCCATTATGGGGTACATTTGGTCTGAAACAATGTTTAGGTTGGTAAGAATATTAACCAAAGCATCACACTGGCTCCATCTTGCCTTCTTCTCATAGTGCATCCTGATGCCCTGTCTTCTCCCAAGTAAGAGACACACACTCAGCCAGCATCCATATGATGTAAATGATTCATCAGACCCGACTACATTGCTGTGGAGATGCTTGTTCAGCCATCACAGTTTGGTCCTTTTTCATGTCATTCAAATCCTCACACTTGGGGTTCACCCTTTATAGTGTTGCCTGTCAAACTAAACTTTTTCCGCTATCCTGAATAACTCTGTATTTTGCCCCCTTCTGATCTCAATTTATTTGGCAAATTTATTATGTATCATGGTGTGTCTTATTTTCATACTGATGACAGCGACAATGACTGTGGGCAATTATATTTGTAATTTTTTTAAATCAACTTTTACAAAAAGTTCTCCATGCCTTTATCAGGGCTCACCTGGCTTCCACCAGCAGCAAGGACACTGAGTCCAAACAGCATTGCAGTAATACAGATCAACAGCTCCAGCACCAGGAAGATCACCAGTGTTCCTAGGATCCCATCAATCAACAGCTGAGCAGAGAGATCCAGGAGCACACAGAGTACAATTAGGAAACAGGAAGTGTGTACCACACTGTAAAATTGACAATCCCAGAAATATGAAAGTCTCAGGTCTATCATAAACATGCAGTGCACTGTGACATAACATCTACATGACCTGACCAAAAAATGAGTTGGAACATTAGCCAGTCACTTACTTTACACTTTTGCTCGATCAGCCCAGTGCATTTCCTGAAACAATGTTGCTGCAGTGGACAGTAGAGACAAAGAAACATGGAGTCTGCTTTTTCATGACATGTAGTGTTGACCATAAATTAAAGTGATTCTAAAGACATGGTCATACATTAGTGGTAGCTCTGTATCCTCCACAGCTTGCTTGCATAAGTGGAGCATGATCAAATCAGTGCTTCAAGATAGTTAAATCTTAAATGTTTCACCGATGGGTGATGTGGTACAGGAATTTTTTAACTGGAGTCATAAGCCAGAATTTATTTCTAGAAATGCTCTGTAAAATGTGTGTGCTGTATCTATGGTCAAAAAACCTACTGTATGAAAAAATCTGTTAGTCTATGAGAGCTTCAATATATTAAAATCTGCGGCCATGGCCATAAAAGATCTTATCTCAACTGTGAGTTAAGTGGAACCATGAACAGCTGTCTGGTAAATGTGCTACTAAGAGGACAACATGAACACATGTTGAGCTCCAGTGGCTTTATTACTGATGTTGGAAATCACTTGGTTTTCCTTAAGGCAAGTTCAGAACCAGTATCAAAGACATCCGGGACATCATCAACAGATTACACAGTTATAAAGTCACATCAAAAAGAATAAAACAGACCAAAGTTCAGTCAAGTGACCATTCTTCAAACTGAGGCATCACGATGTCTACAAACCTCCAACTCTGGTTCCTCCACCCAAACATGTGAACTCCAGGTGAAGTGCTTTATTAGAAGCCTGCTCACAGCAGACTATTGCAGAACTCTGTTTCCCAACAGGTTAAATGTATTGTTTAATACAGTCTGCCAGGTCATTCTGACAAGCAATGGGATCCAAGAAGCAGAGTTAGCATGGAATAGCTAACAACTTTGGTCTGTAAGACTGTGCAGTACTTTATTCTGACAATATGAGCAGTGTTTTATTAAGACTGACCATGGCTGTGTAGTCTACTCAGACAGTAGACTGTGTCGCTAAACATGAATCTGGAGCCACTTTTAGCTTGGATGCTCTATTAATGCGACATGAAGTCATGTTACAGTTTGCAACACTGTATTGCAGTCCTTAAAACTGTATAACCCGTTTTTAGAAATCAGAATGTCTAAATGTTGGAAGTATGACAGTTTCAGACAGACAAAGTTTCCTCTGTTTAGATTTTCTGTCCTGCAAACATTGTTTCAGTCTTGCACCAGGCAAGACTCCTACATAATCCTTATCACTGTGAGCCATGACTGAACCTGAATTAAACAGCACTGCAGCCAGAATGTTCAGACACAATAATCTTGTTGAAGGAAGTCAGTGATGTATTTTACATGTTAGTTCTAATCAGACTGTATGTAAGAGAACTGCCAGAGAGATTCACCACATCTGAACAGTGGCCAAGCTCTGCTACAGGACCAGTAGTTGTTAAGACTGTGTTTAACCTGAAGGACTGATACTCCTCTGGCCAATCAATGCATAGTTTAAAGACCATACCACAGCATGTAGCTCCAGCCTGTGGCAGTGTTCACAGTGGTACGAGTCCTGGCGGTATGGGAGGTGCTTGGACATCAGGCCCAGGGCAGCAGTGGCGAATGCAGCACTGATAAGGTGGAGCACCAAGATGCATTTAACCTGCAATGGATAATAGCAGTGTGGATTAACTGTTTAGTCATTTTGCCTCTGTGTGTCAGTCTGTATATATCTCTCTGTGTTGTTGGCATTTCTGTATTTGAAAGACCATTTAAACATTGAGAGGGTAATTTTATGATCAGGTTTAATGATATAGGATGCATTGCTCTTTTATCTGTGTCAGCTCTGGTTTAAGACAGACTATGGAAGCCTTACTCACCCAGAACAGTGTAGGTCTCCTTCCACTGTGGACCAGCACTGAACCAGACAAGGTCACCTGGTGGGTCACAACACAGCTCATTTATACACAGCATATGGAGGAAATTCAGGTTAATCTGTTCTGGATCTAGATCCATCCATACTAACTGACCTGTATAACGACAATAAGGAAGAGGGCCACATCTCCTGTAAAGTGGACCTCATGGATCTGGAGTACAGAGGCACTCAGACAAAGAATCAAAGCCCCAATAACAATCTGGATTGCCTATAGACAGAGGATGGGGGGTTAATCAGTACTTGATTAATACAGTAATTGATTCTACAGATAACTTCTAAATATGGTGAACAGTGAGTGTAAAGGTTAGAACGTGCAACACTTCCAGTCAAAAACAGGTGCAAGTGGCCTGATTACCCCAAGGGTCTTGGGCTCCATCTTGAGGTGGGAGTGCAGTTGGCCTGGGGAGAGGGTACCCTCAACGACCATGGTTTCTTTATCATTATGAGCCATCCTGGTGCAGATGGAGAAAGAATGGTTTCAGGATTGAGTTAGGTTGCAAAATGCGGGCAACTCAAAAAGTGTATAAAAATAATTTCATAACAAAAGAAAAGGGGAAAGCGGACAAGAGGAGGAGGAACAGCATTTCTGGCTCACAGAAGGATGGACAAAAGGGGATGCTCAATTAAATCTAACTGGGAAAATGAAGCAAAAATAACCATCTCAGAAGATGATTGGCTAAACATTTGTAAAACTCAGATGAGCACTTCCAGTTCTGGCCATTGGAGGGAATTTTCATGGAAGAATATTACTCAATTTTTTTATCACTCCCAAAATAAAACACTTACAGAAAGGTCAGTCAAATTATGGAAGATGTTGGAGAGAGTGTGGAAACAGTCACGCAGATCATTTCCATGTTTTCTGGGACTGCCCGATTATATGATCCTACTGGTGGAATGTAGTGGAGGAAATTAAATCAATTGTAGGCTTTGAGATTGATCATGACTTTTGCATAATTTATCTTGGTAATATTCCCCCCACAATCAATGTTATCAATAAATATTTTATTAAAATAATGTTAGTAGCCAGTAAAAAAGCGATTACAAGAAGATGGCTATCAAAAGATTCCCCATCAAAAGAGGAATGGATTGCAATTGTAAAAGAAATATATGACATGGAAAAACTGACCTTTTCCTTGAACATGCGTATGGACAAATTCACTACACGGAAATGGCCAGCCCATCTCGAATAACAAGTCCTTCTTCACAATAGGATGTTATTAATTATTATTTATATAACTAACTTTGTTTTTTTCAGCTTGTTTTGTTTGGGTGAGATCCCCCCAAAATTCTTAAATGATGTATTCTCTAATTGTTTATTGTACAACTATATAAGAAGGTTCCTACCCTGTTTTGATGTACCTACCCTTGTCCAGTTTTTTTCTTGTTTTTTTTTTTCTCTCTCTCTTCCTTCTTCCTTTGGATATTGTAAAAAGTTTACAAAAATAAAGTAAAAAAAAAAGGGGGGGATGATGAGGCCAGACAGACATGCTGGGCAGCACATGGGGTGGCTGAGGTAAAAAAAAAAAAATCCTCTGTGGAAGGTCAAGCAGAAGGATGAAGTTGCAGGCAGAGCCTCTCTGGGGATATAGGGATAGCTTCATGGCACTCCTAGTCTGAATGAGAGTGGGTCAGCTAAGATCAAAAGAGGCCTTCAGTTGGTTCCCTGCTCTCAATACTAGAAAACTAGGCAAATCAATTAAGGTTTGTGGTGAAGGCTGAAAGCTTGCAAACCTTATGCTAGCTGAATAAAATACAGACTGAGGGGCTGAGTGACTGGGAGGCTGACAGCTAGCAGACCTTATGCTACCTGACGTGGATTAAACTGAGTCAGAACACGACAAGACGTTGTTAAGACTGTTGTCGTGATTTCTGCAGTTTGTGTGTGCCATGTATGTCTCCCTGTTTTTGTTTTATGTAAATAGGTGTGTGCCACAGCGCAGTGGTGTCCTGGTCCTGGCTGTGATTGGCTGCAGCTGAGGGGCTCACCTGCTATATAAAGGGCCAAGATGGCAGTTACTCCAGGAGGGGCTGCAGGCATTCCTCATCTCCCTCCTCTCCCAACCAGCCACAAGTTTTTTTTTGTTAAATTTCTTTGTGTTAGTTTCAGTTGAGTAGCAGGGATGGACTGCCAGTTCTGTTAATCCTCTTTTTCTCCTGTTTCTTTTAGGTAGGCAGGTAAGACTTTGTTCTTGTGTTGTACATGATTAGATTAGTTATTTATTTTTAGATAGGACTGTTTTGTTTGTTATTTTGGCCTTTGTCCATCCTGACGCTATATTCTACGTTGGTTATGTTAGTTAATTTATTTATCATATTAAATTTTTGTACAAATAAAATCAGTCGTTTCTGGACATTTAAAACAGATTTTGTGGTGGCTTTTTGGGATTTGGGGAAGAACGGGACTTAGATTGGGCATAACATGGATTGACTAGGAACATGGCTTGATTCAGGACAGGACTGATTCAGTCCTGAATCAGAACAGGACAGAGTACAGCCAACATTAAGTGAGAAAAAGACTGAGTCGGGAAAAGACAAGGGATAGAGTCATAAAGTGTTAACTCAAATTCCTCAAATGATTAAATATAGATAAATTATGTCTTTGGGAACTTCTGTGTACCCATATTAACAAGATGGTCACCGCTTTGTCACTGCAGTGTGAGCTAAAGGCCAGTGTGATTAAAATAATGGTAATGTCAATGCAGATTCTGAGCTGTTATCATTCTGATTACGGCTCAGGTCTGGACAGCATGTCCTATAACAGGAGCTATTGCAATTTTCTCTGAACACACTCAAAAAAGTTGTATCATTACTGTAATCCGTTACTTTGTAACTCGTTACCCCCAACACTGTAATTGAGTAACGAAGTAAATTAACGCATTACACTAAAAATATTGGTAACTACACTACTTTACCAGACTATAGAAACGCGCTTTCCTGCGTTATCCAAGCCGTGTTTGCCTGTGTGGAGAGTTCTGATCTGTTGAAGTTGTGCCTGCATGCGTGCTGCCTGTGTGCATGCTACTTGCCTGAGCGCGTTGCCATAGAGATCAATTTGAGTCGAGTGACGTTGCTGCTGGTGCGAAGGAGAGAGATAATGGAGACAGAGACGGAGACGGGGCTTTGGGCAGTGGCGATATTCTCATTACTGTAAGTTTATAGCTCGAAAGAACAAAAATATTCGAGTGAAATGCACTCTATGCCCAGGCGACAGGTGTCTTTCAACTGCTGCCAAGTCAATGAGCAACCTGCCCCAGCCTTTGTCAGCCCAGCATGGCAATACAAAACTTGTGGCGAAAGATCCTACTTGCCGGTCATCTGAAGGAGTCGATGAACAGCCAACCCCGCCTAAACAGGCAAAGCTTTTTCAAGTGTTGTAGCGTTTATATGTTTATATGCCATTTTGTATACAATTATACAATAAACACTAAGTGATGATAGGGCTATGTTTGTCCATGTATCTACACGGTAAAGTAAGAAACGGAAAAGTAAAGTAATAAGTAGTGAAGTTACTTTTCAAATGCAGTAACAAGTAAAGTATCTCATTACAATTTACAGAAGTAGCTAGTAATAAGTAACTAATTACGTTTTTTTGTGTAACTTCCCCAACACTGCTCAATTAGCATTCCCTTGGCTGTGATTGTGTGCAAAGAAATCAAATGATAAACCTAGACTCTGTGTTTTTGTCAGAGCGTGTAGTTCAGCCACAAAAACAACCTTGTAGCAGCAAAGCCAAGGACTTCAGCTATGGGGAGTACACTGCTGACCTTTTTTCCCCCTCTTTTGGCTTTTCCTTGTTCGAGGTCGCCACTGCAAATGAGCTTCCTGTGACGTGCATGATTGAGTTGGCTAGTTTTACACCGGATGCCCTTCCTAACGCAACCCTCCCATTTATCCAGGTATAAGACCAGCGCAAGAGTACCACTAGTAGGCGCCTCAGAGCTGTGGTTCCTCGTTGGGGAATCGAACCCAAGTCTCCCGCATAGCGGGTATACTCACCACTATACCAACTAGGCAGGGCAACACACTGCTGACTAGTAATGGGAATTCCAGCTGTTTTCGCTCAGCTCACTGAAAAGATTGGGCTCTTTTGGCTTCCAAGTGGCTCCTTAGATTTTTTGTTGCTTACATTTATTTTTTATAAGAAATTATGTAAAATTGTGTGTTACATGAATTACTAATGTAAAAAAGATACATTATATCAAATGTTTATTATTTATATGGCTTTATTTATACACTTAAACTGAACTTGGAGCATAATGCTACAAATAATAAATCATAAAGTACAAAAACCCAATGAGGGGCAGCACGGCGGCATAGTGCTTAGCGCTGTTGCCCCACAATAAGAAGGTCGCAAGTTCAGCTCTCGGGCCTGGGGCCTTTCTGTGCAGAGTTTTCATGTTCTCCCTGCGCCTGTGTGGGTTTCCTGGTTTCCTCCCACCGTCCTAAGACATTGGGTTAATTGGTGACTCTAAATTGTCCGAAGGTCTGAGTGTGAGTGGTTGTTTGTCTCTGTCTGTCTCTGTGTGTTGGCCCTGCAATGGACTGACGACATGTCCAGGGTGTACCCCGCCCTCGCCCAGTGTGAGCTGGGATTGGCTCCAGCACCCCCCGGCGACCCGGAAACGGGTAAGCAGGTGAAGATGAATGAATGAGTGAAAAAAAAACCCAATGATCATCTCAGTTAAAAAAAAGGTCCAATCACTGAGTGAATGTATATTATTTATATACTTTCGACTATTTACATCGAAACAACATAGACAAGTATAAAGAATCAGAGAACAGAATATAAAATTAAATGTGTACAATAAAAATAAATATGCAGCATCCAGGTAACAGTTTAAGATAGTCTTTGGTGAAGATTAGCATTAAGAAAAACCAAGTGCCTCAGCTTTGACGGCTCGATTTATTTCTTTTATCTGTTTTTATCTGCCCTATTTTGGAGAAGATTTTCTCTGAGGGATGTTACTACAATACACAGTCTCCATGCCATCAAATGCATAAGATGTGAGCAGACTGAACCGTTAGTCTCCTACCAGTTCAGTGGGTCTGCACTTGTGACAGGTGTGGCGTGGACCCAAAAGCAGAACACAGGAGAGCTGGAGACAGTTGGTAATGACTTTTATTGTCAGGGAGCAGGACAGGAAAGGTCCAAGGTCCGTGGAGCCAGCCACTAGTGCTGAGGTGCCGACGAGGAGAGAACAGACGAGCGGTCGGAGACAGGCGGGGGGGTTGAAGCCAGGAAAGCAGTCCAAAGAAGCGGAGGAACCGATGGAGAGCAGGCAGAGGATGAGCCGAGGACAGGCGGGTGGGTCATAGCTGGGAGAGCAGACAGAATTCCTCCGAAGCATCCGTCTAAGCCTCCTCAACATTAGATGCCTTGGACGCAGGGGAGGACTGGGGGTGGACGTTGGCGCCCCCTCTAGCGGAGGTGACATTGGAAGGCTGGTCAGGGTGCCGGCGGTGGAACTCCTGTATGAGCGTTGCATCTAGGATCTGGTCCGGGACCCATGACCTTTCCTCTGGGCCGTATCCCTCCCAATCGATGAAGTACTGAAGGCCCCTTCCACGATGGCGAGAGCGTAGTAGGCGGTGAACTGAGCAGGCAGGCGCCCTGTCAATGATTCTGGGAGGAGGTGGTGGCTGGGATGGCAGGGAATAGTGGGCTCTCTCGAAACGGCTTGACCCTGGAGACGTGGAAGGTGTGATGGATCCTTGTGGTGCGGGGCAGCTTGAGCTGAACAGCCACGGGGTCCAATGATATGTGAGACCAGGGCCAATGAGGTACAGGTAGGGGTTGCAGGTAACCGGCAGGAGCCCAGCTGGGCATCTTGTGCTGGTTGCAGACGGGGCAAGCGTTAACAAAGTCTCTGGTTTCCTCCTCCATTGTGGCCCACCAGAACCGTCGTTGCAGGACCTCCTTAGTGCGCTGAATCCCAGGATGGCAGGTGAGCCGGGAGCCATGGGCCCACTGCAGGACGTCTGACCTCAGGTCCTGAGGGACGAACAGGTCCTGAGAACAAGAACTGGGCCCTGGAAGGATAGTGTCTGGTCTACAGGTGTTCTCTTCCCCGACCATGAACTGGCGTGACAGGGCGTCAGGCTTGATGTTGTGGGAGCCCGGCCGGCAGGAGAGAGAGAAGTTGAATCTGGCAAAGAACAGAGCCGACCTGGGCTGTCGAGAGTTCAGTCTCTCAGCTGAGCATATATATTCCAGGTTCTTGTGATCTGTCCAAATGAGGAAGGGGGACTTGGTCCCCTCCAGCCAGTGGTGCCACTCCGCCAATGCTAACTTTTCCGCCAACAGTTCTCAGTTGCCGATGTCATAATTCCTCTCCGCCGGGGACAGACGCCTGGAGAAGAAGGCGCAGGGGTGCAGCTTCTGGTTTACTGCAGAACATTGGGAAAGGACGGCCCCCACCCCTACATCGGAAGCGTCCACCTCCACTACGAACTGTCTTTTGGGGTCGGGGACCAGGAGGATGGGAGCCGAGCTGAACCGGCCATTAAGGTGTTGAAATGCCTCCTCAGCGGCCTGGGACCACCGAAAGGGTACCTCGGAGGAGGTGAGAGCGCTGAGCGGTGCGGCCACAGTGCTGTATCCCCAGATGAACTTGGGGTAGAAGTTGGCAAACTGCAGGAAGCGTTACAGGAGTTGGGGGTGGGCCAGGAGGTGACGGCGGAGACCTTGGCGGGGTCCATTTCCATTCGGTTCTGGCCAATGACATACCCCAGGAAGGAGACGGAGGAGACATGGAAGTCACATTTCTCTGCCTTAACAAACAGGGAATTCTCCAACAGGTGTTGCAGAACAGTCTGGATGTGGTGGATGTGGTCTTACTTAACACATCATTAATAAGGGCCTGAAAGATGGCTGGGGTGTTGGTGAGGCCGAAAGGCATCACCATATACTCATAGTGACCGGTGGGTGTATTGAAGGCTGTTTTCCACTCCTTCCCCTCACGAATCCGGACCATATGATAGGTGTTGCGGAAGTCCAGCTTGGTGTAGATGGTGGCCCCATGAAGCAACTCGAAAGCTGAGGCGATGAGGGCGAGAGGGTAACGGTTCTTCACCGTGATGTCATTTAGACCTCTGTAGTCGAGGCAGGGTCTCAGGGAGCCATCCTTCTTATCGACAAAGAAGAATCCTGCTCCGGCGGGTGATGTAGGCCTCCATGGGCTACCTGTCAGGGGCGGACAGGGAGTAGAGGTGACCCTTGGGAGCGCTGGCTGGAACTGGACGTTACAGAGGAACCAGATTGATACCCAGCTGATGGACGAGTTCCTCGTCAATCAGGTGAACATCTGCCCCTGAGTCAATAAAGGCAGTGAGGGTATTGGAAGCCCCCGCCAGGAGGAGCTGGGCGTGAAGCAACGGCCGCGAGTTAGGGGCAGAGTCCTGGGACCGGCTCAGCAGGCTGCCCCTCTTCACTGCTGAGCCCTCCCTTTTACTGGGCAACGGGAGACGAAATGTCCATCATGGCCGCAGTAGAGGTAGAGATTCCCTCGACAACGCTGCTCCCGTTCCTCCACTGTGAGGCTGGTGCGTCCCACCTGCATGGGTTCCACCCCCCCGTGAGTGAATTCAGTGGGAGATTTGGGGGCAGGTGGAAATCCTCGCTGGCGGGTGGGTGGCCGGCGGTCCGCTCCCTTCTGGCGTAACTCCCTTCTCCTCGCCTGAATACGCCTGTCTAGCCTCGAAGTCAGCTTGATGAGTCCGTCGAGGGAAGTCAGGAGGTTAAATGCCACCAGCTCATCTTTTGTGTAGGGGGCAAGTCCCCTTAGGAATGCGTCACACTGGGCTGCAGAGTTCCAGCTGCTGAGTCGGGCCTGGGTGCTCAAGTTGATGGCATAGTCGGCTAACTGTCTGGTTCCCCTGCCTCAGGCTCATGAGGCCACCAGTGGCATCAGGACCCAGAGAAGCGGGCCCAAATACCTTGCAGAGCTCCGCCGAGAAAGCCTGGAATGATGAGCAGGCTGGCGTGTCCCTCTCCCACTCCGCTGTTCCCCACAGACGTGCTCTGCCAGTGAGGTGATTGATGGCCACCTTTGCTGGCTCAGACGCGAAGGTGTGGGGCTGCAGGGCAAACAGGATGGAGCAGTCGGTCAGAAATGGATTGAAGCCTTCAGGATCCCCGGAGTAGCACTCTGGCACCCCCACCCGGAGCTCTGATGTGGTACCCGGAGGGGGCGGAGCTGCAGCGGACGTGGCTTATTGTGTCATAGTGGTAGCTGTTGGACCTGGGTGGCTAGCATGGTTAGCGCCCACTCCGGAGCCAAAGCAGACTGTTGAGCCTCCGCTGGATTGGAGGCTAACTGTGCCTCGTGCCGCTGAAGCATGTCCTCAACTTGGGTAAGGCAAGACGATGGAGAAGCGGGATCTGCTGGGTCCATGTTTGGCCAGATTGTACTGTGACAGGTGTGGTTTGGACCCAAAAGCAGAGCACAGGAGAGCTGGAGACAGTTGGTAATTACTTTTATTGTCAGGGAGCAGAGCAGAAAAGGTCCGAGGTCCGTGGAGCCAGCCACCAGTGCTGAGGTGCCGACGAGGAGAGAGCAGAGGAGCGGTCGGAGACAGGTGGGGGTGTAAAAGCCAGGAGAGCAGCCCGAAGAAGCGGAGGAACCGATGGGGAGCAGGCAGAGGATGAGCCAAGGACAGGCGGGTGGGTTGTAGCCAGGAGAGCAGACAGAAACCAAAGTTATGAGTCGTGAACGAATCAGTCGCGTCTACACTGAGAATGCGCAGCGGTCATGTGACATGTGAACGAGAGACTGAGTCGTTGTGCAGGCTCTGCGTAGAAATGAATGATTCGTTCACGACTCTAACTATGGGCTTTCAGGTCTTTCGTTCATTATTCATGTGGTTACAGCAGTAACATGACCACTGCTGTTATTACTGGTGACGAGAGCTATCTGACGTTAGCAGGAAACTTAATGTTAGCTATGTAGTGATGGGATTGATGTTTAATCTGCCTTTCCGTTGGAACGAATTCATACTCTACAGGTCTTCAGTAACCAGGTAGGCTAAAGTGAATAGCCATCATAGAATGAGAATTTTTTAACGATAGGGGGAGCGCTCTCCTACCGGCAAATTAAGTAATCAGTAATTCCAACTTCAGTAGGCTATGGCGCGAAAGGGTGCTCAATAGTTTAACAAAAACAAACTTGTGTATTATATGCCAAGTGAAGCAAACCATGTTGCTCTTCAGTGTTTGAAAGCCATGCTTTTTCAATCATTACTCAGCTACAGTGCCACACTGGTTCCAATGAATGAAATGAATGAATGACTTGAAAAAAGATTACTTCATTTTACGGAATGAGATTAATAGACCTGAGTCAGTAAAAAGATCCGAACTTCCCATCACTAATTTCCAGCGTGTTGTCTCTGACTCTAGCGCACAAACTTTCTTTGCCTCTCTCACTGAGCTGTGTAGAGCTGGTCAGTTCCTCAATCACCCGGATTACTGATTTAAATCTTCCTTCCTTCCTCTGAGGTCTCCATTAATCTATGAGTCGCCTGGTTGGCTGCTGCTAAGTATCCAAGGCATGAGTCCACCGAATCAGATGATTCAGGCAAACCAGTGCACTGACCCAGGTCAGCGGACTCACCGGAAACACTGTGGACTCAGCTAATTTGGTTCAATGACTTCACTCTTTAGTGAATCTAAGTAATAAGTTAAAATAAATATTGCATAAACAAATGGATAAACACAATGGGGTTCATTATGTGGCTGATATAATTTATGCACATGCTACTGACGATGATTATTATTATCAATAGTAATGGTATAGACTAGTAATGCAGCATGTTTTATTGTAAGCAAAACAACAAAGAAACTATATTATACTACAAAGTAGTTTTTTTGAGTGACTCAGATTAACCCGAGTCCACAAAATGTACCGAGTTTATCACCACTAGTGCTGTGGGTCTGTAACCCCTCCCTCCCCCTTCTGTTCAGTATGGACACACAGACGCCATCACATATCTTGACCAATCACGCCTGACTTTAACATAAAAAAAGACGTGAAACACACACACTCTCACTCTCCCTTTCTCTCTCTTACACACACACACACAGAAAACAAATCGGCTCCCAATCAAGAGCCAGCTCTCGTTGTTCACTTCAAAGAGCCGTCACTCAGAACCGGATCCTTCGCAAACGACACATCCCCTCCATTCACTGCTGTTTTGGGCTATATGCCAAATATTCAACTGAGGTCAAATTTTAAGATCAAAACGTGACCTATACAGGCAGGGAGAGACAGCATTCAGTATTGTGTGTACTCTTAAATGAGCTCTGTACGGCCCGGAGGTCCGCAACAGAGACCAACGCACAGATGGGATGGCGATGAGGTTTTGCATTCCCAGAAGCTGGATTCGCTTAGGTAAGTATGAAATGCCCCCCACCCCCCGAAAAATTTACCGTTCGCAGTCTAAAATGGGATCCGGTAATGTCCCAGGTGCCCTGGTCTCTGCTGCGGGACATGGGCATGAGGGGAGCTGGAGATCTTACCTGGGCGGTGGAGAAGCTCTCTAGCTGTCCTCTCTGAGCCGCTCAGCTGATCGTGCTATCTGCGTGTGTGCTGTGCGGGCTGCAGATGGGTGTGTTCAGGAGCTGCCCCACTGCAGCAATCTGCCACTTTGTAGAAGCGTTGCTGAGTGCCGCAACTCAAATGGATGGGCTATGCGCAGATTACATAAGACTGTACCTCTACATAGTCTAATGCATAATGCTTGGTCAAGGCTTTGGTCTGACTGTGGCAGGACACAAATGAAAAGGCTGGGCAGTGTTTCATTTCATCACAAATTTTTAATAGATAAGTGTTTGTTCCAAACTGTGGACCTGATCTGAATTTTTACTTATTACTTAGCTGTACAGTATGCAAATCAGGTAACTGTATTCTCAGTACAGGTCCTAAAATGTGTTAAGGATTACTACTTTATCCTGACATGATCAGCTTCACAATCATCAGATATAGATGTGCTCTGTCTTCCTGCCTGTGCTGAAAAACTTCAATTTTCTCATGTCATACATCTTTACCTGCAAAAGCACCTAAATGCGTTTCTGCGTATTCAAATGTGTTTTGTAAAATATGCCTTCTTATACTTACAGGTCAACTGTTAAAGATGTTGTTATGACAACATGTATGGATGGTCTTACTATAAATCAAGACTCTGTGAATTGGATTTTGGCCACACGGTGGTGAGAGGGAAGAAAATCACCTCTTCTCTGGCTACCTCAGTTCAGTGCTGTCTCCTGCAGCAGCTCTATGTCACACTGTGTCCAGTGGAAGGCTTCAAAACTCAGGGAGGAAGCGTTTGCTCCACTGTTGCTACAGCTGAGATTAGCACTGTGGAACTTAGATCCAGACTGTGAGTCAGTCATGTTTACCATCAAATTTCAGAGGACATCACATTTGTGCCTAGGAGGGGCTCGCTGTCTTCTCCACATGTGTTAATTCCACGTGCACCTGCTCATGTGTGTTATGGGAACATCAAACTCTTCCCAATACATGTTTAGCACATCACATGAACAGAAAATGACATTCAGAGCTGCAGCTTCCTTTAACCTCTCATTCTGAGGAGAGAAAGTTTTAATTGGGATGACCTCTTAAATTTCATCTCATAAAAAACAGATGTGTCACTGTTGCCATTTTTGTCTTAGCATGAGACACCGACTATTCTATAACAACACAAACAGATCCAGGTAAAACGGATCAAAAGCTGGTTCAGCCTCAGTTGCACAGTAAAATCTGATCCTATCACATTCAAATCTGACTGAACAGGGTCAATGGAGTCCAACAGAACCTCTGGGATGACTGAGTCTCCATGATCATTCTGGTACCAAGGACCCTCACTCGCCTCTGCTTTCATCTGTAATGGTTTAATATCAAAACTGTTCAGATGGGTGTGTTGGGTAAATGCCCATTAGAGCCCCTGAGGACTCCATTGCAGCCGAAGCCGCTAGCTTTTTCAGTGTGTAAACTTTGTCCATTGCGTTTACTCAGAAACGGATTCATCCTGTGGGCCTCCAGCTCCATAGGAGTCATTCTGGCGGAGTCTCTGGTTGGAGTTGCTGTCTGTGGGGCCGTTTGTCTGCGGCAGCGCTGTTTGACAACGTACAACAGGATAGTGATTAACAAACTGAGACTGAGCACCAACAATACTGAAACAACCACCAACTCCTTTAGATAGCAGGAGCCTCGAGCTGACTGCACAGGCTCCCTGCCCCAAGAGTCTCTGTCTTTCTGTCCATACTCCTTTGTCCACAGGGTGAAGTTCCACTTCAGCTGAGTGGTGATGACATGAGCATCCATGCTGGACAGTGTGGGCTCAGTCCCTCTTTGTCTTGTTTCTTTTTTTTTTGGACCAACAGAGGTGTGTAGTCCAAGTCCATCCCTAGCCACAGCTTGTGTACTGGGTATGGGGTGTGTCTGAGGCAGAGTATAGGTGGTTGGAGTTTGAGCAATTAGGCTGCTTTTCTGTTTGACGTGATAGATGGCCATAGTCTGTTGGTAGCCATTCTCAGTCGACAGGCAGAGGTAGTGGCCCAGTGTGGCAGGCGTGGCCACAAAGCTCAGACTCCCATCCCCAAGGTGCAAATAGAGATCTGGGGACAGTCTGCTGTTGGGACATTCCCACAACTGCTCAGATAGCTGTGACGCAGCAGGACACTGCAGCCGCACCACCTCATTCAGAGACACTGACACCAGATGACCTGCAGAACACGAGGCTGACATACAGATTACAACTCCCCAAAACCAAAATACACCAAGACCCTCCCACCCTCTGCACAGTCTTTGGATAAGTGCCAGCAGCATACTCCTCTGTCAAAATATCCAAGTCTTAATTCTCATTATTAAGCAGCTTCCATGTTTGTGTTCGGATCCATTAATCCAAGCATTGGAAGTACAGCTGAATACAGAAGTTTACATCCACGGATTTAATGTCAGACAGTGAGGGAAAAAAAGGTTATGTATAATACAGACTAAACTTTTCCTGTTTAAGGTTAGTTAGGATTAGCAAAAATGTCTCTATTTCTAAAATGCAAGAAAGCCAGAGTTTTTTTTTTTTTTATTACTTCCTTTGAACTCAGAAATTTACACACATTTACTTGAGATTTGGTAGCATTGCCTTTAAACCGTATGACTTGGGTCAAACAATTTGCTTATTCTTTCACAAGCTTCTCGCAATAGTTTGGTGGAATTTTGCCCCATTCCACTTGACAGAACTGGCATAACTGAGTCAGATTTGTAGGCCGCCTTGCCCGCACACACCTTTTAAGGTCTGCCCACAAATTTTCTATGGGATTGAGATCAGGACTTTGTGAGGGCCACTCTAAAACAAAGACTTTATCTTTAAAACACTTTGCAACTAATTTGGCTTAGGGTCATTGTCCTTTTTGAAGACCAACTTTGTCCTTCAGCTTTTTACACAAGCACAAACTTTCTGACTGATGTCTTGAGATGCTGCTTCAATATTTTCACATAATGTTACTTTCTCATGATGCAATCTATTTTGTGAAGTGCACCAGACCCTCCAGCAGCAAAACATACCCACATCATGAGGCTGCCACCCCCATACATCACAGTTGGGATGGTGTTTTCAGGCTTGCAAGCTTCCCCTTTTTTCCTCTAAATGTAAGGCTGGCCATTATTGCCAAACAGGGGAATTTTTGTTTCATTACACCACAGGACGTCTCCAAAAATCCAGTTTTTTGCCCCTGTGAACGTTTGCAAACTGTAACATGGATTTTTAATTTTGCTTTTGTAGTAATGGCTTCTTGCTTGCTGAGTGGCCTTTCAGCCCATGTCGGTACAGAACTTGTTCACTGTGGACAATGACATTCTTTTACCACCTTCAGTTCATCTCTGCGACACAGAACCCGTCTCCTTCCGGAGCAGTATGATGGCTGGACATTCCTGGGGTTTATACCTGTGCATATTTGTTTGAATAGGTGAACATGGCACATGCAAGCATCTGGAATTTGTGACCGTGGATGACTTGTGGAGGTCCACAATTCTCTTCCTGGTATTTTGGCTGACTTCTTTTGATTTTCCCAGGATGTCACACGAGGAAGCAGTTTGTTTGATGTGTCCCTTACAATAAATCCACAAGTGTACCTCCAATTAACTCAAATGCTGTCAATTAACCTATCAGAAGCTTGATCATGATCATCTAGGCTTTCCAAAATTGTTTAAAGGCATAGAAATCTTAGTGTATGTAAACTTCTGACTGGGCAGCACAGCGACATAGTGGTTAGCACTGTTGCCTCACACAAAAAGGTTGAGGGTTGTAGGTTGCCTGTAGGTGTGAGTGTGAGTGGTTGTTTGTCTCCGTCTGTCTCTATGTGTTGGCAGACCTGTCCAGGGTATACCCCGCCCTCACCCAATGTGAGCTGGGATTGGCTCCACCACCCCCGCAACCCAGAAATGGATAAGCGATAGCGATAGATGAATGAATTAATGAAATACTGACTGAATAGAGTACTTTTTCTCCATATTCTGGCATTTTGCAAATAGAAATGCTTAATGCTAACTGACCTAAAACGGGAAAAGTCTTGTCTCATTTAATGTCAGATAGTGAGGAAAAAAAGGTTGAATGTCTTTTTGCACAGTGTAAGAAAATTTCTGGTTTCAACTGCAGATCTCATGTGGTGGATACAGGCTATTTCAAAATTACCTCTGTGCAGTCTTGTTCCATCAGATTTATTCATGTGTATTCAGTTGGTTCTTGGGCACACAAAGAATAGAACTCAGACTACAGATTCAATTTACCTCATGCACCAGAACAGCTTTAAACTGATAAACATAAACCATGTTCTGTTCCAGTACCAGTTAATTTGGCTTTAGAACACAAAGCAGAAACATATGATCAGATTATTAGATTTTAAGACTGATTCTCATGTGATTCATGTGGAAAGATAATCACAGTGCTTGTCTATTTTAGCGATCATTTCGCTATTGTTTGCTTCAAGCCTTTAAATTGACACAATTGGTCCTTGTCCAAGCTATCATGATCATATCACGAGCATTCAAGAAGATTCATTTATCGATGAATAAGTCTTCCATTTATCCTGTAAACATCGGTGCTTTTGTGTGATAGGAAACCAGTTTCAAAGCCATAAGGTTAAGTGATACTTACCTGCAGGAAGAATGTTTGGACCAAACCTGGCTCGGTGTGAAAATGTCACACTGTTACACACCTCCTCAACATTTCCTCTTTCTACATCCTGGCCTCTGAGGAGGAAAAACAACAGTCAATATAGAATGCTGCACCTGAGTACTGAAGAAATAATGCACTACTGACCACTGGGAATGATGCACCTCTATGTTCTTGCTTGCATTTCACTTGTAGTCACTTTCCTCCTGCTCTCATTTGGTCTCAACCAAGAGTCCAGTTTTGCTGAGTTTTCTGCCTCTTAAAGGAAGCTTTTCCACTGTTTATGGAGGGACTTATTTGGTCTCTTTGAGTAATTCTCTAAAGAATTGGTCTAGACCTGCTGCATATGGCAAAGAAG
The DNA here is from genome assembly GCA_034769265.1 of Remorina albescens. NCBI lineage: Eukaryota > Metazoa > Chordata > Actinopteri > Carangiformes > Echeneidae > Remorina > Remorina albescens. The sequence continues at coordinate 1,334,578 of CM068492.1, read as the reverse complement.
GTGCCTTGATGCAACTCTTTTGTGATTTGGAGCGACATAAAAAGTGAATTGAGTAAATAAGCACTGAGCACTGATGTAATAAAGTAGTGATAACCACTGAGTCTGAAATGACATTGAAGAAATAAACACTGCATATACATGTAATTTAGTAATTACTGAGTACTAATTACATATAGTAACAACCACTGAGTATTGATGTCATAATTACATAATAATTAATGAATACTGATGCAGTAATGAAGTGTGTTTATACTGTAACAGAAGTAAAACTGCTAAACTTTCTACTGCTACTGCTTGAACTCTCAAGCTTTCAAGCCACTGTAATTCTGTGACTGTGTACAGCAATAAGCGTGTTACATCATTTCCAATCACTGGTGGTGGTGTTTGACTTTGTGTCACTTTTCTACGTGGTTTATATCTGCAACTCTAATTTATTGACAGTAAAATTTTTAATCTATCCACAGTTAAACACGTCATTTTTCACTAATTCCTAAATTGCTCAGGCCATTCTTTAGCCCTGCTAATTTAGCTTAGTGATTCGCAATTGCCTCTCGCTCTCAGAGTGGAATTGAATTAAAGCAATCCAGGAGAGTACTGCTCAAGCAGATGGAAACAATGGTTGAAACTGAGACTGAATACAGGAATAATGGATTTGACGACTATTGTTTGTCTACCACGTCTGTGAGCGTAGGCTCCGTGCTATGCACCCAACTGCTCTTTCCTCCTCTAGACTGAGTGAGTCCATATTAGTGCAATTGAATTGAGGCGCGAACTGATGACAAGTTTGGGGGTGTGTACTGGTGATCATGACCGGTGATGCAATGCAGGCTATCACAACACACACACACACACACACACACATATAATAAGCAAAGTCATAATAGTAATAAATGACGATGCTATTAGAGTGCAATTAGGATAATTGCCGTTATTTTTATGTTGCAGAGGCGGGGCTGAGGTCAGATCATGGCACCAGTGGGGCATGCCGGGGGCCTGCCCAACACTCCTGTGGCGCCGAAAACCTACCAGGGTACAGCCGGGGGGTCAGCTTGGCAGGGGACAGACTGAACCACCAAGTGTCTCCTCCCTTACCCACCCTTACCCAACAAGTGCCTCCTCCTTTCTTTTTTTTTAACTTGTAGTTTTTCCAGGTCTTAAATTAGTGTTCTTATTTTTTGTCTTGTCCTGTCTGCGACAACCCCCAGACAGCTTTGAGGGGGGTGTCTGTCCACAGAATACACCTCACCTTTTTCCCATTTTTTTCTCTCTGTAGCTCTCTCATTTAAGTACGAAAGCAGAGTGGGGATAGGCCTACTTGACCTTGCCCCACCCTCCGGCAACAAGGGCCCGTTCCATCATCAGGGAGTTGAAGGGGGGCCCCATTAACACCCCCCTACCAGCCCAGTCTGGCGTTGTCCCGTCAGCAACCACATTTTACACATATATTTAATTTAGTAGACCGTTATTATTAATTTCCAGAAAAATGCAGTGACAGTGCTATTGAGAGAGGAGAACAGCCCAGGAGTGGGGTGGCATGGGTCATTGTGAAGAGATAGTTTATTATTATTTATTTAGAGCAACTAATTAACACATTCTGGATCTGATCAGTGTAACTTTGTCTTTAGGTTATGTGCCAAAGAATTTCAAGATAGCATTTATTAAACCTCTACTCAAAAAACCCAATCCTGATTTAGATGTTGGGCTAACTATAGACCCATATCTCCCTTTAATTGGTAAAATTCTTGAAAAGCAGTCGAGAACCAATTTTGTGAACATCTGTATCGGAATGGCTTGTTTGAAGATTTTCAGTTTGGATTTAGAGTACATCACAGCACAGACACAGCACTGTCAAAGTTACCAACGAAATTTTAATCGTTTCAGACAAAAGATTGGCCTCCATACTTGTCCTGTTAGATCTTAGTGTCACATTTGACATCATTGAACATAATATTTTATTACAAAGACTCGAACATTAAATTGGAATCAAAAGAACCACACTACGCTGGTTTCAATCATATTTATCAGACTGATATCAGTTTGTTTTCAATGTTAACAAAAGTGCATCTTCTCACACTCTAGTTAAACACGGAGTTGCACAGGGTTCTGTTCTTGGGCTGATCCTTTTTACCCTATATATGCTTCCTTTAGGCAATATTAGCAGCAACAATTTCCACTGCTATGCAGATGATATTCAGTTATCCTGTCCCAAGAGGATGCAGAAAAACTAGTACATGCATTTGTTACCTCTAGATTAGACTACCGTAATTCATTACTACGAGGATGTCCCGACAATTCTTTGAAAGGAATTTAAAATCCTTCTCCCAACATATAAAGCTCTTAATAACCAAACTCCATCATATCTCATAGAACTCATAGTTCCTTAATGTCCCAGTAGGTCACTTCACTCTCTGGATATAGGTTTACTTCTGGAAACTCGAGTCTCCAAGAGTTCATCTGGAGGCATATCATTCAAATATCAACTGCTCCTCTATGGAACCAACTCCCAGTATCAGTCTGGGGGGCAGGCTCTCTCGTAGCTTTTAAGATCAGGCTCAAAACCTTCCTCTGTGACAAGGTGTACATTTAAAAAGGTAAAGTTAAATTACTCTTTCTTTAGTTGTGCTGGGGGATGCAGTGAGCACCTCAACCCCCCCCGCCCCATGTATGTATAATCCCAACATTACATGTTACTAACTTTGTTTTTTCCCATAGTCTGTGTTTCCCCTCCTGTCCTCTCGCTTCCAGTCCCCGTCCTATTGGTGCTGAATCATTTATGCTCCATGTTCCTGCTCAATACCTGCTGCTGAAATAGTTACCATTAGTTATCATTACACACTACTAATTAATTCCCATTGTTTCTTCTTCAGGTAAAAACCCGATTTTCAGCTATTGCTAATATTTAGTAGTGTATATTTAGTGGTACCACACTTCAATCACCACTTACATCTGTACATTTTGCTTGCAGTTTTTATTGCATCTTCTCTCCTCCTGCCCTCTGTCTCTCTCAATCCCTCTCCCACTCCCTTTGGTTTAGACTTGCTCTATATGTAAAGTGCCTTTATCATTTGGTGCTAAATAAATAAGAAAGGAAAGGAACTACGAACCACAGTGAGCGCAACTAACAACAACCCTTTTGCAAACAACTGTGCATGGATTTGGTTGGTTTCAATTCATAACAGACACAGACTGAAACTTAAGCAGTGGACTTTGTACATGATCGCAAACCAATTAGTTATTGGCTATCTGATGGATGCCACCGCCCTCTCCCTCTTTTATTCTCACCTTTCAGGTTCTGACCTCACCCAGACTCAGGTTAATGATTTTGCAACAATGTCATTAGACATGTAGAGGCTACATTGTAACATTTTAGCATCTCAGCATTTAAAAAGACACACTTTAATTACAATTATAAAGGAGACCAAGTGCTACTATCAAATCAATTCCTTAGTAAAATACAGATTCCAGTTTTATCTTTCCATCCTACTCAAAGAGACACTTTCAATGGAGCACTGGTAAAATCTTGAAGTACTCACAGACTGGTCTGAATGTTGGAAGCCTCCACACACGCCCTTTTGACAGTGTCCCAACCACAGAAGGGGTCTTGTGCCAAAACACACTGAGCACAGGTCCAGTAAAAGGAACAGTTGGCTATTGGGACTCTGACCAAACCCTCTGACGTGCCAACATAGATCACACCCTGTAGTGGGAAAGAATCACAGCCATCACAGGGCTTACATTTGCTGCAGTGGTAACAAAAAAAATTGTGGATGAATGACTCTAAATTTCCACAATCGTGGTTATCAGAGAATGACAAGTACACTCAGAGTGTCCAGAGAAAGTAGCTGAGCAGACAACCTGTGCTGCGAACCATCTACCACCTAGGAAGATCACAGGGTCCTCAAGAACTGTAACCAATAGACCGAAAACAGTTTTTTCTCACTATTACAAATGAACAGCTACAGTACTATCTTACATCTTCCTAGCTGACCTATCCTTTGATACAGGTCATGTGGCTCCCTGTGACCTGTATATCTATTAGTCACTAAGATTAACACTGTCTCTGTACCTGTACCTTGGGTTTAGAGAGCTCCAGACTCTTGACAGGCTGAGGCTGCTCAAAAACCTGAACCTCCTCAATGATGTGGGCCCCATTCTGTAGCAGCACCACTTTGTGTAGGTAACCAGACTCTGTAACAAAGTTAACATTGTTCATGTTGTTGCTGTAGACACACAGTCAGTGAGACATCAAGTCAGTCATTCAGATAGTCAGTCTTTTGTGAGTCAGAATCAGTCAGACGTTATTTGTTTGACTTGAAGTTGACTAAATCTAGAGATATAAAGTTACTAAAGTGCAAAAGCAACTAAGGGGGTGCAAACATATTTTGCATCCACAACTGTGTCCTGCAGATTTACTTCTTTCCACAGGCTGATGCAGCTGATTGTCATGATAACCTAAGTGTCTCCATAAGGAAGTTGGGTTGTGAGCTGTGGGCCTACCTGTCAGCAGAAACAGGACAGTATAGTATCTGTTGTTGGCAGCCTTGACTCTTTGGACTGTCAAGTGGCTGTACTGCTCTGCAGACACCATGGTCAGATTCCTCCCAACTGGCCGCACACTGTCATCTGCCAGGAAGTTCTCTTTGACAAATCGCAAGGCGTTGTCTGATGCATTATGCAGACCACACTACAGTACAACCAGGCATATTGACAGAGGTCCAGATTATACTGACCACACAACCATCAACCAGCACAGGTCTATGTCCAAACACCAACAGAAAAAACAGTGAGTGTTCTCACCATTATGCTTGGCTTCAGCTGTTGACTTGGTACATATAATGTCATTATTAAAAGAAACCATGGAGATTATGTAATTTCCTTGATCACACCATGAAAAACTAAAAACTGCACCTTATTGAACCAGACTCAGTTGAGTCTGCTTGAATTCCACTTCAAATTGGGACTACCAACCTCTCCCGGATTTGCAACTTTCTCCTGAACTCGTGTGCTCCACTGTAATGTGTCCCGGTTCAGGACTTTGTAGTTACCAGAGAAAACAGATTTAATGTCCTTCAAGCGGAATGAGCAGACACCAGAGCGTCCAGAGTTGACGGACCTGGTTAATGACAGACAGATGTTAGTTCATTTCATCATCTAAACTGTAAAACAAGCAGCTTTCACTTCTGTTTATGGTCTCAGGTTGCGTTGATGAATGAGCTGTGTGTCTGACAGTTGTCATTTCTTCCTGTGTTACAATCATAACAGAATATTTCCCAGGTTTTCATGTATTTTCTTAGTGTTTGATGTGCTTAAAACATATTGATGTTTGGGTTTGTTACTGAAAATCTACAGTTAAAACCTGAAATGTGTTTGAGCAGACCTCCGCATAAGATTCACAGGTCAGGCTGAATGTCACTGACGCAGTGACAAACAAGCCAGTATAGCTTCAGGGGTTCTGTAGTTACTGTAGTTACCACTGAGATGTGAAGATGCCATAAAAGAGAGTGTCATCTGCAGAAGCTCCCTCTGCTGGTGGGAGGGTGTCTATGTCCTGGATCATGTTGTATGGCAGCTCATTGCCAGCCTGACATAATAGCTGAGCTTTGGCAAATGTGGTCCAGCGTCGCTGAAGAGTCCGCTGGCCCCCAACGTCACTCTGACATAGGAAGAGCAGACACTAAGGTATGAGCATAAAGTGTAAGGTTCTTATACACACACACTCAGAGATAGTTTAACAGGGATTGTACATCAGCACAATCTCTCAATATCCAGCATGATAAAACACATAAACACATAACTGCTTAACCATGACAGGTGATACTGTGTTGGACTAGTGCAGTGTTGGACACGTGATGTTGTGTTGGACATTGGGGTCAGGGACAGGTGTGATGTTTATAATGCGTTGGACTACATGTCAGTCTGAGGATGACTCTTACCAAGCAGATCTGAGAGACCCGAGAGACGATGAACTTGTCGATGAAGTTGTACTCTCGACCCACTTCACTGAAGAAGAAGAAGATCTTCTCCTCATCAGGGATAAAACTGGAGCTGATGAAGGTCGTGTCTACATGAATGTGACAGAAGATGTAAATAATGAAACATCAAACTCTCAAATTAACCCCGGCTGGGAAGTCCAATTTCACACACTCACCCTCCAGCCATCCTAATGTGTCATCTAGCTTCATGTCCACATGCCTGCCTTCACTGAGGTGGCGGGAGATGACAGGCCGGTTCCCTCTGTAGTCTGCCACTGTCCCAGTGTAAAGCTCTCCATCTGAGGAACACAGTAACAGACCATGCCCCACTAACACCAACAGTCATTAGGGCATCACAAAACAAGTTTTAAGGAGAGAGAGAAAATTATACGGAAACTCATACAAACTCGGTCAATGGGGCAGTCATGGGCTGATGAAAAGTTGAGGGGAAAGTCCAGACCAGTTGAATCCAGTTGTGTCCACTTGTCTCGCACACATGGTGTGAGGCCATGATATGCCCTCAAACAAACATTTATCTTGATTACATTAACACTAGGGGTGAGGCAAAACATCATATCGCAGTTTATCATTGCTCTTCTTTGTGTGATATGAGAATTCATATGCCAAATATCAGGGTTAAGGTTAGTTAGGGTAGGCTCCTTGTGGAAGCGTTTAACATATGAATAAGACACATTAGAGCAGAAGTTAACTGTCCACACGAGTAGTATTAGTGTACAGCAGGAAGATGGTGGAAATGTGTCCACAACACAACCCTGTTTCCCTGGCTGCCGCACCCCTACCCAAATGCGCATGCACACAGATTTAATGCAGCACGCTAGCACCGAAAAAATAGAAAAAACAAACAAACACACAAACAAAAAAAACCAAAACTCAGCACCTTTCTTGTCCACGAGGCTAACAGTGATTGGCTTTACTGTGTCAAAACAAAAGACAAACGAGTGAAAGAGAGACTCTTACATGGCCTGTCACACGAATAAATGCTGGGGATTATCTGCGTCAATTAATTGGATCAATATAATTTATTTATTATTCATTTTTATTTGTCTACTTGTTTTGGTTAAAGTTATAACATTTTAAAAAGAAAGTAAAATGTGTTGCTGTTAATTGGCTATACTGTTGCTTGTGCATTCAAAAATAAATGTATATACCTATATTGGTTTCAAGTGCTCTCTCTCTTACACAATTAAGAAGATTGGAAGTTTGGGCTTTATTTTTTTATTTATTTGAGCAGCAAAGTCCCTTCTTTTGAGCTTGTTTTCATAGACCTGGTTGCTTGTTTCTCTAGTGAGATGTGGCAACATTGTTTGTCATGTTCTAAAAATTTAAGCATTAAAATGTGTCAGTTTGTTTACACACAAAGACAAGTTTGCACTTTACCTTTTCACAGGCATTTTTTTATTAATTGAGTTTTTTAAATATTTTGTGATAGCATTTGTAGTCTTTTCCTGCACTATATCGACATTTACAGAATCGCTGCATAATGATGTTATCATTATCTTGTGGCATGTATCGTGTATTGTATCACAAGGTACCCTGTGATTCCCAACCTTGATTAACACTTTGTGAGTTTTCACCTCGGAAAATCAATCTCCAGTCAGTCTTCTGTATCTTTTCATACTGCTGCTTCCACTTTCCCCTTTAAATTCAAATTGCTTTTATTGAATCATAACTGACAATGAAAATGAAGATGTAACAATGTCCTGAGCAGACAGCAAAGATACACCCCCTTTGTGTGTAGTCACGTTGCTTAGTTCTCCACTTGGGTGGCCTGTCAGACAGCATGTGAATGAAAGTGCACAAGAGTCATTCAAAAGGGCTCCTTTCTTAGGGGAGCTGACCCAGAACAGTATGCAGCGTTCACGTCAAAGTGAACTTCCAAGTTTCTCCCACCACAAACTATGTTTGTATTTACAGAAGCTTAAGAGAAAGACATGATAACTACTGGTTGAAATCTCGGCTGGGATTTCAACTAGTAGTTATCCTGACAGGCCAGATCTGTGAAATCAGTTCTGTCCTGTAACAGGTCTGTTTTGCCCTCAGAATCTTCAGTATTAGTGCTGCACCATTAGTGTATCTTAAATGTAAGCGTAATGTCAGCCTGTGGGATTATATAACTGCAAAATTGCTTGCGATTTAATATAATTTATAAAATGAGCATGTGAGAATACTTGGTCTTCTATAATACACACTGTAAGTGGAGAAACCTGACAGACTGCACTCAGTCTCTATATAGTCATGATATGAGTGCAGTGCATGGTCACAAGACTTGCCAGTGTGCAGACCATACACCAAGTGAGATTTGATGCAGATGAGCAGGATGACACTTAAAAAAAACAAACAAACACACAAACAAAAAATGCAACCTGTTTCATATGGGAGTGTTTTGGATTCAGGCTTAGCAACACTGAGTAGAAATAGGCAATTTGCAAGACATGCCAAATGAAAGTCACAATGTCACTCAGTAATACAACCAATTTGTATCACCACCTTAAATACCACAATAAAAAAAAAAGAGACAACAAGAGAAAACAAAATAAAGTACCATTACAAGTGCGTTTGTGGGTGTTAGCCATATGATACGTCTTCATGGAGGTATCAAGAAATCACTAACTCCATAACATATTAGCTGGCCAAAGGCATGATGCCTTTGCGCTCAGTCAGCAAGGAGGGATTTCAAGAAATGATCCAGAAATTGGATAAGAGGAACCACTTACCCTCTCTGAACTATTTCTCCCAAATAGCTATCCCTGACCTTTACACAAAAAGGTGCAACGAGGTTCAGGTGGAAACAGCTAAAGGAATTTTTTTAAACTATCATGGACCTCTGGTCAAGCAGGACATCAGCCTAACCATACACTATGTGGATAAAGACGTTGGATTGAAAAGCTGCTGTTTACAAACATCATATTTCCCACACTGGGGAGAACATAGTCTTGGGCTTAAAAGAAGTATTTGCTGCCCGGGACCTGTGTGAGGAGTGTCAGGTTGCTATCACAACTGATAACTGTGCCAATATTGTGAAAGCTGTGCGCCTTAATCACTGAACACGATTCCACTGCTTTGGACAGAGACTTAACCTTGCTATTGATAAATTAGACTGATTTGTTTTAGTATTAGCTTGCTTTTTCTTGACAAAATAGTCTATTTACACACTGAGAACAATAACGTCCTGTAAACAGCAGTGTTAAGCATGCGCTTGGCACTCCATTGTGTCTGCAATTAATTACTGATGAGCTGTTATTGCTGTAGTATGTTGTACATAGAAATTAAAACAAAACCAGGGCTATTTTGGTTAATTAGGTTGTTTGAAGTCTACTGTACAAACTTTTCAGTTTTTTTATTTTTCATACTACAATTTGAGAAATAAACATCTCAAAATCAACAGTAATGATACACCCATGATAACAGTGTTATTATATCGTAATTGTATTTGCAATATTGTCTGCAATTATCACAATATGACTTTTTCACCAAATAGTGCAGCCCTTCTCAGAATAGAAAAGAAGCCAAGTTCTCCTTCACTTACGCAGAAATCATTTCAAGCAGCATAACTGGCTTACCTACAATAATGGCAGTGTTGCGTTGGAAGGGGTCATAGGGGCAGCGACCTCTGCCCTCATCAGGTTTCATGCTCATTGTGAATGTGTCTGAGTTCTGGATAAAGTAGAGGGACAAATCTGGTATTAAGCTCTTACACCAAATAAAATCAATATGGGAAAACTAATCTAATGCTGTGTACATGGAATGTTCTTAGAGTGTAATTTGAAAAAATGTATCAGCGAGCAGGGAGTATCACTATAAACAAACCAGTCAGTTGGAAAGTTTGTGCTACTAATACACAAGAAAAGTGCAGCGAAAACTGAAGGCAAAGGCTCCACAGGCATAGAGTTGGGATATGATCAAGAACCTTTATCATTTCCTTGTAAAATTTGATGAATAGTGCATTAAATCTTTAATATCTCAAAAAGTAAAAAGAATGGCTGTCAAACAATTAAAACGTTTAATTTGATTAATCACAGGGTAGCTGTAAATTACTAAATATTCCTAAATTCCTAAATAACGATTCCTAAATATGACGGAAAGTACAATTTTTTTCGGTATATTGTTGGAATACATAAATAAATGAGATAAATGCATTCAGCTGAATATGAGCAGATAAGGAGGTGGATAAATATGTTTAACTTTTTTTTTAAATTCATGACAAACCCAAATAAAGGAGCAATCGTTTTTGTTTTTTTATAAACATCTATAGGATGGACGGATGGATGTATTGATGAAACAGGCCATAAAAAAATGTAAAGCAGTTCTCATCATGTTTCCTGATTGGGAAACAAAGAATTTGACTTTATCAACTTGCTTTGCCTAGATTTATTTCAAATCAAAATAAGTGCAATAGGCCGGAGGGAACACAATGTCTACTTCAGAAATATAGATTACTTTGAATATGAAAAATAAAATATTTTATTATTGTCATCCACCTCCATGATGTATGCACCGTGAAGAGGCAGGAAGCTGCTAACAGGCAAATTAAGGGTGCGGCTAATAGACAAAATAGTAGCATGAAATTAATGTGATAAATAAAGCGTGTTATTGTAGGTATTTCAACTGATCGCAAATAACACATTGATGCTGACAGCCCTTCCAAAAACACTACAGAACTTCAGGTTATGTACATAAAAGCAATTCTTTAATTAATGTGAATGGGTCTTTCAGTTCTATAAAGAGCAGAAGAAACTAACACTAGGGACTGCGGCGTGCCACATGGCTGCGTTGGCTCTCTGGGCTTGGTACTTCATGCGCTCCCGCATAGGTGGGCATGGGGAGCTGGGGCCCCTGACCCGACTCTAGGCCCTGGTGATGGTTTCACTCATATTTAGGGAATGCTCACATGCATGTGTGGTGTCACTTGCCAGCTCGTGTTGGGTCACAGCCTAAAATGGGCTGAGCTGTTCTTTCATTCCATCACTATGTACCCTATCTTTGACTTGGCTCCTCTTTTGGGACACCTTCACCTACCTGGACTCCCATCTCTCCAGAGATCTACACAGAAACCCTTTGGACTGTCTTAATCCTGAGTGAGGTGATAGGAAAAGCACAGGATCCTTCACTCCACCAGTTCCTACCAGCACCACCTGCTTCCCTTCCCCTGTCCATCCTTCCACATCTTCTCTGTCCTTTATCCCACCCTATATTCACTGAGGTGTAGCACTGCCCTCCCTACCACACAAAGGTCATTCCATCCAATAAAGATCGCCAAACTAGCTTCCAGGGGGGGCTGGTGATGGTCACACACAAGCACTGAAATAATAAAATATTTAGCTACAAGACTATAAATGCAGAGTGTAAAGTTTGTTGGCATGTTTGCTCTACTAACTCACAATGTAAGTGCAGCGAGGACTGAAGGCAAATGTTCCACAGGCGTAGATGTGGGAAGTGTTCAAGAACTGCAGCACACGGATGAAGTTGGGACAGTCAGCCTACAACACCCAGACAAAGACACCCATTCACTGACAAAGTTCAGAACAAAAGGAGCAGAGGTCCCTAACCGTGTTTGAACATGAGCAATAGATAGTTACCATTTTCTTGCCTTTCATGGAACATTGTTCAAGATCTTCGTCGGAAGGGCTCCAGTCGAGCTGAGGAGAGTCACAGTTATCACATCAAAACATACCCTGACATTTTTCATTACAGACACAGAAATTTGTAGAAATTAATTCATATTAAAACCATTTCATCATTCTGCCCATAAGCATGCTATTTTACCTATCTGACGACATTCTACTTGTGTGTAAAGGTATTTTATACTCAAATGCATCATAAAGCTGCTACCTGCTTCATCATCCCCCTTTCTTCTGCTGTATTACATTGTGTGTTTTATTACTTCATCCTCCCCAGCCACAGTTTCAAACACAGAGTTACACAACATCACCAGGTCATGAGATCATTACACCACTATATAATCACGCCATTATATCACAGCACCACATCATCACACTATGTAAGCCAGTTACGAGCTAACAAACCAGACAAACAAATAAAAGTTGTCATCTACTGTAGTATCCTGAGACTTTTTGTAGTATCTAGGGGGAGCTCTAGGCTCCAGGTGTGAGTTACCTGGCAGGAAGTCTATATACACAAGAAGCATGTCATGTGATTCTCTCTCTGTGTGTGCTGCATACCATGTGCCAGTAAAAAGCCAAGCAACCTATTTTTTGGTGTCCTGAGTCCTCATTGATTTTTCTGGGGACACAATGTTATATTGGCGATGAGGATAATCTGGATGATTGTTTTTGTGTTCTTTGCCCCCTCTAGCCACTGTGGAAGGACTGGTTGCTTGATTGGATGATTGGATGATTGGACTCCAGGTGGACAAAGGCCCTGGTGGAAGGGGAGAAGAGGTGAGATGGCAACAACAGGATCCTTGCCATCATTTGATTCAAAAGTGCAAGCTTGGGAGGAATACTATGAAATAGTGGAGCACTTCTTTACTGCAAATGATATTGATGAAGGAGATAAAAAGAAGTCCATATTGCTTAGTGTCGTGGGAGCACAAACTTACAGTTTGATGAGAAACATCCTAAGTACTGCAAAACCTGGAGAAAAAACTTTTGAACAATTGATAACTTTATTAAAGAACCACTTTAACCCCAAACCAAGTGAAATTGTCCAGAGATTTAAATTTGATTCACGTATGAGAAAACCCACTGAATCTGTAGCTGAATATGTGGCTGAGTTAAGAAAACTGGCACAAGATTGTAATTATGGAGAGACACTTCCACAAATGTTACGGGACAGGCTGGTATGTGGAATAAATGATGACCGCATCCAGAGAAGATTATTGTCAGAGACCAATCTCACATTTGAAAGTGCACTGTCTCTTGCCCAAGCAATGGAGTCTGCCAACAAAAATGTGCAGGATTTGCAGGCAAAAGCAGGAGCCATGTCCTGTAATGCAGTGAGGACTGGTGGAGCAGAGAGCATGGGGCAGAGGAGAGAGAGCCAGGGTAGGACCGAAAAGGATAAAGACTGTTATCGCTGTAGGGGTAAACATGCACCTGAAGACTGTCAGTTCAAAAAGGAAAAATGTCATGCATGTGGCATGACTGGACACATAGCTGGAGCATGTCGCAATAAGAAAAAGTCAATTACTGAAAAGAGAACTGACAGAAGACCCTGAGAAAGTGGAAGACGTTTCACACAGGAGAGAAAAGTGCATTATTGTTCTCCTAGAGTGATGGATGGATGGATGGTGGATGAGGAGGAGCAGTCATTCTCATTATACAGTGTCCTGGGCGAGGATGAAGAGGAGGGGGTGCCACCCTACAAGGTATGCATGACTCTGAATGGAGAACCAGTGACATTTGAAGTGGACACTGGATGTGGACTTGCCATACTGAATATGAAAACATTAAAATAAAAAGTGAAAAAGGCCCCTCCATTGAAGAAAACTCGCTTGAAGTTGAGAACATATACAAAGCAAAAAATAAAGGTTATGGGGAAAATGTATGTGAAAGTGAACTACAAACAGCAAGAAAAGATATTGCCCATCATAGTAGTTAAAGGCACAGGTCCAAACGTACTGGGAAGATGGTGGCTGAAGTATGTTAAACTGGACTGGGCTGAAATAAAGCGCCTTGCACACCATCCACAGTCCCTGAAACTAGAGCAAGTATACACTGCAAACTACTCACAGCCCCCGACACTAGAGCAAGTGCTACAAAAGCATGAGGGAATCTTTAAAGAGGAGCTGGGAACTTTAAAAGGTTTTCAAGATACTATTCATGTATCTGATAATGCTGTTCCTCACTTTTATAGACCCAGATCTGTCCCCTATGCTATGAAGCCTAAAGTTGATGCTGAGATTGACAGATTGTTAAAAGAGAACATCATTACCCCAGTCCAGTATTCTGAGTGGGCAGTGTGACGGCCCCAGAGCCTGTTGCCTCTGTTGCCTTTGGTCCTGTGGTTTGTGTCTCTGTTTGCAGGTCCTTGCATGGGTGGAGCTGATGCCATGCAAGTACTAACTGGGAACACCTGGCCAGTGCCCCAGGAAGTACTTAAGCCTGCCTGCCCTGATTCCACTCTCTCTCTGATCCCTTCTCCACTCACCACGTTGTGGTTGTTTTTGCGTTGCCCTTTTGGTTTTGTTTTGCACTGACAACACGCACCTCATATTATACAACACATCCACATACTTTCAAACACCACTGATACTGACTTCCACATCCCATTGTAATTATTGTTATTTCCTTTAATAAACTTTGGTTTATTATTATTGAGTTTGGGCGTGCATCTCCCTCCTTTGTTGTGGCCTGCGAGCCGGTCATAACAGGCAGCTCCAGTGGTTCCTTTGCTCAAACCAGATAGTGACTGTAGATTGTGTGGAGATTATAAATTGACTGTCAATAGAGTCTCCACCCTGGAACAGTACCCCATACCCAAAGTAGAGGATTTGATGGCAGTGTTAGCTGGTGGGAAACAGTTCACAAAACTGGATATGAGTCATGCATATCAGCAGATCCAAATGGATGATCAGTCAAAGAAGTACTTAACTGTAAATACTCACCATGGAATGTTTACATACAACAGATTACCATTTGGTGTATCCTCAGCTCCAGCAATATTCCAGAGAACCATGGAGGGGGTTCTCCAGGGAATACCCCAAATTGCTGTGTATCTGGATGATATCCTGGTTACCGGGGCAACCAGAGAAACGCACCTCAGAACCCTGGACGAGGTATTGACCAGGCTGGAAGATGCTGGTCTCAGATTAAAGAGAAGCAAATGCACGTTGCTGGCTGATGAAGTTCAGTATTTGGGACATAAAGTGGACGCTAAAGGCGTGCACACTGTGGAAGCCAAGGTAAAAGCTGTTGTTGATGCTCCCACCCCAACTTCAGTGACAGACCTCAAATCCTATCTGGGCTTGTTGAATTATTATAACCGCTTCCTTCCCAATCTCTCCACATTGCTGGCCCCTTTACATCATCTGCTGAGGAAAGATGTGGATTGGAGCTGGGGGGTTCGTCAAGCAGAAGTGTTCAGGAGGTCCAAAGATTTATTGAAGTCAGCTGATGTCTTGGTACATTATTCTGGAGCGAGAGCTTTAATATTAGCTTGCGATGCCTCACCATATGGCGTGGGGGCAGTGTTGTCCCACAGAATGGAAGATGGTTTAGAAAAACCCATTGGTTTTGTGTCTCGCACCTTGGCACCAGCAGAGAAGAAATACTCACAGCTGGATAAAGAAGGTTCGGCTGTGATTTTTGGAATTAAAAGGTTCCACAACTACCTCTATGGCCGAAACTTTACAATTGTAACTGACCATAAGCCCTTGATTTCCCTGTTCAATGAAACTAAACCTGTTCCTCAGATGGTGTCTCCACGTGTTCAGCGTTGGTCTGTATGGCTTAGAGCTTATGAGTATCACAATGTATATCGGCCTGGAAGGCAGCATATAAATGCAGATGCCCTCAGTAGACTTCCCCTGCCTGAGACATTCCCTGCTGAGGAGGAAGAGGATTTGGTGGTGATGCTGGATGGAATGGATGATGCACCAGTAACCAGAGAACAAGTAAGACATTGGACCGCTAAAGATGTGACATTGCATCATGTTCCTGCCTACACCTGTTTGAATATCCCCTCCTCCTGCTCTCTTTCTCTCCCTACTCTACCCAACTTTGAAACAATTGAAGCTGCACAGGTCCCTTGTCATGTACAGTCCTCATTGGAAATGGACAGGTCGTGAGGAGACATGTTGACCAGATCAGGAAGAGAGAGCTAAGTGGTGTTCCTGATATAGACCCCAGTACACCTCAGGCTGTGAGCATCCTACCTCCTGTGATGCCAGAACAAGTGCAGTTCCCTGAGGTCAGGGCTTCTGACTCTCCATCCCATGTGGAGGACTCTGGGAGTGAGTCCCCGCCGGTATTGCCGGAACAGTTAAAACCACCCTTAAGAAGCTCTATTAGAGAGAGGCGCGCTCCTGATTATTATAGGCCTTAATTAAACAGTAAAGATAGACAACAACAACAAAGAATACTGGTTTATCAGATCTGCAGAGAATACTTCTGTTGATTAAATTTAGTTGCTAAAAAAATTTCCTAAGTAGTTTGATGTAAATTTCTGTATTGCATTTATAGTTCTGTTAACGTTTAAATTTAAGTTAAAATTTAAGAGTTACATTGAAGTTGAGTTCAACTTATAAATTTAAGTAAAATGTATCTTATGTAATATGTTGATTAATTTTCTTATTTTCTCTTGCAGTGAGTATTGTCTGCAGACCTGAGAAGGGAGGGATGTAGCATCCTGAAACTTCTTGTAGTATCTAGGGGGAGCTCTAGGCTCCAGGTGTGAGTTACCTGGCAGGAAGTCTATATACACACAAGAAGCATGTCATGTGATTCTCTCTCTGTGTGTGTGCTGCATACCATGTGCCAGTAAAAAGCCAAGCAACCTATTTTTTGATGTCCTGAGTCCTCTTTGATTTTTCTGGGGCCACAATGTTATATCTACGCTGTTCTGCTGCATCCATTGGGCTTTGTTTTTGGTTTACTCGTTGATCTGAGTTTAAGTATGACTGAGGCTCAAACATGTTCCTGATCCTACTCTTTTAATTTATTTTTCAAGCATTTTTTTATGCATAAAATAATGTTAAACACATAATTGGTCATAACAGAGAATATTTACTGAGTTTTAAAACATGGCTGGAGAGAAACTTAAGCCTGTTAACACATACTTTCTCACAATGTTTCCTCTTTTTGTGCTTAAACAGTTACAGGTGTTTCAAACAACAATCTAGCGTGTTCTGGATTGACTACCATAAACTCATTTTGCAGAGACTGTGACAATGATTTCAGTTTGACAGAAGGAATCAGGGTCAATCATCAGAGATCACTCCCCACCTTGTCCCTCAGTATGATCACATCCTTGTGGCTAACATCCAGGGCTAACACAGCATCCCGGGCTCCCACATACAGCACGTCTCCGTTCTCACTGAGCAGAAGCGTGGTGGTGTTGCTGACCTCATGGCTACTGAAGCGGGTTAGATGTCTCCCAGGATTACCTAAAGAATTGGCATGCACACACATTAGGGTTTTAATTCAGTCACCATAGACAGGTAAAAGCTCTGGGATATTAGCAGGCAGTTCATCAGTGGTAGTTCCCTGATCATTTTCTTCTAGGTCACACGAGGACCTTCTGTCAATACACCAAACGCCAACAATCACACTCAAATATCAAATCAAATCAAGTAAAAATAAATGGGTTTATATTGGGTACACAACGCATCAGTAAATGTTAAGTTTGGAAGTCTGTATCTATGGATGCTGTGGATGATGTTGAAGAGAGTGACAAACTGTGCCCATTTCTATCTTGGGCTATTTTATAATTTCATCATAAATTTTTCATGAGCAGTGCATTTAATCTCTAATAGCTTAAAAACTATAAAGACAACAGAATTTCTGTTATGTACATAACCTTGGTTGTTGAATAATATGATTAGGAGATAGCTTTGCTGTGACCCTGAGAAGCATTTATCTCATCACAAATATCCTGATTGGCTGCTGAATATGTCTGTGCACACGGGGTAGTGCCACCTACTATACCTACTGTGACAGCTCTCTAGGCTTCATGTCATTATAAATATGTAGCCTCTTCTAACTTGGCCAACAGTTGAATGGTGAAACATCTCACTCATATTGCTCAATGAATTGGTGTGTGTACAGCTTAAATGGACCCATAGGTGGCTGCAGAACCTGTTTCGTATGAGCATTAACCTCCACCACCCTGTGGGAAAGGTGTTGCTTTGTGACAGGCTTCACTGATGAGGACTAATCCAGGAAATGAAGAAGTGATTTCTGTGTCTGAAATGGCTAATTTTATTCAAGTATTTGAACACAGCAAAACTGGGCACAATGCAACTGATTGCAGCTCTCCAGGTGAGACAACAAATGCCACAAGGTTGATAGCTAATGCCACCAGACCTAGTGGTCTGCACTGAACAGATTTGTATAGAGGAAAACCTACAAGATATGTTCTTAAAGTCTTCACTGTCTACAGGGAGGTGAGCGGTGAAATACTAGTCTAGAGATACAGTAAGGGTCATAAATATTTGGACATTCACATAATTTTCAGCTTTTCGGCTTTGTAGACCACCAAGATGAAAAAAATCAAGATGTGTTTTAAGTGCAGACTTTCAGCTTTAATTTGAGGGTATTTCAAGTGAACGGTGTATGAATTACAGGATACAGCATTTACGTGCCGTCCCCTTTTTAAAGGGACAAAAAGTAATTGGACAAACTAACATAATCAGATCAAATTAGAACTTTTAATACTTGGTACAAATCCTTTTCAGTCAATGATATCCTTAAGTCTCCAACCCATAGACATCACCAGATGTTTGAAGACGGCTGCAGTATAGAGGCCTGACAGAACGTCACCAGGTATGAAACCAGTTCCTCCTTGTTCGTGTAGTGGGTTTTTACCCTTCAGTTTTGTCTTCATCAGGTGAAATGCATGCTCAGTTGAATTCAGGTCAGGTGATAGGCTTGGCCTTGGCAGAAAATTCCACTTCTTTTGCAGTATGTGTCTGGTCATTAGCCATCTGCACCGTGAGTTCTGAAGCATTTGGCGGAATATTAGCAGATAATATTGCCTTGAATCACTTCAGAATTCAGCCTGCTGCTTTTATCAGCTGTCACATCACCAATAAATATAAGAGAAACAGTTCCATTGGCAGCCATACATGTCCATGCCATTACACTACCACCTACATGCTTAACTGACGAGGTGGTATGCTTTGGATTATAAGCAGTTCTTTTCCTTCTTTATACTCTTCCCATCTTTCTGGTACAAGTTGATGAGACACTGTCTTATCTGTCCATAGTTTGGTGTTCAAGAACTGCACAGGGTCTTTTAGATGAGTTTTGGCAAACTCTAATCTGGCCTTCTTTTTTTTTTTTTTGAGGCTCACCAAATGTTTGCAGCTTGTGGTAGACCCCACTGTATTCACTGGTGAAGTCTTCTCTCAAATATTGACTCTGACCCAGATACACTTATCTCCCGGAGGGTGTATATGATCTGGTCAAGTGTTATGAAGGGGTTTTTCTTGACCAGGGACAGGATTCTTCTAATTCAGCTGTTTTTGCCATCTCTCTGATGGATTTGTTTTGATTTTTTAGTCTAATGATGGCTTTCTTCACTGAAAGTGATAGCCTTTTGGAATTCCATCCATCTTCATCCGCTTACCGAGGTTGGGTCACGGGGGTAGCAACTTCAGCAGGAAGCCCCAGACTTTCCTTTCCCCAGCCACATCAACCAGCTCTGACTGGGGGACCCTGGGGCGTTCCCAGGCCAGAGTGGAGATATAATCTCTCCACCTGGTCCTCGGTCTGCCCCAGGGCCTCCTCCCAGCTGGACGTGCCTAGAACACCTCCCAAGGAAGGCGCCCAGGAGGCATCCCGACCAGATGCACGAACCACTTCAACTGGCTCCTCTCAATGCAAAGGAGGAGCAGCTCTACTCTGAGCTCTTTGGAACTGATTTTGAGAAATGACCTCAGCAGATGGCAGCACTGCAGCATAGTGGTGAGCACTGTTGCCCCACAACAAGAAGGTTGCCAGTTTGATTCCTGGGCCTGTGGCCTTTCTGTGCGGAGTTTGAATGTCCTCCCATGCTTGCATGGGTTTCCTACGGGGACTCCGGTTTCCATCCACTGTCCAAAGACATGTATGTTATTTAGGTTAAGGTTAATTAGTGACTCCAAATTGCCTGTACGTAGGAGTGAGTGTTAGTGGTTGTTCGTCTCTGTCTGTTGGCCCTACGTTAGACTAGAACCTGTCCAGGGTGTACCCCACCCTCGCCCAAAGTGTGCTGGGATTGGCTTCGGCAACCCCCACAACCCGGAAACAGATAAGTGAGAGAGGTTGAATGAAAGAATCACCTCAGCGGATTAAAAAAAAAACATGAGATTAACTCTAGACCTTTTATCTGCTCCTTGTAAATTAAGTAACAATAATGGAACAGCTGAGCAACCAATTGTCCAATTACTTTTGCTCCCTTTAAAGGTGGAGGGCACATTATAAAATGTTTTATAATCCGCAGCGTTCACCTGATTTGGATGTAAATACCCTCAAAGTAAAGCTGACAGTTTCCACTTCAAGCACATGTTGTACAGAGCTGAAATGCTGAACACTGTCAATGTCCAAATGTTTATGGACCCTACCGTAATCCCAGTTACATTAGGCTCTGTGCTGGAGAAAGCATGCTCCTTTCTGTTCTAACCACAGTACCAAAATGAAGTGGGTGATGTGTGAGAATACACCTGTGACTTCCTCCTAGTCATCCAGATATGGTGCTAGACAAATGACATGAATTGTTGCCTGAGTTGGGCAATGCTCGCCTCTGTGCAGCTTGCAAACATCCTCGGATCGAGACAGACCGAAGGAAGGATTGAGGTACTCACAATAAATCCACTGCAAAGCAAATTGGCTCGCTCTGTTTGGGGATTGGATGGAAATGTGGAAATACAAGTCTTTCAGATTGCTGGAGGTTAACCAATCTTTTTGCTATACTAGACACAGTCAGTAGGGTTGATCGATTGATGATCCTGAATATGCCCATCCTGTCTTGGGAAGAGAGAATTAAAAAGCCACTCTGACTTTGCACAGGGGGAAATGCTGATATCGCTCGTCTGTTAGTATGAATTTACTCCTATAAAACATAAGTCTATGCCTGTTTGGCCTGTGAACGTACTCTGCTCCAGAGCCAGGGAAGACAGTGGCAAAATGAAGCCTTTATTCCTGTGAAATTGTGCGCTAAAACGTAGGGATGTGCCACAGTGGCACGCCATCTATTATGAGGGGAGGGAGGAAAAACACACACAGCGACCTGCTTGCTACCATAAAAGGTCCCCACAGCAGCCACTAAAAAAGCAGCGGCTTTTCACAGATGGGAAGTTGTGGGTGTGTGAACCACACTGTTTATTGTTGCCTTAGTTTGGTTTTTCATAAGCTTTTGCAGGCATTTATTTAAAAATTGCACATGTATGTGCTTCCATGTGAGAGAGGAGAAACAGCTAGAACCTTTGCAACAACCAATCTGTGGCAATTGGAGTTAAGGGTTTATCAAAGCTGAACAGGTGGGACTCAAAGAATAGGTAAAGGCCATTCAGCTCAAAGTCAGAGAGAGGCTGTATTCTTCTTCCTAGCCTCTTGATAGCCAGAGTTGAATCAGCAAGGTTGCAGCTGGGGTTTTCCTTGGCTGCCTTTGTACATTTCCTTGCTAAGAGGGGAGGCCAGCACGGGCTGTTTTGGCCGTTATCGAATGTTAAACAGTAACACCTGAGAAGCAGCTTCTACAAAACCTGCACAGGTGTTGGTGGAAACAGGGCTCGTAAGGGAGACAAAGTTGGAATGCTTCATCTCCCTTCTTCTTATTATTATTGTCACTGTTGTCACTGTATGGATGTCAATACAGAGCTGAAGATAATCTCTGGTCCAACTGGCCTGTTGAGGTTATTGTCTTGTTTCTGTCGGACAGGTTGTTGAGATTCAGCCACCGCATATGTTCCTGTAAGACCATGGTACCCAGCGCTTTTCCTGTGGCCTGGAGTAGAGTGTAGCCAGGTCCTGGGTTCTCTTGCGCTCATAAAATATCTGAAGTGCTCTGGCCAAAAGTGCTGCTACTTAATAAGCCTTTTCCATCAGGGCTGACTGAAACCTATCCGACAAAGAGGGAAGTGTAGGATTGTGAGAGGACACTGAAGTCTGAGGAAGGATGTATGCTACAACCAGCATTTGCATCCATGGCATGTGCAGGAGATCCAGGCTCTCCATGCCATCTCTACCAGCAGTTCTGGGAGGAAAGCTAAAAGTAGTTTTCTTTGTGCTCCTAGCTGAAGGAAACCTCTTCCCCTCATAGCAGGACCTGGTGGTCTCCATTATGACAGCAGGCCACGGAATGCCTAGCTTCTCAGCTCTCATTTAAATGCATCTGTAGGAAAATGGGGAAGCTGGTGTGCTACACACATCTCTATCTTGGAGTGTGATCAGGAGCCCAGACTTTACAGCTCCAAGTGTGAGAAAGAAATCATTTCACTTCATTCTCTGGTAAATGAATATCCAAAGACTCAGTTTCATCCTCAACTCAGCTTTGGGACCCCAGCTGATTCTGGCCCCTGGTGCCTTTTGTATTGTGACGTCCTTCTCCTTGACCGCTCAGCAGTGTTGTCGGTAGGGAGGTAGGATCACAACCAGGCCAGCTAGCTCCCTCTTCACACATTGTGAAGGGTTTTTGTCTCCATTCCCCAAGACCTGGTGAGCCAGCAGGGTTAGGGTTATGGACTTAGCCTAGATGCAATAAACTATCATGGAGGGCAAAAAAAAGTATCCGATCTTGTGATTGGAAATAGCATAAAGGTTTGTACGGGCCTGGAAGTTAGGTATGGTCCCTCTGTGGACAGTTAAGCTAGCTAACCCTAATGTGGTTTTTGAATGACTGCCTGCACACAATACTTATAGGAAGGTGGTGCTTTATTTGGACAGATGCATTTTTCAGTCAACCAGGATTTTTATCATGAGAATGTGGCATAACTGGTTCCAAGGGTCACAATAAGACTTGGTCTCATCTTGAGACATTGAACGGAATATTATGAAAAAGAAGCACCAAAACAAGGACGAAACTACAATAATGGAGGAAAGAGAGATTCAACTGGCCCCATCCTCGTTAAGGCAAAGTTTTGGACTCATTTTGGTTTTTACCGAATGCCCGCAAAGCCTGAGCTTGACATGACTTATTTTCTAGCTAGCTACTTAGAGTAGCAGTTGTGGTCCACACACATTGGAAAAAGCACTTTCCTTAGAATTTAAAAAGGCATGTTTAACTGCACTATTTTTTTAAAGAGACACTTTTATTTTTGTTACTTAAGCAATATGTGATATTGCTTTTATGCAACAGTTACAATTACATCTAAGCATGGATAAATGTTTAAAACTTAATAAAAGTGAAAAAGACACTTTAATGTCTCCATTTGTCATTCTGTCTTGCAAAGCATACTGGAGTAGATCATGAGAATCCTTTGCACACCTATAGATTGAAGCAGAAATCATTATGAATCAAATTGTTTTGAATCGAATCATAGCCCCAAAAATTGGAATCGAATCAAATCTTGAGATAGTAAAAGATTCCCACCCCTACTGACTGTGTCGATTAACCAACCAACCGTGCACCCAATGAACCACGCAGATAGCACACCCACCCCCAAACTTTTTTTGTTGCTGCAAAAATGAAGAATAAGCTGACCTGCATCTTGTTGTGAAGTTTTCTCCAGCTAAACTCGAATGTACTTAAATTTATAAAACTTCTTAAACATTCTTTGATTCTTGTATGAAATCCAAATCCCTGAGCACTATCAGTGACCTTAAGGAGAGTTTGTCACTCAATTACAGTGTTGCCAGATAAGACTGACAGTTTCCAACCCAATCACAACTTAAAATCTGCCCAGTTCAATTAAAACCAGCCCAAATCTTAACCTGGCTGGAAACTGGGTAAAACCATAACATGTGTAACAGGAAATATCAATAGCCTACAAAACTTTTTAACTGCATTAATAACAAACAGTACAGTCAGACAACCATATCTGCAGGGCAACCACAAAAATTAAGTGAAGAGCCACAGAAAAAACACCAATCAAGCCTATTCATAAACAACAGGTTTATGTAACCTCAAAAGTGCCACAAATCAAAATTAATAGAGAATGAAATTACTCAATAAATAAATTCAAATTCCAATAAACGCACCAAAATGATTAAAGATTAATGTAGATATTATTTGTATTTGTATTGGCCCCCAGCATGATCTTAGCCAACTCCTACTTGACAGCAAAGACTAGGCTTAGGTTATCAGCAGACCACTGCACAGGTTCAATGATACTAAACAGAATAACAGCATCAGGTGAAGAGGCAGGCCCTCAAAGGGACTTTCAGTAGTGAAACTCACCACATCAAGCCCTCTCTTATCACTAAGGATAGAACTCATGTCAATCAAAAAGTTGTTTATTTTGACCATGCGCTTTTGACCATAGAGCGACAGCTTGTTTAGTAAAATTGCTTTCACAATACTTTTAAAAATTGCCATGTGTATTATACTATATGTATTCAAAAGCAGCCAAATTTTCATCTCCCCCACCCAATACTTTTATGCCCCGACCAACTTAATCAAAAGAAGCCCAACTGGGCAGAAACCTGCCCAATCTGGCTACACTTCTCAATCAAACCTGATCCAATATGGAGCCGGACGTAACATGGTGCCACCTATCAGAACCCAGCCCTTGGCTTGTGGTCATCTTTTTCTCAACTTCAACTGTTACTGTAATTTTTCTCCACCAACAGGATCAAATTAAACAAACCAAGTGCATAGTCTTCACTCACCTTTATGGAAGGAGACCCTGGGAGTCTGTTTTGAGAGACAGGGGCACATGAAACACAGCAAGGCTGCAGTGAGGAACAGCAGGTTGAGATTCTCCATGAAAACAGAATGAGGATGTCTGACTTCAGTTAAGTTTAAGGTCAGAAGTTGAGCTCAGTGGCTGAGGTTCAGAGTGTCAGATTAGAAGGGGGGGTTGAGATTGTAGCTGTAGCCACAGACTCTGGTTTACAGAGCAAACCATAATTGGATCTGAAACACACACATACAGTCAAAGTGCGTTAGCTTTGGTCTCTTACATTTTCTTTGTTGTGTTTTGTGCAGAGCTGTTTTAGCTTTGAGCTCAGTAAATGATGACTAACACAAAAATCCACCTCTTGAAAAGCTTTGTCAATGCTCAAGTAGTGAATAAAATTGCATGGTATGAGACTGATACAGATACTGATGAAGTCAGTGTTGCCACAAATCTATTGGCAGATGCCACTTAATGTTGATTGAAGACTGGCTGACTGTATGTAGACAGATTACATGTTAACAGATTGTATATGCCTGATTTTTGACTTATGTTCTGATCTTAATATAAAGTCCATCAGTGACAGGGACAGACGGTTTTGTTACACCAGTCCAATCCTGATTTCTCATCAGGTAATATTCAGAATATGGATCAAGATTTTGTGATTTGGTTGAGAGCCTTCAGAGGCAGACGTTAAGGATTAACGATTTACTTCCTGAACAAAGCATGACCCTGAGCTCTTCTCTTTAGTTTGTTGGTGGCTCCTCACTCCAGGATTGACTTTCAGCCTCCTTCTCCCCCTGATTCTAAAGGAAGGGGTCTTTCTGCCTGCATACTAGCTCGCGATGAAAAGGGCACTTGTGACATCAGGTCTGATTATATCTCGTTTACACAGAGACATTTGGGTGTGGGTGTGTGTGTGTGTGTGTAGGACGCATTAGGTCAGACGCAGGTAATAGTCTGTCCGATGACACATGGAGCGGGTCAAGTCAAGCTACACAGACCGCATCAAACCCTAAACACTGTGTCATGGTGTGGACTGCTGCTCTCACTCCTTAATGGAGCGGGACTTCGTCAAACAGAACCGATCCGTCCAAAGTCTAACATTACACAGAGAAAGTAAAACGGTTACATCTTACGTTCGAGTGGTTCCCGGTTCTGCGTCCTTCCGTCTACTATCCTTTTGTTACCTCTGGTCGGTGGTCCGGAACGAGCTGGGGTAAGACCTACACAGAAGAAGATTTAAGATGGTGAGGAAATCCAACGGCGTGTGCAGCTTTTTAAGGAGTATCAAAGCATGACTGTCTCCGCCCATCGGCGGGCTCCAGGTTTCACTTACAGGCGGGGTTTCGCACATTACAGCCGGCACGCTGAACATTGAAACGAACACTTAACACGTTCTGATCAACTGAAACACAGTTGGAGATGACGTCAGTGCATCCGTAAGGTCATCTGAACATAAGGGAATCAGTAGCTACTGCTTCAATTTAATACACTATATTCGTGTTATTATATTGCAAGTGGAGTATAACAGTGGTTTGCAGCCTTCAAATTGTTTAAAAGCTTTTGGTGGCAAATTGTTGTCGTGTTAGTTAAGTCAGGTTTAGTTGTGGAAGTATTTTAAAGTTTGCCTTCCAACTCATTTTTGGTTTACATAGTGCGAAAAAAATCAGACAGAACCTCATAGGGAAAATTCAAGTCTGGCTCATCACTAGGAGCAGTTTCCAACCGCCTGAAGATTCCACGTTCGGGAAAACATTCTATTAGAGAACAGGGACAGCTGTGATACTTTTTGTGGTTTTTCCAATTAATGAAAAACATTTACACCAGAATAGCCAAGTGGCTATACTATAAGGAATGGATTTCAGTGGTTTTCTGAAATATTTACAGGTAAAAGTTTTTTTGAAACTTTCACTCCACTGTTACAACCGTCCTAGTGTACAGGGGCGATTGTAACGTGTAAAATACACATGATTAATGTTAATGTGAATGTTGCCATATGATTTGGCCACTCCCCTGAATGATTTGCCCTGTTTTATTTCATCTGAAGCCCTCAGATGCAAAGGAAGTGGAACTGCCCTGTAGGTCTTCCTCTTTCTGATATTGGCATGCTGTAAAGAAAAACGTGTTTCCACTGACTATTAACATGCTACCGATTATCATTAATTTAGCATGTAATCTAGTTTATGTAAGCCAAATACATGGGCTTATTGTATATTCTCTCATTTAGTAGGATAAACCATGAGCTATGGTTTAACATTTAATGATTTATGTTGATGATGGACATGATTTATGTTTTTAAAATGAAAGAAAAGACCATTAGAATTAGAATAAAAGTCTTTCTTTCACCTGAGAAACATTAGGAAAATCAGAAATATCCTGTCTCAAAAGGATGCAGAAAAACTAGTCCATGCATTCGTTACTTCTAGGCTGGACTACTGTAATTCATTACTATCTGGATGTCCAAACAAATCTCTGAAAGGCCTTCAGTTGATTCAGAATGCTGCTGCACGAATATTAACAGGAACTAAAAAAAGGGATCACATCTCTCCTGTTTTAGCTGCTCTTCATTGGCTGCTGGTAAAATTCAGAATAGAATTTAAAATCCTTCTTTTAACATATAAAGCTCTTAATGGCCAAGCTCCATCATATCTCAGAGAACTCAAAGTTCCCTACTGTCCTAGTAGGCCACTCCGCTCTCTAGATGAAGATTTACTTGTGGTTCCCAGAGTCTCCAAGAGTAAATCGGGAGGCAGATCTTTCAGTTATCAGGCTCCTCTTCTATGGAACCAACTTCCACTACTGGTCCGGGGGGCGGACTCTTTAGCAATATTCAAGACCAGGCTTAAAACTTTTCTGTATGACAGAGCTTATAGTTAAAAAGTTAAAGTTCATTTAGTCTTTAGCTATGCTAATATACGCCTAGACTGCTAGGGGAAGCACTGACCACTCTCTCTTTTTCTCTGTCTCTCCTTCCCCCCGCATGTGCCGACATATCAGTAACCATGTTTCTCCCAGTTCTAAGCATGTGTACTGTATTTACTAACTATGTTTCCCAAAGTCTCTATCTCTCCCAGTTCCTCTTCTCTCGCTCCCTGTCCTTATCCTGCAGGTGGTGAATCATCACTACCCCATGTTCCTGCAACACCTGCTGCTCCCACAACTCCATCCAAGCATCATTTCTATGAACTTCATGCAGCATCGTATGTTCCTGCCGGCACCTGTATTGAATATCCCCTCCTCCTGCTCTCATCTCTCCCTACTCTACCCAACTTTGCCGCCCCGCTGTGTGTGTGTATCTCTCTCTCCCTTTCTCAACCCAATCGGTCGAGGCAGATGGCCGCCCCCCCGAGCCTGGTTCTGCGCAAGGTTTCTGGCTTTTAAAGGAAGTTTTTCCTTGCCACTGTCACCAAGTGCTTGCTCATGGGGGGATCTGTTGGGTCTCTTTAAATCATTTTGTAAAGAGTTTGGTGTAGACCTGCTCTATATGTAAAGTGCCTTGATGTAATTTTATTATGATTTGGTGCTATATAAATAAATCTGATATGATTTGATTTGAATTCACTGATTAGTTGGTTCAGGGAGGTTTGTAACAATGTGTTACAACTGTTGTATGTCCAGTTGTGTTTTCAACTCATTAGACATTTGATCCCAGGACAGTAACCAAAAAATACATCTGACAGAAAATATCAATTTTTACGTCAAAAACTCACTTTTGTCGATAACTTTTTCTGGTAGTTTCAAATGTGGCTTCTTTTTCTGGTAGTGAGTAGACAAGGTAACTGAGCATGTTCACAATAAATGTTATACTGGTGTTGCAACCATCCCATGTTACAACTGTTCCTGGTCTTCCCTATAATGCATTACATCTGTATGATGCCTGTATTCTATTCACATTATACCTATATCGGTATTATGTCTTTTAAAGGTCTAGCATCTTTAGGTCACCATTATTCTGAATTATAGTGGTTCTCTTTTGGTTGTGTGGGAAAACAATTGAAGCTTTCTTAGTTTAAATTTTAGGAACAAAGGCACAAATTAGATTTCAATATAATTTCAACACCAAACTCAGTTGCAAAAGTACATTGTGTAGATTTATTTATAGAAAGGTGTCATGTTCAGAGGAAGGAGAGGGTAAGATGGCTAATGTAGAGAAAAGAAGATTGGAGAGGATTAGCAGTGACCTGGGAACAGCCGTGTACTAACAGGCATTAGCCTCCTAGCGTTAAACATGAAAGCTGAGCACTGAGTGTATCATGAGAGAAGAGTGACACTATCTGTTACCTGTTGCCGTTCTTTTGAACAATACCATTATCACCTACAAATGGCTGACATCACCAGCAGGTGTCTGTTTATGTTATAACACTCAGAAATCTTTGTCAGACCACTTGGTCACTTCACTTTGGTCACTTTAGTAGAAATCAGCTTAGCTCAGATCATGTGATTACTGTTTGTCCACAAAGCCAAGTCTACAGCTTCACCATTGCCTGAGTAACCAGACACAGAAACTACACAAACCAGGCGCCTCCTTTATAAACGTTGCGTACGCACAAAACGGGACCTAAAACTTGCGTACAACACTTCTACGCAAAAGTTGTGACCTATAAAAAACAGAATTGACGAAAAATCTGCGCACCCCTATGGAAACTTTGAAAAGGGGAATTGGCAACATAGACAGACAGGTGGTGAACTGAAGTCAGATTGAAGAAATTAGAGTATTGCCCTTCACACATTTAATTTCAACCCCTGTCATGCATTAGAGTCAAGTCATCAGAATGATTTAATTCAACGGCGTTATTTTGCATTGGACTGAGTAATTGTCTCAGAAACATCTCCTTAGAATCTAACAGAAAATTTTAAATCCCTTCTCTATATTTAATCACCACCGTCTCTCCGTCATATTGTCCACTCCCGGAGCGCAGGAGGAGGAGGGGACGGCACATAAAGCATCTGCCTAACATCTGCCTGTAAATAACAGAATATTTTCCTGTGTTAATGTGAACACACAATCAAATGCCAATTAAATCCTAAGTGTGAAAAACAAAGCCATTAACAATCATTATACTATATATTTTCCCTTTCTCAGTTCGTCAGCTCTACTTGATGCTTTTCATAACAAAGCAGGCATAAAGAAAAGGGTAATGTTCACACACTTCAGTCTCAAGAATATTTTCGTGGTGGGGGTTAGCACGAACTGATTATCAGTCTGATAATTGTAAACCTATGAATACAGCAGTGAACCCTGTGCATAATGCTGCACCATGGCACTGGCACTGCTGGAGGACTATGCCAATGGCAGAATTAGGTGGGAGAAGGTCTTCAGGGACCATAACGACTTATTGACCCACGATGACGACTGTCTTATGAGCCTTTTTAGATTCCCTAGAGCTATGCTCTTGGATATATGTGCTGAACTGAGTCCAGCATTAGAGAGGGCATCGCGCCGGAACCACACCATCCCAGTGCAGACGTAGGTCCTCAACCCATTTTTAAATGCGGAAAGCAGAGGAAACCATCTTCAATGAGGTCCATGCCCGTGCGCAGTCACACAGCAAAATCACTGAAGTCAAAATCCTAGTGTTAGGCCATTTTAGAGTGAACTGTTGAGGTTGTGGTGTTGATTCTGATACAATGAACTCCGTGCTAGTGAGAAAACATATCCATGTGGAAGCAAATTTACAAAGTTAACGGTATCCAACACCTGCGGGTGTTGTTTTCACATATGGGCACTTGGCGAGGCACAATTCCGTTGGAAATCTGAACGACAGCCATTTTCTTTTCCCCGCAACGAGAAGATACCACGCGAGTGACGGGTGAGTATCATGCTGATATAGTTCACTGTTTGATTGATATTTTGCACAAAATGTGTTTGTGTTGGCTCGATATTTCAAATACAGTAAAATGGCGATATTATTGTTGTCTTACAAACGAATTACCGCCGTGATTCATGCAGGCTAAGCAAACATGCACCTGTCACTTATGTTTCATGCTAACGTTAGCGTTTGGTTAGTCTTTGGACATGGTAAATAAAGGTTAACGTAAAGTAGTATAACTGCAGCTGTTTAAGTTGAGTTAAAATGGTTTCCGCCATTAAAAGAACGACGCGGGCGTCAGCAGTCATTAGCAAAAAGCGGCAGCATAAACACCGGCCAGGCTGGAGGTTAGCCCGTCCGTTAAATGAAAAAAAAAAATCGTTCTGATTCAAATTTCTACAATTTTTATGATTATTTATGTCTTTTATTTCAAATGTTAAGATAACACTGACGCATGTTACTCTTTTGCTTATGTATTTTGATTTGTAGCACAACAGGACCATAAGAGCCCCAACAATGTTCTCAGCCTTCAGGTAAGTGAAGTTGGAATGAAAATGTAAGGTTAAAACTTTCTGCATGTTCATGTAATAGCATAAGTTAGATTAAAATCCCTCAAGATCAGCTAGAGGTGGGTTTAGTAGCCAAAAGTTGTACTCAAGTAATGAGTATGATGTAATTCTCCATAGTTTTGAAATGAAAGAAATTATACTATACACAAGTTTTTTTTTTCTTTCTACAGAGTGGGACAGTGACATGGCAGCTCTTGTTACTCCTGCATATCCTGCCACTTCAGCCCTCTACAAACAGAAGACAAAAGATCAGTGCAGCTCAGGCCATCAGTAATTTTCTTTGTTAATGGAAAACAAATATTTTTGATACAGTCATTTTTGAAGTGATTATTTCATGTACATTTTAATTGTTAATACCAGTGGTCCATATATGCTGTATCAGCAGCACAGTAAATACTAATTAAGTATACATTTTACATCAGTGTTACTGGTCATAACATCATAATGTTGATTAAAAATAAACTGGTTGATATTCTACGCTTGGTTTGTGAAGTAACACTGCCACAGTGCAAATTAATCAAAATGTATCTACATTGGTGTCACAATTTTACATTATTAGGGTTAATTAATGTAAATTTATCCATATTGGTGTCAAAATGTTTTACAGTTAGAGTTTAAAATAACACTGTTGTAGTGTTAATAAACCTAAAATTATCCATGTTGGTGTCAATATTTTACACTACTAGAGTGTAACACTGTTGTTGTACTAATTAATTTAAATGTATCCATTTGGGTGTTAATATTTTACACCATCAGAGTTTGTTAAGTAACACTGTGAAAGTGTTGATAATCTCAACACTATTGAAAGTGTTAATTTAACTCTGAACCAGTGGTTCCCATATAAACACTGGGTCAGTGTTAATTTTAACTCTGAGGGAGTTAAATTAGCGATTTCAAATTTGCTGTGCAGTGGTGGAGCATGCCATTGGCCTCCTGAAGTGCCGGTGGCGCGCTTTGGATGCGTCGGAGGACAGGCTTCTTTACCATCCTGCATTACAAGAGCGTGTGACGTGTTACACAATGTGGCACAGAGGAATGGTATCCCTCCCTCCTTTTATATCAGACCACTTTTTTTTAGTGGCACCATGCGCTCCGTCCCACTGACAGTGTTAGCAGCTGCGGTAACCTGTTGCCACTCAGGAGTTTTTGATTCTGGTGCTGTGACCTTTTATAAATGAGGCCCCAGGACATGCTGTCTAATGCTTAGATACCTTAGAGGACCAAGCTCAGTGGTCAATCCACAGAATACTCAGCTTAAAAAACAGTCATACTCAGACATACAAGTTAAATCTGCAGTCAAGTGTCATTTGTTTACGCCGCCACGGCCCCCCAGAGAGCCTGCCTCCACTGATGAAAAATATCCTAGAGGAAACACTAAGCACGTTTACATGCACAATTAAACTGAGCTATGGTTATAGCTCGGTAAAGCCATCTCATCGGACTTCTGTCCTTGTCCCTGTATACATGCAAGGGAGTGAAATCTATTTATTTGTTGGAATCATGTCGCCTCCGCTACGATAGGTGGCAATATGCACTCTTTTGGCTTGTGGGTAATGGGTCACTTCCGATTGACCTATGACGTCACAGACCACAACAGAGGTGGAAAGAAAATAGACCAGTGAGCTAGCAAGTTAGCGACTCAGAGGTAAACTGGCACGATGACGGACAACCACCTTGTAAACTTATACATAACTTCGCCATGTTAGCCAGCTGCTTTTGTGTGACCTCCTACGTTTGCATTTACGTTTTAAATGCCGTTCGACTGCCGGGTCATAGCTTGGCGCGAAACTTAAGCACATGCGCAGATCACCTCCTCTGGTTCCAGTCCCATTGTCCGTATACATGCAGCAGTAGATCAAGTTTCAATCACATTATCTGGGTGTGTTAGTCCGATGATTTTCAGTTCAATTTCAGCCGAGCTAACGTGTTTACATGTACTTTAAAAGTCCAGCTTCAGTCGGACTGACGATATAATTCGGCTTTTTTAGGTGTCATGTAAACGTGCTTACTGAAGCATTATCTGATCATATAAGCACACTGAATGGCATTTGTAACCCACATTAGGCATGTAGTCGCTGATCCTGTGTCTAAGTTCAGGGTGTAATACCCTGCCTGGCCAGAGGGTGGTGCGCACACTATAGGAAGATTCTTTTCCTGTTTTCACCCTCTCTTGGGGTGGAGACATTTCCCTGGAGAGCACACATTCCACCCACTGAGAATTCCAGGGTTAAGTTTTGTGAAAAATTTGAGTGGGATGAGCTGAACTTGTTAGCAGGCCTTCTCATTAAAAGCTCCAGTAAGGAATGCTAACGCTAACGAGCACCAGGTTGACTTTGCTGACTACATGAAGTGTTTATATACTGTTTGTTAAACCTTTTCCTACGGACGCATACAGACCACGGTCTGGATCACAGGGGAGCCTACAGGTCTGCTCCAGGGGCCAAAGTTACTCTTCCTCCGGGGTTTAACTCCCCTCAACTTTAAGCAGCAGGTGGCGAGTCACACACTGATATGTCCTCAGAGCTGACTGTATTTACTTCCAACAACCGTGATAACAACAGCACCGTAACTGGCTAAATGCTAACTAGCTCTCTCTCCTGGTTCCATCTACGTACACCTTCTATTTCCCGCTCTCTCTCTTTCTCACTCTCATGCTGGCTCTCACACTCTGTCACTCACGCTTCGGCCACACCCCCCTCTCTGCCACACACACACACACCACGCACTTCTGCAACATGTTCTTTCTAAAACCAATTGGAGTTGTGATACTGTTACCAAGTGTATAACACTACACAGATACCAATACAGATCATTTTAAGTTGTCAAAAGGATCAAAAATTATGTAAGCGCTGAGCTAAACGCTAGCATTTTGATGTTAAGAATATTTTAAAAACTTCGCCCAGAGGCACTACTTAATATTCTCAATACTTATTTAGTGCCACAGGATGAAGCTCTGAGGCACTACTTAATATTCTCCATACTTATTATTTATTAGTGCCTCGGGACCTGCACCGAGTCACTGTTGTCCTCTATAGCAAAAGTGTCACAAATTGCTCCAGAGAGAGAGGTTAACCCAGGCTAAAACTTCCCTTTTTAAGTTGTCTCACAGAGTCAAGATGATGCAATCACTGGTTTCCTATATGTGTGTATTGCACGGAATGTTCATAGTTAGAGTGGGGAGCCAAGGTGATGATTATCGAAAAAAAAATTTGTAAATTGCCCTCATGGGCACATAGTTTGAGGTACACATGCAATATTCTCCAAAGTAGTAGAGATTCTTGTCCTCTCTGCAAAAATGTGTCTACTTTAACAGTGAGACCAACAGAATTTGATCTGTGAGCCTCTAAAGGACATGGTCACCCGCTCGTGTGAGCCTCTTCTTTCAATGTTATTTCTCAGGAGAGGAGGAGAACCGTCAATATTTTCCACATATTTATAAATCACTCTTGTGTCCATATTTCACATCCTAGAAACACCAATACATATATAGCTTCAGGAAGTTGTTGTGGTGCTCGGCGTCTGCTCAGTTTTCTGATAGGAGTTACCGTTTTGTCACAAATTGCCTAAGAGTAGGAGCTTCGCCGAGCCAAAAACCTGCTCCTTTCAGAGAGTTGAGATGATGCAATCCAAACAATTATGTCATCAGACTCCTCTGATATGAGAGCAGCTGATCAACTATTACTACTGACATTTCTGTTAAACTCCAGAACACACACACACACAAATATACAGACATTACAGATAGCCCTTCTCAGATTTTAGAATGGTGTCACAGACTGTATTTGTGTGTGTGCTTTGTGGGTCTGCCCCTCCCCCCTCCCTCCTGTGGTTGGAGTGCACCTGTTGATTGCCTTGATTAGCTGCACCTGTCCACTGAAGAGCAGCAGCAGTGATTGGCGCTGGTGAGGGCGGGGCTTAGTCTCCTTTTTAATGACACTGGTGCAAGGGCGTAGGAATGAGTTTAACATTGGGGGGCACATATATATACACATATGAACGTAAACAAACAACATGACGTTATAAACAAGCCATATTCATGGCAACGTTCCCTACACTGTAAAATGTAATAAGTTGAACTTACTTAAAAAAATTATGCAAACTCGTTGCCTCAAAAAAATTAAATAAAGTCAACTTATATCAGATAGATTATAACAACTTATTTATTCTTAGTGGGCTCTACTTGACAAAGGTAATTAAATCAACTTACAATTATTGAGTTAAGTCAGCATAAAATTAATAATTTGTGTTAACTTATTTCCTTCACTTTATGTGCACTGCCTCTTTCAATTTCACCTTACTGGTCTGAATGGTTAATCACAATTAATGATGTTAAGTTCTACACACTAACAATTCTAATTTATAATAATTTAATTAAATATATCAATTATTTAAAATTAACTTTTTAATGAATTATTAATTGCTGAGTGTATAAACCCCTGGAAACAATATATTCACAACAATGAGTTGATTCAGCTGCATGACATTTATTTAAAGTCAAGACGTGACCAACTGTTGAACCAATAATAAATACTGGACAATCCTTTGGCTGAACAATAAAAGCACTGTGGTATTTAAATTATTTTACCTAATGTTTCAGATATTACCAAAAATATAACATTTTAAAATGCATTACATTCACTTTGTGTTATGGTTCTTTTGAAATAACTTTTTAATTTTTGATGACTGATGTCCATTGTTTCCCAAATGTAAAAGGAATTCTGTTTATAGAAGTGTTAATATTCTGATATCTAAATACCACAATTAATTTATTATTCAGCTTCAAGAAAAGTTGTCATTTGGAAATCTACACAATCTGGAAATCATCTAAAAAGTGAAAACCTTTACACAACAACATTGTTTGCCAACCCTTAGTGTGTTTTGTAGTACTTGGCAAAATAAGATCAAAAGTGCTGTTATTTTCACTGTGGCAGCAACAAACC
This sequence comes from Remorina albescens, assembly GCA_034769265.1. NCBI lineage: Eukaryota > Metazoa > Chordata > Actinopteri > Carangiformes > Echeneidae > Remorina > Remorina albescens. The sequence goes on along the minus strand of CM068492.1, from coordinate 1,298,827 downwards.
TCTAAAAAGAACGTAAAATGAGACCAAGTGATCTTACAGTGCAAAAAAAAAAAAAGAAAAAGCTTTGTAATAAAAACCTGAAAGTGTTTTTTTTAAATGACAAGACAGGGTACATCAATAGAGCCAAGGTAATAGAACTGCAACATGGCTGATACTCCATGTAAGTGCATTTCAATGACACCTGAGAAAACATATTTTGTGGGCTACAACACACATTTATCGAACAGAACAATAGTCAAAAATCAAAAATATTCCTTGTGCTGTCCATGTATTTGTATTGCATAATTAAATATTGTCTGTATAACGAACAATAGCTTATTTACTGGCCAATTATGCTACCCTTAAGTTGAAAAAAATTGCCATGAGTGCGAACTGCAGACTATCAGAGGGACAGCACGTAATGTATTTTACAAAAGTAACTACATTTTCTCACACAAGATAATGATTTCTAATCACTTCTTTTTCTAAACACAATGAAAAATACAATCGTGACTGCACAGGGTAAACACATTCTCACTGCTGAGTGACACTTCATTGACTAAGCCAACAAACTGTTTTTAGGGACAGCAGTTTTGGTGGTAGGGCTTTGTTTCCCAAACTAAGCATCACAGCTTAAATAAATCTGAGTGTATTTGCCATGCATTTTAGGTAAACCAAATGCAAGGCGTATGTGAGACCAAACAACAGACAAACTGCATGAGGCAAGTCTTTAAGGTTGTCCATGACAATACCTCCCTCAAGGACGATGGCGGTGGAGATGGGCTGGCAGTCCATTGAGCTTGAGAGTCCATTCTTACCATGAGAGTGAGCCATGCTGCTCATGTATCGGTCCAAATGACCACTGAGGAAGAGACAGAGGCACAGTGGCCGCAGCAATAACTTAATGTTATTACACAGAGAAACAGGCACGTCAGTGACAGCAGTAACAGCAATAAACATTGTGACTGAGGGAGAGAGTAATATTACAGCCCTGCATATTGCAGCGGTGAGGAAAAACAGCCTCCGTCTGATAGCTATGACGTCACGGTGCGTTATTACAGAGAAAGGGGCTTCGTCTTATTATTATCATGTCATGACCGGTTTTCATGGAGAAAACCAGACCTCAGTTAACGTTGCGACATGCTATTACTGAAAGACGATTTTGGCTGAGAAGAGAAACTTCCCGGTGCGTTATTACGTCGAGAAGTTGGCCACGTCACATAGATGGAACATCTCGACATGTTACCGAAAGGAGCTGGCTCCGTCCACTGTAATAGGAACACTGTTACGCGTTACTTCCACGAGTTCTTAAGAAATGGCGCTGGGTGTGACGTCGACTCAGTCAATTTGATTAAACAGAGAGAACCGGAGACACCATTGACCGCAACGTGAAAGAAGACTGTGGAGTGCAGACCTCCATTATTGTAGAAATACACAGATGTCCGACAAGGCGAAACTTGCATTAAGTATGTTCGCCATGGAAGGCGGAAAACGCGGCGCTCTAACACAAGTACACAGCAAACACTTGGCAATTAAAAAATTTATTCACCTGTCTGTGGAAAGCATGGGAACCATTTTGGATGCGTCCAAGATGTGTCCAATGTAGCCTACTTCACCAGTCCTACACTACCGCACAACTTAAAGGCGCAAAATGAATAAAGACCAATCTGCACATGTGCAGAATTAGAAACTTTTTTTTTATACTTCCTAAACTGAATTTTTCCTAAACTGAAGACATCTCAAAACGAGTGATTTAATTAACCTTTCAAATCCAAAATTAGCAGTAAATTGTGTCTATTAAGTTACCAGAACAATTTCACCAAAACTAATTAAGTCCAACGTGTTAGGTTGAACGAGTGGTGGTAACAAAGAACAGAGCAAAAATCTTGTATGCAATCCAGGTGAAATTTATTTTACAGTGTCCGTCAGCAAAATGTGCAGCAGTATGTACAGTGCAGGCCTGTCAAAAAGTAAAAAAAAAAATTAAGAAAAAAGAAAAATACAAAAACAATAATGAGAAACAAAAGAATTAACTAAATGCAAAACTATGAAAAAACAGAGTAAATCTCAGCTTTGCACTGGGCTATGCCCCTTTTAACTCTGGGGCCCCGGCTTCAGACAGACTGGCGAAAAAAAAAATTTTTCTTTCCCCCAAACTCCAGCCTCCTCCTTTATATCCTCTGGGTCCTACTAACAGACATTAATTAGTAATTGGAATCAATTATCCCCCAGGAGATTAACACCTGGTCCACCATAAAATATGCCATTCAACAATTACATAAAAACACATTCACACACATTTTAGTTATGCACCATGTTCATTTTAAATTTAAAATAGCTTTAAACACTCATCACATAGAAATCCCCCCTCCAGTTCTACCATACTTGGTACCTTCCTCTGGGAAACCCGCTTTAAAACACAATGGTACCCTCCAGTGTGGTTTCTCAGTTTAAAATCTCACCAGGAGAGTGCAAGACCAACACCACTGAACAGGTTACCCAACAATATTTAAATGTCTTATTTTTGCTGTCGCTTTATAGGGCACGGCTACCCCGTGACACCCGCCCCCCCCCCAAATGGCTGCATTGCCAGGAACAATCTGGTAATCCCGGAGTTGGTGTCCTTCATGTCCTTCAACCAGGCCAATGCCCAATGGTCCGTTTCCAGGGTGAATTTCCTCCCCAACAAGTAGTACTTCAGGGAGTCAAGAGCCCATTTGATGGCAAAATATTCCTTCTCCACCACAGAGTACCTGCCTTCATGCTTGAGGAGCTTCTTGCTGATGTAAGCGATAGGCTGCATGTTACCTGGTTCTTCCTGCAGCAACACCGCTCCAATGCCCACCTCCGATGCATCAGTCTGGACCATAAAAGGCTGCTCAAAGTCTGGGCTCTTCAGAATGGGCTCCGTGCACAGACAGTCCTTCAGCCTTTGGAAGGCCTCCTCAAATTCCTGTGTCCACAGCACTTTGTTGGGCTGGTTCTTCCCGGTGAGGTTCGTGAGGGGTGCTGAGATGGTTGAGAAGCAAGGGATGAAGCGACTGTACCAGCCAACCAGGCCCATAAAAGACTTCACTTGAGACTTGGTAGTGGGTCTCTCAGCCAATTTGATGGCTTCCACTTTGCCCACTTGTGGTCTGATGACTCCCTTCCCCAGCAAAAAACCCAAATACTGGGTCTTCTGCTTGGCCAGAGAGCACTTGTCAGGACGGATGGTCAGACCTGCCTCCTTGATTTTGAGCAACACTGTCTGCAAATGGCTCAGGTGCTCTTCCCATGAGTTGCTGAATACCACCACATCATCCAGATAGGCTGCTGCAAACTACTCTGTGCCTGTCAGGACTCTGTCCATCAGCCCCTGGAATGTGGCAGGAGCACCATGGAGACCAAAGGGAAGGACTGTGAATTGGACATGTCCAAAAGGTGTTCGGAAGGCTGTGATCTCTCTACTCTCTGGGGTGAGGGGAACCTGCCAATAACCCTTGCAGAGGTCAAGTGTGCTGATGTACTGTGACCCTCCAATCCTCTCCACCAGATCATCACTTCTTGGCATGGGGTACAAGTCCAGCTTACTGACCCCATTCACTTTCCTGAAGGCTAAACAGAACCTTAAGGTTCCGTCCTTTTTGGGGACCAAGATGATTGGGCTGCTCCACTCGCTGGAAGATGGCTCAATAACGCCCAGTTCCCTCATCACCTCCAGCTCCCTCTTCAACATTGGCAGCAGGCGTTCTGGGACCCTGTATACTGGCTGGCGAAGAGGTTTGGGATCCTTTAAGGTGATGTGATGGTGGATGACCTCTGTGCGACCAGGAGTTTCCAGGAACAGGTGCAGGGGCAAAATCTGAAGAAGCTCCTTCCTCTTCTCCTCTTCCAGATGGCTCAGATCCAGCTCTGGCTCCCCCTCTGGTCCTGGTAGGTACTGCTCCACTGGCTCCTCCTCCTCCCTCACAGCCTTAACGAAGAGAGAGTGAATTGCTGGTGGTGGAGGGGTGGGACGAGGGCGCCATTTCTTGAGCATGTTAATGTGGAAAGTCTGCAAAGGCTGCCTCCTGTAAGGCATATGGATCTGATATGTCACAGGACCCATTTTCTGCTTGACCCGGTAGGGCCTTTGCCACTTTGCCGACTGTCGACTTCATGAGCTGCTCCCGCATTTTCAAGACATAGGAGACAACATTCATGTCTCGCAATTTCACAGGCCCCTCCCACATTTCGTGGAGCACATCCAAGGGGCCTCTGACCTGGTGGGCATAAAGCAGCTCAAAAGGTGAAAAGCCCGTTGAGGCCTGGGGGACCTCACGGTATGCAAACATAAGCAATGGCAGCCACTTGTCCCAGTCCTTCCCAGTATCAGACACAAACTTCCTGAGCATGCCTTTCAGAGTCCGGTTGAACCGCTCAACCAAGCCATCTGTCTGAGGGTGGTAGGGAGTAGTCCTTACTCTCCTGATCCCTAACAGCTGATAAGCCTGTGAGAGCGTGCGACTCATGAAGTTGGGACCCTGATCTGTCAACATTTCCTTAGGGATCCCTACTTGAGAGAAAAGTTTAAGTGAGGCTGAGGCTACCTGCTTAGCTGTCACCTCTCTCAAAGGGAATGCCTCAGGATATCTGGTGGCATAGTCACTAACAACCAGAATAAACTTGTTCCCTGCCTGACTCCTCTCCACTGGACCCACTATGTATACTCCTATACGTTCAAATGGAGTGCTGATGACAGGAAGTGGAATCAGAGGTACAGGGGCAGTAGCTTTCCCTGCTGTCAACTGACACTCAGGCAAGGTCTTGCAATACTCCTTTACTTGGCTGTACATCCCTGGCCAGTAAAACCTTTTGGATATGTGCATAAAGGTTTTCATAAAGCAGGTGACCTGCCCAAGGGATTGTATGGCCTACCTTCAAAACTTCCTCTCTACAGCTCTTGGGAAGGACTAATTGTCTGCCATAGTCACTTTGTCTGTACAGAAGGTAATTTTCAATCAGGAACTGCTCACAGAGGACAGTGACTGAGGGGTCCTTCTCTGCCCCCTTAAAACAGTGCACAAGAGTCAATTCTTCCTCCTGCAGCTTAGCAAGGTCACCAGGCAATGAATCTACCTGCACCTCTGGAGTTGAAAGCTCTAGCTCTGTCTGCTTTGTTTGCTGAAGTATAAATTCCCCCACTTGCTGTCTGCGCTTTTCCAATCTGTCCTCCTGTGTGATTGTGGGCCGTACTATGACCTCATCTCCATGGAACGGCATTAGCTGTAGAGTGTCCATGTGACTATCTGTTGTGTTGGGCAAGTGTGCTGTTACAGGCGCTACCTCAGATGTAATGGGTGTTTCTGCCTGCTGCGTTGCTGAAACCACTGCTGGCAGGGTTTCTGGGGCTGGAGCAACTACCACCTGCTTTCCCTTGAACATGTGACTGCACCACAAAACCTTTCCCTGCTCTCTTGGATGAGGTCATACAAGACTGGAAGATCTGTCCCTAGCAGGATAGGATAGGGCAGATCTGGGGCAACACCAACTTTCATTATGTAAACCTGTCCTTTAACCTCAATGTACACCTCAGCTGTGGGAGCCTGCTCCTCATGACCATGGACACAGATGACAGGGACTGTTTCTTCCTCATTCCACAACTCCCTAGGGACAAGTTGAGACTGAACAAGTGATTGGGTACAACCAGTGTCTAACATTTATTTACATTACCTTATAATAATATATATAACTAATTATTTACATTACCTTAGTAATGTAAATAATAAATACAAATTTTGCACTCTTATGTGCCAAACATGCCCCAAGCAAACCTTTTCAGTTTTAGCTTAGTTGCTGGCTTTGTCATCACATCAGCAAGCATTTGCTCAGTAGGACAGTACTCCAGAATTATTCTACCACTGTTTACAGTCTCCCTTATGAAATGGTACTTGATGTCAATGTGTTTACACCTTTGCCTGTTTACTGGGTTTCTGGCAAGTGCTATAGTACCTTGGTTGTCTTCAAACACTCTTGTTTGTGAATATTGATAGTTATCAATCCCTTTGAAGAGCTGCTCCAAGTAAATACATTCCTGTATTGCTGATGCTAAAGCAATGTATTCTGCTTCACAGGTAGACAAAGCTACTCAAATCAAATCAAATCAAATCAGATTTATTTGTATAGCGCCAAATCATAACAAAGTTACATCAAGGCACTTTACATATAGAGCAGGTCTAGACCAAACTCTTTATAAAATTATTTAAAGAGACCCAACAGATCCCCCGATGAGCAAGCACTTGGCGACAGTGGCAAGGAAAAACTTCCTTTAAGAGGCAGAAACCTCGGGCAGAACCAGGCTCAGGGGGGGCGGCCATCTGCCTCGACCGGTTGGGTTGAGAGAGGGAGAGAGAGAGAGAGAGAGAGGCACGGGGGGGGCAAAGTTGGGTAGAGTAGGGAGAGAAAGAGAGCAGGAGGAGGGGATATTCAAACAGGTGTAGGCAGGAACATGATGCTGCATGAGGTTCGTAGGAATGATGCTGTATGGAATTCTTGAAGATGTGGGAGCAGCAGGCATTGCAGGAACATGGGATGGTGATGATTCATCACCTGCAGGATGAGGACAGGGAGAGAGAGGAGAGGAGCTGGGAGAGAGAGAGGAGAGGAGCTGGGGGAGACGGAGACTTCGGGAAAACATGGTTAGTAAATGCAATGCACATGCTTGGAACTGAGAGAAACTGGGATTTCGGAGAAGCAGGTTGTTGGTATGACGGCGCATGCGAGGGGGGGAGAGAGAGAGGGAGAGAGAAGAGGGGGAGAGAGAGAGAGGGAGAGGGAAGAGGGAGAGGGGGAGAGAGAGAGAGAGAGAGAGAGAGAGAGAGAGGGGAAAGGGAGAGGGAGAGAGAGAGAGAGAGGTGCTCAGTCCTTCCCCCAGCAGTCTAGGCCTGTAGCAGCATAGCTAAAGAGTAAATGAACTTTAACTTTTTAACTATAAGCTCTGTCATACAGAAAAGTTTTAAGCCTGGTCTTGAAAATTGCTAAAGAGTCTGCCCCCCGGACCGATACTGGAAGTTGGTTCCATAGAAGAGGAGCCTGATAACTGAAAGATCTGCCTCCTGATTTACTCTTGGAGACTCTAGGAACCACAAGTAAACCTCCATCTAGAGAGCGGAGTGGCCTACTAGGACAGTAAGGAACTATGAGCTCTCTGAGGTATGACGGAGCTTGGCCAGTAAGAGCTTTATATGTTAACAGAAGGATTTTAAATTCTATTCTGGATTTTACCGGCAGCCAATGAAGAGCAGCTAACACAGGAGAGATGTGATCCCTTTTTCTAGTTCCTGTTAATATTCGTGCAGCAGCATTCTGAATCAACTGAAGGCCTTTCAGAGATTTGTTTGGACATCCAGATAATAATGAGTTACAGTAGTCCAGCCTAGAAGTTACGAATGCGTGGACTAGTTTTTCTGCATCCTCTTGAGAGAGGATATTTCTGATTTTCCTAATGTTTCTCAGGTGGAAGAAAGCTGCCCTACTGACTTGTTTTATGTGAGGGACAAAGGACATGTCCTGGTCAAAGGTTACTCCAAGGTTTTTTACAGTGGAGTTGGAAGCCAAAGTAATGCCATCCAGACTGATTAATTGATTAGATAGGGTTTCTCTAAGGTGCTTAGGGCCGAGTACAATAACTTCAGTTTTGTCAGAATTTAGAAGTAAAAAATTATGGGTCATCCAGACTTTTATGTCTTCAAGACATGTCTGCAGTCTGACTATCTGACTAACTTCATTTGGCTTCATTGATAAATACAGAGTGTCGTCTGCATAACAGTGGAAATTGATGCTGTGTTTCCTGATAATGTTGCCTAAAGGAAGCAGATAAAGGGTGAAGAGGATTGGTCCAAGCACCGAACCCTGTGGGACTCCATAACTGGCTATAGTGCTTGAGGAGGAGCTATTGTTAACATGTACAAACTGATATCTATCCGATAAATAGGATTTGAACCACCTTAGAGCAGTTCCTTTAATGCCAATTTCATGTTCCAGTCTCTGTAATAAAATATTGTGATCAATGGTGTCAAATGCAGCACTGAGATCTAAGAAGAGAAGTATGGAGGCTGATCCATTGTCTGAAGCCATTAGAATATCATTGGAGACTTTAATCAGCGCTGTTTCTGTGCTGTGGTGAGCTCTAAATCCTGACTGAAACTCTTCAAGCAAACCGTTCCTATGCAGATGGTCGTGTAATTGGTTTGCTACTGCTTTCTCAATGATTTTAGAAATGAAGGGAAGGTTTGATATGGGTCTATAATTGGCCAAAACATCTGGATCAAGATTCTGCTTTTTAAGCTGGGGTTTGATGACTGCTGTCTTAAGAGTCTGAGGTACATAACCCAAAGATAAGGTCAAATTAATGAGATCTAGAATGAAGGGCTCAATTAAGTAAAGAATGTCTTTAAAGAGGCTGGTCGGCACTGGGTCTAATAGACAGGTTGATGGTCTAGATGATGATACTATAGAAGCTAGCTCTGAGAGATTCAGAGATGAGAATGATTCCAGATGTAAAATAGGCGTTGCAGTTGATTCAGGAGTTGCTGTATTCAGTAGATTATTGTCTAATGTGGGTAAGAGCTGTTGAATTCTGTCTCTGATTGTTATGATTTTATTTGTAAAAAAGCCAATAAAATCATTGCTACTGAGAGCTAAGGGGATCACTGGTTCTATTGAACTATGACTCTCTGTCAGCCTGGCTACAGTGCTGAAGAGAAACCTGGGGTTGTTCTTGTTTTTTTCTATTAGTGCTGAATAATATGATGTTCTAGCACTGCGGAGAGCTTTTTTATACGTTTTTAAGCTTTCTTTCCAGACTCGGTGAGACTCTTCCGAGTTGCTGGAACGCCAATTTCTTTCTAATTTCCGTGTCATCTGCTTTAAGGCACGAATTTGAGAGTTATACCACGGAGCCAGCCTCCTCTGTTTTATTACTTTCTTTTTGAGAGGGGCAGCATCATCCAGATTTGAACACAGTGTGGCCATAGTGCTAGTCACAAGGTCATCAACCTGTGTATGGGAGAAATCCTCATTTGAATTTAGATATGGCATTGCTGCAAATGATGACTGAATGTTCTCTTTAAATTTAGCCACAGCGTCTTCAGATAAACATCTTCTATAGCCAAATTTATTCCTCGATGCTGTGCAGTCAGTTAAAGTAAACTCAAATGTAATGAGGTAATGGTCGGTCAAAAGACAGTTTTGAGGAAAAATTGTTAACTTGTCAATTTCAATGCCATATGTTAGAACAAGATCAAGGATATGATTAAAGCAGTGAGTTGGTTCATTCACGTGTTGGTTGTTTTCTGGTCTTCCATGCAGAGATGTTCACAATTCTTTTTGTGCAAGTCCAAATCAAGTCTCAAGTCTTTGGGCACGAGTCCGAGTGAAGCCTTGCCTTGTGTCCTTTTGTTCCACATTTGTAACATGTTATGATGACATCTTCAGTCCTTTTAGTGTGTCTTGATGCACTGTTTGCTTTGTTCCACACTTGTTTTCTTCACATTGTCCGTAGATTCAGAAGTTTTCATTTTTTCGGCTTCTTCATAGATTCTCAGTCTCTTCTTAAAGTCTGTGAATGTAAAATTATCTTCATTTTGTGTTACATGGGCAGCTAACGGCTTGAAAAAGTCTGGTAGCCTGCCAACTATTATGCTTATAATAAGCCCATCACTCATGGTTTCACATGCATCTCTTAGAGCTGTGATCAGGTTCTCTGCTCTTATTACATAGTCAGTAACACTCTTGTTGTCGGCCATGCGTAACTTTGTCAACGAAGTGTACAAGTTTATTATTCGTGGCTTGCTTTGCCAGAGTAATGCTTTCTCAATATTTGAAGGGCTTTCCTACCATCATCAGCAGTGTCGTGCCTTATCAGTGACAGGCTTTTATCATCCAAAAGTCTTATTAACTCGACATAGCAGTCAGCATTCTTTCGCATATTCAATCATCAATCATTCCAGCCTCTCCTGTGTTCGGCATCTTGGCACTTATTTTTAGCTGGAACATCCATTTAATAATGATTACAGTGTTGTATATCCTTTATAATTGGTTATAACTGAAAAGAAAGTTTGAAATGATTGTAATAAGTTAATTAGATCAATTTAGAAAAGAAGGTTTTAAATTATGCCTTATCCACTGTGTGCATAGTAGGGATGCAACAATACCCAATTTTTTATTGAACCGTTCAATATGTCCTGTTCAGTTCAATACACAAAGGCAAACTGTCACAAAACGTTGGTACAGCGCATGCTGTGCGATTAGATACACATGTAGCAGACACAGTAGAGAGAGCAGCACTGCTCGGTTCATGCTGCCTTCGGAGCCAATCAGAAGTCCCTGAATTTCCCAGGAACCAATCAGCGCTCGGCATGCAAATGCTGGAAAAGAGAGTGGAGAGTAAACCTTGAGCAAACATGGCCCTCAGAACATGGACTCAGGAAAAAGAAAATTTAAAGAGTCCTCTACAAGTCCGCGGTGTGTGATCATTTTGGATTTAGCGTCGAAACGGAAAAATGACGGTCAACAAACAAAGCACGGTGTGCAAGCATTGCTTTGCAGTTGTTCAACTATTTTGAATTGATGCTGCACTTAATGTCATGCTCACTTTTGTTTATTATGTTGTGGCAAAAAGAGGTGGTTTAAAAGAGGAATCAGTTGGTCGAGACAAAGGTGTGGCGGGGTGGAGGTTCTGAACCCAAAAGCAGCCAGACAGGAGAAACGGTTTAACAGATTTTATTGAAAAGCAAAGTGCAGAAATGAAGGTAATCCGGAGTCCAGAGAGAAACTAAAGTGTTCGAGAGAGTGCTGGTCTGAGAGCTGGTGTGTGGCACGGAGGGAGACACACTGCGTGGAGGCGATAATACTCTGGCCCTGAGGCTGAAGTCTGCAGCAGTCTTATAGACCCGGAGATGCTGATTGGAAACAGGTGAGTGTAATCAGCCTCAGCGCCACAGGCGGGGGAGGGGAGCAGCCTCTGGGGAAAGGTAAGCGGCCACACACACAGCACAAACAGGAAAGGGAACTCCGGGAACAGTTTTCAAAATAAAACGATAAGTCCATGATCACCACAAAAGGTGTCAGATGGGGAATCTCTTTATTCACATCGGCCCTACTAACAACGTAGTCAGTGTGTGGTGTAGTTCTCTTTCCTGACACCCCAGATGTCTTCTACTTATTGTTTTGACTTGTTAGGCGCCATAGCAGGTCCTTGTGATCTGACTCTCATATTGATGCATGAACAGAGACAAGGCCTCTGGACCCTGTCCTTCCCCTACAATTGTATTTGTAACAGTCTCTATGAATGGGTTAAAATCTAGTTTATTTTTATTAGATACTACACTTTATATTTGATATTGCCTATTTTTGATAAAGAGCCAGTAAGATAAGTAACTTAAGTAGTTTCTAATTATGATGGCTACAATAATGTTTGCTGTTAATTTTTTATTGGATACTGCTCTGTTTTTTATGGAAAGGTGTTACATTTTTATAATAAAGTGGTTTGACTATATCTGTGCTTGCTTTTAATTATTTTTTACTTGCAATATATTGCCATTTCTAGTGAGTAGTTTCAATATCTTAACATATTAAGATATTGAAACCATACCGTTACCGTGGCCCAAAAACTGTGATGCATACTGAACCATGGGAGAAAACTATTTCGTTGCATCCCTAGTGCATAGATGCATGCATTTATTTATTTTGTTTGAGCCGGACCGGATTAATCGGGATGTGAACCCTGTGTGTTCGGTGGCGAGCCAACCTAGGAAGAAGATTTGACTGCAGAGGAGTCAGCAACGCTGTTTGGCCAGTCGCTGGATGAACACACACACATACACACAAGAGACTCGAGCTCCTTTCCTTAAAGGAGCATTACACATTTAGAAACAGATGTTGCTCTTTAGTTCTTAAAGGGGTCTCCAAAGGGGACACCATTATTTCAATTTTTATTTATTTTGGGCCCTCGCCCAATGTGAGCTGGGTTTGGCTCCAGCAACCCTGACCCAGAAACAGATAAGTGGTAGAAGAATGAATGAATGAATCATTATTTTGGGCCCATCTAATGTGCAGTTGTGCACTTTGGATGGCTGCCTTAGACAGCGAAGGACTGTAATTTTCTATTTATTAATTTGTGTATAATATATTTAAATTCTAACGCCCTAATTTCAGTTTTTCGTGTGTTGTCTCTCTCCTAACTCTCATTCTTTCAGGCTCTGCAGCCATATCTAGAGCTCTCGATACTGGCCTAACATTAAATTATAGCTAGTCTATAACTTATTACTTGTACTTACATGTAGTACCCGTTACACATTACCTTGGCCTCCAGTTCCACTGTAAGGAATCTTAGAGTCATTTTTGACCAGGACATGTCCTTTGTCCTTTACATAAAACAAGTTTCTAGGACAGCCTTCTTTCACCTACACAAAAATTGCAAAAAAAAAAAAAAAAAAAATCAAAAACATCCTTTCTCAAGAAGATGCAGAAAAACTAGTCCAGGCATTAAATACCTCTAAATTGGAATAATGTAATTCACTATTACCGGGATGTCCCAACAAATCTCTCAAAAGCCTTCAGTTGATTCAAAATCAAAGGAAGTAGAAAAAGACATCATTTCTCCTTTGCAAGCTTCTCTGCATTGGCTATTGGTAAATTTCAGAACCCAATTTAAAATAATAATCGCAATACTTTGTTAATCAACAATGCAAAAAAATTTCAATGTGGAGTTGTTGTCAGGTGTATCAAACCAGTATACCTAGATCACATTATTTGTACTGAACTGCACTGGTCTGTAGGAGCAGTGTGTCCCTCTGAGAGGTACAGTAACCCAGACAGAAGGACATATGTTAATAGCCTGAAGGTTTATTGCACAGAACTAATGGACTGTCATTTTCATTGTTATCTAAGCAAATATAAGAAAGATATGTGATATGCGTCTGCATGCTCAGCTCACAGACACCTTCACCTCCTCGCAGTTGCAGCCATGTTGACAGCCTTTGGATATTGTGTGATCATACAGTGGTGTATGGCAGCGGAGGTCAGCACAGGTAATGACTGATCACTAATCTTTAAGGAGCTCTTAAAATAGACACGGTTTTAATGCTCCGTAGTAAGACAGAACAATACTGTATCTTCAAATGTGCTGTTGAATCTGTCATCAATGAAATTTTAATGAGTCACATTTAGAAAGATGATATATTCACGTAACAGAGCACATGCTACTTTGACCTTATCACACGAGGTAATGATGATCAGCATGCGTGTGTTATGTTTTTTTCTGACAGACAGGAGGGTCGTGGAGACTCCATTCAACTCTAATCTAGGAAACAGGTGAGACACCTCATCATAGAAACTGGTTTACACAGACCGAAGAACTCTGATGTGAACAGATCATGACAACCAGTCCTTTGAGTTGAACCAGGCCCTCAACTAATTTAGTTTTCTGACTTGAACAACAACAGCTAGTTTTCTTTAACCCTCTGATACAACGAATTGGAGTGTCTCCAATTATAGTCATTAATGGTTATGGTCATACTTTTTTATTTAATCAAGTACAGTGTAGTTATTCATGCTAAATAGTCATGAATGATTGAAACAATATAAACTGTTACTTTCACATGGAAATTGAACATTATGACTAGTAGGTCAAAATCGGGTGTTTTGTTGATCCATCCATGCACCACTGCGTCCTCCTTACGCTGACTTTGTGATAATAACCTGCTGACAGACAGCTTCTTGGCTGCTCCAGGTGCGCCGAGCAAGGGCGGTGCCTTTACTCTGGAACCTCTTTGCATGTTCGCATAATATGGGGCCCTGTGTGCATTGACTTCAGTGTGTGTACAATGACAAAGATTCTTCTTCTTTTTCTTTATAGAGTCAGTCCAAACAGTAATCCTTAGTAATCCTCCAACTCGCCCAGTACTTTAAGTAGTGCAATAACATATAAACAGGATAACATTGTCACTGCATGCTCAGAGCTGCTCAATCTGCTGTGAGATGTCAGACAATAGGGTCTAAACATAGTATCTATCCCTACCTATCTAGCCATTTGTCCACTTTTGATTTTATAATAAGGCATCATCTTAATGCATCAACAGTCAAACACTGAACTGTGGTTTCAGCTGGATGAAACAAAGAGGAAGGATAAAGACAAATAATGTCTATCTGACTGTGACCATCACTAAGCCTACAGCCTCTGGTCCACAACAGTTTAGTCTGTATTTACTTCAACTACTGAGAGTAACAGAGTTTTATTAGTGGCTGCTCTTTAGACTGCTGCTCTGTCTGATATCATGTGTATATATGATCACACTCTTATTTTAGAGCAAAGTTTCTTTTTGAGTCCTGTTTATCATATTAAAGTCACAAAATCAACTTAAAATCCTTACATTTTAGTGAGTGTTAACATTTTCTGTGCTGTAATAAGGACATTGTCTAATTTTCTGTTGATGGTGTTAATATCATTTACAGGTTCAGATCTGCCAGTTTTCCTACAGTTACTGATAACTTCTCTCACCTTCCCTTTCCTCTCTCTGCTCAATGTGTTGAATGTTTAATTAGCTCTTTGCCTTTATTAATAATGATAGATGTAATGAAAGTAGGGGAGACCTGGGACAGTTGTAACACAGGGTGGTTGTAAAGCTATGAATTTCTCCATTTAAAAATAGAGTAACACTCTTACTGCACATACTCAGTTACCTTGTCTTCTTGCTAATAGAAAAAGGAACCACATTTGAAACTACCAGAAGTGTTTTATTTTAGTTAAAAATGTTACTTTTCTGCCAGATGTATTTTCAGGATTATGTCCTGTGATCAAATGTCTATGTATCCAAACAAGTACTATCAGAATCAGGCAGCATAGTGGTTAGTGCTTGCCTCACAGTAAAAATGTTGTGGGTTCAATTCCTGGGTCTCAGGCATCTTTGTGTGGAGTTTGCATATTCTCCCTGTGCTTGCGTGGGTTTCCTCCCACAGTCCAAAGACATGCATGTCTAGGTTGACTGGTGACTCTAAATTGCCCATAAGGATGTGTGAGTGGTTGTTCGTCTCTGTGTGTCTCTTTGTGTTGGCCCTGTGATTGACTGGCAACCTGTCCAGGCTATTACCACCCTCAGCCGCTCCTCTGTATTTCTACAACTTCTTGTGTTCCTTCCTCCCACTGAAGTACTTTGGGACTTCCAACCCATATTTGACGCAGATGTTTCTATACTCTGTTAGCCAGCCTGCTAGCATCTTAGACCCTTCCGTTATTTAGTAGATTGTCTCAGGAGCATCTTTGCACAGTCTGCACCTGGAGTCCTGCCTGATGTGGTAGCCCTCAGCCTTTACTGGCTGCCATCATATTGCCTTTATGTTGTCTTTTAGTCTGGCCCTTTCCAGCCATTGATTGGATATTCTGATATCAGCTACTTTCTCTCTCTGCCAGTTGTATTTGACGTACAGGGCTTTGTCCTCCCATGATGGTTCTTCCTTCTCTTTCTTCTCCTACTCATTAAGTGTCTCTACCCTGAGGTATACACTAAGGAGATTGTCACTTGGGGCCAGCTTCCTATGTACTCAGAACTCAAAGGAATCATTGTAAAAACTCTATGATCAATGCTTTCAATCTGCAACAGGTCATATTATAATCTTTCCTAGTGAAATGCTGTTCTATTCTATTCAGTCAGTGTTTGATCTTCTGACTAATTTCTCCATGTCCTTCCCTTGTTTCCAGGATCTCTGTCCAGATAATCCCACTGAGCTTTGACCCCTCTCTCTTTGATGCTGGAGATGCAAAAAAGTGGCTAGCTGATCCTCTCAGAGATACTAGGTCCAGACAGAAATGTGCAGTCAATGAAAGCATAGATTTGTGCTTTACAGATACGGGTTATGTCAAAAGATCTGGTCCCATTGTGGACACCTTCCAAGGTGCTCTGACTCACACAGACAGTTTTATATTAAGCCATAATTACACAGCTGAGACAGAAATGTCAACTAACCGAAAGCACATGACCCTTAGAGAAAGTGACACTGAATCCAGCCATGAGATTATAGTTATAATGGAAGAAGACCATGCTGTGACTGAGTCAGCCACATACCTGTATGAGAGGGATCCAAGTGTATCAACTCTGTTGAAGTACAACAAAGAGACGCTACACGTTCTCAGATCAGGCACTTCCTTCTCTGCTAAACGTCATAATGTTGTACTGGTTGGCCATGGCAGCGAAGATACCAATGGAACAGTTCAGCTGGCTAGACATAGCCCAGGGGAACTGGCCAGACTGGTATCAACCTTAAAAACTGAATTCATCTTCAGTCCTCTTGGTGCTATCAGTCTCATCAGTTGCAACCTTGGAAATTACCCATACTTTATGCTGCAGCTGCTACAAGATCTTTGGTCTCTGAGTGTGGAGACAAACCTGCAACTATACGACTCCTTGTTGTCTGTTAGCTCTGATGGAAAGATCATTACTATAACTGATGGAGTCTGGGTGGCCCATGACCACAACAGAAAAGTCACTGCTAAACTGGGCAAAAGAGGGGACCTGCTGATCATAGCAGAACTTGGCTGTGCAGGGCCAAAGTTAACTGGTTATAATGGGAATGTTTTGTATCTCCAGACATTAGAGTGGCCAAGTCACCCACAAATGTTTGTTCCAGTGGAGCTGCGTAAAAAGTACCCCTCTATTGACTGCTTGGAGGGGCTGACATGGAGCTTGTTTTGGGAGGAGAATGAAAGAAGACGTGCTCCAGATTATGTGCCAGATCATGTGAAAGCTGTCTGGCTTACAGAACCAGGATCAGGAGAAGATAAGATTGTATTCAAGCAAATTGTGAACATTAAGGACCTACTTGTAGAGATTCATTACAATGCTAGAGAGGAAGCTGTATCAAACCTTTACTATGTTCTCAATGAATGCATTTACAAAGTGCATGGCACAAATCTTAGTGTAAGTCTGGCAGGTAAATTCATGAGCACTGAAAACCAAACTGAAGTTGAATATTTCCGTCAGAGTTTTATAGAGGAGCAGGATGTCTACTCCCTTCAGGAGCTGAGACAGGATCTCAAAGCTTCCAAATTCAATGATTTCTGCCGACAAACATTCCAGTTTCAAGAGTGTAACTACAATTGTGAGAGGTGGGGTCGGTACTTCATGGCTGCAGTGTTTTCAGCATCTGTGCGTAACTTTAGAACCTTCTCGCTTTTTCTCATGAGCGTCATAGGCTGTGAAGTAGGCCGCTCACGGGGTACTGACAGTTCTCTGTGCACAGCCTTTGCTGGAGATGGCCACCCCATGGTCACTGTGCAACCATGGCCTGAACATCTTCGACGAGGCTTCTATGGCTGCACCGTTGACAATTATGAAATGGAAGCGCAGGTTAGACAGATCTGGTTAGATCAAGTTGTTGCAAAGGAAAATGCCCTGTACATCAAATCACAGGAGATGATGAATGCAGTTAATCATGATGAACAAACGGAGCTGGACATCTTTGGGCGGGTCAAAGTCATGAACAAGTACGTGTTCTCATCCTATCTAGAATTCTTTCGGGGGACACCTGAGGGAAAGAAACTGAAGCGAGGATGTACTCCTTTCCATGAAAATTAAAATCCATAATGCTGGTGTAATGACAATAATGTTAATGATATCAAGTGAACACTTTGTTATTCTGTGCTAAATGGTCTGACAGAAATGATATGTTCTATAACCCTGCAAACTGGAAAAAATCTATAATGTTGCTGGTGTCCAAAAATAAAGCATACAACCAGGCAACCGTTACTTTCGTTTTACTTTTTTGCATTTGAACCAGCTCAATGATTAAACCAGGCAGAGAAAGGCAGTGTTGGTAATTTTTTCGTGTTTATTAGATTATTTTTCTAAAGGTGTCACAAAGGGTCAGAATTCTGAGAATTATAAAATATAAATACTTAGAAAATGTAGAACTACTCAATGAGGAGGCTTCACTAGTATGAACATATAGAGGGATGAGATAACACAGGAGAAACAGATTAAACATATAGAAAAATCCAAACAATAATGGGTTTTTATTTACCAATGCATGTGAAATCTAATTTATTATTGCATATTTAAAGATATAAAGAACATTTTGTGGTGGGCATTACTGTATAAGCTGTCAGAGCTAGTTCTGCACTGAAGAAATCCTCTTTAAATGTTTCAAAGCTGTAGTTTGTTGAAATTAGTTATATTATCAAAACACATGAGTTTTCATTGCACTGTATTACTGTATATAAACTATGGACTTTGCACTGACTGCGTTAGCCAAGTCCTTGGTCTGTGTCTTTCTAACTAGCTTAACCTAGTCAGAAAGGGACAAATTGATGAAGCGAAATCTCTTCAAGAATATAAAACCAACTAGAGTCTCACTCGACTCAATTTTCTTTGAATAACTATGACTTGGATGAATGAAAACCTTTACGGACAATATGACACATAGCAAATAGTGGAAAGTGACTGTGTTAATGGCTTGACTCTCAGCATCGGTTAAATCCAAGCCATCCAGCTGATACTGTGAGACTTGCAGCCCTTGTCACACCTGTGTCACAACTGGTGTTTGAAACCTTATTACATATTAGGGGATATATTTGAGGAATTGAGGGTAACAGACCAAATAATGGTACAGCAGCCAGAGCAGCTAACCTTAGTCTCATGTGGCTAGTAACCGCACAGTCCGTCTGAACTGTCCATTCCAGGAACAGGGAATTTTTAACCAGTGCAGTCTGTTAAGTGAAGAAACTTCATTCATTATCAGTTCAGTATCAGGAATGCTATCAGATAACTAGTTAAGGGGTGATATGAGATTTATAATGAGCTGGTTCAATCTGCAGATCTTTCAAACTTTGTAGACCAGGACAATGAGAGATGCAAACTGGCCTGAGTTTAAGTTTAACTGGGGTAGAGGATGCTGGACAGTGACAGAGACATGATCTGCGTATCTGTCAGTTATACCTGGAATGTTTCAGTCCTAAATGTGGGGAACAGCTTGATGTGTGCACCTTTTATTCTGCCTGACACCTGGTTAGAAGAGTGGTATACATGCTTTCACCCTGTGTGGGTGAAACTCAGAGCAGGCCAATGTGTGGGGCTGAGAGCCTGATCCTCACAGGAGAATGCAGCTGCACGAGGAACCTTTGCGGCCGCTGAGGAGGCCATGCTGTGTGGTGGCTAGTGACTGGATTAAGTTCCAGAAATGCTTGAAAGAGATGCCCTCGCCGTCACCCACACCCATCTTCCTCATGATCTCACCCAGTCCCTGGTCTGTGCCGATCCCCTGTAGGGCCACAATAGGACAACAAACTGAAAATGATTAGTGTGTTCACTGTGTCCCTGAGCCACAACTTTCCTCCTGCTGTAAAGAGTCATTCCAGGCATTATCGTCAGGAAGCTATCACACTTACCTCTTTAAGGTTAGGGCTTACAGATAGGAACAAGATGACAAAAATTAAAAGAGATACAGTGCTTAAATGACCGACACAAAAGACGGCCATGATTCCATACAATCAAAATTCACTGGAATGTGATTGTGAGGAAGAAATATAAAATTAATTTCTTTGGATTTAGATACGTGTTCCAAATAAACTGACAACTATTGTTCAGTCAGGTGTGAAAGTGAAAGTGGTCATACAGGACATACAGCAGTATGCAGTACTCACATATGTGAGTATTTAATGAGCCAAATCATGTCATCGTTGGATGTTGATGGTCAGACTACATGGAGAATGTTTCCCTTAAGAGTTAACTGGGACTAGGTCTTAAATATGTGTGTACATTATGTTTATTTGATTATGCTGCTGTGTGTGAGCTGTGCTGCTACACTCATATGCTATGCTGATGCAGCTTTACCTTGACCAGGTTAGGCAGGTGGGAGGACAGAAGACCTTTGAATTCATCGGTCTTCAGTGTTGGACTATTGTCAGCTGAAGCAGAGTGGAACTGGGTGACCAATGTATTAATGGCCCTCTCCAGGTCTGAGTACTGGAAAGAGGGAGAGGAAGTAAAGATTGAGAAAGACAGGAAGTAAGACAAAGGGAAACACAATGGTCAAATGAATGTCTATATTCACCACCATCATCGGGGATATTGATAACTAGACATCAGGGGGCCATAATGATACCACAAGTGTCCTCATCAGATATCTATCATTTCAGTTTGTTTATGCTAACCTTTGCTTGTTTAGGTTAATGTTAGTTAACTCAGGCTAACACTAGCTATAAAACATTGTGTGTGTTAGTGTGCATGCACATGCATGCATGTGTGCAGCAGCCTCTCAGGTTTTGTGTTTTGCTATGGTGTTGTGAACTATAAGGTCAGAGAGAGGACCTCTTCAGCCCCTGTACCCTCACAGGCATGAGAAAGGAGGACAAAGGAGGAAGGTAGAGTGTTGATGTGTCTGTGGTGGCTAGTTTGCAGCACTGAGCTCTCACACCCCTCTGTATTTAGAAGGCTGCCATTTAGCTCCAGGCTGCTAAATGGCAGGAAAGTTCTGTTTGAATAAATTGTGGCTATTAGTTTACATGCTATTTAGCTTTGGCTGAATAGCAGCTGGTCTGAGCAAGCTGTTTACTTGTTTAGAAATTATTTACAGATTGTTAGGTGATCTCCCCGTTCACCGTGTGGCTCTAGACTTTTCAAAATACAGTTTTAGAACTGAATATCAATCTACCAATTATCCAATTTAGCAACTGATGATGACCTAAATCATGGATTCAATCAGGCCTCTTGGAGAGATACTTCTGACCTTTGATATACCTGAGTTATTATCAAAGAGCTAAAATTGACATTTGTCATACAGTCAAGAATGTCATACAGTTGTTAATGACTGGACGCTGTGAATTAGTTCTTATCATGAGAATTTAAAGAGACAGCAGCATATTCAGCAGTCACAAATCAATTTGATGTCCCGTCTTGTGGTGAGTGTTCAGTGTTCACTTTTTAAGCTCTGTCTCTGGTGTCTACCTGTTAAGGTAACATTTGACTCTGTCCCTAGCTGCTCCAACTGAGTATGCTCAACAGGTGGAGACAGAGACTCCACTGAAACCAAAAACCAGATCTCTGAGCTCATGGCTACATGGAGTCCATTGCATTCATTTGATTTACTTGTACTCGATATTAAGGTAAATAAACATTTTTATACCATGGTCAGCGTGAATACTCTTTTCTGATTGGTTGGCAGGTGTGCGTTAAAACCGTTTAATGCACATGTAGTTCGGCTAAACTTTGTAGGCTAACTGCTCTAAATTTATCCGCGCCTGTAACCACAGCAAAATACCTACCCCAGTTTTATTTTTATTTTATATATATCATTTTATAAACAATAACCACACTGTGGAATAATTTTGACCTAAATCAAGCTAAATTTTAACTTTTAATAGCCTACTTTTGGCTTTGTTAAAGCGATTGAGCCACAGTGCTCATCCCGTCCTACTGTGACTACTATAACTGGCGTGGTTGTAAAAGGGACTAGCTTATTCCTTGTCATGACAATGGTAAACTCTTGCTTCGAAAACTTTTGATTTTGAGGGAAAAACTTTCACCAAAAGTTGGCGAATCCTTTTATTCCTATATTCTTGGAAAATGACCATGGTATAAGCGGGTTAATCCACTCGTAGGTGTGCATTAAACGGTTTTAATGCACACCTACTCGTGGATTAACCCTTACATATAATTGGTGAATTGTGCAGATAAACCACAAAGAGAACATTATAAAAATAAACCTGTAAAAAAAAAAAAACAACACAAGCAACAACAACAGCAACAAAAAACAGCCACCATCTTTGTTATCAAACAAATAAACAACCGGCTCATTTAACATGATAATAGATTCAACTTATTTGCACTGCGATCCTTTTGAGTCCATAAGACAGAGCTAATATCTGTATCCACTCAGTCACATCGGAATAAATGAATGAATGACTTGATGGATGGATGAATGACTCTTGTGTGAATCTGTACTTTTGAGAGCATCCAGGACTGTCTCTCATGTCATTGTGATCACCCTCTACTGGCCATAAATTGTAGTGAGACAACAGCAGAGACTTCCTGTGAGGTCAGTACCCAGTTCCTTGACAAGTAAAAATCCCCCAAGAGTTCAGCTTTAATTTCAGAATTGAATCTGAACCAAGGACTAAGGCAGTCTGATATTAAAGTCAAAGACACACTGGTCGCTCAATGGAACACACACCAGTCCTGCGTAGTTATTTAATACATGTGGACCAGCAGCTTTGTCAAAGCCACACCCTGGGTGACTGATCCACCACAAGCTGTTGCAGGCCCTCTTCACCTCCACATCCCCTACAGACCAGAATCTTGACTGTTCCACCTCCTTAATCAATACAAAGACCAGTGTCCAGACCTCCTCACAGAGACCAGACTCCAGGCTTGCTCGTATAAAAATAGCAACCGTATGTCTCTTCAAAGTGAAAGAGGACGTTAATAAGTTTCAGTTACAGTCAGATTCCCAGTTTTTTTGTGATATAGCTCAGTACCACACCCAGTTCCTGCTCTTTAGGGCTGGCCGTCGACAGATGGACCGAGAACAGAGATATGGCGGAGGGTTTGGGGACTGAAGTAGGCTGAAAAGGACTCTTACCTTGCTCTCCAGAATTTGAACATGTTATTTTGACTGTATAAATAAAGAGAAATCACGATGTGGAGTCCTGTGCAGACAGACAGCCTCTACCTGTTAAGCTTAACCTGGGCCCGGATGTGTTGATGACAAGTCCGTGGCCAGCAAACCTCCTAAGGCGTGTCAGGTTTGACTGCAACAGTATCTGGTTCAGGGAGGGGCCGCAGCCGACACGACGGTCCTGAACTCGGCGTCAGACAAACTATACTCGGCCTTGCTGAGAAACTCTGGTGATTCACGCGAATCTCTCTGGTCCTGGATTCTCTTTAGACATTTTTTCTTTGTCCGGCGGAAACCCTCCACTCAACATAGTCCGATCCTTAGGACCAGTTAAAAAAGTTTGTCTTTCTGGAGCTGGAGGACTCCGCAGAGAGAGACTTTCTCTGGAAAACCGAGGACTTTAAAACCTGGTCTTTAGTGAACTCAGATCACGATTCAGTCCACTACAGTTATGTTAAGATCTGTGTGTGAGTCTTACCTGCTGTGGCATATCGACGGTTGGAGTGTGTTAATTTTCTTCCTGCGTGTTTCGCTGCTGCTGCTGCTGTGTGTCAGTGGAGCAGCGCCTCTGTCAGCAGCTGGCACAGATCCTGGATCCTCCCACAGCCCGGAGCCCAGGTCCCGGAGCCAGGAACCAGCAACCAGGAGCTGGATCCTCCCACAGCCCAGCCTTCAGAGCCGAGAACCTGGATTCCACCCCCAGTTCATAAACTCCTCAGCCCCCGCTCTGTCACATTCTATCTTTATAAACCAGTGGTAAAGGTTTTTTACAATACGGAATCCGACTCACCATCAGAAAGCCACCAATAAGACGGTGTATAAGGTACAGTGAGGAGGTTGATATTTTTTTGTATCACTAAGGTCCAGGAGCCTGCTTTGGGAACAGTCCAGTGTCAGGATCCTATTTGGTTGTTGTATACAAATCTATATTTACATTCTCTGTGGCTCAACTTTTTTCAGTCCACATCTGGAAGCATTTAGTTCAAGTTGGACACTTGTTTTATCCAGCAAGTTCAGGCTGGTACTAAGGGTGTCATTGTGCTAACTGACTGCCATCTGATGGTCTGTTGTGAGAACGGGTCCAGGCCTCAGTTTCAGACTGTGGGAAAGGCCCTGAAGTTCTGTTCTTGGAGAGGGAAACAGGCAGAGCCACATTTTTCTTCTGCTGTTTCTGACTTCAGACAGTCAAATAAGGGGAGGGCAGGGGGGCGGCTGTCTGCTCCTTAGGAACTTGAATATGTGAGTGGGAGGGGCTGATGCCACACCCAGTCAAAGAAGCCACATTGAATTGTTTTAGTATGAGACCATCATCCTCTGCTTTCCTGAGCCGAGCTGCCTCCAGATGCTCAACACAGACCCACTAAACTTTCAGCAAACTTTCCTGATGTTACACATTGCTCCATACAATTCTCTGCACATGAAGTGAAACAACTCAGTTTTTTCTGAATAAAGACGGATAACTTTCTCACCTCTGTATTGCATTAATCTAGCAAATACCCTTGTTCTTGAGACACAACATGACCCACTTTTGATCATCAATATGGTATTCAGATTTAGTTAACCCTCGTCCCGCAAACATGTGCACCAATTTCGATAAAATTCTGTTTACCCTATAGGAAGGTACATATTTTTTTGGGATGTGCATCACCCCCTGGCCAAGTTCAAAAATCTTTAGTTGGACTACTGCCTATCACAACTGTTGCATATCTCCCAAGGTTTATGATGGGTGATTCAAGGGTTGATAATTTACCAGCCAATATTTGCTAAGCCCCAACTTTTGCAAGATATTTTTCTCGGTGGTGGCAACGGTTTTTATCTGATTACACTAAATTATAATTGAAAGGCTGTGTGCTACATTTTATGTCATCATGGAGCACTTTGACCTAGACCAAATTTCAGGTCAAAGAGACAAACCTGTATATTTACTGGGAACCTGGTGCATGTTTTCAAACTGTACGTACTTCAATTTCTCATTCCAAATTAGTTTTTTATTTTTATTTGATTGAACGATTCTTGGGCAGCATGGCGGCATAGTGGTTAGTGCTGTTGCCCCACAACAAGTAGGACATAGGTTCAGTTCCCAGGCTTAGGGCCTTCCTGTGGTGAGTTTGCATGTTCTCCCCATGCTTGTGTGGGTTTCCTCCAGGTACACCAGTTTCCTCCCACCGTCCAAAGACATGCATGTTTAGGTTAATTGGTGACTCTAAATTGTCTGTAGGTGTGAGTGTTTGTTTGTCTCTGTCTATCTGTCTCTTATGGAGTCAGAACAGTCTCATAATGAATGAACTCTCGCAGGGCTTTTCACAAATGCACATGCTTTGTTTTGTATTTGTATTTCGGACTCACAAATGCACATGCTTTGTTTCGTAGTTGTATTTCGGGCTACACAAATGTAGTTTTGAGGCACACTTGTAATATAAATTCATGGAGAATACGAATTGCTGAATGTGCCTTTGCGAAATCTGTACGTTGAATTTTGAGACTGACCTGACGTTGCAGGTCAACCAACGTCACCATTGGCTGATAAAGCTGTCAATCAAATGTATGTTTCTGATTGACAGATGTGATGACAGGTGTGTTTGCTTTCAGCCAATCATATGGCTCCTTACATTTCTCCACACTTATGCCGTTGGCGACCATTGTCATTATGGCAACAATAAACAACATGTTTCACAAAGGCAGCATGTAACATACGGTCACATAGTTTATGTTCATTCAAACATTTAACTTGGCTAAGCAGGAAGCTTCAACTAATTCAGTGACATTGCATGATTTACAATGAGGGGATAGTTAGATAAATGTTACTGATGTTGAGTCTCTCCATGCAATTGGTTTAAGTGTGGAGAAATGTAAGAAGCCAAAGACATCTACAGAAAAGACAAGTTTGACGCTGTCAACCTGTTCCAGTTGTTTATGGAAACAATCTGGAAGAAGTCTTTTCAGAGACTATCAGTCACTTATCAATCCTCATCGCCACACTCACGACCAAGATGGAAGCTGAGACGTGCTCAAAACTTTTCTTGGAAACACCATGCACCGGGAGAGCTGGAATGCATTGGCCATCTGGCAACAGAAAAGAGACCTTAAGATGAAAATCTATGGAAAAATTTGCTGGCCTGAAGGAAAAGAGGGTGAGGAGGGAGTTTGACATATCTCATGGGGCCCTGCCACCAAACTGCACCCCACAAATATTTTGCCACCACTGAAAACTGCTTTTGTGCCTATTATTGATGAGAAAAATGTAAACCTGAAAACTCTTAAAAGTATAATCCAAACTAAGAATTTGTGCAGACCTGCCAGGAAGATGCAGACTCGCTGTAGGGGAGAGGCAGAAGCAAGAAGCCCAAGATTTAATCTTAGTAACGTAGTAAAGTTAGTAAAGTTAAAAGCTGTTTTATTTTATTGATGTTAATTGGTGTTGATATGATCTCTTCTCTGTACTTGGTATGTGATTGTGTGGAAAAATCTGTCAAACAAAGGGTAGCCACCCTTGGTTTGTGGTCTATATTCTTGAAAATGGGCTACCACTTGACCATCATGCTGTTTATGAAAAAGACCGTATTGCCCAGGTAGCACTGCGCCATAGTGGTTAGGGCTGTTGCCCCACAACAAGAAGTTTGCAGGTTTGGTGTCCGGCCCTGTGGCCTTTCTGTGCGGAGTCTGCATGTTCTCCATGTGCTTGATTGGATTTCCTCCGGGTACTCCGGTTTCCTCCCACTGTCCAACAACATGCATGTCTAGGTTAATTGGTGACTCTAAATTCCACGAAGGTATGAGTGTGAGTGGTTGTTTGTCTCTGTCTGTCTTTATGTGTTGGCCCTGTGATGGACTGGAGACCCGTCCAGGGTGTACCCAGCGCTCGCACATTGTGAGGTGGGATTGGCCCCAGCACCCCCTCGCAACCCGGAAACAGCAGTAGAAGGTGAATGAATGAATTGCATTGCACAAGACCATAAAATCATTAGAAAAACTTTCACCAAGTCAATAAATCAAGTGAGCAGTAGGGCCATTTCAATAGACTTCAAGACAATATGATGACTTTTTAGAACCAGTAGAGCTGCCCTCTGATGGTCATGCAACAGAGCTTTACAGGCATTGAACATTAGTTTCACCTTTAAGAGTCTACGTCCACTTACTCCACCATACACTTATTCAGACATGACGTAAAATTATGACACACTGTATTGACCTGTGGTATTACCTTGGATGTATCCATAGAACATGAATGTACCAACAGGTTGTCCACAGGGGGACAAAACCTGTTAAATATGCGATTATCCCTTTAAGTCTAATAAATTCAAGGAGTAATGCCTATCACATGAAAAGACCCAACCCAACAAATACTGTTTCTTGCTTCAAAAAAAAAAAAAAAAAGAACTCACTCACATTCTCAAGATTCTCACTATTTCCTGCGGTGGATGGTTCCCCATGTGGTGAGTATGTGAGCAACAGACTATTTGCACAGGTCTCAAGGAGAGATGCTCACTGTTGGTTCGAAGAACAACCTGGGGCTAGATTCACAAAACTTTCTTAAGAAAAAAAAAATCTTAAGTGCCATTTTTTTCCTAAGTGATATTCTTAAATAAAGTTCTTAAGTATCTTCTCAACTTTCTTCATAAGTTTCTTCTTAAGAAAAAACTTAAGAATAAATGGTATTCTTGAAAACAAAGTTCTCAAATTTGTTCTGGATTTTTTTTCCTCAAGTTTAAGACAACCTTGACCCGTCTTAAAATTCCTACAGTGAAAAGCTAAGCCTCTAATATAACTAATCTCATCCAGTCAAGATTAATATTGTAACGCTGGGTATGGGGACTACTATGATGTGGGTTTGTTGCTTTGTTTCTGTTGAGGGAGGTGTCCAGCATAGGGGTATTTGCCGATGGGTTGTTCTGGGGAGGGGTGGGGGATGTTGTGGGTAAGCTGCAACATTTCATGACAGTTGAAAAAGTTAGAGACCCTGTTCGTTGTTTTCCGGGGGAACACCTCAACTTCGGGTTAGCTCTGCTGCAGCAAAGAAATAAATCTGGGCTCTGTTGAGCTAGCAAACTGCGATATCGCCTCCTCCTCTTCCTTCCTCCATCCACCTAGTTACCCCGCAACACTACAATACTTTCAGCTCCACCGGTCTTGTTCATCAATCGTTTCCTCTCAGCTCCCTTCTTTTTCACCTCTGAGTTAAGATCTGCCCACTTTTTCTTGACACCTGTGCCGTCTCTCAGCGTCTCTCCCACCGCTGAGACAGCCTCAGCCATGTTTGCCCACCCTCTAGACTTATTTTCAACTGTTATTCCCATATTGTCTATTTTCCCAAGTAGTAATTTTTTTCTTACATTTATTTCCTCAATTATATTATAACGTCCTTTTAAATGTTTATTGGCTCGTACGATGCAACATATTAATTCGTGACGTATTTTAGGAAGTTTGTAAATCGGAAAAATAAAGAAATTCGTAAGATTTGAGATTGTTCTTAAGAAAATATTGAGAAATTGCACTTTTTTATGAACTTCTTATTTAGATCTTAAGACATTACTTAAGATCTTTCTTAAGAACAGATTGGAGAATCTGGCCCCTGTTATCTTAGAGAACTCAGTGACTCCAAGTTTCTGAACCATAATCTGGTCAGTCAATAAACTCGGTGCTCAGCTGTATATGTTCTTTCAGTCTTTCTGCTGTTCTGCTGTTTGATAGCTGCTCTCAGTTACCATCAGAGACCAGACGTCCACTGTTCTCCCTAAGGTCCCTTTTCACATCCAGTTCTGACACCAATAAGGTTTGTGTTTCGTCAATAACCCCTACACTTGGTAGTCCATCGTCAGTAGGGATGGGCACTAGAATAACCCTCAGCCCCATCCTGGATCAAAAAGAGCTGCTGCTGTGCTGCTGCTAGGTTCAGGTGCTGCTCTTGAGCCACTCCGTCAGACTCTTCCTCACACATGTTGAAGAACTGTAAACTATCAGCCAATCCAGGAGGGATCACATTTTTCAGAAGGGGTATCTGAAGCAGGATTTGAGACTGTGCAGCATCAAAATCACTGGTCTCTGCTGGGTTTTTTTTTTGTTTGTTTTTGTTGCAGCCTTATTTGCCGTGTGTTTTCACAACTCTTCGGCATCCTCTTTCAGTCCTCATTCACAGTCTTTGAAGGTCTTTGTGTGGTATGACCTGCCCTCTTCCACAGTAAAAGCAGAACCCCTTCTCCTCCTCAGACCATCCCAGCCCCAAGTGGGCCACACCTTTGTCCTCAAAAACCCTTGTGTCCTCAATGTCCTCCTGGTTAGTGGTTCTTCTAGCTTGTGTCCAGCTTGCCTTGCTTTTACAACCATCCTGTGACATAAGCAGAGTGCGCTTCAGCTTTTTATCACGCAGCCTCACCATGGTGCTACGCAGGCGACTCTCCCTTCGTTTAGCTGCATGCAGCAGCCGTATAGCCTTCTCCAGATAGGCAATAGCCTGGTTGTAACGTCTCCTCCACAGCAGGGGGCAGAGCTGAGCGTAGCTGTGCTCCTTGGACAGGTAGAAGCCTGGTGGAGGGGGCAGACGCCTCATGTACTGTGATGGGGAGAGGGGACGAGTCTCTGGGGAACCACATGGTGAAGCAGCATGTTGTTGAAGTGAAAGCTGCTCATGCCCTGCTGGTTCCTGAGAAGATGCAGGTTTGTTTTCATGAGTCTCCGCAGACAATGACCTCTGACCTGTGGGCTCCTCTAATGTCTGATTTCCATTTGCTCTCTGTTCTCCTGCGGAGAGACTCCTCCTATAGAAAACATGATATTACTTTTTCCTCTCTTCATACAGACAGTCACACAACAACCATCAGGGCTCAGTCAACTGATGCATCATGTGTCATGAAGAGGTGTGCTACACTGTTGAAGGGGTGAAAAGTATTCCTCTACACCCCTATTCCTCAACTTTCAGCCGGCTAGCTGCAGGCTGACTGAATGAACAAGAGAGTGAATGAACGAACGAGTGATTACCTAACAGGTGTGTAGTCCTGTCTCTGTGATCTTCCCTTTCCTTTTTTTTTGGATGTTAAATCAAATACTGTAGGGAAAGCATCTTCCTTCAGCCTCCTGATGCCGCTATGAAAAGGGCATAGATTTAGACAGTCAGCAGTACACTAATGTTTCACTCCTGAGGTCAGTAACTGAGCGTTACACCACTGATGTGTTGGCTGAGCATACAAACCTGCAGCTGGTAACCTCAAAGCTCTCTGAGGTGAAGTGTTTGGAACAAAAGTAGACAAAGTCAGTTTGAGGGTCCCAAGAAGCTGCACGGTGGGAGTTGGTGATCCATAAATTCCGTCGAGTGGCTCCCTTTGGTAGTCTGAAATGACAATAAAATATATTTATTTTTATATCTATTATTATCTAGCCAAGAAACAACACTGGGACCCACAAAAGAACATCAGGAAGTATAACATCCCAGTTTGTATGTGTGTGTTCACCAAAAGGTCAAACAGTTATCCTGGCCCTGACAGTTCTTTCTTTTTAAACCTATTCACACTTAAATGTGTTTTCCTTCATTTTATTTCCTTGCATATTCCTATATACACATATATGCAACATATAGTACACAGACCCTTTCATCGACGTTAGGTGAAGAAGTGAACATGTTATCATCTCTAATGTAATGAAGACTTCAGCAGAAGCAGCATCACCTCTGCATGACTAAGAACTGATGATGAAACCAAGGAAGACGCTGAAATTAGTTGATAACTCTTGCTTATTTTCATTCACGTCTCTGTGGTTTCATTTATTGCTATTATTTTCTCTGAAGTCCACCTCCTGGTTGAGGATGTTCTCAGGTATCCATACACATCACTGTGCCTCCTGCTGTCGACATCTTCTCCACTCAGCCTATTGTGACTAAAGAGAGAAGGGCACAGTGAAGACTGAGTTAACCCTGCAAACCTTATTGCTCAATTTGGATTTTTTTTTTAACAATTTTTTTTATGCAGCTGTTGAATTTATCTTAAATTTATCCTCCATGTGTGGTGAAGACAGTACAAAAAGCAGTTTGTCAGATAACACCATCCCTTTACATGGAAATACAGGAAATGTTCTGAGAATTCTAGTGTAGACTACATTGGATTTGGAGGATTTAGGGAACTGGAAGTACGAGGTCCCACAGAAGACAATCTGTGTTTTCAACCAAAATCTCCTGCTGTTGTCCATCTGTTCCGTCTTCCTGACTTGCTCTGAAACCTTGGAGAGGAGATGCACTGATCAGGCATGACATTATGACCACCTGCCTTATAGTGTGTCGGTCCCCCTTTAGCTGCCTAAACAGCCCTGACCAGTCAAGGCATGGACTCTTTCGGGGTTGCAGGGGGTGCTGGAGCCAATCCCAGCTGCCATTAAGTGAGAGCGGGATACACCCTGGACAAGTTGCCAGTCTATCGTAGGTCCAACATACAGAGACAGACAGAGACAAACAGCTACTCACACTCAAACTAATACCTACAGGCAATTTTGAGTCACCAATTAACCTAAACATGCATGTTTTTGGACGGTGGGAGGAAACTGGAACTTCCAGATGAAACCCAGGCAAGCTAGGGGAGAACATGCAAACTCCACACAGAAAGGCCCCAGGCCCGGGTGCGGAAGCTGAGACCTTCTTATTGTGGTGCGACAGTACTAAACACTATGCGTTGTACTGCCCCCTGTGGTATATAGTACCATGATATTATATGATATAAGTTGCAACATGGGGCCTCCATGGATTGGACTTGTTTCTCCAGCACATCCCACAGATGCTCGATTGGATAGAGATCTGGGGAATTCAGAGGCCAAGTCAACACCTCAAACTTGTTGTTGTGCTCCTCAAACCATTCCTATACCATTTTTGCTTTGTGGTACGGCACATTTTCTTGCTTGAAGAGGCCACCATTTCCATGAAAGAGTGTACATGGTATGCAGCGATGCTTAGGTAGGTGGTACGTGTCAAAGTAACATCCGCATGGATGGCAGGACCCAAGCAGTGTTCTACTCGAGGTTTCTGCCTCTTAAAGGAAGTTTTTCCTTGCCACTGTCGCCGAGTGCTTGCTCTTGGGGGGATCTGTTGGGTTTCTTTAAATAATTTTATAAAGAGTTTGGTCTAGACCTGCTCTATATGTAAAGCGCCTTGATGCAACTTTGTTATGATTTGGCGCTATATAAATAAATCTGATTTGATTTGATTCAATTAAAATCACACATGATTGAAGTCTCACCACATCATAACCATATTAATGTAGAAACATTAGAGCAGATGATAATGTTTGTCACTAACATAAATCCTTGGCTGATTGACCTAGATAGATATCTATAAATAAATGTAATCTCTATCAAGCACATCAGGAATCATTGTGAAGAACAAGTCTAAGAATTAATTCTGAACATTAGCATACCAAAATTCTGTAGACAAAAATCTTTCACTTATTTCTTTCATAGAGGCACTAAAAATGACTTATTTTGATCTCTTACTCACTTCATAATCTCAAGTTATTAAATGATTTGATCAACTTCCTTTACCTGTGTTTTCCTTCATGTTATCTAATGTGAACATTTCTCACCCAGGTTGAGGAGAAGTGGTCAGAAGAGGTAACCTGCTAATGCAGTCCTTAAAGATGACATTGACAAAGTCACTGGCAATGCACCAGCGAAGCTCTTTCAAGTCTCTTGCATGTATCTAGACAGAAAGTGCGTCAGCCCTGTAGAAAATCACTGCAGCATAGACCCAGGATTTGGTGTCTTTTTCTGTGACATGTGTGAAAGGCTCACTTGTGAAAGGTAATGCCAGCAACACGAGTCTCACGGTTATCCCGAGATTTGCAGCCTCCAGCTGAACAGTGTCTCGGCATCTGAAATGACACAGAGAAACAAGTACCATTAATTCTGGAGACAATTCAGCTGTATACAGGATGCAGAGACCAACTCCTACACACCATGTCAACAATGCTACAATGCTCACTTTATTAGCGACACCAATGTAATGCCCCCTCCTTCAGCCAGAAAAGGGTGCCCACTCTGCGTCAGGGAAGATTTGCTGCCCCAAGTGGAGGAGTTTAAGTACCTCAGGGTCTTGTTCATCAGCGTGGGGAAAATGAAGCTGGGAATGAACAGTGGGATTGGGGCAGTACCTGCAGTATGCAGATGCTAAACTAAGAAAAAACAGTAACCCCTTTGGAATGATTTGAATGACTTTCTTCATGAACTGCCATAAAGTGCGACCAGTTCTTCCTCTGAATCAGGGGTGGGCAATTAATTTTTTTTACGCAGCTGTTGAAGCACACTTATGCCACAAAAGCATTTCAAAATTTCAAAATAAAGACCGATTTAGATTATTTCGTTCGTCTGTTTAGTCCAGGTCGAGGCAGATGGCCGCTCCCCCTGAGCCTGGTTCTGCTCGAGGTTTCTGCCTCTTAAAGGAAGTTTTTCCTTGCCACTGTCGCCGAGTGCTTGCTCATCGGGGGATCTGTTGGGTCTCTTAATAATTTTATAAAGAGTTTGGTCTAGACCTGCTCAATATGTAAAGTGCCTTGATGTAACTTTGTTATGTTTTGGCGCTATACAAATAAATCTGATTTGATTTGAGTAGACCACTCCAAACCCTCCTTGTTGCGTGTGTTGTGCATAGTAGACTCATAAACAGATATTTCAATGATTCCTTCAGGTCTTTGCTGTTACTGCAGGGCTCTTCTTTACATCAGAGAACTTTCTGTACTGTTTTTAAAGTCATTTTGGCAGATTGCCCTCTCCTAGTGACAGGAACCACAGAGCTAAATAGCTCTTGTGAAAAATGGTTCACATAAGCAGATGCGCCTTGTGAATATGAGGTTTTTGACACATAAAAAAACCCACCTCAAACTGGTTTCATAGATTTTACTCCAGATGCTAACTCCTGAGTCCGTTTAACTTTTGTGGAGTCATTTGTTGGGGGTTTTCATGTCCTGTTTCGAACCTACACTGTGAATGATTGGTGTATTCAATATGAATGATGTTGCAATGAGTGTGTAGCCAGTTAAAATAGATTGCTTACTGAATGTTGTAACTTTGATGAAGATCAGATCAGATTTTAAGAAACATTTATGATAAATATAAGTCATCCCAGAGGATCACTTACTTTCACTAGCTACCATATAAAATAATAAATAAGGAAATAAAGTTTATATAGTCAGAAACAAGGTTCTACCTTTAGTGCTGACCTTCAAAGGAAGGGGGGCAATTTTTAAAGCAAGGACCTGTTGGACAACTAAAACTGCATAACTGCAGTAATACTGTAGTTGGAGGAGGAGGAAGGAGAACAAGAGGAAAAAGAAGAAAAAAGGTTAGGGGACCTTCTCAGGGAACTCATCCTATGGTATGTGTCATTATGAAAAGCAAACTGACAGTAATTATGGAAAATCTATTGCCCATTGCAGTGAGTACATTGGAAAAAGCTGTGAGGGGGCTGCCCAAGGTTCTATTTCACTACATTATGGGTTGTTGGTATATTAAATGTTCCTCAATAGGGCATAACAAGTTTCAGTGATGCTTAACTGCAGTTTGTTAATTAACTCTAAACCTAAGCTTAATCACAATTTATTTGAAAACCTTATTCTTGCTCTCTAATACCCAAGCTAAGTTTTTATCTGAATTGCTACAGCACAGCTAAAATCTTTCTCTCTGAAAATTACAGTGAAGAGAATAAGGAGGTTTGACATGCAGGAAAAGTTCAAGGGTCAAGTGGGGACATGGGCTGCTGCAGTTATGCGCTCTGTTGTGTTAACAGCGGCAGTCTCAGCTCTACATTTCATGAGTTATTACATTCAACTGTGTTCTCTTAACATGTAAATGAACCCAATCACTGTTTTAAACATTTTCATACAATCTTTAGAATTTTGATTATGATTAATATATTTTACAGTATTATTGCCTCTTAATGTAGCCGCAAGGGGGTACAAGCCAGTGCCTTATTGTGCCGGTCCCAAGCCCGGATAAATACAGAGGGTTGTGTCAGGAAGGGCATCCAACGTAAAACTTTTGCCAAATCAAACATGCGAATCGAATCAATGACTTCCATACCGGATCGGTCGAGGCCCGGGTTAACAACGACCGCCATCGGTGCTGTTCAATTACAGGGTACCGGTGGAAATTGGACTACTGTTCGTCGAAGAAGGAGAGGAGGAAGGTGTGTTCGTAGGAAGAGAGAGAAAAGGAACGCCAAGAGTCTAGGACTGAGAGTAGGGACTTTGAATGTTGGAACTATGACAGGGAAAGGTAGACTAGGTTGGATAGGGTCAGGAATGAGTACATCAGAGGGACAGCACATGTTAGAGGTTTTGGAGATAAAGTCAGAGAGGCCAGACTGAGATGGTTCGGACATGTCCAGAGGAGAGATAGTGAATATATTGGTAGAAGGATGCTGAGTTTTGAAGTGCCAGGCAGGAGGCCTAGAGGAAGACCAAAGAGGAGGTTTATAGATGTAGTGAAAGAGGACATGAAGGTGGTTGGTGTGAGAGAAGAGGATGCAGAAGACAGGCTTAGATGGAGGCAACTGATTCGCTGTGGCGACCCCTGAAGGGAAAAGCCGAAAGGAGAAGAAGACAGTATTACTGCCTCTTCTTAACCATTACTGGTTATCATTTATTAACATTATTAAGCTTTTGTGATTATATATGTACGCAAATATATTACTAGATTAACATTCTGCTATTTTCATTACAAAATATTAATTTATATCATAACAGCAGATATATTATTATCATTATTATTTGTATTAATTCGATTGTACGCATACACTCAACCTTAAAATCTTATTACATCTTACTGTCACAATTTCCTTTTTGCTTCTTCCTTTCTCCCTCCTGCATCCTGGTCTTCTCCTTTCAATCCTAGACAGTGGATTTCATTCCTATCATTTACTTCTGTCCTTACGTTCTCAAATGTAAATACAAGAGTCCTTTGAATAACGCGTCCGCATCCTAACTCTGTACTTGAAACGCAACACTGCCATCTCCCTGTTGTATCTCTTCTGTCACTGTTTGGTGCCGCTGTAACTAATATTGCTTTCCTCTATGACTTGACTTCTGTATAGTCTAGGTGGTTTCATATCCACCACGTTCAGGCACAGGAGCATGGCTCGGAGACGAGCTGGACGAAAATAATCCGTTTTTGTGGCGAACTTCCTGATCTCAGAGCCTGTTCATTAGCTCTCAGACCCAATAAAGGACCTATAAAGAGTCGAGGTTCAGGCACTTCAGAGAAACTGTCCACGAATATAGCAATAGCTCTGTCGCGGCATTTGTCGTTGCTAACGTTACTTGGTGATAGCGGGCACGACACTATCCAACAAGCCAAACTACCATCGTTACTGGGCAAAGCGATGATTTATTGATAGTAAAAACATTAAGGCCATACTTCAGATTCGACCTCACGAACATGGCTCATTTCTTTCACCCACCTTCATCATCCTTTCCTATTGCTCCTCATCTTCTTTTCTTCTTTTTGCACTACTTCTACTACTACTGCTACTACTGCTACTTCTGCTTCTGCTTCTGCTTCTTCTTCTTCTTCTTCTTCTTCTTCTGCTTCTTCTTCTTCTTCTTCTTCTTCTTCTTCTTCTTCTTCTTCTTCTTCTTCTTCTTCTTCATTTGGTATTCTTAGCGGTTTTGTAAACAATGAATTGACACACTACTGCCACCAATTGGTCAAAGGACCGATCTATTAGAAATGAGAATTATGGCTCTTTGAATGGAGCCAGATCGTTTGGATCCTTTCAAAGAGCCCTTAAAAGGACTGGTTAATTTTTATATTTATTTTTTTTAAGAGGCCACCCTGGGGGGGGGGGGGGGGGGGGGGGGGGGGTGGTAACTAATATTAACTGGTAAAAATTCACTGGGAGAGTGATAGGCTAAGATATTCTGACTGAGATGTCTCTATTTTCTGTGGTTTTGTAGTAGCAGGAAGGATTTGACTAGAGCTAGGTACATAGCCAGGCAAAAATGTGGGCACAGTGGTTTCAGAGGTAGCCACTGTAGCTGTAGCAGCAGTGATAGTGGCCTGAGGTCTATCTAACACTACCTGAAGTGGAGGTAGAAGCACCAGAAGCACAAGAAGGTTTTAGTTTACAAGGCAATCTATGTTCCAAGGCCCTGTGGCCTTTGAGTGTGGATGTGTATTGTAGCGTCCGCCAGGATGTGTTGAAAGGATGGACAAAGCGTTAATCAGTCAACCATTTTTTCAGGAACAGTAATGGTTACTGTCAGCCGTACCCATGCCAAAACAACAAAGCAGGGTCAAGTCAACCGCACGACAACTGTGCACCAAGCTTTCCCTCAAACTTGCTCACACACAACACACGCACATGCACGGCCCACGTCCCCCACACACTCGCACCTACCTACTCAATCAACCAGGCTCCTTGCGATCCTGACGAATAAGCAATATTGGTAACGGAAAGATGTTCTCACTGAAAGAAAATATAAATATGTGGGGTATGGCTTTTGAGTCTCATTAATTTCTTCTTACATCCTGCCATTGCATTAACACTTTTCCTTCAGTCTCTGCTCACTTTTGAGTGTGTAGTTTATGTGGCTTGAAAGTTGGTTTAAAATGCATGGGACCAAAAGAATATAAATGTTAGACCCAGCAGCACTGCAGCATATTGGTTAGCGCTGTTGCCCCACAACAACCCCTTTCTGTATGGAGTTCACATGTTCTCCACATGCTTGAATGGGTTTCCTCCGGGTATTCCGGTTTCTTCCCACCATCCAAAGAAATGCATGTTTAGGTTAATTGGTGACTCTAAATATCCTTGATCTTGCTCTCACATATGGCATCGAAACTGACAAGTTAACAATTTTTCCTCAAAACTCTCTTTTGACTGACCATTACCTCATTACATTTGAGTTTACTTTAATTGACTGCACAGCATCGAGGAATATATTCGGCTGGAGAAGATGTTTATCTGAAGATGCTGTGGCTAAATTTAAAAAGAATATTTGGTCATCATTTACAGCAATGCCATGTCTAAATTCAGATGAGTATTTTTCCCATGCACAGGTTGATGACCTTGTGACTAGCACTATGGCCACACTGCGTTCAAATCTTGATGATGCTGCCCCTCTCAAAAAGAAAGTAATAAAACACAGGAGGCCGGCTCCGTAGTACAATTCTCACATTTGTATCTTAAAGCAGACGTCATGGAAATTAGAAAGAAATTGGCGCTCCAGTAACACGGAGGAGTTTCACCTAGCCTGGAAAGAAAGCTTAAAAACGTATAAAAAAAGCTCTCCGCAGTGCTAGAAGCTCCTATTATTCAGCACTAATAGAAGAAAACAAGAACAACCCCAGGTTTCTCTTTAGCACTGTAGCCAGGCTAACAGAGAGGCATAGCTCAATTGAACCAGTGAGCACATTAGCTCTCAGCAGTGATGATTTTATGGGGTTTTTTACATATAAAATTATAACAATCAGAGAAATAATTCATCAGCTCTTACCTACATCAGACAATAATCTTCTACTGAATACAGCAACAAAATAAATCAACTGCAATGCCTATTGTACACCTGGAATCATTCTCATCTCTGAATCTCTCAGAGCTAGCTTCTATAGTCTCATCATCTAAACCATCAACCTGTCTATTAGACCCAGTGCTGACTAGCCTCTTCAAAGACATTTTATACTTAATTGAGCCATTCATTCTAGATCTGACTAATTTGACGTTATCTTTGGGTTATGTACCCCAGACTCTTAGAGACGGCAGTCATCAAACCCCAACTTGAAAAGCCAAATCTTGATCCAAAATATTTAGCAAATTATAGACCCATATCGAACCTTCCGTTCATTTCTAAAAGCCTTGAAAAAGAAGTGGCAAACCAATTACATGAGCATGGCTTCCAGCTCCACTGTAAGAAACCTTGGAGTAACTTTTGACCAGGACATGTCCTTTGTCCCTCACATAAAACAAGTCAGTAGGGCAGCTTTCTTCCACCTGAGAAACATTAGGAAAATCAGAAACATCCTCTCTCAAGAGGATGCAGAAAAACTAGTCCACGCATTCGTAACTTCTATGCTTGACTACTGTAACTCATTATTATCTGGATGTCCAAACAAATCTCTGAAAGGCCTTCAGTTGATTCAGAATGCTGCTGCACGAATATTAACAGGAACTAGAAAAAGGGATCACATCTCTCCTCTTTTAGCTTCTCTTCATTGGCTGCTGGTAAAATTGAGAATAGAATTTAAAATCCTTCTTCTAACATATAAAGCTCTTAATGGCCAAGCTCAATCATATGTCAGAGAGCTCATAGTTCCTTACTGTCCTAGTAGGCCACTCTGCTCTCTAGATGGAGGTTTACTTGTGGTTCCTAGAGTCTCCAAGAGTAAATCGGGAGGCAGATCTTTCAGTTATCAAGCTGCTCTTCTATGGAACCAACTTCCAATATCGGTCCGGGGGTCAGACTCTTTAGCAATTTTCAAGACCAGGCTTAAAACTTTTCTGTATGACAGAGCTTATAGTTAAAAAGTTAAAGTTCATTTACTCTTTAGCTATGCTGCTAAAGGCCTAGACTGCTGGGGTAAGGACTGAGCACCTCTCTCTCTCTCTCTCTCTCCCCCTTGCATGCGCCGACATACCAATAACCATGCTTCTCCGAAATCCCTGTTTCTCCCAGTTTTAAGCATGTTTACCGTATTTACTAACCATGTTTCCCAAAGTCTCTGTCTCTCCCAGTTCCTCTCCTCTCTCTCCCTGTCCTCATCCTTCAGTTGGTGAAGGCATCGCTACCCCATGTTCCTGCAACGCCTGCTGCTCTGTATACCTTCATGAACCCCATACAGCATAATTTCTATGAACTTCATGCAGCATCATATGTTCCTGCCTGCACCTGTTTTGAATATCCCCTCCTTCTGCTTTAATTCTCTCCCTACTCTACCCAACCTTGCCCCATCCCCGCTGTGTCTCTCTCTTTCTCTCCCTCTCTCAACCCAATCAGTAGAGGCATAGGGCGCCCCCCCGAGCCTGGTTCTGCCCGAGGTTTCTGCCTCTTAAAGGAAGTTTTTCCTTGCCACTGTTGCCAAGTGCTTGCTCATCGGGGGATCTGCTGGGTCTCTTCAAATAATTTTATAAAGAGTTTGGTCTAGACCTGCTCTATATGTAAAGTGCCTCGATGTAACTTTGTTATGATTTGGCGCTATATTAATAAATCTGATTTGATTTGATTTGATTTGATTTGAACCTGTCTGACACCTACATTACAACAACCCCTCCTTGCTTTAGTTGATCAGGATTTACAAGCTGTCTGGTTGACTCCTTGGCTTACTGTATAATAAATCTGATTTGATTTGATGTGATTTGATCTAAATTGTCTGTAGGTATGAGTATGAGTGTGAGTGATTGTTTGTCTATGTCACTTTATTTTGGCCCTGCGATGGACTGGTGACCCTTTTCAGGGTGTACTCTGCCCTTGCCCAATGTGAGCTGGGAGTGGCTCCAGCACCTCCCACAACCCGTTAGACTCATCTTTTGTGTTCTGTGCACTGTCTTTTGCACTGCTGGGGATGCACTGAGCATTTCTCTCCCTCTCTTTCTGCTGGCCCCATGCATCTACATCACACTACTACATGTCACCTCCTTCCTGTAGTTTGTGTTTTTCCCTCTTGTCTGCTCTCCCCGTGCTGAATCATCGCTTTCTCCATATTCCTGCTCAACACTTGCGGCTGCCATAATGATTGTAAGTTATCGTTATTTCAAGTGGATGTAGAAAAACTACAGCATGCATTTGTTCCCGCTAGACTAGACTACTAACACTACCAACAGGATGTCCCAACAATTCTCTGAAATTCAGTTGATTCAGAATGCTGCCACCCAAATATTAACAGAAACCTACAGAAACTTAACAGAAATATTAAAAGATACCACATTTCTCCTGTGCTAGCTTGTCTTTTTTGGCTCCCAGTAAAATTCAGAATGGAATTCAAACTCCTTCTCTTAACATACAAAACTCTCAATGACCAAGCTCCGTCATATCTTAGAGAGCTCATAGGTCCTTATTGTCCCAGTACATTGTTAAAAATGTTCGTAAATTTTACAGTGAAAAACTGTCAAACTATGACCGTAAAAATCTGTAAAGTATAAAACAGTATGATAATGTTTCTATAACACTGAATCACCGTAAATAACAAATTGTAATGTAACTTGTAACTTAAATATTTTCTCTTGGAAAAATGCATTTCCGTACTCTTGCAGCTTTTTTAAATCGTAAAATACTGTAATATGTACAACAGTCAATACTGTGATTTTTGCATTTATTTATTGATTACAGTTTTTCAAAGTTAAACATGCGTACTGTTGTGCTGATAACAGAAACATGCTGCACTACTTATAACAAGTAATGGTGATTTTTGCTTTAATTTCACATAGAAAATCGAGATTTAACCTGTCAAATTGATCTTTTTTTTCTTCTTTTTTAAACAAGGTTTATTTTTATTTTCCATTTTCCAAATGCCTAAAAATAGTACAATTTCTGAAGTAGGCATTAAATTGATCTATTTTTGCACTAATAACCAGTGATGGAAATAACAACATTATAATTTTTTTTCAGTAACGAGTAAACTAATTGATAGGGATGGGCGAGTACACCACTATCCGTATCTGTATCCGTATTTGTACTCATAGGGGGCGGGACTTAAACCGGAAGTGGGCGTGGTTTATAAAACAGTTGCATTTTTAAACCTGAAATTGATATGGGTTGGTCAAAAATTGCTATATTTATTGTAAGGCTCAATATATTTTTATTTACAGCTTAATTTGTATTACACCAAGGTAAGAAGAGCGATCCGCCTGGAAAAGAAACGTGACCCGGTGAAGAAACAGTGAGAATGAGAAACGCGACACGGGCTGCATGCAGCCCTGTCCCGTCACACAAGCACCACTTCTGTTACGAATCAAGTTTTCACCCCATAACCCCATAAAGTGGGGCATATTTGAAACGTTTGGGTTATAAAAAGCTATTTTAAAAGGATGATGTAGTACTATGGATGTAGCCTCAATTTTTATCGCTATTAGGTTAAATGCTGATCTTACCAGGGGACTAGATCAGGTAGTTGTAAATATCGATGTATGTTACCTTTGGCCATTCAATCGGATCATTTCTCCATGAAAATGAAGGGAAACAGAAGGGACAATGAGAAAGACCCACATATATGAGTTTTTCATTGTACTATTTTTTCTCTGGCACAGCTAGTGTGTTAATTGGCAGCACAATTTAAAAAACGCTGTCCAGTACTTAGCTTAAAACATTATTTCAATGTGTCAGATGATTACTTTGTTTTGCCCTCCGGTGGGTATGGCTTTCAGAGTATGACGCGTTGCGCTCTGTCTCTATCACAGGATGCCCTGAGGAGGATTTCCTTCAGCCTGACCATGGATATTGACTCATATTACTCGTATGGTACTCGTACTCGTCAAAATTGCTATATCCGTACTGGATACTCGTTTCAGCCGAATATCCGGCTCAACCCTACCAATTAATTTACTCTTCCCATCTTTATAACGCCGTTACCATTACTGCCAAAAAATGCGGCGCGTTACTATAATTGAAGCAGTTTTTTTCATCAGACCAACTAGATCTCTAAGCCGAGAGGCAAAGACTTTTTTTTTACTATTCTTCCTTAGTTAGTGGGCATGAGACAATCACATAAATTATGACGATTGGCTGAGGTAGAGTAAAATTTCATGGTGAGCCAATCAGAGGTAGAGTTGGGCGGGTGTTGGTTACAGAAATTCAAAAGCACGCATAGTCGGACACACAACGAACGACACAAGTGAGTCAGTCAACAGGAAACAGGAATGGTGAGCCCAAATAATCCAAAAGTAGCCTTCTCTAAATGGAAGTATAGCCATTACTTTTCCCTCCAAGAAATTAAAGGAACGAATGTAATCGTGAAATGCACATTATGCCCTGGACAAAAGTGCCTCTCTACATCGGTGTCAAGTAATTCAAACTTACTCAAACATATTACAATTGAACATGCACATGTATTTTAAGTTCCGTTAAAGAGGGGTGGGGGTGGGGTCCGAATTCCGACACATTTGAGCATTTAAAAATTTACTTGAAAGTAACGCAATAGTGACTTTCCACAGTAACTAGTTTCTTTTATAATTTGTAACTGAGTAACTAATTTAATTACTTTTTGGGAGAAATAACTACTAACTGTAACTAATTACTTTTTTAAAGTAACCTGCCCAACACTGTTAATAACAGACATATGCTGTAATATTTATGACATTTATAACCGCAATTTTGCATATGTCATGCTAAAAATATATTAAATGTTAACTACACAAACTTTTGTGCTGATAATAGAAAATGCTGTAATATTTATAATACTTCACACTGCATTTTTACATTTATTTCTCATAAAGAATGCAATTTGTAACTGCAAAATATCCCAAAATATCACACCAAGGTGCTGATAACAGAACTATGCCATAACAAACTTACCAAAAATAGAAAATTTCTTTTTGGCTGATTATTTCTTTGTTGTTACAAGGCTAATTGTCAGTATTTTTCATATGGTTGGAAAGTCTGTTCATTTACGTTTATAATGAATTACCTTCATTTTCATCTTAGAAAAAATATTGCCTTTAAATGTTATTTTTTAAATATTGTTTAAATTAATATCTTGAAAATAACTCACATGAACTGAATAAAAGCATCTCGATACTGAGTAGAAGTTTTATTTCCTCCACTTTTGTGCATTGTGCGCCTGAATTTCAAACAGGCCAATCAGCTCACTGCATCTGACTCCGGGCCATGAAGCTCCGACAAAGACCGGAGTTCCGGACTTCTTCCATTCAAGTCCATGGTCTTCACCGGACTCGTCGGCTGTCTGGATTTATAGCCAGAACCTGTTT
Organism: Remorina albescens; assembly: GCA_034769265.1. Taxonomy (NCBI): domain Eukaryota; kingdom Metazoa; phylum Chordata; class Actinopteri; order Carangiformes; family Echeneidae; genus Remorina; species Remorina albescens. The sequence continues at coordinate 1,255,344 of CM068492.1, read as the reverse complement.
TCAGTCACCGCAGTAAGTAAATCACCTCAACCTAGAGACTTTTGCTTTTGCTGAATTTATTTGGCTTATCAAGAGGGTTGTATCACAGACAGCTAACTAGCCTATACCTTAATGTCATTAGACTTTTATAACAGCCTGGAAAAGTCGATAATACATGTTCAGACGTGTTTAGAGGACATAGTGTATTATTAACAATCGTTTCATTGACTTGGCTGATTTCTAAAAAATGCGGTGTGGCTTTACCCGCCATCAGGTTAAAGCGGGATCAGTCTATTTGCTGAAGACTCTGGTTAGCTGAGCATTCTGCTCGTGTTTATTGTGGATATAACCTCTGTGTTTTATTGTTGAAGATGTATTCTTGTAACATATGTGGTCAAAACATCCAGTCTGTAAAAGCATGTTTTGCATTGCAAACTGCACCACAATGAACCCTGACATATTTTCAAATGTGTTGCAACAAGTTGTAAGCAGGCATGTACTGGATATACAGCTTTAAAGTCACACTTCTATCACCACCACAACAATACACCAACAGTTAATGTTCCTCAGGATGTGACCTTAACGCCAATAAAAAACACAATGTCACTTTGTGGACGCCAGTGCGAGGGAACTAAATCATTGGTTGCTCACTTAAAGGAGCACATAACAGAAGGGCGTCATGTACCTTTCCCAGTGAGAGGATGCAAAAGTTTGTTCACTGCAAAAACGTCTCACCTCTCACATGTCCAGAAAGCACAGACATTGGCCAGAAAATGTGATTTGTGCACCAGTCCCACTACAAGTGCTTCCATACACAGTGTGTCAGAGAGCATGTCAGAGGCTGAATACACTGTTGGGGATGAGCTTAATTTCAGTGACCTGTATCTGAGAAATATATGTATCCATCCATCCATCTTCGTCCACTTATCCGAGGTCGGGTCACGGGGGTAGCAATTTCAGCAGGAAGCCCCAGACTTTCCTTTCCCCGGCCACATCGACCAGCTCTGACTGCGGGATCCCGAGGTGTTCCCAGGCCAGAGTGGAGATATAATCTCTCCACCTGGTCATCAGTCTGCCCCGGGGCCTCCTCCCAGCTGGACGTGCCTGGAACACCTCCCAAGGGAGGCGCCCAGGAGTCATCCTAACCAGATGCCCGAAACCACCTCAACTGGCTGTCAGGGCTAGGCTAGAAGGAGGACCCAAATGCAGGAGCCTGAGGCAGTAGGGTGAAGGTGATTATGAGTATTTTAATGAAATGCAAAACATAGAACAAAGGAGACCAAGGATAACCAGAATAACCAGGATAACAAAGGAGAAGTACAGATAACGACAGAGATCAGGAGAACAGGAAAGAACAGAGGACAACAGAGAACAGGAGCAAACAACCAACAACAAAGGACAACAGAGAAGGCAAGGGAACAACAGGGAACCGGAGAACACGAGAGATCAGAGGAGAACAGAGGACAAAGGACAAAGGATCTGACAAGGACTGGCCAAAAAACAAGACTTTAGTACAAACTGAACTAACGACACAGGTGAGACACATTAGGACAGGGAAGGCAATCACACAGGTGGGAAACTTGACAGGACAACAGGGATAAGACGCAGAGTTCAAAATAAGACAGGAAGTGATAAAACTAAACTGACCCTAACAAAACAAAACTAAGCCTGACAGACCATGACACTGGCTATCTCTAAGGAAGAAGCCAGCTACCCTTCTGAGGAAGCTCATTTCGGTCACTTGTACCCGTGATCTCGTTCTTTCGGTCATGATCCAGTTCTCATGGCCATACGTGAGAACTGGATGTAGACCGGATGGGCATACTCCCAGGCTCCCTCCAGGATCCTCGCAAGGGTGAAAAGCTGGTCCGTTGTTCCACGACCAGGATGGAACTCGCATTTTTCCTCTTCAATCAGAGGTTTCACAATCGGCCTGACCCTCCTTTCCAGCACCTTGGAGTAAACTTTCCCAAGGAGGCTGAGTAGTGTGATGCCTCTATAGTTGGCACACGCCCTCTGGTCCCCCTTTTTAAAAAGTGGGACCACCACCCCAGTCTGCCCCTCCTTTGGCACTGCCTCTGACCCTCAAGCAATGTTAAACAGGCATGTCATCCATGACAGCCCCTCAACACCCAGAGCCTTCAATATTTCAGGACGGATCTCATCAATCCCTGGGGCTTTGCCACTGTGGAGTTGATTGACTACCTCAGTGACTTCCCTCAGGGAAATTGCAGATGACCCCCCTTCATCCTCCAGCTTTGTCTCTGCTTCAGAGGGTGGGTACGTCGGGTTCAGGAGTTCCTCAAAGGGTTCCTTCCACCGCCCGACTGTCTCCTTATTTGAGGTCAGCAACGTCCCACCCTTGCTGTACATGGCTTTGATGGTTCCCTGCTTTCCCCACCTGAGGTGCCGGACAGTCTTCCAGAACAGCTTTGGTGCCGACCAAAAGTCCTTCTCCATGTCCCCTCTGAGCCTCTCCCACGCCAGCTACATTGCCTCCACAACCGCCGAGGCCACAGCCCTTCGGGTCCGCCGGTACCCTGCAACTGCCTCCGGAGTCCCCTGAGATAATATATCCTGGAAGGCCTCCTTCTTCAGTCAGACGGCTTCCCTGACCACCGGTGTCCACCAGGGTGTCCGAGGGTTATATATGTATGTTTTACATAAAACTACAGGGACAGTATCTCCTTCCAGTGTCTACAATTCAAAACATTGTTGAAGCTGCTGGGGGTGAATGAAGATGGCGGAGTAAGGAAAACTTGGCTCCTCTCCCCGCAATTTGTTGAGCAAACTTTTTATCTTTAACCAAAATAAACTACACTCAGCTCTAACAGTGGTTAACTTACATGTTGTGTTGTCTGTTGCTGTAATGACAACAACGCGATCGCGTAGCTAGAAGGAAGAAATGATGGACAAACAAATGGATCCTGAGGAAACTACTGGGAGCCAGCTGACAATGGCGTCCCTCGAAGCCGCGCTACAAAGATACTTCAACTTAGCCGAGGAAAATGCTAATGAATGATTCGATCGTCTGGAGTCCAAGTTGTTGATAATGCAAGCAACTTTAGCCAAACATGATGAAGAAATCAAATCCCAACGTGCATTAACCTCAAAACTCCAGGAGTGCTTGCAGAGAGTGGAAGCAACAGCCACTCAAAATAGTGAACTAAAGCTTCAATTTGAAGCTAAAGTTGCAGATAAGGAGGATAGAGACAGACGGAGTAATCTGTGGGTGTTATATCTCAAATAGGGCGAGGAGAAAGACAATGTGTTAGCCTATCTTTCTGCTAACATTTCCAAGTGGTTTCCAGCCCTTGCAAATAATCCTCCTGAGATCTTGAGAGCACATCACTTGGGACATCTGTGGGAACCTCCATCTGCTGCTCAAGTCTTGATCTTCAGATCAAGACCGTATCCTCAAGGAGTCCAGAAAGAGCCTGGTTGAGATTGCTGGCCACACCATCCTCTTCGCAGGGGACTTCAGCGACTATACCGTGAAGCGCAGACGACCCTGCTACCTGGTGATGCACAGAGCCCGTGCTCTGGGCATGCAAGCCTTCTGGATCTACCCGGCCTCAATCAGGCTGATCTCCGGTTCCGATCAGCGGTTATTCAGGGAGGTGTTGGAGGCGGAGAAGTACATCGATTCAATTGAAGATAAGTAATATGCAATCAGTTTGAGACTAATATTTACCACAGCAGTTCCTCATGCTACACATTGGTTTGTTTACATCCGGTTATGTCGTGTGCAAGGCTCGCGCAAGCGCACACAGACTGATTGACTGTGTGTGTCAAAATGAACGGTGACGCACCCTCTTTTTTGGTTTTGGTTTTTACTGGTAGTCTTTGTTCTGATTTTTTTTTAAGGCTACACAACTGTTGAGCTAAAATGGAATTAAGTTTGTCAGTTTGCTGAATTATTACCTTTACTTTATTAGCCTTATCTGAGCTGTAGCATAAAATAAATTAAGAAATAAATAAAAAAAAGAAATAAACTATCATCATTATATTCTCATAGCTTACACTGAGAGCCATCATTTTTTTCAACAGTGCTTCTATTTATCTGTTTTTTCTTTTCCTTTTTTTTTCATTATTTTTTTAAGTCTGTTGGGATGGGAGTATGTGAGTCTGTGTGTGAAGGGATACATAGGAGAGTTGTGTGCATATCGGTGAATTTGATGTGTGAGCAGCCCTGTGTACATATTCTGTCATTTAATTAGTGTTATCTGAGTGCATATTGTAAGTGGGTATGCAAAGCCTATATGATGTATGACATATTTTCTGTTTGCTTGTTCTTCCCTCACCATGGCTGAATTGTGTGTGTGTGTGTACGTGTGTGGTCAAGTACGAGTGAGTATGAATGTGGGTCTCCATTAATGATTATGTTAATCAAAGAAATAAGCATCTAATCAGATAGGGTTTACTTGCAGGGAGAGGGTTGGGTATCCGACTATGTTGTTACACTGTCACAGTGTAATGACGTGGGGTGGGCTTCAGATGGCTTTGTTTTTTCATCTGATTTTGGGGAAGGAAGGGCAGTTTGGGATATTTTTTTTTTTTTTTTTTTTTTGCTGTGGTTTTTTGTTTGTTTGTTTGTTCTTGTGTGTGTGTGTTTTTTTTTATTTTGTCATGTCAGGTGTGTGTGTGTGTGGGTTTGTGTGTATGTTTGTGTGTATGTGCATATGTTATGTAATGAGGGAATGGACTTTAGGCGCTCATATATCAGGTTTGAACCAAATGGAGGGCTTTATTTGTATTTTTTCTTTGATTATTTTTAGTATAATCCTGGGTTAGGGTTAGGGTGACTCATGGGTGAATTAAACATTTTAGTGTGGAACTGTGGCGGATTGAACGCTCCCCACAAATGTGCTAGCACTCTTGGTTTATTTAAACGAAAAAATTTAGATATTGGATTGTTATAGGAGACACATCTGTTCAATGCAGATGCTAGTCGTCTTGCTAACAAATTCTTCCACACATTAGCATCCTCTTCTGCAAACTCCAAATCTAAAGGTGTGGCCATTGTAGCTGGATGTAGTCTACGGATTAAAGTATTGATGTCTTGGGCAGATGATATGGGTAGAATTGTGATAACAAGAATAGAGTATAATGCAAGATAAATAGCTCTGATTTCAGCGTATTCTCCTAATGCTTTTGATGGTGATTTCTACAATTTAATTACAGCTAAAATGTTAGAACTGACAGATTATCCCTTTATTGTGGGCGCTGATTTTAATGCTGTGTGGGATCCCGTTTTTGATAGATCAAGCACAACAGCCTCGCGGGAGCAGGGCTTGGCCACAAATGCTCTGAAATCCTGGGCCACTGATTTGGGACTCACGGACATATGGCATTTAACCAATCCTTCCACCAAGGACTTCACTTTTTTCTCTGGCAGACATAAATCTTTTTCTAGGATAGACTTTCTTTTCGCTTCTCCCCAGCTTTTTCATTCCATCAATGCTGTAATTTTACTTCTGATGGCTCTGTCAGACCACAAAGGGATTTTTTGTTCCGTAACCTTGGGCTGTTTATCCAAACGTGCAGCTAGGTGGCGCCAACATTTCACTATTAAAGAATGACACCTTTGTTAATCCGTTTATTTCAGGATTCTGAGAATTTATTGGTTTTAATGCTGGTTCTGTAGAGGACCCCAGAATCCTTTGGGATGCTATGAAAGGCTTCATCAGAAGTAACACAATTTTATTTAGCTCTAATGCCCGTAAAACCAGATCCCTTCATCTACAAAATTTGGAAGCAGAATTTTCTAGGTTGGATTCTATTCTACACCTTGATTTCACAGATCAGATAGCTTTGTCGCGTACACTGGTTAAGAAAGAAATTAACAATATTATGAAGATGCAATCTGAGTTTTAAATACACAGGACAAGTCAGCGATCCTATTTCCACGGTGCCAGGCCTAGCCATCTTCTGGCCATGAGGATTAGGACTAGTGTAAACTTTGCAGACATCCTGACTATTAAGTCTGCAGATGGTAATATTGATACCGACCCCAAATGAATAAATGGAATATTTCAAGGTTTTTATTCCAGTTTATATAAATCAGACATACCCATAAAACATTGTTGAAGAAATACAGAATATTCATGAGTTGGGACAGACGAATACTTTGAATCGACTAAACTTGCTTCTAAAAGATATGTCAGTTTCAAATGAAGACATCGCAAAAATCTGTGACACGATTAAACAATCTGACTTGTTTACAGTGTGCCACACAGGGCCCATGAGAACTGCTTACTCGAGAGCCCAGTGCTTTAAAGACATGTTCAAATATGTGGCACCTACAAAAGTGTTGTTGGGCAGAGATGAGGACAGGACAGAGAGGTGTGCCTATTATATCCCTGTGCAAAAAACTTTAAAAGGGTATGCTGGATTCCGGTTTTTGGCAGTGTCTCATGTCAGTGGATCATGATGATGTTTCCAAGACAGATGTTCTCTCTGACGGTTGTGATGGCAAGGTGTTTATGTCAAACACATTTTTTAAGGGAGACCCAAGTTGTCTCAAGCTAGTTTTATACCAGGATGCATTCGAAGTTGTGAACCCATTGGGTTCTGCAAAAAAAAAGCACAAGGATTTGGCTGTGTACTTCTCTCTACTCAACATGTACGATCAAATGTTCACTACATGCTGCTGGTTTTATTGTGTAGAGAGAAGGAATTTGGCCATGCCAAGGTTATTTCCGAACTTCTTACTGATCTGAAACAACTGGAGCAAAATGGGATAACAATGGGAGATGAATTTCTAATATAGGGAACTCTCTACTGCATTGCTGGAGACAATCTGGGCACTAACACCATTGGTGGTTTTACAGAAAATTTCAGTTCATCTGAGCACTTCTGCAGATATTATCTGATGTCTCAAACTGAATTTCAGGGTGCTGATCCCAATATCTATGGATTGGAGCGGACTCCAGAAACGTACAGATCTGCCATTGAACAGCTGGAGACAGAAGGTGCTCCACAAATATAAGGGATTAAGTTCAGGTTGTTATTTAATGCCCTCCAAAACTTTGATGTTTGTTTACCTGGCATGTCCCCCTGTCTCAGTCATGAAATCTTCGAGGGTGTCCTCTCGTACGATGTTGCTCTTTACCTCAAGCACAGTGGGTCCTGGTTGAATTTGGTCGGATTCACGCATGATTCACACGTCTTTTTAGAGGAAGAGTAAATATGTTTTCATTAGACACTGCAATGTACCCAAACAACCACCAAGGGGCATTCGTGAGCAGGAGGACGACACCATAAGACAGCAGCAGGGAGCAGTGAACATGAATGGGGGGACAGAGTTGCTCCGGAAGTAAGCGGCAAAGGAGTTGTCACAAAGCCAGTGTTTCAGTTTCATTGGTGACCGTACAATAATGTATATTGTAATGTGAGATAGTCACCACTTAGCACGGTCACCAGTTAAACTGAAACACCGGGTCGACTGACGCTGTGGTGTGTGCTAGAGAGAGAACGGGGAGAGGAAGCGGTGAATCAGATTAATAAAACGTTTCTTTCTGATTGTTTCACAGCGATTATGGTCAACATCACAAATAAACTTGCCCACACACTTCCACTCAACCCTGGCATGCTTTTACAGGGTTAACAGCACACTGCAGCATCATTATGCTGGTTTGGTCGGTTCAGTTTAAAAAACAAAGGCTTCATGAGCGATGTTCCTTATTTCCATCTGTTCAATAAATCAGCTCTGATCCTGATCCACTCCTAAGTCATCAAGAAATCAAATTTTTTATTGATAAGCAAAGACAGTTTAGTAATTTGAAGAAACACAATGTAGAAAAAGATGCGTATACTGTATTTATTATAAAGTAGGCTATTATACTGTATTCTTACTTAATAATTTTTTTCTATATAATATTTTTTTTTTACAAACTATTAAATTTAAAATAAACAGCACAAAAATATAATTAGTCTCATAAAAAGAGGAGTGGAAAGACTAAAAAACTTCTAGAGATAAGAAAGTTTTTCCATATGCTAATGAAAGTCACAGCAACTTAGGCTCATTAACTATACAAAAGGAAGGTGTGACGGGTTTTTCTTAGTAAGCACGTTTACATGACACCTACAAAAAAACTAATTATTGCGTTAGTCCGACCAAAACTGGACTTTTAAAGTACATGTAAACACGTTAGCTTGACTGAAATCAAGTTTATAATTGTCGGACTAACACACCCAGATAATGCGATTGAAAGTCAATCTACTGCTGCATGTATACGGACAGTCGGACTGGAGCTAGAGGAGTTGATCTGCACATGTGCTTAAGTTTCGCACCAAGCTATGACCCGGAAATCGAACGGCATTTAAAACATAAATGCAAACATAAGAGGTCAGACAAAAGAAGCTGTCTAACTGCTAACGCGTCGAACATGGCAAAGTCTGCAGCAAAAGCTCATTTTTGGATGGATACAGAGGCTAACTTGCTAGCTCACCAGTCTTTTTTTCTTTCCACCTCTGTTGTGGTCTGTGAGGTCATAGGTCAGTTGGTAGTGGCCCATTACCCACAAGCCGAAAGAGTATATAATGCCACCTATCGTAGCGGATGCAACACGATTTGAACAAATAAATCGATTTCACTCCCATGCATGTATACTGGGACAAGGACAGAAGTCCGATGAGATGGCTTTATCGAACTATCACCATAGCTTGACTTAACAATGCATGTAAACATACTGAGTGTGTGTGTGTGTGTTTGTGAATGACAATGGACAGAGAGGAAGGAGGAGGGTAAGGTAGGAGAGTCGCAGAAAACGTGCGTTGGGCCGTGCATTGCGTCAGGCTCCCTATTGAAACTGTCCAGTCGTTGCATGAGACAGGGGGAGTTTGTGTGTACTCCTAAACAACCACCCTAAACTGAGCAAATTACTCACAATTTTTTTTTTTTTTTTGGACAGTAATTCAGGTCGGAAATTTTTATTTTACCAGCCAACAAATTTTCCAAACAAACAAACAAAAAAAAAGTCTAATGTCCATATTTAAGCTTTGGAGTTTATTTGTGCTGTTGAACGGAACTGCTGGGAAACAATCAGAAAAATAAGGATTTATTGATCTGATTCACCGGCTTTCTTTCTGCCTGTAGGCTAATGTTTGTTACTGTCCTCGGCTCTATTGAAAACTATGAGCTTACATTAGCACCTACTTAAGTACAGTAGCCTTTTGTACATTGTCAGACAAAAGGCAAGCCTTGCCCCCTTCTTTCACAGCAGTTCAGCTTGGAGTCAGTTCTTTGTCTGTGTGAACAGGAAAACCGGTTCCAAATGAAGCACCTTCACAAAGCGTGAATCTCACGCCCCCGCGAGTGAAGTGACCATTTTTAACCACTACCAACTGTACAATACGTGGAGCCGACAAAGAGAAGCAGGGCGTGGAACAAGACGTTATTGGCAACAAGGGGAGTGGAGACTGGGTTTTAAATACAGAGGGTAATCAGGCCCAGCATACCTGCACCGCATCCAGCCCTGAAACAGAAAAGAAAAGATGAAAACACAACACAGGAAACAGAATGCAACAAAACTTCAAAATAAAAGCTTGAACCGGAACCATGACATTGACTTAGGAACCTCACCTACTGACAATGACTCTACCATACCTGCTGAGCGTGAAACAGACACCAAACAGACGACTGACGATTCAACCCACAATGATGACACCAATATGGAAACTAGGCTGTAGTAGCAGAATAGCAGTAACAATATTAACCATAACTCTCCGATTTATATAGACGCTCTTGGCATTCCCAGAGGTGACCAAGTTGCAGCAGGATTTGAATCACTCCTATTCTGGTGGGCGACCGTCAACAAGAATGTGGATAGAATTAACTACATTCACTTTAATGTCCAGAGACTTAATAACATGACCAGAGATGCCATAGTGGGCCTACATGAACAATTGGCTTCAACTTCATTGATGACTTACCAAAACAGAATGGTCCTGGATTTCCTTTTAGCCGAAAGAGGAGGTGTGTGTGCTATGTTTTCCCAAGACTGTAGTGTATTAATCTCCAATAACACTGCTCCAGATGGCTCCATAACCCGAGCTCTTTCTGGCCTTACAACCATGTCGGAGGAGCTTGCAGAACACTCAGGAATAGAAAATCTGCTAAATGCATTGCTAGATAGATTTTTGGTAAATGGCAAATGATGGTCACTTCTGTATTCCTCTCACTGGTGAAGGGGAAAGACAGGGTCCAGAGGCCTTGTCTCTGTTCATGCATCAATATGAGAGTCGGGTCACCAGGACCTGCTATGGCACCAAACAAGTCAAAACAATAAGTAAAAGACATCTGGGGTGTCAGGAAAGAGAACTACACCACACCACACACACACACACACACACACACACACACATAGCCTGTCTTAGGTATAAGAAGGCATGTCACATGTTGTATGTTGGGATTTGTCTCTGAGTACGTTGTTAGTAGGGCCGATGTGAATAAAGAGATTCCCCATCTGACACCTGTGTCTCGACCATCTGATTCCTCTTTTAAACCACCTCTTTAGAGGTACCATAACCATACCTGGTTATGGTATGGTAACTATTCTCACCTTATGTGGTTGTTGCTGCATACCATGCATCAGGCACCTCTGTCTAAAGTGTATGACGATGGCCCTTAATGATAAGTTTCCTGCGCCACCTCCTTATCAATTAGTCCAATATCCTGGCGATACAGTTCCTCTGGTCTCCCTCTTTGAGCCCGGAGAGGATGAGACTGAAGTGGATCCCAAGATGGAAGATGAAGAACACTGCTGTTTGATAATGTGCTCATTGCTGAGTTGCAGTCAGGTTGAACTCTCCTGGGATAGAGGTTCTGTTCCCAGTACCATGTTAACACTCCTGATATAGAAGGTTTAGCTAATGCATTAGAATTGTTTTATTATTTCCACATGCCTGTACAATGAAGACATGTTTGCTGCTGGTATATGCAAAGAAGAACAGCTTACACATAGTCACTCACATATAGGCTGCTAGATACAATGAAGACCTTCTTACGCATAATAGCTGTACATCAGAGATTTTGTTGATTGTTGATTTAATAAAATTAAATCAAAAGGGGGATATCAAAAATCTCCTGTCTGGTTGTGTTGCATCTTAAAGTAGATGGTCACTTGCAGTGTTGTGGCGGAAAGAGGTGGAAAAGAGGAAATCAGGTTGTCCGGACACAGGTGTCAGATGGGGAATCTTTTTATTCACATCAGCCCTACTAACAACGTAGTCAGAGACAGAACCACCAGAAAAACATGTGACATGGTTCTTATACCTAAGACAGGTTACGTGTGTGTGTTGTGTGGATAGCCTTCACCCTTATCTTGAACTTCAACCATGGTGATTGTCCAGCAATATGTATTTGTGTGTGTGGTGTAGTTCTCTTTCCTGGCACCCCAGATGTCTTCTACTTATTGTTTTGACTTGTTAGGCGCCAGAGCAGGTCCCAATGACCTGACTCTCGTATTGACGCATGAACAGAGACAAGGCCTCTGGACCCTGTCTTTCCCTTACAGCAGTTTGGGGGCCTGTTGATTTGGCTGCCGCTAACAGTTGCAGCATAATACAGATATAGCGTTCCTACCTGATTTATTTGACATGATAGAATAATGTCAAAAGCGGGAAATGTTATAATTGGCTTTTTTTTGTAAGACATTATGTATCCTTACTCTGTACTTTTCCACTGAACCTAAGTTTCTGTTTTGCACTTGTCCACTGAGCTCATGTTACACAGTGTATGTCCTTGAAGGTCCGGAATTCTAAGATAACATGACTGGATAGAACTGGTCTTCATACTAGGAGAAACTTTTCTATCTTGTCAGCTAGGTCTGTTGTAGTAGGTACACGCCCAGGACAACACTCACACACATTGTTTAACACATTCTAAGAACAAGGCATGGACAGTGGTTGGCCTGTCCATGTCACTGGTAACTGGCCAGTTATATTAGGTTGCGTGAAAGTCCAACCTCTGTATGGGGCAGGCCCAGCCCAAGAAGATAAATGTAAAACTTTTCCAGATATCGGGGCTCTTGCTGGCTGAGATCCTGTGGGAACTCTGTCACTTCGAGCCCAGCACTGCCTTGCTTTACCTGTGACCATAATAAACGTTTCAACTGTGAAGTGAAGATTTTTCCAGCTCGTTCTTGGGCTTCCAATAAAAGAATTGGGTCAACAGTACTATCATAAAAGGACGCAGAGGAGTAACTAGACATGTAGCACACAGGGTGTGGAGTTCCTCGAAAGGTAAAATTTCTTCCTTTTCATAATATTAGAAAATACAGGGCCTTTGATATCCCACCTGAGGTTGTTCTCTCTGCCCCCCCCCCATCTCTATCTCTCTTTCATAAAGGTGTTTCTTTTCAATAAATCCTGATAAAGGTGCCAAAGTCACATGTGACAAGAAGAAAAAAGTGTTCGCTGTCAACCCTAGAGTCTTCACTCTGATCTCAAACCTTGCTTACCGTGAGTGGACCTACCATTGATGTTGAGGAATGATATAATAAAAGGTACACTTGATGTTTTATACACTGCAGATATTTTGTTGTTGGAGTTAGATTTCTGAAAGTTTTACAAAATGTATCATTTTACTAAATAAATTATCTGGTACAGTTTGTACATGTTCAGCTTTTAAGTAGTTTTTATGGAAGTAAAATCTTATTTTGAATTTATAAAGCCATTGAATTTTCAGCGCTGAATATTTATGCACTGAAATCTTGTATCAAATTTTTTTTCATTTAAATTGAAATTTTGAAGAGTTAAATTCAAATGCATGATTTTCAGCGCATAAATATTCAGCGCTGAAAATTAGAGATGCACTGATACATCAGGCAAATATTGGTATCAGCCGATATTCCCCCTGTTGACTGGCATCGGCCTATCGGTAAATTAGATTTGTTGATGTCAGTGGCCGATGTATTGGTTATTTGCAGTCGGACATTCAGACTCAAATAGAAGAAGCAAAACACAGAGGTGACTGCCCATGGCTCTAGTGTGATGTAAGGGGGGCAAAAGGTGCTGTGTGCATGAGTGTTTTCAGAGTGAGAGAAAATGTCAGCCATGTTGGAGTTTTACACCGCATCTGAGAAAGATTATACAACGTATAAGATATGTTCCGGCGACATTTCAAGAGGAGGTGCTACATCTAAGAATTTTAAATGCAGTATGCGAATTTGCACTGGGATACTGGAGAAACAATCACCTGCGTTTTCCATCACTGGAACAGATGGCACGCAAATACCTGAGTGCGCCATGCACCAGGACAGACAGTGAGCGGCTGTTCAGCTCCGCGGACTGAGCAGACAGTGAGATGCATGTTTTTCTTGATAATGATAAGCATCTCTAAGAATTAGACTATAAGAATATAGATTTTTTTTTTTTTAAATCACGGCAGATTTTTCCAAAGAGAAAAACTTTTGTTTTATGAGGAGGCCCGTGTTCCAGCCTACTGTAAATTTGTGCTCTATGGAAACATAAGAACATTGTAATCTGTATGAAAAATACAAGATGTAAAACAGCCCTATTTATTTATACTTAGTTTTGTGCTCATTCAAATATAGTGTAAGGGTAACGTGAATAACTTTAAAACAGTTTAGTTATTTTTTTAACAAGGATTTCTTTGTTTCCCTGTGGAACGAATAACAACAAAACATAATAACATTAAAAAAAAAAAAAAACTCGGTATTGGTAGATATCGGCTTTAAGCCAAATTCTTATTTTAAAAATCGGTATTGGTATCTCCCCAGAATTTCACAATCGGTGCATCCCTACTGAAAATTCATTCATCTTCAACCGCTTATTCGTTTCTGGGTCACGGGGGTGCTGGAGCCAATCCCACCGCACATTGGGCGCAGGCGGGGTACACCCTGACCAGGTCGCCAGTCGATCACAGGGCCAACACACAGAGACAGACAGAGAAAAACAACCACTCACACTCAGACAGTTTGGTCACCAATTAACCCAAAAATTCATGTCTTTGGACGGTGGGAGGAAACTCCACACAGAAAGGCCCCAGGCCCGGGAACCAAACCCACGATCTTCTTATTGTGGGGCAGCAACGCTAACTACTATGCCACTGTGCTGCTGCTGAAAATTCAATGGCTTTATAAATTCTAAATCAGATGGCACATATTTACTTCAATACGTTTTTAAGTTTGCCAGACAGAATATAGCCTAATTCTTTACGATGATTATTTAGAAAAATGTATGGCTATAATGACTGGTCAAGTGAAACTGATTTACCTGGGATTTGTGGAAAAATTGGATCAAACACCTGAGTGGGGAATTATCAAGTGAAGAAAAAATATCAAAATCTCTCTGTCTGTCTCTCCCTCTGTCTCACACACACAGGCACCAAAGTCAAGTGGAAAAAATAAGTGGAGTAGAAGAAGAAAAATATTTTCAGTCAATCCCAGAGTGTACACTCTGATTTCAGACTTTGCTGACCATGAGTGTAACTACCAGTGATGTTGAGGGATGATAGGATAAAGGGTACACTTGATGTTTTATACACTGCAGATATTTCGTTGTTGAAGTTACATTTTTGAAAGTTTTACAAAATGTATTGTTTAACTTCTAGTACAGTTTGCACATGTTCAGCTTTACTGCACTGGTTTTGTACTTCTCTGCATTGGCTGCCAGTAAAATTCTGCTTCTCCCAGTTCTAAGCATGTGTAACCATTTAATAACCATGTTTTCCCGAATTCTCTGTCTTTCCCAGCTCCTCTCCTCTCTCTCCCTGTCCTCATCCTTCAGGTGGTGAATCATCGCTACGCCATGTTCCTGCAATGCCTGCTGCTCCCATATCTTCATGAACTCCATACAGCATCAAATCTAAGAACTTCATGCAGCATCATATGTTCCTACCTGCACCTGTATTGAATATTCCCTTCTCCTGCTCTCATTCTCTCCCTACTCTACCCAACTTTGCTTCACCCCCGTGTACCTCTCTTTCTCTCTCCCTCCCTCTCTCCTTCTCTCTCTCTCTCTCTCAACCCAACTGGTCGAGGTAAGTAGCCGACCCCCCGAGCCCGGTTCTGCCCGAGGTTTCTGCCTCTTAAAGGAAGTTTTTCCTTGCCACTGTCACCAAGTTCTTGATCATCGGAGGATCTGTTGGACCTCTTTAAATAATTTTATAAAGAGTTTGGTCTAGACCTGCTCTATATGTAAAGTGCCTTGATGTAACTTTGTTATGATTTGGCACTATATAAATAAATCTGATTTGATATTTTAAACAAGTAGAGAGCTCAGAAACTCTGTGTCCTTGTTGAAGAAAAAATACAATTCTGGTTCAAAGTTTGCTGCAGTGGTGTCTTTATTTCAAGCAAGCTGGTGAACTCACCAGACACAGAGCAGGTCTGGTCTGAGGATTTGATAGCGAATGAAAAGACTCTAACACATTTATACAGTAAGCCAAGGAGTCAACCAGACAGCTTGTAAATCCTGATCAACTAAAGCAAGGAGGGGTTGTTGTAATATAGGTGCCAGACAGGTTCAAATCAAATCAAATCAGATTTATTAGTATAGCGCCAAATCATAACAAAGTTACATCAAGGCACTTTACATATAGAGCAGGTCTAGACCAAACTCTTTATAAAATTATTTAAAGAGACCCAACAGATCCCCCGATGAGCAAGCACTTGGCGACAATGGCAAGGAAAAACTTTCTTTTAGAGGCAGAAACTTCGGGCAGAACCAGGCTCAGGGGAGGCGGCAATCTGCCTCGAGTGGTAGGGTTGAGAGAGGGAGAGAGAGAGAGAGAGAGACGTGGGGGGGGGCAAAGGTGGGTAGAGTAGGGAGAGAATGAGAGCAGGAGGAGGGGATATTCAAAACAGGTGTAGGAATTCATGAAGATATGGGAGCAGCAGGCATTGTAAGAACATGGGATGGAGATGATTCATCACCTGCAGGATGACAACAGGGAGCGAGAGGAGAGGAACTGGGAGAGACAGAGACTTCGGGAAAACATGGTTAGTAAATGCAGTACACATGCTTGGAACTGGGAGAAACAGGGATTTCGTAGAAGCACGGCTGTTGGTATGTCAGGACATGCAAGGGGGAGAGACACAGACAGAGAGAGAGAGAGAGAGAGAGAGAGAGAGGGACAGAGAGAGAGACAGAGAGAGATGTGCTCAGTGCTTCCCCCAGCAGTCGAGGCCTATAGCAGCATAGCTAAAGAATAAATGAACTTTAGCAGTTTTCAAGACCAGGCCTTTCTGTATGACAGAGCTTATAGTTAAAAAGTTAAAGAGTCTGCACCCTGGACCAACACTGGAAGTTGGTTCCATAGAAGAGGAGCCTGATAACTGAAAGATCTGCCTCCCGATTTACTCTTGGAGACTCTAGGGACTGCAAATAAACCTCCATCTAGAGAGTGGAGTGGCCTACTGGGACAGTAGGGAACTATGAGCTCTCTGAGATATGATAGAGCTTGGCCATTAAGAGCTTTATATGTTAACAGAAGGATTTTAAATTATATTCTGAATTTTACCGCCAGCCAATGAAGAGCAGCTAAGACAGGAGAGATGTGATCCCTTTTTCTAGTTCCTGTTAATATTCGTGCAGAATCATTCTGAAGGCCTTTCAGAGATTTGTTGGGACATCCAGATAATAATGTAAATCCAATAATAAATCCAGCCTAGAAGTTACGAATGCATGGACTAGTTTTTCTGCATCCTCTTGAGAGAGGATGTTTTTTATTTTCCTAATGTTTCGCAGGTGAAAGAAAGCTGCCCTACAGACTTGTTTTATGTGAGGGACAAAGGACATGTCCTGGTCAACAGTTACTCCAAGGTTTCTTACAGTGGAGCTGGAAGCCAAAGTAATGCCATCCAGACTGATTAGATGATTAGATAGGGTTTCTCTAAGGTGCTTAGGGCCAAGTACAATAACTTCAGTTTTGTCAGAATTTAGAAGTAAAAAATTATGGGTCATCCAGACTTTTATGTCTTCAAGACATGTCTGCAGTCTGACTATCTGACTAACTTCATTTGGCTTCATTGATAAATACAGCTGAGTGTCGTCTGAGTGTCATCTGCATAACAGTGGAATTTGATGCTGTGTTTCCTGATAATGTTGCCTAAAGGAAGCAGATAAAGAGTGAAGAGGATTGGTCCAAGTACTGAACCCTGTGGGACTCCATAATTGGCTATAGTGCGTGAGGAAGAGCTATTGTTAACATGAACAAACTGATGTCTATCTGATATATAGGATTTCAACCACCTTAGTGCAGTTCCTTTACTGCCAATTTCATGTTCCAGTCTCTGTAATAAAATATTATGATCAAATGGTGTCAAATACAGCACTGAGAACTAAGAGGAGAAGTATGGAGGCTGATCCATTGTCTGAAGCCATTAGAATATCATTGGAGACTTTAACCAGCGCTATTTCTGTGCTGTGGTGGGCTCTAAATCCTGACTGAAACTCTTCAAGCAAACTGTTCCTATGCAGGTGGTTGTGTAACTGGTTTGCTACTGCTTTCTCAATGATTTTAGAAATAGAACGGAAGGTTTGATATGGGTCTATAATTGGCCAAAACATCTAGACCAAGAAACAGCTTTTTATGCTGGGGTTTGATGACTACGGTCTTAAGAGTCTGAGGTACATAACCCAAGGATAAAGTCAAATTAATCAGATATAAAATGGATGGCTCAATTAAGTAGAAAATCCCTTTAAAGAGGCTAGTTGGTACTGGGTCTAATAGACAGGTTGATGGTCTAGATGATGAAACTATAGAAGCTAGCTCTGAGAGATTCAGAGATGAGAATGACTCCAGATGTAAAATAGGTGTTGCAGTTGATTCAGGAGTTGCTGTGTTCAGTAGAAGATTATTGTCTGATGAATTCTTTCTCTGATTGTTATAATTTTATCCGTAAAAAAGCCCATAAAGTCATCACTGCTGAGAGCTAAGGGGATCACTGGTTCAATTGAGCTATGACTCTCTGTCAGCCTGGCTACAGTGCTGAAGATAAACTTGGGGTTGTTCTTGTTTTCCTGTATTAGTGTTGAGTAATATGAGCTTCTAGCACTGCGGAGAGCTTTTTTATACAATTTTAAGCTTTCTTTCCAGGCTAGGTGAAACTCTTCCGAGTTACTGGAACGCCAACTTCTTTCTAACTTACTTGACGTCTGCTTTAAGGCACGAATTTGATAACTATACCACGGGGCCAGCCTCCTCTGTTTTATTACTTTCTTTTTGAGAGGGGCAGCATCATCAAGATTTGAACACAGTGTGGCCATAGTGCTAATCAATGATTATCAATGATGATAAATGAAGAAAATATTTTATCGTAATTTCACAGTAGCAGTCTGGCAACCACAGCTGCTGGCGTTTTACCGTAAAAATAATATTTTATTTTTTTACAGTGTAGGTCATGCCGTCTGGATGTAGGTTTACTTGTGGTTTCTAGAGTCTCCAAGAGTAAATCCTCCCGATTTAAATCTTTCAGCTGTCAGTCTCCTCTTCAATGGAACCAACTCTCAGTATCGGTCCAGGGGGCGGACTCTGTTTCAGCTTTCAAGATCAGGCTTCTAACCTTTCTTTATGACAAAGCTTACAGTTAAAAATTTAAGGTTGAATCACTGTTGTTGTTGTTGTTTTTTTTTTAGTTATGCTGCTATAGGCCTATTCTGCTGGGGGTTGGTCTCTCTTCCTCCCTCTGTCTCTTTCGCTCTGTGGCTATCTCTCTCTCTCCCCCCATGCTTAAACATCACAACATGACAGCATTAACTTTATTTTTTCCCGTAGTCTGTGGTTTCTTCTTTCTGTCCTCATCCTACAGATGCTGAATCATCGCTGCTCCATTTTCCTGCTCAATACCTGCTGCTGCCATAATTACCATTAGTCATTATAACACACTACTACTCATTTTCCCTTGTTAGTTCTTCTGCTAAAAATCATATTTCCCCTACTGCATTTATGAGTGCACATTTAGTGTTACCAAACTGCAGTCACTGTATGTTTTCTGTATGTTTTGCTTGCATTTTCTCTCCTGCTGTTCTTCCTCAATCCATATACCAAGCACCCCCCTCCTCTCCTTGCTCGCTATCACTGTATCTCTTTCACTGCCTCTGCCCCTACCCTCAACCCAATCAGTCGAGGCTGATGGCTACATCCTGAGCCTGGTTCTGTCCAAGGTTTATGCTTCTTAAAGGAAGTTTTTCCTTGCCACTGTGGCCAAGTGCTTGCTCTTGGAGGGATATGTTGGGTCTCTTAAACAACTCCATAAAGAGTTTGATCTGTTTTTGTATTCATAACAGGGTCCCCTCACCGCAGAAGAACCTGGTTGTGATCTGACCTGCCCCGTGGAGTTAAGCCAGTTGCTCCATGGGCTGCTTTTACATTTGCATAAAGTAGATCAAGTTTTTTTATTTCCTCTGGTAGGACATTTAACAAACTGTGTAAATCCAGTTAGTTGGGAGAAAAAGGAAACAGGATTGCAGATATTACTGTGAGTGCTTCAAGATGTTAAGTTTATATCATAGCAACACCTTAATGGATGCATCAGAAGGAACATCAGCATTTGCCTCGGATGGGCTGTAAACAAGGAATATTATGATAAGACTGAATTCCTGTGGAACGTAGTATGGTCTTAGTCAAACTGCCAATATGTCTGTAGAGCATATTGTCTCTTTGACAGAGATGTGAGTAGGGTTACACCATCTTAGGTTCACAAATAAAGCCTGACCTCCACCTTTTATCTTACCACTAGCTTCAGTATCTCTGTCTGAATAAATACGAGTGAAGCCAGGTAGTGCAGGATGATGGCAGAAATGAAGGTGAGAATTAGTGAGTTAGAGTCACGGCTCCGCACCCTAGCTAACCCAGCTTATGCTAGGGTAGCTAGCTGCCCCCCTTGTAGCCAGTGCGGGCCGATCTAGAGCAGCTCCTAGGGCAGCCGAGAGGGTTTCCCCCCCCCCAGCAGCTGGGTGACTGTCCGAGACAAGAGGCATAGTCGTAGGCAGCAGCCCCTGGTTCACCACCAACCAATTCACGTTTCCAACAGGTTCTCCCCACTCAGCAACACACCCGCTGAAAAGCCAACTGTAGTGATTGGTGATTCTGTTCTGAGGAACGTGAAGTTAGTGACATAGTTAGTGACATAGCGGCCATAGTAAGGTGTATCCCGGGGGCCAGAGCAGGCGACATCCAGTCATATCTGAAACTGCTGGCTAAGGATAAGCATAAATATGATAAAATTGTTATTCACGTCGGCAGTAACAACACCCGACTTCTCAAGTCAGAGGTCACAAAGACTGATGTGGAGTCGGTGTGTAATTTTGCTAAAACGATGTCGGACACTGTAGTTTTCTCTGGCCCCCTCCCCAATCGGACCAGTGATGACATGTATAGCCGCATGTCTTCATTCAACCGCTGGCTGTCGAGGTGGTGTCCCGAAAACAATGTGGGCTACATAGACAACTGGAAGATTTTGTGGGGGAGACGTGGTCTGATTAGGAGAAATGGTGTCCATCCCACCGTGGGTGGTGCCGCTCTCATATCTAGGAATGTGGCCGAGTTTCCTAGAAAGCTAAAACCCTGACAACCCAGAGTCAAGACCAGGAGGAAGAGCCGCAGTTTAACACGCTCCTCTGCGCCTCAGTCTGAGCGGTTCCCTGCCGAGAATAGAATAGAGTCTCTGTCCATGTCTAGCTCTATAGAAACTGTGTCTGTCCCCCGACCACCTAAATTTAGAAAAGTTACTAAACCTAAATTAAACAGAAGAGGAGCTAAAAACAAAAACTTAACTGAAATCAAAACAACCACAATTTCAGTCTCAAATAATACTGCAATTAAATGTGTACTGTTGAATATTTGATAACTACCAAGATAGAAAAATCACATTAGTAGAAATTTGTGATTCATAAAATGTCTGAAATCACACTCAATCATGTTTAATGATCATTAAAAATGTTTAGGCACATTGTCCACACTGTCTGGCTGCAGCTGAAAGATTAAAAAATAATACATACAGTTTGACCACAAGTTGTTCAACTAGAGTTCAGCAACACTGTCAAAAAGTGGCTTCGATATGCTCCTGATCGAGAGGGAGGTGTGAGGGAAGATTAGGGGAGCCCCCCACCCCCAATGGATTATTTTAATAGTTCTGTTATTCATTTCAGTTGATACTGTTGTTTCACAAGTTTTCAGAATAAATGTGAAGATCAAAACAATGTGCGCTGTTACTTTTTTTAGTAATTCAAATGTTAAAATTCTATATTTCATGGTTCAAATTAAAGCACACAAAGGTAATTTTGAACTAAAATAATACTGGTATTAATATCTGTTTAAAATTTAAATGTAGAATACCATTTAGATGATGGTTGAATCAGTGTTGATTCAGTGTCAGATTCCGTTTCAACATCGGGTTTCAACGTAGATTCAACATTTCTGCCTGACCATAAATCAACGTTGATTCAACGTGATTTTGCTATATTGTGTAATGGTAATTTCAGTTTCTTACATTTAATCTACTTGAGATACCCCACCCCACTTCCCTTTTCCTCACCAGGATGTCAAATCCTTTTGGGCTTTTAATTATGATGTCTAGACCTTTTAACACCAAAATACAAAACCCTGCAGGATACCTCCGGTGTGGACCACACCCCAGGGAGTCGGCACCGACTCCTACAGCAGACCAGAGGGTGTGAAAACACATCTTTGGGTTGGGGGGCGTTCTTGAAGAATAAATGTTTAGTTCTCCCCATGCTTGGGGTCTTTCTTAATTTTTACCTCTCGTGTGATGATCGACCTTTTCTTTGCAAAGAAAATAAAACTTGTCCGCCGGCAGAAGTCTTTATTTCATTCTTCAGCAGCAGAGAATTTCCACAACAATGGGTATCATCAAAATCTCTACTAGTCAACGATCTCATAACTGATCATCGTGTTGATTTATTTTGTAAAACTGAAACCTGGCTGCAGCAGGATGAGTATGTCAGTATAAATGAATCTAAAACCCCCCAACTCGTGTTAATTTTCATATCCCTCGTACCATTGGTCAAGGAGGGGGGGTGGCTGCGATATTTCAGTCAAGCTTGTTAATCAACCCTAGACCAAAATCTGGCTGTAGGTCATTTGAAAGCCTCACTCTTAGTCTTTCCCTCTCAAACCGAAAAGTTGAAAAACCAGTTCTGCTAGTTATGGTATACCGTCCACCTGGTCCGTACTCAGAATGATGTAAAGTCAGAGTTTATATCAGAGTTAGTACTCAGTACGGATAAAATCATTATACTGGGAGATATAAATATTCATGTAGATGTAGAAACTGACAGCCCTACTTCTGTGTTTCTTTTGTTACTAGACTCAATTGGCTTTTCCCAGCATGTGAATGAACCAACTCACTGCTGCAATCATATCCTTGATCTTGTTCTGACATATGGCATTGAAATTGACAAGTTAACAATTTTTCCTCAAAACTCTCTTCTGACTGACCATAACCTCATTACATTTGAGTTTACATTAACTGACTGCACAGCATTGAGGAATAAATTTGGCTATGTAAGATGTTTATCTGAAGATGCTGTGGCTAAATATAAAGAGAAAATTTGGTCATCATTTGCAGCAATGCCATATCTAAATTCAATTGAGGATTTCTCCCATACACAGGTTGATGACCTTGTGATTAGCACTATGACTGTGTTCAAATCTTGATGATGCTGCCCCTCTCAAAAAGAAAGTAAAAAACATAGGAGGCTGGCTCCGTGGTATAATTCTCAAATTCGTGCCTTAAAGCAGACGTCACGGAAATTAGAAAGAAAATTCCAGCAACTCGGAAGAGTTTCACCTAGGCTGGAAAGAAAGTTTAAAAAATTATGAAAAAGCTCTCTGCAGTGGTAGAAGCTCATATGACTCAGCATTAATAAAAATAAACAAAAACAACCCCAGGTTTCTCTTCAGCACTGTAGCCAGGCTGAGAGAGAGTCATAGCTCAATTGAACCAGTGATTACCTTTGCTCTTGACTTTATGGGCTTTTTTACAGATAAAATTATAACAATCAGAGAAATAATTCATCAGCTCTTACCTGCACTCATCTCTTACATACATTAGGCAGTGATCTATCTACCTACTAAATTCAGCAACTCCTGAATCAACTGCAACGCCTATTTTACATCTGGAGTCATTCTCATCTCTGAATCTCTCAGAGCTAGCCTCTATAGTTTCATCATCTAAACCATCAACCTGTCTTTTAGACCAAGTGCCGACCAGCCTCTTTAAAGAGATTTTCTACTTAATTGAGCCATTCATTCTAGAGCTGATTAATTTTACCTTATCTTTGGGTTATGTACACCAGACTCTCAAGACTGCAGTCATCAAACCCCAACTTAAAAAACTGAATGTTGATCCAGATGTTTTGGCCAATTACAAACCCATATCAAACCTTCTGTTCATTTCTAAAATCATTGAGAAAGCAGTAGCAAACCAATTACACGACCATCTGCATAGGAACAGTTTGCTTGAAGAGTTTCAGTCAGGATTTAGAGCTCACCACAGCACAGAAACAGCGCTGATTAAAGTCTCCAATGATATTCTAATGGCTTCAGACAATGGATCAGCCTCCATACTTCTCCTCTTAGATCTCAGTGCTGCATTCGACACCATTGATCACAATATTTTATTACAGAGACTGGAACATGAAATTGGCATTAAAGGAACTGCTCTAAGGTGGTTTAAATCCTATTTATCAGATAGATATCAGTTTGTACATGTTAACAATAGCTCCTCCACTATAGAACACTATAGCCAGTTATGGAGTCCCACTGGGTTCGGTACTTGGACCAATCCTCTTCACTCTTTATCTGCTTCCTTTAGACAACATTATCAGGAAACACAGCATCAATTTTCACTGTTATGCAGACGACACTCAGCTGTATTTATCAATGAAGCCAAATGAAGTTAGTCAGATTGTCAGACTGCAGACATGTCTTGAAGACATAAAAGTCTGGATGACCCATAATTTTTTACTTCTAAATTCTGACAAAACTGAAGTTATTGTACTTGGCCCTAAGCACCTTAGAGAAACCCTATCTAATCATTTAATCAGTCTGGATGGCATTACTTTGGCTTCCAACTCCACTGTAAGAAACCTTGGAGTAACCTTTGACCAGGACATGTCCTTTGTCCCTCACGTAAAACAAGTCTGTAGGGCAGCTTTCTTCCACCTGAGAAACATTAGGAAAATCAGAAACATCCTCTCTCAAGAGGATGCAGAGAAACTAGTCCACGCATTCGTAACTTCTATGCTGGACTACTGTAACTCATTATTATCTGGATGTCCAAACAAATCTCTGAAAGGGCTTCAGTTGATTCAGAATGCTGCTGCAAGAATATTAACAGGAACTAGAAAAAGGGATCACATCTCTCCTGTGTTAGCTGCTCTTCATTGGCTGCCAGTAAAATTCAGAATAGAATTTAAAATCCTTCTGTTAACATATACACTGGCCAAGCTCCATCATATCTCAGAGAGCTCATAGTTCCTTACTGTCCTAGTAGGCCACTCCGCTCTCTAGATGGAGGTTTACTTGTGGTTCCTAGAGTCTCCAAGAGTAAATCAGGAGGCAGATCTTTCAGTTATCAGGCTCCTCTTCTATGGAACCAACTTCCAGTATCGGTCCAGGGGGCAGACTCTTTAGCAATTTTCAAGACCAGGCTTAAAAACTTTTCTGTATGACAGAGCTTATAGTTAAAAAGTTAAAGTTCATTTACTCTTTAGCTATGCTGCTATAGGCCTAGACTGCTGGGGGAAGGACTGAGCACCTCTCTCTCTCTCTCCCTCTCCTTTCCCCTCTCCCTCTCTCTCTCCCCCCTTCTCATGCGCCATCATACCAACAAACTGCTTCTCCCAAATCCCAGTTTCTCTCAGTTCCAAGCACGTGCACTGCATTTACTAACCATGTTTTCCCGAAGTCTCTGTCTCCCCCAGTTCCTCTCCTCTCTCTCCCCCTCTCTCTCTCTCCCAGCTCCTCTCCTCTCACTCAATGTCCTCATCCTGCAGGTGATGAATCATCACCCTCCCATGTTCCTGCAATGCCTGCTGCTCCCACATCTTCAAGAATTCCATACAGCATCATTCCTATGAACTTCATGCAGCATCATGTTCCTGCCTACACCTGTTTGAATATCCCCTCCTCCTGCTCTCTTTCTCTTCCTACTCTACCCAACTTTGCCCCCCCTCCCCCCGTGCCTCTCTCTCTCTCTCTCCCTCTCTCAACCCAACCGATCGAGGCAGATGGCCGCCCCCCCTGAGCCTGGTTCTGCCCGAGGTTTCTGCCTCTTAAAGGAAGTTTTTCCTTGCCACTGTCGCCGAGTGCTTGCTCATCGGGGGATCTGTTGGGTCTCTTTAAATAATTTTATAAAGAGTTTGGTCTAGACCTGCTCTATATGTAAAGTGCTTTGATGTAACTTTGTTATGATTTGGCGCTATACAAATAAATCTGATTTGATTTGATTTGATTTGATTCATTGGTCGCGGTGGTAGCCTTGCCGCCGTGCACTGGGGAGACTTTGATGTGTCCACCCTGTTCCTGCCTGTTCACTCCTCTTTTGAATGCCTTGCATTCAAATGCAAACCTCCACTTTCCATCACAGTTATTCTGATTTACTGGCCCCCCAAAACCAGACCCAGCCTTCATCCCTGAAATACACGACCTCCTCACCACAGTCTGCACAACCCCAGGCTATATCATTATACTCGGTGATTTTAGTATTCATGTTAATAACTCCTCCTCCCACTCTGCAGCTGAACTCCTCAATCTTCTTGACAATCTCAGCCTAACTCAACACATCAATGTCCCGACGCACTCCAAAGGTCACACTCTTGATCTACTCATCACCAACTCCACCTCCATCAGCAATCTCTCGGTGTACGTTCTTAATGGAGCTACCTACCCTGTCCCCCCTCAATAAGCCCTACAGACCAATCAGCTTCAGGAACCTCAAAAATCACAACCCAGTCACCCTGTCCACCGACCTCCACCATCTCTCTGCTGCCAACCCCCTGTCAGTCACTGAATCCATGGATCTCTACAATTCATCACTCAGCACCCTCCTGGACCACCATGCCCCAGTCAAGACCAGAACTGTCACCTTCAAATGCTCAGCCCCCTGGTACACCTGTGAGCTGCGGCAACCGAAGAGAGCGGGGCGCATCCTTGAAAGGCATTTCAAGGATACAGGACTTGCTGTTCACAAACTTGCCTACTGGGAACATCAGAAGGCTTACAGCAAGTCTCTCAGTGATGCACGGTCCTGGTTCTACTCACACATCATCAATAATAACCCTGGTAACTCCAAGCAGCTTTTCTCCACTGTCAATTATCTCCTCAAACCTCAGACCCCCCTACTTCTTCAGAATGAAAGTGGACAACATTCGCTCCCTTCTTTCCAGCCACCCCGCCCCCCCGCCCCTCAGCCTCTCTGCTGTTTCACAGACATCTCACAGCAAGAGGTTGAAGTCATCTTGAGGAACATGAAGCCCTCCACCTGTGCCCTGGACCCATTTCCCTCAGCCCTGATAAAAACTCACTCCTCTGCATTAAGTCCCATGATCACCAAAATCATCAACCACTCCCTCCAGTCCAGCCATGTCCCCACTTCCCTGAAAACTGCTGTCATCACGCCATTACTCAAAAAGCCCAGCTTTGACCCCGAACAACTTACTAACTACCGCCCTATCTCCAACCTCCCTTTCCTTTCAAAGGTGTTGGAAAAAGTAGTTTCCACCCAACTTCGCAACCACCTCAAATCAAACAGTTTATATGAGAAGTTCCAGGCTTGTTTCTGCTCAGGCCACAGTACAGAAACTGCATTGGTCAGGTTCACCAATGACCTACTGATGACGGCTGATGCTGGCTCTCCATCAATTCTCCTCCTCCTTGACCTCTACGCAGCATTTGACACAGTTGATCACCACATCCTTTTACACCACCTCCACTCCTCCATTGGATTGTCTGATTCTACCCTGGCCTGGTTCTCATCCTATCTCACAGACAGAACTGAGTATGTGTCCCTGAGAGGAGCCAAGTCGGACACACACACTGTCACCTGTGATGTCCCTCAAGGATCGGTCCTTGGCCCCACCCTTTTCACTTTGTACATGCTCCCCCTTGGAAGGCATGGAATATCTTTCCATTGCTGATGACACTCAACTTTATGTCACAACAAACCCAACCCCCTCTGCTGCCCTATCCACACTCTCCACGTGCCTGGAGGAGATAAAAGTGTGGATGACGGCTAACTTCCTGCAGCTAAACAGCTCAAAAACGCAAGCCATTCTTGTTGGAACCCCACACAAGAACCAGTCATCCACCATCATCAGCATCACCTTCTCTGGTCACAACATCCACCTTTCATCTACAGTCACCAACCTCGGTGTCAGAATGGACCCTCACCTGACTTTTGATGCCCACATTTAATACTTTTGCAAGACTTCCTTCTTCCACCTCAGGAATATTGCAAAACTCCGCCCCACACTCACCTTCTCTGATGCCGAAAAACTTGTCCACGCCTTTGTCTCTTCCAAGCTAGACTACTGTAACGCACTTTTCATTGGGATCCCCAGCAAGAACATCCAGCAGCTACAATACATCAAGAACAGTGCTGCCAGGATCCTGATGAGAGTGCAAAAATTTTACCATATAACACCTGTCCTAAAATCCCTCCACTAGTTTCCTGTCCAGTACAGGATAGAATATAAAATCTCCCTGCTGTCCAACCAGTGCCTCCATGGCACTGCCCCCATCTACCTCAGAGAACTGCTTACCCCCCATTCCTCTTCACGCCATATCCGCTCTGGACAGGCCAACCTCCAGCCTCGGAGGACAAATCTCCGATCCATGGGTGACAACGCCTTCTGTGCAGCCGCTCCCAGTCTGTGGAATGCTCTCCCCGACCATTTAAGGGCACCACAGCCTGTGGATGCTTTTAAAAAAAGGCCTGAAAACCCATCTTTTTAGAAAAGCCTTTTCCTAGACTGTTTTTAAATGTTTAAACTGGGTTTTTAGTCCTTTGCAGCCACTCTTGTCCTGTTTTACCTGTTTTTATTCTGATGTTGCTGTGTTTGTATGTCTCTCATGCATTGTAAGCACTGTGAGATCATTCAGTTGATGTAAAGTGCGTTATATATCAAATGTATTATTATTATTATTATTATTATTATTATTATGTTACGCATGGTTAGAATTTGGAGAAACATGGTTAGTGGTATGTCGGCGCATGCAAGGGGGAGGGAGAGAGAGAGAGGGAGAGAGGTGTTCAGTGCTTCCCCCAGCAGTCTAGGCCAATAGCAGCATAGCTAAGGAGTAAGTGAGCTTTGACTTTTAAACTATAAGCTCTGTGTAACCTAGGCAAATATGATAACAAACTAATAAAAGCTTAGGTCAATAATAAATGTAAGCAAATAAAATAATAATTGTGCTTAATGTAAGAAAATGTTATAAAAGTAGTTTACTGTTTAACTGTATCATTAATTTTATGTGTACTGCTCCTTTAACAAGTGCAGCGGTAGGTAACAGCCGCGCACGTAACCACAGCACCGCTGCTGGAGGGAGGGTGAATAATTAGAGTAACAGCAGAAGCGCAGAGACAGCAGACAGAAAAGTCGAGAACGAGAGGAAAAGAGAGAGTAAAAGAAGTGTAAAACAAGTGTAAAAGAAGTGTATTTTGAGGTTTTTCACCTTGTTTTTCTTTCATTTTTGGGAGGATATTTTATTCGCCTGCTGTCCGCGTTGCTAGAGTCTGTTTATTTTGTTTTTGAACAAGGATTTGGTGAGTCAAAAAGCTATTTCCTTTAGCTTGTGTATTAGCAGGTTATTATTTTGTGTACAAGCTTAATGTGAAGACGATATAACTCGCAGCTAAGCTAAAGCAGTGTGAACAACTGTTATACTGTGTATTTTGTGTTTTTCATTTGTGCAATGTGTAGTTAAAAGCTAAAAAAAGAGCATACACGGTCAAGTTGCCTCGCGTCGGAGTGAAAGCGGGAGCAGAACCGCCATTTTAGGTTGCGGTTTGGATTTAAGTTGATAGAAAACCTGTATTTCAGTACTAGTATTTTATTTTCATTTATTTTCCTGGTGTCTATGAAGCTAAAATGCATGCATGTTCGTTGCCCTGTTGTGTGACAGGCCAGGTTTTTTAGTTGGGATCGCTAGTGTGTGAATATACCTGGAGCTGTGGAAACAAGATGGCGAGCCACCCATAGGAGAGAGAATCGGAGCGGAGGATGACCTGGTCTGCAAAACTCATCTGCACACCGTGGACAAAGACACTGATTCTAACACTGGGATCGTGGTAGGACAAAACTGACAGGTTTTTGCAGCAACACGGTGAATTTAATTTGGACTGATAAAGGACTTAACCAAAAGACTGGTCATTCACCACACTGTGGAATTTGAGTTATTGGTTACATTGATCTGTGAGATCTGAGAATTGAGTTGTAATTTTTGAGATTTTATTGAACTGTGTTTTATTTTCCCTATTGTGTGCCAAATTGGTATTACATGAATGAGTTGTATAAAAAGCGAATTAAACGTTAAATAGAGCTGGTTGAGCAAACTAAAGAGATAGTAGAAAAATAGAACTAAACTCATAAATAGACCTAAACTGAGATAAAATGAGAACTTAACTGAGTAAACTTGAAGGAGATACCAGGAACTAAACGACCAATATTATAACCCTAGATATAAATCTTATATCTCAACTCAAACAGGTTGGATTAAATCCAAATAAGAGATAAAAAGCCTTATTTTCCTGAGATTTTGGTTTCATTATCAATGGTTAAAGGGAGATTGAACAATTCATATTTTGTATGTGTGTGTGTGTGTGTGTGTGTAAAAGTGTTTTGGTACCAACCTATGATTACTGTTCTGCTAATAATTTTCTATGTAAATAAGCCGGCAGTTAAAACTCACTCACTGGTCTGTAGTCTGTTATTCTTAAACACTAGTATCATCACTCTACCTGAACCTAGACTATGGTCCAAGTAAACATACAGTGCTACATCTGCCATATAGAAAAGTTTTAAGCCTGGTCTTGAAAATTGCTAAAGAGCCCGCCCCCTGGACCGATACGGGAAGTTGGTTCCATAGAAGAGGAGCCTGATAACTGAAACATCTGCCTCCTGATTTACTCTTGGAGACTCTAGGAACCACAAGTAAATCTCCATCTAGAGAGCGAAGTGGCCTACTAGGACAGTAAGGAACTATGAGCTCTCTGAGATATGATGGAGTTTGGTCATTAAGAGCTTTATATTTTAGAGAAGGATTTTAAATTATTCTCTGAATTTCACCGGCAGCCAATGAAGAGAAGCTAACACAGGAGAAATGTCATCCCTTTTTCTAGTTCCTGTTAATATTCATGCAGCAACATTCTGAATCAACTGAAGGCCTTTCAGGGATTTGTTTGGCCATCCAGATAATAATGACTTACAGTAGTCTAGCGTAGAAGTAATGAATGCATGGACTAGTTTTTCTGCATCCTCTTGAGAGAGGATATTTCTGATTTTCCTAATGTTTCTCAGGTGGAAGAAAGCTGTCCTACTGACTTGTTTTATGTGAGGGACAAAGGACATGTCCTGGTCAAAGGTTACTCCAAGGTTTTTTACAGTGGAGTTGGAAGCCAAAGTAATGCCATCCAGACTGATTAAATGATTAGATAGGGTTTCTCTAAGGTGCTTAGGGCTGAGTACAATAACTTCAGTTTTGTCAGAATTTAGAAGTAAAAAATTATGGGTCATCCAGACTTTTATGTCTTCAAGACATGTCTGCAGTCTGACTATCTGACTAACTTCATTTGGCTTCATTGATAAATACAGCTGAGTGTCGTCTGCATGACAGTGGAAATTGATGCTGTGTTTCCTGATAATGTTGCTTAAAGGAAGCAGATAAAGAGTGAAAAGGATTGGTCCAAGTACCGAACCCTGTGGGACTCCATAACTGGCTATAGTGCGTGAGGAGGAGCTATTGTTAACAAGTACAAACTGATATCTATCTGATAAATAGGATTTGAACCACCTTAGAGCAATTCCTTTAATGCCAATTTCATGTTCCAGTCTCTGTAATAAAATATTGTGATCAATGGTGTTGAATGCAGCACTGAGATCCAAGAGGGGAAGTATGGAGGCTGATCCATTGTCTGAAGCCATTAGAATGTCATTGGAGACTTTAATCAGCGCTGTTTCTGTGCTGTGGTGAGCTCTAAATCCTGACTGAAACTCTTCAAGCAAACTGTTCCTATGCAGATGGTTGTGTAATTGGTTTGCTACTGCTTTCTCAATGATTTTAGAAATGAACGGAAGGTTCGATATGGGTCTGTAATTGGCCAAAACATCTGGATCAAGATTCGGCTTTTTAAGCTGGGGTTTGATGACTGCGGTCTTAAGAGTCTGAGGTACATAACCCAAAGATAAGGTCAAATTAATGAGATCTAGAATGAAGGGCTCAATTAAGTAAAGAATGTCTTTAAAGAGGCTGGTCGGCACTGGGTCTAATAGACAGGTTGATGGTCTAGATAATGATACTATAGAAGCTAGCTCTGAGAGATTCAGAGATGAGAATGACTCCAGATGTAAAATAGGCGTTGCAGTTGATTCAGGAGTTGCTGTATTCAGTAGATTATTGTCTAATGTAGGTAAGAGCTGTTGAATTCTGTCTCTGATTGTTATGATTTTATTTGTAAAAAAGCCCATAAAATCATTGCTGCTGAGAGCTAAGGGGATCACTGGTTCAGTTGAACTATGACTCTCTGTCAGCCTGGCTACAGTGCTGAAGAGAGACCTGGAGTTGTTCTTGTTTTTCATTCTTATAATCCTTGTCAAACTCCAGAGTTTTGTTAACATTTAAATCTGTAGTTTTTCCTGGTTTTAGTTGAACTAGCATTTGGCTAATAGAACTAGATGTTTCAATCCCTTTAGTAGGAAACTCTTGACAGTAGCAGTTGGTGTGGAGTGGTGAAAAGGAGGGTAAGGTATGTCACTGGGGTCATCAGATGGGCACCCTGCTTCATCGACGTTTCGTTGATTGAAGCCCACAACGTCTCCAGAGGGCTCAACAGTGTACCCAGCGTCCCAGGTACACCCCCCTCCATGCCACACCCTCCTTATCCCTGATGGGCTCTGCATGGCAGGGGCGTCCTTCTCCCTTCTCCCATCTGTCTCTACCTTGCTGCCCAATTGGGGTCCTTACGCTTAATCCAGAGTCAGTTACTGTTTTGTTTTTTTTTTTTGGCAGCACTTGACATGGACTTGATGGCCTGTTGTAGAGAGCGACCCTTCGCCCCAATTTTTCTCAGCAGACTGGTGGTAGATGTGGCAACAAAACCCCTGCATCCCACCTCTACTGGGAAGATGCTGGTCTTCCAGCCGTTTTGGGATGCTTCAGTTGCCAGGTCAGAATATTTGTTCTTTTTCTTCTTATAAGCCTCTTCAACCCCATCTTCCTATGGTACTGTTAATTCTACAACATATGCCCGCTTAGTTGTTGGAGACCACAGGACCATGTCTAGTCAGAGTGTTGTAGCCACTATTTTTGGGGGGAAACACAAGCTTTTTTATCAAGGTCCCCTTCCAATTTCCAATCTCGCACTGACTGCAGGATGCTTGCATCCTTGGGTGTTGTGTGATGCTTTTGATGTTGGCCAGCTGGTACAAAATTTGTGAAGTTGACCCTTCCTGTTGATGTTTGTGGGAGGTTGTTGTTGTGGCGGCTCGCTTCTGTTCCAGTATTGATGCCAGCTCTCTGAGTACTTGGTTATGCTGCCAAGTATACAGTAGTGCCCTTAGGTGAGACTTGTAGTGCACCCTGATAGAATGTGCCTTAGGGTTGCAGGTGCTTGACACAGGGAACAGCTGGGATCTTCTCCATACCACTCTTTCAGATTTTGGGGGGAGGGCAGCAGGTCGTATGTGGCTCTGATGACAAAACTCAGCCACACTCCCTCCATCTGCCAGATGTGACGTCAGCTGAGCTTTTTCTTCTCCAGGCCCTCCCAATTGGTCCATCTCCCCTGCTTGGCCATTGAGATGGCTTTCGCATGTCGCTCTCCCTCCTCCTGTCTCCTGACTTCCTCTGCCACTAGCTGTCTCCTCTGCACTGATGTTGCTTTGTGCCACAGAGGTGTTTTTGGGATGAGTCCAAACCATGCCCTCCCATCCTGTACTTATCCAACCACATCTCTGAAGTGAAGCACAGACTTTGCACTCTAAACAGCTTCTGATGGAGTCCACTTCCTTCCTGCAGCCACCCGGGGGGCTGCTGCTCGAGTGACATCCTCAGATTCCGTCATGATGAGCCTTGCTTTGGTTCATTTGAAATCTTCTACCAGTCCTGTGATTGGTAATTCCAACTTGCCATGTCCATACAGTCCAATGGAGCTTAAACAGCGTGGATCTTTTACAGATGGTTGATCACCCCTTAAAGATGGTACATCATTATCTGGAAAATAAATGAACAGAACCTTTTTGTTGCATCTAATTATATAACGTACAAAATATTAAGGTAAAGTTATTAACACATTTAAAATTTTCTAAGGTCTATGGCCTTCCAGACGGATTCTCACCAGCTGGTGGTTCAAGCCTTGTGTCTGGGTCTCTAATGTGCAAGCCGCCACGGTCTATGGAGGCGAGCTTCCACTGTCTGACGACTGTCTGGTTCTCCGTGAAGAGGACTCAGAGGACAGGCAAAGAGGCTAACAACACACACATACACACGGTGATCTGCTGCACAATTGACATAGCGGCAGCCCCATTGCTTCCTGCCCTTCGGGAAATACAGCAGTCCCTGGAAGATACAGCCACACAAGGACCAATGGTTTTTGGTCCTACAGCTACGACAGATCCCAGAACCAGGGCATCGATACATGTAAGTGAAACGGATGAGTGGTGGTAGATGGTTAATGCTTCTCGTTGCTCTAACTTTAACTAAGCGGGTTTAACCATTGTGCGTGGGGAGGCAGACCGAGGACCAGGTGGAAAGATTATATCCCCACTCTGGCCTGGGAACACCTTGGGATCCCCCAGTCAGAGCTGGTCGATGTGGCCGGGGAAAGGAAAGTCTGGGGCTCCCTGCAGAAGCTGCTACCCCCGCAACCCGGCCTCAGATAGGCGGATGAAGATTGATGGATTATTGCAACCATGACAACAAAGATAATCAATGTTGACGGTGTACTTAATTTCACAAAAATCACCTTTTTTTCTAAACTTAACTAAGACATGACTGATGTTATATTAACCATGATGATAAAGGTGATTCTGTCCAAGTTTGTGTTTATTAATGTAACATGACAACCTAGGTCTGGTTCACCTGTTGCTGTAGGGACACTTTTTCAGGACGCACGCCAAAGGGACGTATCAGAGAGTTGACAACCTGTGTGGTTGTTTGATTGGTTTAGATTGGAGGGTTGATATAGGCTGTAGGACTAGTACTCGTTATAAAACAAGATTGTTTGACTGCTTCAGATTTGGATGTTGTTCGAGAGTTGGTTCAAGGTGTTGGACACTTTAGGTTGTAGTACTGATTTAGGCCGGTTGGGACAGAGACCCAATCTGCCTTGAGTTTATTTTAGGGGTGGTGGCGAAATGACATTGGGGAGTTTTTCTTGGCTCACTTTGGGCCTTGCTACCAAACCATCATGACCTAAATGCCACAGCCTCAGTTGTGATGCTGACCATGTTCATCTCTTCATGACCACAGTTTACTATATTCTCATGGCTACCTCCTACAGGATAAAGTTTCATGCCACAAAGGTAAAGTAATATCAGATTGGTTTCATCAACTTGACAGTGAACTTCAGGGACCTAACCTCTGTCAGTCTCCAGACCTGAATCCAGTACCTTTAGGGTAGTACAACAGGCCATTGACAACATGATTATGCAACTGACAAATCTGCAGACATTATATGTTGCAATCATGTCAACATGAAGCAAAGTCTCAGAGGAAAATTTCAACATCTGGTGAATCCATGGCCGGAAGAACTAACTTAAACACGTTCTGGTTGTAGCCCAATGTTTCAAATAAAGTAATCACTCAGTGTAAGAATCACTCCTTGCTCATCTCTAATAACAACACCAAGTTGACTGCATGGACTATTGATATTATACTGTGAATATGTAGCCTAGAAAATAACCAGACTCGCACACACTAGCTGTGCTAAATATTCACTCCTGTTTGCTTAATATTTTGTGTCTTTCTCTTTGAATGTTCCTGCAGTTGTACTGGATTTTTTTTTCAGATAATAGGTGATAGGTGATCTTGGTGATGACATTCATGACAGTCCTGCTCATCTGCCTGGTTAGCCAGTACTGGCTGCCATCCCTGGCCCTCCTCAGTAGACTCAGCCATAACGAGACCAACCCACACAACTGGTTGGTGACACAGCGAGAGAGACCATGATTACAGGCCAGCCATTCCACAGCTCACTTGACTATTACAGAAATCGCTACAGTATAACAGGAAGTTCAAACCAAAGATAAGAAAGCCTCTGGTAATGGCTCCGTATAAATTACACTTTAATTTTATGAAAGTTCATGCAGTGAATGTAGATTTTTAGTAAATGTAGTATTTACCACGTAATATAAAAGATGATAAAGGGATTGATGATCATACAATCAGATGTTACAGATTTACACTGAAACATCCAGATATGCTGAGACACTTGCTGCATGATTGTGTCGCTGTTTGATCCACACCAAACCTTAGTTTGGGAAAGTCCAAACTGAGCCTGACCCAAACCTCAACCTAGTCTAAGATTAAAAGGTTTTTACAATATCTTCATTCATACTTAATATAAAAAATATACTTCTTTCCCCCACGCCCCTCTAGGATGGCAGTGTTATACTGAGTCAGAGAAATGTTGTGGTGAGTGACACCTGGTGCCTGATGTGTAAGTCTCTGACCATGACAATACACACATTCACACACACACACACACACACACACAAACATCCAGTGAAATGATGTTGGAACAAACCTTCAGATTAGAATAAAATATACAAAAAACTACTCCTGGCAGTCGAACTAAGATAAAGCTCTGTGGTAAAAGCTGTTTTTCAGTCTTGTTGTCTGTGGATATAGTGCCAAGCAGGCAGGATGGGAAATGTCTCTGATGGCTGTGGCCTTCTGAGTGTGTAACCTGTAGATGTCCTCTAGCCTGTGGAGATGGGACCTGATGATCCTCTCCGCTGTTTTAACCTCTTGAGACTGGAGCTTTCATTTGATATGCATGTTGATGTGAAGTGTTTGCCATTTTTATTGTATACTGATCATTGTAATGTGACCACAAGATGACAGACACAAGTGTCCATGAACGTGGCTCACAGGTCTTAGTTAAGCATAATTAAGTATAGTGGCAAAGACAAGCCAAAATGCAATACCCTCCTATGAGGATGCACAGTCTTAGGAGGTTAATGATTCACATTTTGTCATTTGCAATCATGTTGAAATGCTGCTGGGGCCTCATCTTATTGGTTGTCTTTGGACAAATATGCATGAAACCAGCTCTGAGCAAAACTAAGAGAATTTCACACTCAGACACATACACAGCCATTCTTGTTTGCTCTCACTGAAGTCATGACTACAGCTTCACCCACACATGTAGCTAGAACTGAAACTGATTTGGAAACATGAGGAGTGTGTCAGAGAGGTGGAGACAGGGGTAGGTGTGTGGGTGGGGGAAAAGATGCAGTATATTATTTGCAGTCACAAAGACTCAGTGGAGAACAGTAACAAAGTAAATTTACTAATGTACTGTACTTAAGCACAGTTGTTTGAGGATCTGTACTTTACTTGAGTGATGTATTTTTTTGAAACTTTGTACTTTTACTCCACTACATTTGAAAGAAAAATATTGTACTTTTGACTCCACTACATTTCTATGAAGTATTTGTTACATTTGCATTAAACATTTCCATAAACTGTTCATGCACATCTCTTGTGTTCAAGTGATGTTGCCATAGCTGTCTCTTGTGCATGCTTCACTCAGTTTGGGTGGTGAGCTCACAAGTAACATTCAAGCGGGAGGAAAGGTGATCCGCTTCAGCTGTGCACCACAAGTCATGGCCTCAGGGGGCAATGGAGATGAAGCTGCTCCTACTCTTCCTGATCATCCGTTGCCATACCTGAACTCCATGTTTGAACTCTCAGAGCTAAAGAATGATTCTTTTAAATTTGATATTTGTTAAATTTTGATTTGACATGTTGGCTTCCTTCCCTGCTGTGTCCAACTTGTCTCTCAAGCTAAACACAGCCCTGCCTGCGTCTGCTGCCTGTGAAAGGCTTTTTAGTGCAGCTGGGTTAATCTTCACTTCAAGACAGGTGAGAATATCTTCACAGACCTTTGAAAACCAGCTTCTCTGAAAACTGAACAAGAACTTCTTCCAGTGTGAGGAGTAGACTAGGATGATGAGAGGAGAGAGAGGAGTGGAGGAAAAGTAGAGAGGTTGACAGGATTGGAGGAGAGGTGGGAGTGGAGTGGAGGCAACAGAGGAGAGGAGGGAGAGAAGGGATGTGAAGTAGGCAAGGAGTGGAGCAGAGAAGGGGGGAGAACAAAAAGAAATGCAGAGGAAAAACTGCAACTTTTGGGCTGTTACCCCAAATTAAACTTTCTTTCATTGGCTTTAAGTTTAGTTTATAGAGGTTTTGTCACTGACCTAAGAAATTTATAACTTATTTTATTTTGCATTTTGATTTTGAAAAGGGGCGGGCTTTTTTTAATAAAAAGAACAAGACAATTACAGTGCAGTCCTGTATAGATATAGTGTTAGTTTAAGTTTTTTTTCTATAGGATTTGCTTCTTTTTCAATAATTTTCTGTTTAAACCAGTTCATTCTTTGAGTGTACTGTTCAGGACACATTGCATTGTGATGAAAAGTACTTTGAATACTTGAGTAAAAGTACAGGAGTCCTTGCTTTTAAAAATACTTAAGTCATAGTTTAACTTAGCTACTTTTACTTCTATTGGAGTAACATTTAACTTTGAGGATATGTACTTTGACTCAAGAACTGGAGCTTTGTACTTTGTCCACCACTGCACAGACTGTTACATGATCAAAAACACAAACAACATAACTATGTGTTGTTGGTTCCTTCAGACTTGTGAATTGTCAGTTCTTGTCCTCCCCCCTGTGTGGATACAGTTCCAGAAACCAGGATCAGGTTTTGTCCTTGGCTTTAACTTCTTTAAATGCTGACTTTAATGGGTTGTCTGTGTGTGTGTGTGTGTGTGTGTGTGTCTGTGTCTGTGCTCAGGCCCTGCATGATCCTCTAAATAGTAGCCTGCCACCCTTCATGCAGCAGCAGCAGCTGCATCCCCTTCAACCCACCTACCCTTGCCTGCAACAGGAACTCATCAACCTCCCCCCACTCATCTATTTGTCAGATGAGGAAGAACAGCCCTACAAGAGTCCCTGCAGTTTGCAGCTTAACCTCACTGGCACAGCCATTTGTGCTCCACCCAACCAGACTGTCTTTGATAAAGACTGCAAACATATTTATACATACAGCAAGAGTGCAATGGTCCCCAACAGAAACACTGGACCCAACACTGCCAAGCCCAGGATGGAGGGCTCCCCACTCTACACAGAGACAATGGGGGACCACCCTGGCTCAACTGCCTGTTTCAGCCAGAACAGCAATATCTCCCTACCCATAGATGGGCAGTTGGGATGTGACAGCTGTTTAAGAGACTGGAGGCTTCAGCTATATAGTTCTCAGGTCCACACACCATTTGTGAGCTGACAGTGGACAGATGTACTGACATCTTTCCCCCTTAACAATACTTTGCTGGAGCTCAGCTGGTTTTATTTTATATTTAAACTGAAAGAGGCTGATTTAACTCTCTCCTTTGTCTATTTTTTATGTATTACTCAGTGCAGTTATTATGAAAGACATCATGAACTAACTTACTTACTAATCCAACAGTTCTGTCTGTCTAACTTGAAAATCTAAATTATTCAAATACAACTAGATTAAGAAATACCTGTTGTTTATCTAGTCTGAAGTCAATTTGGACCTAAATTACCTGAGCAGCTTCTTTGTCAACAAGTTTAACAAGTTAGATAACAA
This sequence comes from Remorina albescens, assembly GCA_034769265.1. Lineage (NCBI taxonomy): Eukaryota > Metazoa > Chordata > Actinopteri > Carangiformes > Echeneidae > Remorina > Remorina albescens. Next base: position 1,216,316 of record CM068492.1, on the reverse strand, counting down.
GGGAATATGTTGGTCTTCACATTCCTCCTATAATTAAAGCTTTAATTTGATGCAAGATGACTCTGACCCAGTCTGGGAAATTGTGAAATGTCACATTGCCTCCTGGTGCTGTCAGTTAAGGGACAAACATCTAAAGTTCGTTGTTTTTGAGAGTCATGTGACACCAATGACAGGAAACCATTTGCACTTAAAAAGCCCTACCTCTGTGCCTGACTTCCCATACTGCTCTTCCACAGTTTGTCTCACCACAATTCTATTCCATGTTTACCCATGCTCCTCCCACAGATGAAATATTAAAGTGTGTTCATACAGCCTGAAGGGGTGTGTATGTCTTACTACAGGAAACAGAAAACATTGTGAACATCGCTCTCTTCTTTTCTTCTATATTCTAACAATATTGTTCTATGCTTTTCCACCTATCCATAAGAACATTTCTCCGCTTTGCTCTACCCTCACCTGATGATGTTGCCCCGTGCTTTCTCCTCACAAGAAACCTTTTTTTCACACTGGTCCATCTTATCCGAGAACATTGTTTCATACTCTTCCACCATCACCTGAGAACATGTTTGAAGATTAATCCAGACAGGTTCATCATCACCTGAGAATATTATTCACACTTTTCCACCAAGAGTTGAGAGTAATGTTTAATGCTGTTCCAACATTAACTGGGAATACTGGCTGAATATTGGCTCAGCTTATACTGGTGAGGGCGAGGCCACCCTAGACAGATTGCCAGTCTGTCACAGGGCAGACTTATAGTAGCGGAAAATATTGAACATATTAAAATTTTTTTAAACTTAACTAAAGGACAAGCATTTGCTTGTGTTGACAGCTTCATAGTGCTTCCTGTATGAAGAAAAAACATTCTCCTTCAAACAAGCTGTGTCGTATGACAGCCAAAAAGCAAAATTTTTCACCTGTCTGACCAGACTACATATTCCTAGTAATTCATAGGCTTGTACAAATGTTCTTTAGTTAAACAAGCCTCAACCTGCCTTTCCTTTTTAATGGGGTCTTGCAGGGTGAGAGCATATGGATGTCATAGTGATGGAGGCTAGGGTTAGTTGTTGTCTCTTTTTTTCTGATAGTTGTACATGCTGCCTCAAAGCCTTTCTGGTGCTCTTTCTGAGTGGTCCTTGGCTCTTGAGCACCTCTTTTGACTATCCTTCTATCTTGCGAAACCTCCTCCTACTTCTGGCTAATGCTCCTAATTTGTCTTACTGTAAGATGCAGAGGATGTGAAACACATTAGTAACCTTCTCCTCTGATGTTTTTTGCAACAGTCAGGCTACAAATGTCTTTGAAGAGCTCATGTAAAGTTTCTTCTGCGACACCTTGGTAACAAAAAACCTCTTTATAGCCCATTGATGTGTACTTGGCCAAATTGTATTAATTTGTAGTAATTTGACTTTCTCTACTTATGGATTTCAGTTTGTTCTTGCCATTCCTTGCCATGTGTACTGCTTTTTCTTAGTATGTTCAATGCTTTTTTTCCCAGTTTTATTCCACTTTATTACAAATAACTTTATTTGTTGAATTTAATGTTTTTATTTATTTATGTGTGGGGATTTATTTAGTTAATAGTAGTCCAGTGAAAATTTCAATATATTTTCTGGAAAAAAAAAAAAAGTGAATACACTCAATACTTATTTCCACCAATGTAAAGATATACATAGACAAACAACCATTAATTCTCAAACTCACACCTCTGACAATTTTGCTAGACGTTGTGTTTGGACTGCAAAAGGAAGCCGCAAGGAACCAACACAGGCACGGGGGCAACATACAAACTCCACATGGAAAGGCCCCACGCGTGGGGTTTTAAACCCAGAACCTTTTTGCTGTGAGATGACAGTGTTAGCTACCACATTACTGTCCTATCTCTAGCAGCAGGTCATACCTAAAATGCATAAATAACACTAACAATTGTATGTGTATGCTTCAAAGAAGCCATGCTCTCAATTCACCATAACTTTAATAACCTTATCCTGAGTAAAATGTATTCACCCTTGTACAATTGTGCTGGAGAGGGATATTAGCTATGGAGACCAAAACTGGGCTTTTATTTCCACTGTAAAGTTGGGCTTTTTCACATGAGAGTCTGTGGGGACTGACTCACTAGCTATGTTTACATGCTCAAAATTTCTTCAGTCTGATTACAATTTGGATTACAGTTTTACTGTTTACATGTACCATAAAAAAAATGGATCAGATCATGACGTGTGTTTATATGCATCTCACGTTTGAATGGAATAAATTATTTTGACATGCGCAGAATTGTCTGACATTTAGGAAGCAGTAGTAGAAGAAGCTCCTTCCAATGTAAATAAACAACGCTTCATGTCTCATTTTGAAATGGTTCTGTACCGTGTTCTTCAGGCTGTACTTTTGCTTCTGCTGGTGTCCATAATGATAATAATAATAATCTGACACAGGCCCCAGTTCTGTTTGACTCCCGCCATGTCTTCTGCTAGCTGTAGTAAAGGCAGAAATACATTATGTTGACATATGGCTGATGTAACAGACATGCATAGTTAAAAAGGTGTGCTTGGGTCAGTATCTTCCAATTGGCGTGTTTACATGAAGCATTTTAATTCCGGTCAGGCTTTTAATTTGATTACTTGTGTCCATGTAAACATAGCTACTGACAGGTTCTAGTGGTCATTAGAAGAATTGCAGGTTTTAACTCATGTTTCAACCTCAGAGATGGATAATTGTTCAAGACTCAGGCTGCATGAGATTATGTGAAAACATTTCCTCCTGTAGTGGTGCAGTGCACAGGGGACAGACATGCACACTCACACATATGTCTCTGTCAGATCCACAGTGATTGCGTTTACTTGATGAGTTCATTTATTTGCGTGTGAGAAAAAATACTGAAAGCACTAACATGACTCAGCTTTCAGAGCCCACTTGGTCACCTGCTCACTTTCTTACCAGGAACAGCCTCAGGACGCAGTGTGAGTTTTGAAATTTTGTTATCTCTTTGCTACATCTCAGTATGAATGTATTTACAAAATCCTCCTGATCTATACTAACGGTACATGGATTACTATTTGAACAAAGTGCTTGCAGACTGACACAGCTGAACGCTGTGTGTGTTTGTGTGTGTGTGTGCGTGCGTGGGGGCGGTGATGATTCAGAAGTCAGATTTCTCAGAGGAACAGCCTCTGAAGCAGAAGCAGAAGCAGAAGCACATTGCAGTTGGCCAGTGAGGACAGATTTTCAGTTTGGTCTGACGGAGATACAGAGACTTGTTTTGTCCTATATGCTGGATATCTGATTTCCTGAGTTCCAGGTTGCTTTTGAATCTGCGATTGTGAGTAGATTTAGACACCACAATGTCCAGAGTTGCTAATCTGTCAAAACTGCGGCAGGAGAGGATGAAGGAGATCAGCTTGAGGGTGAGTCTTTCTGATTTTCTGACTACATGTATGTACAGATCACTACCAAGTTGAACCAGCACTTTTGTTTCACTTCCTGTCTCTGTTTTTCTGTGTCAGTTCCTGTCAGTGTGACAACATGGCCTTCTGTTTACAGCAGGAGTGCAGGCCCCACACTCACACCTATGGCCCACAACTTCAGTGATTTCAATCAGGATGTAGGCTTCACAACATTTTCTGTATGCTAAATGTAGATGTGTGGCTGTGTGTGTGTGTGTGTGTGTGTATGTTTGCTTGCACACACTGTGTTCTCACTAGATATTTCAGAATAGCAACTGTTGCCATGGAAATGGCAGTGGGGGTGTCTGTGATGTTATTGCTTTCTTTGAGAGTACTGTAGGCCTTAAATATTTATTAGTGATCTTTATGTAATCTGCTGGATTGAATACAGTGACGTAATTTAAAATGTATATGATTAGCTACACTCCAGATCCACCCTCCCTCCTTTGCTGGACCTGACTCTTTATAATTTAATCGCATATCATATATTTGGGGCAGCACAGTGGCATAGTGGTTAGTGCTGTTGCCTCACAGCAAGAAGGTCATGGGTTCGATTCCCAGGCCTAGGGCCTTTCTCTGTGGTGTTGCATGATCCTCCCGTGCTTGCGTGGGTTTCCTCCAAGTATTCTCATTTCCTTCCACAGTCCAAAGACATGCATGTCTATGTTGATTCATGACTCTAAATTAAACTGACTCTAAAAGCAGCACAGTGGTTAGCACTGTTGCCCCACAATAAGAAGGTTGCAGGTTCAGTTCCCAGGCCTGGGGCCTTTCTGTGCAGAGTTTTCATGTTCTCTCCGTGCCTGCATGGGTTTCCTCTGGATACTCTAGTTTCCTGTCCAAAGACATGCATGTTTGGGTTAATTGGTCAATCTAAATTGTCTGTAGGTCTGAGTTTGAGTGTGAGTGGTTCTTTGTCTCTGTCTGTCTCTATGTGTTGGCCCCTACAATTAACTTGCGACCTGTCCAGGGTCACCCAATTCAGAGCTGAGATTGGCTCCAGCAGCCACCGTGGCCTGGAAACGGATAAGTGGTAGAATATGAATGAATATACTTATGTGTGCCTGCTATTATGTTCTTTTACCATCATGCATGTTGCATAGTTGGAGCTGATGATCATGGAAATCTCCTGGTGGGAGAAAAGGGTCCAGAATACCTTTTATAGTGGTTCACTGGACAGATGTTGACCAGGGTGTCTGTCAGAATGGTTTAGATGTTCTGGAAGGCATACACATAAGGAATTTTCTGATGTTTTGCATTAGTCACTGGGCATATTTCTGTGTGTGTACATGTGGGAGGGACCTAAACTGAAATTATAATTTCACATTTTGAGAACGCAATAGTAAAATTAACACAGTGCAAGGCACAACAGCAGTGGGTTTCACAGCGAACTACTACATGAGTTGTACCTACAATGAGAGTGGTGATGATGCAGCAGCTGCAATTAAATAATCCACATTAATCATATCATTCACATTATCATATATATATATATATATATGTGTGTAACAGGCTGCAGAAATCCATCCGCTCTCATTTCTACTTCCACTGCTGTGATCACCACATGAGCTTCTCCTTTTCTGAGAAGTAGGTTAAAAAAAAAAAAAAAACTAATGTTGCAACCAGGGCCACCAAAGTGAGGAGGTCTGACTTCATTGTGAGGATTAGAGATGGGATAGATACAGGACAATTCTGAGCCTGATTAATAGTTATCTGCTAATAATCCAGATACAGTGTGAAGGAGTGACTGAGCAGCAGTGATGAATTGTCTTGGCCTGCAGAGAGGCCAAACATAGCAGTTTTTCTTTCAATTAATAATTATTCTCCTCTTGGTCTAATTTTATGCTTTTTTCATTTTCCATTGGATTGCTTCAGAAATGAAAGAATCACAGTCTTAAAATCAACAATGGTTACCTGATTCACTCAATGATGAGAAGTTAACAACTGTCTCTGTTGTGAGGACCCGAATGCCCAGAGTTAAGGGTGGAGTTAGGCACTGCCAAGTTGGTGACAGAGGAACAGCTATTCAGCGACCTGTCAGTGACATCACAGAGGTTATGTGTATCTGTAAACTATATCAAAATCTAGGGGCCACATACTTCCGTACACCAATTCATTACAACCCTGCAGTGAAAATAATATGGAAGAAACAAAACTGACAGTGGGTAGCACAGCAGCGTAGTGGTTAGCACTGTTGCCTCTGTTGTGGAAATTCTCTGCTGCTGGTGACGAATGAAATAGATACTTCTGCCGGCAGACAAGTTTTTATTTTCTTTGCAAAGAAAAGGTCGATCATCACACGAGCAGTAAAAATGAAGACAGACCCCAAGCATGGGGAGAGCTAAACATTTATACTTGAGGAATGCCCCCCAACCCAAAGGTGTGTTTTCATACCCTCTGGTCTTCTGTAGGTGTCATTGCCAACTCCCTGGGGTGTGCTCCACACCGGAGGTATCCTGCAGGGTTTTGTATGTTGGTGTTAAAAGATCTAAACATCACAATTAAAAACCCAAAAGGATCTGACATCCTGGTGAGGAAAAGGGAAGTGGGGTATCCCAAGTAGATCAAATGTAAGGAGCTGAAACTACCATTACACCTCATATGCCTTTATGTGTGGAGTTTGCATGGGTTTCCTTTGGGTACTCCAATTTCCTCACACTGTCCAAAGACATGCATGTTTAGGTTAATTCATGATGCTAAATTGCCCATAGGTCTGAGTGCAGGGCCAAAATATACAGTAGAGACAGACTAAGATGAGAACCAGTCACACTCACAATGGACTCGTGACCTGTCTGGGGTGTACCCTGCCCTCTCCCAGTGTAAACTGGGACTGGCTGCAGCACCCCGCACGACCCACCAACGGCTAAGCAGTAAAAGATGAGTGAATGAATGAAAACTGACTTTGAGACTGAGACTGAAGATTACACTTTCATGTAAATTTTGGGTTTCAGTACACTTAAGAGTAAAAAGCTAACAGTACCAATGTTAAAACTAAGGGCTCTCAAAGGCCCAAGATTTTAAGAAAACAAGTTTTGTCATGGTTGCAAGCCTATGGGAACCGTCGTTTGTGACACAGTGATAATGGCAAGAACAACTCGTGACACCACTTAAAAATCCTTTGTTTCTCTCTGAACATAGATAAGGAAAAAAGAAGACTGAAATGGCTGAAAGAAACTCTACAACCATTTCTACTCAAGGCTCTTACTTCAGCAGCAGCTCGTGAAAGGAAGATTCAGAACCTGAATATACTCCAGTATCCTGACACAAGACAAGAGTAGACATTAGGGTCACTTTTTAAAGATGGTAACAACTACTGGAGCAGAGGGGCCTTTCTTGTTTTGTGAAGGATTATACCAATGTGTGTGTGTCTGCTTTATACACCATTTCAGCTGTTCCTATAAAGACCATATATTGGCCAAAGCTTTAAACATTAGAAAACACTGTGGGGGCAAACAACATTAGGAATACGAGTAGCCTGTATAGGGCAGCACAGCGGCATAGTGGTTAGCGCTGTTGCCCCACAATAAGAAGGTTGTGGGTTCGGTTCCCGGGCCTGGGACTTTGCATGTTCACTCCGTGGCTGCATGGGTTTCCTCTGGGCACTCTGGTTTCCTACCACTGTCCAAAGACATGCATATTTGGGTTAATTGGTGACTCTAAATTGTCTGTAGGTCTTAGTGTGAGTGGTTGTCTGTCTCCGTTTGTTGGCCCTGCGATGGACTGGGGACCTGTCCAGGGTGTACCCCACCCTCACCCAGTGTGAGCTGGGATTGGCTCCAGCACCCCCATGACCCGAAAAGTGGTTGAAGATTCATGAATGAATGAATGAGTAGCCTATATACCTAACATCCTTTTTTTTAGACTTTATATCTGTTTCTTCTTGAAACCTTTCAACTCCCACATGTATTTGAATTGATGAGAGCACTACTTGCAGCTGTTTCAATCATTTTGTCAGAGTTTCTCTGTGACCGGTGAGCCCAGTTCCTCACGGTATTTGTTGTTTCGTAGCCAGTAAGGTTGATGAGTAGTGGAGTGACAACCCCCAGATTTAAGATGATTTACAATGCTGCATAGAATGGGCAAAAGTAATAACCAATTATTGTTCAGAGGTCAGTCGCCAATGTTCTGAGCGAAGATGGGGTATACCTTGGACAGGTTGCCAGTCAATCGTTGGGCCAACACATTGAAACATACAGAGACAAACAACCACTCACACTACCTATGCAATTTAGAGTCACGTCTTTGTTCTTCTTACGATCCTGACATAAACCTCCAGGAATGCTGTTTCGGTGTCTGAGCATCTTATTTTTTACAATGCGACAGTTTCCTGTTCTGCATTGTTTTAACCGATCATTTCAAAAGGAAATTTAACTGTTATTTTATCACTAAGCGGATGCTAAAAAGAAGAGACTCATCTTTCCACTTTATTACGAATTAATTTTTGATAAATTTTTTATGTTTATATATGTGTGGATATGGTGGGCTAATACCAAAGTCTGGTCAAAATGTGAATAGCCTCAATGGAAATATATTTAATGAAAAAATGCTGGCAATACTTATTACCACTGGTGTATGTTTTATCATTATTATTAGTTTATCATCATCAACAATATATTCTTGCTACTGTTTCATAAGCTAACTGTTAATATGCTGACTTTTTCTTTATTTGGCCTTTCTGAATTTATTGGATTGGACAGCTTGAAGAGTGACAGGAAATGACAGAGTGGGTAATGACATGCGGCAAATGACTCCATCTGGGACCGCTAACACGGACCTTGAAGACTCATGTTTATGGGGTATATGCCCTACCTACTATGCAACTGGTGCCCCTAATTCAAGAGATTTAATGTGTGTGTGTAAGATTGGGCTGTAGCCAATCCCAGTGTTCACATTGGGTGAGGGGATTGTACATAGCAGGGCCAACACATAGGGACAGAGGTGAACAACAACTCACACTCATACTCAGACCTACAGACAATTTAGTGTCACCAATTAACCTAGATATACATGTCTTTGAAGGTGGAAGGAAACCCACCCAAGCATGGGGAGAACATGCAAACTCCGTGCAGAAAGGCCTCAGGCCTGGCAACCGAACCCGCAACCTTCTTGTTGTGGGGCAACAGCGCTAACCACGATGCTGCCGTACTGCCTCACTGATACTCATGAAGCTTAAACTTAATTGTTGCCCCATAGGCCTACCAACAAGGTTTAATTGCAGCCCAGCCAAAGTAACAAACAACTTTGTTGCAATCCCATAAAACAGTTTCACATTCTCTATGTTTGTACAAACAACATTCCTTTTACAGTAAAGAACTGAATGTTGAAGGATGCATCAGGCCTTATAGGGCCACTTTTTGTCTATGGCTCACATTTTCATAAACTGGAATGAACTACAAACATGAAACTTGGCACAGTAATTTGGAATGATGTGCACTACTTGCCCAAAAAAATTACAAGGCATATGATAGGCCTGAACATCCACATGGCGGAACTGTAACTGCATTTTTCTGCACAGAGATACCAGATATTGCTTTTGGCATCTGTAGGACCCACTTTCTGAACCTCTTGTACAGTCTGCACCTGGTTTGCGATGGTCAGTATCTATCAAAAGTGGTGAACAGGTGACAGGATCATGGCAAAGGGGCAAAGGCTGTTTGATGCACATGGGGAACAAAGGCCCGTGTGGTCCAATCCAACAGGCAAGCAGCTGTTGCTGAAATTGCTTAAGAAGTTAATGCTGGTTCCGATAAAAAGGTGTCAGAATACACAGTGCATAGTGGCTTGCTGTGAATGGAGCTGATATTCGCAGACCAGTCAGGGTGCTGACCCCTGTGCAACACAGATGGAAGAGGGTGGCCTGGTCTGATTAATCCCATCACGTGGCTGGCCAGGCGCGGGTGAGGAACACATGGCAACTGGATGAACTATGGGAAGAAGACAAGCCGGATGAGACAGTGTGATGCTTTGGCCATTGTTTTACTGGGAAACCTTGGGTCCTACCATCCATATGGATGTTACTTTGAACCTACTTAAGCATTGTTGCAGACCATGTACACCCTTTCATGGAAACGGTATTCAGTATTAGGAGAATGGCTGGAGGAAAGAGTTTGACTTTGTCTTCAAATTCACCAGATCTCAATCCAATCGAACATCTGTGGGATGTGCTGGACAAACAAGTCTGATCTATGGAGGCCCCACCTCAAAACTTACAGGTTTAAAAGGATCTGCTGCTAACATCTTGGTACCACAGACCAAACCTCACGGGTCTAGTGGAGTCCCTAAACCTAACCCTGGCAGCAAAAGGGGGACTAACACAATATTAAGCAGGGGAGCATAATGTTATGCCTGATTGGTTTCGAATCGCTGGCCTTCAGTTAACCAATCATAGGGAGACCCTTTCTCACCTTTTTGGACAGGTAGCTAGTGCCTGTGAGACTTTGGTTATCAGTCTCCAGGACCTCAGGAGAGCAAGAGGGTCACTGGTTTTGTGACATTTTCTCTCAGCAGCTCTGAGATTGGTACAGTTTATTTTACACGTAGATGAGGCAGGTTAGAATGGGCAGGTTTTGTTGTAGAAGGACTATATAGACATCGGGTCAGAGCAGAGCAGAGAGACTCTGTGGCAACCCTGACCACTAATGAAGAGAAAGTGTTTATCAAAGGTAGTGCTGAGGTGAGCACAGTGAAAAAGTGGTAGGGAGACCAGAAGAAAGCAGAGGTGGTGGAGAGTGAGTGAGACTGAGCTCTAGCTGTTAGGGGTGTAATGATATGTTTTTACAATGATACTGTACTATGCTTCCATGGTTCCGGTGCAATTCAAGAAAGATAATTGGCTCATCTGGAATGATATGATTCAGTGACTTCAAATTCATTCATTCATTTATTCATCTTCTACCACTTATCCATTTCCGGGTCACGGGGGGTGCTGGAGCCAATGCCAGCCAACGTTCTGGGTGGGGATGAGTACATCCTGGACAGGCTGCCAGTTTATCACAGGGCCTTGACCAAACTCTTTAAAGAATTAATTAATTAGACCCGAAAATTCCTACATGAGCAAGCACTTGGTGACAGTAAAGGGAAAATCTTCCTTTAAAAGGCAGAAACTTTTGGCAGAACCAAACTTATGGTTGGCATAGCCATCTGCTACGAGAGATTGGGTTGAAAGAGAGTGGGAGAAGGAGAAGGAGGGAGGGAGAGGGAGAGAGAGATGACTGGGAGTAAGAGTGAGAGAGAGAGAGGAGAGGCAGAGAAGGGAGAAAGAGAAGAGGGGAAGGAGAGAGAATGAGAGAGAGAGAGGAGAGGCAGAGAAGGGAGAAAGAGAAGAGGGGAAGGAGAGAGAATGAGAGAGAGAACAAGAGCAAGAGGAGGAGAACACAATAAGACGCAAGCAAAAACATACAGAGGTACATGGGGTTACCACTAAATGTTTATTAGTAAATATTCCAGTAAGTAAAACTGCAAAAGAAGTGATATGGAAATAAATAGTGGTAATAATGGTTACTGATAACTAATAGTAACTATTGCAACAACGGGTATTGAGTAGAAGCAGTGAGTAGCAGTGATGATTTAACTCTTGCAGGATGAGAACAAGAAGGGAGAGGACAGGAGGTAAAAACACAGCCTACAGGAGGGAGTCACAAAGTTACTGACATGTCATGGTGTAATATGCATACATCAGAGAGAGAGAAGGAGAGAGAGACAGAAAGAAAGAGAGGGAGAGAGCTGCTTGTTGCATCCCCCAGCAGTTTGGGCCTATAGCATCGTAACAAAAAGTAATTAAACTTCAATTTTTAACTATTAGCTTTTATCATAGAAGGTGGTCTTAAGCCTGAAAGTACAGAATTTAGGGAAACATTAATTATAGCTATAAACTAGTACCCTGGACGGGTCCCCAGTCCATCACAGGGCCAACACACGAAGACAAACAGAGACGAACAAACACTCACGCTCGCATTCAGAAAGAATCATACAACGGAATATAAATTAAAATGTGTACAACAAAATAAAAACGCAGGTAACAGTTTTAGCTAGTCTTCAGTGAATATTGGCATTAAAAATAACCAAGTGCCTCAGCTTTGAGGGGTTGATCTAGTTTCTCCCCTGTTATTATTATCTACCCTATTTTGGGGAAGATTCTCTCTGAGGGGACGGATCTTGCTACAATCAGAATCAGAATTGTCTTTAATGGCCAAGTTTGTGCACACAAAAGAGCAATTTGACTCTGGTTCACTTCACTCTCAACATGCAAGTGTTTTTAGATGGGAAATATCAATCCTGTGGCAGGTTGAACTTCCCGAGTTCCTGCAGGAAGTACAACCTCTGCTAGGCCTTCTTCTGGACAGTGTCTATGTGTGAGGATCACCTCAAATCCCGCGAAAAGGTGGGTCCTAGGAATCTGAGGTGATCCACAGTTGGCACTGTGTTGTTGAGGATGGCGAGAGGGGGGACTGTGGGGGGCGTTTCTTCGAAACTTCACCATCATCTCCACAGTCTTGAGCAGGTTAAGGTCCAAATGGTTATGACTGCACCAATGGATCAGTTGGTCCATATCCCGTCTATATGCAAATTTATTGACATCCTGAATCAGACCAGTAAGAGCAGTTTTTTCTGGAAATTTCAGGAGCTTCACAGACTGGTCCCCTGAGGTGCGCTCATTTGTGTAGAGGCAGAAGAGCAGTGGGGGGAGAACACACCCCTTGGGGAGGCTGGTGCTGATGGTCCTTGTGCCGGATGTGATGCTCCTTAGCCACACCTGCTGTTGCCTGTCAGCCAGGAAGCTGGTGATCCACTGACAGGTGGAGGCGGGCACAGTAACCTGGGTGAGCCTTTGGTGGAGGAAGTCTGGGATGATGGTGTTAAAGCCCAAGGTGAAGTCCACAAACAGGATTCTGGTATGCATACCTGGGTAGTCAAGGTTGTGCAGGATGTAGTGCAGTCTAATGTTGACAGCATCATCAGTTGGATATCCTTCAGATGGTTCAACACCAGTCTCTCAAAGGACTTCATGACCACAGATGTCAGGGTGACAGGTCTGTATTCATTTAGTCCTGTAAAGGTGAACTTCTTGGGAATTGGGATGAGTGTGGAGCATTTGAAGCAGGAGGGAACTTCACACAGCTCCAAAGATCAGAGTCAAGATGGGGGCCAGTTGGTCAGCACAAACTCTCAAGCAAGAAGGGAGCCTTCCTGGTTTTCTGTCTCTGACAGACAGACATCTTCCTCAGAGATCTTTAATGCGGCAGGAGGTGGGTGGGGGCTGCAGGTAATCCTTTTGTATCAGGTGAGGGTCAGCAGATGTCGCAGATTCCTCAGATTTGGAGTGAATCATTGTTTGTTGTTATTGTATGTGTGAAATGTCTTGCTCTGCATACACGTCCTCACAAAAACTGATATGTGTGTGTGTGTGTGTGATATGTCACAGTGTCAGTAAGTTCGTTTGGGTCGGTGGTTCCAGCTTCCAGGTAGGTATGAGGAGAAGCAGAAAATGATGTCAGATGTCACGTGTCAGAGAGTCCAAGAGCTGCACGCATGCATGGGGAGAATATGCAAACTCTGCAAAGAAAGGCCCCAGACATGGGAACCAAACCCGCGACCTTGTTTTTGTGGGGCAACAGCAAGGTTGCCACTATGCCCATGTGCTGCCCAAGAGAGAAACATGCCAGTAAATAATAAACTCTAATAAATTAGCTTGAGCACCTTTTAAGATTAATTTTAGCCCTTCATACAACAGTCTGTTTTGACTGATGACGTGTTTGTTTTTTATTGTTTTGTTTTATTGTTGGACTGCTTTCTTGTACAGTTGCTCAATAAAATGCTGCACACAACTCCCATCAGATTATCTGTGTAGCTGTGAGTTTTAGCTCAGCGGATCTAACCATAATGAGGTGGCCTGTAATACGGGGTCAAACCCTCTTCTTTAGGTTCCTCTGCTGTGTCTCTGAGATTCTCACACTATACTGTGTTCCCTTTTGTTCTCAAGAACAAAGAGAGGGAGCGCATGCGCGAGCGAGAAAAGGCTGCACGGGAAAGGGAGGCCCGCTACAGCAATGGTCACCTCTTCACCTCCATGACAGTGTCAGGAACTACTCTGTGCACAGCATGCAATAAGAGCATCACTGCCAAGGAGGCACTCAGCTGCCCAAGTAAGTGTAATAGTGACATACGCAGGCACGCACACACACACAAAGACACATACATAAAGTCATGTCTCATGTTTTCATATTTTCAGCATGTAATGTCACCATCCACAACCGCTGTCGAGACACTTTGCCAAGCTGCAGCAAAATGAAACAAAGGGTAAGACAAAGGCCATACCCACCAACATCAGTCTAATGATTAATATGAGACATAGAGATATGAGATAATTTGAGATGTTGAACCACTTATCACCTTCATCACTAATAATTTTAGAAACAGTTTGTGATTGTTCTTGTTACTGTGGCCTCTGTCCTGATGCTTCATGTAAACTTTGTTTACTCAGCTGATTAAACAACAGCCACTATACGATATGCCCGGAGGGGGGTAAAGGCCCTGGAGCATTGGGATTAGCTTTTTGTTGATGTGTCCACTTTGTTTGGTGCTAACTCTCATGGAGGATGTGGAAATGAAGCAGTAAGATTCCACCCAAAGGGGCTTGACCACGGTTTCTCTTAAATAAGTGAAGGTTCATTCATATTGGTTTCTGTGTTAATGCAGCAGCAGAAGACAGTCTTATTGAGGAGCAACTCAGCCCTGCACAATGTCACACTACGCACAAAAAGTGAGAACACACACACACACACACTCAATCTTTCCAATATGATCAGTCCTTCTCCTCTTGCTCTTGTTTATCATTTTCATGACCTACCTTCTTGTCTGTAATCCCACAGCTGCAGGAAGTCGTGAACGTCCAACTTCAGCCATCTACCCCTCTGACAGTTTCCGGCAGTCCCTTTTGGGATCCCGCCGTGGTCGCTCAGGGCTTTCACTGGCCAAGAGTGTGTCCACCAATAACATCTCGGGGTGAGCCTCAATTTAGTACATCAAATCAAATCAAATCAGATTTATTTACATAGCACCAAATCATAACAAATTTACATCAAGGCACTTTACGTATAAAGCAGGTCTAGACCGAACTCTTTATAGAATTATTTGAAGTGTGATGGAAAATTCTGACATTTAATTGTTCTGCTAGTTGACCCAGGTTACTGTGACCTTTATCGCATGTTCACGTAAACTTAAGTTGCTTGCGTAATCCCTCAATAGTATTGTTAGAGGTGCTCAGTCCTTCCCCCAGCAGTCTAGGCCTATAGCAGCATAGCTAAGGACTAAATGAACTTTAGCGATTTTCAAGACCAGGTTCAAAACTTTTCTATATGACAGAGCTTATAGTTAAAAAGTTAAAAAGTCTGCCCCCCAGACCGATACTGGAAGTTGGTTCCATAGAAGAGGAGCCTGATAACTGAAAGATCTGCCTCCTGATTTACTCTTGGAGACTCTAGGAACCACAAGTAAACCTCCATCTAGAGAGCGAAGTGGCCTATTAGGACAGTAAGGAACTATGAGCTCTCTATTCTATTCTGAATTTTACTGGCAGCCAATGAAGAGAAGCTAACACAGGAGAAATGTGATCCCTTTTTCTAGTTCCTGTTAATATTCGTGCAGCAGCATTTTGAATCATCTGAAGGCCTTTCAGAGATTTGTTTGGACATCCAGATAGTAATGAGTTACAATAGTCCAGCCTAGAAGTAACGAATACATGGACTAGCTTTTCTGCATCCTCTTGAGAGAGGATGTTTCTGATTTTCCTAATGTTGCGCAGGTGAAAGAGAGCTGACCTACAGATTTGTTTAATGTGAGGGACAAAGGACATGTCCTGGTCAAAAGTTACTCCAAGATTTCTTACAATGGAACTGGAAGCCAAAGTAATGCTATCCAGACTGATCAGATGATCAGATAAGGTTTCTCTGAGGTGCTTAGGGCCAAGTACGATAACTTCAGTTTTGTCAGAATTTAGAAGTAAAAAATTATGGGTCATCCAAACTTTTATGTCTTCAAGACATGTCTGCAGTCTGACTATCTGACTAACTTCATTTGGTTTCATTGGTAAATACAGCTGAGTATCGTCTGCATAACAGTGAAAATTGAGGCTGTGCTTCCTGATAATGTTGCCTAAAGGAAGCAGATATAGGGTGAAGAGGATTGGTCCAAGTACCGAGCCCTGTGGAACTCCATAATTGGTTATAGTGCGTGAGGAGGAGCTATTGTTTACATGGACAAAATGATATCTATCTGATAAATAGGATTTGAACCATTTTAGCGCAGTTCCTTTAATCCCAATTTCATGTTCCAGTCTCTGTAATAAAATATTATGATCAATGGTGTCAAATGCAGCACTAAGATCTAAGAGGAGAAGTATGGAGACTAATCCATTGTCTGAAGCCATTAGAATATCATTGGAAACTTTAACCAGTGCTGTTTCTGTGCTGTGATGAACTCTAAATCCTGACTGAAACTCTTCAAACAAGCCATTCCTATGCAGATGGTCATATAATTGATTTGCAACTGCTTTTACAATGATTTTAGAAATGAACAGGAGGTTCAATATGGGTCTATAATTAGCCAAAACATCTGGATCAAGATTGTTTTTTTTAAGTTGAGGTTTGCAGTCTTAACTGCAGTCTTGAGAGTCTGGGGTATATAACCCAAAGGTGAAATTGATCAGATCTAGAATGAATGGCTCAATTAAATAGAAAATCTCTTTAAAGAGGCTAGTCGGTACTGGGTCTAATAGACAGGTCTATGGTTTAGATGATGAAACTATAAAAGCTAGCTCTGAGACATTCAGAGATGAGAATGACTCCAGATGTAATATAGGCTTTGCAGTTGATTCATGAGTTGCTGTATTCAGGAGAAGATTATTGCATAACGTAAGTAAGAGCTGATTAATTCTTTCTCTGATTGTTATAATTTTATTTGTAAAAAAAAAGCCCATAAAATCATCGCTGCTGACAGCTAAGGGGATCACTGGTTCAATTGAGCTATGACTCTCTGTCAGCCTGGCTACAGTGCTGAAGAGAAACCTGGGGTTGTTCTTGTTTTTTCTATTAGTGCTGAGTAATATGAGCTTCTAGCATTGCGGAGAGCTTTTTTCAGCTATCATTTTGGGCTAGGTGAAACTCTTCTGAGTTGCTGGAACGCCACCTTCTTTCTAATTTCTGTGACGTCTGCTTTAAGGCACGAATTTGGGAATTATACCGCAGAGCCAGCCTCCTCTGTTTTATTACTTTCTTTTTGAGAGTGGCAACATCATCAAGAATTGAACACAGTGTGGCCATAGTGCTAATCACAAGGTCATCAACCTGTGTATGGGAGAAATCCTCAACTGAATTTACACATGGCATTGTTGCAAATGATGACCGAATATTCTCTTTAAATTTAGCCACAGCATTTTCAGATAATGTTCTATAGCCGAATACATCAGCACCATAATGTCAATAACACTCCCAACCCTCACTGATGCAGTCAAATTATCTGTATAGGAGGTGAGGCCATCCACCAGAAGAGTTTAATCCAAAAAGTGCTCTCTTTAAATTCTTCTATATTGAGCAGCAGTGTTGGGCAAGTTACTGCAATAACATTACTTTTTTACAGTAACAAGTGGTGTTGCTCATTACGAACAGAATTGCAGTATTAATTTTTCAGTTAGTATAAAATGAACTAACCAGTTACAACATTACTTTTATTGATTAGGTATAATTTTGTTTGTCCATAATTGCAGCAAACAAGTCACAACTTGCTGTAAAATTATGTGCACATGGCACACACAGTAGATGTTGGGAAGTTATCCTGAATGATGGAGAAGGAAACTCTCATCTTCACGAGGAAAAATCCCCTTTACTCAGATTTTTTGAGGAAAAAATATGATGAGAGCATTGTTGTAAAATATAAATTGTGTGTAAGTTCCAAGACTCTTTCAACTGCAAAAAACACCTCAAACCAAAAAACCTGCTAAGACAGCACAGCAGTGTGTAGCTAGTGGACATGCACCCTTCCACTAGCTATAGGATGCCCTCTGCAGTCAGTGCCTTTGTCCATCGATAGAAATGTGTTGGCATCATTTTTTTTTGCTTGCCAACATTTTTTGGGGGGGTTTACCTGTTTAAGCCCTGTTACTATTTACACTTGTTATATTAAACAACAAAATGTAGAAAAGAGAGGTCTGCATTTGAGATGAAAACTTGCAGTAACCAATTTTGTGTGGTGTCACACATCATAATATAATAAGTAATAAAATTAATTATGAATGTATGGTGTAGGTTAAGTAATGTAATATCATTACCTTTGAGAATAGTAGCGAGTAATGGGTATTTACTCATTAAATTAGCTGTGCAGGGTCAAATTTTACTCTTCAGTGATTAGTAATCAAATTCCACACAGTACGCTTGTGTAGATGTGTATGGAAACTGAACTTGTGCATTTTTATAAGAATTACTGTAACTCACTGTGTGCGTGTGTGTGTGTAGGACCCTGAATGATGACTCTCCTTTGGGGCTGCGCAGGATCCTGTCCCAGTCCACAGACTCCTTGAGCTTCAGGACCAGAGCTGTGTCAATGGAGTCTCTGGCTGATGATGGTAACAGAACCGCTTCACTGTGATAGATCACGACTTTAGAAGAGTCAGCTGACTATCATCCTCAAAACCTTAGCTGCTAATAACTCACTTCATGTAAATGCAGATACCCCCTCCTTCTAAACAACAGTGATTATATTCTGAGTGGCTCAGAATTATATTTCTACTGCATGTAGATCATGAAAGTACATGGAGTAGGCGGTTAAGGTAGTAGTTAAGTCAGTTTCACAAACTTAATTCAAAAAGTTAAGGTAACTTTCAGTCTGAAGGCTGCAGGGGAATCCAGTTTTAGAGTCTACTTCAGAGAAACATGGACAAATCTTTAGACATAGTGATTTACCTCTTTGGTTATTTGGATAGCCCTCCCTCAGATATTAGATATACATTTCATCTGTAACTTCATGTGTTCTAAGGAGAAGCGTGGTCAAAGTTACCAGACTCTGACATGAACCACTGTCAGTCAAACATGTGGTGCACCCCTTCACAGATACCTGATAGAAATATCTTCCCTTACTAAGAAAAGTATGAACAAAAAAAAACAAAACACTTACTTGCAATAACTAAAGAGTGTTAGTCAATAATAAATCTCTTGTTCAAAATACTCATTCACTCTATGTTCATACATGTACATGGTTAAACAATTAATGTCACCTGAAAAACTCCCTTCAATCACCCGAACACTTCACACATTCAAAATAAGCTCTTTCAACCATAACACAAGTCTCATCAAAGAATAATACCTTTTCATTTGATTGACTTCACTAAGTATTGATAAATCAACCTTATCCTTTTACTCCTCTTTCAAACCATCTGTCGTCCCTGTCCAGGATTTTAACATTGCTGTCCTCAAAGGAGAGTGCCTTTTCCTTTAAATGAGCATAGACAGCTTAAACTGGAGGAGGAGGAGGTGGCCCTTCTGTGTTGGGCCATGCGTTTGTTTAAGGGTTGTTTAGTTTCACCAGTGTATAAGTCCTTGCATTCCTCACTGCACTGCACATATATCAGGTTGCTTTTGTGAGTGTGTGGTACCCTGTCTTTGGGGTGTACCCGTTTTTGTCTGAGACTGTTGCTGGGTTCTAAACATACAGGGATTTGATGTTTGTTAAAGATCCTCCTGAGTTTCTCCGATACCCCAAACATATATGGTATTACTATGTTTCTGCGTTTGTTGTTGACTTCCTCAGTACCCTCTGTGTTGGTATTCTTTTTGGAACGTATTCTTGTTTTGCCAATGGCCCAACTCGGACAGCCACAAATTTTCAGAGCTCCCCTTAAATGCTTGTGTTCTTTCTCTTGGTCCTGAGTGGTGGTTGGTACAATATCGGCCCTGTTTTGTAGGGTTCTGACAACTCCCAGTTTGTGCTCCAATGGATGCTGTGAGTCAAAGTGAAGGTCTGTGTGTGTGGGTTTCCTATATACCCTGTCCTCACCAAAGTGTACATCACAATCCAAAACGGGTAGGTGGTAATCTTTTACGTCTTCTCTAGTGAACTTGATGTTTTTGTCCACTGAGTTGATGTGTTCAGTGAATGCCTGCAAGTCTTAAGATTTGATTTTCAGCCATGTGTCATCCACATACCTGAACCAATGGCTCGGGGGTCTCCTTTTGTAAGAGTTTAGGGCCTTGTGTTCTAGCATTTCCATGTATAAATTGGCCACGGTCAGCGATACCGGTGAGCCCATACTGTAGCACAGCAATGCTTTTGTCTGTAAAAGTTATTGTTGAACTGGAAATATGTAGTATTCAGGCATAAATCCAGTAATCGACAGATTTGGTCTGGTTTAAGGTTTGTTCTGTCTTGTAAGGTTTCATCATGTTGTAGATGATGCCTCACAGTTTCTACTGCCTCCATGGTCGGAAGCAATTGAATAAGGAGGTCACGTCATAAGAAACCATAGTTTCATCAGGTTTTGTTTTTAGACCTCGGACTTTGTCCACAAAGTCCAGAGAGTTTTGGATGTGGTGTGGTGTCTTGGGGAGTCCATGTAAGCATGGGATGGTATTTGGGGGTAGAGCCGTAGGTACTGCGGCCGGACAAGGGCTCCATCTTTTTGCAGCTTTTGCAAGAATTCTATCACCTTTTTCTTATACCCGCTGGATGGGTCTCGTCTCCAGATTTCAAAGGTGTTGGTATCACTGAGTAGTGTGGAGACCTTAGAGTGGTAGTTGCTAGTGTTCAGAATTACCGTGCATCTCCTTTATCAGCTGATAGTGATGTTTTCATCCTTACTCAGAGATTTCATGAATGGTAAGGTTTGAAGGTTTGGGCCTTACTACTGGACAGAGTTGCCGACACCTTTAGCCTAAGCTGTTCAGCTTCAGTTCCATTTAGATTGTTTTTCCTTATAGCTGACTCTGTTGCTGTGAGTTCAGGAACATGATTTGGTGTTACAACAAAATGTAGTCCTTTGGCTGAGACCTTCTCAGAGTGGGTAAGTTCCCTGTCTGACAAATTCATTACCCATCTGTGTTGTAGTTCCCTTTGTGCGGGTTGGTCTTTCTTTAGCCTCCAATTCATAGTTTCTGTTTTGTTTGAGTTTTCGTGTTGGAGGTGGAGGAATTTCTTTGTTTGCCTTTCTTTGCTCTTGGTGTGTTGAGCTAGTTGAGCTTTCTTGGTGAACTCAACAACCTTTTCAAACAACGCAACTAGTAGGAGTGTTCTTAGTTTTTGGAGAAAGTGGTCAGCTTTGTCCTTAAGCCTTTCTATGGTGAAATGGACTTGTCTAACCCTCTCATTCAAGAGGTGGTTCTGAGCCTTCTCTAGTATTATGTTGGCTCTGTGTCCTTTCACTGTGGAACGCAACTGGTACGAGCCTGTTTTGTCTGCATCTCAGGTTAAACTGTAAACAGTTCCTATGGTTTGCAATTTGTCACAAGGAGCTTTGTGAACACTCCCACAGAGGTTAAATACCTGGGTCCAACTCCACTGTTTTGTCAAACTAGTGAGGACTAGTCAGACCGATGCGTTGTGAACTGACGAAACCCCTTGGATAAGAGGCGAAACGTCTTCTTTGACAAACCCAAGTCCTAAGTCCAGTTGCTTGCAATTCAATTGTTGGCAGGATATGACTATGACCTGGATGAATGAGAATATACACAGACATAAATCAAACTTATTGTTTTCTATATTCTTACATAGGGGAGACCAGGTGTTGTAACACCCTTTGTTTCAGCATTGGTAACAGTACCAGAAAACTTTGTCTTGTACCAGAGATTTTTCTACTGACTTTTGTTAATTTTGATAATGAGTTTTTTTGTTAGAAGTTAAGAGATGTGTACTTGCAGATGAAAGCAGAGATAAAAACAGGCTCATTAAAAGTTTTATAAAATAATGTCATCAGGGACTTGTCAACTTGGAACTTTCTGGCTAAGTTCCTCAAACAGAAAATTTTTTCAAATGTCAGCTTGTTATCCAATATGTTTCCCAAGGGTTTATAAGCTTAAACAACATATCAAAAATTTGATCCTTTACATTAGTGAAAACAGGGGTAAACTGGCAGCATCTGATATCAGTACATGTCCTTGGTTTTTGTTACATTTAGATCTTAAAAGGCTTCATGACACTAGTAAAAATAATGAAAGACAGGGCCATGAAACACATCAGTATCATCACAAAGATGTTACTTTGATATGTGATGCCTATCTTAACATTGTGCAGATCAAGTACACCTCTTCGTAGAAACGGTATTCCCTGATAGCAGTGGCCTCCATTTCCCTTATTCCCCAGGTCTTAATCCAATGCAAAATTGATGAGATGTGCTGGACAAGTATAACTAATCAATCAAGGTTCCACCTTGCAACTTCCAGGGCGTAAAGGATTTGTTGCTATATGGTGTCAGAAACAAAAGCAGAGATTCAGAGGTCTAGTGGGGTGCTTGATGGTGTTTTGACGATTATGGGCTATTTTGGTGGCAAAAGTAGGACCTAGAAAATACTAGGCGGGTGGTCAAAATGTTATTGCTGACCTGTATATTCACTATTTGATTATTGAAAAGACATCTTAGTGGACACATTGAGAGCAGTGGAGAATGTGCTAAAGGTATCAAAGGATATAATGTACATTTTCACTCCTATTTTAAGGTTGTCTAGCACTGTGGAAATTGTGCTGACCGTATTAATTTTCCCGAAAGTGATATTTTCTTTCAGTATTCTGTCCTGAATTTTCTCAAGGTTTATTGCATTGGTGACAGTTACCATGTCATCTCACCTCATCAAATATTTCACCTCACCATCCTGTGTTAGGATCCTGCAGAAAAACAATATATTTCAAAATGACAGTCTAATGAAATAATATTGTGCAAAGAAAAGGGTGTTTTCAATATATTTCAACAAGGTTTGAATATTGTATTTTGCCAGTTCAAAATTATACTGCATATACAGTATATTAGCATTTTTTGAATGAAGAGAAGAAAAATTATAGACAGTTTGGTCCACATGAACTTCTACTTCGCTGGTTGTATTGGAACTCTTTAGTTCTGGTCAATCCCCCCCCACAGAGCTATGCACCGTGTTCTTATTCTGGTCCTTCATGTGGCCTAGGAGACATCTACTACACCTCACT
Organism: Remorina albescens; assembly: GCA_034769265.1. NCBI lineage: Eukaryota > Metazoa > Chordata > Actinopteri > Carangiformes > Echeneidae > Remorina > Remorina albescens. The sequence continues at coordinate 1,193,700 of CM068492.1, read as the reverse complement.
TCTTGAGGATCTGGAGCTAGAGTGTCAGGACTTTAAGGCTGACTCCTGGAGTATGGCTGTTGACAGCAATTATCTGCACACACATCGCAAGGATGTCATCAAGAGGCAGGACGTTATCTATGGTGAGATGATCCTGATCAATATTATATTTTATCATTAATATATATATAATATGAAAGTGTATGTGTATGTGTCTCAGAGCTAATCCAGACGGAGCTGAACCACATGCGGACTCTCCACATCATGGAAAGGGTCTTTCGGCAGGGCATGCTGGAAGAGTTACAACTTGAGATCAGCACCGTACACACCATGTTCCCTTGCCTTGACCAGCTGATCCGAATTCATTCCCACTTCCTGGCACAACTGCTACTGCGGCGCAACAGCAGCCTGCAGTCTGGGTCCAGCTACAATTTCACCATCCACCAGCTTGGGGACATACTGATGGAGCAGGTGCCTGATGGGGCGCATTGAATTACGCAATTTAGATTTTAAGTTTAAGATTAATTTCCCTAATAATTATTAATTAATATTCATTCATTCATTCATCTTCTACTGCTTTTCCGTTTCTGGGGTGCTGGAGTCAATCCCAGCTTACATTGGGCAAGGGAGGGTACACCCTGGACAGGTCGCCAGTCCATCGCAGGACCAACATACAGAGACAGACAAAGACAAAGAACCACACACAGTCATACCTACGGGCAATTTAGAATCACCAATTAAGTTTAACATGCATGTCTTTGGATTGTGGGAGGAAATTGGAGTATCCAGAGGAAACCCACACAAGCACAGGGAAAACATGCAAAGTTTTGAAAAAAAGTTTGATACTGTAACAAAACAAATCCAGATCAGAGAGACAAGATCTAAAAATTTTTCTTGTGTGTGTGTGTTTGTTTGTGTTGGGGTGTGGGTGTCAGTTCTCAGGTCAGTGTGCAGATGACATGAGGAAGACCTACGCTGAGTTCTGCACTCGCCATTTGAAGGCAGTGAAAGTGTATAAGGACCTGCTGAGCAGAGACAAGAGGTTCCAATGCTTCGTACGGGTTAGTATACATAGAGGAAGGTTGCTGTGGTCAGGAAGTTAAAATTATCTGGGGCCTCATTTATAAAACTGTGCATAGGTTTGTTACTAAAAGTGTATTACGCCCAAAAGCCAAATTTTGCATACGCCAGAAAATATTCAGATTTATAAAACCCTGCATACGCACACTTAAAGCAAACTTTGCTTTATAAATCACAGACTTGACTACAAGTGTGCAAAGCTGTGTTGGCATCATGTCACACCCTCTACACGCCCATCTTTAACCATAAATGGTCAATGCAAAGCCTCATGAATATAAAATAAGACTCAGATACAAATGTTATGTCTTCTCGGAACTGATGGCGGATGCAGGAAGAAAGGGTAAAAAAAGAAATTTCTCTGAGGCGGAAGTGGAGATGCTTGTCGGTGAGGTGGAGGCCAGAAAAACCATCCTATTTCGAGGTCACAGCACCCGAATCACCAACCAAAGGATGCAAAGTGAGTGGCAACAGGTTGCTGCCGCTGTGAACACTGTCAGTGGGACAGAGCGCACGGTGACACAAAATAAAAAAAGTGGTTTGATATAAAGGGAGGGAGGGAGGGACACCATTCCTCTGTGCCACATTGTGCAACACGCCACACGCTCTTATAATGCGGCACAGTTTGACAGGATGGTAAAGAAGCCTGCCCTCCGATGCATCCAAAGCGCGCCACCGGCCTCCTGAAGTGCCTCATTGAAGACGGTTTCCTCTGCACTTTGCGCATTTAAAAACGGGGTGAGGACCTGCGTCTGCACCGGGATGGTGTGGTTCTGGCGTGTCGCCCTCTCTAATGCTGGACTCAGTTCAGCACATAGATCCAACAGCATAGCGCAGGGAATCTAAAATGACTCATAAGACAGTTGGTCCATGGTCCAATAAGTTGTTATAGTCCCTGAAGACCTTCTCCCTCCTAATTCTGCCATTGGCATAGTCCTCCAGCAGTGCCAGCAGTGCCATGGTGCAGCATTACGCACAGGACTCACCGCTGTATTTATAAGTTTACAATAATCAGACTGATAATCAGTTCGTGCTAACCCCCACCACGAAAAATATTCTTTAGACTGAAGTGTGTGAACATTACCCTTTTCTTTATACCTGGTTTGTTATGAAAAGCATCAAGTAGAGCTGACGAACTGAGAACAGGAAAGTATATAGTATAACGATTGTTAATGGCTTTGTTTTCCACACTTAGGACTTCATTGGCATTTGACTATGTGTTCACAGTATCACAGGAAAATATTCTGTTATTTACACGTTAGGCTGATGCTTTATGTGCTGTCCTCTTCTCCTCCTGCGCTCCGGGAGTGGACAAAATGACAAAGAGACGTTGGTGATTAAATATAGAGAAGGGATTTTGATTTAGAATTTTCAGTTAGATTCCAAGGAGATGTTTCTGAAAAAATTACTCAGTCCAATGCAAAATAACGCAGTTGAATTAAATCATTCTGATGACATGGCTCTAACACATGATCTTCTTCTTCTTCTTCTTCTCCTTTCGGCTTTTCCCTTCAGGGGTCGCCACAGCGAATCAGTTGCCTCCATCTAAGCCTGTCATCTGCATCCTCTTCTCTCACGCCAACCACCTTCATGTCCTCTTTCACTACATCTATAAACCTCCTCTTAGGTCTTCCTCTAGGCCTCCTGCCTGGCAGTTCAAAACTCAGCATCCTTCTACCAATATATTCACTATCTCTCCTCTGGACATGTCCGAACCATCTCAGTCTGGCCTCTCTGACTTTATCTCCAAAACCTCTAACATGTGCTGTCCCTCTGATGTACTCATTCCTGACCCTATCCAACCTGGTCACTCCCAAAGAGAACCTCAGCATCTTCATCTCTGCTACCTCCAGCTCTGCCTCCTGTCTTTTCCTCAGTGACACTGTCTCTAGACCAAACAACATCGCTGGTCTCACCACAGTTTTGTACACCTTTCCTTTCATCTTAGCTGAAACTCTCCTATCACACATCACACCTGACACTTTTCTCCACCCATTCCAGCCTGCCTGCACACGCTTCTTCACCTCTTTTCCACACTCTCCATTGCTCTGGACTGTTGACCCTAAGTACTTAAAATCCTCCACCTTCTTTATCTCTTCTCCCTGTAACCTCACTCTTCCACTTGGGTCCCTCTCATTCACACACATATACTCCGTCTTGCTGCGGCTAACCTTCATTCCTCTCCTTTCCAGGGCAAACCTCCACCACTCTAGCTTCTCCTCCACCTGTTCCCTGCTCTCACTACAGATCACAATGTCATCTGCAGACATCATAGTCCATGGAGATTCCTGTCTAACCTCGTCTGTCAGCCTGTCCATCACCATAGCGAACAAGAAGGGGCTCAGAGCTGATCCCTGATGCAGTCCCACCTCCACCTTGAACTCCTCTGTCACACCTACAGCACACCTCACCACTGTCTTACAGTCCTCATACATGTCCTGCACCGCTCTAACATACTTCTCTGCCACTCCAGACTTCCTCATACAATACCACAGTTCCTCTCTGGGCACCCTGTCATAAGCTTTCTCCAGATCTACAAAGACACAATGCAGCTCCCTCTGACCTTCTCTGTACTTCTCTATCAACATCCTCAAAGCAAATACTGCATCTGTAGTACTCTTTTTTGGCATGAAACCATACTGCTGCTCACAAATGCTCACTTCTGCCCTTAGTCTAGCTTCAACTACTCTTTCCCATAACTTCATTGTATGGCTCATCAGCTTTATTCCTCTGTAGTTGCTACAACTCTGTACATCTCCCTTGTTCTTAAAAATGGGCACAAGCACACTTCTCCTCCATTCCTCAGGCATCTTCTCACTATCTAAGATCCTGTTGAACAACCCAGTCAGAAACTCTACTGCTACCTCTCCTAGACACTTCCAGACCTCCACAGGTATATCATCAGGACCGAGTGCTTTTCCACTCTTCATCCTCTTCAGTGCCCTCCTCACTTCATCCTTACTAATCTTTGCTACTTCCTGGTCCACAACAGTCACCTCTTCTACTCTTCGTTCTCTCTCATTTTCCTCATTCATTAGTTCTTCAAAGTACTCTTTCCATCTTCCCATCACGCTATTGGCATCTGTCAATACACTTTCATCTCTATCCTTAATCACCCTAACCGCCTGCACGTCCTTCCCATCTCTGTCTCTCTGCCTTGCCAACCTGTATAGATCAGTCTCTCCCTCCTTACTGTCCAACCTAGCATACAAGTCATCGTAAGCCCTTTGTTTGGCCTTTGCCACCTCTACTTTCACCTTACGCTGCATCTCCCTGTATTCCTGTCTACTCTCTTCAGTCCTCTCAGTGTCCCACTTCTTCTTAGCTAACCTCTTTCTCTGAATACACTCCTGCACCTCCTCATTCCACCACCAAGTCTCCTTATCCACTTTCCTTCCAGATGACACACCAAATACTCTCCTACCTGTCTCCCTGATCACATTAGCTGTAGTTGTCCAGTCAACTGGAAGCACCTCCTGGCCATCCAGAGCCTGTCTCAACTCCTTCCTAAAAATCATACAACACTCTTCCTTTTTCAGCTTCCACCATTTAGTCCTCTGCTCTGTCTTTGCCCTCTTCATCTTACTCACCAACAGAGTCATCCTACACACCACCATCCTATGCTGTCTGGCTACACTCTCACCTACCACTACTTTGCAGTCACTGATCTCCTTCAGATTACACCGTCTACACAAGATGTAGTCTACCTGTGTACTCCTACCTCCACTCTTATAAGTCACCCTATGTTCCTGCCTCTTCTGGAAGAAAGTATTCACTACAGCCATTTCCATCCTTTTTGCAAAGTCAACCACCATCTGTCCTTCTGCGTTCCTCTCCTGGATACCAAACCTGCCCATCACCTCCTCATCATCTCTGTTTCCTGCACCAACGTGTCCATTGAAGTCTGCACCAATGACAACTCTCTCACTTCTAGGGATGCTCTGCATCACTTCATCAAGGTCCAACCAGAATTTCTCCTTCTCCTCCAGCTCACATCCTACCTGTGGAGCATACCCACTAACAACATTGAACATTACACCTTCGATTTCTAGCTTCAGACTCATTACTCTATCTGATACTCTTTTAACCTCCAGAACATTCCTAACAAACTCCTCCTTCAAGATAACTCCTACTCCATTTCTCTTCCTGTCTACACCATGATAGAACAACTTGAACCCTGCTCCTAAACTTCTAGCCTTGCTACCTTTCCACCTGGTCTCCTGGACACACAGTATGTCTACCTTCCTCCTCTGCATCATGTCAACCAACTCTCTACCTTTCCCTGTCATAGTTCCAACATTCAAAGTCCCTACTCTCAGTCCTAGACTCTTGGCGTTCCTTTTCTCTCTCTTCCTACGAACACACCTTCCTCCTCTCCTTCTTCGACTTCTTCGACGAACAGTAGTCCAATTTCCACCGGTACCCTGTGCGTGAACAGCACCGATGGCGGTCGTTGTTAACCCGGGCCTCGACCGATCCGGTATGGAAGTCATTGATTCGATTCGCATGTTTGATTTGGCAAAAGTTTTACGTCGGATGCCCTTCCTGACACAACCCTCTGTATTTATCCGGGCTTGGGACCGGCACAATAAGGCACTGGCTTGTACCCCCTTGCGGCTACATTGGCTCTAACACATGATACGGGTTGAAATTAAATGTGTGAAGGGCAATCATAAACACTTAATCGTTCTTCCCACTCTTCATTTCTTCAATCTGACTTCAGTTCACCACCGCACCGTCTGTGTCGCCAATTCCCCTTTTCCTCCAAAATGTGCGTACGCATGGGTCAAAGTTACCGTAGAGTTGTGCACATTTTATGTCAAGTCTGTTTTTTATAGATCACAACCTTTGCGTAGAAATGACGTATGCAAGTTTTAGGTACAGTTTTGTGCCTATGCAAGCTTTATAAATGAGGTCCCTGGTCTTTAGCTACTTTCCATTGATGGAGAGATATGAAGAAATTTCAATTGGACTTAGGAAAAGACACTGACAATGTGGAACCCCGACTGCACCTGGTCTTTTTTCTTTTTAGATCAACACATGGGTAGATGAATGTCCAGTGATTCCTCTGCTAAAGTAGATAAAATTGCAAAAATTGAACATACTTTCCTCAGCGTCATGGCTGCTGCTTCTTTACTTAGTTATTATACTGTTTTCAACTTTCCCTCTGCTAACTAATTCCTCTGCTTCTAAACAACAGTTTATTATGGTTCTCAGGTGTTTATGTGTGTGTGGGTGTGTGTATTTGTTTATGTGTGTCTGTCTCTTGGCAGCGAGTGACCAGAGGGCCGCTTCTACGTTGCCATGGCATTCAGGAGTGCATCTTACTGGTGACTCAACGGATTACCAAGTACCCTGTTCTCATTCAGCGGATTCTGGACAACACTTCTGGTGAACCACCCTGTCACAGATGCTTCATAATCAGTCCACTAACTACCACAATGATCACATTAACAACCACACAACACCGAACAACCACACTTTACCACCACAGTGACCAAACTAACCACCACACTGTCCTCACAAACTACCACTACGCTACCTGCGACCTCTGCACCTACCATCGCACTGACCACAATAACCACTACCCCAACTGCCACACTGACTTCACAACCTACCACACTAACCACCAAGTTGAACTCACAAACTAGCACACTGCCCACACTAATCACCACCCTAACTGCCACCTTCACACTGATCATACTAACCACCACACTGACCTCAAGAACTAGCACACTGCCCACACTAACCACCACAATGGCCACACCAACAATACATTGACCACACAAACCACCACACCAAACCCTCTAACTGCCACACTAAACATCACACTGATGTATCTCATAATAATAAGAGCAATAACAATAGACTGTATTTGTAATACACCATACATTTAGAAATCTCAAAATGCTACAGTGTAAAAATTAAAATAAAATAAACCAATCAATCAAAAATGTAGTTCAAGGCACTATATCAAGCAGTCAAGGATAGGCAATATAAAACAATCAGCGGTAGACCATTTTAAAGTAGTAGCTCCTTCTGAAAAGGAATGTTTTGAGCTCCTTTTTGAATGACTCAATAATCTGTGGAACCAGCAGAGCAGTGGCCATGAGGCAGCAAGGGGCCTGGATGAAGTGGGAGCAGGCGATGGAGTAGCACAGCACCTGGAAGGACACCTGGCAGTGGAACCTCCAGAGGACCAAGTCCTTGATCCAAGGGGTCTATGATGTCCTCCCAAGCCCATCTAACCTGTGCACCTGGGGCAAAATAGAAAACACCTGCATGCCCCCTGTGTTCCAAAACAGGGACGCTGGAACACATCCTAAGCAGCTGCTCCAAGGTGCTGAGTGAGGGCCGTTATCGATGGAGACACGACCAAGTCCTTAAATCCATCACTGAGGCAATCAGCAAGGGGAACACCCAAGCTGCAGCCAAGGCCATCCAGTTCGTCGAGGAAGGACAGAAGCCAGAAAGAACACCAAAGAACTGCTGGACTGGTTTGCTCTCCACAGCCCAAGACTGGGCAATGACAGTTGACCTGGAGAGGCAACTGAAAATTCCACCACACATCACCCAGTCCAAATTGAGACCGGACATCATCTTGGTCTCCGAGGCTACCAAGCAACTGGTCTTGCTGGAGCTGACAGTTCCCTGGGAGGATAGGATGGAGGAGGCACAAGAGCTACCAGGAGCTGGTGGAGGATTGTCGGAGGAATGGTTGGAGGACCAGATGCATGCCAGTGGAGGTGGGCAGTCGGGGATTCGCCAGCCACTCTCTGAGCAAGGCTTACGGCACCCTGGGCATAACAGGTGCCAACCGAAAGAGAGCCATGAACAACAACATAGAGGCTGCGGAGAAAGCATCCAGGTGGCTCTGGCTGAGGAGGGGAGAGCGGTGGGAGCAGTAGAATGCCACTTGGACACAGGCCAGGGTCTGATCAGCCTCGGTCGGGTCGCCTGGATGAGGGTGTCTGTTGAGAGACCTGAAACACCCAGTGACTCCAGGAAACAACACTGATAATGTGTCCAAATTAGTTCATCAGAGGATGTTTCAGGAACTGAATCCTTCAGATGGACAGGGTGGGCATTCCACAAACAAGGGATGGCAGAGCAGAAAGCCTGATTTTCCCGTGGTGCAGGAATAAGTTCTGGGGGGGATGGAGCCGGTAGTAGTTGGTGGAGTGAGTGTTGAGTTTTGTGGGATGAGTAATTCCTTGAGGTAAGAAGAAGCATTTGGTGGATACAATGGTAAGGAAGGAGGGATACCTTGCACTCATTCCTAACAGAAACAGGAAGCCAGTGAAGTAAATGGAATATGGGCATGATATTCAAACTTGCGCACTTTCATAAGAATTCTAACACCACTGCTTTGGACATATTGGAGTTTCTGGAAGCTCTTTTTGGAAATCCCAATTAGTAGGGGGATTGCAGTAATCCAGTCTGGAGGAGGGGGAATGGTTTGCACTGTTTCCTCACAGCAAGAAGATCGTGGGTTTGATTCGATTCCCACACTGACGTTTCTGTGTGTAGTTTGCATATTCTCCCCATGCTTGTGTGAGATTTTCAGCATCAGCAAAAGTGAGAGTGGGACAGAGTTTGGCAATTTGGATAGAACACTGGCCATCACACTAACCATCATGCTGTCCTCACTAACTACTACACTGCCACACAAACCACCACAATGCCCACTATAACCAACAAAGTGATTACACTAACTCTCATGCTGACTATCACAGTCCCCACCACATTGATTTCACTGACCACCGACCTGACCTCACTTACCACCACAGCGACAACAGAAACTACACACTGACCACACTAACTACCACAATGCCCACTGTAATCAACATATTGACCACACCAACTCATATACTGGCTATCACATTCCTCGCCACACTGACCTCACTAACTACGGAACTTATCACAACACTAACTACAATGCTGACCACACTAACCACCATACTGACCGCACTAACCACCACACTAACTTAATTAACAACATACTGTATAAACTAGCCCCCACACCGATCACCAAACTAACCGTCGCATTGGCCTCAGTAACTACTACACTAACTATACCAACCATCACAAGGGCCACACTAACATCCAAACTGACCTCACTAACCACACACACACTAACATTACTCATGACACTAGCCATATTAGCCACCACACTGACCTCACTTATCTCACTAACTACAAACTAACATCACTGACCATACTGACTACCACACTACCCACCACACCGACATCACTCTAACACAGAACTGACCATTAAAACAAACCATCGCACTGACCACAAAAGCCACTCACCCACCTAACTACACTGACCCCTATCCTAACCACCGCACCGCACTGATCTTACTACTGCTACACCACTAGACTGACCACCACACTATCACACTAAATATAACACTGATCACTACACTACATCATGAGTCTTTATAAAGTATTACTATAACACAATACTATCAACAGGCATGGGATGCATAAACACACTCACACCATAACATCAAATGTTCCAGCCTACACTTATTTCTCCAGCGAGACACCATATCAGTATTAGCTGGTCCTGGTTACTGTGAGGAACTGTGACTGGCTGGTGGTCTGCCAGTACAAAGTGTATTCACAGAATAATAATATGTCCACATTATATTCTGCCTTCTGTAACCTGGTTGGTTGTTTTTTGTAGAGGATGACGAGGAAGCCTCTGCTCTGGCCCAGGCTCTCATCATGGTCAGAGAATTGCTCAACTCAATAGACCAGCAGGTAATTAACTGATGAGCAGCACCAACCCTCACATCTGTGTAACATGTAGTATTAGAATTCTAAATCAGTCATTCTAAATCATCATTCATATCTGTTCTCCTGTGAATCAAATCAGGATTCCATAGTAAATGCATCCCTATAGTGATATGAACAACATAACAACAACAGGAGAGTCATTGAATCAGATTAGCTTCTACTCATTAATTCTGTTGGACTTTACCCTGGTTGGAAGATGGAGGAACTGGAGAAAACTCAACGGCTACAAGAGATCCAGGCCAAGTTTGACCCGCGGGCTGAGGCCAGAGTGAGGGACAGCGGAAATTTCCGGTCCGTAGAGCTGCTCCGCCGGAGACTGGTCCATGAGGGGACCCTTTTCTGGAAGGCTCCAGGATCCAGGGTCAAAGGTAAACAATGCTGTGATAACATTAATTTCTCCACAACATAAGTGAACACACTTCTGAACATTCTTTAAAAGGTGTTTTATTTCCTTTCCACTAATTCATTCATTCATCTTCAACCGCTTATCCGTTTCTGGGTCGCGGGGGTTGCTGGAACCAATCCCAGCTAACCCCGGGTGAGGGCGGGGTACAACCTGGACAGGTTGCCAGTCCATCACAGGGCCAACACACAGAGACAGACAGAGACAAACAACCACTTACACTCAGACCTATGGAAAATTTAGAGTCACCAATTAACCCAAACATGCATGTCTTTTGATGGTGGGAAGAAACCGGAGTACCCAGAAGAAACCCACACAGGCATGGGGTGAACATGCAAACTCCCCAGGCTGGCCCCAGGCTGTTCAGTGAGCATGCAGAGCGTGAGACACTGGAGTGGTTGAGGCTCCAAAACACTGCGGGTGAATTGATCCAAAAAAATTTACAAAATGAATTACTAATGATAGATTGAACTGCAAGTCTATCCTGCCATTGGCTTATTAATGACAAACTAACGGACTTTAAAAACGTGGGCCACACAACAAACAATCTGGCAAACACCAGGGTGAGAGATTTGAAAGAAATGCCAAACACCGCTAGGGTGGAGGACCTATATTAAAAACACGACAAACTGTTGGATATGCACGCGGCAACAAATACTCTTCTCTTGTCAGTTGTAAAACGAGTAGACTCTATTGAAAAGAAGGTAGAGGTACTTACCGGTGAGGCCCATGATCAGGAGGTCTGGTTGGGCAAACAACAAAGCTCAACAGGTGAATTGCAAAAGAAGCTTGACCAGGCCTTAAAATATACTGTTTTGCTTGAAAACTGTTAAAAGGAGAAAAATTTAAAACTTCCCAATGTCCCAGAACACTCCGAAAAAGCAGCTGGGATGATACCTTTCTTGGTGAATTTGATGAACACAGAATGGGGAATAAAACTTAAGGAAGCCGACATTGTGAAAGCCCATTGACTTGGAATATTACACAAGCAAGTCATCCTCAAGGCATAATACTTTGGGTGCTGAATTTCCAGACGAAGATTAAAATACTCAAAGAAGATCTAAATGAAGAAAATGAGAGAACGTATCGAATTGTTATGGACATATCAACGCAAATGCTGAGGAAGAGGGACATGTTCTGGCCTCTGCGTGAACCTCTTCACAATCTGCACTTTACAACTAAGATGAAGTATCCAGCAACTCTGATAGTTCAGGACAGAGAAGATAATCTGCATTATTCCATCTTACAACAGGCAGAAGCGGAACTAATCAAACGATTCCCACCACTCAGAGTTTAATATGGGACAATATAAGTGATGGTTTGGATGTACTTTTTCTTTTCCTTTATTGTCTTCTCTAATTGATAGCAGGTCAACAGAACATAAGTATATATTCATTTTTATTTTCTTAAAATTATTAACATTATTGTATTGTTTTGCTTTTGAGGCTGCAAGTTTTGTACGAAAAAAACCCAACAGTTTGCTATCGAAGATATCTAGCCTACGTGTTTGGACTTAAAGGTGTGGATAATAAGTTATATTTTGAACTGAATGCCCTATACTTTACTATCCTGTATATTGAGGCTATAGCCTTACTATTTGTGTTGGATCAATAAGGGCCTGACTATTTTGACTTTGTTGATGCTTAAGAACAGAGAGACTTTTACGCTTCTGGCTACTATATGCTTTGATTGATGAGCACCGGAGAACCGAAGGACTTTCACAAGTCTGGCTAATGGGTTGGATTTGCGCTCTAGAACCGAGAGACGATTATACTTGGGTATGGACTAAATTTAATTGAATTTAAATTTAACTGATGCTTGAAGGGGCAATCAATGTGTTAATGATGCCTTATTTGATTTCATTTTATTTCATTATTATTATTATTATTATTAAGTTTTTTGATTTTTCCCACTTTTGGTGAGGATGAAGAGGGGAGATATTGACGATGAAATCTGTATCATGACCTGTCCTATCAGAGAATCCAACTAGTATGAATTTGTTTGAAGAAGTGTGTTAATTTAAATAAGGGATCAATGCCCAGTGCAGTAAATATGGGGCAATGGCCTTGTTAAAGCATGTTCCACCGGCAAATAGCTTTAGGAATGTATAGGTTAAGCTGGTTGTGTTTATATGTTTGTCTAGGCTTGGATGAAGTTGAATGTCATGTCTGTCTTGTTTTAGTCTGTCTGAACTGTGTCTGTCATTTGTTCTTGTATGTCTCATTAAAAGGTCCTTTATCAATGCAGTTATGTCAGTCAGAAACTTGACTACTTTTTTTACTATTCCTTGACCACATTGGAGAATGGATAAAGGACATATTATAACCCTCTTAACAAACTTAATGTAACAACATGGAATGTCAGTGGGATCAAAGGCAGGGTAAAACAGCAAAAGGTCCTGCAGTATTTGAAAAAACTACCTTCAGACATTGTCTTTCTGCAAGAACTTCATTGAAAAACAGAAGAGATTGCCTATTTAAAAAAACTGTGGGTTGGAGAGGTTTTTGAATCAACTTTTACATCCAAAAGTAGAGGAGTGGAAATTTGAATTAGTAAAAATGTACCATTTACCTTAATTATGACAGAATCTGATTCAGAGGGTAGATATTTGATAGTGAAATGTGAAATATTAGGAGAAAAATATACATTAATAAATATATACAATCCACCTTTGTCTAATATGAAATATCTTAAAGATATCCAAAAATCTCTTAATGATGCAATAACAGGAACCATCTTATTTGCTGGCGACTTGAACCAAGTTTTTACGGCACAGGATGGCTCAAATACAAAGAGAAAGCCCATGGCACCCAAAGAGCTTCAGAAATTTCTCTCTGCTAATGAGCTTATTGATGTTTGCAGACTAATGCATCCCAAATGCAAAGATTATACATTTTGCTCCCATGTTCAAAACAGTTACAGCTGAACAGACTACATATTTATTTCCAAGAAGGGCCTAGAAGAGTTGATCACATGTAAGATTCACAAAATTGTAATCTCGGATCATGCTGCAGTGAAATGCAGTGTGGGTATGTCACAAAATAAAATGTCACAAAGAGTTTGGCAAATGATGGGAAATTTTTGAAAGAGGAAGGTTTTATTACATATATAACTAAACATATTAAAGGATTTATTTTAACAAATCTTAATCCAAATCTTGAAAACCCACCAGTTCATAAAATATAGCACCCTTTTAAAGCATATGTTCGAGGGATCATAATCTCTTTGCCTTATTTCTATTTTTATTATTATTTCTAGAGGAAAGAGTTGGATAAGTATATGAAGGATTTAGAGAGGGAAATAACTCAGGCAGAACAACTGCATAAGAGCACAAGAGCGAGAAAGGACCTAGAAAACCTTCAGAAGCTAAAATTAGATTATGACCAACTTTTACTGGAGAAGGCTAATAATGTTAGACATAAATAGATTAAGGTAAGCAATTGGCGTCTATGGTAAAAAAGATGTCAAGAAAGGAAAATATTTGCTACAAGACTTAGAAACAAAAAGGATTATTAGAGATAACAAAATTAATCAACAGTTTGCTTCATTTTATAAGAAATTATATTCTTCTGAACAATTTGATGATGTTAAAGAAAATACTTTTTTGGAAACTGTAAATATAAAACACCTATCAGAAGAGCACAAACAAGAACTAGCTAAAAAATCTCTGAAAATTAAAAGTTAAAGAAGCAATAGATAGCTCCCCAAAAGGTAAGGCGCCTTGATTGGATGGGCTACCAATAGAGTTTTATGCAACATTTTGGACACAAATAAAATCATTGTTTATTGAATAACATATGCCAGTTCCAAGGAAACACTTCATCCAGCCATGTATCAGACTATTATTAACGTTATCCCTAAACCAGGAAGAGAATGTATTAAGCCATCTGATTTTAGACCAATTTGCCTAATTAACTGCAATAATAAAATAATTACAAAAGTGTTGAATAATAGAATAGCTAAAGTCCTTCCCTCTATTATTCACTATAACCAAACAGGATTTATACAGAATAGAAATTTAAAAAGCAATGTAAGAACATGTATATCACTAATTTATTTTGCTGAAAAGGAAGACATTGACCTAACATTAATGGCAGTGGAAGCAGAGAAAGCATTCAATCGGCTTAAGTAGTCCTATTCGTATGCAGTGTTGGAAGCCTAAAATTTCCCAAAAGAAATAATACAAATTATCCAAACGATTCACAAGAAACCCATGGCCTACATCTATTCAAATGGGACTCTGTCAGAAAAGATCCAAATATCAAGAGGAATAAGGCAGGGTTGCCCCCTCTCCCCTTCACTGTTTGCCCTGGCTATTGGCTCAGAAGATCCGCAAATCAGAAAAGGTAGGTGGCATAATGGTGGATAGAGAGTGTTATAAACTTAGCTTGTGTGCAGACAACATTTTATTGTACTTAACTAATACTAAAAAGTCCATCCCTAATGTACTGGAAATCATAGAGCAGTGTTCAAAAGTATCAGGATATAAAATTAACATTAATAAAACCGAAATCTTTCCCAGTTCAGGGGTACAACCTAACAAAAATGAAATGCTGCGGTTTAAATGGCAAATGGTCAACATTAAGTATTTAGGTTATTTTATTAGTAAGGATAAAACTAAACTGTATAAAGACTAGGGATGAGCGAGTACACCACTATCTGTATCTGTTCAACCATCTACATAATCTGTATCCATACTCGTAAGGCTCCCCTTACAAGTACGAATATGGATATTTTTGGATGGTGGGAGGAAACTGGAGTCCCTGGAGGAAATCCACGCAGACACGGGAGAACATGCAAACTCTGCAGGGAAAGGTCCCAGGCCGGGAACCGAACCCATGACCTTCTTATTGTGGGGTGACAGCACTAACCACTATGCTGCCATGCTGCCCGCTAATGCTATCACTACCAATGAAAACCTCTGCCTTATACAATATAAGCTTATGACCAGAATATATTACACGAAATCCAAAATACATAAATTTGATTCCTCTTCCTCCACCCTCTGTGTTAAGTGCTGCTCTCAGGAAGATTCTATTATACATGCATTCTGGGAATGTGTGAAGGTTCAAAGGATCTGGATGGAAATCCAAAACCGGTTAGCAAATGCACCTTAAATTATCTGCATTAGAATGTCTCTTGCAGAAAACAGACCATCTGAAATACCCAATGCGATGCCAGGTGATGTTTTCCTCTTTAGTCTTTAAAAAACTAATCCTGAAACATTGGAAAGACACACAGGCCCCAACCTTACAAGAATGGAGGGGACTGATGAGATGCTATTTAAAAAGTATATTGCAGGTTAGAGCCCCCATTGAATCAATGTTTAGAAAAATAATATAGGAACTATTTTTTCTTCAAAATATATTGGTAAATACATTAATTAGGCTTCTGGAGTCATTTTTGTGAGAAAATGTTAATTCCGCATCTGAAAAAGCTAAAGCGGAAGTTATGTTGGCAGAGGGAGAGCAGTGAACTTGAACAATAGGATCACAATGGATCCCAATCTCAGTTCTGACACAGAAGAAACTTTAAATGTGTACCATTACACATATGACGGACCGCAGCCCTATAACTATGAGCCTGTTGTGCGCCCCAGAGAGCAGGGAGAGACCAGTAGGAGAATAAATGGTCAGAGGAGAGAGATGAGAGGTGTCAGGACAATCAGTGGAGAGCAGGGCAGGTGTCTTGGTGAGAGACCGGTGTTAGCTTACACATGTCAGCTAAAGATATGTAATATTGTGTTCACGTCATAATATTGCACAGATTACCATCATATTTCAGGCAATAGCAAAATTATTAATGGTCATCTATTACAGGCAGGAGTATTGATACTTACAAATAATCAAAATTAATGATCTTGATGAAGTGTCTCATACTCGTAATATCCGTCAACACTACGAGATATAGAGCTGTACTATTGCCGCGGGAGAGAAAAACTTTCGTGATCCACGTTTTGTTTGATAGGTGCTTGTGTGGGACCACAGCCGAGGAGAGTATGTGCTGCAGGGAGGTAGATGCCTACTGGGCCTTAGTGGAGAATGCCACCCCCAGGCTCCAAGTGCAGTGCTTCACACAGCACCCGGGATTTGATGCTTGCTGTCTGAATTTCTACGTGCTTCAGATAGCCTACATGAACCTCACGGGCAGCATGGACCATGGACCTCTCCAGGCCAGCAGACACGAGTATGTTATGTTTAGGGAAGAAATAATTAATTCCTCTATTTAGTTATTTTACTCTCTTTACTACTTACAT
The DNA here is from genome assembly GCA_034769265.1 of Remorina albescens. Lineage (NCBI taxonomy): Eukaryota > Metazoa > Chordata > Actinopteri > Carangiformes > Echeneidae > Remorina > Remorina albescens. Next base: position 1,177,180 of record CM068492.1, on the reverse strand, counting down.
GTTCTATTTTCCATATATGAATTAGGACAATAAAGTACATAATAATGCTGAATGTTCAGCAGATTTGTAAAACTTAACATCTTTTGATTTACCAAATTGAAATAGAATGGAAGTAAATGGTATAGGTAATTACACACACGTGTGTATATATATGTGTGTGTGTGTATATATACACACACACACACACACACACACGCACACACTCACAAACTCAACAGCCATTTCATGTGGTACATCTGTGCCAACAGCTCTGCCATAAATACATTTATGAAGTTTATTTTCACTTTTAACATTGCCATGGGTTTTGCTTTGGCATCCCATGTTGAACTCCATCAGATCACTTGATTGATTGAATCCTCCGGTCTACAGTTGTCATAGCCGTGAAGTCCCGTCTCTTTAGCTGCATAAAACACACCCACTCGATGTCCTGACAGGCTGGAGTTTGTGCAACCTCCACAAACGCAATAATTTGCCATGATAATGAAAAATTAATGCAATACAACACTACTGAAAACACACCGACTCTCTATAACACGACCGCTTTGGCTGATAACTACCTACTCCCACACTGAGTGATGGCAGAGCAGCGTTGCCAGGTCTGTGAGACAAAAGCAGCCCAACTGGGTATAAAAAGGGCCCAAAAAATCTGCCCAATACCAGAACTCAAAATATGCCCATAAAAATCCACATATGTTGATTTTAAAGTCCAACAGCATTGCTATAATTGCAAAATGCACTATAATATCTATAAAATAACACCATAAACATTAAAGGCAATTTCACAGTTCTTTCACCTATGTAATTTACAGCATATCAGAACTTAAAATATGGGATACCTTACATCAGCTCAGACATTCACAATGTTTTAGTCATATACTTACAGCAAATACATATGTAATAGGTTATATATTTACTGTTATACCTTATTTCAACTTGAACACCGTATCCTGTTAATTTAGAACATTTTAATAATTTACTTACAATATATAGCCTATGTGTGTGTCAACAGTCAAAATACTTGAATGACAAGTAATGTGTGCTGCTAATTTAAGCTCAGCAACCTTAACAGAGCAGTCAACTTTCGCTGTAGTTATGCCACTGTCAAACAATGTGCGCATTGAACAGCTAGAGAAGGGAGCAGCATTTTTTGTGTGTTTCTGCGTTTTGCTGTGGTGTTGGAGATCGCTGTGGTGCGCATGAATCTCACATTTGCAGTATCGACAAAAAGCTTTGTTATTATCCCCAGCTACACGTTCTATCCATTCTTTAAGTCCGTCCTCATTTTCCCATTCTTTTGTATATTTCCTCCCGTATTTTGCACACTTACCGGGTGTCATTTTCTTCTTGGCTTCGGTGCTAGCTAGCAATTTCGCTACTTCAAAGGCAGGCAACAGGCACTGGGCGCGAGTGGTGCTGATGGTGTGATTGGTTATGTGCTGCGTTGGCATCACACAGCATTGGCATATCATTTGTGTGTCTGTGGGGCATGTGACATATGTGGGTAGTTAATATGCTGATCTGGCCCGGAGTCAGTTTGACAGGATTTGGGTATAAACATTAGTCATTCAAAATATGAATCTTTATTCATAAGTATTATTCATCATCTGTATGCAATAGGTCTACCCAAGCCCAACTCGCAGACAAAATTTGTTACCCACGGCAACACTTAAAAAGTAGCCCAATTTGGCGGAAAAAACGCGGACTTGGCAACCCTGTGGCAGAGCCTAGCATATGGCTCCCTCTGCCTACGTAATATGATGCAGTGTTGAAAAAAAGCGTTTTTAGAGGCATAGCTCAAAACTGTCACTTTTTGTACTAATTTTGCGCTCTAATGTGTTGAAAAAAATTTTGAAACCTCCATTAACTTTTGAAATGGTATTTTTTCGACAAGATTACATATATAATTTTTGAAAAAAGTTTAACCTGCAATATGCTCTTTAAACATAGAAATAGCAATGCATGAGGACAGAAATAAAAAGCAACAGTTCAATAAAATATGGCAGGAAATCTATAATGCTTTATGAAAGGTGCAAGTAAAGAAACTTGATGAGATGGCTTTGATGGGGAACCTTTTGGGAGTGTGGTTGTGGATGTGGATGTTTGGCTGTGTGGTGTGTATGTGTGTGTGGGTGGGTCTCTGTGTGCGTATGTGGATGTGTGTGTATACAGGGGTAGACGTATGATATGTGCATATCGGTGTAGATGTATGTTTCATACACTGCTCAAAAAAATAAATGGAACACTAAAATAACACATCCTAGATCTGAATGAATAAAATATTCTTATTAAATACTTTGTTCTTTACATAGTTGAATGTGCTGACAACAAAATCACACAAAAATTATCAATGGAAATCAAATTTACTAACCCATGGAGGTCTGGATTTGGAGTCACACTCAAAATTAAAGTGGAAAAACACACTACAGGCTGATCCAACTTTGATGTAATGTCCTTAAAACAAGTCAAAATGAGGCTCAGTAGTGTGTGTGGCCTCCACGTGCCCATATGACCCCCCTACAATGCCTGGGCATGCTCCTGATGACCCACTGCCAAACCGGTCATGCTGGAGGATGTTGTAGGCAGCAGAACGTTCTCCACGGCATCTCCATAATCTGTCACGTCTGTCACATGTGCTCAGTGTGAACCTTCTTTCATCTGTGAAGAGCACAGGGCGCCAGTGGCGAATTTGCCAATCTTGGTGTTTTCTGGCAAATGCCAAACGTCCTGCACGGTGTTGAGCTGTAAGCACAACCCCCACCTTTGGACGTCGGGCCCTCATACCACCCTCATGGAGTCTGTTTCTGACCGTTTGAGCAGACACATGCACATTTGTGGCCTGCTGGAGGTCATTTTGCAGGGCTCTGGCAGTGCTCCTCCTGTTCCTCCTTGCACAAAGGCGGAGGTAGCGGTCCTGCTGCTGGGTTGTTGCCCTCCTACGGCCTCCTCCACGTCTCCTGATGTACTGGCCTGTCTCCTGGTAGCGCCTCCATGCTCTGGACACTACGCTGACAAACACAGCAAACCTTCTTGCCACAGCTCGCATTGATGTCCCATCCTGGATGAGCTGCACTACCTGAGCCACTTGTGTGGGTTGTAGACTCCGTCTCATGCTACCACTAGAGTGAAAGCACCGCCAGCATTCAAAAGTGACCAAAACATCAGCCAGAAAGCATAGGAACTGAGAAGTGGTCTGTGGTCACCACCTGCAGAACCACTCCTTTATTGGGGGTGTCTTGCTAATTGCCTATAATTTCCACCTGTTGTCCATTCCAGTCTCCAGTTTTCCAGTTTGATTTCACAGAAGTGTGACTGACTTGGAGTTACATTGTGTTGTTTAAGTGTTCCCTTTATTTTTTTGAGCAGTGTATATATGGGTGTAAGCCTATGTATATATTGCGGGTGATTAGTGTGAATAGAGATTATGCTGTAAAGATCTGTTATTTTGTTCTGATATACATATTGGGACTCCAATGTAATCTCTGAAAAGCAAATTTAAAAAAATTATTTAAAAAAAAAAAAAAAAAAAAAGGCCCCTGGCCTGGGAACGAAACGATCTTCTTATTGTGGGGCAACAGCACTAGCCACTATGTCACCGTGTTGCCCTTCCTTCCACTTGAATCTGAAAATGCTTGATTTGTTTTCTTCTGATGACAAACTAAAATTCCATCTTCATTTACTATTACACCGACCGTATACAGACTATACAAAGAAGTAGAGCACACTAAGTGTCAGTACAACTCTTTATCATCAGTTACGTGGACTGACCATTTTTTTGCTAGCTAGATGATTTTTTCTAGACTTCTTTCTAGACTCTCTCACGCACGCACACACACACACACACACACACACACACACACATACACAAACAAGATCATGTGACAATTTCCACTTGTTGGAAATGTATTCCCTGTTTAAGGGTAACAATTAGGCCCTCACAAAGAGAAAACAACATGACTTTGTATTGATATGTGGTCATCTATGTGTGTACATGTTTGTGTGTGTGTGTGTGTGTGTCTGTAGACATACAGGTCTTACTGATGACAGACATACTGGTGTTTCTGCAGGAGAAGGACCAGAGGTACATCTTTCCCAGTCTGGTAAGAAAAAGTGCTCAGATGAATCCTTGTTTTGTAGATGTCCGATGAAGTTCTTTTCATAACCAATTCACCTATGTGTGGTCCAGGACAAGCCTCCTGTACTGTCACTCGAAAACCTGATAGTGAGGGACATAGCCAATCAGGAGAGAGGTATGTTTCTCATCAGCGACTCCTCTCCTCCTGAGATGTACGAGTTCCATGCTGCCTCCAGAGAAGACAAGAATGTGTGGATACAACACATCCAACGCACTGTCAACAAGTAGGCACATACCAAAACATATGCAACACTGAGTATGACTGAATAGATGTAAGAAAGAGACAAATCAGGTCAGTTATGGTTGAAAAATATTCACAAGTTTCCGCACCCCTACTGTGTGACTTATCTTTGAGAGCATTATGTGTTCTATTCTATATGTTCTGCTCTCTATGTTTTTGTTTGTATGTTCTAATCTGTGTCTTGTTCTTCTACATGTTCTGTTTTGTATGTTGTTCAATATGTTTTTCTGGATGGTGTAGTTTCATTTGTTCCGTTCTGATGGTTTTGTTTTGTATGTTGTTTTCTGTATGATGGTGTTCTATACATCATGTTCTGGATGGGGTTATCTTGTCGTCTGTTTGTACTGAGGTCCATTCCTCCCAGTCAAAAAGCTCAACTAAATCAGCCTTCTGATCTCTAATTTTCTCCTTGCTCCATGCTACAACTCTTTGATCCGACATATCATATCACAAGGTTGTGCCCGTATTTAGAGTCACCAGTTAACCTAGACATGCATGTCTTTTGACGGTGGGAGGAAACCGGAGTACCCGGAGGAAACTCACGCAGAACAGGGAGAACATGCAAACTCTGCACAGAAACCCCAGGCCTTCTTATTGGGGGGCGACAGCACTAACCACTACCCCACTATGCTTCCCCACATCCAAGATATCTTGAAGAATTCAAAAACATCCTTCAATAACTTTTTGCAAACCCTGTGCCTTGTGGAGGTTTTGATCCTTGCAATGTTGTTCTGTACATTGTGTTCTGTATATAGTTTCTTGATGTTTGTTCTGAATGTTTCCCTGTATTTGTCTTATATGTTTGTTCTGTATTTTGTATTTTGTATGCCAACATCCTGTGTGATTGGTTTTAAATGCTGTCATTCCATATTTTGTGTCCAGAAATGTTCATGCCATTACCATTGACAGGAGGTTTGTACCTTACGTGCTTGTGCTCAGGTGCCCGTCAAGAGAGGAGTTTCCCCTCATAGAGACTGAACACAAGGCCTATCAGAGGAGGCTCAAAGGTCAGGAGACATCACTGACATCTCTGAGGTCACTTCCTTGACCCCTCTGGTTTGGTCGTACACTCTGATGTCTTGACTGAATAAAGATTATTGAGTAAATGAATTAGTGGTTAGTCTGTATTTTACTCTGATGAGTCTTTTTACAGCCTTCTAAAGTCAGCAGGTGTGTTGTGGCTGTCAAGTATCTTGTTATACATGGCAGATCTAATGGTTACATGTGTAAAAATGATCAGAGTGTGGCAAAATAACAGAAATCTTAGTATATATGTGAACATCAACCTCGAGTCTACTGTTTTACCAACAAACCAAAAGGTGTGTCTCTATCCAAAGACTGGGTAACTTGGGTGAGTCTGGCAAAAGGAAAACCTGGAGCGCCACATGTTTGATTAAAATACAGCTGTGGCAGTAAGACACTGTTCAAGTTACATTTTATAGACGTGTTATTTTAAAAGTCAGAATATGAGGATTTGACAGATTAATGTATGTTGCTTTTTAATAAAGGTCAATCGAGAATTTACAGCCAGCTGTAAACAACTTGAGTCTCTGTCTTCACATTAGGTTTTTCTGCCCAGAGTATTTCTGTCTTTATTATGTCCTCTTGCATTTGTCAGTTGTCTTAGTGTGCAAACACAGAGCTTCAGTGCCCTTTATATCTGTACTGGAGCCAAAAAGAGAATTCACTTATGACTGGATGGCAGCTAGTAATGCTCATATTCAACCTTTTGTAACCTTAAATACCAAAGCCCCCTGTCCTTTAGTCACTTGTACACGTGGGATGAAGCTCTCTGTGATATCTGTTTGGAGATTGTGTCTATGTCATGTGGCAGTGCATCGTTGTTGACAGGGTAGGAACAGCCAGGATTCATGTCATGCATTGTGTTAACTGAGATTATGATTACTGGTTTATTCTCACTCACCACTAGCTGACCTCCAGCAGAAAGACCAGGATATGCTGGAACTCTTGCAGGAAAGGGTCTCCCTATTCTGTGAGCTAGCAGAGGTGACCAGTGGTCAGGAGTGTCTACAGGCTCCCATCACTCGATATCTGTTCAGGGCGGACACCCCCCAGGCCCCCCGAGCTGAGAAACTCTTACTGGATGCCACAGCTGAAGGTAAAAAAACCATCCTTCACACCTAGTCCCAGATGGACAGGACTGGTTTCCAGTTGTCTGAAAAATAGCCACGCCATCTTAGTCATGTCCAGACAAAGAAATAACTGCCAATTAGATCTGCTCCATCCTTCAACTCAATACATATTTATTCTCATTAGTTTAAGCTTGGATTGTCTCGATTGCTCACTTATTTTAAGATAAGATAGGATAATAATCCTTTATCATTTGTACATTACAGCAACATCAGACATATGAGAGAGAGAATAAAAGCACACAAGAATAACTAGATAAGGTAGAGTCCTAATACTTTGTTTTCTGTTGTTGTTTTTAAAACATGCTCTATTAATTGTGTGTGTGTGCGCGTGGCTATGTGTGTCAACAGTGGACAGGCTGAGTGAGCTCCTACTTTGCTCCAGTGTGGACATCCCTCTGCTGTGCCATCATAAAATTGTAGAGGTGGAGACCAGTGAGTCCCGAGGATCCAGTCTCTCTCCCCACAACACAGGATGTCACTCAATATACAAGTATCTCAGACAACAACCGTTCAGTAGATTACACAAGAAATGTAAAACAGCCACACATCTACTGAGTTGGTAAGCTCAGTGTCTATTCCAACATTTAACAATCAGTCAGATTTTTGTCAAAACCACCATTAAATCCAACTGGGTAACAGTGTGGAGAGTTAAGCCTGGCTCACACTACAGGATTTTAAAAATCTTATAAGATTCTGAAATTGGGTTGTATCACACACATAAGGAGAATATTGTAAGATTATCTACAAGATTTGAAAATAATGACCAGCACACACTACAGGATTTCATCAAGATTAACGGACCAGAGACCGACGTACCATGTGATCCTATGTCATCTCACAAGCAAGCGAATGTAAACAAAAGCACAAAAAATGGAGCCTAGTGCGATCTGCTGGCTGTAGCCATTATTTGCAGTGAAAAAAGGAAAAAGGCTAAAAGAATCTGGATGAAGAAGTGGTTGGGGAGACGCAGACAACATGGGTTGTCCATTCTACTTCCGATGATCATTTCTGGTCCTTCGTAGGCGGCTCTCTCTGATTGGCATCACGATAAAAATCAAATATGTTTGAAAATTATCAGGGCGCCTCCGATTGTCGGGAGGGCTGATCGTGAGGCTTAAGATTGATCCGTTACCCGCTCACACTAGAAGATAATCTGGCCCGACAATCAATTGATTGTCGGGAGGGCCGAATCGGGGTAAAATCGGCCTGTATCGAAATCCTGTAGTGTGAGGTATGTAGGTGGAACAGGGGCAGGTGTTGCTGATTAAAAACTTAGGCCCCAAAAGAGCTCACCCACACTGATCCCACACTGAACGTCCAGGTCAAACCCGACTACCACATTTTCTCTTAGATTAGAAGATTTGAGTCAGTCACTAATGTGTTGTTTTGCGTTTGTGTGTCTCTCAGGTCATCGGGATTTATTGGTCAATGGAACCCATGACATCTCTGCAGCAAAGGTGAGGTAGATCCAGGAACAAATACTGATGTTGTAACATGGGGTGATCCTATGCATGTAATACTTTACACATACTTAATACTTAACACACATCTTTGAAAATCTGGAAATGTTTCCTGGAGTCAAATCAAATCAGATTCAATCAGAGTCTTGAAAAACACAGGGAAAATAAGAGCAAAAGTAAATTATCCTGAAGAATGACTTCAATATTCACTGGTCAGTGTCATGTTGACATTCAAATGATAAGCTCTAAAGCAGGGGTCACCATATCTAGTCCTGGAGGGCTACTGCCCCACGTGTGCTGGAACAGGGAAACATCTGGTGACCCCTGCTCTAAAGTCTTTAAGGAATGCTTGCTACTCTATTCTTGGAAAGTCTAAAAGATAGGAGTTTTATTGGTGTTATAAATGAATATGATTTATAGTTAAATAATGCATTCAGTTCTTGCTAGCTTGTCTTGCCTGAAGCTTAATGTTTGTGATTTAAATGGTGCAAAGGTTTCAGATGTGTGTTGGCTTATTGCTGAGAGTTGGATAGTAATGAATGAGAAGGTGTGTTGAATAAACAATGAACAGAAGCAGAATCAATAATCTAACACTAGGTAACTAATCACTAACCTCTTTTTACTTTTCTACGAAACCCAGCACTGTGTTGTTTAGGTAAAAAATATGTAATATGAGAATAAAACCAAGTTCCAAAATATGAATAATTTCATCTTAAAGTAAAGAATTGAGAAAGGAGAGTGGGAACAGAAAGTATTCAGACCCCCTTAAATTTTTCACTCTTTGTTACATTGCAGCCATTTGCTGAAATCATTTAAGTTGAAATTTTTTTCCTCATGAATGTACACACAGCACCCCATTTTGACAGAAAAACACAGAAATGTAGACATTTTTGCAAATTTATTAAAGAACAAAAAACTGAAATATCACATGGCCATAAGTATTCAGACCCTTTGCTGTGACACTCATATATTTAACTCATGTGCTGTCCATTTCCTCTGATCATCCTTGAGATGGTTCTACACCTTCATTGGAGTCCAGATGTGTTTAATTAAATTGAGTGGACTTGATTAGGAAAGGCACACACCTGTCTATATAAGCCCTCCACCAATTGGGGGTTAATGGCAGAGTGGCCCGACAGAAGCCTCGCCTCAGTGCAAGACACATGAAAGCCTGCATAGAGTTTGCCAAAAAACACACGAAGGACCCCCAGACCATGAGAAATAAGATTCTTTGGTCTGATGAGCCCAAGGATGAACTTTTTGGCCTTAATTCTAAGCAGAGTGTATGGAGAAAACCAGGCATTGCTCATCACCTGCCTAATACAATCCCAACAGTGAATCATGGTAGTGGCAGCATCATGCTGTGGAGGTGTTTTTCAGCTGCAGGGACAGGACGACTGGTTGCAATTGAAGGAAAGATGAATGCGGCCAAGTACAGAGATAAGCTGGACGAAAACCTTTTCCAGAGTACTCAGGACTTCAGACTGGGCCGAAGGTTCACCTTCCAACAAGGCAATGACCCTAAGCACACAGCTAAAATAACGAAGGAGTGGCTTTGGAACAACTCTGTGACTGTTCTTGAATGGTCCAGCCACAGCCCTGACTTAAATTGAGCATCTCTGGAGAGACCTGAAAATGGCTGTTCACCAACATTCACCATCCAACCTGACAGAACTGGAGAGGATCTGCAAGGAGAAATGGCAGGGGATCCCCAAATCCAGGTGTGAAAAACTTGTTGCATCATTCCCAAGAAGACTCATGGCTGTTTTAGCTCAAAAGGGTGCTTGTTTTCAATGCTGCCATATGATAATTCAGTTTTTTTTCTTTTACAAATTTGCAAAAATGTCTACATTTCTGTGTTTTTCTGTCAAAATGGGGTGCTGTGTGTAGATTAATGAGGAAAAAAAATCAACTTAAATGATTTTATGATGATTTTAGCAAATGGCTGCAATGTAACAAAGAGATGAAAAATTTAAGGGGCTCTGAATACTTTCCGTACCCACTGTATAGGAACTATTCCTTGAGGCCCTGGCTGGGTTAGGTTTTGTTAAACTGTTTGTGCATGGCTGAGTTATGCAACACAGACAAAGGACTTTGGTGACACACCACACCCTACCAGTGTGTGTTGTGTGTCTTTTCCTCGATCTCCAGTGTGTGTTTGTGTGCACGCCTGTGTGTGTGTGTGTGTGTGTGTGTGTGTGTGTGTACGTGTACGTGTACGTGTACGTGTACTACATCTGACATCCCCTTTGTATGTGTAGGTGTGCGTGTGTGTGTGAGTGTGTTAGTAATAAGTATGCTGCTTTTGTTTAACACAGGAGATCTGTCAGAGGCTGGTGAACCTTAGTGTGTATCTCCATGCTCTCCAAGTGAGTCCTCTCTCTTTTCTGTCGTTTTCTCCTGTTTTTATAAAGATGATGCTCGATTGATGTTATGGCTGTAAGTGCTGTAACAACTACAGCACACTTGGATTATATGCTCTGACCTTTTGAAAGACACAATGTTAGAGTTCTATCTTACACTCAACTTAAAGCATGACAAAAATGTCTTTGCTAGTTGTAGACAGAGATGGCTTATTGTACATCATAGAATGTGCAATGTTTATCTTCTAATAGTTAAAGAGTTGTAAAGTCTGATGCCAGTGGGAATGAATGTTTTCTGTATCTTTCCATTCTGCACTGTTGATGGATTAACCATCTATTGTACCATATTTGATCATGTTATAAAGTGGATGGCCCAATTATTTTAGGGTAGTTTATGCCTACCCGTGTGTGATCGCTCCATCACAGCTCCCTGTAAGTCTAATCTGAATCCTATCACAGAGCCAGCTCTTTCAACTAGTTTTTTTCAGCCGCCTTGCTCTGCAGCAGACTACGGCAAAGAACAGTGTACTTGCTACCAATACTGTTAGATACTCTGCAGAAAATACTCTGCAGAAAAATGTTGCAGATGTTTTACCAGTATTAAGTATTTGAGCCTCTTTAAGAGAAGAGGCAACTATGCCCCTTTCTATACAGTGCATCTACAGTTGAAACCCAAGGTTTACATACACTGTATAAAAAGACACATAACTATTGTCCCCTCACTATTGGACATTAAGTTAGACTAAACTTTGGTATTCCTAACTGACCATTGTAGGTCAGTTAGGAATGTAAATAAATGTAAATGTAAGGCAATAGGGGTGAAGAAGTTACATTGGGAAATGATCGGAGCATGTAATGATAACTAAAGGTAACTATTGCAGCAGCAGGTACTGAGCTGGAACATGGAGCAGAGATGATTCAGCACCTGTAGGATGGGGACAGGAGGGGCAAAACGCATACTACAGGAAGAAACAAAGTTAGGGTTAGGGGGTTATGGGGTGGCCACCGCATAGCCCTGATCTGAATCCCATAGACAATCTGTGAGCAGAACTGAAAAGGCGTGGCAAGGCTTTCTGTGTGAGCAGCCTTGCGGCCTATAAATCTGAATCAGTTACATGAGTTGTGTCGGGAGGAAGGGGCCGATGTTCCAACAAATTATTGTGAGAAGCTTGTGGAAGGATACGCAGAGTCAAACCCAAGTCAAACAGTTTAAGGGCAATGCTACCAAATACTAAGGAAATCTATGTAAGTTTCTGACTTTGACGAAAATAAGAAAAAATAATCTAATAAATTCTTTCTCTAATTTTTCCGGCATTTCACAAATAGAAACAATTTTGGCAATCCTAAACGACCTAAAACCGGAAAGGTTTAGTCTGATTTATTGCCAGATGGTGAGGAAAGAAATGTTATGTGTCTTTTTATACAGAATATGTAAACTTCTGGTTTCAACTGTATGTTATGGGTCCAGTCCAACTTGTTGTCCAGGTGTGGCTGAAGAGGGAGCTTGCACTTTCAAATAAAATCCGCTATCAATTCCTTGGTCTTTGAGGTGTTCAGTAGGAGGCAGTTTTTGGGACTCCAGTTACTGAAGGTTTTTATCAAATCCCTGTATTCAGATTCCTGCCATCCCTGATACAAGCCACAATAGCAGTATCATCTGCGTATGTCTGGATGAGACAAGACTCAGAGTTCTATCCTCCGTCAGGTGTATACAATGTGAACAAGTCCAAGCGGAGTACAAGTCATTGGCGTTAAAAACTAAGTGGGGCTGCAAGTCCTCTTTTGACAGAAAATAATGAAAATTGGAAGGATAACTATTTAACTCATTAACTCATTCAATTTGTGTGACAGCCTGTAAAGTTTTTGAAACTGAATCGTCTACTATGCCTTAAAGGGTGCTGTCATCAAACAAGACTCTATCTTGGAGTTACTGTTGCAACCCCAGGATAGCATGGTGCCAGCTGCAGGGGGAGTGTGGCGACCTCACTGGCGAGATGGTGGAAATCGGGATGCAAGTGTGGGATCCACCATCGGGGAGTTGGCTCTTTTACAGAGACAACACAGCCTGCTGCAAGAAGAGCTACTGAGGCTGAGGGACGCTGAAAGCCGGTTCAAGGACAGCGAGAGAGCCCGGGTCAAGCTGGAGAAGCAGGTCCGAAACATGAGGGTCTGCAGTGGGTGTGGACCTGCTTCCCAGCAGCCAAGGGAGCAGGTTTCTCAGGTAACAACAACTGCACTGCATTGAGGGTGAAGTTATTCACACATTCAGCCTCCAGCGTTCTAAAATGCTGGAATTACACTTACCAATATGTTAGGGCTCAGGGACTGGTAAACACCCATGTCTGTAAACTCTACACCCATTTTGTATCCAGGATTTTCTGTAAAAGTTTTGTCTCAATCCCAAATTGAGAAACCTTTGATGAGGTCATGGCAATGTCATTCAGATCTTCCTCAGCCAAACTGATTTAGATGTGTAAAAGTGCAGTGTACCTGTTTAATGGGCCGTGTTAAAGGAGTCATCATGAACTGTACATGGTGCCTTCTGGGCCTCTACAGGGTGTTTTCTCTTGTTGTTTAAGTCTGCATCTTTGCAACCTGTGATTGATAAAAACCTGCAGGCCAGACAGGAACCTCTCCACCAAACAGAGCGTCTGCAAGATGGGTGTGATCTGGAAGTTGATGTGACATCAGATGATGATGAAGGGTCAGCTGAGAGCTCCAAAGGTGAGATCCAGTGGTGGACAAAGTACACAGCTCCAGTACTTCAGTCTAAGTACAGATCATCAAGGTTAAATGTTACTCCAATAAAAGTGAAAGTAGCTAAGCTAAACTATGATTTCAGTAAAAGTACAGGAGTCCTTGCTTTTAAAAATATTTAACTATTCAAAGTACTTTTCATCACAATGCAATGTGTCCTGAACAGTACACTCAAAGAATGAACTGGTTTGAACAGATAATTATTGAAAAAGAAGCAAATCCTATCCTATAGAAAAAAACATAAACTGACAATATATCTATACATGACGACACTGTAATTGTCTTGTTCTTTTTATTAAAAGAAAGCCGCCCCTGTTCAAAATCAAAATGCTAAATAAAATAAGGTTTTTTTTAGGGTTGTTTTTTTTTTTAAATTTCTTAGGTCAGTGACAAAACAGTGACAAAAAGCAAAAGACAGATTTAATTAATTAATTAAACATTTGGGGTAACAACCCAAAAAGTGCAGTTTTTCCTCTGCATTTCTCTCTTTTTTCTCCCCCCTCCTCTCCTCCACTCCCACTCTTTTCCACTCCATTCCTTCTCTCCCTCCTCTCCTCTGTTGCCTCCACTCCACTCCCACCTCTTCAATCCTCTCTACCTCTCTGCTTCTCCTCTACTCCTCTCTGTCCTCTCATCATCCTAGTCTACTCCTCACACTGGAAGAAGTTCTTGTTCAGTTTTCACAGAAGCTGGTTTTCAAAGGTCTGTGAATCAATTCTCTCCTGTCTTGAAGTGAAGATTAACCCAGCTGCACTAAAAACCCTTTCACAGGCAGCAGGGCTGTGTTTAGCTTGAGAGACAGGTTGGACACAGCAGGGAAGGAAACCAACACATCAAATCCAAATTGAACAAATATCAAATCATTCTTTAGCTCCGAGAGTTCAAACATGGAGTTCAGGTATGGCAACGGATGATCAGGGAGAGTAGGAGCAGCTTCAACTCCATTGTCTCTATGACTTGCGGTTCACAGCTGAAGTGGATCACCTTTCCTCTCCCACTTGAATGTTACCTGTGAGCTCACCACCCAAACTGAGTGGCACATGCACGAGGGACAGCTATGGCAACATCACTTGAACACAGAGTTTATGGAATTCTTTAATGCAAATGTAACAAATACTCCATAGAAATGTAGTGGAGTCAAAAGTACGATATTTGTCTTTCAAATGTAGTGGAATAAAAGTACAAAGTTTCCAAAAAATGCATCACTCAAGTAAAGTACAGATCCTCAAACAACTGTACTTAAATATTGTACGTAAGTAAATTTACTTTGTTACTGTTTAATACTTGTGAGATCATAACCCTAAGACACAATTTGAGTGACCTTCTCACCTCCAGCCAGGAGGTCATCTTAAACTGTGTGCGTTTGTCAGCAAAATTACATAAAAACAACTGATCTAAACCTGGTTAAGGAATGGGGGATGGCCTGGTGAATAACCAATTTGATTCTGGGGCAGATTTTGTTCATTTATTGTGAAAACTATTACTATCTTCAGACGTCTGGTGTGTGTTGTTTGACACTGACCTTAGTGGGGCCAGTGTCTGTACACTCTGGGTGTTCTTGTAGCTGGAAAACACAGTACACACACACTCACACACACACACACACACACACACTCACATATACACGGATCAGACCTAACATTATGACCACCAGCATAGTTTTTTGTTGGTCCCCTTTTTGCTGCCAAAACAGCCCTGACCCATCAAGACATGGACTCCACCAAACTATGTGTGCTGGGGTATCTGGTACTAAGATGTTAGCAGCAAATCATTAGTACTATACTATACTAAGTACTATAATTTGCAAAGTGGGGCATCCATGGATTGGATTTGTTTGTCCAGCACATCCCACAGATACTCGACTGGATTGAGATCCGGGGAATTTGGAGCCAAGCCAACACCTCTAATACGTTGTTGTGCTCCATGTTTGCCTTGTGGTGCATTATCCTGCTGAAAGAGGCCACAGGCATCAAAGAATATTGTTTCCATGAAAGGGTGTACATTGTCTGCAACAATGCTTAAGTAGGTTGGACATGTCAAAATAACATCCACATGGATGGTAAGACCCAAGGTTTCCCAGCAGAACATTGACCAAAGCATCACACTGCCACTGGCAGCTTGCCTTATTCCCATAGTCTATCGTGGTGTAATGTGTTCCCCAGGTAAGCACACACCCAGCCATCCACACGATGTATCCCACCCACTAACAGTTGCTATGATGAAGAATTAATCAGTGTTATTCACTTCACTTATCAGTGGTCATAATGTTGTGCCTGATCTGTGTATATAGCACCGTGCAAAAGTCTTGACTACTATTAGATTTTTTTTTGTTTGCAATGCCAAAATCACCATATATAATTATTTCTCAGTCTAAAGGCCAATATAACTTCAAAATCAGACGTTTATTCTTTGAGAGACTGGAAGACGTACAGCAAGGACCTGGGTTGGCATCTGCTGGCTTCTGCAGTTGGAAGAAGCTTGATCAGGAATGGTCTTTGTGGCTGCATTTCTGCCGCTGGTGTTGAAGATATTTTCCAAATTGATGGGATCATGAAAAGTACAGACATATTTTAATGAATCTTTCTGGAAAGTGACACTGATTGAAAATAGTCTTATTTTTCTGAATGACAGTGATTCCGAGCACACTGCTAATTCAGTGAAATCTTATTTTGAGAGAGAAACAGCAGATCAAACACTGACAGTCATTTGCTCCCTTCCATAGTGTCCAAACCTGAACATTATAAAGGACTGTATGGGATCATCTGGACAAAGAAACGTAAATATAGCAAAAGACTGTACGAAGTGTTGAAGGAAGTTTGATTAAATGTGGCAAACCAGGGGAAACAACCCATCCAGTCCCATCCCGGGGGTGGAGCCCCAGGCTCAGGTTAGGGGAAGTGGTAGAAGGATTTTCTATCCAGTGAGTGTTTTGCAGGCACTGGGCACATGGCAGTGGTCACACCTGCAGCCCATCTGTTAATCAACCACTCACTCGACTCACACCTGCAGCAATCACAGCCAGTATATATTGACCTGGTTTCTGAGCGCTCGGGAGGGGGACAGAGAATCAGACTGGCCACACAACAGGAGCACCCTAAGAAAGCTGGACGACCATCCACACCAGGGAGCTGTTGCCCCCCCAGACGCTAATTAAAAGGCTCACCATTCTCTTTCTCTTTGCCCCTCTGCCACTTAGGGCCCTGGAAAGTGAAACCAGCCCAAGGTGGCTCAAGTTGAGGAGCCCAAGACCCCGGCCGGGAAGAAACTTCAGTTATCATTTGACGCCTTCCCCTTTTTCCCATCCGGTTAATAAATACTCCTTTTTGTTTTCTGCAAACTGAATCAAGCCTTGTTCTTGTTGTGAATCTCACCTCTGCTTCCCCGGGTGTGCCACATTTTGGTGGAGAATGCGGGCAGCGTTCTGACGCTATAGATTCACAACAAAACAGGTGCTTAAAGTAACACAAGGCGCCATGGAAACCGCCCTAGCCCACCTCATACAAACCCAAACCCAGCAGGCCCAGAGTCTTAAAGCCCTACAAGATGCCATTACTACGCTGGGCAAGCATCTAGTAAAGCCCTAGAAGCTCAAAGAACCCAGCAAAGTGCTGACCAAACAGGGGGCTGAAGATGACATTGAGGCCTACCCCGAGGTGTTTGAGAGGACAGCAGAGAGAGAGAGATGGCCTAAGACGGAGTGGGCCGGCATACTGGCACCCTTCTTAACAGGGGAAGCTCAAAAAGCCTGTTGGGACTTTGCCCCCACAGATACAAACAATTATGCTTTGTTGAAGGACACAATTTTAGCCCACTACAGCCACAATCTTCAGACGCGGGCTCAACGATTCCATGCCTGGGTCTATGACCCCGCAGCCCCAGTTCGACCACAGATCGCAGCCCTAATCCGGTTGACCTGTAGCTGGCTGACCACGGGGGAAGGACCTCCAGCCCTTGACAGACTGATAGTGGACCGGTGCATTAGAGCTCTGCCAGCTGAGGCCAAACAATACGCCTCCCAAAGCAGTCCGGAGACCGTGGATGACTTGGTGTCGCTGCTGGAAAATCACCAGGTCACAGTGGAGCTGATGCGAGGCAGCCGGACAGAGGGCCTGCGACAAAGGCGCCCTGACCCTAGAGGAGCCAGGCCGAAACTGAGGAACGGTGACCTGGAGGCCCCCACCCAGCTCACAACCCCTCAGCGTGAACAGCCCAGGTCTCCACCATGCCGGTGCCGCCTGATAAACCAGGATCGTCGGAGATGCTTCAAATGTGGCCAAGACGGCCACTTAGCCTGGAACTGCCCTGACCATGATGAATCCATGCCTACCACTGGACCAAACGACTCACAACAGAAGTCTTGTAGCTATCTCACCACCTGCTGGGCCCACGAGCGCACCGAGGCCCCCAAGCTTCTCATCAGAATAGGGACCCGAGATGCCGTTGCTCTGCTGGACTCTGGAAGTACCGTCACCCTCCTAAGATCAGGCTTGACAGCCGGGGCCCAAGGGCCACCTATCCCTGTCTCATGTGTCCATGGAGATTTGCGGGACTGTCCCACCACTCACATCAAGGTACAAACCATGAGGGGCACCTTTGAGGTCATGGCCGGGGTAGTGGAAAAGTTGCCTGTTCCTGTGCTGATAGGGCGGGACTGCCCCATCTTTTGGCAGCTGTGGGCGCATTGCAAGCGAAACCAATCTTGGAAGAAGCCACAGAGCCCCCGGAAAGGGAAGCAGGGGCAGGCCTGCACAGCACCCTCTGGGTCCCCCCTTTCGTCTGGTGGAGAGACCAGTGGAGATCCTCCTGTTCCAACAGATGGCCAGGGGGAAGGGGACCTGGAACCAGACAGGTCTTCGTCAGCTGAAGATTTCATGGATGCTTATTTAGAATTTCCTCTGGCTGAGGAGGAAAGGGGGACCTGCCCGGGACAGTTCGGGACTGCCCAGCTGGAAGACCCTAACCTGGAACAAGCCAGACGATCCATGGTGGTGATCAAAGGAAAACCAGTCACAGGGGTGAGTGTTGTCCCATTCCCTCATTATGCTGTAAAACATGGACTTCTGTATAGAGTGGTCCAGAAAAGAGAACTTGTGGTTGAGCAGTTGCTGGTCCCAAAATGTTATGTTCCCAAAGTGTTGTATCTAGCCCATTCACACCTGCTGGGAGCTCATCTGGGAGTGGAAAAACCTACGACAGGATCCTGGACCGCTTCTACTGGCCAGGCGTGAAGAGGGCAGTGCAGGACTATTGCAGGAGCTGTATGGAATGCCAGAAGACAGCCCCGAAGGTAAACTACCAGAACCCCTTAATTCCTTTGCCATTAATCGACACCCCCTTCCAGATAATAGCCATGGATATAGTAGGTCACTTGCCAAAGTCCAGTAGGGGGCATCGGTATATCCTGGTTATTATGGACTATGCTACCCGCTACCCCGAAGCTCTCCCCTTGCGGTCTGCAAATGCCAAGGCGGTGGCCAGAGAACTGGTCCTCCTCTTCAGTCGGGCTGGCATTGCAAAAGAAGTCCTTACTGACCAGGGGAGCTGCTTCATGTCTCGGGTAATGAAGGAAATGTGCAAGTTGTTGAAGGTGAGCCAGATAAAAACTTCTGTGTACCACCCCCAGACTGATGGTCTTGTGGAAAGGTTTAACAAGACCCTCAAACAAATGCTGAGGAAAATTATCGATGTTGATGGGAAAAACTGGCACCAACTCATCCCTTTTGTCTTGTTTTCCATCCGAGAAGTTCCCCAGGCCTCAACAGGGTTTTCACCATTCGAGCTGTGTACGGACGGAGGCCCAAGGGCATGCTGGATCTGGCCAAGGAAGCATGGGAACAACAGCCATCACCCCATCGCTCCGTCATAGAATATGTGGACCAGATGCAAGATAGGATGGGTAAGATATGGCCTCTCGTTCGCGAGCATATGCACCAAGCCCAGCAAGCTCAAGCCCGGGTCTACAACCGAAAAGCCCAGATACGAGAGTTTCAGCTGGGTGAGTTGGTCCTAGTCCTAATCCCAACATCTGAATGCAAGTTCCTGGCCAAATGGCAGGGGCCCTATGAGGTAGTACAGAAGGTGAGCAAGGTCAACTATAAGGTGAGGCAGCCGGGTAGAAGAAAATCCTGTCAGATATATCATATCAATCTTCTAAAGAAATGGCATACCCCCGACTGTGTTCCCAGGCCCTCGTTGTCTGCTGAAATACCGGGGGCTGGCCCCCCACGGGTACCTTTGGGCCCTCAGCTGGCCCTGGCTCACCGACAAGACCTGGTAGAACTGACCAGCCAGTTCCGAGATGTGTTCTCTGACCTGCCTGGACGCACCGCAGTCATCCAACATGACATAATTACAGAGCCAGGGAAACAGGTGAGACTCCGGCCCTATCGCATCCCTGAAGCGAAGAGAGAGGCCATCAAGAAAGAGTTAAACAGGATATTAGAAATGGGGGTTATTGAGGAATCGCGTAGTTCCTGGTCTAGCCCCATTGTGCTGACCCCTAAACCAGATGGCACTGATAGGTTCTGCAATGATTTCAGAAAACTGAATGAGATTTCCAAATTCGACACCTACCCTATGCCTAGAGTTGATGAGCTAATTGAGCAACTAGGCCCCAGCCGGTTTGTGTCAACTCTTGATCTCACTAAGGGTTACTGGCAGGTCCCCCTCACAGAAGCAGCCAAAGAGAAGACGGCCTTTTCAACCTCTGATGGCCTGTACCATTACAAGGTCTTGCCCTTCGGCGTCCATGGAGCACCTGCCACCTTCCAGCGAATGATGGATAAGATTCTCCGGCCTCATGATGAGTATGCCGCAGCCTATCTTGACAACATAATAATCCACAGCTCTGATTGGACCTCCCACCTAGACCACCTGAGATCCGTCCTGGGAGCCCTACGGCGGGCAGGCCTGATGGCCAAGCCCAAAAAATGTCGACTTGGCCTAGAGGAGGCTGAATATCTTGGCTACACCATTGGAAGAGGCAGTGTAAGACCCCAAACCCGCAAGGTGGAGGACATCACTACTTGGCCTAGGCCAGCAACTGAACAACAAGTAAAAACATTCCTGGGACTTGTGGGCTATTATCAGAGTTTTATCCCTCACTTTGCTACGCTTGCAGCTCCGCTGCATGAGATGACCAAGAAAATCCACCCACAGCACGTCACCTGGAGTGCCGAAGCAGAGGAAGCATTCGCCACCCTACAGAAGGCCCTGTGCACGGAACCAGTGCTGAGTACGCCAGACTTTCAGGAGCCCTTCATCGTCCAAGCCGATGCCTCAGGAATGGGAGTTGGAGCTGTGCTGTCCCAGGTCCGGGGAGGGGAGCAACACCCAGTGACCTACATCAGCCGTAAGTTGATGAAGCATGAACAGCACTATTCAACCATAGAGAAGGAATGTCTGGCAATTAAATGGGCACTAACCAAGTTGCAATATTATCTCCTGGGCCGTAAATTCACCCTGATAACAGACCATGCCCCGCTGAAGTGGCTGTCAACAGCCAAAGACACAAATGCACGAGTCACACTGCGGTTCTTGGAATTGCAAAACTTTAATTTTACTGTCGAGCACAGGTCCGGCAGAGCCCATTGGAATGCGGATGCCCTGTCCAGGAGAGATGGCTGCTGCTTTGTTGACTGTCCTAGCCCCTGCCTGGAGCTGGTGGGTGGGGTATGTGGCAAACCAGGGGAAACAACCCAGCCAGTCCCATCCCGGGGGCGGAGCCCAGGCTCAGGTTGGGGGAAGTGGTAGGAGTTTTCTATCCAGTGAGTGTTTTGCAGCCACTGCAAGCCAATATATATTCACCTGGTTTCTGAGCGCTCGGGAGGGAGACAGAGAATCAGACCAGCCACACAACAGGAGCACCCTACGAAAGCTGGACGACCATCCACACCAGGGAGCCGTTGCCCCCCCAGACGGTAATTAAAAGGCTCACCATTCTCTCTCTCTTTGCCCCTCTGCCACTTAGGGCCCTGGAGAGTGAAACCAGCCCAAGGTGGCTCAAGTTGAGGAGCCCAAGACCCCGGCCAGGAAGAAACTTCAGTTATCGTTTGACGCCTTCCCCTTTTTCCCATCCGGTTAATAAATACTCCTTTTTGTTGTCTGCAAACTGACTCTAGCCTTGTTCTTGTTGTGAATCTCACCTCTGCTTCCCCGGGTGTGCCACATGAAATATCAAAACATTACCTCAGAAAACTTCAGGAGTCACCTTAAAAGATTTTAAGATGTAGTTCTTACCACACTAAATACCAACTCTTGCCTGTAGAAGCCATTTTTTTCTGAAAATCAGTGAACATACACACACACACACACTCAAAAGCACACGTACATGCATATAGCCCATATTAGAATAGTACCTATGTGTTTGTTTGTTACTTTATAAGAAATGTTCTTAAACAAAACCGCTAGTGTATTTGATGTTGCACAAGAGGGAATATTGCCAACCTCTTTTCTGCAGAACTCCAAATTCTTCTGCTTAATATGGTCATTTGGCTATATATTAGGGCTGTCAAACGATTAATATTTTTAATCAGATTAATATCATGGCTGCTGTGGATTAATTTTGATTAATCACAATATTAATTCATTACTAATTGTGGTTCATTTTGTGGGGGCAAGAAAACAAATGAAAGAAGGTAATATATAAATACTTAACGTGTTTATTTAAACCAAAGAGCAGATGTGGTGTCCAGATTGCAATGTAAAAAAAGCACAAAAACAACCACCTCCCCCAAAAAAAGCCACATCATATTTATGAAACCAGTCTCTTTCTTTTTTGACAAACTTACTTGTTTACGTGTTTATTGGAGAGGAGAGCTGACCGCTTCTTATGTACAATGTTCCCTGGAGTGGCGAGATATTTGCAAACCAGCAGTTTCAGCTTTTCATGGGCTCCTGAATCAGCTGACCACTACTGATGGAGGTATCGATTCCATGGTATCAATATATCGATACTCACTCGCAACTCATTTGATTATCAATTACTCTAATAAAGTATTGATAATAATTAATAAATGCGAAATAAAAGCGCATGTGTCACTTCTGAATCTTATTGGAACTTACTCCAGGGTTTTGTGCCCTCTCCAAGGGACAGTCCTGCATACTAATGCTCAGCTTTGCTCTGTACTGCCAGCTGCCATCCTGGACAGCACCTTACGGCAACTCAGCTTGGACAAATTTCATTAGCGCCCTGCCCGATATGCATCGCCAGAGACATTTTTTTTTTCAGGTGCATTAACGGCATTAAAAATGTTGCAAATAAATTAATCTAGGTTGGCGAGTTAATTTTGAAAGCCCTACTATATGTGTGTGTGTATCTATATATAGTTCACGGACTGACTCTGAATCTGTTTTTTCTCTTTCAGATCTTCAGGAGATTCCAGAGGAGATCTAACGCCCATGACACTGATTAGCTGTAACTGATTTTAATGTCAACTGACTGCCTCTCTTTCTTTTTATTCTACTGCTTTGTTTTTTGCTTGTGACATTGAACAATTTTATCTGCCCTGTGCGCTTTAGTGTGCTTAGTTTTTATTGCCATGGTTTGATCTCAACAGTCTTAAAATAGCTGAATGGCTGTCCGTGATTCTGTCAGATGTGAGGATGAGTCAACATTCGTGTTCCTAGTGTTTGTAATCTTATTTCAGAGGGATTTAACAGACTTACTCTCCCTTCACTAATCAGGAAATTGAATTAGTTTATAAGTTAATAATCATGAAGGTGAAACTTGATTTTCAGAGTTAATATGTTTACTACAGAATTTATTAAACCTCAGTGTAATATCAATCATATTTTAAATTAGTCAAAATTTTATTTTTTATGTTAAAAGTACGATTTAAATGTTGAAGTGTAAATTATGAGAGATCATAAAAGAGGTTGGGGGCCCTACAGTTTCCTTGGCTCTGTACTGGTAACTTAGCCTCCATTAACATCAAGAGGGACCAGGAGTGACAGCAGGTACTGAACCAGCGGCAGCAGAGGCCAAGAGGACCAGGAAGAGCCTGAAAACAAACAACAAATTAAAACTACATCTTTATGAAATATCTGAAGAAAGATCCTCATATCACAGCTTCAACCTGGTATTAAAAAAAAATCTGTAAAAGCCTCTGAGCTCAAACAAGGGTGACCTGAGGAAAATTGTTTTCCAGTGTAATGTGTTTGACCCTGACATGAATTCCACATCCATAGTTCAGTTGACATTAGAGAGAGCTGTCAACACAGGTTTGTGCTCAAATAGTTAGACGAGTGACAACTCAACCCTGAATGAGTCAAATCTGATGGACTAACTTAAGACCTTTTTTTTTTTTTTTTTTTTTAAATAAACATGTTTATGTCCAGATGATAATAACACAATACCTCAATAACACCCTCTTCAAGCATCACTTGGAGCAAAGGTTACTATGACCTTGCAAAAAATTTGTTCAGATTTAATGTTAATAAATTATCAGTTCAAATGATTGAAACTTCATTATGCCTACAAAATGACTTTGTCACAATCACACTAAAGACAGTTCCAGCCTCTCAAGATATACTGAATACTGAATAACAAAACTCATAATTCACTTAAGTTCTTTTTGATCTCATTTACACAATAAATAAGTCACCAAGGACTAGATCATCAGTCACATCAGGACAACATATTTTATGTCCCATGAACAACAACAATAATAATAAACAACCATCAACCTCTTTGGGGCACACCTCGCATCACCACTAAAAAACAGTGTTGGACATGTTGGAATGATGTTCTCACCTATAGTTTTGATTTTATTTTTGCTTTTTACTAAGGACACATCAGCATGAATGTACCAACAGGGATAGACCAATGAAAATGCAAAAATGAAAAACACTCTAAAAAAAAAACAGTTTTACTTAGGGCTATCGTAGAGCTACCACATTAACGCGATCAAGATCAGTTAAAAGTACCCAATGATCATCTCAATTGAGTGCTCCTGTTTTGTCCCTTTGCAGCACTCTTAACTTGCCACCTAGCCCTCAGCAGCTTCATGCCTCCTAATGCTGCATATGTCATGGAGGTAAACAACAACGATTCACCTTTGATAGTTTGTTCTGCTAAATTAAAAGATGGGTCAAAATTAATTAGTTTGTTATGTAAAGTGAACCAATCCAGTGAACGCTATAGATCTAAGGACCATGGTGCCAAAAGGACCACTTCATCTGCAAAAAGCAATGATGCAATCCTCCGGCTACCGACCTGCAACCCCACCTCACCATGGCAGCACCTCGAAATCCTGTCCATGAATATCACAAACAGAATCGCAGACAAGGCACAGCCCTGGCAATGGCCACCACCCACCGGAAATGAGTCTGACTTACTGCCAAGTATCTGCACACAGCTTTCGCTTTGGACATATAGGGATCGGTTGACCCTCAGAAGTGACTCCCTCACCCCATACATACAGATCCACAAAGCACATGTGGACTGGAAGATTGCATTGCCAGGTCCCCTCAAGGATTCCTACGAGGGTAAAGAGCTGGTTTGTTGTTTCCTTGACCAGGACAGAATTCCCAATGTTCCTATTCAGTTTGGGGTTCAACAATCGGACAGACCCTCTTTTCCAGTACCTCAGAGTAGACCTTTCCAGGGAGGCTGAGTAGTGTGACACCCCTGTAATTGGCACACACCCTCTGCTCCCCCTTCTTGAAGAGAGGGACCACCACCCAAGTCTGCCAATCCTTCGGCACCGTCCCCAACTTCCACGCCGCTCAACACCCAGAGCCTTCAGCATTTCAAGGGGTATCTCATCAGCCCCTGGGGGTTTGCCACTGTGGAGTTGTTTAACTACCTCAGCGACTTCACCCAGGGAACTTGACGATGATTCCCCATCATCATCCAGCCCCATCTCCATTAAGGAGGGTGGATAAGTGGGGTTCAGAAGTTTCCCAAAGTGCTCTTTGCACTGTGCTATCAACTCCTCAGTTGAGATCAACAGTGTTCCATCCTTTCTGTACACAGCTTGGATTGTTCCCTGTTTCCCCCTCCTTAGGTGACGGACGGTCTTACACAAATGCCTTGCAGCCATCCAAAAGTCCTTCTCCATGGCATCACTGAACTCCTCCCACAGCTGCTGTTTTGCCTCTGCCACAGCCATGGCTGCTACCCTTCGGGCCCGTCTGTAACTCATAACTGCCTCAGGAGTCCCCAGGGAAAAAATGTCCCTAAGGTATAGTAACTGTTTATTTGTCCCCATGGGGAAATTGGGTGGCAGCAGACCCCATGTGGCATTCCAAGATAAATAAATAACAATAGCCAAACATCCATCAGACATACAGTGGAGCATAGCAGTCACGTCTTCATGTACAGAAATAGGAAAGGACTCCTTCTTCAGCTGTACAGCTTCCCTGACCACCAGTAGTTCATAAACCAATTTTCTTTCATTCCCAATCAATACACATTGGTAAGAACTGTTTCACATTGTTGATACATTAAAAAAGAAAAAAAAAAACATTGTGCAGTTTTATCAATGCATCCATCCTATGTTTACTAAAAAAGGAGCAATGGCTCTTCATGTGGATATCACAAATAAAAATCTAATGTTAACATATACATACACCTGTCATTTATCTTTCTGTTTCAGCAATATACAGAGAAAATTAAAATTTTCTTTAGTAAAATCTCCATTAATTCAGGAATGTTGATTAATCGTGATTAAGCCACAGCCACCCTGTGATTAATCAGATAAAAAATTTTAATCATTTGACAGCCCTGGTTTCACTATACTAAAATTTACTCTAAAACAGTCTGTTTAAATATAATATTTTTATCATTTTTTTTATATCACTCATCAAATGTTTTTTTCATGTTGTCTTTTTAAGTGACAGTGGTCCACATTCATCCAACTGATGTTGATCATACAGCCATTTCCATGCAAAGCTCAGCAATTATGAATTTTGACATGAGTGTAAGGTTACATTCAAATCTCACACCAAAGCCTCACCTCATCCCTCGTTTATCAAACAAGTACAAACAATGTAGAATTAGGAGATGCAATGGAACAAGGTAGTTTTATTTGGCAGTCTGAAAAGTTGCATCAAAGACTGCCAGAAGGCAGCAGGAATCACAGCTGAGGTCAAAAGTGTTGGTGTGAGCTCCAGCTGACATTTGAATATTTCTTTTATCAGTGATTAAATTAGTTGGTTGCAAAAATGTTAAAATAAAGGCCTTAGCTTGGCCAATAGCTTGGATCACAGTTCTTTACATTGAGGTGAAGACAGAATTATCTGATTTGAGGATGATTAAAAATCGTTTTTCTGTGCTGAACATGTAGACTGGAGGAGGAAAGCCTGACTCCAGCCTGGCACTTAATTAAATGTAATTATTTGTGATTGTGTCACTCTGAGGAATCCCCTAGTTTTCATGTCAATGACTGCCTGTTTGTTCTTATATATTCAAACTGCATTCTCAATTCATTCAAAAGTAAAAGTCAAACACAATGCAGAGCATCAAACAGATGTCATTTTTCTATGGTCTTTTTCAGTGCAGGCTTGCAGGGGGCCTGGAGCTACACCTTTAGTAATAAATGCATTCCACGGCCTGCCGTGGGATTTTGCTTAAACAAATGTTAAGTGATTTACACATTAAACCTGTCGTAAAATGATTTTTGCACCTGGATCTGTGTCTAAGCTTGTTTGATAAATAAGGGCCAGTGAGGATACATGTTTAAACTCTGCAGCCTAGTAAAAAAACTGTTTGGTCTCTATACCTAATTTCCTCCTTTATAGCAAGGGTGTTAGAGTTGATTTTTATGTAACTCACCTGTTTACATTTTAAAATAATGAAAAAATGGCATCTTTCAATTACAGGTGAGTGAACCTATACTTGCCACAAACTGGCATGAACCTGAGTCATACAGCTAAAATTGAGCTTCAAAAACCAGAGTAACACATACATTTTTTTGTTTTAGTTCAAATTCCAACTGCAGCAGTTTGATCTGTTGGATCTGCAATCCAACAAGATGAACTTTTATTGGGAAGTATTGAGAGCTTCATCTGATGTCTTTGCCATCTGCAGTACAAAGGATTGTATTTTTTCCAGAATATGAGCTTAACCTATCAGTAACAACACTCACCAGTGATCCTGTTCCCACATTTTTGTTTGTGTTCATGTCTGCCTGTATATTTTTGCACATAACTGCAGACACACAATCTTACTCTAATCCTCCAGACAATGTCAGCCAAAAGATGTTTATTAATAACCAACTGGGGCCTAGTAAGGGATATAACTGACATGGTGAACCCACTGGCTCTATATCCTCACCATCCCAGTAGAAATCCAATTATAGGCAGTGGAGGCCAGGTGATGGAATAGGGTTACTGCACAGACATTCCTACCCAGTGTCGGTTTGTATTGTGTTCTAACTCTTAACCTCACACTGCATTATGAAGACCGCTGGTTTGTTGTGCATTTATCACACAAATATATTAATATATTAGATTAGTTTTAGTCATGAACCCACAACCTTCTTGCTGCGAGGCAACAGTGCTAACCAGTATGCCGCCTTGCTGCCAACTTAGAATCTTTAACAACAGAATTAAAGTGGTGTTATTTCAAATTTTGGATCAAATCACCAAATATAATGCCATAATTTGTCAAACATAGAAACAGGTGAAGATCCACATGCAAAAATCATCTTATATCAGATTTCAAGTTCGATTCACTGAACATTTGTATGATAGCATACAAACTATCAGGTATGGACAAATCCAGCGGCTGAAAGCAATTGGAATTTGAATATCACACCTAAATATTCTCACTTCCGATGCCTTGCCAAAACATTTCATGATATGGAGTCATGGAATATGAAGCAGAAATTGAAATAATGATGTTGGAGGTCCAAAGGAACAAAGTGAGTTAATTTGGTAGCCTAAAAAGTGGACTCAAAGACTGCCAGGAGTAGGACTCACTGCTTATGTCAACAGCGTCGGTGTGGACCCTCAAACTCTGACAGCTAACATCTGAATATTTCATTAATTAGTAAATTTTGCCATATTAACTGCTCAAATGTAAAAAAGGAAGGCTTTAGTGCTCATAGCTTACATCACAATTTTTTACATTTAGGTGAAGAAAATATAGTCTAATTTGAAGAGCGCCATTAAAAAGCATGTTTTGGCATTTAACACTCAGACTGGAGGAGGCCAGCTGGACTCCTCCCTGGCACTAATAGAGACAGAGGAGATGGGTGGATATATAATATGCTAACCATTGCTCTGAATAAAAGGGGCCTCTCTGTGTGGAGTTTGCATGTTCTCCCCATGCATGCGTGGGTTTCCTCCGTGTACTCCGGCTTACTCCGATATGTCGGGATGCATACATTAATTTGTATGTATTTCCTGTTTTATTTTGTAGTTTGTGTTTTGTTGTGTTGCTCTTAATTTTACTTCCTGTTTTTTACCTCCTCTGTTTGATTACGTCTTGGCCCTAATGTGTTACACCTGTGTCTCATTGCCCCCCCTTTCCTAGGGTATTTAAACTGTGCTCCCTTTCCCGCCTGTGCCAGATTGTCTTAGTTACCCCCATGTACAAGCTCGCTCGCGCTCTGATCGGTGCCTCCTGTGTATGGCTGGTTTTGTTATTTTCAACTTTTGGGATTTTTGCTTGGTCCCTGTCTGATTTGTCTGCCTGATTCTGCCTGCCGTTTTGGATTTTGACCATGTGTAACCTGAATTAAAAAGCTTGTTTTACAGACTTGATACTTCTGCCTTGCTTCTCTTTTGCACTTGGGTCCACACACACCTCGTGTTCACATAGTAGTCCAAAGATATGCATTGGTTTAGGTTGATTGGAGATCAGATAAGCCATAGAAAATAAGTGAGTGAGAGTGGAGACCAGGTATGGTTGTAACATGGTGGAGTTTAAACTCTACCAATCCCATCAGGCAGGAAAGAGATTGGAGTCATATGATAATTGCTGTATTTACCCACTGGATCCCAGGAACATAGGGTGACCTATAAGAGTGGAGGTAGGAGTACACAGGTAGACTACATCTTGTGTAGACAGTGTAATCTGAAGGAGATCAGTGACTGCAAAGTAGTGGTAGGTGAGAGTGTAGCCAGACAGCATAGGATGGTGGTGTGTAGGATGACTCTGGTGGTGAGGAAGATGAAGAGGGCAAAGACAGAGCAGAGGGCTAAATGGTGGGAGCTGAAGGAAGAGTGTTGTATGATTTTTAGGAAGGAGTTGAGACAGGCTCTGGATGGCCAGGAGGTGCTTCCAGTTGACTGGACTACTACAGCTAATGTGATCAGAGAGACAGGTAGGAGAGTATTTGGTGTGTCATCTGGAAGGAAAGTGGATAAGGAGACTTGGTGGTGGAATGAGGAGGTGCAAGAGTGTATACAGAGAAAGAGGTTAGCTAAGAAGAAGTGGGACACTGAGAGGACTGAAGAGAGTAGACAGGAGTACAGGGAGATGCAGCGTAAGGTGAAAGTAGAGGTGGCAAAGGCCAAACAAAGGGCTTAGGATGACTTGTATGCTAGGTTGGACAGTAAGGAGGGAGAGACTGATCTATACAGGTTGGCAAGGCAGAGAGACAGAGATGGGAAGACAGGCTTAGATGGAGGCAACTGATTCGCTGTGGCGACCCCTGAAGGGAAAAGCTGAAAGGATAAGAAGATCCCTAATCTCACAATGAAGTTGTCAAGGCTAGGAATACCTGCACACAGATTTTATTGAAAAAAAACTTACTTTGAGTTAAGTTGTGAGGGGACATGGGATCTACCATGTAACACTCAACAGATACTGCAAATCACTACAGAAGCTGAGAGAGCTGGTTATCCAGTGAGCTTCCCAATGTATGTTACCGGAGCAGCAGCAGAGTTTTCTCTGAGGCGCAGGAAAAAGTGTTGGCTGACTATTTGAGTCAGGCAGCAGACCTGTATTATGGACTGACTCTGGTAACATGTACCCTATGCAGTCTTTAGGCCCATCTAGCCTGCACTCCAGGCCTACCAACATTCATTTGTGTGATTCTGATTAAGAATATACACTTGGCCACACATGCATGTTGTTGTTAGTATTATTGTTATACTGTCTTGGAATCTGTTCATCTAAACTGTCTCGTATCCCCTAATTATTTTACACACATTATACTATGCTGAACTGCGAGTCCACACTGATAAAAACACCTGTACACAAGATGAAAACATGGCGTAAGATTTGAGTATACTCAGGTGCAAATGGACAAATGCTTTGCAAGGAAATGTGTGTTCCTTCAACTTGTAAAATTGACTCAACATCAACCTGTACATCCCACATTAGGTCACAATCCCTCCCAGATGCCTCCAAGGGGAGCTGTTCCAGGCATGCCCATGCCTGGGAGGAGACCCCGTGGCAGAGACAGAACCTGTTGGAGGAATGATATCTCTTGGCTGATTTGAGGATGCCTCAGGATCCTCCCAGAGGAAACTGGAACTGGCTAGGAAAAGGAGTATCTGGGCGGTTGGAGATGATATGAGATTGAAGAGGATCAAATCATCCCAACAGTTCTGGAGAGGCCAGTTAAGAGCTTGGGGAAGTGGTATGGGGCGGACCTCAACAATAAGCAGAGTGTGAGCAAGATGCTGATCCAAACAGATATCTGGATGAAGTCTCTGCAATGGAGTGGGTTACCTGGTAACTATAAGATCTGAGGCTACCAGCATGGGGTGCTATCCAGACTGCTGTGGCCTTTGCTCATTTATGAGAAGCTGGAGAGGAAGATTAACACCTACCTGTGGAGATGGCTGGACAGCACAGGCAGCAAGCTGCAGCTGCCAGTAACATCAGTGGTCGAGCAGTTTAAGGCATCGAAGAAAAGCCAGGCTTTGATGCTGCGAGACATCAGGGATGAGAGGGTACAAAGGCAGGAATTGTGGTCAGGACAGGCCGCAAGTGGTCAGCCAAAAGAGCTATCACAGAGACAAAGAATCAGCTGCACCATGACAGCACCATTGGGTCGACAGCCCAGGGCAGGATTGGACTGGGTTGTTCCACCAGAGTGAGCTGGATCAAAGTTGACCCAAGAGAGCAGAGGAAGAACGCCCCCATGTAAAGGCTGTAGCCATAAGGAAACAGGGCAGCTGGGCAAAGTGGGAGGGAGCACAAGGAAGGGTAGTAACCTGGAAGGACATCTGGAGCATGGAATGACATTGGATAAAGTTCTTGCTGTGTTCTGTCTATGATGTTGTGCCTACTTCATCAAACCTCCATACATGGTAGGATTGGCAGAGAGCCCCAGGTGCAAGCTCTGTGGAAGTTAGCAAACCTCAAGGAGGGCAGGGTACCTGTAAAGGTGGGCCAGGTGTGATGTCCCATCGTATTTTGCATATAACCTAAATGTCAACCCGATATATACAGCTACATAGAACATATAGAAGAAAATCTGTATCAGGTCTTGTAGTTTTCCAAACACTAAGTAATCTGACATTATGGAAAGATATCCTGGCAGAACCGACTTGCCCAATTCTTAATAATTTTGGTTATAGGGATATTCCCTGTCAGACCTCTGAATTTTTGACACGTGACTAAAGCTAATTTACAGTCCTCAATAAACAGATCTTTACCTCCAGTTTTTACACAGTATGATTTGGTGTAGGTCCTCTTGACTGCACTTAACCTTTTCAACCCATGACATAGACATACAAATTTTAAACTGTTTAAAAGGCATCCAGAAAGATTCTGTGATGATGTTATCTCAACCAATGGCCTATCCAACTATCCTCAGGTCAAATTTGCCCAAATCAACATTTTCTCTCGAAGAAAAATAACCATCATTCATATAATGAGAGCATATGTATATTAATATACTAGGCCTGTCATCATTAACATGTTAACTGATGTCAATTAAAAGGCCACCATTAAGTCAAATGTAATTGGCAGCTTGTGTAAAGCAGAGTGAAAACGTTTTGTATTTTATAATTAAGTCAAGCCATATTTTTAAAGGCGACATTGTGTTCCTTCAGCCCTATTACACTTCTTTTGTTTTGAAAAAAATCTAAAAGGCAAGTTCATTGAATCATTTTCTTTGATTTCCAATGAAGATAAATTGGTGAGAACTGCTTTCTACTGTTAATGCTGCCTATGTTGAGGTTTCCTCAATCCATCCAATATTTACTCCAAAAAGTGATAAATCACATTCAAATTTTTTATTGTTTGACAGCCCTAATCTATACAATATACGTATATTTGATAGACTCTTTTTTTCTAGCTTTCTGTATTTTTTCCTTCAAGCTGAAAGATAGACATTTTTCAGTTAGAATAGGAAATTGATCATCCTCTGCTTCCATTAAATATGGTGTTCCACAAGGCTAAAATTTCGGGCTTCCACATACTGCTTCCACTTGTACCAGAATGCACTAATTCCTTGGTAAAATAAAAAAGGAGGTGTGTATATAGAATCTCATATAAAAATACAAGACTATTAACATTAAATTATAAACACAAAATAATTAATTATTTAACACAAATGTATTTGCACAACAACTAATACTCAATTGTCCCACTGCCCATGACGCAAATCTACTTATGTTTTTTATGTGTGCTTTATTAAGTAAAGTGACTTGAATCTCTTTGGGAGTTAGTTATATGCAGCAGCAGCTGTTGCTCAACTGCAGTTTGGCCATAACAAAATTAAATATGGAAACCTGTAATGGTTATTCAAGAGTAATGAGTTTTTGTGACATATTTAGAGGTTTCAAATGCCTCTAAAACATTTTTAAACTGAACAGTGAACAGTCTATAGAAGCAGCATGTCAGACAGAATATTTTTCATATCATCTTCATTGAGTTTCTCCTATGCCTCCTTTTACTTCATAAACTGCAAGCAACTTCGTAAAGACAGTCAAACAGAACTGCCCATAAAATAAAAAATACATTGGAGGAAGTGTCTCTTGAAGTTCATTTGCTGCTCCTGTAAGGCAGGGGAAGAAATTATCTGTGGGCAGGTTTAGGGGCTTAGATGTGGGAGTGTCTTCTCATGTCTCATATAAATGGTCTGCCTCTATCTTTGATAGAGTTTGGTGCCTCCACCAGTTTGCCGTGCTCTCTCCTGTACCCATTCAACATCTTGTGAAAATCTGCTAAATCTCAGCCAAAATGGAGGCCATTAAGAAAAAGATGCTCATGCTGAAGTTGGACAAGGAAAATGCCCTGGATCAGGCTGAGCAGGCTGAAGCAGACAAGAAAGCTGCCGAGGAGAGAAGCAAACAGGTGGGTAATGAACACAAGACAAATAAAGGGATAAAAACTCAGACAAAAGTTTTTTCAAGGTGAAAAATGTTTTATTTGGTACATACAATTAGGTGGTTTTAATCTTTCATGACTACCTGTGGTGATGTGAAATTTGAAAAATTTTCCAGTGATCAGTAACCAGTCTGACTGATACCCTGGGGTGGGATCAAACACTACGAAGAATGGATAGTGGCATATCATCTCTGGAAAGTCGCAGACTACGACAATGAGATTGCTCTAATGTCTCCACAGACTTAGAGCTGCTAAGCACCAGACCTAGCCTGTTGTCCAGAAGATCTGACTGACAAGCAGGCACAATGACAGAATGCAAACTTCATATAGAAAGGGAATTAAACCCAGATCATTCTTGATGTGAGCCAACAGTGCAAACCACTTCATTGCTGTTCCTCCTATCTTTGTGACGATTTAGCTTTTCAAAATAAAGAACTAAAAATATATTGTAATTCAACTAGTTGAAAGTGACTGACTGTAAAGGGTGTATGAATTAACATACTCATGATATCAGACAACTGTAGGCAGAGCAACAAAGATGGAGTTTTATTTATTTTTTTGAAAATAGATTTATATACATGACTTTGGATCTGACGTTATTATCCTTGAACAACCTAAAATGATCTTAGGAATTTTATATGTAAAACCTGACATCTCACAATGCCAAAAGTATTCAGACAATTTACTGTGTAGCTCAGTTGCTCAATTTCTTCAAATCAATTGATGGAGATCATATATACTATACCGCGCCCAGAGTCCACCTGGAGTGGACTGAGTGTGGACAGACACACACACAAATATATCTGATGTCACAAATTATGATGCAGATTACTGAAAGAAACATGAGTAGGAAGGAGAGATCAGAGACTGGATTGTGTCAAGACTTGAAAATCAGGAGCTAGGTCACTCAATCATTCTTACATAGAGAAAATCATGAACGACCAAATTCTTCCAGAGTTGCACCAGGACAAACTGTGACATCAGGGAGATTGGTCTTAGCGAGACAGCAGACCAAGAACCTCATGGTGACTAGCTGGAAAAGGAGAAACTTCTAAAAGGACCAGACTCACTAAAACTACACCGATCTGATCATTATGTGAGAGAAATGTTCCTCCGTTAAATAAAAAAAGGACTTCGAGAAACTAAGTTCTCTGGTCTAATGAAACCAGACCTAAATAGTCAGCTTTGAAGGAAACCCGACCCCAACATTGGTAGAGAGATTCTTCATGAAAGCCTGGTCCTAAGCTCAAAAGCTTTCCAACAAGGGAATGATCCACTGCCAAGACAATGCAGATGAGGCTCAGAGATGGCTGAGTCCGGACCTGAGCTAGCAAAAACTTTTTGTGTAGACATGTGGACTGACATCTGTCCAACACTTTTTCTTCTTCATGAACATCTAAGTGGGCAGTCTGTTCAAATATATGTATAATTGTCCAAGTTTTAGGTGAACAAACTAGGTTGGGCCATTTTGAACCAATGTCTGGTCTCATGTGCTGAAATGCTATAAATTTAGTTCATGTTTCTTCCCCCAGGCTGTCTCCCAGATCTCCCCATAAGCCAGCTGTCAACCTCATGAACATTTGCTCATTACTGCACTATTGCACTACTGTACAACATTTCAATGTGTATATATATATATATATATAATATTATTATTTATTTATTTATTTTTGTCTTTCCCTTAACATGTCCAAGGTAGAAACACCGGAGTTTACACATACCTGGAAATAAAACCATTTCTGATTCTGATACTGAGTGGTAGGTTTTTAACTTTCAAAGTCGTAAAACAATATCCCCTCTCCTTCCCTCAAGTCTTAGGTCTGTCCAGAGTTAATCTGAGTTGTTGTTAATTTCCCCCTGTGTTTCACAGGAGATGTATCCAAAAGGAAAAGGGTTTATGGTCTATGAGGATGAATGTTGTTTCAATGGCTTGAATAAATGTCCCCTGGACACTGTGGGGTGTTAATACTGACTCTGTCTGATCTTTCACTGTCAGCATGAAGACGAACTACTGCAGATGCAGAAGAAGCTGAAGGGAACAGAGGATGAGTTGGATAAATACTCAGAGGCTTTGAAGGATGCTCAGGAGAAGCTAGAAGTGGCTGATAAAAAGGCTGCAGACGTGAGTGAAACACAACACACAAACAGACACACACACTGAACATATGATTTATAAGAACTACTGCACATGCACACTGTAGTCTCCAAACCATCTGCTGCTGGTGGACCATGTGAGTCCAGACTCTAATCATGCCACTGTAAACCAACCCTGGCTGATTCACTGCTTCTCCCTCACATTCCATTCTCCTCATGCTCAACATGGACTCTCCAGCTGTCAGTGGGATTCAAAGCCCTATTTTGGCCATGATGTCTGCCGCTCAACCTTGACCATGAGCTTAACAATAGTCCAAGTCAGTTTTAGGTTCATGGTCATCATTCATTCCTCCCAGGTCAACCTTCCTCCACCCCTACCCCCAAACAAGTCATGCAGCGAGACCATGCAGATGTCATTCGTTACTGCATAAAAACATTTCAACAAAACGTAATACAAAAATATATGACATTTATGTCTGTATATAGACGTATTACAATCACATGTATACATCGGTTTAGTACATATATAGTATAAATATAATCTATCATGGGCAGCACAGCAGAAAAGTGGTTAGCGCTGTTGCGCTGGGGGCCTGGGGCCTTTCTGTGCTGAGTTTGCATGTTCTCCCCATGCTTGTGTGGGTTTCCCATCGGATACTCTGGTTTCCTCTACAGTCCAAAGACATGCATGTTTAGGTTGCCTATAGGTCTGTGTGAGTGTGAGTGGTTGTTAATCTCTGTCTGTCTCTGTATGTTGGCCCTGCAACAGGGGGCAGGGAGCAGGGATTGGCTCTGG
Organism: Remorina albescens; assembly: GCA_034769265.1. Taxonomy (NCBI): domain Eukaryota; kingdom Metazoa; phylum Chordata; class Actinopteri; order Carangiformes; family Echeneidae; genus Remorina; species Remorina albescens. The sequence continues at coordinate 1,140,945 of CM068492.1, read as the reverse complement.
AAACGGATAAGCAATAAAAGATGAATAAATGAATGAATAATCTATATTCCATAAATGTAGATACACATTATAACACATACATGATATCAAGATAAATAGATTTCATGTAACATACATTGGCAGTATGAACATAGAGACATAAATACATGTTTTTATGACACAGACATGTATGACAGGAGTGTCAATATTCCAATTTCTAAATATGTTTAATTTTAAAAGTACATATATCCCAGATATGGAAATCTGTTATTTGCTGACATTTTGCATTTATGTACCTGATGAGGCTTTGAACTCTGCAGCCCCTCCTGTTCCTCTTCTCTCATTGGAGAAGAATGTATTCATCTACATATAGAAAGAGCAGCTGCAGCAAAGACCATTATTCTGCCAGGAACCAAACACCAGTGCTGATTTAGATATGTCTGGGATTTCAGAATAGAATTTAAAATCCTTCTTTTAACATATAAAGCTCTTAATGGCCAAGCTCCATTATATCTCAGAGAGCTCATAGTTCCTTACTGTCCTAGTAGGCCACTCTGCTCTCTAGATGGAGATTTACTCGTGGTTCCTAGAATCTCCAAGAGTAAATCGGGAGGCAGATCTTTCAGTTATCAGGCTCCTCTTCTATGGACCCAACTTCCAGTATCGGTCTGCGGGGCGGACTCTAACTTTTTAACTATAAGCTCTGTCATACAGAAAAGTTTTAAGCCTGGTCTTGAAAATTGCTAAAGTTCATTTAGTCTTTAGCTATGCTGCTATAGGCTTAGAGGGAGAGGTGCTCAGTCCTTCACCCAGCAGTCTCTCTCTCTCTCCTTCCCCCCTGCATGCGCCCACATATTAAAAACCATGCTTCTCCGAAATCCCCTTCTCTCCCAGTTTTAAGCATGTGTGCTGTATTTACTAACCATGTTTCCCAAAGTCTCTGTCTCTCCCAGTTCCTCTCCTCTCTCTCCCTGTCCTCATCCTGCAGGTGGTGAATCACTACCCCATGTTCCTGCAACGCCTGCTGCTCCCATATCTTCACGAACTCCATCCAGCATCATTTCTATGAACTTCATGCAGCATCATATGTTCCTGCTTGCACCTTTATTGAATATCCCCTCCTGCTTTCATCTCTCCCTACTCTACCCAACTTTGCCGCCCGTCTCTCTATCTCTCTCTTTCTCTCTCAACCCAAGCAGTTGAGGCAGATGGCCGCCCATCCGAACCTGGTTCTACCCGAGGTTTCTGCCTCTTAAAGGAAGTTTTTCCTTGCCACTGTCGCCGAGTGCTTGCTCATGGGGGGATCTGTTGGGTCTTTTTAAATAATTTTATAAAGAGTTTGGTCTGGACCTACTCTATATGTAAAGTGCCTTGATGTAACTTTGTTATGATTTGGCACTATATAAATAAATCTGATTTGATTTGATTTAACCTTTATTTAAAGTCCAACAAAAATAATTGTACAATTCTACACCACAGTTACTTACACACACCCGCACAGGCTGTCAGAGATGATCTAAGTGTCGTTTTTGGTTTCTGACCTGCTTTCCTCAGCTACAGTCTGTTTTAGCACAAACACACCCACTTTCCCACTACAATCAGTAAATGTGGGATTAATGTCAGCACTTGAAACAAAAGATTCAGTCTGTACTGTCTGTTTTCAGGCTGAAGCAGAGGTGGCGTCTCTGAACAGACGCATTCAGTTGGTGGAGGAGGAGCTTGACCGTGCACAGGAGAGATTGGCCACAGCTCTGCAGAAGCTGGAGGAGGCTGAGAAGGCTGCAGATGAGAGTGAGAGGTGACTTTCTAAGAACCTTCTTCTATTCAGAGCATCAGCAGAATGAGACAAGTAGGATATTAAATAGCAGGCTGAGGAAACTGACCTCACCTATACTGCTATACCTGGTGGATGGACAGCTGGTCATGGTCAGAGTCAGAGACAATAATCTTTTTCCCACAAAGAGTGACTCTGAAGACTTACACAGCCTCTATTACCTAGATTGTTTCATTTCAGCTCAGGCCTCACAGACTTCAGGGCTCCTCAAATATGCCACAGTAATGTGTCAACTGTAAGATAATTTACACAGTTCAGCAGTTTGGGAGCTGTAGAAAGAGAGAGGTCAGAGGTCAAAAAGGCAGCAAACAGCAGCAGAGGGCTCAGATGCATCTTTAATAAAACCATGTCAATATAGTTTATAGTCAAACCAAAGGTCGTTTGTCTCCATATGTCAGCCCTGAGTTAGAATGGCAACTTGTCCTAGGTATACCCCGTAATGTCATTTGAGATTGTCTCAAGTTCCTGTGTGACTATCAGAAGATAAGATTTTATATAATGGATGGTTCCTCAGTCTCTCTGTTTTTTCATTACTGGTGAGAAATTAATCTTGGATGAACAGTATATGTTGGGATATATCGACCATAAAAAGTAGGACACAGGGATCTAGTCTCACCACTGTGACACCACAGTGTCACACCACACAAGGTTTGGGTGGCTTGATAATGCTTAGCAATTAAATGGTTTTAATCAGTGTGAAGGGATACATTATGGTATGTCTGTGTGTAGAGGGATGAAAGTGATTGAGAACAGGGCTCTGAAGGATGAGGAAAAGATGGAATTACAGGAGATCCAGCTCAAGGAGGCCAAACACATTGCAGAGGAGGCTGACCGCAAATATGAAGAGGTGAGTGTCAAGTTATGCATCTGTACTGTCTTCAGGTGCTTAGGGGGGGTACAACAATGTGGTTGGAGTGGGGATGGGAAAAGGTAGTCCATGTGAGAAGCCTGATGTTTTTATCATTCATTTGTCCAGGTGGCTCGTAAGCTGGTGATTGTTGAAGGAGAGCTGGAACGCACAGAAGAGAGGGCAGAGCTGGCTGAAGCGTGAGTACCTTCATCATCTGTTAAGGTCATATATCATCGGTAAATTAGTCTTGGGATCTGACCTGACAGATCAGTATGTTCATCTAAGATTTAGTGTCAATTCCCTGCACTTCTGTACTGTGGCTGCTGGCTGCTCTGTAAGCCACCTGATTCTGAGGTTTTGGTGGTTTTTTGTTTTGGTTACATGATGTCTACAAAATCATGAAATGTGTTGGACAACACAAAACCATCTGCTGTAATTCAGAGAACAGAGTCTCTGATACAGTGTCTGAGGACTGGGTTGACTCTTCTCTTCAATCTGCATTATGGTTGCAAAGGAGTGAAAATTTCAGGTAGATTTCCAAAAACTCTCCATGGAAATTTTGGATTAAGGGCTTTTGTAAATTTTGAGTTTCAGATTTCAGATTTTTTAATTTCCAATTAGGAAATTAACTTAAAAAAAAACAGCTTGTAAAAAAAGGGTAAGGGCTAACCCTAACCCTAATGCAAGGCGATGCACAGATATATGAATAGTCACCTAAACAATTATAATAGCCTTTAAAAATAAAAAATTGATCATGGACAAATCAACAGAATACGTTGGATGAATAGATGAACACTCAGTCAACAAGCTAAATCAAACAATAACCTATATTGTTGTTGGTAACAGCAAACTGGCTAGCAGAAGGCAGAATAAACAGCATCACACATATGGTAGAACTTTTAAATTGTCAATGAGATGACATACTTAACATACTTGGCTGGATGTGGTCATTGGCTCGAGTACAGTTGTGTGGCTTCATTTGTTGTGTAGTGTGCAGGGCTCTAAAAACTATGTCCATATGATGGAGGAATGCATAGCGCAGGGTTTAAGATATTTAGGTTTCCTGATAGAGACTAACTCACAATTTCGAAAATTGGCAATTTAGTACTGTTAATTCCCATGAATGCATTATGCATGTGATCGAGGAATAGCATAGATATTCAAGCATACTTACATTAAAGATGGTTGTTATAGTAAAGATTATACTATAATATATTTTCCCAACTATATTTAAAATTCCTGTCTATTAAGGGCCAACCTTCATTTTCATAAATTTCAGGTTAATTCCTGTTTTATCCCATATGTTCCTTTTAATTCCCATGCATTCCTGTTAATTCTCATATATTTCCATTTATTCCCATGGAAAGTTTCCAACTTTGAAAATTCCTGGAATTTTTGGAATATTTATACATTAATGGAGCCTCCAGATAGTGTCCACCCTTTTAGCCAATGGAATGCTTTAACATTGCAAAATCTCTTGTGTTGGAAGGAAAATTCCAATAATGTAATTAATTCATTCAATATTGGAATAGGTTCTAGCAGACTTGGTAGAATGAAGTAAGAGTTGCTTTTTATGTGAGTAACAAAATATCATTGGTAATAAAATATAATTTATCAAATCTTTCTGCACACATCAATTTGGAATTGTATGAAAGTGAATCAACAGTTTTAAAAACCATCACTACAGCATCAAGGGTGTTTGAGTGGTTGGTGCTCATGCCATGTTAATGTAGCATTGTGTGTTCCTGTCAGCCTCTCTGTCACTTACTAATTAAAATAAAGGCACAAAAAGACCCATACAATACCCAAAATTTTAGATTTTTAAAATAAAGTTGTTATTTTTTACAAGAAAAGTTCTAATAAAAGAATAAAGTTGTACTTTTAAGAGAAGAAATTATATTATATTACAGGTCTGGCAATGCACGATAAAATACTTATTTATTCATGAAACCTGTACTGAAGTGGGCTACAGTTCAACAAAGTACTGAATGTCCATCATCTTAATGCAAATGGTTAGGGTTAACCCTAACCTAACCCTAACCCCCTAATCTGATATTTATCTTTTAAAATAAACCACTAAAATAAACAACCAGAAAACATCTTACTTTTTCTGTTTTGTTTTGTTTTTTGTTTTTTTTTAACAAAAGAATTTTTTAAAAAAATTCTTCACCTGTACCACTACATGAGGGATGCAGGCCTGTGGTCACTCTGATTTCTGTTCTTTCTGTGACATAAAAACTAAACCAGTAAATGTGCTGAACTGGAGGAGGAACTGAAGAATGTCACCAACAACCTGAAGTCTTTGGAGGCCCAAGCTGAGAAGGTAGGCTACAGTACTTAAGCCCAGCATGGCCCAGCATGCTTCTCTTCTGCTTATCATCAAGGATAGATTGATGAGTTGAGTCTGTAATCTAAAGATACTGAGTGACAAAAAGATTGTTGTAGTAACACCCCCTTTTTCAACCAGGAATAACCTGCATCAGGTTATTCATCGTCCACACTTTGACACTAGATGCTAGTGTCAAAGCAACCTGCGGATACTGATGCTTGAGTGTCAGGTTCTGGTAACCAGCAGACAGGGCCATCACCCTCTGAACTATACCACCATAACCTGTCACCAAAAACATGGTACTTCTTGGTCAATGGAGAACAGATGGTGCTGAGTTGATGTTGCCATATTAGCTCCTGGAACCTGTCTGTCACCAGTGTGTTCCCAGCATGTTCACTGGTGTACTAAATTCATTTGATCATTTATTTAGGGAGCCATTTTAATCAAGGTACCACGGCTAATAGCTTTGATGGCTCTGTGTCCCCTTAAAAATTCTCAATGTCACAATGCGAATATAACAAGGGTTCGAGGTAGAAATGTATTACACTTCAATGTAGAAGCATATATTCCTAATAGTGATATGAGCTGATCTCTCAGATTATTCTGATGAAACCCAAACAGAAGCTGCATAATCATCCTGCTGAATTATCTCATCCAACACGCTAACTTACTTCCTGTTGTCTTCCTGGATGTAAATCAAGAATCAGCAGCACAACAGTCTAAATCACATGAGGGACATTGTAAGATCTCTGTTAATTTTGAGGTAGCTCCCTTATTTGGCTATTTTTTCCAAATATATCACACAACCAGTGGTGTAAAAAAAATCTGACATTACAATAAATTGTAGGTCTAAGTAAGTTTCTTGTGCATCAACTAACACTTCACATTCTTCCCCACCATCAACATCTTCACCACTGTAATATTTAGGATGTCAACCTCATGTTCATTCATCAGATTTTTGCTGAGTTAATTGCATTTACTGACATATTCAACATAAGCAAAGCTGCACAAATGAAATTTAGTTTTTTATTTACTTCTTTGAAAAGCAGATAGGGAGTCACATGTGAATGTTGTCTCGCTACAGTACTCTCAGAAGGAGGACAAGTATGAAGAGGAGATCAAGATCCTTACTGACAAGCTGAAAGAGGTGAGTAAGAGTGATTAGAAATACTGAAAATAATTAAATTGAGTTTTTTCACAATTAAATTCATCAATAATTTTGAAAGTCTCACCCCCTTTTTCATATCAATATAATTTGTGTAAAATCAGGCTGAGACCAGAGCTGAGTTTGCTGAGAGATCTGTGGCCAAGCTAGAGAAGACTATTGATGATCTGGAAGGTACAAATATTGCTGTATCTAATTTAACACTGAACAAGGTGAAGTAATCACCTTTCAGACTTATGTTTTGACAGTTGAAATGATGGAGTGGAAGAAAAGAGACATGTGATAACATAAAAAGTGCTTGTCGTTAATTCTGGTTTGTGGACGGAACACACAGTGCTAATGGTTGGCTAATGGTTTAGTACAAGTCTGTTGTGTTAATAAATGTTGGTTATATTTTATATATAAATAAAATGCAATAATAATGATGATATACATTTAGGTAATATGTTGATATATTTTTTTGTTTGTGCTACAGTTGTATAGGATCCTACTATCCTGACAGGTTTGCTTAACATACCTATTTAACTAGGCTTTAGAGGTCCATATTTTACATAAAAAACTCAATTTTTTATGTCTCCACTGTTTTATCTGAAGTGTCGATATATTTCTGGTTTTATGAACAATTAACCATATCAGTGTACTGTCACATCACCTTTCAGTGAGCCAGTTAGAACACAATTCAGAGCCTTTTTGGAGTCATCTAAAAATGTAGCTTTTAGATAAACACTTCGTGAATTCACAACAAATCAGTCACTGCCCTCAGCAAAAATGCAAGCCACTTGGACCCACTATCCAACCTGGCAGGATTTGGTTTCTCAAAGTACCAGTGGTCCTGAGGTTTGGTTTGAAAGCTGTTTTTGTGAATACAGGCTGTGTACATTTCTCTGTGGAAAGGACTTACTTAGTTATTAACGTAGAACATAGACTCGCTTTATAATTATCCAGTGGACCTCTAAATTTCTGTTGTTTCACATTGATTTATTCTGACTTTTTGTTATCATAAATGCTTTCTCTTGATATTGGTGATTCTAGTCTTTGTGTGATATATTTTTCTGAGTATTATTTCTGAATATTTTCCTCTCCTTGGATTTTGTGGGGACAAACAGATGAGCTATATGCGCAGAAACTCAAGTACAAAGCCATCAGTGAGGAACTGGACCACGCCCTAAACGACATGACCTCTATGTAAGTATCAATAATTAGATATCCCAGTAGGACGCAGGATCACAGAGCCAAAAGATAATTAATATTAAAGTATGTTCCAACTGTGTGATTGATGTCACTTTAATGAAGATAAAGTTGTGGGTGTGTTTGTTTAGTTACATGCTAAATTTATATTTACTTACAGCAGAAACTGTTTCATGTGTAAACATGGATTGCAGTGTACAAAGGGAGGTGCTCTGGAGTTGTCAGACTTGTTAGGAACATATTTTCTGTCATGTATCAAATAATCAATCTTACCAAAGCTTTCCCCAAAAAGAAAAAATCAATAGGCACATAACCATCATACACAGGACTTAACAGAAACAAATGCATAGAAAAAACAAAAGCAGTACAAAAGGCAGATAACATTACAGAGCAGTTATATATTTAAAGAGCAGTTCTTGAAGAATAACTGAAAGCAGTCAAGAACAGAGCAGTTTTTAGTTTTTTCTGAGGTCCAGGCACCGTTAGAGCAGGTCTACCGCTATCTACCGCCCTGTTCTGTGATATGGTCATACCCAGGTCCAAGTGCAGATTTTAATTAGTGAACAAAAGTCATAACAAGTTTATAATCTGTCTCAGGCCTTGTGGTTGTCCTGTAGATATTGTTTCTAAACATACAGCTAGGACTTCAGTATGCATGGGAGACACCATGGTTGCAGCTTCACAGAGGCAACTTTTGGCAGCTCTTTTACTTGTCTCTATTCTGTTGGATTTTAAATCAAATCAAATCAGATTTATTTATATAGCGCCAAATCATAACAAAGTTACATCAAGGCACTTTACATATAGAGCAGGTCTAGAGCAAACTCTTTATTTAATTATTTAGAGAGACCCAACAAATCCCTCCATGAGCAAACACTTGGCGACAGCCAAGGAAAAACTTCCTTTAAGAGGCAGAAACGTCGGGCAGAACCAGGCTCAGGGGGGGTGGCCATCTGCCTCTACTGGTTGGGTTGAGAGAGGGAGAGAGGGAGAGAGAGAGAGACAGGCAGCAAAGTTGGGTAGAGTAGGGAGCGATGAGAGCAGGAGGGGATATTCAATACAGGTGCAACAGGAACATATGATGCTGCATGAAGTTCGGGGGGGGGGGCACCATCTGCCTCGACCGATTGGGTAGAGAGAGAGACGCAGAGTTCGAAACATTTTATGATGTTTTCATGACTATTATTCACTAACTTATAAATGTCATTATCATCAGAGTCCGGACATCTGAGCTCCAGTTCATCATTTAAGAAAACCACTACATTATTGAAGCAGTGGGTGACAGACTGTCCACCCATCAGGGCTTAATCTTGCTTTGTTAAGAGAAATACTTTAACTCTATCTCCTGCTTCTTCTGTTTTCAGTTGAATGTCCTGAGACTCCACCATTGGTCAGACTGCCCCCCTTACTCTACCCTTCCTGCTGGACTTCTTCAGTGTTTCTGATTAATCTTCATTATTCAGTCTTTTCTTTCTGTATGCCTTCACCGTTCTTCTGTATAACTTCCATTAAAACATGGAAGAAGAAACTTCTGTTAGTTAATCTGGGTCAGTATTGTTTTTTTTTCACACATTTTGTAAAAGCTAACAGTGTTTAGTCCTTACGTGAACCTGCAGATGGTTTTGTAATGATAATGACTCAAAATGTTGAGCAGCTTTTGAAATATTTATGCAGTCCTGGGCTCAGAACCTGGGGCTACCTACACTAAACACCTTAGATTACAGTTTCCTTAAAATAAAAATTGAGAAATGGAAGTCCTCTAAAGATTTCAACTTCAAGTGATTCCTTTAGATAAGGTCAAAACCTGAATACTCAAGTGGTTATTTTAAGGAAAACTTGCAGATGGGACTTAAAGGAAGAAGAAAACTTAAAGAACCTAAGGAAAACCTAAAGAGTCAAACTCTCTGAGCTCAACACAAGTGATGAGGAACAGCAGCAGAAGAGAGTTTCAGACCATAATAAACCATGACCCAGGAACAAAATTAGAGCACACCTGTATGTGAGGGGGTGGGATTTTGGCCGAGCAGATCTGTCAGAGCTCGAAATCAACCCAGGGGTGAGGAGGAGAGGAACACCACTAATGCATGCTCAAGGAGTTGTGGTCCAGGGATCAGCTGTAGTGATTCTGGATGTGGAGGGTAATAAAAACATTGCAATGAAAAGAAGTTATAGTGCAGGGAAGGCAAATGTATGTGCGGAGATGGCATATGCTAGCAGGCAAGGTCAGGATGCAGACTGACGTTTAGGGAATTAGTGAATGCAGCTCTTTTTTTGTAAAGAAAGTCATTTGGTTTTTTCAGGTAGAAGTTGTCCTGAAAGAGGTGATGGAGGTAGGTGATTCCTTTCTGCTCCCAAGTGCTAAGATGAAGAGGGGCTTTGTTATTTACAAAGTCTGGGTTGTGCCAGATTGCGGAGAACATACAGGGTTCCAGTTGGGAACCCTCGTCTCTAGAATTTTCCACCAAGCAGCAAGGGTGGAGGCAATCATCGGGTTTTTGAAACAGTAATGATGCTTTGAGGGTCATGGTAATGAAGGAGAGGTCAGAGACACTGATGTTGTGACAGTCTACCTGTTCAAATTCAAGCCAAGAGTTCTAATCTGCAATTTTATTTATCCATGCAAGAAATTTGCCTAATTTGTTGTTATGTTCAAAATTTTTGTATCTGAGTTGTTGAAGTATGAACTCTTATTTTTTTTTGATAGGATATTTTCTAGTTGTAATCTTGCATTTTGTAGTTGGGTCCATAATTGTTCATTTGGTTTTGTTGCATATTGTTCTGTTAGTTCTTTAATCTTATTCTCAATGTTTTTTTCAGCCAGATGATCCTGTTTTTTCTTGTTAGAAGAATAAGATATGATTTTGCCTTTTATCACTGCCTTCATTTATTTCCAAAAATTGTTTCCATTCCTTCCTTATTAACGCGTCAAATTCTGGATCCCTTAGTAACAGTTTTAGGCAATTTACTTTAAAAAAGTAATTAGTTTCAGTTACTAGGGATAAGCGAGTGAACAGCTATCTGTATCCGTATCTCTATCTGTTCAACCATCTACATTATCTGTATCCGTATCTGTACTCGGAAGGGGTGGGACTTAAACCGGAATTGGGCGTGTTTCATACTGAAAGTTTTATTTTTAAGCCTGAAATTGATATGGGTTGATCAGAAGTTGCTATGTTTATTGTAAGCCTCAGTATATTTTTATATACAACTTAATTTGTATTACACCAAGGTAACAAGAGCAAGCTGACTGGAAAAAAAACCTGACCCGGTGAAGAAACTGTGAGAATGAGAAACGTGACACGGGCTGCATGCAGCCCTGTCCCGTCACACAAGCACCACTTCTTTTTTTTTTTTTCTTTTTTTTTTTTTTAAACCTGTTCTGTTCAGTAGCTGGGGCAGGCAGTATGAATGTTCCTGGTGCCTTGTTGTGCTGAAGCAGTTTTACTCTGCAAAGAAGGAGTCTGACATACTCCTTCTGTCACCCTCTGTGTTTAACTTTATGGGCAATGCTACTGGTTTGATGGTAAAGCTACCGGGCTGAGGCTCAGGAGTGGATAGAAAGAGAGAACAGAAACAGGATAGGGAAGACAGGAGGGGCGGTATAAAAACTACAACAACAGCAGCAACACTATCAACATGGGGGAGACAGGGGGGTGTACAGAAATGACAACAACAATATAAACATAAACAGTCAGAGCTTTGCTCGCAGGATTTTCCATGCAATCTGAGTTGTGCACCTTGTATATGTGCGAGCGTGTGTATGTGTGTGTATATGTATGTTACGTTTTGTCATAGGATGCATAGGATGTTGGTAGCTGACTGTAGCTGATGTGGGGGGCCGGTACAACACGCCCCCAGCCCAGGGTAACACGCAGGTCAGGACCGAGCCACCAGGGCACCCTGCAACCCCCAGAACACAGGGAGTCCAAGGCCACCCCCCCCCCCCACCAGGAGACAGCCCTAGGTCCAACCTATGCAAGGACACGCAGGAAAACACGGGAGCTGCAACCCCCACCATGGAGGCAGCCCATAGAGAGACAAAGGAACCAAAGGACACCAGGCCCATTATGCGCACCCCACACAGCATGGGCTAAGCCCAGGGGCACAGAGACCCCCCGGCCAGAGACCCGACCAGGCCCCCAGCAAGGGCCCCACCACACACCAGTGAGGCCAACACCCGCCCAAACCCCACACCCGGACGGGGTGAGCCACAGCCCACCACAGCGACCAGGCCCATCGCCCCCCATCCGCCAGGCCTCAGAGCCCCAGCCCAACACTGGTGCAGTTGGCGACAGGGGCAGCAATGGGCCCATGACCCGCCCCAGCCGCCTCCCCCATCCCAATGGTGCATGTTGTGTGTGGGAGTGTAGGTGTGATGGTGTGGATGCCCAGGGTGTAATTAAAATTGAGTTAGGCAGACATTGCTGCCGGCAAATGGTAGTGCTCCCATGCCGAGTCCCACCCTGCACTCCCCCAAGCCCTTGATGTCTACGTTGTGATTAAAATTGGGGGGTCCAGCCCCTCAAGGCCTAGTGTCACATAAGATGGGTAGTGATGGGATGGAGAGGCAAGGAGAGGGCAAGGCAAGGGCCAGTCCCGCAGGGGGCAAGCTTCCAGACTGGCCCCACTGGCCATCCCCGCCACCGCCCACAAAAAGCTCAAATGATTCTGGGGCCGAACCGGAGCACCCAGGGACCCCGTCCAGAGACCCGAAGAGAGGGCCCACCACACCGCCACGTCGGGGCAGGGAGGACTAAGGCCCACCATGCACAGCCGGTCCCCCAGCTGGTGGTCCATGGCCAGGGCCCCCAGCCCAGTCCGCGCCGAAGAGGCCGGCCCCTGCCCCTCCTATGTTCCCCCCACCCTCCCATTGTCCAGGTCTCCCTCCCGACTACCCCTACCCTCCTTCCCCCCACCCTCTCCCTTTCTCCCTCCCAGCGCCTGCACAGACGAGATCCAAGGGAGCCCCAGGAGGCAGCAACACGGGGCTGCTGGCCCAGCGAGCTGCCCGGGAACCAAGTAAACCAGAATCCAAAGCCACCCACTCCGGGACCAGGGCTACGAGGGCCAGCCCCCCCATCGAGACTACATGATGGATTTAATTAGGCCTCCTGCCTGGCAGTTCAAAACTCAGCATCCTTCTACCAATATATTCACTATCTCTCCTCTGGACATGTCCGAACCATCTCAGTCTGGCCTCTCTGACTTTATCTCCAAAACCTCTAACATGTGCTGTCCCTCTGATGTACTCATTCCTGACCCTATCCAACCTGGTTACTCCCAAAGAGAACCTCAGCATCTTCATCTCTGCTACCTCCAGCTCTGCCTCCTGTCTTTTCCTCAGTGACACTGTCTCTAGACCAAACAACATCACTGGTCTCACCACAGTTTTGTACACCTTTCCTTTCATCTTAGCTGAAACTCTTCTGTCACACATCACACCTGACACTTTTCTCCACCCGTTCCAGCCTGCCTGCACACGCTTCTCCACCTCTTTTCCACACTCTCCATTGCTCTGGACTGTTGACCCTAAGTACTTAAAATCCTCCACCTTCTTTATCTCTTCTCCCTGTAACCTCACTCTTCCACTTGGGTCCCTCTCATTCACACACATATACTCCGTCTTGCTGCGGCTAACCTTCATTCCTCTCCTTTCCAGGGCAAACCTCCACCACTCTAGCTTCTCCTCCACCTGTTCCCTGCTCTCGCTACAGATCACAATGTCATCTGCAAACATCATAGTCCATGGAGATTCCTGTCTAACCTCGTCTGTCAGCCTGTCCATCACCATAGCGAACAAGAAGGGGCTCAGAGCTGATCCCTGATGCAGTCCCACCTCCACCTTGAACTCCTCTGTCACACCTACAGCACACCTCACCACTGTCTTACAGTCCTCATACATGTCCTGCACCGCTCTAACATACCACTCCAGACTTCCTCATACAATACCACAGTTCCTCTCTGGGCACCCTGTCATAAGCTTTCTCCAGATCTACAAAGACACAATGCAACTCCCTCTGACCTTCTCTGTACTTCTCTATCAACATCCTCAAAGCAAATACTGCATCTGTAGTACTCTTTTTTGGCATGAAACCATACTGCTGTTCACAAATGCTCACTCCTGCCCTTAGTCTAGTTTCAACTACTCTTTCCCATAACTTCATTGTATGGCTCATCAGCTTTATTCCTCTGTAGTTGCTACAACTCTGTACATCTCCCTTGTTCTTAAAAATGGGCACCAGCACACTTCTCCTCCATTCCTCAGGCATCTTCTCACTATCTAAGATCCTGTTGAACAACCCAGTCAGAAACTCTACTGCTACCTCTCCTAGACACTTCCAGACCTCCACAGGTATATCATCAGGACCGAGTGCTTTTCCACTCTTCATCCTCTTCAGTGCCCTCCTCACTTCATCCTTACTAATCTTTGCTACTTCCTGGTCCACAACATTCACCTCTTCTACTCTTCGTTCTCTCTCATTTTCCTCATTCATTAGTTCTTCAAAGTACTCTTTCCATCTTCCCATCACACTATTGGCATCTGTCAATACACTTTCATCTCTATCCTTAATCACCCTAACCGCCTGCACGTCCTTCCCATCTCTGTCTCTCTGCCTTGCCAACCTGTATAGATCAGTCTCTCCCTCCTTACTGTCCAACCTAGCATACAAGTCATCGTAAGCCCTTTGTTTGGCCTTTGCCACCTCTACTTTCACCTTACGCTGCATCTCCCTGTATTCCTGTCTACTCTCTTCAGTCCTCTCAGTGTCCCACTTCTTCTTAGCTAACCTCTTTCTCCCTATACACTCCTGCACCTCCTTATTCCACCGCCAAGTTTCCTTATCCACTTTCCTTCCAGATGACACACCAAATACTCTCCTACCTGTCTCCCTGATCACATTAGCTGTAGTTGTCCAGTCAACTGGAAGCACTTCCTGGCCATCCAGAGCCTGTCTCAACTCCTTCCTAAAAATCATACAACACTCTTCCTTTATCAGCTTCCACCATTTAGTCCTCTGCTCTGTCTTTGCCCTCTTCATCTTCCTCACCACCAGAGTCATCCTACACACCACCATCCTATGCTGTCTGGCTACACTCTCACCTACCACTACTTTGCAGTCACTGATCTCCTTCAGATTACACCGTCTACACAAGATGTAGTCTACCTGTGTACTCCTACCTCCACTCTTATAAGTCACCCTATGTTCCTGCCTCTTCTGGAAGAAAGTATTCACTACAGCCATTTCCATCCTTTTTGCAAAGTCGACCACCATCTGTCCTTCTGCGTTCCTCTCCTGGATACCAAACCTGCCCATCACCTCCTCATCATCTCTGTTTCCTGCACCAACATGTCCATTGAAGTCTGCACCAATGACAACTCTCTCACTTCTAGGGATGCTCTGCATCACTTCATCAAGGTCCAACCAGAATTTCTCCTTCTCCTCCAGCTCACATCCTACCTGTGGAGCATACCCACTAACAACATTGAACATTACACCTTCGATTTCTAGCTTCAGACTCATTACTCTATCTGATACTCTTTTAACCTCCAGAACATTCCTAACAAACTCCTCCTTCAAGATAACTCCTACTCCATTTCTCTTCCTATCTACACCATGATAGAACAACTTGAACCCTGCTCCTAAACTTCTAGCCTTGCTACCTTTCCACCTGGTCTCCTGAACACACAGTATGTCTACCTTCCTCCTCTGCATCATGTCAACCAACTCTCTACCTTTCCCTGTCATAGTTCCAACATTCAAAGTCCCTACTCTCAGTCCTAGACTCTTGCCGTTCCTTTTCTCTCTCTTCCTACGAACACACCTTCCTCCTCTCCTTCTTCGACTTCTTCGACGAACAGTAGTCCAATTTCCACCGGTACCCTGTACGTGAACAGCACCGATGGCGGTCGTTGTTAACCCGGGCCTCGACCGATCCGGTATGGAAGTCATTGATTCGATTCGCATGTTTGATTTGGCAAAAGTTTTACGTCGGATGCCCTTCCTGACACAACCCTCTGTATTTATCCGGGCTTGGGACCGGCACAATAAGGCACTGGCTTGTACCCCCTTGCGGCTACATTGTTCACATTTGCTGTGTTAATTCCCTTAATAATTTGGTTCTGCCGAACTGCAGCTGCAAGTGGCTCTAAAATTGTAGCAAAAAGGGAGGGAGAAAGTGGACAACCCTGCCTGGTTCCCTTTTGGAGGGAAAAGCTTGGAGAAGTTTGTGAACTGGATCAAAATATTGTATAGCTCTCCCAGTGTTTGTGTCAGAACAAATGATCAAAGTTATATCCGAACCCGAACTTTTGTAATGTGGTGAGGAGAAAATTCCAGTTTACCCTGTCAAATGCTTTTTCTGCATCTAGGGAGACTTTTATGGCATCTCTTACTCTGACTGTTATAATAGTCTATCAGGTTGATAAGTCTGCGGGTATTGTTGGTAGAGTGTCGGCGTTCAATAAACCCAGTTTGGTCGGGATGTATTATGTGAGGTGTTACTTTTTCAAGTCTTCTAGCTAGCACCTTGCAAATAATTTTAATATCTACATTTATAAGTGATATTGGACGATAGCTTGATGGGAGTGCAGGGTCTTTGTCCGGTTTAAGGAGGAGGCTAATATTTGCACAGTTCATGTTGGGTGGAAGGGTCGAGGTTTCCTGCATTTCGCTGAGCATTCTGTAAAATATTGGTGCAAGCTCTTGCTAGAACTCTTTGTAGAATTCTGTAGGGAAACCATCTGGTCCCGGGGGTTTCCTCTTTGGCATATGTTTGAGGGCTTCTTGGAGTTCCTTGGTCGAAATAGGTAACTCCAGAGCCCTTATTTGGTCTTGATTTAATTTTGGCAAGTCGACTGTGCTCAGAAAAGTTTCAGTGCTGGATTTGGAGGGGTTAATCTCAGACGAATAAAGTTTTTTACAGAGTTCCCTAAAAATGTGATTTATTTCTTCTGGGTCAAATGTTATTTTCCCAGTGGAGTTCTTTATTGATGATATTGATGACTGTTGCTCTTTCTTTGTTCTATTATAGTTGGTTTGCTAGAAATCTGATGGATTTATTGCTATGTTCAAAGTTCTCCAAGCGTAATCTCTGCAGTTGGAATTGTATTTTGATGCTGAGTAATTCAATTAGTTTTAGTTTTAATTCCTTTAGTTCTCTCAGCAGATGTTCCTCTTGAGAAGCAGCATGAGCTGTCTCCAAAGCTTTAATTTATTTGTTTAATTCTGTTTCAAGAGCTTTCTCCTGTTTTTTCCTCATATGAAGAATAAGATATTATTTTGCCTCGCATGATTGCTTTTGCTGCCTGCCATAGGACACAGGCTGAGATATCAGGTTGGTCGTTTAATTCACAGAATATTGTCCATTCCTCCTTAAAGAATTTAATAAAGTTGGTGTCCTTGAGCAATGATCTATTGAATCTCCATTGTTTAGAAAGGTGGTGTTTTAGTTTTTTTTGCGAGGGTCAGAGTCACTGGTGCGTGGTCACTGATGGCAATGGAGTGAATCTTGGTGTCAGAGACAGCCTTCATAATTGAATTACTAATTAAAAAGTGGTCTAAATGGGAATAAGAGTGGTGGACTGGTGAGTAGTAGGTGTATTCCTTCAGTGTGGGGTGATGTGAGAGCCATGCATCGCAAAGACCAAAATCACTCATATACTGCTTTATTATCTTGGATGAGTGGTAGTTGCGTTGACTAACTGCCCAGCTGGTTCTGTCCACTTGTGCATGTTCAATTATAAGATGTTTGAGTAAGTTTGAATTACTTGACACTGACGTGGAGAGGCACATTTGTCCAGGGCATAATGTGCATTTCACGATTACTTTTGTTCCTTTAATTTCTTGAAGGGAAAAGTAACAGCTATATTTCCATTTAGAGATGGCTACTTTTGGATTATTTGGACTTTCCATTCCTGTTTCTTGTTGACTGACTCACTTATTCCATTCGTTGTGTGTCCAATTATCTCTGCTTTCGAATTTCTGTAAACAACACCCACCCAATTCTACCACTGATTGGCTTACCATGAAATTTTACTCTACCTCAGCCAATCGTCATCATTTATGCGATTGTGTCGTGCCCACTGACCAAGGAAGAACAGTAAAAACAGTCTTTGCCTCCCTGCTCAGAGATCTAGTTGGTCTGATGAAAAAAACTGCTTCAATTATAGTAACAAGCCGCATTTTTTGGCAGTAACGGTAACGGCGTTATTAAGATGAGAAAAGTAATCAATTAAATTACTTGTTACTGAAAAAAGTAACGCCGTTATTTATACGCTGTTATTCCCATCACTGCTTAGTAATGAGGTGTTAAAGCGCCAAGTGGGTGACGGTGTCAGGGTGGATTCTATTTCAAGGTGGAAACAGACCAGCGTCATCACTGATTATAATTGGGTGATGATTTTTTTGTGTGATAGAGTTGTTTGACATGAAAAAGAGTGCTGCATTGGGGAGAAGAAGGTGTATTCCCTCTTTGTAGGATTTTCGAGCCTCCAGCCATTGCCAAGCCCAAAGTCATCCATATATTTCTATAGGACTTTGGCTGATTGCGATTTTTTTGTGTGTGCTGAGTTATGAGAATTATCTAAAAGAGGGATTCAGGACTGTTAAAGTCCCCTCCAATGATTGTAATCAGGGTGACTGACATGTCGGATAATTGCAAAAAAAACTTTGTTGAAGAAAGCCGGATCATCATTATTATCAGCATGTTAACAATTGTGTATAATTTATTAAAGATTGGTACCTGAATAATGATGTATCGGCCTTCTGGGTCAGTTACCATACTGTTCAAAGTAAGTCATAATCTCCTATGGACCAAAATGGAGACTCCTCTTTGTCTACTATTGTAACAGGAGGAAAAGATTTGGTTGTAATTTGGATGTATAAGAGATTTTTCTTCTGAATCTTGTAAGGGAGTTTCTTGAATGAGGACGATATCTGCTTTTAAATTTGTGATATAGTCCTTGGTTTTATAAAAAATTTTTGCCCATAAGCGAATGCCATGCACATTCCAGCATACTATAGTGAAGAGAAAGAGAGGATTCAATCATTCTGTGTATGAATATTGAGAATGGTCTGCATGTGTCTCTGTGTAACCTTCTGCTGCTATTAGTATGTAGTGGGTTACAATCAGTGATTTGAGTGGACTCTGGAAGTGAATGTTGGAATGTTGGATTGTAAATGTGTGGATATTTGAGGGAGGTGTATACAGCGATGTCATGGGAAATGTCCTAAAAACTGAACATCAAGACCTGGAAAAGAAACAGCAAAGTTACTGACATGGGCACCACAACGAAAAAAGTTCTTGCATAGGAGATATGTGGAGGGTGAGTGGGTGACTCTCTCTCTCTACAGATAACGAGTCCAGCTCCATATCCAACCCTTCAATGCCTTCAGCTCTGTGATTCTCTGGGATGGCTTCAAGCACTCCAGGCCTGTTACTCAACCACTTTGTGAGAGAAAATCCACCCTTGGAACACAAAGAGACCAGGTTCCTGTAAAGCAACACTGCTTCCTTCTCCATTGCCACTGACACGAATCAATCATCTACATAAAAGCAGTGCAATAGTTGATCCACTGTTTCTTCACAGTAGTGATGCCCGTTGTCCTCTACACACTTTCTGAGAGTGAAAGTAGCACAACTGGGAGATGATGTCGCCCCAAACAAATGCACCATCATCCAGTGCTCAGCGGGTAGTTACTTCAAATCCTATTTGGCCAACAGAGGAACATGAGGAGGTCTCTATCATCAGGAGGGACCTGCACCTGGTGGAACATGGATTCAGTGTCGGCCATGATAACAATTGGTTCCCTCCTAAATCGGGTCACTACTCCAATCAGAGAGCTAGTAGGATCAGGTCCCTGTAGAATTTGAGCGTTAAGTGATGTTCCTTGATAATTTGCTCCACAGTCAAACACAACTCTGATCTTTCCTTTGATGGGATGGTAACCTCCATGGTGTGGTATGTACCATACTTTTCCATCACCACTGTCTAGCTCCTCTTTGGGCACCTTCTCAGCATATCCTTTAGCCAGAAGGTCATTATAAAGATGTTGTACTCAGTATGAAACATTGAGTCCTTCTGAAACCTTCTTTTCAAATAACAGAAGCACTGCTCAACGATTCTCTTGTTATTTGGCATGCTGATGTCAACGTTCCTTAAAGGTTGCGCAATCTGGTAATGTTCCTCCACCTGTTTTGCTGAGTTGGTGACAAACTCCAGGAACCTTTGATCCTCTCTTGACATTGTGGGTTGCTCATCAACGCTACTTTCAGGGAAGTCATTCTTAAACTGTTGCTGCAAGAGGTCATCCAGATTCACAATTGAAACTCTGTTGACAGTTATTTGTGGATGCTCCCAGTTAACAGTCTCTCCAATTTTTGCTGTCAGTCCAGCCCAGCAAACTTTGGATGACATATGGTCCATCATTCACACCACACACCAGTTCTAGTGGTTCCAGTGCTTTAGGAACATTGGTTCCTATAAGTTGTTCTATTCCTGCATCAATCTGAGGTAAGTGAATGTATTTCAGATATGATCATTGTTTAATATCCCTTTCAGCCTGTTCACAGGCATGGACTCTTGTGTGTAAGCTCTTGGCAGCTCAAGAAAATTGTCCCCCTCCAGTGCTGCAACCTCCAGTCCTAACACAATGTTACTGCTTACAACTTTCTCCTGGCCCATGGTTCAAATGAGAATGCGCTCTTTCCTCCCTGTGAGGTGGAGCTTTTGCATCTCAGTGCAAAAAGCTGCAGTACTCCCCTGGTCCAAGAAAGCATAAGTGATGACAATTTTGGTTACTTTGTTAGATGTAACCTGTACCAGCACAATAGGCAGTTTGCAGTCCTGGTCTCCAGCCCCTGTAAGACCACTTGACACCAGTGTGTTGTCAACATGCAGCTCTGGGCTTCTCTCCGCCTGCTCAAAATCATTGACAGGTTCCTTGTGAAGTATAATGGGATGTTTAAGACTACACCTTGAGCAGGAAATCCTTTCCCTAACCCAGTCTTTACTGATGTGTCCTGTACACAAGCAGCCAAAACATGCCATTTTCCTTTAAGTAGCCTATTCTCCTCTCATGAGGCATTCTTCCCATCTGTACAAATACATCTAATGTGTGTCCTCCTCCACAGCAGATGCATGCTCTCCTTCCCGTTTGTTTAATTTCCTTTTCTTTCCTTGCAGACTGATGTTTGTTCTCCCCAGGGTTTTCAGTGGTAGCAAAGCTGCTGTCCTTGTTTCCACGACGAAGCTGTGGCTTGGGTTTGTTTGTTATTCTACTTATGATTATTGGTTGAGAGTCTTGTATGTTGCCAAACACTGGATCCGTCATAATTTTCACTTGCATTTCAATGAAATCAGCAATATCTATGAACTTAGCTCTCCAGTTGTGTCATTCTTGCAGCTCACAGGCTCAGTTTCTCCTTTTGTTTCTGAGTTAGTAGGGTTTGATTCAGTTTCTAATGATGCTCATCATGTTGGAAGGCATATCCATATTCAAAAGATACCTCACATCCTCCATGGTGTTACAAAAGCCTCTGAGAAAGAGGCTGTAGTCCTGCAGGATCTTTACCTCCTCTGCTTTAATTGGAGGCCACGGGAGGGCGTTGTCCATGTAAGCAGTGTAATGGTAATTTCAGTTCCTTACATTTGATGTACTTGAGATACCCCACTTCCCTTTTCCTCACCAGGATGTCAAATCCGTTTGGGTTTTTAATTATGTTGTCTAGACATTTTAACACCAACATACAAAACCCTGCAGGATATCATTGTTGATTTTATGCGCAATTTTTACCTTGTAGCACTTTGAGATTGCTTTTTTGAAAAGTGCAATAGAAATTAAATGTATTATTATTATTATTATTATTATTATTATTACCTCCGGTGTGGACCACACCCCAGGGAGTCGGCACCAACTCCTACAGCAGACCAGAGGGTGTGAAAACACACCTTTGGGCTGGGGGGCGTTCCTCAAGTATAAATGTTTAGCTCTCCCCATGCTTGAAGTCTTTCTTCATTTTTACTACTCATGTGATGATCAACCTTTTCTTTGCAAAGAAAATAAAACTTGTCGGCCAGCAGAAGTCTCTATTTCATTCTTCACCAGCAGCAGAGAATTTCCACAACAGAAGAAGCGACCTTTTGTTTGTTCCTGAACTGTTCCTTTAACAAAGCTTTTGCTTTTGCATATCCTCATTCTGAATCTATGTGTTGACAGCTTCTCATAAGCTATTTGGCATGACCTTTTTTGTGTTGTTCCAACAGCTGGATCACTTTCATAAATTGGGCTTTCTCTCTTAAGTAGAGCTGAGACGCATTGCTGTTGCATTAGCAATGCTATTTCATTTTGTTTCCTCATGACATCATTTCTGGTTTCCAGATCCACTGTGTTAAATCCTAGTTGTCCATGTGAATCCTGTGTATTGAATGGGCTTATATGAAATTGCATTTGGTTTTTTTCATATGAAGTTGTATTTATGTTCGAACTTGTATTTGTTTGTTTTGGAATAACTTCATCTGCATTGACATTGAGTAACTGTTTAGATTGTGCCTTTCCAAATATGATTTCATTCCATCCGAGAAACTAATTTCGGCCGCTTGTACTTGCGATCTCGTTCTTTCGGTCATGATCCAGTTCTCATGACCATAGATGAAGGTAGGAACGGAGATTTACCTGAATATCGAGAACAAGACCCTGAGGTACTTGAACTCCTTCACTTGGGATAAGGACTCATTCCCAATTCGGAGTAGATAATTCACCGGTTTCCTGCTGAGAACCATGGCCTCCGATTTAGAGATGCTGATCCTCATCCCAGCCACTTCACACTCGGCTGCGAACCTGTCCAGTGAGAGCTGAAGGTCACAGACCGATGGTGCCAACAGCACCACATCACCAAATCAGCGATGCGATCCCGAGCCCCCTGAACTGCAACCTCTCTCCTCCATGACTACGCCTAGAAATCCTGTCCATGAAGATCACAAACAGGATCGATGACATAGCGCAATCTGTGACATAGCACATCCAAACAAATTTCACAACACTAAGATAATAATAATAATGATAATAATGATGATAACATTAATAATATTCAAAACAAACCAAGATAAAAACAACAAACACAAAATGTCAGTAACAAAAAACACAAAATCATTCACTTAACAAAGTATGTTTAAGCCTGGACTTCAGCAGTGGAGCAGAGGAACAGCTTTTAATCATAGAAGGTTTTGAATTCCACCTCTGAATCTTATATTGAACTGATCTAATGTTGTACGGGAAAAATGACGACTAATATTTTTTGATTGCCTGGTAGGGTATGAATAAATACTGGAATTTGGCATGAAAACAGCAGGAAAATAATCTACCTTGTGAATACAGTTAAACATAAAAATACATGTCTGATACACATTAATATCAAAAATTTATAATATCTTGAGTTGCCTAAAAAGAGGAGCAGATAGTTCAAAGTGACTGGAAGTAGTGGCAAGCCTTATGAATTTCTTTTGCAACAAAAAAAGTTTGTGAAGAAAAGTAGGAAATGTACTGGCCCCAAATAATATTAAAATAAGATAAATATGGATATATTAAACTGTAATACAGTGTTTGAAAACAGGATCGATTCACTAAAAAAGAAATCCTTCTAATTATACCATAAGACTTCATAATTTTTTTGCACACAAGCTCGATATGGCTTTTCCATGTAAGGCTTTCATCGACAATAACACCTAAAAATCTGACATGAGAGACCTGTTTAACTTCAATGTCATTGATAAATTATTTAGAGTCTTGTTTTGAATAAGTTTTGTTTTTATGTCTGAAAATCATATAATTGGATTTGTTGATATTTAAGGAAAGCCTATTCATCTGAAACCATCTTGAGGTTTGTGCAAGTATAGTGTTCGCATCCTTAATCAGGGAAAACTATGTTTGTGTCATCTGCAAAAATAATGGGCAGAGCGGTATCAAACTGTACAGCAAAATCATTTATGAAAATCAATAACAAGAGCGGCCCAAGAATTGAACCTTGTGGTACCCCAGAAGAAACTACAATTCTGCTGGAATTTGTACCGTCTATACAAACATATTGCTGCCAGTTGGTGAGATAATCTCTAAGCCAATGGATAACAACATCCTGAAAACCATAATGTACAAGTTTGGACATTAAGATACTATGATCACCTGTGTCAAAGGCTTTCAATAAATCCTGAAAAATGCCAATTGCAAATTTATCATCATTTAATGCTTTATAAATTTTGTCAACAAGTTGAAGGAGAGCCATATAGGTCGAATGTTTTTTCCAAAATCCATATTGATGCTTATACAGGATGTTGTTGTCATTGAGATGTTTCAACACTCTCACATAGACCAACTTTTCCAAGACCTTGGAGAAGCAGGGTGACATTGATATAGGACGGTAATTATTGAAGAGACTAGGATCACCTTCCTTGAAGAGTGGCAGTACCTTAGCTACTTTCAAGTCATTCGGGACTACACCAGTTTTCAAAGAGACAGCAAGTACATGTGTTAATGGCATGCTGATTGCCGGAGCTACTTCCTTAAGAAGCTTAGCCTTGAATTCGTCATGCCCAGCTGCTGAGTTATTTAATTTATTAATAACTTCAAGCACTTCATTACATGTGGGTGGTTCAAAACTACACAGAGTAGAGAGATAGACCGCAATATTATCAATAGGACAGTCATTTGTAGGTGGAATTTCTTTAGCAAGAGAGTGACCAACTTTGGCAAAAAATATTATTAAAACCATTCGCTATGTCTAATGAAGTGGAAAACAACTTATCACCAATTGTAAACTGAGTCGGAAATTTCACAGAGGCTTTATTTTTATTTAATAAATCTTTAATAAAATTCCATGTTGCTTTTATGTCTCTAGAAGTTTCTGTAAATATGTCAGAATAGTACTTTTTCTTTGCTATGCGGAGTAGATGTATATATTTATTTTTATATTTTTTATAAGTATCAGCATTATTCTGGGTTGGGTTACACAAGTATCTTTTATATAATTAATTTTTTTTAATGGAAGATTTCAATAATCCCAAAGAGAACCAAGGTTTAGAACTAAGGCCTCTCTTGGGTTTTAAACTTAAAAGGGGGAAGCAATGATCAAATATATTCTTGAATATTTGAAAGAATGATTGGTATGCCAAATTAGCATCATCCTTATAAATATACACATCATCCCAATGAGCATCTTCAATTGTTCTCCTAAAGCAATTAATATTAACTTCACTGAACTTGCGGAATCTTACTGTACAGTTAGAATCACTATATTGATTTATAATTGTCTGATTTGATGTAAAATGAAAAATAGGGAAATGATCTGAAATTTCACTAAACAGTACTCCAGAGTTAGAGGAATAAGCAAATGAATTTGTGATAATATTATCAATTAATGTAGCTGAATTATTTGTAATTAATAACTTTAATAAATTAATAACTGGATAAAAGTAAGATGAATATAATACATTTATGAAATCAGTAGTTGGAGAGTGGTTTTCACTATTTATAAGATTTATATTAAAATCACCATGTAAGACACATAGTTTACCCTCCTTATTAAAGACATCTAGTGAAGCAGCAAATACATAATTAAAACAGTTAATATCAGTTAATGGTGGACGGTAGATGCAACCACTAATAACATTCTTGCCTTCAAGGAAGAGCAGGATGTTAATTCAACAAAAACAGATTCAATTTCACTTTCATTTGAGGTTTGGTTCAAATCATTCCTGAGTTTGAACTGAAATTGAATGTGCACTAGGAGTGAGGCCCCTCCGCCTACCCAGTCCTTTATAATGGAGTGAAAAGATGTGTAGTGTGGTATAAAAATCTTGATTCAAGTTTGTGAGCCAAGTTTCTGAAAGTGCAGTGATCGAAAATGAATGATTTAATGTCGATAAATAATGATTAAATTGATCAAAGTTTTTTGGAAGGCTACGTATATTAATATGAAGTGAGGAAAATATATCATTATTCTTGGATGATGTCTCAATTAGGCTGTGAAAATCCTTTTCTTTGTAGTAATTGCATGAATTAGGCCCAATGCTTACTTTGTTAATAAAGTGCACATCTAGATCATACAAATCAGCATAATCTGACAATTTACAATCACCAATAGAAAATGGATTAGAGATTTTAGTCATTGTAACAAGTAGACTCAACTGAGTTAAACAATCACACAGACATACACAAACACACACGCACATACACAGACACTACACACACTGTCACTGATGATTGTCCAGCTCCTCCGGACTCCTAATGTACACAACTTTGGCCTGTTCCGGACAATCACCATTTAACTTAATGAAGACTTTGCAGTTGGCAGTCCATGTTTGTTGAATTTCTGTAGCTTTCTAAGGTATCATGCCATTTTTTTTGGGTCAGGTGCTCATTGAGGTAGACACGAGTGCCCTTAAGAGCTTTACCTTGATAAAGTAGATTCATTTTATGCTTTCTATTGGCAAACCTGAGGATGACACCTGGATTGTCTGTGCCCTTCCTGGGAAGCGGAAGACAAGCTTCAATGTTGTCACTGTTGATCAGAATCCCTTTTGAGTGCAGGAATGCCACTACCTCCATCTCTGCTGAAATCCGATCCTCCTCATCAGGTGGTAGCTCCTGCTGCTTTGGCCCCCACTGTACCGCGGTAGCCCTGGCAGTTCTGGGTCTGATGTCCAAACCTGAAACTATAATGTCATTTACTTTGGAATATTGCTCCCTGTCATCTACTCGCTCTTTCTAATGAGTCAACCTTTTTCCTCAGATCAGAGTTCTGGGTTTTTAGCTGACTTATTTGTTTCACCAGACTGGTAATGACAGCCGTTGTTTGGCGATGTTATCCACATTACTGGACAGTATGTTTATCGACTCCTTCAATTCCTCATCTCCTTCTGGAGTGACTTTAAAGACATGTTTGCTGGTGGCCTTTAGTAGATCAGGTGTTGATGATGTAATAAATAACTGATGAATGTTTGAAATTCAAGCCAAAGACTTAACTTACAGTAGCTTTAGTTGAGTTGCCGCTGGGTTTTAGGCCTGGGCCTGGCCTGAAGATGGAGCCCGGGGCTGGCCTGGAGGTGGCTTGATGGCGGATGGCAGTCTGCTGCTGGTGAGCCTGGGCCGGGCCTGTAGATGGAGCTTGGGGCTGGCCTGGAGGTGGCTTGATGGTGGATGGCAGTCTGCTGCTGGTGAGCCTGGTCTGGGCCTGTAGATGGAGCCTGAGGCTGGCCTGGAGATGGCTTGGTAGCTGGCAGGCCGCTTGAGCTTGAGCCTGAGCCCAGCTCACCTAAGTTCACAAAACCCACCTCTCTGCCGAAAATCCACCCAGGCGTGATCCAAGAGGACATCCAACAACACTATAGTGAAATTTGGACACCGAAGCACTCAGGATTGTGAGGATTCCTGGTAGATTAACCTGCTTGCTTGCTAATACCCAAACACAGCTCTCGGCCCTTCAAAGTGACCCCCTCACCCATACTCCCACAGCACCCTCCACAAAAAATCCTGGGGGACCCGGTCATCTGCAGTTGTGGCTCCAGAGATTTTCTGTTGCAGGTGCTATGGGGATGCTCAACACTCAAGAGAAGGTGCTTTGAATTTTGGGGCATTTAATTATGCGACTTTGACCTCCGAAGACCCGAACTCTTACATGGCATGCATTTTCAATTTCTCTTTAGTGTTGTTGTTTCGTGTGTTGTTGGTCATCTTGAATTTAACCTGTGGAAGTATAATGGCCTCGTATGTGGACACAAGGCCCTTGTAGAGAAAATGGAATAGGACAGAATAGAGTTTATTGCCATTTGTACAAGTTAAAAACAGGTACATTGGAATTCTTGTGCATGTCCATGAGTCAAGTAACAAACAAATAGGCAAACAGTGCATTCGAGACAAGGTGCAAGGTGCATAAGGTAAACATTATAACTAAACATTATAAGTAAACTACACATTATAAATAAAGCAATAAAACGGTACAAAAAATTTTGTATTGTGGTCTAGACGACCCAAAATGTGATGTCCATATATGTGGACGCCAGGTCCTAGGAGGATAAGCATGTATATATATATAAATGTCTACAGCATAGAGGTCTTCACAACAAAATAATACATCTGTTGATGTGATTGAGTGCGAAGGCATCTTCGATTAGACGTTCAACAATTGGCCTGACCCTCCTTTCCAGCACCATGGAGTAAACTTGCCTAGGGAGGCTGAGTAGTGTGATGCCTCTGTACTTGGCACACACCCTCTGTTCCCCCTTTTTAAAAAGCAGGACCACCACCTCGGTTTGGCACTCCTTCGGCACTGCCCCAGACCCCCACACAATGTTGAAGAGACGTGTCATCCACGACAGACCCTCAACACCCAGAGCCTTCAACGTTTCAGGACGGATCTCGTCAGTCCCTGGGGTTTTGCCACTATGGAGTTGTTTGACTACCTCAGTGACTTCTGCCAGGGATATTGACGTTGACCCCCCTTCATCCTCCAGCTCTGTCAGAGTATGAGGCAGCATCATTTGTTTGACTAATTTTGACCCCTTTATATTCAGTTTTCAGCGAACCATGGTATTTAAATCCATCCGCAATGCACAATAAATAAGAACAATTCAATTCCACGAGGCAGCATCAGCATTCCTCCTTGAAACATCATAAATGCCTTTGCATATACGAGCAACAAAGTGCAGACATCATTCAGGGCACAGAGCAAACATAATGCACAGATAATGCATATCTGATCAACATTCCTTCATTCAAATGTTCCAAACGGAGACACTTCGACATTGATGCAATCCGGATTCCTTCTCCATACACATACATGCACAGGTAAGCTTACCTGTCCTCCATGACAGATGTATGATGTAGCGCTTTGTCTTACTTTTGTTTGGCATCATTGCACTTACTGTGCGTCTTGCTGATTCCTTTCCTTTCTTAATGCCTTTTTGTTGACAAATGTTGCGACTTTCAGGTACCTTTAAAGTCGTGTGAGAGGTAGATAATAGGTCCTGTATATTTGTATGACACGCTGCTGCTGATACAGAGAAGCACGCTGAGTCCAGTTAAGTTTCAGGTATTTAATAAAAAGAATAACAGCTACTGCAGCAGCTTTCCGATTACACACGCACATATGATGGAAACTTGTACCCTGTTTGCAAATGTGTAACAAAAGCAATCAAACTGAACAAAAGGCGGTCAACAAAAATTATGGCTACGTAACTCGCTTCTCTCTTCCCCCAGTGCAGGTGATTCAGCCCCCTATATTACGGTGGCTGGTAAGTACAAAACAAAATTACAAAGTGCGAAACACTTTTACAAAGCATGAAACAAATGTACATGTTGGGAAACATTTTTACATTTTATTAAACAAAATTACATTAGCCAAACACTTTTACCACGGACAAAACAAATTTACATTTTAGAAAACAAATTTACAAGTTGCGAAACAAATTTACAAGTTGTAAAACAAATTTACAAGTTGCGAAACAAATTTACAAGTGGCAGAACACTTTTACAAATCCCGAAACAAATTTACAAACGACAGAATCTTACGGAAGGGGAATGTACCAAATGCCGGAATTAATCCAGAGGCAGACCCAGGTAATGCACTAATCAGCTGGATGCCAACCGTCGTTAAAAACGAAGGAGGAGAAGAGGCAAACCCGGAAGTGATTGAGTATGAGGTCAAAAAGTTTGTATGGCGGAAAAGACTTGGTGGAGTGAAAGTTTATGGCACGCATGGAGTAAATATGTTTTGCCTGTTTTGTGGAAACAACTTGAGCCAATTAACGCGGTTCTGTTTTTCGTGCGGACGACCTCTAGAATGTTTAATGAACGCGGACCAGACGGAAGGACCAGATATCCTGCATCGTTGCGTACAATATTTTAATGAGGGCCACTCGTACAATGTAATTGTGGACATGATGTCAAGTTTACACGGTGTAAACATCAGCTTGCGGACTCTTAAAAGTAAACTCAGTCAAGCCGGGTTTCATCGCAGAAAGGATTATTCCTCTCCAAACGCCATAATTAACGCCATCAGGCTGGAACTTCGTGGACTTAGACAACTGTTTGGCTATCGAACGATGTGGCAGGTACTCAGACAAAAGTACAATCTTCGAGTGAAGAGAGATGATGTGATGAATTTGCTCCGGGAGATTAATCCTCGAGGGTGCCAGAGGAGAGCACGCAGAAGGTTTATAAGAAGAACCTACTACTCAATGGGACCGAACTATATGTGGACTGTGGAACAGTCACAGGATTCGCACTTCCAGAACAGCGTCATGTCCAAGAGGGGTGCCCAATGAACTGTACTACTTACCACACAGGTAATACATTGGTGATAGATTGATATTTCCATGTTTGTTTCATTTTTTTGCTTAAATGTAAATAAATGCTATATAAATGCTATTTATTCTATTTAACATAGATTTGGCTCCAGAGACTGTGGATTTGAGATTGAACGAGCTGATTTGGATGCTGTTCCAGAGGCAAGCCTGTCAATAGCTCCATGTTGGGACTCAAACATGCAGGAGTACAAACAACTACAGAAGCCAGAGAACTGGGAGTCTGCAACAGAACTGTACATGAAGCTAAAATAAATTGCTCAGCTGTAAATCAATGGGAAAGGGAATTTTCTCTTCCCACATTATCAAGTGCTTGCTCATTGGGGTTTCTGTCATATTTTTTTTTTTTTTTTTTGAATCTTTTTTGAATATACATGTCAAGAGCCATGAGATGACTGTGCTGTGATTTGGTACTAGACAAATAAAACTGAATTGAATCAAATATTGTCATGACTGAAAAACATGCAATTTTTCTGTTTTAAAATAGTTTGAAAAAAACTCATATGACCAATCTATCACAGATGCAATCAGAAGGCAATATCTGCATTTTTTTTATTATTTGTAAACATATGTGTTCCCATTGTTAAATTTCTTCATATGAACAAGTACCAGAATAATTTGGAAACTTAACAAGGAAAAGTGAATGACAAACTATGAAATCTGATTTGGAGTGGTGGAACACTGCAGTCTATGTCTGAACACCAAGTGTCATAGCTTAATTTTTTTCTGAGTTTGAAATCAATTGATCAAAAGTATAGCAAAGTAATGAGTATTATATTTTTGTAAGTATAGAAAACAAAACTTCTTGAAATACTTGTTTTGGCTAAAACTTAACGGTGAAAATCTTAACTGTGAGGAAAAAAAACATGCTCACATCTCTTTACATTATAAAAACACATTTAAATACAAAGAACAAACCACCTTTTCGGAGTCTGGTCTCGAGGGGTGATCCAGTCACACAGCTTATAAGCAGCCAAATCCTGGGGAATTTTGAATTCCAAAGTCCATGTGTGACTTAAACACAGTGTATGAATCTAGGAGTGGTAATTTCAATGTGTTTGAACATGTATTCGCAACTGGGAATGGAGAGTCATCCAGGAACTCTATTCTTGGCAATGGTTCCAATCCAGACGGGGGAGGTGAAGTCAGACCAGTTGCAAACATCAAAACATCCTCCAGAGACACAGCAGCCTGACCTTCTGCTAAGAAAAACGTTCAGTTACATCTTGGCAATGTATTTTCTCAACAAATTATTTAAAAAATTGTGATTTACAAACCTTCACAATCAAGGACATAGTCCGCCCAGTAGCCCAAAGTTTGACTTTCTTTCAGTCTCCTGTTACTCCCTGATGGACTGAGGTCAGGTTTGAAGAGTCTCTCAAGTTCAAGACCAGTGAGTGGCTTTTCAGAGTGGTACAGGACAGGGGCCAGCAAAGTAGGGTGTTGCTGTAGTGCAGTCAAAAACTGAAGAGCTGAAAGACCATCTTTGAATCTAAAAAGTGACCACAAACATTGTTTCACTGTGTAGTGCCAATCACATTTAAATTACCTAAAGAAACTTAAATGTTTTCTAAAATTACTATCCACCCAAACATATATAAATTTGTAAAAATGGTTGTGTGTTGAACATTACTGATTTAAAGAAGAACCCTGTGTCTTGCTTTGCACTTGGCAGGGTAATTGTTACTCTACAGACTGCAAGAATTACGCACACAAACACAAGACTGGAATGACATGGGCCGCATGAGCACTTTTTGATTGGCATAAGACAGAGGAAGGGGAGACAGATATCACATACCAATTATACTAAACTAAGGCACACATTTTGACACACTGACTCATAGCTAAAAAATATACATTCTTGCATAAACCACAGAGGGGGATGATGAGGCATTTCAAACTAAAAAATCTTAAATACAAAAAAATAAAAATCACATCTTCATTACAAATATGATCTTACCCGTCAATTACAGATGAGTTGCGGTCAATAATGTATCATCGGAGGTAGTCTGACACGATTTCTCTCTTTTCTTCAACAGTAGCAACATGTCTCAGACAGCCTGCTGTCTGTAACATTGTGCC
The DNA here is from genome assembly GCA_034769265.1 of Remorina albescens. Taxonomy (NCBI): domain Eukaryota; kingdom Metazoa; phylum Chordata; class Actinopteri; order Carangiformes; family Echeneidae; genus Remorina; species Remorina albescens. The sequence goes on along the minus strand of CM068492.1, from coordinate 1,109,164 downwards.
GTGTCTTATGATGCATTCTCGCAGAGCATCCACTGAAGAAACATTCTCAATCTGAAAGACATAAGAAGGGACACAAACACTCATATCAATAACTATGTACAGTATGTACTGTATCTTCTTGCCTACTTTTTATTCCACGACACAAGATTTAATTCTATGACATAAGATTACACCATGCATGCTATGCATGGTGTAATCTTATCACAAATACTATCACAAACAATAAATAAAGCCAATTCTGTGTATGTGATCAAACAGACTGTTTAAAAAAAACTGCAGGAACAACATAATACTCTCTCCTACCACACCATAGCCTACTCTCACCTCTTTCAAAGCTTTCCCTATTTCTTCATCAGTGATTGAATCAACTGTTGCTTTGAATGAAGGCTGGCCCACTAGATAATGTACAAGATTTTATGACAGGAAATGCGGCCCCGGACCTCTATACACCACTGACACCGCAATCATCTTTCCTGCCAGGTAGTATTCATCCTCCCTGACAGCTGTTAATGAATTTATGTTGTAAAATTAAAACTTATCACATATTATATACTACAATGTCTTGAGATGAAACACAACACGTTTTTGAAAAATAGTTCAAACAACAAAGCATATGTCATGTGATGTATAAAGTTAATGATCATTAACCATTAGTATTGTTCACATCTAACCCTATGCATACCATTTGCATTGTACACCAAGAACCGATATCCTTCTGGTCCATCAAAAATGGGCCGGTCTTTCATATGTTTCATTAGTAGAGTTAAAAACTCTTGTCTTGGCCCACCTGTGTCAATTCCTTCTTCCAAAACACCAGCATCATCTGTGAATTTTACCAGCATGTCACAGGTTTCAGAATATGTTGTACAGTTGAAACCTCTGACTGCTCCATCCCAAACATTAGCCCTTGAGATGTTGAACCTGCTAACTCCTCCATGATCAATAGGATGTGACAGGTTTGCAATAATGTCTGGTAATGTAATGCCCATCTCCTCCCTGTAATGACAAAAAATTTTTTTTTATCTAATTAGTGCATATTCCAGACAGTGCACAATTTGCTACTTTTACAAAAATTATTTAAATACCAGAAATATTGTACAGAGAAAAAACTGGAATGTCATAGTCAGCAGCTGTCAATTTACATTGCTTTGTGTTGTAAATTCCTTAAATTGACTGCAACCAGCTCCTCCTCGTCCTCTTCCTCAACACATGGTGCATACAGGTCTGTGTATTTACTGTTGAAAAATTACCATTCCTATATTAAAACATATTACAAACGCAAATATCTTTCCCATGTAATCAATAAATTAAAATTAAAATTAAGTGAGTCACTATCGTTTTTTACTTACCCGTAGCAAGTACTCCTGACTGGATTCGTTTCAGGTGGATCCAGATCCTCAATGTCAGATATTACTATCTGAAAAACTAATTAAAATGTCTGAAACAACACACTGAAAGCAAGGCACATCAGGCTGCCATAATCTGCCTTAATACCTGTCCAGGTTGAGTTGTGGATGAATGTCCAGGTGCATCTCTGAAACATGATAAAATTGATAAAATTATTAACTTTATGATACAGGGTATAACAGAGCTTTGAGTAACATTTAGAGGTAGGGAGGAACCATAAGATTTATTAAGAAGAGATTATTTTGTTATAAATGATATTACATGTATGGTATTTTCTACCACGTGTTCATCACAATCACATCAACAACTGAAAGACAAATTACTTCTTTTGTAAAAACTAATACCTACCCTTTATCTTCAGGTTTGCGTTTGGGAGAACTGTGTTTTTTTGGTTCAAAAACCTGAGAAGAAAAGCACACAATTGTCAGCAACTTTAAACAGCTTCCATTATTGTTCCCTTACCACATACAGTATATATCAGTGGTGAAAAGTTATCAGGGTGTCTGAATGTAATAGTAAATGCCAAATAATGAAGACTTGGTTCTTAGACTTAATGCTTGAAACCAAATGCATATCCTATCAATAAATAAATAAAAACTTAATCAATGTACAAAATTTAAAAATTAACGTACCACAGTGTCAGCCACATAGAATTCAGCTGTGTTCCTAGACGTGATGACAATTTCAGAATCAGAGTCTGATGTATCAACCTCTGTAGTAAAAACAAAAAATTAAACACATTATTTATTATGCTGCATTAGAGTAAATAAATATGTAAAAATATTGAATTAAGAGATCCACAAACCCCCTCTAAAATGTGTTTCTAGGCAAATGAAAAAAGTAATCCTGGGGTATGCCTTTCCTATTTCCTTTTTATATTCTGCCAATTTGAATGGCCTTTCTGACCCAGGCACATGGACCACCTCTGAACAGTCTGGATACAAAAAAAGGTATGGTCTTTCATCCATGTTCTTGTTAAATGTTCTAATTTTTTGGACAGCTTGCTTCAGTAGATCAGGTGCTGCTACCTCCGGATCTGTATATAATGGGAGTGTTTTCCCTCTCTGAGGTTTTAAATTAGTTCCATGTGGCACCATCAATCCTATGTTTATCTAGTAAAATAACAAGAAGATATAATTAACTTCACACACACACACACACCACACACATATATATTTACTTACATATTTTACAGATATATCCACACACGTACCTGGACCTGTTTCCTTTCCTGTTTATATCTTCCTTTCGGCCCACAGTTAAAAGATTGGCATTCTTTTGACTTTGACTTTCTGTACTCCATGAATTGTTTATATGATGGGCATGGTTGTTCTGCTGGAATGAACGGAGTTCCGTATCAAAATAGAAAGTTAGCAGCAGCTAAAACAAACAGCAACAATTGTGCATTTAGCATAACTGAAAGCCTAAAATAAAAAAATAGAAACTAGCAAGGCCTACTAACTAAACGCGTTGCTATTCCGTGAAGGCAACGACTGGCTGCAAAAAGAAATGGTGCACTTTAATTCGCTGCATGTCTGACAGTGGCTTCAGGTAGTTAGTGCTATGCTACACTTACCTTGCTTAGCATTTTCCGGCTGCTTATTAGATGTCTCTTGTGCGCTTGGTCCTTCCGTCTGGTCCGCGTTCATTAAACATTCTAGAGATCGTCCGCACGAAAAACAGAACCGCGTTAATTGGCTCAAGTTGTTTCCACAAAACGGGCAAAACATCATTTACTCCATGCGTGCCATAAACTTTCACTCCGCAAAGTTTTCCGCCATACAAACAGATACAAACTTTTTGACCTCACAGTCAATCTTCTTCTGGATCACTTCCGGCATTTAGTACATTCCCTTTCCGTAAGATTCTGTCGTTTGTAAATTTGTTTCGGGATTTGTAAAAGTGTTCTGCCACTTGTAAATTTGTTTCGCAACTTGTAAATTTGTTTTCTAAAATGTAAATTTGTTTTGTCTGTGGTAAAAGTGTTTGGCTTATGTAATTTTGTTTAATAAAATGTAAAAATGTTTCCCAACATGTAAATTTGTTTCACGTTTTGTAAAAGTGTTTCGCACTTTGTAATTTTGTTTTGCACTTACCGGCCACCGTACTATATAACCCACAGCTGTCATCCCTGGTGCCCACGTGAACCAAACCCTGCATATCACCGTGGCAACCAGACCAAACAAATCATACAACAAATAATCCACCAGTGACTATACATATGGCTCCTACAGCTGAGGTTGAGGGGATCTTCGAATGCAGATGACACGATTGCTAATATACACATAGAAACGTCTTGTCTCATTGTGTATATAGCCCAGTACCACTTAACTGTCTGTGTAAAAGGTTGTTGTATCTGCAGGTCAAGTTTAGATGAAATGAAGTCCGCTAACTCCACTGCCAGCATAGCGGCACAGAGCTCCAGCCGTGGTATTGTATGCTGAGGAACGACTTTTGCTGTTACCCATGACAAAGCCCATGACAAAGCCTGCAAGTGACCTTGTTCATTGATCACAGTAAGGTAAGCAACTGCTGCTATTGCCTTTGTTGAAGCATCTGAGAAGACACTCAGCAGAAGGAGAAATCTTGGTGTAGGGTCTCCGGATGTGCAAGTTACCAAGGTCTTTTAGAGAGTTTCTCCAAGATTTTTCTCCATTTCTTCTGGCAATCGTGAATCCTAGTCACCCTTCTCATGTGTGAGCTCCCTTAGAAGGTGCTTGCCTTGAATTGTGACAGGAGCCACAAACCCAAGCGAGTCATACACACTGTTCACCATGGACAGGACACTACGGCGTGTGAAAGGCTTTTCTTTGACGTCGACTTTAAAGATGAATGTGTCAGACTTCAAATCCCAATTAAGGCCCAGGCTGCGCTGTACTGGAGGAGTATCTGAGCCTAGATAAAGGTCTTTTAGATTACTGGTGAGATCTAGGGATGGGAAGGCATCCATAACCTCTTTACTGTTAGAGGCAATTTTGTGCAGTCTCAGGTTGGAGTTCACAAGAATGTCCTGGGTTCTCTTCAACAGACTGATTGCGCCTGCAGCAATGGGGAGTAACTTCAGCCTGTCAACCACATAGAAGTCAACAAACTACCTCACCTCAGGGTCCTCGTGTGGTTCTCCTTCCCTCACGGATTGTCTGAGGCAGTAAATGGCGACTGCTGGACTGGGACTGTTCCCAAAGACATGCATTGTCATACGATACTCATTAAGCTCCTGAGCAGGATTATTGTTTCTGAACCAAAAGAAGTGTAACAAATTCCTGTCTTATTCCCTGACAAGGAAGCAGTGGAACATCTGCTTAATGTCTGCGGTCACAGCCATGGCTTCTCTTCGGAATCTGATGAGGACTCCTAGGAGGGAGTTATTGAGGTCAGGCCTTGTTAAGAAGACATCATTGAGAGACACTGCATCATGCTGGGCTTTGTTTCAGAGCAAAGAAGCAGTCGAGAGCCTGGGGTCTGTTTGTCCGGGAGCCGTCTTCTTGGCTGCTTGAAGGGCAGAGGAGCTATCCAGCTGTTTCCCTCATCTTTCTTGAGACCCTGCTCTATTTTAAATCAAATCAAATCAAATCAGATTTATTTGTATAGCGCCAAATCATAACAAAGTTACATCAAGACACTTTACATATAGAGCAGGTCTAGACCAAACTCTTTATAAAATTATTTAAAGAGACCCAACAGATCCCCCGATGAGCAAGCACTTGGCGACAGTGGCAAGGAAAAACTTCCTTTAAGAGGCAGAAACCTCGGGCAGAACCAGGCTCAGGGGGGGCGGCCATCTGCCTCGACCGGTTGGGTTGAGAGAGGGAGAGAGAGAGAGAGAGAGAGAGGCACGGGGGACGGGGGGGGGCAAAGTTGGGTAGAGTAGGGAGAGAAAGAGAGCAGGAGGAGGGGATATTCAAACAGGTGTAGGCAGGAACATGATGCTGCATGAGGTTCGTAGGAATGATGCTGTATGGAATTCTTGAAGATGTGGGAGCAGCAGGCATTGCAGGAACATGGGATGGTGATGATTCATCACCTGCAGGATGAGGACAGGGAGAGAGAGGAGAGGAGCTGGGGGAGACGGAGACTTCGGGAAAACATGGTTAGTAAATGCAATGCACATGCTTGGAACTGAGAGAAACTGGGATTTCGGAGAAGCAGGTTGTTGGTATGACGGCGCATGCGAGGGGGGGAGAGAGAGAGGGAGAGGGAAGAGGGGGAGAGAGAGAGAGGGAGAGGGAAGAGGGAGAGGGGGAGAGAGAGAGAGAGAGAGAGAGAGAGAGAGAGAGAGGGGAAAGGGAGAGGGAGAGAGAGAGAGAGAGAGGTGCTCAGTCCTTCCCCCAGCAGTCTAGGCCTGTAGCAGCATAGCTAAAGAGTAAATGAACTTTAACTTTTTAACTATTAGCTCTGTCATACAGAAAAGTTTTAAGCCTGGTCTTGAAAATTGCTAAAGAGTCTGCCCCCCGGACCGATACTGGAAGTTGGTTCCATAGAAGAGGAGCCTGATGACTGAAAGATCTGCCTCCTGATTTACTCTTGGAGACTCTAGGAACCACAAGTAAACCTCCATCTAGAGAGCGGAGTGGCCTACTAGGACAGTAAGGAACTATGAGCTCTCTGAGGTATGACGGAGCTTGGCCAGTAAGAGCTTTATATGTTAACAGAAGGATTTTAAATTCTATTCTGGATTTTACCGGCAGCCAATGAAGAGCAGCTAACACAGGAGAGATGTGATCCCTTTTTCTAGTTCCTGTTAATATTCGTGCAGCAGCATTCTGAATCAACTGAAGGCCTTTCAGAGATTTGTTTGGACATCCAGATAATAATGAGTTACAGTAGTCCAGCCTAGAAGTTACGAATGCGTGGACTAGTTTTTCTGCATCCTCTTGAGAGAGGATATTTCTGATTTTCCTAATGTTTCTCAGGTGGAAGAAAGCTGCCCTACTGACTTGTTTTATGTGAGGGACAAAGGACATGTCCTGGTCAAAGGTTACTCCAAGGTTTTTTACAGTGGAGTTGGAAGCCAAAGTAATGCCATCCAGACTGATTAATTGATTAGATAGGGTTTCTCTAAGGTGCTTAGGGCCGAGTACAATAACTTCAGTTTTGTCAGAATTTAGAAGTAAAAAATTATGGGAATACAGCTGAGTGTCGTCTGCATAACAGTGGAAATTGATGCTGTGTTTCCTGATAATGTTGCCTAAAGGAAGCAGATAAAGAGTGAAGAGGATTGGTCCAAGCACCGAACCCTGTGGGACTCCATAACTGGCTATAGTGCGTGAGGAGGAGCTATTGTTAACATGTACAAACTGATATCTATCCGATAAATAGGATTTGAACCACCTTAGAGCAGTTCCTTTAATGCCAATTTCATGTTCCAGTCTCTGTAATAAAATATTGTGATCAATGGTGTCAAATGCAGCACTGAGATCTAAGAGGAGAAGTATGGAGGCTGATCCATTGTCTGAAGCCATTAGAATATCATTAGAGACTTTAATCAGCGCTGTTTCTGTGCTGTGGTGAGCTCTAAATCCTGACTGAAACTCTTCAAGCAAACCATTCCTATGCAGATGGTCGTGTATTTTAGCCATAAAGGTGAGATTGTCGATGGATGGACCCAACTTGTTGTCGTTGCTGGTGAACTGGAACACTGTATACCCCAGGTAAGTATCATCCTTGCAGTGTGTGACAATGAGCTCTGGCGGCTTGGGGCCATACTTCTCTTTCACATCAAGTACACTGGGACAGGGCTTGAAGATGGTTGGACAATCCTGTTCAAGAACATTGGTGAAGAAGGTATTCACACTCAGTGGCTTGTGAGCTCTTCCCAAAAGGACATTGCCAACAATTACCCATGCCAGGTCGAGTTTCTGAGCGAAAGGAGCATCTGGAGGACCATTTATACATTTGTGAACCTTGTGTAGTCTAATGACATCGCAACCAAGGAGAAAAATGATGGGAGCCTTGGGCTTGTTGAAGTCAACCTGACTTCCCCGAGTTTGTTGATGTGAGAAGAATCAGTCGGAGTCGTTGATGTCCTTTAATACAGTTTATTTAGCAAAGAGTCTTTGGAGACCTCTCATACAGAACTTCTTCTGTATCTTAACCCGAGAGATCTGAATCTTTTCCTTACAGTATGTAGTTATATAGGCTAGTAGCTCTACCTAGGGAACCCCTCACTAAGATTCTGTTTGTCTTAGTACTTTTCCACCCCTGTCTCTTTCAGTGTTTTTTCCAATGTTGATTACTGGGATGAGACCGTTTGGATACGGTCAGGTTGACCGTTTAACAGGCTCGTACCAGGCTCCGTAGCTGCACTGACTTCCTTATCTAGTTTCTAGTTATGACTTATCGTTTCAGGGGTGCAGTACTGTGACAGACAGAGCACTCTGTTTTTAAGCACATGATTCTATTATAACACTTGTATAGCTGAAGCATTTGATTAGTAAATATATTTTAAACATATTTTGTTATATTCTCACAGGCTCCAATTCTGGAATTAGACGAGCTGTTGGTTTTAGGTGACGATGGAAAGAGCCAGCGCTGGGTGTCGGAATCTTTGCTCTGTTGTCTGGTATCTCATTGCATTCCAACAGTCTCGGAAGAGGTTGAACTACTTCACCGTCCAGAGATTCTATGAAGAAGCTGGAGGCTGTCCTGCCCATGTTCTCAGTCATGCCTGAGCAGGTCCTCAAAGAGGATGAAGCATTGGGACCTTTGATGCTGAAGGTGTCAAAGAATTCAGAGTGAGCCAAAGATCTGTTGCTTTGTTCATCCAGGATGATGTATACTTTCATTGCCTCATCATGGTGTCCTTCAGGATAGACTTTGGCTAAGAGAATCTTTGAACAAGACCTATCAGTGAGATCTCCTCCACAGACTTCTGTGCACTGAGTGGTGACCTCTGGGGTTTCTGTGGGTCCTTGCTCCCCCCGTTGAGGGTTTTTCTGAGTCATTGACCCATGGAGGCAGACCTGGAGGAAGAGCAGAAAGATGTCTGTCACTATAACACTCGGTGCACCTCACCTCATATTGATAGTCCCTGGTGATGTGTGATGTGGAGAGACAACACTTAAAACAGATGCCATTCTCCCTGAGATAGGTGTTGAACTCCAACCCATTCTACTCCTTTCTATGTGTGAGTTGAGTTCTGCGCGTTCGTTTAATGAAGCAATAGGAGAGTATCCGGCTTATTCTATGATCATTTATTAAAGCATATCAGATAAAGCAAACAGAGCTCTGGGTCAACTTTCTATCCCTGACCAAGAACAAAATGTGCCAGTTCACGAAGTCTGACCGACTCTTCTTCCCTGACCCAGTCATTTATGCTATCACATAGAGTGCTATGCAATGTGGGTTGATCTCTCTTCTGGTTGGTCCGTTGAGTCACTCTGTTTTGCTGGATCTCAGGGTCTCATGCCTGGTTTCACCCATTTTTCCTGTTATCAAGACACACACAGAGACACACAAACTGTCGCACCCTAACTCCCTTCTTCCATTAAGGTCAGGATTCTCTAGTCTTTGGTTCTTCCTTTGCCTTATATGGCAAGACAACTTCCGTGATACAACCTGTATACTACTTGACCTCATCTGACTCCTTTCTCAGTACTTTTCCACTGCTCTCCTTCACCAACTCTGTTTTGTTGCATCATTATTCACAGCTTATTTATTGTTCAAATTGCTTCCGCACTTGATTATATATCACACAATTATACGTCACATAAGATTACATGGCATTTAGGCTTATATATCACACAAAGGTCTTCCGCTCCTCTAGTGGTTTCACATGGAATGCCCGACACTTCTGTAAAGAACGTGGTTAGGGCATTTCATATCAGGCTCATCTGATTTCATTTTGTATCCGTCTTCTTTCGAGCAACTTGGTTTTCGTGGCGTCTTTTCCATTTTACCGAAGTCTGTTTGGCCTGTGAGCATGAAACTGGGGTCATTTCTGATCCGTGCTTGCTGGTGGAGGAAGGTGACAAAGACAGTAAAAGGAGGGAATGTAACCTGGTGTTCAAGTTTATAACTGGATCCATAAGAAGGCCACTTTTCCTGTAGGATGTATGGAAGCTTTTGAACAATAAGGTTAATTCCTCTGGCTGTGTTGAGATAGGAGAGGTCAGGAAAATCTCCTTCTGCTGTGGCAGCATCAAGCTCCAACAGTAGATCACTAAGATCCCTCAGTCTAGGAAACTCTTTGTTACTGATTTTAGGGAAGTTATCCAGTTTCAGAAACAAAGCGTTCTCAATCGCCTCAGGTGAGCTGTAACATTCATCCAGTCTAGTCCATATCATCTGTAGCCCTATTGTTTGCTGGTTTATGTGGATAGCTCTGATGCGCTAAGCATGTTCAGCAGACTTTTTACCAAGGCACTTGACAAGAAGATCCATTTCCTCATGATATGTTAGGTCAAGGCCACATACTGCGTTCAGGGAAGAGCGTGGCCAAGCTCTGTAGCGCTCTGGCTGATCATTAAATTGAAGCAGGCCAGTGGTTACAAGCTCACGTCTTTCCAAAAATCTTACAAAGTATGACATATGGGGATCAGTGGCCTGGGTGGGCTGCAAACCATGAGGGAAAAATGAGGGACAGGAGACTTGACATTGAGGATGCTATGGTGAGAACGACGTGATGGATGGCCATATGGTGAAGAAGGCTGGTGCTGCTTATCATTTTTGTTAAACGTTACACCATGAGGAGGCAAAGTGCGTTGGGGGCTGGGGTTAGATCCCCATCTGGAGTCCGGAAAAAGGACTCAAACTTCTGTTTCTTTGGAGCATGGTGGGGCATATCATGAAGGTGAGTAAAAGGCGCAGGATGGATCTTGCTTTCGGTGTTGGGGCATGGGTCGTCTACAGACTGGACCATGGGGGCCTCTTTGTTTGATTGCCTTGCCTTGTCTTCGCTGGGTCTATTTCTGACTTCATTTCCTCACATGCCTTTTCTTGACCTTTCACCTAATCCTTTGTGCATTGAGAAGAATCATAAGCCAAGTACAATAACTTTGTTTTCTCTGAATTTAGAAATAAAAAGTTACAGGTCATCCAGACTTTTATGTCTTCAGGAAATCTCTGCAGTCTAGCTATCTGAGTAACTTCATTTGGCTTCATTGATAAATACAGCTGAGTATTGTCTGCATAACAGTGAAAATTGATGCTGTTTCCTGATAATGCTGCCTAAAGGAAGAAGATATAGGGTGAAGAGGATTGGTCCAAGTACCAAGCCCCGTGGGATTCCATAATTGGCTATGGTGTGTGAGATGGAGCTATTGTTAACATGAACAAATTGATGTCTATCTGATAAATAGGATCTGAACCACCTTAGAGCAGTTCCTTTAATGCCAATTTCATGTTCCAGTCTCTGTAATAAAATATTATGGTCAATAGTGTCAAATGCATCACTAAGATCTAAGAGGAGAAGTATGGTCACTGATCCATTGTCTGAAGCCATTAGAATATGATTGGAAACTTTAACCAGCACTGTTTCTGAGCTGTGATTAACTCTAAATCCTGACTGAAACTCTTCAAGCAAGCCATTCCTATGCACTGCTTTTTCAATGATTTTAGAAATGAACAGAAGATTCGATATGGGTCTATAATTGGCCCAAACATCTGGATCAAAATTTGGTTTCTTAAGTTGGGGTTTGACGACTGCAGTCTTGAGAGTCTGTGATACATAACCCAAAGATAGGGTCAAATTAATCAGATCTAGAATGAACGGCTCAATTAAATAGAAAATCTCTTTAAAGAGGCTAGTCAGTACTGGGTCTAATAGACAGGTTGATGGTTTAGATGATGAAAGAGATGAGAGATTCAGAGATGAGAATGACTCCAGATGTAAAATAGACATTGTAGTTAATTCATGAGTTACTAAATTCAGTAGGAGATTATTTCCTAATATAGGTAAGAGCTGATAAATTTTGTCTGATTGTTATAATTTTATCTGTAAAAAAAAAAAAAAAAGCCCATAAAGTCATTGCTGCCGAGAGCTAAGGGAATCAGTGGTTCAATTGAGCTGTTATGCTCTGTCAGCCTGGTTATGACAAGACTGGAAAAACGCGAACCCAAATGCACGACACAGAGAAGATTCTCAAACAGTTTTATTTACAAAAGTAACAACTTAAATCTTCTTCAACTAGAAAAATCCTAAACACAAAGTATCACTCTAATGAGGAGAATAATGAACTAAAAATCACTCAGATGAGGAATAACTGTGATCTTACAAAACAAAGTATCAACTCAATAAGCACTCTACTGTGACTGAGGCAAATAACAAAGAAAATACAAAAACCTGAGCGTAATCTCTATGAGGAACAGGAACGTGAATCCTGGACATGAAGGGCTAGATCGTGAGCCTTGACTCATGGACAAGACGAACTGGCACAGGACAAAGGGAGACGCAGACTATATATTTTTTTTTCCACACACACACACACACACACACACACACACACGGTAATGGGGAACAGGTGGAGACCATTAGGGTCGGGAAGACAATCAGACAGGGAACACCGGGGACAGGACAGGCTTCCTGAAACGAGGTTTCAAAATAAAAGCCACGAGAGACAGATACAAGACAAAAACTAAATAAAAACCTAACACCTGGATCAAGACGTGACATTAACCCCCCCTCTAGGGCCGGCTCCTGACGGGCCAGACAGTTCAGGATGGCGAGCGTAAAAGTCTGTCCTTCTCGGAGCGTTGAGAGGACAGCTCCCACCCCGTTGCTTGAGGCGTCCACCTCAACCACAAATTGTCAGCTGGGATTCGGTACAGAGAGGATGGGGGCAGTAGTGAACCAAGTCTTGAGCTGCTGGAATGCGTGCTCGAGGTGACCACTGGAAAGGAACCTGTGGAGACATTAGCTCATGGAGAGGGGCAGCTATGGCGCTGAAGTTTCTGAGAAACCGCCTATAAAAGTTAGCAAATCCCAAGAATTGCTGCACTTTCTTGCAGCTATCAGGTGTGGGCCACTGAGCCACAGCGCTAACTTTAGCTGGATCCATTTGTATCTTTCCAGGAGCTATGCGGAAGCCCAGGAAAGACACGGAGTTGGCATGGAACTCACTCTTTTCATGCCTTAACGTAAAGGTCGTTCTCCAAGAGTCGCTGAAGAACCAGGCGAACCTGCATCACGTGAGTTTCTAAATCTGGGGAAAAAATAAGAATGTCGTCCAAATAAACATAGACAAAGCGATTCAAAAAGTCACGAAGCACATTTTTAATCATGGCTTGGAAGACTGCGGGAGCAATAGTTAACCCAAAAGGCATGACTAGGTACTCATAGTGTCCACTTGGTGTGATGAATCCTGTCTTCCACTTATCCCCCTCCCTTATGCGAATGAGATAAGCATTTCTCAAATCTAGCTTAGTGAAGATCTTGGCTTGTTGCAACTGATCAAAGGCAGTGGACATGAGTGGGAGAGGGTACTGATTCTTGATAGTAATGTCGTTTAGAGGACTGTAGTCAATGCAGGGGCGAAGAGTACCATCTTTCTTGCCTACAAAAGAGAATCCCGCCCCTGCATGTGAGGAAGAAGGACGAATCAGTCCAGCCTTTAATGAGGCTTCTATGTATTCAGTCATGGCTTGTCTTTCGGGTCCAGAAATGGAATACAGACGCCCCCTGGGGATGGGGGCCCCAGGAATAATATCTATGGGGCAGTCATAAGGCCTGTGAGGTGGAAGAGCGGTGGCCTTACTCTTGCTGAATACAGCCTTGATATCATGGTAACAAGAGGGTACGGAGGACAAATTGGGAATGTCCGAGTCATTGTGTGGTGAGTGAAGAGTCATGCGGGCTACTGTGTTCTTGGCCTGAGTATGGCGTGACTTGAGACAGGTGGTTACACATGACAAGGCCCAATTTATGACCCCCCCCCTGTTTCCCAGTTGATGTGAGGATTGTGAATCTTTAACCATGAAAACCCCAAAATGATGGGTTGCTGAGGTGAATGGTAAAGGTGGAAGCTTATGGTTTCGGTGTGGCAATCAATTGTCATTCTAACGAGTTCGGTTTTGTGTGTGATATGGAATAAATGGCTGCCATCCAAAGCCCTGGCTTCTATGGGTCGTGGCAACAGTTCTATCTCCATTCCCAATTGTTTGGCTAAACCCCAGTCAATGAAACTCTTATCGGCTCCTGAGTCAATAAATGCACAAAGATCGTGAGAATTATCGTTGTGTGTTATCTTAACCTGAGTCAATGTTCTGGGAGAGCTCTTGGAGGAGGAGAATCGGCTCGCTTGTGCTCTCCTGTTCACTAGTGAGTCTGACCTTGCCGGACACGCCGCCAGAAGATGTCGGCTGCAGTAAAAAACACAGACCCTCCTGCAGGCAGCGTCGCCGTTCTTCAGATGACAACCAAGCGCTTCCTATCTGCATGGGCTCCTCTGAGTTGTCATTTGTAGATGTCCCACTGGACTCTGGAACCATGGAGCCCGAAGAGGACCACCCTCTGGAAATTGCAGCAGTGGCACAGGGTGGACGGTGATTCCCTGCAGGTGTCGGGGTGTTGAGGCTGTGGTGAAGCTCCCGAAGTCAGTTGTCAGTCCTGATAGCCAAGGCAATGAGTGAATCCAGATCTGACGGTAAGTCAAGAGGAACCAACTGCTCCCAAATCTGAATAGATAGTAAAAAATATGTCCATTAGTGCCGTGGTATTCCAGCCGCTTTCGGTGGCGAGGGTCCTAAAGCAAATGGCATAATCATTCACAGTGTCTTTATTCTGCTCAATGTTGCTTAACTCACACGCTTTTTCTCGATCCGATGACGTGGGATCAAATGCCCTCTTGAATGCCAGCTGAAACTCCTTGACAGAGTCACATAATCGCTGAACCACTTGTCCACTTGGCAGTTGCCCAAGCCTTCGCCCTCCCAGTGAGGTGTGATACAATGAAGGCTACCTTGGATCGTTCTGAAGGGAAGGCTGAAGGCAAGAACTCGAAATGCATGTCACAGGTAATCAGGAAGGCATTGCATTCTCCCGATTCACCGGCGAATTTCTCTGGCGGTGAGAGACGGAGAGCTGTGGTGTGAGAGGCCGGAGCAGATGACGTCTCTGCAACTGCTGGTGAAGCGGCTGCCTTGGTGTCTGCGGAGGACGGATCTTTAGGGAGATGAGAGGACCTCTTGAATCTGTGCGGTGAGGAGATTCACCTGAGTGGTGATTGCCGTTTTGAAATTCTCCTGTCCTTTAGCCAGTCCTTTCACTCCGCTCTGTAAGGCTGTCATCTGCTCCTCCTGTTGATTAAGCCTGACGTTCTGAGAACGAATCACAGCTGTGATTTGATCTGAGTCAGCTGGGTTCATTCTGGCCAGTTCGTACTGACAAGACTGGAAAAACGCGAACCCAAATGCACGACTCCAAAACACAGTAAAAGATTCTCAAACAGTTTTATTTACAAAAGTAACAACTTAAATCTTCTTCAAAAATATCTTAAAAAAATCCTAAACACAAAGCGTCACTCTAATGACGAGAATAATGAACTAAAAATCACTCAGATGAGGAATAACTGTGATCTTACAAAACAAAGTATCAACTCAATAAGCACTCTACTCTGACTGAGGCAAATGACAAAGTAGCAAAGAAAATACAAAAACCTGAGCGTAATCTCTATGAGGAACAGGAACGTGAGTCCTGGACATGAAGGGCTAGATCGTGAGGCTTGACTCATGGACAAGACGAACTGGCACAGGACAAAGGGAGATGCAGACTATATATACACACACACGGTAATGGGGAACAGGTGGACACCATTAGGGCGGGGAAGACAATCAGACAGGGAACACCGGGGAGAGGACAGGCTTCCTGAAACGAGAGGGCAGAGAGGTTTCAAAATAAAAGCCATGAGACACAGATACAAGACAAAAACTAAATAAAAACCTAACACCTGGATCGAGACGTGACAGGTTAAAGTGCTGAAGAGAAACCTGGGGTTGTTCTTGATTTTTTCTATTAGTGCTGAGTAATATGAGCTTTTAGCCCTGCGGAGAGCTTTTTTTAAATACGTTTTTAAGCTTTCTTTCCAGGCTAGGTGAAACTCTTCTGAGTTGCTGGAACACCATTTTCTTTCAAATTTCCGTGATATCTGCTTTAAGGCACAAATTTGAGAATTATACCACGGAGCCAGCCACCTCTGTTTTATTACTTTTTTTTTGAGGGGGGCAGCATCATCAAGATTTGAACACAGTGTGGCCATAGTGCTAATCACGAGGTCATCAACCTGTGTATGGGAGAAATCCTCAATTGAATTTAGACCTGGCATTGCTGAAAATGATGACTGTTAAGGTTTTTACTGGAGTGCGCAATCCTCTACTGTGTATGGACGATAATCAGAACATATTCTGAACATCTTTAGTCTCTTGTCATATTTATTTAACGATAAAGTGCAAATTGATATGAATGGCCATGGTGTTGTCTCATTTGGAGCGTAGTGATGTCATGTCCTAAACGTACCATAAATCTTACACAATACAGCAGTGCAGTACATCAGTCTACCATAATACAGGGAGTAAGGGCGCCATCAAATTACAACACTTAACAATGGCCAAATGTTCTCTTTAAATTTAGCCACAGCATCTTCAAATAAACATCTTCTATAGCCAAATTTATTCCTCAATGCTGTGCAGTCAATTAATTTAAACTCAAATGTAATGAGGTAATGGTCAGTAAAGAGAGTTTCGCGGCCTCGGCTTTAGCCCTAGCTGCGGCTGCGGTGGTGGTATGCAGCAGAACGCGAAGAGACGGAAGAGCGCGTCTCCAGAGTAACAGACTTTTTATCCATCGTTCCAGCTTCACAGTAGGAAGGTATTTCTTACAGCGACCGATGTTGAGTGTGACACTTCATCTGTAGAGTGCTATCTTTTCACTGTACTGTCTCTCCGACAGCGAGTTTCATCATCTTCAGTATATCATGACTCTGGAGACGTAGTAGTGTAGTCCATAGGTTTAATAACATACGAAGATGTGAAACTATAACAAAGCACAAATGCAAAATCAATAAACTGTTCTTACAGTCAGTGAAATATAAACCTCCAAAAATCCAATTAAAACCACTGGCAAAATGGAGGATATACATACGGATAATCCACAGAATATGAAAGCGAAGCAGACATCTGATGATTGTAGAGCAGTCTGTTTGCATAAACCAAAACCTGCCTGATTCGCGAGCAAGGGAAACCTAACTCACCGCTCATTGCTAGGAGCAGTAAAACACTTGTTACAGCACACTGCCAGTGCCCA
This sequence comes from Remorina albescens, assembly GCA_034769265.1. Taxonomy (NCBI): domain Eukaryota; kingdom Metazoa; phylum Chordata; class Actinopteri; order Carangiformes; family Echeneidae; genus Remorina; species Remorina albescens. The sequence continues at coordinate 1,092,522 of CM068492.1, read as the reverse complement.
AAACTGGTAAGAATGTACATTAATAAGTCACCATACTAGTTTGATACATTTTCCATAATATTGATATTGGTCTTGCAAAGGGGTAATGTTTTGGGTTTTTTTTTTTTATATATTCCTAAATATGGTTTAATTGTTATCTTTGTTTTAAATTTACTCCATGTGTGTCAGGGCAGGTGTGTGTGGATCCAAGTGCAAGAGAGAGAGTGTCAGGCAGAAGTGGAATGTCCAAAATCCAAATCTTTAATCCGAGAAACGTAGCAGAGGTCAAAATACCAGGAGTCAGTTAAACCAGGCAACAAGGCAGATCAGGAACAGGCAGAATCGAGGGTCACAAAAATACCAAAAACAGATCATACACAGGGAATCAATCAGGACTAAACACGAGAGAGCTTGAACACAAGGGTAACAAAGACAATCTGACAAAGACATGGGAAATGAGGCAGGGTTTAAATACACAGGAAGCAAGACACAGGTGAATGACATTAGGGCGGAGACAGCAATCAAAACTGGAGGGAAAAACCAGGAAGTAAACCAAACAGCAACACAACAGAACCAAGACTTAAACAGGAAATGCCAATAAAATGAATACAAATCCTGACAATGTGAAGATCTTGAGATTAATTTGGTGGAAGATGAATCACATTCATCTGTATTGCCAGTGCCCCCCCAACATCACCAACTTCTTCCATTTCATCTGATTCAAATATTACTACTACTACTACTACTACTACTACTATTGCTACTATAATGGCATAATATATATAGTTTGGTGGGTGCACATACTTGGCTGCATTTACAGCTGTTTCCTGTGCTATATTTCCCCATACAGTCTAAAAGAAACACACACAAACACATGCGTAAGGTTTTCGGGTTAGTCCTTTATTATGTAAGTTACGCAAGTATGTAAGTAGTGATGTTTTGCTCGATGCAGACGAATTGAAACAGTATTGAACTTTCAAAGCAGAAGTATCGCTACACCATGTGAAAAATCACGTGACTCCCCAAATTAAGCTTCATTACATCACACGTATCAGCGACGTGGCGTGGTGGTTTTGAATTGAGACCCGGGTTTTCAAGCTCCCACAATACTTAGAAATTAGCACAACTCTTCTAAACTTTTTGGGTTTTTGATAGAAGAGTTTTGCGTGCTCTATTGCTATAGTTTCATTGATTGACAACCAGGGAGAGTGAGGTATAGGTAAGATTAGCACATGATTAGATTAACAGCCATAAAGTTATACAATTAACATTGGCACATAGACATTCAAACACTATAAATACTGATTTTAGTGCCATGTGAAATTGTCATCTCCAAAGCTGGAGAGGTAGTGACAAAGAAACATACTCAAGCCAAACTCAACTGAAATGTTCTTGTTTTTAAATAAGAATCTTTGAACCCTGCAAACCCCCTTGCCAGCATCACCAGCATTTTGTACTATTGTTACACAAGCATTTCCCAATGTTGCAAAAGCATCTTTATTACGTATAGTATTTTAAAGTGGTACAATCACATTATAATACAAGTACATTGTTAATGTTGAAGAAAAAACTGTCAAAAAATTTAAAGATGCACATAGAACCTTAATTGTTATACATACTCAACAGTGCTTTACTGTTTAATGAGACCTTGCCCTTTATTGTTCCATGCAAATGTTATGTTGAATGTGGGCCAGCAGATGTCGCCATATTTTTTGTATCAAATGCTTGGAAACACTGAGCCATTTCAACACAATTGCTTCATATTGATTCAGTGGTTAATCAAGTTTTGGTTTCTCCATCACTATATGTAAGTATTGCAAATCATGATATCTTTTATGTTTGTATCTGTTTCTTACCTCAGTGCTTCCTGGTTCAGGGGCAGTGGTAAAGGACCCAGGTGTAGCATCAGGCTGCCTTTTATAGTGCCTGAGAGTAGGGAGCATACTCAGTCCACCTAGGCTGCACCATAGCAATGATGGGAGTGTAAAGGCGTTGTAAATTCATTTTAAACCTTGAGTTAGACATCAGATGAGGTAGGATTCCTTCAATATGTAGTATATGCATGTAAATAAGATTGGAAATATTTGCTGTTATATAAATTGACCTGTGTGGTTGCATTGATTGATTGAGTGGTTTCAATTAAGCTTGGTATGGTCCACTGGGAGGGGCCCAGCCCTTAAATTGACAGGATCTGACACTGTCTACTCATTCAGTGAAGGGCTGCAGCGCAGTAGGGTTGTGTGATTCAGCTGAAATACTTGTAAATACATTTTACTTTTTTATTTAGAATTTTTGCTGTCACCCATTCGCTTTTGGATTACTTTCTGCAAGAGACAATAAAGATATTTCTTTTTGCACTACACGGACTGGGGCCTTTCATTTTTGAGGGTAAACATTGTGTGTCAGGATGTTCTTCCAGGTGCCTCACCCTCACACTTGGATAGAGTGTGACATTTGGTGTCAGAAGTGGGATGGCCACCCGGAAGGTGCACAGAGGGGGGCACAGGAAAATCCAAACTAGGAGCAAGACAGCCAAACCTAAAACAGATCCTGAACTGGCCAACCCTGATTCAGGGGGTTAGGAATGGGAGACTGATGATGAAGGGAACAGCCCTCTGCTCAGTTCCCTGGTGCAGCTCCATCGCAGCAGGAAGTAGTTGTGCTGCTACACTAGTTTATGGGTGTTCAGAGAAACAGACAGCCATCCAAGTGGGTATTGAGCCGTTACCAACAGCAACTGGCTATAGTCACAGCGCACTGGTCTCCCCAAGAGCACTCCTCACGCCACAACCGGTCTCCTACTGGACCACACTTCACACCCTGCAGCAACCATCACCAGCAGTATCAGCACCTCAGCAGCAGCCACCAGCAACACCAGCCACCAGTATCCGCATCACAGAAGGATCCCTAATTGTTTCCATTTCAGTTGGATGAGCACATCGAAAAATTGCCTTCTCCGCTTTAAGCGGATTGCCAAGACTTGGGGGTGGCCATACACTGAGTGGGCTTACAGACTTGTGCCTCTACAGATGGGGAAGGCATTGGAAGCATACTCTGCCATGGACGAAGAGCTCTCCAACTCTTATCCAGAACTTAAACAAGCTGGCCAAGTTCGATATCTCTGCAGAAACCTATCGCCAGCGCTGCAGGAATCCCTTTGTACCCCAGGGGGAGGTGCTGACTGAGATCTGTCAGTGCTTGAAAGGCCTGTATTGCTGTTGGATTAAGCCAGACCAGTGCAGTGTGGAGGACATTGGTGAAGCCATCATGCTGGAGGGGCTGCTGAAAGTGTTTCCACCCAAAATCTGCACATGGGTCAAGGTGCGAGAGCCCACCACTGGTCTAAAAGCAGCTAGGCTTGTGATCCAATATGTCAACGCCCAGAGACCAGGCCCTACCAGGTCATAACAGTGTCACCCCCATAGAGGACAAGGGGACAGCAGGCTAGAAGTCCACAAGTATCACTATGTGACTCAGGGGAACATGGGGGTCAGCAGAGGTGGACAGCAGGCTGGTGCCAGCCAGAGGACTGTGGGGGTCAGTAGATATGGGCAGCAGGCTAGTGGCAGTCATGGGGAGATTATTTGTTACTATTGACAGCAGCCATGCCATAAGGCCGCAGACTGCCCTCTTAAAAGGTTTAAACTTTCTGGAATAGCTATGTTCCCCAAAGAGAGGTGTTTGAAGAACCAGACAAAATGAGCACAGAAGATGTGGCATTCCATCTGGCTACTGTTATGGGCTTCAGGTGTTGGCTGTCACACCTCGTTAAGTTTGTTTATGTTTTGTCTGGTGACTTCCTGTTTTATTTTGAAATTTAACTCTCCTCTTGTTTCAGGTCACTTGCCCTTCCTCATGTGTCCCGGTCTGATTGTCTTCCCTGACTGCCAATTATCTGTTCCCCTTCCCCATGTGTATATAAATAGTCTGCATCTCCCTTCATCCTGTGCCAGAGTTTCTCGTTTGTACGTGCACCCCAGCCCTTTGCCTCAAGCCCTTGCATCCCGCCACATCCACGTATGTTCTTTGTTGTTCTTTTCCCTCCCTATTGGAGTGGTTTTGATTTCTTGCTTTTTCCCTTTAGTCCTCCCATTTGGAGTGACTTTGAGTTCTTGTTGTTCTTGTTGTTCATTTTTGCCTCTGTGTTTTTGGAGTGATTTTGGTTTTGAAAATAAAGTCGGCATCTGCCTTTTACCGATCTCTGCATCTGAGTCCTGGTTTGAGTCCCGGCCTGACATTGGCTTTGTTAGACAATGGGAGTTCTCTGTCAACGATTAAGAAATGCTATCTGACATACAGTGGCACTGACTATGGGAACAAAGCTGACATTGAATGTGTGCATGGGGACCAGAAAAACACCACACCTGAAGTTACCATGGGTGTGCATGGGCAGGCATTTTTGCTACAGGTGGGGGTTACTGACCGCTTATCTGTTGATTGTATCCTGGGGAGGGATTTGCCAATCATAGAGCTAATTGCAAAAAACCAAAAGAAAACTGAAATGTGTGCTATGTTTACAAGATCCCAGGTTAAAGCAGGCCTTGAGCCCCTCCCGGATCTTGATGGTGGTCTGTGTAAGGGTGTTTCCAAAGGCCCAAGAAAATCACGGAATCACAGAATCACAGGAAAATACTGGGTACCCGCACTAAGGTAGAAACCTATCCTGAGCCTGTGAGTGTCAATTGGGACACTCTGATCCTACTCTGTCTCTCTTGTAAAAGCAGGTTGCGGATGGGGAGGGGAATGAAAGCTCTGGTCCACGGTATATGGAAAAAGGCTATGCAATGGGTGATACAGGTAAACACCTAGTTCTACCAAACAGTTGTAGGCCTCTTGTCTTACATCTTGCACATACAATTCCATGGGCAGGCCATCTAGGGCAGCAGAAAACCTACATGAGGTTGGAGTCATGGTTTCACTGGCCAACTAGGTTTAATGATGTCAGGCATTTCTGCACCACATACCCAGAGTGTCAGGTCACCACACACGAAAGCTAAGCAGGTTCCATTACATCAATTTACATCCATTACCCATAATCAGTACCCCTTTCCGGCACATAGTCATGGTCCATGGAGAAGAGCAGTTCTGGTTACCAATACATACTTTTTATCTGTGACTATGCCACACGATACCCAGAGGCTTTTCCCCTCAGGAGCATAAAGACACTGAAGATAATCAGTGCACTTGTACAGATTTTGTAGGGGTGCCCATTGAAATCATCACCAGCTAAGGTACCAACTTTACCTCTGACACGATGAAACAGCTGCAGAAGGAACTGGGTATCAAAGGTATCCAGATGACAACATACCACCCACAGAGCGATGGTTTGGTTGAATCGCTCAACCAAACGTTGAAGCAGATGCTGCATAAATTTGTTTCTGATACTGGCCACGATTGGGACAAATTTTTACCTTTTGTCTAATTTACCTACAGGGAGCTCCCCAGGCATCAAATGATTTTTCCCCGTTTTAAGCTCCTTTATGGGCGGCCAGTGCAAGGGCCACTGGATCTCCTGAAGAAGGAGTGAGACGCAACCAAAAAAATCAGCAGTCCTACGTACTCCAGATGCGTGAACGCCTTGAGAGGTATCACAAGGAGGTCCAAGTCAATCTGGAGCAAGCACAGCAGGATCAGACGTGCTGGTATGACAAAAGAGCTTGGCAGAGGGAGCTGATACCAGGTCAGAAAGTCCTGATCTTACTACCGACAAACAGCAACAAACTGTTGGCGAAGTAGCAGGGACCTTATGCAATGCTGAGGAAGATTAGACCAGTGACGTACGAAGTGGCTCACCCAGACAAGGGAAAATAACCCCAGGTTTACCATATCATCCTGCTCAAAGAGTGGAAGGAGCATGAGATTCCACCTTCCAAAGTTTTACTGGTGCGTCGGGTCAAAGAGGAAGATGGTGAGTCTGACTCTAACCTGCAACAACTGCTCCAGCCAAAAACCCCTTGTCTGAAGCACCTTCTCTCACAACACCAACAGGAGTTGCAGATGCTCTTTGGGATATACTGTACCTGGGCTACTCCGAGAGGGTCCAAGGCGAGTGACACTGATCCAGCACACCATCCGTCTCCAAAAGGCAGACACTCCTGACATTCGTCAGAGGCTGTACTGGATCCCCAAACAGCTGGCAGATTCCCTGAAGGATGAGGTCCAGAAGCTGATCGATCTAGGGGCGATCGAGCCATCTGAGAGTGGGTGGTCCAGTCCCATAGTGATGGTGTTCAAGAAAGATGGCTCTCAACAACCCTGTATTGACTTCAGGAAGGTTAATGCTGTCTCCCGCTTCAATGCTACCCCATGCCTCGCACAGACGACCTGGTGGAGCGTGTTGGGAGTACCAAATACATTACTATGCTGGACCATTGTAAAGGATATCGGCAGATCCCGTTGTGGCAGTTGCCCTGCCACTGATCATACCCCACACCACCATTCATTCCACACGCCATATATTAGCCAGGTAGCTTGCTATCAATATCATGCTACCTTTTGTTTGGTGGGTGCACACGCTTGCCTACATCTACAGCTGTTTCCTGTGCTATATTTCCTCATAAAGTGTTACGACTGCCATCGTAATTTCTCCAGTTCATGTGTTATGTATTTCTCTCTGTGTTTTTGCTTATGTAAATAGGTGTGCCACAGCCTGGCGGTGATTGGTGGGCTGTCTTGGTCCTGGCTGTGATTGGCTGCAGCTGAGGGGCTACCTGCTATATAAAGGGCCAAGATGACCGTTGCTAAAGGGGCTGCAGACGTTCCTCATCTTCCTCCTCTACCGACGGGCCACATCTTGTTCTTTGTTAAACTTCTTTTGTGTTAGTTTTAGTTGCGTGGTAAGGATGGACTGCCAGTTTTGTTAATCATAATTTCTCCTGTTTATTTACGTAGGGAGGAAAGTCTTTGTTCTTGTTTTGCTGATGTGTGATACACTGTAAAGTGAAAACATTTGCTTTCTACATTTTTGGTCTAACCTTATCATTTAAATATGTGTATCATTTGACACGTGAGTTAATTAATGTCAGTGTTTAAATTACATATGGTCTTTTGTAAAATACAGTGTTAAGTAAGGAGGACAAGGGAGAGTAGTAAAGTAGAGCGGAACTAAAGTGTGTTGGTTGTTTCACCGCGATACCTGTAGTGGGAGGAGCGCCCCTCCTTCTCTCAGACCGAGAATCGGATGAAGAAGATGGCGGTTCGCTCTTTCCCCTCACATTTCATAATTCTGTTTTCCAGGTTGGTACACGGGCAAATTTACTCAAAACTGCTCCCTCCTTGAATGTGAAGTGGTGTTGTGTAGTTTCCAATGTGTATAATCCAGCTAAAAAGCCGCGGTTATAACCGCGAAGTACAGTTTTGGAAAACAATGGCGTTATCCGCCAATTAGCATGAGCTAACACCGTGTTCACGGTGAGAGACTGTGTCGGTGTAATCCTGTGTGTTTGTGCCCTCGCTCTCTGGCGTGTTTTAAGTCTGGTTTTCGTGGTATCCTGACATATTTAAAAAACAATGGAGCTACTGTTTATAAAGAATTTAAGAGGTTTATTTTCTGTGATTTAAAGAGAGTTTTCTAAATGTATGAATGAATAGTGATGTGCATGGTCTGTGTTTAAGCACGAGTTAACCAATTTTTCCCTATGTATTATGATTTCATGTTTTGACTACAAAGTAATTTGGGTACTAATTTAAAGAAAAAAACAAGTAAGATTGATTATTTACAGTAGTACATTAACATGATTTTGGGAAGCCTATAGGGTATATTATTTACATTATTCACATGATATTATAGAATATCAGTTTAAAGTTAAAAGGAGTAATATTTATTTTTGGTACTTTATATTTTGGTATTATCTCTGTGAATGTGTGTATGAGAAGATGATGATAACCAGAGAGCAGAGACAACTGTACTGTACCTAGCCAATGGACAATAACTGAAATAGAAGAAACATTTTACATAAGGGAAATGTTTATTGTTGTGGTTGTTATCTTGTAACTTTGTAATAAAGCAGACCAAGAATCGGATGAAGAAGATGGCGCTTCGCTCCTTCCCCTCACATTTCATAATTCTGTTTTCCAGAATTCCAGAGGTGAATGTAGCAGGCCGGGAGATAGAAATCACTTGTTACTGTAGTTACACCAGTTGAAACTCGTAACATATTCGATTACATTAGTTATTTATTTTTTTAGATAAGACTGTTTTGTTTGTTATTTTGGCCTTGGTCCATCCTGACGCTACACTCTATGTGGTTATATTAAAGTTACTTAATTATTGTAAAATAAATTCCTTTTTCTCAACAAAACTTTTTTTTTTTTTTTTTATGGTGGCTATTTGGGACATGGGGAAGATGGGGGCTTTTCATGTTGTGCCTCAGGTGCCCCTAGACTGGGCATAACAACAATCAAACAGAAACACACAATAACACATTGGTAAGGTTTTTGAGTTAGTCCTACAGTCCCTGACAAGTCTTGTTGCTTATCCAAGTTGTAGGAACAACAAATAATAACTTGAGTTGTGTTGATCAATTGGGATTGGAAATGGTTTATATGAAAGGCAAAGGCCTACAGATTATGCTTATTCTACCAAAATAAAGTCATGTAACATTCAATGAGTTTTATCATTTAATTAGGACAGAAAGGTCAGATTTTGCTTGGACAAAAGTCTTGTCGTGTCTTTAAACGATTCAACCAATCACAGATTAGAGCTCCACCTGTGACAAATACTGTAATTAACACATTCCCAGGTGTGTATAAAAAGAACCCCAGCACACCAGACCTACATGTGAAGTGCAACCTGACCTCTGACAACATGCCAAAGATCAACCATGGACCAAAGTGCTGATCATCAAAAGCCTGAAGACCAAGTCTGCTGCTGAGGTGGCAGACATTTTCAGTGTCACAACTCTCTACAGACAAGTACTGGGGGAGAGAAGATCAGTACCATACAAAACTTGGCCAAGACAGACACATCTGCTGCCTAAAGCAGCTAGACAGTAAAGTGCTAGGTGAACGGCTAAAGTGACTAAGGTGCATTATTTGTTTAAAAGCTTAATGGCTTGTGGTACAAGTGAGAACTTAGATCTGTTTTTAGGGAATGGAGGACGGCGATAACGTTGCCCTGATGGCAAAAGTTCAAATGAGACAGTGAGGGGGTGCTTATGGTCACCACAGGTAGGATAGAGTCATGAACGATTGATGCTAATGGTGGTAAACGAAATCAGAAAGCTGACGGACCAATGAGAAAGCAACCCTAATGGTGGCAGAGCTGCCCAAAATATAGTTTAAAAAAGAATGGGTTGTGGCTTCTGAGGAGAAAGGGGGAGCCTCGGGGGTGTCAAATCAAATCAGATTTATTTATATAGCACCAAATCATAACAAAGTTACATCAAGGTACTTTACATATAGAGCAGGTCTAGAACAAACTCTTGATAACATTTTTTAGAGAGACCCAACAGATCACCCGATGAGCAAGCACTTGGCGAAAATGGCAAGGAAAAACTTCCTTTAAGAGGCAGAAACCTCGGGCAGAACCAGGCTCAGGGGGGGCGACCATCTGCCTCAGCCGGTTGGGTTGAGAGAGAGACGGGGGGAGAGTTGGGTAGAGTAGGGAGAGAATGAGAGCAGGAGGAGGGGATATTCAATACAGGTGGAGCAGGAACATATGATGCAGCATGAAATTCATAGAAATGATGCTGTATGAAGTTCATGAAAATATGGGAGCAGCAGGTATTGCAGGAACAGGGGTGGCGATGAATCACCACGTGCAGGATGAGGACAGAGAGAGAGAGGAGAGGAATTGGGAGAGACTTCGGAGAAACATGGTTATAAGTAAGTGGTTAAGGAAGTACTATTCAGTGTGCATTCAGACCCCGGGGTCCGAACCACTTATCTGTTTGTTCAGATACTTGCTGTATTTTGAATAAACTATCCACATCAGGCTCTGAAGACTCCGAGATCTTTTTTATCCTGGGAATTTGGAAGACATCAGCCACTGATTTTTTGGATTGGAAGTTCATGTTGGGCACCACTGCCTGACCTCTACTGGCCCACTGCCAAGCAGTTGGGAGCTTTAACATCAGCATACTTAATAATATGCATGTCAATGAGAGTGCTGGTGCAGAAGTTGCCCTGAGGGGAGCCTGTGTAGGTGATCATTTTGTCGGAGAGTGATGTGCCTACTCTGACTAGCTGGAATCTAAAACTTAAAAAGTCAACATTCTATGAAATTAGTCCAGTCTCTATAAAGAATTCTGTGGGTATTATATTTGCTAAAATGCTGGGTTGAATAGTGTTAAAAGCAGTTGAAAAGCCCACAAACAAAATCTTAGCATGTACTTTTGGTTTCTCAAGGTGTGCGCAATAAATGCAGTAATGATTAATTTGCATCCTCCACCCCCCTGGAGGCCTGGAAGGCAAAGTGCAGAGGATCCATGGGGTGCTGTGTTTGTGAGATGATGTACCTCTTCACTAAAAGCTCAAAGCACTTCATGACCACTGATGTTACTGCTATGGGTCGGTAGTAATTTGGCATAACGGGTCTGCAAACGTTTGGCGCAGGTACAATTGTGGACGTTGTCCAAAGGGTAGGAAGTTTGTTTGAGTTAAGAGATCATCTAAAAATGTCTGTAAAAACTGGTGCAAGTTGTTCAGCACAGTTCTTTAAAACCTCTCCACTGATATTATCAGGGCTTGAGCTTTTTCGTAGGTTACTTCTTCTGAAAAGATGAAGGACCTCTGATTCCATGATGGTAAACTTTGTTACAAGGGGGGGGGGGGGGGGGCAGTGAGGTAGCATCCTAAACATTGTGGTCACTCTCAAAATTGACAAAAGAATTCATTGAGCTGGTTTGCCATATCCAGTCGCTCACAGCCATTCAAGGAAGTAGCTATGGCCTTGTGTGGAATGTTGGTCATCGTTTTGATTCCTTTCTATGCCTGCCTGGGGTTACCAGAGGCCAAAGTTGCCTCTATTTTCTGTTTGTAGCTGTGCTTGTCCAGCTTTATCTGTCTCTTGATCTGTCTCTGTATATCCCTTCTAGCTACTTCATCCTGAATTCTTATCATATCATTAGGGTACACTTTAAAAGACTTGGTGGATATTACAGAGTCAACACAAACACTCCTGTTTTATTGTGTCAACCTCTGTATCATTCTTTTTTCACTTCCACTTCCTGTTAAGTTTCCTGCCAGTTCTCAGCCACACCTGATTGTCATCACCAATCATCCACTCAGTACTTATAGACCTAATTTTCCATACCTACCCTGCCAGATTGTCAAGGTTCCTCAGTTCCAAGACTTCTTGTGTTCTTCTAGTATATGTGTTGACCCGATTCTTTTATTGGAAGCCCAAGAATGAGTTGGAGAAATCTTCAGTTCACAGTTGAAACATTTATTATGGTCACAGGTAAAGTAAGGCAGCGCTGGGTTCGAAGTGACAGAGTTCCCACAGAATCTCAGCCAGCAAGAGCCCCAATATCTGGAAAAGTTTCACATTTATCTTCTTGGGCTGGGCCTGCCCCATACAGAGGCTGGACTTTCACGCAACCGAATATAACTGGCCAGTTACCAGTGTCATGGACAGCCCAACCACTGTCCATACCTTGTTCTTAGAATATGTTAAACAATGTGTGTGAGTGTTGTTGTGGGCGTGTATCTACTGCAACAGACCTACTGTAGCTGAATAGATAGAAAAGTTTCATCCTCCTCCTAGTATGCACCCCAGTCGTGTTATCTTATAATTCTGGACTTTCAAGGACATACACTGTGTAACATGAGCTCAGTGGACAGGTGCAAAACAGAAACTTAGGTTCAGTGGAAAAGTACAGAGTAAGGATACATGATGTCTTAAAACAAAGACAGTTTTTAACATATGTACCTCTGTGTTTTGACCTCTTGACTGTGTTTTTGACCCTGCTCTTGCCTTGCCCTGTGTTGTACCTTTGCCTGTGGTTTTTGGACCTTTTGGACTGTTTTTTGATTCTGCTGTTGCCTAACCGTTACCTGCCCTGTAGACTGCCTTTCTGTGTATAACCTCTACTCGCCCTGTATTTAATGAGTGTTTGATCTCTGCACTTGAGTCTCCTAGCCTGTAAGTTACAGTTGGAAACTGTTTCCACCTGATCATCATTGTCAGGGCTATTAAAGACCTCCCACATTGTACAGTCTAAACATCCCTGCAGAGCCAGTACACCGTTGTTGTACCACACTTTGACAGTTCTGATTTGAGGCTTCTCTCTCTCCAGCAGCCTCTGGTAAATAGGGCGGAGATTGATAACACTATGGACGGATGCACCATGTGGGGGGAGCAGGGATGCAGTATAGCATCTTTAACAGTTCCATAACACATGTCCAGTGTTTTATTCTTCCTTGTAAAATAGTGTACCTACTGATAATATGTGTGCAAGCATTTTTTAACAGGGAAATTATTAAAATCTCCAAGAATAAACTTGGGTGCATTAGGTGACATTGTCTCAAGTGTTTGTGAAAGGTTAAAAATGGTTTCTGATGCCTTCTTTAAATTTGCTTTTAGATGAAAACAACATTGAAGATTTGGGAAAATTTGGGAAATTTAGGCAGATGGAAGGGCTGAAGGCCTGACATAGCGCTGTTGTGTGGAGACCCACAACAGCAGTCCAGGACAGATCTGGCTCTTCTGACCAGCTTGTTGAGCCTCTTCCTGTCCCTCTCTGAACTTCCACTGCTCCAGCAAACCACTGCATAAAAGATGGCAAAGGCCACCACAGAGTCATAGAAAGTCTTTAGCAGAGGCCTGCACAGAGGCCTGTTTAGGTGAACACCCAGGTATTTGTACTCCTCCATGATCCTCCACAATAGTAAAATAGAGAACATTTTAAATCAATTAGATAATCCTTAACATTAAATACAAAGAAAAGAGACAAAAATATTACAATGACAAATGGGAAATAGTGGAGCCTGAAGAATTTGTCTTTGGTGTGAGATTGGATACACATAGAGATAGAAATACAGGTGTTTCCAGTCAGATTCCTGTAACAGACAAGTACATGTATGTACCAATTTTAAGCACACTAAAATCCATTTTCAAATATAGTGAGATAGAATATTTTTTGCAAGAAAAACATTGGAAAACTGGGATGCACAAATTTATTAATGATGGATCATATTTCCAAAAATATCCTTTATTCTCACAACACAGGCAAGTGCTACAAAGTATGGTATACTACAATGATTTTGAAACAGCGAACCCATTGGGTCCTAAAAAGGGGATCCACAAACTTGGATGTGTTTGTTTTACATATATATAAAAAAAAAAAAACTCCCACCAAAGTTGAACTCTTTATCACTCCCGTCAGGTAGGCACGGACCACAGTTCTTCTTTACCAATGATTTTATTGCGACCACCACCGTCGAACTGTTAACATACAACACACAATCAAACATGTTTCACACATATACAGACACATACAACACAATATAAGAAAATTAAATTACTTCGCTGGCTGCACCCCTGAGGGAATGAGTCCACCTTGACAAAAACACTTCTTCTTCCTCTTCTTTGAGTGTCACATCAAAAAAAAAAAAAAAGTCTGTCACTCAACAAAGAACAGAAATTATTTCCTCTTAGCTGAGGTGTTAAATAAAGAAATTAAATATTCATAAAAATAAACTGTGTTAAATAAAATATTATACAAAATATAAAATGCCTATATAAATTATGGGAATTAAACTCTTTGCTAATAAACATTTATCTGGCAGCTCTTTTCTACACAGAAGAAGAAACAAAGAAATATGATTTTGAAGAAATACTAAATTGATGATTTGAAAATTTTAGAAACAAAGGGAGTCCAGCTTCCATTTTTTGATCAACCACTCTTTGGTTCTGTAATTTAAATAACAGAGAATAATCTTGTATTTACTTTTACTTTTTACGTTTTGCTGAAAGTTTCAGTGCAATCTTCTGTTACAAGTTCTGTCAAAAAAATAAGGAAGAAATGCAGTCAGTATTTACAGACGACAATCCTGGAATTGTTCTGCGTTCCAAAGAGCTCTGTATTTAACATGGTAAGGCTTTAAGTGAGGACCCAATTCTGCCCTCCATTTATGGTGTGAAGTCTTGTGTGCTCACTTCATTGCAATATTTTCACAGTACTGACAATTATGCTGTGGATATAATGCATGATTTGTTAGAGGGTATCGTTCAGTATGAGCTGAAGCTATTTTTTGTACCTGATTAATAGTGGTTACAATATGAAAACACTGCAAGACAGGATACAGCCCTTTAATTATGGTTACTTAAAATGTAAAAACAAACCAAATGGGTTAAAAATAGATGATGACAGCAAGCAGTTAGGTTTAAATGCTATTCAGTCACATTGCATCCTTCACAATACTCCACTTATTTTTGGTGATATGGTTGAAAGGGTCAATAATCAATTGAACTTTGTGCTTCTTTTGTTGAGAATTGTAAACAAAGTGTTCTCCCCTACCCTTACCCTATTGGCATGATATGCTACCTCAAGCATTTGATCTGTGACCACCACAACATGTTCAAAACCTTGATGAAAAATTGATTCCTAAACACCACTTAATGATACACTAACCAAGATGCATTTAAAAGATTGGCCCTCTTATCCATATGTGGTGCATGCGATTTGAAGTGAAAGATAATTTTTTTTTTCAAAAGGTCTGAAACTCTTTTAAAAATATTACAAAATTGTCCAAGCAACATCAGCATCAACTGGCATTTAAGTATGAAAATTATTATTTTAAGAGATTGGGATTTGGTCCTTTAAATTTAATAACAATTGATGACTTCAAAGGTGGAGAATTAGTGAGTCAGACATTGCATTTAGATCCAGGTTGAGATGTTTCAGGATTTTCACCATTACAAGATAGACCAGAAACTATGGCATAGAGTACCAGATTGATTTATTTACATGCACTGGAACATCACATGACCTACCTGTGTTCAAGAAAAACTGCCATATCCTAATAAATGAACACTGTACTTTTATAATAGATTGTAGTGTTGATACACTGTATTTTGATGAACATTTTCATGCATACTGTAGAGCAACATGATGAAAATTGTGTGATTAGCCTTGACCAGCTCACCTATTTTAAACCTTTTGAAAAGCAGTTTTCACATGTCAGTGACAGAGCATATATTGTTCCATATTGTCACATATTGTAATGTAATATTAAATTTTTGTGGTGCAAGTTCTAAATAAATATTTCAAATAAATATAGTGTTTGTTTTTTCTTTTTTAGTAAACCTAAATTTCCAAGTGATTTTTGGAGCAATTTACAAGAGCTGTATGCACACCATACAGTGTTAAAATTAGGATAACACTTCTATAGTTAACAAACAATCTCCTGAGAGAGTTAATGTCTAACACTGCATAAAAGGGTTGAGAAAAACTAACACTCACAAGAATCAGTAATTACACTAAATTAGCATAAAGGTACCAACACTCTGGAGTGTGGACTCATACAGACAGCTCAAAAATGTTAAATCTGACAGTGCTGGTTTTGCTGTGCACCTGTATAGTTCATGTGGAGTTAAGTATTTTGATTTCTGATTACAACCCCCTACATTTTTTATGTATTTCTTTTAAGTTATATAGTTATTTCATAATGCCGTGTGTAATTCACATAATATTCTAATTTTTTAGTTTTAAGATTATGCTAGATTTATTTTATCGGGAAGAAATGTGTCTTCCCGGAACATTAGGTTAATGGCCTCTGATTCTCAAATGATCATGTAAAATCGCAAAAGATAAAAGAAACTTTGTTGGGATTGGTTTCTTTTATTTATTTTAAGAGTAGATAATCGTTTTTCACAGGAAGGCCATATCGGGGTTAGCGCTGTTGCCTCACAGCAAGAAGGTTGTGGGTTCGATTCCCAGGCCTGGGGCCTTTCTGTGTGGAGTTTGCATTTTTTCCCCTTGTTTGCGTGGGTTTCCTCCCACAGTCCAACGACATGCATGTCTACGTTAAGTGTTACTCTAAATGGCCTGTAGAAATTAGTGTGAGTGCTTGTTCGTCTCTGTCTGTTTCTGTACGATGGACTGGCTGTCCAGGGTGAGCTGGGATTGGCTCCAGCTTCCCCCACCACCAAACAACTAAGCGGTAGAAGATGAAAGAATGAATTAATGAATAATAGTTTTTCTGGTCCATATTCCATACCAGTTGGTGGCGGTATGGTGCCTGTAAACAAACAGAAGAAGAAAAAGACGAAAGTTTTTTGGTGACCCAGCATCTGCGTCATTACGTTGCTGGGCCTCATGGCATGTGAGTCGTTGATCGTAACTGGATAGCACAAGGACCCAATTTATCATCGCTGTTGTCGCAGAGTCGCAATCAAAATAAAAAAAAATGCCCAGGAAAGCGAAAGAAGACGTGGAATGGGTGGACGATGAAGCTCTCCCGGCAGCAAGTATGATATTGCGAGTCTGTTGAAGCTAGCAACTGTTAGCTAAACTGCGGCATAGCTCACATGAATCTAGAAGTGGTCTATATGAAGTGTCGGTTTTGCCATTGATAGTCTTTCATTTTCACCATAATTTTCTTATTTGGAATGACAATTACCAGTTGCAAATTAATCCAACTCTTTCTTTAATATTGAGAATCTTCCGATTAATTTAGGTACAAGTAAAAATAACGACATAAATACAACCGCCACGTTAGAACTGAAGTAGATACGTCAGTTGTACATATGGGGCCCTTGACGTTTCGATCATATTACTAACATGTTGTCAGGACGAGATGAACCGACGCTTAATAGGTACCTAATTTAGAGTACACGTGTTGATTTTACATACGATCAAATATTTTGAACAAACATTGATAAAAGGGGTGATATTAGCTCACGTAATTCTAAGTGGTACAATTCAACGGATAAGTGAACAATGCGCATTTCAGCTAACCACTACCAGTCCATTGATGGAAGGGATACACAGACATAGAAACAACTGTATAAGCTGAGAGGATGAAAGTGCTGCCTCAGGTAACCGTACTGCAGTGCTGACAACTCTATTGTGCTACATGCAATACCTCTATGCACAGAGTGACGGGTGGACAGCAGGGGTGGTGTGTATCAGTACAATGTGGCTCTGTCTCAGATCTACCAGGTGTGCTGAACTCTACCGGTATCCTCACATATCCCAGATGGTTCCTCACTTGGCTTATGGACAGTTACCAAACATTAAAATGAAAACTTGGTTTGGAGGTAGCCTGTCCTATTAATCTTTCTTAGAGGATAAAAGTCCTCCACCATTTCTCTGTGCATGACAGATGAACAGTAGCTCTTAATGTTGTCTTCCAACAGAAAAAACTGTTATGAAGGGGAAGAAAGATAAAAAGGGGAAAAAGAGCGTAAGTACTTAAAATTATTGAAATCATGTCAAGGTGGAGGTTTTAAATGGTCAGTGTGGCTCACTCAATCTGTTGTCTGAATGTTCTTTTTCCAGTTCTTTGAGGAACTTGCCACAAATAGCAAACCTGAAAAGGTACAGGAGGTGACAGTGAAAGAGACTCAAGGAAAACAGGTAACCCTCACTCTGGACTCTGAAAGTTTCAGGTCTGTGCACATATGTAACACAACTTGACTTCCTTGTAGGTTTTTTTCTCCAGTACTTTTGTTGGCACATTGCTGTGCATCCTAGGACTATTTGTCAACGATGTATTTGTGTTCAAATGCATTAATCTCATGGTTAAATGTCTGCTTTTCCACTTTGTTTGTGCATGAATGACAGGTGTTACTGATTCTGAAAACCATATGATCAGTCCACATTAAACTCAGTCACTGCAGCTGCAGTGTGACCTTTTTCTCGATACACCTAAAGTTGCCCATCACACCTGACCTCCCTGAGATGTAAGCCATTCTTTTTTTGCTTCAGAAAAAGAAGAAGGACAGACGGAAAGGGAGAGGTGCAGATGCAGAAGAGAATGATGATGATGATGATGATGATGATGATGATGATGATGATATGATGCTAAAGCTGAAGAAGCTCTCAGTATGCGTGAAAGATGAAGAAGATGAGCCAGGTACAAGTTCTAAGACTGATCCTCACAACTAAATAATGGTTTTTGTCTCATCTGTTTAATATAATCTCATCAGTTGATATATTTCCATCCCTACAGTCATGCCCCCCAGTAGAGGAAACAAGAATAAGGTTTGTCTGCACTGGCACTGCTTCACCTCTCCTGACTCTTCAAATGCTGTGAATAGTGTTCAGAGCTCTACAATAACTGACAAACTGATTTTATCACATCTGAGCCTCAGACACTGGACTAGTCAGTCTTATTCAGAACTCATGTAACATGTGAGTCAGGGTCATGCACCTGACCGAGTAACTACATACCTTCAGTGAAGTACTGCTGAGATATACATATAAAAACTGGGGTATTTTCATTTTCTGCTAGTTTATTAAAACTTAGAGGAAAATATTTTATTTTCTGTTATTCATCTCCATAGGCTTTTCAAATACAGCGCAATGTCAAAGATCAGACCAATGGTTTCCAACCTGTTGTTGGGTCACAGGTGAGATGTTAATGGCTTCTCCCAATTTTTAAATCTAATATCAATCAGGCCAAACCAGCACTTAATATTTGAAATAAAGTTTACTACTGATCTCAGGCTTAAGGTTTCATGAAGCACTTGTAATGGAGAATTTGCACATTGTTGTAGAGAAACTTCAGAATGGTGATGTGAGCTGTTTAATGCAAATTCATTTTGAAACTAAAGGGAACGGATCCTGCTAAGTCCAAGAAGAAAAAGAAAACCTTTACCTGTTCCATGTGGGGGGAAAAAAGTAGGCTGGTTCCTAGTTACTCTAACAAGACAGAAGTGTGTATGGCAGCTTGTATGTTATGTTTGAGTTTTACCTAAATTTGGCCTATGTTAGGCCCAGCTCACAAATAACTTACAGCCCAGCTGATCACAATCTGAACAAAAGTCACAGAAAACTGGTATAACACTGAGCTGTATATAGGACAGGCTGCCAAGGCATTTTTACAGTTGATGCTAGAGCACCTCCAATGGCTACAGTCAATCACACAGCAGGATCCAAACATTCCCACCTAAGGCTTGGGCACAAATAAGGAATCTGAACATGTCTACTGAACTCAGACTGACTGAGACAGTAACCTGTTGACAACATCAGTTTGAGGTCTTTCAAGGCCAGAAACACTTCAGCATTTTACTTGACCTTCTTCTTCTCCTTTCGGCTTTTCCCTTCAGGGGTCGCCACAGCGAATCAGTTGCCTCCATCTAAGCCTGTCTTCTGCATCCTCTTCTCTCACACCAACCACCTTCATGTCCTCTTCAACTACATCTATAAACCTCCTCTTTGGTCTTCCTCTAGGCCTCCTGCCTGGCAGTTCAAAACTCAGCATCCTTCTACCAATATATTCACTATCTCTCCTCTGGACATGTCCGAACCATCTCAGTCTGGCCTCTCTGACTTTATCTCCAAAACTTCTAACATGTGCTGTCCCTCTGATGTACTCATTCCTGACCCTATCCAACCTGGTCACTCCCAAAGAGAACCTCAACATCTTCATCTCTGCTACCTTCAGCTCTGCCTCCTGTCTTTTCCTCAGTGACACTGTCTCTAGACCAAACAACATCGCTGGTCTCACTGCAGTTTTGTTCACCTTTCCTTTCATCTTAGCTGAAACTCTTCTATCACACATCACACCTGACACTTTTCTCCACCCGTTCCAGCCTGCCTGCACATGCTTCTTCACCTCTTTTCCACACTCTCCATTGCTCTGGACTGTTGAACCTAAGTACTTAAAATCCTCCCCCTTCTTTATCTCTTCTCCCTGTAACCTCACTCTTCCACTTGGGTCCCTCTCATTCACACACATATACTCCGTCTTGCTGCGGCTAACCTTCATTCCTCTCCTTTCCAGGGCAAACCTCCACCACTCTAGCTTCTCCTCCACCTGTTCCCTGCTCTCACTACAGATCACAATGTCATCTGCAAACATCATAGTCAATGGAGATTCCTGTCTAACCTCGTCTGTCAGCCTGTCCATCACCATAGCAAACAAGAAGGGGCTCAGAGCTGATCCCTGATGCAGTCCCATCTCCACCTTGAACTCCTCTGTCACACCTACAGCACACCTCACCACTGTCTTACAGTCCTCATACATGTCCTGCACCGATCTAACATACTTCTTTGCCACTCCAGACTTCCTCATACAATACCACAGTCCCTCTCTGGGCACCCTGTCATAAGCTTTCTCCAGATCTACAAAGATACAATGCAGCTCCCTCTGACCTTCTCTGTACTTCTCTATCAACATCCTCAAAGCAAATACTGCATCTTTAGTACTCTTTTTTGGCATGAAACCATACTGCTGCTCACAAATGCTCACTTCTGCCCTTAGTCTAGCTTCAACTACTCTTTCCCATAACTTCATTGTATGGCTCATCACCTTTATTCCTCTGTAGTTGCTACAACTCTGTACATCTCCCTTGTTCTTAAAAATGGGCGCCAGCACACTTCTCCTCCATTCCTCAGGCATCTTCTCACTATCTAAGATCCTGTTGAACAACCTAGTCAGAAACTCTACTGCTACCTCTCCTAGACACTTCCAGACCTCCACAGGTATATCATCGGGACCGAGTGCTTTTCCACTCTTCATCCTCTTCAATGCCCTCCTCACTTCATCCTTACTAATCTTTGCTACTTCCTGGTCCACAACAGTCACGTCTTCTACTCTTCGTTCTCTCTCATTTTCCTCATTCATCAACTCTTCAAGGTACTCTTTCCATCTTCCCATCACACTACTGGCATCTGTCAGTACACTTTCATCTCTATCCTTAATCACCCTAACCGCCTGCACGTCCTTCCCATCTCTGTCTCTCTGCCTTGCCAACCTGTATAGATCAGTCTCTCCCTCCTTACTGTCCAACCTAGCATACAAGTCATCCTAAGCCCTTTGTTTGGCCTTTGCCACCTCTACTTTCACCTTACGCTGCATCTCCCTGTACTCCTGTCTACCCTCTTCAGTCCTCTCAGTGTCCCACTTCTTCTTAGCTAAACTCTTTCTCTGTATACACTCCTGCACCTCCTCATTCCACCAGCAAGTCTCCTTATCCACTTTCCTTCCAGATGACACACCAAATACCCTCCTACCTGTCTCCCTGATCACATTAGCTGCAGTTGTCCAGTCAACTGGAAGCACCTCCTGGCCATCCAGAGCCTGTCTCAACTCCTTCCTAAAAATCATACAACACTCTTCCTTTTTCAGCTTCCACCATTTAGTCCTCTGCTCTGTCTTTGCCCTCTTCATCTTCCTCACCACCAGAGTCATCCTACACACCACCATCCTATGCTGTCTGGCTATACTCTCACCTACAACTACTTAGCAGTCACTGATCTCCTTCAGATTACACTGTCTACACAAGATGTAGTCTACCTGTGTACTCCTACCTCCACTCTTATAGGTCACCCTATGTTCCTGCCTTTTCTGAAAGAAAGTATTCACTACAGCCATTGCCATCCTTTTTGCAAAGTCAACCACCATCTGTCCTTCTGCGTTCCTCTCCTGGATACCAAACCTGCCCATCACCTTCTCATCATCTCTGTTTCCTGCACCAACGTGTCCATTGAAATCTGCACCAATGACAACTCTCTCACTTCTACGGATGCTCTGCATCACTTCATCAAGGTCCAACCAGAATTTTCTCCTTCTTCTCCAGCTCACATCCTACCTGTGGAGCATACCCACTAACAACATTGAACATCACACCTTCGATTTCTAGCTTCAGACTCATTACTTTATCTGATACTCTTTTAACCTCCAAAACATTCCTAACAAACTCCTCCTTCAAGATAAGTCCTACTCCATTTCTCTTCCTATCTACACCATGATAGAACAACTTGAACCCTGCTCCTAAACTTCCAGCCTTGCTACCTTTCCACCTGGTCTCCTGGACACACAGTATGTCTACCTTCCTCCTCTGCATCATGTCAACCAACTCTCTACCTTTTCCTGTCATAGTTCCAACATTCAAAGTCCCTACTCTCAGTGCTAGACTCTTGGCGTTCCTTTTCTCTCTCTTCCTACGAACACACCTTCCTCCTCTCCTTCTTCGACGAACAGTAATCCAATTTCCACCGGCACCCTGTACGTGAACAGCACGATGGCGGTCGTTGTTAACCCGGGCCTCGACCGATCCGGTATTGAAGTCATAGATTCGATTCGAATGTTTGATTTGGCAAAAGTTTTACGTCGGATGCCCTTCCTGACACAACCCTCTGTATTTATCCGGGCTTGGGACCGGCACAATAAGGCACTGGCTTGTACCCCCTTGCGGCTACATTCAGCATTTTACTTGACCAAATAACCAATAGTTGAAGGTGTGATGTCACTTGAGGACCACAGGATTCAGCCACAGAGCTATCAGAAGTAAAGCAAATGTATACACACAGACAGACCTGCTACATGTCAGAGGCATCAGTATGAATCTCGTGACTTTCAGGGTGGAAACATTTTTGCTGCTCTTAGCCAAGGCCAGAGTGATGAAGATGTGGATAATGATGTGGATGAAGAGAACAAACCACCAAAAAAGGTAGTGTATTTCACATTGCATTGGCAGACCCTGGGTCTTTACTTTGAAGTTAACTGCTCGTTGGAGCACCTGAGGTTTTATTTATAGAGGTTTTTATTGAAGAGTTTGTCCTTTTACATTATGTCACATATGTTTGGTTGAAGAAAAGTTGGAAAAAGAGAATTTAAGTCAACACATTATGTTTTATTCATGTATCCACTCAGTATGTCTTCAGTTCCTTTAGTCCAGATTGAAGTCTGCTTGTTTGTCAAGTTGTTTTATTTGATGAGGGCACAACAGTCCTGAATATTATAAGTTTTGGGTCTTGATATGCGTGTGCATGCGTTTTTGCTCCTGGAGGTTGTGAAAGACAAGAGAAAGGAAAAATCTAAACACATGATGGTAAATAGTGTGTCTGTCAGTGCGTTACAGTTACTGACAGTGATGTATGTGTCTTTCAGGCTGAGGATGAAGAGAAAGACAAAAAAACAACGAAGAAAGCTGAGTCAAAGGTGAGTCTTCATGGATCCATTTGTTAAATTCTGAATGTTCAGTAAAGCCTGATTCCTTCAGTAAAGGAAGTGGTCCTCAGAAGAGGTGATCTCTCAATGTGGCCCGCTGATTTGTGTTCATGCTGTGAAATGAATGTGGCCCCGTGGTCCAGACTGCCCTAAGTGGTCAGATCTCAAATATGTTCTCAATGAGTCTTGGTTGCGTTTACAGCTGAGCTTTCCACTGATGACTGGATAAATTGATAATTTTCAAACTTAATGGAATGGACTTTCCGAGCTTGGAAACTCCATTCCAGTAAGTTTGAACCTTCACTTCTCACTTTGAAAAGTGAAACTGGGAGAAAAGCCTGTTTGTTGCAGGTATTGTTTTTACTGCTCTTCTCACCAAAGATATCAAATCATCTCTAGGGTCAAACATCTGCAGACCCAATTTTTCTTTATCCACATTCTTTCTTCATTAAATCAACCTGTGAGCTGTGACTGTTTGAGTTCGGGGTTAACTTTCCCTGGGCGTCCTTGGTGGTTAGACACCTGACCCCACCTTGGCTGCAAACCTAATTAAATTGGCTCTGCTAGTTTGATATACACAGTGAAACTTGTTGAATTTCCTCTAAACACTAGACATTGTGCTGTTAAAAAAAAAAAATCTACTTGTGACCAGAAATGTGTGTGCCTGTGTAGAGAGGAAAGCCTGCTGAAGGGCCGTGCAGTGAGGATGAAGATGAGGGGGGCATGATGATGGTAAGTTTATCTTCCACAAAGCTCTCTTCTTCTTCTGTTGATCCCATCAGTTGGTTAACCTTCTAAACATCTGACTGTAATCATGAAGAGTGCTGAAGATGTCATCGCAGAGCAGGTCAAGCAGCACGATGATGACCCGTATGCCAACCTCAGCAAAAAGGAGAAAAAGAAAAGGAAGAAGCAGGTAAACACTAAACTGTTAAAGTACATAAGTTATATGGCCCTATACCTGTTTTACAGGTTTTCAAGCTCCCAGGCAAAGAACCTTGTATACATCTGAACATTCACAAATATGAAGCTACATGCTCATTTCCATCTGTAGGAAAGACCACAGCTACAAATGGGAAGGGACCCTTTTCATAACCACACAGACATACATAAATGCACTTTACGCACACACATTTAAAATACAAGCAGAGCTGAGTGGAACCCTGCCCTATCATGTCAGGAGACTGGTTAGTGAAGGTGAACCCCAGTTCCTGTTTTTCAAGTGAAAACCAGACCATGAAACTGTAATGTAAATCAAATGACACTCAAGCATTGTTAGGTGATGCTGTATATGTGACATTTTAGCATGCAAATGTAATCAGTTTGGAATCATCAGATGTGGGTTTTGAGCAGATTGGACAATTGCCCTATTTCCTCTAATAGTGGCTGGGGCTTTTATTTAGAACGTGAGCAGGACGAAAGAGAACACAATGGAATACAAGCAAAATGTACAGATGTAAAGAGTATTAATGACTGATATTACTAAAAGCACATTAGGAAATATCAAAGGAGAGTGTTTAGGATGAAAAGATGGAGAAAAATCAGGGCAGGTGTAAGGAAAGCCTCACATTACTTTGTGCTTTGGCCCCAAACCTTTTGGTTTAAGAGAAGGATCCTAGTGATGTTCATGGTTGATTTACTGCCTTTTGCATGTTTGTACATTAAAAGAAATTTGAGAGTCAAGTTGTGTTGGCGCTCATTTGATTGACTATTGTGTCGTTGTAGATGGAGTATGAGCGTCAGGTGGCCAGTGTCCGTGCTCAGAATGCCTTGGAGGGAGACTTTTCCATTTCCCAGGCAGAAATGTCTTCCAGACAGGCCATGCTTGAGAACGCCTCTGATATCAAGGTTCACGACTAATCTCAGTCTTTTACATGGCTCCTGTGAGTGAAAATTAACCACCAGTATTCGAATGTCTGTTTGCTCTCATTGTGCTCTATTTCTTGACTTTAGCTGGAGAGGTTCAGCATCTCTGCTCATGGGAAGGAGCTCTTTGTCAATGCCGACCTTCTGATTGTGGCAGGGAGAAGATATGGTCTGGTCGGACCGAATGGGTAAATTGCTTCTTGATTCTGAAGCAGAATCATCTTTAATGGCCAAGTTTGTGCACACAAACAAGGAATTTGGCTCCGGTTCAATTTGCTCTGTGTTGTGTGGTTTAAATAGGAAGTGTATACACAAGAGAAGATGAAAAGGAAAAAATATAAAGTAAAAATATCAAATAAGAAGCATAAGAGAGAGAGAGATAAAATAAAAAAAAAGAAAAAGAATTAAAATATAAACCTAAATATTGATTTCAACAGTGCAGATTGAATAGTGCAAAATGTGCGTATGACCTGAATAAAATGAAATGGTGTGTTATTTCTGTAAAATGTGCATCTGAGTGACAGTCTGGGGGAAGAAACTGTCTCTGTGGCAACTGGTTTTTGAAAACAGTGCTCTGTAGTGCCTGCCTGAAGGGAGAGGTTTAAAAAGTTTGTCGAGGATGTGAGGGATCTGCGGTGATGTTTGCTGCCCGTTTCCTGACCCTGGACCTGTACAAGTCCTGGACGATGGAAAGATCAGCACAGATGATCTTCTCTACAGACCTGATTGTCCGTCACCGTCTGGCCTTGTCCTTAGCCAAACTAGGCAGTGATGGATGTGCGCAGGACAGACTGAATGATGGCAGTGTAGCTGATGAGCAGCAGTTCCTGTGGGAGGTTGAACTTTTTGAGTTGCCACTGAAAGCACAACCTCTGCTGGGCCGCCTTCTACCAAATATCTATGTGTCAGGACAACCTCTAATCCCGCAAAAAGGTGGATCCCAGGAGTCTGATGCGATCCATAGTAGGCACTGTGTTGTTGAGGATGGTGAGAGGAGGGAGTGTGGGGGAGTTTTTATAAAAGAGTCTCATAATCAGCTGTTGAGCATTTGACCATCTGAGAGGGGTGTAGTTAAGGGTTCAGCCCATACCAAGAGTATGAACCTATAAGATAAATTAATTCCCAAATGACAATAAGCAATTAAGTGTTTTGGTCTTTCAGCAAAGGAAAGACAACATTACTGAAGCACATCGCCAACAGAGCTCTAAGTATACCCCCCAACATAGATGTGCTGCTATGTGAACAGGGTAAGTGACCACCCTCTACATTCCTCCACCATCTCTGCTGTTTCTTTTCATACTAACTCTGTATGAGTCTGTATTTCTTAGAGGTGGTTGCTGATGACACGCCAGCAGTGCAGGCAGTGCTTAAAGCAGACACACGCCGACTGAAACTTCTGGAGGAGGAAAAGCAGCTCCAACATCGTCTGGAGAAGGGAGAGGACAGTGTATCTGAGAGGCTGGAGAAAGTGAGTGAGTGAGTGAGTGAGTGAGTGATGCTATTGTGAACGTGACGCACTTTCGGTCAGACAACGCTAATATATGTGATTACTGACACGGGGTGATTGATATGGTATTTAGAAGAGGCAATGGTAATTAATGAAGGTGGATGAGAAGCAGAGTGACGTGACGTATTGCTGTGGTCTCATTGAGGACCAAATTGAACAATCTGTAATGGTTCCCTGGTCATTTCATTAATCTTAATTAGGCCAAGGTCAAGATATCAGCGCTATAACTTTCTAGTGAAAATAATGTACGCTCTTTTTTATCCTCCTTCCTCCACTCACTCATGCTTTTCTATTTCTTCTTCTGCCCCTCCTATTCCTCAGGTCTATGAAGAGCTGAGGATCATTGGAGCTGCAGCAGCTGAGGCCAAAGCCAGAAGGATCTTGGCTGGTCTGTCCTTCACCCCCGAGATGCAGAACAGAGCTACCAAGAGGTTTTCAGGAGGCTGGAGGATGAGAGTCTCCCTGGCTAGGTAGACGTAACAGACTTAATAGTGAATCAAGTCCAACATGAAATAGATAGACTCTCAATCGCACTCACTCTCTGCACCCACAGAGCTCTGTTCATGGAGCCCACATTGCTGATGCTGGACGAACCCACAAACCACCTTGACTTGAATGCTGTCATCTGGCTCAATAAGTATGCAGTATTTTCACCAAATGCACATCCTGTTAAAGGATCTGGTTTTATCCATCCATCCTTTATCTATACAACTTATCTGTCAAGTTCACTGATGGTGAGGGTGGGGTACACTTGGTATGTCTATCGCAGGGCTGACATACAGAGACAACCTTTCATGTTCACACTAGACCTACAGCAAAGTTAGAGGCAAAAATTTAATTTAATGTGCATATCGTTGGACTGTGGTTTTAATATTTAATCTTTATTTAAATCAGTAATTGTCAGAAAGGAAATGGAGAGACAGAGGGGAATGACCTGCAGCATAGGCCCAAGGACAGAATTGATCCCAGGATGCTGCAATTATATGGCTTGCACTCCAACAACTTTACCACCAGAGCTGCCCAGGACCGTGGCTTTAATGGGGATTAAATTGAAAAGGATGCTTTAAATCCATCTTGAGCCTCAAGGTGATGAGATGCTGGATGTCCCACCTGTCACAGTGGCATAAAGCACAGGATTTGAAAGAGACAAAGAGAAGCTGTTTCTGTTGGTTTGTTTCTTTCCATAACGACAACTTGACACTGCCACAGTGTCTGTCTATAATATCCCATAGTACAGCCGGACTGAGATAAAGTGATTGGGGACCATCAGTGACCTGTGACTTAGCACATCAACATCAGCTGAAGCCATTGTCAGAACAGAGGTTAGCACATCTGGATGGCCTGCAGCCATTGTTAGAGCAGAGGTTAGTGGTCAGTCTCTCTTTCTGTCTCAGCTACCTACAGGGCTGGAAGAAGACTCTCCTCATAGTGTCACATGACCAGAGTTTCCTGGATGATGTGTGTACTGATATCATCCACCTAGACAACCAGAAGCTTTACTACTACAGAGGGAACTACTGTGAGTATCCATTCAAACCAGGAGCTGTCAAAATCTGAATCAGACAAGGATGCTGTGACATCTCCATTAACTTTTAAGCCACTTCCAGTTCTCCTTAATACACTGCTTTCCTCGGGTTCTTCTAGCCCCTGGTTCTTCTGTGCTTTTCCTGATGCAGGGTGAAGCTGGACAAAGCGGAAGCCTTCAGTTTAACCTTTTGCACAGCTGAAGTATTAGTATTAAATATCTGCTGTGGAGCTCGAACAATCTACTATGCAATGGTCTGATTTAGTGAGTGAGACTGACACAGGAAACTGCTCTTTCTGTCTGTTTCTCCTGAAGTAACCTTCAAGAAGATGTATGTGCAGAAACAGAAGGAGCTGCAAAAGCAGTATGACAAGCAGGAGAAGAAGCTCAAAGAGCTGAAGGCTGGTGGAAAATCCACCAAACAAGCTGTGAGTGTGTCCCACCCCCCTTCAGTTCAGTCCTCAACCACCTGTCAGCTGCACCAGTACTTCATCTGGTCAGCCTAGCTTTCTTTCTAAATGTTTCCTCTCAGGAGAAACAGACCAAAGAAGCCCTGACCAGGAAGCAGCAGAAAGGCAAGAAGAAAGGAGGCCAGGAGGAAGAGAGCCAAGAGGCCACAGAGCTACTGAAGAGGCCTAAGGAGTATACTGTCAAATTCACCTTCCCCAACCCACCACCTCTCTCTCCACCCATCTTGGGACTGCACAGTAAGAAGCTCTACAGCTGAGGGGTTTAATATGTTTGAACACCAAAGTTAAATTCGAGACTGGCTGAACAAAGGTAAACATAAAAGGCGTCAGGTGAGGACTGACTATCACAGTCCACCATGTGGACAGCAGTATGTCAGATGGGTAAACATGAATGTGTCATGTGGAGCGGTGATCTGTAGCAGCTGAATTGTGAGTTCCCCCAGATTATAGGATGTAGGAGAGTACACAGAGTGAGAATGACAGAACAACGTTTTAAAAATGGAGAGATGAGCTGGTATGTCAGTGTGATAGTTGTTAATCACTTTTTTGAGCAGATTTCCCTGTGTGTTCACACCCTTATCACACCTGTTGTAATGAGCTTTATATTTTGAACCGATATTCATTTGCAGTAAAAGAGAAAATAGTGGCCTCAAAATTTTGAATAATACAAACTCCAATACTTCATTTAAATGCCTTTAAGCATATGTTTATTAAACAGCTTATCAGATTTGCAACATGATAAAGGTTTTTTTTTATCTTAGACAATAGACATCTTTGTTTTAAAATTCTAACAAAAAGCGCTGGGAACTCCCAGGCTCAGCAGCATGTCTTATAAAGTTAAATGAAAACTTGCACAAATAAATAGCTCCCTAAAGTTTTCTGCAGTAAATATAGTTTTCCAAAATTTCAATATAACTGAAATGTTAATCTTTCACTTATCTTTGTTTTAAGTTCAAACAAAAACAAAAAGTGCAGGGTGTTCCCAGGGTCAGCAGCATCTCTTATAATGTTAACTGAAATGACATGTTAACCGCCATGACACCCGGAAAACAAACTTTTTTGTCATCATGCGCTGCTGAGCAACATCCGTAGGAATGAACGGGCCCTGCCGCCGACGCTGTATCCACTTCTCTTTATACATCCATGTTCAAAATATATATCTGCTCTCCGAACCTTCTCCATTCAGCAAAAACGTTTTCTCCTCTCTGCCGTGTGTGTGAGCACTGTGCATGCACAGCTTTCACTGCTGCTTAGCTGTTACCCGTGCTGTGGCTCTGCGTCTAACCAATTAGATGGTGCTGTGGGTGGGACAATGGTGGAGACAGACTAGTGACAGCAGACAGAGAGGCGCAGCTGCATCAGAGCCTTAACCCAGTTTTAAATTGACCTCTTATCGGCCGTTGGATTAAAAGAAAAGGCCGATAATCGGTCGATCCCTAGTCCTAACCTCTTTCCTTGGACTTCTCTGACTTTGCAGTTTCTCTGTACAGGTGTTGACTTTGGCTACGAGGGTCAGAAACCTCTCTTCAAGAATGTGGACTTTGGCATTGACATGGGCTCCAGGAGTGAGTTAACTTGTTAATTCCAAGCTAAAACTGACAAACAAGTGCTGGTGTTCATCTAAGTACTCATTTTATAGGTAGAGGGTAAGGCTGAACAGCCATACGACTGGACTGATGAATTGTCACCATTTCACTCTTTTTTTCACCGTCTCTCCTCTAGTCTGTATCGTTGGACCCAATGGTGTTGGGAAGAGCACCCTGCTGCTGCTGTTCACTGGAAAATTAAATCCTGTAAGTGAGTAGACATGAAAATGTCTGAAGAAAGAACCCAGAAAATCATCTGATACCTAATAAGATCAGAACTTGAAGTTACAGTGATTAATCAATACATTCTATTTAAATTAATCAAACAAAACTCTGTTGTTGTTCTTGTCTGTACTAAAAACATCAAACATTCAGCGCAACAGTTTATGAAGCTGCCAGATAATGATTGATGACTTGTGTTTTGTTTTGTTTTTTGTTTTTTAGACTAAAGGTGAGATGAGGAAGAATCATCGTCTGGTTAGTAAGATGCAAACTTTTCAACATATCAACAGCAACAGTATATTGACAATTTAGCATCAACATGTTGGCAATTTGGTACTGTACCATCAATATGTTGGCACTGTAAAATGGCCATGTCATAAACAAAGATGCTGACACCGTAGCATCAACACATTGACCCAAACTGAACAGCTTTTGTCAAGATGAGTACAGTTTGTCTGCAGTAACAAACACATATTTGCTCTTTTACCGTTTTTATAATGTTTAATCAGTTTGATCTTTCAGTCTGTCAGCAAAGGTGGAGTACCTGAGTCAAAGTTCTCAAACTTGAGCCCTTAAGTCCAACACTGATTTAAAAAAAAAAAAAAAAAAAAAAACTGGACTCAGACCTAGGACTTTACTCAGACTTGAGACAAATGAGTTACATAAAGGTCAAGTTAATTTAGATTGCCACTAGGACCTCACAGTACTAAACATTTAACGCTACGCCCTTTTAATCAGATCTAAATCCTCAATGTAACGAGTTATTTTCTGGCCCCTCTCCCATTCCACCAGCTGTTCTATTTCACATCAGTTCAGATCTTCATGATGAAAAATAAACAGACACAAATGACTATGTGATAACAGTAATAGACTCAGTGGGAGGCTGCTGTCACAAACCTGATAATAAAAGTACTTAATGTTTCTGACTTCAAAAGTTTTGGTGTTAAAATTGGAAGGATCCAACTGTTACAGACCCTTATCAGACACTTGACACAACAGTAAATTGAGATTTACAGCCTTTGGACCTCCTCCCTCCTTTGCCTGTTGGACACAGGGTGTATTCATAAAATTGAATTCACAGGATCTGATCCAGTTGACCTGACTGTTTACTGCTAAACAGAGCAGACAACATGAAGTTGTTTGACCTGATGTTTTGTCTGCCTGCAGAAAGTTGGATTCTTCAATCAGCAGTATGCAGACCAGCTGAAAATGGAGGAAACTGCCACGGAATACCTGATGAGGAACTTTAACCTGCCTTACCAGGACGGCAGGAAGTGTCTGGGTCGCTTTGGCCTGGAGAGCCATGCCCACACCATACAGATCTCTAAACTCTCGGGTAAGAACACAAACCATGTTCACTCAAAACTACCTAGTCAGAGACATTTCCTATAACTGCATCTGGCTCTGGTCTCTGACAGGGGGCCAGAAGGCCAGAGTGGTTTTTGCTGAACTGGCGTGTCGTCAACCTGATGTACTGATCTTGGTGAGGATCACTTTTAATATTTATATATTTTTGTGAAAACAGATGAGGTCCGGGGCGCACTCCCTCAGCTTAGACCAGAGTAATGAAGAAATTGCTTTCATATTCTTTCTGGTTCTTGAAGTGCACATTGGCTTCCTTTTCCCAGTTCTGACTCTTGTCGCTGGTTCAGTTTGTCTCTTTTTGTAATGGGATGACAAACTGAAACATTTTTAAATCATGGTTTATCAAAACTGTTTTGTTTCATGGTGATAAAATGCACTGTTGTTACTTTCATGCACAAGCTCACCTGCTGCACTAATCATATATTTTAAGTTACATCCACAATTCTGAAAAACCTGGGACACACACAATGAGCATGCAATGATTTGCAAATCTCATTAACCCATATTTTTTCACAATAGAACAGAAATAACATGTCAAATATTTGAACTTAGAAAATTTACCATTTTAAGGGACAAAAGGCAATTTCAAATTTGACGGCAGTATCACATCTTAACAAAGTTGGGACAGGGCCACTATGTCCCTCTTATTTTAACAGTTCGCTAATGTCCTGGGACTTAGGAGTCTGGGAGAGGAATGTTTACCCATTCTTGTCTGATGTAGGATTCTAGCTGCTCAGTAGTCTTGGGTCATCTGTGTTACATTTTTCATTTTGTGATTTGCCAAATGTTTCCAATTGGGGAAAGTTCTGGACTGCAGGCAGGCAGGCAGGCAGACAGGCCTCCTTTAGCACTTGTACTCTTCGCACAAAGCCATGCTGTTGTAATAGATTAAGTATGCAGTTTAGCATTGTCTTGCTGAAATATACAAGACTTTTTAGCTTTGTCCCTTGTGCACAGAGATTTCTCCCGACCCTTGAAATCTTTTGATAATATGGTGCACTGTAAGTGATGAGATATTCAAGTTAAATGTTACGTTGCGGAACACTTTTCTGATATTGTCTCACAATTTGTAGGACCGCGTATTGGCAGTTTGGTGAACCTCTGCCCTTCTTTACTTCTGAAAGACTGCCTCTCTAAGGTGCTCTTTTTATACCCTATTATACTAGTGACCTGTTGTTAATAAACCTAATTAGTTGCCAAATGTTCCTCCAGCTGTTTCTTTGCAGTACCGATTGCTTGTCCTGCATTTTATTGCCCTGTTTCGATATTTTTGAGATATGTTGCTACCATTAAATTCAAAATGAGCTAACATCTCTGCAGAATTTCCCTCTGGGAATCAAAATATTTCTGATTCTGATTATTTAATGAAATGGTAAAATGTCTTAGTTTAGACATTTTATATGTTGTCTGTGTTCTATAGTGGAACAAAATAGAGGTTTATCAGATTTTAAAATCATTGCTTTTTTTTTTCACATTTTACACAGCATCCCACTTTTCTTGCAATTGGAGTTGTTATTCTTAGGGATATTTAGGATCTATAGTTGTGGATCTGCAAGTCCAAATAAAATGAGGATTGGTGTAAAGCCTCTTGAGCTTTTCATCCAAACACTAATTAGTCCACTGTCTTTGTCTCTTACAGGACGAACCCACCAACAATCTGGACATTGAGTCAATTGATGCTCTATCAGATGCCATCAATGAATACAAAGGAGGTAAAAGAGAGAATGAAGCTTCATTTACACTGACATGTTTTACTCCTTTATCCATGTAGCTTTTAATACACCAAATACGAAACTTTTAAACACTGGGTTGATTTAGTTTTAACAACTCTGGGGTTGTGTTGTAGAGTACAGGACAGATGCTGAGACCTTTTATAGACAATGACCCCTGGAGTTGCTCCGTTTGGACTACAACTATCCTGGTCCTAATACCAAGACACTTCTGAACCAGAGAACATGTCAGAAAAGCCTCACCCTGGCAAAGGAGGGAAATAAATGGACTGTTGTTCAGTGATTCAAAGTCCTTTTGAAGGTGGAAATGTGATTCACATTTTATTTGGAAATCTAGAGTCAGAAGAAAGAGTGAAGAGGCATAGAATCAGAGATGCTGGAAGTCCATATAAAGTTTCTTCAGTTGGTAATGATTTTGGGCCATGTTATCTGCTGGTGTTAGTCCTCTGTGTTTTATCATGTCCAAAGTCAACATAGCATCAAGCAAGAGACTGTAGAAGACTTAATGCCTCTGTTTGCTGACAAGCTTTATGGGGAATATATTAACGTTTCACTTTTTCAATTGCAAAAAAATGTTTACTTTTCTACATGAATTTGACATGCACTTGTAGATGACCAGTCCATCACTAACACTGTATCTTGCTTTCCAGCTGTGATCATTGTGAGTCATGATGCCCGGCTCATCACAGAGACTCGGTGCCAACTGTGGGTAGTGGAAGACTGTACAGTAAACCAGATTGACGGAGATTTTGATGACTACAAGCGGGAAGTGCTGGAGGCCCTGGGAGAGACCATGGTCAACAAGGTCAATCCATAATCAGACATTCCGGGGTCATGATATCTGGAGTGTCCATGTAATATTTAATGTGTCTTAGCTCAACAATAAAACATCAGTTTTTCACTATGCGCTTTATTTTAGAATTTCTTTGGGATATGGAAACATAAGTAACAGAATGTAAGTGAATTCAGGACTGGATCAAGTCCATGTCTTATCACTTTAAATATGCTTTGTAGCTCTTCCTAACTTTAGCCACTTCCTGCTCAGCAGGTAACACTTTCCTGTACCAGTTATACCAGGTGTCACCGGTGGATAAGAATGGGGGTGGGGGTGTGGACCCCACTGCACCATTGGAATTAGAGAAGTCCTCTCCTGAAAATTCCACATGGGGAATCTGAGAGAGAAGAAACCCTGAGAGAAGACACAATATGTTACAAAACAAAATCACCCATTTGATTATTTGTAAAGATTACTTAAGTGGTGAAGGCTGAACTAGGTGTCTTTACAGAACAAGACTAAACTGAAGGTAATGATCCTTAACTCAACAGTGATGTTTTATTGGCCTGTTATATGCCCAAAGCAATTTAGTCTTAGGTGAGGTATCAGTCACTGAGTCAGTGTGCGTAAATATTTTAGTTCCCCCTTGTGATTAGGGTGGAAGTCCACACCTGACAAGTTGCTTTACAACTCCAATCTCAGCTGCAACTAGTTACAACAACAGAATCAAATTTGAGGTGACCACACATGCCTGCCATGTTTTTGAATACAAAACTAAAATGAAAGGACAGGGCATGGAGGGCAGTCTAGATATAATTAAGGGGGATAACTATGGTGGGCCTGAGAGCTCAACCCACTAAATTTTACAACATGTGCTAATACATCAGAGCAGAAGTGTTTCCAGGTGACACGAAAGTGATGAGCCAGCCTGAGACGCATTTGTCAGCAAGAGGAAATTATTATATGTATTAAGTGAACTGCCTCCTGATACAAGGAGCAAAATCTGGTGTAAATTCATAGTATATCGAGTGTTGCATTTTATTGTTTTTGGCATGACCAACCACCTCAGAGGGAGGAAATGCTTAACATTTCATACTTTTTGCGCACTCTGTAATACAATAACTTTTTGTGAGCATGGGCCTGTTTTTATTGAATGTCCCAAAAGGTTTGTCACTTTTAAATGTTCTCTAGAAACACTTGTGTTGTCTTGGATATGCAATACATTGTCATACTGGAGATGTTTTCTAAGTTGTACTGTGGGAATTGTTTGGTTGTGTTTGATACCTACCATGATCTCGAGCTGTGCGGATGGCCTCCTTCAGCTTTTTCTGCTGTTTCATGCACACCCCTGGAGAGAAAATCAGCAGACCATTAGCGACCCGGCCATCAGCTTGATACCTGGTAGCCATGGTGACCTGGTGACTCACCTGTCTGAGTGGGATCATACACTAGTCCAGTGTGGGGACTAATGAACTGCTGCAGTAACTTCACATTCTATGATAGAAGGCATGTGTTAGCACTACTCTGATCGGTTCTGATGATTAATGATCATCAACACAGTGTTAATGCTGTGTCCTCTGAGTTTTTATCAATGAAAGATGCAGGATATATAACACATACAATTAAAGCAAGCTTCAGGATATCTACATTCAAGGCTCATTTTCTGAATTCATGGCCTATGTCTTTGTCCAAATTAACCCACCTGATAGTGGACGATAATGTTGGGGTCTCGGCATATGGGACAGGGGTTTCCGCATATTTTATTCCCTCTCTACGGGAACACAAACACTGTTAATGATATTTTGCATCACATATTTGATAAATTGATGTGAGGTATTTGTGGTGGCTTAAAACAAAAAAATTCACTGTGCAGGTCTTTCGAGTCCTCTGTGGGGGAATGCCTCCTTTGTGGTTCCTCCTGTAGCCTGCCCACACTATACTGGCGCCATACTTGTTTATGTACTCTGTCAGGGTAAAACATACACTGTGAAACCACCTTTGTGGGCTAAAGCTGACAGCTGACTGCCCTTTATGTACCTTCACTCTCCAGGTAATCCAAAGGTCTGTCCATGTAACGAGAGAGAGTGCCAGCAGCTTGTACAGTTTCATCATCCTGCAGTGAAGTGTCTTTGCAGAATGGAGAAGCACATGTTCTGCCAAGTAGTCTCTGTAGACACGAATGAAAGTATTAAGTCAACATCACACCACACCAGCAGAGGAATTGCCCCTTGTTGCGACTGCATGTTTCACTAATAGTGTCAGACACTGGTGTGGGTTGTAAACAGAAATGCCCTTAGTAGAGGTACACAAACTAACCACCCAGACTCGTAACAAGTTCACAAACGAACTAATGCTACCCATATATCAGAAGACTTTGAAAAGATTTGGAAGACTCTTTAAATACTATTATCTCAAACTTGCTAAAATCTAAAGATAAGTCCTAGATATTTTAGTTACAGCCTTGTCACAGGCTCGTCTCAGACTGTTTGCATGGTGTTACAAAGTGAATCTCGCAGGGCCACTATTTTCAAGACCATAACTAGATTTTTTTATAAAAATTTTTTGGGGGAATTTTCACACAGTGATATTCATGGCAATTCCCAAGATGAAAGAGAAATAGAGAGAGCGTTCGGCTACAGCTGCACTAACGTGTGCTGCAGAATGTGGGTGTAGTTGTATGGACGGGTTTTCCTGCTTGGGTTAGGTTGGAGCTCATTTATTAGTTGTTGACCGTATCACGTCAATGTCAAGATAGAGACACTTGTGAAAATACCAAACATATTTAATATTGTTCTATGGCCAAGACTAGCGAAAGAAAAACTGAGAGCAAAACGATCGAGATGGCGGAAGCATGCCACAACTCCAGTAAAACTTCCATGATTTCTTTCCTACTTTGTAAAATTTTCCTTTGCCTGGGAAGATCGCATTATGTAATAGTTTGGTCATCAAAATGCTGGCAAACAGTCAAACTTAAGTATTTTTTTCTGCAAACACCACCGCACGTTTTAGGACAGCTGTAGCCAAAACTGCTTCTGGTTCTCCTCCACTGTGTAATTTGCCACCAGAAACACGGTGGGAAAATTTCGCAAAAAAAATCTAGTTGTAGTCTTGTAAATAGCAACCCCGGAAGAAGAAGGTGCTCGTAAAACCATAGTCTGAGACTAGCCTATGACTAAAATCTCTATGACTGGTCTTTAGATGGTGAGCCGGTGTGAAGCGAGGATCTTTCAAAATACTTTAAGGTTTTCTTTTGTATATGTAGCAATTGTAAACTCTAGGGTAAACTAACCACTCTCTCCATTTTAACTAACTTATAATTGGCATAATGACAGTGCATTTAAATTGAATACCTGATACTGTCGTAATGGATGAATAAATGAAGGTGATAGACCATACAAAATCTTAGCGAAGCGTTGGATAGAAGCAGCCATTTCTCTGTCTTCCTCTTACAGGTTGCAACAGCGGCGCACAACTGACGTCACAAGCAGTAGTCTACTTATTCCAGTGAGGTTGTAGTTCAAAGATGAAAGGTCAAGCAACATTAAAGAAATTAAATGTGAAATTTTATTGCAAAGTTTAACCATCACAAAACCATTTACATTGTTTATAATTGTGTTGTTTACTTTAGTTCCACCAGTGTAAGCGATTGTTAAAAATGCAGCTGTCTTTCTTGTTGGTGTATGTGTTAAGTCCAAACAGACAAATCAGGCGCCATTTTGAAGAAATATTATAGACCAAATTTATATATTTAAAAATGGCTAGAATTCGTGTATGTCATTTAAATATGTTGTTGCTGTTTGCCTTCTCTCGACCATTCCGAAAATTAAACACTTTAAATGCGAATATTAGGATTCAATCAGAATAGTTGTTTCTGAAAGTGGGATGCGCCATTTTGCCCTTAGCTGAGCACTGAAGGTCGGTTGTCCGCCATTTTGTTTCACTGATAAGGAGACCAACGTTATCCGTGACGTAAAAATCGTCATGCACTACAAAAGCGAAGTCCCTCCTCTGGACCTCATTCCTGGATTTGGTCAGAGGTAAGTGAAGTCAACGAGAGAGCTTGTTATTTCAACATTTTTTTTTAATGCGTATGATAAGTTTTTGTTGAATGTGTTCAGAAAAACAAAAAGAATTTGACATAGAAGAAAAACGACTATGCAAATTGATATTAAAAATGTGTACTTTGTGTGTTTTGCAGGTATGAATTCGCTTTGCTGACGACTGAACCGTCGAGGATTTGAACAACTCTACTCTAAATCATATTTTTTCTTCAAGTAATGGACATTTGATTTCTATTTTTGCCTCCAGTTTCTTCCTGAAGGAAAGGCTAGCCCTTAGCTACCACAGCCCCACCCATAAGAAGTCTTTCAGTTGATATTAAAACCATGAAGGTTGACGTCATAAAATTTATGAAATGAGAGATATAAGTGCATGAAAGGCACACAATAGTATACCAGAGACGCTGAGGATCTATAGTGTCAATAGTAAGTCGATTTTCAAGTTCAATTGTATCGAAATTCATCAAACCAAAATAGTCGTAGACAATAGGCTAGGTAGAGGTAGCTGGCTAGCAGGCACCGTGAATTAGCTTGGTTCTTGGCAGAAAATTTGAAAATAGACAATGTTAGAGTATGAGCTCACACAGGAAAGTGGACGGAGGCACAAATCTCCGTTTCTTTGTGTGTGAGACGGAATGGACTAGGAGTACCAATAAAACTAAATATAGCCAAAAAAGTCGCATAAAAATGACCATAAGCAATCTACTCATAAAGATTGCCGTGGGCACAGACAGATCATGAAATCGGACTTTTTACCTGTTATCTGCTTTGTACGGGCTGCTCCACGGAACAAACACCCACCGCAATCTACACATAAAGATTGCATTAGCTTGAGGATTGTGGATATATTTTATGCAGCACTATATGTTGAAATGTTTGTTGTTATAGCACAGGGACGTTCCGAAGCCCGCACCATGTACTCGGCAATCTGTGGATAAAGATTGCAGGATGATTCGAGCGAAGTTGTCTTTCGAAGCACATTCAATCGGGATTGTCATATATGGTGGACTAGTTGTGATGTGCTTTTCGTCCTCGGACAGCTCCGGGGGCAAACGACCTCCTCGAAGCAGCAGTTGGGATTTTTTACTTCGCTAAACGTAAATGCTGAGCTAGTACAGCATTCGCATTGTGTGTGACCGCCATACGCAACAACTAGCTACATATCCGGCTATGGCCTTGTTTTCCTATCCACCCATAAGGTTCTTGCCATTGTTGTTCGTTTAGGATTTTGTTGCCGTTGTCGAGGTGGTTAACGAGGGGGAGGGCGCAGATTAGCCGTCAGCTTCTAGCGCCCTCCCCTTTCTCGGGTAGCTCAATCGCAGGAGCACGCCTATACTCAGCTATGACAAATGTCAGGTTAAGCGCCAGCCTTCTAAGGGCTACGTGCACAGCTCTTATATAACTACGGGCTTTTTGCTCTTCAGTTGAGCCTGTCTCTCAACGTGGTGACCATACCATGCTGGCTTATTTTTCGTGAAGTCTGTGGTTGCGCAGCCGTTATAAAATATTGAGTAATTAATAGGAGGTTTGGTCATAGAGTGCAGTCAGGCTGTTTTTCCCTGATCTATTTGTGGTGTGTAATAACACCACCCTGTGACCGTGCATCAATAATCTTCTTTCCCCCACTTAACCAGGGCATGTTTAACACTGATGTTGTGTATATGTATAACAATTGTAACATTTGCAGGGGTTGTGTTATTTGCAGTGTTGTGGATGTCTGAGACTATATAAAACTTCTGCTACAACAGTTACGCGGGTAAGACCTAACTGATTCCTCACATCATGACATTTCCAGTGGATTGGTTTCCTCCAAAAAAACGATGGTTCTGTACATGAATCAATAAATTCAGCTGTATTCTTGTATGATACATAAACATGGATATAGGATGCATGCTACAGGATTCAAACAAGAAGTTCTGTAATGAATATTTTGATAGCCAATCATAAGACATAAGCCATGATCAATCTACAAATCCATAATAGTGAAAACATTCATTGAGATCAGGTGTCAGGTGTGTTTCTTTGGATCAAATTAGACTGTATGGAAATCATACAACCAAGTGAGATGAATGTGGGACAGTTCAGTCTATTATTATGATGATGCACTGTCAATTGTATTAATTTGTAATCAATTTCTGTGTTGTTTGCCAGATCAAAAGCCAGTGTGTAAACATTGACTAGCCTGTAGGTGGCAGTAAGTGGTCTGACCTGGACCCAGAGATAGTGATATTAAAGATCCCACACAGAGATCCTGTCTGAGAACCACATGGTTAAAGTTCCGAGGATAACAAATTAATTCTACAGTTTCAAGCATTTCATTCTTCAAACTCTTGCAACCAAAGTTAAATGTGAATTTTTACCATTCATCCATTCACCAGACACCATGACAGTGAAAAAAGATCTTTACAGGACACGGATTTCTCCATCCCTTTTTTGAGTAATTGTGAATAATGGCAAAAAGTGTGTCTAATTAAAATGGAGAGTTTTTATGTTCTTCCTTTATTTGACATTGCTTTTTATTTGATACATACATTTCATTAATTTAAAGATAAATTATAGCTATTGATATTGATTACATATGAAGTACAAGTCCAGCTGAAAAGCTTTTTTCCATTTTTTCTTTGATTAGATAAATAGTTGAATTAAGTCCCATGTCTGGGAAATAAAAAGTGGATACATGGTGAAAGTGCAACATTTTATACATAATGTCTATTAATATTAGGTTTTCATTGTACCTCACATACAATGAGCATATCATTTGACTGTATGTTTTGTTCTGTATGAAAGAATCTTTGAGATCACTCAGTTTTTAACTGTGCACTTGTCCCTGTTGGCCTGTTGTCATTTCAGCCCCATCAAACATTCCCTGAGTATCTCAACCACAAAACTGTATAGAAGCCAAATAGAGGCTGTTATATTGCCAATGGAACAGGGTGCTTTGGGGCAGGAAGAAAACACTACTGAAGGCATAGTAGGGCCATCAGTTTAGAATGTCACTTGGTCAGTCTGGTACGTTGCTGTTATCTTGGAGGTCTGTCAGTTTGATGAATGTGCTGCTGCCCAGACCCTTCATGTATCTGATGAGAACTTGTTCACCAGTTATTGAGTGCATATCCTAATTCTTGTAATGGCATATCTGTCCCAGTGGTGAAGTCTAGGCTGAGATGTTGTGTGTCAGTATTTTAGCACCTCATGTCGATTGACCTTGTTGCTGATCACTGAAGTTATTTCAAAATATAGTCTGTATTGGTCTTAGTGCTGAGGTCAATCAGTCTACCTTGACTTAGAAACCCATTATTTAGGTTGATACTTGTAGCATGGAGGCCTTTTTTCTATTTGGAAGTTAGATGGTCATTATTAAAAAGCACTGTGATATCTTAGAGCAAAGGCAGAACAATACCTGACCATGGAAAAACATGTAATGCCTGTGTGTAAATGGATATTTGTGTTTCAGATATGGCAGGTGGACCAGTGGATCCCAGAGAGATCCTCAAGGGTGTAGAGGCTCTACTGGGGAAGGATGGAGAGCTGCGGAGCCTGGAGGGGGTTCCAAAAGTGTTTAGGTGAGGAACAAAATAAACCATTGACCATCACTCACTGCTCATGCTCAAGGTGATCTTCTAACACCTCGGCTTTTTGTCAATGCAGCCTGATGAAGGCTTCAACCAAGATGGTCAGTAGATGTATGTACTTGAACATCCTGCTGCAGACCAAATCCCATGATGTTCTGAACCGGTAAGTGTTGCTTCAGCTTTGTATACTGTCTTAAGTGGAATTGGCAGGGGAAGAATAAAAAAGTAAAAATCTCACTTGACTGGATGTTTCTGGCCAGTTTTGTTGTATATACACTTAAAAATAGTGCTGGCCTTACATCATATTTCAATTAAGGCCGTCAAACAATTAATCTCTTTAAACACAAGTAGTGGATGCATTTTCAATAATTTATCATGGCAAATCACATGTTTAAATTTAACTTATTTTGCATTTCACAATATTTTTTTAAGTCCTTATTACCCGTGTAAAGAAATTTTCACCAATGCACTTGATTGCCAATCAAATAAATGCAAATAAAATAACTCGATGAACATGCCATTTACATTTATTTATTTTCCTCTTTGGGCTTTCTCCTTGTTCTGAGTCGCCACAGCAAATCAGCTGCTGTGACTCGGGTATAGTTTTTACATTGGATGCCCTTAGAGTCACAACCCTCCCCTTTTATCCAGCACCAGCAAAGCACTGGTTGTGGCTGGGGTTTGAACCTGGGGCAACTGCATGCAAGACATGCACTCTGCCACTGAGCTACGCCCCCAGGCTGCCTTTTAGATTTTTTTAAAAATTAAAATAAGGGTAATGGGCCTGAGGTAACACAGTGTTTGTAAAAACATAGCCATTCTATTCTTTTCAACAGAAAATAAATGCCTATTCTGTGAAATTAATTTGCGAAAGAATACATTGCTCCACATTGAGAACTATCCAGAAATGCATACACAAAACGTATAGCACATTATAAAGTGCATTAATAAAGAAAAGCCATTGTTCCTGACTCCATCCAGGTTCATTAGAGTTGGTGGCTATAGACTGCTGAACTCCTGGCTCACCTATTCAAAAACGACCAACAACACCCCTCTCCTGCAGCTCATTCTACTCACCCTGCAGAAGCTGCCTCTCAAGGTTGATCACCTCAAACAGGTACTATCCCAGCAAAAGTCTCCTCAGTTATATTAAGCAGCCAGAGAAAACATTATGCCTGCTTTATCCTCTTTCAGAACAACACAGCAAAGCTGGTGAAGCAGCTCAGCAAAAGCGCAGAAACCGAAGGTCAGTGTACTTGAAATCAGAAATCATAGGTCCTGTACATAAACTGTCCCTCACTGACATCCCTATCCTTTATTTCAGATCTGAGGAGATTGGCATCTGTGCTGGTTGATGGCTGGATGGCCACCATCCGCTCCCAAAGTGTCTCTAGCAGTGGAAATTCACCTGCTGGTACAGACCTGTTATTTCACTTCCAGTTTGATTTGAAATGTCTCCTCTGCAACCCCAAGTAATATCCTTTACCCCTCCCTACACTTAGTAACACCTTTTTATTCATCTCCTAGATAAAAAGAAAAAAAAAGAGGAGAGCAAGCTGCCGCTACGGGATGTAAAGGAAAAGAGTGGAGATGAAGAGAAGAGGAAAGAGAAGCCTAAAGCTCATGCTCCTAGCCACACAAAGATCCGCTCCATAGGTATAAGTCATTTGACTTATTTCACTGTGAATTTTAACCTTCACAGTTTTCACATCTAACAATTAACATTCCCAGTTTACTAAAGCTATCAGTGAAATTATGTCCTATGCTGTGTAGGACTGGAGATGGATACGCCAAATCCAGCCCCTGTCAAGAAGGCCTCCACAGCCCCACAGCTGGGTGACAAGTACAACATCAAGCCTCCAGTACTCAAGAGGCCCAGGTACTGCCTACTTATCCAGCTCCCTTCCTCTACCCACCTCAGTTCTCTGTCACTAACAGCACAGCACCATCTAGTGGTGTTTTAATGCTGCAATGCAACACTGCCATCAAATGGCTGATGCTTATACCTTTCCTCTTCTGCTCATTTTATCTCAGCAGCTCAGGTCCATCAGATGCCCCACCTCTGGAGAAAAAATACAAACCTCTGAACACCCCTTCCAACTCGGCCAAAGAGATCAAAGTCAAAATCATTCCAGCCCAGCGTGAGTTTAGTCCCATGTCACACTGAACTGAGCCAGGTTAGGATGGTGTATTTGCTGTGGTACTGACTGCTCTCTTAATATTCACTGCAGCAATGGAGTGCACTGGCTTCCTAGATGCCCTGAACTCTGCTCCAGTCCCTGGAATCAAGATCAAGAAGAAGAAGCCCAGTGCTGGCACTCCAGCAAATGCAAAGGCTGTCTCCCCCACATCCAACAAGGTCCTAATGATCTACATTTAGGTTGTACTATGGCCTCAGCTAGTCCAAACATCCTTAGAATGAATCTGTTACATATTTGTTGCAACTATGATGTGAATAAAGAAGAAATGAACTGGATTTGACTCCTTATTCAGGGACTTCCTGTGACTGATAACTGTTATCTGTCAATGTCTTGAAATCAAACACAGTGTTAAATG
This sequence comes from Remorina albescens, assembly GCA_034769265.1. Classification (NCBI taxonomy): domain Eukaryota; kingdom Metazoa; phylum Chordata; class Actinopteri; order Carangiformes; family Echeneidae; genus Remorina; species Remorina albescens. Next base: position 1,048,244 of record CM068492.1, on the reverse strand, counting down.
AGTCTTCTCATTCTTTTCGGTCTCATTTACAGGCAAGTCCATTTGAAAACAAACCCTCTGCATACTCTTCATCTTCTGCTAAACCATCATCGCCAGAAACTGCTGCTTCCACCACTCCCACTGATGAAAATCAAGAGCCAGAGCAGCCTGGGACCCCAGTTCCCTCTGAGGATCCTGAGGCCCTTGACAATGGTAAGACCTAGTTCTTGCTCACCTTGTGTTTGATTAGAAATGAGAGCATTGTCACTCTCCTAATGTGTACCTTTTGCTATCTCTTTCATTTTGTGCAGGTGAGAAACCCAATGCTCTGGCAGAGCCACGAGCAGAAGAAGAAAGCTTGACCAAGAAAGGCAAGAAGAAGAAGACAGTTCACTGGGCTGAGGAGGAGCAGCTCAAACACTACTTCTACTTTGACCTGGATGAGACAGAAAGAGGTAAGGCTTATGGTTGTGAACAGAGTCCGTTAAAGCTTGGTCTGAGAAAGTCTGAAACATATAGTTCGAAACCCTTCACCTACAGTTAATGTCAACAAGATCAAGGATTTTGGTGAGGCCGCTAAACGAGAACTGATGATGGACCGGCAGACCTTTGAGATGGCCCGTCGGCTCTCCCATGACACCATGGAGGAGAGGGTCCCCTGGACCCCCCCGAGGCCCCTGACACTGTCTGGCAGCCTGGTCACCCCAGGGGCCAACAGCACAGAGAAGCTTACCCAGAGGGACCGTGAGATGGGAATTCTGCAGGAGATCTTCCTCAGCAAAGAGAGGTAGGACATTAGAAACCATTGACTCAATATAAAGTCACCATTCGCGGTTAGTGCAATCTTAGCAATGTGTTTATCATCTCCCTTCCTATCACTAGTGTTCCTGACAGTCCACATGAACCAGACACAGAGCCTTATGAACCCATGCCCCCTCGTCTCATCCCACTAGACGAGGTTAGTACGTACACACACACACACACACACACACACACACGGTGTGTATACCTGCCTACTTAGCAAAGATCCTTCCTTCCCCATAGGACTCTTCCATGCTGGAGGATGGCTACGTAGAGCCCATGGACACCATATCACAGCAAGGTGCCATGGCTCAGAACGAAAGCTCCAAGTTGCCACCTGTCTTGGCCAACCTCATGGTCAACCTGAGCAACAGCTCCCGAAGCCCACAGGCTACCAACACTATCAACAACCCCACGACTCCCTCTGTCAATGTCCAGGAGCTGCTGTCATCCATCATGGTACAGTTAGATGGTTAGAGGGAGGGGCCTCTATCAGACATGCTGGGATCTACAACCAATTGAGATCCTATTCTTGATGGCACATCATTGTGTAAAATATATATTATAAATTCTCATCAGGGGGCTTCCGGGAACCAGTCTACCGAGGACTTGATCAAGCAGCCTGACTTCTCAGACAAGATTAAACAGCTACTGGGCTCCCTGCAGCAGACCCAGAACCAGAACCAGAGTGGCCCTCCACCAGGTAGCCTGTTTATCATGTCCACCTGGTCAGGTCTGTGTGTTCTTCATTGTTCTAAATGTTTTCCTCTCTGTGCCCAGTCAATCAAGGTTTACTGGGCCATGGTCCAGGTATGAACAACATGAACAACATGAACATGCATATGCAGATGCCCATGAATGGTGGCTACCCACCTAACAATCCACCTGGAGGTCCTCGCTTCAACCACCCCCCACCCCCTCACAACCATGTACCACCTTTTAATACTGGAGGAGGCCCACGCATGATGGGGCCACCACCAGGCCAGGGCAGAGGAGATAATGGTAGCTACTGGGGCGATGATTCCATGAGAGGAGGGTCTCACAGAGGGGGTCACTTCCACAGAGGAGGCAGGGGCCGAGTTGGAGAGCCAGGCTTCAGGGGCCGTGGACGAGGAGGGCCCAGAGGAGGACACAACAACATGAATGGTATGTGTGTGTGCTTGGATGTGCAGTGTTGGTCCTCAGTAGAAGAGTGTGTTCATTTCTCTAACTCTGATATATTTCTTCAGACATGTCTAAGAGGCCTGTGTGCCGACACTTCATGATGAAAGGAAGCTGCAGGTACGAGAGCAACTGTGCTTTCTACCACCCAGGTGTAAATGGACCCCCACTGCCTCCAAACCACCCTGCAAATAACCAGCACAACCAGCACCCGCAGCATGGACACTAGATAACACTGCCAACATGGGAACAACTCTGACTTTCTGACCTCTAGAAGCCGAAAGCCACTGCAGGGCGTTAAGGGGGGCATTCGCAGAGCAGGAAGTCATGTGTGACAGTATGGGTGTTCATGTGACCGCCCTTGACCTGAGAGAACAACACATTGAAGAGAAGATGTGAGAGGAGGGTTGTGCGTTTTATTGTGGTCATTTTTAATCATGAGACACTGCATGTGACCAGGGGAAGGGGTCTCCTCCTCTTCAGCAGGTGATGATGTTCTGTGTTCCTACATGTGCTGTTGCCTTCATGCTCCCTTAGTTGAATGACTAATTGGTCAGTTGTCCAGAACATACTGGCCCTTTTTTGTTTTTACATGAATCTTAAATGTGACACAAAATGTAGGAAGCACTTTATGAAGAAAAATTAATGCACAGCTCTGATTTACTGACTCTGAAGTAACTCTAAAGAGAAACATTTAGAGATGAACTCTGCTGAACTACTTTTCTTTTTTTTTTTAAACAGCTGGTGTTGAATATGATGAAACTGTAGAACAGTACTGTGTGTCACTGTGTTTCAGCATCCTGTGTGTAGAGTGACACCATCAGCTTGTTGTTTGTGTGGCACAACAATCATGAGAGTCAAACGTGCCGTGGTGCTGTCAGAAGATTTACATCTCCCTGGTCTCAGCTGCTTATGTCAAATTGGTAGGGCCACGTCAAACTGTCAGTGTTAGTCAGGTAAATGATGAACTGCTCTGTGGTCACTTATACTGAATGTTTTCTGTGAAAACAATGACCTTTCTGTCTCTTGTGGGACTGTAGGACTCATCACCCTCCCAATTTTTTTTCAGTTGAAATCTTTTGTACACAGTGTATTAAATAAATGTCCAAATATTAATCTGTGTGTTTGTGTGTGACTCTGTTTTATTACCAAGCATCCTTCTTCATACTACACTGACAGACTGAGTGTTTTTATTCCAGTCATGGCATTGCACTGGATATAGCTTAAACATGGAAATTAACTGCTGTCAAGTAATTTTTCACTGTTGCGACTTCCTGTCAGAAAGTAGGGCATGACATCCATAGATAATGTTCGCAATCTATAATAGATAAAATTTTATAACTGACTGATTGCAAACACAAAAGAATTTCTGATGTTTAGGCTTCATTCTTTTTCATTTGAACAAAAAAATTAAAGTCTGTCACTAACCTTGTACCATGTTACAGTGGAGTTCACAAAACAAATGTGTAGCAGGCAAAGCCAGTCAAGGATCAACAAAGCTGAGTAAATACCTTTACTACTGAATTACTTAGACGTGGAACTGTAAAATCATCCATGTACTCTTCCTCCCTCAGTCTCGTTCATACACCACTCCCTCTCTTTTTCACTGAAAACAAGAAAACGTAAAAGAAAAAGAGTATCTCTGCCCATAAGCTGTCCTCTGAGCTCCTTTGCCCTTTCATTACTCATTACTCAAGTTAGGTTTGGTTTGTCTTGTGTGTATACTTGTAACACATTGCTTCAACAATTACTGCAAGGTTTTTCTCAAACACAAAACTTTAAAGACATACATTAACTCACAAAATATCAAATGACACATTTATCTAAGTCTTGCAGAGAACATCAATGTCACCAGTGATCATTTTTAAGCAGAAAATTGCGTTGAATAGTGTAAGTGATGTCAGTTGAAAATTGTGTGTGACTATACTAATATTTCCACTGAACTGTTGCTCTGTGCTTCACTTCAAACTAAGAAGCTGCATCCTATTTGAACAATGTGTGTTTGTTTGTCATATCCCTCTTATCAGGGCAGGGCATTGTGCAGCTGGTGAATGTGAAATGTTACCAGGAGTGGCATTTAGCCCTACCCTTCAGTTCAAATATTGACTGTAGTGCTGTGAAAACATTCAGTTACGGAAAGAGGGAGACAGACAGTGAAAGGACAAAGGGGGGCGTAAACCAAAGCACTAACCGCCTCGGACATCCTAGTCATAGCCAGTACCAGAATGTTGTGTTGAATCAGAAACAATAAAACATGCAAAAATGAATAAACCAGGAATAAATTCACATTACAAAAAGACATGAACAGAGATAAACAGTGGCATTGTTTTGATTATATTTATGGACAGTATTATTATTAAATACATTGAGTTATGGGTATAATGGGTTGTGAGTTACATCCAGGGTTGGGAGGGTTACTTTAAAGTTGTATTCTGAAACAATTACTAATTACTTGTTAAAAAATTGAATCAGTAATGTAATCCAAGTATCACAATATTAAAGTAGTGTAACTTGATTACTTTCCATTACTTTTGGATTACCTCAACACCAAATATGCAAATAAAGACAAGAGAAAAGAAATATCAACAAGATCACCTTTAATTAAGTGCAAGAGAACAGAACATTGCAACCATAGAAAACAAAAAATTAAAAAGGTAAAATGTGGGCCTTCAAAAAAATATAGTATATAATATAGAAATAAAGTCAGCTCCTTTCACAAGTAATGGAATATGCTCATTTTTAGTTTACTACATGGACTGAGAGCACACACAGTATTTTTGACAAATCTGGTTTCCACATACTGCTCTGTCAAAAAGAAGAAAAAACATAAAGCAAATACAGGCACTAGGCCTATGGATTCCAGATTAAAGTATAGACTAGGCCTACAGAAAAGTACCATTTACAAATGCTGTTTTAGTTTAATCCATGAGTTAAGAGCATACAGTATTTTCTTAACAAATAAGGTGCCCACCTACTGAATGAAAAGAAAATGAAAGCCATAAAGCAAAAATACTGACAGGTTAGCCAGCGAACGAATGTTAACTTTAGCTAACTGGGTTTAACTGGGTTTCTGAGTAGATTACTTTAGCAGTTGGTCTTACCTGTAAATTTTTTTTTTTTTTTAATTATATGTCAAGTCCTTGGATAATGACAGCATTTTCACAACTGGAAGGCATAGCTTGCACTGTACTGTAATGTTGTTCCCTTTTTCTGCTTTAAACACAAAATAATGGTGAGATTTCCACCCTGTAAAGGCATTTTTTTCATTCACGGCCATGATAATAAATTTGCAACTCTGTGGTTTCACTCGATACTCAGGTGGTGTGGAACTCGTGAAGTGTTGTGATTTGCACGCATGTGCATGGTAGTATGTTGTTTTTTATTTTAAAATGTATTTTAAAAATGTAGTCCTGCTAGTAATCCCCATTTCTAATTAATGTACCTGTGAGCTGATTACATCCTTTTTTCCTGTAACTTTGTCACACAGTCCAAAAACATAAGCATTAGATTATTTGGTGACTCTTAACTGTGAACGTCAGTGTAAATGGTTGGAAGTCTATATTTTCAATCCAAAGATAAAATAGGGACCTGTCCAGCGTATGCAGTGTTGGCTCTGGCCACCCTGCGACCCTGTACTTTTCCTGCACAGGGTTATTTGAACAACTGATCTTTAACCCACCTCGTTACTTCCCAGATCAGGTTTCTTCATAGCACTGATCTTTCAGCTCAACGCACAGTTGCCAATCCTTAGAAGCTGGGGGCCAAGCTCAAAGGCCAGGGCATCTTGAGTCCTCAAGGCTAGACAATTCAACTTCAACCTCTCTGATCAGGGGCTTTCAAAAAGCTGTATTCCCACATGGCTCTCAGAACATCATTAAGTTGGCAGCATTACAATGGTGGTCCAACACATTGTTCTTCAAAACCAAAAACATTGATGAGTTTGAAGTGTATTGGGCTCAGACTTTTGTTTGAAGTTTCTTCGTGTCCAGATTCTCCTGGAACCTGCACCTCCTTTCTGGGGAGGAGCTGGTACAGTGAATAAGAGCACACTGACTGTCCACAAAGATTCACATTTGATATAGTTACAAATATGAACTTTTTTCTTCCGATATAAATTATTGATTAGAATTTTTTTGATATATACACTGCTCAAAAAAATAAAGGGAACACTAAAATAACACATCCTAGATCTGAATGAGTGAAATATTCTTATTAAATACTTTGTTCTTTAAATAGTTGAATGTGCTGACAACAAAATCACACAAAAATTATCAATGGAAATCAAATGTATGGAGGTCTGGATTTGGAGTCACACTCAAAATTAAAGTGGAAAAACACACTACAGGCTTATCCAACTTTGATGTAATGTCCTTAAAACAAGTCAAAATGAGGCTCAGTAGTGTGTGTGTGGCCTCCACATGCCCGTATGACCTCCCTACAATGCCTGGGCATGCTCCTGATGAGGTGGCGGATGGTCTCCTGAGGGATCTCCTCCCAGACCTGGACTAAAGCATCCGCCAACTCGTGGACAGTCTGTGGTGCAACGTGGCGTTGGTGGATGGAGCGAGACATGATGTCCCAGATGTGCTCAATTGGATTCAGGTCTGGGGAACGGGCGAGCCAGTCCATAGCATCAATGCCTTCGTCTTGCAAGAACTGCTGACACACTCCAGCCACATGAGGTCTAGCATTGTCTTGCATTAGGAGGAACCCAGGGCCAACCGCACCAGCATATGGTCTCACAATGGGTCTGAGGATCTCATCTCGGTACCTAATGGCAGTCAGGCTACCTCTGGCGAGCACATGGAGGGCTGTGCGGCCCCCCAAAGAAATGCCACCCCACACCATTACTGACCCACTGCCAAACCGGTCATGCTGGAGGATGTTGCAGGCAGCGGAACGTTCTCCACGGCGTCTCCTGACTCTGTCACATGTGCTCAGTGTGAACCTGCTTTCATTTGTGAAGAACACAGGGCGCCAGTGGTGAATTTGCCAATCTTGGTGTTCTCTGGCAAATGCCAAACGTCCTGCACGGTGTTGGGCTGTAAGCACAACCCCCACCTGTGGACGTTGGGCCCTCATACCAACCTCATGGAGTCTGCTTCTGACTGTTTGAGCAGACACATGCACATTTGTGGCCTGCTGGAGGTCATTTTGCAGGGCTCTGGCAGTGCTCCTCCTGTTCCTCCTTGCACAAAGGCGGAGGTAGCGGTCCTGCTGCTGGGTTGTTGCCCTCTTATGGCCTCCTCCATGTCTCCTGATGTACTGGCCTGTCTCCTGGTAGCGCCTCCATACTCTGGACACTACACTGACAGACACAGCAAACCTTCTTGCCACAGCTCGCATTGATGTGCCATCCTGGATGAGCTGCACTACCTGAGCCACTTTTTTGGGTTGTAGACTCCGTCTCATGCTACCACTAGAGTGAAAGCACCGCCAGCATTCAAAAGTGACCAAAACATCAGCCAGAAAGCATAGGAATTGAGAAGTGGTCTGTGGTCACCACCTGCAGAACCACTCCTTTATCGGGGGTGTCTTGTTAATTGCCTATAATTTCCACCTGTTGTCTATTCCATTTGCACAACAGCATGTGAAATTGATTGTCAATCAGTGTTGCTTCCTAAGTGGACAGTTTGATTTCACAGAAGTGTGACTGACTTGGAGTTACATTGTGTTGTTTAAGTGTTCCCTTTATTTTTTTGAGCAGTGTACATTACATAAACAATCAACATCCAGATAATTACACTTAAACATTATTTCACTGTTGTTTCTTTCTTCTGTTAATTTTTGAGTTATGAATATATAATTTAAACTTTGGAAAAGGTGAATTATTGCAAGTAGAAGAAGCTGCCTAATGAAAATGACAAAAACCTGCACCTCTGACAGGCAGCAGTAAAGGTGACTCCCTGAGGTCCAGACCAAGATTTGAACAAAGCTCCATTGATACAGGACATAGGGGATTGGCAATTTGACCCCTCCTAGCCTGAACTTGTTCCCAACATGAACGAGTAAACTTAAGAGACATGTTCATAGTGTCAAGAAAACAGGATTTCACCTTTGTTAACATCTGTGATCCTGGATGCACCTCAAATATATCAGTGACAGAATCAGTGTGTTGATTTTGTAGCAAAGTCGCCATCCCCAGCCAGTCGCAAAGACTGAGTCATCATCCTGCCAGTACACAAAACTGGTTTCCAGTTCTATGCTGACATATCCTTGGAGCACAGGCAATCATCCCATTGCACAGGGCTGATACATACCCATTTTCACTTGTCTTATCAGTGTCCAACCTGCTGAAAGACACAGTGTGATGTGACAAGTTTACATTTACAGGTTTTACTAAGGCTGATGAATTGGAACTGGATACAAAAGACTATGCCAACACAAAACACAGAGAAAAATGAAATACATTTAATCATAATCAGCATTTCCGGTTTCCAGCACTTAACAGTCTGAAAACATTTGAAAAAGCTGGACATATTTATCCAGTCATCTCTTTTAACATTAAATGTTGACTGTCATGATTTTACACCAGGACAGCTTTGGCAACATGTCCTGTCCCTGTAAGGAAATTTTGTCCACAAACAAAAGCGTTGAGAAGATTGCACCGTAGGTATTCTGGTACAGGGGAGTTGTGTGGGAGGCAGGGAAGTGGGCGAGGCCATGATGGAACAGGTGCTTAAATACAGAACAGGTAAGAGGTGAGGTACAGCAGATCTTGTAACTACGGTCCATATCCATTCTGAACTGAGCATACCTGAACCGGTAAGGCATGTCTGTTTTACCTGAATGTGCATTGTTTATAGACAGAGGGAAGGATTAACCTGATGATGAAGGAAGGATTAACCTCTGTTGATGCAATGAAGTCAGGACCTCAGATTTGCCAGACTTTATACTTACTGATGATGAAATCATTGAGGAGTTTTCTGAGTGGTAGGAACCACACAAGAGTTCACCCTTCCTCACACATGTAATTTTTTCGCTCCTGGCCTTGGTCCACTTTTTAGGAAGCCTGTGAAGATGATCAAAGCTGTGGTGTCTGTGCTCTTGGTCCTGGTGGCTATGTCCTCCACTTTTGGGAAATACATGCCAAAAAGTGGCAAGAGGATCCCTCAGACTCTGTCTCGAGGTCAGTGAGAGTCACTTGACTAAGAGCATTGAGCATAAAGCATTAAGCTGTCGTTAATCTTTAATAGCATTTATGTTCATTCAGGTTGGGGTGACCAGCTGATTTGGGCTCAGACCTACGAGGAGGGTCTCTATTGGTCCAGGTCAAGGTAGGAAAAACAGGCCTAACTCTGATTCTGTCCTTCAATTGAGCTGGTGATGGAATGTAAGTGAAGCTGGTCTGTATTTCAGGAACAAACCTCTGATGGTCCTCTTTCACTTGGAGGACTGCCCTCACAGTCAGGGTGAGTAAACACCCTGTTTGATGTGCAAACTCACTGATATAGAGAATGAAAAGAAAAGCTTGTTGTAGCAGCAAACATTGCCTCACAGATCTTGTTACGGTACTGCACCAGGTGCTGGACTTAGCTCTGGAACTAAAACCCTGTCTCTTCTGTAGCACTCAGGAAGGTGTTCTCTGAAGACAATGACATCCAAAGAACACTTGACCAGGACTTTGTGGTTCTCAATTTGGTGGTAAGTGTCAGGATGCCTCAGTTCAGGCCACCTGTTCCAAATCATTTTATAAAGGTGCAGTCAAATCAATTTACTGCTCAACAGTTGAGCTCCTGTTTCAAGTACAACCACTTCTGATTGTAGTTTCCTTGAGTAAAAAATTAGGTTTTGTATGTTCCATGTCAATTTTAGGGCTTCAGGACATCATGCTTTAGATTTCTTTTTCTCTCCTATAGTATGAAACCACAGACAAACACCTTTCTCCTGATGGCCAGTACGTCCCCAGAATCATCTTTGTCGGTAAGAGCTGAGTGCCCTGATGAGTAACCTAACCTCACAGTGCTGTATCTTTCATTGCGTAGTCTGCATGTTCTCTGGTCCTCCCATGGTTCAAAGACATACAGGCTGATGATAAGTTAAGTGTTAACCATAAGTAAGAATGTGAGTACAGATGATGATGATTGTCACAGTAACAGGTTGCCAATGCCACCTCAAACCCAGTGTCTGTTGAGAGTGGCTGGAGCCACCCTGCACCCCTCCGTGTATAGCTAGACCTTTTGTTGTCAGATATCTTTTGTATTTGAGTTTTAGAAATTGCCTTTGCTAGTTTAAATGTTTGGCACTGGTTTCACACCAGTGTTTACTTTGTCAATAACAAGAGCACCATTATTATTTAACTTTCCTCTTAGTGACCAGTATGTCAGTTGTGTTGTGTGTTAATGGTGGATGGCCTGAGGGGTTGTAGATATGTTAAGCTCTTTCTGAAATACTGCATAAACCGTAGCACAAAATAATGGCAAAGAAGAAGAAATGTCACAGAAATAAAAACAAATGAAAGTGTAGGGTCTTTATTCTTAACCATATTCTATGTAGGCAGCATGGCGGCATAGTGGTTAGTGCTGTTGCCCCACAGTAATAGGTCGCGGGTCTAGTTCCCAGGCCTAGGGTCTTTCTGTGCAGAGTTTGCATGTTCTCCCCCTGCTTGCGTTCTCAGGTATTCCAGGTACTCTGGTTTCCTCTCAATGTCCAAAGACATGCATGTTTAGGTTAATTGGTGACTCTCAATTGCCCGTAGGTCTGAGTGTGAGTGGTTGTTCATCACAGAGCCAACACATAGAGACAGACAAAGACGAACTGGTGTAACCCACCTTTGCCCAATATGAGCTGGGATTAGCTCCAGCATCCTCAGCAACCCGGAAATGGATAAGCGGTAGAAGATGAATTAATGTATTCTGTGTATTAATGAGGCAGTTACAATATTAGTTCAAGTTGGTGTAGGTGGTTAATTTAAATACACAGTGGTTTCACCTATCACAATGAATATCTTTGTTGGACACACTAGGATATTAGCAGCTATAGCATGTAAACAAACCAAAATGCTCAGAGACAGTTGAGGTGTGAGAGGTTCAGTGATGATTCATTTAATGAATAAACAGGTTATGGTGAGGGTTAATTGAACTCAAACAGCAGATGAAGAACAGCTCTGCCCAAAGTCTCTGTCTCTCCCAGTTCCTCTCTTCTCTCTCCCTGTCCTCATCTTGCAGGTGGTGAATCATTGCCACCCCCATGTTCCTGCAATGCCTGCTGCCCCCATATCTTCATGAACTCCATAGAGCATAATTTCTATGAACTTCATGCAGCATCATATGTTCCTGCCTGCACCTGTATTGAATATCACCTCCTCCTGCTCTCATTCTCTCCCTACTCTACCCAACTTGCTCCCCCCTGTGTCTCTCTGTCTCTCTTTCTCTTTCCCAAGCAGTCGAGGCAGATGGCCGCCTCCCCTGAGCCTGGTTCTGCCCGAGGTTTCTGCCTCTTAAAGGAAGATTTTCCTTGCCACTGTCACCAAGTGCTTGCTCATCGGGGGATCTGTTGGGTCTCTCTAAATAATTTATAAAGAGATTGGTCTAGACCTGCTCTATATGTAAAGTGCCTTGGTGTAACTTTGTTATGATTTGGCGCTATATAAATAAATCTGATTTGATTTGATTTATCTTCACAGACCCCACAATGACAGTGAGAGCTGACATCACTGGTCGCTATGCAAACCGCATGTACGCCTATGAACCAAGTGACATCAAACTATGTAAGTGCTGTAGCTAACACGCAGTGAAGTTAACATCTGTGAAACGCAGGCTGACAGAATGTAAATGTTTTTCCTCTTCCACAGTGCTCAGCAACATGCAGAAGGCAAAAAAGCTTCTTAAGTCTGAGCTTTGAGCATGAGGACCAGAGAAGTCACAAGCAGAGACCTGTTTCAGGCTCACAGTCTCACAGACACCAACAACACTTGGCCACCACAGTTTACAAAATGAAAATTAAGCACTGGAAAGATTGCTCTCTGTTTCCTCTTCTTATTATTACATTTATTGTTATTGCCTTTAAATAAATATCAATCTGTTTAGTCACACCCTCTGCCTTTTTATTATCTACAGGAAAATACTGAACTGATACATAGAAACATGCTACTGTTGCCTCCACAGTTATTTCAAGGATAAGTATATAGAAGCTGCTGGAGCATTTGGTGGATAGAGTTGAGGAAAATGTGAGCTCCAGCTGTCATTAACAAAAGGTTCGTAATCCATCAGTCTACTGCTCTACAAGGCCAGTGCTTACTTAATTGGTTACTTTGGCTATCAATTAGCTAAATGTTTGCCAATAATTAACATGTTGTTAAACGTGTTGCGGTATCAATAACTTTATGCTGTTGCTAAAACAATGTGCAAGGCTTTTACAAAAGCCACATTCCAGGTGGCTGCAGCTTTTCAATGTTATCAGAGACAGCTACTTTTAAACAGTAAAATGGAACTCCTGGCCTGAGTCCTATGACCTGGTGTCTGGTCCTGGAACTTCAGCATTAGAGTTGACACTCTTATTCTCAGGTATTTATTGTCTGATAGCTGGAATATTTTCCATGTGCACAAGAACTGATCCAAATATGGACGTGACAAACAGACTTATGGAAACGTCTGCTTAGTTTTGAACACATAGGCACACATTTTAAGTAATTTTGAACTCACACTTATGGATGTCACTGAGGGTACAAAATTTCCCTTATCAATTTGCCCGACTGTAGTGCATTGTTGGAAGCATGCCAAGCAGCTCACAATATGTTTTTTGTTAATCTTGTCACGTGATCATGGTTTCAATTACAAGGGAGGTAGGGGAGCTCAGCTTGAGTGATGGGAAGTTCGGATCTTTTTACTGACTCAGGTCTTTTAATCTCGTTCAGTAAAATTAATAAATCTTTTTTCAAGTCATTTGTTCATTTCGTTCATTGGAACCAGTCTGGCGCTATAGCTGTCATTTGAGTAATGACTGAAAAGGTACGGCTTTCAAACACTGCAGAGGAACATGGTTTGCTTCACTTGGCATATAATACACAAGCTTGCTTTTGTTAAACTATTGAGCACCTGTTTGGGCCATAGCCTACTGAAGTTGAAATTACTGATTACTTAATTTGCCCGCAGGAGAGCATTCCACCTAACATTAAAAAAATTTTCATTTTATGATGGCTATTCACTTTAGCCTACCTGGTCACGGAGGACCTGTAGTATATGAATTTGTGCCAAAGGCAAATTAAACATCCATCCCATAGCTACACACCTAAATCAAATCTAATCAAATCAGATTTATTTGTATTGCGACAAATTACAAATTACATCAAGACACTTTACATACAGAGCAGGCCGAGACCAAACTCTACAAAATTATTTAAAGAGACCCAACAGATCCCCCCATGAGCAAGCACTTGGCGACAGTGGCAAGGAAAGAGAGAGAGAGAGACAAATAAGGAAGGAAGGAAGCAAAGCTGGGTAGAGTACGGAGAGAATGAGAGCAGGAGGGGATATTCAACACAGGTGCAAGCAGGAACATATGATACACAATGAAATTCATAGAAATATGCGAGCAGCAGGCATTGCAGGAACAGGGGGTAGCGATGATTCACCACCTGCAGGATGAGGACAGGGAGAGAAAGGAGAGGAACTGGGAGAGACGGAGACTTCGGGGAAAACATGGTTAGTACATGGTTACACATGGTTAGAACTGGGAGAAACAGGGACTTCGGGGAAACATGGTTAGTAGTATGTCACCGCATGCAAGGGGGAGAAAGGGAGAGAAGTGCTCAGTGCTTCCCCCAGCAGATAGCAGCATAGCTAAGGAGTAAATGAAATTTAGCTTTTTAACTATAAGCTCTGTCATTTAGAAAAGCTTTAGGCCTGGTCTTGAAAATTGCTAAAGAGTCCGCACCCCCGGACCGATACTGGAAGTTGGTTCCATAGAAGAAGACCCTGATAACTAACTCCCGATTTACTCTAGGAACCACAAGTAAACCTCCATCTAGAGAGCAGAGTTGCCTACTAGGACGGTAAGGAACTATGAGCTCTCTGAGATATGATGGAACTTGGTCATTAAGAGCTTTATAAGTTAACAGAAGAATTTTAAATTTTATTCAAAATTTTACCAGCAGCCAATGAAGAGAAGCTAAAATAGGAGAAATGTGATTCCTTTTTTTCTGGTTCCTGTTAATATTCGTGCAGGAGCATTCTGAATCATCTGAAGCCTTTTCAGAGATTTGTTGGGACATCCAGATAGTAATGAGTTACAGTAATCCAGTCTAGAAGTAATGAATGCATGGACTACTTTTTCTGCATCCTCTTGAGATAGGAGGTTTCTGATTTTCCTAATGTTACACAGGTGAAAAAATGCTGCCCCACAGACTTGTTTTATGGGAGGGACAAAGGACATGTCCTGGTCAAAAGTTACTCCAAGATTTCTTACAGTGGAGCTGGAAGCCAAAATAATATCATCCAGACTGATTAGATGATTAGATAGGGTTTTTCCGAGGTACTTAATGGTCAATGGTGTCAAATGCAGCACTAAGATCTAAGAGGAGAAGTATGGAGACTGATCCATTGTCTGAAGCCATTAGAATATCATTGGAAACTTTAACCAGTCAGTTTCTGTGCTGTGATGAACTCTAAATCCCGACTGAAACTCTTCGAGCAAGCCATTCCAATGCAGATGGTCATATAATTGGTTTGCAACTGCTTTTTCGCTGATTTTAGAACTGAACGGGAGGTTGATATGGGTCTATAATTAGGCTTCTGAATTCTTTCTCTGATTGTTATAATTTTATCTGTAAAAAAACGCCACAAAATCATTGCTGTTGAGAGCTAAGGGGATCACTGGTTCAATTGAGCTATGACTCTCTGTCAGCCTGGCTACAGTGCTGAAGAGAAACCTGGGGTTGCTTTTGTTTTTTTTTATTAGTGCTGAGTAGTACGAGCTTCTAGCATTACAGAGAGCTTTTTTAAATAAGTTTTTAAGCTTTCTTTCCAGGCTAGGTGAAACTCTTCTGAGTTACTGGAATGCCACTTTCTTTCTAATTTCTGTGACGTCTGCTTCAAGGCACGAATTTGAGAATTATACCACGGAGCCAGTCTCCTCTGTTTTATTACTTTCTTTTTGAGAGGGGCAGCATTATCAAGATTTGAACACAATGTACTAATCACAAGGTCATCAACCTGTGTATGTGCAAAATCCTCAATTGAATTTAGACATGGCATTGCTGCAAATGATGAGCGAATAGTCTCTTTAAATTTAGCCACAGCATCTTCAGATAAACATCTATAGCCAAATTTATTCCTCGATGCTGTGCAGTCAATTAATGTAAACTCAAACGTAATGAGGTTATGGTCAGTCAAAACAGAATTCTGAGGAAAAATTGTTAACTTGTCAATTTCAATGTTATATGTCAGAACAAGATCAAGGACATGATTGAAGCAGGGAGTTGGTTCATTCACATGCTGGGAAAAGCCAATTGAGTCTAGTAGTGAAAGAAACGCAGAACTAAGGTCACATCTACATGAATATTGTGGCATTAACGTTAACTTTCGTGCTAACGTCAGATAGCTCTCCTCACCAGTAATAAGACCATTGATCATGTTACTGCTGTAACCATGTGAATAATGAAAGAAAGACCCGAAGACCCATAGTTATGAGTCATGAACGAATCACTAATTTCTTCACTGAGCCTGCTGTTACCTCCACAGTTTTATAGTTCCTAACCGTAGTATGGAACAGCTGGTTATAAAGCTAAGTCTCGTTTCACCTTAGCTTGGCTCGCTGACACTGGTAACTAGCAGTCAGGGCTTATTTCTCACACACAAGGCCACCTCCTTAAAGGGGAATGCTCAGGCCCTTAACACTGTGCAGCGGCCATGGGACAAATGAATGAGAGACTCAAGACCCAAAGACTCATAGTTATGAGTCATGAACGAATCACTCATTTCTACATTGAGCCTGCGCTGTGGCCATGGGACAAGTGAATGAGAGACTCAGAACCCGAAGGCCCGTACTTTTGAGTCGTGAACGAATCAGTCGCGCCTACACTGAGAATGCGCAGTGGTCATGTGACATGTGAACAGACTCAGACCCAAAGACCCTATTTTATGAGTCGTGAGTCTGTGGCATGCATGTGTGGACTAGGGACAAAAAGAACGAATCACTCACCAAGATGACTTGTTACTCCAGAGTCATACAAAAGATTAGTTCAAAATGAATGAATCGTTCACAAACGACACATCACTACACCTCCCTAGAAAAGGAGACAAGCTCCCCTCTAAGTCTCCTTCCAGACGTTCATGGGGAGCTCTAAAAATTGTCCACTTTTGTGGTATAGATTATACTTTTTCTTCATGTCATTTTCTTCATTAGTTTATAATATTCAATTTTCAAAAATTTGTCTCCTCTATTTCAGTTCTGTTTCTATTCCAGCTGCAACCATCTCAAATTCCCACATTTACGTCATTTACATAGTCACCTGAACTCCTCATCATTGTGTGGGCGAAACAACCCGCAATGATTTTAATTAAACAATTTTAATTCATCAAAGAAAGACAACAAGTGATGCTAACAGTGCAGTGTCTATAACTGGCCCCGCTCTGCTACAGGTCTTGCCAAACCCTGCACATGATCACGAGTGAATTTGAACCAATATACCATCACACACTGAAATCTTTTCATGTGTGTAATCAGTGAGTGTTTGACATTCTGGATAGGCGGGGCCACACAGACAGTGCTGAAAGTGTTTTCTGTTGCTAGGTTACTAATTCTCAGCTGAGACTGTTGTCACGTGTTAAGGAAGACTGGCCGTTCTGGGTTGAAGCCATTATCTCTTTCCCTGGACCAACAAAGACAGAAATAAGACGTTTTTCTGCTGATTGCAAAAAGTCAGACAAACAGTGAAACCTATCTTAAGCCTATGGTGGGATACAGGACAGGATTAATGTTAACTTCTGTAGGAAGTAGGAACAATACCTTGAATAGTTGACACACATTTAGTCAGAGGTTGATACCACTCTGTCTGACTTTTCAATGTTCATTTCTCTGTTCACCCGCTCACTTTAGTACAAAAACGGGATAATAAAGCACAGCACATAAAGACCAAAGAGCTGTCACCTCATGATCAGTGCTACAGCTTTTAAGGAGGAGGAAACTGTCACCAGTATCAATATTCATATTGGTATTGATAGATTTGTAATTTATCAATATCTATATCTCATCCACTTCATCCACTGTGGCATACAGATCTTCCTGCTTTAGTAAGTAGTGTCATTTGTCTTCACTGTTCTATGTTGCTCTAATACATCATACTCTGAGCACTTCCCACAATTCTAAGATCCTAGTGCATTCTTTAACCCTCCTTTTGTCCTTTGGGTCAATTGACCCCATTCAATGGTTATCATTCAAAAAATTGGAGTTGATTGTAGTTTTTTGGTTTCATGTTTCATGACTTTTCCTAATTTGAGGGGGACAACTAATTATACAAAAAATTATCATGATGATACTTTTTCAATTTGCTGTACACATTTTGTACGCATCGGTGTTCCTCTGGGGTCAATTTGACCCCAAGCTGTTCAAGCTGTATAAAACATGTCTGTCTGTGTGTGTAACTCACATCCCTACACCTGCAGGTGCAGGATTGATACTTTTGAGGTGATACATGACAAGGGGGGAGGGAGAGCATAATTCCAAGAATGAGAACTTTGATTATTTGCATGGTGACTTTTGATGAATGCTTTGTTGTGTTTCATGGGCTGTGTCCATTCTGACAATATATGCTGAGCAAACCTGCAAAATACAGCATCAAAATTTGGGCAGCATGTGATGCACAGTCCAGTTATGTCTGCAATTTAGCTGGAAAATCCCTTGAGGAAACACCTGAAAAAATCAAGTCACAGGGGTTGTACTTGACATGGCTAAAGGACACCTTACTCCCTGGTAAGGAACCCCAACATTTCGAATAGTACAAACCACAGGCAGGTAATGTGACAGGTGCCAGGTTTGTCCCACCCAAAAGGATTCAAATACCAGTATGACCTGTGCTCAATCCAAAAAATATGTCTGCAAGGAAGCACGGTGGCAGAACAGTTAGACTGTTGCCTCATTTCTTTGGGTTTGATTCCTGGGCCTGGGGCCTTTCTCTGTGGAGTTTGCATGTTCTCCCTGTGCCTGCGTGGGTTTCCTCCAGCTACTCCGGGACACAGTCCAAAGACATGCATGTGTAGGTAAACCGGTGACTAATTGTTTGTAGGTCTGATTGTGAGTGAGTGCTTGTTTGTCTCTGTATATCTCTATGTGTTGGCCCTGTGATAGACTGGCAACCTGTCCATGGTCTACCCTCCCCTGACCAGGAATTTGGCTGGGATTAGATCCACACATTATAAATAAAAACAGTTTCATGTTCTGACCAATGTTCCCATGTTCTGACTTTACAAAATCCTGCTAAAAGTTTGAAAATGCATTCGTTTGACTTGGGCAAATTTGACTCAGAACAAAGTTTCAGCACCCACCCTAGCCCCCCCTTTTCCACACAAAAAAAATTTAAATTAAAATATACAAATAAAACTCTGCCACTGTCAGTCCCAAACCCAAATAAGAAAAGAGGAGGGGTGAGTGAGACTTTGTGGTGACTGACCACAAATATGTTCCTAAAAAAGTAAATAAAAGCATTACAAATAAGTAAAGAAAAGGTCATGGGGGCACGAAAAACAATAGGGTTCATCCTATTGGTCCTATGTGTTCAAATCTTGATGATGCTGTCCCTGCAACACTAATAGAAAAAAACAAAAACAACCCCAGGTTTCTCTTCAGCACTGTAACCAGGCTGATAGAGAGTCATAGCTCAATTGAACCAGTGATCCCCTTAGCTCTCAGCAGTGATGATTATATGGGCTTTTTTACAGATAAAATTATAACATTCAGAGAAAGAATTCATCAGCTCTTACCTACATTAGACAATAATCTTCTACTGAATACAGCAACTCTTGAATCAACTGCAATGCCTGTTGTACACCTGGAATCATTCTCATCTCTGAATCTCTCAGAGCTAGCTTCTATAGTATCATCTAAACCTTCAACCTGTCTATTAGACCCAGTGCCGACTAGCCTCTTTAAAGAGATTTTCTATTTAATTGAGCAATTCATTCTAGATCTGAAGACTGCAGTCATCAAACCCCAACTTAATAAGCCGAATCTTGATCCAGATGTTCTGGCCAATTATAGACCCCTATCTTCCCTTCATTTCTAAAATAATTGAAAAAGCAGTAGCAAATCAATTACATGACCATCTACATAGGAACAGCTTGCTCGGAAGGAATTGCTCTAAGGTTGGTTCAAATCCTATTTATCAGATAGACATCAGTTTGTTCATGTTAACAATAGCTCCCCCTCATGCACTATAGCCAATTATGGAGTCCCACAGGGTTCGGTACTTGGACCAATCCTCTTCACTCTATATCTGCTTCATTTAGGCAACGTTATCAGGAAACAGAGCATCAAATTTTACTGCAGACAACACTCAGCTGTATTTATCAATCAAGCCAAATTAAGTTACTCAGATAGTCAGACTGCAGACATGTCTTCAAATCAAATCAAATCAGATTTATTTGTATAGCGCCAAATCATAACAAAGTTACATCAAGGCACTTTACATATAGAGCAGGTCTAGACCAAACTCTTTATAAAATTATTTAAAGAGACCCAACAGGACCCCCCGATGAGCAAGCACTTGGCGACAGTGGCAAGGAAAAACTTCCTTTAAGAGGCAGAAACCTCGGGCAGAACCAGGCTCAGGGGGGGCGGCCATCTGCCTCGACCGGTTGGGTTGAGAGAGGGAGAGAGAGAGAGAGAGAGGCACGGGGGAGGGGGGGGGGGGCAAAGTTGGGTAGAGTAGGGAGAGAAAGAGAGCAGGAGGAGGGGATATTCAAACAGGTGTAGGCAGGAGAATGATGCTGTATAGAATTCTTGAAGATGTGGGAGCAGCAGGCATTGCAGGAACATGGGATGGTGATGATTCATCACCTGCAGGATGAGGACAGGAGCTGGGAGAGAGAGAGGAGAGGAGCTGGGGGAGACGGAGACTTCGGGAAAACATGGTTAGTAAATGCAATGCACATGCTTGGAACTGAGAGAAACTGGGATTTCGGAGAAGCAGGTTGTTGGTATGACGGCGCATGCGAGGGGGGGAGAGAGAGAGGGAGAGGGAAGAGGGGGAGAGAGAGAGAGGGAGAGGGAAGAGGGAGAGGGGGAGAGAGAGAGAGAGAGAGAGAGAGAGAGAGAGAGGGGGGAAAGGGAGAGGGAGAGAGAGAGAGAGGTGCTCAGTCCTTCCCCCAGCAGTCTAGGCCTGTAGCAGCATAGCTAAAGAGTAAATGAACTTTAACTTTTTAACTATAAGCTCTGTCATACAGAAAAGTTTTAAGCCTGGTCTTGAATATTGCTAAAGAGTCTGCCCCCCGGACCGATACTGGAAGTTGGTTCCATAGAAGAGGAGCCTGATAACTGAAAGATCTGCCTCCTGATTTACTCTTGGAGACTCTAGGAACCACAAGTAAACCTCCATCTAGAGAGCGGAGTGGCCTACTAGGACAGTAAGGAACTATGAGCTCTCTGAGGTATGACGGAGCTTGGCCAGTAAGAG
The DNA here is from genome assembly GCA_034769265.1 of Remorina albescens. Lineage (NCBI taxonomy): Eukaryota > Metazoa > Chordata > Actinopteri > Carangiformes > Echeneidae > Remorina > Remorina albescens. The sequence continues at coordinate 1,027,696 of CM068492.1, read as the reverse complement.
CTTTATATGTTAATAGAAGGATTTTAAATTCTATTCTGGATTTTACCGGCAGCCAATGAAGAGCAGCTAACACAGGAGAGATGTGATCCCTTTTTCTAGTTCCTGTTAATATTTGTGCAGCAGCATTCTCAATCAACTGAAGGCCTTTCAGAGATTTGTTTGGACATCCAGATAATAATGAGTTACAGTAGTCCAGCCTAGAAGTTATGAATGCATGGACTAGTTTTTCTGCATCCTCTTGAGAGAGGATGTTTCTGATTTTCCTAATGTTTCTCAGGTGGAAGAAAGCTGCCCTGCTGACTTGTTTTATGTGAGGGACAAAGGACATGTCCTGGTCAAAGGTTACTCCAAGGTTTTTTACAGTGGAGTTGGAAGCCAAAGTAATGCCATCCAGACTGATTAATTGATTAGATAGGGTTTCTCTAAGGTGCTTAGGGCCGAGTACAATAACTTCAGTTTTGTCAGAATTTAGAAGTAAAAAATTATGGGTCATCCAGACTTTTATGTCTTCAAGACATGTCTGCAGTCTGACTATCTGACTAACTTCATTTGGCTTCATTGATAAATACAGCTGAGTGTCGTCTGCATAACAGTAGAAATTGATGCTGTGTTTCCTGATAATGTTGCCTAAAGGAAGCAGATAAAGAGTGAAGAGGATTGGTCCAAGCACCGAACCCTGTGGGACTCCATAACTGGCTATAGTGCTTGAGGAGGAGCTATTGTTAACATGTACAAACTGATATCTATCTGATAAATAGGATTTGAACCACCTTAGAGCAGTTCCTTTAATGCCAATTTCATGTTCCAGTCTCTGTAATAAAATATTGTGATCAATGGTGTCAAATGCAGCACTGAGATCTAAGAGGAGAAGTATGGAGGCTGATCCATTGTCTGAAGCCATTAGAATATCATTGGAGACTTTAATCAGCGCTGTTTCTGTGCTGTGGTGAGCTCTAAATCCTGACTGAAACTCGTCAAGCAAACCGTTCCTATGCAGATGGTCGTGTAATTGGTTTGCTACTGCTTTCTCAATGATTTTAGAAATGAAGGGAAGGTTTGATATGGGTCTATAATTGGCCAAAACATCTGGATCAAGATTCAGCTTTTTAAGCTGGGGTTTGATGACTGCGGTCTTAAGAGTCTGAGGTACATAACCCAAAGATAAGGTCAAATTAATGAGATCTAGAATGAAGGGCTCAATTAAGTAAAGAATGTCTTTAAAGAGGCTGGTCGGCACTGGGTCTAATAGACAGGTTGATGGTCTAGATGATGATACTATAGAAGCTAGCTCTGAGAGATTCAGAGATGAGAATGATTCCAGATGTAAAATACGCGTTGCAGTTGATTCAGGAGTTGCTGTATTCAGTAGATTATTGTCTAATGTAGGTAAGAGCTGTTGAATTCTGTCTCTGATTGTTATGATTTTATTTGTAAAAAAGCCAATAAAATCATTGCTGCTGAGAGCTAAGGGGATCACTGGTTCTATTGAACTATGACTCTCTGTCAGCCTGGCTACAGTGCTGAAGAGAAACCTGGGGTTGTTCTTGTTTTTTTCTATTAGTGCTGAATAATATGATCTTCTAGCACTGCGGAGAGCTTTTTTATACGTTTTTAAGCTTTCTTTCCAGGCTCGGTGAGACTCTTCCGAGTTGCTGGAACGCCAATTTCTTTCTAATTTCCGTGTCATCTGCTTTAAGGCACGAATTTGAGAGTTATACCACGGAGCCAGCCTCCTCTGTTTTATTACTTTCTTTTTGAGAGGGGCAGCATCATCCAGATTTGAACACAGTGTGGCCATAGTGCTAGTCACAAGGTCATCAACCTGTGTATGGGAGAAATCCTCATTTGAATTTAGATATGGCATTGCTGCAAATGATGACTGAATGTTCTCTTTAAATTTAGCCACAGCGTCTTCAGATAAACATCTTCTATAGCCAAATTTATTCCTCGATGCTGTGCAGTCAGTTAAAGTAAACTCAAATGTAATGAGGTAATGGTCGGTCAAAAGACAGTTTTGAGGAAAAATTGTTAACTTGTCAATTTCAATGCCATATGTTAGAACAAGATCAAGGATATGATTAAAGCAGTGAGTTGGTTCATTCACGTGCTGGGAAAAGCCAATTGAGTCTAGTAATGAAAGAAACCCAGAACTAAGGCTGTCACTTTCTACATCTACATGAATATTGAAATCTCCCACTATAATGATTTTATCTGTACTAAGTACTAACTCTGATATAAACTCAGAAAACTCTGATAGGAATTCTGAGTACGGACCAGGTGGACGGTATACTGTAACTAACAGAACTGGTTTTTCAACTTTCCAGTTTGAGTGGGAAAGACTAAGAGTGAGGCTTTCAAAAGACCTACAGCCAGATTTTGGTCTAGGGTTGATTAATAAGCTTGACTGAAATATCGCAGCCACTCCCCCTCCTCGACCTATGGTACGAGGGACATGAAAATTAACATGAGTGGGGGGTGTAGCTTCATTAATACTAACATACTCATCCTGCTGCAGCCAGGTTTCAGTTATACAAAATAAATCAATACGATGAGTTATAAGATCACTGACTAATAGAGATATTGATGATAGTGATCGATTATTCAACAGTCCACATTTAACTGCAGTATTATTTGAGACCGAATTTGTGGCTGTTTTGATTTCTATTAAGTTTTTGTTTTTAGCTGTCTTGAAGACATAAAAGTCTGGACGACCCATAATTTTTTACTTCTAAATTCAGACAAAACTGAAGTTATTGTACTTGGCCCTAAGCACCTTAGAGAAACCCTATCTAAGCATCTAATCTCTCTGGATGGCATTACTTCGGCTTCCAGCTCCATTGTAAGAAATCTTGGAGTAACTTTTGACCAGGACATATCCTTTGTCCCTCACATAAAACAAGTCAGTAGGGCAGCTTTCTTTCACCTGCAAAACATCAAAATCAGAAACATCCTCTCTCAAAAGGATGCAGAAAAACTAGTCCATGCATTCGTTACTTCTAGGCTAGACTACTGTAAGTCATTATTATCTGGATGCTCAAACAAATCTCTGAAAGGCCTTCAGTTGATTAATGTGACGGAGCGCCTGTGAGCCTCCATCCAGGGCGACACTTTGCCCACCTATCTCTTTAGTGCCCACCTGGCACAATATATGGGCCGTGATTTCACTGCCTCGGTTTGGCCAGTGGGACCGGGACCGAGCTCCACGGCAACATCAGGTGAGCGTCTCTGTGTGTGTGTGTGTGTGTGTGTGTGTGTGTGTGGCGTAGGCACCGAGTGTGCACCCTCGGTGACCCACAGTGAGGTTGAACAGAGTCCGAGGAAACGGAGAAAGTTTGTGTGGTTATGTGAGTGTGATATGTTCATGTCCGAGCCGTTCTTACCGGCATTTGTGCCCGGCGCAACGGCGCGCAGTGCCCGCTGCCCGCTGTCTCCGAGCAGAGGAGAGCGAGACAGGTGGGCGAAGTGTCGTCCTGGACGGAGGCTCACAGGCGCTCCATCACATAAGAATGCTGCTGCACGAATATTAACAGGAACTAGGAAAAGGGATCATGTCTCTCTTGTTTTAGCTTCTCTTTATTGGCTGCCGGTAAAATTCAGAATAGAATTCAAAATCTAAATATAAAACATCTCCGGGGACCATCAACTTATCATGGTGGAGAGGTTTGTGTGTCCCTGTCCCATGTTGTCTGGAGCTCTGTGCTCCTTGTAGGGTCTCCCATGGCAAATTGGTCTCAGGCAAGGAGCCAAACAAAGCATGATCCACAAAGACCCGTATGAACAACAGAAGAAGGAACAAGAGGACCCTGCTTGGAGGAAGCCCAGGGCCCCCGTCTGGAGCCAGGGCCCAGATGAAGAGCCCATACACGAGCGCCTGGTGGTCGGGTCTAGTCTGGTCCTGGGGACATGGAACGTCACCTTGCTGTGGGGGAAGGAGCTGGAGCTGGTGTGGGAGGTGGAGCGCTACCGGTTGGATCTGGTGGGGCTTGCCTCCACGCACAGCTGAGGCTCTGGAACCATGCTCCTTGATAGAAGTTTGACCCTTTTTTTTCTCCGGAGTTGCCCAAGACGTGAGGCACCAGGCAGGTGTGGGGATACTTACAAGCCCCCGGCTGAGTGCCGCTGTGTTGGAGTTTACCCCGGTGGACAAGAGGGTCGCTTCCCTGCGCCTTAGGGTGGCAGGGGGTAAAACTCTGACTGTTGTCTGTGCGTATGCACCGAACAGCAGCTCGGAGTATTTGGCCTTCTTGGAGAACCTGAACGGGGTCCTGCATGGGGCCCCGGTAGGGGACTCCATTGTCCTACTGGGAGACTTCAATGCACACATTGGCAATGATGCAGTAACTTGGAGCAGCCTGAACGGGAGGAACAGCCTCCCTGATCTAAACCCGAGTGGTGTTTTGTTGTTGGACTTCTGTGCTAGTCATGGATTGTTCACAACAAACACCATGTTCAAGCATAAGGAGGCTCATAAGTGTACCAGGTACCAGAGCGCCCTAGACTGAAGGTCAATGATCACCCAAGCTGATTGGAGAGTCTCAGCTTCACCCAGAATCCCTGTACACTAAAGAGGATAGCTAACCCTATTGTAAGAGATGACTCCCACCCTCTTAATGGTGAGTTTCAGCTGCTCCCATCAGGTCGGAGGTTCATAGTACCTGCTTGTAAAACCAGACGCTATATAACAGGTTTGTACCAGTGGCCATCCGTGCTATTAACAAATGAAAGAAACTGCAACATAACTAATGTATTTATTCCTTGTACTGTTTCTTTCATTTTGTTTTATGAATGGTACATCTTTATCATTTGGCTTGGTTTGACATTTTTTAGGCCTTTTTTGTCTACTGATGTTCTAATTTATCTTGCTTTTTATCTTGGAGCCATCCTCTTTGTTCTTTTAGCCTAAGTTATGACGTCACTTTGTCTTGTCTTGTGTTGTTCTGTGTGTTTACAATACGAGAGAACTCACAAACGGTAAATCGAATTTACCCAAGGGTACAATAAATAATCTGAATCTGAATCTGACTTTATTATTGTATCATCGGATCTTAGGCTGCTAGTTTTGGACACTTGGGTGAAGAGAGGGGCTGAGCTGTCAACTGATCACCATCTGGTGGTGAGTTGTGTCAAGTGGCGGGGGAAGTCTGCAGACAGACCTGCTAATCCCAAACGTGTAGTGCGGGTGAACTGGGAACGTTTGAAGGAGCCCCTGTCCAGGAGGCCTTCAACTCCCACATCCGGTAGAGCTTTTCCTACATCCCTGTGGAGGCTGGGGGCATCGAGCTCAAGTGGTCGATGTTCAAATCCTCCATTGCCCAAGCTGCAGTGGCGAGCTGTGGCCTCAAGGTCCTGGGTGCCTCAAGGGGCGGCAACCCTCGGACACTGTGGTGGACACCAGTGGGCATGGAAGCCGTCCAGCTGAAGAAGGAGGCCTTCTGGGGTATGTTATCTCGGAGGACTCTGGAGGCAGTTGCAGGGTACCGCCAGGCCCGAAGGGCTGCGGCCTCGGCGGTCGCAGAGGCAAAGCAGCGGGCGTGGGAGAGGCTCGGAGAGTACATGGAGAAGGACTTTCGGTTGGCACCAAAGTTGTTCTGGAAGACTGTCCGGCACCTCAGGCAGGGAAAGCAGGGAACCATCTGAGCCGTGTACAGCAAGGGTGGGAAGTTGCTGACTTCAAATGTGGAGATAGTCGGGCGGTGGAAGGAACACTTTGAGGAACTCCTGAACCCGATGTACCCACCTTCTGGAGCAGAGACAGAGCTGGAGGATGAAGGAAGGTCATCGGCAATTTCCTTGAGGGAAGTCACTGAGGTAGTCAAACAACTCCACATTGGCAAAGCCCCAGGGATTGACGAGATCTGTCCTGAAATGTTGAAGGCTCTGGGTGTTGAGGGGCTGTCATAGATGACACACCTCTTCAACATTGCATGGGGGTCGGGGCAGTGCTGAAGGAGTGGCAGACTGGGGTGGTGGTCCCAGTTTTTAAAAAAGGGGACCAGAGGGTGTGTGCCAACTATAGAGGCATCACACTACTCAGCCTCCCTGGGAAAGTTTACTCCAAAGTGTTGGAAAGGAGGGTCAGGCTGATCGTTGAACTTCTGATTGAAGATGAACAATGCGGGTTCCGTCCTGGTTGTGGAACAACGGACCAGCTCTTCACCCTTGCGAGGATAATGGAGGGAGCCTGGGAGTATGCCCAGCTGGTCTACATGTGCTTTGTGGACCTGGAGAAGGCATACGACTGGGTCCCATGGGGGTTTTTGTGGGGGGTGCTGCGGGAGTATGGGGTGAGGGAGTCACTTTTAAGGGCCATCCAATCTCTGTACACCCAAAGCAAGAGCTGTGTGCGGGTATTCGGCAGTAAGTTGTACTTGTTCCAAGTGAGGGTTGGCCTCTGCCAGGGCTGCGCCATGCCACCGATCCTGTTTGTGATTTTCATGGACAGGATTTCCAGGCATAGTCGAGGAGGAGAGGGATTGCAGGTCGGGGGGCTCGGGATCGCATCGCTGCTTTTTGCCGACAATGTGGTGCTATTGGCGCCATTGGTCTGTGACCTTCAGCTCTCACTGAACAAGTTCACAGCTGACTTTGAAGCGGCTAGAATGAGGATCGGCGCCTCCAAATCGGAGGCCATGGTTCTCAGCAGGAAACCGATGGACTGTCTAGTCCAGGTTGGGAATAAGTCTTTGCCCCAAGTGAAGGAGTTCAAGTACCTTGGGGTCTTGTTCACGAGTTGGGGGACCTTGGAGTGTGAGATTAGCTGGAGAATTGGAGCAGCAAGAGCTGTACTTCAGTCGTTGAATCGCACCGCTGTAACGAAAAGAGAGCTGAGCCGGAAAGCGAAGCTCTTGATCTTCAAGTCAATCTTCGTTCCTACCCTCACCTATGGTCATGAGAACTGTATCATGACCGAAAGGACAAGATCGTGGGTACAAGCGACCAAAATGAGCTTCCTCAGAAGGGTAGCTGGCTTCTCCCTTAGAGATAGGGTGAGGAGCTCGGTCATCCGAGAGGAGCTCAGAGTAGAGCCGCTGCTCCTTTGCATTGAGAGGAGCCATTTGAGGTGGTTCGGGCATCTGGTTAGGATGCCTCCTGGGCGCCTCCCTTGGGAGGTGTTCCAGGCACGTCCAGCTGGGAGGAGGCCCCGGGGCAGACGGAGGACCAGGTGGAGAGATTATATCTCCACTCTGGCCTGGGAACGCCTCGGGATACCCCAGTCAGAGCTGGTTGATGTGGCTGGGGAAGGAAAAGTCTGGGGCTCCCTGTCGAAGTTGCTACCCCCGTGACCTGACCTCGGATGAGCGGACAAAGATGGATGGATGGATGGATGAATTCAAAATCTTTCTTTTAACATATAAAGCTCTTAATAGCCAAGCTCCATCATATCTCAGAGAGCTCATAGTTCCTTACTGTCCTAGCAGGCCACTCCGCTCTCTAGATGGAGGTTTACTTGTGGTTCCTAGAGTCTCCAAGAGTAAATCGGGAGGCAGATCTTTCAGTTATCAGGCTCCTCTTCTATAGAACCACCTTCCAGTATCGGTCCGGGGGACAGACTCTTTAGCAATTTTCAATTCAATCATTTGTGTAGAGTGTGTAGAGAAATGGACTGCCTTGAAGGGCTCCGGTGTTGGTGGTGAGAGGTGATGATGTTGCTGTGCCTACTTTCACTGTCTGTGGTCTGTTGCTGAGAAAGTTGCATATCCAGTGAATGTGGAGTGGGATAATGTCTAGATGTTGGAGTTTTTTGATGAGCTGGTGCTGTTGGATTGTGTTGAATGCTGAACTGAAGTTGACGAACAGAACTGATGCAAAATTTTTTGGTGTCTGGAGATGGTGGAGGAGGAATGCCACTGCATCCTCGGTCCCTCGTTTCAGCGTATATGCAATATGGTGAGTATCCAGTTGTGGTCTGACGGTTGGAAGGATGAGGTGAAGCATGATCTTTTCCAGGACTTTCATTATTATGGGTGCGAGTGAAATTGGACGGAAGTGGTTGGGCTCTGAAGGGCGGGGTTTTTTGGGTATAGGTAAAATGGTTGAGGTCTTACAGACGGTGGGAACTTGAGCTATGCGGTATGATTCCCAGAAGATGGAATGGAAGACCAGGGAGAGCTCCATGGCGCAAAGCTTTAGCACCCTTACTGGGATGAACATCTGGCCCTGGTGCCTTGCCAATTTTGCACCTGGCTAGCTGTTGCTGTACATCCTCCTGAGTGAAGGGTGGATGCTGGGGTTCCTCCAGGGGGAGCGCTTTGAGTAGCTCCTCACAGACGGTGGTGTAATCCTGGGTATCAAACCGGTTGAAGAAACTATTCAGGGAGTTGGCAAAGTTGAGTGGGTCTGTATTTGTGTGATTGTGCTGTCTTGTTTGCTGGCCAGTCAGTATACTTTTTGAAATGCTTGTTTTGTGTTCATGGTCCTAAACTCTTGCTCTAGTCTGTCTTTGTACTGCATTTTAGCTTTGATAATATAATTTTTTGTCTGTCTGTTGAGTACTTTGAGTGTGGCCCAGTCTTTTCACTGAAATGCATTCTGTTTCTCCTTCAGAGAGTGTTTGATGTAGGGGGTGATCCAGGGTTTGGAGTTTGGTTATCTGGTGACATTTTTTATCTGGAAAGAGGGCAGGGCATTGCTGAGTCTACAGGTGTTAAAGTCACCCAGGATAAACACTGGAGCTTTGGGATATACGGATAGAATGAAGTTAGCATTCTCAGCTACTAGCCCCGCTGCTGCCTTAGCGTTAGCACTGGGTGGGATGTAAACACAGTTGATGATCACTGTTGGAAATTCCCTCGGGAGATAAAAGGGACGCAGGGTCACCGTCAGCATCTCCACGTCTGGTGTGCATATCCTTTTGTGGACTTTGATGTTATCACACCATCTGCTGTTAACGTAGATGCAGATCCCACCACTTCTCTCCTTCCCTGACTGACGGGTTCTGTCAGGTGTTATGGTGGAAAAGTGATCAAGACTGACCTCGGACTGTGGAGTTTCATCGTCGAGCCAGGTTTCGATGAGGGCGATGATGCAGGCGTTCTTGTAGGCTCTCTCCGCCATACATTTGGTGTGCAGCATATCTGTCTTGTTCTTGAGGGAGCGGACATTCGTCAGTACGATGGAGGGGAGAGGAGGCCTAAAGGGACGCCTCCAGAGTCTGGTTCTGTAACTGGTGGTTTTTGGTTGCAGAGCGGGGAGGCCCGGAGATGTAGGAGATCCGCCTAAATGTAGGTGAGTGATCCTTGGTCGCTGATTAGTAGTGCCAGCGCCGAGTTGTTGTTGGAAGTCCATGAGATGATGAGTGTGATGGCAATTACTTTGTATAAATCCAGCATTGTAGACATTTGAAAGACAATAGATAAGACTAGACACAATGGTGAGACTTCACGATACGTGGATTAGACACTATACGAACAAGCCGACAGAGACAGACGTGACGCCGCCATTGAACACTGACTGACTGATAAAGAGTTTGGTGTAGACCTGCTCTATATGTAAAGTGCCTTGATGTAACTTTGTTATGATTTGGCGCTATATAAATAAATCTGATTTGATTTGATTTGATTTGATCCTTTTCTGGTGGTCACAAAATTTGAAAAGATTCAGATGAAAAGTTTAAGATACATTCTTTCTACTTTGAAAGTTTGGCCTGATGGTGGCGCTACAAGAAATTTGCTAATAAGTGTCATCATCAATGGACTCCTTATGTATTCAAAGAATAAACAAAGTGCCTGATACAAAAATCATTTTCTGGCGGTAGATATCCTTTATTTGACCCCAAGGATCAAATGTGTTATTATATTTGAGGATAATAGGAGGGTTAATACAGCAGACCATACCATGCAAATTCTTGTGGATCAGGACCAATCTTTAGCCTGTTTTCTGGGAATGTCCTTTAAGAGCCAGTCACCAAGTCTATGGTTCCATTACCTGAATCAAAGTTCAGATCCTCTGGTCAAATGTTCTTCCAATACAAGTGGAAGTTCATCAGTCAGATTTTTACTTGAGTCTAAGCATTGAAGACTGTTTCTAAAAAATACTTCAGCTTTCAAAAGTATGCCCTTTACGTCAACACAATGTTCCATTAAGCTAACAACTGAATGAATCAAACAACCTGCTGATTGACCGAGGAATAAAAACCTTGCAGAATATGACACAAAGAGTGTAGTCATGGCCATAAAAATGCAATTCAATCAACAGTTGGCTAGCCATTGGTAAAAAAAAAAAAAAAAAAAAGCTTTGGTAAAAATTAATGAGTTTTGAAAAAAAATGTAGTGGGGTCATTCTGGTAAATGGGATAATGGTGTGATGATTATGTTAGTGGTTTTGTTTGGTTTTTCTGGCTCTCCTTACCCCTCCCCTTTCTGTTCTTCCTTTACTTCCTTTAGCAGAGCATGTGTGCGGCAAGGGGCGTGGCTGGCTGCTCCTATGGCAGCAACAAGACACACCTGTTTCCATTTACCTCATCAACTGAATAATCTAATTCAGAACTGTTTCCCCTGAGTCCACTGCCTCAACAACAGGTCTTGGAAACATGCTTCTATCCATGTGCTTTGCTGCTCCAGTGCCTTTGTGTCTTCAGTGTTCTCTCCAAGTGCTCAACCTGCGTTTCATCTCCTGGGAAACTATACCACACCAGCCAGCTCCCTACCTCCACAGTCTGTTTTTTTGTGAACATTAAAACTTCCTCATGCTTCCTATCAGTGTCCGTCTCTTCATTGGGGTCCAAACTAAACCGCACACAACATAATCATCTGGCCAGTTAGATGGACCCTGCAGAGACTGAGAGGATCAAACAGGCCATATTCTCTCAAGGAACTCTTGCAGTATGAAAAGATACTAAGGGAAATCGTGGACACCCTTCGCAACCTTACCACCAGCGTGACTCAATTCAACGACTGTCTGGTCCAGGTCTCCTCTCCAAACCAACAGCTCCAGCCCTTCCAGTCACCCAATCCAGCCAACTTTGTTATCCCTTATACACACACCTCAGGAGTAACAGGGTCATGCAGTCAGTTGCTTCACCAGTGTTCCCTTGTGTTCAACCAGCAGCCTTTAACTTACTCCACTGAAAAATCTAAGATTGCTTTCATTAGTAGGTCATTTTAAACACACACACACATACACAAACACATGCAACTTAGTTGCACTCCTGCTCCGGCTCCGGCAGGAGCTGAAGGAATCCAAGATGGCGCTCCCGTGTGTGCGACGTCGCGGAGTTCTCCGAGTCCAGTCACTTCTTTTCTTTGTTCTAATCCTTACTTTTCTATGTCAAGTCAAGGCACACACTGCTAAGAGAGTCTACGATCGGGCGACCTTCTTACAGCTGAGAGAGTGCAGCAAATACGGATTCTTTGACCCGAACGTGCTGGAGTCCTACCCGGAGTTAACATGCTGCCGGGAGAGCTCCCTGCCTCCGACAGGGAGCTCTCCCGGGAACAACAGGCCGAAGCGGAGGCGCGGTAGACGGGGAGGAGTGGATCGGAAGCTCCGGCGCTTGGTTAGCAATGGCAGGCTAACCCTCCCGATCATCCTGTCTGCAAATGTTCAGTTGCTGGCAAATAAGATGGACGAACTTCAGACCAGGATTTCCACCGAGAAGGACATACAGGATTGCTCCATACCGTGTTTCTGTGAAACATGGTTGGAGGAGAGGACACCCGACGAGGCAGTAACACCAGACGGCTACATGCTCTTCAGAGAGGACTGCACCGCTGCACAAAGCGACAAGACCCGCGGAGGAGGAACGGCCGCCCTCGTCAAACAATCGTGGTTTACTGACTGTAAGATCATCTCAAAATCCTGTTCTGAAAACGTGGAATATCTCACTTTGAGACTAAGACCATTTTATTTGCCCAGAGAACTGCAGTGCATCAGTCTGAGTGTTGTGTAAATCCCCCCCTCTGCTAATGAGGAGATTGCACTGAAGGAGCTACACGACATGATCAGTGTCCATGAAAACACATATCCTGATGCTGCTGTTATTATTTTGGGAGATTTCAACCACTGCAATCTCCGGAAAACCATGCCTAAACTGCACCAGTTTGTGAACTTTCCCACCAGGGAAAACAAAACACTGGATCACTGCTACAGCAACATCAAAAATGCATTTTCAGCTGAACCACAACCTCACTTTGGTAAGTCTGATCACCTGGCGATCTGGCTCAAACCGGTTTACAACAAAAGGCTCAAGTCAAGACCAGTCACAGTAAGAACCATTAACACCTGGTCTGATAGCGCACAAGCTAGCCTGCAGGGCTGCTTAGAGGCCACAGACTGGAGCACTTTCAAAGAGGCCGCTAACGACATCCATGAATACACAGAGACTGTTAGTGACTACATCAGCTGGTGCACATCCATCTGTGCACCCCCCAGGACTGTGCGTATGTTTCCCAATCAAAAACCCTGGTTTATTGGAGACATAAAGCAGAAAATGAGGAAGAGGAGGGAAGACTTCAAGTCAGGAGACCACGAGGAGTACAGGAAAGCCCGGTACGAGCTGCAGAAGTCCATCAGAGCAGCAAAAAGGGCTTACTCCCAAAAACTTGAAGGCTACTACCTCAATCACAACTCACGCAGCTTGTGGCAGGGAATCCAGTCTGTCACAAACTACAGGAGGACCACAACAACCACAGACCCCCGGGATGTCACCCTCCCAGACAGCCTGAACAACTTCTATGCGAGGTTCGACAGGCTGAACAA